>OW285219.1:0-2847500 GCA_935421205.1 Xylocampa areola | reverse complement strand
AAACTCGTCGCAATATCGCAACCAGGCTGAATGAACACATACGTAGTATGAAGAGTATGGACACCAACAAGTCAGCAGTTGCAGAACATGCTTGCAGCACGGGCGCGGCTCATTTTATACGTTTCGATAAAGCATCCGTACTAGCGAGGGAGAAATACTTCGTACCGCGAAAAGTACGAGAAGCTATCGAAATAAGCCGTCGCCCGAACTTCAACAGAGACAGTGGTTGGACGTTGCCCCCTGCTTGGAAACCAGCTCTGAAGTCCACGTCATATGAAAGTGAGTTAAGCCTGGAGTGTGACACAGTCAGCGCAGTATGCACCGGCATGAATAGTAAAGACAATATCTCGGACACGACGAGTGGCGGAAACACACGAGTACTTCCGACACCGAGTACATCATCGGCGCGTGCAAAACGCTACGCGGCGCGATGCAGCTCCAGTTTGACTCGCGACATCGCCGCGGGTTCAGCTCATGACTAAGGGCTCCGTTCGAGTTCGAAACTAGTCGGGCAATCCCGAAAAATGCACGTGAGTAGTAACCGGTGAACATTAATTGATATGAATATGTCTCACGAAAGTTTTTATACAAAAATAGTAAACCGCTACGGTGCGGCAGTGCTAAACAAAGTGAAGGAGTTTACGCGAACAAGAATTAAACGTAAGAAACTTGAGTGCGGGTTAGAATTCCTAGTGCAGTGCCGGGATAATGGTGTAGTGCCGAAATTTGCCCAAATCAAACCCATAAAATGCGTTCGAGATTACGATACTTTCTTTCGGGTCGCGAGTGAAAAATTATTGTGCCGTGTGATATGCGACTACCGCCGTAAATTTATATATGCAAATATGTGTATGTATGAATTACATTTGCAGTTATCGCGGTTATTGGATGCGGAAATGTGGAATGTGCTGGATGCGATGACACATAGTCGAACTATGAGCATCGAATTAAATGTCGGTAAAAGGCAAAATAATAAATTGACGAACCTAATTAAAAGTGTGAGCAATCAGTCACGTACTCACAACGATGCTAATATTAATAGCAATGACAATTTAGTAACGGTCGTCAATTTATCGTCGAAACCATTACCTGAGGAAACCAAAATGGCCCTGTGTCGTGGACTCAATTTTGCACCTGCTCCTCGAAAAATACCAGTCGAGGACATCATTACCAATATTGAGAACACGATTGTGCGTAATAGGATTCCTCACGGGGATGCAGAGTGCCTGCGACAAGATGTGTCATCGCTATTACGTAAATCATCACCACCAAAAAGTAACATGAGCCACCGTGAAATCGTGGCCCTGCGGAATTTGCGTAATAATCCAGACGTGCTAGTGTTGCCAGCAGATAAAGGTAACGCAACTGTTGTCGTCGATACCGAAGCGTATAATGAGAAAATCACGGAACTGGTGAGCGACACGGTTGTTTACAAGAAGGTTGCCTACAACCCGACCGCCAGGGTGACCACCAAGGTCATCAAATTGTTACAAGACCTGGGTAACAAAGAACTGCTGTCAAGACTACGACCACATAACCCTACACCACCCAAGATATATGGTTTGCCAAAAATTCACAAGCCGGACTGGCCCCTGAGACCCATAGTAAGCCAGATAGATGCACCTACATACAAACTGTCGCGTCATATGGCTACTACACTACAACCATATACTGGGAAAACAAGCAGCTTCATAAAGGACTCAAGACACTTTGTCACTTTATTATCTGACGTGCAGCTAAAGGACACAGAGTTAATGGTCAGCTTTGATATCACCTCACTATTTACCAATGTACCAGTTGGTGAGGTCATAAATATTATTTCAACGCAACTGAGTGCTAATTTACCTACTGGATACATTGAGTGCATACATTACTGCTTGAAAAGTGGCTATTTTCTGTGGAAGAGCGAGTTCTACCTGCAAATAGATGGAGTGGCAATGGGCTCACCGATAGCGCCGGTAGTAGCCAATATATTTATGGAGTGGTTTGAAAACCAGGCCTTGGAGTCCGCTAAAACAAGACCTAGATACTGGTGGCGATACGTGGACGATATATTTGCTATTGTCGAACGTGACACGCTGGTGGAATTTACTAGGCACCTAAACGGTATACACAGGAAAATAGCTGTCACAGTAGAAGAAGAAAATAATGGGTGTCTGCCATTCTTGGATGTTCTCGTGATCCGTGGACCTAGCGGTCATGTGTCCCATACTGTCTTCAGGAAACCGACACATACTGACCGGTACCTACGAGCAGACTCTCATCACCATCCTTCACACCTATTTTCCGTACCCAGAACTCTGATAAACCGGGCGTTCAGTTTATGCGATCCTCAGTACGTGGACGCAGAACTTTGTCATTTACAAAAGGTACTGGAGCGCAACGGGTATCAGTGGCGTCGGTGTATCCGTAGTTTGAATACGGTGGACAGGGGTCGTGGACGACGGGCGGGCGCGGAACGTACTCCAGCATTTTTACCGTTCGTTCGAGGAGTTACGGACAAGATAGGCCATATACTCAGACGTAAATATAGTATTAAGACGGTCTACCGCCCACCCGGACAGCTACGACAACTGCTACGTTCACCGAAAGACAAAGATCCATTAGGCGTCCCCGGCGTTTACATAATACCGTGCGACTGTGGCTTGAGTTACATCGGAGAAACTCGTCGCAATATCGCAACCAGGCTGAATGAACACATACGTAGTATGAAGAGTATGGACACCAACAAGTCAGCAGTTGCAGAACATGCTTGCAGCACGGGCGCGGCTCATTTTATACGTTTCGATAAAGCATCCGTACTAGCGAGGGAGAAATACTTCGTACCGCGAAAAGTACGAGAAGCTATCGAAATAAGCCGTCGCCCGAACTTCAACAGAGACAGTGGTTGGACGTTGCCCCCTGCTTGGAAACCAGCTCTGAAGTCCACGTCATATGAAAGTGAGTTAAGCCTGGAGTGTGACACAGTCAGCGCAGTATGCACCGGCATGAATAGTAAAGACAATATCTCGGACACGACGAGTGGCGGAAACACACGAGTACTTCCGACACCGAGTACATCATCGGCGCGTGCAAAACGCTACGCGGCGCGATGCAGCTCCAGTTTGACTCGCGACATCGCCGCGGGTTCAGCTCATGACTAAGGGCTCCGTTCGAGTTCGAAACTAGTCGGGCAATCCCGAAAAATGCACGTGAGTAGTAACCGGTGAACATTAATTGATATGAATATGTCTCACGAAAGTTTTTATACAAAAATAGTAAACCGCTACGGTGCGGCAGTGCTAAACAAAGTGAAGGAGTTTACGCGAACAAGAATTAAACGTAAGAAACTTGAGTGCGGGTTAGAATTCCTAGTGCAGTGCCGGGATAATGGTGTAGTGCCGAAATTTGCCCAAATCAAACCCATAAAATGCGTTCGAGATTACGATACTTTCTTTCGGGTCGCGAGTGAAAAATTATTGTGCCGTGTGATATGCGACTACCGCCGTAAATTTATATATGCAAATATGTGTATGTATGAATTACATTTGCAGTTATCGCGGTTATTGGATGCGGAAATGTGGAATGTGCTGGATGCGATGACACATAGTCGAACTATGAGCATCGAATTAAATGTCGGTAAAAGGCAAAATAATAAATTGACGAACCTAATTAAAAGTGTGAGCAATCAGTCACGTACTCACAACGATGCTAATATTAATAGCAATGACAATTTAGTAACGGTCGTCAATTTATCGTCGAAACCATTACCTGAGGAAACCAAAATGGCCCTGTGTCGTGGACTCAATTTTGCACCTGCTCCTCGAAAAATACCAGTCGAGGACATCATTACCAATATTGAGAACACGATTGTGCGTAATAGGATTCCTCACGGGGATGCAGAGTGCCTGCGACAAGATGTGTCATCGCTATTACGTAAATCATCACCACCAAAAAGTAACATGAGCCACCGTGAAATCGTGGCCCTGCGGAATTTGCGTAATAATCCAGACGTGCTAGTGTTGCCAGCAGATAAAGGTAACGCAACTGTTGTCGTCGATACCGAAGCGTATAATGAGAAAATCACGGAACTGGTGAGCGACACGGTTGTTTACAAGAAGGTTGCCTACAACCCGACCGCCAGGGTGACCACCAAGGTCATCAAATTGTTACAAGACCTGGGTAACAAAGAACTGCTGTCAAGACTACGACCACATAACCCTACACCACCCAAGATATATGGTTTGCCAAAAATTCACAAGCCGGACTGGCCCCTGAGACCCATAGTAAGCCAGATAGATGCACCTACATACAAACTGTCGCGTCATATGGCTACTACACTACAACCATATACTGGGAAAACAAGCAGCTTCATAAAGGACTCAAGACACTTTGTCACTTTATTATCTGACGTGCAGCTAAAGGACACAGAGTTAATGGTCAGCTTTGATATCACCTCACTATTTACCAATGTACCAGTTGGTGAGGTCATAAATATTATTTCAACGCAACTGAGTGCTAATTTACCTACTGGATACATTGAGTGCATACATTACTGCTTGAAAAGTGGCTATTTTCTGTGGAAGAGCGAGTTCTACCTGCAAATAGATGGAGTGGCAATGGGCTCACCGATAGCGCCGGTAGTAGCCAATATATTTATGGAGTGGTTTGAAAACCAGGCCTTGGAGTCCGCTAAAACAAGACCTAGATACTGGTGGCGATACGTGGACGATATATTTGCTATTGTCGAACGTGACACGCTGGTGGAATTTACTAGGCACCTAAACGGTATACACAGGAAAATAGCTGTCACAGTAGAAGAAGAAAATAATGGGTGTCTGCCATTCTTGGATGTTCTCGTGATCCGTGGACCTAGCGGTCATGTGTCCCATACTGTCTTCAGGAAACCGACACATACTGACCGGTACCTACGAGCAGACTCTCATCACCATCCTTCACACCTATTTTCCGTACCCAGAACTCTGATAAACCGGGCGTTCAGTTTATGCGATCCTCAGTACGTGGACGCAGAACTTTGTCATTTACAAAAGGTACTGGAGCGCAACGGGTATCAGTGGCGTCGGTGTATCCGTAGTTTGAATACGGTGGACAGGGGTCGTGGACGACGGGCGGGCGCGGAACGTACTCCAGCATTTTTACCGTTCGTTCGAGGAGTTACGGACAAGATAGGCCATATACTCAGACGTAAATATAGTATTAAGACGGTCTACCGCCCACCCGGACAGCTACGACAACTGCTACGTTCACCGAAAGACAAAGATCCATTAGGCGTCCCCGGCGTTTACATAATACCGTGCGACTGTGGCTTGAGTTACATCGGAGAAACTCGTCGCAATATCGCAACCAGGCTGAATGAACACATACGTAGTATGAAGAGTATGGACACCAACAAGTCAGCAGTTGCAGAACATGCTTGCAGCACGGGCGCGGCTCATTTTATACGTTTCGATAAAGCATCCGTACTAGCGAGGGAGAAATACTTCGTACCGCGAAAAGTACGAGAAGCTATCGAAATAAGCCGTCGCCCGAACTTCAACAGAGACAGTGGTTGGACGTTGCCCCCTGCTTGGAAACCAGCTCTGAAGTCCACGTCATATGAAAGTGAGTTAAGCCTGGAGTGTGACACAGTCAGCGCAGTATGCACCGGCATGAATAGTAAAGACAATATCTCGGACACGACGAGTGGCGGAAACACACGAGTACTTCCGACACCGAGTACATCATCGGCGCGTGCAAAACGCTACGCGGCGCGATGCAGCTCCAGTTTGACTCGCGACATCGCCGCGGGTTCAGCTCATGACTAAGGGCTCCGTTCGAGTTCGAAACTAGTCGGGCAATCCCGAAAAATGCACGTGAGTAGTAACCGGTGAACATTAATTGATATGAATATGTCTCACGAAAGTTTTTATACAAAAACATAATTACGTTAATATAATAAGATATTAGCCTTTGTACGGCCTACACACACGGCCGCACAGTATCTGCAGATACATAACGATAAAATATACAATACATTATCTTTCCAGTGTATTACAACCTTTATACTCTTACGTTAGACCTAAGGGGCAAATACACCGATCTATGACAATCTATGACGTAAGCAGTTCTAAAGATAAAATGAATGAGACTTACAAGTAACTGCGGCCTGCCAAGAGCGGTAAGTTTCACAGCCATCAAGCCTGTGCTTTTGGTGATTGCTGAAAACAAAACATAATGACAATGAAATAAGGTTTAAAATCGATTGGACACGCGCCACCTTAGAAAACTATTAATCGTTGACATTTTAACAACGGGGAAAAGCAGGATGACTGTCTGTTTATCGATATCAAATGAATAAAATTAGGATATAAAGAGTTGAATATGAAATAGCGAATTCTGTAGTCTAGTCTAGACAGAACCAACGAAGATATATTTAATTATTTATATACACGTATAGGGACTGAATAGTTAACAATGACGTCACCAAAAGACGTATTAAAATGTGGAAGAAGAATTCGCAGTAGTAAACAGAGGTCGAGATGACTTAGTGGTCAGAGCACCTGGAGTATTTATCCGGGAGGCGCAGGTTCAAATCCTGCTCACGAACTTATTCGCTTAATAGTTCGCTAAGCATGCGTTAGTGCTTTCCAAAGATTTATCTTAAATTATTTATTTATAATTAAATTATTCGTAGCTACAGAGCGTCGTGTGCCGCTCCTGGGTGAAGCTGGCACAAGACCCTCGGGGAATACAGGCATAATTATACATTATATGAACATCTCACCAGCAACAGCATCAATACTCTCGAGGAACGCCTCCATATTCTTCTCACAAGACGCTTCATTGAGGTAGAAGTATGTCCTGGCGCTGGTGACCTTGTACCGGCGGTCAGCGAACCTCTGTTCCACGTGGTACTGCTTCAGCTGACCTTCCTCCTGCTTGTCTCCAAAGGCTGATATTGAAGCACTGGAAGAAGAGAGTAGTGGTTAGGATTGAGGGTCATACTTCAATTTTGACGTTCTTGGAGTTTTGCTGTATTAACTGGTTGTTCGTCTTGCGTTCGTATTTTCTCGGAGGTGAAAGAAAGAAGGAAAATAACGTTTATTCAAAATAGACTAGTATCTAAGTGCTGTGTGAATGGCTACAATGTTGGACAGCAACCCTAAACGCCGCACTCCTGAGGCTTTCCTAGTATTTTTCTGGGAAGAAGGAAGGTTATAACTTCAGAAACTAGAACGTGTCGAGAAACTGCACTAAAGTCAAATTAAATAAACTTTATTTAGCACGTGTTTTGTTTCGACTTAGCGCTATTCCTCTCTTTGTCGCACAACTGTCAAACTACAAATGCAAAATAAAAGTATGTTTTAATACTTTTATTCTGGATTTATTTAAATTGGACCATTATATAGTGCTTTCAGAAGGTAAAATAAAATAAAGCTAATAGGGAACCTACTCGCCCAACCCTCACGACATGGTATGTGTTTTTAGCTGGAAAGAAAAAGCGGTGCAAAAAAGGTCCCCAGCAACACACCCCTGTCTATCATAAAAAAATACTTAAAACCTAAAACATATTTCAACGTAATGTAAATGAATGCCATTCAATAGAAGCGAGAACAGAGTAAAGCTAAAACGATGAATTTTTATTTATCTTGGCATAACTATAAAAATTATTAACATCAATTTAGAGGATACACTGAGGTTTCACGTATATCTTTGACAAAACAAAAAAAATGTTTAGAACCCCCACCCACATTAAAAACAAATAACTACAACACGGGGATTTGCTTAATAATCGTTCCAAGTAATGTGACCCTATCATTCACATCCTACCTGGCCTAGTCTACCTGGCCTTATACATACTAACATAAGCCCTATTAATTAAAGCTGAATCAAATCATCCACTTCAAAAGCAACACCATCAATATTAGCAATCAATTGATACTTTTGTCTTCAAGAAAATTCACACAAAAGCCCTGTTCGCACACATAATTTGTTCCAGAAAACAATATGAAAAGCTGCTCAAACGACACATTTCATGCTCTGAAACTCACTACACTCACTTTAGACTTATTATTTATGTATGAATTGTTATGGAATCGTAAACATTAAAATTTACTACCAGTGCCATTTCCCAAAGTAAGATTAACAACGCCTTACCATTTCTCGCTTGTTTACAACTCAACCTAGCTTAGTTGAACCTGTTTTTGAAATAACCTTAACCTATTTTAAGGTTTCATCTTGTTATGGCCCATAGTCTCATATGTATGTGAACTTGTATAAGTATAGATCTTATTCTGGGAAAGTTTGAAATTTACTTAAACGGTGTCTGTGCCATTTTGAAAGGCATTACTGCAATGTAATTGTTTTATTTACAAAACACTACAATAATTATTGTCATTGTCTCAAAAAGAAATTCACGATTTAGCTAAATGTTCACTTTGTAACATTGGTTAGAGTTTCTCAGAATAAAACGAATTGTCAAAGGACGGTGAATTCCTATACCTACTTTTGGCAGTTATGCTCTGTATGATCCCTGACGCGCGCAGCACATGGTACGAATTTGATTATTCACAAAAGATGACAATAATAAAAATTTAATTTCTTGGAATTGACTTTTTTATTGATTTGTATTCAGTATCAGCGTTAAATTAAATTAATTATTTCATTAAATTCGGCACGGGTACGTATTGTGTGTACGAGTATGCTATTTCATTACTTCCCAGAATTTGATCCCTCTTAGCGACACTATCAGATGGTGTGTTTGTTTCCAAAATCAAACGGGTACGATTCTTGGATAGAAATATAGATTTTTCAAAAATTTATTGTTGCTGTTTTAGTTTTCATCAAAATCGGGCCCGGGGCTCCTCATTATTCCTTATAGTTTAAGATTTGGCCATCCACGCCCACTTGAAAAATCCATCCTGTATATACTCCTCCCAACCGTATTTCGGTCACGGCGCGGCGGCCTACTTTTGTGGGGATTAGCAACAGGAATACCAATTGTTCCTACTTAAGGGAAGTAGGAACAATTGCTATTCCTGTTGCTAATCCCCTTCAAACTTCAAACTTCAAAATAGTCATCCGATATCAGTTCAATCACTAACTGTGTCTCAAGCCAAACACAAGTGCCAAAAGTAGTTGACATTAATCAATTGACCGACAGTTACATTGCTCTTATAAATCAGCACACGTGAGATTCACTTTCGTACGGGTGACTAACCAGACTTACGAGTACATTGTAATTAATTGATGATGTAAATTGGTACATTTAATTATATTGAATGGGCTACATCAAAAATGCGGGCTGATTGTGTGCTATGAATCACACCATTGAGAACTCTCTCATGTGTGCTGGTTGCCTCAAAATGTTTTCTTTCACCAGTTTAAGCAAGTGATTATTAATTTTTAATCTTCTTCTTTCTAAAATTATACCAACATTTTTGTGACTAGTAGTAAACAGTCCTACCTGCGCCTCCCGGAGGAATACTCCAGGCGCTCTGACCACTAAGCCATCTCGACCACTTAGTGGTCAGAGCGCCTGGAGTATTAAACCGGAGGCGCAGGTCTCACGACCGTATTTTTCTTTGAACTTTGAAAGATTTGTCTGTACTTCTTTTTTCTTGTTAAGAGCCAAACTAGTGTCAACGATTTATCGAAATATGTGCTGAAGAACCTTACGATCATTGACGTAATAGGCTAATAGTCATAGCACTGGGGCATTATCACTCAGGCGTGTGGATCCACTATTGTAGGCACGATGGGCCTGCCCACAACCCTAATTGTGGTCGATAAGTTAATGCCATAGACTTAAAAAAACCGTTCCTGATTCGGAACGCAGCGCTGCACACAAACATTATGAGCGAGCGACTAAAACTAAATAAAATTATTCAATGTAGAATGTATACTAAATAAATAAAAATCTGACATGTTTTTAAACTGTGTAAGTTTCATCAAAATCGGTTGAGTAACAGCAAACACACATTTACTTTTGTAATTTTCATAACCACAACCCTTTTTTGAGGGCTGGATCCGTGCCGGTACCACTACTACAATAGACCAGCACTAACATACGATGTGATGACAAAGAGACGAGCTAACCTTTCAATATAATTAAATGAACCGACATCTACGTCTATATCTGTTTCATGTTTCTAAAAGGTTCTATTCTTAGCCTTGTCACCGTTGTTTGTTCGCCATCAACTGAGCTTTGAAGTATATTGTGATTTTAAGTGATTGTGTGTGTGGAAATCTTAAGATTTTCCATAAGCCTTGCCTATTGGGGTTTTTCTTGTTGCTTACTCTCAGTTGCTGAGAATATTTTCAGAAATTTTGATTGATAAAACAATTTATGTGTACCTACAGTGCGCTGACCATTACAAAAAACGGCATAAAATACATACATACACAGATTGGTTATACTGGACTCGATGATGAGGACCTGATAAGGGAGACTTTAAACGGATTTTTAAACTATATTTTATTTGCTGTAACGTTTTATCTACATTTAATTTAGATGTTAATGACTTAATCTGCGGAGGAGGGGGGCTCATCAAGGGCTTGATGCAGGAAGCAGTACTCCTCGGTGCGAATTGTCCGGAGGTTTCCCTCTCTGAAGCCGTAACCACCACCGGTGGTTTGGATCCTGTTCCCAATACCACTATTTTTGTACACCTAAATATTAAAATATATATTTGTTCTTTTTTACGTAATATGCATAATTCATGTTCCTATTCGAAACTAGAAATAAAATAACCATTTAATGACAATACACTTGACTTTAATAGTTTTTTTAAAAACACCCTTGGAATTTCTTCCTTTATCGTGGGTGCGTTTACAGACATATAATCTCACATGCACACACACCCAGACCCGGAACAATTATCTCTAGATCATACAAATATTTACTTCGTGCAAGAATCGAACCTGCGACACGCGACGCAGCGGCCGGTCTCTCGACCACTGCGCCAACCATTCATTTCAACTTCAACATATCCCGTCATACATTAACCTATTTTCTAACAAAATGACTAACAGCGTTAAATTAAAAATATATTCCTATGAACCCACTTTCACTGTCAAATTATTGGCAAGCTTGTCGATGAGCTATTCAATCTACTATCGACCTAATTTTTCAAACAATAAAGCGCAAATTGAGTTGTTAGTGGAAACTTCATATTTGCATCCTCGATGAAGCTACTTGACGTATCTGGGTCATCTAAATAGTTCATTGAAAGTTATTTTTGTTTGCGCTTTCTCCGTTCTAATCTAGATGTTAAAATGTATTACTTAACTTAATTATTTTTTATAAACGTGAAGCACTTCAAATTCACTTTAAATTAATAAAAATAAATAAAAATAAACCCATCATGGCACCCATCTGGGACACCCGGCTAGGGAAGTGACACCACTATGTACAGAATCGTAGATAAAATCATATTTTAGAGGCTTTTATGTCGCCGATGCAAATGTCCTCCTAATCTGGCATCGTCTTTAGCTCTTTACGTCTGGAGCTCCTTTAGTTATGGTTGAGCTACACGATGACTGATGCGATGGATACGTGCCGGCAGAAAGGATAGGTCACATCAAAGCTCTCACCTCAAAAGTTATGTAAGTACTATTATGTCTGGACCTTAAAAGAGTCCTTGACCTCTTAAGTACATTTCGGCATTTCTTCTCAGAGATAATAGATAGGAAATGCCGGCGCCATCTAGTTTATAAAACTGTATTCAAAAGATCTATTTACCGAAATATATACCATGATATTTAGTTTTTTATGTCCGCCGGATGATAAGCGGTTACCCTAGCCTATGCGTGCTGGCAGCACCAGGGGTATCAATCACGCGTTACTGGTCCTGCAAGAGGAATCGCCTACTACCAACACAACGCCTCCTAAAGAAGCACTGGCGACCTTGCTCAACATTAGGAACATAATGCTGCAAAAGAGCAGTGTTATTTAGATACGATTTTCTGCAAGGTGGTAATCACTCAGTCGAGCTTATGTAGATGGCGCTGTCTCGCTTGAAACCTCGATAGATAAGCTCTGTGTTTACATTTATTTAAAAAATATTAAATATCGTATTTTTGGGTGAAAAACCAGTAAACTATACTTATAAAGACATAATTCACCAGTGTAAACGTTATCCAAGTGACTAATTCAACAGTGACTGAAATAATTAGTGTTAAAATAGCAACCATGACTATTTCTAATAAACTACAAAAGTGACAGATAAAAGTAACAATAACAGTGATATTATCAGAACCAATACAATCAATCAACCAAACTGTATTCAAAGTGAACATATTCAACATAAAAAGTGATCGCATTAGTGTCCCAAACAAAAAGGTACCTACGTCAAGTAGGAAAAAAAAACCTGACACATTAGTCATACCAACCGATTTCCAAAATTCAAATTTGTCGGCCTGAACATAAGATACTTAATTTCAACGCAATATTCTAACTACATCGTGGCTGAGGTGAATAATCAACTACATGGTGGCAAACGTTCGCTTCACATTCCAAGTTCGAATCCGGGTCACACAAATGTTGACTTTTTGCGCGATTTATTTTCATACGAAATAACTTTGTACAACAATTACTAAAAGTGCTAACAGAGGGCGTCTCAGTAACATAGCTACGACTCAAAACCACGCATAAACATGGATACAGAATCAAATAATATCACACTTCGTAAGCAGAACACTGGCTCTTTGACTAACTTATCTGTCTTGACAAATGACGATGAAAAGATAATATTTGACACTACAATGATGAGCATACCGGACAGCCTGCACGATTATAACGACGACGACGACACTGTTATCGACCTGAACGAACAAATAAATACACTGAAGATGCAACTTTCGAGTGCTCATCAGGAAATAGACGACCTTAACAGCGAAAACTTCCGACTAAAATCTGATTTACAAAAGGCTCTAAAGACTGTCGAGACATGTAAAAAGATCTCCCAAACTACAATTAATTATTGCAAGGACATAAAAGTCGACACTCACAACAAAGAAACGCAAACTTCCGAGATGACTAATGACACATTGACGCAAAAACAAAATCTAACATCAATTACACATCTGGGAAATGTTGCCTTAAAAAAACCAGTAGGCGTATCTCGACCAAAACCTAAAAATAGACTCGCTATAATGAGTAATAGGTGCACTAAAGGAGCACTGCCGTTAATTGAAGAGGTCTTCCCCGATGATTTTGATTATTGTCATTATTTGCTGCATAACGCTACCACAGAAGAGTTGCTACGCACCGTCGAAGATAACTTAAAGGGCTTCACAATGCAAGATTATTGCCTGATCTTCATTGGAGAAAACGATATAAAAAGCAACGAGTATCTAGATATCATTGAAAACTTAAAAAACTATCTGAAAAACACTACACACACAAATGTTGTTATATGCGCTCCGACTTATATAAGAGGTGCACTAATATACAATTATAAAGTCGAGTTATTTAACAACCTCCTCTGTTTGGACATAAAACACAATAAATACGCATACTTTTTTGACAGTAATTACTCCCTGACTCTTGACATGTTTACTTACCATACAGGGAAAATTAATAAAGACGGATGGAGAAACATCTTTGACCAGATCAGATCCAACATAGTTAGTTACTACGATCAAGGTTATACTAAAGTTAACGACGATATCCACCTCCTTGAAAACACTGATACTACCAATAATATGGACTTTTTTCGTACACAATAGTATTCGAATCCTTCATCAAAATATCGCCGGACTTCTGAATAAGACAGACTTACTTACAATTCACCTGCAAGAACTAACGGAAAGTGGAAGAAACATAGATGTTATATGTATAAGCGAGCACTTTATTCTACATGGTCAAGAACACTTATTAAAAATACCAAATTACAAACTTGCTGCATATTATGGAAGACGTGAGAAAAAACGAGGAGGCGCCTGCATTCTTGTAAGTAAGTCTCTTCAATACACTGAACTTAGAGATGCAACAAAATATTCAATAACAGGTGTAATCGAATGTTGTGCTATTGAACTGGTCGAACAAAAATTGATAATTGTATGTGTATATAGACCACCTAAGTCGAGCAATTTAAATATTTTTTATGATAATTTAGAAATAATTTTAAAAACACTATGTACCAACCCCAAGAAAAAAAATGTTGTTTGCGGGGATTTTAATATAGACAGATTGAAAAGAAATAATATCAGTTTAGATTTTGAATACTTTCTGTTAGGATTTAACCTCAGACTGGAACTTGATCAACCAACTCGGCTATCCAGTAACAGCTGCCTGGATAATTTCGCTCATAATTCTAAGAATAAATGTAAATGTGAAGTAATAGACTTTGCCTTATCTGATCACGCTGCACAAATATTTGAGATAAAAGTTAATAAAACCTATAGACTGAACTCATGGCATGTAAAGAAACGAGACCTATCATTGGAAAACTTGTTAAAATTCAATACCTATGTACAATGCCTTTCATTTGCTGAAATATACGAGACGGAAAATGCTAATGAAGCATATAACATATTTATGCAGCACTTTAGTTTGTTATATAAACTATGTTTTCCTTTCAAGTTAGTTAAGATAAAACCTTATAAAAAAACCAAGTGGATCTCTAGGGGAATACGATTATGTAGTAGGAAGCAGCGTCACCTTCTATGGGAGCACAGACTTAGACCATCAAATGAAAACAAAAATAAATTTAAAAATTACTCCCAGCGATTTAAGAAAATTGTAAAATTAACTCAAAAGGCCCAAAATAATTATTTGATCAATAATTCAACTAATAAATCAAAGGCGTCATGGCAAGTTATCAACAATAAAATATTTAATTATGAACCCATTTCTAAGGTAAAAATCAATAATACAATTATTAATAATCCTAAAGAAATTGCAGACGCATTCAATAACTACTTCATTGACCAGATTAAAAATTCACCTAAAGCATCACTCGCAATAAGTGGTTTACACGAAAATCCTAACACAATGTTTATGAGTCCAGTTGTACCTCAGGACGTACTCAGGGCAATCAAATCATTGAAGAATAAAAATAGTGTAGGATATGATGAAATAGCAACGAAAGTTATAAAATTTGTGTCAAATAACATAACCGTACATATTAGCCACATTATTAACTTAGCCATCAGCACCGGAGTATTTCCTGACGGCCTAAAAACAGTCATAGTCAAACCGCTTCATAAAAAGAATTGCAAGGAGGATGTAGCCAACTATAGACCGGTTGCTTTAATTCCTATATTTTCCAAGGTGATAGAAAAGATTATATATGAATCAATCAATAACTTTCTGACAAAATACAACATATTATGTAATGAACAAGCAGGCTTCAGAAAAAATAAAAATATTAATACAGCAATTTATGATTTTTTACACGAAGTAATGATAAATGTTGATAATAAAACACCTATTTGTGCCATATTCACAGACATGACTAAAGCTTTTGACTGTGTCAATCATGAGATTTTATTAAACAAGCTTAATATCTACGGTCTAAGGGGAAATGTGCTGAATCTCTTAAAATCCTACCTTAGCAACCGCACCCAACATACGGAGATTTCCAGAATTTGTCTTAAATCTAAATGTGAACAAAAATATAAATCTGAAGGTAAAATTGTTAAATTCGGTGTACCGCAAGGTAGTGTATTGGGTCCCCCGCTATTTTTGCTATATATAAATGATCTGCCCCGTCAGATACCAAATCCAATGGTACTATTTGCCGATGACAGCACAGCACTGATAAAATGTACAAATGTTAATAATTATGAACAGGATATTAATATTAACCTTAGAAAGATTATTGATTGGCTTGAAAAAAACAACCTGGTAATAAACATACCTAAGACTAATGTGATGCATTTTCACCAACGTAAAATTCCACCGACCGTCAATGTACAGTACAATGGACAAGTTGTTAATCAAACCAAGGTCGCGAAATTTTTAGGAATTTATATCGACGATCAATTAACATGGAAACCGCAAGCAGAAGAGGTGTGCAAAAAGTTAAGCACTGCAGCATATGTTCTTTATAACCTGTCGAAAAAAGTTGAAAAAAAGACTGCTTTAGTAGCATACCATGGTTTAGTCGCATCGGTCTTGAGGTTTGGAATAATTTTTTGGGGTAATTGCAGCCTTAGAGATAACATATTTAGAGCCCAGAAGCGTTGTGTTAGAGCTATGTGTAGTATCAAACCTAGAGATAGCTGTGAACCTTTGTTTAAATCTTTGAAAATTCTAACTTTTCCGTCGTTGTATGTTTTAGAAATGGCAACTTTTGTAAAATTAAATAAAGAACTATTTGCTAAGTTCTCGGATGCCAAAAAAGGTCCTGTGAGAAGCCAATACAAAAACCTTTTAATTACCGGTAGTTATAAAACAGCACTGCTGAGGAAGAGTGTACTGTGCATGGGTCCAATCATATTTAACAAATTACCAGACAGTTTAAAAAATTACACTCTCCAACAATTTAAAAATAAACTTAAGTCGTTTTTGATACAGAAGTGTTATTATTCAATAAGTGATTTTTTGAATGACCCTATGTGTGACATTTCAACAGAACTATAGTTTTTACATCAAATTTTTTTATTTCATTGTTTTACCCTTTTTTTATGCAGAAATTCTGTTATTCGTAATGTGATTATCTTATTTGTTTTATTTTTCTATTATGATCCTGTGTATGACATTCCAGCAATTTAATATTATTGACATTATTTGAAATCTACTTTTTGTGCTTAATAATTTTTATTGATATTGACATTATTTATTAAATTTTGCATGCCAAAACTCAGGCAGAATGTACCCGGCTCACTATATTTTATAAGAACATTATTGTATATTACCTACATTCGATGCGAATAAATGATTTGATTTGATTTGATTTGATTTGAGCCTAATGTTGCCAGATATCACAATTTGCGCGGGCCGTTCCGATTTTCAGGGGTATGTGGACGCGTCCCGATTTACCGTTGGTCGGGACGACCAATGTCCCGACTTTGAGACAACCTCTGATTATAAAGAAAATTAATTTAAGTTGGTTAAAAAGTTCGAACGTTCGTCGCACTTTTAACTATCCCGATTTTAAAACACAAATCCCGATATTTATAACCTCCTCTCGCGAAATTTGGCATAGCCAACCTTGCAACACTGATCGACTCGATAGTGACGTAGTTAAGTACGTTCTTATTTTGTCGATATGAATCGAAAGAAGCCTTATCTGGGATTTGTTAGGAATAATTAAGTGACGAAAGATGGGATATGCCTACACCCGAATAAACTAGTGTATCATTAGTCTACTGTCTAATGCACGCAATCGCGGCTGCTGAGCGTAAAGTCCTGGGTTTAATTACCGGGTTGGGCAATTCTCAATAGCAGCCCAAAGTTTGGTATTGTGTCTGGTTGATGGCAATAGACTTTTCACCACATAGGACTTAATTACTGCATTACATTTGAAAGGTAAGTTATACAACTTTACATCTCTGCCTGACAGTTCGAGGATACAGGTGCTATGTATATCTCATTCATTGACGTACATTTCATTTTGAGCTACATCAGCTCAGATCAGATGTAAGAAAAATATGTACCGTTCTTTTTATAAACTTAGAAATAATAATAAACCTAGGATAGAAAACGAACTACTTAACTACCTCAAAATAAAATTAACTACCGTATCTTCCTAATGGCCAACAAAAGAAAACATTTTAGTACAATGTCAGAAACACAATATAAAATAACTGATAATAATCTATCAATGTTTAATTTCAAAGAATACGTTTACAAGAACAATAATCGCACTAAAATGCAATAAGAAAATAATAAAGCAATCATGAAAACAAAACGCCAAGATCAACCATAATGGAGCTTCTACGTCATAGGTATGTCAGATGACGTCATGTGACACTTACATAATGACAACTATAACACGACGAAAATATCTCGGATCCCGTCAGCCAATAAACGTTGAGGAAAGGCTGACAAGGGAAATCTTATGAAGGCCTTGGTGGAAAGATATTTTTGTCGTGCTATATTAAATAGTGATATGATGAAAAAGAAAAAAAAAGAAAACCCAGTTAGGATAATTTCTTGTAAATTGCTTGGCTTGCCCTTATTTAGTAATTCTCTCAATTGTTCACTCGTCAAACTGCCGCTGAAATAAGGTAGGGAAAAGCTTCAGTAAAATAGGAATAAAATAAAATAAAAACACAAAAATTATACAGAAAACTTCTACATTCTCACTTAACTCTTAAGAACAGCGTACTTTCATTTGCTTTACTAAAACAGAATACTATATAAAAAAAAAAAAACTAAAAAAAATTTAATGAATATAAATTTTAGTCTCCACGTAAATTATGTCTGTCCATTTTAGTAACGCTTGCACGACACAATCAAAATTAGTCTTATATGACTAGGATAGATATAAATAACAATCTTGATAACGGCAACAATTTGCACCGAATACAAATCGATAATCGAAATTATCGATATACTTTACGCCACATCTCTAAAATCATCATTTGACACCTGTCATGTAAGCATTCCTAAAACGAACAGACTATAGAAAACAAAAAACATAATTTACTCCAAACCCTTTCAACAAATCTACGTTATTATAGGTAACATAATTAGAAAAACGTGATGTCCATCTTTGCAGCTTCTAACAAAGTATCAGCCGAAGGTTATACGTTAATATCACAACAAAGAAATCATGATTGACGTTTTTCGTGACAATCATGGGCCACAAGGCGAGGCAAGCGGAGCGAAGTCATTTTCCGCTATGCCTTTGAAACGTATGAAGAAGAACGAGGTTTTAATGAGTCTTTCGATAATAATAATGTTATTTTTTTTTATGAATATTATGATCTATGGTAACTCTTTAAATTGGTTTGTCTACGACACAATTTTGAAGTAGTAGAATCTGTTTGTTTCATTTTGAATTATTTAGTTTTTAAAAGACGAACTGACAATTATTCCAATTCTTAGGGTGCACTGTGATTTCTACTCACACTAATACAAATACTTTATAATAAAACAACTTTTAACCAGATTAATCGCGTGTATTATTTTTGTTTTTCCTGACGTTTCGAACACTTTGCAGCGTTCGTGGTCGCAGAAGGACTCAGGGAAAACAAAACCCACACACGATAATCCGGTTAAAAGTTTTTTTATTATAATGTGCAGTGATCGCGAAAACCCGAGATATTACAAATACTTTATGATATAAAATAGAGCTAAAAGACCAGATATCTGGTTTTTTTTTCTAAAAATATTACTTAAAAACCGTTGATTTGTTATAAAAAATAACAAAAATTTTAACAATCAATTTAAATGGTCTGTATTACCCACAAAATACGTTTCCATTCTAGTATTTTAATGAGCTCAGTCCAAAAATAGCCCCATTTTACAGTACATATTTCTTTATTTCTCCTTGTCGGCCTCAGACATAAGTCACTTCACCGTCACTTACTCTTGATCTTCGCCTTGAAATCGTTACCATGTGAGCAACACGTCACAACATAAAGGACTTACGTCCTTACGACATACGATGAAAATTAAATCGTAACGATTTACACACAATGTACCTACTAACTATTTACGACTAGCTTTTATGTGTTTTCGTAAAAGAATTGAACGGTATAATGTGTTGAAGGAGGCGATAACTTCATATCTTAAATTGTGTATAACGAACTGCATTTGTTACGGAAAAAATATATCTTTGTGGTAACCCATGAAATTGATACCAGTGGGGTTACTCTTGAAACTAATGCCAATTCCGATACAATTCCAATATTAAATAGACGCCATAAAATAAATTTACCTACATTACAGTTGCCTCAATTTTAAAGCATCTTGTCTTCATATTATTCCGAATCTATAATTATTTTTTGACATATCGGCATTTAAAAGTACGAACTGACATATTTCCAATGTCAATCGACCAGTATTACTTTCAAGAGTAAGCCCACTGTTCCGATTCAACTCTAATTTTAAGTCACCGACTTAAAACGATGTGTAATATTAAAATAAATTTACCTACATCACAGTTAACTCAATTTTAAAGCATGTTGGCTTATTAGTATCCAGATTCTTTCATTATTTTTAAGACATTTTGGCATTTAAAAGTACCATTTGACATGTTTCCAATCTCATTCGAACGGTTTTATTAGCAAGATTAACCCTACCACTCTTTATTGGTAAAAGTAATTTAATTTTTATTTTATTTTATGGACTGGTTTTCGTACCGCTTTATTATTAATTAGCCCTGCAAATATGCAGGCCGTCAAGATTTTTGAGAAGAAAAAAACAGTTGTTATGAACATTGTAAGTAGGTAGTCAATTATAAAACAATGCACATACATTTTATATAAAAGATTTATGTATTTTCCTTTAGTTTTTTTATTACAGTCTACTAAGTATTTAATTTTATTGTTTTCGTCGTGTATTGTTACAAAGTTACCTTAATTGAGTTTTGTCTATCGCGAATATACCTAGTTGCAGGAGAATTAATTTAAATACACTGTAGCCCGACGTTTCTTTTTTTAATTTGCATTTTTTTTTTTTGAAAATTAATATTTTTGTACCATACGAAAATACACACATAATTTATTAATCATAATATTAAACTAAGGACTGATTACTATTATTACAGACATAAAGTTCAAATTGGAATAAAATTCACCTCAGCGTAAAAAACCACTTGTCTCACTATATGTACGAATTGAAATATTATTATATTAATTAGTAACCAAAAGTTCCACATCACGCGAACATAACTATCGTAATTTGGACTCCAATTAAAATATTTTTACTGAACATATACGGCGACATTTTTTCACTTCATTAAGTTAGGGAATACGTTACCGACAAATTGTAAGATCAGTTGTAAGAATTGAACTATAGTTAGATTGTAAACTGACATCATATTGTCAACCGATCGGTAAGATTAGAACTGCAAAACCGTAGATAGATAAAAGTATGCCATAAAATAAAATAAATACGACAAAATTACAACATAACTGAACCTGGAAAAATTGGTTAGATTCATATCAAATGATCTTTGCATCTGTTACAGCAGAATTTAAATAATGTCTGTAGGCACCTTATTATGCCCTAACAGTAGTCTATCTTAGTAGATTGAGTAAAATTATACAATTGAAAATGTATTCGTTAATTTATAAATTATATTTTCCGTTTACAATCGGTCGTCAGATAATAATCTGACCAGTATCTTACAATTTGTCGGTAACAATAATAATTTCTCAAGATATGTCTTTGAAAAAGCATTAACGCATGCTTAGCGAACTCTAAAGTTACAATATTAAATGGAAAAAGAATACGGTCGCGAACAGGATTCGAACCAGCGCCTCCCGGATAGATACTCCAGGCGCTCTGACCAACTAAGCCATCTCGACCTCTGCTCACCACCGCGAATTCTTCTTCCATATTTTAACACGTCTTATGGCGACGTCATTGCAATCAATTCAGTACTTACAAGTGACCGAACCAACACGACTAACTTTGCAGTTAATACAATGTCGTAAAGAATGCAATTACCTTAATAATTCAAGATATGTCTTTGAAAAAGCATTAACGCATGCTTAGCGAACTCTAAAGTTACAATATTAAATGGAAAAAGAATACGGTCGCGAACAGGATTCGAACCTGCGCCTCCCGGATAGATACTCCAGGCGCTCTGACCAACTAAGCCATCTCGACCTCTGCTCACCACCGCGAATTCTTCTTCCATATTTTAACACGTCTTATGGCGACGTCATTGCAATCAATTCAGTACTTACAAGTGACCGAACCAACACGACTAACTTTGCAGTTAATACAATGTCGTAAAGAATGCAATTACCTTAATAATTCAAGATATGTCTTTGAAAAAGCATTAACGCATGCTTAGCGAACTCTAAAGTTACAATATTAAATGGAAAAAGAATACGGTCGCGAACAGGATTCGAACCTGCGCCTCCCGGATAGATACTCCAGGCGCTCTGACCAACTAAGCCATCTCGACCTCTGCTCACCACCGCGAATTCTTCTTCCATATTTTAACACGTCTTATGGCGACGTCATTGCTTTCTTTTTCCATTTAATATTGTAACTTTAGAGTTCGCTAAGCATGCGTTAATGCTTTTTCAAAGACATATCTTGAATTATTAAGGTAATTGCATTCTTTACGACATTGTATTAACTGCAAAGTTAGTCGTGTTGGTTCGGTCACTTGTAAGTACTGAATTGATTGCAATGACGTCGCCATAAGACGTGTTAAAATATGGAAGAAGAATTCGCGGTGGTGAGCAGAGGTCGAGATGGCTTAGTTGGTCAGAGCGCCTGGAGTATCTATCCGGGAGGCGCAGGTTCGAATCCTGTTCGCGACCGTATTCTTTTTCCATTTAATATTGTAACTTTAGAGTTCGCTAAGCATGCGTTAATGCTTTTTCAAAGACATATCTTGAATTATTAAGGTAATTGCATTCTTTACGACATTGTATTAACTGCAAAGTTAGTCGTGTTGGTTCGGTCACTTGTAAGTACTGAATTGATTGCAATGACGTCGCCATAAGACGTGTTAAAATATGGAAGAAGAATTCGCGGTGGTGAGCAGAGGTCGAGATGGCTTAGTTGGTCAGAGCGCCTGGAGTATCTATCCGGGAGGCGCAGGTTCGAATCCTGTTCGCGACCGTATTCTTTTTCCATTTAATATTGTAACTTTAGAGTTCGCTAAGCATGCGTTAATGCTTTTTCAAAGACATATCTTGAATTATTAAGGTAATTGCATTCTTTACGACATTGTATTAACTGCAAAGTTAGTCGTGTTGGTTCGGTCACTTGTAAGTACTGAATTGATTGCAATGACGTCGCCATAAGACGTGTTAAAATATGGAAGAAGAATTCGCGGTGGTGAGCAGAGGTCGAGATGGCTTAGTTGGTCAGAGCGCCTGGAGTATCTATCCGGGAGGCGCAGGTTCGAATCCTGTTCGCGACCGTATTCTTTTTCCATTTAATATTGTAACTTTATAATAATTTCTGTTATTACTACAGCAATATGCATTTTTGATTATAGAAGTAACCAAATCATCACATGGGAGCCAGCCAAGTGTTAATTTTTCAAGGCGCCCTTAGGTTACGTAGTAACTATTATCTAATTTATGCTCTAGACCTCTGATTTGGTTTTAAGACTGCTGTAAATTAACCATAGCCGGGACCGTGTTAACGTGCTTTTCAAAGCACAAAGACGCTCACATGACAACGCTCTTAGCGGTCACCCATCTACAAACTGACCGCGCCAAGCGTTGCTTAACCTCAAAGATCTTTTATCGATCAAGGGTTGCAAGAGTTAATAAGTGAATAATAATTATGTATATTTACCTGACTTCTCGCTTCTCAGCCTCTTCCTGTGACAGGTCTTCCTCCACAGAGTAATCGAGGATTGACTTCACTCCAAAAGAGCGCAATCTGAAATTTTATAGAAGTTAACATTAAACAGAAGCTTCTCCGAGGCATAGCATAGCATAGCATCACGCCTATATGCCCCGAAGGGGTAGGCAGCCGTGTCTATGGACAAAGTTGTACAACCACATTTCACCAATGCTGTTATTAAGTCCCATGTAATAGGTGGTGAACCTATTGCCATCAACCGGGCACAATTCCAAACTCCGAGCTGCTATCGAGAATTTCTAAATAGAAAAACCCAATAACACTTTGCCCGACCCGGGAATCGAACCCAGGACCATGAGGTCCGCGAGAGAGGAGCGCGACTGCTCATGCCCGAGCCCAGCAGTCGCGCTTGGGACCACTAGACCAACGAGGCAGCTTCTCCGAGACATAACCATGATTATTATAAGGTCTATCAATTGATGGTAGGGAGAGATTGAAACATCTTCAATCTCGCTTTGTACTGTCGTGGTGGCTCGGAGACTTTAGACGCGCTTCCAGAAAAACAAGTAGACGGCTCACACCTGGTATAAATTACTTTTGCCAATTTAACTGTACATCCTTAATTAATCTATACCTATTTGACCAACGACATCGACGGTTTAACGTACTCTCCGAGTCACGGAGGGGGGTATATGAAATGATGGTCAACCATCCACAGACCGACCGCGATAAGCGCAGCATAACTTTAAGCGATCGCTGCTCTCTATTACGAGCCCCTCTAACGAGTAATCTCACCATGGAAGGATCTAAAATTTCAATTAAAACTTATAGCCCAGTTAATGTTGCCAGCCAATGAAATAGCAATTATTATGCTGTCATTACTGTGTGTTATTGCTAATTGCAGCTCGTAAATGTATAACGTGTGTGTTACACGTAACTTTAATGATTACCAGACTTGAAACGCTGTTGTTTTGCAAAAAAAAGAACCGATCCAAATGATATTTTCCTTTATATTCATTATGTAACTTCTGTTCGCGACTTCCGTCTGCATGGACTTCAGAATTGGGTCCAGCCAGTATAAAAAGTGTCTTACGAGTTTTTCCAGGTTGTAAACTATCTGTGTGCCAAATTTCATACAAATCCATTCAGTAGTTATTGCGTGAAAAAGTAACAAACATCCACCCGTCCTCCCAAACTTTCGTATTTGTATTACGAGTATTTGTAGGATTATCTTTTACAGGAGAATGTTTAGTGTTATCTAGACGTATAGGAGACCCATATGGAGATCGGAGTGGTTACGGGTAACACAAGAGGCGGGCTCTTGTGTTACAGGTTGTGGATTCAAATCTGGCATGTACCAATGTAACTTTTGCAATGTTATATAAACTTTCTTAGACATCACAGACATACGGTGAAAGAACATATCGTGAGGAAACCTGGACTTAATGGTCTGAAATCGCCAACACGCATTGAGCTAGCGTGGTGATCAATACTAGTGCCTTCTCTGTATGAGAAGAGGCTCTTGCCCGCCAGTGAGACAGCACTGGACCGGTTATAGTTGAATCCAACAGATAATACATTTGCTCAATAAATTAACAGTAAAATTGTCCTTCTAAGATTGCAATAAGTCTCACTTGATTGATTGATGACCTATATACATTTTTCGATTCTATTCACAAAGATGTGTCCCTCTTTCTCTAAGTCACTAAAGAAAGATCAATCATGACCATGCGCCCTATATTTTGTGTCAGGGAAAGCCGTAGGCGGCTTAAGGCAAACCCGAATTTCAACCAGAACTTAGGGAGGCGTGTCTGGGTAGATTGAATAGACAATTCGATGAGATCTCCCTTACATTTTATTAACCATTTTTAACCCCCATATATTCACAATAAATTCAGGTTGTCATGACATAATTACCTCTCGATAGTTGGTTTGATGGTATTTTGGTCCTCGCCGGCGACAAACTGGCCGTAGAAGGTCGCCTTCATGAACATCTCGAACATCCGCTTGCCCACCACCTGGCGGAACCTCTTCATCAACTGAGGACATGGAGAAAAAAGAACAATTAAATTTAACATTCTTTACACTTTTTACTATACATATTGACTTTTTCTAGAGGGAATGTCGGAAGGGAGATCACCAGACGCTCAGTTCACAACCTGGATTCAGTTTTTTATGTTCTAACTTCATACTTGTTACACAGATTTTCTTTGAATATTTATTTTACACACGCTTATTATGTATACACAAGAGTAATAAAAACTGCCTCGTTGGTTTAGTGGTCCGTAGCGCGACTGCTGAGCAGGAGGTCTCGGGTTCGATTCCCGGGTCGGGCAAAGTGTTATTGAGTTTTTCTGTTAGGAAATTCTCAGTAGCAGCCCGGAGTTTGGAAATGTGCCCGGTTGATGGCAATAGGCTCACCACCTATTACATGGGACTTAATAACAGCATTGGTGAAATGTGGGTGTACAATTGTGTACACCTCTGCCTACCCCTTCGGGGAATACAGGCGTGATGCTATGTTATGTTATGTTATGTTAATAAAAACATTTTGGATGCTAGGAAATTGCAAAATCAAAAGTATTCGAGAAAACTACAAATATTGGCAGAACCACTAATAGCCATATTGACGCGTATTTTCATATCATAACATAGCATCACGCCTGTATTCCGTGGAGGGGTAGGTATTTCACTAATGCTGTTATTAAGTTCCATGTAAAAGGTAGTGAGCCTATTGCCATCTATCGGGCACAATTCCAAACTCCGGGCTGCTAGGTACGGAGAATTTCCTAACAGAAAGACTCAATAACAATTTGCCCGTCCCATAAATCGTACCCGAGACCTCATGCTTAGTAGTCGCGCTTGAAACCACTAGACCAGTTTATTTGAGAATGACGAAAAACTGTAGTTTAATCTTCACATAACTGATACTAACTATTCACGAAACTCAATTTCGCAAGTCAAACCAGCATACTCCATTGTCAAGGTTGTACAAAATCTATTTCAAGACAAACCACACCTCGATGCATGCAAATGTGAATTCTGACACATTGTAATAGGGTATGGGTTTGCTTGTAATAAGTGCTTCTAGATCTCTTATTCCATAAGGTGTATTAAGTCAACTGTTTAAACACAGACATGCATACATCACTAATGAACATTATAACATATCTTCCCACGCTAACACGCACACACACATAAAGGCACATGGATACTACCTATAATTATTTATTGACTCGTTGGTCTAGTGGTCGCAGGCGCGGCTGCTGAGCGTGAGGTCCTGGGTTCGATTCCCAGGTCGGGCAAAACGTTATTGGGTTTTCTCTGTTAGTAAATTTTCAGTAGCAGCCCGGAGTTAGGAAGTTGGTGGTGTGACACCCCCGTGTTTCGGAGAGCACCGTCCCATCGGACTATGAGAGTGAAGGAAGAGGAGTGCACCTGTGTTTGTCACTATAATATCTCCTGGGTACTTGGCTAATCTCCTCGGTCTACTACCGAGACCGAAATACGGTCTGGAGGAGTATTATTAATTATCTATTCATGTACACACAAAGAAAATTAAATATGCCTTTTCTCAATGATCGTGTCGGCTTCCAGTCTAACCGGATGCAGCTTGATACCAGTATTTTAAATGGAGCGAATGCCTATCTGACCTCTACAATCCAATTACTCGGTAATACTGGTTGTCACACTTTCAGGCATAGGAAGGACTGTCAAAGATCATCGTTTATCAATCAAGAGTATATGCAACTTAACCATGATTGGTTGGTTGCCAATGTTGGTCGGAAATCACCAACCTGCATCATGTTAGGTGATCAATACTCGTGCCTTCTCTGTACGACAAGCAGCCCTTTCCTTACCGTCGCACAATTATTGTGGGATAGTTAGTTATCTCGTAATAAGTACAAAAAAAGACTGATTAAGAAAAATATAATTTTATCGTAAAAAGCGTGGGGTGCTAGATGTCAATTGTTGTAAATATTTATTTGACAGATATTGGTAAAAGTAAAGTCATTATAAAATATCATAAGATGCACCCCACGCGTTTTTTACGATAAAATATTTATCCTTTATTTAACAGTCTTAATTTTTGAACATATAGAAAAATATTTTCTACTTTTTAGTTCAGCTAGTAACAAAATCGCATTTCTTTAGTTTAATTTAATCTATTGTTTATTTTTGCTTTATTAGTCCTGAAATGGATAATCCTGAAGATACTGATCAGGATAATCGGACAAATTTATTAAATTATTGTATTGTCATCGGTGCTTGATAAGTGTGCGAAGTTAAAATCCAATCCGGAGTGAAAAAAAAATACATATGTAGATACAACCAAGCTAATAAAAGCATGTTAAAAAAACCGTGGAGAACGATTTTTTTCAAACTCCATGAAAAGTGACGTTGAAAAGCGAAGTAATCACACATACAGATGTATCGCTATTTTCGTGTGTAAAGTGAAACATGTGCAAAAATAAACAGGTGTAGACATGCAAGGAGCCGGTACTACCAACCGAACAGCCTTGGCAATGAATATTACATAACAAGTCTGCGCGCACGCAGCTCTGCGGAACAATTAATCACATTTTACGAGTATTTCAACATAGCATCACGACTGTATTCCCCGAAGGAGCACGAGGCATAGGTGCACACAGCTGTACACCTACATTTCACCAAATCCCACGTGCCCGGTAGAAGGCATTAGGTGGCGGGCCTATCACCGTCTACCGAATTTCTTAACATAAAAACCCTATTACACTTTGCCCGACCTGTGAATAGAACCCAAAACCTCATGCAGCATTTCTCATATAATTAGTTTGGATCACAGATATAGATTAAACTAGATGCCGCAAGTATACATTCTTTACGTGCCAATATTACCCTTAAAGGCGTACAGCGTCAACTTTTACGCTGCTAATATGAGTGCTGTCTACAATTCCCATAGTAACACATCAGAAAATAGAAAAAAAAATTACCACAAACTGACAATCTATCATCTCTCTATCGTAACTAGGGTTGCCATCCCTACTATATATTATAGTATTATTAGAGGCCCGACTACAATATTTCTGAAAAAAAGGAAATAGTAGGCGAAACTACTATATTTTATAGACATCAAACTCAAAGCAAAATTCGTTTCAAAATGTATACCTAAGCGTAAAACGAAACGTCAAATTTAAATTGCAAAAATACCAATGAGGCATTCCTCAGAACTAAAAATTTATTAATGAAAGGTAAAAGTAGATTTTAATATTCGTTTAAAAAAAATATTACCTATTTTGGAACCACCTTTTTTTTTTTCAAGGTAAATCTTTGACAAGCATTAACGCATGTTTAGCGACTTTTTTTGTCAACTTTTCTTTATCTACTATATTTTTGTGAGTAATAATTTTAGAACTACTATTTTTGTCACATTAACAGTTGGCAACCCTAATCGTAACCGACCTACGCAAAAGTTGCAAGTTACGCTAGTGGCACCTAATCTCGCATTCTAATTTTGACATTTTGATTCGTATCATAACAAGTGTCATGATAATATAAAAATCGAAAAATATCAGTGTGATTAATACATACAATTTGTAGAGATATGACTAAGACGCCAAATTTTCGCTGTCAAGATTAAATAGGATTTTTCACATTCCATACAAAGCATGTACCTAGGTAATGTTGTTTAGCTAAAACGTGTATAAGATTTCTAGTCTTTTATCTCTTCATTGACAATTAAGTGACAGGTGACAACCTGTCACTTAATAATGAATCGCATTTTACGAGTATTTCAACATAGCTTCACGCCTATATTCCCCGAAGGGGTATGCATAGGTGCACATAGTTGTACACCCACATTTCACCAAATCCCATGTGCCGGTAGATGGCAATAGACTAAAAACCACACGGTCCTACTCTAATCTTTACTGAGGTCCCGGTTTCGTTGTAGCAATCACCGCGACACACTTTGCCCGACCTGGGAATCGAACCCAAGACCTCTTCGCGCTTTGGACTACTAGACCAACGAGACAGTCGACGAGCATTTTTCATATAATTTATAATTTAGTAGTTTTTTAATGGTTTGGTCCACAAATATAGACTAAACTAAATGCCGCAAGTGTACATATATTACGTGCCAATATTACCCTCAAAGGCGTACAGCGTCAACTTTTACGCTGCTAAGATCCTGTCCACAGTTTCCATAGGAAAACATCAGAAAATAGAAAAATAATACTACAACGTGACAATCTATCTCTATCATAACCGACCTACGCAAAAGTTGCAAGTTATGCTAGTGGCACATAATCTCGCATTCTAATTTAGACATTTTGATTCGTATCATAACAAGTGTCATGATAACATAAAAATCAAAAATATCAGTGTGAATAATACATACAATTTGTAGAGATATCAGTATGACGCCAAATTTGCTGTCAAGATAAAGTAGGATTTTCCACGCATGCATCAAAGCATGTGCCTAGGTAATGTTTTAAGCTAAAACGTGTCTAAGATTTCTAAAGTCTGTTATCTGTTTTCATTGACAATTAATTGACAGGTTGTCAGTGCGGAAAAATATAAATCTGATTATAAATTTATTTTTCAACTGATCATTTGTCTCTATGCTGTCGAAGAACTGTACATTTTAATCCACAAATGATGTTAAGTATTATTACGGTTTATTATTGTTTTATTTATTATACCATATCATGCTGTTGATGAATCATACATCCATTAAATGTATGATTCATCAACAGCATGCAACATTTTTTAATTATGACTGTACTTAATTTATTATTTTTACTTATTGGTAACTTCATACTAACTGTTCTATTATAAGATGACTCTAAGGGGCCGTTCAAGTATTACGTAAGCAGATTATTTGCAATTATTAACCCCCACCTCCCCCTCGTCAGCAAAAGTAAGCAAAGCTCTTACCCTCCCTTCCCATGCTTACGTAAACATTGGTAACAATATACTGTTGACGTAATCACCATCCAGATCCCCCCGTCCCCGGTGTCATCAAAAATACGCAAAGCAACGACCCCCCTCCCCACCGGTAGTGCTTACGTAATACTTGAATGGCCCCTAATATTGAGTAAATTCAGATACAAATTAATGTTGTATAGGGTTTATGTTGGTGAAGTTCATTATTCCACCATAACTTCTAAACGCCTAAACCGATTTAGATGTATGAGGTATCGTTAGAATCCTTACATTGTAGGCAACGGGTAACGTAGGTAAGATAAAAAAAAATTAATACTGTGACACTAATACACAAAAAAAATAAGTAAAAAAAAATGGCAAATGACAAATGGCAGGCATGCTTTTTAATTTTTTAATTAATTTCGTCTGGCCTTAATGTTAGTTTCATAATTAGTATTCCTAATCAGATATTTTAGATCATATGACAAATATATATACATATGTAGGTATGTATACCCATTGTATAAGACAGTTTTAGTAGATATAATAAATATTTTCGGTCGAAACCGCTCAGGTATCCTCCACATGACCTTAACCAAAGTCACATTGACCAAAACTTGCTAAACAGACATATTGTATTAAAACTAGTAGTTTGCTAGCGACCTTTTCGTACGACTACATATATTTAAAAACAACTTCTAAAAACGCGAAGGACGCTTTGAGTAATTTCTAGAAATAGACTCAACACAGCAAGATTTTGTCCGGAAAAATCTAATTGTACTGATGTGTAACTTTCCTTTTCCTTGTTTGTCTTGGTAGTTAGGTCGGTTTGATTCCTGGGTTAGTCAAAAGTAAACACTCAATAGCAATTTATAGGAGTTAAAAATTATGCCCGGTATATGGCAATAGGCTCATCACTTATTACTGATGATAGAATGTTTTCAGTATCTATCCGGAAGTTGGAGTTATGCCCGCTTCATGGCAATACGTTTGCCTTTCCCAAGTACGAGTTTCGATTTCCAGTCTAACCGGATGCAGCTTAATACCAGTATTTAACATGGAGCGTCTGCCTATCTAACCTCTACACCCCAGTTACTCGGTAACACAAATCTCGTGGCCAGACTGATTGTCAAATTAGGCTTTAAACTACCCGTAACGGCTGTCATAGATGGATGGAGGGGAAGAGGGAGACCAAAGAAAAGATGGAGGGATTTTGTGAGGGATGATATAAATTAAAAGGTAGTAAACGATAACCTGACGATAGAGGAGAATGGAAGAGAACAACATATTGCGCCGACCCCAAATAACTTGGGACTAGCGTACGTTTTGTCTATCTCGGTTATCAACAAAGTGATGGTCACTTTGTAATACATTGCGGCGTATGTTACAGCTCATCTATTGCGACATCGCCTCGGGCGCAGCTCATGACTAAGGGCTCCGTTCGAGTAAACTAGTCGGGCAATCCCGAAGAATGCAAGTGAGTAATAACCGTTGACCAATAATTAACAGAAGAAGTGTGTCGATGGAAATAGCAGGCATTTGATATTTTGCTAATTAATGAAGACTAGTGGTTTTCCACTGTACCACCATTCCATTGTCATTTTTGATGAAAATTAACAGTTCTTAGTGGATGATATTGAAGTTTTTTCTAGACAACCATAGGGTTATTGACGAAATTTCACAAAGGGCCTAAATTTAAAGAATATGGTATACATTACCTAAAAAAAATATTTTGCATTTTTTGTGTTTGCATTGATTATATAACAGCTATTTAAAATTCAAATTTCAAAGGTCGTGCCAAAAGGCGCGATAATGACGATCGCCATTTTGTGACGTCATTACGCAACAGAACTATTGTAAACAAAGGAAATTATTTTGTAAATCATAACATTAGTGCGTAGTATACCAATACTTCGAAAATTGAACTGAAATACGAAGAAAGTGGTTGCATCTTGCTTCCCAAATATCAACAAATTCATCGATTTAGTTTGTGTCATGTGTCACAGTGACTGCAAATTGACAATCAATCGTCTGAGTAGTGACGTCTCGCAGTCATTGGTGTTTCGAGTCACGTGACACATAGATTAAAAATTATGAATTTGTTTATCGAATTAAATGTATTTACGAGTTATTATTATTAATACATTATATCATTATAGCTAAGTTTCATATTTTATTTCCATCAGTGTCAAATACCCTATTGTAATGCGAGTCTCAATAGGGTGGCGCTGGGATGGCAAATGAGTGTCATTTTAATTAAATTGGCAGACTCAGGGCCAGTTCTTGTCTTCAAAATAGAAGTTTCTAAAATAGCATCACGCCTGTATTCTCCGGAGGGGTAGACAGAGGTGTACACAGTGGGGCCCCTACATTTCACCAATGCTGTTATTAAGTCTCATCTAAGTCTCAAATAGGTGGTGAGCCTATTGCTATGGCCACAATTCCAAACTTCGATCTGTTACTGAGAATTTCCGAATATAAAAAACTCAATAACACTTTGCCCGACCCGGGAATCTATGAACCTCATGTTCAGCAGCAGTGCTTGGGACCAGTAGACCAAAGGAGCAAAGCAACTAGGAGTTCCTAAACGTAATCATTTCTAATATGACAAGAAATTTCTGGTGCCAAGTTTAGTAAACCTAACATTGTTTGTAACCTTGTTGTTCGTAACCCTGATTACACTGTAGTAAACAAAATTCCATGCTGCAAGATTGATAGGTGCGCCAGCAAAGATGCACGTGCGTTCTGTTTGTGAAACTAATTATAGTTTATATTAGCCGATGCCAGCGGCTTCGCCGCGTGGATGTCGGTTATCGCGACCAAAAGTAATGATGAAATTTTTATCCCGTTCCCGCTTTCCAATTACCGCTTTATAATTGCCCATTTTTTAAAGTATTAAAATGGATATAGTATGTAGACATAAAGGACTTAAGAGATAGACATAAATGGTTTAAGCAGTTTTCGTTGAAAGCTCCCAGACAGCTTATTTTTTTCCGACATCTCCAACAAATATCATTATATTTTAGCCAATATATACAAAAACTTGACAAATTATATACTAAAACCTTCCTCGAGAACCACTCTATCCTTTGATGAAAACATTATGATAATCGGTGCAGTAGTTTTTGAATTTATCGCGAACAGACAGACAGACACGGCGGAGGACTTTGTTTTATAATATGTAGTGATATAATTTTAATTTTGTCGGTACAGTGGGGCGTGTACAGTTATTTGTCGATAAACTTGTCAAGTCGATAAAAACTTTTAAACGTAATCGATTTCATCGTTTATCAATAATTTAACCCTCTCCCTGTACAGTGTCCCACATGTGCCACACGGCGATTGGTTAATTATTGTGCTTCGCGCATAGTAAACGTATTAACAAAATTTGACGATGGTGATTTTTTTGCACGTTTCGGCGTTTAGTTGCTGTATCGCACTTCTCAAAAGCGCCTAAAATCGCTGAATGCCAATAGTAAAACTAGCAAAGGCTAATAAAGCCTACGTTCCTTTTAATTTTAATAAATTATGATATTACCTACTAAAAATATCTACGCGGATTATGACGAGATATTTTGTGTAGTAAAACTCTGTTCCTTGGCAAGAGAAACAAACAGAAATACTATAAGTACTAAAAAGTAAATGTGTTGCCTTGAACACGAACTATTAGTATATTTTTTTAACAATAATTGTCGTAGGAGGTTAGGTGACGAAGATACATATAATCTGTTCTAATATATTTTTAATACGCAATAACACAATAACTTTAAAAGTAGTGATTCTGATTCAAGAGCCGGTAGGTACCGATCTTGAAGGAGGGATGAGGCACGTTCATAACCTTGCTCGCTTACGTAGATATAACCTCATTTTGGAGGAATAGCGCATTATATTATTGAGAAACATCTCATAATTAGATAGGCCATTCCCACACCCACATTTTATTTTTGTAATGTATCTACATACATTTCCACTAGAAAATGGGCTCCACCACCAACACCTTTGTATGGAGTATAAATACATTAACACACAAATCATTCTGTTTTATTATTTAAATAGTGGGCAATATGGTCGCTAAGCGACAAAGATCTTCAAATAGTAAAAAAAAAAAAAAAACATTTTTTTTTATTTGTTCCATAATCGGAACACTCAGAGAGAGTCCTTAGCTCAACAGTTAGACGATAAAAGCAAAATAATAACAAAAAAAATATAGTTTGGCTAGCTGAGCCAGCTAAGTAGGTAAGTAAAATGTGCCAGCCATATTCACCACGCACCCTTCAACTGACAGCAGTCATGTCACATGCGGTACGTCACAACTGACACACTTCATTGATGTGTCTACGATAAAATGTCTCATTACCAGACCTTCTTGTGGACAGGCATGTATGTACGTCAGCATCGAAAGTAATTGAACTCAACGAAATATATAAAACGTTGTAGGTGTTTGTGGGTCGTGCCTTCTCTATTGAGAAGAGGCCCTTGCCCTGCAGTGGGACATTTATGGGCTGGTTTTATGTATGTATTTGTAAAAACAAAAATGTAAGTTCAATGCTAGCTTCAAGTGTTGTCGTTAATATAATTTTAAATACATAATATTAATTATTTATTTGGCTCTTCAACAATGAGTACAATGATACAATCATAAAGTTTTCAAATATACAAAATTATGTCTAAGTGCCCCATTACTTATAGAAGAGCACTGCATGCACTACAATATGCGCGGCTCAAAAAAACAACAAAACAAATTATTTGTTAGACTAAGTTTTTTTTTATATGTTGAATTTGAAATAATAATAGTGTTTTATTATTTAGATTTTAATATTACTAATCCAGCTAAGTATTAGTTAGTAATAATAATTTACAATTATGGATACAAATTGATCATTTAGCCAGTGCGATTCTTTTTACACCAGTTACTGGTGTATGAAACAAGTCTATGTCTATTTCGTACTCTTTGTATATAGCATACATTCTAGACAGCGAACAATGTTGCCTGAGATTGGTATGACCTTTTGGCAAGCAAAAGAGCCTCTTATGCAAACTTCTTGGCAGATTGTGTGGCACATTGAACGACACCCTACTAAGCAACTCGGGACAATTCAAAGAGCCCTTTACTAGTTTCTTAAGAAAAACCAAATCTAACATGTTCCTGCGTCTTTCCAGTGATACCATTTTAAAATAATGTAGTCTTTCTTGATATGTTTTTAATATTTTGCTTTTAGATGCCACATGAATCTTTTTTGTAGCCGCTCAATACGCTTGATGTGCACGTTATACCCAGGAGACCATACAATACTGCAATACTCTAAATGACTTCTAACTAGCGAATTGTACATAATTTTTTTGGTTTTGGGATTTTTGAAGTTTTTACATTCCCTAATTACAAAACCGAGCATTTTTGTGGCCATTAATTTAATTTCGTCGATATGCTCCACAAAACTTAGACATCTATCAAACTGGACGCCCAGATCACGTATAGTTGCCACTTCACCAAGCAATTCAACTTTTAAGGTATATATATACTGATCGTAAGATATTCTTTTTTTTGGTAAATTTGATGTGCTTGCATTTTTCGACATTTAAAGACATTTTGTTGTTCTCACACCACTTACTCGACCTGTCTAAATCGCCCTGAAACATTGCCGAGTCGGCAAGATTTTTTATCATTTTGATGTCGTTAAGGTCGTCAGCAAACAAGAATATTTTTGAGTACAGAAAGCATATGTGTATATCGTTGATAAAAAGAGTAAATAAATGAGGGCCTAAGTGAGATCCCTGAGGGATTCCCGAGGTAGCAACGTAAGGATCCGAATTGCAGCCATTTACCACCACCCTAAGGATTCGTCCAGATAGATATGACCCAAACCAACTCAGCAAGGGATCTGACACGCCATATATTTTAGTTTTTTGACTAGTACGCTATGATCAACAGTGTCAAATGTCTTGCTAAAGTCGGTGCAGATCGCATCAAGTTGTATGCCAGTGTCAACTGCATCAATAATACTCTCAGCATAAGTCACCAAATTAGTAGCTGTTGATCTACCCTTCGTAAATCCATATTGGCTTTCCATTATTAATTGTGACATATTTCTAGATAGTAGCGGACATATGAGGGCTTCAAAAACCTTTGCAAGTATTGATAAAATAGCGATGGGCCTATAGTTAGTCACATCTGACTGGTTTCCGCTTTTGAAAATGGGCACGATTTTAGTTTCCTTCCATACACTTGGAAAATTACCTTGTAGTAGAGAACTGTTAAATATTATACTTAATGGCAGTGAAAGACAATCCGCGCACCTATTCAAGAGCAAGGAGGGTATATCATCCGGGCTAGCGCCTTTGTTAACGTCCAATTTTTTTAATTCTTTGCGGATTTGATTCTGTGATAGAATTATTTGGCCTTAAGTGTTGTTACATAAACAGCCAACCAAGTCATCTGACTCAATGTCATGGCTAACATGCGCATAATTTTCAACATTACGATAAACCCGAGAAAAATGGGATGCAAAATAATTACATATTTCATTAATATTTTCAGAGCTTTTCATACCATCCGTCATAGAACTAGGGTAGTTACTTGCTCCATCTCGTTTCGCCTTCAAGTAACTCCAAAAACATTTTGAGTTTGAAGTAATTTTAGCCTCTATATCAGCAATATATGCACTGTAACAAGAAGTAGCCACACGATTGCATCTCTTTCGCAGCAAATCTAAGGCAATAATGTCTAGAGGATTTTTGTATTTTATTACTCTAAGTCGTAAGCGGTTTTTCTCGTTTAATCTTTTAACGAGTTGTCTGGTAAACCAGAACGGATATTTAGTATTCCTTATTGCAACGTGTGGAACATAGCGCTGTATTAACTCGTTCAGTATATTATAGAATTTTTCTACCATTAGATCGATAGTCATGCAAGACCCTAATTCTGCTGGCCAATTGACCAGCTCGAGTGTTGAATTAATTGCCACATAATCTGCCTTAACATAATTCAATTTTGTTTTATAAATATATTTATGTGGTTTTAAAACCTGTGAAAAAGAGAGCTCACATAGTACTGGTGGATGATGCAGATCGATTTTTCACATTTACATTTTCATTTAGACATCCACTTTATTAATATTTTATTATATTAAATATGCACAAAAAACTTGGTGTCCCAACCCGGATCTTCATCCATATGCTTGTCGAGTCGATAAAAGTTTAAGATCAACCAACATATCGACAAAACAAATTATGTCAAACTTGACGTTTAAGAGCGACCAACATATCGACAATAAGAACAATCCTCACATCATGGGCTTTCCCTGTAGGCACGAGCCTCTTTGAGGATAGGCAGAACCTAAGAGTGCCTCCTGCTACGATCCTTACATCTTCCACATTCATATATCTGGGCATACACGCGCGCCGGCTGTGACTACCATACCTGGGGCCTAATTCTGCTAATTTACCAATGCTTCAGTTGAGTGTCGATAGTGTGTCGATGGAATGATTTTAGTTAATTGGTAGTCTGCTAGCTTAATAAGACCACCGGTCTAACTAAAATCATTCCATCGACACACTATCGACACTCAACTGAAGCATTGGTAAATTAGCAGAATTAGGCCCCTGATCTTTTTAGAGGACATAGAGGCATACATTTTTTTTATATGTTATGATTAATAAAATATTGCACAATTGTATGTGTACTTCCCCCACGTTCAATCATAATAGACAATAAAATTGACAAACAGAACATTGACAGACAGTAAAATTTATCAAGACTTTTCATGGACCGTGGAAAATAACAGTGGAAAAACACCACGATAAGGGCGCGAGCCCTTAGAGTTCCGCATGAAAAAATATATTTAGAAAATGCGTTTATTTTGCATTTATATCCTTAAACAATCACAATGAATGTTTACTAAGTTCCCAGTACTATAGGAACTTTTGTTAAGATACTTGAAACTCAAAAATAAAGATGCCCAAGGGAAAATATATTTAAATGTCAGTAAAAATAAATAATTTTTAAAAATATAAAGTATTCCTGTCATGTGTTGAATAAATTAACAATTCTACAACAAACTAAATTTGTAAAATTGAGAACCGCTTTGGAGTCCGTTAAAAAGTGACATAAGACTGACAACCAAATAAGCCAACAAGTAACAACCTACGAGTACCTTTGAGAATTCCGATCTTTCATTTCTACGGAACCCTTCACATGAAACAAAATGTTCAGACATTATATAAATAATAAATCTGTAGCAAAAGACATGAAAAGATTAAAATAAGCGATATTTCGAAATGATATTGATTAGATAGGGTGGTGGATCTCTAAAATCTGCCAACCAGGAATTAGCTAGAGTTTGTTACGCATACATTAATGCATTTCAGTGATTTACATATTTGGTTATTTATTTTCGCCATCTTTTATTTACATAATGTATTCTAGTACTTCCTTTTGTGCCATTTTTTAATGTTATTAGATTTTTGTTTTCCTTACAGCTAATTATTCCGGGTCTGGGTGTGTGTGCATATGAAATATGTGTCTGTTAACGGTTCCACGATAACGGAGACAGTAGTGAGTATTGTGTGGCAATATTTATATATAACAGACTAGCTGTGCCCCGCGGTTTCACCCGCCCCATTAAAAACTTATAAGTAAGATTTAAAAAAAACCTGACAATGAATAACACAACAAAAAAAGAATTATCCAATTTTGTGCAGTCTTTCTCAAGTTATGGCGTGACCAAGGGAAATAGGGATTCATTTTTATATATATATATAGATAGATATTAGTGTGTGTGAGTCGACTTCTGTCTATAAAATACCTATTACGAAGAGGTAAGGCAAAAATGTTTTATGACAAATGTTTGTCGTCAACCGGTGACAAATTTCTTTTCAATACTAATTTGGTAATACCCATACTATGGTGTCAATGAAGGAATTTGGATAAATATGTTATTATTAATTTAGATTAGGTCAGAGAACCTACATAACATCTTTTTTTTGACAATAGCTAAGGCGAGCATATTTTTATAAACTACAAACTAAGCAACACAGCACTAAGGGCGTCCCCTGCGGGGCACGAACCTCGGCTTAGAGCATTGCTGGAGGGATAACTAAGCACTAGCTGGATCATATCGGTTCGAGTTTAAGGCTACTGGCTCGCGCCGAGCCATCTATGATTCCTTTAACAAACATTTATAACTTTAGTAATTTTTTCGTACGATATGAATTTGATTACCTCTTTAGTCTGGTCGCAAGACTGGCTGTTGACCGACAGATCCTGGGTTAGTGCAGTAGCAAAGTTTTATTAGATTTTTCTGTTAGAAAATACTCAGTTGCAGACCGGTTCCAACTGTGCAACAGTTTGGAACAATGCCAGTTGATGGCAATGGGCTCATCACCTTTATTTTAATTAACAGCATTGGTGAAATGTGTGTCTGTACAATCTCTGCCTATCCCCTCAAGGAATACAGACGTGATGCTTTAATATGTTCAATGAACTTGGACAGATTACAAAGCAGAGTACAGAAAAATTATAAGTAATTTATGATTAGAATTATAAACTGCCTCGTTGGTTTAGTGGTCCGTAGCGCGACTGCTGAGCAGGAGGTCTCGGGTTCGATTCCCGGGTCGGGCAAAGTGTTATTGAGTTTTTCTGTTAGGAAATTCTCAGTAGCAGCCCGGAGTTTGGAAATGTGCCCGGTTGATGGCAATATGCTCACCACCTATTACATGGGACTTAATAACAGCATTGGTGAAATGTGGGTGTACAATTGTGTACACCTCTGCCTACCCCTTCGGGGAATACAGGCGTGATGCTATGTTTATGTATGTTATGTAGAATTAGATAGACATAATAAACTGTACAGAGTATGGAATACAGTTAAAATTACTAAACTGTTAATATAGGGTGCCGTAAAAAAATAAGATTACATAAGACTTGATCAAGATTAGAATAGAAGTGGTGAGCGTAGAATTAGATACGATACTATCAATACATTCAGAGATCAATACAATATTCTGCAGAAGCACAATAAACACATATACTCGTAATTATACTTCAAGATAAATCTTTGAAAAGCATTAACGCATGCTTAGCGAACTCTAAAGTTATTATATTAAATGGAAAAAGAATACGGTCGCGAACAGGATTCGAACCTGCGCCTCCCGGATAAATACTCCAGGCGCTCTGACCACTAAGCTATCTCGACCTCTGCTCACCACCACGAATTCTTCTTCCATATTTTAACACGTCTTATGGCGACGTTATTGCTATCAATTCAGTCCCTATACGGGTGACCGAACCGACACGACTAACATTGCAGTTAATACAATGTCGTAAAGAATGCAATTACCTTATAATTCAAGATAAATCTTTGAAAAGCATTAACGCATGCGAACTCTAAAGTTATTATATCTAAATGGAAAAGGAATACGTAGCTCAGTTGGGAGAGTGATGACCCGAAACGTCAAAGGTCGCGGGTTCAAACCCCGTTCTTGTCCATTATTATTTCAATGTTTCTTTGAAAAATAGTACACAACAAACACATTACACTGCACTGATTGGTAAAATTAAACGTAAAACGTAATGCAGTAACGTCACACAGATATAATATTATGAATGTAAACTATGTTTATAATATCACGTCATAGCGTAAGATATGATTACGCGTCAAAATCGCGTCATACGGCAGACTGGTTGATTAACCTTTCTTTTATAATTTAGACGATGGTCGTTTATAATTGCCTTTGAAAACTTTTGAGGATGACGATGATGAAAGTAAAAATGCTTAAGAACTAATTACTCTTCTTTCGTGAGATTTAGAGTTGTTAAATCCACCCATAGGCCTCTGACTTGCCTTAGAAACCCATATTAATGTAATCAACAACAATTTCCGATCGTTCAACGTGTCCTAAGAAACATACAAACGCTTAAATGGAAATCTATCTAACCTGCTCACCCATCTGTGGATAGCCACAACAAATTGACCAAACCTTATTGACCACAGTTTGCAAACTAATACCAAGCATCGTATCGGTGAATTTCATAAATGATATGTGGTGATGAGGCTTATTACGTATTCGATTTAACATAATACACTTATATGGGATATAATACAGTTAGCTTCTTAAAAGCACATAAATACATAGCTTGTAGCATACATAGGTTGTAATTATAAAAGTGATTGGTGATTAAGAATTTAACGTATTTGTTCTTACTTCTTAGATTAATGCTAAAGTAAGAGCCAATCAAACCAACAATAACCATAAAAGTAACTACAAACTAGTAAATACTAATAAAGCTGAAACGAGCCATGAAACTTATATAGACCTCATTTCGTTGAAACCGCTCAACAATGTTTTAATTCTGTGAGAAAATTCTCAGAACTCACATTTCTCTTTTGATGTTCGTTTAGAAAAGCGACAAATCTCACACACAAAGTTTCAAGGACAGAAACTCCAGATATACTCTGTTGCTTTCAGCGTCATTGGAAGTAGACTTTTAACCATACACAGGGTACCTATATCAAAGAGGAAAATTCTTGCTACGGTAAAGCCGAAGCTTACTTAAGAAATTAACGAGTCGTATTCAAAAATACTGAAGTTTCTCAAACGCTCATTAAATTTCATATACTTGTCCTTTTCACTTCAATTTTAAGAGAAAGAAAAAGCAAAAGACCTATAAGACATTTTAGCCGAAAGTCACGTTAAGATTAAGCGGTTCAATCTACAATAAAATATGTCATCAAAACGCAAATATATACGTTTCCTAAAACATGTTTGCACCATTCTTTAATCTACATGTTTTTGAAAATAATCCAAGGGTAAAAATGGAAATTCCAGTAGTTCTGAGATAACAAAACACAAACGTATTATATAACCAACATTTTGAAGTATTTGGAACAACAAATTTAGGATAAGACGTATGCCAAGAAATGCACTGACTTAAAACGAGGGAAAAAATTAGTAGACTTGAGTGGCAGTTTGAAAGTAAAAGATTTAGCAATAGAAATGTTGTTTGTTGCGATGTAGAATCAGATATATTCTGGTCTTAAAACGCATGACGCGTAATCTCCTGGCTTAACCTAGGCAAGCCTCTAGACACTTTTATAAACACCGTTCATATTACAAATGCAGGCGATAATCAGTCATGACCTTGTATTATAATTAAACCTTTAGAAACAGATAGTTCATCTGCATCTAATTAGAACTGACACGAAAATTCTCGGGAAATGGCAGACAAGTGTTATAAAAATTACATTTTGCTTTCAACATCGCAGAAAAACAGGTTTTTGCTTCTGACTGTGACGTCTTTTGAGCTAAAGTAATTAAAAAGATGTGCGAGTTGAAAGAAAAACGCTAAAACGCTGATTATAGAGATTATATTTGTTTGACTTTGAAAACTTTAAATTATTTACGCTAGTTTTTGCTAATTTTGCGATGTAATGAAGGCCAGGGTTGTGCAGGTCACAAGACAAAATGTCAAATACTGATATTTAACCGCATATACAATAAGTGAAAAAAATAACACAAGGAAGTTCAATTTGTAAAGGGTACATTCTATAAACCACACCAAGTACAATACATTTACAAAGTAAACAAATCTATAAATATTATTGTTTCGGAACGACATTATACTAGCATTCGCTTGACAGCTGAATTGAAGAACCATACAAAAAGTTAAACCCAGATTTTAATATAACATACATGGTGTCAGAAAAATGGAAGAACCATACAAAAGTTTGTTTGAGCAGCAGGCCCAGCTATTAACTGCGATGCAGCAGCAGATGGGCATATTGCAACAGAAAATTCAGTCCGTGTCTTCGGGCGCTGACTCCATAAGAAGCAATGTCAGCGTTCCCTGGCCACAACCACTTCAAGTAGACTCCGGAGATATACAATAACCTGGAAGTATTCCGTAGTAACTGGGAGAATTACAAAATGGCGACTGGTATCAACAAGTGGAGTCACGAGAAAGAGTTAACCAAGGCCGCTTTACTTTTGAGCGCGATAGGTCATGTAGCAATGAAGAAATATATTGTCTTCGAATTGTCAGACGCCGACAAGCACTGTGAGAGTAAAATATTTGATAAGGTCAAGGCCCAAATAAAAAAAAAACCAATACTATATATGCGCGATATGTCTTCAACAAGAGATGTCAGTCAAGCAGTGAATGTTTTGATGACTACCTATTAGCACTTTGAAAGCTAATCAAGCCATGGCAATATCCTGAGGCAATCAAGGATGAATTATTGCGAGACAGAGTTGTTGTAGGAATCAGGGATGATAAAGTCATGGAAGAACTGCTTCGAAAAGCTGACCTAGATCTTGATGCAGCAGTTACTTTGTGCCGTGCTGCAGAAGGAGCGGCAGTGCAGGTGGCTGATCTTGTAAAGGAAGAAGGAGTCAACAAAATCACTATTAATACACCACAAACAAAAGAACCAAGAAAATGTAAGTTCTGTGCCCAAGTACATGTGTTTGAGAAGAAAGTCTGTCGTGCTTGGGGTAAACGGTGTGAAGGATGTGGAGGACGCAATCATTTTAAAATTGTCTGTTGAAAGCTACCTAAACAAATAAAGGAAATAGGGGCTTATTCGGATACATCAGCTGATAATGTCATAATATCAGAGGTACGCACAAATCCATCTCATCATGTAGAAACACCACTATTGTTTAAAATTGGAAATCAGTGGAAAGAACTGTATTGCATTTTGGACACAGGAGCTCAGGTGTGCGTAATGGGGATAGACTGGTATAAAAAAATCTGTGAAAATAATGTTTGCAGCATGTTAGCTCCTACTTCACTTAAGTTAAAGTGTTTTAATGGACTAGAGATTCCCACCAAAGGTGTTGCAACCTTCTGTACTTATCCAAAGGCAATAAGAAAACCTTTAAGGTTAATTTCTATATGTAGTAGATACCAAGCATGAGCCCCTTTTGTCAGAGAAAGCATGTGTGGCCTTAGGATTTATTAAGTACTGCCAGACTGTGTCAACTGATAAAGTTGACCATACTGATGTCCACAAGATCATGAACAATTACAAAGATGTAGGTATTTGAGGGCTATGGCAAGCTACCAGGTGAAGTCCACCTTGAACTAGATGAGACAGTGCCAGCTCGCATTCAGCCGCCACACACCGGTCGCATACCTGTCTGTCTTAGAGAGAAACTTCAAGCAGCATTGGATCAGTTGGAGAAAGATGGCATTATAGTCAAAGAGACTCAGCATACTGATTGGGTAAATAATATTTTAATTGTCAGTCGTGATACTAAATTTAGAATATGTCTAGACCATTTGTATAGTACTAGTACCTTTGAATAAAGCGCTTAAAAGACCTAATTTTCAATTTACCACATTAGATAAAATGTTGCCAGAGTTGAGCAAAGCTAAAGTATTTAGTACCGTTGACGCTAAGAAAGGATTTTGGCAATGTCAGCTTACAGAAACTAGCAGCAAACTTACTACATTTTGGACACCTTTTGGCCGTTACAGATGGCTACGACTACCCTTTGGCCTGAGCTCATCGCTCGAGATCTTCCAACAACGGCTTACAAGTCTTCTTAAAGACCTAAAGGACATTGAGGTAATCGCTGATGATATTTTAATATATGGTATAGGAGATACTATTGAAGAAGCTGTGGCAAATCACAATATTAATTTTGAGATGTTACTTAAAAGACTACGGGATGTTAACTGCAAATTAAATAAGGATAAGGTTAATCTGTTACAAACATCAGTTAAGTTCTATGGTCATATGTTGACAGATGAAGGGTTAAAGGTAGATGAATCTAAAGTGGATGCCATCAGGAATATGCCTACTCCAAAATGTGCTAAGGATGTGCTTCGATTTTTGGGAATGATTGGTTATCTTAGCAAATTTATTGATAATCTTAGTGTACGGGCAACAAATCTAAGAAGACTTAGTAGAAAAGATATAGATTTTGTTTGGACGGAGACAGAACAAAACGAATTTCAAATTAAAAAAAAAAATTATCAGTGATTTACCTACATTAACCTATTTTGATGTTAATAAAGAAGTAACTATAGAATGTGATGCCAGCGAGTTCGGTTTAGGAGCAGCATTATACCAAGACAAGAAAGTTATAAGCTTTGCATCCAGATGTTTGTCTACCACAGAAAAAAAAATGCCCAGATTGAGAAAGAAATGTTGGCCATTGTGTTTGCCTGTAAAAGGTTTAATCAATATATTGCAGGTAATTCTAGAACAATTGTCAAAACGGATTATAGACCGTTAATTAACATAATTAATAAACCGCTTATAGAGGCTCCTAAAAGGCTGCAAATGATGCTGTTAAATCTGCAAAAATATAATGTGTAATTAGTGTCCATACAAGGAAAAGATAATCATGTAGCAGATACCTTGTCCAGAGCCCCAATAACAGATAATTGTGATAGTTATGCCTTGGAAAGTAAAATAGCAGAAAGAAAAGTCTACAAGTTAATAAGTAAAATCACAACAGTAAAATATTTGAAAATATCAGATAAACTTATACAAAAAATCAAAGAAGAAACAGATAAAGATAAAGATTTACAGAAATTAGTAATTTACTAAATGAATGGCTTTCCCAGGTACATATCAAACTTACCAGTTAGCCTCAGAGAATACCACAGATTTAGACATGAGTTATCAACATCAGATGGATTGTTATTTATGAACAATCAGGTTCTTATCCCACAGGCCTTAAGAACTACCATGTTGCAAAAAGTACATGTTACACACAATGGGGTTGCCAGCACTGTAAGACTGGCTAGGCAGAATGTATTTTGGCCAGTTATGGCACAGGAAGTAAAGAGTTATGTAGAAAAATGCCAATTTTGTGCAGTGCATGCTCCGTGCCAGTAGAAATTACCTTTGATTTGTCATGAGTTTCCAAGATATCCATTTCAGTATGTCTCAATGGATTTTCAGTTGGAGATAAAAAGTTTTTGATAACAGTGGATCACTTTTCAGACTATTTCGAGTTAGATTGTTTAACTACTCTTACATCAAGTGAGACTATACTTATATGTAAGAGAAATTATGCGCGTCATGGTATCCCACAGAGGGTTTGTACAGACAATGCTACAAATTTTGTCAATGAACAGTTTAAACAGTTTTCGAACAAGTGGAACTTTGAGCATGTAACATCATCAGCCCACCATGCACCTTCAAATGGAAAAGCAGAGGCTGCAGTTAAGTGTGCCAAAAGGTTAGTCATTCAAAGCATGGAAACTAAGCAAGATTTGTGGTACATTGTACTTCATCAACGTAACATACCAATAGAAATGGATGGCACAAGCCCTGCACAAAAATTGTTCTCAAGGCGTACAAGAACTGGTCTACCTTGCTTATTGAAACATCTTGTGCCCAAAGTTGTACCAAATGTGGCATCTCAGATTAAAGAAAGGAAAGAGAAAATGAAGGTAACTTTCGATAAAAGAGCTAGTAATCAGCCACAGTTGTATGTTGGACAGAATGTTACAACTCTTCTCTATCCAGACAGTAATAACAAGTGGAGGTTTGGTACTATAACTAAAGCCTTTAATGCAAGATCCTTTATAGTTAAGGTCGGAGATAAGGAGTACAGGAGAAACAGGGTTCATATCAGACCTTTTGTGGGTCAGCATGAACATCAGCATTCTATAGTTAAGTCTAGAGAAGCTACAAGAGAGTACCAGTTTCCATCACTTCCTGCTGGAATTGAAATAGAATACTGCAATCAACCAGGACAATTCAGTCGGGAGTCAAGTCCAATGAGTAATGAGCATTCCAGTATGAGTGAGCAGCCTGAGAGCAGTAAGACAGATCCTGTTGTCGCGCTACGCCGTAGTAGTCGCGCTAGAACTATACCGGCTTATTTAAGAGACTATGCTTGCTAGCCTAGGCATGAGTGTTCACTTGATTGAAAGGGGGATGTTTCGGAACGACATTATACTAGCATTCGCTTGACAGCTGTCATATTACGGCGCGAATGGGTGACGGGACTGAACCATACCTTTTGTATTGTTTTATGTTATTTCTTGATAAACTGAGTTAAACCCAGATTTTAATATAACATACAATTATAATAAAACAACTTTTAACCGGATTAGTCGCGTGTATTATTGGTTTTTGTTTTACCTGACGTTTCAAACACTTTGCAGCGTTCGTGGTCGCAGGAGGACTCAAACGACAATTCACGCGATTAATCCGGTTAAAATCTGTTTTATTATAATGTGTGGTGATCGCGAAAACCTAAGATATTACTAAATGTAGAAATAGACTTACAAATTTATCCGAAACCGACTCATTGTAATTGTAACACAGACATTTTGAAGTAAATTCAAAAGAAACCTGTTATATGCATACTACTTACAACAAAAAGAGGGGTCAACCTTTCTTGCTTTCGATATACACATTGCATTTCAGTGTTAACTTAATTTTTCTGGACAGCTAACAAGACTATAACAGACTACAATGCAATTTGATTTATGTAAAATCCAGTCCTTAAAGGCGAAATTCAACTCCGAAAAATTATCTTCGCCTCCCTTCCTCACTCCTTCGCGCCTATGTGAATGTGACCCTACGGAAAGGTGAAAACCAAAGACCAGCTTCAATAATGCAAAACTATAATAATTATATTCTCCCTTCTGGTTTGGTGTATTTATTTACACGCTGTGTAAAAAATTGCAAGAGCCCGACTCTTCCGCAAGCCGGCCTCAGCGAAAGTACTACAATCAAATTGCGGATAGTCTATTAAAAAGGGCAGGTTAAGGGCAACCTAAACCAACGTGCATGCATAAAGAGGATAATGACCATAGGTGAAAAGAGCCGCCCCAGAATCATAACAGATGGAAATCCATAGTATCTGCCTGCCCGTATGAGAAACAGGCGAGATTGTATGAAAGGCAACAGTGTTTTTAAGCAAATGTTTCAGTATCTAGGTAGCCAGCCAGCTAGATGTAATATTAGATTATACTATATAGACTAATTAAATTGTACGCAATCCTCAATAGCATTGCCCTTTATATCAAATTATTGTAGGTTACCATTAAAGCGTTTACCAAATTACCAACAAGTTCTGTATTTATTTAATCTATCATTAAAATGTCTATTACAAACCTATGGACATGTCTTGCACCGTGGGAGAACCATACTTCGGCACGAATGAGCCGGCTCGACTGGAATGATACCACGGACTCACAGAAAACTAGCGTGAAACAACGCTTGCGTTGTGTTTTGCCGAGTGACTTAGGAGACCCGAGGCCCAAACCATTTACGATCAGGCGATCCGTCGGCACGTTTGCGCCCTATCCCATAAAAAAAAGTAATGGAAAATTCTAAGGTATCTCATATTATATTCTGGCTTAACAGACAAATCTTGTATCTGATCTTGAAACATACATCACGTGTTTCCTTACTCTATTATTATAAATACCTTTCCGCACATTCCGCAAAACTCCACACTTGAACTAATCACGTCAGGTAATCTGCAGATAAAGTCGTTAATGTTCACGCTGACGGGTTCCTTCATTCAACAACAACATATTATGCAAAATTGAATCTATTTATCTATCAGTAATCAGCATGAGAAAAACTAACAGATGGTGACAATGTTTTGTTATCTTGGATATATGACAACTTACTATTGTGTGCCTTGTTTAGACTCTATTGTGGTCAGTGAGAACTTTCATTGGAGCGAACTCTTATTTATTTAAACTACTTTTATTATCATTTATGTTCCCGCAGCTAGGTGCGCAATAATATCTGGTTCTTAGCCTATTTTTATTATATCGGGTCCCAAGATAGTTCCCTTGCGTACGCCAAAAGATATTTTAATATTTTTGTTGACAAGCATAGCAAGTCGTCCAAATGAACTAAAATGTAAGTTTAAAAAAGCTTAGTTGCGTGCACTTCTAAGTGTTTGTGTACCAATTCAAAACTGCATTATTTACTATAATAAGGTTTATAGTAAACCTAAGTTATGTTCGGCAATTATATAAAGAAGATGATTTTTTTTTTCATGATAATGCCTATCATGATTAAATGAACATTTTCACAAGAACTAGGGACATTTTACATCGTTTCCGCCTTTCTAGAGTTAAATATAGACATATGACGAAAAAAATAATTTTTCTTAACAAAATAGCAATTGCAGGTCGACCTTCACTCAATTGTAATCGTGCCAAACTCCTGTTTGTTTTTTTTTTCACCGGATTTAGATCATCAAATATGCGCTACTCTCTTCATTCTCAACTTGCTTATCCATTAAAGTATCGGTCTAAAAAACATACAATATGTCAGATTATATTAACTGTAAGATTTATACACGTACTAAAGTGTTCATAAAATCTCCAATGACGTGGAGAAACAATAAGATTGAGGCCGCTAACCGCTACTTCTAACTAGGTCACGAGGATCATACTGGCAACACTCTCGATAAACGTGGATCAAATCAAATTACAATACAGTACAAGTTTCATGTGCCTAGTGACAGCCCTAGTCTCAATAAATCAGAAATAGAACTGTTACTGCACGGAGATAAGATTGATTCTACCTCGTCCCTGCTATCTTTTTAGTTCTCATGGAATGCCACTACCTCGTGGTTTTCAAAATTCCATTATGACTCATTGACTACTTTATGTGTATAGGTATAAGTTTTGAATTTGATTGACGGTGATGTTTCTAGATGGTTTACATTCCTCATCCGTTTGCAAACCAGTTTCAGCGTTTTTATCGTGTATGCGAAGTTCATTGGCAGGAGCCCCTGTTATGTTAGATGTATGTAGTTTGAGCTCCTCTTTCTTTATTTCTGGTTCCTTTCCTTCTTTTGTTAATCTAGTATCGATTTTTATTTTATCAATTTCGTTACCAACAAATTTCTGTTTAGATACTCACGTTTTATGAACGTTTTAAAATTGTATAATGTAATCGCTGTAGTAGAATTATGTAACATTACTTACACTTAATATTAAAAATATTATGTTTTACAAATATTATTAAACACTTATACGATAACGACAAATCTACTTGTTTTATTCTTAGGTACTTATTTTACGATTGATTATCAATAGTTCTAGAAACACGAATAATGTAGCCTATTATGAAACAGTATAACTGAATAGTCTATTTTCATTTAACAGTCGTCTTCTTCTTGTTATATTCTTGATGAACAACCTAGTGTCCGAGTTTAAACCACCCGTAGGCCCCTGCCATGGCTTTAAACACACTATCGAGAATAGTCCAGAATTTGCGCAAACCATTGCATATGATAACTTCCTAGATAGCACGACGCATAACATCAAAATATTGAATAACAGCTAACACAATTCAGATTATGGGTTAGCAGGATATGATAAAAAAAAAATAAGATCAATGTTTATTTGAACATAAAATTTAATAATCCAACCTGGAGATGTTATGGTGGGTTACGGAACCCTTGCCTACAAGTAAACCCATAGTAGTTTATACTCATTAGATTTGTCTTAACAAGTCCTATTAATGTTAACTGATGACGAGGACCTAACCTTTCTATTTTAGTTTTCCAGAGGGAAAATTAAGTTATATTCTTAGAAGATAAAAAATACAACCGCGAGTGGGGTATGGTACCCCTAACCCATGGTACTCCAAGTGTACCAATGTCCCATTAACTTCTTCAAAATATCGTATTTCGACTGTCCGTTGCTTATCGCTTTCAGCTGTTTGTCTGTGGTCCTTTTATCGAACGTGCTAATAGAATTATTAAATTTATTAAATTTCACTACGGAATCACGTTTGAACGAAGCCAAAAAAACGTGTTCCGAAGATTTGGACTATTGATATCTCTAATTTATACCAATGACATTGATGTCAACGTTGATGTGGTCTGACTAACCTGAAATTAGATTATTGCTAACAACCAACTTATAAAGTTTAGTTATGAGCGATATGGGATGATTTGAGATACATCAAATTCGAATTTGTGCACGTCAAACTAAAAGATGTGTAAGTCGACAAAAAAATAATACAAACATGTAATTATAAGTCGACTGCTGCTGACTTAGTTTTGTATGAATGTTTTTCTGTATCTAGCCCAAATACATTTATTTTTAAATTAAGTAATATTTACACAGCAAAGTAACTAATACTATTTATTAATGACCTACTGCTAACCTAATACGCTAATCGGCTAATGTATTTCATAAGTTATAAATTTTGTATTTTCTCTGTGATTGTAAATCTTCTGAGAAAATAATTAAATAAAAATGTCTAAAACCGTAAATTTGAATTTGGCGTGATTTTATTTATCCGGTCCCGCTCATAAATATAGTGACTGTTAGTAAAAAACACGGCAATGTTCTAATTTTAGTTTAGTCGGGCTACAACAGAATTGTCCGCTTTTTGACATTAGTTCCACATTTAAATCTTAATCCTTTTTGTATTCCTTAAATCCTCGACACAGCTTAAAATCTTTTAAGACATAACTGTTAATTTATTTATCATATTTAAGTTGCTCATTACTCGTTGCAACCTCTGGTTGCTAAACGATCAAAAGGCTAAGCAACACTTGGCGCAGTCAATCTTTAGATGGGTGACGGCTAGGGCTTAAGAGAATTTTCAAGTGAATATCTGCGTGCTTCTAAAGGTGCGGTATCCCGTCAGTACCGGTTGTAATTAATAAATAGCTGTTCGTAAGGTCACAGGCCACAGGTAGCTTAAACTACTCTAACACTAGATTCTCTCCTAATAACGACTAAGCCAGGTTCAGAGGCCGGCTTGAACAACTTCAACTCATAGCGGAGGAGACAGATATATTTGTTTGTAAACTGAGTGAATTCACGAAGATTGCGCTATAAATTATAAGTTACAAAATTTTAGTAGAAAACATTGTGTTGCAACACTATATTACATAGGGTTTTACCTGTGAAAATACTTGCAAGAAGAGAAATAAAAAAAATTATAAGCTCTGGACACTAGGCTGTCCCCTAACCTCGCAAGAAGGAGAAGGTTTATAATGGATAGAAGATCCCGCATAATTGCGAACAGCTTTTCATACCTAGTTTTTTTTTTACGTTTTTTGAATTGAGATTGAAAATCAGCGAAGTGGCAATGCCGGCAATATCAATTTACTCACTCGGCTTTTGTCGAGATCCGCACACAATCAGTCTGCACTTTTCCATGGTAAATGGCTAATCAGTAATGGAAACAAGTTCTGTCTGACACCATCACATTAGTATTCCCAAAAGGTCCTGCAGAGGTGTACTGCTCTTCACCCAAACAGTTAAGTCGAAGATTTAGAGACTATTGCCATCTACCACATTATTTAATTATACAATTACAAACTCGTAGCTGCTAACCATTGTCATTTTACCTAACCCAAAAATCAAACCCAAAACCTCTTTGCAACCACTGGACCAACGAGTTAGTTATTAACTAACAAGTGCTAACCAGGCGCTAACACATACTCACGAATCTGAACAAAACGTAACAGAGCAGACATTTCGTAGAAAACCGGTGAAAACTGGCTTCATAGGGATCATGGTCACCGCTAACTTGTTATGGAATTCACGAGATGCAGATGCAGATGCACACGTTTTTACTTGTCTAAGTAAATATAATTAAATTAAAGTAGATATTAATAAATTAAAAGGGCAGGTCAAGAACAACTTAAACCGACGAGCATGTATGAAGAAGATTATAAACATAGATCAAGTGACAGAAGTGAGTCACAATCGTAGCAGGTCAAAATTGGTAGTTTCTGCCTATTGGATAAAAACGCCTTGTTTAGATAGATGTCTCGCTCTTTTCAGCTAGTTGCCAGAAGATATCCGAGGACTGGAAAACGTCCAGCTGGGAGTTAATAATAATTTTTCCGAATTTTCGGTCACACTGTCTCCACGGAGATTAGCCAAGTACGCAGGAGATATAGTAGTGCACAAGTGTATGCGCAAAGACAAGTGCACTCTCATAGTCCGATGGGACGGCAATCTGACACAAAAAGAGAGAGATCAGGCACAGGACCGACGGCTTTAAGTACTCCCCGAATCACGGATAGAGTTCACGAGATAAGAAATATTGTAAATTCTATCCAAAATTATAGCTTTATAAATCGAGGTCTAAAATTGCCGAAAGCGTATCAAAATTTAACCAATTAATAATGAATTAGAATGAGCATAATACAGTATTTTCCGGTCACATGATGATTGTGATTCGTGACCATGATATTAGTATAACTGTAATGAATCATGGTATAACAACATACATATATGTACAATAATTCCACCATTGTTACTACAGAATGTATTACATTCCACGTCTACGCAGTCCCCTTTAGGGACCACAAACACCGGAAAGTTGTCTTACGATTTTTTATACGAACATCGGCATAAAGTAGTAATTAAAAAACGTGTAAGTTTTTAAATATCCCTAACAACTGACTGAACTAGAAAACATTTCAATCTTATCATCATTTATATAAAAACAATGCAAAATTTATCATATTGGATTACTTAAATTAGCACCAAATTGGTGCAGTCTTGGTTTGTCGTATTAACTTTTCGCGGCTGTACTTTCAGCGCTTTTCGGTACCTAAATGTTAAAATTAACTATATTGATCTCGTTTGTAATAATGAGCTAGTTTAATTAACTTAAATGGTCCTTAATTCTGACCTGTCATAAGTACCTGTAATGGTTCATTGTAAAAGATGTTGATTTTGATATGATTTAGTTTAAAAGTCTTTTCATTTTTAAACTATCAAATATCGATTACTGCATCGTGTTTTGGCACTTTTGTGGACAAATCTAAAGTGAGTGCCATGACATCCAATAAAGTTCAGATCGAAAACCTAGTTTGAAATATTACAGCTACTAGTTGCTTCGGGGTTCGGATAATAATAAACGAAAGATCTTGCAAATATTCAGACAAATCGTATAAAGTATATTTTCCTCTTTAATCTAATTCTTGTTTCATCTCACCGGTCCCGGTGTCTGTCAGTTAAGCCCCTCAGTTAACGTCATACCGCGGCAATTCCCCGCCAACCACGAGTCTAATTCACTCAATTATCGTAGCGTACTGCGCTCACATGATTTTGATCCGTCACGGTTTTTACACCTTCAAGTTGGTGGTTATATAAATAATAAATTGCTGTAATTTTATTCACACATATAAAAAACGTATTATTCAAAATCACGCTTTTATCCTATGGGTTAGGAAGAAACTGCAGAACGCTACCTACTACGATCCTTATATACTCATTTGCTTCGTCCACGTTTATACATCTGGTCACACACGCTGGTTGCGAGGACTGCGCTGACCTATACCCATTCATATGTACCCCATCAGGTAGTTATATAATAAATTCCTACTGTTGACGAATGCACTCTCATTTAGAGGATACGCAACTTCTTTGTGACGATATCCTTGATTAACTGCATTACTTTATCGATGTTTGTCCAGCCAATGAGCTTGTCTGCTCACAGCGTTGCTCTAATTTCAGTCACCATTGCACTATAATTATTTACCATAATCTTTCATTTTTCTAATCAATCATCATCACCATCCCCTTGCCCTTATCTCAATTTATTTGGGATCGGCGCAGTATGTATTCTTCTTCCAGATTCTAATTGTTTTATAATTGAGCAATATTTGGACAGCAAAATCCAGTTTGTACTGTTATCGACTCAGAAAAAAGGAGATCAAATCGAAGTGAAATTAATTAGTTGCTTCAGTGACGGCTTTCCATCAAATACTAATCTAGTCGACCCAAACTACATCGATGACATGACATGAGTTTTCTAAGCACTCACTCAGCCAAATTGAGGTCGTAATGTACGTAACTAGAATGTAATCATCATTAACAAACGTTATACCGCGACCTGGCCTGCGTCAAACATATTTATAGTTCTCTCGGTTCAGTTATTGTAACAATAAAAGCGCCGTTAAAATACGACCATTACGTTCCGTTTCAGCCGCGGGCGAATTGTTGGGAACTTTAAATGCTAGATCTAGGACGGTACCTATGTACGGCCAGGCAGAAAAATTGCTGAATCTAAAATCCAAGCTTTAAAACTATCCATCTAACAAATTGCAGTAGAAGGCGTTTTCTATCTTGTTGTCATATATGTAAATACAAGAAAAGCAAGAAGTTCTAAAATATAACCAACACAAGTTGGTGGTTTCAGGGAACGAATAGAATACGAAATTCCGGGAGTTTGGTGACCTGTGACCTTGTCCTTTAAATCAGAGGGTAAAAGCTTTGCCTCAGAGGTCCATGACGGATAAGCCGGTCTCACCTAAACAAATAACCAATTTACCCTTTTAGATTTTATCCAAACCCCTTAACTGATAAGCTATGGTCCTGCCATTTGTGATCGACAACACGAACTTGAATTCTGAATGAAGACTTGAAAATGGTCTAAGCAAATATCAAATATTATACGAACTTAGTGAGAGAAGTCTGTGGTAGAAGGCCTAAAGAATATATGTACATTAATGAAGCTATACTACCTAGTTTCAGATCACTATGGTTTATAAAACGTGACCATTTGGGTTTACACAGCTGATGACCAAAATATGTCATCCAATTTTTGTGGTTTTCCTTTTTATTACATCATTAAGCAAAATAGTATAAGCTAGATTCTGAAATGTGGTTATGTATCATGTAGATTTTATGTCATTATTCGCCAATTATTAATATATTTTATTATTCTTGTTGAACTGGTATTCCCACATTAATAATTCTTTTGTAAATAATAATTATATTTGTAAAATCAGGTATATTTTAAACTTATGTGGTTGACATGAGTCATATTTAATACTCATGAGGATTAAGTAAGAAGGTAATAAAACTGCATTACCCTCGTTGGTCTAGTGGTCCCAAGCGCGACTGCTTGAGGTCTCGGGTTCGATTCCCGGGTCGGGCAAAGTGTTATTGAGTTTTTCTGTTAGAAAATTCTCAGTAGCAGCCCGAAGTTTGGAATTGTGCCCGGTAGATGGCAATAGGCTCACCACCTAATACATGGGACTTAATAACAGCATTGGTGAAATGTGGGTGTATAACTCTGTACACCTCTGCCTACCCCTTCAGGGAATACAGGCGTGATGCTATGTATGTAATAAAACAGGCGTCCGGGGCGAACTCCTCTGCCACATTCTACGCTCATATATGGTTTTTGACATTCATAGTATCTCTCACTCATCGTGTGGTTGATGAGCACCCTAGTGGCAGAGTTTAAACCGCCAGAAAGCTTCTGACATGGCCTTACACACCATCGAAAACATCTCTCAAGTGCGCTGGTTTCCTCCCGATGTCTTCCTTTACCGTTTTAAGTAAGTAATAATTAATTTATATTTACAATTTTGTGTAATGTTTTAATAACTTTTTATGGAATAGCAGACATCTTTACTAATCCTACTAATATTATAAATCTGAAAGTTTGTCAAGATGTTTAGATGTTTGGATGTGTGTTACTCAATCACGCAAAAACTACTGTACTGATTTGGATGAAATTTGGTATACAGATAGTTTATAGCCTGTATTAACACATAGGATACTTTTTATCCCACCTGGACACAATTCTGATGTCCACGCAAGTGAAGTCGGGAGCAGAAGCTAGTACCAAAAATTTGCAAACCATATTTCTAAAACACAAATTCTGTTAGAATTTTTCTTTTAATAAAAGCAATAAATCAATAACTGTCAACAAAAAATTCCAACACTCAACATTTTTGGAAATTCATACAAGATATCATCTCCTAACGATAACAATAAGTAATCTACTTAGCAACGAAGTACTTACAAATATTTATACGTAAATAATACGACTGTGAGTCTGTCGTATGTCTCGTGTGTCGTATGACTTTCAGATAATCTCATCAGACTTCCCATCACTGTTTACATTTTAATATTTAATCAGTTCATACTTATTTACATCTTGACTTGTGTAAATTGTAATCTTTGTGAAGTGTTTTATTATGGCATAACGCTTATCGAATTAATATTATTATCGAATTAAGTTACTCCGTACGTCTACGTTTGTTAGATTTTAACGGCGTTGAACCAATTTCGATGAATTTTGGTATAGAGATAGGAATTTGGAGAAGGACATGAGCTACTTTATGCCGCAGAAACGAAGTCGTGGGTAGTCATACAACTACACTTAGTTAATTGGTATTAATATTTTAAAATTTTGAGTCGATGCCATTTTAAAAGGGGGATCCCTTCAATCAAGTTGATTCGTTACCTAATACTTTGGATTATTAATGACTGACTCATTGATCTGCCAAAAGTGAGGTCCAAGGTTTGATAGCCAAATCGCACAAAGTGTTATTGGGTTTTTCTATTAGAAAATCCTCAGTGACTTGCCAACCGAACAATCATACACTGGGCTACCTACGTACTCCTGACTTCGCAGTTCCGTGTCATTTCGATATGACTTGAGACGCAGAAATACATGAAATTGACAAGATTTGAATTTTTGCGGATAAATAAATAATAATAAATTTTGGCTCAGAAATATTGTACAGAGTATTCAGGATAAAGGTCTAAGCCTAAGATTCAGATAATACTAGTAAGAGAGTGTCTGCAGCCGAACCAGGCGAAAACCTGTATCTCGAAATGCAGCGCCAAACCCCGCGGAACATTTAGCGCAAATGATTTAGCCACAAATAATATTTCTAAGGATTATTTCAAAGACAATTTTTAATGTTAAAGCAAATTATGCACGCGTGCGGGCGTGTGTGAGTGTGTGTGTGTATGTGTGTACGGGCTTTAATAATGGCATCGGTGACCTCTGCCTAGCCCTTTATAAAATACTGGCGTGATGATGACATGAGCATACACAGTGTTTGCAACAATGTAATCTCATTACACTTTCAGATAAACTTAAGCTAGCCAATTTATGTTTGCTTTCAAGATCTTTCTGCATATTTTCTTAATCGTTCTATAAATCTCCATAGTACTTAACTATTAATCATAGAATATTCTGGAAATTTCATAAACAGTGCATTTATTCTCATTCTTTCTTATTTACACAAGCCTATATAGATTTAAATTCTATAGAATAAAACAGACATCCATCTAAACAAGCATAGATAATAGTGTATAAAGATAAATAAATAATTTTTCAATCAATGGTCCTCTTTAGTCCGCCTGGTATTTTATAATACTAGTATAAAACAGTGATTCAATATATATTATAAAATCTTCTTACATCTTAGTATCAGAATTTCAATCATCCACTCTACTTAGAGTGAATAGATTTCTTCTGGATCTACGTGCTCCATCCTCGGCCACACCGTCGCCTACCATCAGGCGAGTTGGTGGGCAAACGTAGATCCGTTTTTTGAAAAAAAAAACATAAGTTTTAATTTTCGTTTTATTTATTTACTAATATAATATGGCTGATCAAAGATATAGATGGCTGAGAAAAAAATCTTTTTATATATCATAGCGAGATTCATTAAGAATAGTATAAGCTATTGACCATCAAGCTACGACACTTAGGGGCCGAGCAAAAAGGAATTTCCGAAAATCGTTCACTTGTAGCTATATCACATAAAGAAATATTTTGTGCGATTACAATCTAACATTTGTAGTTGGAAAATCCGTGACGTATTTTGATGTGTGACCATTTTTTCCAATTGCAAAGTTAAGTTTATTTTTCCGACTATTCTTTTCGTTCGAGCAATTTTCGGTAATGTTAATTATACGGAACCCTATGTGTGTGAGAGTAAACTTGCATATATTCGAGGTTTTCTTAATGCTTCACAAATATGGTAAAAAAATTTACTCCGAATCCAAGCAAATAACCAAAAAGCCACATCTCAACATCGTGTAAGCTGTAAAGTAAGAGATGTCGCAACACATTGCCGAGTTTACGACAAGAGATTATGTTTCAACGGTGACCCTGACCGATTACTGGAGTTTAACTACAGAAGGCTTATCTCTGCATCATAGTTAACAATGTCATGAGATGGTACTTGGGAAGGTTAGATTTTTCTTTCAGGTAACCGTGGTTCAGAGAGGCCGTTTAAAGATAGTTTAGAGATGACCAGTCCCAACTGAAGGTGTCCGTTCACGAGCATAACATATCAGCACCATCTAAGTCAACCATCAACACACATCAATTTGATAACTAACAATTACTAGTAGTGTTGGGCCAGATCTGACATGTCGATAAACCCGATGTTGGCCTTAATATATCCTTTTAATAATATTAAATTTATATACGAATGTCAGGACAATTCGAGGCACATGACCTGAATATTAATCTATTCAGTATCTGGCAGGCGGGCCTTAGATTTTTTTTCGTATCGGTTTGTTGAATAACCATCTATTGTCACAGTTTAAACCACCCGTAGGCCTCTGATATGGCTTTACACACCATCGAGAACATCTCTCAGGTGTGCTGGTTTTAGTCACGATGTACCGCTTCACAATTTTTTTAATCATGTGTACGCACATTATGAAGTAAGTGGTGTGTACCTTGGGTCCAAACCTCTCACCTGCCAGTCGACAGGTTATCACTCAACACTTATAATTTCATCATGATATGATCATCATCAACTTTAAAGTATACCTTATTTGTGAGTCATTATGAGATATAAAATGATATATTTAATCTTAAAAATATAGGTCCAATCTATCTCCTTGCCAAATTTCATTACGATCCGTTCAGCCGTTTAATTGTGAAAAAGTAACGAACAAACAGATTTACTTTTGCATTTATAATAATAATAATCTTCTTTAATTTGATTGGATAAATTTTATAACTAGTTACTGCACCTATCTATTCCAACATAGTTAATAACATAAGTATATTTTCCGATAACAATGGTGGCAGCTAAAATTTATGATTGGTATCCAGATGATTCCTTAGTCCCATGATGCGGAACGATGTTTGTGATTTAGGGCAAGACCGCAGTGCGAAAAAATATGGCTGGATATTTTTAGCGAAATAATTCATTAATTTTCACGCGATTTAAATCGCCAATGCTTTAAGCCTAAATGAAAAAGAAGGATGTACGGTATTTTTACACAATTGTCCAAAAAAAGGAGTGTAACGTTTTTAGTGCTTAAGAATGTATCTATGTTTGTAAGTTTCTTTATTTCACCATAACTTCGAAATGGGTGAACCGATTTCGATATATGGGGCATCGTTGGAATCCTTGAATTTTCCCGGGTAAAATATGTTAGTAATATAAAAAAAAAGAAGCCGAAGTACACAAAACGTACGAAATAAAAAAAAATTATTAACACATAGCAAGAGCGCTTTTTAATTTATTTCGTCTAGTTTCGCAACGCGGTCCAGCCTTAACGCAGTTCCCCCTTCGATCACTAATAAAAAGCAGTTCCCCATAACAAAGTGACAACACTACAGTGCCAAGCATGTGTCAAAGATTTCAAAGTATTGTAGAAATAAAAAGTGACAAGAGTTATCAAATGTGTGAAACAACACGGAAGGTCCCCATCTGAAAATTGGGGTAAGTCGTTGCAACAATCGTTTAAAAATCAGATCAGCAAGGATTTTAATTCACAAAATGTTGTATTCTTATACAGCACATCATTTGTTTCCCTTCAGGGTTAAGCTGGCTTATACAACCACATTTCACCATTGCAATTATAAGTTCCCATGGCGAACCTATTGCCATCAACCAGGCACGAGGATTTCCTGACAGAAAACCCAATAACACCGCCCGACCCGAAAATTTTACTCAAAACTTACTATACACTAACAGGAATTAGCGCGCAATAAATCCCACCCATACCGTGGTCACAAGCAGACTGCTGTGACCACGATCAGTGCAACCTGGTCGAAAGGTCAAGCGATTCAAAGGTATTTATTGCGTGTTAATTCCTGTTAGTATATAGTAATATCATGGCAACGCGATAGTTTAAAAGTTAGTAGTATCACGCACAGAAGCTATGATATATATTCTTGCCGGTTCTTCTCCATAAGTTTCTTTATATGGTCTGTATGAAATAAAACTTTTGACTATGCCTCAAAATACTACAGGAACTCATTTTTGGGGGGGTGCTGAATTTCTTTAGTTTTTCAGTTCAATTCAATATAGCAGTGATGGCCTATTGGACTAACAAATCAAAGTTCTTAAATTTAAATCCAAGGCACACATCACTGACTTTTCGAAGTTATGTGCGTATTATAAATTAATTATCAATTGCTTAAAACGGTGAAGGCAAACATCGTGAGGAAACAGCACACCTGAGAAATATTCTCGATGGTGTGTAAAGCCCTGTCAGAGGCCTACGGGTGATTAAAACTCTGAAACTAAGTTGTTCATCAACCACACAATAAGAAGAAGAAGTTCAAGCTAAAAGCTAAAGCTGTTTAAAATGAAGAAACTGTTAACTTGTATCAGCCGGTATACGTAAATAAATAATACATTGATATTAAGTTTTTTTATATTTAAAAAAAAAATTCGTGGGCGCTGTGCCTGACTCCTACCGAAAACCACACGATCCTCCGGTAACCTTTACCTGGGTCCCGGAACCACAGCTTCATTCACCACAGACCCAGGAGGTTATGGTCTGTCGAAGGTAACGCCAGTTGGCTTGCCCTGGCACACCAGAGAGGCGCGCGTGCAGAATTGCGCGATTTGTTGTTTAAGGGCTTAACAAGACATGTTATTAACATTAAAGAAATATATTTTATAGTTTCCCGATCGTGTTTTAGTATAAAAAAGGCTTGAAAGGTAGAGTAAACTAAAAGGTACAGTAAAAGCTTTTTTATTGTAACATTCGTTAAATAGGTATAATAACATTTGGTGTGACATGACTATCTAGAAGGAGACCGTATCGATGGCGGTTACCATGAACAACAGCATTCCCAATAAGGGTTGACGTCAGGCAGGCGGCCGGTAATAAAACATTGCCAATACTTTAGCAGCATGCAATTTCAAATACAATTAGAAAGTGGAAGAAGAATACATGCTGCGTCGACCCCAAATAAATTGGGATAAGGGCAGAGGGATGATCATGATATAATTATGCAATAAAAATCGGGTGAATAACGATTTGTGATTCAATGAAAGCTGCATCGGGTATTATCTCTCTACATTCAGTCGCGAATCAAAATCGATTCACCGATTGTTTCGATTTTGCATCGGTTGGCGACTTCAGTTTATTTTTGATTTTTCCTTTTTTTTCTTCTTGATTGACCATTTGTGAAATCATTTTGGGAGAGGTGTAATTGCCATAATTTTTTTTAGATTATTCGTGTAAGTGCATATATGTACTAAAACTACAATAACTAATTTATATTTTTTCCTGTTTATTGCACACTATTAATTTAGGATACATTGCCATTTCCTAATATGGTCCATTATTGAGGAAAATTCAGTCGATAGCAACATATTTTTCAGTTACATTAAATTTGGCGAACAATATCACCTAACTCTTATTAAATAAACTACATTTACAAATGTACGTTCAAATCGTGGATATAAAATAAAAACCAAATATTTTTATCAACACTTTCAATTTTACAAGAATTTCAACTTGCTTGCAGTTTTAAAATACAACCAAAATCATTTTCATACTTGGTATGAGAAACAAGTTTTGATCAGATTCAAATAACTAGGTACTAAGAAAAAAAGAACTTGCCTGTACTACATACCTCCTTCTTATGACATAAGCATGCTTAAAATAAATCATAAAGAAAACCTGCAGTTGAGAAGTCTTATTAATTAGTTTTACTAAATATAATTAGGTATGTCTAAGTTGTGCCTATTCAAAAAACGCCGACATCACATTATTACGAACAACAATTGACTTCAGTGTAATTGGATTTTGTAGACCATCAGGCAATTCTTTTATAATAGATTTTTTGTGTAGTTAGTTCAAAGTATTTTTACTACTTTTTGAAGTCAAAAAAACCTATAGCATGTGTCAGTTTTTGTACATATAGGTACATTTGTATATAGCATGAGGTCTAGTTCTTTGCGTAATCATTCGTCTACGTCTCGAGCCACGAGACGTAGACGGCTGACTGCCTGGTTGCCACCGCGGCTACCGGCCCCATTGGGCTGGCCAGACGACACGCATGCGCAACAACCAACGAACAAAAATCCATTCCACCCATTCATTCCTCTACTGTTAGGTAACACGCTTCGTCTCGCCCACCTCAAACCACATGCTATCCTGATAACTCACAAAAAACGACTGTATTACCGAATCACTCCCAAATTAACATTTGCATGAAAAAAGAACGCAGGAATCCACGCCGCGTGAATCTAAATACACATTCATCAATCACTAACATGTAACACAGGCGCAAGGACGCTAACCAAAGTTAATTTCGAGCTCTCCCGGCCGTAACCGGCGAGTAAACATTTCTATGCAGATCTTACGTAAGCTAACAGCTGAGGTGTATCGATCTACTCACCATATCATTGTTCTCGACCAGCCAGTTGACCGAGCATATTTGGTACACGAAGTACGCCCGCACAAGTTCGCTCGTCTTCTTACTTTTGAACGCATCTTTTGGGCTGTTGAAGTTAAGGTCGAGATCATCTCGAGATGGAGACGAGGAGGACAGCACACGTACGTTCCTGGGCGCGTTCACTGCAAGCCGTCTAAGCAGAGCCATGATCGGAGCTCCGCGAAATACAACACGTACACAACACGCGACTGTCGTCCGCGACTGACAACTGACAACTGACACTGACGTCCGCTCGATACCGAGTCGTCTGCGCGCGCACCCGATCCAATTTTAAATCCGTCGGAGCGTCGCGGAGGTGTGTCTTGGACGAGCGCCGCGATTGGACGGCGACGCCGGCCAGCACGCGAACCTGTCGTGACGTGCGACATTATAAACAGCATTGTGCGGTAACCTCAAGGGTCGGAACTCAAGGGCAGAGCAGCGCAACAAACAACTGCGAAATGCAACTTCTCCAAACTTCGCTAACAATCTTATTGTACTGCGCAATACTGCAATACTGCACAATTTTCACTTCTCAATGTTCCTAAATAGATTCTATCGCGTGCGAAGTCTTCAGCTAACCTATAAAAATGAAAATGAGGGGTTATATAACTGTTCGGGTGGGGGAGGTTACGTAAAGCGCTAGTCGGAGTTCAAGAACCTAGGGCGACCTGCCAGCGGCTCACAGCATTTGTACTTGAGTTATAATTCATGCCTTTTATTACTAGCCATCTGAACAACGCCTAGTACATACCAGTTTTAATATATGTAGTTCAAACTAACTTGCTGTCTTCCAATGTAATATATATAGACGTCCATACGGCAGAAACCATCACATTCTCTTTAATAACTACAAAAACCTTCAGAGACCAATTGAGAGATTTCTTCAGTACCGCTTATACTTATTCTGTAAGTAAAGTTCTTTAAATATAGTAATATCTTAGGTTTGCGCGATCACTACACATTATAATAAAACAACTTTTAACCGGATTAATCACGTGTATTATTGGTTTTTTGTTTTTCCTGACGTTTCGAACACTTTGCAGCGTTCGTGGTCGCAGGAGGTCCTCGTAGGTCGTAATACACGCGATTAATCCGGTTAAAAGTTGTTTTATTATAATGTTCTTTAATTACTTTAACTTTATCACAGTAAAGACGCTGATGGACAAACAATTCAACATACCTGCTAGTCCGGCTTTCAGTTTAACAAGGTGCAAATATCAATACTAATCATGCAAAGCCAGCAGCCCTATGAGAGACTGAACAACATCCGGAGACTGAAGCAAATAGCCGTTTTATTTAGCATCCAGACTCCAATATAAGTATAATTGGTTTCCACATGATGGCTGGAACCGACATAGTAGATAATTGTAACACAACTCTTTGAGACACGGAGCAATTTCTTTAAAGATATCAGAGCCAAATACAGAACCATAAAAACACCTAGTCATCAATGTCATAGTCTAGAAAGCGATTAATCTTGGAAGGTCATATTTTTATTAAAAAAAACTACGACCAAAAAACTTAATCATTACAACGAAGATGAATTTCAATAAAACTTTTTTGACCGAGAATTAAGTATACGAATTTCCTTCACGGGTTACTTCTATTGCTGTGGTTGAAGTGAAAACACTTCTATCTGTCATGTGCTTAGAAAGTCCACCTGCTGTCAAAGTTGGTCAAACTGTCCGTAGGACCCAATATAACTAATTAAAGGAACACCATGTGGCTTTAGTCGGTAAAAGACCCAAATAATTATAATAATTATTTATCTTTCTTACGTTTATAAAACGGGTTTAGTCATAGTTTGTTTGTTCATCTATATAATAGGCCAAACATGCCTGGACTGAAGGAAATAATTAAAAAATGCTGCGATCTATGCTGAAATTCGTCTCCAAAAGCTTAATGACTTTGCATAGCATATTATGAATAAAACATAATTAATACACTGACTCCCGCCTTACAAGCCTCCTTAAGCGACAAAACAATGTTAAAATGAAATGCTGACACAGCATCTCCTTTGAGTAACATAAGTAAAAGGTCAGCAAAGGTGATAAGAGTTGATTCCATCGCTAATGACCCTGTAACTTAGCTCTCTGAAACATACACTTAGAGTGTAAATTGGTCTTCACTATTATTAAAATCAAAACCACAAGTCATTTATTAAATTGTAAATTAGTCTACGATTACGTAGCTCTTTTTGAACTTAAAAATATTTATAGACGGCCTCCATATCCATTTACAGTGGCTCTCCCGCCATGCTTCGGCACGAATGGGCCGGCTCGACCGGAGTTATACCACGGCCGCACAGAAAAACGGCGTGAGACAACGCTTACGTTGTGTTTCGCCGATTGATGGTACCGGAGGCCCAAACCCCTTAAAAGGCCGGCAACGCACTTGCGACACCTCTGGGGTTGCGGGTGTCCATGGGCAGCGGTAATCGCTTTAGCCTATATTATATAGGGTCATATAACCCGCACTACAACAGACTTTTAGTCGACCTATTAAAGATATAAATACTTTTTTAAAGATAAGACAGGGTTGCCAACCCTCGGTGAGCTAGCGAGAAGAGGTCCTTGCCCTGCAGTGGGACAGTTATGGGCTGGTTATGTTATGCGACAAGTGTGGTACTCCTATCTCACTAAAAACGCCCCTGTGGTCACGTTTCGAACATGAAGGCTCTGGGTCCTTCCAGAGACCAGCTCCAGAACCTCCACTATGCAACGCCTGTTAAGACACATCGCTGGCAACCGTAAAGGAGTCTCCCCTGTATATGTATATGTGAATGTGCAAAGTACCTAGCTAGATATGTCGTATAAAAAATAATTCGGTCAACTACTGTGAGATGGTTTGGTCTGTAGTCTATGTCAACTCTTAAAATCCTATCAATCCATTAATAAACATAATTTAATCTAATTTAATTTATAATTAAAGCCTATAAAAAAAATCTTTAGTAGATTTTAGGGTTACTCCGAACGTTTTTATAGAACCAACAGCATAAGCAGTGATTTAGTCATTTAGCCTAGTGATGTGACCGTTGTAATGCAAGTCCAATGATCATATCAAAACTGCTCAGTGCAAGGTAGGCCAGTTCGAACCCAAGGCACTATTGACTATTCTTCATCATGTGTATTATAAACTTATAATATTAACTGGAAAAATAATACGGTCGAGAGCAGGATCCAAACCTGCGCCTCCCAGATAAATACTCCAGGCGCATTAACTTTAGAGTTCGCTAAGCATGCGTTAATGATTTTCAAATATTTATCTTTAATGTGTATTATAAACTGATAATCACTGATGAGCATAGCAAAGAGTTAGTAGTTCTCATACATACGTACAATCACGCCAGTTGCCCATGGGGTAGGCGTTAGCAGAGACTATGGATTTCCACTTGCTACTTCCACACTTCACTTTAAAAAATATGTTAGAAACTATTCGAAACTATTTAAACGAGCCTGTTCCTCTGCTAAGACAATACATTTAAAAAATAAAATAAATATATCGGACAATAAAATTAAGACTACAACATTATTAAAGCGAAACTGGCAGGACCACGGTACGTAACCGTGACTTCTGCTTGAAAATTAATGATAACATTATAGAGGCGGATGTGGAGGTGGCAACTGAGTTTGAATTATTTTTCACTAATATTCCCATTTTAACAACCAAAACTCTATTGTCTTCTTCCATTTCTGCTTATTCAGTTCTTAAACAAAGTGTAGATGAATGTGACAGATCTTTTGAATTTTCAGTTGTTAACGCAAAAGATATTAAAGAAACATTTAAAAGTCTCGACTTAAAGAAAACTGCAGATTTATGGGGTATTTCTGTACACACTATCTCAACAATAATTGAAGTTATCTCTCCATACTTAGCAACTGTCTTCAACTCGTGTGTCACATCTGGTGTATTTCCTGATTTGATGAAGCAAAGCAAAGTACTACCATTATTCAAATCTGGTAGCACGTCTGATCCCACGAACTTTCGTCGTATTTCTATATTACCTACGTTAAGCAAAATTTTAAAAAAACTTATTTTAACCCTAATGTTAAGGTATTTCAATAAAAACAATTTGCTTCATAAAAAACAGTTTGGCTTTACACGGGGTCGTTCTACTACGGATGCGGGCGTGGAATTGCTTAAGAGCATTTACGAGGCCTGGGAGGATTCGCATGTTGCTCTCGGTATATTTTGCGACTTGTCCAAAGCTTTTGATTGCGTACAACATAGTACACTTATTAGGAAATTACATCATTATGGAATAAGGAACAAAGCTCTATCGTCTAAGTATGTCGTCTATTGGTTTAATATTAATAATCTTCTCCTTAACGAGAAAAAAACTAAACTTATGAAATTTACAACGCCTAATGTTAAATATGCTCGGACCAATGTACTATTAAACGGATTAGAGTTGAGCCCTGTTAAGTCTACTGTATTTCTTGGTATCACTATTGACAGCATATTACAGTGGGGCCCGCACATAGGAAAATTGTCAGGTAGGCTTAGTTCAGCAGCATATGCTGTAAAAAAAATTAGACATTTAACTGACGAGGATACAGCCAGAATAGTTTATTTCAGTTATTTCCATAGTATTATGTCTTATGGTATTCTTCTGTGGGGAAACTCTGCAGATATTAATACCATCTTTGTCTTGCAAAAGAGGGCTATTCGTGCTATTTACAACTTGGGTCCTAGAGCTTCCCTCAGAGAAAAATTTAAAGAGATCAATGTCCTGACTGTAGCCTCGTAAAATATATGAAAACTTAATGTTATGTACGCAAAAACATTCAAAATTTTGTTAAATTGTCAGATGTACATTCTATAAATACTCGGAAGAAACACAACCTTGCTGTTCATGCTACTCGTCTCCACAGAATAAGCAACTCGTTCATGGGTCAATGTATACGCTTTTTCAACAAACTGCCCATTAACGTTAGAAATTTACCCTATAATAAATTTAAGAAAGCTATTAAAGCTAAACTATGCCGAAAGGGGTAAATAAGATAAAATTGACATTGTAATATCATAACAATTGACATTCTATTAATTGACATTTTTTATTGTGACATTCTTGATATTATAGAAATTGTGAATGTGAGCATCATGTAGGAAGTTTTTCTTATTTTTTTATTTTTTATTTATTGTTATACATATTTGAAATCTGGCGGTTTTGAGGTTTTTATATGGCCTACGTAAATGTCCTGCTGATCTGGTATCGCCTTGCGATAGGTCGTTGAGCTCCCTATAACATGGTTGAGCTACACGATGACTGATGCATGTGTGCCGTCAGTTAGGACAGGTCAACTCGAAACTGATATAGCTCTTTCTTAAAAAGGCCATTCCAGATACCCTACATGGTTACGCTCACATAGGGATGTTTAATGTCTGAACTTTAAAAGAGACCTTGACCTTTGAGTTTGTTTCGGCGTTTCTTCTCAGAGGTAGTCAGATAGGAAACGCCGACGCCATCTAGATTATAATGACATGTAAAGAGTTTTTAAAAGACCTACTTACAGAATAAACAATTTCATTTCATTTCATTTCTTCCCCGGTGCTGTTATTAAATCCGAATAAGTTGGGAAACTATTGCCAACAAACATTCAATTCAATGAAATATTTCCTTTAAACTATTTGTTTTGTACCTATACGTGGTGTGATAAATAAAACCCATAAGTAATATTGTTTATTTTAATTCATTATTTGTTATATAAAAGGCTTCAGTGAGTCAAAAAATGACAGGTTGTGATCATGGCTCGCCACCTCATCACGTGATACACTAATTAACGTCATTGACGATAGGTAAATCAATTTAAGTAGGTAGGTACAGTAGGATGCATTCCCGTAGTAACAGTTTGTATCTTGAGCTGGTTTATCGTAGTAGGGAGTTTTAATAGTATACTAGGCTAACTAATACTGGTTTTGTTACCACTGCACTGCAGCCTAACTGTACATATATATAAGGTCCTAATTTATTAAGTAATTTCCTTTGAAAGGGTTATTAAATAAGTCAAATACATTCACTTAAGCTAAGAATTAAATAGATATAACAACCTCCTTGAACGGCGAACATTAAGAAAAAAGTAAAATTATTGTAACAATTTGAATTATTACTTAAATTAATCTTTTATCTCTTACACATTGGCCCCTTAAAAGGAATTTACCTAATAAATTAGGACTTTATATATAAACAAGATGTTGTATGTCCCTTGACGCGGCTACCAAGCACAACGTGTAAAGTTGTTGAGCCCATCTCTATCTAAAACTATACCAAATTCCGAGCTACTACTGAGAATTTCGTTACAGAAAAACCAGATAACACTTCCCAGATACGAGAATCGAACCCCGGACCTCAAGCTCAGCAGCTGCGCTTGAGTTGCAGCCACCAAACCAATAAGGTAATTATTTAAATAAACTAGTGCATATAAAATAAACGTGTATAAATATTTGGCTTAAAGGAAAACCTCACATACTTCCGTCGGATAAGGCCCATGACCTTTTAGAACTAGCATCATAGCATCACGCCTGCATTCCCCTTAGGTGGTACGCAGATGTGTACACAGCAGTAGATGCAAACCCACATTTTACCAATGCTGTAGTGTTATTTCCCATGTACTAGGTGGTAAGCCTATTGCTATTAACCGGGCACAATTCCAAACTCCGGTGAGTGCTACTGCGGATTTTCCTAACAGATTAGTCCAATAAGACTTTGGCCGACCAGCGTACCTATTCGCTATCTCCGTTGCCAACCGAATTGTTGGACACTTTGTAGTACATTGCGTCGTAAGTTTTTACTATTGTTGCTCATCATAGACAAGCTGTAACACACGACGCAATGTACTACAAAGTGTCCATCAATTCGGTTGGCCACCGAGATAGCGAATAGGTACGCTCGGTATTGAACCCAGGACCTTGTGCTCAGCAGACGCACTTGGGAACACATAACCAACCAAACAGTTTAATAATCCTAATTATTCATATGGTGGTCCATCCATGCGGTGGGTGTTTAACGCTAGATTGTCTGCGGACTTCGGTATGCCGAAATGTTGATTACACAGAGACGACACCCGCCTTCGGCTTGCACGGTGGTGAGGACGACCTGTCGACATTGTGTAAGTGACCCACTAAATCAGCTGCAATTACTAGCCTCAACCCTTCCTAAGACAATTTAATGGCTACCGAACTCTCATGGTACCAATGATGTGCGGTAAACGAAGAAAAAATCTACCAATCAATCTGCCTAGCCTTTTCCCAATTACATTGGGGTCGGCTTCCAGTCAAACCGGATGCAGCTTAATACCAGTATTTTACATGGAGCGACTGCCTATCTGACCTCCACAACCCAATTACTGGGTAACACGATATCTCGTGGTATGACTGGTTGTCAGACTTTCAGGCCTCTGACTACCCGTAACGGCTGTCATAGATCTTAATTTGACAACCGGCGAGGTCTTTTCGAAGGATTAGCGAGGTATATAAATGCACTACAAGTAGCACACCGCTCTGTAAAACAGCTTTAATGAAAAAAGTACGTTTCACAGCTACGCAACACATCTTCGCACCGCTCAGCTGCCTCGCACAGCTTTGGTAGAAATAATGAATGAATGTCCATAGAATTTCCGCAGTTATTCTAATGGGATTCTATACATAGACATTCTACTCCGGTATCTATTATATAATTTTATTACTACACAACACGCAAGCGTACACCGAAATGTAAGGACATTAGACCAACAATAAAGTCCGATCAGCGATCGATAGGACGGAAATTCATAGCCCCGCCCGATTCTTTAGTTTACTACTTCTAGTACATGCATGATTTAACTTAGATGGACGTGTTATTTAATTGATATCTATGTTTGAAAACTGTACATTCTTGCTTTTACACTCAATCAGCACAAACTCTTACAGTATGACCCTAAAAACCACACTTGAAACACCCGAAGTCGTAACTATCAAACGTCATACTGAACCAGCCCGAACTACCTTTAGCAATATTTTTTTCTTTTATTGAAGACCACAGCTATACAACTTAATAAATAAATTACATAACATCTATCCTAATAAGAAAAAAATATGTAAGAGGAAGATAACTCAATGGCTACTTACGCTGATATATGAGTGAGTAGACAGAAAAACTACTCAATAAACATAGAGACATTTAAAAACAAACGTATATCCACTCACAGACGCACATACATACACGCACGCACGCACTCACACCCACATAAATGCACTCGCGCGACATCAATTTCTCATCTAGCACAATCCCCTTTGAATTGTTATTTCTACAATGTTGTTAATATTTTCTTTACTGTGTCTGGGTTAAGGTTGCCAGGAGAAGAGGTAACACAAGTATAACTTAGTATGGGCTCCTGTCTCCCTAGCTATAATAATATTATAATTTATCTTTGATTATAATAATAATACAATTTTTAAAAGGAAGCCCATTATATTAGTTAATCAGTATCAAAAAAAAATGTAAGTACCAATTATTTTGAATGCCAATTTATTTTTGATTAGTGGTTGCTAACTGGCCGAAATTCGACCATAATTTATTTAAATTTTAAAGTTGAACGTTACTTTACTTCTATTGTCTAATGCATATTAAGTATATAAAAATATTTGCTCTCTGCACTCCTCCATATAAATATAACTATGCCAGATTTCATACTCTTCCGTCCGCGTAATTTTCGTAAAAAGGGGTACCTAATAAAGTTTTTGCTTACGTATTACCTAATAATTACAATGATGATGCTGACGGTACATACTTATGTGACTCGACTTGTAGGTATAGGTATTCTGTGCTACATAAGGTTCTACATTAATAATTATAAGGGGTTCATGGGCATGAACGTGATAAGGACTCACTTAAAACCATAATTTAAAATTGTATCGTTTGGTTCCAAAAAAATGTTTTTTTATTATTAAATTTCCGAGCTAATCTCTCGCTTCCGGCTGTGATCAGACATGTGGTCGGGAGCGAGAACGTATGGGGTGCCCTATCCACCGATTGTGAAAGGGTGATCATCGCGAAGAAGGCAGCGGTGGTAAAGGAAGAGAGAGAGTCTAATCCTGCTCACCGCTACCACATAAGGCGCACCTTATCATCTTCAGCCACCGTCAGCTGTAGCCTGCCGGACTTGGATCGTTGCCCGAACAGCTACGGGCCCAAGACGGCGGCGCACGGTCACCATCCCCACTAGTGTTTGTGAAAGCCAACTTTGGCCGGTCTGCATAAAATGACGGGGAACAACCAACCTGTCGAGTTTGCTGTAAATGCAACTGCGAACATGGACCCCGTCAAGGTTAGAGGAGGATTGTGTAATTTTAGTCGTTTGGAATCCGGCACGATGACGTCCATAAAGGATTTCCAGAATCCAACAAAAAAAGAGGTCCATTCTCAAACATATTTTTTCCTTCCGTTGAGTTGATTGTAACAGAGTAGGTACTGGCTAACTATGTAATTATGTTTGTATTATATCTTACTTTCTGTTTTTCCTATTAAATAACTGTTTTTACATCCGTGAGTCACTAAAGGGTCCAGTTGAAAACCAGCGCTAGGCACCTACTTGGCACATTGCTGAAATGGACACATTTGATGCAACTATGCATACAAAATAATATTATATTATCACTTCTTTTTTTTTAAATATTAATTTAATTTGTTTGTTTTGTTTTTAAAAAGTTTCTTTTAACCGACTTCATGTAGGTTTATGTGTCCCGTTATTGCAACCATTATTTTTTTCTTTCTTTCTTTCTTCCATCCTTATTCAAACACTCATAACTAATGCCCAGACATATTTTAGGTATATTAGCACGTTCAAACATAGCAACAACAAAATTGTAGGATATTGTATAGTAAATCGCACAAGGTACCTAACTCATTAGCCATTTTACGAACCTAACAGTCCGTCAGATTGGATTTCCAAACGCGACATAACTATAATCAAGCTAAATAGTGTAAGAGCTCAATTTGCAGTAAAATTGATCGATTCGGTGGTAAGCAAATTAAAATTCCGTGGGGGAAGTCGTTCCTATCATTCGCATTCACGGAATTCATACCGAAATATTGATTTATGTAAATGGGATATATCACGCGATCGGAGATACGTTTTTCCTAATTTCTGAGTCCTGTAAAGCTCTTCTGTAAGAGTCTTTTTGAGGGCGGAGTTACCCGCGTCCGTAGGAGTGCACCCTTAAAATGGAATCCCTACACGTGGCCCCTGGATGGTGCAAAACAGGCATCACAACTCTGGTGGGAGGCTTCGGCCGCGGCTGGTTACCACCCACCTGACGAAGCCATGCCGTGAAGCGACCTAGTCGTGTTTCGGGATGGAGTCCGGTGCAACCGTTATGAGAGACTGGTCTGGGCAATTGCATCAACTCTCCAACTATCGTTCTCCCCAAATCTATCCACTCTACTTGGAGTGAATAGATTTCTTCTGGATCTACGTGCTCCATCCTCGGCCACAACATCGCTTACCTACTAGTGAGTTGGTGGCCAAATGTAGATCCATTATTCATAAAAAAAGGTTCTTATAGTTATCGTATGGTTCATGAACAACCTAGTGTCAGAGTTAAACCGCCTGTAGGTCGCTACCACGGCTTCTCACATCATCGAGAACATCTCTCAGGTGTGTTGGTTTCCTCCCGGTTTCCTTCACCGTTTCAAGTACCTAATTGATAGGTAATTAATTTATAATAAGCACATGATTTTGAATAGTAGTGTGTGCCTTGATTCGAACCTGTAACCTTTGATTTGCCAAATGGTCAATGGTCATGCACAGGGGGCAGTTCTCAGTCGTCGCGTATATTTTTTTGTCAAACTTATAATGTTCACCGTATTATGTGGCTGAAGTTGATAAGCGACTTACTTTGTGGAGCATAGTACGTGTTCATCGACTTTTGTCGCCGACTGTACTTAATTCAAAATAACGTCATCATATTTGTCAATAGGGACATTGAATAATTGTTTTTAATAAACTATTACTGAAATGGAAAAACCATATGTACCTAACTGTGCTGTGCGTAACATCAAAATCGGGTTAATAACAATTTTACTAATTGGCCTACGTGACATGTTGTGTGCATCTGTTACTTGTATGGTCTGTATATATGGTAGTTATATGTTGACTTATATGGTCCGTTATAAAAGAGACAAGATGTCGTTGTGGCTAGTGCGTCCGCCTCCTGCTGTGAAGCCTCCTACAGAGCAGTACAGCACTTTTGGTCAAACTGTAGCTCAATTGTACCTGTACTACTTTCTTACAAAAGAGACAACCCCGACAACACTGAATTGTACAGATAATTATTTCAAGCGCATTAACGCATACGTAGCGAACTCTAAATGTGTCTGTATTTCCCCAGATTTACACAATTCAGTGCTATAAATTATTGTGGAAAGAAAAATACGGTCTTGAGCAGGATTCGAACCTGTGGCTCCCGGATACTCCCAGATGGCTTAGTGGTCAGACCACCTGGAGTATTCATCCGGGAGACGCAGATTCGAATCCTGCTCAAGACCGTATTTTTCTATCCACAAAAATGTATAGCTCTGAATTGTGTTAATCTTATGAAATACAGAATGCATTTGGAGTTCGCTACGTATGCGTTAATGCGTTTGCAAGAATTATCTGTACGATTCAGTGTTGTCGGGGTTGTCTCTTTTATAAGACAGGATAACAGGTAGGTACAGTCAGCGTTAAATAGATCTGAGCTTTCAAAGTAATCAGAATGATGTGAAGAAAATAATATTATTTTGATGTTACCAAAAAATGTGTTCAAATTGCTGTAAGCGTCTAGTGTGGTCAAAACTTTGAGTATATAATCCACTCAACAACATAGATACAGGTCAATGGGTCCAATTCCAATTCCAATTCCAATTTAAAGTTTTATGGCTCCATCGTTACTCGATGATTTTGCCAATATCCAGGGTGAAAAAGACACAGTGACGGTAAAATGGTAGGACAATAAAAATTTATATTGACCGGTATTTAACATAACATAACATAGCATCACGCCTGTATTCCCCGAAGGGGTAGGCAGAGGTGTACACAATTGTACACCCACATTTCACCAATGCTGTTATTAAGTCCCATGTAATAGGTGGTGAGCCTATTGCCATCAACCGGGCACATTCCCAAACTCCGGGCTGCTACTGAGAATTTCCTAACAGAAAAACTCAATAACACTTTGCCCGACCCGGGAATCGAACCCAAGACCTCCTGCTCAGCAGTCGCGCAACGAACCACTAAACCAACGAGGCAGTTATTTGTACCGGTATTTGTAGTAGTGAAATCTATTGGACATGCTGAAACAATACAAAACATTACATGTTAGTTGACACATATTTAACAGCACAAGTTAGTTACAAGAATATCGACAACATAAAGGTAAAGGAGGAAGTGCAAGGACAAAAATTATAAATGTGACAGATAATAGAAACATGCTATAGACGAATATTGTTGACTCTGATAAATTTGTATAATACTTTATTAAAGGTGAATGAGCTAAAGTTAATAAGAAAGGTATGTTAATCGGACGGGGAATATCTACAGGAAGATCATATAGAGGAATGACTAAATTATTTATGACATTCGCACAGGGAATGATCCCTCACTCGTATCTTAGCCAGAAAGACCGATGTGCACACAAAACGAAGATGCAGACGAATAATGATAGACGTGGCCTGTTTATTATATAAATGTTTGTTATTAAACCAGCATTTAGCGGGAATTTCAGGCTGAATTGATCCAAAGAATTTTCCTTTAAATTTGCAAGTTTTCTGCCATACGCGGTTCCAGGTTTAACATCTTAGTTAACATTTGTCAATATTGTGTAAGCTGTCAGACTGTTCACATTTATATTTGCGAATAGTTCGTTCAAAAGTATCTATGTACCTCAAAGTGGTCAAAATTATCTTGTCAGCTAGGAAAAGGCAACGATAATACCTGCAACTAGACTATATTTTTGAATAAAACGTTTTATTCAATCATTCAAAATACGACAAGGGCGTAATGCAACTGAGTGTATATTGATCAAAGCTAACGCGGTTGACGATGACTTTCAACACAATCGGCGAAAAAAATCTTTTATAAAATTTCAGTAACTTCTTTTGTTATTAAAATGGCACGCAGGTTTCATTTTCACACGCCATGGTAGTAATGGTTGAGTTGGCTGAGCACACGCACTATCTCATACTACAAATAAATAGCTAGCGTATTTAATAAGATTAATTACGAACCTTAAAGAGGTGCAATAAGAATCACTTTACGTGCAAGTGTTGAAAATAATAGGTATTATGATATCAACTAGCGTACAATAAGCTTAAGTATGTTTTTTTTTTTCAATCCTTTTTGCTCATGGATATATGGGTTATACTTCGCTAATCCCACTAATATTATAAACGTGAAAGTTTGTATGCATGGATGTTTGTTACCATTTCACGCAATAACTATTGTACGGATTTGGATGAAATTTGGCACACAGATAGTTTTTAACCTGGATTAACACATAGGATTCTTTTTATCCCAGCTGGACTGAAGCCAGAACGCAGACGAAGGTGCAGGCAGACGCTAGTACTTAAATAAAAAAAAGATAATTAAACAATTTCCAAATAAAACAATCAAATAATGTATACATAGATATTTTTATTTGAAAAATATTTCGTTAACTAACGAACTAATCACAATATGGCATTCTACATCAGTTAATGTATTTATACAAAACGTTTTCTTAATGCAAATAAATAAAATCAGCCGTTATCGTCAAAAACCTTCACATATCCGCACTTAAACCATCTACTTACTGCAAGCTACGCGAATATGTACATTGACAATTTAGAATTTTGTTTTCATACATTATCTTTACTGATCACAATCCAATTAATTATATTTACATTTAACACCGCTTGACGAAGAGTATGGGATATCAGTATCAAGGAAGACTTTGTTACTCTCAATACAAACTTTTTCTTTTTCATTTTCAACAATCTTTCATTACCTAGATCTACCGGTAACTTCTTCTTCTTCTTATCGTGTGGTTGATGAACAACCTAGTGTCAGAGTTTAAAGCACCCGTAGGTCTCTGACATAACTTTACACACCATAGAAAATATCTCTCAGGTGTGTTGGTTTCCTCACTATGTTTTCCTTCACCGTTATAAGCAAGTGTTAATTAAATCATAATACGTTCATGACTTCGAAAAGTCAGTGGTGCGTGCCTGGGATTCGAACTTGCGACTTTTGACCTGTCTGTCCATGGGTCATACCACTAGGCTATCACTGCTATTGATACCGGTAAGTAATGCCAAGTAAAATAAACATTACCCCGTTCACGGATCTGAAAAAAGTACGGCAGTAATCTTGCCTTGTCATAAGCAAAGCATAGATTACCCACACACACGCGCAGCGTACTGGCGCCCAATAGTTGAGTTTTAAGTATTTGTATGCGTTTAGCTCGTGAATGACACGTGAAATTTTATGACTAGGCATGCTTCATACATGTCGCACGCAACGTTCAGTCCGTATTTTTTTTAAATCCGTGACCCCGACTTTATTTTGCATTTGTAATTTGACAGTTGTCCGTCAGTGACAGAAATAATGCTAATCCAAGTGACACAACAAAGTGACTGGATTAATGTTCATTTATCCTGACTTAAAGATTCACATCACCCACAAAAAGGAGAGGAAACATTTCCTTATACGAAGTCTGGCATCACTAAAAATTACAATATACTTCTTCTATCATAGTTTCAGTCCACAAAATGTATAAAATGTGAACTTGTGACGTCACTTCAGATGTCGTCAGGTCAAATGGTTTTCCGTAAGCACATCTTACGAAAAATTTGGTATGCCCAATTATTTTTAGTAACTCTTTGGTCTAGTGGTCCCAAGCGCGACTGCTGCAGCAGCAGCAGGAGATCTCGGGTTCGATTCCCGGGTCGGGAAGTGTTATTGCGTTTTTCTATTAGGAAATTCCCAGTTGCGGCTGCAGGTGTATGGAATTGTGCCCGGTAGATGGCAATAGGCTCACCACCTATTAGATAGGATTTAATAACAGCATTGGCGAAATATGGGTGTGCACTGTGTACACCTCTGCCTACCCCTTCGGAGAATACAGGATTGATACTATGATTATGTTATAATATAGGTAATAACATCGAGCTTGACTGATATTTATGTTTTTTTATTACTTTTAAAAAACCGTCATTGATAACAAACTTACGTTTTAAAAACGCCTAAAATAGGACATAGGCTATTTTATCCATATAATATATTGAAACATAGAGGGGCACGTGGTTAAGTAACAGCCGCACAAATCGATAGATCCAGGTTAAGCTGCACTCGCCGCGGTTGGTCTGTGGATGGGTGACCATCATTTCATACCGAGCCCTCCGTGCTTCGGAGCCGTCGGTCCCGGTTTTTCAAATTTAGATCTATGACAGTCGTTACGGGTAGTCACAGGCCTGAAAGTCTGACAACCAGATAGACATCGTGTCAAGACAGATATCGTGTTACCCAGTAACTGGGTTGTGGATGTCAGATAGGCAGTCGCTCCATGTAAAATACTGGTATTAAGCTGGATCCGGTTTGACTGGAAGCCGATCCTTATAATAATAATTATGATTCCTGTTCGATCCAGCCAGTCCCTTGCTGTCCTCCCTCAAGCGACGCCCTAAGCCGAGGCTCGTACCCCGCAGGGGGTGCCCTTAGCGTTGTCGCTTTAGAATTAATTTAGTCGTATGCCGCTGGCTGGAGGCCTTAATAATAGTTTATTATTAGGGCATCCACAGGAAAGTCCGGTTAAGCAGTCGACAACCTCCTAGGTTGACCTGCGAGATGCCATTAACAAAAAAAATAAAAAAAAAACTGGAAGCCGACTCCAATGTAATAGGGAAAAGGGCTAGGCAGATTTTATAGTATATTGAAACATCAAGTAAAACTGCGGAGCGATACTAGTATATAAAAAGGTAGGTATTCAGTATAAAAAGACTTTCTTTTGGAACCGGTATCATTGAAGTGTGTGAACAACTTGTTTTTGCAGACCGGTTTCATATCAAGTTGTCTGAAACCGGCTTAGTTATTCGGGAGTTAAAACCCGTTCTTCAGCTTCGGACGTCATGTGATCGAATTTTGCACGATATTCCCTCTCAAATGTTTTAAACCAGGGCCGAATTTAAACGTTTAAATAATACACAAATAAAGGCCCCGAATAAAGTAATTTTAAAACACACGACTGTTTTCCGTTTAGTTGTTAAGTTTAAAGATATAGTGTGAAAAACGCGTTTGTGGAGGCGCCTCTCTATACCCCGGGGCTAAGTCCTTATTGCAATCTATATTAATAGTATTAAGAGATATGTTGGTAATCGATAAACTCTAAAACTACGGAAATGATTTTAATAATGAATTTACCATTAGAAAGATGGTAAGTGCTTTATCAAGAAGTAACATAGGTTATATTTTATTTCATTAACTGAATTCTACGTGGGCGAAGCTGCGAGCATACCTTTTCATATTATTTGTCATAAAATAGCTGGGTATAAATAAGTATTAAAGGTCCAGAAGACGAGCTTAATTCGAAAGGCTATTCAGTTTTATGAACTAAACAAACAATAATATAGCATCACTGCTTTATTCCCCGAAGGGGTAAGCAGAGGTGTACACAGTTGTACACCCACATTTCACCAATGCTTATTAAGTCCCATGTAATAGGGGGTGAGCCTATTGCCATCTACCGGGCACAATTCCAAATTCCAGGCTGCTACTGTGAAACTTAATAACACAGCCCGACCCGGGAATCGAACGCGAGACCTCATGCTCAGTAATCACGCTTCGACCCACTAGACCAACGAGACAGTTCAGACAAAATAAAACAAATTTATATACCTATTAGAGCATACTTCGATCTTATTTCTGTAGGAATGTGTCGAACGCAAACAGACTGCAATGTTTACATCTGATTCTATTTTCTCTCTGACGCTAAACATATGACGCTAATACGAATTAGCTGAAATCGAAGCGTATTTATGTGAAAGTCGATTTAATCCATACTATGAACTGATATTTTAGTTTTTAATGTGTGAATTAATCCCATGACGAAAAAAAAATTATAGACCACCAACCTACAAATCAACTAGGAAGTTGTCACCCAAGAAAGGGTGTGATCACCTCCCAATAGGAGAGTCGTGAATCAGGTTTGTCAGGTCATATATCCCGGTATTAAATGGCTAGAAAAGGAGTGACTGACGATATGACGGCTGATAGAGATGTATGGAAGAATACATGCTGCGTAGACCACATAAAAATTGGGATAAGCACAGGGGGATGATAATGATGTCCCGATCTTATACGAATATTGTACCCTAACACCCCCGCTGTACTGACCTGTTTCACCGAAAAGAATTTAACGCCATGCCATTTAGAAAGAAAAAAAAAAACAGTATTTATTTCAGTCTCGTGGCCGAATTTACAATTATTACAACCGGAGAAAAAAAAAAAAAAGATTAACCTTTCGGCTCAGTAACGTACAGATCTGTACGTTGTAACAATAAAAATCTATTGTGTCTGCTAATGACTGAGGCAACAGCTTATAAATACAAGACTTCCTCCTGCGACCACGAACGCTGTAAAGTGTTCGAAATGTCAGGAAAAACAAAAACCAGTATTAAACACGATTAATCCGGTTAAAAGTTGTTTTAATATAATGTGTAGTGATCGCGAAAACCTCAGATATTAATACAAGACTTACTGAAATACATCTGCATGGGACCAAAAAGGCCCCTATTTCAGCATGAAGATTTTCTAATAGGTCCGAAAAGTGATGACGTCACGAAAACCAAAGATACGATTTATAACAGTGCTAGCCTAGTGGTATGACCGTTGGACTCACAAGTCAAAGATCGCAAGTTCGAATCCAAGGCACGCACCACTGTCTTTTCGAAGTCATGTGCGTATTATAAATTAATTATCACTTGCTTGAAACGGTGAAGGAAAACATTGTGAGGAAACCAGCACACCTGAGAGATGTTCTCGATGGTGTGTAAAGCCATGTCAGAGACGTACGGGTGGTTAAAATTCTGACACTACTAGGTTGTTCATCAACCACACGATAAGAAGATACGATAGAAGAAAAAAAACCTACAATCTTAATGAAAAATTCTTCGATAGTCTCAGTACGATTTCCAATATTGTATTATGCACGATTACGATGAAACATAAACCCCATACCCTTCGCTACAGCCTCGTCCCTTATTCATAGTCCAAAAAGAGTTATGAACTAAAACGTTCGTACCCTTCTTGGCTATTTTTAACGATTTCAGATTTAATTTAAATGAATAAGGGAGCAAATAACTTCAGATTTAAGTAGAATGGATTTAATTTCACATAATATATAAAAATCTCGTGTCACAGTGTTTGTTATCGAACTCCTCCGAAACGACCGTATTTATGAATTTTTTTGTGTATATGTGGTACGTCTGAGAATAGGTGGTAGGCTATTTTTTAACCGACTTCAAAAAAGGAGGAGGTTTCTCAATTTGACCGTATATATATATATTTTTTATGTGTGTTCGGGGATAACTTCGTCGTTTATGAACGGATTTTGATGATTCTTTTTTTTATACCCCTAGGTGATAAGGGTGGCCCTATCCAGAAAATTTATATGGCAGAACAATGTTCGCGGGGCACAGCTGGTAATTTTATAACTGTCAAATAATAATTAAGCACGAACATTGGATTGCTCTAAAACAAATAAATATTACAAAAAATTAACATACAATCACGCATGTTCGTTGTATCGATTTCCACCTGCTTAGATTCTGATACACCTCATTCGCAAATATTATCTTTCATAAATACTTAAAATATGGCTGACTTGTTTATGTCGCTCTGAAGATAGGCTTTCCGAACTTTCACGCTTGTAACACTCCCCCCTCCGTATCATACCATAATTTTCTAACTTACTTCGAAAATATTTTATCTGTGTAACCATCCGAAAGAACTTCACGGCGGTGTAGTCACATCTGCTGTATTGAACTCCAAAATTTAAATGAAATATTTGTTTAAATTCAAAATCAAATCCATTCTACTCACTGTCTTGTTAAGGCTGTCGGTGATTCAAAATAATCACAAAACTTTTATTACAGACACATTCGTCTTGATTCACGTTTTTCACCTAAAAAATAATATAAATTGCCATCTATTACATTCTGTCCACAACTGACAAAGTTTTAACCACTGTGACTACTTGACACGCTTTTACAGTGAAAAATGAATTTGCAACACACTCAAACAATAATTGACCGGAATCTATAGTCAATATTATTTAAATTTATATTTGCAAATATAAAATTTCACATACTAGTCCCATTTTTAATATCCCAGTTCTGGACAAAATGTAAAATTCCATCCACATATTCGTTAACATCTATCGATTGAGTAAATAAAGACAAATCTATATGCCTCATGAATTGGCAAGGAAAATATTATATGTATTAATTATAAATAACATAAATGTGTGCCGGCGAAAAGCATGTCCTCTTATGCTAAATATAATATAATTTTATTAATATATAGGGGTGACTAATATTACACGGCCGCGCTAAAATAGCCCAAACACTTAAACACTCCTTTAAAATCTGAATTACATAAAATTGTATTCATAAAGTAATACACAACACATTAAAAAAGAAACTTGTTAAACATTCAGGAAATCTGACGCCATTTTTTTTGAGACAAAATTTCTTAGACCCATTACAAAAATGTAATTCAAAATGCAATTTAAACAATTGTAGCCTAATTAACGCAGCCGTGAATTATGTGTTATGGTAAAAGAAACACGTCTAAATATATCTTACAAATACAAATATCTATTACATCTTAAAATTAATAATAAAACTTACAACTATAACTACGTCTAATATGTACAACTCATATATTTTTAATGATATTGTGATAATTTCCGCACTTTATCATTCATTAAAAAACACTTTCCATAATATACTTTAAGCACTGTCTAAAAATACTATTAAACTTTGAACGCCAGCGTCATAGATTTAAAACAAATTATTACCAAGATTAAAAAAAAAATGGATTGAAAAAACTGATACTGTGGCGTCGGACAATCTAAAAAATATATCAACGTACTTAATATTTTAATTATAATAAAATATTGCATTATTATTGGTGTCTGATTAAGGCGTTTTATTATATAACCGATACTAAACATTGATCTGCTAACCAATACAACTACATACTTTATAAGGACACCGATACACTATACATGGTATTATGAAAATCATTAAAAATTTTGCTTCTACTATTCCCGGTGGAACACTTTAGATATCTTTCTCTAAGTTCCCAACATTGCATTCACTGAGATTCTTAACACCGATAATGTAATAACTAAAATATATAAATTCGTTCTTCGGCTAAGTTTAGCTCCAAGTTGTCAATCAAGAAATAAGGATAAAAACCATCACATCATAAAGAAAAATAATCTTATAAATGTAAAGACCCTTTTTATATATTTTTTCGAGTCTTTGCAAATGATACTGTACTTAAAAATTGGTCGTGTTGCACCATTGTTATAATAAAGAGTAGAGACCCCCCATACTGATACGACATTCCAATAAAATGCGCCCGTGTGGCGCATGCACTACATTTATTGTAAAATGTACTAAAATTTTATATCGCAATGTCGTGTAGCATCAGCGTGAGAGCCTTAAAAACACAATGACAAACTTTCTCAGCTTAAGTTATATTCGCTCTTTCCTTCATTCATGCCCACGCTTATATACAAAGCAGATGTCATACAAAAATCTTGTCCAAATCTCAAACCTGTACAAAAATAACAGGACACACAATATTATGTTTTTTTTTTTCTTTAATATTTACAACATCTAAATTTAATAAACGTCTTGGTGTTACCAATTTATTGATATTAATTAATATTATTTTTTATATAAACTAGAGTATAAAATTTACTCCAATCAAAATACAATGCATTCTGCTATTAAATGAAAAATTATTACTTTATATGTAAGATTCACACACATAGATATATATAGTTTTTTTAATAGTATTATAGGCACAAATGAACAATATTGAGTGCCTTTAAGCTTCACTACCACTACTTAGAGTAGGCGAGGGGTTTTAGTCCTACAAATATATTCATATTTTCACTAAGGGACCACTTTCCCTTTCAAATAATACTTTCTAATTCCAATCCCGTCCGTTCATTTTGATTTTGTTTAAAGGAAATAAATAAAGCTGCCAGATTAAAAATAAAATTATGCCAATATTTATCCATAATTTCGATATGATTATGACTAGCGTTTTCCAATCGCAGTTTTAAAATAAAATATGGGAGATCGAATGATGTTGTAATTCATATCGATTAAGTCAACATACTACAATTCGTAGTATTTTAAAAGAAATAGGAAACATATGTGTAAAGTAAGTCCACTGAGATGCATCGTAAATGTCTAAAATACGAGACAAATCTTAGAGAGTAAGTTAGTATAAGCCTTGAATGCTGCGCCGATATATGGAATGAAAATATCAGTGGACAGTCATAGTAACACTAAAATATAAGCAATATTATCATTATATAAGGTTAAAAAAGTTTGCGAAATTTTATCAAAATTATCAGACCTAAAAAGGCTATATCATTTCTTTTCCTGCGATGGCGGTCAATGAACTTTCACGCATGTGCCAGGCAGCCGAGTTTTTAATTTGTATCTCAATATTGTGTTGAACTTGAAATATTTGAAGCAACCGTTGTATATAAAATGTTACATGATATATTTTGTTACACATTGCTAAGTAAATCAAGTGATCGGCTGTTGTCGTCACGTGAGTGAAAGTGCGTTGACCCCATTTATTTCAGCAATCTTTTCTCTCCAACGATGATTCTGGTAAAGTTTCAGCAGCAAATTTATTTTAACCTTATATTTATTATAATCATCCGAGTTTGAGGATGTGACCTGTTACTATACCGCTCAATCATAAGTCGACTTATAACGACTTTTCTTCACGACTCTCTTTAACCATTAAACTTTGTCCTTCACAGTTTTGACTGACCTATACCTACGCTACGACGCTCTAATCACGATTGTGATTGTAAATTATGCAAGTTTTAATTCTATTGTCAACCATAAAGTTATTTTAATGTTACCGTAAATAAATGTTGGCTACGACTCTCATTCATTGCACTAGAAATCTTTTTGCTAAAGACGGCGCGACTTATTGTGGGTTTTAAAAAATACGCCTATATGACGCCACTCTCTAGTAAGGTATAATTACCAAGTACTGTTTCTATAATTTCGATATTTATATTACACGGGTGTTCGTATACAAAACATTTTTAACCCTTTGAGCAGTGTAACAGTAGACGCTATAGAAAATGTATGCATTTTAGCTACATAGTTTTTCACGATAATATTATTGACCACAACTTTGTCAATTATACTTTGCCTAAGAGAAGCACCATCAAGAAAAATTATAGTAACACAAAATTCATGTTACATTTATCTTAATGTTTTCACTCTGCTCGTCGCCCCGCCATTGAAATTCTCCGCAAACACAGCTAATTTCGACACAAACACTAATATTAGTAGGAAATATATAAATCACGCACTCCGCCACTACGGCCGTCTAGTCCGGACCTCCGTCGAAGCACTTTCTAGAGGTCACTGGTTCTGCCTACTAGTTACGATACTATTGTACTGTCTATTGCGTACTCTTACCGGGCAGAGAAGAGAATGGTTACCTGAAAAAGAAAAATTGGATGTTAGATTTGTGTAGTATGGTTTCTGATATAGGTCGCTTAACTTCTAAAATTACGAAGTAATTTATGGCGGTTTTGACATTTCAATGCCATTCGCTAGAGACTCGAAAGACACCTCGTTTGAAACTGAAACAATGGCCGATAGAATCTCGTAAAATGATTTACAGTATGGTACAAAGAGATCTATGTTAAATTATGCAGTGCATTTTGTCTTGTAAAGTTGCTAACTTTGATATAATATGTGGTGTTAGAACATAAACGACGATATGGGACAGTCAGAGCGCCTGGAGTATTTATTCGGGAGGTACAGGTTCGAATCCTGCTTACGACCGTATTCTTTTTCTATTTAATATAATAACTTTAGAGTTCGCTAAGCATGCGTTAATGCTTTTCAAAAATATGTCTTGAATCACAACTGTCCTCTAACACTTACTAGTCGGAGTCCGTGTCGTCGTTGACGGAGGAGCGTAGCTTTGAGAGTGTCCGGCGCGCGGCCGGCGTGTCGTCCTCCTCGTCGGACGAGATCACGATACGTTGGCGCGGCTTCACTCCCGTCGCTCCTCGGGTCATTCTTCGCGATACTGAGCCGTCCTTGTCCGCTGTGGAAAGATAAATTATGATTTAGGACTTCCTATTTATAAAGCTGATTTAATAGTGACGCAAATGGGTGATACTGGTAAACGCGACTAAATTTCAAGATGGCGGATAACGTATTTTTGAATCTTTATGGGTAGTATCTTCGAGATGTTTTAGTGCATTGATTACAAAATAATATAGTATCAATTTTAAGATACATTTTTAAAACTAGAAAAACAATTTATTATAAAATTATGTCCGCCATTTTGAATTTCCAAAATTATTTGTATCGATCTGGAAAGTCTAATAGGCACTTATTATTATCATAAAAATCGTATAAAATTATTTGTTTAAAATACTGACTTAAAATAAAATTTTAATAATACCTTGGAAAACCAAAAATTGTTTAGTTAAGATGTCTAAAATCGAGTGTAGAACTGCTAAAATGTATTTATTTATTTATATTACAAAAGACACACAATAAAGCACATTTATGAACGAGCACTTTCATGTAAAACCATTATCATGACTTTTGAATTAACAGTGTACTCTATCATTGTCTTCTCATTAGCAAATTAAAATCTATACTATAATAAAGTCTGGACATTGAGTATTTTCAGAGCGAAAATCAGAGGCCATAAATAAGTATTATTGTTAATTACTATTTTTCAAGGAAACATTGAATAAATAGACAAGAACGGGGCTTGAACCGCAAGTAGAGTGATTACACGGAATGTCAAGGGCGCGACCCTAGCACGTCACTCGCGTCACTCTAGCAGCTACCTTGTCGTATTCATATCTATTGAATTTTATATCCTCCTTGTATTCGTCTTAAGGAGACGTCTGGCGATATTTATCTAGCAATAATTAACGACCTACTAAAAGTTCTTGTCTATTATTTTTTCAATGTTTCCTAGTAATTAATATAGGCATTAAATGGCCTCAACATGTATAAAAAAATATCATTAGATATGATATTATTGTAAAATTTGTCTATTTGTTACTCAAAATCGTAAAAGCGATTGCGAATCTTGCTTTGTCATAAGCGAAGCATAGATTATGCATACACACATAGGTTAGACGCAGCGTACTGGCGCTGAGTGCATGAGTTTTAAGTATTTGTATGCGTTTAGCTCGTGTATGACAAGCGAAATTGGATGAATAGGCATGCTTCTCACAAGTACGCAACGCTCCATCCGTATTTTTTTAAGGACCAAAACGATTAATATGGCAGTGTATGATTTTTTGAATAAAGTGATGATAAATATTGATTAAAAAAACCTGTTTGTTCAATATATTGCGACATGACACAGGCTTTTGATTATGTAAATCACAATATCTTACTTGAAAAATTTGAAGCTTATGGCTTAAGAGGAAACATTGTAAAGGACAATGACCAAAAGTGGTACCAAGAAGTCTCACGCATCAAGATCAAAATTCTATAGTAATTATTTCCATAATTTTTTACGACATTACGCGTCATGGATTTGAGTTTTGAACAGGGAATTTATTTTAAAGTATAAAAGTATGATTATTGTTTAATCCCTTTACATGACGTTCACCACAGCCGGTCATAGGGATGTGGAATGCAATAGAAACTATTTATGATGAATCGATTAACCAGACATTCCAATCGTTTATTTTGTTTATTATATACTAGCGACCCGCCCCGGCTTCGCACGGGTGCAATGCTGATACTAAATACACTACAGAAAAACTGTGAACATTATAGGCACGCTCTTGCCGCACCGGGCGGCCGGCCGGTACCGCCGCAAACGCTACGTCCCGCAATTTTTAAATCTGTAATATCTTCGAAAATATTCACTTAAATCATACGGTGTAAAGGGCCATATAGATCTATATTAAATGAACAATGTATTCAAGGTGTTTAATTGGTTAAGGATTAATGCTGTATTGGTTAAAATCGCTTCGAAAATTAGCCATTATTTGTCGTAAAAAGTAAATGACAAAAAAAAGTTATTGTGGGTTATCCATAAGAGATAGACATATACCATCACGGACTTTTCTGTAGACCTTTTCAATGTGTACAATACTTAGTACATTATTTTGATAAAACTCGTAGGGTTCAGCCTGCGTTTGCAATGTAAGCGGAAAAAATGTAATTATTTACGACATCACATTAGAAACCTCAAAAATAACAGTACTTCTCCACTATTTAATGGATGTTATTATACATATAAACCTTCCTCTTGAATCACTCTATCTATTAAAAAAAACCGCATCAAAATCCGTTGCGTAGTTTCAAAGATTTAAGCATACAAAGGGACATAGGGACAGAGAAAGCGACTTTGTTTTATACTATGTAGTGATTTTTAACGTTTGCTTCAAAAACATTTCACGCAAGATGTGTATTAGTATCATGCAAGTGATTGAAAAAGAAAAGTCTTTTTGAAAATAGAATATTTAAACCTAAACCCTAAACAATTAATTAAAACCAGTACACCAAATCGATTTAGTTTTGCTAATTGACACAAAATCGATTTTATTACTAAATATTTTGATTTATCGATAACATCCCTAAATCCCGGCACATTTTTGACATTTGATTTGACGTATTTAGTTATGTTTTGAGAAATAGAATTTGGTTGTATTTTATGAACAAAATTCTGTGTATTTCATTGCACAAATATGTCGATTCGTGGGGTCGACCGACTGCCGCCGTCAGTTATCCGGCAATACCGATGTATCAATTGTACATTTTGGATACCCAGAAGCCTATCTAACCTCCAATGATTAACTTGTTACAGTCGTGGATAACTCCCTACTCAGGTAAGCAGATCATATTTTACTTTTTGATTATGTAAGCATGTCAGGCACCTTCTATTTGCTGACAAATCTTTTACTGATAGTATCTACCATCTATAATAGTACAAAACATTTATATAGAAAGAAAGAAAACGTATTTATTTTAGACTCGCACATAAAATAACAAATAAATATCAACAGATCAAAACAATCGAGTGCAAAACAGGCTCTACTCTTGATTATAGGTGTAATTTCTGTTAATATGTTATGGAAGACAGTTAACTACATAAAAGGTAAAACACACTTTTTCATTCATGGTTTTTATTGCAGCTGACTTCAGAATGTGTGCTTTGTACAGTGTTTGAAACTGCTTCAAGATGGAGTAAACACAATCAATGAAGGAAGTTAATTGTTGCCTGCTTTTGATCATGGAAGACTATGTTTACCTTGGGGCACCTAGAAAATATCCTGTAAGACAAGATTGACAAGAGAGAAACATTTTAGTTAGACATGTCCCACTGCACCTGGTAATTATTTTTGTTTATGTTGCATTATAACAAATATATCCTTCATTATGTTATAAATGTTCTTCTTTTCTTCAGTCTTCTATTGTTGATAGTGATAATACTATTATTAGATTTGTTTACAATATTATGTCCCAATAAGAGAGGTTTCACAAATAATGCCAATAGATATTATTTTCTATTTTGACACAATTGCTGCCTGATCATTATCATGTATTGCATACAATCACATTACATACTTTTATCAAACCTATAACCCATTCCAGAATGTTTTGAATTACATGTTAAATATAGGTATATACATTACATGTCACTTTTTAGATCTCAAGATTGGAAAGAGTATATGCTGCTTGTTGAAGCTCGGCCACAAGAGAAGTGCAACATTATGATCAGCCTGACTCTAGCTGCCCTGGTCTGTCAGAAGCTATTTTGCCAGATGTTGGATCAAGTGGGTATCTCAATATTCCTGAGCCACCCCCTCCTCCTCAACAAAACTACTCCTCAAGTTAGGTCTATAATGTAAAAACCCATGATATAGATGTTTTTTTTTTCAGGAATATAATGAACGATTTAAGTACAAGTATTTTGTATAAATATTTTGACTTTGCTATTAAAACCCAAATAGACCTGTTTGTTTTATTTCTATAACTTACCTACCTAATCGATTCACGACAACAACATGAACATGAGCATGAGCAATAGTGCCTGTCAGTAATAGTATTATAAGATTACTAAAAGCTTATAATTGTTAAGGATGCTCTCTAGACTCAAAAAGCACTATTCAGTCTGACTGGTCAAACTTATGATAATGTGGTAGTGTGATTACGGTAGCGTCCAATATATTAAATACCCTTATTACTCTTAGATACGCTACCCCGCTCACAGTATTAGCAATATAGGGTTACTCCCCGAGTTTCAGTCACGAACAACGCAATAACTACTAATATACGCGGATTACTCTGTTTTTAGAGCAATCATTTTCGTTCGTGTATGAGGTGTCAATAAAATACACCTACTTACCTAGTTTTGAGGTTATTTTAGATATTGTTAAATATCTCCGAAACCCGGGTTTTGTTCAAAAAAAGAACTTTTGTAAGAGTTAATATGATAAATGTAGACTATAAAAACAAAGTTTCATAATGATGCAGCTCGGTACGGGGTTCCATACATCCATGATCATTGTCCTTTAATTGAGTCATACCTAAAAAACAGGAATCAATATGTAGAAATTACCAAAATTGATCCGAAAACCAAATTTGAACTAAATTATAGGTCAACTCGACGTAAAATAGAATACGGAGTACCACAGGGTAGCGTTTTGGGCCCACTTCTTTTTTAATATACATAAACGACTTGCCAAAAGTGACAAATCATCACATGTCACTATTTGCTGACGATAGTACAGTGACCATCGCCGCTGACGGTCTTAATAGACAAAATTATGAAAATGACATTACTAATACAATCATAGAAATAAGAATGGACGAGAAATGTTAAGTGGGCGTGTCCGCGCGATCGCGATAAGAGCAATTTGCGCACGTCGGGAAAAATGGCCGTTTCAATAGATTAGTTCACATTTGACCACGTTCGTGAAATATTGTGAAAATGCCGTGTTGTACGGTGATATCCGGAAAAAATCTAAGTGATTTTAATACCTTTATGAAGGAAGGTATCACGTATAATATATAAGTACACGAATTTTGTTGTATATATTATACTATTTTATTATATATTTAACTTACTTTAACTTTTTAACTTATATTATTATATATTTAACTATATTAACAATAAATTAAAAATTCTTGTTATTTTTACTAAGTTACATTTGCTTTGATGGAACAAGACGACATTCTTATTTTTGTACGAAATACATTGCTTCTTATCTACTAATTAAACTAGCAATCAATCAATAAAAAACGTAATATAAAGAACTGCGACCGATACTCTCAATAAACACACGCGTCGCGTGGTACAATCTTTATTTTGAAAATTTGAATAGTGAATCGTTGGTGATGTGATCGTGCAGACTGCAGACGGTAATACATTTATCGATAAATAATCTACGATAGTAATCGTAGAATATTGATGATATGTATTACTCTATTATGAATAAGTTGTATTAATCTATACTAATATTATAAAGCGGAAGAGTGTTTTTGTTTGTTTGTAAGAGCGCTAATCTCTGGAACTGCCAGTCGGATTTCAAGAAAATATTTTTGTATATTATAGCTAGGTTTGTGAGAAATAGTATAAGCTATCTAACATTCGGATACACCGCTCAGCTAGTCTTAAATATCTGTTAAGTAAGTCTGAAGAAAAAGCGCTGCCAAAATGCTATCGCCGCGTGCGCTGGCGTAATTTGTTTAGTGATACGTAAATATAATTTCAAAAAAAATATCTGTATTTAGTAAATTTAAATAATGTTAAATAGAATATCGATAAAAATTATCGACAATTACACGGTCTATCTGAATTAAATATTTTTACGTTGGCATTGCCTACGATCTGCATGATTGGCTACTAACATTGTGGATTTGGTTTATTTAGCGTGAGTAGCCAATTATAACGTTGTGCTCATTGTATGGAGGGGCAAAAGTGGATCGCTAGGTTCTCGTACATTTTGAAACACACAACATATCTCCTTCCTTCTAATATCTTTGAATACAATTGATTTAATGATTAAATGGCTTAATAATAATAAGCTTCGAATAAATATTGACAAAACAAAATGAATGACCTTTAGTCAACGCTCCAATATGAATATTAATATTCAATATGACAGTAAAACTCTAAACCAGACTAATTCAACCAATTTTTTAGGTTTAACTATAGACCAAAAGACTGGACTGGAAAATGCATACAGAACAATTAGCAAAAAGAGTTAGTCAATCCGCATATGTTTTATACAAATTAGCCCCAATAATAGGTGCCGAGGCTATTATCATAGCTTATCATAGCATATCATGGTGTGGTCAGTGCCATATTAAGATACGGAATTATTTTTTGGGGGAACTCTACCAACAAAGACCCTAATTTTCAAACAACAAAAACGGTGTATCAGAGCTATGTTTGGTCTAAAATGCATCGATACATGTAAACCATATTTCATACAACATAAAATATTGACAATACCTTCTCTGTACATTTTTGAAGTTTCTTTATTTGTTAAAACAAACCCAAATTTATTTCCTAAAGTATCAGATACAAATACGCGAAGCCGACGGGATAACCATAGACTGTGTGTGAGGAAGTCCAATACGGGTCTGATGCATAAAAGTGTATTTTGCATGGCACCTTTTATTTATAACCATGTGCCTCGGTCAATAAAAGAACTGAATGTTAATCTTTATAAAAGACATTTAAAAGACTTTCTTGTTCAAAAAGCATATTATGGTATTACTGAGTTTCTATCGGAAAAAATTGATATTAAGTGAACATACTCATTGTGTGTTGCTCAATTGGACATTGAACTTTTGATATTTGATATTAATCTAATTTTGTACAATTTGATATAATGAAGCTACTCTGATGACATTGTTTTAATTTTTTTGTTGATGCTATTTTTATTTTATTTTAATATTTTATTATTAATCTTATAATTTTGTAATACTACGCAGGATGATGTGTTTATTATAAGTTGTACACTCTAGTGGCAAAACATGGCGCGCTTATACATTTTTAAGAACTGTAAATAACCATACCTATGTTTAACAATAATAAATGATTTGATTTGACCGTGGGCACAGCTAGACAGAAATAAAAAACAATTGTACTCACCAACGACTTCTTTGTGCTTGACCTTGGCTTCCTTCTTGGCCTGTTTCTCTTGCTCCTTCTTCTCTACCTTGGCTTTCTTAAGCGCTTGGCACTTCTCCAATGTCGGTTTACCGTCAAGACCAGCCGTTATCAGGAGGTCCAACATCTTCTGCACACGCTCTTTATTTTTCGTACATCCTGAAATGAGCATGCCGTTATTAAAATGAATACTTTAAAAATGATCAAAGATAGCGACTTCATTTTCATTTCTTTATACAATATAATAAATATTATTAATATTTCACAACTATCACACAACGCCGTCTAGTCTCAAGCTAAGCAGAGCTTGTGTTATGAGTACTAGACAACTGATAAACATACTTATATATTTCTAAATGCATACATATTATAGATAAATTACACCCAGACACAGAACAAATGATCGTGCTCATTACACAAACATTTGTCCTGGGTGGAAATCGAACCCACGACCTCCGGCATAGCAGTCTAGCTACTAACCACTAGACCAACAGGTCAGTCCAATAAGCTATTTTGACTTCCATTTGAACTCAGTATTTGAGGTGTTAAATCATGGTGCTACACCAAATAAAAACTATAAAATTTTATGGCCAGTCATTTTATTGTATGATCAGACAGCAGAGTATTTGATTGCAATGCAGGTTAATTTATAAGTTCTTTTAAAAATTTAAACTTAGAACTATATTCAAGAATATCTCAAATAATATCAGTTGTGAAACTGACATGGTGAATTAATCAAATCAAAAACTATTTACAGAAAAAAAAATGTATTGTGATTTTGCTAAAATTTAACTGAAGTTAGTACAAGTTTAATATTCTGTTGACAACTATTCAACAGAAAAATTTCATTTTAGACGCTATGCTCAATAATTCTTAATTGACTTCAATAAAGGAGATTCTGTATTAGACCTATATGCCCGAAATTTTCCCCAAAACTAACGAATAAACTTTAATTTATAATTTTAATTTTAACGAAATAATAAATCTGATCATAGTACCAACACATACCTTCGACAAGCTTCTTATAGTCGAACCTAATGCCTGCAGCTTTGCAAAACTTCTTCATGTCCGTGATACCCGGCTGCCGCAGTTCCGGCGGTACGGGCGGGCGGCCGCGCCGGCCCGGCGTGCCCGGCGTACCCGGCGTGCCGGCGCCGGCGGCCCGCGGAGAGTTCTTAGAGCCCTTCGGCCTGCCCGGACCGCGCTTCAGTGGCGTATCCTGTACGTGATGGAGGGTTATTTCACTCGGTACTATTTTTTGATGATATGTTTTGTGATTTTTGTTGTGCATGAAGGTTTGAATATAGTCCCATCTCGACATTAAAGTGCTATCTTAAAAATACCATATAATGCTTTAACTTTGAATTGGTTTTAAGCTCTTTTGTCATTTATAACGGATCTACGTTTGGCCACCAACTCGCCTGATAGTAAGCGACGGTGTCGCCGAGGATGGATCACGCAGATACAGAATAAATAGCTCTATGAAATCATAGGATTCAGCTATTTGTTTATGCGTAATAAGAAGAACTGATGATTTTGACTGACTTTCCATCCATTTTAATTTCGGTAGCCACTACATTTTAGTGTCGAGAGGGCAGCATAGATGAAGCGAGAAAGATGTCGAAATCGTAGCAAGTGGAAATCAATAGTTTCTGCCTACCCCAAGGGAAACAGGTTTGATCCAACGTGAATGCGATTGGCAGAAGTCGGGGGCAAACTGCAGAGATCAAGGAAGGTCGGGTATACACCTAGCCATGGAAGATGGCGGCTGAGGACGATGATAACGATAAATTAAAAGAAAAAGTAATTAATCTGCTTAACTTGTTCTTTTTTTTATTCGTTTTGATTAATATTAAGTACAGATAAATCTTCGAAAAGCATTAACGCATGCATAGTGAACTCTTAAGTTTTAATTTAATAATAAGTAATTACCGATTTACTGTTGTTGATTTGTGTGAGTATGAGGTGAAGATGAACAATGATATATTATAAACATTAATTTAAAGGCATAAAAACAACAGTAAACTTACATTTTATACAAATATGTTTTATCAATAAATATTGAATCGAATTGAATGGTTTAAGTTTAAGTTTAAGATTTATATTGTATTTTAAATATTACATAAATATATTAAAAAAAAATATATATATGTAAATGAGGTTTATTGCTCTTCATTCAATCTGAATATTCCGCGCTTAACTCGATTCGAATTTGGCGCGCCATCAGTGTGATGTTTGAAGCTGTGCGACGGTTGTCATTATAAGATAGAATTTAAAATAGTGAGAGGTTATGTGTAAAATAAAATACCGGTGAATATAAAGTAAATAAGTAAAAATATAGCTTAAATGTTGTTTTATAATGTTCTAAATTATTAACTATGACTCAAATTAAAAAAAAACCTCGGATTAATATCAATATTTTACATGGAGCGACTGCCCATCTAACTTCAATAACCCAGTTCCTGGATCACTAACATCTCGCAGTATGTGTCTATCTTTGACAACCGAGACCGACGGTTTTGCGTACTCTTCGAGGCACGTAAAGGTAAAATATGAAGTTATGGTCACCCATCCACAAACCAACCTCGGCAAGCACAGCTTAACCTCGATCCATCTAGTGCGACCCCTCCTGCCCATTTGACCTTTCAATAAGCACTTCAGTTTCTGACGTCATTCTAAACAAATGAACTACATAGTCAATATACGTACTTCGTCACTTTCTTCGGAATCGCTGGCGGAAGAGCCCGAGGAGTCGTCTGATGATGATGAGTCCACTGTCGTCACCTGAGGAACGGAGGAAATAACCAGTTATTATTATCACATGAAACATCTGCAGAGACTCGAGCTTCACCCTCGAAGGTTATGAGGGATCAGGGTGGTCAAATGTGGACGTACAACTGTGTACACCTCTGCCTACCCCTTCGGGGGATACAGGCGCAGCTATGTATTTATGTTGTACTAGCTTCTTCCCGCGGTTTCGTCTGCGTGGACTTTAGAATTAGGTCCAGCCGGGATAAAAAGTACCCTATGTGTTAATCCAGGTTATAAACTATCTGTGTACCAAATTTCATCCAAATCCGTACTGTAGTTATTGCGTGAAGGAGTAACAAACATCCATACATACAAACTTTCGCGTTTATAATATTAGTAGGTTGTACAACATTACAATTCTACCTACCCCTTCATAGAATACAGGCGTAATGCTATGTTAAATTAAAACCAACTCACCTCACTAGATGCTGGCATAAGTCCCCTGGCCTGTAGCTTGGCGGCCGCCAGTTTGGCCGCGGCGGCCTTTTGAGCGGCTATTTGCGCGGCCTGTGTTGCCAGTTTTTCCCTCTCGGCGTTAGCATCGTAGTAGTTGAACAGCACCTCCATGGAGACTGGCACATCACCGAAGTACACCTCGTTGGGTATATGCGAGGAATCCAGGCAATCGTCACTCCATCGCCTAAGAGGGGAATAACATTATTCATTTTTATAGCCTAAGTAACAGCCGCACAGATCGATCGATCAATCGAGGTTAAGCTGCGCTTGCCGCGGTCGGTCTGTGGATGGGTGACCATCATTTCATACCGAGACCCCTCCGTGCCTCGGAGAGCACGTTAAGCCGTCGGTCCCGGTAGTCAAATTAAGATTTCTGACAGTCGTTACGGGTAGTCAGAGGCCTGAAACTCTGACAACCTCTCATACCACGAGATATCGTGTTACCCAGTAACTGGGTTGTGGAGGTCAGATAGGCAGTCGCTCCATGTGAAATACTGGTATAAAGCTGCATCTGGTTTAACTGGAAGCCGACCCCAATGTGTAATTGGGAAAAGGCTAGTCAGATGACCCAGCGAACTTCGTACTGCAATTTTTTTTCTGTTTGTTTTTTTTTTTTATTTTGTTTTATATAAACCTTATCCAGACAATAAAGAACACAAAAAAAAGAATTATCCAATTTGGTGCAGTCGACGGAAGTTATGCGCGTACAAACATTTCGGCGATTAATTTTTAACAATATAGATAAATTAAATAAAAATTAAATGCTTCTATCCTTGGCAAGCACATAACTCGAGAATATCTGATGGATTCGTTATTTTTTTTAATGTTCATTATTGTCCGAATAAGGTTTTCAGGAAAAGAAAAATGGATCAGCTCGGCATAAATATTTCTCCCCAAATATTCACAGCATAATTATGTAGAGATTTGGGGGTTATAGTCCATTCGCCAATTCGATTATACCACCACCGCGTCCATCACCAGCATGCGTTAGCGATAATATTCTAATGACAATGTTTTCCAGTGAATTTAAGGGAACAGTGCGACGAACATTACTCCTTTCATAAGCTTATTTACAATTGTGTCTCCACAACCACATTAACTTTTAAGGACTTATTTTGTATATATTTTTAAGGCTAAATACTTTGAATGTATGACTATGATTAAAAATTATTAAAGTCACCAACCTTCTGAACTGTATTCCCGAGAAGTCCTTCCTGAACGGTCTGATAGCGTACTGGTAGCCGGTAGGGCGGGGGCGCGCGGGCGGGGGCGGGGCGCGCGGGGCGGCGGGGCGCGGGGCGGCGGGGGGCGCGCCGGGGGCCCGCGCCGCTCCCGGGGGCTTCGGCTTGTTGGTGGAACCCTTCGGCCGCCCCCTCTTCTTCGGCTGACACAGTGACGATTTTATTCTCAGGATTTAACACTTGCAGTGGGCTAGTGATAGTTTTATGGTAGCGAAAGTATTGCCTCGTTGTTCTAGTGGTCCCAAACGCGACTGCCGAGCATGAGCTCTCGGGTTCGATTCCCGGTTCGGGCAACGTGTCATTGAATTATTCTGTTAGGAAATTCTCAGTAGCAGCCTGGAGTTTGGAATTGTGGAATGTAGATGACAATAGGCTCTACACCTATTGTATGGGAATTAATAACAACAGTGGTGAAATGTGGGTGTTCAATTAATTGTGTACACCTCTGCCTACCCCCTCGGCGAATACAGGCGTGATGCTATGTTATGTTAACATAGGTAATAGTTACTCTATAGTTATTGAACCACGGTAAACTATAAATGATGACGCAAAACTCAAAGGCTTATTATTTAACCATCAATAACTTCATATTTTCACAAAAACAACAATAAACATTTTATTTTTTTCAAAATCAACACATACTATTTCCTTATATATAAGTAAAATTTATAAACATCACAAAGATATGGACTGACGCCGATTTGGTGATAATTTTAACATTTTTAGATTATGATTTTTTGCCAATGTATTGATTGTATTAATTATTAGCTAACTGTTTATTTAATACTACTAATATATCTTTTTCAATTAATCCGATACCGTAAACTGGACTTCAATCGCTTTTCACGTATTTTTTTTTTCTTTAAAGAATGTTGCCCCACGCTTGGAATTTCTTCCTGTATCGTGGGTGCGTTTACAGACATATAATCTCACAAGCACACACACACCCAGACCCGGAGCAATTATCTATAGATCGTACAAATATTTGCTCCGTGCAGGAATCGAACCTGCGACACGCAGCAGTCGGTCTCTCGAACATTTTTATTTTGGATATATTGGTATTCGGAGGTATAACATTTTTATTTTGGATTTTACACGAGCAGATGGAATAACGAAATCCGTAAGAGAATTTAGTTAGGCTCGGTATACTTGACCCGATAAAAATTCAAATTTATCCATTGGATAATGTTAATCCAATGTTGATAAAATTACATCATTTGGCATATCTAGAAGATATTGTAAAACACCCTATATAAGGTTTTAACTTACTAGGTAATTTCCTTTAGGGGCAATGTGTAAGTGATAAGGATTCATTTAAGCCATCATTTAAATTTTTACAACAATTTTATTTTTTTCTTAATGTTCGCCATTCAAGCAGCAGTTTTCGTCTTGCTAGTACTATGTTAATTACAAAAAGTTTGTTACATCCATTTAATTCTTAGCTTAAGTGAATGTATTTGACTTAGATATTAGCCCTTTCAAAGGAAATTACCGAATAAATTAGAACCTTATGTAACATAATCAGCCCGTTAATGTCCTATTTTCGGTTAGAGCTCTTTTCATACAGAAAAGGCATGAACATTGATCACCACCAGTGGCGTGCCTAGGGTTTCAAAATAAGGCAAGCCCAATAAAATATTAACCGATTTCAAAAAAAGAAAGTTCAGTTTTCGACTGAGTATGTAGGTACCTACGTATGTATCATCGCAATTTTCTCATAAACTACTGGTTAGGTACAATAAATTAAAAGTGAATTCATCCGTCTTCTTCTCGGCCCCGGTTTGTCACTTTCCTGATGCTGCATATGCTTTTCTAAAACGACATCGTATTTTGAAATTAACGAGACCAGTTCTAAAAAATTGCCTTTATTTAATGAAGTTTTGGACTCATCATGACCTCTTAAAGGAAGTTCCTGTTGTGCTAAATGACAAACAATATCGACTAATCTTTGAAATACACTACGGTTGTTATCAACGCGCGTGTTATATTTTGAAATTTCCTCGGATAACTGGCGTGATATAGATGTCTCAATTCGTTGTTTACCAAAATTACCGAAGGATACACAGGTGTTTATGGGAATTTGCGTGCCTTTTAATGGCGCCAGATATGTTATTTAAATCATTATAACCAGATGTATTCCAAACGGAATCTTCATTCGAAAAAAATATGCAGCACCAGCAATACAACTTGTAGTGATACTACGCGTGTTCTTGTGATACTCCTTTATTCAGATAATTACATCTTATTTACATTCTAATAACTAAGTGTCAGCAGACACATACATATAAAATAACATATAAAATATGAACACACAACTATAATATAATGTGGGGCGGCCGTACGCAAGCATAAATAATAAAGTGCTAACAAACTTAATAGTGTGCGAACAGCCAACAATCCAACTAGTTTTATACACTGATCTATTAAATTTTCGTTTATGCGATTTACTAGTCTGAGAAATACACAGATTAGGCGTCGGTTTTAATGAAGAAATTAACTGTTTATTCTGAGCAAAGTTTAAAGATTTTACCTTATCTTCGCCAATCAAAACTTGAACGCATTTTAAATCCTCACAAGGTACAATTACCTCCATTGTAAGTCACCAAAACAATTGTATCACTGAGAAAATCTAAGATAACACACAATAAACTTTAACAACAAAACTTTTCCCACTCAAGCAAATGAAACTGAAGTGAGTTGCACTCGGTACTTACGCAGAGAACTTGCAGTGTTGTCATTTAGGCAAAAAAAGTCGCCAGGTATATGAAAAATCTAGCTAGATGTCGCAATAAGGTATTTGACACTGATGGAAATAAAATATGAAACTTAGCTATAATGATAGATTTGACTCTTTGGTATTTTTGAAAATAATATTAATAACTCGTAAATACATTTAATTCGATAAACAAATTCATAATTTTTAATCTATGTGTCACGTGACTCGAAACTTAATTATTTTAAAAAGTCGCTAGTTTTTATTGTTGCTAAATCTAAAAAAAAGTCTCCATACTCGTTAAAAATAAAAAGATCTTGGAGATCTCACAACGTCGCTAAAACGGCAACACTGCAGAGTTGGCAAGGTGTGCATACGCGTGCAACTTCATACGCATGCACGGCTTAAATCTTCCATACTGATCGATTTGTAGACGCACAAGGTATATACTCGTTATACGGCACATCGCTATAAGTGCGAAAGTGACAGAGATAGTATTTGAAAGCCCGGTAAAAGCCCGTACGTGTAAGCGAGATAGCTATATGTAGATGCTGCAAATGCGAAACTCTGCGCGCGAACAATCGCGATGTGTAGTAGTGTGGCATAGGTAGATACTTTGAGTTATTTTGATAAGAATTAAGCGCGCGAACTTTTAAATAGTTCGGGTTTGATATTGATTCTCTATCGAGCATTTTAGTAAGGCTTTTGGGCTTATATGAAGGTACCGCCACTGATCACCTCGCTTGCTCGCTACGGGTTGGCGATTTCAAACCATTAAGTCCAGGTTTCCTCACGATATTTTCCTTCACCATTTCTGTGATGTTTTAAATTAAGTATCTACATAAGGTCATTGTAAATTTCCCATTAGTATATACGAGATTTGAACAAAATTAGGAGACCAAATACATTGTAATGTACTGCAGTAGATTGTCAAGTGTACAGGAGTTGATGATGCTACCGTGATGGTGATGAAGAAAAATAATTAAAAATTAGTCTAAAACTAGTTTACCTCGCTTCCGGGAGTGGGCACTTTCCCAGGAATAGAACCTGACTTTGGAAGCTCTGGACTGCTGAATGGTTTCCGATCCTCTTCACTGAAACAAGCATTTGAGATGTTAGACATAATGGTACATCAATAAAGTATTTTTAAAGTGGAACATCATGATAAAGGTTTTTATACTGCCTCGTTGGTCTAGTGATCCTAAGCAAGACTGCTGAACATGAGGTCCTAAGTTCAATTCCTGGGTCGGCAATTTGTTATTGGGTTTTTCTGTTAGGAAATTTTCAATATCAGCTTGGACTTTGAGATTGTGCTCAGTAGATGAAAATAGGTTAACTACCTGCATACAGGCATTAGGCGTACAACTGTGTTCACCTCTGAGGCGCTCCTTCGGGGAATACAATGCTATGTTATGTTTTTAATAATAATATATTCACCTTTTGTCACTGAGAGTGGTGGGTTCAGCCGCTCGTTGTACATCTGCCGCACCGCCTTCGGCAGCTCCTTCGGCTTTGCACACTTCTACACAACAAAAACAAAATTATTATAAGTAAAGTTCGGAATAAGCCCAATTCAGTTGCCTAAACGTAATTGTATTATTTTTCGATATATTTAATCGTAATCTTTAGGGCCGACCCGTCCATAGGGCGACCGGAGTGGCCGCTCCAGGCGTCTAGGGTCAGGGGGCGCCATCGGCAATGATCGCCCTAAGAAGTTGAAGGTGTAGTGCGCCAAAATTTAATCTCATTCCAACCTACATCTGTCCTCAGGCGGGCACTGGTAATCATAAAATCCTTGTATGATTCACGGGAATTACACTTGTTCAATATGTTGTTGAAGTTACATCAAATAAAAATGTGTACATCAATATGTAGAGTTACAATATTAAATGGAAAAAGAATACGGTCGCGAACAGGATTCGAACCTGCGCCTCCCGGATAGATACTCCAGGCGCTCTGACCAACTAAGCCATCTCGACTACTTGGTCAGAGCGCCTGGAGTATCTATCCGGGAGGCGCAGGTTCGAATCCTGTTCGCGACCGTATTCTTTTTCCATTTAATATTGTAACTTTAGAGTTCGCTAAGCATGCGTTAATGCTTTTTCAAAGACATATCTTGAATCAATATGTAGGTAATATTTTGTGGTTCAGATAGCCACGATAGGGGCGCACTGTCATCTGCCTAGCATTTTCCCAATTACATAGGGGTCGGCTTCCAGTCAAACCGGATGCAGATTAATACCAGTATTTTACATGGAGCGACTGCCTATCTGACCTCTACAACCCAGTTACTGGGTAACACGATATCTCGTGGTACGACTGGTGGTCAGACTTGCAGGCCTGTGACTACCCGTGACTGCTTAACGTGCTCTCCGAGGCACGCGATCGGGGCGGACTGTTATTAGAACAAAATATGTCAACAAACTCACCAGCTGGTTTATCAATAGACTTGTTTTCAACACCAATGATTGGATGGCTGTCATCTGAAAATATTAAACCAAATTTCTTAATGGCTGACACTTTGTAATTTAGTCATGGGGATCCCTTTGATTAGTAAAATTATTTAATGTATAATTTACTTTGACATAGCATCATAGCATCACGCCTGTATTCCCCGAAGGGGTAGGCAGAGGTGTACACAATTGTACACCCACATTTCACCAATGCTGTTATTAAGTCCCATGTAATAGGTGGTGAGCCTATTGCCATCAACCGGGCACAGTTCCAAACTCCGGGCTGCTACTGAGAATTTCCTAACAGAAAAACTCAATAACACTTTGCCCGACCCGGGGATCGAACCCGAGACCTCCTGTTCAGCAGTCGCGCTTGGGACCACTAGACCAACGAGGCAGTCCTGAGTAATTTACTTTGGCATAATGATTTATGTTTTAATGGTATAATAATACTTTCACATAATTATTGCATAATGTTTAGATAGGCATAACTATCACTGAGTCTATTCTATCGGTCTATTTTTGAGTCACATAAAGTTATAAGGCATATTGTCTTGACACGTAAGGAGTTATTAATTCGGGCGTATCTTTTTGGAAACTAAAAAGTAAAACTTAGCTATTATATCCAATATTACTTGGGTACTCCGCTGAGAGTAGGTTAAGTTGGTTTAATAGTACATAATGATACAAGTGGCCCAAATTGGTCATTGCTACCTAATAACCCAGACTTGTATTAACCATTAGGGCACGCGTCTCATACGACGTTTTACAACACAAAAACATAAAATTACATTTTGCAAAGACATTCAATTATATACATTTTGTAATTGAAATTGCGTGCGAATTTCTTATTTCGTACGCCGTGTCTATGGTGTGTGCGTGCGCAGGTGGAAGGAGGCTCACTAACTAAGTTGCCAAACACTCTAATATTAAAATAAAACAAAATTTATATTTTTCTATGTATAACCCAAATTAATGTTAATTTTAGAAATATATAAATCGAGAGTCTGAGTCAGAGTCTGCCCGTGACCACGGCCGGTGCAATTCGGTCGAAACGTCGGGAAACAAAAAGGTATCGTAAAAGCCTTTTATATAAAATATCGCGATAAAGACCCGATTTATATATTTCTAAAATGTGTACAAATCGCGAAAGTTTAAAATCAATTAATAATGTTAATTTGGAGACAAAACATTTTATTTTAATAATCAAAACTTTAATTGCAATATTTAAAATTTAAAAAATGGTTAATTCAACAAAGAATTTGTAGACATCAAAACTTATACATTAAAAAATATTTAAATTTCTGCAAATAGGTTTGATGTCTAAATGCAGGCAGATCGAGAGTATAAAACTATTCATAGACATTTTTTTTTTTGTCTAGTGTGGTCGTTTTTTGGAATTTAAATATTACCTTTACTTTGAAGATCAGCAGGCTTTTGTGACACATCCAAGGACAGGGATTTCTGAACAACATCTATAAAGAAAATTATTGAATAATAAAACTGATAAAATACAAATAGATTAGAAAATTTAAAAATTAGTTTGGACAATTGACACGAAACATTTATGCCACTGACTGTTCTCGGCCTTTTGGCGAGTAAGATAGATGTATTAACGGAATATAAAGATGTGACAGAGACACCATCCTGTGCATCTGTGCACCCTTAGAATGGAATCCCTACATGTGGCCCCTGGCCAAAACCGGCAACACAACTCTGGTGGGAGGCTTCGGCCGCGGCTGGTTACCACCCACCGGACGAAGCCATGCCGTGAAACAACCTAATCGTGTTTCGGGATGTAGTCCGGTGCAACCGTTGTGGGAGACGGGCAGTTAAATCAACTCCCTAACTATCGTTCTCCCCAAATCCATTTACCCTACTTAGAGTAAATAGATTAATTATGGGTCTACGTGCTCCATCCTCAGCCAGACCGACTCTTTACATCAGGCGAGTTGGTAGCCAAACGTAAATCCACATTAGATAAAAAAAATCTAAGACTAAAAAAATAATGGTATCCGGCATTTTTCCATTTTCGGATAAAAAAAAATCTGCGCTCGCCATATCGCGCATGCGTCCTGTCACTGAAAGTACGCTGCGCTGTAGTAAATTTTACGAATTTTATCGTAAAATTGACTACTGCGCAGCGTACTTTCGTACAACTTCAGTCATGCAAAGTTATAAACATACCTATAATAGGCTTATCCTGTCTATGTGCTAAATCATCCGGCTTGAATATATCCGTCTTTATCTTTATTTTAGGTTGGTCTAGATCTCCACCCTGAAACAAAATATCATTAACTTATAGTTTATTCTTGTTATATCAATGTTTGTTAAGTGTTTAGTATAGTGGAACCTATGTTATATGGCTGTAGAGAGTTTATATTACATATGAGAAAATTATATCTAGGTGAAATGTTTTGAACAGGCATCGAACCCGCGACCCACCACGTAAAGGCCGATCGCTCGACCACAGCGCCAACAGTGATGTCTGCTATAATATTGACAATTTAATTTTAAAATGTAGAAGTAAATTTGATACTGTCGAGGCTCAGCTCAAGATTAAATGCTCCATTTGAATTTGAAACCAAACAGCCCACCACAAAAATGGTACGAAATAATAATAAACATGTACTTGAATTTAGCTTTTCTTTTTACATGAAAAGGGTCACACAATATATAAAGACTTCTTTACTTTTGTGTATGGATAAATATGATTTCCAGAGTTTTAACCCACAACTCCTGGATTGGTACTCCAAATGCTGAGGGCATCATACATTTTCTAAAATTTTATTGACTGACAGTGGTCGCAAGCGCGGCTGCTGAGGCCCTGGGTTCGATTCCCAGATTGGGCAAAGTGTTATTGGATTTTTCTGTTAGGAATTTCGCCAGAGTCAGGAAGTTGGTGTGACACTCCCGTGCTTCGGAGAGCACGTAAAGCCTTCGGTCCTGCGCCTGATCTTTCGTCAGTCATGTCGGTTTGCCGTCCCATCGGAATATGAGAGTGAATATATCTCCTGCATACTTGGCTTATCTCCGTGGGGATAGGCCACCGTGACCGAAATGCGGTCGGGATTGGATTAAAGTAATATACTCCATATTAATTTAATCCAATCCTAGAATAAAACAGAATCAATTCTTGTTGTATAAGGTACAATTTTGTACTTCTTCGATCAGAAGAGTTATGAGAAAAGAACGGCACTGTTTGATAGGATCTAAACCACCAAATTTGGAATCAAAAAAATATTAAATAGTGTTGCCATATAATAGAAGTTCCACTAAAACTATAAAATATTGTTTAAATATTAACCAAAGTACTGGGAATGTGGACATTGAATTCTCTCTGCCGTGCCTGTAGAGCCTGATTGAAAATAATTTACACACATTATTACAAAATAGGAATAAAGAAAATATAACAATACTAAATAAGTATACATTTAGGAGCAGTAGATTCTCTGGCAACACCTAAATTTTGAGGTATTGCCACACAAAACATGCAAAAAACAAATTTAAGGTAGAAATAATCACTTACAAAAGGTAAATATACAGTATAGATTAAGATGGTATGTTAAAAAAAAAAAAAGCCATTGGCTTGCTAATGAGCAGACACAATAGTTATTTATTATTATGAAGTATAATTTTCTACATGGCTGAGCGGAAGGGTTAAACAAAATGCATTTTTACTTTCAACACTTTTGAAGTGCTGCCATAGATATAAAACTTTTAACTATAAAACAATAATCTAAACAAACAAAATCACATAACTTGAAGAGGCATGCACAATAGTGATTTAGAAAAGGCAGTTAAATAGTTTTTTTTTTCTTTACATCAAAATTATGAACAGGCAAATCAGGAACAATGTCTAATAAAAAAAAAAAAGCACAGCCGCCCATACCCATAATATGGCAACACATCCATATCTTATGACAGAAACAAGGCAATGCAATGATAACTATAAGCAACTCTACTTACCAGCATCTCACTCTCAGGATGTGGCCGTTTCTGGGCATCTGTTGGTTCCAGTTTAATCTCGGACTTAAGCTGCTTCACATCAAGAGGCTTCTGGGTGTCAAGTGGAGGTAACAGGTGTGGCTGAGGAGGCCAGGCTGGCTTGTGCACACCCACATCTCCATAACCTTGAACTGATGAAGTGCAGTCAGGTCACAATTTTTAAAAGAATATAGTATGTTTTTAATGATATTAAAAGAGTTGTATATGGAATATAAAATAATGTAAGATATTAAGATTTAAAGCTGGTCTTAGTCGTGACCAGATAGAATGATTACATCTTTGAATAATTTGAGAGATTCGAGACTTATACCATGTATAATTTACCATAGACCAATAATAATTAAAAAAATCATTGAAAATAAAAACTGTCAACATCTATAAAATCAGTCAACATCTATAAAATCTGTCAAATATAGACATGCAATATTGACCTCTATTTTCCATTGAACAAAATTCATTATGGTGTACAAACTGGCACTGTTTTGTTCAACATATTTAACAAAAACATTAACAATATTATGAAATCTTACCCATATGGGACTGTGGCATATGCAATTGTGCCTGAGGTGGCTGTTGTGGCGGGAAACTCTGGTGATGCGGGTAGTTCTGGTGTGCGGGAGGCGCGTACGACAGGTTCTGAGGAGCATATCCTGCCGGGGGTGGAGGCCCGTACGGCGAAAATGCTTCTGGAGGAGGGTAATGCGTGTTGTACGCACCAGCATAGGGCTGGTATGGGATTTGATGACCATTATCTATAACAATGGAAACAACGTCAAAACCTCCGAAATTTAACCAATTTCCTAAGTTTTATACAGTGAAACTACATTTACCTATGTAATTTAGCGGCAAACCGTTCCCCTGGACAACACCGTGGCCCGGTTCGCCCTCCATTCGCAATCGCTTCTGATTCATGGCTCTTTCAGCTTCATAATTCATCTTGGTAACTAAAAACATAAACCACTTATAATACCACAGTACACGAACGCAATGAAAATCATTTCTACATTGATAACGCAACTATACAACGCATATTAAACATTCTCGCGTTAATTGTGACGGACGCCAACCGGACGCCAGCACAAAACACAGGTTATATGCTCAGCAAAAGCAAACACAAGCGTACCTTTGTTGGTCAATGATTGTTATTGATTTTAGTTTATAGACGCACTTAGAGCATTCCCCGCGATGATTTGGTACATAATAGAGCACTTTAACAAGTCAAAATAACTGTTGCATACAAAATATGCATCAAATTATCGGCCTAATGACAGTAAAATTAGAAAAAAAACACAAGTGAAGCGGAGTTCGACTATTTTTTTTCTCATTCTTTCGTGATTTTATTAATGGCAACATTGCTTTTTATATTTTTTTTATTTTTGACATTTAATAATTTTTTTTTTTTATTTCCTTCGCCCTAATCGGGCAGGCTAAGGTCTTAGACCATACCGCCTCGTCTTCAGTGTTCTTGAATAAAAGTAAGGCCAAAGCCTCGTCTTCAGTTACTTCCTTCTTTTTTTAATCAAGTATAAAAAGTTATTGCAGTTATTGCCCCAGTAAAACGGTGGAAATTTTACTGAGTCTTCGATGGAGTTTAGGAGTGAACACAAAAAGTCATGATTTTCAATTTTATACAATTTGCCCACACTCGTACACCTTCATGAACACATAATGGTTAATTATCCACCATAATTACACATTATACTTCGGAGAAACACAAGTTTTGGAAAACAATATAAAATCGACAACGTGCACTTTACATTTTCCCGCCTAAACTCCTCGACATTTAATAAATTATTTTCCTAGGTTAAGTTTTTACTGTTACTATCCATTCATTATTATAATACCTACGATCGTTTATTCTGTACCTAATTGATTTGTCATTGATAATAATTATGATTACAGAAAATTTAAAAATCTGGTGATAATTTGTATGCTCGAAATATCGATGAACTCTATGGAACGTTGTTAAAGAACAAATAATTAAAGAATTTTGGAAAAACCCCTTAGAGAAAAACCCTGAACCATTCACTATCCACTCTACTCTACCGCCACCTCTAGATTACTTTGTTTGTTATATATCCAATGAAATGAGCCCAAAACTAAGGAATAATGCTGAAATGTCACTGTCAAGGTGGAAATTGTACGGTACGCCGCAAGAAATAAAAAATATAATTTTGTTTTTATTTACTTATACCTACTGGTTTTATTTGTATTTTTCATGTACGCGTCAAACCAAATTCTATGTTGCTCTCACGGCAGGGGCCAGCTGAAATCAGTGCTGTGCTTTAGCACTGCAAATACTGAGCTGATCCCTTGCTACACATATGTACCTTTGGTGTTTATATTTGTTTTATGTTTGTGCCCCATGTGTGTGGCTAAATAAATGGTTTAAATGGTTTAAATAATAAATATTTTTATTTTCTAAGTTGCCATATGGCAACTTTATAAAAACTTGCCAGCAACACTATTTTTTTTCTAATACAGTAAGAGTTTATGTAGGTTTTTTTTTTTATTTATTTATTTATTATTTGTGGCTTTAATGTCACAGGGACCTGAAAAGATCCATTGTGATCGCCACTCTTGCGTTTAATGTTATTTTTGTTTCTAAATGTGTATCTTCTGAAATCTGTATTATTCTTTTCTTTTCGTAATAGCAGGTGTTATTAATTTTTGTCAATTAATATTATTATACAAAAAGCGTGAATAAACTGAGTAGGAATCTAGGAATAATGTAGTGGCATCCCAGAACGGCACTCACAAAATATTTGCGTTAGCGTGAAGCGTCAACGGTAGGAATATTGCTCGCGGATTTTGTGTCGTTTTTGAAACTTTTTTTTTTTCAATGTGTTGAGTATTTCATTAGCGTCGTTTACCGTAATAAATCAACAAAAACATTTGTAGTATTATTGTTTGTCGGACTTGCGTTTTATTTTTAATTAGAAGGTAAGTTTTTATACTAATTTATAATTTCACCACGATTTCTGCTGAAGTTTGAGATTCTGAATTTTGACAAATGTTCACGTTCACCGATTGCTTTACGAAGAAAGAGATTTCAGAAATTTGTTATAAATCTCGTTAGTATAGGTACTTTCATGACATAATTTTCCCAACTTTTTGTCAGTAATGTTAAGATCTAATTCACTGTTTGGTAGGTAACAAAAGTTATTATTATGAAGTTAAAAAAATACCAAGTCGTGTCTAAGTGCGATTTTTGTGTCAAACTATATTAACCAATATTTTTCTAAAATATCCAAGGAAACACACTAAGTATATGATAGCTTCACACCTGTTTCCCTAAAGGACTAGGTAAAGGAATACAGTTGCACACCCACATTTCAGTGTTGCAGTAAAAAAATTACAACATCTGTAAGTGTACCAAATTTTTATCAAAAGAATAACCATGGAGTTTCTTGCCTGCTCTTGCTGCATATTGTCATCAGTAGGGCACAATTCTGAGCTGCTACTAAGAATTTTCTAACAGACAAATACAACAATATTTTGCTTGACCCGTGGATCAAATCCAGGTCCTAGCATTCAGCAGTTACTCTTGTGATTATTAGATCTAGAACGCAGTCTGAATAAACGCACCGGATTTACACAATGCATTCTATCAAATATTCACCCCCCATTATTACCTTAGAAATCGAAAACACCAACTGTTTGCGGTACCTAGCTGCAGGACTGTAAGTAGAGGTAATTCGCTGCATTTTGAAATTGTTAAACCGTTTCCTGGATTCAAAACCAGAGTGTGATGTGTTTGCGAGGGAATCGAGTGCTAAACAATCTTTTATGTTGGAATGTTTGAAGTTTTGTGAGATGAATAATGGATGAAATAATTAATTAGACTACTGTGTCTTTTTTTTATGAATTCTTGTTTGGATAATAAGTTTTAAAATGTAACCTTTTAAGCAAAAGTGTAAGTGGTATTATGTGCCGTTCTTTCTGTGAAATAAATAAATAAATCAGAGGAATTACAAAGCCAATGTTTATTATATCACATTAGTTGATGTGACAGGTGCTGCCCTGTTTAATTTTGAAATCCCATAGAAAAAAAGCAATTTTAGTGTCAAATATTTTATATACACTATTTTCTGGGCAACTATTCTTAGAATAAACTATGCATGTGTTTGAAAAATTTGTCTGTAATGTCCATGATACAGGAAGGAATTCTAAGTGTGGGACATTGTTCTTGTTTTTTTAATAAGATAAAATATAAATTACATCTTCTTATCATATGGTTGATGAACAACCTAGTTTCAGATTTTAAATCACCCATAGGTCTCTACATGGCTTTACACACCATTGAGATCATCTCTCAGGTGTGCTGGTTTCCTCACTATGTTTTCCTTCATAATTTTAAGCAAGTGATAATTCTTTTATGATATGCACATAACTTCAAAAAGACAGTGGTGCGTTCCTTGGATTTGAACTTGCATCCTTTGACTTGTGAGTCATACAGTCATACCACTGGGCTATCACTGCTCTTATAAATGAAATAATATCACAAGAACACAGTCAATTGAGAAATGTAGTTCATGTTGTATGCGGTGCTCAATAACAGCAAATTAGAATTGATTTAAATTACAGAATAAAACAGAAACAATATTATCCCAATTGGCTTAAAGATCAATCACACATAACATAAAAAAAATGTTAAAAAATCCGTCTAATGCAAGTCCATTAAAAATAAACACAACCTGATTGCACTGAATTGAAAAGATGGAAAATGTAGAGATTGAAAAAAGATGTATATTTGATGCATATTTTATGGCAGGTGTATGTTACATTCTTGATGGTAAATACATAATAACATACACTTGAAAAACATTACCATCCTTCTGGGGCATTTGGGTAAATGTGATTTCCTATGCACATCAAATATTGTATCAAGTTACAAAAGTGCTAAGTCGCAGTCTCTTGATTAATTATGAACTCCAGTAAAGATATCAGCAAGGCTATTGTTTTTAGTGGGTAAGAATCAGGTGCAGCATCCATGATCGATTTTCCATTAAGTATAAAAAGAAAATGTCATAGGCACCTTTCCAAAAAGTTCCAAAAAATATAAAGTGTCATATTTTAATAAATACTTTGAATCATATTTGGTCTTTCCGATCTGAAAAGATATAATTACTTGTTTAGGGTAAAGTGCAAGTGAACTATCCCTTAATCTTGTTAATTTTCAATGGCAAATAAAATTGGGATTTGGATCCTAATAAATCACAAAAGTTGAGTTATTGTATATGTGTAAAGGTTGGATTGTATTAGGGAGGGCATTGCATCTCTATGGCACACGCATTTCGCATTATGGGCTTTAAACTATCACACACTAAAGCGGACACTGTAAGCACAATTTTGCTTTACCTCAAGCACTCGTCAAGCTTATTTACTGTAGTTTTCCGTCGATGTTTATGTATTGTGATCCACCATTAACTTCTGCTTATTTTTATGTTAACAATATTCTGTGACATATTTTATTTTCGTTTGTTTGCAGAAATAATCATGAATGACTCTACGAAGATGTATGAAGAATTAGATTATGCAAATTGCATAAATGACTCTGAGTTGATGTTGTAAGTATGATACGATAATTCTGTCTATTATTTTATGTTCTCTTAAAATATGTTGTTATCTTTGTGTAATAATAAGTTCAACAAATAAATCATCACTTGTATTTTATTCCAGGGATCTCCCTGATTATGGGCTACATTTGTCAGAGATACCACCAGGTTTCATGCCTTCCCCAGAATCGGAAACAATGGATATTGGCACCAAACTTGAATTCCCTGTAAGTTGAAACACATAAATATTAATTTGTTTTTGAATGATTATACAGAATTGAGATGTTGTTTCGGCGCCTAAAAACTCCAAAGTGGTTGTTTAGTAATCCATAAATTACTGCTAAGTAGATACTGCCAGGCTGCCTTAAAGAGAGAAGAAGGGAACTTGAAATTTAATTGATACGACATACGACACGGTAGCTCAGTGAGTGCCATGACACGGTTCGTCAAAGGTCGTTAGTTCGAGTCCCATTCATCTCTATTGTCTTTCAATAAGAAAAATAAATTTATTTATTTATACGTACATTTCTTTAAGAATAATATCATAGGCCTGTGTGTGGTGGTATTTCTTTGACACTAGGTTGTTAATCAACCAGACAAAAGAAGAAAAACTAGACCACTTAGGCTATCTGCCTAATTTGTCTTGCAGCTTGGCTGCTGCGACTGAAGCACTGGGTTCGATTCCCAGGTCGGCCAAAGTGTTATTGGATTTTTCCGTTGTTGCCAGCTTGCAGTTTGGCATTGTGCCTGGTTGATGGCTATACTGGCTTTCTATTACATCATACCTATAACTGCATAGGTAAAATGTTGGTGTACAACAAGTACTTCTCTGACTAAACCTTTCGGGAGACAGGCGTGATGCTAATATTTAATTTTTCTGCTTAGTACTCTCCTCGGGGACCGCCGGAAAGAAACAGTTATCCCGGTGACTTTAATTTTCTTGTGGAAATAAACAGCCAAGATGTTCATAAGAGGACTTTCTTGGTAAGTGATCACATCTGATAATCAGGACCAGGTTTCAGGAGATAAGAAAATGTTATACAATTCATTTAAACAAATATTTACGGACCCTTGTTATTGGTATTTAATATCACATAAAGTTAAATGCTATTCTTCATTATTAAAAGTGTACTCGGCATCACCAGCCGTGTTTATAAAATATATAGATATATAAAAAAACTGCCTCGTTGGCCTAGTGGTCCGAAGCGCGACTGCTGAGCACGAGGTCTCGGGTTCGATTCCCGGGTCGGGCAAAATGTTATTGTAGCAGCCTGGAGTTTGAAACTGTGCCTGGTTAATGGCAATAGGCTCACCACCTATTACACGGGACTTAATAACAACATTGGTGAAGTATGTGTGTACAACTGTGTACACCTCTGCCTACCCCTTCGGGGAATACAGGCGTGATGCTGTTTTTAGATATATATAATATATGAAATCAAATCAGTTTGTTGTATTTATATATGTCGCAGATGGATTGTAGAATCCGCTGTTTTACAAAACTTCTAGCTAATTTACAAAACAGTACTGTTTTGAAAAACAGCTGAACGACTTTTAGCGGTTTTACATAATTACTGAACTATAACACGCAGAATTGTATGAACGTTTTGCGTTTATCAATGCAGCGGGTCAACAATCAGAGATTATGTAAAATAGTGTGAAATGAATTGTCAGATTGTTGAATTTAGTTCAAAGTTCGTCCCATATGGCTCTGTGTGTCTTTTAACAACAATAACTTAACTTTTTTTTACATATAAGTCAAGGATCGATGACAATAAAATAATTTAATAAATTTGTTTGATTATCCTGGTCAGGATCTTCAGGCTTGACGATTAACTAAAAAAGGAAAAATAAATAATATTTTTTTAATACCCTGTGAAACACACAACTGTTGGCAACCCTGCCTACAAGCCAGTTTTGAACCCACTCAAATAGTATAGTATACTCCCTTAAGACTGGCTTGTTTGTCTAGTAGTCGCAAACGCGGCTGCTGAGCGAGAGGTTCTGGGTTGGATTCTCGGGTAGTGTTAGTGTTTGGAATTGTGCCCTAGTTTGGAATAGGCTCACCACCTCTAACATGTGACTTGAAATGTTGGTGTACAACAATGTATACCTCTGCCTACCCCTCGAGTAATGTAGGTATTATGTTATATTAACACTTTTCCACAGTATTCTGATCGTTTATGCCGAATTTACGTGAACATGAAGTGCAACTTCAGCGTGCAGTTCAACTGGGACTACATGAAGGCACCCCACATGTTTGTGCGGTCTACCGTCGTGTTCTCAGACGAGACCCAGGCTGAGAAACGGGTGGAGAGGTGCGTTCAACACTTCCACGAGAGTTCTAATGCGGGTAAGTATATAACATTTTTTTTGTACGAATCTAGAACTACCTTGTTTAGTTTTTTGGGTTTCGCCTTTGAAACCATAGACATTACGATCGCAGCAATCTCCTCATTGAAGAGTTCCATTATCTATCTCCGAAGATCTTCATCAGATCCTAATATGTATTTAAATAAAAGAAAGAAAGAAAGAAATTATTTATTTTAGTCTCAATGCAGAATAGTTACTTAAACTAAAACAGATGTAAAATTAAAAATACTAATATAAAACAAAAAAAAAAGAACAGAACTTATCTAGATGCTACATTTTGCTACCTGCACGAGACCAAAAAAGGTCCCTATCTCAGCATAAGCGGCCAAATCGAAATATGGCGCTGATTTTCAGACAGGTCCTGATAATAACGAAAACAACATTCAACTCGGATCAGTAGTTTTAATGAAAATCGTGGACATACATACATAGGGGTCGAATACAGAACCTCCTTTTTTTGAAGTCGGTTAAAGGTTTTTTGACTCGCCCCGATTTTCAATAAGGCTAAACCTATCGCAGATGCATTGCAGAATCAGCTGTTTTACAAAGAGATCTGTTATGTAAAACAGCTGAACAACGTTGAGTTAGATTACCATTGCGCAACGTTTAACAAAACTGCTACCCACGCTTACGCGTTATGCAGAATGATATATCTACAGTCAGACGGATTTTTACCATGGGAGAGCCATGCTGGGCCGGCTTGACCGGAGTGATACCACGGCCTCACAGAAAACTGGCGTGAAACAACGCTTGCGTTGTGTTTCGCCGAGTGAGTGAGGGTACCGGAGGCCCAAACCCTTTAAAAGGCCGGCAACGCACTTGCGATTCCTTTGGGGTTGCGGGTGTCCATGGGCGGCGGTAATCGCTTACCATCAGGCGATCTGTCTGCTCGGTTGCCCCTATCCCATAAAATAAAAAGAATTTATTTATAGTTATAAATTTTTGTGAAAAAAAGAATACGATCGTGAGCAGGATTCGAACTGTATCATATAGAGGTCGAGATGGCTTAGCGGTCAGAGCCCCTGGAGTATTTATCAGGGAGGCGCAGGTTCGAATCCTGCTCACGACCGTATTCTTTTTCCACAAAGAATTATAACGTTAGAGTTCGCTATGCATGCGTTAATCCTTTTCGAAGATTTATCTGCAGATTTATTTAATGTTTAGGTATATTAAATTGCCGGGCATCACTCAAATGAAATAAAATATACTGGATTATGAGTTTCCTTTCCATATCCAGGTTACAATGACCCCTTAAAAGTAAATTACATACCAAACAAATGGAGACAAGATCCTAATTTGTATATCATTCACAGGAATTCAAAGAGAAATTTCGAAGAACGTCCTCCACTCGTCCAGGGACCTTGGTACCCAGGGAGTGCACTACTGCGGACAGGTGGACACGGCAGACTCCTGGTACTCCGTGCTGGTGGAGTTCACGAGGACCAGCCCTGAACCATGCACGCATGCATACCAGTTCTCATGCAAGAATTCATGTGCCACTGGCATTAATAGGCGCGCCATTGCCATCATTTTTACCTTAGAAGATGAGTAGTAAGTGGTTTTTTTTTGTCGTATGCACTCTATATCCATAGGCTTAGCATAGATACTCTAGAAAATTGTTTACGAAGAAATAACAAGATAAATGTACAATAATTTTGCCGTGCCCGTGACTCCGTCCGCGCGGATGTCGTAAATTTGTACCATGTCGTGTTATTAACAAATGTTCGACGTGACTCTTTAAATTGCCATAACTTTTTTATTTATGAACCGATTGACATGAAACAAATACTAAATGTTAAGTGAATCTTACCACAATATATTAGTGAAAACCACAACTAAATCGGATACGCTGTTTCTGAGATTAGCGTGCACAATCTCACAGACAAACAGAAAAACAGATAAACAGACAAAAATTCTAACAATCATTGTTTTGGGTGCTATTTGCGTTGATAAAGGTCACAATAATATATCTTCCATGTACAGACAGCGATCCGTTACATTTTTATTATATTTATTTATATATTTACATATATCTTTTCCGAACTCTGGTAATGATTGACGTTAATTCATAATTGTCCAAAATTTATTTTCAGCGGTCGCGTCTATGGACGTCAGAAAGTAGGTGCAAGAGTTTGCGCATGTCCTAAGAGGGATATGCACAAAGACGAGATTGCAGAAGGAGTCTACAAGACCGGCAAGAAGCGGATCCTTGCCAATCAGATCGAACAGCCAAAATCCAAGAAGATTAAGATCGAAAACCTTATGGATTTTGATGAAACTGTGGTGAAGTTACCTTCGGTAAGTCCAAAACAGTGGTGATTTTGCTTCCCTGTGCGTAATTTCATATAACGGGTATAAGGCCGTTGCCAGAAATTGTTCAGGGGGTTCTACTTTCAGGAATTTAATTCGCAGGGAGTGTTCTACCCTTTTTTTACCCGACTGACCCGGAAAGAGTGTTATGTTTTTATTAGGGCTCATGTATGTATGTGTTTGTGAGTTTATTCCACCATAACATCTAAATGTCTGAACCAATTTTGATTTCTGGTATATTTACGACTAATATTTTGCGACTGTCATCAGCTAATTCTCTTCTTTAAGAGTTGGTTGAGCGATCGCTACATCAACTTACTACTGGAAGGCAAGTGGAAGATATTGGTTTCTTCCACTTACCTATCGGGAGCCGCATCTTCAAATCTTACGTATAACTAAATTTTTTCTTTCCTCGAAAAAATATTACTGTGGAGGAACGTTGACGCACATATTTTTGTAAGACTGGAGTCACATAGCACTGGAAACTTTACAATTGTCCCGTACCCCGCACTACCGACGCGCACGTTAGACCACATTAGCATTGTTGTAATATAAGTACTAAATATTTAATAGGTATGACTGCCTCGTTGGTCTAGTGGTCGCAAGCGGGGCTGCTGACCGTGAGGTTCTGGGTTCGATTCCCAGGTCGGGCAGTATTATTTATTTTTTCTGTTAGGAAATTCTCAGTAGCAGCCCGGAGTCAGGAAGTTGGTGGTGTGACACCCCCGTGCTTCGGAGAGCACGTAAAGCCGTCGGTCCTGCGCATGGTCTCTCTCTGGTCGTGTCGGATTTCCGTCCCATCGGAATATGAGAGAAAGGAAGAGGGAGTGTACCTGTGTTTGCGCATACACTTGTGCATTATAATATCTCCTGCGTACTTGGCTATTCTCCGTGGAGATAGGCCGCCGTGACCGAAATACGGTCGGAAGGAGTATTTTTACTAAATATTTGTTTATTTATATGCAGTATACTAATTTGAGCATTAAAATATTCCATGTTCACAGTTAGAAGTCGTCGGCTGTAGAGCTATGGTAGCTGGTCTAAAAATTATGCTGGAGATGATGGAACTTGCAGCCAAGTTCAGGCAGAACGACTCAGACGCCGCTGCCTTGTACGAGAAGCGAATTTCGGACTTCAAAGCAACAATAAAAAAGTTGGAACCATCTAAACCTGCCCAGTAATGTTACGTATATACCTTTAAGTTTAAACAATTCTCATTTAGAAAAGTTATTTCATACTTTGTGTAAGAAACAGGTTTTTTTATTATGTTTTTATACTGAACTGCTAGTTTTAGTTGACTCTCTGTATTTTGATATAATCATGACTTTTTTCTACATTTAGAAGTACAAGTAGTGCCTTATTAATCTTAGGAGTAAATGTTTAAGAACTGTGCCTTTCATAATGAAAAAAATAAATAAAATGAAAGGTCATTAAAGATACATTCGTATTAATTATTGTTCAAGTGTTATCACTCATATGCATTCTTCGGGATTGCCCGACTAAGGGCTCGGTTCGAGTTCGAAACTAGTCGGGCAGTCCCGTAGAATGCAAGTGAGTAAATAACCGTTGAACAATAATTAATACATTGATACAGTACGAAATAATAATAAGTATTACTCTCGATAAAGTACAGTAGGCAAAATACTTATGTGTGCAGGCAAATTACTACGTTCGCATTCTTCACTGCCATCCGTTTTGATTATAAATAAATATCAATTTACCACTGCCAGTCTCCTGTGTAGAGCATAGATGTTTGCCTGCATAGTTTAGTCATTCGCCACCTACCGTCTCATCATATAAATATGACGTTGAAGCTCAAGTACAATTAAAAATAACTATATTTTCTATGTAAACCAAATTACAGGCACTGCTTTTTCGTTACCTCAAAAATACTTAAACAGTCTGGTCCCACCCTAACCTAAGACGTATTTATAAGTGTTTAATAAATAAGTATTGGTAATATCTTAGGTTTGCGCGATCGCTACACATTATAATAAAACAACTTTTACCGGATTAAATTGATAATTATGTCCTCCTGCGACCACGAACGCTGCAAAGTGTTCGAAACGAAGGAAAAACAAAAAACCAATAATACACGCGATTAATCCGGTTAAAAGTTGTTAAATAAGTATTGATTTCTGCTAATAATCTTATGAGATAATGACCTGTAGGAAATATAACTTTCGTTTTCAGCCAAGAGCAATCTTTCGTCATATAAACCACTTTCTAGCATTTCACTACCCACTGTTGTCCCACCCATTTCTTGAATAGGAATATAATTTATTCCTGAATTTAATCCAGTTTAAAAAAAAATGTGTGACAGCATTTTTTTGATTATGTCAATCAAGTTTTCTACCTTTTTACTGATTGCTAGCCTGATCAAAAAATATAATTTGTTGTTTCCCATGATATCAACATAGAATTAAAGTCTGGACTTTTTATAGGATGTTTTAAAGACACGGAAATTAATAAAATCAGAGATTAATTGGCTTTAAAAAGACTGATATAATACTTTAATTGAGTCGGTGGAGGCCATAAACGGTAACAAGCAAATTGTGAACAATTATCAATATAAAATATGTAGAATTTACCAGTACTGATTGTGATATCTTTAGATATTTTCACACAAGTACTCAGTTATTCTAAAATAAGATTTCAATCACTACTTGTATTCATGTTTATGTTGCTAACACTAACATAACAATATCAAAATATGCATATTGTTGACTTTATACTTAATTTTTTTACTGTGTTCTAGGTTTTAGTATATCATGTTAGTTGAAAGTTAGAAAATAAGTAACCATGCTCCTTTAATCACATTTGTATCTTAATATTGTCAATATATTAATAAATACTAGCTGTGCCCGCGACTTAGTTCGGATTGGGCCAAATACTTTACAAATATTTATATTCTTTATCATACTCTAAAAGAATCATGTCCAGTTTTGACCTGAAAAATTTCTAATGCGTCTAGTGATGTAAAATATCTTAAAAAACTGCATTATTTTTGCTTATTTCATATCGCTTATTTGATTTTTTAAATAAAGCCAGGAAAAAAAGCAATGTTACTATGTTTATCATTCTCAATATACTTTTGGTAACGAAACGAAACGAAACGGAACGTGTGTAAAACACGTTCCGTTTCGTTTCGTTCATATATGACTAGCTATACAATATTAAATGACTAGCTATGGTTTTTTTTATGGTTTGTATTATGGTGTGGAAAGAAAAATAAGTCCAGTTGACAGATTACGCGTAAAACGAACTTCTTTAGCCATGTGCGTGAATGACAGGCTGTCATTTGTTTGACGTTTTGCAGTCGTTCGTTTGCTCTCGCTACGTGTTACGGTGTTATAAATACTGTGCGCTTTTGGATTTTCTGAAAACCTTACAACTTTTGCTTTTCCCACGGACTTCAATACCTACCACTAACGATTACTTTGGCCTGTGTTATACGGATACCGATTTAGTGCTTTTTGATTGGGATCTAAGACGTTTTCGCTCTTGTTGGAAAGCATTCTGGAGCCTTCTACGAGATTGCTTTGTATAAACTGCAACATGAGTGCTAATACGCTTCGGCATTATCCGGCCCTTCAGCTTGATAGCAGACTCATCTCCCTTATTAACACTTGGATATCTCCAGTGCTCGTGTCTTCTCTGTATGAGAAGAGGCCTTTGCCCAGCAGTGGGACAGTAATACGCTGGTATTATTATTTACCCTATCCCCTTGTCTGTCCATCATACTCTAGAGTTCGATGACTAAAAGCACCGTCTGTCAAGCCGACTCCTGGAGTCTGATCCGCTTCGACGACAGATTTTAACCGATACTTCAATGAACTATCTATAACTAAATTGCTCTAACTTGCACAAAGTGTAATGTAGAAAAAAGAATGGCATAACATCACACGTGAAGTCTTTAAAACTCAGCATCGGCGGCGGTGGGTTTAATTTCGGCTCAGTAACGTACAGATCTGTACGTTGTAACAATAAAAACCTATTGTGTCTGCTAATGACTGAGGCAACAGCTTACGAGAATATAGAATATAGGTAACTGCTGTTGCGACCACGCGCCGATTTGATGATGATATTACATTGAAGAGGGATTTATTTACCTCTCCTCTCAGCGATTAAGAAACAATTTGATTTTAATTAACGTATCGTTGGTTATAACAGCTGTCAAACCTTATCTGACAGCTGTTATAACCTCAAAAACTTATTTACATTTAGCATTCCCTGGCCTCTAAATGAAAAGATGTTATTTTATTGTATTATTAGAAACAATAATTGTTTTTATACAACACTACTTGTAGGTAGACGCGGCCTGTAAAACGAATCAAGTGACAGGTCAACCAATGTATGGAAAGTGGGCATGATTCTTTCTGTTATAATCTGTTGAGCTATTTTGGAGCCTATTTGAGTCAAAAATTATAAAAACTATAATTTATGATTAGGCATTGTCTTCATTAGATTCTTTATAAATGCATTTATTTTTGTTTATTGAACTTGCATTTACCTGTTAAGTGCCTCAGTCCTATCGTTATTTTCATACCCTCAATACTATGTCATAATTATAGAAGACAAATTTATGGATATTACAAAAAAGTGGCGCGCAAGAGGTTAGAAATATAATGTACCTATTTCTTTTTTTATTGTTACGAAAACGATAGATATGTTATTTTAAAAAGACATATATTATTTTTATTATCAGTTCAACATACTACGCCCACCCCAAAAAAATTGGGATAAGGGCAGGATTTTCATGGTCAATAATTTTATTTCAGTTTTAGAATATGTATGTAACTATGTCTATATTCTTGTGCCATAATTGGATATAAATTTTTGAGAATTTACGAAATGTTTTAAAATTATACCGTCTAAGTGCCTTTACTAATTTTATTAGTGTTTGTATTAGTAGACAGATGAAGGCTTATATCTGTGCAATTAATACTGTATAGGTGCTATTACTATACTGTCCTACATTTTCTAAGATACACTGTGGTTAAAATATTTCAAAGTGAATTAGTATAGGTATATATTCAGGTTTTTATCTTGGATATATGCAGTACAATACATGATTGTATTGATAGATTAAGAAATAATGATTAATGTAAGATTTGATTGTTTTATAAGTAAATTTTAATTTCATTTTTAAATATGTAATTTCAAATATATTATGCAAATACATAATATGTTTCAAATTAGCCGCCTTATTAAAATTATTTGAATACCAATAAAGATTTAACTAGATATTTGTGTTTTACCTATAACCCTGACCTCATTATGTTATCGCATTAACATCATTATGACAGTTTCCAGAATAATAGAGATGTAATTTTTTCTTTTTTCATTTTAATGTTGGTTATAGCACATTTTGCTTCAGTAAGGCAAGCAACCATGCTTAGCAGCAATAGTTAAGACTATGTAGCGAATGCAAATGAAGCAGTGTTTTAAAACGGGAGTGGCTCTCTGCCTAACCCAATGTGGAAGAGGTGTAATTGTAGGTAGGTAATAATAAATGACTGGCAATAGCAGAACAGCTAAGGCACTCAGTGCCTACTGAATGGCTATCAATTCAAAGATGTTTAGGTGTAAGACTTGGGGCTCAGGGCATAAATATGTTAACATGTTCCAAAGGTTACGTGCAGTAAAGGGACACTTACATTAGTTGAAATATTATTATTTAATAATAAATTGTCCAACCAATGTTCTTAAATTTAAAATAAACAAAATTGTTTACAAAAGTTTTAAGTGTCCAGTCACTTTGTCAATAATATCCTTGGGTGCCGGACCAACGCCAAGTACAGTGACACTATTAGGAGCAATCTGAGTTCTTCCAGCATCTCTAATCATTGATGTAATTAGACCCATCTTGTTTGCATTATCATAAATGCTTTTGATTTCATCTAATGAGTCTGTTTTGAGGGCTACTTTAGCTTGACCGGTGTATTGCCAGAGTTTCAGACCTTCGGGGTCTTTCCGCTGGCTTTTCTCGAAGGCTCCAACAGCAGCGTGACAGCATTGGGCTGCAATTTTTCCTTTGCTCATGTTCAGGTCTGTTCGTACTACTAGTACTAGTTTGTACTCTGTATTAGATTTAAACTGCAAGAAAGTGTTAATATAAGCTTTAACAGTTTATTATTCCTGTATAAATATTATGAACATTTTCATACAAAGTAAATAGTAAAAAGATTAGGTTTAGGAAACAGATTTAAATGCTAGAAGAAAAAGTAGGAACATCTCACCTTCTTCACTGCCTTTCCTGTATCAACAACGGCTCCAAAATACTTTTTTAGAGCGAATAATGAAATACCGATACAGAGACCGCAGCCTAAGCCGGTCAAAAAAGATAAATTAAAATCCATTTTCTGTTTGGATGAAATGATTGTGTTTACTGTTCAAATTTAAGTAATTATTTATGGAAAGGTCTATGTTTCGTGATAGTCTCTATAGAGATAGATAGCTCTCTTACTCTCGTCAATAAATTGTTGTTGTAAATGTAAAGTTCTTAAACGCACGCTGTACAGGACGGTGTCGAATTCAAGCTGCTAAATTGACACTGGCACTGACACTATCGAGACTGACAGATCAAAAATTGCCAGGATTAATTAATTAATAAATTGGTAGGATTTACATTGGGGAAACTACTTTTTTTTTGCGCTTGCGAAGTCGATTCAATAATATTTGTTCGTATACTTAAGTACATTGATACCTCAAAATATGACTACGGACTTCTTGTATATGGTGTATATTAAGTATCTGCAAAAGCACACACGTTATGAGAGAAATTAAGAGACCGTAATAAATATGCACCTCGTCTTCTAAATTGCTAGGCAACGCTTTATGTTTATTTGACATTCTTGAAACTCATAAATCTATACTTGCACCGATTTTCAATTTGTTATAGGGACTGATATATTCCACATTCTTTATCATGGAGAAAACCATAAGCAAGGATTTGGCTCCAATTGCCATTCCACATGGACCACCTGTGGAATCCACTTCGGAGTATTTCAAATCCTTGATGGAAAGCAACAGAATGGTGAAGTCAGTGTCCTAACTTATTTAAGCAAACAAATAAGTACCTTATATTTATATATCCGTACATTAGTTATCCTCATTGGTCTAGTAGCCGCAACAGCGGTGCTGAGCGTGAGGTCCTGGGTTAGAATCCTGGATCTGTCAATGTTATTAGGTTTTTCTATCAGCAAATTCTCAGTAGCTGCCCGGGTTAGAGAGGTGGCAGTGTGACAACACCATGCCCGTGTACGTAAAGCTGACGGTCTTGCGCCTGATCTCTTTCCGTTTGTGTCGGATTGATGTCCCATCGGACTATTATGGTGAAGGAATAGGGAGAACACCTGTCTTTGCGCATACATTAATTCACTTTAATATCTCCTGCGGACTTGGCTAATCTCCGTGGATATAGGCCACCGTGACCGTAAATGCAACTGGGAGTATAATAATATTATGTTAACAATATATTGCATTTTATGTAATCAACAAAGGAACACTGACTCCCAAAGGGATTTAATATTAGTGACACCTATTTACAGTCTATATTAATATATTTTGTGGGTAAATTGGTATTGGATTCTTTCCACTCCACCCACTAAAATAGCTTTGAGCCCACTCTATTCACTTGCGTTATGACGAGGCCATGGTACAAACGTCCTGAAAATGAATCCGTTTAAAAATATTAGTTTTGTATATACTTAAAGAGCGACAATAAGTATTTTTTCAGAAAATATCCAGTATGGGATGTCGCGCGCCCCACACCGCAGGTCCTCATGGAGCAAGCTCGTCGTGACCTCATGGAGGCAGATGCCAAATTGGCAATTAAGAGAGAAAATGAAAAAAAGAACAGAATCATCATGAACGCTAAATGGGAGGACTTGAGGAAGAAGGAAGTTCTGCTGAAAGAGTCTTTTATCAGCTTTAATAAGGTATATAATGGGATGTAGAAATGAAATGGTTACTAAGAACGGGTGGTTGGGAGGGAGGGAGGAGCCATCAGTAGCAAAAAAGCTCAGGGTCTGTCTCACATAATTGAACTCTTGTTTCAACGCTGAGTGAAGACGTCTTATTCGACGGGCGAGAATGCAGCCCACATGTTAGCTATTTAAAATATTCCCGTTTTTCACAGTTCATAAGAGAAAACCAAGAGAAGCGGGACCGAGCCGAACGCAAGATGCAAGCCGACACTGAGGTCCTGGAACGAAAGACAAAAGAAACCGAGGCTATGAGGCAGAGAGTCATCGAGATGGAAGAAGTTAAGAAGCTGATGGAGCAGCAGGTCAAGGACTATACCATTTACGAGGTAAGCTCGAAGTCATGGTTAACGAGTAGCAATCTGCTACAATTTTCTTCAATCTGCAAAACAGATGCTTGGAATTGAAGAAACAGAAAGGGTATCTATGCACTATGTATATTGACCTAACTTGTGTTTTCTACTGCCTCTTTGTGGTCTAGTGGTCCCAAGCGCTACTGCTGAGCATGAGTTCGATTCCCGGGTCGGGCAAAGTGTTATTGAGTTTTTCTGTTAGGAAATTTTTAGTACCAGCCCGGAGTTTAGAACTGTGCCCGGTAAATGGCAATAGGCTTACCACCTATTACATGGGTCTTAATAACAACATTGGTGAAATGCTGTGAATCCCTGCAGGGAATACAGACGTAATGCTATGTTGTGTTTTCTAGGACTATCTCATGTCTGTGGTACACAATTATCCCGAGTTCAAGCAACCTCTGGACGTATTAAATCGTTATGAAGCCTTAGGTGAGTTAATATTTCATTTCGGTGAACTTCTTATTACTATAATAATTATTATTATTTTCGCAGTTCCGATGTATATTTGAATATATCTTCAGCATCTTATCCAGCCCCCATAGTAAATTCCAAAGTGGCCAGATGACTTCTTGTTGCAAAGCGTTAGATATTTTCTTTTACATCATCTCAGCCACTATTCCGTTAACGTAGGTTTTCGATGAACGTATGCGCACCACGCGTATCTACTGCCGTCACTGCCGTATATTTTAGCATGTCAAAGACCTGCGGGTGGATTAAACTATGACACTAGGTTGCTTCATCAACCACACGATAGGAAGATGAACAACAGGGTGTTCGACACCCTCTACAGGACTCAGGAATGTTTCAAATGGTTTTGCCTTTACAGATAAATCTTTCAAAAGCCCTATCGCATGCGTGGCGAACTCTAAAGTTATACATTTTTGTGGAAAGAAAAATACGGTCATGAGCAGGATTCGAACCTGCGCCTCCTGAATACTCCAGGTGCTCATACCACAGCGATCTCAGCCTCTGCTTACTATTCCGAAGTCTTCTTCCATATTTTAATACGTCTTTTGGTGACGTCATCGCTTTCGATACAGCGTTTTGCTTTTCACATATGTACTTCTATGTACCTTCTAACATCAAGGTACAAAACTATTACTACTAATTATTATTAAAAGATGTTTAATGTACTTAGCGGCTGCCAAGTCAACCCTGGCGGAGCGTCAGGAGCGTGACCTGGAGATGTTGGAGAACGCTCGCCAGGAGATCGCGTCGCTGACGGAGGAGAAAAAGCTCTTCATCATGGGGCTCAACAACACGCTCGCTAATCTTAGGGTAATTAAAAGCCTGGTGATGAAAAATCTCACGATTGTAATGTTGTCTTTGTGAAGCGAAAGTTATTTCTGCCCTCACTGGTTTTAGTAACTTAATATTTCTCTTATAACCGACTTATTGGTCTAGTGGCCGCAAGCGCGGCTGCTGAGCAAGAGGTCCTGGGTTCGATTCCCGGGTCGGTGAAACTGTTATTGTTTTTTTTTGTGACATTGTCAATAGCATCCCGGAGTTGGCGGTGTGACACCTCGTACTTCGGAGAGCACGTAAACCCGTCAGTCCTGTGCCTGATCTCTCTCCCGTCGTGTCCATCGAACTATGAGACTGAAGGACTAAAGAGTACACTTGTTTTTGTGAACTATAATGTCTCCTGCAGTATTTGGCTAGTCTCGGTGAACATAGGCTGCAGTTATTGGGAATTCGGTCTAGAGTATAATAGTCCTAATTTATTAGGTAATTTCCTTTTAAGGGGTCAATGTATAAGTGATAAGGATTTATTTAAGCCATAATTTATATTTTTACATCAATTTCGCTGTTAGTTAATTACAAAAAAAGTTGTTATATCCATTTAATTCTTAGCTTTAGTGAATGTATTTGACTTACATATTAACCTTTTTAAAGGAAATTACCTAATAAATTAGGACCATATATATTCCTCTTACTTCTATTCATCATTATCAGGGCTAAGTTCAATAATCTACAAAATCTTTCAAGAGCTGAGCTCGTGTCGGTGGAGCAACAACCACATTCCTCTCTCCCCTACCTTCGTTTTACCACTTCATACGACGTGACTCCTACAACATCTTACAATACCAACAGTGGCGCTACGACAAGATACGCAACAGGGTGATAAAATGGGAACTAGCTCTGAACCGGCTAAAAGAGACGGCGGCCGGTCGCCACGTGGAGCTGTGCCATGTCCGGGCCGCCATATGGAGCCTCTACGTCAAGATCTGCAAGCAGAAAGGTCTGTTGATATGATTATTGTTATGTTTTAAACAACAGCCTGTTACCCACTACACCATACAGAAAAGGAACTAACTATCGTTGTGACACTGTGTTGGTGAATAAATTGCAGCTTATAGGCTTGCGTTTGACCGCCATCTCCCCTGATGTTAAGCGATGATGCGGTCTACGATGGAGCACGCTTGCCTAGAAGAAACCGATTCACTCGCGTCTTGAAGACACCCAGATTGTAACTATCGGGGGAAGACCCTTCTTTTCCTACTTATCAACGACAGCACTTTGCTGATCAAGCTATACAATAACTAGCTGTGCCTCGCAAACGTTATTCTGCCATATAAATTTTCTGGATAGGGCCACCCTAATCACCTAGCGGTATGAAATATACTTTACGACCTATTCTCATACCTACCAAATATACATAAAAAGTTTCATAAAAATCAGTCGAGCCGTTTCGGAGGAGTTCAACGATACACGAGATTTTTATATATAAGGTCCTAATTCATTAGGTAATTTCCTTTTAAGGGGTCAATGTGTAAGTGATAAGGATTCATTTTAGCCATAATTCAAATTTTTACGACTATTTAATTTTTTTATTGATGTTCGCCGTTCAAGAAGCAGTTTTCGTCTTGCTAGCACTATGGTTATTACAAATAATTTGTTATATCAATTTAATTCTTAGCTTAAGTAGATGTCTTTGACTTATATATTAACCCTTTCAAAGGAAATTACCAAATAAATTAGGACCTTATATAAGAAGATAAGATTACGCTTGTTCCTACTTCTTGGGAATAATGGCAAAACGGTTTCAGTTAATGGCATTGGTACTAATTTTTGTAGGTGATCTTCACTTTTTTTCGTACCGCCACTATTTTCTCATTCGCCAACCTCACTAGAACGATAATGAAAGTTTAAAGTTATATATTTTTGTGGATAATGAATTCAGTGAGTTATACAGTGTAGGACGCTAAGTAAATCTAGTCTAAAAAAAATCGGTTTTAATCTAGAAGCTCACCTACTTGTTTTAAAACCACAATATGACAATCCCAATGATATGTATCGTACACTATTTAATGCTATATCTACAGAGTTTCAAAAAACTTGCAAAGTGAAATCTGTAACGTTAAAAAATAAACTCATGTTTAGTGCCTGGGCTACCAAAGGGTGTAAGACCTACGTCTTACACCATTTTTCCCACCAGGGACGTCTTGTACGAACTGTATGACAAAAAGTCATACACATCTGATGTTAACTTTCACAATTATGTTAGAAAGTACTCGAAAATCTTCAAGAAAGCCTGTTTGCAAGCTAAGTCTGCATATATTAGTGATCAAATACAAAATGCAAGTAATAAAATAAAAATGACTTGGAAGATTATTAATACCGAAACTGGTAATAGTAGATATAAGGACAGTGCAATTCATTTAAAAATAGAAGACAAACTAGTTACAGATAAAAATGTTGTCGCTAATTTCTTTGACCAGTTTTTTACAAATATACCTTTAGAGACTACTAAATGTCTTGCATCGTCTGCATTAAAGGCAGAGTCTCTCTTAAAGGAAAATACTAGTTCCTGTGTCACAAATTTTAATTTCAGTTTCGTTTCACAATACGATATATTTAAAACATTTAAAACTTTAACTGTTAAAAAAACCGAGGATTTTTGGGGATTGTCTATAAAAGCTATCGAATCAATAATAACTAAGATCGCACCAATGTTAGCATCAATATTTATATACTTGCGTCACAGACGGCGTATTTCCTGATCTTATGAAATCGAGTAAAATCGTACCCATTTTTAAGGCAGGTTGCTCGAGCGATGCATCTAATTATAGGCCCATATCTATATTACCGGCTTTAAGTAAAATTTTTGAAAAAGTAATGTTAAATCAAATGTTGGAATATTTCAATGAAAACGGTATACTTCACTCTAAGCAGTTCGGATTTATAAAGGGCCGGTCTACAGAGGACGCTGGGTCCACCCTAATTAAAACAATACTAAGGGCCTGGGAAGATGCGGGGGATGCTATAGGAGTATTTTGTGACCTCTCTAAGGCCTTTGACTGCGTGGATCACCAAACGCTCATTCTAAAATTAAAACACTACGGCATTCGAGGAAGGTCTATTGATCTTGTGTGTTCCTATTTGACAAATCGGGAACAAAGGGTAGCTATTGATAAGGTAACTTCTTCAGGCTCACTTGTTAAAATGGGAGTCCCACAAGGATCGATTTTAGGCCCATTTTTGTTCCTTGTTTATATTAATGACCTTCCATACGTCATAAGGGACACAATGTCAAACATAGTTCTTTTTGTGGATGATACCTCACTTATATTCAAGGTAAATAGAAAGGACAAGGATCTGATAGAACCTAATAATACACTTAATAAAATATCTAATTGGTTTTCTGCCAATAACCTTCTATTGAACGCTAAAAAGACGAAATGTATTAGGTTCTCTTTACCTAACGTGCCCAATGTAGATTCTAATGTAAAACTTGATGGTAAAGTACTAGATTTGGTTGCTTCAACTGTATTCCTGGGCGTCACAGTAGACTCTAAACTCCAGTGGGGACCTCATATTGAGGCACTTGCAGGAAAACTGAGCTCTGCTGCGTTTGCTGTTAGGAAAATAAGACAGATGACTGATGTGTCTACAGCTAGGCTGGTCTATTTTGCATACTTCCATAGTATTATGTCTTACGGCATTCTACTCTGGGGATCAGCTGCTGATATCGAGACCATTTTTATATTACAGAAAAGAGCAGTCCGAGCTATTTATAACCTTAGCTGCCGTGAGTCACTCCGTGAATTATTCAAGAAAATAAATATACTCACCTTACCATCCTTGTACATATTTAGTAACATAATTTATGGGTAACAGTGTTAGGTTCTACAATAAGATCCCCTCTAATATAACTGAACTGCCGGATTTCAAGTTTAAGATTGTTATTAAGCGCATATTAATGTCCAAAGCGTACTATAGTACTAATCATTATATGGAAGATAGGGATGCCTGGCTCACGATTCCTTCCTGCACACTGCGACCCACTGGCACCTTGCCTACTTGATTGTGGCGACATTTTGTTTGCTTTCAGCTTAAAAGTTTCTAGGTTTTTTTCCTTTATTTTGACATTTTTGTATTTTTTTTAATTTATACATTTTATTTTATTGTCGTACAATTAATCCAATTGTATTATTATTTTATTTGACACTTGGGTATGTAAATTTACATATCGATTATATAACAGCTAGTATCGAACCTACTAGTTTTAAATTTACATTATTATTTCTTTATGAAATTATCCATAATATATAACTTTGTAAAATGTGAGCATCATGTGGATATTAATGTTAGTTTTAATCTCATATTACATACATACTGCCTATTGTCAGGCATTACGAGTTTGTCATGCTCGCTAAAATGTCCTGCTGATGGTGGCGTCGTACATCGGGTCGTCGAGTTCCCTACAAAATGGTTGAGCTAAGCGAGGCTGATGTGCGCGTCATGCTCGTGAACGGGTGCTGTCTGTCGGGACTGGTCGGCTCCTAACTGCCTTGGCAATCATTTTAAAAGGCTATATAAGTTTACTTTCCTTTCTTAGTCTGCTCATTAACCTGCATTATTCTCTCATTACCTTATTTATTGTTAAACCAATTTATTTTAAAAAGAGTGTCTATGGAGTTTCCTGCCGGCTCTTCTCCATAAGATCAACGCCTTGGAACCGTGCACCTAGTTTTGACTTTTCATAAGTGCCTGTAATATGGTTTATTTGAAATAAAAAAATTTGAATTTGAATTTGAGTCGCGAGCAGGATTCGAACCTGCGCCTCCCGGATAAATACTCCAGGCGTTCTGACCATTAAGTCATCTCGACCTCTGCTCACCACCGCGAATTCTTCTTCCTCATTATAATACGTCTTTTGGTGACGTTATTGCTACCTTTTCAGTCCCTATACAGGTGACCGAACCCACACGACTAACTTTGCAGTTAATACAATGTCGTACAGATGCAATTACCTTAACAAATACATACGGTCGCGACCGTATTCTTTTTCCACAAAATTTTATAACTTTAAAGTTCGCTAAAAATGCGTTAATTAATGCTTTTCAAAGATTTATCTGAATATGAAAATGTTCACTGATGATAAATACGATCTCATTCTTCTGTTTTTTTTTCCTTCAATAAGGTCTGTCCATCGATGTGCCGACTAACGACTTTGAACAACAATTGGTGGTCATCATGAGAGCTCTGCTGGAACTTCGCAGGATTTACAGGATCGCTCAGAGAAGGTCCAAGGAGAAGTAAGAACTAGTTTCATTTTAGTGTTGTAAATATTCGAGTTTTTTGTGTCATAATTTGGGAGTCGACGGCTCATATGAAATTACTTACACTTAACCCTAAAACACATGTTTTAATAAATTTTGGACTACTTATAGACGACTCCAGTACTTTTTTAAAAGACTCGGGACTGAGTCGTCATAATTATACTGAACTATGAAGATACAAATTAAACCATAAAACTTGCTTGTGTTTTCTAATACCAAATGCTTAAACTATAATTTGTTAGTTTTGTTTTATTTTCTACTATTTAGAGATTGTTTTTAATTTGTTTTTATTTACTTATTATTTTCTTAAGCTGTTTTATTTACTTTTACTATTGTTATTATACTTATTGATTTTTATTTATATTTGTTATTATCTTACATTGTTTTATTAGGCTATTATATTTTTTTATTTTTGAAATGCCTGCCGTATAAATTATATTCCGAATAGGTATCAAATGTTTTTTGTTTTCTCTTTGCATTCAAAGTAAGTAGATATATTACCAAGTACCTACTTCTATTTTAATCATAATGCAATTTCATTATTAGAAGATTGTTAAATAAAATATTTACGGTAAGTAATTTATATTGTACCTATATCTAACTATAATAACTAATTAACGTCCATCTAATTATTCTTCCTAAACTCTAATTACCTACTAACACAACTACATTGAATTATTTTTAGAAGGTTCAAGTATTTTTGTTTATGATCAAATATATTCACAAAATAAGTTTGAATTCCAACACAGACATGTAAGACTTGGACGCTTCAGGTTGTAATTATTCTCGAATTAGTTTATTGTAAATCGTACCCTGAAGGCTTCGATAAACAACTACACTCAAACGTTATGGAAGCAGTGTATTAAGGTTGGATAACGGAGGGCTTTTTCTTGTTAAGCGTATTTGGTCCACATGCGTATATCCGCACGCGGGACAAATACGTATGACTCTCGTGTCTGCTCTGCACAAGCGAGCTAATTCATCTATCGAGGGCCTAATACACGTGACAGAATAAGGCTCTCGGAGATTTTGAAAATAACGATTTTACAGACTAAACACACAACAGATACACACAACTTTTTTTAGCCCTAACAAGCTAAAATAATTCGGTGCTTCTTGCGTAGGTACTGAACTGTACCTACTGATAGTCAGTCACCTGTATTTATTTATTTAATTTTCAGAGACGCTGAGCCGACGCCCGAAGTCTAAACGAAAACTAAATGTCTTTGACATAATAATAATAATTGTTTAACCTGAGATGCCAATATTTTTATCTTGTTATTCTTTGTTCAATAAAGATTTTAAAAGATTTGGATAATTTTCCATTTTAACTGAATATTTTCCTGGCAAGGATAGCGATATATATTTTAATTAAAACTTAATAATTTTTTTCATTTTGAATATAATAATAGAAATTTGTTAATGTGAGCATCATGTAGGTTATATATTCCCTTTCTTTTAGATTTGTAACTGTCTGGCAGTTTTTAGTACCTATTTGTATGGCCTACGCAAATGTCCTACCGATCTGGTATCGCCTTGCGACAGGTCGTTGAGCTCCCTAAATTATGGTTCGAGCTTTACGGTGACTGATGCCTGTGTGCCGTCAGTTAGGACTGGTCAACTTAAAATTGCTACGGTTCTTTCTTGAAAAGGCCTTTTCAGACGCCCTACATGATTACGCTCACATAACCATAAACATGATGTCTGGACTTTAAAAGAGACAGTGACCTTTGAGTTTCTTTCGGTTTTTCTTCTCCGAGGTAGTCAGATAGGAAATACCTCCTAGATTAAAAAATGACATGTAAAAGAGTTTGTAAAAACCTATTTACAGTTTCTTTTTTTTTTATTTGAATTGAATTTGAAGATGTAGGCTGAAGCTACCCACATTTCACGGAATCCATTATTCAGTTTTTTAATTGGTGGTAAGCCATCTCAGCATCATCAGAATGCAAAACTACCGGGTTTCTGTGACTACTGACAATTTCCTAACAAAAGAACCCCACCCAGGATTCAAGCTCTCCGACCTTACTTTGTCTGTATCTTTCCCGAGAACCAAACAGAAACCTTGCATGTTTAATAACTATAATTATGGACAAGTACTTGCAAACTAAGTTGAAGTTAAGGCCAATTAGCTATTCCAGATAATTGACCTCTTTCCGTCAGTAATTACTTTCACAATTTAAATTGGCAAAGTTTTAAACAGTATTTAACTTGTTAATATTTTGAGGTATTGTGACCCCTTCATACTCGACGAAAGGATTGGTTATTTCTTAAATAACATGAAGGTGTATATATGCATTTTGATAATGGCTCATGAAACAGTTCTAAAAATTTTCATAATTAGCTAACGGATTACTTCTTTCATTAGCTTCTGTCTAAATTGTCTCTGATTTAATTAAATATCCGGATGAGTATTTATAAGCCTTGAAATGGCAAAAATACGATAATTTGGACTAAATCTGATAGTATCTTTATAATGTAGTGCTGAATGCATGATGTAAAAGGACTTTTATACCATTCACAGCATATAAGTTCCAACTTTGTTATCGTATACTTCTCAAAGTAGCAATAAATCGTAGTTAGTAAGAAGACATCGAAGATGGTGCGTGCACAAGCCGCAACTACTCTAAACTCCCAAAAGTCGGGCCGGTACATTGATTATATAGAAATACCATTTAAAATGGTTGGCTGCTGGGATCTCTTCCCCAATTCTACTAATGAACGTCGAATTATAATAAATGAGATTTACTTGGCAATAGTACTCTTCGTTCTAACTCATATACCGATGGTTCTTACAGTTCATCTATATACTGAATGGGAGGATGTCATGTCAAGTTTGGCGACTATAGCCGATTCCCTTCCTCTTATCGTGTCTCTAATAATTGTTTCTTACTACGCAATACATCGTAAAGATTTGTATGAATTGCTGGATTATTTGGACAAGAATTTCAAGTACCATTCGGCGAGAGGACTGACGAATATGACGATGTCACAGAGCTGCAAGACAGCGCGCAAGTTTGGCAGAATCTACACAGCTTGCACTATGTTTAGTGTGACAATGTATGTTACGATGCCTGTTATTGTTCACTGTAAGTAGAATTACTTTAATTCAAATTCAATTATCTAATGGGCCTTATAAAGTGTACAAAATGTAGTGTTCGTTAATAGCTACATTAGTTTAGCTGTGATGAAAAACTTGAACATCAAACTGAATACAATACACATTATTTTTCTAACTCCTAAGACGTCATGGCTTTTATGTAGTTGATTAGTTGTTCTAGTATTCATTGTAGGTAGGATTCTTACAACGTTGTATTTCCGCAGTGTGGACGAAGGAGCCTATTCAGAGTTGGATCTATATGGACGTGACTCGGTCTCCCTTCTATGAGATCGTGTTCCTTATCTCATGTTTAGCGCAGATGTACGTTGGATTAGCTATGGGGCAATTTGGTAAGATAGCGTTTTATGAATTGATGCAACATTATTCCAGTGTCTTTTGTCCATCATATCATTGGCTATAAATTATTAGGAACGGTGACAAAAATCACCGATATAGCCTTCAGAATCAGCATCACTATATCAGTGGGGTGGCCAATGTCTGCCGAACGGTCATTGAAGCAGACGAGTCCTAGAGTGGAGGTCGGGCATCGGTAAACGCAGCGTAGGACGTCGAACCACAACCAAATGAACATAATTAAACCATTATAATAAAACAACTGTTAACCGAATTAATCGCGTGTATTATTGGTTTTTGTTTTTCCTGACGTCTCGAACATTTTGCAGCGTTCGCAAAGTGTTATAATGTGTAGTGATCGCAAATGCTTAAGATATTACTATAATTAAACCAGTTTGAGGAGAATTGCTCAACAAGTTATTAAGACTTATTCTATAATCTAAATTCTAAGTGTGGGTAAATATTATCTATAGATTATAATATAAAATATCTCTTACTTTATTCCAACAGGAGTATTCTTCGCATCAAACTCGATCCTAATCTGCGGGCAGCTAGATCTGTTGTGTTGCAGCCTCCGTAACGCGCGTTACACCGCGTTACTGCAACACGGTGTGAAACATGCAGCGTTGGTTGCGGAATACGCTGACATTGTTTGCAGCGACGAGAAACATAATTACACCTACAATGTATCTGAAATGAAGGAGTCTGTGTTTCATTATGATGAGAAAGTGGTATGAAAGTTTAGATATTATTTGGTGGTTTTACCTATACTTCTATAACTTTCATGACTTAAATAGATCATTCGTCTGTTTCAGACTAACAATTTTTCGGGTGGGAAAACTCAGTTTGGTAAGTAGGTATTATATAAGAGATAATCAGGCCACGTCATAGGTTTTTGTTGACCGTCAGATACTAACCTACTGAGAACAAGTAGTTACCTAACATTTTATTCATTTTTATGATAAGTATTAAACGTTAGCTATACCTACACATTTATATTGTCTTTCGGAATGAACAGAAAAATATCGTATTTAAATAGAGCCCTGCATCTGTAATTAGCTGTTGAAACAGCTGGGCAAGGCAAAATAGCGTAATTTACCCTTATTTTTGTAACACTTCGCGTACCTCTGTCCAGACATATACGGCTCAGAATACGACAGAGCAACAGTGGACGCCCTCCGCGACTGCGCGTCACTCTGTCAAGTGGTGAACAAGTATAAGGAGATGTTTGAGAACTTTGTGTCTCCACTGCTGGCATTAAGAGTAGTCCAGGTCACACTGTATTTGTGTACCTTGCTGTATGCGGCCACGCTGGTAAGGAGAATTGAAAATACTTGTAATTGTTACTATAGGCTTTATATAACCTGTAGGGCCAATCAAACAGATGAATATGACGTAATATTTGTGAGGTGAAATGAAGCCTGTCTATTTTTGTCAAATTACCAGTAAAACTTTGAACCATAATCCACAATTTCATTCTTTAGTGTTTATGGGTGGCTCTGTTCCTTAAACAACCACTATGGCATTAGGAAGCAATAGAATTAGGATTATTGTACTTGTTTACGCACGCAGGACAGTTGTGGACAGTTTTATAATATGCAGGAAAACGTCGGTTAGATAATAAGCCTAACTATGAAGTGTGATATCCGTTACATATGGCATCATCATAAGTGACGTATACTTCATCAGACAGTCAGGATCAAGTTTTGGTCAATTAATCTGATTACGTATTTTGAACTTTTGTTACAATGATTACCTTCAGCTTCACTACTACATCACTGACAAGCGGCGACTGCGTACTTCAACCTATTTTGTTATATAAGCTTATTATGTTTTATCTGTGGCGGATTGTTTATATTATAATATCTATGGTAATTGTCTATGGTGTTGGTTCGAATTTTGCCCGCCAAGATGGCTGTAGTAATTCTGACGAGGAATATAAAACTTTGTTTGATATCCATCTCATTTTATTTACATAATTCGCCCAACTTAATTAAATCAAAGTAATAGAAACTCTGCGTCCAATATTTGCACTTCGTCACACTTTGGAATGCTCTAAATGTAATGCATTGTAAAAAATATCTCAAATGCTGACTGTATCTAGTGATAAGTTGTGTTTGCCAAATAAAAGTATCTTTTAAGGATGATAAACTCACTATGCTGGTTTGTTTGCAGAACTTTGACATGATCACAGTGGAGTACTTGGCAGCAGTAGCATTAGACATTTTCGTTTATTGCTATTATGGAAACCAGATCATATTGCAGGTAACAATTTCGTGGATGAAACCTACTGAAGTTTGAACTAGATATCGTCGAGCTATCGAGCTATCTCCCGAATGATTTGGCATGCCTAACTGTAGCTGGTTTCCTCGTGAATTACTTAAAAATAATCGCTACAAGTACTTCATTTAACTACCTGTAGCGATTATTTATTAGAGGAGGCCTGGCCCCCTGTAATGCGATGGCCGATGTTGGGTGTGCACCAGAAAATTCTGGATTGGGCACAGTATTAATTTCTCAGGGTAAGTAGTCTCGGGGAAGTGGAAGGGAGGGGGATCGCGTGCCCCTGTGCCCTCTCCCTGGATCTGCCCTTGGGTATATAGATTATCAATGAACCCGTGTCGTGCTATTTATATGCATTAACCGTTTTAATCCGTGCCAGACAAGGCTATGCGCGCTCAACCTCTACACGTTGCCATTGTTCACAATAAACAAAACCCTTAGTAAAAAAGGTGTCTATATACACGTTACTTGCGTCTAAAATATCATCATTATTTGAGGATACCTCATAGTATCCCTTGGACATCAGGCTTCATTTTGGTTTTGTGAAACTAAAAGCAGTTCCTGCTATAAATATGGCTAATCACTTTCTTTTTTATGTTTCGAATTCTTTTTATTTTTGTTTTATCATGATTTTATGCTATATCTCTGTTTTAAGTATCTAATTCCTTATAATTCCCATATTATTACATTATATATAAAGAGCAATTTATTTACTAATAATAATACTGTAAAATTATTTCTTATTGTAGGTACCTCTGAAATAGCTTAACTAGTTTAGCTTAGTAACTAAACAGTGGCGTGCGTTTCATACCTATAGGCAATTAAGCAGTGCCAACCTCAAAAGAATGACCTAAATGTACCCTTTAAAGACAGTTTACTATATCTGTATAATATGACACAGTTATTTCACTACATCTGTATAATATAGAGATATAGTAAAATGTGATATATGTTGCATTCAGGTAATTCTTTTGAGGTAGCCACTGCTTATTTGCCTATATACAATGGACGCCACTATTACCAAATAACTTTTACAACTAACGAATTCATAATAATTATTTCATTTTTAAGCTTAAGTGACAAACACACTATGTTAAAAAAATGTATGTGGTACCTGTGGTAAATATGATAAAAGTTTGTCGTCTTGGTGATTAAGTCGTTTATGTGCCTTAACAAAAAATAATTGAAGTATGTTACCCTCATTTTAGGCGGATCGTGTATCAACAGCTGCTTACCAAAGTATGTGGCACACGATGGGGTTGCGCCCTCGACGGGTCTTGCTGAACATCCTGCTCGCGAACAGGAGGCCGGTGGTGGTGAGGGCTGGACGATTCCTACCAATGGATCTGCATACTTTTGTTGTTGTACGTATTTTTAGGAGGCGACACTGACAGAAGTGTGACTATAGCAAATATTGGAGGATGCCAGATAATTTATTGGCTAACATATTTTTTATTTTACAGATTATAAAAACTTCATTCTCTTATTACACGTTGCTAGTCAATGTCAATGAAAAATAGGAAGACTTCTAAATATTTGGGAAGAAATAGTAGATGTCTTTTAAAATTTAATTCTAACTACAGGAATTAGTTTAGTACGTAAAGATGTTAATGGGCACAATAAAATAAAATATTAAATTTTTAGAAGTATTTTATTAAAGAAATTAATATACAATTCTTTTCATACATAGATCAATGATTCAATTTGATCGGCAGTCAGCCACGGATATCAGTCTAACACATTCAATAGCAATGAAATAAAAAAAACTTTAATGTATCGCTACCGATTACTCTTATGCGACCTTTTTTTTTTTCGTATGGTAACAGCTATCGGTGGAGTTTGGCAACACTGGCGTTATTAACCGTTGATCACAAGAGTCGAATTACAATACACTTCATATAAGAATTTCATGTTACAACAATTTTTATAATTATTTTTAAACTCAACTCTCAATCAGAAAAGTTAAAACACATTGGTTAACAAGCGTAACAAATAAAATACATTTCAATCATCATGTTTCTGTAAAATGTATACTAACAAAAATCACTTGTCATCAGAATCAACGGTTGAACAATCGGCAGGTATTAAAAACATGTAAGCGACCATCTTTTCGCGAAGCAGTGCGAGCCTACGATCGCATAAGAAGTAAGGCGACAAAGCAATGCTACATAAAGTCCTACCGACCGACCTGAAGGGACGGTGTTACTTTTACTTCTAATTACGCCCACATATTGACCATTGGCTCCAACTTAAATGCTTGTAATTTCTTGTTGTTACTATAAATATATACTGTAAATGCACGGTTACTTCATGTACTAGTTACTGGGATAAAAACACTTGCTATTCGTAAATGAATTTATTACTTATACGTCACATGACTTAAGAAAGTATACTTTAAATCTAGAATATTTCTTATATATCCAGATGTCTCCTGGAGAAGAATGTACGTACCTATTCACCGTCTAAAGGACGTATACATATTGTTGTATTACTAACACAAAGGAAGACGTGTCTAAATGTCTAGCATAGTACTTGGCGAATGAATCCAATATTGTGGGCGCATTTTGTTCATTATATTATCAACAAACTACGGCTTCGTTACAATATTTATGCTTACTAATTATCATACTTCCAATATTTCCATCATTTAATTATTCTGTCATCATTAAATTTACTGCGACAAGTCGCGATTACAACTTCGACATAGAAATAATCATAGCGCTTTACGTCGCGTTCAATGTAATAATCTCAATTAAAAAAGGTGTGCGACAAAAAAGTCGCACGGTTTAGTCGCCGAAGTTGGATCCACGCACGGTACCTTACACTTAAATTGTTGGATATTGAATACGACACAAGCATACTGGGAGCCAGTCATACAAACACGCATTTGCACAGACATCATTATACGTAGCATACAGGTGCATCCGTCCACATGTGAAACGCCCACAGGGTGTCCCAGAGCCGAAAACTAGACCGCCATATTTGATTATATAAAAAATTTACGACATTAGCTATAAGCTACATCTATCTCTGTAAACTACATGTTACATGGATGGAAATGAATAAAAAAATTACATTGCTTAAATTGTTTGTTTCACCCGCGAACTTGTTTTCGATGTGACTTAGTAATTGCTGTAAATAAAAATGTGACCAATTAATTTTAAACAGCACATCTGAAGGATCTAAATTAATCACATTTTAATTTGCGTCTTGCAACATTTATAAATCCGAACGCACACGTCCGACGGCCACAATAGTCCAGCAATTGAACAAGCGAATAGGGCTTACATAAAAGTACCAATGAGAGCAAAGCGAGGCTATACAATTAGGAAGATTAAATTCCTGAGAGTCCATATGTATTTAAAACAAGGTGTTTATTAAAATGTTTGTAAATATTCTTACTTTGATATAAAGTAAACAATCAATTTTTAACCTCACTTCAGTCTCATTGGAACATAAATATTTCTATTGCGTCTACAGTTTGACCTTGGACAGTTTAAACAATATCAGTTCTGTAACCAAATTTAGAATTACAGAGAGCTCAAAAGCTTAACATAGCACTTGATAATTAAAAGTTCATATACATAATAAAAATCGTACAAAATTATGTTGTGTTTTGTTGACAAGCGAAAGGGACTATACGACATTTTAGTAAATTAACTCGACAGTAATTGAGGCTGAAAAAGCGAGTGTCCCGAAAGAGTGGCCAAGTGGAATCGTTTCGAGACATAATCAATCTGAATAATTAAACAAATTAAAATTAATTGTGCCTTAAAGAGATACCATTACCACGCTGACAGCAGCGTCAATTCAGAAATGCAATACACTGTTTTGCGACCAGTCAAAACGACCAATCGCTGCGACTTGTTCATATTAGTCGTTGTTGCATTCTAAATGTGATTTTGTCACAAGTTTTGCATGTCAAAACAGCGATTATTTTTCATATTAAATACAATCGTTTTTAATGTAAATTATTCTTAAATAAATGATGCCCTACGTATGTAGAGGACATGTCATACAGTTTATACCATCTTAAAGGACATAAGTACTACAATTGTTTAAACATATTGACAATTTAAATGTGTATCTTATTGTAAACTATTTAATCGGCCAATTACACAAATTACACTGTATAAAAATACAATAAACGTTTGCTGAAAATGTTCTATCCATTGCGCGTTTCTCATAAGAACATTGCATAAATCGAGTTCGAAATGCGCAATGGAAGATAACATTAGCAAACTATCATCGTATTGAATCCCTTATCGCTGTATAGTTTAATAATAACGTTCAGGTAGGTAATAAGTAGGTACGTGGGAGTCCATGCGAGTCGTCGGCGAAGCGGCGCGGGCGCAGGGTGGGGCGATTAACTGGCGATCGGGAACAAACACAAAATAATATGTGAGATGATGTTACAATAGATTGTAATTCATAAAGGAATGGTATTTTTTTATATTCCACATTTTTTTTAAAGTATGATGATAAAATATTCTTATAATGTTCTGAAATTTTAAAAAGCTTATATTTCTGTCATATTTAATTTCTTAATTGTAAATAGTTAAGATACTGGCTTAAATTAACAGTCACAAAATAATGATTAAAAATTCAGGCCAAACAAAAAACAAAACAATGATAATGATACAAAAACAGGATAGACAAACACTTTAATATTTGAATGCAAGTGTCGGTGGCGGCGCGAGTACAAATTACGCACTGGTGTGACACGAGATACTGTTGTCGTACTATAACTGTGCATGTATGAAGCTAGGCATTCCAAACGACCACACATGTACCATCGTATAGAAAAGTGTTACAGAGCTAAAATATTTAAATTTGTTACGAAAATCAACAGGACCGCGAAAGAATTATAGCACTGACTGTTCTCGGCCCTTGCGAGTGAGACAGATGTATTAACGAAATGTAAAGGAGTGAGGGTGACACGATGCGGTTACTATATTCACCAGATCGCGCATGCGCTCTGCCGATTTTATCGTAAAATTGAGTACAACTTCGGACTTGCACAATTACAATTTTTCTGAGCTCCTGTACAAAGTATGTCGAATATAGTGACACATCTCTTGTCACGGAGCCTTCTAGGAACCGTCCACTTTCCTCAATACTTTCAATTCCTGTAATGTTACCAAGCTGTTACCACTCACCGACTACGCCTCGCGCCGCCATTATACAAAAACAAATCATGCACAAGTATAGCATGTAAAATAAATATGCAACAATAAAATCAAAGATTGCGTTATTATTCTTACAAAACCGTACAAAATATACATAATTATACATAATAAATATGATAGTTTAGGGTTCCGAACCAGATTGATAAAAAAGAAACCCTTATGATGCAATTTTGTCTCTGTAAAACAAATCATAAACAAACAAGGAATGATCAGATAATTTTTATTCCATAAAACATTATTTGAGAAGTTGATTTCTTAATTATAAAATCTGTTTTAAATTAATTAAATTAGGCGTTTTTTCTAAGACAATTGATTAGTGTGCGCAGCTACGCAACCAGTATTACCAGCGCAATAAAATGCAATTGTTAATAAATGGCACGATGCATTGAAAATGGCACACGTCACTCTGTACCTTAGTGTTGCCGCTTCATATATCTCTGCGAGTATAAAGGAATTATAATTTTAATTATATTAATTAATCATTGTAGTCAAAAAGAGAAGCTCACAGATTATTGAACGTGTTTTAGTTTTTTGTATAGATGTTTATCAAACTAATGTTTTGGTGACTTTCAATTCCTAAAAAGTCATCAATCTCAAATACATAAATTGTATTTAGTTAAAAGTGTATATGAATTTAATGTGCATATAGAAATCTTCGAGAACCGAAACCCCAATTAAATGAGTTTTCATATGTTTACTAAAGGACACGAACGAGCGAGTTTAGTGTCGAGAAAAATTCAAACAAAATTATGAATTTCCCAAACCTGTAGACTTATAGAGTGAATATGTGAACAGAGTAGCTTCCTTAGCTTGGTGTGTATATTACTCTTTGTATTAATGAATGAGTTTGTGTTGGTGTGTGTGTCTGACTGTGACTGTATTGCTAGATAATAAATTTAGCTCATAAGCTTCCAGCTTTATTATAATTATACTTAATGTAGTACTTGTTCAGGTGTCTCAACTTCTAAGGTACTTAAATTCAAACTACCGAAATAAATGGGGAATGCTTTTATTTTTTACATGCCACTTAATAAGTATAACGTACACTTACATTTTAAAAGCCCCAGCTGTTTGCATTACATGACTTATTAACTATTATTTTCGCATACAATTTAACATTATTATAACCAATTCAAATAATTCTCAATATTTTTACATTTGGCATATAGTCTGGCAATATAGCAATGATAAATCGCATTTAATTCAATTTTACTACATTATTTTTATATAATTGGCAACACCGAGCGTAAACCCGTCCTATAGGCTGAAGTGCTTGTCTACAGAAAAAAACACATTTTTAAAATAATATGTGTTGCTTATTATTATATTGTTGCTTAACTTTAAAACCAAGTAATCTATCTTTGTACCTTGGTTTAACGGGTAGGACTTGATTCCCCACCACTAGATCGCAGGTCTTACGCGTAAGGGTTCGTCCTATATGGCAAAAGATCATACGAATAGTGCGTACAATTGGGCATGCATAAAAAAATTGAATATATTTTTTCGAATAATTATCTAATTATAAAAAAACTAATTTAGCATTTCTATTTTTTTAAACATTTTTTTTTTAAATTTGCCCTCATACCATCACAGGTTCACAAATTTTTAACACACCTAGTTTCTGAGTGAACTCGGTCCTTAGTCAGTTTCATGTCAGTTGGGTCACAAACGTCAAACCGGCAAGCGTTGCCAGCTCTGGTATACAAATTTGGACGGTTATTATTATAAAACGGATATTTTTACGTTTTTGGTATAAACCTATTTTGACATACTTGTAGAATTCTATGTAGTAATCTTAGTTCAACAAAAGAAATACATTCTTATCATAAAATGCGAATTTAGTTAAACTAGCTTCACTGTAAAAAGGACAGAAAACATTTACGGAATCTGGCATCACTAAAAATGACAATGTAATTCTATCCTCTTCTTTTATACTTTAGGTCCACAGAATAAATAAAATATAAACTTGTGACGTCATTTCAGGGGACATCAGGTCAAATTAATTATATATAAATTAGTTATTTTTGCCACACATAATCAAACAATCTCCAAATGGTTTTCCCGTTAGCACGTCTTACGAAAAATTTGGTATGCCCAATTATAGAGGCCAAGTTAATTACATCAGCAATGGTGTTTACACAATAAAAATGAAGATCCGAGCCAATTACATATTATGAAAATTTGTTTATCAAAGTGAGCATTTATTTGTACGATCGTTGCCATCTAGGGCGTCGCTTTAGCCACTGTGATATTGAGAACCATTACCATGCCCTATTACCAAACTCACACCATCTTTCCCAATATTTTCCATAGTATCATATCTACACGGAGTAGTAAGAATAGAGTGGTCTTCCACATAATTCTTCATAGAGTTTCAATCACTGTGAGAAGTCCTTGGAGGACTGGTATCACGGCATTGGAGAACCACCGGCATCACGTCATAAAGCTTTTCTCCGATTGGCGACCATCATGCAGTACTTTTAAATGACAAGTCAAATTCGTGGTTCAAGTGCCTCGGACCCGGCATTGCTATATAAAAAACACTACGTGTTTTAGTGAGCAAGATTCTGACGTAAAATTTCGATTTTAGAAGGCGAATAGGAACTCCGCCCGATAAAAAAAAACGTCTTCATCGCAGATAATCGGATGCGACTTTTCTTCTCAACCAAACTATTCTTACTACGTCATGCATATGTACAATGTTAGTGGAACAGTTCTGTGTAAGTGTGTGTGGACTCACTTCTTTTTGTTCTTGGGCTGCGCGCGCGGCGGCGTGTTGGGTCGGCCCATGTTGAGGCCAGAGTATAGCTTGCGCTTGTCGGCCGGCTTTAGGATCTGGAACGAGCACATTAGTGTCTCGTCCACTGACATGAGGGCTCCTGGAATATGAAAAAGAAAGTGGTATAATGGCATGTAAAGATGTACAGGAGTGGCTTCCGTTTAGGGAGTCTGCTTTGATTGTATTTGGCAGTTGGGACGCATGTTTTGTAAAATACAGTATAATTTGGTTAGAAATGAATATGACCTTAATATTATTGAAAAAATATTATTCTGATTGTATAAAGATGCGCAACTTTACAGGCGTCATAATACGGATCTTTGGCGTAAAACTAGTCGAGTCGACAAAAGCTAAAATTTATTGAATTTTATCGATTTATCAACAACTTAAGTCAAATTTGGCGTTTATAATGTGTTAGCATCCCAGAAAGTTAACAATTAAAACTTTACGTTCCTCTACGACTTCGTTTATATCAAAACTTGACAACCTCACCATGTTGGCCTGAATTGCTGTATGACAATTCGCGACCATATTATTGCTAGGGCCCATTGGGGGCAATTCGGGACCTATGCTGGCCAACTGTATCCAAGTGGATTACAAACATAAGCTAAAATTAAATTATAAATCAATAAAATAATACTAACCGGCGTTATCGAACTCGCCGCAGTAGTTGGGTGCCGAGAACAGCGTGACGAGTTGCCGTTTAGCAAAGAACTCGTAGCCATCTTCCACGACCTGGTGCGCACGGCAGATCAGGTCGAACTCGTGCTTGGACAGGAACTTGCCTACTACCTGTGAATATAAAAAGGCCTTGGTTAATAATAGTAATTTACTCCCCGACCTAATTTTCGGTCACGGCGACCTATCTCCACAGGGTTAGCCAAGTACGCAGGAGATATTATAAAGCACAAGGTGCTCAATATTGCTTTAGTACCTAGATATTGTATTATTTGCATTTCTTGTAATTGGCTTCCACTAGTAGCAGTGATAGCCTAGCGAGTTCAAACTCAAGGCACGCACCACTGTCTTTTCGAAGTCATGTGCGTATTAAAAATTAATTATCAATGGTGAAGCAAAAAAATATCGTGAGGAAACCAGTACACCTGAGAGATGTTCTCGATTGTGTGTAAAGCGATATCAGAGACCTACGGGTGGTTTAAACTCTGACACTAGGTTGTTCATCAACCATACGATTGAAGAAGAAGAATGGACTTCCGCAAGGTAACGCCTGAATCTATTCATATTTAATAATCATACCAAATAGTTTATTAACATATTATCCCTAGCACGTGGTACCTGTACCGTAAACAAGCATATCTAACGCAAATAATATAATCAATGACAGACACGATAGTGCCGAGACTCGCAGAGGTCAAACATGTGCACGCATTTGTTTAGAACACGCGCTGATAACTCCAGTGGCACCACGAGATCACCTTTTGAGCTGTCCTCTATTCTGTTTGAACGGTTTTAGTATTTATTTAAGATAGGTGGTGGGACCCGTCACATTTTTTTTAAGTTCATCTTATGTAGGGGTAGAAGAAGTAGCGTCCGCGAACCAAATATAGCCAAATCGGATCATCAGCAGCGGCAAAAGTATTAACGTGTTAATTCGAACTTGCAGGAAATGGCCACGAAGCCGTTCCATAAAATGTTAAAACACAACAACACAGATAATTTGTTGTTTCATTCGTCTTACAATAAATTGTAACATAAAAGCAAAATGCATTTTAAGTTTGCTAGAATTGTCCCGACGATAATCGTTTGACCCCCCCCCCCCCTTGTTATATGTAAGAACTTTGGTTTCTAACAGTTGTATGGTTCCATCGCATTTTGCATTTACCATTAAATAAATAACTGGTCAATTTTCTGTACTAGTCATATCATTCACTGGTTTTATCATTGACCTTTTACAAAATACGTATTTGCAACTTTGTGGAAACTATTCCCGTGCCAAACGTGACCAGTATGTTAGTGCTAGCTAGTCTTAATTTGGCAAAGAGTTTAATGCATCTCGTGCCGCAGCAATTTGCCGAGAAAGCTCTTATTTTGGCAAGTAGAAGAGCACAATACATTTTAACACTTTAAAATATTCTTTTAAGGGTTTCGAAAACTGCTTTGTTGCTCAACATAACTAAACTTCTGCAATTTTGTGGTGGTCCTCGATTTAACTGCACAAAGACAGAGGACATTCTGGTAAAAGCAAAAATATGTGTGATATTTATCAATACATAACCTAACCTATCCCACTTGAGTTAGTATTACTGCGTTTATTCTACAGATGCAAAAAAACTTCCATTATTATCCTATTCCGAGCCACTGCTCGTCAAATGCTTTTTTCTCCTTCCAATCCTTCCCTCTATATCACAGTTCTGTGCCACGCTTGCCACCGCAAGACCGCGGAGCATTGTACGGTGAAGTTCTTTACTTAATATGGTTTTCTGGTTTTTATGGTTCCCCAGATTATTTCTCACCTCAGTTCCGAAGGTAAAGCTGACACCGCGGTCATTCTCGCCCCATCCAGCAGTGTCCTTGTCGGGGTCAGACCACAATAGATCACAGAGCAGTCCCTGGTCAGGCACGTCAGTCGGCCTCATGATCCGCCGGATCTGTTCCATCGCCTGCAAGTCCGGAGATAGACCACCATGGCAGCAGAATATCTTCTCGTCAACTGGAACAAGAGACATCATAGATTAGGTATTTGTTTGCGCTAGTTGATAAGATGAACTAGTATTGAGGTCATGGTCTTCAGCACTAAGATATAAAAAGGATCGTTGAGATCCTCACTACTTTACAGATAAAACAGAAAAAGAGTAGAGGAAGCGAAGGCCTGGTATTTTTATTAGTAGACCATACTACAATTATTTATATTATTAAACGCTTTCGATATCGCCCGTTCACACTTTTTCATTTCAACGCCAAAGAGGATTATGTTGATATAGCTAAAATTTATCTTTAGCCAGTGCAATAACACATTGAATTTTATGATGATATAAAATTCTACTTAAATTCTTGCACTCCTGCATAGTCAAGTAGCATGTGAGGATCGATTATGAGAAAATTATGATTCATGAGGTGACACACAGAGGTCGTCGACACTGTCTTTGAAGGTACGTTTTGTAAATAAATAAGATCTCGAGGGAGACGCTGTCTGATATTTATGTATGGAATCCTTGATCAAAAGGTAAACTAAAACTTGCCAACTTTGTAACTAAATTACTGTTTACCCATAAATGTCATTATAGAACTTGTAAGTGGTCTATTTCTAATTAATTTAGTAATATCTAATGAAATAGAATCAGAGAATAAGGACTAGTGGATTCCGAACAAAATCTACAGACTGTATTTTTGAGATAATAATTCTGTTTATTTAAATAATTAGGACGGTCAGCGAAAATTTTGACAGTATTGATAAAGTTATCTGGCGAGCAAATAGTAAACAGTATACACAGGGTTATCGGTGTCGGCTGTCCGGCGCCAACCATCGACAAGCTATGCATCAATGTTTAATTAATTACATTATGCAACTCAGCTTCTGGAAAAATCCCACAATGATGTACTGTCCTTGGAAGCCGCTAAAGTGCCTGTCTGCAGATATATCAGGATTTTTATTAGATCTATTTTTATCAGCCTTGACTTTCGTGCCGAGAAAAGGTTATTTTGTTAGATATTTAAATTTAATTTAGCATTCGTTTCTAGTCCTTCATCAGTTCGAGACTATTTGCGTATTCTGCGTTGGGACGAAGGTAGGACACAGAAAATTCGATACAGACTAGGGTCACCTTGCATATTCAATTAAACTAGACTAGACTTTAGAGATGCCTCATTAGTTTTAGAATTGACCCCTTATTTTGATTACAAGGGACGGTTTACGCTTGAGTTAGCGTCTGGCAAAGCTCTTTTAGCTCCTTCAGTTAATTGTAATTGTAAACAAGGCCCTTTTTGATCGTCAATTTTATATATCATAAAACATAGACCAAATTGAATTCATAAATTAATTGCTTTATTTCTGACCTGATCTGATTGGAATGGAAATCACTTTAACTTGCGTCCAAAATTGAAAATCGATGAACAAATTGTGATCGTGTACTGGAAACTGTTTTGTATCCAATAATCCAATCATCCAGGCTTGAAGAGGCTCTCGTCAGGATATTGGACCGGATGGCTCGTGATTGCCTACTCCACTTCTCGACAACTTTTCCTTATAAAACTTAATCCGATGAAAAACAGGAAACGATATACGACCTTCAAAGATCTTGATAGTTTAATCTGTTCTAATATACGAAATAAAAAAAGTTCTGAAAATGTTCAAAGCTTTTTCGCAGAGCTAAAGGAAATATCAAGGAAGTCATGTATAAGTTGGAAGTTAATGTTAGAGGGGGAAAGACTACACACGACCCAAAGCCATTTATCACGTCCCCTGCTTTCAATGCCATGGCCTTTAAATAATAATGCATACATAAATCACTGGAAAAAGACTTACTGGCTTCGACAAAAATCATGGTTTTAAAATCACCACACGTTGGGTAGCAAGTGTTTATAATTCCACTTTACAAGTATATTACTAGATGTAGAACATGCCTCAAAATAAGTGTACAATGTTAGTGTTATTTGGAAAAGTTCTGGAAGGCTCAAGCTGTTTTGTGAAGTGCTAAATTCATTAACTTGAAACCTGGGAATCGTAACAAGAAGCTGGTTCAGAATATAGTAACCATTCTGCAAAGTGAGGTCGTAGTTTAAATAAATTACTAACGATATTGCGCGAGAGATAGAAGCCTACGTTCTGCCTTAAATATAAAATGTTTCGTTTAAAGACAATACTACTTTTGGGAACTCGAAACTATAGTTCAGGGACACATAATTCTTCAGCGCCAAAAGATTATTGGTTTTATCTAGGTCAGCACAGGGAAAATATCTTATGTATAACTTTCCGTGGACAAAAGATCGTCTTTCAAAATTGCTAAAACATAAAGTACTATAAAGTGCGTGTCTATTCATTCAAGGATTTATAAAACATAATGGATAAGATGATAAGCGAAAAATAACATAGGATCACGCCTGTATTCCTCCAAGGGGTAGGCAGAGGTGTACACCCACATTTTAACAATGATGTGTAATTGGCGGTTAGCCTATTGCCATCTACCGGGCACAATTCCAAACTCCGGGCTGCTACTGAGAATTTTCTAACAGAAAATTCAATCACATTTTGCTCGACCAGGGAATTGAACCTGAGACCTCATGGTCAGCAGTCGCGCTTGGGACCACTAGACCAACGAGGCAGTCAGGCGAAAAATGAAGTGAAGATTTTCGCCAGCCATTATCGCTAAGATCAGGAGTCATTTAAAAATTAAAAACCCAACACGTGTTTTTGGACACGGCGAGAACTATTCTCTGTACAGCAATTCAGAGACTAAATAACACTGAATTTATGCCAAAAGTGGAGTGTCGATTTTCACCAACAATTATTGCAAAAATCAGAGAGTAAAAATATATATTTTTGGACATGTCGAAAATACTTTTGTACAGTAATACGCAGTCTTGATTACTCAGAATTTATTTAACAGTATTTTTACCGTATATCAATTGGAAAATTGAGTTTACGAATTCGTGGCAAAAGTTAATTAACACATGCAGACTCGTGCGTGTGACGTACACGTTTTACAATTCCGCAAAGAATCAATAGTATCTGTTGAAATTGCGCGACCTTGACGACAACTTTGGGTCTTAACCCCGGGATCGCAAAACAGAGGTGAAATTGTAGAAAACCAAAATACCTTTCGATGTTGAAGCAAAAACGAAGGACGCTAGAAAAGAGTTTACGGGTCTAAGTTTTTTTCCAGGCTCTTAATGCTTACCTGGACTTCCCGTAAGTTCAGATAAGACCTTTTTAAGACCTTGGGAAATTGTTGAGTTTTGTTTGCCTGTCGTAAAAAGGATTTTGCAAGAGTATACGAATCGAAAAAACTGTCTAAAACCGCTTCAATCATGATTACGCTATCTCAGTATTTGGATACGCGCCAAATCGCTCCCATCGCCCCCCACGCGAAATTAATTTGATAAAAACGTGTTTACGTGTGTCAAAAACTTTTTGTTCATATATATAACGGGATATTTTATAGTCTTCTTTCGTGAAGAAAGCTCTGAAGCCAACGAGATCTCGGTGTTATTCGAACCGTCTGTGGACCTCTGAACCAATGCTACGTGTTGATAACAGCAGGTGTATTATCCCTGCCTTCCAAAGTAAGGAGACGCTCAAATGGCATTGCTTTAAACAGTCACCCATCCACGTACTGACCAATAAGCTTTTGTTAACCTTGACGATCGCCCACCAATACAACTTTACAAATTTAAATCCCCGTTTATTATTTTAAAGTTAGATTATTCCTCCAATTGTGAACTGTCTTCCCAATTGTGAAGTTAGTGTGATGAAAAAGGGTGGCCCTTTTAAAAGTTTCCGAAAATGGTAAGCAAATTGTAATTAATTCTGTTAAGTTAGTAAACAATAGCTGAATGTATTGCGTTGTGAAAATCAATTTATTATTGGTACATTAATTATTGATTATTCGACTAAGTAAAAGTAGATTTATTCCTTCCACACTGCTGCAGAAACAGTTTTCATAGCGTGCTTTAAAATATTACAACATGCCAGAACCATATCTGTGAATTACTCTCATTATTTACCTTTTCAGAACATTTTCGCATACAACATCTATTTTTACGAGTGCTACTCGTGGAAAATGGGTTGAAATTGTTACCACTCATGTTTAAATGTGGCTCTATACCTGCGCATGCCTATATAGTTCGTCATACGAATTGTTAATACCACTTATGTACGAGAATTTGAAGTACTTAGGTTCCTTTTAACTCTTTTGGAGTGACTGATCAGGTAAGACCATGGCGAGTTGTCAGACTTCTAAAGTCTTGTGATAAAAACGATGAATCAATTATTCTAGTCTATCTCACGTGCGCTGTAATTACGTGAAGTTTCTTGAACGAGCGACAGCTGTAACTAATTACTACATTTATTTACGCCGTAAAACGAAACTGAATCATTTTTAAACCGAGTAGAAATAAAGTAAATTACTCCTTGAAAAAATAAGTAATGACAAGAGCATTCAAAGATTAATACTTTGTCTCTCGTCACGTTACTCTCGGTTCGTCAGCCTGTGTATAAAAACAGTGTTTTTATATTCTGTCGGAATATTAACAGTGTTTCCAAGCAATTTTCATTTTCCATACTCGAAGTGCAGATATATACTCGATAAAGATATATTAATTTCGGGGTTCGAAGGTAATGCGGAGAATTCTCACACTCCGAGTTTCAGAACGAAGTGAATGATGTTTCTATCTTTTGCCACTGAGAAAAGCCTCTTCAGTATTTCAGTGAAAATGCTGGTAAAAGATGCTAGGCCGATCGATATTATTAAATACAAAATATATATATAATATAATATCTAATCAAAATCACCTTCGCTTGCAGAAAAAAAAAACATTCCATTGATATAGGTTGTATTTAGGCTTATCTGCCTATATGCAATGCACGCCACTGAGTTCAGTCTCCAGTTCGGGCGTTTTAATTGAAATACACTCCCTGTATGCTAATGCGTGGGAGCCGTCTGATGCATCACGTGCAAGGGCACGTGAACGCGATCGGTCTGCGTGCACGCCTCAGCGTGGTACTACGGTACGTCGACTGTGTCATTAGTATTAGGCCACTAGTGAATAACTAATTTGACTGGGTTAATGTTAATGTGGGTAATCTAAATTGATCTCTTTGCTTTAGGTTACTATTATGAACTTATAAGGTGAACGCACACAAATACACCGCTGATAGCGCAGTCATGTAATATATGACTTGGAAGAATGCTGCCGACATCACCAGCACTTTGACCATACACGGCACTTGTAACTATTATCTAATCTGTGACTTGGGTAACTAAAGTTTTATCTTAATCCCTTAGTTGAACGCGAACTAATGACGTCATTGCTTGAAAGGATCTTAAAATATAACTTCAAATCAAAAAACAACAACATCTTCCGACACTAAACATTCTAGTGTGTTTTTTAAGGGTTTGTTTGGTTCACAAACAAGCGCGACCATGACGTCATCACCCTAAAAATACAAAACAATTTCATAAACCTAATTATAGCAAGAAATTCCCTTGACGAATAGGCACAAACAAAACGCCGGGAGCCACAAACCCTCCACTTACATATTCACAAGCTTATTACGTGAAAATAACCCGCGACGGCATAGCAAATGTTTAACAGTAACTATTTCTGTATTCCGAGGGTGTTTACTTGGGCTTACGACCTAATTACCCAATTTTAATGTTAAGCTGAAATGAGATCCTGTGAACTGCGTAATATTAGTGTGGAGCAATTGATGTTCATCCTCGGTAAATTTTTAATGTCCATGATCAGCTTATTGTCCGAAAGTCTTTGAAATAACTTTATTCCTAATGAGTATATTTATCAGATGTGCTTGCGATGTCGTCCTGCATCGTATGAAGCAAGTTATAAAAGATTTTTATTAAAAACAGGAAGCACAGTTTCAAACCCTGACTCGTATTTTCTTTTCCACAAAATATTTAACTTGTGATTTCTAATACTTACATGACTACCAAAAGTCGTCTGCGGTTTAACGTGCCTTATGGGCCTGCCAGCTGGGCTGGAAAGACAAAGACACACCCAAACATCCATGGTGCGCTACTGTTTTTAGTATTCATCATACCACTTGTTTAAAATGCTTAAGGTACCTAAACACGGTATGTCAGAGGCTTATCAGGGTTTAAACCCTGCTTTGACTTTGACAGTGATGAATTACACGATGAAGAACACAAGAAGTAGGTGTAGAATTTATTAAAGGATAATCTATCTTATAATATAAATTTTTCTTTTTGGCATGTTGTAATAATTAAGTAAAATTTTTATGAATTCTTTGAAATACTCAATACCAACCCTATCCATACAGATCTAATAATCGTCAATTCTGTATTCAAGCAAGGCAGCTGTAGGCTCCATGCATCATTCATGGTCTCAAATTTGACATTCTCGCATCGTAAGCCAGGCGACGCGGTGACGTCAGAGCTCGTAAAAGAAAATGGCGCGCCGGGATGGTACTTCAAACGGGAGACGTCATACAGGGACACGTTATTTATTTAACTGGCTTGTTTTTGTTTTGAACAAATTTTCCCTGTTTTTGATTGGTTATTATAAATATTGCATAATTTTTGAGAGGAAAGTTGATACAAAACATACATAGTAGACATGACCAGCCAGTAACTGGCCCACAGTTGGGCAAGGGGCTATTGTCATACAGAAAAAAACACGAGCATTAATCACCATGCTAGCCCACTGCGGGTTGGCAATTTCAGACCATTAAGTCCACGTTTCTTCACAATGTTTTCCTTCACCGTATGTCTGTCAAGAGATTTATTAAGAAAGTACGACATTAAAGAAGTCACATTGGTACGTAATTTCATAACATTGGAAATGATAACTTGTATCAAATTCAAGAGGTGTGATATTGAGGAGGGTAGACGTAGGTCTCATTCAATATATCGAAATACGCAATTACAGTATAATAATAACGACGCAGATTCACAAACCAGTGTTATACTATGTCGTATTTGGACCTCGGTCTTTTAATTCTGCGAACATCGAGTCGATGAACCGGAGAACATAATTCAGATCATTGGCTGTCAATCAATTATCAAGAACAGAGCTCCGCAATCAAATGACGTAATCAGTTCAGAAATGCCATCAAGATACTACACAGTTTCACCTTAGGACTGGAGACAGAAATATCTTTGTTTTTCTCAGACGGAACGCTTGAAGACTCAGGCCAATAAATCAATTACACCAGGACGGCTTTCAATTTGATTTGTTTAGAGTTCAGTTTGTATCAACAAATCCTGACGTAAAGAAATTTTTAACGGACCTCAATGAACTCAGCTAAATAATGGCTTTTCAGATATGGAAAATTTATTCAGAATCAATTACAGAATGAGAGTGAAAATGGAGTTGTTGTTATTCCTCTCTGGCTAGCTCATAATTTAATTGAAAGAGGGGTTAGATAGAGTGACGTCATTATCGGACTGATTAAATTGACCGACTTCTTTAATTTCTTTATTGATTCGATGCATATATCTGAAGTACGGCAACCACGTGCGAGATTAAAATGTATGATACTAAAAGATGACTCAGAAGTGCATTGGCAATCAATCAAATGACACTAAACTCCGCAGCAGAATGACGTCAGCACCATCAAAATACAGACTTTAAAACATCGTCATTTGTTTCACATCAGTTGCCACATTCATGTAGGGAGGAAGCTACACGTCATGACACATGGAGCACTCCCTCACCCCTCTCCCCGGCACTTTGAACAATGACACTCTGAGAGATAGCTGGGTAACAAGCGACGGTTGTCACGTCGAGTCTCTATGTTTTGTTTGATAAGGCCTCAAAATATTTTTTGTTATTATTTTAGTGCTGTATTGTACGGTACGTCGTAGTTTGTGACTGGTTTGAATGATCGTGAATTGTATTATGTTCAGTTTTGTTTAATCATTTGAATATACTTTGGCATCTGATGGATCAGTTAGTACTCTGACAAGTCTCTCCAGATCTTTTAAAGAGTGCTAATAAAGATCTACTGAAGACGTCAACATGATTAAAGTTACTATTATTTAGTGAACAATTGTAAACATCAAAACCTACGGCTTCCGTTAAAAAAGTATTTATCCAAGGTACAACACATTAAGTCACACCGCATTGCGACGTATCCGTAACTGTCTGAACTGTTCAAACTTTTTATGAATGAATATGAGCATTAAATTCGCGAATAATCTAAACATGAATGTAGTCCAAGGCCGATGGTGGCCTACTGGCCTTGACATTCAGAGAAGCTGACACTTGGCACAGGAAATTGATGTTTGCTCACCAACCCCTGCAGGCGAAGGAAATTATCAATATGGTGGGGCTGGTAAACACAGCCACGTGCGGTGAGACTGGCGAATTGACAACGGAAACCAGAAATATTCAAAAATAAGAAATAAATCAAGCGATGAAACATTAGATAAGGTGATTGATGCAATAGCAGTTGTAAATACATCATTTATAGAAAAAAATGTCTCATTAAAGTTTGATGTTTCGTGTAATCGTAGCAGGGATACTAATAATTTAAATGATTCTATGAAGCCATAGAACAATTTCGATGAAATGAAATTATATTCGAAATATGTAAACGAAATTAGGTCTAGAAGATGCGAGTTTTGTCCAATATTCTATAGAACGTAGTAATTAAACTAAAGATTTGAATAGGAATAATGAACCAAGTTCAAAACATTGTTTACATTACTGGAAATGGGGGCGCCATTAGATAAGCCTTGATGTTTAAGTTACTGAATTCATAATCAATTGTTGAGTTCAAGGAACTTTGGGCTTCGCTTGAACAGTTCACTTAGCCGGGTTATTAGAAATATTGAATCAGGCAAGTTCCCTCAGGACTGAGGCATGGAAATATTTAATCAGATAAGGATGCTTCAAGGTACACAGTAGAATTATTCACTTAGGACAGTGACGTCAATCCTGATGGTAGACCAACTAAACTATGTATAATCAGAGTAAGAAAAGAAAGTAAGACATTTTGTCATGTCAATCAATTTTAAATGTAATGGATACCATTTTAGTTTGACATGTCTAATTTTAATGGCTACTTGAGGGGCTCGTGGCTAAGTAACAGCTGCACAGATCGATCGATCGAGGATAAGCAGCGCTTGCCGAGGTCGGTCGGACCATCATTTCATACCGAGACCCCTCCGTGCCTCGGAGAGCACGTTAAGCCGTCCCGGTTGTCAAATTAAGATCTATGACAGCCATTACGGGTAGCCAGAAGAGACCTGAAAGTTTGACAACCAGTCCAACCACGAGATATCGTGTTACCCAGTAACTGGGCAGATAGCCATATAATATACTAGTTATTAAGCTGAATCCGGTTTGACTGGAAGCGGACCCCAATGTTATTAAGAAAAGCTAGGCAGAAAAAATAAAAATAACCTGAAAACAAATATTTATAGTCGGGGGACTATAAATATTTGTCACATTTATTTCACGTGCGTAAATTTGAATTAACCTTAATTCATCCCGTTCCGCTCTTGTAGTAACTGTTCGATAAACTTTGGCTCTTATTTTAGTTTGGCTGTTTCAGAATTGCCGTCAGTAATAGCAAAAATTCAGTGCATTGTAGGACCAGATTCGATTCAGTTAGAATCGAAATAATTCTTAGAAAGGAACGAGGCTCAGCCGGTTCAGCGTCAAGTTTTACTACCACTTAAAAAGATTTATCTTCTTTAGTACTCAGAGCTCAACTTGAGAATGTATTAACATTTATTACAATCCGAACAGTAGTCAATCTGATAGTACACAATTAACGAGCACGACCTTTCCGCAGAGCACACATTTGTTTAGTAAAGAACAAGGCTTACGTAGTGCTAACAATACAAATTATGTAGAGCATGCCAAAACACTCATTTCAAGGCTTTACGAACTAAAGAATTTTCTAACAAAGACAGCTGAACCGTTTAAAGGAAAACATTATGAATTAGGATATTTAAATTATTCGTAACCTTCAGAAGTAATTTGTTTAAAATCAGTAGTATATATGTATTAGCTGATACGTAACAAATTTTATGGGGATTTTTTGCTTCCATATATTCACGTAAAGTATTGAACACAGAGTACTTAAGTAACTTGCATAATGTAGACAAAGTTATAGGAACACATGTGATTGAAAATCCTAGTAGGTACGCTAGTTTTGGAAGCTATGCCTCAGCCGCAGTTCTCTGTTTACAAAGCAATACTGAGAAAATTTCCGTGAAATCCGTTATAAACAATGAACACCCAACCATTGGTGCAAACGATATCAACGTCAGAATTTTAAACTCAGATGTGCTGATTGATACATGACAAATGGTCTATCAAAATTCTATAAAATCTATGAATAAGCAAGCTTCAGTTGTTTTCGGGAAAAGTATACGCTCAACCCTAGAGTTGTATGATTTATGGGCAGAACGGTAGATGAATCACAGTATTATAAGAAGTTCACACGTGCTAGTTATGGTCCAAGCATTTCAAATTTATGTTTAGTATTAGGAAATCTTAGATCTAAACTTAGGATTTCCAAAGAATCGAAATATAAAGTTACTTTATTAAATGGAAAAAGAATACGGTCGCGAACAGGATTCGAACCTGCGTCTCCCGGATAAATACTCCAGGCGCTCTGACCACTAAGCCATCTCGACTGGGGTCGCGAACAAGATGAGCAGGTTTAGAGTTCGCTAAGCATGCGTAAATGATTTTCGCAGATTTATCTTGAATCGAAATATGTTTATCCAAATAATGTACTGTTTCTTTAGCCATATTTGTTTGTGGCTAAATTTGGCATACCGACTATGAAAGTACACTCAAAGTCCTTCGATAAAAATGCTTCTAGTGGTCCGACTACACCAAGCACCGTTTGGCCCCATAAATAGTTTATTGACCACAAAGTCCCCAGACTACGAGCATCTCAAATATATTAGTCTGAAACACATTCTCAAATCTAGCGTAAAACTACAAACCATCAAAATTAACTTGCGTAGTATCATATTCTATTGTCACAAATATAAACGTAATATCAGCAATGAAGGATATTATTGTCGTTGTTACAATAACAATTTCTATATTTATCACATAATTGCAGTTCTAAAGGAATGAAGAGCAAAGTCATTTCCTTCGGATGTTTGCTGGCTGATATACAAACAGAAACAACGTTTGTTCTCATGTCTTAATGTCAGGTTTTCTAAGTAATGTATAAAATTACATGTGGAAATAGGTTAAAGCTGAGTGTACATGTATTGGATTTTACTAGCAAATGTGAAAGGTCATAAGCGAGGACAGAATCCACAAATGGTATCACGAAGCTTGGAGAATGGATTGAAACGCAGCCTAAGGTTCCGATGATTCACCATATTACTATCAAAAAACTAAATAGTATATCGGTAGCGGTTCGTAAAATTTTGTAGAGCATCCCTTTATTGACTTGTAAGCTGATTTCGTTAATCGCATCTAATGCATAGAAAATAAATAGTTTTGATAATTTATTTCCAAGAATAAGTTCGTTTCGTTATCATGATTACATGATTAAATACTAATATAATGTTACACGAAAATAATAGTGTCTCATAGATCTCTAGAGACTGACACAGTCTAATTGTTTTGTGAAATAATGGTATCCAGAAGGGAATTCAATTACCAACATCAGTTCTTAGAAACCTACTTTTCGTAACCTTGTAATTATTTTCATATATCAGAGAAAAGAGAAAATGATTGCGTTTATGATATCACTAATGGAAACGACGTTAGTTTTGTAGTATATAAAAATAATTACTAAAATAAATAAGACACGGTTTGCTGTCACGTCTAATGATCCAAGGCAAAACTTGGCTCAGTAAGACGGGCCAGTAAAAATAGCCCGGTGGCTTAAGCAAACATCCTTTTACGTCATCTTTTCAGGGACAACGATGCTAAAACAACTTTCTCGTAATTGATTAACTACTTTCTTCAGTAGGATCGTGTGTTTTTGGGGCTCATCGAGTTGATTTACCGAATTCGTCTTTAGTTTTTTTAAATCAACATCAAAAGTTATTATCCTAAAAAAATATCTCTGTTTCGTAGTGGCCTAAGTTTCAAGACCTTTTTTCGAGAAAAGGGTAGCTTTAGTTTTTAAGTAAAATCTTATAAATTCTCGCGAGCACTCGCTTGCTACACAGGTGTTTTAAAAGTTTTTCTATTGGCTTCTCCACTTTTGCAACACTGCGATAAAATTCTTCATGTTATATGTACAGTAAAGAAAAAACCTTGTTAGGTTCCCCGTTGGTATTTGCATTATTAAACTTGTGTGAATTTTTGCACGACCATTATTTTATTAAATCTCTTTGGAGTCTGCTATCAAATGTTCAAGATCACGTGTGCAGTTAAATTAAGAGGGAATAATTTGATAACTAAATACAGCAAACTACCCACAGTCTGCCCACACAGAAGTGCGTGGGTTTTTCACTTTTCCTGTTACTCATATTTATATTATGCTTGTATTCGAACTACATATCCGTGTTTTCAAGACCTCTTCATGCAAACAACGTTGGCTACACATTTGTTAAGTTGTCATAGTGAACAGATATGCAAATTTATATCCACCGTAGCGTCAACAAAATGAAAAGGCACAGAAGGCTTGCTGGCGTATTAGCTAACTCGGTTAATATGAAAATTATGGACACTTTGTAGTACATTGCATCGTATGTTTTACAATATTTTGATTATATACATACAATATAACACACGATGCAATGTACGACAAAGGGAACAGTCCTTTCATGTCTGCCCAGTTAGCAAATACTACTCCCGAATCTTTAAGAGACGCGATAAAATCGATCTTTCATTAATAAGACTCTCAAAACATCGTAGTGGCAATATCATTTGTCAGTGTGAGTTTGTTATGACAATATGAGGCGTAAATAATAGGAGAGCTGCGCTAGAACATGCGGGGTGTATACAAGCAGTTAGCCGTATGTTTTCATTATGACAATGAGAACTACGCAGTATAGTGCGACAAAGATGAAGATTGTCACGCTTGCACGGTTTTGCGGTTTCCAACCAGACGTTGTCAACCCTGTGTAACGTTAAACCTTAAGATTTTTCGGGATATTCAATCGACTTTATGTCTTCAGAGATAGTTAAAACGTTGTTGCTCAATAACAGTTCTTCAATGACTCTCTTCATGTCAGACATATTTTGATAATGGATGATAATGTTAGTGAGCTATACTTAAATGTTGTTAAAAGGTACTATGAGGTAGTCATGGCTGTTTTGATAAAACCCCCAAATAAAAAGATTAAAAGAAAAAACAAATCCTTAAGATGCAAGCTATCTTCTATCGAAATTGATATAGATCGGTCCAAAATTCAAGCTGACACTGTAGCAAATAGACAGACACACAAAATTATAATTTCGCTTTTATATCGTTCATGGAATGGACCTTCTGTTATTCACATCTCTTGGTACCCCCTTTTGAGGAGTGGGTGTCTTCATCGTGGCGCTGCGCTGTAGTAGCAGACTTCTTTTCACAACTCGTGACCCAGTTACTGAACACGGCGCTATGAAGACGTTCTTCCATTTCGGTGTCTAGACTCTATGACAATTAGAACTGAGGTTTGAGTTGTGCTGAATACAGGGAGACTTTGATGTTATGTTTTTAATTCTGCAATAGTGTTTGCTTTGAATCGTTTAAGGCTTTGAGCGGCAGAAACTTTTGGCAGTTATTTACGAATTTTTTGACTCGCGACTTCGCAGCGAGCTCAGCTCCAGGCTTCGTTGTGGTTTCGAAACTAGTCGGGCAATCCCGAAAAATGCACGTGATTAGTAATCGGAAACATTAATTGATATAGTTATTTACGAATAATTGAATTCAGAAAATTGTTTAAGAAATTCTCAGTAGTGCGTTTGTAGCAATTGTAACCGGTAAATGGCATTAAGCTGACGACTTACCTACACGGGACTTAATAACAGCATTGGTTAAATGTGGGTGTACACACACATCTGCTAACACATTCGGGGAATCAAGGCGTGATGTTAGGTTAATTGCCCATCTAACTTCATAGGCCAATTCATAAATTTTTAGCGTTTAATTATCAGGATTAACTTTACATAAACTATATATAGTGCTAATAGGAAGTGCTAATTGTTTTTAGATCCATTAATCGTTCACGATTATTACCGAAACAACTTGTTTCGGTATTTTTGGCTTACGGTCGCCTTTTATGGCTGTTATGCGAAAAATGGGGGGTGGGTATTGTTAGCCAAGGACACAGTGACCGCTATTACTATGAGGAGCGATATAAAACGCCCCTCAAGTCTCAAAGCGCTCTTTTCTGCAACGCCCGAAAATTTTATACACAAAAATTTAAATGACGGCGGTCGGTGAAGCATCACTCCTTTATTACTCGAAGGGGTAAGCAGAGGTGTACACTACACCCACATGCCACCAATGCTGTTTTTAATTCCCATGTAATAGGTGGTGAGCCTATTGCCATCACCGGGCACAATTCCAAACTACGTGCTGCTACTAATAATTTCCTAATGGCAAAACTCAATAAAACTTTTTTGTGTCATCGCTATCTGAATCCTGCTCACCGCCATATTTTTCTTTCATAACAATTTGTAACTTTGTAGTTCGCTACGCATGCGTCAATGCGTCTGAAATATTTATCTGTAGATTTAGATTGGCTATTATCTATCTATATAAGCTATCGGTCGTCTTTCTTTCCTATGATGTGTAAGAAATGTGTATTATCAAGTAGTTTCATATTTTTGTCCGCATAGTCCATCTGTTTATAAAACACTAGCTGTGCCCCGCGGTTTTACCAATCGTTAAAAATATTTGCGTACAATTAAAAAAAAAAACTTACGTAAAAACCTTGTCCTAATAATGACGAACACAACAAAAAAAAAATATCCAATTCGGTGCAGTCGTTCTCAAGTTATGGCGTGACCAAGGGACATAGGGATTCATTTTTATATACATATATAGATATAGATTTGCAATGCACTTCATCTGTCTTTATGGATGAATATGAGTTTATCTTTATGCAGTAATCTCTATATGTTTTGTTACTTTAAAGGTTAACCTTCTTAAATATCGGAGGAAATAACGTCTGTGTAAAAAATCTTTTAAAGAATTCGTAGTTCAAGCTCAATAGAAATGTATTCCTTAAATTTGGGCGTAAGAGAATCGTCTAATTGGTCCTTCAGACGAGCAAACATAAGTAGATCATTTTTCTAAAGCTTTCGTTAGTTACTTGGTACCTTTTCATTTATTTATGTAGCTATTCCTCTCGTAATCTTGTCTTAATGATGCTTTGAAAGATTTTCATTAATTAAGTGTAATCTTATTTAAAGTCGAGAAAGATGAAGGTCATACATTTTTAAAAGATTTCTGTCTGACCTTGGAGGTTATCTTTACGAAACCTATATCCAATGTCGTGTTTGGTACCTTGATTGATAAGAATGGAAACTAAATAAGTTGCTAATCTGCTTTATCAGTGTAAGAATGTGCGAAAACTGATACGCCTTCCGTATATATATGAACATAACCTAAAAAATAAGGAACCCATTAAATTAATTATGCTATATAAAATTATTTTAAATGTGGGTTTCTACATCATTGGACTCCATTGCAGCCGGCAGGTATCTACGTCACAAGTAATAACAAGATTAGACTTCTATAATATAGTAACTTTATCGCTCGTGTACAAAAAACCATATCTTTTTTTATATAACGACTACCTAAAACAATGTTATGTTAATTGGATGTGGGAGTATAGAGCAAAAAAGAAACGTAATTCGTACGTACCAACCTTATGTGTAGCTATAGAAATCACAACAAAACCTTTGTATGTACACAAGAAGGGATAACTCAAATATCTCACAGTGGATACTAGAGCGTTTGTGTAAATATTTCTCCTGTTAACGATATCGACCTTGTGAAACAATGGCAGAGTCTCGAAGTGCCAATGTCTACAGAACAATATGAAACTCGTGTGGTCGGGCCTTCGCAAATACTTTACTAATTATTTGATGAATTTTCGTTTAGTAGGTCTCACAACTTTTTCTATTACAGTTCTGTCAGTGTACCAGGTTTTAATTTGAAGTTTATTGGTTTTACAAAAGATTGAAATTCAATCATTCATTTATAAGTGATTGTGGAAGCCTGCTAAAAGCTTTTTCTTTAAAAAAAGCACTCTGTTTAATAACAGATATATGACTTTGAGAGGTAATTGATTTTCTAATATTTCTCGTCAAATTCTTCCAAGTTTTGGACCCTCGTACTCAGAAAGGTTCGAACACATTTTATATTGCTTTTCGTGTTGGGACATAAGGACAGGCGATATAATACATTTTTAACAAGCTCCGCGACCTTTCTCGTTAGCTGACCCTTTTCGGACAGCCATATTTTATTAAGAAAAGAAGAGAAAGCATATTGCAATTCTAAAGAATGTTTAGTATCTGAAACTTGAGATGACATAAATTTTATTAGACTTAGACACGTTTTGTGAAGTCATTTGTATAAAATATGTATATTTAATAGTGCGACCTTGTGCAGAACCCACGTGCCAGTCAAAACATCCGAATTATTTCATATCAATATCAACTCCCACTTAGCTATTAGGTTCATTGTTCTTATGTCAAAAAGGTGACTTCATTACGTCACGAGCGCTGACAGTTCGATGGCACGTGAATCCGTTGGCAGTGTGGTATAGGGTTGCTAACTTTAGACAAAGTTACAAAAATACCCATAAAATATGTTTTTTTTTTCTGTAGTAAAAACAGCCCATAACTGTCCCGCTGCAGGGCATGGGCCTACTCTCATACAGAGAAGGCACAAGCTTGATCACCACGCTAGATGACTGCGGGTTGGCGATTTCAAAATTCAGACTACCAAGTCCAGGTTTCCTCACGATGTTTTCCTTCACCGTATTAGTACTGTAGGTGGTGTATGTCTGTAGGTATTTAGCAAATATAATAGAAGAAAAAGGCTTTTAGATATTTTTAGTAGTAATAAAAAAAGGTTGCTAGCTTGATTGATTTAGGAATTATATCAGTTCATACTGTTGACTGCAAATTTGACAAAAAAATAAAAACAGGATTTTATTTTACAAGCATGTGTTTAAAATTGAAATGAATGTGATGTGTGAAAATTAAATTAAGATTACACATTGTCTTTAGGTGTTCAGTTGACTACTTAATTGTATTGTCTTTAAAATTAATTTTAAAAGTACCGTATGTTAGTAACCTACAGGTGTCAAGCTAAAAGCCTTTTAACACGACTGCCCAAAAAAAGGAGTGTTATGTTTTTAGCGTTCATATATATATATATATAATGTATATATGTCTGTAAGTATGTATGTTTCTGAGTTTATTCCACAATAACTTTTAAATACCTGAACCGATTTCGATGTATGGACTATCGTTAGAATCCTTACATTAATCCGGGTGACAAAGACTAGGAAGTTTTATAAAATGGCAGGCGTGCTTTTTATTTTTTTTATTAATTTCGTTTACAGTATTTTGTAGACAACCCTAAACGTGGGTCGAAATTACAGGTTTGATCGTAGCAGTTACGCATTGATACGGACTGATCCGTGATGTTTCGGTTTACGAGCGTATCGAGTCAGACGAATTTATATCGATACGCGACTAACAAGGCACGATGATAGGCTGAAGTTCTTGACTGCCATTTGTTAATAACTTATGGAAACAACCTATAAAATATATTTCACGGCAGATCTTTTATCGATATGAAGACCAATAAAGATCGACATATAGGTTTGGGGTCGTCGGGTATCTACACTAATATTATAAAGAGGATAAAATATATTTTTGTATGTAACGAATAAACTTAAAAACTCTAAGCCCTATTTCAAAAATTCTTCCATCATTAGAATGCTACATTATCCCTGAGTAACATAGGCTATATTTATTACTAGAAAATATTAGGGAGCCTTACTAAAACTTCAATAATGTAACCCAAGGTGTAAATGTTCACCCGTGCGGAGCCGGGATGGAAGATGGAAGCGCAGGGCGATTGCTGTCCGTTGCAATATGTTGATTCGCTTATTTGCAAAATACAAAGATCTCTAAATAAAGGTTATTGTTTCTGGGGATTATTTTTATATCATATCTTAGTGTTATTGAGATGAAGAGAAGGAATGTGGATATGTTATTTCCTGTTTCAGATAGGACCTTATTGCGAGGACGTTGAATATTTTCGGTTTTGTTTTTAAATAATATCAAGATCAAAAACGTTTCCGTGATGTTAAGGTATTTGAGATGGCTTATAAAGGCCAGGCCATATAAATAGATGATACTTAGCGTGTTTTCTCTAATAAAAAATATTCTGTGTTCATTTAAGTACCTACTTATCAGCATCTTAGAATAATATTCGGATTTTTGAAATAACATACATCTATCTAAGTTAGTAGAAGTGAATTGGTATTTCTATATCTGGATACTAACTATCTTCACTGTTATTTAAAATTTTAATCAATTAAATAAAGAATTGCGTAACCTGAAATTCATAAATAAACAGTAGTTGTATAATAATTTTCGTGAAGCATATTCATATTAATTATTTTTCACCGGTTCACGGGCATTCTTCAGGTTTGCCCGACTAGTTTCGAACTCGAACGGAGCTCTTAGTCATGAGCGGAGTCCGCGGCAATGTCTCGAGTCAGTCTGACTAGTGACCAGTGAATAATCTATTACATATAATAAAAATGTTACGAATCGCTGTCTGCACATGAAAAATATACGAGAAAAAATATTATTGGGACCTTTATCACCGCAAATAGCACCCAAAACAATGATTGTTAGAATTTTTGTCTGTTTGTCTGTTTATCTGTGCGTTTGTGCATTCTAATCTCAGTAATGGCTTATCTGATTTAGATGTGGTTTTCACTAATGTATTGTGGTACACATTTAGTGTTTGTATCATGCCAATCAGTTCATAAATAATAAAGTTATGCCAATTTAAAGAATCACGTCGCACATTTGTTAATTATGAATTTGTGTTCATACACGACATGGTGTTAATTTACGACATCCACGCGGACGGAGTCGCAGGCACAGCTATTAATATAAACAGTAGTTACTTAGGATCTTCACACCAAATTAAACATAAAACAAATTAGCACAACAAAATTCAGGTATAACAAAAAAAAAAAAAAACAGGTAATTAATAAGAGGAATGCCTAAACGAGCCTTTTTATCTTTGTATGGCAAGCTCCCTTCACATGAATCACAGAGACAAGTTTTTCTCTAGACCTATCTGTCAGTCAAGCTAGCCTACTTTTTGCAGTAAGTATGCTTGGCTGTCCAACCCAGTTTTTGCTGCAAGTGTGGTTTGAAAAAGCCCAGTCCGTGCCCATTTCTATCCAGTGTCATAATCAGATGGTCGTGTCGACCTCATTGTGGCTCTCCATTCAACTGTGAAACTTTTGTAGTGAACGTTTGACACGAATAAGGTTGACAACTAGTGAAGATTGCATCACGCCTTTTAGTTTATAGATCTACGTCAAATCAAGAATCTAAAGATAATTATCGTTGGTCTTGTGGTCCCAAGCGCGACTGCTGAGCATGAGGTTTTGGGTTCGATTCCCAGGTCGGGCAAAGTGTTATTAGGTTTTTCTGTTAGGAAATTTTCAGTAGGGACATAAAAGGGTTTGTTCATATGACTAATATTATTACAAATAAAGAATACGTACTAACAATATTTTTAATCATCACATTCGTTTTAGAAACGGGGGTCAATTTACGGAAGACATCGGTACAGGGCCAAAGCAGTTCTTCCTGAGTATAGTTCTACTAGTAGTTGAGTGGTTATTCGAAACTCGTTTGGCACGCGATGAGAACAATTTTAATATGAACCACGTTTAGATAAAGGTTTAAAGTCTGAAAGAAAACACTGGCTGTAAAGATTATTAAGCAATATTAAATGGAAAAAGAATACGATCGCGAACAGGATTCGAACCTGCGCCTCCCGGATAGATACTCCAGGCGCTCTGACCACTAAGCCATCTCGACAACGTAGTGGGAGTATCTATCCGGGAGGCGCAGGTTCGAATCCTGTTCGCGACCGTATTCTTTTTCCATTTAATATTGTAACTTTAGAGTTCGCTAAGCATGCGTTAATGCTTTTTCAAAATCATATCTTGGATTATTAAGCACTTTGAATCATACAATGCAAAAATGACAATGACACTAGACAGCGCTGTCGGGTCGAACCTGTATAATTAATGATGCCGTCATCCTCCTTTTTCACTCCCTACAAACCCCCATTTATAAAAGAGACTATAAAAGTTATGCATGTCGCCTCCGTATTACCAGAAAGAGACGACATATATAAAAACCAATTTTAGTTTATATGTTGTTTGAATAAGGAGGTTAGCAAGACACGAAGATCTTACCTTTGACACTGTTAGTGATGTTTAAATACATACAAGACAACATAGCAAATAGCTATCAATAAAAGTAAAATATTCCTGTTAATTCCATAAAATAAGAGAAAGTCATTAGAATAAATAACGTTTTTTTTTTGAAAAAGAAAAGCATCAATATAAAACTAGTGCAAAAGCAATACAAAATAGCAAAGACATCAACAAAATAGCAAAATAAACTGTCTGGGAACACCTGATCACCCCTGGATGTACGCCAAACTAGTCGTGAGTCGTAACACAGTTAAAGAGAAGAACGCTATAAAAATTGCACGTGATAATTCTTTAAAGGTTAAAAGACGTTTTTATTAAATTGCCGAGAAGAAAGCCAACTATATTAAAAAAAAAAAACAACTTTTAACCGGATTAATCGCGTGTATCATTGGTTTTTTTGTTTTTCCTGACGTTTCAAAAAACCAATAATACTCGCGAATCCGGTTAAAAGTTTTTTTATTATAATGTGTAGAGATCGTGCAAACCTAAGATATTACAACTACATTAAGAAAATAAATGTAGGTACCACCTCCCCTATACAGACGGAATTTGAGTTTCTTGGCGGTTCATCTCAATAGGAAATGTCAGAATTTGTGCAACTTTTTAATTTAATCCTCTATTCTTTAATTTTAACATTTATATTGTTTAAGAAGCTGCTTAAATCATCTGACTAGGTCAATGGCATTTTATATTTTGTCACACCAGTAGTTAACCATTCCAACGGCATTGTCTGTGGTGTTGTATAGATCCTCATGTGTACAGGTGATAAAACAGCCTGTGAAATTAACAGATGCTTTACATGAAATAAAAAAGTAATAAAGCCATTTGTACCCTTCTTGTTTGCATATATTTTGTCGTAATTATATTTCTGTTCAGTGTACAATAAAGTATAATCTATCTATCTAAAGCTCATGATGACAGTTAAAGTCTAGCCAATTTCTTAGCTTTAGACAAAGTTAAGCCAGGTGGGATCTTTAAAAATATATTTAAATTAAATTATTAGCCTTTGCGGCATCGCTCGGAAAGGAATGATTCTTGCGTTGCCTTGGAATTTCAACCAGAAGATAATAATAGTGAAGTACACCCACGATAAGGAGAAACTTGATGAAGAATTTGATCAAGACAATGTAAGACTGGTATGTAAAATTTGGAAAGTTTCGGGTCCATTCGAGGGACAAGGAATGTCACCCCGCTCTACTGCAGCTGTTAGCCTAATTTGTTTAATTTTTGCATTTCCACGGAAATTCTAGCAAATGACATAAAATAAAAAAATGTTCACCGGTTACTACTCACGTACATTCTTCGGGTTTGCCCGACTAGTTTCGAACTCGAACGGAGCCCTATGCGCTCCGCGGCTATGTCGCGAGTCAGACTGACTCGCGACATAGTACATGTACATGTACGTGTAGTATATGTACGTGAGTAGTAACCGGTGAACATTAACTAATATGAATATGCCTCACGAAAGTTATTATACAAATGACATAAATTCCGATTATGGCAGGGTATGGTGACATGGCTTGGTTTGTACAAATAAGCACTTTCTATTCTATTTGTCTTGATATTGTTTATCTTTCTCTTATTTAAAGAAAATACGGTCGTGAGCAGGATTCGAACTTGTGCCTCCCGGATCAATACTCAAGTGTCTGGCCATCTCCACCTCTGCTCACTAGTCCGAAGAAACTGTATAAAATTCACGTGTTTATTCCCCAAGGCACAACGTGAGCCAGCTATCGTAGAAAGAACTAATTTTCACATCAAAATGATTGGTCATTTTGGCAAAAAAATTGAGCTAGCAAAACTTTGGCTATGACAACAGTCTGTTCCCGGTTTCCCTTTGTTTTTTTCCACCGAGACGGTAAACAACGTAGTTTGCGAAATTAAAAATGTATTTTCTTGTCGAAAACTAACAGAAAAAATGCTTTAACGAGAAAAATTCTTAACTTTTTAGTCGCCACCGTCGACGAATTATGGTTAATAGTAGAATTATTAATTATTATATTGCGTTTTGAATTCTGTGCTGTTTCTATTTTGTTTTGTGATAATTTCGTAGCTTGGCGTTAAAGGTTTTGAACGCTATCTGCATTCAGATAAAGCGAGGCGTTTAATCCTTCCGCTCACCCACGTTCAAATACGTACTTCATAACAATAAAAAACAATTCTGTCTGCTAATTAGCGAGCGAACGGCGTAAAAGCTTATACTAAGGACAATAACAAAAATTATATAATCTAACACGCAAAACCATAGATTATGATAATAGAGATTTTCCTTCGTCTTCAACCAGTACAATATACGAACAATTCCCTCGCGAAACCGAAACTCAATTCCCGTTCCACGAAATTCCTTCCTCATGGAAACGTTGATCTTAAGAATTCTTTTAAAAATAGCGTATTGCAAGTGATGTAGCCTTGCTGGTCACGTGTCGCGACATCTGCCTGAACCAGCCACGTGTTGGACCGAAATAGCCTAGACTAACCTAACAAGGCCTTGAACCTGTCAACTGAGCAGATGTGTTCAATTACTACGATTATGAGTAACACAATATCGCCATCAACACGATACTCCCTTGTTGTAACAACGCTTAATTGCTATTAACTCGGGAAAACGATCCAGTGTTATTGTTAGATTTCCAAAATAAATATAAAGCTACGAAGTCGGTAGGAAACATCGAAGATTTATGATTGAATAATATTTGCGTATAATTAGGAACGTGTAGGTTAGACAACGGTTTATGAGTAAACAAAAGCTTGGATTCTAGCAGCAATATCTTAAAATGGAATCGCAGAACGACGAGCAAAATAGAGCGAAGGAAATTGAATAGCAAAAGAAGACTAAAATATTTTGAACATTTTCGTATATTGTGTACAATTTTTCAGACCTATTAGAGCCGTTACAAGACCTGTATTACAGTTAATACCGTAATTTTAAAATGTATTAACATTGCTAAAAAACTAAACCAAAAGGTTTGAAAACCACAGCACTTATACAAATGGGATGTTTGAAAACGACCTAAACCTAATTAAAAATATTCTGCGATGCCTTTTACCAATAAAATCCCTTGAACGTAGCGTTGCCAAGCGTCCGGATAAAGCCGACGATGATGATTAGACGATGTGCGGTCGGTCCGGCTTTTTAAATTTGACCATTTTTTACATTAAGAAGACTTTATGTGACAAAAAAACTCAGAAATAATAAAAAAATATAGACATGATATACCAAGACTAAAAAAATAAGAGTGTCCGGCCTTTTTCCCCAAATGTTCGGCAAAACTGACTGGTCTGTCCGGCTTTTCGGTTTTAAGATCTGGCAATCTTACTTGAACGGCTCGCACCACTTCAGACATGCCTATTCCTGCATTTGGATGTTTCTTGCATGCTATTTTAAGCTTAGTGGGGGATGACCGCAAAATATTTTAGAGTTTGACTACCTTTACAAATCACGAATGTTTATCCTTCTAATGCAACATACGTTGGATCAATTATCTTTATCAAACCAATTCTGTTCACGTCTGAGTTAGATTATCTGTTGGTCCCGAGGGTGATTGAAGGGTACGTTAAGGTGATTACAAAGTCGATCGGAGGCTCTCTGTGATTGAGCATTAAACTACTGTGGTATCTAAATAATTGGACGCGTAAAATTAACCAGTTTGGGCGGTTCCATTGACATATTCATAAATATCTCGTAAAAACAAATGATAAAATTGGCGTGGTGTTAATTTATTTCAATTTAATCGATACAATACTACGGACAGTTAAAAAAAATGTAAGATTTTGACTTTAGCTTTGATATATTTTTGTTTTTATAGTCACATATAAACATATTATAAGTATGATACATAAACTTTGTACTTTCAGAAAGGAAAATCTAAACACAAGTTTCAGCATTATTACTAACTTTTAGAAATTTACGGAGAAAGCGCCATTATTTAATCTTAAAATGGATAGAGGGGACTAGGGACGCTATCGAGCTGCTGCCTTTTAAATATACCACTTATGCCTTAAATTTTTCTAGTTATCAAGCACTCGAACATTAGCCGTTGCAGGGATAAAATATGAGTCTAGCAGCCAAACAAAATGATGGACTGTCATGCTTCGCAATACTTGAACAGAGCTGCAAATCAATATTTTGTGAAAAAAATCTGGACAAACATAACTTTCAATAGTTATAAAACGAACGTTGGCGAAGAAAACCAGCTACTAGCTAGCGACAAGGCCTTGAACTACGATCATAAACAAGTCCGAGGAGTCAACCTACGCTGCCTTGTACATATATCTGCTCACCATTACGTAGATTACATCGCTTACGAGGTAAAAGTGGGCTGTGCACTTCAAGTAATTGATGTTTAAGTAATAAGTAAGTAGATTATGTAAACAAAAATGATGATAAGAAGTGAACCCTAGTCAAATGAGGCGTATTTTTATAAGGTGGAGACCGGGTGTGTTGTTTTTCAATACAAAGGTACTCCACAATTTTATATCTGGATTTGAACACCAGCTTTCAAACGTCACTGATACCGTTATTAATTCCCATTCAATAGGTGGTGAGCCTTGCCATAAATCTGGGACAATTTCAAAATCCGGGCTGATATGGAAATATTTCTTATAAGTATATATTGAGGATTATGCAATTACCTGTGCACTGCCCGCCCTCCCGCAAATATTAAACTTAAAATTGCAACTACAGATGGTAGTTGCAATTTTTCATCGCTATAGATATAGTATTTATTTGCAGCCATTGTAATGTAAATCCGCAAGGTAGCGCCTGAATCTATTCAACATTTTTGTTAGGTAATAATAATATGAGAATTTCGGATTATTTGAACATTTTTGAACGTCGCTTTTGATGCGCGCTGTACAAAGTAAATTGTATTTGGAAGCTATCCGAAAAGTGTATTAGGTTACTCTGGCCATATTGGGGTTACGCAAACCGATTACGGCTATATCCCTGAGGGTCGTTTATTGTATGTAACGGTCCATGGAGGCCATTTTCTGTAATGGATATTACTGTGTAAGATCGGTGGAATGTTCTAGAAATTGTTATAGTGCTGACGTAGAGAATTTAATCTCTTGTAGATAGTGGAGTTGGTATTATTAAATTCAATTTTCTTTCGAGGGTTTGCTCCTTTCATTAGGCGCCTACTTAGAACCATCATTATATTTTATTCAGTTTCTATATTAGCAACCCAAGTGATATAATAACAAGGTTCAAACTTGAATAAATGTCAATCTCATTTTTTTTCTACTTGGGAAACATAGTCAATATTAGAAAAATAAAAGTAAGCCAACTAAATTAAACATGAACTAAAGTTTGAAACAAACAATAATACGAAATGAGGTACTAGCAAAGTGAATATTAAAATATAGAAAATGTATTATTCTAATATTAATACTAATTACTTGGAGCGGGAACCAAACAGTCATTTGAGCTTCGCCCCAATTGTTGATCTGATATAACTTGAGATGCTGAAACGCGGCATACGACTGATACTTCCCAAACGAGATTTATTTATTTAATACGAAAGTATATGAAATGATTCAACAAATTGGCCATCAACTTTAACGATCGACGATAATTCCATAAGGAAACATGTTTCAAGTAAAAGATAAAAAAGAGACATTCTGTAACCACATTCTAACTGCAGTGAGTTCATTGCCAATAATACCAAGGCACCGAACTTACGAAGCTGTTAATGACAAAAACATTGGATTACGACGATAAGTTAAGAACGTAATGCGTTTAAACAAAAATTCTTTATCAAGCATAATACAAATCTATAGCTAGAAACACGTAATCTGTTGGCACGTCAATTTTCAGACACAATATAAATTTATTGTTACGAAGTACAATGTTGTACTAGTTCGAGTATAATGGATAACCTTTAGAATACTGTTGCCACTGCTTCCCAAATGCTGCTGAATCAATCATTCTAAAATAAATAAATCAATAAATTCTATTTTCTAGCGTATGATGACTTCAGACACATACGATCCCCACTAATTGAAGGATCTAAAATTGTTCGCGTCTACACGTAGCATTATGCACGCGTAAAGTAGAGGAAGCCAAGTTCAAGAGATTTTATTGGCAAACCCCCCAATGTACCCGACGCACTGCAGTAGAAGGGCAACGCCAAAAGCATCCTAAAGGCGTTATTAAAGCTGATCCCTTCAGAATGCTTGCAGCTGTTTACAAATGTTTCCATTTCGCAAGGGTGTCGTTGGACAAAATTGATTTTCTTCTCACGAATTTCCTAAGCAGTCGGAAGGATACTGTTTGTGGTCTGTATCGAGTACGTGCCTCGGTTTTTTAGTATAGATTTCCTTAAAAGTCAACCATGTTGTTCAAACTATTGTTCTGTCAAGAAATAAATTTATAGATGAAGTAACGTTCCAGACGTTTAGTTGTTCATTTTGTTTCAAAACTGGCTTCAATTTTGGTTTTACAATTTCATTTTCTTGCTCTATTTCAGCCAAATGACTAGCTACGAATTAGAAGGCCATTCAAATATTTCTAAGAGTCCATTTAGGTCATTTTATTAATATTCCAAGTCAATTTCCGTCATATTTTATTATTCAATTTGCTTTTAATCTATTTGCAAAAAGGGAACGCTCGTTCTGTTACATTTTGATTTAAATATTCCTTTTATTGCAGAAAATCTCTGTAAGTAATTATTGTTAGGAATTTTCTGTGAAATGCTTTCATACTTTCATTGTGACTTATGAGTTCCAATTGCTCTTTGCAATAATTATGAAAGGTGACAGCGTGATCGTGGTTGGTAACGGATATTTCTTACTGAAGGCTGAAGGTTCTTCCTTATTCGTCAAGCTAGTGAACTGTCACGATCTATCGTTGTTTGTGTTCTACGTCACTTGTTCTACATACATACGTATTCATAACAGTTACTGCGGGTCTCGTGATCCTAAGGTGTTGAAGAGAGGTATACTGCTGTAAAACTATTGTAGACAACCAAAGATATTGCGACATCGTAAACCTATATATGGAAGAAGAAATAATAAAGGATATTATGGACTTATTTCTTACTTATCAGTTAACAGTCGAAGTCACCTACATATTTAGCTCTTAAGAGCATTTTCATCCAAACAACCAATAAACTTGCCCCTCCCAACACTTTGGAGCTTCCTAAACCTTCGTAATGGTGCGAATATCCCGACCAATCAGGGTTGCCAAAGGCACCATTACTGTATCGCAGATAATAGTTCGTTAGTCGGTATTACGTATTCGCTACGCGATATAGAAAATAGAAAGGAGAGCACGTGACCAGCCCTAGAAAAAGTGCAGAATATATTTGTGCTATCTCCCGTTCAGGAAACTGTAGGCATATATGGGGAGTGGAATACTGATCAAAGGAAGCTTGAACGAGTCGGATCCGGTTTCAAAACAATGTAAAGCGACTGTAATTGGCCTCTATATACTGCACAATTTTGTTATAGAGAAGTTTGGAGTATCAACATCAATACGGAGATAAGTAGATCCTAAAAACTGAATACAAATGTTTAGGCTTGCACTATGCTATATTGCACAAACATTCGCATATGCCCAAATACTGAAACGCTCCTTAATTTTAAGTTACCCTCAAAACACAAACTGACACTTGAAGTGACCGAGAAAAAGCGAAATTTAATGGAATCAAAACATTTTGTACGTTTGAGTAATTATTCAATAGTCATGCGCCAATAATTTCTTGTTAAGGTAAGAATAAAATAAGTTACGCAATATGAGTATGATTAATCATATGTTAACTATAGCTGCGATATTCGAACATATTACTGCATACATCGTCAACATGACTCATCGGTTAGCGATCGATTCTCTGTAATCCAATATCCTGTTTTTGTAAGACGTCTCGTTCTAGTAAGAAAAGAAAAAACCACGTCTACCTGACACAGAATAAAAATATTCAATACCTTATTCTTATTCCTATCATAATTCATGATTGAAAATAAACATAAAAAAAATATACTCACTCTAACAAGAAACACAAGTAGGTAATTGAATCCGAGATGAAATTAATAACTGTTTCGTAATTCTTATCAAAATTGTGAGAAATTTTATTGAAATTCTTTAACGACTTGATTAGATCCCTAAGAAAGGTACTTAAAATTAAAGCAATAAATATTAGTTAGAAAGTGAAGTGCCCAAGTTTGAAGAAGACAAGCAATTAGTAACAACGAACTAAGAAGTTAGGTAGCAATGAGAACTGAAAGAGAAAATGCCTATATCAGTAATAACGACACAAGTTTTCTACTATTAGAACAAAACCAAAAAGGCTTATAAGGCATCTCGGTTTATTTAAGTAACCTTTATTTATTTATACAGGTACAGTCCGCACTGCATAATTTTAGATTAATTTTAAACAAGCGCATAAATTCTAAAAATCTTCATGAAGTGTTCTCTCTCTTATAATAATTATTATTTCGCGAAAAGGGACATTATTATAAAGCAGCTCCCGGGGCTTTAAAATCTCCAACTGTTTTTGTTACTCACTCTGTAAGCTTTAGACCTGGTATTGATCCCTCATTCACTTCCAAACATTGGCCTCGACTGTACATCCAGATGCCAAAACCAAATAATACTAAATTTAATGGACTTTAGCTTCGGTTCAGCTTTATAGACCCGTATAACGAACTCTATTGATAGCAAGCTTTTACGCACAAGCCAGGCTTACGAAACAACTTTTGTCTAGCGCAATTTATTAATCCCGGTTAGAGTCTGTATACAAAAGCCAAACCCACATTTAATTGCCCCGCTTAATGTCCCAGAAAGCTTGACACACTTTTGGTAGACTATATATTATTGAATAGATTCAGGCGTTACTTTGCGGAAGTCCATTACAATGGATGCAAATAAATAAACAATATCTAACTACTTCCACAATATTGAGGGTGGTCATGCAAATACCTGTGCACTGCCCGCCCGCCCGCAAATATACATATAGTTAGACCGTGCAGTGTCCAATGCATTTATCCAAGTTATCTGTACGGTCTAACAGCTTCTAATGATGCCCCGTGGGGGGGCGAAACACGTGTAGAGTTACTAGTTGGTGGTAGTTGCAATTTTCACCGCTTGCGTATGTGCATATGTTTTTTGCATGACTACCCTCAATATTGTGTAGCTAGATATTGTATTTGTCATATATATTCGATCCGTTGGGGCCATTCCACCATTACCTGTGCAAAGAGAGGCAGATGAGCTTTGAAATAATGCGATTCGTTCAACCATATCTGTCAGAAGCTATAAGTTGTGCAAGGATTTGTAGCGGAACTGTGAACCGCGTTCTTTACACTAAAGAAAAGAAACGGTGTGCTACGGGGTGCATTTACCTTCCTCGCACACATCTCTCGATTACATTATATGTCGCTTACATACATTGTAAGTCTTTGTAAGACCTTGCAAGACTAAGCCTTTTGCACCAGTGCTGCGTCTGCGAGGCAAAGAAATACTGCTCCGCTCCGCTTCTTCGCACAACGTGATGTCTTGTGCCAAAATGTGTTAAAGCCACCCTTAATGTTCCAGAAAGAAAAAGAAAAGTCCCTTTTGGTATAAAAGACTACAAAATAATCATATCTGTTCGTCCTTCAGGGTAGGAGACAGAAACGAAATTTACTTTCGCAGTATTTGGAGCGTGACATTTTCTATGGTACCTTTGTAAAACGCTTTTCCGGACAAGACATTAAAAAGTAATTATTCAAATGGGCTTAGACGTAACATAGCATGAACGTGTAGGATGAAATAAGCAATTAGTACCCACAGAAAGCGCCATGAAATTATACAACGATAGTGTTGGAGTTGAAAACTAATTCCGTTTATTAAACGGAACAAATATCCTGAAGCTTTGTCTATATTTCGGTAAAATAAATAAAATTCATGTAACATGTGTTTAGGTAACAGACAAAGTTACAAGGATAAATCGTAAATATTCCGATGTTGTTCAAAAGTTAAATTGCTATCCTGCCAAATGTTACCTACTTGGGGAAGAATAACAGCTCTTCATATATAATTACTAGCTGTCCCGCGGTTTCACCCGCCCCGTGAAAAACTTTTCCGTACGATAAAAAAAACTTATCTAAACACCTTAGATAATTGTGACTGTCAAATAATAACAGACAAATAATTAGCAATAAATTAAAATTGCGACTATAATTTGAGATTTAAACTATCCTATCTCTCAAGTTGGATCGAACTGCACATGGTGTGCGAATTTTATTATAATCGGTTAAGTGGTTTAGGAGTCCATTGAGGACAAACATTGTGACACGAGATTTATATACATTAAGAAGATATATTTTTTTATACATGTTGAGGCCATACTGCCCATATTAATTACTATTTTTCAACGAAACATTTAAAAAATAATGGACAAAACATATAATTATATATGATTTATAAAGGATCGGGATGTTGTTCGGCGATTTACAACTGCAAAGTGCTAACGTTGAGTTTAGTAGATCTGTAAATGATTGCTAGATAAATATCGCCAGGCGTCTCCTTAAGACGAATACAAAGAAGATTGAAAATTCATTGGATTTTGAACAAGACAAGGTAGCTCAGTTGGTAAGTGATGACCCGGAACGTCAAAGGTCGCGGGTTCAAACCCCGTTCTTGTCGATAATTTTTTCTATGTTTCTTTGGAAAATAGTAATTAACAGATCTTCAGCTTGTTAAACTTCAAAGTAAGCATGTGAAGACTTCGTCCTGCTAACTAGTTCAGTAAAACTAGCCAACCAGTTCAAATAGCTTATTTCGTGAGGTTAGGGGATAACTTAGTGTCAGAGCTTTCAAACCGCCCCGTACAATTGGCCTAATGCCTCCAATTAATAAACAAAAACCGGTACCGACGGTATAACGCTGAAGCACGACGACGTAACAAAATAACATAGCATCACGTCTGTATTTCCTGAACCCCGTTCACACGCAGAGGTGCACATAATTATACACCCGCATTTTACCAGTGCCATCTACGTATCGGTTACAATTCCAAATTCCGAGCTGTTACTAAGAACGGTTGGGACCACTAGACCATCGAGGCAGCACGACGACGACGCTCTTAAAAATGCTTTCAGCAGATACCCATCCACAGACTGACCACCCCAAGCGTTGCTTAACCTAAACGATCGTTTACTGACCAGAGGTAAGAACGGGGTATTAACACCTCAAATAGCAATAAAGCAATAAGCTTTCAATTCATGGAATTTGGAATAGTCCTCGAAACTTGATAGCAGAGGACATGTAAATAGCTTCTGGTAATATCATCAACAGAAGTGCCATTCAACTAACGATTCGAATAATAGCGTACCTATATGTCTTGGCAGATATCGAAAATCATTTGGCAAACCACTAAATCGATTAAAACCTTTGGGTTATTCCCAACTCGTAATCGGAACGTGTGTTGTTGAAAATTTTTTACGTAAAGCGTACGGAATTGATGGATAGACAAAAAAATGTGTATTAGATAGTTTTATCAATTAGGATGTTTGATAGGATTTAAAGTAATTTTGGAAACCTAATCTAAAATAGCCGTTTTGAAATAATTTTTTTCCTACTGTATAACGATTAGGTAATCGCGTGCGCAAATTCTTCTAATAAAATTTAATTATCTTACAAAAAAAAAATACTCCCAAATTCCATATTCTCATCCAATTAACCCAAATAAAACTTTCAGTTCCAAAGCTTATTACTTTCATAATATCGTCGCCGCGTGCAGAACTCGGCGTGAAGTCAACGACCGGCCGTAATACGCTTCATATAATTTGCACTGAAGTCGTTTTGCATAAGTCTGTCGTCATGGCAACCATGCGATTGTGTATTGACAGATATGGCATTGATAAAAAAAAACAACATAAAATGCTATGATTCAAGTGAAAATGTAGCACGAGTCTGCAGACGAAATATTGGCAGGTTGACATTGCACTTGCTTATGCGAATATTTTAGTTAATAGTTTTATGTAGTATTGCGTGTACCAGCAATTCTATCCGTCACAAATAATTGACTTGGTAAAGCGAAAGATTGCAATGATTCAATGATACATTAGTGGAAAGTTTATCTGTCGCGAACATGAATCAATTCATTTGCTCTACGCTGACATTCCATTCTTTAAAAAAACGAAGATTTTACTTTTTATTTTGATCTTGTACATTGTCTCTGTGTTTATTTGATTTATGAATACCAATCACGAAATTGTTATTTTTGTAAAAATAAAGCTGAACTTAGTAATTCTTCAAATCACATTGGCACACGTTTCCTTCTATGCAGGCTGGCTCCCCAGAGCGTTAGTAACCTTATTGCAATGCAAATGCTTAGAAAACTGTTAAATATTCATGTATCAGTCTCGCATCACATGTAGCTCAATCAATACCTACATATTTGAGTTGAATAAACTTGTTTCTTCTTTTTCTTTCGATATGGAAATTGTAGAATATTTTAGAATAATGCGTGAGTTGATCGAAACGGTTGAATGTAGAGAGTAATGGTTAAAGAATTATAGTTATTTTTGTTTGTAGAGTAGTGCACAACGTTTTTCATATTGTGTGTCATAAGATAGACATCGTCCGCTCGCTGATAAACGAAAAAATAGAATAGGAACTGTCGTGAAAAGATTTATACAGGGTCGGCAACGCGCGAGTGTTAATGTTGCTAACGTCCAAAGGTAACCGCTTACAATCCTTACTGGTTTGTAACATTGGATTATGCGTGCTGTACTGCATTATATTCTCAAGACAAAACTATCAGTTAAGAACAGAATTGTCACCAGCAAATACTTTTATATATTGGTACGCTGGTAGAATTATTCCTCCCGTATCATAGTCTAATTGTATTGGTACAGTTAAAATTTTAAAGCATAAATTCTAAATTTTCACAAAATGGTTTACTGAAATATTTCCCATATATCATCCCATTAATTGGTTTTAATGAAATACGAACAAGTTCAAAAGTTTCGTGGAAGTGGGACAGACCGCAATCATTGTTTCAGGTAAATTGTAAAGTTAGACTAAATATTATTATTGCGAAATTGGATCTAATATTGTTATTGTTACGATTATTTACCTGAAACTTCAGAGACTTCTCTAATATGTAGTATTATTTTTCTGCATCTGTGCTACATTTGCAAATCAGTAAGGACTCAAATGGGATTTACACTTGACAACGCGTAACGAGTAATAGTTGTGGCCGAGTACCTAGCGTCCAGGGACAGCATGTAGGAGTGTTGATCGCCCGGCGGAAAATGAGAGAACGATATTGTAACTATCGGTGGAAAAACCTGGATGAGACGAGCACAAGAGCGTGGAGATTGACACAAGCAGAGAAAGGCCTATACCCAGCAGTTGGGTTGTGGATAACGATGAAGGACTTTTATTGGCATTCCTTTATAAATCTTTGCTTAATGTTCTTTACATTTTGTGCTTTAAGGTTTTTTTACTGCTGCCTGTTCTGTAGGTTGGAAGTGTAGTTGCAGCCCGGAGTATAGAATTTTGGCTGAGTTGATGGCTAATAATAGGCTCGCTACCCATCACCATCTCAGTACATCTTTGCCTAAACCTTCGGGGATTATGGCGTGATGGCATATTATGCCAAGTTTTCTGTATTCTGTAAATTAACAGAGGACGTAAGATCCTTACTCTTTCACATCATAAATCAATCCTATTACATAAAGCATCTTTTAATGCGTCATTTATATGCCTTATATCATCAATTTCATCACTAAACAACAAATAAACCCGTGTCTTATGTTAATACGCACTACGTTATATAAATCTTTCCTTATTTATAACTAGTTCCGGCGTCGGGTCGCCAATTTATTCACTTTTACTTGTCAGTGGCCGTGAGATGCGCGTACGCATCTTGAAAAAGTATATTTTGCAGCAGATGTCATTTATTCTACTGTCGGTTGCCCTTTCCTGATTATTTTTGTAGGCTGTATTTTAAGACTATATATAGAATAAAATAATAATAATATGAGTTCTGAGTTAATCCATTCATTTCTGCCTCCGAAGTAACGAAACTACAATTTGATCAAATATTTGAGCTACACTACACAACACTACACTTTCGCGTGTATCGTGGGTGTAAATAAGATAATACAAATATTGAATAGGATGTAAGTTAGTTGCCAATATCCACCGTAACAGAAAGACGTGTTTTGCATCTTGACACACACCCCGTGCCAAAATCAACCTTATCACCATTACAGTCATATATTATATCAACAGTTCAACAGTTACAGTTTGCATGTTTCCAGCAGTTTACAGTTTATTGTTTAATTTACATGTGATTGCTAAATAGCTAATATCTACATTATTTGCGCATAATTATATTCTGTTTACGATCGAAAATGAAGTAAGCAGTGTTACAATATTAGAATTAGAACCTTTGTCATCCTCTTAGCGTATCAATGACAGTCTGGTATGGAAGAAGTATTTGTATGATATCTACTGATAATAGCTCTGGCTCATGGCCGATGTGTTTCTGAAAACACACTCACAATACAGTAGACATGCTTCGCATTCACAAGGTTGCCACGTTATAAAAAAAAATGGACAAAGATATCTTTTCTTGTGTCCGCCCAGCCCAGGCTACGAGAATCGCATTTTCAGCAGCGTCTATTAGATCATCTAACCTTAAGGGGCATCAGGGACACGTCCTGGGATGTTCTATCGTTTCCGGATCATCACCATATTTGCACACTCGATAGTTTTTTTTTTAAATTATAATACTTTACTTGTTATTGAAGTAACATACGCTAATATGGATTTCTTTGCCGACATTAATAAGACCAACTGACTCGTTCGATATTTCGTTTTACAATGACGTCTAATTGCAATCTCAATCAATCACATAGCACTAATTATTTCTACTCTTTCATTCACATTAAGGAGAAAGAAGTCAAAACTACTAACCATTAAGTAACATGACAAGACAACTGTCTTCTTAGAGACAATATTGATACAATTCCTGTCTGTTGTCTATAAATAATTTGATGTATCAAAAGTGAGTAGCGTGATCGGGTAAAAATAGACGGGCGTATATTTGACCTTCGCGTTGCGGTGAGCGGGTCGACTGATGTACGCTTGTACTAAAGACTGCTACAGGGAATTAAGGAGTTGGAAGGTTGGAACCAATTTATATGGATGGAAGCGAGAATGTGGAAAATTCAATCCGTTAGTTTAAAATTTCGAAATGTAATAGTTTATTCTATAAATATGAATATATGAAAACTTTTTTAATGTATCTTTTTGGAGTTTTTAGTGAAGCTGACCCGGCATTTCCTCATTAGATTCATTTTTGTTTATACCCGGCGTTCGACAAACTCATGCAGCTTATGACTTCCAAAACATGTACGTGAGAAATACCAGTAATGTAAAGCAGTAATCATAATTAAGAGTAATACGTTAGCAATTATACATGTTTAATTTTAAAAGCGTGACCTTCTAAATTGGAGTACAAATTACTCAGTTCCTTATTAACAAATAATATTACCACAAAAAACCTATCCTATTCATACGCCGAGGCCTTGAGTAGCCACAGAGTATCCTTACAAAAATATTTGTACATACAGATCCGAAAATAGAAATAGTTTAGAAAATGTTAAGATTAATCTAAATTAAGTTCCAGATGTTTCATTCAAATTTGTGTGTGTGCTTGTGAGATTATATGTCTGTAAACGCACCCACGATACAGGAAGAAATTCTAAGTGTGGGGCAACGTTTACAAAAAAAAACAGTGATGACTATGCCAAGCCATGTACTGCTTTGCTTGCTATTAGACTGATCAGGTCGATGGTTATCAAATAACAATCTATGACAGCCGTTACGGGTAGTCTGACAACCAGTCTTACCACGAGATATCGTGTTAACCAGCAACTGGGTTGTGGAGGTAGTCGCTCCATGTAAAATACAGGTATTAAGCTGCATGCGGTTGCCGGAAGCCGACCTTAATATAGTTGTGAAAAGGCTAAGCAGATTGTTCTTCTTATCGTGTGGTTGATGAACAACCTAGTGTCAGAGTTTAAACCACCCGTAGGTCTCTGACATGGCTTTACACACCATAGAGAACATCTCTCTGGTGTGCTGGTTTCCACTCCTTCACCGTTTTCAGCAAGTGATAATTAATTTATAATACGCACGTGACTTCGAAAAGACAGTGATGCGTGCCTTGGATTCAAACTTGCGACCTTTGACTTGAAAGTCCAACGGTCATACCACTAGGCTATCACTGCTATGCAGCAGATTAATTGACGTCGACAGTTGAACTGCTATATCAAAACGATTTATTTACTCTGTGTATACTCTACAAGTCTACACTGTAAAGTACTACAGTTTACAATAAACATGATATTCACAACAGTGTCCATTGTCTAACGATTTTGAGCTGGATTCAGCGCTTGGGTATCTGTCGAGCGAAGTTCACAGTCGGCTGAGCGACTAATTAGATCAATCGCTGAACCGAACCGGCATGCAAATATGGGACAGGCCTAAAAAATAGCCAACTTTATTAGGGATGGTGGATATGTGATGACAGAGCTAAAGTTACCGAAGATGCTGGATCTAATGTTACAAGGAATTTCCTTATTAATTCGAGTTTTCTAAATTATTAAATAGGCTTTCGATTTGATAATCATATTCATAATATTTAAAAAAGAAGAACTGTCGTTTGCGAATTTTTATAACACTGTTCGAAATTTGCTAGACGGGGTTCTTAAATGATAAATTAGTATAACATATAAATATGTAATAAAATTCACTAGACGTCAGACATCATGTGTGTGTATTAAACCATGGTCATACTCAAACTTCTATTAATCCTTTTACGTCTACATTTAGTAATTTTATGTTATATTTTTAGATGTTCCAGACACACGCCGAAGTATATTTAAGACCGATTCCGACCAAGTTCTGACGTAAAGACTTTCTCTACATTTTCTTAGTATTGTTGGCGCGTTGTCAAATTCCGGTTTTTGACTCAACAACTGCGGGTAGGACTTGCTGCATACTTTTTTGGCATTAATTCTGATGTTGCTACATTAATGTGAAAAGAATATGGAAGCAGTAACATTACAGGATTGAGCAACATTGTTTTTGGCATACAAAGAACGTTAAGGAAAATGCAAAACTTACAATCTAAATAAACTACTAGCGACCCAACCCCGCTTCGCCGGGATAAATTTTTTACAAAAATATCATCAAAATTTCCGACATTTCCGATTATTTTCCAAAAATTGACATCATTATATCATTTTTATACTATTTATGGAATGTTCTGCGACGTGCTGTTTTAATCCGGTTACACTTTCAAAAAAAGATTTTGCAACATTTCATGGCATATAAACTCATTAGAACTCCTCGCCTAGACGAGTAGTACCATCCGAGAAGCGTGAAGTCAGCTTTCACCAGCATTGCTCTACTGCAACAAACATGGCGGTCGGTCTAGATACATTTATGGCTAGGTCTACCTATAGGCAGAAACCGCACTGCAATACTTAGAAGCGAGTCTAATAATCGGAGTTATTGGTGAGTTTAAACGATTAATTGCACGCGATCTTTTTGTTCGAAACGTAATCGACACAGCGATTGTTTGGCGTAGTTTGTAGTTATTTTTACTTTTTAACATAATAAGTTATTTTCCCTCTAACAATATGATATTGAAACGCAATAGTTATGTATTTGTATCGTTGCACAAAGAAATAAACGTAAGATATTTTACATCTCTTTGGTCGTTACATATTTTTTTAAGTACTAAGTGTATAATAACTTTTAGGACTTACCTATCGCGGCGACCGGCAAGCAGTTGAAGCAGTCTGTGAATGTTTTCCATAACTTGATGTTATACCTCCTTTTGCATTCGTCGTAGAATCTGTTGGACAAAAGAAAATCTTTCATGAACATTCAGGTATAGTACGATGAGTAAGAACATTTTGAGTCCAAATCATCGAGATATACAAGGCCGTTTTAATTGGTATCCCTAAAATCTTAACAAAAGTATTGGAACGGGGAAATCCCGTTTGAGAGACCAATGGCCATCTGACCGCAAATGCGTTGGCAACCTTACCCATTGCAGCGATTACAGATTAATGAAATATAATAAAAACAATTATGTACTTGATTAAAATAGATGCTGTTGTTATCACATGTGTTATTTGTACTTTTTCCTAGAGTTTATTACTGTTATGGTAAAGTTGACGATCAGTTTTGAACTTATGAAATAAAAATAAATGCTATAATAAAGTTTGTAAAATTTTAAACATGCATATAGCTATTAAAAATAATCCACTGATTGGCTGATTGATGCTTTTAATGAGTTAAAGTAGATAACTAACAAAAAAGGGTAAATTTGTTTCGTGAATACCGTGAAATCAAGAGGTATGTTCGCAACCAATTTCTTAAGGTAGGTATATTAATGGTTGAATGTCGTATAATTGTGTGTGTTCAATACAATAACGCCTTCAGAATATCGACGGGGTTTCCGAGAGACGAGAATGCCTCGTTTCTCGGCAGAATGCGAGCCAGCTTCTGCAGTATCCTGAGTGCATTATTCATAGGGGACAATCAATGTGGGACTGTTCGACGATAAGTCATTGGATTCGCCTGCACTGGTACATATACTGGGTCATAGTTTTAGGCCAGTCGATATTAATTATGTACTAACTGTAAAAGTATTGCAATGCATGATATTACTTTAAACTAAAAGGACTAATAAGAACGCGTCAAAACCTGGTTGAAACGTCAAGTGATTCTAAGGTACTTATTGCGCGTGAATTAGGTTTAAAGATTTATTCTCAATAAAACAAAACCTGTTTGTTTATATTGATTAGGTAGTATTAACACTATATTATATGAGTACATGTTGGTAATGTTGTTTGTATGTAGGTGTCACCACACACAAACACACACAACAATATTACATGAGTGATGCCAACCACCCACAAGCACCTTCCGTCGCCATGACACTGACTTTCCGTCACTTATCGCGTAATCTGCCAACTTGTTTGCACAACGATTACGTTAATAACATTACGTCGTCTACGCTACTCGATATTGGGCTGGCTAGAGGCCAATTATATACGTCAACATGGAATTGTAAATCATATTTACCCCTTTTTAAGACGTTTGATAGTAAATTTTAAGAGAGTTAGAGAGCAAACAGTTTTTCTGGTTGTGTTGGTAGATTGGTTAATGTTTTTCTATCCTATATTAGCAACGCAGTGATTATAATTATTATACACGCGAGTAATACCCTCCCTGAAGTTCCGTCTAGTGCGGGCGGTGCACGAGTAATTTAAAGACTACCCTCCCTATTTTGGAATTTATAGTGTGCTAGATATAGTATTTATTTGCATTTATTGTAATGGATTTTCCGCAAGACCTGATTCTATTAGCACTGAGTAGAAAAATCATCATTTGACGTTTGACTTTTTTAAGGAACGTTGTCTGGTTTTACTGGCGCACTCCAACCTTTAAATTTTGTGTCGTCAATTTAATTTTAAAGTAATTAGAAGTCATTATTAGGAATTCCCGTCACGAGATATAAGAGCCGGGATAATTATTTAATTTATGGAATTAATTATTATTTAAAATTAGTTATTATATACTATTTGTTTGAAATCAGGTTTTCCCTACATAGGTACATTTTATTGAGTGTATTTTCAATAGTGTTATTTTCAAGCCGATGAAATCTTATAATTAATTATGATGAATATATTCCGTTTACGTCCTATGTAGTTAATTGTATCAGACTATATTGATGCTAATAAAATTGCTATGGCTCTATCTGCAAAGGGTCATTCCAGACACACTATTTATGATTAAACTCACATGGCTTTAGGGCTACAATTTTGGATTTTAAAACAGATCTTGACCTCTAAGTTTGTTTCGGGTTTCTTTTCAGATATAGCCATGGAAATGCTTCTTATATAAAAAAGTGACAACAAAGAATTTTCTAAAAAGTTATTTACAAAATAATAAATTTAATTTATAGGCGACACCTATATTCAGAACGATACAAACATATATTTAATCAGAACACACGAATAAAAAAAAAAACACTAAATTAAACTGAAAACGACATAAAATTGGTGTTACACAAATATCATATACAGTCAGGCAATAAACCTCATTAGATATCGAGCTCCATAACTCACATAAATACATAAATAAAGAGTGACTCATCTGTCCTTTATTTATTAGTGTTTGATACTTGTTTACAACAAGATAACTTATTATTACCACGTTTAACAATTAGGGCTGTCACCTATCAATCACTTTTGGACTGACAATTTCTGATGATTTGGTTAAACTCACAGCCTTGCGCAGTAGGACAATTTTTCATATTCTGTTATGGACAGACCTCATATTAGTTTTTTTTTTGTGTAAAATCCATAGTTATTGGTCGCTGTGCCAGACTTTTACCAACTAAAATACACACGGTCCTACTTTAACCTTCGGCCCCGGGTCCACGCTCGGCATTCACCACGACCCCGGTAGACCTAGAGTATTTTAGCTGACGCTTCTGTCAGCCTATCTTCCATTGCCTGCCTTTTCTCAGCTACGTTAGGATCAACTTCCAATCTAACCAGACACAGCATACCAGTATTTTACACGGAGTGAATGCCTATCTGACCACCGCCTAGTCTAAAGGTAACACGATACCTTTGGTAACACTGGTCGTATGATTATCAGACACCTGACTACCAGTAATGGCTCCCATAGGTCTATATTTGACAGAAGGGACATACGGTTTAACAGGCTTATCGAGGCACGGGGAGTCTCGATATGAAATGATGGTCGGACGATCTGTGCGGCTGCAATATAGCCACAAGCCACACTGACATTAGGAAGGAATTTGTACTAAAGTAGGTTTAGCGGACGTAGCCCTCTCGCCACTGGCATATGATTCCCAATCATATACCTTTTACCTGTATGGTTACAATGATAGTACACGATTTTAATCGTGTGTGACACAAATTTATGTTTGTGTTTATTTTTTTAAGGTGTGTTAATACTGTTAATGTAATGACGACAGCTATTGTTGCTTTAGTGCAATGTGTCACATCATCCCCCGCCAAAAGTGACGAGCAAATTTATTCAATATTTACTCAGATGTCGTCTCCCAGACGGGAGACGGTCCTCTAAGCTTCTACCCAATTAGCCGTAAATCTATTCATAAACAAAGGAATGGAATTAGGGGCCTACAAAGTGATCCTATCGGAGGCTTTTGACGATATGCTAAAAAAAATCGAACGTACTTAGTCCCTCAATCATGATTAGATATTAGTTACATCATAAGCGTAAATAGTGGACCATTTCGTGATGTTTACGTTTAAGGTTTTACTAAAAATGATTGAAATGAATACTACTTATTTTTTTGTATTAGCAATAAATAATTGATGAGGCATTTGAAAACTGCAGCCAACAGTCTGCGCAAGACCTTGAAACTCGTTCTAGATTAGAGTTAAAAAACATTTAAGACTGTTTTAATGTCGGATTTAGCGTGAATTTTGAGAATCGTGACAGCGAGGTCAAGTCAGCTTTATATCGATCGGTTTCCTTATAGAGAATAAAATGATAATAATCATGAGGAAAAACATCTTAAAACGTATTTGAAAATGACAAAAGCAGTTGCCAATGTCAAAAATAAAAATAATAATTTTATAACTCTTGTTTTAATTTTGTTACTTTAACTATGATTTTAACTGTCCCTGGTGTGCAAAGAAATAAATTTATTTTCTTTCTTTCTAGTTTTTTTTATCTATCATTTCGAGAAACACGCCGCTATCCAGCCAGGTAGACTTATAGACTTCTTCATCTGACAAGTAGTGACACCCGCAGATATCAAGTATTCTCAAACAACAGCAGTTAAGAGGGTCCAACTCTACTGATCAAAAGACTGGACCAGAAATTAAAAATAAAAGCGAATACAATATATTCTTAAGTCATTTTTTGTGCGGACAGTAAAATCATTAGGAGTACCGATCCAGAAATAAACTCAACTCGCAATCTTATTTTTCTATCATCAAATATAACTTTAGAGTTCGCCCCACAAGCGTTTTAGGAATGTAGTATCCAGTAAGTACAACATATTTTAATACCTATAACATAACCAGCCCATAACTGTCCCACTGCAGGGCAAGGGCCTCTTCTCATACATAGAACGCACGAGCATTGATCACCACGCTAGCTCGCTGCGGGTCGGCGATTTCAGACAATCAAGTTCAGGTTTCCTCACGATGTTTTCCTTCACCGTAGTCTGTGATGTCTTCGATTCACTAAGAAAGTAGTAAGAGGCGGACCCGTAACAACTCGGCCACCACCACAACATATTATATTCTGTATGTATTTCGAGTATAATTTTCATCCGCAAAAAGAAATGAAATGGAGAGATTAATCTCAATTGAGAACCTAAGTTACTTTTTTAATATATTCGAGATAATATTAAAACCTTCATTCGTCCTCGTCTGAGTACTTGGTATTTTAACTAAATTAACCTTTAAAGTCTGCTCCAATAGACACATTATATTTAATCAAAACTTTCGTAGAAGTTAGTGTTTGTTGGTTAAATGTTAGCCGTGGGAACTATACGTTCGTGCAGTTGGTTTGTGTTTAAAAAGCGTTTGTTTTTGCGAATATTTAGGGACCTACTAAATTCAAGCAGCTCAGTGCTTGAATTTTCACTAACAATAATTTGTTCATATCAAATTAAGATCTATGATAACCGTTACGGGTAGTCAGAAGCCTGAAAGTCTGACAACCAGTCATACCACGAGATATCGTGTTACCCAGTAACTGGGTTGTGGAGGTCACATAGGCAGTCGCTCCATGTAAAATACTGGTATTAAGCTACATCCGGTGTGACTGGAAGCTGACCCCAATGTAATTGGGAAAAGGCTAGGCAGATGATGAATAATTTGTTCATATAGCATCATAGCATCACGCCTGTATTCCCCGAAGGGTAAGGCAGTGGTGTACACAATTGTACACCCACATTTCACCAATGCTGTGGTTAAGTCCCATATGGTCCCATGGTGAGCCTATTGCCATCAACCGGGCACAATTCCAAACTCCGGGCTGCTACTGAGAATCTCCTAACAGAAAAACTCAATATCACTGCCCGACCCGGGAATCGAACCCGAGACCTCCTGATCAGAGCAGTCGCGCTTGGGACCACTAGATCAACGAGGCAGTTATTTGTTATTATATAAATATAATCATATTTAATTAGCTGTGCCCTTTTGTTTTTTTTTCTCGGCTCCTAAATGTCATAGAGTGATGTCAAATAAACTAAAACCTTCCTCAGGAATTGGGCTATAAAATAGTAAGATTTTTTTCAAATCCGACAGTCAGTTCCAGAGAATAGCGCGTTCAAAAAATCTGCTTTATTATATCAGTATAAAATTTAGGTAACCATTGAATAAATAAATAATTAAATTGGTGACAATACTTAAGTTATTATATTAAATGGAAAAAGAATACAGAAAATACGCGAACAGGATTCGAACCTGCGCCTCCCGGATAAATCCTCCAGGCACTCTGACCACTAAGCCATCTCGACCTCTGCTCAACACCGCGAATTCTTCTTCCATATTTTAACACGTCTTATGGCGACGTCATTGCTATCAATTCAGTCCCTATACAGGTTCGAAACCTATAATATAAATATAACCTATATAATATAATAACTTTAGAGTTCGCTAAGCATGCGTTAATGCTTTTCAAAGATTTATCTTGAATGGTAAAGATACTCCCACAATAATAGTAGATTTTTTTAAATGACGTATGTACATACTATACATGTAATTAAGTGCTTGTAATTATTATTTTTTTGTTTTTATACAACGGCATACTATTGTAGACCAGTATGAGTCATTGACACAATTAATAACGAGCAAACATACGGGAAATCGTTGTAGGCAAATTTTTTATTGCACATAGTAATTATTATTATTTTGTAAAGTTGCGTTTTAAATGTGAACACAGCCGAAATAATTTTTCCGTGTTTATAGTTCTCTCGCTGTTGTTTAGACGACTTATCTAGTTCAATTTTAATATAGGTAAGTATCCTATTTAATATTATAAATGTAAAAGTTTGTATGTTTGCGACTCGATCACGTAAAAAGGCTCAACGGATTTGGATGAAATTTGGTAGAGATAGATTGGACCGTGGAGGAGAACATAGGTTATACCTTTTACCTCCTTTTTCTTTTTACGCAGATGAAGTCGCGGGAACCAGCTAGTATTTTAATAACTGCCTCGTTTGTTGTTGGCTGGCCTACTGATCAAAAAGGCTGCTTTGTGCGAGGTCTTGGGTTCGATTCCCGTGTCGCTGTGTGATTATTAGGTTTTCCTGATAGGAAATTCTCAGTAGCAGCCCACATTTTGGAATTATACTCAGTTGATGGCAATAGGTTTAGCACCTGGGACTTGATAACGGCACTAATGACATATGGGTGAGTAACTGTGTACACGTCTGGTTACCCCTTCGGGAAATACAGGCGTGATGCTATGCTAATTTCAATACGTGCTTGCTTTCTGAATGTTCAACCCAGCTGCGTAAAGCTGGACATAGACCGGCCAATTTCATTTGATTATCTACCAAATCTACGTTTGCTTCGCTTACGTGTATTCCGAAGTTGATTAAATCCTATTCATCGCTGCGATCGCAGCTGAACCCAGCTTTACAGAATTCTGTAAACACTTCGTTTTGAATGTGACCTGATTTTATAATGGCGACTACGAGATCCTCGATGGAATCCGAGTATAAATCGTTTATCGCTTCATTTCATATTCACTGAAATACGAAATAATTTGACAAAAGCTCAAACAATTTTTCTGTACAGACAAATTGAGTATACCATTAGTCAACCGCCTTTATTCAGTCGTTCACGTAATTCAATGACTATTGGGAAGATTGACCCGGAATTTGAAGCAAATAAAATTTCAACGCTCAACGAGATTTATAAAGAATATTTTGTGGGACATTATAATGAACAAAACGTATATGTACGTAGACGAAGTCCCGAGCACCAGCTAGCAGCTGGTGCTCAGGACAGAAGAAGCACTAGACGCCCCAGGACTCTAAATGATCTCCGGCCACCGTGAGCCGTGGTCTGTGGGCGATAGACTTGGGCAGTTCGTCGCCCGATCAGCAACAAGCCCGGGACGAATGCGCTCCTTGTTTGGGAGCGCACACCTCCAGTGGGTATTCGTGCAGACGAAATGTGGCCTGCTCGCACTGATGATGGGCTCGATCAATGATTTTGACCGATCATAGCCTGCTGGGGTCGCAGGTAATGCAGCTACGATCCTGAGACATCAGCGAAGGAACGTGTTTTTTAGTCGGTAGGAAACCGGCACAAAAAAGGAGTATTTATCCGGGAGACGCAAGTGCAAATCCTGCTTACGATAGTATTTTTCTTTTCACAAAAATATATAAACACAGCATCTCGCCTGGTTTCTCCGAAACGGAGGGCAGAAGTGGACATACAAGTTACATAGGCGGTGAGTCTATTGCCATCAACCGGTCAAAAATCCAAACTCCGGGATACTACGGAGAATTCCCTAACAGAAAATCGCAATAATAATTTTCCCAACCTGGAAATCGAACCTAAGACCTAATGCTCAGCAGACGCGCTTCAGACCACCAGACCAACGAAAAAAAAAATGTTTTAATATTCGTTTGAATTCATCTATGTTGTTCAAGATCTCAATACTTATAATTTATGATTTGCTGTCTGTTGTATATGTAACAAACAAGTACTAGAAATATTATTCAGATATCTATATTAGAAGTTATAAGACACTTATTATTTATTATTAGCCTATTTACTTTTCGGATGGCACCATGATATATGGGGTCTTTAACCACAAGCAAGGTCGAGCAGTTCTAAAAATGTTTAAAAAAGTGAGATCACTGTTGTTTGATCCCGTCAAGATAATCTCTATCATCGATCAATGGAATTATCGTGTTTAGCCGGCCTTATCTAAATCTAGCTTTAGATAAAGTTGTGATGTCATTAAAATATGTTTTAACACGAAGTAAATATGGAATATTTCATCATCAGGATCTCCCTGCCCTTATCCTAATTTAGTTGGGGTCGGCGCAGCATGTATCCAACTTCCACTTACAATTTTTTTTTGAAATTGCGCGCTGCTAAAGTTTTGGCAATGTTTTATGGTCGGCTGCCTGCCTGATGTCAACCCTCATTGGGAATGCTGTTGTTCGTGGTAACCGCCACCGACACGGTCTCCTTCTATCTATGTCACACCGAATGTTATCCATGCGCCAGGTTCTGATGTTATTCTACAATCATACTCCACTAACCGGGCCAAATATGGAATGTGATTATATTAAATTTATGTTGTTTTTTTTTTTTATTGTTATTCTTTATTGTACACACGATACACAATACAAATAATGAAAATGAAAAAGGATGTACATGCCATAATACAAGTACCTATGAACGTGAAAACTTAGGTGAACGATGCCATTGCCAGGGTTGCGGTGAATGGAGTAGAGATCGTGGGACCTCGGTTAAGGTTGACGGAGGAAAGTGTGGCTTTTTGTCGTTAGGAGTACCGGCACAGCGCCCATAATGGTGTTTCCACACGTGAAAAAAGTGCACAGTTCCGCCAGGATTTCGGAGACTACAGCTGTTTTTTCGGAAACCCGGAAAGATAAGAGACGAGGACCGTGTAGTTAATCCGGTAGGAACATCATGAGGGAAAAGAACCGACTAATCACGCAGGATACACCCATAACAAGGTTTATCTATCCACTATTTAAAAATGTAGTACATTTTTAAAGTGAAAAAAAATTACTTAGAATATACTTCACCCTCCGAACTAGCTTACAAATATATTACCATAAATTAGAAGAAGAGGGCGGTTTTTGTCGTACAATTGAATGCCTGTAATGTCATCGATAAAATACATACGATATGTTATATCTTATCGAATATGCATAACAATTTACGGACAGGTCATTGTAACGAGACAATTGGCGCCGAATTTGTTTCCGGAGATAACTTATTATTTTGACATAGTAGATATGTATGTATCAAAAAATGTTTTGAAATATCCGATTATCTAAATTCTTTAAAAAAAAAATACTGTTTAATCGGTGAAATGGTGTGTCGATTGAATGATCGATCATACATGCGGCAATTGATTTTATCATGATGGACCAATATCACCGACGCTGCCACTCTGGCAGACTAGCAAAATATAGTAATGAGGACCGTTGAGTGGTCACCGACATCCGCTGAGAATATTACAGGAGAAGAAAACGAAGGGACTACTAATCTGTGCTTCGGAGAGTAGTTCAGCCATGGTCGTCAGAGGAAACAGATAGTCAAATAAATCTCAAAACTGATGTACAAATCAGACAGATCTGGGAGCCGTATTATGTAGGAAAAGGCTAGGAAAATGAGTGTTTGAGAAAAAGTAATCACATGAGGACAGTGGCAGCCTAGTGGTCAAATTACTTAAAACGGTGAATAAAAACATCGTGATGAAACCGGCACACCTAGATGTTCTCGATGGTGTGTAAAGCCATGTCTAAGGCATACAGGTGGCAAAACTCTAATATTAGACTGTTCATCTACCATAAAAAGACTAACAAACACAACTCCAAATGTCTCAGTTTTGTTATCTAACCTCAAAAAGTGAATCAAATTGTCAAAAACTCAAGACCCTCGAACTTGGTTACACGACCGCAGCTAATGAATCAGTGGTCTGACTCACTGGTGTTTACCACATGCCTCACGTATGCGATTACGATCAATAATGGGGGCATTTTTATTGATTCGTGTCACACTAACTTCCAATTGCTTTTATTAAGTAGGGGGCAAAATTTTACTGCTGTGCGTGTGTTATAAATTTTTATTTTTTTTACTGACATAAACAAGAAGAGAAAATATATTGCCATAGACTTGTGCAAATATATAAGTATCGTTCGATAATTTAGTTGAATTTACTAAAATGTGAGTTAGGGGACTCCTAAATAACGTTAGACAAAACCAAATATGACAAATTACGTCACACACAATAAGTCGTGCATAATCAAATAAGCATCGAGCCCGGGGAGCGATTTTTAACCGACTTCTAAATGAGGAGGTTATAAATTCAACTGAGCATATAAAGGCATATACAGTTTTTTTTTTGTAAAACATCAACGCATTCTTAGCGAACGTTAAACTTATAAATTTCGGTTCGGTATAGGGACTGAATAGATAGCAATGGCGCCACCAAAAGACGTATTAAAATGTGCAAGAAGTATTCGCGGTGTCGAGCAGAAGTCGAGATAGCTTAGTGGTCAGAGCTCCTGGTGTATTTATCCGGGAGGCGCGGTTCGAATCCTGCTCGCGATCGTATACTTTTTCCACAAAAATTTATAACTTTATATATAGGCATACTCTGAGTAATGTAAATTTTCGCCACACCGGAACGGAACAAATTTTTATGCATAAAACAACGCTTACAACGGTATGTACACCAATTTACATACGATGTTTTCGTTATATTTCTTTCTATGAAGCTGTACAAGTATCTACAAAAAACCAAGTTCAACAGACCCGAGAACAAAAAATACTAATACCGCTAGTACATGTCCTGTAGCGAAGTTCAACAACATCGAGGAGTTATATTGTAAAGCTTATTTTTAATCGACTTCCAAATAAGAAGGTTGTCAATTTCGACAGAATTTTATTTTATTTTTGGTATGTTTTGTCAAAACAGATTTCAGATAATGATTATTTATAGTGCAATATAATTTACTGCAATAATAATCGGAGAAAGCGGAGACTATTGGGACTAAATGTTTTTCCTATTAGTTTTTCTGTTAACGCGACTATGTGCGGAACGCCTTTGATAAATCAACACCTTGTCTCAAAATCGAAAAAAAAAATATTTCGATATAATGAATTTAAGGATTGGCCACAAAAAGCTTTACTGACCGAGAGGAGTGGGAGAAGGGTAGGGAGACCTTTGCCCTGCAAGTGGGACAACAATGGCTGAATAAAAAAAAAAAAGAATTTAAAAAATATTAGATTTTTTTCCCCTTCAATATTGTACCTACTAACATTTCTCCTTTTAATGGCTTATTCTTCCGTCCCTGGTCCCGTTATTAGGGGTCTTTACTGCGCCAATTAAGTAACACTACACAATTTATATTTTATAATTTGTATAACTAATTTCTGTTATGTATCGTGTGTACAATAAAGAATATATAACTAATTTTAATAAACGTGACGTCAACCCATCAGGCAGCATTTCAAAGGACTTTGTGGTAAAATATAACACTACCATCAATTCCTCACCAGGCCTTTGTGACTTCGTGCGTGCATACTATACGGCAGGCGGGTAGTCAAGCAACGAGACAAGTGTCAAGTTTTGTGCGAGGGTCCGCGGTGCGTGACGGATGCGTGCATGCGTGCTCGCTTCCCATGACTCGCGGCGGAACATATGCGACCAATTTCTTTGTTTTTGTTACTAAGTTGGGGGAAACTCAAGTCTTAGAGTATTTTTGGAACAATAGGGGAATCCTTCAATAATTTCTTACGATGCTATCGTTTAAAAGGGAAGAAATATTTGTCGTTACGATCGAAAATTACCTATAAACAAGCTTTTATTTTTATTACTTCCGAAAGTAATGGTTAAATACAAGTTTGCATAAAAAATGTTTATTTGACATAACCAGTAAGGACACAACTAATGTAGTTAAACAAAAAGACAACATCAATGTTAGTGTTCATTGTGTGCCTCAGAGCTGTGCCAAAACAGGTCTAATTCAGCAAAATGCCATGACAATTTTTTCGGTGCCTAGCTAAACCTAGTCAAAAAAAAAAAAAACTAACCATCCGAATTATGGACAGAAAATATATATAACCTAATAGGGACACGCTATTTAGGGTAATGAAAGACATTTTAATTCCAATGATTTACTTAACGTATGAAAGCAGCGAATAGCCATATACGGAAATAGATCACTGACAATGAACGAACATAGACCATTTCTCCTCATTAGTTTCACACTAAGAGGCCCCACAGACTACAGACCAAACGATCCTCTGTGTCCGCCCCGTCCGATTAGTTTTATAAATATGAAATTAATTCTGTCAATATCCGTAGGTCTACGGCCATAACACATTGCAACTGACAAAACATTATAGTCATCTAAGTTTGGGCTGTATAAAAATGCAGTAGGCCATGGCAACCGAATAAAAAAGAAAGAACTAATTGAACAGTTTCACTGCGCTTTTAAAAGGGCAAGACTTTCATTACGTTACCAACCTAAGTAATTTCATTTCGCGCAACTTGGGAAAGAGAGGTTATCCTACGTACAGAAGTGAAATGCAATTTGTCCGGGTTGAATGAACCAAGCAATTCCTTCAAAGAGTAATTCTAGCTTCTAAAGTAAAACTGTAAAATACTATAGAAAAACGCACAGCGGTGCCGTTTTTCTTAACAGCACGTTTTGTCATGAGACAGTTACCCAGTTACGTAGCTTTAGGAAATATTTACACAACAATATACGGTTCATTACCGTTTTTGGTAATTCAATCTTGCTATACACTAATACACGGTCTGGTTATGACATCATTTGTGTCGTATTTCTGTTTTATTACTTTCGAAACTATTATTTACACTAGATGTGCCCCGCCATTTTGTCGGCGGTATTATTCCCAGGGATAAGAGGAATGATCCCGTTGTCTTCCATTCAAAGGCCTGCTATCCGTCATTGTATTTCTTTTTAGTCTATGCTCCAAGTAGGAGGAGTCTAGCTCGTAGCTGTTTGGAACAAACTCTATGGATGTTTTCACCCAAACCTAATCGGGCAGATGGGGTCCAATACAGTTTAAATTTTCTTTCTTTCTTTCTATATATTATTTTTTTATCCAAAATCAGACCAAACTTAGACCCTTGGTCGGTGTGGCCGAGGACATAGAGGATTTGATGGAGCACATAGATCCAGAAGAAATCTATTCACTCTAAGAAGAGTGGATAGATTTGGGGAAAACGACAGTTGTGGAGTTGATGCAACTGCCCAGACCCGTCTCCCACAACGAACTAACAAGAGGAAAACAATAACCCTCTCCCAGTACAGGCACCGACTCCAAAATTAACAGATTATTATTATATATTGTAATTTTAAAATTATTTTATTATAAGCAAATTTTGATATTATTTTGAACTTTTTAGTGTAGTGGATTTTTGAAGGCGGTTTTTATTTTTTGTTTAAAATTAATTTATTTTAGTCTTTTTAGTTTTAAGTCTAATATATATACTGTATAGGTCATATATAAGTTTGTATACTTCATACATAAGTTAATTTAGTAATTTAATAATATGGGTAGGCCTTCGAAAGCCGCTAGGACTTAATAACTGCATCGGTGAAATGTTTGTGTACAACAGTGGACACTTCTGCCTACCCCATCGGGCAATACAGGCATGATGCTATGTATGTATTGAGTGGCATGAACTATACATGGATAAGCGATTACAGCAATTGCGAGTGATTTGCTGTGATTTATTGAAGAGTTCCATTGTCTAACTTCGAAGATCTTCATCAGATCTTCACTAAATTGAAATGGAACCATTTCTGGGGACTACTCTTGCAAACAAATATATCGACGGACATACATACAAAACAAGGTAGCTACTGTAAAACGTTGAGGAGTTCCCTTGACTGCCCTTCGTCTTCATCAGACCCCTAATGACAGTCACAACCCATCTAGGTGTAAAGTTTTCATCAGTACAAATTAATCAAGCCCAAACACCAGGTAATTGCTGTAAATCGTTAAAGAGTTCCCTAGATCGTCTTTCGGCTCCATCATCAGATCGACTCCAGACCTTCATTTAATAGTAGTGCTTTAAAATACTTAATGAAAAAATTAACAAACGCACTAGTCGCCCCTACGATTTTCGAAGGTTTCCCTCGATTTCTCGGAGATGCCATCATCAGATCCTAGTTTCCTTATCATGGTACCACCGTTGGGATATCTTCTATCCAACAAAAAAAGAATTATCAAAATCGGTTCATAAACGACGAAGTTATCCCCGAACACACATAAAAAAAAAAAAAAAAAAAAAAAAAATATATACAGTCGAATTGAGAAACCTCCTCCTTTTTTGGAAGTCGGTTAATAAAATCCGTACAGTGCCACTATACGATCGACTTTCGTTCTGTCTGCCAGTCTGACCTTTGGATAGTCTTAAAGGGATAAGTTATCTCACGAGTTAATTAGTGCAACTATTAAAATAGATTAGGTTTAATGGTTAAAGTTAATAACCATACTGTGACTTTAGAATAATAAGGTGGAGTCGTCAGCTCATTTATTCAAATGTCTATAAGCTTTATACGAGAGATCCATGGAATTTGCCCGTCAACTTAGATTAGGAATATCTAGTGCCAAGGAAAAGGGATGTTCGAAACTGGCAATACTAATACATTAGGCCGCACTTTGGTGATAACACCTACCTTAAGCTGGCCTATCGTAGTAGGCAGTTTCAACAGTATGCGAGGCTAGCCTATACTGGTTCTGTTACCACTGTCCTGCGGCCTAGCGTACATCCGCTCGTGATGTGCAACCAGCCTGATTGCACCTGGTTCTTCCTTCTCCTGAAGAGTCGTTTTCTTTCTAAGTCTAAGATCTAAAACAATTCTTCTTCTTGTTGGTTTATAACAATTTACGAGACATACCGATGGGTTGGAGAACTCTTATGTTGGAAACGTTCCATAAAGAAGTGCACCCAAATTATGCATGCATGCTTACTAAGTACTTACTTAGGTACTTCTGAGCGGTTAAAAGTGTCTTTTTATGATTTTTTCATAACAACACTCCCCGTTTTACAAGACTGGCCATCTCTACATAACGTTCGCATATTATATCAAAATATGCAAACATTTTTCAGTATGAATCTACATAAAAGCGTGAATTTATGGCCAAACTTATAGCAGTTCAAAAAGTTTGGTGATACGAACTTTTTCGTCTCTATGGCTAGACGCAGAATGGCAATTAAGATTTCAAAAGATGTTCTATTGTCTATGCTCTAACAGACAGGAGTTCAATAAACTATAAAATGTTATTTTGGACAATATTTATATTGCGCAGCGCACATTTTCAACATTAAAAGATAAAATAAATCGAGACGATTCGGATATTGAGTGATCAATCTTGTTTTTAATCAATGCACGTGTTTTTTTTTTGGCACCGAAAGTTGTATTGATGTATTCAATAAAAATGGATTATTATATAAAAACATGTGTATTTTAAATAGAAACATTGTAAACAGGTCAAAATATTAACCTTGCTAAAGGAATTCAGGGTTTTCCCAAAACACAAAACGGATGACTACGGATGGTAGCCTTCCTTATAAAGCAGCAGGTAGTAAAATTCAAGGAGGACTTTATCCGAGACTCCGAACCTATGACTTACGCCTAAATGTGTATCAAAATAAAATAACGATGGTTTATCCAATATAGCAAATCTTTGTATGCCAAAGCGAGTCTAAAATTCTAGATTAAGTTCAGAATTTAGGCGCACTTCAAAAAGTAACTTCGTGTTCGCACTGACAAAGAGATTTCAAAGACAGAGCTAAGACAAATTAATTTAAAAAAATGCTTCTATATATAACGTAAATATCGATGTTACCTAATTTATCTTAGCATAATATTAAGAAGGGACCTATAAAAAAAAACATAAAGAAAACGTACAAAACATCACAAAGGTTATCTCCAGCTAAACACTGGCCACATACATACATCACCATAACGAATAAAACGAAATCAAACTCACCCATAAATCCTATTGATGCTAGCGCACTCGTGGTTGCCACGTAAAAGGAAGAAATTCTCTGGGTACTTGATTTTGTACGCAAGGAGCAGACATATGGTCTCCAGCGACTGCTTGCCACGGTCCACGTAGTCGCCCAGGAACAAGTAGTTGGACTCTGGGGGGAAGCCTCCGTACTCGAACAACCTTAGGAGGTCGTAGTACTGGCCGTGGATGTCACCTGTGGAAGAAGGGAATTACGTTTATATAATGCCCCTCCATTAACTTAACTCGTGGCTAAGTAACAGCCGCACGAAGTTAAAACTGGCCGCGTTTAGTCTGTGATTAAAATTTCATATTCTAGACACGTTCGTGCTTTCGGAGAGCATGTTAAATGATCAACCGCTCTAGTTTGTCAAACAGATCTATGAAGATGGCTACGGTCTTATCACGAGTTATCGTGTTTATCCAGTAACTGGATTGTGGAGGTCAGTTGCTCCATGTAAAAGGCTGATATTAAACTGCATCTGGTTAGACTGGAAGCCTACCCTAATACCGACAGTTGGGCAAAGGCTAGGCAGATTTAAATTGCAGAGGTTTTCCGTGTCTTCGATGCCGATTCTTAGGACAGTAAGTCCATATATTAATTGGCAAAACTTTAACAGAATGACCGTTGAAGTAATATAATTATATATTAATGTTTTTGTTACTATCGATGTACGAGGGGCGTTCAATGTATTCTCGGTATGGGGGTGATTTAATAATGATGTGGGTAATTTGACTAATTAATTAAGTAATGACATTATCTGAGGGTATAAATATGAAATTTCATATAGTTCGGATCATTAGTTTGCTAGTTACCCTTAGTCAACGACAACTGGAATGGCTAACGTGACAATGTCGAAGAAAATCGAGCACCGCGATGTGATTAAATTCCTTACCAAACAAGGAAAAAAGTCAAAAAACTATTCACGAAGCGATAGTGGCTGTTTACCAAGATTCTGCACCTTCGTTATCGACAGTACAAAAGTCGTCAAGTGAATTTAAAAGGGGCAGAGAGAGTATTGAAGATGACACTCGCTCGGGCGGCCCGGTTACTGCCTCTACGGAAGAAAACGTGAAAAAAGTTGAGAAGTTAATACTGGAGGATGCCCGAATGAAGGTCAAAATTATAGCAGATATATCAGTGCAAGATGGGTGCCGCGAATGCTCACGGCGCCTCAAAAACAAGTGCGAATCGAGTGCTGTAGAGAGTTTTTAGAGCTCTGTGGTGAAGACCCATCAAGTATTTTCGATCGAATTGTTACTGGAGATGAAACGTGGGTTCACCATTATGACCCTGAAAGTAAGCAGGAGTCCATGCAGTGGCACAAGAAGGGTAGTGCCCCCCCTAAGAAATTCAAAGTCGTTCCGTCTGCCGGAAAAGTCATGGCCACGATGTTTTGGGACTCAAAGGGAATTTTGTTGATTGAGTACACAAAAAAAGGTGAAACCATAAACGCAGCATCCTACGCATCCACTTGGAGAAATTTACGGGAGGCAATTAAAGAAAAAAGACGGGGTAAACCGCCGGTGTGTTGCTTCTTCACGACAACGCCCCAGTCCACACGGCGCGCGTTGCCAAGGCTGCTGTGCGAGATTGTGGTTTCGAAGAAATAAACCACCCACCCTATAGTCCAGACTTAGCCCCTAGCGATTATTATTTGTTCCTTAATTTGAAGAAAGATCTTCGGGGAAAACGATTTTCCAACGATGAAGAGCTTAAGGCGGCCATAAATGCGCATTTTTCAGAGAAGGAGGAAAGTAATTTTTTATAGGGTATTGAAAATTTAATTTCGAGATGTAACAAATGCATTGAGGTTATGGGGGATTATATTGAAAAATAAAATAATTTTATTTGAATTAAGTTTTTTTTTCATACCGATACCGAGAATACATTGAACGCCCCTCGTAAGATCGGGGTTAACGAACTTTCACGCAATTTACCTGATGGCCCAGTGTTGTCATATTAGTGAAAGTTTGTTGAGCTCTAATGATTTATTATAGTAAAGTTTTGTCAACCTATTCAATTTTTTACCTTGTTCACGCGGCTTAAGGTTAGAATTGATATACACATATGACGAAAAATGTTAATACAGTATAGTGGCAATGTAAATAAGGAATTATCCTTCATTCGTTCTTTTTCTCTGCAATTTGTTGCAAGATTTTAATTTGATATTTATGTTCATAGAGTATAAGAATTGGCCAATGATACCATAGATTAAGAATCATTACGTGATTAGTCGCCAGCAATATGTCTAAAGTCAAACATATGGTCATGCTAAACATTAATAGCTGAACGTTTAAGTATGATTATTAGTAGCATAGACATGCATACAATGGCCTATGACATAACATGGTCTAGTATGAAATTCGAATTTAAATAGATGGAAAACTAGCAGGATTTATAGTACCCTAGAATCTGTATAAAATGTTGAAAGTTTTATGTTTTTCACTAGACACATTAATGACTGGTAAAAACAACAAACATTATCCTTTCGATAATATTAATCATGTGAATATTTACTGAAACGTAATTCTTGTTACAGTATTTACTGATGATTTTTCCATACTCTGGGAGTCATGAGACATTGTGCTGATCATTTATGTTAGTTATAATGTTATTTTTTTAACCATACTACTCCTTCCGTATTTCGGTCACGGCGGACTATCTCCACGGAGATTAGCCAAGTACGCAGGAGATATTATAGTGCACAAGAGTATGCTCAAACACAGGTGCACTCCCTCTTCCTTCACTCTCATATTCCGGTGGGACGGCAATCCGACACGACCGGAGTGAGATTAGGCGCAGGTCCGGCGGCGGCTTTACGTGCTCGCCGAAGCGCGGGGGGGTCACACCGCCAACTTCCTGACTCTCCGGGCTGCTACTGAGAATTTCCTAACAGAAAAACTCAATAACATTGCCCGAGCTGGGAATCGAACCTCCTGGGTCCTCAAGCTCAGCAGCCGCGCTTGCGACCACTAGACCAACGAGGCAGTCAAACCATACAAATCAACAATTTACACAATAGAATTTTATTTCAGATAACACTGTTATCATGTTGCAGAAGCATAGTGTGTGGGGCTTAAATGATTTTAATTGTTTATTTTGTGTAACAGAACTTTCACTATTCTATTATATTTAATTAAATATCATTTCACAGATCCGAGTATCTTTGTGAGTGAATAACTGCGTAATTATCTCAAACTTCTACTTTTTTGCTAGAACAGCAATAAAAGTTTGACAAAAATGATAGTGTTGTAAAGAATATATTTGCATAGCTATATCATTCATTGTACACAATACTTAAGGCAAACATTACTGATATATCTTCTAAATCCATTTATATATGAGTAGTAAATTTAGGAAAATAAAAATTCTGGAAAGAAAAATATGATGATGAGAAAGATCTAATCCTGATTTGAACCTTGGATATTTATCCGGGATACAGGTACTTTACTTTCCACAACCATTTTTAACATAAACTGGTCAGTAGTTGTAGCACATATAGCCTCTCAAATTCTATTCTATTGTGAAGTAATGCGAAACTAAGCCTCACATGATGTCAATAAACTCATACAATGTAAAATGTAAAATGCTGTTGTCAGCAACACATAAATAAATACTGTATGTATTGTGATTACCGTAAATTCTGGATGCAAAATATTTACACTCAATTTTTTTTTTTTTTTTGTGGCTATAGTGTCACTTAGACCATAAGAGGTCTATTGTGATCGCCATTTTGTGATTAAATTAGAGTTCATCCCTGAACCCTGCCGCTTTGATGAACTGCAGCATTTTCATCTGGGCCCAAAATATACTTCCCTAGATGAGTGTAGCGCTTGTGTATCAGCGGTCCATATTCCCCCAAATGGTGAAGTGGTCAGCCTCTTTACACCGTCTGCAGGTTTGTGTCTCGCTTAGCCTCAGGTTGAACATGTGCTTATTTAAGCAGCAGTGTCCTGTTAAGGCTCTTGCCACTATGCCATGAGTACCATACTATAACCTCTAACACAGTCTCATCTATCAATTTTCATTTATTAGGAGGGAGGTGTACCAGTGTAAAACTACCAGATTATGAAATCTTTACTTAAGCATTAACTTTTTTAAACTTGTTTTTTTTTTCACGCCACAATGAATAGTCAAAATTCAATAATTATGATGAAATAATTAGAATAACAATTCATGAAGAATAAATCAGGAAATGACTGATTTGAGTCAATGTATCATTGAAGATAAGATAGAGAAACATTTCTGATAACAATACCTTTGTTTTACAAGCTGAAATGAATTTGTTTGAAAACGCCATGTGATATTTTAGTATTTGCATTGTCACTCTAGGTTTTGACATGTCACATCTGTGGATTATGGCACATGAGCGCAGGTAGCCATTGAAATTAAAAAATTCTTGATTTTTTGTATTAAGATCAGTCTAGTTGGATAGCAATATATAAACTGGGAACTGTAATGAATTTTAGCATGTCCCCATATGTTAAATGTTACAATTAATAAGATAAAATATAAATGACACATAAATTTTGAAAATTATATCTAAATGTAATAATATGATAATAAATCTAAAGTTAATAAAAATCATTATCTGTAGAGACTGATGGAATTCACTGAATTTTATATTAATAAATGAAATAAAATGAATTTTGGTCTTAGTGCTATCACTGTTGCTTCATCTTGTGTTAGAGACGGCACAAGTGCAACGTAAAATTGAAATACATTTGAGAATTCCATCATTACACTTATTTGATTTCTATAAAACACTGATTTATGTCATACATGCATTAATGACACAAATTCCCTGGGTCTCAAAGCCCAAACTTTGATTGTAGATACCATGCAGTAATAGGCAAATGTGAAAAAGTAATTTATTTACATTATTTAATATTTATAAGGAAATAAAATTACTATGCTCAAGGCTAGAACACAGAAATAAAAAAAATGAATACCTAAATAAAATTAACATTAAATACTTTTGGAGAAACTAACAAGAGTTATTATGACTACTAATATATAACTCTTTTTATCATGTGGTGGATGAACAACCGAGTGTTAGAGTCTAAACCACCCGTAGGTTTCGTGGCTTTTCATACAATCGAGAACATCTCTCATGTGTGCTGGTTTACTTACAATGTTTTCCTTCACCATTTCAAGCAAGTGATAATTAAATTATAATACACACATGACTTCGAAAAGACAGTGGTGTGTGCCTTGGATTTGAACTTGCGACCTTTGACTTGCCTTGTCATACCACTAGGCTATCACTGCTCAGGCAGCAGTAAATAATGCTTTAATGATAGTGATGTGAGTAGGTGGTTAATAATTTGTTTTGAATATTATGTAACACTATAATCTAAATACTAAAACAAAGGAAACAGTGTAATACATAAACACAAGGTACTTTTGTGTCATGATAATAAAGGTATAAAATTCATTTGTCAAATATTTAATATTTTAACTAATGGTTAACCACAATATGCAGAATTGGATAATTTTGGGCTATACATACAATGGCAGAAGATCCTTTTCAAGAGAGAAAGTTTAAATCAAAATAAAATGTTTTATGCTAGAGATCAGGCTATGAGCTGTGGCATGAGAGAGGTCTGGCTGTCACATAATAAATAATAGGTACATATTTTTTGATAATAAAGTTCTGCTCCACTGTTATCATCAGCTAAACATATTTCAAATATTTATTTTATATTATGGAGACGTTTTAAAGTACCTGATAGAAGAGGAAATTGAAAATAAAATATCCTTGGTCAGTGGTACATAAATGAAAAGGGAAACATAAAAAATTCAAAGGAAGAAATTTGTGAAGTAATGAAAACCGGTTAAACAGATAGTTTTCGTAAAAATAATCGCCGGAAGAGGGTAATTAACAAAGCACTTGTCGAAATACCGTCACATAACAATGTTTCTGAGCCACATTAACCTTTTCTAAAGTTCAAGAGTGGCTAGACGACTAAAAATTGTAGTTTCAACATTTGGAAAGTGGTAGGTTGCAATGGAGGTTAGAAGTGGACATAGGTACAGCTGGGGGCACTTACCACAAATTTTTAGCGGCGCTTCCAATTCAAGTAATATCGGTTGTGACAAGAATATTTCCCGCGATTTCAAGCATAGCCCTTTTATCTCTATTTCCGTTAACTGTACATTCATTCCAGGCTTTTCGCCCCGAACTGAAAACAAACGTAAACATAATCACCAACACAGAAGAACCACAACCTATTCGCACATTTATCACGTTTCTACACTAATATTCTTTCATATTTCACTGACTTTAGGGCGTAACACTTGTAACTTTGTTTATTTCAAACCGTATCAACATTTACCTTTTAGTAATTTTTTTATTACGTTATCGATGTTTAACTCATCTGTGTCTCTGTCTGCCATTTGATATAATTATTGTGTACGGAATATAGCTAAATAGAACAGGCAAAGGAAGAAAGATTATGAAGATATTTGCCGATTTCTGAAAGGTACAACCTATTTCAATTCTCGGCTAAAATGAATTTCAATGGCGGAGACATCACTCACACACACAAACAAGTGAAACACATCATCGATGTTTCCAGTTCATGGTTTAAGTTTCCATTTTTTATGGGTAAATGGAATAGAATGTTTATAATTTTGCGGAAAGTTACAATATTAATTTTTTATATTAATATTATAAGAACAGGACAATAAATAAACAATATATTGTTTACAATGACATTAAAACAAATATACAGTTAAAAGGAGTTATTTTTCTAAAGAATAAAATTATGGGTATTAATCTCTTACAAAGTATTAACCGAGTATATAATGAATCAATATAAAGCAACTACTTTAACACTTATGAAATAACATGACTACTTAAGATTTACGCTATTCATGGTAATTCTATTGTAGCTAGCAACCTTAATCTTAACGTGAATGTTGCCAGGCTTGAAAAATAATGTTGCAATTGATAAATACATTTATCATAATTGCCACAAATCTAAATAAAATTCTACTATTTTTTAAATTTCAACGATCTTTAGTGTTGCTAGGTAGTAGAGTTTACCTAACGCGTAACGTGGCCGCATTTATAAAAATAATAATTTTATTGGGCCTATCCATTTATGGAAAAGGATATACCACTTCTTCACTCTCACTGTGGTTAAATTTTATTTAATTAGAGTATTAGTAGAAAGAAAGAAATAATTTATTTTAGTCTCACTGCTTAATTAACATAAAACAGTAAGGATACACACAGGATGTGTATGTTACACACTAGATGCTTCATTATGCCACCTGCGCGAGACCAAAAAAGTCCCTATCTAGGTAAACCAACAGTAGGTATTAAAAGCATTCATTATAAGGTTATTTAAAGAAATACCGGGTACGTTACAGACCTTCTATGCCATGTTATTGTATAGCAATCACCGTCCCTCATTCATCTTAATAAAAATAAACTCGTAAAATCTTCACTATATTTATTTATCTTTTTTTTTACAATATATCCACAAGGCTCTCAAACTAAAAATTTCTGCCAAAAATGCATATTACAACCTTAACTTTAATATGAAGCGCTTAGCTGTAATATTATTATGTTAATTTACTAAATTATTCAACATTGATGCACATAAGTTGTAATAAATAATTCATTTGTTTAGTCTTTCTTAGATCCTCTGTATGGGTGTCGTTTACTGTAAGAAAAAATATAATATTAAAATAATCCCATTTAGGTCTGATTTTAGAAGACTTATGGAATTCTGGAAATAGACGAAAAAATCTTAAAAAAGAATTATGTGGGTTCAGGACTTAATTGCTTAAGATTTGATTTTAATCTGATAACGATTTCCAAAGGAACAATTTAATAAGGACATGTTTTAAAATTCTGACAACAGCTATTAATAGGGAAATACGTAAACTTACGCAGGTATGGTGAGGGTGTAGATCTCGAACTTAGTGTTAATGTCCTCGAGGTGGAAGATCGAATCGATATATTCTTTAGTGGCTAGCACAGCCGGCGTCTCGAACACCAGGTTCATTATGTAGTCCTCCACGCAACTATAAGTAAACGGAGCAATTAACGTACGGCACTGAATTTTATATACTTTTTAGTTTACAGTCTCAGGAGTCATAGGACCTTGCGTACGGTTTACAACAAAATATTAGCAAGAGCTACTGATAATTCAAGATATGTCTTTGAAAAAGCATTAACGCATGCTTAGCGAACTCTAAAGTTACAATATTAAATGGAAAAAGAATACGGACTGGTCGTCGAGATGGCTTAGTTGGTCAGAGCGCCTGGAGTATCTATCCGGGAGGCGCAGGTTCGAATCCTGTTCGCGACCGTATTCTTTTTCCATTTAATATTGTAACTTAAGAGCTACTGATGGTTTAGTTGTTTCCCTTTGAGCCACTTCAGGACTACTAATTGCTAATGAATCTATTGCAATATACTTGGCGGATTATTTTTAATGTCATAAATCCACTCCGCCAATCTGCGCACTCGCTTATGTCTTTAGAATAGAATAGATTAATGTTTATTATACACCATCAGAGTAACATTTATAAATTTCCATTATTATTTACGAGTACAATGGCTAACAGCGATATCTACCACCGTTGGATGGATAGGAAAGAATTTAAAATGTATTATGCAATCAACCTATAGACAGACTATAAGTCGTAGACTGTGGGGTGTCCTATGGACGTCTAGCCTCATCAGCTAGCTTGTCAAATTGGCCGCCATACCTAAAGCTCAAAGTTTCACCCAGTACCCATAGGTACTGAGGTATTTGGTGGCTTAACCAGCGTGACTAACTACAAAGCTGATCACTCATTACAATTAAATACATATTTATAGCAGGGTTGGCTATTAACAATACCTCAAAAGAGGTTTGACTAATTTTAATGCTAACGAAAAGAATAAAATTTTCCAAAGGGTACTTTGAATTTTTGTGATATGGCAACATCTACATAAAAGCGCTCACGTCCATCGCCACGCGCAGTCTTATCTGGCGAGTATTCTATATGGCATGGAGTGATGGAGTCTGTACCTTCTAATGCCGTATTCATTAATTCAAGCCCTAATGCAATACAATATAAGTACATCAAATCGTACAAGTAAGATGATATAACTTACTAAGCGCACGGCTGGTACGGTACAAGCTTCTCGATCCTGTTAGGTCTCAGGATCTCTACGTATGGGTCTGCTACGAGTTTACTGGTGGGCGGCCCCGGAGGGCCCTTGCGGGCTTTCGGTGTTGGAGGTGGTGGCTAATAGTGATAACACAAAACTTAAATAACATAAAAAACAAAAGCAAAATAATCAAAACAAGATTAGATTTGTCTAGATTGCATTTTGTTTCATCAAAAGCAAAAGTTATACATATTTCTGGAAAGAAAATTAAGATCTTCAGCAGATTTGAACTCGCACCTCCCGGATAAATAGCGCCTGGAGTATTTATCCGGGAGGCGCCAGTTCAGATCGTGTTCGCGATCCCATGCGTTATTATTATATATATAATAAACCGGCCGATAACTGTCCCACTGCAGGGCAAGGGCCTCTTCTCATACAGAGAAGGCACGAGCTTAATCACCACGCTAGCTCACTGCGGGTTGGCGATTTCAGACTACCAAGTCCAGGTTTCCTCACGATGTTTTCCTTCACCGTATGTTAGTGATGTCTTAGATTAACTAAGAAAGTACATATGACATGGAAAAAGTCACATTGGTACATGCCAGGTTTGAACCCACAACCTGTGGCTCAGGAGGCGGGCCCGTAACCACTCGGCCACCACGACACTCTATTATATACATTTTACTACACATTAATATATATATTATTATGCATTTGAATGATTCAGCTGTAGAAGCCGAAGTGTTTAATTTATATATGACAAAGAAACAGCTACCGACTCATTTTACAACAATAAATATTAATACTAAATAAATAATATCTACTTTATTGCAGGCACATAGACCACAAACGAACATAGAACCAAACTGTCACCAAGAAGGTTGGGAAAAGGCAACTTCATATTTTCAACGAAACAGCGAAAAATTAAAAGACCTTCTTGGTGACAGTCAAATTATTAACTTTGTTACGAATACCTTACTCTTTTCACCGTGTGTTGTTGGCGATCGTCCTGCCATAAGTAGCGGGTACGAAAATTTTCTCAAGGTTTTGATTTGCCCGATTACTAAACTGGATTGCCTACATTATTTTTATTTGCAACAAAACATTTTTTTATTTTGACAGTTCTATACAGTATGACAAGTTAGCAAGTTAGGATATAAAAAATATAAAATTATACCGAAAAAAACTTTTTACTTGTTTTAAAAATAAAACTCCATAAATAGATTCTAATAAAAATGGGCAGTAATAAAAATAACTGATCTTTTTTAAAACCTATTTCACTGTTACTTTGAAAACCTGTAGTTAGTAGTAGGCATCTTATACCTTGACAGCGCCATACACCACTTGGATCAGGCTCTTGACTTCAGCCTCTAGGATCCGGAGGAATTTAGACACATTCCACCTGGTCACGTCCTTGTGGTTGCCCAGGAGTGACAGCAACGGAGTGCAGTCGCATCTTGACAGTCTAAGAGTATATCAATGAAATGAGGAGCTTAGGACATTGCGAAATTCGATGTGACAATAAACTAGGTACGCTGGGTCGTATTGGGCGGGATCTGTCTCTGCTAGCATAGCAGAGACCTATGAGAGATAACTGTAGGGAAATGGCCTCTTTATGTGAGACCGTGATGGTCCAGAAGGAGGCTGCTGAGCGGGATCGTGAGAGAGCAGATCCCGCTCGGAGAAGGCGTCGGGGAGGCAACCGCCCCGAAGCCTAACATGCATCACTTAAAGCAGGCGGGCCTTTGGGACCGTGGGTGCGCAGAAAGGGGGCTCTGTCTACCCATGAAGTGTTCCTAGAGAAGACACGGTACCACAGTAGTCAGGTGCTGCCGTGAACAGCAAGGCTCAGGGGAGACCACTTTATAATCTTGCTAGGGATGTGCTCTAATAGACGTGGCACGGCGGGGATTCTGGAGCTGCTCTATTGAGAGGACCCAGTGCCCCCCTCCATGTGCTGATGGTGACCACTGGTGTGGTTTTAGTGAGGTAAAAATCTCCCACTCCCCGGTCTTTTTCCTAACGCCAGTCGCCTTTTTTAAGGTTTCAACCCGAAAACAAAAAAAGGTACGGTAGGCAAAAATATTACGTAGCATTAAATATAACAGCTTGGGTCAATACCTGCCAAAATAGTTGAAGCACTTAATAATTATATTCCGCAAAATTTTACGACTTCCAAGTAATACAGAATTTTCGAAAGTATCGAACTATAAGACTTGTCAATCAAAAAGCATAGCTTAGTAGCAGACAATGTGGATTTGGATGGCATACCACTCTTAAGATTTTCATGTCTTAAGTAAAAAAACAACAGTATTTTGTGGTTGCTTACTTAACAAGATCGTCAATGCCCTTCAGCACCTTCATTATAGTGGCATCAGCTGCGTTGTTCAGCTCCAGCCTATGCTGCGTCCTCGCTCGCTGTTTTTCCAAGTCCTTCGACAGTCCAGCTATTCTTTTATCTTGCTTCTCTTCGCGAGCTTCGTTGACATCGCGCTGGTCCACTTAAATTAAATGAAGCATATATAATTTTATGAGAGAAAATAATGAAATAATTTTGTTGATTCACTTAAGCGCTCATTTTAGGGAAATTCCGACTAGTTTCTAGAATTTTTAAAATTGACGTGGCGGGTCGAACTCGTTCGACCCCAGAGTTCGGACACATATGTCTAGTAAAAGCTATTTTAAAAATATACAAAATAATATTATACTGAGGACCTCGACGGTTGTGAATATAAATAATAGCAATTTGAGCGGGAAAATGTAAAGTGCACGTTGTCGGTTTTATATTGTTTTCCAAAACTTGTGTTTCACCGAAGTATAATGTGTAATTATGGTGGATAATTAACCATTAAGTGTTCATGAAGGTGTGCGAAGTGTGGGCAAATTGTATAAAATTGAAAATCATGACTTTTTGTGTTCACTCCTAAACTCCATCGAAGACTAAGTAAAATTTTCACCGTTTCACTGGGGCAACGCGTGCAACAACTTTTAATACTTGATACTGGCAAGCACAAAAAGTGCGGCGCCATGTAATAAATAATCCCATGACGGGAACTATTATTACTTGATTACTCCATATACTTGACACTGGCAAATACACAAAAAGTGTGGAACATTACGGGAAAAAAATTGCAATCGATAACTCAACTTGAAGGCCTACAGGCGGCTTTAACAACTCCGACATCAGGTTGGCTTCTAATACGATAGAAGTTGCCAACATTGGGTTTGGTAGAAATGCTAGATCAGGTTCAAATGTAAGCAGAACCTCTTATCCGATAATCTTGTCCTATCCTAAAACTTTGCGAGCTCTTGTCACCAAGGAGTTTCTTTGGAGTTCAAGGGTAGTTATGCAATCATATCTTATTTTCTAGACTACAGCTTGTCTTTTAGGAAAAATGAATGAATGAACAATAAAAAATATTAGGATTATTAGGATTAAACTCACAAATCCTTTGTCTAAGTACTTCAAGCTGCCTCCTGAGAATGATGGATTCTTGCAAAACTTGACAGAGCAGAATAAAGCAGGAAAAGTTCTCAATCTCATCAATTTGGAAGTGGTTTATGATCATAGCCACTCTGTCGGACCCGGCGTATTTCTAGAATAGTCCCAATAATTTGATACGAGAATGAATGAAGAAGTTTAGGATCGGCGATCTTATCACGATAAACTACCTACATCGCGAGCTACTCTCTCTTTCGACACGTAATTATTTTTTATTATTTGGTGCTTATTTATTGTGTTGGGGATAGTCTCGTTGGGAAATCCAATTATTTTCAGCCTAGTTTACAATATTTTAAACGTTTCACCATCTCGGGCTGGAATCACCTACAGTGGTACACGACGTGTACGATGGTTATAGGCCTCTCTTCTTTTTGTTAACTTTTTCGATGTTCTGTGACTGTCTTCTGGATCAACGTGCTACATTCTGGGCCACACCATCGCTTACCATTAAGCATTAGCTGGCCAAACGTAGAACCATTACTGATAAAAAAAAAACTGTCACACATGTTTTTCCTTTGCCTTTTATAATGTCATCAATCCAACGCGGTTTAGAATGACCGGAAGCACATAAGCAGGTAAACTTGCTGCTTTCATGATCTGTTAATAAACTGTTATACTTACAAATATTTCGTCAAGCAAAGCGTCATGCTTGGCTATGTCTTGCTCACACGCCTGTATTTCTTCCTGCCGTTTTATATCCTCCTTTTCATCAGCCTCACAGATCCTTCTGGAGCCCTTAACTCGTAGGAACTCTTCTAATTTCGCGAGGTGATTAAGCTCGCCTTCGTATGCTTGCATCTCCTGGATATTAAAATTAGGAATGATTAACGAACAAGCTTATGTAATTACTCTGCCGGATAGATCTGCCTTTAGATTATCGTCTTTGTTATTAATATATCAAAAACGTCGCTGTAAACGTTCACCTGTAGACCATTTTCTAGCAACAAACAAATGAATAGTGCCTAATATTGAAAATGAATCATCACGTTTTGGAAAAATGAGGGTTATCACGGACACTGCTCGTGCCCTGGACTTCTTAAAACACTTTTTAACAGACTAACACTGACACAACAATTGCCTATTTATTATGCAAAGTTTGGGAACTGGGAATACGCACAGAAATATCCCTATTTAATTGAAAAAGTCCCTTCCACTTCAGCGCTTCCAGTTTGCGACAGCACTCGTCTCTGTCTGCGAAAGCCATTGAGGCAATCTCGAATATGTCCATGAGGTACATCTTGCCTTTCACCAACTTGCCTATGGTGCGGTTCCATTGGATGTTGAAGCCATTCCTGGTGTTAAAATAAATTACAAAAATTATACTTTTTAGTTTTTAGCAGCCCGGGGTGTTTAGAATTGTACCCGGTTAACGACAAAAGGCTCACCACCTATATAGGGCTTAATAACAGCGTTAGTGAAATGTGGGTGTACAACTGTGTACTCCTCTGCCTACCCCTTCAGTAATCACAGGTGTGATATGTTATTTTTAATAACAGCATTGGTGAAATGTGGGTGTACAAATCAGTAGACCTCTCGGCCTTGGACCCTTGGGCAATACAGGTGTGTTATGGTATGTAAATCAATTCAAACCTGATGTGAGATGTAATCAGTAACTAACCTCTCCACAAGCAGCCTGTGTATCTCCTCTCTCACTTGTCTGTTATCGGTGTTCACCACGCAAAATCTCTTGGTGGCCAGGTCGAGTCGGTTCTCCATGCGACGTAGACGGTTATTTGCGTTCTCTATCATACCTAGTTCCTGTGAATTATTTAGTGATTCGACATGGCACCCTAAATTGGGTCGTTAATTGGATCTCAGATGTTCATTACTTGGTAGACCTTGTTCCCTATCGCTGGTGGCCGTCAACCAGCGAGCATCTCTTTATAATTGCTTCATGGGGTACCTAACGACTTATCGTCTTTGTCGTCAACTGTCTGGGAGAGATTAGGATTTTTGTAAATGAGGCGCCAAGCTACAGTTCCGTCAAAATACATACAATGTTGATGTCCGATGAACTGTTTTGATATTATTAACGATATATTTCTTAGAATTTAAACACGACTCAGGACAAAATGAGAATGTCAAATATTTATTAATCATTAATTTTATTACACGCAGCTTCACCTAACAAATTTGTTCTATTTTGATGTGTCACAATCAAATCTTTTTCCATTATATTTGATATTTGTATTTTTTGGGATTTGTTTTGATCCTTTCGGCCTTCAATCCAGCCCAAATGTTCACTTACTTGCGAAAGCTACTCACATCAGCTTCAGTGGGGACCTTTTTGGACAGTTCAATTAGATTCTTCTGAGCCAGATAGTTGAGGCAGTCCAGTTCAGCCTGCTGTGCTCTTTCGTCTCTAAGCTCGTTCTCCAACTGCTCGTATTCCACTATAGACTTTCGGGTACCGCTCTTCACGTTGGCGTCGCGAACTGCATGCTGACCTTTTCTGGCGAGCTATATATAAATCGGGAGTTATAGTTATTAATTGTACATTTTTATCCATATTTGGTTAAAACTGAAGCTCAGGAGATGGCTGTATAACAATTTATGTCTATCATACAGATCTTCGAAGTAGTTACCTGTTACAATTCTGTTTTTAACTTTTAACTACAATCGGTTTCTATTTGATACGTTAACCTCTCCAAATCTAGCTTCCTGTACCAATAACTACTACTAGGTGTGACCTAAGAATAAAAAAAACAATATTTGGTTTATAATATTTATACCCCAAAATATAGCAATTTATATAGCAGTGATAGCCTAGTGGTATGACCGTTGGACTGATAAGTCAAAGGTTGCAAGTTCGAACCTAAGGCACGCACCACTGTCTTTTCGAAGTCATGTGCGTATTATAAATTAATTATCACTTGCTTAAAACGGTGAAGGAAAACATCGTGAGGAATCCAGCACACCTGAAAGATATTCTCGATGGTGTGTAAAGCTATGTCAGAAACCTACAGGCGGTTTAAACTCTGACATTAGGTTGTTCATCAACTACACGATAAGAAGAAGAAGACCCCCTTAAAAAAGTTTCAGAAAACATAGGTCAATTTTCTACGATTACAGACACTGAAACTGACTGGAGCCTTGGGACAAAAGCTGACTTGGGAGCCGACTTCCACACGGAGCGAAGCGACAGCATTGTCGGATCGGTTTTTTATTTATGAATTCGAGTCTCTCGATTGGTTTTCAAAGCTAGTTTTTTAAAGCTACTATAACACTACAAATAGTTTCAAGGAAGGAGGGTCAAAGAGGAACCTCATGTAAAATAAAATCGTGCTAGAAAAAGTATAGAACCTTAGATCTGAATGACTCACATTGATACACAGTAATGTCTCGTGCAGCTCATGCGCGAGGATGCCCAGCTGCTTCTCTTGGGGCGCCAGCTGCGGTATGCCACCAGCTCGCTTCTCCACGCTGCACATCGGTGACAGCTTCTGATACTATGGACGGCAAGAATAAGGGTTAGAGATAAGGAGGAGTTGTTGTTAATTTTATTACGGGATCAAAATATTGCCCACAGTACCTAATACATATCGAGACTTATTCATGTGTGGAAAATCGCATCACTGACAACTTCTACCAACCAAAACCACATGTTAGTCCTCTAACATTTACCGACGTCACGGGAATGGCAGCTGCATTCAACGCAACCCTAATAAAACCCAAAATATTGAGTTTTACACTGTTCCCAAAAAGGTAGGAGTAGAAATACTTTGGTAAGCAAAATCTGTATTTTTGTTATATATATTTTTGCCTTTCTTATGCAGTCAATTCAGTGTAGTACCTACCTACTTGGTAACAATTTAAGGAGTCCTGCCATTTTAAATCACAACGGTGTTCATAATTTAGGTCGAGATTGTAGAGAGACTTTGGAAGTACTAACATCATCATCCCCTGCGCTTATCCCAATTTATTTGGGGTCAGTGCAGCATATACCTATCTGGCATGCTGCTAAAGTTTTGACTTAGTATTATGGCCGGCCGCGTGCCTGACGTAAACCCTCTTTGGATATGCTGTTGTTGGTGGTAACCGCCACCGTTACGGTCTCCTTCTATCTATTCCACTGTCACACCAAATGAGATTATGTAAGAACTAACTTTGTATGTACTAAAAATATCTACCATAGGTATTGTTCGTACTCCCAAAATGTCTTGAAAGATAAGTAGATATTATAATAAAACAACTTTTAACCGAATTAATAGCGTGTATTATTGGTTTTTGTTATTCCTGACGTTTCGAACACTTTGCAGTGTTTGTGGTCGCAGGAGGACTAAGTGGAGTGAAACGTCAGGAAAAACAAAAACCAATAATACACACGATTAATCCGGTTAAAAGTTGTTTTATTATAATATGCAGTGATCGCGAAAACCTAAGATAAACCTATGATTTTCTGACTCCTGAGTCACAGGATTACCTAGTTTAGGAGTCAGGGTCTACCTATGTGCTCAATCGTTTTATTATATAAAAGTTTAATTTAATCATATACTTTTGTAAAAGGTTTGTGTATGAATAAAGATATTTTAATTTTAAGATATTACTAGTTAAGTAGACCCTTATTTTGTTTTCTTACCGTTCTCTGGACATTGCTAAGTTCGGCTTCTGGGTCTACCACCTTCTGTTCAACCTGGGCTGGTCTCTTTTCAACTTGAGGCGGCATTTTGCTAAAATATTATAACAATACACAAAAGAAAAAATACTAAAATGTCAAGTAAACAAATATTCTTTCACAACGCCAAACAGGTTGTCTTTGACATTTTAAATGTATTTGACAAAGATTTGGAAATGTTAATGTTCTTTAATTTATTTTTCTTTTTTCGAAATGAGCTGATACATTTTTTCATAAAGATTTTTATTATTATTATTCTTTATTGTACACACGATACACAATACAAATAATGAAAATGAAAAAGGATGTACAAAGGCGAGCTTAACCCATTAATGAGTTTTCTGACAGCAAACCTTTGAGTGATAGAGAGAAGAGAAGCAAATATGAGGACAGAGTCAAGTGTACAACACGAATAAAAGACTAGAAATAGTGCAGAATTATAAACCATACATAAATACCCTATTAAATATATACCTACATATATGATATGATACACACTACATATATATATATAAATATATACATATATATATATATATATACAAATATACCTATTATTCATGCTGAAAGGAAATGCTCCCTGACTCTTCTCTTAAAGACATCCAAAGAAGGGCTGTCACGAAAAAATTTTTATTTAGACCTGCTGATTCAAGGCTCATAAGTTAAACCTATTTTAACACCTACCCCTATTAATATTTAGATACTTGAACATATAACTTGCCTTCCTACCTAAAAGGTATTTTTATTACATTCGTTACAGAATTACCTCGCTCTGTTGTGCTTGCGATTACTAGACCAATAGGTAGGCCGCTGTTAATGTAAAAATACCTGTGACTGCCTCGTTGGTCTAGTGGTCGCAAGCGCAGCTGCTGAGTTTTATTGGGTTTTTCTGTTAGGAAATTCTCAGCCTGCTACTGAGAATTGCCCGGAGTCAGGAAGTTGGTGGTGTGATACCCGTGCTTCGCAGAACGTAAAGCCGTCAGTCCTGCGCCTGTTCTGTCTCCGGTCGTGTCGGATTGCCGTCCCATCGGAATATGAGAGTAAAGGAAGTGGGAGTAAACCTGTGTTTGCGCTAAGGCTTCCAATCTCGACACATTCCCGCGTCCCGGGAAAATAATATCGAGTCTCGGTGTGGTCTCGAAATACCCGGGAAAAACGAGACTTTTTCAAAAACAGGTTTCATACTTATAGGCTAGCCACTCAGGCAGTCAAAACAAGTTATTTCATGTACTTTAATGTACCGTAACAAACTCATATGATAAAATCAAAAATAACTAATCTTTAAAGTTACAATATTAAATGGATAAAGAATACGGTCGCGAACAGGATTCGAACCTGCACCTCCCGGATGAATACTCCAGGCGCTCTGACCACTAAGCCATCTCGACCTCTGCTCACCACCGCGAATTCTTCTTCCATATTTTAACACGTCTTATGGCGACGTCATTGCAATCAATTCAGTACCTATACAGGTGACCAAACCGACACGACCAACTTTGCAGCTAATGCAATGTCGTAAAGAATGCTATTACCTTAATAATTCAAGATAAATCTTTGAAAAGCATTAACGCATGCTTAGCGAATTCTAAAGCTCTCATTCGGGAGGCGCAGGTTCGAATCCTGTTCGCGACCGTATTTTTTTTCCATTTAATATTGTAACTTTAGAGTTCGCTAAGCATGCGTTAATGCTTTTCAAAGATTTATCTTGAATAACTAATCTTTTTTCTATTAATATTGGTCATGTAAGGAAAACACGTGTATATAGTAGTTGGTGGTAGCTGCAATTTTTCATCGCTTTCGAAGCCTTTCGAGCCACTTGAGCTTAGTGCGAAATTCTGAAACATGATCGTATTTGCGTAAACCAAATATGAGTCTGATGCAAAAGTTTTGGAGTCGCTCAAGCCTATCTAGATGTGCCTCAGGAAGATCAGGATATCACTCACATGTCCATAAACTACTTCATTTTTCTGTGGCCCATTGCTCTTAATTGTTCTTAAAACTTCCACTTCCATGTTTTTGATCATACTATTGTCATCGTATTCATCTACATACCTATAAACTTTTTTATAAGTATTTTTCTTTTTCCGTTTCTTGCTTTATTTTTTGTCCAACGCATCTAATTGTGTTTTCGTGTCCATGTGACCAGAACAAAATATGACTTGATTTAACACATTTTTAATACTGTTAGTTATATGATCCACTTGTGTCGAAGCAGAGGAACGAGTTAATATTATAATAAAATCAGTTTCTCTCTGTCTAAGACTACATAAAACCCCTTGTTATGTGCCCAGTATATAAAAACATCAGGTATTTTTGAGTTTATAATTTGATTTTGTGACGGTATCATAAAGTACTTGAAATATCTTGTTTTGACTGCCTAAATAGCTAGCCTATAAGTATGAAAACTTTTTTTGCAAAAATATTAATTACGAGTCTCGAAAATACGAAAAAATCGTCGGGACTCGAAATTTTCGAGACCGAGATTCCCGGGATGGAAGCCCTACTTTGAGCATACACTTGTGCACTATAATATCTCCTGCGTACTTGGCTAATCTCCGTGGACGGAGATACGGTCGGGAGGAGAAGATATTATTATAAAAATACCTGTGATAAATACGGTCAACTGCAGGTCAGTGGTAATACTTCGACTACGAAAACCATCCTTAGGGCTATGACCTAAAGGTGCTATCAATCTAAAATTGTTACCACAGCCGTGTGGTTGTCTGTACTTAAATCGAACGTAGGTAGGAAAATACGAAATAAACATTTTCTGCCAGTTTAAACTCATTCTTTATTTATTAATTCCATAAACATAATTAATTATTTATAATGATATTTCTAGTCACTATTAAGATCTTATAAATTACGATTATTTAAGTATTTATGAAATGTGTTTATTAAGTACACTTCCATTAAAACGATGGATTAGTTAATGTTGTAAAATATTAATGTACATAAATAATTCGTTTGGATTTATTATGTTACTAAAAAGAGAAGTTTTATATGAAATACCATGCATTGGTTTAAAATCCACCAAGGATTTTACGATTTTCCAGTTTTTTTATGATTTTCCAGTGAACAAAATAATATTCTCGACAAAAGAAAAACAGGCGGTCGATTTAAAAAAAAAAAGTTTAAAACCAAAAAAGGAAAGTCCTAGTCAAGTTATTTTACTTTTATGGAAATGTAAGCTTGACTTAAGAAAAACAATAGCCATTTTTAGAAAATATAAATAAATACGTTTCTCTCAAGATAAGTACCTATATAATACGGGAGATATGTGTTAGGGGAATTTTCGCATGCGATTAATCAACTAGCAGAAATTCTCTACGCATTATTCTGAATTTATGTAAATGTTGTGTAATATAATAAATCCCAAGAATTCATAGAAAAATGGAATGACTAAGAAGTTATACTCGCCATAACAGTGTTTTGTGCTAAAATAGAAAATAAAAATAAAATTACAGAAAGCTATTGTTAAAATGTTTTGCAAAATAAAATTAGTTAATTTCGGATACAGCAAAAACTATAAAATCAATATTTTAATACAATAATTAGTTCAGTCTTAAAAATAAATTAAGTACAATAATATCTCTTCCGATTTATTAAGTGATGACAATTATATTTTAAATCTTATTATAATTACATAAAGTTGTTGTAAAATAAGTTGATCGTGCAACTATATACATATAAATACATAATGCTAAAATATAATATAAATAAAATAGCTTTTGCATTACCCTATTGCATTGATAAAATAATAAAATATAGTGAAATATAGAAGAATGGAATAGTCACTTTCGTTAGGTAACCAGCGCCTCTAGTGAATAACAGAGGAACTACGGATGGAACTTTAAGTATATAGTTTTTATGTTATGTGAGATTGATAGGTATCTTTACCGTTCTTCTATATTCTAAGAAGAGTTACAGAAAATAATATAGCTATTATATTATGGGTAATAATTATATTCAAATTCCGGGTTTATTATTATTATTATATATTATTTTATATAAACGTAAACAACATTTTTCAGGTTGGTTTAATTTAGTTTTTGCTTTCAGTTCTTCGCAGAGCAAAACATATTTCTAGAAAATTTTACTAATTCTAAGTTTTTGTGAATTATGGAAATATTACGCTACGCGTCATTAAAAATTAGAGCTTTTAATCTCTATTGATAAACATTTCTGTTCGTAACAAATTTTACTAATATATGTTTTGCACTAAGAAGTGCATCAGGTTGTTTAATCAAAATTGGCATGTACCAATGCGGCTTTTACATTATAATAAACATTTACTTTCTTCTACGACATTACAGACAGGAAAACATCGTGAACATCAAACCTGGATTTAGTGGTCTGAAATCGCCAAATTCCAATGAGGTGGCGTGGTGACTAATGCTCAAACCTTCTCTATATGAGAAGAGGGTCTTGCCCTGTAGTAGGACAGTTACGAGTTGTTAAGGTATGTATGTTTTGCGCTATAGTAATTTTAGAAATCTTGTTTTGAATTGGTATAAATGAGCAATATAGTTTATATACTTGAGCATGTCCAATTAAAATAGTAAATATATCTATTTAACAGAACTTTTGTCTATGGAAAATAGTTGTGGTAAGGTTTTACGCACACATTTGTTTATTATAATGCATAAATGCACTTGTAAGAGAGCTTTAATAAATTTTCCCAGTTGCTTTGGTTAAGGAGGTAATTTTACCCTCTTTTATTGTTAAATGTTAGAAAACTTTCGTGGGACTTGTTGGGCTTACTGCCATGCAAAGAATTCACACAGACTATAGATTGAAAATTTTCTTTATTGTATTTGTGGTATTAGAATTCTAATTTACTTGAGCCTATGGTTACGTAGTTATATTAAAATCTACATTTTTTAAGTAATATATTTTATTTAGATATTATATCGATCTTCATTGTGACGAAATATCGTTCGTAAGTTTTTTATAGCTTTGTAGGGTCAAATCCATTTGATAAAATATCATAAGGCTGTATCTATTGTAAAATTATTATAAATACAATTGACATTTTCTATAGAAAAGGCACTTTACAAGGCCAGGTACATTTAAGGCACAGAATAATAAGTACCAACTTTCCTACCTACTATTGCAAAACAATTCAAAATATATTTTTAAATATATGTGATATTTTACTAATATTCGTGAATTAAACTACACACAAAATTATTCTAAAAATTCCACCAGATCATGTTCAATTCGCATCTGTTTTATACTACTGGTCAGTATCTGTAGTGACCGGAGAAAGCGTAAAACAATCATGTTATTTTCTAACCACGAATTGTTTTAGTCAAGGCAATGCTGTAATTCTCCGGTCAAAGTAGACATAAGACGTCAAAGTGAACCTTACCAGTATTCTGTATAACTTATGTAATGTAAATAATATGGCTATTATATGTTCTTCATTATTTAGCAATCTATTAGATACTTTTATTTCTAAGAACCTGTTTTGCCACTTTTTATTAACTCATTTAGTTATAGAGACTGAGGTATTTTCCAACATTTTTGCGTACTTTTGTCCATTTTTTTATTGCTCGAATCGATAATGATATTATCGATTTTTATACTCCTGGGCCAACTATCAATTAAGATTTTTTCTAATAGAAAAATCCAATTATAATTTTGCCTGACTTAATCAGACCCAGGATTTCTAAGTCTACTGCTTTGACTACTAATTTAGCTTAAGACAATGAAGTCTTAGCTTTTTTAACATAAGCGACGCAACGCATGAAAGAAAAAGATGACACTACATTTGTATAAAAATACACCAAAATGTTTTACATTATTATAAAAATTACTTAGTCTCTTTTAAACTAAAAGGCTTTTGTATTACATCATCAAGAAACTACCAAATTCGTATTCTCCATGGCAAAAACAGGCGGTAAATCTAATTTTACACTTTAGGTGCACCAAACATCTCACTTGTAGTGACGATTTACGTATATAAGTACCAACTATACATACATAGTTTAGGTAATCTCAATTATTAAAACGTTATTTACAAATAAAGCAATGAATAGGTTAAGTTTAAAATGGCTGACGTATTAAAAATGGCGGATTACATGACTTATTTTACGTTAACTTTCAATTTTCGTGTAACATCGAATCGTGTTTATGATTTAATCGTTATTCGTTCAACGGACATGATGTTAATTCTCTTGGATTTCCGTCCGTTAGTAAATATCTGTTGTACTAAATCCGCCCTGTCTGGTTATTTAAAAGAATGCCCAAGTGCCAAATCATACCAGCCATTTTCCAGTGAAAAACTAAAAAGACTCAATAAAACATTAAAAATTAAATGTAAACTAACTATAAACAATCTAACCAAGAAACTAACTATCACTGCGATAGTGTAAAAATCACACGGCTTATAAAATAAAATTAGAAAATAACCTAAAAACTCGGTGATTGCGAACACGTCCGTACGGTAAATCAAGATGACGGTCGCTATTAAAAATTTTGTTAATGATAGATTTTTGTACAAAAGTATTAAAAATAAACTGTAAGCAGCTGGTAATGTTGATTTATGGTAATATTTGATGATGATAAGGTAGAGAGTTGATATGGTAGTGTGGTCTATGGCTTCATAGAGGCGCACCAAGAGTGGGGTACAACAGATCACCGGTGAAAAAATCCGAGGAGTCGAGAGGCTCTGGTGGGTGCAGGCTGTTCGGGAAGCTTCCTTCGCTTCTCTTGCGTGGTCAGCTTGTGTTTCATCTGCTCGTCGATGAGCTCCTGCATGTCCATCTGGAAGATTGAAATAATTAATTGCATTAGTTCCTGAAATAGTTTCCGTCAGTTATGACCTCCAATGTGACAAATAAATACGTTTCATGACCTTCATAAAAGTATGCCAATTAGTTAGGAGTTTCAAAGATTAACGTTGATTAAGAGTCGGTCTCGGATTTATTATGTATGATTAGAAATTAGTAGACCATGAATGAATTTTGAAAGTGGGTTTTAATCAAAATCTCAGGTATGATTCATTAAATGAAAATTAAGCCATGGCAAAAAAACTTAGGCTTGCGTCTTCATGATGGTATTTCATTTCTGTTTTCTTATCGAGACATAGTATAAAGCCTTTTGGTTTGATATTTTCACACAGTACATACCTGCCACTGCTCGAGTTGTTGTCCAAGGTCCACCTTCTGGCGGACAGCCTCGTACAGCTGGCTGTTGGCTTGCATCAACTCCACCCTGGTCTTTGCGAGTGCCACCTAGACAATAAGAAGAATACTTTTAATTATCTATAGTATGACTTTGACATAAGGAACAGAAACCATCTCCTCATATATAACTAATATGTGCATCTCCTCGTGCTGATATATTAAAATTGACTCAATAATTGAATTAAAATTTGACGTAAAAAAAAGTGCATAATGCTGATCTAGAATGCGTCCACTGCTAGCGATTGGCATAAAGGGGAGGCACTTATATGGCATTCGCTAGCCATAAGAAATTAATGAAATGGTTACTGCACTTTTAATTATTATAAAGAAACTAATACATGCGTTAGCAAATCCCGAAGAATTTGCAGTAGATTACGTTATCTTCGTATATCACTTCTTTTATGGTGCCAGTGTTTTCTGTTTCTATTGCTAATCTAATGCCATTTGTTCGAGGAACTGAACAATTATAAGCCCTTACCTCGGCAGCCTTCTTCCTCTCTATGGCCTCGTCTCTCTCCTGGCGTGCCTTCGTGACAGCCTCATCGTTTTGCAGACTGCTGTAGTTGGCATCATTGAGCAGCTTGTCACGCTCCTCAGCCGCTGCACGAAGTTCCACCTCAGCCACCGACAACTGAAAAAGAGATAATATTCATTAGATTTTTTTATTTATTTTGTATGTACATATATATATACTCCTCCCGACCGTATTTCGGTCACGGCAGCCTACCTCCACGGAGATTAGCCAAGTACGCAGGAGATATTAAAGTGCACAAGTGTGAGCGCAAACACAGGTGCACTCCCTCTTCCTTCACTCTCATATTCCGATGGGACGGCAATCCGACACGACCAGAGAGAGATCAGATGCAGGACCGACGGCTTGATGTGCTCTCCGTAGCACGAGGGTGTCACACCACAAACTTCCTGACTCCGGGCTGCTACTCAGAATTTCCTAACAGAAAAACCCAATAACACTTTGCCCGACCTGGGAATCGAACCCAGGACCTCACTCTCAGCAGCCGCGCTTGCAACCGCTAGACCAACGAGGCAGTCAAGTTTCTTATATACAGATCCTAAGAATACATACTCTGAGTATCGAGCACCCAGGTCGATAGTGACGGCTCTGACTGATTAAGAGAACTATGAAAAGATATGGGTATAAAAACCTTAACACAAAGCGCCACGTAGCGTGTAAAAACGCGAAAGACTTAAAATTATTTATATTATACATAACATAACATAACATAGCATCACGCCTGTATTCCCCGAAGGGGTAGGCAGAGGTGTACACAATTGTACACCCACATTTCACCAATGCTGTTATTAAGTCCCATGTAATAGGTGGTGAGCCTATTGCCATCAACCGGGCACAGTTCCAAACTCCGGGCTGCCACTGAGAATTTCCTAACAGAAAAACTCAATAACACTTTGCCCGACCCGGGGATCGAACCCGAGACCTCCTGTTCAGCAGTCGCGCTTGGGGCCACTAGACCAACGAGGCAGTATTTATATTATACTCTTACAAAACACTGTTTTTTTCTAAGGATTACATGCCTGCCTAAAGAGTTACAGATGGAAACTTTCTTTAAACGTGGACAAAGGCATTCTCATGCGTGTGTTAACTAGTCCGTGACCAATGGTTTTAAGGAAAGCAGGCTGAGACTATAGACCGAATGATAGGACCCATAAAAATCGTATTTAAGAGATTTAATTTTCGCTAACGCAATTGCTAATCATTGTGGTCCTAGTTTATGGAATTTTCAGTTAGGTAGCAGTCCGTAGTCCATATTATGTACCATAAAAATAACAAAACTGCCACTATTAAATCACCACTTTTGCCAGCCAAATTATGGTTACATAACTTTTACCACTTCAGGAATCAAAGGTTACAGGCCTTTAAACATAAAACTTTCGGTTCAAAACCGACATGGAAACAATTTCAGTCATTTCATTGAAACAATGATATTTCATAAAACTCCTCTCACATAACGTGTTTTCTACGAATTACCCACGGCTTATTTCCGCATCAACCGATAGTTCCGTGAATTGCCCGGGCTCAGTTACTCTCCACTTACTTACCACTATTGTTTGCGTTCGCCACGCGCATTGTAAAACATCGTGATTGTGATTTCGTAAACGTATAATATTTTTATGGCAATAAACGCAAAGATTAAAAATTATATGCAGGCACAAAGCACGGCTCTTGCTTTTGATTCGGGCAGTGCTATTGTATTTTTCCGTCAGTAAATTTGAAGTAGCACCTTGACGTATACAACTGTGGCCAGTTGATCCGAATGGGCTCACCACTTACTTTATGTTACTGTATATTAGAACTGCTTCGTGAACATGAAATGCGAGTGTACATTGGTGCGTACCTATGATAGGTATCCAGGATACAGAATTAAAAATAAAATAAATAAATAAAGTTTATAACTGTGAAATTGTAAATACCAGCAATAACTTTTAATTACGTGAATATAACATTTTAGACGGTAATAATTAGCCAAACTCCGATCTAACTTCATATTTCAAACTCCATACTAGATTCTTAAAAAAAAAATGAGATGTTGTGGGAGACGGGTCTGGGTAGTTGCAGCAACTCCCCAACTATTGTTCTCCCCAAATCTCCACTTTACTAAGAGTGAATAGTTTTTTTTCTGGAACTACGGCGAGCTTGAGGCCAATCGAAGATCGATGTTTAACAAAAAAAAGAAAACAGTATCAATTCCTAATCACTAGATAAGGAATCGATAAACCCGCGAAAAACTCATAGACAAAGAAAGGTAACTAACATAAAACACATTAAATTATACCACAAAATGACAAAACTTTCAACCTTGAATACAACAATAACAGAATATGACTAAAAATGATCTCGGCCGTAATAAAAAATGGCCAAATAAAAAAGAAAGTGGGCCATTGCATGTTACCCACACATTTATGGTAGATCATAGTAATGTGAGAACTAGCCTTAATACATAATTAAAAGTACGTGTAAAAAGAATAAATTCTCTTTGTTATAAAGCTGGGACACATTAGCGGTATGGTTTATGCGGTTTATGGTTTGTGTCGGGTGTTGTAAGAAATTAATGATGTCGTTTAGACTTTGTATTGCTTTATATTCTAGGATAAAGATAATGCCTCATCGGTCTAGTGGTCCCAAGCGCGACTGCTGACCAGGAGATCTCTGGTTCGATTCCCGGGTCGGGCAAAGTGTTATTGAATTTTTCTGTGTGCCCGGTTGATTGAAATAGGCTCACCACCTATTACATGGGACTTAATAACAGCATTGGAGAAAAGGGGGTGTAAAACTGTGTACACCTCTGCATACCTCTTCGGGGAATATAGACGTGATGCTATGTTATGTTATAAAGATAATGGCGTCAATTCTAATCTAAAACTTAACTAAACTTAAGGCATTCCTGTCTTTTACCAATTAATTACTATATGAGCAAGATGGGACGAATCAAGAGATGTTATATTCGAATTTAGCACGTATAATTATAATCTCCGAAAGTGTGTAGGCACAGTTTTAGGTGAGCACTATTTTTAGAGGCATGAAAAGAAAATAGTATGGAAATTTTAGGGTGATTATATTTGAATTTGACGTCATCCCGTCCCGCTCTTATAGTAACGGCGTAAAAGACAGCAATACTCTAAATTTAGTTTAGTTTGCTAAATTAGAACTGATTCCATTCTCTAATTTAATTCTGTGTTACATATTTCAGGAAATGATCTCTGATAATGTTGATGTAAATTTTTTTAGTTAAAATTTTTCATGATGATGATCTCTCCAAACCGACTTCGGTCACGGCGGTTGCTTTCAAGGCTTCCGTAAAGGTAGTTGTCGGCTTATCGCTAGTGACCTCTCATATAACTGCAATAGCCAATAATATGAGAGATCATTGTAGATCGATTAAAACGATTAAGATTAGCGCGTTAGCCATAAGAAATAAAACATGTATAAATCTTCATGTAAATTTTTGAGCCTAAAATATTAACTAACTTCATCAAGATTCATCAGCATTCTACATAAGTCTTCCTACATAGATACCTACTTACAATAAAACAGCCTAAATACTTACAAACCAACAAAAAAACAACTCGATCCTAAATACCAAAGCAAATTATGACGCTACAAAAACGCGATTGCTTTAAAAGAGTTACCTGTACGTCTGTACCCGTGGTCTGTACCGAGGTCACTGACCCGTATGACGTGTGCTTCGTGACGTCACTGGGGTCACGCCATGCGGTTGGTTTAGTCTAGATCGTTAGTTCAGATTGTAAACCTTAGGTTTTAGGAGTTAGTATTTTAGACTTAAAGTGGTTGGGAATTTATTACCTATTTAATTTTCAAGACCTGTGTGGTTACATTTCCTATCCAATTCCAATATTAAATAGACGCCTTAAAACAACGCGTAATATTAAAATAATTTTAGCTACATTACAGTTGCCTCGATTTTAACGCATGTTGCATTAATAGAATCCCGATTCTATAATAATTTTTTAGACATTTTGGCATTAATTTAAAAGAACGAACTGTGAACGAACTCTTGGAACTAATACCAATTCCAATCCAATTCCAATAATAAATAGACGCCTTAAAACAACGCGTAATTTTATAATATATTTACCTACATTACAGTTGCCTCAATTTTAAAGCATGTCTTCATATTATCCCGAATCTATAATTATTTTTTAGACATTTTTGCATATAAAAGTACGAACTGACATATTTCCAATGTCAATCGAGCGGAATTATTTTCAAGAGTAAGCCCACTGATACATTCTTTTTCTTTTAATTTCTTCAATATCCTAGGCGCATGTGGTTGCTTTGTTGTTCTAATTAAATTCGTTCATAGTGAATACCTTTTAAATCATAACACCTTCAATCTTTGACGTTCGCCAGCCATATCTCATAAGTGGATTTAGACGAGGAGGCTTCTTTAGTTTGACCCTTGATTGGATATAAATTGCCATAAAACTTTAATTTTGACTCGCTAATTAGCAGACTTAATAGAAATATTATTTTTATGAAGTACAAGGAGCAAGATGAATACAGATAAATCTTTGAAAAGCATTAACGCATGCTTATCGAACTCTAAAGTTATACATTTTTGTGGAAAAAGAATACGGTCGTGAGCAGGATTCGAACCTGCGCCTCCCAGTTAAATACCTACCGCAGGCAAGATGGCAATGACGTCACCAAAAGACGTATTAAAATGTGGAAGAAGAATTCGCGGTAGTGAGCAGAGGTCGAGATGGCTTAGTGGTCAGAGCGCCTGGAGTATTTATCCGGGAGGCGCAGGTTCGAATCCTCCTCACGACCGTATTCCTTTTCCCCAAAAATGATAACTTCAGAACAAGGTGAACATCACATATTAGAAGTTATGGTTTTGTAGACTCTGTTTCTCGAAAGAGAGTTGACGACAAATTCTCCTAGTCTAAATCAGCCCGAAGTTAATTGTCGTTAATCAAGGCATTTACCTTTATTATTTAAAATATCAAATTTGTCTATCTTCAGACATCAATATTCATACATTCCACTCATCACGTATAAACAACAGATAAGTTATGGCATTAAATATAATTATATAAAAGTCAACATGCTTTATTTGAAAGCATGTTTTAATTGAATGAATTAACATTATACATAAGAATTTAACTAAAATTGTTGATGCGTATATCATTGAAGTATGAAAGTTTTGGGCAGTTATATAAATTGACTAATGTCTAGTGGACGGAAGCACGGCTACTGAGCGTGCGGTGCTGCGTTTGAATCTTGGTATAGATAGAATTCCGCTATGATAAAGATTCGACATAGATCCACAAATCAATCTCATTTGAGAAGCTTCGACTCTGTTAAAATGACATCTACTTAATCAAAATTTTAAAATGTCATACGTTACCTACAACATCTCAAGTATTATCAGAAAGACGCTTAGGAACGGGGTCATAATATATCGTGGCATCACGCCTTAATTCCCGGAGGGGGTAGGCAGAGGTGTATACAGTAGTAGTTGTAAACCCTTAATTCACCAATGGTGCTATCAAGTCCCATGTAATAAATAGGTGGTGAGCCTATATTGATCGGCATCAACCGGGTAAAATTCCGAACTACGGGCTGCTACAGAGAATTTCGTAACAGAAAAACCTGCGCGACTCGGGAATCGAACCCAAGACCAAGTTCGGCTGTTGCCTTTGCGACCACTACATCAATGAGTCAATCATTGCTATATATTTATATTGCTTTATGTATAACTAGCTGGTGCCTGCGACTTCGTCTGCGTGACAAAAGGTAGCCTGTGTCCTTTCCCAAGGTACAATCTATCTTCTTGCCAAATTTCATTAAGATCCGTTCAGCCGTTTAGTCGTGAAAAGGTAACAAACAAACAGAGTTACTTTCGCATTTATAATATTAGTATGGATAGCCATTTTTTTTAACGGTTGAGACCATAGATTGAGACACTGTGCAGGTATGACATATTAGGTTGAAATTATTTGTAATTCCTTTTCTGTAATTTTCAACCATGTCAACCGATTTCTTTGAAACGATTTACGAGTATATTTTCTTATTTATGTTAGGCTCCACTCCTATCGACTAAAAAACAAACAGTGTTTTTCCAAATTCCTTTACCGGGACTCTGGAATCATCACTATATTCGGTTTCCTGAAATATTAACTAAAAACATTCAACAATTTAATAAGATCTAGGTAATATTCTTTCAACTATAACATGTTCTCATTGTTCCACTGCATGACCTCACCGATTTCCTAATCCTTCCATAAAACGAGAACCAGTTGTTTAATGCTCAACAAATGTAGATTGCCTAAGGACATTCGTAAGAGGGTATTATTGTAGCCAATGTGGGCGACAGTAGGCGTATGTTACTCATGTGATATGGATCTAGATCTTTTAGTGTGGTTATAAACCTTGACTTAACAAAATTGGGTGGCTTTTGAGTTACAAATAACGATGAAATGCGTAAAAAAGCGTTCTTTGGAATGACAAATATAATGTTACAATATTAAATGGAAAAAGAATACGGTCGCGAACAGATTCGAACCTGCGCCTCCCGCATAAATGCTCCAGGCACTCTGACCACTAAGCCATCTCGACCTCTGCTCACTACCGTGAATTCTTCTTCCACATGTTAACACGTCTCTTGGTGACGTCATTGCTATCTATTAAGTCCCTATACAGGAGATGGCTTAGTGGTCAGAGCGACAAGCACACGTTAATGCTTTTCAAAGATTTATCTTTAATTCTCGAAACTCATTATATTTGTGTTCTTTTTTTTAATGTCGAAGAGATAGATATTCTTTTTACTTTAAGCACAATAAAACGAATCGTAACCTTCACTGGTAATTCTTGAGTAAAAAACCGTCACTAGAACGTAACAGCTAATTAGCCACAAAATACGACCTCTTTAGTAAATACTTACGAAGCCCCAAAAATGGTCACGTCATGTACAGAAGAATACTGCTTACATAAAAGTATTTATAAAGTAAATGAGCTTAAAAGATGTTACGCAACAAATTAATGTTCGTAACGGTCGGTGACGCAAAATGCACTGGAGTGCACTAGGGCTTGCGTTCCGGGCCTTTATGGGACATGAAATAAATGTATTATTTTTTTCGTAATATGTGCGACAAGTGTTTGTTATTGAGTACCAGTAATTTTGTCATAACTTTATTGACAACTAGCTATGCCCCGCGGTTTTACCAGCGTTTAAGTTACTCCTTATATAAGGTCCTAATTTATTAGGTAATTTCCTTTGAAAGGGGTAATATATAAGTCAAATACATTCACTTAAACTAAGAATAAAATGGATATAACAAATTATTTGTAATTAACATAGTACTAGCAAGACGAAAACTACTCCTTGAACGGCGAACATTATGAAAAAAATAAAATTGTTGTAAAAACTTGAATTATGGCTTATATGAATCCTTATCACTTACAAATTGACCCCTTAAAAGGAAATTACCTAATAAATTAGGACCTTATATAGTCAGCTACCTGCGAGTAAAATCTTATCAGAATCGGTCTAGCCGCTTCGAAGATTAGCCGGAACAAACAGACATACACACAAAAGTTTTATCTTAAATATATTTTTAGGCATAGGTATCGTGCAAATAACTGTATGAGCTTAAAAAATAAACTATCGTTTTGACATTACAAACAGACACTTCAAATTTATTTATTTGTGTTGATGATGATAAAAATCTTTATTTCGGTCGGTAAGACGCTTTAAACTTGATTAAGATTGCCCAATGAACTTTAAGGTTTGGTTTTTTGCACTAGTGTTTTATTATTTTAATGCTGCCTGGCGACGAAAGACCGTACTTATCATAAGATTTGGAAATAATACAGATGCGATAATAATAATAATACAAAGGGCATAAATATAATATACCTACTAAACAATTCATACTAATATTAAAAATGCGAAAGTAACTCTGTTTACAGATGAATCTTCGAAAAGCATTAACGCTGCAAACTCATCATCCCCCTGCCCTTATCCCAATTTATTTGGGGTCGGCGCAGCATACCTATATCTGGCATGCTGCTAAAGTTTTGGCTATGTTTTATTTATTTATTTGCTCTAATGCACATCACACATTTTACAATAATTAACTGTCGGTTTTTGTACATGAACCCTGTCAGGGCACTGCAAAGCACAATATTGGTTTGCTGTTGAAATTATTTATCTTTATGACCAGCCGCCAGCCTGACGTCAACCGCCATTGGGAATGCTGCAAACTTTAAAGTTAAAAAAAAAAGTGGAAACTTCAAAAAAGGAGGTTCTGTATTCGACCCGTATGTTTGCATGTATGCACTGTATGTCCGCGATTTTCTTAAAATCTACATGCCTGATTTGTAAGCGGTTTTCGGTATTCAAATACATATTCTTCAGGGAAGGTTTTAGTGTATAATGCATAAGGATCTGATGAAGATCTTCGGAGATAGACAATGGGAACTCTTCAATAACTAACAGCAAATGACCCGCGATTGCTGCGATCGTATTTCTGTGCGTTGTTTCCAACATTCCATTGAAGGCATTTGTTGACTCTTTAATTTTCTTTTTTATTCTTGAACGTATGTTAAGATCTACGATCCCTTGGAATTGTTAACAAAAAATTCAAGCTTCGAAAGTCAACGTAATAAGAAGGTATGGCCATATAAGTAGAATATTTTGACTTTCGCCGGTAAATCAAAACCTATGCGGTATTTTCCGTTGACCCGAAATTATGAAAATTCTAAGTTTACATTTCGATAAATCCCCCAGGTAATAAGAGTATTTCTATCTCCTGGGCCAAATACCAAACTCCATATTTGTACCGAATATCCTGACAGAAGCCCAAAATCTCCTTTCCTGGGCCGAGAATCAAATCTTTCCTTTTCGCTCAAAAGCCACACTTACGGCCATTAGTAAAATTTTTTTTTATGGAATATTTGGCAACTGAGCAGACAGATCGCCTGATGGTAAGCGATTACCGCCGCTCATGGACACTCGCAACCCCAGAGGAGTCGCAAGTGCGTTGCCGGCCTTTTAAAGGGTTTGGGCCTCCGGTACCCTCACTCACTCAGCGAAACACGACGCAAGCGTTGTATCACGTCGGTTTTCTGTGAGGCCGTGGTATCACTCCGGCCGAGCCCATTCGTGCCGAAGCATGGCTCTCTCACCGTAGTGTAAAGTAATGTGTCAATGACACATTTAGTAGCAGAACAACACCAATCTTTCGCATATTTTAGTAACATAACACTGTTCGATTTTGTTACGATTTCGTAGGCTGATCTTATTAATACTACCCACGCTAGAAGTCTTGCTGCGAACTAAAGAAACCACTTCAATTCTTGACAAGATAATCCTTGTAAGTCTATTAGACGATCACGTTGTACTAATACCTCTTACCCTTGACTCCTGACGCAAAACAGGTATAAGGCCTACCTATACAGGTGAATTTTGGGCGTGGATTGCCAAATCCTAAACCATAAGGACTAGAGAAAAATACTCAAAGAAGTTTCAGGCCCGATTTTGGTGAAAATTAAATGGCGGTCATTAGATTTTTGAAAAATCAATATTCCGAGCCAGGCATTGAACCCAATTCCTTTAAAAGCAATAAACTACACTGTATTATTACACCATCCGTTAATGTCGCTAATAAGGATCATATTCTGAATAGTAATGACATATGGCTAACTAAATTAAAAATTCAGCCTGTTTACCTAGTTTTTATATATTTTTTATAATCTACCCTTTTTTTCATGATAATAAAATCAACTAATAAAGCTATAATAAAATAAAATTGGTATTTTTAAGCTACTAGCTATATCCGCAAAACACTCGATTTTCCCGTTTCCGTTGGACCTTCGGAATAAAAAGTATATGAAAATAAAATAGGCACTATTAAAATTCACGTCGCGTAAAAATGTCAAGCCAATTTCGAGTTTTGTGGACACAAACATACGGATAAAAAAATAAAAGCTCCCCCTATGTATTGTAAGTACAAAACGTAATTATATTATTGATCGAAGCATATTTTGTTCCAGATAATGTTTTCCATAATCCATTTAAAATCACCACAAGAACTGTCTACCTCAAAATAAAAATAAATCGTTAAACTACAACACTAAACGCTAACCACCGATCACCGATCTAACCGAATCGATTTCGCATTAAATCGATTTCAATCGGTTTAGAGCACAAACGGTATTTCAATTGGTTTAACGTGCAATAACTGTGTGACCGATGCATTCGTATCGAAAGTTAACTGTAGCGATGAAATCGACAGCTATTGGTCTATGAGGTTACGTGGCTTATTGAGTGCTGATAACGGCTTTGTACACAATGGCCCATGTAAGGCTTTATGTTTGTATTGTGAAGGCTACTGCGGTAGCGGCACGTTGTCCACGTCAGCACGGCGGCAGCACTCAACGCGCGTCGACGACGCTCGACTGTAATCATCCGCACCGCTCGTATTTAAGAACAGGTTATTCTGTTAAAACAACAAGAACTCGTCTCTGTCTTAATCCAAATATAGCATCACGCCTATATTCCTCGAAGGGTTAAGCAGAACTGTGCTGTAGTACACCCACATTTCACAGATGCTGTTTTAAGTCCCATGTAATAGATGCTGGACCTATTTTCATCAATTGGGTGCAATTCCGTACTCTGGGTCTGGGAATTTGCCAACAGAAAAAACTGCCTCGTTGGTCTAGTGGTCCCAAGCGCGACTGCTGAGCATGAGGTCTTGGGTTCGCTTCCCGGGTCGGGCAGAGTGTTATTGAGTTTTTCTGTTAGATAATTCTTAATAGAAAGAAAGAGAAAGAAAGCAAGAAAGAAAGAAAAATATTTATTTGGATGCAATAACGAGACATATATACAATAATAAAAAGCGGTTAAAAACAAAACAAACAACATCAATTAATTTAAAAATAGCAGCCCGGAGTTTGGAATTGTGCCCGGTAGATGGCAATACGCTCACCACCTATTACATGGGACTTAATAACAGCATTGGCGAAGTCTGGGTGTACAACTGTGTACACCTCTGCCTACCCCTTCGGGGAATACAGGCGTGATGCTATGTTATGTTATGAAAAAAGTGTCTAGTTTGACCAAATATCATATGTGCTCTTTATGGAGACCCACAGATGCAGATAATAATTTATATGTACGGAGAAGTACTGTATACTTACGAGTAGTTCCCGTTTTCCCTGACCTGCTAATAGCAATAAAAAGCAATAAGCAAAGTTGGTAACAGAACCCGGTAAATACTTATGCAGGACGTACCTGATTAGTAATCATCACTTCTTGAAGTCTTTTGAAACGCTCATGGAGAAAGGCAGAAATTACAGAACACCGTCTGCTATGATTCTTACATATTATTTTTTCTTCGTCCACGTTTATTTATCTGGTCATAGATTCTCGCTTTTTTATGGGATAGGGGCAAACGAGCATACGGATCGCCTGATGGTAAGCGATTACCGCCGCCCATGGACACTTGCAACACCCGAGGAGTTGCAAGTGCGTTGCCGGCCTTTTAAAGTGTTTGGGCCTCACTCACTCGGCGAAATACAACGCAAGCGTTGATTCACGCCGGTTTTTTCTGAGGCCGTATCATTCCGGTCGAGCCCGCTTATTTGTGCTGAAGCATGGCTCTCCCATGGTTAAAATTGCGAGCACTATATGAATAAATTGGGTTGGCGAGGTCAGATAGGCAGTCGCTCCTTGTAAAATACTGGTATTAAATTGGATCTGGTTGGACTGGGAGGTTACCCCTTACCCCAACGTATTTGAGAAAAGGCTAGGCAGATTCATAGATCACCAATTAGATCAATATGTCAACCACATCTATACATAGAAGTACTTAAAAGGTCAAATGAAATCAATGTCCGCCAAAATTGCTGTATCACTGTCCATTGTGTTTCTAAACATAATAGTTTACGGTAAAATCGATATGTATCAATAAGGCAATGTCCTGTTATAGCCGTTTTATTTTGTTTCCGTTTTTTGTTACGTTTTACGGCTACTGTTAACTATTGTCGTATCATTCTGAATCGATTGATTTCTTGCACGTGCTTCACCGTTTTACGAGTACATCATGATTTTTAAAAAGATTTTTTCTTAGGATAATATGTTTGTCCATTGTAATATTCAAAAATGTATATTATTATCATATTCAATAATACCAAAGGTCGTGTCGAAGGCAAAATTCGAGGTACTTTTTTTATAGCAAACTATATTTGTTTATGTGGAATATTATTTTTAGAATAAGTTTTTTTTTCATGATCTATCTAATCTAGCTTCTGCCTGCGAGATGTCGGGTCCAACCGGGACAAAAAGTAGCTTATGTGTTAATCCAGGTTATAGACTATCTGTGTGCCAAATTTCATCCAAATTCGTTCAGTAGTTATTGCGTGAAAGAGTAACAAACATTCATCCATCCTCACAAGATATTGCATTTATAATATTTTATTAGTAGGATTTTAGGATGGTCCCAATATTGTTGCACTCCCAGCACAGCGCCAGTTAGGTGTGACTAGAACCGTAGATTAACAAAACTCACCTTAGACGACAAATCAGCTATAATCTCATTCTTCTCATCGATCTGCCTTTCTCGGTCCAGCGCTCGACGTGCATGCGCAGCGATAGAGTCTCGCACTCTGGATCCCTCGAGCGTCGCGTACGCAGCGACTGCGTCAGCGCAGGCGGCGGCTAGGGCACCGCGGCGGAGTGTCTCTCCCTCCTCGCCGTCTAGTGATGTTAGGGATAGGTCGGAGTGGAGGCCTGGAAGAGAGATAAAAGAGAATTAGGGTTAAGTATTAGCTTTGTAGTTATTATTAATACATCAATACAAATATTTTTTTACGCTCATACTGTTATTTGCACGATACCTATGCCTAAAAATCAATTTCCATTTATCTCTCTGTTTGTTTCAGGTAATCTTTGAAACGGCTCGATCGATTCCGATAAGATTTTATTGGCAAGTAGCTGACTAGGATATACTGAGTAACTTGGGTTGACTATATAATATGATAGAGTGTTCTTTAACTTTTTATAACCTAACCTTGTTAATTCCGCAAAGAGGAGAGGGGACTTCAATTTTTTTTATTATTCTTATGTCTACTAAAGAACTCAAAGAACGTGACGATCATTCATTCTATTGTCAAGATATGAATTTCTTGTAACCTAAGCTTCGCATATAATGGTGCAGCCCCATGTACAGTCAGCATCAAAAGTAAGTGGCATTCGTGTGACAACTTATTACCCTAAATTAATCTACCTAAGATCGATTTTATTTTGTAGTATATATATGTTATCTTGTATAAGTATATATGTAAATGGTAAAAAATTGCAACTACCACCCACTACACTATACACCTACCCACGGGGCATAATCACGAGCTGTTAGACCGTGCAGTGTCCACCGAGTTTACCAAATTTGAAAGATACTTTTGATTACTACTGTACCGACCATGAATATTGTTTAAATCTGCCTTTTCTTCAAAATTAACCTGCATTATTCTCACATTAATAAATTTTAATTGTCAAGAACACATAATTTTATAAGAGTGTCTATGGAGTTTCTTGCCGGCTCTTCTTCATAAGACCAATTTCTTGGAACCGTGCACCTAGCTTTGACTTTTCTTAAGTGCCTGTAATATGATCTATATGAAATAAAAAAATTGAGTTTGAGTTTGAAACGCAGTGGCAGAATAGCATAGCGAGGCAGTTTTCTATTGAGCATGCCCAAAGTAAAACAACAAAAATAGCTATATGACTTATTTAGAAAGTTCATGACTTAAATGGTACATGTTTCTAAGCGGAGGCCTTTCCAAACTATCGGGATCACACTACCCTGCTATTGTTTTAAGCTATAGGACCATCGCTAGTGGCTACTAAGCTGAGCGAGTGTGTTGTCACCCCTTAGGGTTGGCACCCGGTGCGGACCGCCCCCACCACTGCTCCCTTACGCCGCCACAGTTTAAAAAAAAACCAGTGGTGAGAAAGTTAACGCACGGATACGTACATTTAAACAAAGGAAAAGTACATAATAAAAACATTATACATCAAACATTTAACGTTAATAATTAAACTTTAAACAATAAGATGAAGGCTCCCATTCTGTGACATCTGCAGCGGATGGAAAATGATCCAGTGTAAGATATACGATGTAAGTATCAATATTTTTTATATATTTTAATAACACAACCGTGAGATGATATTCAGTGGACACCGGATTTTATAATCAAATATTGAATTAAAGTATATATAAACCTACTTTGATATTATTATTATTTTATTGACTGCCTCGTTGGTCTAGTGGTCGCAAGCGCGACTGCTGAGCGTGAGGTCCTGGGTTCGATTCCCAGGTCGGGCAAAGTGTTATTGAATTTTTCTGTTAGGAAATACTCAGTAGCAGCCCGGAGTCAGGAAGTTGGTGGTGTGACACCCTGGTGCTTCGGAGAGCACGTAAAGCCGTCGGTCCTGCGCCTGATCTCTCTCTGATCGTGTCGGATTTCCGTCCCATCGGAATATGAGAGTGAAGGAAGAGGGAGTGCACCTGTGTTTGCGCATACACTTGTGCACTATAATATATCCTGCGTACTTGGCTCATTTCCGTGGAGATAGGCCGCCGTGACCGAAATACGGTCGGGAGGAGTATATATAAACCTACATAGCATCACGCTTGTTTGCCGAAGGAGTTGGCAGAAGTGTACACACTTGCATATCCACAATTCATCAATGCTGTTAATAAGTCCCATATAATAGGTGGTGAGCTTATTGCCATCCGCTGAGCACAATTTCAAACTCCGGGCTGCTACTGAGAATTTCCTAACAGAAACACTCAATAACACTTTGCCCGACACGGGAATCAGACCCGGGACCACTAGACCAACGAGTTAGAATAAAAGCATGATTTTGATAAACTTATCTTAGGGAGTTACAACATTAAATGGAAAAAGAATACGGTCGCGAACAGGATTCGAACCTGCGCCTCCCGCAAAATTGTATCGATTGTGAAAGAGTCCTTTTCAAACAATGTAATGTTTATTTTCAAAACTGAATAATAATGTAAGTAATTGGAATCTGTGATACTGTCCCAAAGTCAGTTTATTAATTTCAAGTAAAATACCGTATTCCTTTTCCACAAAAAATTATAACTTTAGAGTTCACTATGCATGCGTTAATGCTTTCCGAAGATTTATATTAAGTAATTTATGTCTTTGTTTTTTATTAACATCATATTAATAACCTGAGATGGACGAGAAGAACTTCAGATTATTATCTAATGTTTAGAACATAGACGAAAAAGGTTAAAAGAAAAAAAAAACTTGTTTAAATTACGGATGCTCCTCAGTCTAAACTGCCAGTATTTCCAAAATTGCATGAATTGCATCCATGCTTAATATATCCGTAAAACCAAAACGCATTTTTTTAAAGCATCGCGGCATCTCGTTAACGCCTTTATGCCAGTAAGGTTTTATACAACACTAATTTTAAAGACCATAAAAGCGGTGTTGATTTTATTTTTAACGAAACCAGGCTGTTCTGTTTAAACGAATATCGTTCAATTACGTAACCAGCTATTGGTTACCTGGTTGCTATGCGACATTATGAAAATGCGCCACTTTCATGTAGGTACTTTTATGTACAGTTACGTGAAAAGAGGTGTTTCAACAATCCCTTGTATTGCTATTAGAGGCTTATAAATATCGATTAATATTAATCAACACGCACATCCCTAGATGGTTTCTGTTTCTGCAGTTTCTTATTTTGAACACAGGTTACAATGGGCTATATATATAAAGGACTCCATATGTGCCTTTAGGTGGCAAAAATCATAGCGAAGACTTAGATCAGAGGAATACGTTAGATTCCTTTCGCAGTGATTGATATTTTGTAGCAACAAGCAATAAAGTAGAAGAAGAGTAGATTGATTTTGTTCTGCAGGCAACATGACGCTGTTAAAACGATGAAGGATAATGTCGCGAGTATAACAGCCCACCTGAGAGCTGTTATCGATGGTGTGTAAAGTTAAATGTCAGAGGTCTACGGCGGTTTTAAACTCTGACACTAGGTTGTTCTTCAACCACACCAAGAACCATAAAAAGAAGAATTAGCCATTTGATAAGAAGGAGAAGAAGAATTTGATGAAGAAAGATGAACACTACTTTAGAGGCGTCAATGTCAGTTAATGCTATCCGAGAGATAAATGTTTGAATCATGAACGGGTTTCGAGAAATTTCCTCAAGTACAAGACACAAGAAAAATAACATCTCCAGTCGAAATACATAAAATTTCACACACATCTAACATACCAGGAACATAATTATAACAATAATACATCGTAGAAATGACACTACTTTCACTGTCGTCTCCGCTTTCCCATCACTAAAGTGGTGCGAACAATTTCGCGTATTGTCCACGGTGCATCAAGTATTAACTACGAGGAAATACTAGATCGACTGAGATAATGACTTCAATAAAAAGGATGAGTGGTAGCTATTCGATTATGAATAAAACACTTCTTGTTATCATCGTGTGGTTGGTGGACAACCTAGTGTCAGAGTAAAACCTACCTTTAGGCCTCTGACCTGGTTTTACATACCATCGACAACATCTCTTTGTTGTACTGCCAGTACAAATATCACATTGTTTTTTGTTCGATGCTTTATTTATCCAAACCTTGTGCAGTTGTGCATGACGTTGATGCCTTGATGTAAAAAAATATTGTAGGTCCACTCACTTTTCTGCAGAATTTCAAAATTAGTAAACCTACCCTAGATTTATTACTAGCTTTAACCTGACTGTCCACAGACCTCTCTGATGCATTGCATGCTCTCGCAACTTAATCATCTCGCACCTTCATAGCTAGATTACTGACCAAACCGAAACCTTGATAAACTGGCTTTAAGTCAGATAAACGGGCAGTTAAAAGAAGTCCAGATTAAGTAAAAATCCTTTCAGTAAACGAACATAAATCTCAAGGTAGAAAAAATATATATAGATAAAATGTCTTCAAAAACCACACCTGGTTGATCTAGATTAACTAAACCTTAATTAAAATTACAGTTAACTATAAAACAAAAACACATTCCAACGTGGAATATTCGAGAACGATCACCGAATAAGTGATCGAGTAAAAACTGCACTCGCCCACGAAGTGCATTCGATTTAGTAACAGCAGTTACGAAACGAACCAGCTCTTACTCCATGCTCGATTTGAACTGATATGCAGAGACAAAGAAAAAGTCACTTTTGTTTTTTAGCTATAATAAAAATAACAACATTTATATTTTAAAAATATTTTAGTACATATATATGTTAAGTAGAGGTAGGGACAATGAGCGGAGTTGTGGTGATCTGTTGTGGTCTCGGAATCCCAGTATAGGTGGCCGTGTGGTTTTTAATTGATAGAGATAGGCACACATGACAAAAAAATATTGAAGAATGATTGAAAAAGTCGGTCAATTAAATGAATCGCTATAAGCCGATGATATTAACGAGATTATAGAGAGTAAATTATAAGGTGTCCAGAAGTTCTGGGTTTTAAATCCTAAGTTCAATAACAATGCCCGACCCGGGGAATCGAGCGAATCACGGTTTACTAAGTTTACTTAATAAGTTTTTTTTTAAAGTTCATTGGGTGACTTTATTTGACCTTCCAACTTCAACGCCTTAAGAATTTGCGAGCAAAAAAGTTCTCTAACTTTAGCCACTACGTGTGGCTTGGCAGAATGATGTCATGTACTGTCACGTTAGCTTGGAGCATGGTACGCCATGACCCCACCACCACGCCATCACAAACTCCGCATGTTGGTAAATAAAGACAAAAGCAATGGGGTTTTGTTTGCGAAATGGATGGTGACAAAACATTCCGTTTTATTTTTGGAATACTACAGAGCCTACATCTACAAGAAGATGGTACCTAAGTACGTCCTGACGATATGGGTTTTTTTTTTAAATATTTGTTAATTGATTCTACACTAGCTGCGCCACGCTGTTCCACCAGCGCAAAATCAAAGGGGATTATCTCAAGAATACTGCACTTCCTTGGACGAAATATCTTAATTATTCATGTCAGGACCTCAAGTATACACAAAATGTTATCCAAATCCATTCAGCAGATTAACAAAAATCAGCTTTTCCCATATGACACCATATAATAGATCAAAGGCGTTCTTTGGTTAGCATGTCTTGGCCATCTTTGGTAGCGATATCCTTGATTGCGCCAAAACACATATTTTAGTCGGAATTTACGCGCGGTAGGGCAGGCATGCTTTTTTTTATAAATTCCTCATGTTAGACTTAAAAACATCAAAGTTTTACAACGTAATTATAAGGTAATAAAATAGCATCGTGATTCGGATCGAATTTTAATGCTTTTCACACATCGCCGGTAATGCTCTAATGTTTCCGTAAGCCAACGATCCAGGAACCGATTACGAAGGTCATTCACAATTGTCTGCAGAATTGCGTATACTGCCGATGTGATGCCACTGTGCAGGAGAGTTACAGTAGAACAGTGGTTTAACGACCTTGCTTTCAGTAACAGTAGCGTATTCAGAAACCTTTGTATTACTCAGAACCGAGGTGATCTTCACCACGCAAAGCTTTATAATTTAACTAGCTGATGCGCACGGCTTCGCTCGCGTGGATGTCGGTTATCGCGACCAAAAGTAATTATGAAATCTTGATCCCGTTCCCGCTTTCCGATTACCCCTTTATAATTGCCCATTTTTTTAAGTTTTAAATTGGATATAGTATGTTATATCCTTAAGACATAGACATATACCATCGCGGACTTTTCTGTAGACCTAGATAAGATACACAATTCCACCATACATCAATTAGTTATATATCAAAGGGTTTAGGCAGCGTTTTCGTTGAAAGCTCCCAGACAGGTATTTTTTTTTCGACACCTCCAACAAATATCATTATATTTTAGACAATGTATACAAAAACTTGACGAATTATATACTAAAACCTTTCTCTATCTATTAAAAATCAAAATCCGTTGCGTAGTTTTAAATATCTAAGCATACATAGGGACAGACAGACAGCGGGAAACGACTTTGTTTTATACTATGTAGTGATGTATCCCGAAATCAGTTTGACAAACAGTCTTATCACGAGATGTGGTGTTACTCAGTAACATATTTGTGCAGGTCAGATAGGCAGCCACGTAAAATGCTGGTATAAAGCTGCATCAGGCTAAGCAAAGCGATGACAGAGATAATACAGACGTCCATCGCTCTACACGTTTCAGAAGTTATAAGTACCTATCAAAGGTAAAAAATATTTCCTTTCATGTTGTCAAATAATGACGTCACGCCTGGGTCAGGACAGTGCCTTGTTGATGTCACCTATACAACAATAATTATATAGAGGGCAAACCATGAGCTCATTGAGTTCAGTTAGTAAAACATCTAAAGCGATGAGTTCATCAAGTATCAATACTAATAAACAATCTTGATCTGTTCCTCATTTCAAATCATATTTCTTTTCAACACCGTGTCACCATAAGTATCAGGTTGAGCAAATAATGTACCCCGGCTAATACAGTTACTGGTTAATACATGTTAAAAAAAAACCCTGTTCGAACCAAAAGAGCACATCCTAATCACATTACCAAATAAAATAAGAAACATAAAATATTCATCAAAAAAGTCGTAAAGTGAATTATTCTGCTCAAATTACCGCAATTTTCCCAAAATCTAACTAATTTCTAAAATTAATAACTCCATCATACCCTTAAGTGACGGGCCGCACACCGCACATGCCCTTGCCTGCATGTAATTCCTAATTCCTCACGTTCAAATTTATTTGCGGAATAAAAAAAAATCGAATCAAATCTTGATACCTAATAATACCTCCTTCACGGATCGGACAAGTATATTTAAGTCGAAACCTTTTGCCAAAAAGTCCCTTGCATTACATTTGGACGTGTAATGCAAGGGATCACTTTCCCTTTCACAACTGTGCAAGTACGCATGCGTAGTGGTCACATCATTACTCAGTTTCCTCGCACATTTTTGGTGAAAAGAGTCATATCATTTCATAGGTACGCCACGTCTCCTCTCACAGCTTTTGTGGAAATGGAAGGCGACCCTAGCAGAGCGGTATTACGAAGTCTAATCGAAGTTAGACTTCTGTAAGTCATCTGCTATCGTGTACTGCCCTACAAACGGTCACGCGAACTGAGGCTACATTTAACTGGTTATTTATGCTATTCCGTTTAGGAAGTGCGCTCGTGGACCATTTATTTTACTTACCAACTTTTTTTATATAAAAATAAATACTGAAAGTTGTTTCTTATTTGCTACTGAACAGAGACATTTCATACGTCTACTGGTAATGCAAGTAATATACGTAATTTTTATGTAATATTGACCCGAGAGACGTTATGCTGTCCAAAATCCAATAGAAAAAACCTTTGCGTTTTCCCATTTTACAGGCAACTTTTCCAATTTCTCTTTCCATTAAAATCTTATTCAGACTATAACGAATATTTCAACCAAGACTAAGCCAAATCGATACAGCCGTTCTCAAGTTATGCGCTTACCAACGAACAGACAGGTTGTTTATAAGATTTTCTGATTATTTATTTTTAAAACACGAACCACCCAGACTGTGATTTCTTGTTTGTAAATTGTAAATCAAACAAATATTTGTTTCGTGCGGGAATCGAACCCGTAATACATGAAGCCTCCTTTTAATAATGAAGTAGATTTTTTACTGTACCTATATTTGCTAAAGCTGAAGGGCTAAATAAAAGCTTTTTAAAGCTTAGTTACCAAGACTTCCTATACTTAGAAATGACGTAATTCTTGCTGTAGTCCAATAGCTAATGGCGCACCTCCAGCATGCCTTAATGCTATGACGCATTTTTAGTGGCAACGGTGACGCATTTTTCAGGGGTAAAGACAATATTACTGTCACCTATTTACTCAATTATTTGCATCTGCTGTTCACCGCGCGAGCATTAAGTGTTTTTATCAAAATACCTACGAACTACAGGCATCAAGCAAAATTATCTAGTACTAATTAGTTAGTGCTCGTCTAAATAATTTGCATATTATTGCTATTACATGCTTGCGTTATATGATTACGCTAAACTTATTCTTTAAGCTGTAATAAGTATTTAAACCATCTTTTTGAAGCTTTTAAAGGCGTTTATCTAGTCTCATAAAGTGTATTTATTATTTTCTGTTTGTAAATGTAGCTTAGATAATAAGTGCATTTATTTTGTATTTCTTTTTTTGCTGCCTAATAAAGATATTTGTAAATGAAATGAAATGACTCAATTATTTATTTTCCTTTTCTAGAAAGAAATAACATAACATAGCATCACGGCTGTATTCCCCGAAGGGGTTGGCAGAGGTGTCCACAGTTGTACACCCACATTTCACCAATGTTGTTATTATGTAGATTTGTAAATGGTTACTAAATAAATATCGCCAGATGTCTCCTTTAGACGAATACAAGGAGGCTTGGAAATTCCATAGATTCGAACAACGACAAGGTAGCTAGTTGGTAGAGTGATGACACGGAATGTCAAAGGTCGCGGGTTCAAGCCTCGTTCTTGTCTATAATTTTTCAACTTTTCCTTGAAAAATTATAAATGTTTTTAAGTCCCATGTGATAGATGGTGAGCCTATTGCCATCTACCGGCCAGAATTTCAAAATTCGGAATGCTATTTATAATTCCCTAACGGAAAACCCAATAATACTGCCCAACCTAATTACCTAAACTATTCCTACCTTCCTACCTAACCTGATTCTAACCTATTACCCCTCATTTAACAGCCACATTGGACAATTTTTTTTTTTAATGAAGAATGGGTCTACATTTGGCCACCAACTCCAACAGAAGAAATCTATTCACTCCAAGTAGAGTGGATAGATTTGGGGAGAACGATAGTTGGGTAGCACAACGGTTGCACCGGACTACATCCTGAAACACGACAAAATCGCTTCACGGCTTGGCTACGTCCGGTGGGTGGTAACCAGCCACGGTCGAAGCGGGAGGCTGGAAGACCAGAGTTGTGTTGCCTGTTTTGCATCACCCAGGGGCCACGTGTTGGGATTCCATTTTAAGGGTGCACTCCTACGGACACGGGCAACTCAGCCCCCACTACTATATATTATATTGAAAATTCAATAGGTTTGAACACGACAAGGTAGCTCAGTAGGTAGAGTGATGACACGGAACGTCAAAGGTCGCGGGTTCAAGCCCCGTTCTTGTCTATTATTTTTTCAATGTTTCTTTGAAAAATAGAATTAACTGCAAAGTTAGTCTTGTCGGTTCAGTCAACTGTATAGGGACTGATAGATGGCGATTATCTTTGTCCCTCTCACGTAAGCCGCCTGTAGACCTCTGACATGGCTTTACACACCATCGAGAACATCTCTCAGGTGTGCTGTTCGTCACGATGTTTTCCTTCACCATTTTAAGCAAGTGATAACTAATTTCTAATACGCACATGGCTCGAAAAGTCAGCGCTCATCCTTGGATTCGAACTGGCGACCTTTGACTCATTTATGGTAATGATGTCACCATAAGACGTATTAAAATGTGGCAGAAGAATCGGAGTAGTGAGCAGAGTTTGGGCTGGCTTAGTACTGAGTACAGTAACGTCAGCAATAACAAGTAAACACAAATTATAATAAAACAACTTTTAACCGGATTAATCGCGTGCACTTTGCAGCGTTCGAAACGTCAGGAAAAACAAAAAAACAATAATACACGCGATTAATCCGGTTAAAAGTTGTTTTATTATAATGTGTAGTGATCGCGAAAACCTAAGATATTACTAAGTAAACTTTTAAAAACTAACCGACAATTTCCCTACTTTTGTATTATTAAGATAATTAGGTATTAACATAGATAGAAGAACCATTCCTTCTACATAAGGATGTACATTATTACCAGTATATTATTCAGATAACTATTTATATGGAGTTTAAAATGTGAAAATGTAGGTATACAAGTTTGTGGTCGTGTACATAAGAATACTTCAAAAAGCGAAAAGTCCTATCCAATACTTTGAAAGGCTTACTTAAATCCATAAATAATTCAGGCCTTCGCTACGCAGTTCCAAACAGCCTAAACAGTATGGATCGATGAAGTCGCGTGATGTCCAAACCGGTTATTGAGGTTATAAGCGTGTGACGTAAGGGGAGGCTCGTGGTTAAGTAACAGCCGCACAGATCGATCTAGGCTAAGCTGCGCTTGCCGCGGCCGGTCTGTGGATGGGTGACCATCATACCGAGACCCCTCCGTGCCTCTGAGAGCACATTAAGCCGTCGGTCCCGGTTTGTCAAATTAAGATCTATGACAGCCGTTACGGGTAGTCAGAGGCCTGAAAGTCTGACAACCAGTCATACCACGAGATATCGTGTTATGCAGTAACTGGGTTGTGGAGGTCAGATAGGCAGTCGATCCATGTAAAATACTGGTATTAAGCTGCATCCGGTTTGACTAGAATCCGAACCCAGTGTAATTGGGAAAAGGGCTAGGCAGATATATAGGGCGTCTAACGTGCAAGTATGAAAGCCTTCGATTTTACGTAGTTTTTCATAAACATAGCATATTATGTATATCTTTAGAGATCACTGCACATGCGTTAGTGCGTTTCAAATTTTGTCTGTAAAATCACCACGAACCTGAGTCATCATCGTGTCCAGTATTGAGCTGCAGCGCCAGCGCTCTCAGCTCTTTGTACACCTGCACTGCTTCGCTCCTCAGCCAGCCGTCATCTTGGTCTTCAGGTTCGGACTCCATCTCTGCGTGAAGAGATCTGGCAGTGTCTGTCGTGTCGATAGGGTCTGGGGCTCCGATCCTTTCAGCTAGGGTGTCGTGGGATCTTTGCAGGCGTTCCAACTCTTTCAGGGTGTTTTGGTAGAGATGTTCCTGTAAGAAGATTAGGGGTAAGTTTCGCCATAAACATCAGGTCTGTATTCCCCGAAGGGGTAGGCAGAGGTGTACACAATTGTACATCCACATTTCAACGCTGTTATTAAGTCCCATGTAATAGGTAGTGAGTCTATTGTCATCTACCAGGCACAATTTCAAACTCCGAGCTGCTAAGAACAATTTCCTAACAGAAAATCTTAGTAACACTTTACCCGACCTGGGAGTCGAACCCAAGACCTCATGCTCAACAGTTGCGTTTGGGACCACTAAACTAACGAGGCAGTTACAGCAACGAGTAATTAGATTAAATGGTAGATAAATAATATCGGATCATTAATCAATGATTTACGGCATCTTGTCAATATTCATTAGATTACAATATACGCTAGACTAGCTGTGCCTCGCGGTTTCACCACGGCTAATAAGGGTCGTAGCGTTCTTTTAAATATCTTATAACCTACTCAAGAATTGGGCTATCAAATGCAAAAAAACATTTTTTTCATTTCCGACTGGGAATTCCAGAAATCCTCGGGACCTTTTTGGGAATTGTTCAATAACTGTTTATGCATGTAGATTATATAACGACCAAACTTTAAAATTCAAAATGGTATTGTAAGAAAAAAAAGGATATTGTTGCAAAAACTTCAAAAGACGTAACAGAAGGTTACGTGGAACGTATGAACAGAATAACAAGTATCTACTAAAACAGGTGTTCTGAAAACAAACAAGAAAACCTTGGAAAATATACCACCTGACTAACATTGAATATTGTGCAACTATATTTTACTGTGAACAGTCATGTTCATACGATTACGGGGTAGACAAAACCCCAAGCGTGTTTTGAAGGAAAATATTATTACGTACTAGTGTCAAATTATCTCAACTATCGATAATTTCACTATAGACAATTCAGTCCAGTAGAGGATGCATTAAAACTATTGATAACTAGCTCATACCCGCGACTGCGTCCGCGTAGAATATGGATTTACTGATAGATTCAGTCCCTATACAGGTGACCGAACCGACACGACTAACTTTGCAGTTAATACAATGTCGTACAAATGCAATTACCTTAACAAATACAGATAAATCTTCGAAAAGCATTAACGCATGCATAGCGAACTCTAAAGATTCGAAGCGGCGTTTCCGGATAAATACTCCAGGCGCTCTGACCGCTAAGTATAGGGATAGATAGCAATGACGTCGCCAAAAGACGTATTAAAAATGTGGAAGAAGAATTCGTAGTGGTGAGCAGAGGCAGAGATGCCTTAGCGGTCAGAGCGCCTGGAGTATTTATCCGGGAGGCGCAGCTTCGAATCCTGCTCGCGACTGCACTTTTTTCCACAAAAAAATATAATTTAAAAAAATATGTATCTATAAAATTAATTAACTTAGACTGAAAGTCTGAATTGAGTACGTTGAGAGTTCCAAGTTATATTATAGATTTAGAAACTGCTACTACAGAAATATTTTTAACTATAACATTACCACACAAAAACTACACAATCGCAAAACCGTTAGCCAATTCGTAAGTCAAAGGGTTCCGAATGAAAGGACCATTATGAATAGATCAGAGCCCAAGGCATTGCCCAATGATAAGACCTTCGAGTCGGATTAGTTTTTAATTACTATCCATTGTTCTTGACTAACCCACCGGATATTGCGAAGTGAAAGGATTGCAGGGGCATAGGATAGAATTTGACCGAACGGAATCTGATCAGATAATATAAGGCATATAATTTGTCAATTAAGGTTTCATTTAAAAACGTATTCGTCTTATTAATCCTACTAATAACATTAATGCGAAAGTTTGGGAGGATGGATGGATGGATGTTTGTCACTCTCTCACGCGATAATTTATGCTTTGTTTTCTACCATTACTAACTGTTTCAATAAGAACTGAATTTCTGTCAATTCAGAGCAAAATTTGAATTATGAAACATTCTGAGTACCCGATGAACAGATGACGAGAGTGTAAGTAAGCATTTGAATTTGTATGTATCCGTTGGTGGCTAAAATATTCTAATTCTATGCTATCTTTAAACGCAGCTACAAAACAGGAAACATTCCTAGGGTGGGGCTAAGTTTACGGTCTTAATAATAGGTATGATGATTTTGAAATCTCCTTTTATAATGTAGGTACACGTCTACTATTTCCGAAAAACACATTATTTCAGCAAGAAACTAAGTTTCAACGCAAATTATTGCATTTCAATCTAAATAGATTTGATTTAACCGCGTAAACGCTGCTGGGTGTCATGGCACCGTTTTGACGTCATGCCTCAGCATATTTGACATAAGTTGAAGCCATAATGTATAGCGATGATTGACATTTGACTGAGGCGTGACATCATACGCTGTGATTGACGTTTCAGTCAACATGGCCGATTGCAGCAAATTATACTTTTATTTTATTGAAAATCTTAATAATCTTAATGATTTTAATAAAACTAGGTTATTTTTTAGAATTCTTTGTGTCTATATTTACCTCTAAAACCATTTATTCTTTGGTTCCTTAATACTGTCATCGTGCCTATTGTAGAACACAAGTCATAATCATAATCAAACGTTCAGACGACCGTATAACAGCAAAGTTTTAAACGCTTTGCTTCATAGCCAATTAGCCTACAATATCAAAACACATCGCTTAACAAACCCTAAGTAGAGGCTTAGTACGTAATAAGGCGATACTCGGAGCACTTCCTATACACTTGCTTACGAAGCCAGAAGCCTTATGAACTGATGATATTTCCCACAATTGAATTATATCGCGAGTTCCACAGGAAATCATGTTATGGTGTTACGCAAGAGCATTGAGACGCAACAAAGGAAAGATTAACTTATACAGCGACTACAGTCTTTAAACTACTGATATCATACAAACAATCGTGCCCTTTCTCATTGAGGTAAGTTATTGCTGAATGAAGGATATAAACAAGAATTAAGCTAACTAAGCTGTGAAAGCCCAGTGGACCATAGGGTTGGCAAGTCAAAAGGAGCAGGTTCAAACCCAAGGACATCACTGACATATCGTAATCGTGTGTGTTTTATTATCGAACACGTACAGATTTTAAACCTCCCGTAGGTGTCTGAAATGGCTTTACATACTAACTGGGGCCAAGATAGATTCGGGAAAACTACGCTCGGTTTAGGGCGTTGCTGGGGAACAGACTATAAATAATGTTTGGGAGTAAGGACCACCTGGATTTGATTGATGTCATTATTTGTGGAAGAATTTAAAACTACTGGCTCGACGTGGTCAGTAAAGGTATAATTAGCGTGATGAAAATCAATTCAGTATTGAAGTGGTACTACAAAAGAGTATTAAGTTTTGCTGCTTATTTTGGATCAGATCTGTGACCAGACTATAAACTATTTTTAACAACAAATAATACTAAACAATGAATTTATAGGATAAACTTAAGTTAGTGTAGTGTGAAGGTATGTTACTTTAGAGAGAGTACCTATTAATTTATTGTTTTATACTATAATGAATTAACCCTGTGTACGTTTCGGTGTTTCTTCTCACAGGTATTCAGAATATTAACGCCAACGCCAGCGATGTAATTGAAAAATTGCCTCGTAAAATTTGGTTACAAAATCCTATTTACAGAAATGAAGTATTTCATTAATATTCGTAATATCTTAGGATTTCGCGATCACTACACATTATAATAAAACAACTTTTAACCGGATTAATCGCGTGTATTATTGGTTTTTTGTTTTTCCTGACGTTTCGAACACTTTGCAGTGTTCGTGGTCGCAGGAGGATTCCTTTTTATCTAATATATAAAATTCTCGTGTCACAGTTTTCGTTGCCATACTCCTCCGAAACGGCTTGACCGATTTTGATGAAATTTTTTGTGCTTATCCGGTATCTATGAGAATCGGCCAACATCTATTTTTCATCCCCCTAAATGTTAGGGATAGTCCACCCCAATTTTTTTTATTTATATGGCAAAACAACGTTTGCCGGGTCAGCTAGTTATATATTATATCATAGTCTTCAGCATAAAATATTTAATTATTAGCCTAAATTGTCTCACTGCAGGGCAAAGCTACTATCCCATTTTATCTAGAGCAAAGAGTTTTGGGAATAGTTCTACTCATACATAAACTTCCGTCTGGGTTACTTTCCCTGTAGGGACATGACACTAAAATTATTTTGACAACATTTTTTCTTTTCTACTCATACAGTTTCTATTAGTAATTGTTTTATATTCAACCACTCTCTATCATTATATTGTCATCAACGCCTGCACGATAAAAGCTCAAAGGAAATGCAGTACAAACGCACGTTAGAGTTCTAAACATGTACTTCCCGGAAAGAGAATATTGTTATTGTGTGATTTAGTAAGTTGCGCTTGCGACCATGTCAAACATCAATTATTCATCGATACAAAAGGCTATGCCTGGAACAATGTAAAGTATACACATATATATCCTCCTAGCCTTAATACCAGTATTTTACATAGAGCGACTGCCTATCTACCTCCACAACCCAGTAACTGGGTAACACGATATGTCGTGGTGTGACTCAGTCTTTCAGGCCTCTGACTACCCCTAACGGCTGTCATAGATTTTAATTTGACAACCAGGACCGACGGCTTAACGTGCTCTCCAAGGCACGGATGGGCTCGATATGAAACGATGGTCACCCATCTACAGACCGACCGCAGCAAGCGCAGCTTAACCTCGATCGATCGATCTGTGCGGCTGTTACTTAGCCACGAGCACACATATACAATCAGTGTACAACTGCACTATTAAATTTAAAATCAGTGTAGCACCTTTAAATTTCTCTTTATAAATCCTTAGAATGCTTAAAATATTTACTTAACTGTAATAAAAAAATAAGTGTGACAAAACTGAGCAATTTTTCTGTTCACTTCGAATGAACATTATGACATTAAGTTCTAAGTGGAAAATATCGCCTAATTACCTATTACCATATCGTTAACGATGGGGTTTAATTACATAAAGTGTCCACGGAATGGACTTTCCCATTGAGGTCAAAAAGATTTCGTAATTTTTTGTACCTCTTGGTCTTTTCACTTATCTAGGAATGTTCCTAACTACTCCCACACAAGCAAGTAGATGTTTATATGCCTATTGTCAGGCGGGAAATAGGAAGACATAGTCGATTCTAAAGGTAGCAGCTCTAGTCTATGCTTCTCCGTGGCGTCATTGTTCCCGGCACTACAGTACGAATAAAATAAGTGTGCCCCTCTGAAGTTAGGCTTTCCGCGTGTCGCGCATGCGCACTACTGTTTTAGCCGTACTATGGACTACCGAGTAGGTTTGCGTAGACAACTTCAGAGCGGCACACTTATATAATTCGTACTGTACATGATTAAATCCGGCAATAGCGGTTCGCGCTGAAACGTTGTGAAGTTATTAAATTGTTTTCTATTAATCTAATAAATGTAATTAAAACAAAAACCCGTTTAGATATTCCCATCTAACACTATTTAAAAGTGGTGTATCAGAATTGCAGCAGGTGGAAATCGATAATCTCTCCTTAACGCAATGAGAAACAGGTGTGATTGTAATGTATGTTAAAAGTGATACAGCACAAAATGTGGAGACCACAATCTATAAAATGAAAACGGTATACCTGTATTGAATTTTCAAATAAAGTAAAGTTTCCAATTTTAATAAAGTTATGTACAAACTAAACACTACACATCTATAAATTAAATACTCTCCTAAGTTTCTAATGTTCATATCCAATTAATCAACCTATTAGATATTTACTAATTCCCTAACGATTTTGCAAATAATATCCTTTATTTACTTCAAAATACACTTTGTGCATTCTTTACGATTCATTTTTTTTTTCAGTTTTCTTCTCATATCAATCTACGTTTCTTTTATTATTCCGGTTTAAAAAATCAGTTTATCTAAATTATAATAAATAACATTTTAACCTTTAACATAAAACTAAGAATAGCAATAGTCTCATGTTCCATACCTGTTCCTTCAACTGCCTCTCCAACGCCACAATCCTGTCATTGGCTTCATCAAGTTGCTGCATCAAGTTATCCTTGTCTTTCAGCGATCCTGTCAGCCTTCTTTCCAGGTCTGATTTCTTATCTGTCACCATCGCTAGCTCAGCTTTCAAGGATTCCAAGCTGTGGACATGGTCCTGTGGAAGAAAAGTAATAATTACATTTAGATAACTGTCAATTATTTTATGTCATTCGTGGAGTCGGTAGTTAATTTAGTGGTGTCCAAAATCAGCCTACATATTCTAACTGACCATTTTAGAGGGTCAGATCAAATTACGTGGTCTGGAGAGTTTTTAGGTAACTTACTAAATCCTCTGGTTCAGCGACCCGAAATGAGTCTTGGCATCCAAAACGAAACTCCACTTTGTACGATCTTGAGCAGGTTTCTTGCCAAATACTGGCTTGAACCTCTCACAGCTCAGCCGCCACCATATCAAACCAGCGGTATTTGCGGCGACTCACCGGTCTTCGTCCCGTAGATTGACTCAGATACGCTTTCTTGACTCCTCGATCCTCCCCCATTCTTTCGACACGTCCGTTCCAGGAAACTTGTCCAAATTTTTGAGTTACTCAAATAAAATTATCTTAGCCATCCACAGATAGACCGCGCCAAGCGCTACTTACTCTCAATTATGATTTTATAACCAGAGATTGTAACGGGTTATGAGTACCTCGATGATGTTAGAATTACTACGGTCTGCAGGCAAATTATTGGTTGCAGCAATATTGTTTAGTAAACGGGAATTTAATCACCAATTACTTAATGCATGTAATATTTCAGATTTCATGGTTATTAAGTGAAGTATAATTGGATTCGTTAAGTTGTAACAGACGGACATCAGACAGAAATAGTTTTATCGCAATGTGATGACTGATGGTATTCATTTGAAAGATTCAATCGATTAAAATTCTTGTTCATGGCAAATTACAAAATATATAAAATACTCGATAGTCACATTAGTTGATTTGAAAACTTGACTTTACAACTCCAGGTTTCTTCAGTAAATTGGTAACTATTTCTTTTGGTCGAGAAGATTATGTACGGGATATTATTGTGGAGATTATTTTTGGACATTCGAAAGTTCTTGCAGTTAGATAAATGTTTTTCCTTTGAATTTGCCCTTAATTCTCTAAAACATAATAGTTTTCATCTGTACCTGTAAGCTAGTTTTCCTCATAGAACACTGGTCTTTGAGCCCCTCCAGCTGGGCCAGGAGATTGGCTTCTGTTGCTGATGACTCTTTAAGCTGTACTGTCAGTCTGGAGTTCTGGGCCGTTAGTTCTGCTATCAGGCTGGCTTTCTCTTCATCGCGCTGTGGGCAAAATAAGTAAGTTTTAGTTAAAAATGGAGAGTCCTGTCTTGATGTCCAACAGTGGACTACTAAGAGCCGATGATGAAACCAATTTTTAAGTAATGATAAATAAGATCATGATTACTCTCATAAAAGATTGGTTGAACACAATTGTTAAAAGTGTTTGAAGTGATTTGTGTATAGGGATTGCAATCCGGTTTTCTGGATATATACGCAACCGATACCTAACCCTTCATTTTACCGGGATAAAAACTCCTAAGTCTTATTCCAGAACCTAAAGTAAAACTGTATACAAATTTCATCCAAATCTGTTGTATAGTTTTTGCGTAATTGATTAACAAACATACAAATTCAAAAACTCACCAACATCTATACTTTCACATTTAAAATATTAATAATAGGAGAGGGTAAAGTACGACACGACAACTTCTTTGGGACCATTTTAAAAGTGAAGAGGGAGAATAGAGAGACTTGGACGAAGTATTGTACATAAAGTGAATGAGAAAGTAGGAGGGTCATTCTTCAAGTTGAATTTCTTGCGTCATTTTCCTCGCGCAAATATTTTTATGAAAATAACTTCAAAATGTTATAATTTTCATTAATATAAGTTCATGGATATACAATCAGCTTGTATTAATGAAAGTTTTATTATTTCGAAGTTAGTTTCATAAAAATATTAAAGCGAGGAAAATGACGCAAAGAATCCAACTCGAAGAATGATCCAGGAATCAAGTCGTATCAAAGGGTCACAGTAAAAGCAGAGTATAGAAAACAATGGCGGTCGCTCCACCGACAAGAGCCAAGCTCTTAAATTGAAGAAGATGAAGGGTAATATAGTCTTTATATGATTTTACCTTTGATTATTAATTTCAAAGCCTTTTAAAGTGGACGAAAAAAAAACAGTATAAACTACAGTCGATGATACTTGAGCAACAGTATAATTATCCATTGTCCTTCATTCGAATTCAGTTAATAAAATGGCAGAATCAATTCTATTCGCTGTTACAATGTATTACAAAATCTTATTAAGAACAGTGACTACAGTGACACACTCTTCGCAACCAGCTTTTGTTTCAAAGTTATTAAATACATCAATTACTATTGCGATTATTTCATCTACAATTTCATAATTTATCTATCTGTGGAATACAATAGCGTTAATTCTAAATTGTGTTTTTTATATGTATGTATTATATCGGTTGAGTCATTTCTGGTATTATTTATGTAGTATATAAAAGCCCAAGGCTAAACCATTTCATGGTTTTGATACGTGAAATCATAAAATGCGGAAAGTAGTAGTCTGGTTGGTTTGTTTATAGCCATGGCAAAATATTGTATTGAATCGGTATGGGTACCATTCATAATCGCGTAAGTAATTGATGTTGGTAACAAATTGTTAGCTATTATTTATTTATTTTTGGATAATTACGCCAAAACAGACTAACTCATTCAACTTTTCAAGCAAAGACATTAAAAAAGATTTAAGGTAACATTATTTTATTACCATTATTGGCTGAAACATACACGCTTGTAATCCCAGAAGGGTAGTCAGAGCAGAGGTGTACACAGTTACACACCCACCTTTCACCGATGCTGTTATTAAGTCCCATGTAATAATAGGTGGTGACTCTATTGCCATCAACCGGGCACAGTTTTAAACTACTCCTAGTTTTTATTAATTCCTTAATAGAAAATCCCAAAAATTGGCTAAAGCAGTGGTTTTGAATGTGCTGTACGAGGTAGATATACGAGACTGTTGACAATGTATATCAACTCATTGCGAAAATTAACGGACAAGATTTTATCCCCTATACCAGGTAATGAAACGCAATATATCTTATCTAATCCTGTAATAAGCCTGAACAAACGAGCCGACGCGAAATTCGCTAGTACATACTAACCAATTACTGGCGAAACAAATGACTAATCATAGTGTTTACTGATACCGCAATCAAACATTTAACCATACCTCTAAACTACATTGTTCTAAACATCAAGCGTGGTTAATCGCCTTAATGGGTGTAACAGCACAGACTTGCAGCTGTCACTCAAATCTGAACTTTCATTCGCTCACTTTAGCGATCATAATATCATCAACATAATTTGCGAAAGAGTTTTTTCCGAGTAGTTTTGGAAGGACGTCAGATCAGAAGGCGTGACGCGTTTCAACATTGTCTTTTGCTGTAATACGCTTGTTTATATTATGTTTTGAATCTGCATTATTGTCATCATGGAGTAAATATTGAAGCGCAATATCATAAGCATTTGGAAATAGCCTTGTATATGTTCCTTTCTTCTATTGCAGAGAATTAGGGGAAATACAGTATTTTGTAGCCTTGTGTTGACAATTGCTGTGTACAATGCATATCCGTTTGGAATACCACAAGGTGAAATGTAGGGGCCAGCAATTTTCAACTTATGACCCAAATAATACAACACAAAGGGTTTAAGATGAGGAACTTTCTACGAATGGTGGCAGACGAGTTTCAATTAACTTTTGAAGAGTTTCACTATTTATAAACACTTTTTAATCAATATTTATATATAATTGAAAAACCCTCGAAAACAACAATTTAGTTTTCAAGGTTCACCATATTTAATTTAATTATAGACCTGAACAGATCGTATGTTTTTTAAAACATTCTCAACCCTAGTACTTTCTTTTGCATCGCGAGTGCATTCACAGACATTAGTCTCACATGCACGATTATTAAACCGATTTTCATTAAATTATATTTATAAAATACTTTGTTATTTAGAGTCAACATCTCACCATACTCATTACCCAACTCTTCGGCTGGTTGCCAATTTGTAAACACATGTAATTGCAGAGGATGTGATGGGACGGAAGCTGAGATACGCCATCCTGACAGGCAGGAAGACCACGAAGGTCTTACACATAAAGCAGTCAATGCCATGGGTTAGAAGAATTTGATGAGGCTTTTGAAAGGACAAATTATTTCCACGGTCTGTGTAGATTGAAGAGATAACGAAGGTTTTATATCAGAATTCCATTGTCTAGTTAGATTTCAAATTAATAATTTTCATGGTTTGTTAATTCTTAATGAAAACACTGACTAGGTGTAACCGATTAATTTTCTCTTGCGAAGATTCAATATTCAAGTTAAATCGTTAATTTGTTGAGGATCTAAGTATTCTATGTCCTTTATTAGACTCTAAATAACATAACTGCTAATAACCTACAAAATATATTCAGTAGCTTAGAATTTATCTACTTAACCATCAATAATATCAGTTTAATTTCTTACGCCGACTTAAAGCGTCATTAATCAGAACTTAATACAAAATCCATTCATCCAAGCTTTTTGTTTTCACAAAACTCCCCGAATAGATAAGAACGATAGTTTATAATGAAAAACGGCTGCTAGACAATCAAATGAATAGTGCTTCAAGGCGTGGTGCTAATTGGCTAATTGTCCCTGAAAGCTTTCAGAGGCCAGCCCGATGACAATAAATTCCACGGAATTGCGTAATTCTATCGTGTAATGTCAAAGAGACCTTGACTTTCTGCCCATATTCGTTGGCGGTACGTTCCCTGGTGTCTTTTACTATTATAGTTATATTTATATTTGCCATTTCCTGGAACAAGGACCTTGTCGACTGTGTGTGTATTTGGGTGTTTATAAATTTGTCTTTTAAATAAACACAACCGTTTTTGAATTCATACTTCATCAGCCTGTCTCTCGCCTCGTTCAAGCAATATTAGTAATTTACGAAACCAATAATTGTGATGCTAGATTTTATTATATTATTAATGCATATATTAAGAATATTATTAATGCATATATTAAGAATAGTTATACTAAAGATTTCTAGTATTTATGTGGAAATAGTTCTATGAGCGTTACATTTTGGTTAATTTTCCGTGGTTTTTGCTTCCGTGATAACTTGAATGTACAGCCAGAATATTTATAGTAAATGAAGATGTCAGGAAAGCAATTAGATCACTAAGGACCAGGGTTGTTTGTTAGTAAATATTTATAGAGAAAGTGACATCCGATTTGCAGAAGTGGAAAAAAATGACGATGGTTAAATAATTTGAACTCAATAAGGATGTAGTATCTGCAACATTACATATCTTAGTAATGGCTTTGAGTGTGAAACGTTTATTTATCTTCAACTGTAAGAAACAAGTAAACACTAATGGCAAAGTAATAATCCTAAGATTTCTTAACACTTTCTTCACTTACTTAAATAATTGACGTAACATCAACATCAGTGCGTCTACCTATACCAATTTCAACATGATGTTTTACACATAAATCACCTACACTAATTTCGAGTGCTTTCAAGTCTTCTGCAGTAAGTATCTAATGTCCCAAATAAATAATATTAGTCATATCATTGCACGTACTCACATACTCATTAACATTACGAAAGTATGACGGGTTAACCTCTCACGTACTAGAATTTTCAAGTCTCCGAGTTTTTTGCTCAATATTATAGTCTAACGGGGTTTTGCCGCTAATCTCAGTTACGTCCATTCGTAATTGATTATTGCAAAAAGTGCCCTTTAGTGTTGGACGTGCTTAACGACAAAAGCCGGGCTAAGCGTGACTTGACTCTTGAGACAAAAATATATTTTTATTTATGCTTGATTTTCGATCACATCTAGAATCTAGAAGGACTTCTAAGCAAACAGAGAAAAAATTTGAATGGTTATTTAAACATTTATAAATGTTAACAAGTAGAAGGACTTTCAATTAATCGAAAGGTTTGCCTCAAAATGTGTAATTATGAGTTACCGATGGCATTAGTCCTTTGGTACGGAAAGCTTTGAATGGGAACCTTAGTACAAGGGGCCCAGAAGCTATTGATGAATAACAAACTTCTTTATTTATTTGTATAATAACAGGTTAATAGTAGTAACCGGTGAAAAATAATTACTATTTTCTATTTATGTCAAACAAATGACGTCGCCATAAGACGTGTTAAAATATGGAAGAAGAATTCGCGGTGGTGAGCAGAGGTCGAAATGGCTTAGTGGTCAGAGCGCCCGGAGTATCTATCCGGGAGGCGCAGGTTCGAATCCTGCTCGCGACCGTATTCTTTTTCCATTTAAAATTGTAACTTTAGAGTTCGCTAAGCATGCGTTAATGCTTTTTCAAAGACATATCTTGAATTATTAAGGTAATTGCATTCTTTACGACATTGTATTAACTGCAAAGTTAGTCGTGTCGGTTCAGACACTTGTATAGGTACTGAATTGATTGCAATGACGTCGCCATAAGACGTGTTAAAATATGGAAGAAGAATTCGCGGTGGTGAGCAGAGGTCGAGATGGCTTAGTGGTCAGAGCACCTGGAGTATCTATCCGGGAGGCGCAGGTTCGAATCCTGCTCGCGACCGTATTCTTTTTCCATTTAAAATTGTAACTTTAGAGTTCGCTAAGCATGCGTTAATGCTTTTTTAAAGACATATCTTGAATTATGTCAAACAATTTTCACGACGATAACGATTTTACGAGTTCATATTTAATAGAACACTACACTTGCAGTAAATTTACTATTCTTATAAATAAAATGGGGAATTTATGCGTTGACCTATTCGTAGACCACAATGTTAAAGTTAGGTTGCCCCATAAAGCATCTGTAAACGGATTTATTTAACGTTCGAACATAAAACGTTGTTAATACCTTAACTTAGTTAACTATAGTTAAACGAAACCTGTTGAAGGACATTACGGTAATCCCTCGCACGGTAATAGGATTACCATCAACGAAAATAATCTACGGCTCTTTTTTTTTAACAAAAGTAAGGTTTCGGCTGTGGGTATGGTGCTATTGTCAGCGATTTTCAAAGACTTTATTATTTGTACAATTAAAGTTGATTCAGACGAGGACAGTTTCTTGTGACTGTCGAGAATCTTCGCTAGTCGAAAAACATTTCATATGACAATTTACGTTTCTAAAGCGGCGAGAGAGACGACGACATCATGAGGTTCGTGTGACCAAGATACAGTTAGACCAAAGCGAATGACCAAAGTGAAGTCAGACTGCGGATGATGATAGTGAATGAGGCAATTTACATATTGGAAATGTTTTATTTTATAATCCGCTTGGAGTTTATCGAGTGTAAAGGGATGACAGGAAATAAAAGATTAACTGTGGCACTGCAAAGTGATTATTTGAAATAGTCAATGCGCTGTTATAAAAATGAAAAATAAAATTATTGTAATTCTGTAAATAATTCTATAACGTGGTATTCGTTTATTGATTGGGCTTTATTATATTGTTGTTGCTATGGATACGGAACAAAATCAACAAGTACACAATAACAAACCGATACAATACACCCTTGATATAATTATCGCCTATACGTCATCTAATTCTATGTGACCTTACGGGCGGTTTTGTTATTAATTCGTGTTTAACATTTTATTGACGAATGTTCTTGAAACACAGATAGCAGGGATACGGCAATATTTTATTTTTAAGTGTAACTTTTTCCTATGTAGTTTTCATACGTGATGTCGGGCCTGATGTGTGCATATTTAATTCCTCCTCTATGGACAGGTTCATATGTTTATTTATTACTTATAAATCTTTCAAACGCATTAACGCATGCGTAGCGAACTCTAATACTACAAATTTATGTGAAAAAATGTTGCCAAAGTCTCGATTGCATTTATAGACAAATCTCACACGCACTATGAGATTATACAAATTCAGGCCATAAATAAATTATATAATGAATTTGTTCTATTCAATTTTGTGCGTAGACGCTAAATCGCTTAGCGTATGTGCCAATTGACCCGCAAACTATCGCTAACTCGCTCTCACAGGTACCACAGCACAACCTTGACTCAGTTCACTAATACTCGTAATGTACATTTTCAATGTTAATTACATTCAAACTACGAAATTTCGGACACAAAGCCTTTTTGTGCCAAATCTAGGGTCAAGGGGACACTGTTATTGTTTAAATCTGGGGCCGGTTTCAATTATACGCATTAAAACAATGACAAGAGCTAGCTTTATGTTGGTAATTACTATTGGATTAAAATTCATCTAGCCTAGAAACCTTTCTAGTATATTATACTTTAATTCAAGATATGTCTTTGAAAAAGCATTAACGCATGCTTAGCTTATTATACTTTATTTATTTATTTATATTATTTTCGTATCTCAATGCGAAAGACTTGAAGGAATTAGTACTGGAGTAGTTCTCGCCACTGGCAATTGATTCCTTAATCGTGTGTAACACAATTTTTTGTTTGTGTTTAGTATTTTAATACTGTTAATGTAATGACGAGAGCTATTTTCGCTTTCGTGTGTGTTACCCCACGCAACGTGGTGAATTTCTTCGATATTTAGTCAGAAGGCGCAAGGAAGAAGGTGATTACAGAGATCACGGCTGATCGAGATGTATGGAAAAATTATGCATGCTGCACCGACCACAATTAAATTGGGTTAAGGGCAGGGAAATGAGAATGTTTATCTGCTTTCATAATCTCTTTTTTTTTCGGGCTAACTCAAAAATTCTAGTACCTACTGTGTTTTCAGTTAAGTGCTTTCTATAACAATTTATTTTTTTGTAATTTTACCCTCCAATAGAGTATCACAAAATTAAGTTCTTTGATAAGGTACGCGTAACAATAGTCGTTAGATGCTTTTTTGATATGACGTACCCACGATATAGCATAAATTTTTAATTGGCAATACCACAGGCCTTGGTTAAAAAGAAAAAACGTTTAGATGGAGGCTTTGCGTCGACAGCCTACCAACTTAACAATTTTTGTATCTATGTGACTATATGTCTTTAACTTCGTGCTAAGTACTTCCGACTATTATTGCTAATCACCGCGCAAATTAATATAGCTAAAGCCTAACCATTATGAAGACGTTACTAAGTGATCGTCATAAACACTACTCTTGCGCATAATATTACTTAACGTGTTAGCTAACAACATAAGCCGTAATTACTATGTATATGCTAGAGGTGAGATTTGACAGGCTGATTCCACACCTGATCTGTGGACGGGTGAAGTGTTTTTAACACATTGCAATACCGTACCGCGCTTCAGAGCTTTATTTGATGTAGCAATTATTAAGATTTATTATTTAAAATTACAAAATATATTTAGATTTATTAATATAAATATTTAAATTTATATTTCTAAATATTTTGAGTTCAAAGACAGATTTATCATTTTCTAGAACACTATTATTTTTGGTGTTTTTTTTTTCTGGCCAGCTACAATAAATATTCTAGTTTACAGGGCTGTGGTTTAAATGTTTTGACATAGAAATAAAATTATTCCTTATTATCGGTTTACCTGTGTATGTATGATAATTGGGTAGGTAGGACTTTAGGTGACCACCGATTTGCAAGAAATTCTGATTATCAGTTTAAGTCTGGTTGGATAGGAAGAAAACTTGAACTTTGTTGATAGATCATCGTTGCCATTTTACGTGGCAATGTTGCCAGTCCTCTGGAAACTTTACCACACTGCGATGAGATGAGAAGAAATACTTCGACGCCTGAATCATTTTTTTTGTTATATTTTTATTTTGTCCTTGTCCATAGTTAGCGTAATTATTTTTGTGCATAGAATATTTAACATAGTTGAAAAGTTTAGTTTCTAATGTGAGCAATACTTATTACTAGTTTATAGTGTTTCAAGATCTCATTTCCTAGTAATTTAGACAAAAACTTAGCGACTCACCGAGATGATGATAATTCTCAATAACGACCAAGTTGGCAGTAATCAAATGACATTACGTTATATTGCAACACGGCCATTATGCGTAATGCCCGAGTTATTACGGCAGGTGTTCGTACTGCCCGGTTAAATGACGATATTTATTATCTACTTTAAGTGAATGTCAATCTGTACAGTTGTGTTAATGCTCAGAATTATTATATTAAAATTAGTTATTCTAAGAAAACATTTATTTGAAGGCCGTGGATTTAGAAGGGTGTGTTTTACTTGAATATATTATCTACTTAATCATAATGGAGTGGATAATAATAGAAATTAAAAGAAAAGTTTGTGGAAAGACGACGAGCGACGCTTTTAGACTTTTACCGAATATATCTGCCTAGCCTTTTCCCAATTACATTGGGCTCGGCTTCCAGTCAAACCGGCTGCAGCTTAATACCAGTATTTAACATGTAGCGACTGCCTATCTGAACTCCACAACCCAGTTACTGGGTAACACGATATCTCGTGGTATGACTGGTTGTCAGACTTTCAGGGCTCTGACTACCCGTACGGCTGTCATAGATCTTAATTTGACAACCGGGACCAACGGCTCTCCGAGGCCGAAGGGGTCTCGGTATGAAATTTTGGTCTTCCATCCACAGACCGACCGCGGCAAGCGCAGCTTAACCTCGATCGATCGATCTGTCTGTTACTTAGCCACGAGCCCTTCCCTTCAGTTTTAGCGAATAAAACTATTGTTATTACAAGTATTTTTAACAGAATCCTCGACTATCACAATATTGATTAAATGGGCATTTGCTCTGTAGCGGGTTGCTAATCTTACAGGCTGATATAATAATATCATTCCTAATTCTCATTGAGCTGCCTCAATGGTCTATTCCCGTAAAATGAGCAAATCATTTGCGTATTACAAATTAATTATCACTTGCTTAAAACGGTGAAGGAAAACATCGTGAGGAAACCAACACACTTGAGATATGTTCTCGATGATGTTTAAAGATATGTTATAGACCTACGGGCGGTTTAAACACTGACACTAGGTTGTTCATCAACCTTTGGATGATGGTATAGGAAGAAAATTGTGTAAAATAATTAGAGCCATTTGACTAAATAGTGCGTAAATTTTACGTAACTAATGTCTATCTAATCTACAATGATTTATAAACGAAACTCGTGCACTTACGATAGAGGAACGGTCTATGCATTTGAATTAGGACATTGGTATTGCTCAACAGTTTTAAATGAAACCAATAAGATTTATGTTGATATATCTAATTCTGTATTCTGGTAGACATCTATGATGTAGCCCTTATTGGATAAGAGTTATGTAGTATATAAATTACTTTATTGCATCTGTTCGAGTAATAAAACCCTTCTTTACATTTGTGACTCATAATGTGAAAACCTAAGTTGGGTTACTTTAAAGTTTTACATTTGACTTAAGCTTATCAATCTTTAGTAAAATGTAAAACTGTAAGGTTGATAAGCTGTTGTCAAATGTAAAACGGTTCTTGTTATTCATGTTTGTTGGTTTTAAAAATTGTTGATACGGAGTATACCAAATTATGAGGTTTTATTGCAATTGATCATTTCAACAGCTTGACTTGGTAATGGATAGGTCATGTATGTTATGTTTAGAAAGAACCTAAAATTTTGTAAAAATGCTTATCATAGAAAATTATCACCGATTTAATTGATTTATCATTATCACTGTTGCCTACATATAAGTTGTCTAACAGAATTAGTATGGCAATCCTGAAGAATGCGCGTGAATATTAACTGTTGAACAATAATTAACATGTGTTTTAGTAAAACATGTGACATCAACTGACCTATTAAAGATAAAACTTTGAAAAGCATTAACGCATGCCTAGCGCACTCTAAAGTTATTATATTAAATGGAAAAGAATACGGAAGCGAGCAGGATTCGGATTGTATTAAGTGCAAAGTTAGTCGTGTCGGTTCTTTCACCTGTATAGGGACTGAATACATAGCAATGACGTCGCCAAAGGACGTGTAAAATATGGATTCAGAATTCGCGGTGATGAGCAGAGGCCGAGATGGCTTAGTGGTCAGAGCGCCTGGAGTATTTATCCGGGAGGCGCAGTTTCGAATCCTGTTCGCAACCGTATTCTTTTTCCATTTAATATAATAACTTTAGAGTTCGCTAAGCATGCGTTAATGCTTTTCAAAGATTTATCTTGAACTTTCAACAATATAATTTTTCTTAACAGCTGAACTATCACCATATAGGTCACCGTGACCTGTATAGAGACTGTTTTGACGGTTCGAATCCTGCTCGCGACCATATTCTTTTTCCATTTACTATCAACTGACCTGTTTAACAGACGTATCCTTGGAGTCAATCTTGGACGTGAGCTCTTTGATGTCATTCTGTAGTTCCAGTAGTCGCGACTCGTACTCCCCTTGTGTTGTGTCCAGCCGTCGTCTCAGCAGGTGCTTCTCTTGTTCTAGTTCCTGAGGAAGAAGAAGAAAATATGAGTAAAAACTAACTTTTAAACTATCGCGTTGCATGATATTAATATACAAAATGTAATGAATTAGACAATTAATAAAAAACACGTCTGTCACATGTGAATTATATTTTTTATAACATAGCATCACGCCTGTATTCCCCGAAGGGGTAGGCAGAGGTATACACAGTTGTACACCTACATTTCACCGATTCTGTTATTAAGTCCGTAGTAATAGGTGGTGAGCCTATTGCCATCTACAGAGCACAATTCCAAACTCCGGGCTGCTACTGAGAATTTCTTGACAGAAAAACTCAATATCACTCTCCGACCCGGGAATCCAACCCGAGACCTCATGCTCAGCAGTCGCCTTTGGGACCACTAGACCAACGAGGCAGTATTAATATTCGATTACAAATATTGTATGTATAAGGTCCTAATCTATTAGGTAATTTCCTTTTAAGGGGTCAATGTGTAAGTGATAAGGATTCATTTAGCCATAATTCAAATTTTTACAACAATTTTATTTTTTTCTTAATGTTCACCGTTTAAGGAGCAGTTTTCGTCTTGCTAGTACTATGTTAATTACAAACAATTTGTTATATCCATTTGTCCAGTGAATGTATTTGACTTATATATTAACCCTTTCAAAAGAAATTCCCAATAAATTAGGACCTTATATATATTTATATTAATATCACCTCCTAGCAAGCGTGGATGCCGATCTTGACGCCCTGGGTGTGATGCCCAGGACAGGCAAAATACTATTACTTTTAAAAATAATATAAAAGTTTATTCGATAGTTAGGAAAAAAATTACAAACGAAGTAAGTCCACGTATTTCTTTATTTTTGGGAGCGGAATATGTTATTGTCATAGAGACATTACTCTTAATAAAACCCGAGCACAATTCGGACGCAAAAACTAATTTATTTTCAAACTAACCATCCCCATTATTTACTTTTAAAGTAAACAATTTAATTGAAAGCACTGAACGGTTTAATTAAATGCCGAGAATTAACAAAAAATGTTATCATTTCCTTGCCGGAAGCACTATGTGAACGAAGCATTTCCGTCCGACATCTTGATTCTCATCCATTGTCTATGGTTGTGAACTGTGCTATTAGAAAGCATAGTTAACACGTTATCGCAAATAAAACTTAATTATTGTTGTCTATGGGAAATATTTTATTTGAATGAATTTGAAAGATCTAGACTGTCTTAAGATTTAAATCACGAATTTACTTTTGTTGTGAGTACTTAAAGTATGTACAATATCTAAGGTTTAGTAGTCCCAAACGCGACTGTTGAGCGTGGGGACCTAGGTTCGACTGTCGGGTCTGGAAAGTGATATTGAGTTTTTCTGTAAGAATTTCTTAATAGCAGCCCCGATTTTGGTTTGCAATAGTCTTACCATACATGGGACTTAAACGGCAGTGGTGAAATTCCGGGAGAATCCTCCAAAAAGTGCGGTCAGGTGCGTTGACCAGATGTATGAACGTGGACAAAACAAAAGGAATATGTCAGAATCGCAACAGCTGGCGTTCTATAGTTTATTACATTATGTACATCCATGGGAAAAATACGTGTTTATGTATGTGAAATATGGGTGTACAACTGTGTACACCTCTGCTCACCCCAGAAGAAAAAAAAGAAATTAAGATTATTAAGCCACAATACCACACATAGAAACCAAATCATGATCATCCCCCTGCCCTTATCCCAATTTATTTCGGGTCGGCGCAGCATAGGTATGTCTGGCATGGTGCTAAAGTTTTTGCAATATTTTATGACCGGCTACCTGCCTGACGTCAACCCTCATTGGGAATGCTGTTGTTGGTGGTAACCGCCACCGATCCGGTCTATTTCTATCTAGCTACGTCACACCAAATGTTAGCCATGCTCCAGGTTCTGATGTTATCCTACTATCACACTCCTTTAACCGGGCTAACACATAGAAACCACATAAATAACAGATTTCAAAGAGAGAAAAAATTCATAAAAGGAACCTTAAACAAAACAATTAACAATTACACACACAGAAAGAATATGATGCACACCAAAACGCATCGTTACGAAGATGAGTTACTTTACCAAACTTGTTATCATTTTGCAACAGTAATATATTAATAGTGTATTGTAGCCAAAACAACGACTATTGTCAAAAACAATACTTTTGCACGACAATAAAGTATAATTAATTGTGCGTCTGGCCGCCATATTGGACAAACATGTACGTATATAAAGACAAAAGACGAAATATCGTCACTGTGTTTGTTACAGGTGCATTTGTGTAAACAATTTTATAGACAGCATTCAGGGTTACGACTCATAACTATAATAAAAGTTTAAAGGACAAAATGTTTGTGGAAAGAAGTCACCTGTATAGGGACTGAATAGATAGCAATGACGTCACCAAAAGACGTATTAAAATGAGGAAGTGTTCGGGGTCGAACCCATGACCTCTTGCTCCGCTTGCGACTAATCTAGAGGCAGAGTTGTTCTCGGTATAACCCGGATTTTAGAATTGAGCACGGTATATAGCATTAGATTCGCCACCGTTTACATGGGACTTAATAACAGCATTGGTGAAATGTGAGTGTACGCATATCTATTGTTCACCTCTGTCTACCCCTTTGGGCATACAGGCGAAGCTATGCTATGTTACACGATGAGAAAATATGATCAGATGTAGCTGGATTTCATGATTTCATTATACACTTTCATTATTCATGACTTCAATAACAAGTGAGAGTGTCCACAGTAAATGACTGAAGCTGAAAGTGAAGTTATGTGGGCTTTATCATTTTAATGGGTGTTTGACAACTCGCGGCTATAAATGAAGTACCTAATGTATTTATTTATATATACTTTATTATACACCAAATGATAATACAGAGAAAGAAAATAGATGATTTTTTAAAATAAAAAGTGGCAGCCTGAGTTACGTAATGAGTAACTATAGGGTATATGCATGTATTTTTTTAATATTTTTATTAGATTGCAAGCGTTGGTACATTACCGCAAAAAAATGAACACTTGTAAAAATATGATTATTGAGTATTATAATTATTAAACAAACCTGCAATCAGTTTCGAGCGTTTGAAACGACGCCATCTTGGTGCGCTTTCTCTGATGTCAGAGTACACATTATAAAATATATCTTGTATAGTATGGAGTGTATAATTAACAATTAATAAATTTTATTATTCTGGATTTTCTTCAAAGTATAACGTTAAAACTCAAAAAGAACCACAAAACATGATAAACACCCAGTAATAACATACTCGAGATATTATCATCGCGGACAGTGACGTCACGTTTTACTCCAACATATAGCATGCGTTTTAACTTAGATAGACTTCATATTACATTGTTCTCACATATGATTTCTATATTATAAATACAATGAAAAAATTAAAAAAAAATTAAACGAGCCTGTTCCACTGCAAAATCTATCCACTTAAAAAATAAATCAATTTTTAGACCACCTAAATTCCATACATAATAAAATTCAATTCACTATGGAATTAGAGAAAACCAAGTCACTGGCCTTCCTTGACATATTACTTATCCATAATCCGGATCATTCTGTTAGTCACACTGTGTATAGAAAGCCCACCCACACAGAAAGATACTTGAACGGTGAATCTCACCACCATCCTTGTCAGTTAGCTACTGTCGCCAAATCTTTGTTACAGAGAGCACAAGGCATCTGCGACGCCGACCACCTGGCAGGGGAACTCAACCATGTGAAGCAAGTTCTCAAACATAATAACTTATGAGCTCCACATCCCCGTCGCAGAAGCCGCCCAAAGCCCACCACAGTTGATCGCAGACCTGCTGTCCTACCTTTCATCAAAGGGGTCACCGATAGAATTGGTCACATCTTGAAGCGTGCTTCTATCAAAACCTACTTCAAGCCACATAGAAAGATCAGCCAACTTCTCAGACCGGTGAAGTGCCACATTCCCTTACAAGATGCAGGGGTCTACAAGATTGATTGCGATTGTGGGCTATCATACATAGGGCAAACAAAGCGTAGCATTGGCACCAGGTTGAAAGAACACATAGCTGACGTCAAGAATAGACGCTCAACAAAATCTGCAGTCTGTGAACATACAACAGACAAACCCAACCATTTTCTACGTTTTGACCAACCCCAAATCCTCGCGAAAGAAAACCGATATATACCGAGAATGCTCCGCGAGGCTATTGAAATTAAAAAACACCCAAATTTCAATAGAGAAGATGGTTGGCAATTACCACCTGTTTGGAACCCTGTACTGAAAATAATCAAGTCCCAAACAAAGTCAAGCCACAAGAAAAATCAAGATACTGTGAGCGATTACTGCGTGCATCGGAACACCTTTTAGTTTATAATTCGATAAAATTGTAAAATTGTATCTCTAAATTTAAAACGACTGTGACCCCTGAGTTTGTTTCGGTATTTCTTCTCAGGGATAGTCTTAGGAAATACCGTCGCGATTTAGTTTTAAACATGTATCAGAGACAAAAATAATTTTATGAATTTATCAATTATATGTACGGTAGACTGAAATAATTTTAAATAAACTGTTGAGACACCTGACACCTTAGTCCTCCTGCGACCACGAACGCTGCAAAGTGTTCGAAACGTCAGGAAAAACAAAAAACCAATAATACAGGCGATTAATCCGGTTAAAAGTTGTTTCATTAAAAAATAAAATTAAGTTGTCAAGTAATAAAATCAAAACTACATGGAACATTATAAACTGTGAAATGGGAAAAACGACAGTACGGAGTCGTGACTTTCATCTTAAAATCAATAATATGGACATTAAAGCGGATGTGGAGGTGGCAGCTGAGTTTGAAAATTTCTTTACCAATATTCCTATTCTAACAACCAAAACTCTGCTATCTTCGTCCACATCTGCCTATTCTATACTAAAAGAAAGTGTAATTGAATGTGACAGATTTTTTGAATTTTCAGTTGTGAACGCGCGAGACATTATAGAAACCTTCAAAAGTATTGATATGAAAAAGACTGCCGACTTATGGGGGCAGTCTGTTCCTTTTATAATTGATGTTATTTCACCCTACTTAGCAACTGTTTTCAATTCTTGTGTCGCATCTGGCGTATTTCCTGACTTGATGAAACAAAGCAAAGTAATCCCACTGTTCAAATCCGGCAGCACCTCTGATCCCACAAATTTTCGACCTATTTCTATACTACCCACATTAAGTAAAATCTTTGAAAAACTAATTCTAGCTCAAATGTTAAGACATTTTAATAAATACAATTTACTTCATACAAAACAGTTTGGTTTTACTAAGGGTCGTTCAACTACGGATGCGGGCGTGGAATTGCTGAAAAATATTTTCGGGGCCTGGGAGCACTCGCAAGATGCTCTCGGTATTTTTTGCGACTTATCCAAGGCCTTCGACTGCGTACATCATTTTACACTCATCAGGAAATTACACCACTATGGAATAAGGAACAAGGCTCTCGACCTTTTGACTTCTTATTTAAACAATAGAATTCAAAGGGTCGATGTTAATGGTAAGAAATCTGCAGGTTCTGCAGTCACTATGGGTGTCCCGCAGGGTTCGATTCTAGGACCATTTCTGTTTCTTATTTATATCAATGATCTGCCTTATTATGTCAAGGATAAACATGAGATTGTATTGTTTGCGGATGACACGTCTCTCATTTTTAAAATAAGAAGACAATTAAAAGAATTTGACGAAGTCAACAATGCGCTCTCTGATGTTGTCCGGTGGTTCAATGCAAATAATCTTCTTCTAAATCAAAATAAAACTAAACTCATTAAGTTTTCAACGCCAAATGTTCGGCACTTACAAACTAATGTATTACTTAATGGAGTAGATTTGAGCCCTGTCGAGTCAACGGTTTTCTTAGGAATAACTATTGATGCTAAATTACAATGGGGCCCCCATATAAAGAAATTGTCTGGTAGACTTAGTTCAGCAGCCTATGCTGTAAGAAAAAATAGACACCTAACCGATGTGGATACAGCTAGATTAGTCTATTTCAGTTATTTTCATAGTATTATGTCATATGGGATTCTTCTCTGGGGAAACTCTGCGGATATTAATACCATCTTTGTTTTACAGAAAAGAGCTGTTAGAGCTATTTACAACCTGGGTCCAAGGGTATCTCTCAGAGAGGAGTTCAAAGAAATAAATATTCTAACTGTTGCTTCACAATATATATATGAAAGTTTATTGTATGTGTATAAAAATATTTCAAATTTTACCAAATTATCTGATGTTCATAAAGTTAATACTAGAAAAAAACACAACCTTTCTGTACATGCCACTCGACTCCACAGAGTAGGCAACTCGTTCATGGGTCACTGTATACGCTTTTATAATAAGCTGCCCATTGATATTAGGAAATTAAGCTACAATAAATTTAAAAAACTTATAAAATCCAAACTATGTAAAAAAGGATATTACACAATCTCAGATTACCAAAACGATAAAAATGCATGGGACTGAGTGCACTGTGCAAAAAACTCTTGACATGGAAAATACTTATTTAATGCATTTTATTGACATCCTAATGACATTTTGTAAACAATTATGAATATTTCTGACATTCCATTTGACGTTTTGTGAATAATTCATTGTAAATGTGAGCATCATGTAGGATAAGTACTTTTATATCATCATTCGTAACTGTCTGGTGGTTTTGAGTATTTTAGCTGGCCTACGCAAATGTCCTGCCGATCTGGTATCGTCTTGCGACGGGTCGTTGAGTTCCCTTAATTATGGTCGAGCTACACGATGACTGATGCATACGTGCCGTCAGTAAGGACGGGTCAACTTGAAACTGCTATGGCTCTTTCTTCAAAAGGCCACTCCAGACGCCCTACATGATTACGCTCACATAGCCTTATATTCTGATGTCTGGACTTTAAAAGAGACTGTGACCTCTGAGTTTGTTTCGGCTTTTCTTCTCAGAGGTAGTCAGACAGGAAAAGCCTTCTAGTTTTTAATTTGACATGTAAAAGAGTTCCAAAAAACCTATTTACAGAATAAATGATTTGAATTTGAATTTGAATGTTACCAAAATATTGTAATTGTTTGATGAAAAAGAGTAACCGTGGAGTTTCTTGCCCGTTCTTCTCCACAGGAATCTACACTTTGGAACGTGGCAACTAGTTTATTTTTTTGACAATTCAAAAGTGCCTGTAAACGGTCTAATTGAAATAAATGCTTTGACTTTGACTTTTGACTTTAACATTTTAAATTTCCCTCGCATGATTCTCTCTTTTCAACTGTAATATTTTATAGATTTTGTTAACCATAATAAGTTTATAGTTTTTGTCATTCTACAGCAATAAAGATTACGAATAAAAATATTTGAATCACATGCATATTCTCTATTAAGCACATAGAAAACTACCCGCATTACCAGCTAACAGCTAACTACCAGCATACCCGATTCTGGGAGTACGGGGTTTAAATCTCGATTGTGATCAGATTTTTGTATCTGTTAAATTATAACATAGATATCTAGATATAGAAATCTAATCATATATAATAGCGGCTAGACTTCAATTTCCTTCTAACACCACCGGATAGATTTATCTGCTTAAATGACCGGATTAACCATAGTAATACAGATCAAGTTTAAGCTAAAGATTTAATCTGATAATCCTGTACAGACGTTCATTCAAAAGCTTGTTTGAATACGACTCAGCTCTCTAAAGTAGTACTCTCTACTGTAACAAAATTGTCTCATAAATAAAACTATCTGTACCCGCGATTTCACCTCCGTATAATTATATTATAATTAGCCTAAGTTACTCCTTAAGTATTATATTATACCTCGACGATCAGGAAAACCAAATAATACTTTGCCCGATCTTTCAATTAATCGCATGGTTAAGATCTCGCCCTGCTGGGGTCGCGGTGAATGCTGTTGCGGACCTCGGTGAAGAGAAGGAGCGTGTGGTTTTGAGTCGGCAGGAGTCTGGCACATCGTTCATGATGGATATTACACTTATACTCAAAAAAGGTCGTAATTGGTATGGTGGTCAGCAGCCCGGAGTTTGGAATTGGAATTGTGTCCGGTTGATGGCAATACGCTCACCACCTATTACATGGAACTTAATACCAGAATTGGTGAAATTTGGGTGTACAACTTTGTACACCTCTTCCTACCCCTTCGGGGAATACAGGCGTGATGCTATCTTTGGTTATGTTAAAAAAAGGGCCAGCATCTCACGCTCAAGAGCTCTCCACGCATGCAATTGTTACAAATTAATTAAAGTATGATGTACTGCAAGAGGCTCCTGCTAGGCGGTTGGATCAAGAGCTTGATGCAGAAAGTGCATAGCGAAGAGATGTGGCGTAAGTACATTTAAAATATATAATATATATTAAAATATCAATTTAGTGAAATTCAACTATCATCACCCCCTGCCCTTATCCCAATTTAATTGGGGTCGGAGCAGCATGTCTTTTTCTTCCATACTTCTCTGTCAGCCGTCATCTCCCTAGTCACTTCCTTTCTAGCCAAATCATCTCTCACACAATCCATCCATCGCTTCCTCGGTCTTCCTCTACTTGTGTAGCCATCCACATTCATACTCAGAACTTTCCTCATCACATGATCCTCATTCCTCCGCATTATGTGTCCATACCATGACAAACGATTGAAATTGACAAGTAAAATTCAACTAATATTCTGGAAATAAAATTATCTTCTGCTAATTTATAAAGACTATAATAAAATTCTACATAACACGATCTTCACACTTTATCACACTACAAAGAAATAATTTGACATTAGAAACTGCATGGAAATAGGGTAGTCGAAAGTCATTGTTAAGAGACGCGGCGACCCAGATGCTTTATACCAGGTTGTCAACTTATGTGAACCCCTGAACCGTAGTAGATAATGATCATTTACGATAGGTACATAAACTAGAGCATTTTCACATCTCTACGACTTTTACTTGAACAATACGACTGTCAGATGTCTATTCCGACATAGGAATGTCAGAGACAATATTTTATTGTCTAGGATGACAAGGCTTGTTTGTGGTCGCGATTTTTTTTTATTCTTATGTCAATGAATTTGAAATGACTTGACGGTAACAATAAATAGTTAAAATTCGTCTTCTAAAAAACCAAAACTGGATCCGTGCAATTACATACGGGTTTCACTTTTCTTAGATAAATTAATAAGAAATTTTGTAATATGTTTAAGTCTACTTTCTTAAGTCTAGTGGTAGTAAGTATAGTTGCTGTTGGTCCTAGATTCGACGCCCGGGTGAGGCAGTGTTATTCGTTTTTCTGTTACGAATTTCTTAGGACTTAGCAGCATAGAGATTATTCCTGACCCCTGCCTGATACCTTTAGGAAATACCTGCGTAGTCAAATCAAATCAAATAATTTATTTCAAATAAACCATATACTTTTGAATTGCCAGAAGTTTGGAATAATTTGTCATATAATTATAGATAAATTTTGAGACTTAGGTCCATCAATTTCTACGTTTAAGTAAGTAGTTCCCTGCAAAATTCTAGATGATCGATTAGGATGCGCGCGCCATTCATGACACGTCATTCGCAAGAGTCGTCAGTCACAACGTCGTTATATGAAAACGTGTTGCAGGCACGTATTGTGCGTATTAATATTCTATTATTATTTATGTCAGTTGTTATGTTTAAAAATCTTAGCTTATAATTATCACCAATCAATCGATTTCGTATCGACTCACTCTGAATAAATTGCTATTATTTTATCTTCTCCGTTAATTGATTCATCTCGAAGAAAGTTTTAGTATCAATATCAGCTACATAACAATTTCCATTTCAATGATGTATTATGTAAAATTGCAATTTAATGCATTCTATTCAATATTAAGATCAATAGATACACATCTATCAAGCCTAAAAATCAAATCCGTCCCTGTAGACGACGCGCACGTCACGTACAATTCATCGGCCCGGGCGCAGCGGCACACATACGCAACAGACTGTCTGTCCTGATACACTTTCACTGATACCAGCATAATGCACTAATAGTGAATTCAATCATATTATAGGAGGTATTCGTGTGTAGTTTGATTTTAGAAGTCAAGATAGATATCGCATTTTATTTATTTTTTAGCAGCTGCAATACAGGTTCCGAATTCTTTATCGGAAAAAACAAAAAGTTTATATATAAAAGGACAAAACTGATTTTAAAATAAGCTCATTAACATCACCGTCACAATCATTTGGATGATGATCAAAAAATAATAATCAAATGCTTCTTTGTCAATATTGAATTAGTCTCTATACGTTGACTAAACCGACACAACTAACTTTGCAATTTAATGTCGTATTTATACCAATATATCTGTATTAGTGGAAGTATTATTAGATTTAAGTATTATTAGAGTAGAAGTATTAGTATTATTAGAAGAATTCGCGGTGGTGAGCAGAGGTCGAGATGGCTTAGTGGTCAGAGCGTCTGGAGTATTTATCCGGGAGGCGCAGGTTCGAATCCTGTTCGCGACCGTATTCTTTTTCCATTTAATACTATCTTACTTTATCTGTAATATAGTTTTATTTTTTGCTATCTTGCTACCACCGACGCTGCAGTGTTCGAAACGTCAGGAAGTACAAAACCCAGAAGTACACGCGATTAATCCGGTTAAAAGTTGTTTTATTAATTTATATGCTTTATACACTAAAATAATGCAAAATAGTAGACAACCCAAAAGTCACAGCCACTTTATGAATCCACTCAAACCATTATTACAGTATTTATCTAATCCAGTTGATAACTAAACCTCATAAGTCGTAACCAAGTTTAGAATGTAACTAGTTAAACTAACCATTTGTCAACACTACACAATGTTGCACATTATTAAAGCCTGTTGTAAAGTGGCATTGGTCTGTCGTATCTCAATGTCATCTTTTTGCATAAAAGTCAAGGCTGAAACTCTAATAAATGGCCAGGAAATATAACGAGCAATAAGTACCAGAGTTTGTCAAACTTTTTTGGTCCTTCGGAGGCCCCGTTACTGCGGATGCAAGGAATCGCACAGAGATACTCAGAATTTAATAACATATACAATTATTAAAACCTCTTAAAATATTAAGCCTATTATGACATATAAGTTGTCTTACATTCTTATATGCTTACATACAATCACGCCTGTTTCATATTGGGCTAGGCAGAGACGATTAAACTACTACGTTGTCATCTGTTTGTACTCTGTTGTACAATATTATATAGCCATGAAATCAGCAGAGTAACTTTAAGGAAACATTATTTTATTAGAAATTTAAAAAAAGTGGAAATTTTGGTTTGTTTATAATCGATAAACTCTGAAACTACTAGCTAGTTTATCGAGAAATAACATACACAGGCTATATTTTATTTCAGTAAAAATAAGATTTCAGCCTCAAATGTCGCATGTGGGGATGCTACGGGCACAACTAGTATATTTAAAAAGGATGAAAATTAATCCTAATGGTACCATTTTGTGATTTTATCATTCATTTAAAAATATATCTATGCAGTCACGATTGGTGACTATACAGTTTGAGAAACTCTGGCTATATGACTAACTTAACTGGCTCGTGATGAACTGATGAGCTAACCTTTTATTTTTTTATTTCTATGTCATGGAGTTATGAATAAGCATGTTCTAATACTAAATTGATATTTTATTTGTGCAAATTGCATAGCAAATGTTGTATAATTCTATACTAATATAGCTCATTTTACATTAAATTAAAATCTCCCGCTGTTTTTCAATTTATCAATATATTTCTATTAATATTAATTGTCTAGGCGTCATGTCATGTTTTAATGCTGGACATTTACTCTCATTAAAACATTTAGACCACAATGTTCAAAAAACAACCCAATAATTTGGGGCCTATTATCAAGAACACTGCCTAACCTAAAATAAGAAAGATTATTTCTATCTCTTACTACCAGTATATATCTGCCTAGCCTTTTCCCAATTACATTGGGGTTGGCTTCCAGTCAAACCGGATGCAGCTTAATACCAGTATTTTACATGGAGCGACTGCTTATCTGACCTCCACAACCCAGTTACTGGGTAACACGATATCTCGTGGTATGACTGGTTGTCAGACTTTCAGGCCTCTGACTACCCGTAACGGCTCTTAGATCGTAATTTGACAACCGGGACCGACAGCTTAATGTGCTCTCCGAGGCTAGGAGGGGGTGATGGTCACCCATCCACAGACCGACCGCGGCAAGCGCAGTTTAATCTCGATCGATCGATCTGTGCGGCTGTTACTTAGCCGCGACCCTCTCCTACCCTCCCTCCCCCTTACTACCAGTCAATGTAGGAAAGAGACGCGACCAAATTAAGACATGACATTAACAAAAATTCAACAACAAATAAAACACTTTCTGATTCAAAGATTCGTAATCAAGCTTTTTAACATTCCAGTACAACAGTAGCGTAAATAATCGTAAATTATATAGCAACACTCACAATAACAGCACTTTCATCTTTAGATCTAGGCGACCTACTCTCTGAGGCTAGAATTAGGGCCACCACTGATTACAATCGAAGCTGCCAATACAATTAAAATGTATGCAAGTTAAAGGCTTAAGCGGGAAGTATTTAATAGTTTTTTTTAATAATTTTCATATACCTAGCCTCATCGCCGCGGCCTTGGCTCATGACTAACGGCACCGTTCGAATTTCGAAACTAGTCGGGTAATCCCGAGAAATTCACACGAGCAGTAGGTTAGGGGGCTGAGTAGCGCGCGTCCGTAGGAGAGCACCCTTAGAATGGAATCCCTACACGTGGCCCCTGGGTGGTGAAAAACAGGCAACACAACTCTGGTGGGAGGCTTCTGCCGCGGCTGGTTACCAACTACCGGACGAAACCACACATAACACACACACACACACACACACATACATACACACACACTCACAGTCACACACACTCATCAGGTGTTACCAAGTGGCAGCAAGAAGCGTTTACTATCTTGCTACTTCCTTTTATTTTATTCTTATTTTTATATACTTTTTTTTTTGTTATTATTATCTGCAATACTCTAGTGCCTATTTTATATTTACATGTACAAAACCACGTTATAACATTATACTGGTATATTAGTGACGCCCATGCTAGGAAATTCATACTACTCTGTAACCTGTTTTATTACTGCATTGTTTTTGTTCATTTTTTTTGTACATATTATGGTGCCAATAAAAAAAAAATACCATGCCGTGAAAAGACCTAGTCGTGTTTCGGGATGTAGTACGGTGCAACCGTTGTGGGAGACGGGTCTGGGCAGTTGCATCAACTTTAGCCAACCATCAAACGTAGATCCATTATGGATAAAATAAATAAATTTTTGGGTGATTCGTATAAATAAATTTAACCGGCACGCCTGAGATATGTTCCCGATAGTGTAAAAGTCATGTCGCCTACGGGCGGGTTAAACTTTACAATAGAAACAAATCGTAGCAATGTTTTTGTTAACGAGCTAGCACCAGTGCTAAAATATAACTCAAATGGGTTATTCTTTGAGTTCACTTCTCCATATAAGAATAAGGCTTAGACATGAACTTTATAATCACAAATTCATTTGATCTCTACAACAACATTCCATATTTTATCAATTATTTGTACCTCATACCAATACCACATAAAAACTATTCACATATTAAAGCCTCATAATCTACCATCAACTTCCCATACCTTGTACCACAGCATAAAGGTCACACGCAACTTGGGCAATGGCTTCCGTAAAAACCAAGCATTGTTTCAATTACAACATGCGCATGCGCATTCGATTCGTCAAACTGTTTTGTTTCGTGTGGGAACCGGATTGGGCCGATCATTGTTAGATATATTATAATATCTGTTATAGAGGCTTTGTTTTAAAATCATTTGTACATAAGTATGTCTATACATTTACGAAAGATTTTAATTAATCAGACTGCAACTAAAAAGGGGCTCGCGGCTAAGTAAGTAGGAGTCTTATGTACTCCTCCCGACCGTATTTCAGTCACGGCGGCCTATCTTCACGGAGATTAGCCAAGTACGCAGGTGATATTATAGTGCACAAGTGTATGCGCAAACACAGGTGCACTCCCTCTTCCTTCACTCTCACATTCCGATGGATGGATTAGGCGCAGGACCGACGGCGGAGGTGCTCTCCGAAGCACGGGGGTGTCACACCATCAACTTTCTGACTCTGGGCTACTGCGAATTTCCTAACAGAAAACTCAATTACATTTTGCTCGACCTGGGAATCGAACCCAAGACCTCACGCTCAGTAGCCGCGCTTGCGACCACTAGACCAACGAGATAGTCACGTGCCAGTCTTACAGATCAACCAGTCGAGGTCAAGGTGTGCCTGTAGGTTGGTTAGATCCTTTAGTACCTCGGAGAGCACGATTAACCCCTGATTCCGATTGTCAAAAGAATATCAATGACAGACGTTATAGGTAGCAGATGCCTCTGACACAGGGGCTTAGCTACCGCCGCGCCGTATCAGACGTATCAATGATACGGGGCCCCGAGTTACAAGGGCCCCAACGTCTGTATTGTGTAAGCAAGAAATCGTACAATGTTATAAAAAGGCCCGAATATAAATTTTGAAACAAGCCAAACCCCTTAAGCATTAGCTACGCGACTGCTCTGACAACCAGTCTTACCATGAGATATTGTGTTACCGACTAACTTAGTTGCTAGTTGAGAATTTGGGGAAAGGCTAGGCAGATTGGGACTGGAACTAACGTTTGAAATGCGTCAAAATTTGCATGGATGCCCAATTGCATGGAGATCCAAGAAAGCGGCAGGCTGGTTGCGTTAATCGTGTGCTGTGGCGCAGTCTGTCGTGATGCCTATTTCACGATAGTCTGAGTTGATAATATTCGCTTCAAAATATTCCCTATCCTGACTAAAGTCGTCTTTTCATACGCAGAAGAAACGAGCATTGTGATGCAGTTGAATTTGCTTGGATTTTTTTACCTGAGAAGGCAAATTACAATCTTCCAGCTCCCCGACTTAACTTCCAACTTCCTAGTAATATTATGGGCATGAACTGTGAATCTTCATTACTGTCTTCTTGTCACAACATTAAATACTAATAAACATGTACTGTTAAAGACTTTTGTAATTAAAACTAACTGCTTACCTCATCATCATAGCAGTTCTAGTCCATAAACGTGAGTAGTCAACGAAACTATTAACATTTCACGAATCCTATTCATGATTATCTACTGTTGGTCTCATGTGTATGTTTCAGGATAACTCTATTTATTCATCTATAGACCCAAACCGAGCATTTACAAATGGCAAGTTTAGTTCATGGGAATCGAACTAACTAGGTTTAGCGTCTTCTGTGTAGTGTACGAGATAAGACGTTCGTATAAGATTACAGTGACGCGGGAGAATATATAATACTTATAATTTAAGGCCTAAACCAATTTTATTTTATATATCTTCATTTTTATTATGTTTTTATCTTATTGCAGCCTAAAGTTGGTATATATAATTACAAGGATTGAACTTGTTTTGAGTTTCGATTCAATCCCTTCATGCCTCTTGGAATGGAGAGCATATCCTGGTTGACAAATAAAGATTAATGACACATTATCTAACGAATTTACTAGTATTTCTCCCCGAGAAACCACACAAGAATTTTCACGCATTATTTCTAAAACCTGTTCCTCCATTTCCAACCTCACTTCATTAGCGTATCTACATCAAAAGACAAGACAAAACCCAACAAGATGTGATCTTCGTAACTGTACCGGCGCAACTGTTATTACTATCTCACCGACTATTAGCTGAGGCTGTAATTACTGCAGTAATCGGCTAACGATCGGTGTTAACTATTCGTAATAGAGAACTATAATCAGAACTAGTTTTTAACGACATGTTAGGTTATAATAATACTCCTCCCGACCGTATTTCGGTCACGGCGGCCTATCCCCACGAAGATTAGCTATGTACTTAGGAGATATTATAGTGCACAAGTGTATGCGCAAACACAGGTGCACTCCCTCTTCCTTCACTCTCATATTCCAATGGGACGACAATCCGGCACGACAGGAGAGAGATCAGGCGCAGGATAGACGGCTTTATGTGCTCAAAGGCTCGTGTGTCAGGATATAGGTACAGTAACTTTAGTTGCTGAGCTTTGCCCTAACCGGGAATCCAGGCAGCCATTTCATTCCAGAAACCAATAGCACTTTGCCCGGCATAGGTTTTCTGTTAGGATATTGTCAGTAGCAGCTCATAGATTAGAATTGCCTGGTGATATGCTCACCCCCACGTGGAATTTAATAAATCCATAAGTGAACTTTTGCCTGTGTCTTCGAGGAATACAGGCGTTGAAAAGTGATATATGTCAGGTTTAAGCTCACAACTAAAATCAAGAGGCTGATCCATAAGCATTTCTTCATCTTATGGTATGGTTGATGAACAACCTAGTGTCAGAGTTTGAACCACCCGTAGGCCTCTGACATGGCTTTACGTACTATCTAGAAAATCTCTGAAATGTGCTGGTTTCCTCGCGATGTCTTCTTTCCCTATATGTGAAAGTTTGTATGTTTGGATATTTGTTAGTTAATCACGCAAAAACAGTTGAACGGATTTGCATGGAGTTTGGTTTAGAGATAGATTGGACCTTGGAGGACGATATAGGCTCTACAGTTACAGTTTTTGTCGTACAGATGAAGTCACAAGCATCAGCTAGTTGTATTAGAAAAACGGTTAGGGAGTGCAATAAAATCTATCATTGACAATGTGACAAAAACATTTTCCCATGATTTCCCCATATTCTGCGAATGACAAACAGTTTGTCGGCGTGTTGGGTTAATTAGTTTACATACATGGGAATTAAGTTACTTAATGTGCTGTAAAAAGGTCTTAATTTCTTCAGGAAATAAGCAAGTCATGAGTTCTTAGTAGGTTATATGATAGTTGGGAAAAGTCTTCCGTAATGTAATTCCAGCTACCGTCAATGTCTTACAGATTTTCCGCATACTTTTGGGTACAAGTAAATAAAATTGAAGTGTCTGTCTCTTCTAAATAAATCCTACAATTGAAGTAAAAACTGCCATTTATACGACGCCTAATCATAAATGACGGTTTTAGCATGTTTTTCGGTCTATCTGTCTGAAAGTTGGTCTCGAATAGACGAAGAAACGACGAGAAAGAGCTTATCAAATTCTTTCAGTGTAAATGTTATGTTTTTTTTGGAAAAAGAAGTATGGCTGCAAGTGGAGTCTGGGATTATAACCGAGTCCCACAGGCTAGTCCCCAGTCTCCTATGCCAAAACCCAAACATTGAGGATGACCTGTTTATCGAGGACCACAATACAATGCCTACATTATACTTAAAGCCTACCAAACTCAGCTACGAACTAAAGACAGTCGCTTAATAGAGAGAGCTAGATTATCAGCAGTCTTCATGAAATTCATATGATTCATTTAGCTAAAAAGCACGTACATATATCAACACTAGTTGTGACGCTATCTTTATAATCTCAGTGAGAAATCCGAGCCGCACTGAATGCTCGACTGTACGCACAGATTACGTGCATTTCACACGAATTACATAAAGTATAATGGGCTATTCATGGGCAAATGTGGCCAACTTGTAGTTGGATTTAGTAGGTACATTCCTGTATGAATACAATGTAGTTATTCATCTACTCTTTATATTGTACAAAGTTCTACATTACTCTTCAACTTTGTCTCATTAGTATGTTTCTTTAGGCATAAGTATGGCATCTACTGCACAAACTGAACCTGTTCCCCAAACTGACGCTATTGCCCAAACTGTCGCTATTGCCCAAACTGACGCTATTGCCCAAACTGACGCTATTGCCCAAACTGACGCTATTGCCCAAACTGACGCTATTGCCCAAACTGACGCTATTGCCCAAACTGACGCTATTTCCCAAACTGTCGCTATTGCCCAAACTGACGCTATTGCCCAAACCTACGCTATTGCCCAAACTGACGCTATTGCCCAAACTGACGCTATTGCCCAAACTGACGCTATTGCCCAAACTGATGCTATTGCCCAAACTGACGCTATTGCCCAAACTGTCGCTATTGCCCAACCTTATATGACATACACAAGGTAAAATTACACACATGACTTGCATACAATCACGCCTGTTTTCGCGGTAAGCAGAGACTATCGATTTCCACTTGCTACGATTCTGACACACCTCTTTCGCTTTATCTATGTTTATTAACCTTCTCATGCTCATTGGTTTTAGTTGCTCTTGACCCGTCCTTCGTCTATCGATGCATAGGAGAATATTTTTTTAACTGCAAAGTTAAGTTTGTCCTTCAATCCGACTTATTTTTGTTCCGTTCGGCATTTTCATAGTTTAATTTATTTATGTTAATGTTTATTTTATTTATGTTATTAGGCACTTCTTACAATTTTTTTTACAGGTAATACCCAATGCAACAATGTCAATTATACGGAACCCTCGGTTTGCGAGTCAGGGTTGCACTTGTCTGGTTGTTTAAAGTACACAAATCAGTCTTAAGTAGCCAAAAGAGTGGAAGTCTCAAAAATCTAAGAAGAAAAGATGATGAGAAGTCTCATTCCGTTCTTCAACACCAACATTATGTCCAACATGTCTGCCAAACATTATCCCACACAAGTATTGGATAATGCGGTTACTAAATACTGTTATACGTAAGACATGGTTTTTGCGAGACATCGTCTTTTGTTACATGATTACAAACATTTAGCACTTCTTCTACTTCCACGACGTCATAAAGATGATAGTGTAAATACTATGTTTGAGTATTGTGATCAACGGATTTAGTTTTTATTTAAATATATTTAAAGTTATTTTGTAATTTTTTTCTTCAATAGTAGCTCGGAGCTTGGTTCTGGTGGATGGCAATAGGCTCACCACATGAGACTTTATAACAGATTCGGTAAAATGTGGATATGCAATAGTGCTACTCTACCTACTCCTTCGGGGAATAGAAGCATGATATTACGTGACAAGGGTATTTTAAAAATTATCCAAACTGAAGCATTCGTCGTCAAATGGCGAAGAGTCGGCAAGAAACTCCATTTTTAATTGTATGTTTAAAATTCTCGATTAACACATGGTTTTCAGTATTCGCCAGATAAGTCTGCGCGCGACTATTAGAACTATTTAATTGTTGCCATTATCGCAAAAATACGAAGTACCCGTTTTTAAGGAAAATTATAACATATTCGTGAACATAAATATTCCAATGCAAGCAGTTTAAAGTCGGAATGCAAATCACCATAATAAGATTCTAACTCTCATTACATATCATTAGTGATTACCATAATTTACTTCGTGTATTAAGCTTAGCAGTCAGTACTAATTATAATTAACAGTTTAAATGAATTGGTGTATAGACTGTACCGCATACGTTAACGATAAAGTAAAAGTGAAAAACTATCAGTTTTCCGCTTTCTTGGTCCCAATAGAAATAATTTCGTATTGCACGTTACTTGTTACGGAGATATTCACTTAACTTACAATGTTATATATTAAGATTACGGTGTGGAGAGTAATTATATATCAATTAGAGATTTGTTTTCTTTTCTTATCTTTCCTCGATCGTGTAGGTTTGTTATACTATATTATTCGTTTGAAACCAAAAACAAGAAAATATAAAAATGTTAAAGATAAATCTTTGAAAAGCATTAACTGTAAAGTTATTATATTACATGGAAAAAGAATACGGTCGTTCGGTCACCTGAATAGGTATTGAATAAGTGGCAATGACGTCGCCAAAAGACGTGTTAAAATATGGATGAAGAATTCGCGGTGGTAAGCAGAGGTCGAGATGGCTTAGTGGTCAGAGCGCCTGGAGTATTTATCCGGGAGGCGCAGGTTCGAATCCTGCTCACGACCGTATTCTTTTTCCATGCAACATAATAACTTTATAAAAATGTTAAATTATTGCATTTTCAACTCGTGTTGTTAATAATTTGCAAATACAGCTCAACAGGTTTTATATGAAATTCAATTATATGAATTTATTTTACATATAAATAGAGATTACTTTTTAAACAATAGGTAATAAAGTTATATCGATTTTATGAACACTTCGATGTCTATGTAGAAGTAGTCTTTATTTGAATAACTAATATAGTGACGCTAGTTATACGTACTATTATCTATTATGTGTTATAGATAGATGCACGTTATAATTATTGCATAAAAATCTGTAGTTACCTACCGCCATGGAAAAAAAGCGTGATTAAGAGTATCTACCCCAAAACACTATAAAAACTAAACTAAAAAAAAACTATATTAAATGGAAAAAGAATACGGTCGCGAACAGGATTCGAACCTGCGCCTCCCGGATAGATACTCCAGGCGCTCTGACCACTAAGCCATCTCGACCTCTGCTCACCACCGCGAATTCTTCTTCCATATTTTTAACACGTCTTATGGCGACGTCATTCGTATTCTTTTTCCATTTAATATCGTGACTTTAGAGTTTGCTAAGCATGCGTTAATGCTTTTTCAAAGACATATCTTGAAGTAAAAAAAAACGTTTTCACGAATGGCTAAAAAACTGGTAAAGAATAATAGAGGAAATAGAGGAAATGATTAATAAAATCCCCTAATTACAATAAATACCAAACCCTACCGACATAAAAATGACGTCATTCTATTACACATATTACGTCACACATCTTAAATAATTAACACTCAAACAGACTCAACAGTAAGAGTGTAACTAATTCTTATTCTTACGCACAAACTCGTACAAATTCAAGTGAAGTGCAATTATTAAGGGAAAGTTGTGAAACCCGTATTTTCCGAGATCTTAATGCTCTGTCCGTGACTGCAACATTAATACACCTTCTATTTATCGCAATAATATTAGTATTTCATAGATTAAGTTTACACTATGTTGGTATATTTGTTAATTTAGCTTGAATCAATAACAGTACTGATCAAAGGTCTTGGGCATGCAAGACAAATTATTTCGTCTTTTAAACAAATTGAATTTACCTAAAGAATACCTTATCTTATTTAATATCGATATTATATTGCTCTAAAACTAATCGAAAATTGGTAAACCTAATTCCGATTTACGATACGTCACACCTCTATCATTTGACACCTGTCATGCCAGCTTTGCTGAATGAATGGAATGAAGCGTTGTACATTTTTGAATGTTCAGGGGTAAAAAACATTTGAAATCTAAAGTCTAGTTATAAGATGGGATTAAAACGTATACATTTCATAATTATGTGTGCTTGTTCTTATATTATTTGAGTTGATGATAATTAAACATTTTCCTTCTAAGCAGACGCCATTTTATATTTTTTTTTATTCAAATTGACGTGGTGGCTTTAGTTATGAAAAAAAGCAAACGTATAGATAAATGATCCTAGCAAACAAAATCATAATTTATTCATTAATATATTCAAAACCTGCACTTGTAGAAGAGGAATTATAGTTTCCCAACTACAATAAAAACCTTCCTCATTTTGCAACACAGCCAACACACTGGTATTCCTCATGATCGTGAAATTTCGACGTCCCTTCAACAATACGATGTCGCAAAGCAATCACCAGTACACACGAGTGACCCTAATTGATGTTGTCGTGTTACTTCGCCATAAGGAATTCTATTATACTTGCATTTCTCACGATTTGTAGGTAAATACCTGTGATTGGAGAATTAGGTTAGGTTTTCGCGATTACAAGTTTTAACCGGATTAATCGCACTGTATACTGTAATAGATATACCTTTGCTTTAGTATAGCCAGGCACACTTAGTCATAATACTATGATGTGGGTACTCAAATTGAATTAAATTTGAATAATTATGAATATGTATTAAAAAACCCCTTTTTCAGCGACGAACAACAATTTAAATTTTGATTGTGTTAAAATAATCTGTTAGAGTCAGTAAAACCACTTCCATTGTTAAAAAAGGGGGTTTTTTGAGCGTGTAAATTTTAGCTGACTTACGCAACGTAATTGAAGATGTAGGATGTTGATGATTTACCTGTAATTAAACAAATATTTTGTTAATACTTATAATTTTGGCGGAAAAAAGTGTGAATAAAGGCACTGTAAATGTTATAAGTAAGTAATTAAACGTAATCTTCTATTGTTCTCAAACTTGTTTTATTATTGTTCATCTTCGTATCTTGAAACATCCTAATGTTTCTTTTTTGGAGTCTGATATCATCGTGCCAGACTCCTACCAACTAAAACACTTAACACACCCCTTGCTAACATTATCGGGGCTATTTAACATACCACAGTGTCAACTTCGAGGCGTTCATAGTGCGTATAACTGGTCTCGACGCCTCGTCTTAGAAGAAGAATTTTGGCCACAGGGCATGGTGTTCCGTCGCTTCCGCGGCCACGTGCAACATAGTAGTACAAAAACAATAGTGCACCAAAAAAGAGTTACTCATCATCATTTCCCTGCCCTTATCCCAATTTATTTGGGGTCGGCGCAGAATGTCTTCCATACATACCTACTCTCTACTTGTACTGGAATGGTGTTAAAGTTTTGCCTATGTGTTATGACCGGCCGCCTGTCTGACGTCAACCCTCATTGGGAATGCTGTTGTTGGTGGTAACCGCCACCGATACGGTCCGCTTCTATCTAGCTATATCACACCAAAAAAAGTGTTACTAATATAGTAAAAATGTTGTATTTTCTACTAATATTATAAATATGCGAAAGTTTGTTAGGTTAGATGGATGTTTGTTACTCTTTCACACAATAACTATTGAACGGATTTGGTTGAACAATGGCACACATATAGTCTATAACCTGGAGTAACACATAGGATACTTTTATCCCGAAGAATTCTGAAGTCCGTAATGACGAAGTCGCGAGCAGAAGCTAGTACTTTATATGAGGCCGTGAGCGCAAGAGTGGCCTATCTTTTCGAGACATAATTGATTTTAATTTAGTCTGGGAAAAGATATGCCACTCTTACAATCGATAAAGAGCTATGCTAGTTTCTAAAGTAGGTATCTGAAGGCCATGGAAGCCTGAAAATAAACGTTTATTATTATTATTTAACCAAGTCTAGCAACGCTGAACTGAAATTCTATTCATAAACGTATCTCTCCAATCCAATTTTTGAGGTCAACGACTTTTACTCGAGGACATCCATAACGTCATATTTCGACATCCTTTAAGCAAACACCTTGATTTTTAAGGAAATATAATACCTAAATACATACATGATATGATTGAAATTGAAATTTAAATGAAAGTGGAGTTAGTAGATCTAACTTTAATATTAAAGGAAACCTCAATTATCGATAACATTAAATTATAGATACAAACTACATATTATATTAACCGCAAAGCGGAACTATAAAATACAAATGAAATAAATCAAGCGGTGTCCTTGTAAAACAAAGAATTTTTACAATCATAACTAAGAATTATTCACGTTTTATTGTAGGTATAGATACGCAGTAGACTGCGTAACTATAATTATGCGTTCAAATATTCATTGATTACTAACTACGTTCTGTAGTTTCATCCGCGAAATAATAATATATAATAAAATTTAATTGATTTAAAGGATACCTAATCTTAATATCGATATTATTTTGGTGCAATAAACTAATCGATGATCGGAAAACCTAATTCCTCACACACGTCACACATCTATCATTTGACACCTGTCATGCTGGCGTTGCTGAATGAAGGGAATGAAGCGTTGTAAAGTTTTTGAATGTTCAGGGGTAAAAAACATTGAAATCTAAAGTCTAAGTCTTCTGCGACCACGAACGCTGCAAAGTGTTCGAAACGTCAGGAAAACCAAAAACCAATAATACACGCGACTAATCCGGTTAAAAGTTGTTTTATTATAATGTGTAGTGATCGCGAGAACCTAAGATATTACTATGAAAGATTTCATCAGGCATTTTCTCAACTTCTCTCTTCCGTTTCCAAAGATTCTTTGGACGATCACGAACTTACTTGGAGAACTATCTGAGATGGCACAAAAAACGTTAATACCATAAGATTCACAGCATCCGTCTGTACCACGGTCACGATCTACCGTAACAGATACTTAATCTGGACTCGTGCTGGGAAGACGCTTATCTCAAAATATTGCGTTAACTTGCGCACGCGCAGGGTTACTGTTATTGCATTATGGTGGTGGTAAGATGACTGTATTGCTGTTTGTTATGTCATGGTTAAGATATAATCTTTTTTTATTATGTACAACAGTAGCAATATTTTTGGCAAAACGTCACGTAACTTTGCAAAATTATGGCTCAGCAATGGTATAGTCCTTTAACTTTAAATAACTTTCAAATTGACCCGTGTTCGTGATGAACAAAAGGAACGATGGAATTGTTGGGTTTAAGACGTATATTAATTTCTATTTTTCAAAGAAACATTGAAAAAATAATAGACAAGACCAAAGATATATGATTTATAAAGGATTGGGATGTTGTTCGGCGATTTACAACAGCAAAGTGGTAACGCTGAGTTTAATAAATCTGTGAATGATTACTAGATAAATATCGCCAGGCGTCTCCTTAAGACGTATACAAAGAGGATTGAAAATTCAATAGGTTTGAACATGACAAGGTAGCTCAGTTGGTAGAGTGATGACACGGAACGTCAAAGGTCGCGGGTTCAAGCCCCGTTCTTGTCTATTATTTTTTCAATGTTTCTTTGAAAAATAGGAATTAATATAGGCATTACATGGCTTCAACATGTATTAAAAAATATAATTGTATATGATTTAAGACGTATATCCATGAATTTTGGGGTTTTTACAATGTGGAGTAGTTTTTGGGTGCCGTAGCGAGACCAGTATGTTTTGTGAATGTCTGTCATCAGATAGTGCGTGTGACGTGTATGTGGCTTTTGTAAAGTGTGATTGGTAAAAAGTAAGCCTCGATACAAACAAATAAAAATAGACCTTATTTCGTAAGAAAAAGGTCGAAGTTGGGAAAACCGGCGTCGACACCTGTTTGTCCTGTGGCGTTACATAACCTGTATGGCATACAATTTACTTTACCCAACACTGTTTTCTACTATCAATCTAGCTAGAAGTGATTTTTCTTGCGAGTCCCTCCTAAACGACTTCTGATCCAATAGAGCTTAGACATTTATCCAGCTACATACCTAATCAGATTTTAACTTAATGACAGATGAATTGTGAGCTTTAGTGACATTGATATAGGCGTTTCTCAGATGTTGTCAGCAATGTTTATATTCTCTTTGGTAATCATATTTGCAAAGGACTTTACCTTCACCGACCGTGGGCTTACTCTTGAAAATAATTCCGCTCGATTGACATTGGAAATATGTCAGTTCGTACTTTTAAATGCAAAATGTCTAAAAAAATATTATAGATTCGGGATAATATGAAGACAACATGCTTTAAAATTGAGCCAACTGTAATGTAGGTAAACGCGTTGTTTTAAGGCGTCTATTTAATATTAGAATTGGATTGGAATTGGTATTAGTTACAAGAGTAACCCCACTTATCATATAAACTTAAAAAAACTGTAGATCACTAACGATTTTCGTTTTAAATATCGATTACCCAAATATGTTTTACACATTGTTTTTTGCATCTTCAAATTTCCTTTCGTCCTTCCGGCATTTATTTGTTAACCATGCCTCAGAGAGCACGTCAAGCCGTCGGTGCCGGTTTGTCAAATTTAGATCTATGACAGCCGTAACGGGTATTCAGAGGCCTGAAAGTCTTACAATCAGTCATACAACGAGATATCGTGTTACTCGGTAAGTGGGTTGTGGAGGTCAAATAAGCAGTCGCTCCCTGTAAAACACTGGTACTAAGCTGTATCCGGTTTGACTGGAAACCGACCTTAATGTAATTGGGAAAAGGCTTGGCAGATTGGTTTAGTTTTGTAAGCAACGACCCCACCACAACTACTGTTTCAAGTCGTCGGTCCTCCTGACTCAAACCAAAAGTAGCTACAATAACCTCATAACTACGTCACACGCTATCAACGCACGTGTTGCACGTTACGCACGTATCTCAGTCATTAAGTGGCGATCGATAGCTTATCGTCGAACAATGCCACAATCACGCACACACACCAATAAGCGAGTATTGTTAACTTTTTGTTTGTTTTACGATATTTACATCTGGCCTGTAGGATTTTGTGTGGCTCTGGGTTTATTTATGGTAATATAGATGGAAAATTATTTATTTATTTTCGGAAAACTTACAGACCAGTAACATTATTGGATATAAGTACAATAGTTGCCATTTACCAATTACAAGCATCGACAGTTACGAGATGGAATGAAGGAATGAATTGGCGGCCATGAGACCCCATCTTAATACCGAAACTTGTAAAATGTGAGTTTATCTACAACAGCGTACACCTCTATTAACCCTGCGGGCAATACAGGCGTTAAGAAACCAATATAAGCTGGCCTCACATAATAATACTCCTCCCGACCGTATTTCGGTCACGGCGGCCCATCTCCACGGAGATTAGCCAAGTACGCAGAAGATATTGTAGTGCACAAGAGTATGCACAAACACAGGTGCACTCCCTCATCCTTCACTCTTATAGACCGATGGGACGGCAATCCGACACGACCGGAGAGAGATTAGGCGCAGGACCGACAGCTTTACGTGGTCTCCGAAGCACGGGGGTGTCACACCACCAACTTCCTGACTCCGGGCTGCTACTGAGAATTTCAAATTTCAGTCATCTGCTCACATACTATTGAAACTACGTGAACATGCAGCCCACTGTACCTGACCTAGTGTGTGAAAGAATATGGATTTGTTTTTGTTTATCATTCCAATGGAAGTGAATGCCTGTTGACACCCAGCTAAAGGAAGTGAGCTCATGATTGTTTTGCGAGAGGTCACCGACCTGTCAATATTTATCAACAAAACGACGGACAAACATGTTTAACTGATGGCTTTAAACTGATGTCATGCGAAGAATCTAATAAGAATTTCGCACCCTTTCAGATTATGTTAAAGCAGCGTCTTAGGAATCTGTGTTGTCGATTTTATTAAACTTAGTAGCCCAGTAGCATTCAAAGACTGCCTCTTTGGTCTAGTGGTCCCAAGCGCGACAGCTGAGCATGAGATCGCGGGTTCGATTCCCGGGTCGGGCAAAGTATTATTGAGTTTTTCTGTTAGGAGATTCTCAGTATCAGCCCGGAGTTTGCAGTTGTGTCTGGAAGATGGGCCTTAACAAAAGCATTGGTGAAATGTGGGTCTCCAAGCTGTGTACCCCTTTGCGGTAGGCAGTCTTCGGAGAATACAGGCGTGATGATGGTTATGTTATTCAAAGTCTACCTACAACAGGATTTCAAAAATCTCAAGTCCTCTTAATGTTAAGCAGTTAACCTATGGACGCTGGCAAAACCAGGGGTGTCACGTATACATTGCCGACCCTGCAAGAAAAAAAGATGCGCCGAAAATATAGGAGAACAAAAACGATCCTCTCTACTACCATCACCTCTCTGCTTCCTTGAAAAGAACTGGCGACCTTGGTCACCGTTAGGAACAGCACTATATACCACGGCCTCACAGAAAACCGGCGTGAAACAACGCGTTGTGTTTCGCCGAGTGAGTGAGGGTACCGGAGGCTCAAACCCTTTAAAAGCGACTCCTCTGGGGTTGCGGGTGTCCTTGGGCGGCAGTAATCGCTTACCATCAGGCGATCCGTCTGCTCGGTTGCCCCATACCCCATAAAAAAAAACAGTACAGTGTTATGGCTACGAGTTTCTGCAAAGTAAAAGTACTTCCCATGTCGGGCAGCACCAGTTTTTGTGAACCCTACTTCTCTTTCCAATTATGACTGGTCCTTTAACGACAAGAACCTGTGCTATTTTCCCAGAATAGTCTAAGGAAACCGTTTGTCGTGAGCACCGGATAGGAAAACCTTTGATATATGGGCACCGGTGGTTAATCATCGTCTTGCAGTAGGTTTCTAAATAAATGCTTCATTAACTACATTCTTGACGCGGGCCGAAGGTATAAGAGTTTTTGTGTAGCATTTCTTTATAGTAATGAGGGATGGCGGCCTTAACGTTATAAACGTGAAAGTGAACCTTTTACTGTAATTATATTAGCTTTTTATATACTTCACTAGCATCTCGATTCACGCCATCTTCTCTAAAAATTTACTCATGAAATCCCATGTTAGGTTTTCGCGATCACTACACATTATAATAAAACAACTTTTAGCCGGATTAATCACGAGTATTATTGATTTTTGTTTTTTTCTGACATTTCGAACACTGCAGCATTCGAGGTCGCAGGAGGACTCATTGGATGTAATATCGCATGCATCAAATCCCATGTAATAAGGTGGTGAGCCTATTGGCAAAATACTAGGCAATATACCAAATTCTGAACTGATACAGAGAATTTCCTGACAACACTTAACCAATCTTAATTACAATTGCTCTTAATAATCTAACCCAGGACCACGAGTCGGTGACCATTGAGGCAGTTCATTTACATTATATAAAACAAAATAAAAAGGTTTTTACTTACTATAAAATAGCATGATAATGGCGCAACTAACTTACTTATAACGTCGATCGTTTGGCCCCTGTTGGACTGATGATAGTTCAAAAGTGGTCCTATTTGATAGTACAAGGCCCAAGCAAATGGCATAGTCTATGACTAAAGCAGAACATACCCAAGATCTTAATATCCAATAACCAATTGCTTGATAGCAGTCGGATTTTGAAAACATCATGAGCACGATAATGGTCGAAATATAGTATAGAATTTAATAATCACTTTATAAAAGACTTATTCAGAAATAGACCCACAATCACACTATTTGTTGAGGTAAAGGAAACACGTATGTTGCAGCGAATTACGTACATATTGCTAGTCATTGATATCGCATTACGGACATCGCATTCACCGTGTTAAGTTGCATCAACGACATAACGCATACGCGTAGGGTTTAAGTTTTCATCGCGACTCAGACATATTATGGAATGTATTATATAAAAGTGTAGGTATCAATCATTGTCCTATGAAAGCTCCGATGCCGATGATATTACTCCTCAATATTTTCTCATCGTCTTATGTTTTCATAAGTGTAACTTTCTTCCAAAGCTGTGTCAGGAGGCGCAATGGACCCATAAAACTCTTTAGAATGACTCTTTCCCCTAAAACTGTACGGGTAGTGATAGCCTAATCAAATCAAATCCTTTATTTGCTGAATATAGGTAATATGCAAGGCTGACAATGAAATATAACAGGTCCTTATATTCAACCACAGTATGGCATGCAAATATTAAAAAAATATACAATTAATTAACACATTTTCGCAACAAAAAAAAAATTACATTTTTATATATGAAAACAACCATTATACTATCTAATGGTATGACCGTTGGACTGACAAGTCAATGGTCGCCATTTCGAATCCATGGCACGCACCACTGTTTTTTCGAAATCATGTGCGTATTATAAAATAATTATCACTTGCTTAAAACGGTGAAAGAAAACATCGCGAGGAAACCACCTGAGAGATTTTCTCGATGGTGTGTAAAGCCATGTCAGGGATCTACGGGTGGTTTAAACTCTGACAATAGGTTGTTCATCAACCACACCATAAGAAGAAGAAGAAGCTGTACGGGGAAGCTAAGTGGAGTGTGAGGATGTGTATTAGAGCTGTGAAAGCTTGTCTTGCAGTAAAGTTGGAATTATACATATGAGATAGGAAGAATTTTCGAAAATACACGAGCGACGTCGGAGGAAATGGTAGTTAAAACGGTGCTATAAACGCATGTTTTTAACAACTCAATGAACTAGCTGTTTAATTGGATTATCGGTGTTATTTTTACTGTTTGTTTTTATTACCTGAGCACATGTTGAATGCTTTCCAATCGTTCAACACATTTATTTTCAAATTCAACTACATAGAAATTTGTTTTTATAATTTATGTTCAAGTATTTGGGGGCTGATTTGCCCGCATCCGTAGGAGTGCACACTTAGAATGGAATCCCTACATGTGGCCCCTGGGTTGTGCAAAACAGGCAACACAACTCTGGTAGGAGGTTTCGGCCGCGGCTGGTTGTCACCCACCAGACGAAGCCATGCTGTGAAACGACCTAGTCGTGTTTCGGGATGTAGTCCGGTGCAACCGTTGTGTGAGACGGGTCTGGGCAGTTGCATCAACTCCCCAACTGTCGTTCTCCCCAAATCTATCCAATCTATTTAGAGTGAATAGATTTCTTCTGGATCTATGTGCTCCATCCTCGGCCACACCGTCGCTTAACATCAGGCGAGTTGGTGGCCAAACGAAGATCCATTTTGGTTAAAAAGAAAAAAAAAAGAATTGACAGAAATGTTATAAAAGGATTAAAATATAAAATGTAAAATAAGGAAACACATCGAAAAAATATAAATAAATCTATAATAAAACGTAATGGTGGCGACCACGATAAAACGCCTTTCTATTCTAATAATAATAATGTGAATTAAATTCTACATAAAATATCGCGTGACTCTTTTGCGTAAACGTCATTTAATATATTATTATAAATACTGTAACAGTACAAAACAAACTGTATTTTAATTAACTTGCAAAATCACGAGGCGATTAAGAAACATAGTATCAAAGTACTGCAAAGCAATTTACTTGTCAATACCTTATTGCGATATTGGTGCTAATTTCCTAGACTTTGATTTATGTGCAGTATAACCGCAATATAATTACTTCAATATTATTATTATTATAAAGTCAGTTTTCATAAGTAAATAAAGTTTGCAGTTCCAGTGGTCCAATTTTTAGTTCTAATAAGTTTTTTCTTCTTCAAAAAGAAGTTATTACTTATTACACTACCAATGATAGACTGATAGACCAAAACTGAAAAAAGTCTATTCGCGGAACGAAGGACCAAAATTTTTAATCTTCGGAACAGAGGACCAAAATCGGTGTCACTCAAGTTCATGCTTTCACCTCTGACTGTTATTCATTGACAACAACCAGAGACGAACTCAAAAGTTTTTATTTCATATCCCTAAACAATACAAAGGCAATATCTTAGGTTTGCGCGATCACTACACATTATAATAAAACAACTTTTAACCGGATTAATCGCGTGTATTATTGGTTTTTTGTTTCGACCACGAACGCTGCAAAGTGTTCGAAACGTCAGGAAAAACAAAAAACCAATAATACACGCGATTAATCCGGTTAAAAGTTGTTTTATTATAATACAAAGGCACTTGAGATGAGAGGTCAGAATTAAGATGCACGGTTCCAAAAAGTCGTTTCTTATAGAGAAGAACCGGCAAGAAACTCCATGGTTGTTTTACACATTAAACTTGTTAAAGAATATAGTGTTACAATGCTAGTCTAAACACATTAACAAACACAGATAAGTTCGTGTTGATCAATATTTTCGATTGTGTGTCGATTGTATTGATTTCTCAATCATGTTCAAAGCGAAGGGAAATGGAAAGTGTGGAATATCTTCCATTATCAGTTACTGTGGTCAAGTTTCATGTTACTATCTTGTTGAGTTGACCACAATGCAATAATTATGTTTTGTATGTGTACTATTACATGATAATTATGGCAAGAAAGGGAGTACCTACAGAAGTACCAGCTGGTAAAAAAATTGAAGAAATAATGCTCCGAAAACACCAAATAAATAGGGTATTATGGATAGGAGTAGAATGTGTTTCTTTTTTATCAAAAATGGAGATCCATTTCCAGGCGAGTTGGTGGTCAAAGGCCTTTTACCAGAAAAAAACTGTTCACTCTAAGTAGAGTGGATAGATTTGGAGAGTTGATGCAACTGCTTAGACCAGTCTCCCACTCAATGATGGTTAAAGTATAGCTGTTGTTTAATGGCCACGAAACGGCTATCCAAAATCATGTAGCAATAGGTTTATCCGATACCTGTGAAAAGAACTAAGGCAGATCCATCCACCATCATAAACTCCCTCATTTATAATATTACTAGTTGTTCTGTAATATAAATTTTCTGGATAGTGCATCATTATCACTTAGGGGTATAAAAAATTTGACCCATTCTCAAACCTACCAAATATACACAACAAGTGTTACAAAAATCGGTCAATCCGTTTCGGAGGAGTTAGGTAACAAACACTGTGACCCGAGATTTAACTTCTGCCGCGACTATCGTCTGCGTGGAGTTTGGAATTGAGTTCAGCCGGGATAAAAAGTATCCTATATTCAGGATATAAACTATCTGTGTACCAAATTACATCCAAATCTGTTATGTGGTTATTACGTGAAGGAGTACCAAACATACATCCATCCGAACAAACTTTCTTATTAATCTTAGTAGGAAATAGGATTTGCAAATAACCTCACCTTGTACAGAAAGGTAAAATCAATTAAATAAGTCGGACATACAAGAGTACGACTTTGGCAATGGTATTAAATACCCAGTTTACGATGCACGCATGATGTAACCCGATACATGGTATGATGGTGCACACGATGAATTAATGTGGAAACATTAAAAGCTTTTAACCATCGATGCAGGATTGATTAAATTCTATACATTCCACAACAACAATTAACTTCGCAGTTCCTTACACATGTGTTTTTACGTTTGAAACACAAGATGAATTAATTTAAAATTTAAAAAACGCGCCGGCCATTTTGAAAATCTTACTAGCCTATGTTACTCGGGACACTGTAAGGATTCTAACGATACCCCGTACATCGATATCAGTTCAGGCATTTAGAAGTTATGGTGCAATAAAGAAACTCACAAACATACATACATACTTACATACATACATGAACCCTAAAAACATAACACTCCTTTTTTGGCAGTCGTGTAAAAAAATAAGTTCCTTCCACCTAGACCCAGAACAGACCAGAGCTGTACTTGTTGAATCGAATCTAGAACTCATGGTGCAGAAGATGCTTTCCCAATCACTGCGTCAATTGTGTTGTCAAATATGTTTTACTGTCAAGGTTCCCTCCAATTATTACTTTATTGGTCATAAAAAGATTGGTAAGCAATTATCTCCGCTTGGCATGCTAATTAAATGACTTTAATTGCAAATGAAGGAAATTGTGTTGAACTTGCTAATGTCTGCACGCTTTATTTATATATCACCTCGCAGAAAGAAATGAATGGTTTTATAAAGAAGGGTACTTACAAGGAAATAATATACCTTTTAGTAAACCCATTAAAATAAAACTCCATTACAAATAATCTTTCTTTTCGCATCAAATTGCCAAAGCCCTTTGCCCTTCATAACTTACAAATAAAAAATAAATGAAACATCACACTCTAATTCATAGCACAGCCTTCGAGGCTATGTAGGTCAACTTTGTGATCGCCTCGACGCCGGTTATCTGACCACTGTACTGGAGAGATACAGAAGGTCTAACAAAAACTAGCTGTAGTCCGCAGTTCCACGCGCTTTTTTCTATTTGCTTGGCTCTTAAGGGTCGTAGGGTAATGTTAAAACCTTTCTCTAGAATAGACCTATAAATGTAAATAGATTTTTTCAAATCCGACTGGTAAATCCAGATATTAGTGCGTTCAAACTTAAAAACAAACACTTCGTGTGGGTGTAATCCTTTCGTTCATTGTTGAAGGCATTTTAAATTAGGGAGGCGTATGATATGCAATAGATTGAGATGGAGATCTTAATTTCAAAAAATTATAATATTAAAATGCTGCTGCTCTAGGAAAATTATCATTACCCGGTTGAGTCTAGTGAAGTTGAAAGTCAATATCTACATAGTTGAGAAGGACCACTGAAAAATAATGAAGCATAGTGGATGACATTGTAATGACAACAAAATGTTACGGAACAACGATTACTTCAGATAAATCTATGAAAAGCATTAACGCATGCTAGGTGAACTCTAAAGTTAGAAATTTTTGTGGAAAAAAGAATACGGTCGTGAGCAGGAGTCGAACCTGCGCCTCCCGGATAAATACGATTACTTCACCTGACTACTGATAGATAACATCGGGGAGGCCCACATTCGATTGTTAACATCTTACAGATTCGCATAAATTCAATCAACAGACTGGAGATGTGTGTCGCGCATGTGTCATTTATAAAGATTGCGGGTGGTCTGGAACGCATTACAAAAACACCTGTCAATGTTAATAAACCTCGCATTTACATATTTCTCACGTAACACTATTTTGTAGATAGTAAGATAACCAACTGTTACATGGCCGAAGCAATAAATTATGCGAGAGCTTCGTAAATCCCGTTGGGATAAGTCCCTACTTATCCTAAGTCCTATACGGGAATGTTTTTTTTATTAAGGAACATATTTTATGTACAAAAAGGAAATATTATTTGTGAATGCCAAATAAAGTATGGTATTGCTAAAAGGTTGCAAAAAAACAAACAAAAATGTATAAAACATTTCCATTATTTATCATACTTTGTAATTACTCCTAAGCATTTCAGACCAGAAACATTTTTATGTTTATTCAAATATTTAGATCTACATTCATAAAAACTGACGTTTTTAAAACAATGTCTGTCACTTATACAATAAAAAATTATAACAACAGGCTCCTTTACATATATTTTGGCTAAAAGACATTTGAAGCACAATTACAAATAAGTGGATAACACAACATAGCATCACGCTTGTATTCCCCGGGGTAGGCAGAGGAGTACACATTTGTACACCCACATTTCACCAACGCTATTATTTAGTCCCATGTAATGGTATAAGGTGGTAAGCCTGTTGCTATCTTCCGGGAACAGTCTAACTCCGGACTGCTACTGACAATTTTCAAACAGTAAAACCCAGTAACACCGACCTGGGAATCCAAGCTCATACTCAGCAGTCGCGCTTGGGACCATTAGACCAACGAAGAAGTTAAAAAAAAAAATATTAATGCAATTAATAATAACTAGCTATCATTGCGATTTCGTTGATTTGAAAAACAACGCATTATATTAATATCTTCTGAACATAACAAAATGGAACATACACGAAAATTTAAGTAAAAGATCCTGTTTTAACCCCTAAAATTTTCATTAAATCTGTTGAGCCGTTTCGAGCCTATTCGAGATAAACTTCTAGACAGACAGGTAGACAAAAATTATAAATACGGTCATTTATGATTTGGCATCGTATAAATAACAGGTTTCACAAAAATTTTGGCATTTATTTTGAAATCACAGAATTTTATTTATTGGTATAGTTTTGTACGGCAGTTATGGCACATAAGTTGATACGGATTAAAATTTTAATGTATCAGCGCTGCGAGCATGGTTCTATATGTCGACACGTTTGTCGATTTTAAGCGTCAAATTTAACATAAACTGTTGATAAAACGATAAAATTCAATACATAAAAACTTTAATCGAGTCGACAAGTTTGTCGAAAAGATCTGTACTCGGACGCCTGGACTTCAACCGTAACCAACCATTGATTCGATTGGTCCTTCTGCCCCCTACCTGCACAGTGACTGACCACAGAATCTAGTATAAAATGTAGGCCCTAAAACGACTTTTATTACTTCGCCGCGACGTCAAACATTAGATATCGACTTCCCAACTTGTTTTTTATTATGAATAGGATACAACTTGTCTTACACGTCCGTTATGTGTCAGTAACAGTAATTTGAAGCCATTTGGATCTATTACATTGTTTTTGTGTAATGTAGAAAGGAAATACCACGGGCAAAATGGCAGCCTATAGATATTAAGCAGAATTAAAAAATTAAAACCAAATGCTTTAATCATTGAAGTAGGTGTATTTATGTCAGTACAAATGATGCGAATTAACTTTATTGAAGTATTATGTAACAATTAAGTACTTAGTAGGCAAGGATGGCTCAACAGTATGTTAGAAAAATTTGTATTTTGAGGAATATGTAAGGTCCTAATTTATTAGGTAATTTCCTTTGAAATAATAATAAATTTGTTAATATGTAAGTCAAATATATTCACATAAGCTAAGAATTAAATGGATATAACAAATTATTTGTAATAACCATAGTACTGGCAAGACGAAACTGCTCCCTGAACCGCGAACATTAAGAAAAAAATAAAATTGTTATAAAAATTTGAATTATGGCTTAAATGAATCCTTATCACTTACACATTGACCTCTTAAAAGGAAATTACCTAATAAATTAGGACCTTATATTTTTTTTTGATATTTCAGTATTAATTGGCCCGGTTAGTGGAGTGTGATCTATGCGCCGATAACATTTGGTGTGACAATGAAATACCTATAAAATAGAGACACAAGTAACCCTCTGCTGACTGTCTCGTTGGTCTAGTGGTCCCAAGTGCGACTGCTGAGCATGAGGTCTCGGGTTCGATGCATGGTAAATGATAAATGATGATCGGGCATAGTGGTTTAGCAATATTATGTATATTCGGAAAAATATTACACAATTTTATAAAAAGAGTGACCGCCACAATCTAAACACCCGTTACAAAGATAGGCTTCAAGTACCAGGTTTTCGACTTAGTAAGACCAACAAGCCATTTATGGGTAATAGTGTTAGGTTCTATAACAAGATTCCTCGTCATATTATTGACTTGCCGGACTTAAAGTTCAAACCGATTGTTAAGCGCGTTTTAATGTCCAGAGCCTATTATAGTATAAATCAGTACATTAAAGATACAGATGTATGGCGAACGATTCCTTTCTGCACACTGTGACCCACTGGCACTATTTGACCAGCGCGGACATATACTTACTTTTGTATAATATGTTTTTTCTTTTTTTAGTCTATTTCCTGACCTAACTGTCTTTTTACAGTTATTTTATATTAATATCTGACATACGTATTTATTACTTTATCATAACTTATTGTTATTAATCTAATTACAGATTGTACTCTATATTCTCATATGAGTCTCTAATTAATAAATAAAATAATTCATTGCTTTTCTGTAAAATGTGAGCATCATGTGGTTAATAATGTTACATATATATTACATTAATATATACATTCACCTGCCTATTGCCAGGCATTATGAGTTTGTCATGCTCACTAAATTGTCTTGCTGATGGTGGCGTTGTGTATTGGGTCGTTGAGTTCCCTTCAAAATGGTTGAGTTCAGCGATGCTGATACGCACGTCATACTCGTGAACGGGTGCTGTCTGTCGGGACTGGTCAGCTCGCAATTGCCTTGGTAATCGTTCTGGCTTTATAAACTTCTACTATTTCAATCATTTGCTTTTGTTTTCCTCTTACATTATTCTCACATACCATCAATACACCATTGTAATTAAAATTTTATTTAAAAAGAGTGTCTATGGAGTTTCTTGCCGGTTCTTCTCCATAAGATCAACTTTTTTGGAACCGTGCACCTAGCTTTGACGTTTTATAAGTGCCTGTAATTTGGTATATGTGAAACAAAAAAAATTGAATTTGAATTTGGTATTAAGTTTTTTTGTTAGAAAATTCTCAGTAACACACAGTTTGAAATTGTGCCCGGTAGATGGCAATACGCTCATCACCTATTACATGGGACTTAATAACAGCTTTGGTGAAATGTGGGTGTACAACTGTGTACATCTCTGCCTACCCCTTCGAGGAATACAGGTGTGGTGCTATGTTATGTTATGTTAAGTAACCATACAAATTTTTGAAAAAATATATTGAATTTTAGCAGAAATGTATCAAATACACTTTTGTAAACATTTGTAGGTATTGAAAACGTCCACTATAAGCTATTAATTTCCTATTAAAACCTAATAACACTTAAGTCGTTGACTAAAAATAAATAGTAAGGTAGCCAACCCAATTATACGCCACGTGTCGAACAAGAAACGAGATAAATACCACAGCAATTATATGTTAATGTAAACTGTAGCAAATTCCTTGCAAATGTGAGAGGGAGCGAAGTGAAGGGCTGACATTTGTGTAAGCTACCTTAGTGACTGGCTGACTGGTCACCTGTCTGACCTATTCTCGAGAATGTTCGATAGTAATCAATGTGGGAAGAAAAAATATATTATGAAAAGGAAACACTTAAACAAAACAAAATCTATAAAAGTCAGTTAACGTTCCATTAACTGACGTTTATTGATTTTGTTTTGTTTAAGTGTTTCCTTTTCATAATATATTTTACAGCTCATTGCAAATGCGATACAAACACACCATATATACGTAACATCAGCACATAAGTATCTCATTGCAGGGCAACGGCCTCTTCGGATACAGCGAAGGCACGAGCATTGATCACCATGCTAGCTCACTGCGGGTTGGTGATATCAGACTAGTAAGTTCATATTTTATCAAGATGAGTTCCATCTCTTGTGTCTTAGATAAAAAAGTTCACATATAAGTATTCAATAAATTCAGGCCTTATCTTGGTGGCGGACACTGCACGGTGTAACAGCTCCTGATGACGCCCCGTGGGGGGGGGGAGCACTTGTAGAGTAGTTGGTGGTAATCGCAATTTTTGCCGCTTGCTGTTGTGCATATATTTGCGAGCAAGCGGATTGGTTTTTTATGTGACATCATGAAATTCTTTCATCTACTATTTTAGAGATGGAGAACTTTTTATTTTAAGATGTTGTTAACCAAATTGTTCAGTGTTTTATTGCCTATTAAACCACGAGTCATTTTATGAGCACTATCTTTTGCTTTAATGTTGCATCTTGGACATCTTCGCCACAAATTCTAAGACAATCGCATCAAAACAATAGCATATCATAGACAACCACTGCTACATTTTATGCCCCCATTCATTATTACATAATCTGATCATAAACAAAGCTATTTGTTTGTATACAAATCAGAAAGATACAAAAAATACAGTCTTCCCTCTCGTTTGATAACGACGTGTCTCGCAATTTATTGCAACAGTACAAATTTCATAACTCCTATTGTATTCGCGATAGGGATGATATTTGTATGGCAATACAAAATAAAGAACTTGACGAGACAATGAAAAGAAACTGGGACAAGCGAAAGTGATTCGATGACAAGAATTAATTGTGGCAGATTTTCGAAATGGGTTTATTTAATTTTTTGGTCGTTTTAATGCAAGGTCAGACATAATAGATGGTATTGTAGCTTGATAAAATTCTATTGTAGAACAAAATATTTTTGTTCTTGATGTAGATACTTAAATTATAGAAATCGTGGGAAGTGACACTGCCGGAGCATTTGAAGATCCACCAAAGAAATAATACAATTACACTGAATTTTGTGATCAGTTGCATGAAATTATAGGAGACATCAATAGTCTTGTCTTGTCGTATGTTGAATTAACAACCAACTAATTTGTCACAATTTAAACAAACTGCCTCGTTAGTCTAGTGGTCCAAAGCGCGACTGCTGAGCAAGAGGTCCCGGGTTCGATTCCCGGGTCGGCCGAAGTGTTATTAAGTTTTTCTGTTAGAAAATTGTCAGTAGCCACCCGGCGTTAGGAATTGTGCCCGGTACACAGCAAGTAACTGAATCTACTTTCCACATTTTTTTTAGCTTTAGTTTTAGCTGTATAAACGGTGTCATTCATTCTTTCTTTCGAAGATTAGCTATATGTACTTTGTCATTCATTCTTTCTTTCGAAGATTAGCTATATAAGGTCCTAATGTATTAGGTAATTTCCTTTTAAGGAGTCAATGTGTAAGTGAAAAGGTTTCATTTAAGCCATTATTCAAATTTTTACAACAATTTTATATTTTTCTTAATGTTCGCCGTTCGAGGTGTAGTTTTCATCTTGCTAGTACTATGGTTATTACAAATAATTTATTATATCAATTTAATTCTTAGCTTAACTGAATGTATTTGACTTATAAATTACCCCTTTCAAAGGAAATTACCTAATAAATTAGGACCTTATATATACTTTGCCATTCGTTCTTTCTTTCGAAGATTTAGCTGTATAAAGTTTGTCATTCGTTCTTTCATTCACAGTGTTTTTTAAAATTTAATGATGCATTTTGCTTAAAAAGGAAAATAGGATGATACCAAAATAAGAGTTACAAATCCTCTTCAAAATAACCAAAAAAGATTTCATAATTTAAAAGTCCTATTTTCTGAAGCCATAATCCGATCCCACACGCACCATATACTGCGTGAGCGGCGTTTTTCCACCAAAAATTTTACCTTTTGGGTTTCTCTTGAAAGTAATACCAATTCCAATCCAATTTCAATACTAAATAGACGCCTTAAAACAAGGAGTAATTTAAAAAAAAAATTACCTACATTACAGTTGCCTAAATTTTAAAGCAAGTTGTCTTCATATTATCCCGAATCTACAAGCATTTTTTAGACATTTTGGCATTTAAAAGTACGATCTGACATATTTCCAATGTCAACCGGGCGGAATTATTTTTAAGAGTAAGCCCACTTATTATATATTATAGCACCTATTTTGCAGCAGTTGGTATTTACTGCTTCTCTAGTCCTAGGACTAGGACGCAAACGCGGATCCTAGGACCAGGATCACGCCTAGCAAAGCATAAGGTGGTGGCCATTAGGTTTTTCTGTTAAGAACTCCTGGAGTCTTTAACAGTGCCCTTTAAATGACAATAAACATCTATCGGCACTTAGTATCGGATTTTGGCTTTATACTCGATGTGTAGCAACTAAGTTCACCATAACATAACATAGCATCACGCCTGTATTCCCCGAAGGGGTAGGCAGAGGTGTTCACAGTTATACACCCATATCTCACCCATGCTGTTATTAAGTCCCATGTAATGGGTGTTGAGCCTATTGTCATCTACCGAGCATAATTCCAAACGCCGGGCTGCTACAGAAAATTTGTTAACAACACAAAACACTGCCTGACCCGGAAATCATACCCCAGACCTCATGTTCAGCTGCTGCACTAGGGACCACTAGACAAGTTATCACCGCCTATATTATAACCGTTTTTGGGATTTTTGTCACTTTTTTATATGTCAGTCCCACATCACGCTTTTTACATATTAGAATGTCAATTTATGCATGCTATACAATGTGAAATCGTATATCTAATAATCTGGGTTTGTTCGATATTGGTACAGCCAAAATACTTTGGATATTACCAACATTCAAACGATTCATTTTTAACCATAAATGTCAATTAATCCCTCATTGTTTCCTATTTTTTATTTGTTACATAGGATTTAATAACGGCCCCGATGTGTAGGTGTACACTGTGCATCTCTGCTGATCCCTTTAGAGACCACAATGCGTAATGATGTGTAAGTTTGCCGCAGTCAGGTAAACAACCTCGATCGTATGAGTCACAAATGTAGGTATGTTTCACAGACACATTAATTTCAAAACCGGGTCAGTTAGGCCAGGCCAATCATTCGATACATAACAGTTATTTGCGAATTTAACACCTGCGTTTGGTTTGGTACAGTTCTTGGAATATTTGTAGTTAAGAAGTACATTGTGTATAGAGTACAGTCAGCGACATAAATTTATTAATACGCATAGAAAAACACCGACTGTAGTGCTGGTAATTGTGATATAATTGTGAAATTACTTGTCGCAGTTTCTGTATTTATTTACATGTTTGTGTTCATGACTGTACTATCAGGCGTATCCCCTAGTATCACTTACTATCAGGCACATCTGTCAAATATCACAAAACTATCCGGCATATCTCATCGTCTATCGTCTTTAAAAATTAATAAATGAAAAAGTCTACCTCTAATGCTAAGACATAAAAAAAGGTCAGGTACCTCAAAAATAATAGGTATACAAACCAAAAACGTTACAATAATCAACCGATTTAATTAACATAGTAGTAGAAACAAAAACCGATCAAATCGCAATCGTTCAACCGAAATTCGTTTAACCGAAACCAATTCCCGAATCGATTAATCTAAGTTTCAGCTCTAGGGCTGCAACATCAGTATCATCGTCATATATCCTTCATTATTAATCTGAAACATTTGTATTAGTGAATCTAAAGGTTGTAATGATGAAGCCCTTCGTGAGTCAAACTGATAAAACAATAATTGATATAGGTAGTTAATGCTATCTTCTGGGAACGACCAAGTCAAGGGCACATTTTTTTAAATCTTATTTGTATCTACGTTTGGCCACCAACTCGCCTGATAGTAAGCGACGATGTGGCCGAGGATGGAGCACGTAGATCCAGAATAAACCCATTCACTCGTTAAGTAGAGTGGATAGATTTGGGGAGAACGATAGTTGGGGAGTTGATGCAACTGCCCAGACCCGTCTCCCACAACGGTTGCAGTGGTTGAGTCGAGCGAGTCGTGACGATGTCTTCACGGCATGCCTTCGACCGGTGGGTGGTAACTAGCCGCGGCCGAAGCCTCTCACTTGAGTGTAGGGATTCCATTTTAAGGGTGCATTCCTACGGACGCGGGAAACTCAGCCCCCATAACATAATATTGCATCACGCCTGTATTACCTGAAAGATAACTATTTCACCGATTCCGTTATTAAGTCCCATGTCATAGGTGGTGAGCCTATTGCCATCAACCGGACTCAGTTCAGAACACCGCTACAGACAATTTACTAAAAAAATAATAATAACAATTGGTAGCATTCGAGAAACAAACCCAGGACATAATGCTCAGCAGTTTTGTACGTAACTATAGCCATGGCCGGATATTAATATATTTTATAATAAAAATATTACAAAGTAAATGGGTGGGTAGGGTCAACGCCCAGAGTGAGTATGTAAGCGTCGCTTGCGCAGATTTCATGGAATAACGGACATAACTTCCAACTGTGACGTTGGATGTTGAGTTAGTAAGATGTTATTTAGTAATTTTTTATCGTATATAATATGAAAGGCTACGCGGCAGTGGCGTGCATTGCATATAGGCAAATAGGCAGTGCCTATCTCATTTTTTTTTCTAAATACAACCTATATCAGTTTACTGTGCCTACTTAAAAAAACTACCTATTTGCCTATTATTATATTGCCTCACGACATCGCCGCGGGCTCAGCTCATGTCTATGGGCTCCGTTCGAGCTCGAAACTAGTCGGGCAATCCCGAAGAATGCTTGTGAGTGACTGGTAAACAATAATTGGTAGATACTTATATGAATGTTTTTCAGACAACCATATCTATCACAATGTTATTGGAATCTCAATGGTAGGACCATTGAATGATTAGCAGACTTGGGCTCCTGCTATGACGCCCCCAGACGCCTTTCAAGCTATGAGCAATGCGAGAAACCTCGTACGTATGACAGCCCTAACTATACCAGTAAGAAACGGTACTAGACAATCTTCGCTACGAAGTCTGCTCACCTCCTAACGGTTAGGTGAACACACGAATGTTTTTCTTGAAACCAGTACACTGTATTGCGTGAGAGTCTCGAATTAAACTTTCGATTTTTGCCGTCGGTATTGTTCTGTCAGTTGGATTGCTGGATTCTCGGGGCATTGGAACATGAAATAGCATTATCTCGCTTGTATTCTTCAAAGGGAAAAGCAGGAGTAGAGTACATATTGGTGGTGAGCCATGTACCGGGCACAATTCCAAACTCCGGGCTGCCTTTGAGAATTTCTAAACAGAAAAACTCATGGGTGAAATGTGAGTGTACCCCTTCGAGGAATACAGGCGTGATGCTATGTTATTTTATGTTTCTTTTTTATTTGTTATGTTGTGTTTGTAATTGTTAGGACAATATTTATATGATTTTGAAAAATCCGTCGAATGCGACACACTTTTTATTATATATTGCACCGGTGTGAAGCTGGGGTGGATATTTATATTGCATTCCACGATGTAGGTACAATAGGTGTTTATATATATATCGCTTAAAGCTAGGCACAATCGTGAACTCCTTAGGGCACAGCAAAAATTAACACATTAAAATATGTAAATAAAATATCTACAATAACAAACAAATTATATTTAAGTACATGAACGTATAGGTAATTGCGTACTTTATTTTATATTATTGCAATTAGTGCATTTGAGCAGGTATATATATATATATTATTAAGAGATGCAAGACTATATTACTATTACGTACATAAGAACTGTTTTTATTTAATTCTTAATTAAAATTCAATCTAATACATATTTTAGTTTTTGTTCCGCCACTCCTTATATTCGTGACTATATCTCGGCCAAAGGAGTTTTCCAATGATGACATCATGTTGTGTTAGATCCTTTTGCATTTATTTATTTACACAACATATTACGGATTAGTCATCAAGTTGTGGAACCTGTTCGTGATTGTCGAGTTTACGTTCACCATACGGTGTATATATTTGTTTTCACTCTAAAATAATAGCACTAACGGTCACGGCGGTCTATCTTCACGGAGATAAGCCAAGTACGCAGGAGATATTATAGTGCACAAGCGCAAACACAGGTGCACTCTCTCTTCCTTCACTGTCATATTACGATGGAACGGCAATCCGACCGGAGAGAGCTCAGGCGCAGTACCGATGCCTTTTACGTTGTTGCTCCCCGAAGCACGGTGGTGTCACACCACCAACTTGCAAACTCCGGGCTACTACTGAGAATTCCCTAACAGAAAGACCTAATAACATTTTTGCCCGACCTGGGAATCGAACCCAGGACCTCACGCTCAGCAGCCGCGCTTGCGACCACTAGACTAGATCAACGAGGCAATCAAACCCACCCCTAACTAAACCACCTACCTAAACTGAACTAAGCAAATTTGAACCTGTCCCTATCTACTATAATTCTGAAAATCATGTATTCAACACCAACATATATTATAATAAACATGAAACAATAATTCACACTTAAATAATCCTTTAAAAGTGCTTTAAGACTGCCTCGTTGGTCTAGTGGTCCCAAGCGCGACCGCCGAGTATGAGGTCCTGGGTTTAGTTTTGGCAGACATAACACAGCAGCATATAGGCTGTACACACCTGTATTCCCCGAAGGTAAAGGCAGTGTTCTAAACTTCAGGATTGGATCTAGCCGGGATAAAATGCTATGTGTTAGTCCAGGTTATAAACTATCTCTGCTGCAAATTTTATCCAAAGCCGTTCAGTAGTTATTGCGTAAAAGAGTAACAAACATCCGTCCATCCACGCAATCTTTCACATTCAAATAAGTGTTATAGTGTGATGAATCATACGCATATGTTGACTTCGTTGCCTTCAGTTCTCACACGGATATAAGTAAATGACTTCATACTGACCACAAAGGCGGGCAAGAGGTAGGGGCAAATATCAAGAATGGTGCATCACATGAACTAGGTTCGCATTCAATTAACGCAATTATTATTTTAGTTTTTTTCCCGATTTAAAAGCACCAAGTACTGGACCCGGCAACACTATTTCTACTAGACAATCGTGATGTGACAATTTTAAATAATATAAAATTGAGCTCTAATTTTTCTCTACTCACAACTTAAAACGATTTCAATGTTTATTAGGGAGACAGATTGACCTAAATATTGCTTTATAGATACTTAATATCAACGAAAAATTGATTAAACCTGACTATTGTATCCAGAACCAGCAATGAGGTAATTTGCTATTATCCACAGATGACCTTAAAGATACACTAAGGACGCTGCACTGTCTAATCATATGACGCTCACTTACATTGGGCAAGTAGAAGAGATACTTTTTTTTACGCGCTAATCTCTGGAACTAGCAGGCGCATTTGAACAATTCTTTTTGCATTTGATAGCCCAATTCTTGAGGAATGTCCTGGCTATTTAACATCACGCTACGATCCTTAGGAGCTGAGCACAAAGAAAAATCTTGATGAAACCAAGGGGCACAGCTATTCTTACAATTTAGCGAGTTAACACAAGAAGCCTTTTACAGCAACTCAGCAAATTTTTTACAATTTCCACCCGTTCCATTAAAATTAATGAAGTCAAAAGTGTTTACGTCACTCGTGGACCTTGAATAAAGCCTTGCACACACATTACATTAAAAGGTATTATAATAATATTGAGCCAATCAGCGAATGACTTAAGTTTTGCAATCAGATTCGTCGTAATTATTATCATTTCATTTCATATTACAATTTGTAATTAGTATCTACTGTATAGTAACGGGACGGATACTTTAATGAGGCTGAACTGTTTCTATATCTGTCCTGTATCTTCGATGATAAATAACGTTTGGGGTGGTTTAATAAGTTGATGAATGACCACTAGTGTTGCCAGTTTTTTTCGCTTTTCAGCCGCCTCGGAACTCGTCCCAGACTCTGAGCGGAACGCCCAGAATTCCGCTGTTTCATCTAAAAGGAGCGAGTAAAAAATATTTATGATGAGAACTGATTGAGAAGAAAGTGGACATCTCCTTTCACTTTATCTTATTATTTATTCGCTCGCTCTTCTCGGCAGATGTAAAAGCGGGATTTTGGGCGTCCCGCTCAGTGTGAAGACGGGACGCGGCCCAAGCGGCCTGAAGAGCTGGTCATCTGGCAACACTAATTTTAACCTTACAAAAGTAGAACAGTATTACTCACGCATGAAAAGAGGTTCTTGCTGCAGTGAGGCAGTTGCAGGCTGCTTACGTCATGTAATTACTTAGTCATAGCATATTATACATGTAGGTCCTAGCTAGTGCCCACCATTTTGTCTGCGTGGCAAAAGGTAGTATAGGTCATTCTCCAAAGCCCCAATCAAGTTATCTTTATAACAAAATTTATCAAAATTGGTACAGCGCTTTAGTCATGAAAATTAGCAGACAGAGTTACTTTCGCATTTATAATATTAGTTTGGATTAAAAGATCGCATTTCAAAACAGCCACAACAACTTTATTACAAAACCCATTCAAAATCATCAGCAGATTCAAATTACAATAAAAACTAATATGATACATCACTAACATAACCAAAGAATTTCGCAACATCAGCAAATTCAGTCTTACATTCATAAAATTATACATTCTTAGAATGCGACCATTTTCAAATAAATGTCACGTATTTTATAATCTTAATCACGTTTTGCTCATTTGTCTTTTGTGGTTACTGGTTATCACATATGGGTTGCCAAAGCAAATAATGTAAAAACACAGTGGTTGGTATGAGTAAGGTATATTGTGATGTAAAGTCACTAGAGTGAATTTATATGATGGGTGCAGTTAATCATTCTTGTCTATAATGGCATCATTTCTATGTCTGTATTGCGGAGATGCCGACTGATTTCTTAATAACATAATTGATTCAATCTGTTCTACGGGCGTAATAAGACAACAAAAACAAGAAATCATTTTCTTGAAATTAATCTATGAATGTTTAACAACTTCATATTGGGGGTTCTTCGTCTTCTTATGGTATGGTTGATGAACAACCTAGTGTCAGAGTTCAATTCGCCTGTAGATCTTTGACATGGCTTTAAAAACAATCGAGAATATCTCCCAGGTGTGTTAGTGTTAATGTTGCGAGGTTGGCTAAGCCAAATGTCGGGACTGGAGGTTAAAAATATCGGAATTCATGTTTTAAAATCGGGACAATCTTTCGACATTATTAACCAACTTAAAATGATTTTCTTTAATATTCGTGATTCCTTCGAAGTCGGGACCTTGGGTGTCTCGATCAAGGGTGAATTGGGAAGCGTCCACACAGCCCTGAAAATCAGGACGTCCCTATTTACGCGCATCTTCACGATGTTTTCCTTCACCGTTTTAGAGAAGTTTAATATATAATACGCACATAAATTCGAAATTTGTATTTTTGTCATTCTCCTCTTTCGTTCACGCTTTGTCTACAGTATATAAAAATATATACGGAGTAGTTCAATGGGGGGCTGAGTTGCCCGCGTCCATAGGACTGCACCGTTAAAATAGAATCCCTACACGTTGGCTGGTTACCACCAACCGGGTGACGCCATGCCTCGAGCGACCTAGTCGTGTTTCGGGATGTAGTGCAACCGTTGTGGGAAACGAGTCTGGGCAATTCACTCTACTTAAGTGAATAGATTTCTTCTAGACCTACGTGCTCCATCCTCGGCCAGATCGTCGCTTACCATCAAGCGAGTTGGTGGCCAAACGTAGATCCATTTTTAACAAAAATAAGGATTTTTCTTATGGCCTTGTGTTTTCTGGACATGTCACGCATTACTTTCTGAATCAAGACAAAAAAAAGGTGTAATAAATTACAGTCGTCTAGCGACCTATCACGAACATATATTAGAAAGTTAGCTCTCAACACGATCAGTCATTGAGGACATTAGGATATAGTTTTAGATATCTATAAGCAATTGGGAACCGGACAATGCTATTGTAGATAGCCTTCATAAAAAGTCACAGGTCGAGTTTTATTACAGATTCAAATTCTATTAGCATACATACACTTACGACTCTTTCCCATGGAGGTAGGCAGAAACTACAGAACGCCACCTGCTACGATCCATAATATACTTTTCGCTTCGTTCACGTTTATACATTTGGTCACATACACTTGCCTGACCTTTTTGGAGGAAATCACCAATAAGGTCAGTGTATATCCTTCTAGAGTGTCCTATTCTAATAGCAATTTCTAAATTTCACCGATGTCGTTATTATTTAGTACTAGCAATAAGTAATGATGATATCATCTGGCCAGTTTATAATTATATAGTCCTCCTCATCGATGACGATAACGGCGACCCAGCTGTTTGCCTTTCGTGAGCCCTAATATGAATGTTAAAGTGAACAAAGAGTTCAACTGAATGAAGTTTCAATCCCGGTACCTCGGTAAAGTTTAGAGACGGACCGTGTATTTTAGTCCGGCAGAGTATCATGGATTTCCACAAAAAAAAGAGAACTGCAACTGAGAATGGCGTTATAGAGAAACCCATAACTACTAGACAAATGGCATGACAGTCACTGAAAATCACAAAAATAATAAAACAATATTTTAAATACTGGTCAAACAGTTGAGCGTAAACAAGAAAATTTTGTAAATTCAAAGGTATTCTGCTTGGTCGATCAAATAACCGCCTTTTTAGAAGGCAAAATAAAGAAGGAAAGAGTAAGAAATAGATCTAGACCAAGATTTATACAACAAGTGAAGAAAGTAGAGGTCGACTCGTATCAAAATGTCAAAATGAAAGAGATATGAACGGCAAAATCTCAAATAAAACAATTATACAATCAAAAAAGCTTCAGAAATAAAAGTAAATAGACGCATAAGACAAAATTAAAAAAATAATATAAGTAACTATTACTTTAATACAAATACATGACATGAAAAGCAAGACACAGTACCTACCTATCGATTGGGTTAAACAATGTACGAACCAGCACACTGGCTTTGCATTATTGAGTGATATAAACGTAGGTACACTGTTATTGTTCTGCGCAATACTCATAGAGTAATACTACTAAAGCTAGATTATACCTTTAAGTAAAACGTTAACCGCGGGATTCATTTGGATTTTTTGACAAATTTACTATATAATTCACTCATTTAACTCATTTCAAGGTGAAATCCAAATTAATACTATAAATAGTAGGTAGTAAAGGCTAGATTGTTTTCTACATGTTCGAAAGTTTATAAATAAAACAAGAGCTTCAGGAATTCATAATTTGGGAGACATGGACCAAGAAAAGGAATATTAATATTATTGCCCGATGCGTCTATTTTCCATTATGGTAGGCAGAAACAGTATAGATTTACACTTGCTGTTATTGTTTCATCTATGTTTAATGACCTCTTCATGCAAGCTCTTTGGTTTAGCGTGCTCCATTTCGATTGTATCCTACGCTACGCCAAAGAAAACACCCAGTCAGGACGAGAGAATTGTATTATGAATATTTACAAGGTGGTCATGTTTTGCCAGAGAATCTTAACACCGCGATTCAGCGGAACGGTAAAAATGTACAGCGCTATCTATGAACATGAAAGTGAACTAAACATTTTAAACAAACTTAACCATTTCAATTCATAAATTATAATATTTATAGGTCCGATATGTTAGGAGTACGATTAATTGTTTTATGAGCATAATATATACTTAAGTTTGTTGACAAATTTACTGCCATGGACTATGTGGGGTGCTGACTTATGAGATCTCTTGCTGCAACTATTAAAATCTAGTCAAAAATATATAAAAATCTCGTGCGTGTTTGTTAACGAACTCCTCCGAAACGGCTTGACCGATTTTTATGAAATTTTTTGTGTATTTTTATTATGTCTGGGTATAGGTCGTAAGCTATTTTCTATACCCCTAGGTGATAAGGGTGGTCCTATCCAGAAAATTTATATGGCAATGTTTGCGGGGCAGACCTAGTTTTTATATATTTTTGTCTCATAGGAAGTCATAAACGATATTTCTGCTAAGCATTCGAGGCAGAAAAGCAGCTTAGCTAGTTTTAGTCGATACAGAATTATAGACGATAGAGACCGGTTTTATAACAAACGGAATTCAATGGCCGACACCGCCACTGTTCGTTCTACATACGAACTCGAAAGAAGGCCATGCAAAAATTTAATTTGAAACGCCTAATAACTAACTAGTGTTATCGTTAACCGTGTCTACGACTCTATGGTATTCAGTTAAGTAAACGATTAACTTGAACGGTAGTTGATTTTAACAGATGTTAAAAAAGCTGTAAGATTCGCCAGGAAACGTTATTTTTAGAGTTCTGTGACATATTATTGACACTATACCATCGGTCGGTCTGTAATATGATGTATCGTTTGAACCGTCATATATAACCAGTAGAAGTTTTCATAAAAAATGTGTATATTTTGTTGTTTTTTTTTTCTGTTGGATACCCCAGCTTAGCGAGTCAGATTAGCACTTGGATAAACCTAATATCTGTATTGAGAATAAACTAGAATGACGATGCTAGCAGAACTATCATAGCAAGAACGTATAATAAATATACTCGCGACCAAATTTTCTGTCAAGGCGGCGTATCTCCACGGAGATTAGCCAAGTACGCAGGAGACATTTTAGTGCACAAGTGTATGCGCAAACACCACCTGTATTTATATTGCGCACACTCTCTCTTCCTTCAGTCTCGTAGTACGATGGGATGGCGATCCAATAAGAATAGAGTGAAATCGGACACAGGATCGACGGCTTGACGTTGTCTAGTAACAGAAAAACCCGATAACACTTTTCTTGACCCGGGAATCGACCCTAGGACCTCACGCTCAGTAGCCGCGCTTGTGGCCACAGTTAGAACCCTTGTAAATTTTAAACCGACGTAACAATAATCATTTTACATATTCATATTAATTATTATTTTTGGGATTGCCCGACTAGTTTCAAACTCGAACGGAACCCTATGAACTGAGCTCACAGCGAAGCAATCCCAGCAATTCAGGCAATCCCGAAAATGCACGTGAGTAGTAACCGGCGAACAATAATGAACACGACGTAACAATTGTAAAAATTGCGACACTAGCGAAATATGCAACTAATCTTAGAAGGCAAAACACTAATCTCACAGCCCTCATACAAATAATATCAAAGCTAACACTAAAATCAATACTGATACAGTTGTCGATATACCAACTAAAATAGACACATTACCAACAAACTTCAAAGGAACACTTAAATGCATTAAAGTACGTAATGATATTATGAACCACCGACATAGACAATGTAATGCTAGCACTGGTTATAAATAAATTCAACGTATTGCACTCTCTAATGCGTTCTGCATTCATAATTTGGAGTAGATGATACCTCTACTATACGTATAATATAACATAGCATCACGCCTGTATTCCCCGAAGAGATAGTCAGAGGTGTATACAATTGTACACCCATATTACACCAATGGCAGCCGGTCATAAAACATAGCCAAAACTTTAGCAGCATGCCAGATATGGGTATGCTGCGCCGACCCCAAATAAATTGGGATAAGGGCATGATGATGATTTCACCAATGCTGATGAAGTTGTATGTGGTGGTGAGCCTATTGCCATATACTGGGCACAATTCCAAACTCCGGGCTGCTACTCAGAATTTCATAACAGGAAAACCCAATAATATTTTGCTCAACCTGGGAACCAACGACGCAGTCTTGCAGACAAAACTTTATGGCGGCGGCGGCCGCCACTGCTGGCCGTGCCGGTAGCCAGAACCAATCTGTTGTCAAAGACACCCCTCACCCGCACAATACGGGTCCTAAACGAAGTGCATGAGAGAATTGATATATTTTCGTGCAATTTGAGTGAATTCGCAATAGTGTTGTTAAATATTGTTAGTTATAACTAAGGAAATATATCTATAGGTATTTTTGTGTTGTCTAATAAATTGTACATTTAAGGTTAAAAATTGTTAGGTTATGAAGTTATTGTTATATAAGTTATATTTGAAGTTCAGTTTTGTTTTGTTTTTGTGTAGGTACTAGCTGTAAGTTTAATTTTATTCATCTTGTATGTGTATGGGTATGGAAACCACTATTGTATTGGACCACTCTGTAATGATAGTGTGTGTATGTTTAATAATAAATAAATAAATAAACTTTACAAAATGCACGTTTGAATAAGACGTCGATGATGCGATCTAAACCATCATCATCATCGTCCCCCTGCCCTTATCCCAATTTATTTGGGGTCGGCGCAGCATGTACTCTTCTTCCACTTTCTAATTGATTTTGAAATTGCATGCTACTAAAGTTTTGGCTATGTTTTATGACCGACCGCCTGCCTGACGTCAACCCTCTTTGGGAATGCTGGTGTTGGTGGTAACCGCCACCGATACCGGTCTCCTTCTATCTAGCTATGTCACACCAAATGTTATCCATGCGCCAGGTTACTCCACTATCACAATCGACTCGACTAACCGGGCCATTTTAACCGTTTCCTCAAAATAAGCGAGTTTATAAGTTAACAAAGTTATAATAAACTTTCTCAGCCACTCCCCAAGGTTGTGTCCACTGGTTTTGTAGCAGTATACAGTGAGTAACCGATGATGTCACTGTCCTATGAGTCACACGGAGGTTGCTCTGACAACCGGAGCTGAATCACAATAAGGCTTTATGTGGTCAGGGGAAAAGTGGGCAGTGGTCGCCGAGGCGTGATTAATTTTTGAAATGGTTACAGCTGATAATAAGCTACTTTTGCAAAAGTTTGAGTGAACCATAAATTAATGCTACAAATTGTGTATGTTTGATACTCAATTACGCAAAAACGGCTGAACGAATGAAACGAACGAAATTTGGTATAGAGGTAGATTGGACCTTCGAGAAGGATCTAAGTCTACCTTTTATCAGGGACTACCTAGTGCTTAAATAAATTACATACAAGTGATATTCTTAACAAGGTTTTGTTAGATTTGTGCTTCCAAAATTGTTAATAGCCAGGATTTAAGTTGGAAGACGGGATTTTACCATAATAATAACAGTACGTAGACGTCCCAATTGATATTTAAGTCAAAATAATACGTCGTAGGTATTTAATATTAAATAATATATTTCTATATATTATCCAACGTCCCGTTAAAAAAAATCATCATAAACAAAACAGTAAAAGGAAACAGATGTTTATCCCTGTTTTTTACTATTTCTACCACTTCTAATGTTCGCCATTTGTCATAGACAAAAACTACTTCCTTCCGCTCTATCAGCTGTTCCACCCACAATGTTTTGATAAAAAATGCATCATCGGGGAACTGAACTATCCCCCTTGTGGTGTACCACGTGTTTTTGATATAAATTGCTTTATAGAACAAAGATGTGAGAGAAGTGTTCTTTTAAGCGAAGAGGCTAAAATGCTACTGCCGTATTAAGTAATTAATTTTTATTGCCGATTAAAATTTAACAACTAAGGCGGATACTAACAAAAAATAATGATAAATAACGGAAGAGTAAATACATTGAATTATAGGTATTAATAAATGTGAAGATTTATTACATACTTAGGGCCGTGTCTATAAAAATGTTTTTTTTTTTTATCATATTCTTTTAGGTATACCGCTGACAGACAACAGACTATACTTAGATACATTTTAGTTACAATACATTTTAAGCATGAAAGTTAATTCAATACACTATTTACAAATAAATAAAACTGCAATTAATTTTAAAGTAGTTTAATTTAATTTCTAATATCTTTGGTTTAATAAAAAATTATTATTATTTAAATATCAAATATATAAAAATCTCGTGTCACAGTGTTTGTTATCGAAATTGACGGATAGACCGATTTTTATGTTTGTTTTTGTGTAGATTTTGGTAGGTCCGAGAATAGGTCGTAGGCTAGTTTTTATACCCTTAACTGATAAGGGTGGCCCTATCCAGTTTTTTTTTATGCCAGAACAACGTTTGCGGTGTCAGCTAGTATTCTATATAAAAATAAAACAGTTTACACCAAAACGCGTACATTTTCAGTCACTTATTTAAATTTTACTGCAATAAACAAATTAACGTTAAAAATATAAAAGACCATACATATTTTATACATAACGCTACAAAATATTTTAAAATTAAATATCAAAACCTTTAATGTTTCCGAAAACTTCTTCCAGCGCCATTTTATCGGCTCGAATCCGGAAACAACTTGAAGCCCAAGTGTCGGCCGGAAGTTGTCAGAGGGAGCCGAATAAAGCACGAGTGCTTTTATCTTAATTGGCGGCCAAATATAAGGGAGATAAGAGGATAAACAGCTGCCATTTATTCCCTTCATGTATTAAGGCTATGCTAGCATAATATTAATTGGACGCTCCGATATAATTATAATACCAAAAATGTACCAAAAAAATTCACACCGTGTGCCGCGCAACGGATGACGTACAAAATTAAGGTAAAGGTTTTTTTGTGCAAGAAAATAACGGTCGTGAGCAGGATTCGAACCTGCGAATCCCGGATAAATACTCCAGGCGCTCTGACCGCTAAACCATCTCGACCTCGTCGGTCAACGGTCGAGATGGCTTAGCAGTCAGAGCTCACGACAGTATTCGTTCTCCACAAAAAAAAAAAACTTTACAGTTCGCTAAGCACGCGTTAATGCTTTTCAAAGACTGTGTAAGGTAACATAGCGCGTGAACATAGCTCATAGGCAGACTTCATTAGAAACACGAATGTTATGTTATAATTAATGCGAAAACGAGACAAAAGGAAACACCTATGTCATGTAAAATTATTTTCCGGTACGATTATGACATTAAATTAATCATAGATTTTTCTTCCGAGACGACTTATCAACTAATTATCTATTGTGTTGAACAATAGATGCAGCTGATTATGTTCATCAATTAATTACATGAATGGCAACATGACAGCCATTAGTATTGCAATAGGTAAGTACTTGAAACGTTAATTGGACGTGTACTTATCAACAGACTTTTTTAAATTATCATACCACTGGAAAAATAGTACACATCGATTTCAATTATGCCTAGCCTTTTTCCTAATGCTAGGGAAAATGGTCACCCATCCACAAACTAACTGCGGCTACCTCAGCTTAACCTCTATCGATCGATCAGTGCGTCTGGTCTGACCCGGGCTGGTATTTTTCACCGCTTGCGTATATTTCCGGGCGGGCGGTGCATATGTCATTGCATGACTCAATATTGTGGAAGTAATTATATATTGATTTTATTTGTATCCAAAATAACACAAACGTATTTATATCTAACATCTTTCCACCCTTAAAAAGGAATCCCTACACGTGGCCCCTTGGTGGTGCAAAACAGGCAACACAACTCCGGTGAGAGGCTTCGGCCGCGGCTGGTTACCACCCACTGGACTAAGCCATGACCTAGTCCTGTTTCGGGATGTAGTCCGGTGCAACCGTTGTGGGAGACGGGTCTGGGCAGTTGCATCAACTCCCCAACTATCGTTCTCCCAAAATCTATCCACTCTACTTAAGAGTGAATAGATTTACTGGATATACGCGCTCCATCCTCGGCCACATCGTCGCTTACCATCAGGCGAGTTGGTGACCAAACGTAGATTCATATATGATAAAAAAATGGTCGTAAGTTTACGAAAACTAAACTTAACCTAGCTTTTTAAAAACTCAGTTTGGGTATTTGAAATTATAACCAGATGCAAAATAATACAAGCTAACCTACCCTGGCTCTGCAAGACCAATGACGGCGACTTTTGTAGGCAGACGATATACGTTTTTAACGATTGCATAAAAATTTATCAAAATATCCACAAATCTATTCGCAAATGGTAACTTACTAGATAGAACTATTACGTAACTCATATTACTATTATCAGGCAGATGTTTAATTCACACAAAAGCATACACAATCCACCATAATTAAAATACACCACTATACCGCTAAGCTCTCTTTAACCCATTACAGTACCGTAGACGTCATTATTAAACAAAAACTTGACAGCTGCGCACGTGCTTCAAGGTGCGTTTGGTGACATTTGAACAAAGAATCAACTTGATCTCGTGTGCAGCTGCACTAAATGCCAAAAGGATTAACATTTCACTTGAATGTCATAAAAAATAATCATATTTGACCATACTTGACTGTTAATGGAACTATTGTACAGAAATGTCAGATGAAATTGGGTTTGACTATTTTGAACTTTAAATGTACCTAATGTTTAATGTATATGTATTAAAATTTACCAGCGTTAATTAAATGGGAATTCCAGTTATCCATAACTGATAAATTAAACTATAGTACAATAGGCACCTGTTCAAAACTTTCCTATTTATTATATTTGAATACAAAAATATGAGGCTTATCACTGCTTAATACTAATAAAACAAAGAACACAGGATTAATGTTTATCCTTTGCAGATACTTTAAAATTGTAATCAAACAATTTCCCATAAGACACATGAGAAAAAATGTCCTAATTGCCCATACTGTAATGAAAGCAAAATCAAATCTACCTTCAAAGTTTCCGCAACAGATTAAAATTCAGTATAACAATAAATTCTCATCACAAAATTTCAAAGGCATAATACTATAAGACTAAAAAACTAATCTACATTATAAGGCATGTAGCACACGTATATAGGAATACTAAATGCATTGACACTAGCTATAAATTCCACATAATTTATTGTTTGTCTTCTAAAACATATACATATTCGTACACACTATAAATATTATGTTCAATCAATTTTATATGGAACAGAGACGCATTTGGGTCGCGCTAGCATACACATTACATAATTATATTATGCTTTAGCACACGACGAGGAATTTGGCAATGTGATTTGTTAGATGTCATAATAAAATTGTGTACATTTTTTAAAATTTTACCTATTATTAGGGAAGTCTTTTTAGGGGAACCTGAACAAACTCTGAGGAAAACATATTCAATCAATGCATATTCCCTGTTAAAGAGATGAGGTAGAGGCATTTATTTTAAAAATAGAGATACAATATATTTTTAAAATGTGTAAAAGTCGCGAAAGTTTAAAATGAGGTAGGTATTTATTTCAAAATCAAATTCATTTATTTCAAATAAACCATTTACAGGCACTTTTGAATTATCAGAAGTTAGTTGCCGCGTTCCAAAGTGTCCTATGGGGAAGAACGGGCAAGAATCTTCACGGGTCCACGATTACTCTTTTTATTGACGTAATCACCATGTTTGGCAAACGCATATAAAGTCGCAGAATATTTTTATGATCCTACTGATATAATGCCTTATTTGCCAAACTATGAAGGTTGACTCTTGTTTGACTGACAAGTTCTTCACCATCTTTAATTTCGAAAGTGGTATCTAGTTTTTGACAATTCAAAAGTGCCTAGAGATGGTCTTATTGAAATAAATACTTTTAACTTTGCCTTCACTAACTGATATCTAGCAAAAGGGAAGACAATTCTTCACATAAAATAAATAGTTGTTCTTTATTAACTTCCAAAGCCAGCCCTGTGCTACTACATTATAAATGTCCAGCCTTTTGCCCAACACTAATAGCAAGGACAAACAAAGTAATTGTATGCAAATGTAATTAAACACGAAGAATATTAATGCCTCGGTATTTCTACGATCACATATTTCAATACTTTTATAGGAGTGGAAGATCGGACGGGAAAAACTGGGTAAGGTTTAGTTTTCCTTGTCTATTGTTTTGAGTATTCATTGTTATGTCCCACACTCCTGTCGCTTGGTCGTTCGACGAACTGCCCAGAACGTCGCCCGCAGTCTACAGATTACCGTAAAAAAGCCATACTTTTTTGTTCACGCCTAATGGCGTAGTGGTAAGCGAAGGTGTGACTGGGGATGAAGCACGTAAATCTCGGAGAAACCCCCCCCCCCATAAACTCCTGGCCTAGATTGTATTTCTCAGGAAACACGGAAGACAGCAGGGAGTTCCATGTTCATGGGCAGTAGGTATCATGAACGTTGATCCAAATCGCTACTGCCTCGGAATGTCCACGAGGTAGTAATGTGATATGTAACTTTTACGCATTTTTTATTATAATACTTTGTCAAAACCATGTCGACGTTCCACTTAGCGCGTACTTGACAATAAAATCACATTTCAATATCAAATAATTATGATCTAATTTACGCCTGTGTGTAACCAGACCTCGGCAGAACACAAGGTTAGAATCAATAACTGGCAGTGTATTTGCTACATTGTAAAATATGATAGGTGCAGTGGGCTTCACTTTAGTGGTACGTAACAAAACCAGTACAAGCTAGCCTCGCATACCATTAAAACTTCCTACTAGGATAGGCCAGCATAAGGTCAAAGTATAGTCATACACTTAATATTCAAAAAAATCAAGCAAGGGGGCGAAAACCTAGTTCATATTTTGAATTAGCTCGTCAAAACGTCATAAAATTTTAAAATAGTATTTCCATTTCGTCTATGCTCGAATAGAATCGATTTATTATTTCGATTCTGATCAAAGAGCAAAATATTATAAAACGTACATTTGAAAATAATTTCGTCACAAATCGAACTAACTGCTCATAAAGTTTTTAAATAACACGTAAGGTAATAAACTTTAAGTAACAGTAAACTACTAATAAAGATGTCACGAAGATAATTTATCTGTTCTCGACACTACAGTAACGTCGTTAAAAATATTTCTCAAAAACACATAAAACATCTTTATTGGTACCTACACTTTATTTAAAAAAGAGTGTCTATGAAGTTTCTTGAAGTTCTTGAAGTTGAAGTTTCTTAAGATCAACTTTTTTGGAACCTAGCTTTAATGTTTCATAAGTGCCTGTAATCTGGGCTATATGAATTAAAAAATATTTTTTATTTTTAAAGTATAAAGTACATTTAATTAGTCCTTGAAAAGCATTAACGCATGCTCCAGCTAATCTGGAGTATTTATCCAGGAGGCGTTGGTTCGATTACTGTTCGCGACCGTATTCTTTTTCCATTTAATATTGTAACTGTATATTTAATTACTGTTTTTTTTTTTCATATAGAGCTTGGATTACATGCCGTTTACATATGTAGATCACATACACATTGACAAAGGATAAAAAAGGGGGTTAGTTTTCGAAAAAAAAAACTATTCATTAATATTTTATAAAATATCTTCATTCTAAAACTACTTACGTTTAAAGGCAGTTAAGAAGAAATAGCTCTCGCTTACCTGTAAAAATAAAAGTAAAATAGGTTAATACAAATAGGATCATACAATAAAATCATTAAGAAAGAAAAAATCTTTTAGATTATAAAATAGAGTTTTGATCGATACCGCCAAAAACCACACGGCCCTCCATTCCTTTTACCGGGTTCTGAGATTGCAGCTGTTGAAGACGAATCTTAATCCCGGCAAGTTATGCAATATTATCATTCCATATCAGCGAAAGAGGTGTCAGAATCGTAGCCAATGGAGATTAATAGTTTCTGCCTACCCCAATGGGACACCGGTGTGATTGTATGTATGTATCAATTACTAGCAGTGCTAAAGAGGTATAAATTGAAAATTGGGGGTCCTATGGTATCCCACCACCGCTTATTAAGTTATAAATTATATGACATCGAGTTCAATTAATTAATTGAAACTTAATGTCTCTTAGTTTAATGTGATAGAAGCTTTTTCATTACAAAAGCCATTGTGAAAATTAATTAAATTACTTTTGTCATTTGTCAACTCTACTGTAGGTACAATAAACTGTATCAATATAATTAACTACCTACTGTCTGTGCTACTGTTCCACAATTCGTGAACATCAATTTGATAATTTGGAATCTTTTATACAATATTGAACAGATTCAAGCGTTATCTTGCGGAAGTCCATTACAATGGATGCAAATAAATATAATATCTAGCTACTAGAGTGGTGACTTGGTGGCGGATACTGTACGGTCTAACAGCTCATGATGATGCCCCGTGGGGGGGGGGATACGTGTAGAATAGGTGGTGGTAGATGCAATTTTTCATCGCTTGAGTATGTGCATATATTTGCGGGTGGGCGATGCACACGTAAGATTACAATTGTATGTTATTATATTTTAATTAGCAAACTCAGACCTCTGATTGGTTTTTAACCATACAAAGAGATGAAGACGAATAACAATTAAATACAAAATATGAAACCTTGGCAAAAACACTTTAAAAGGCATTATTTTGAAATTTTCGTCTAACGAATGGACCATCTCCGGGCTACTATTGATAATCTTTGGAAGTGGCACCGGTGACTGAGAAGTTGTGGACATCGTGTGGCATAGTGTGAGCATATAATGCGGAGGGATGAAGTCATGTGACGATGAAAGTTTTGATATGGGAAGATAATAGAGGAAAACCGTGGAAGCGATGGGTGGATTGCATAGCATCATAGCATCACGCCTGTATTCCCCGAAGGGGTAGGCAGAGGTGTACACAATTGTACAACCACATTTCACCAATGCTGTTATTAAGTCCCATGTAATAGGTGGATTGTGTTACTGATAATCTCCGAAAAACCCAATAACTGTTTTCCCGACCCGTAAATCAAACCCAAGACATCACTCTCTGCAGCTACGCTAGTGTCAACAGACCACTGACAATCACAGTTACAAGTTTTGCATTATCTATTAGTTACCTAGACGGGTTACCACGCAATAAATTGCGGTTAGCGGCTAGATCTGACATAACTGACGTTATTTGTGGTTACATTAACTGCAGTCTTCTTACGAGATATTTTAGTTAAGTAAAAATGCGGTCAAGTGCGAATTTGAGGGTTAGAAATAGTAATTGGAGGGGCCTAGATCGTATCAGTTCATTTCACACTGTTTTACATAATCTCTGATTGTTGACCCGCTGCATTGATAAACGCAAAACGTTCATACAATTCTGCGTGTTATAGTTCAGTAATTATGTAAAACGTCGTTCAGCTGTTTTACATAACAGTACTGTTTTGTAAATCAGCTAGCAGTTTTGTAAAACAGCTGATTCTACAATTCATCTGCGACATGCATGCTTGTGAGTTTTTTTATTCCAACAGAAAATCTAAACGCCTGAACCGATTTAGATATATGGAGTGTCGTTAGAATCCTACTTTCCTTAGGATTTAAGTAATAGCTAAAGATATGGAACACAAAAAGATATAAAAAAAGATTATCACTTTTCAGTTCACACATGGTAGGCAAGCTTTTTAATTTTTTTATTAATTTCATCCTGTTCAGGGGCTCGTGGCTAAGTAACAGCCGCAAAGATCGATTGATCCAGGTTAAGCTGCGCTTGGCACGGTTTGTTTGTAGATGACCATCTTTTCATATCGAGACCCTCCCGTGGTTTGGAGAGCATGTTAAGCCATCGGTCCCGGTTGTCAAATTTGACAGCCGCTTCGGGTAGTCAGAGGCCTGAAAGTCTGACAAGCAGTCATACCACAAGATATCGTGTTACCCAGTAACTGGGTTGTGGAGGTCAGATGGGTAGTCGCTCCATGTAAAATACTGGTATTAAGCAGCATCCGGTTTGACTTGAAGCCGACCCCAATGTAATTGGGAAAAGGCTAGGCATATAATTAATTTCGTCTTGTTCTCTTAAAACTACAAAGTGAAACGGTATAATCTAAGCAAGAGGAGCTGAGGTTGAGGCCCTGGGTTCTATTCCCGGAACTGGCAAAGTGTTATTGGGTTTTTCGGTTAGGAAATCTTCAGTAGCAGCCCGGAGTTAGAAAGGTGGTGGTGTGACACAACCGTGCTTCGGAGAGCACTTCGATGATGACGAGATTTTTGTATAATAACTTTCGTGAGACACATTCATATTAATTATTGTTCAACGGTTATTACTCACTTGCATTCTTCGGGATTCAAACTTTGACTCGCGACATCGCCGCGGGCTCAGCTCATTACTAAGGGCTCCGTTCGCGTTCGAAACTAGTCGGGCAATCCCAAAGAATGCAAGTCAGTAATAACCGTTGATCATTAATTAAGATGACGGGATTGTTCATCAACCATACGTACTTACCATAAAATATAACAAATTGGTTAATTGCAATACAATATATAGTAACAACAACATCGCATGTCTATAATAAAAGCGCAAATCGTAAACTGATTAAAATTCTGCCGTTGACAGTGACATCGAGGTGTTGAATTATTTTACTTTTCTGTTATTCACTCTTCAATGGATATTCTACCTTATATCTTGTGGAAAAGACTATATTTCCCTGTACACCAATAACTATTTAAAGTATCTTGCTGTCAAAGCTAATTTCAACTTTATAACATGTGTTAAAGAATTGATTTTTATGCGTCAAACATCAGCCGCTAATTTCAGTGTTCGTTTAAAATTGTTAAACACTCGTGTGAATATTGCATTATACGATATGAAATATGAATTTTAAAAAGGAAACGAAAAAACTGTATTCTTTTCTATTCTGTTATTTGGTTTTTATCGTATTACGGCAATTCTGATTGGTTTAAACCCATACGAATCATACCTATACAATTTCTTGGTTTCGATATCGTCTTATGTTAAGTGAGCTAGCGAAATACCACTTTCTAGTTTACAAAAAGTGTTAAATACAAAATGAATTGTGCTTCAGTGAAATTTCAGAATAAATCTGTACTAGCATACTTTTCTGCCTAGCTCTTCGAGGAATATAGACTTGATGATATGTCTGTTGAAAAGTACAAGTAAAGTTGACATAATCGGCAATTTTGACGCATATATAACTGTCCAACTGCAGGGCAAGGGCTTAACGAGAGCGAACAGAGAAAACATGAGTATTAATCACTATATACCGTCTATTAATCACGTGAGGTTCGAAAGGGGTGGGGGAGGGGGTTTGGCAAAATCACGAAATATCACAAAGGGGGGCTGTAGTAAGATATCACGTGTATTTATTGTCTGTACCTATTTAAAGATAATATTCTAAAAATTTTAAGATTCTTTGTACTAAAAAATACACGTGATTTTGGGTAGGTGTGGGGGGTTAGTCTTAAACCTCACGACGTATCACCAAGGCGGAGGGGGGGTTAAAAAATGCTAAAAAAATGGATGGCTCCATACTATGATAAAGTATGATACCATCCATCACTATGATAAAGTCCCCTAGTCGACTTTCCTGAGTTTCCTTACTCTTCAAAGTAAACACTATCTTTTTTGTGGTACCAAAAATAATCATAATAATTATAAGTCTATTGGTCTTCTTACTATTTAATAAAATCAAAAGATCCTTTAAAAAACACCAGCAGAAAAATTGTCTTTGTCTTTCAAAATGAAATGAATACAAGACTCGCTATCAATATAACTCGGCGACAACATACGAATAAGTACAGGCGCACAATAACTATTGCGACGGCTAATCGCAGCGATTTCAACGCATGAGGAAATGGACGAGAAATAAGCGCGCGTTCACGTTTCCCACACCGCCACTGTGCGACCAAAAACCGTAACAATAGTGTATTCACTTGACGAATATGAATGAAAATAACCTTTCAGATAAATTATTTAAAGACAGACTTGTAAAAAGTTCTAGAAATTAAACAGACTTAAGACGTGTTAAGTAACTATATTACATTACACGACTGCCCAAAAAAAAAGTGTTATGTATTTAGAGTTCGTGAATGTATGTATGTTTGTGAGTTTCTTTATTGCACTATTACCTACTAAGAGCTTTAACAGAATTAATGACACAAAAATATTTCAAGGTAATTGACGTTTTAGATACGCAGAGCCATGACACGGTACGTCAAGAGTCGCGGGTTCGAGTCCTGCTCGTGTCTATTATTTTTCAATGTTTCCCTAGAAAATAATAATTATTGAAGGCATTATATGGCCATAACATGTATCAAAAATCATCTAAAATTAATTCACGCTTATCTGAATTTCGTTAAAGGGGTTTTTCCGAATCGTCATTCATAATAACTCTTGGATGACATATCAACATAAAGCCTTTTGTAACCGTAAAACAGATCGCGAAGAAATTGTCCAGATAAATTGGATTTGGTCAAACATAGCTAAGACACATTAAATAAAACTGATACTCAGACACCTATTTGGACAGAACATGAAAACTAAGATAGAAGAGGACTATAAAGTGGAAGACCTTCTTCAAGAAAAGATCGTACTTGAAGCCAGTTTGTGAAGAATAGATGATATGAGAGACATTCAAATAACTAATAAAATTCTGGCAAAACGCAGGAAGCTGAACCAGAAAACAGGAAAGGAAGAGATAATTAAACAGAAGAAAATAAAGAGACTAGTGAACTATACAATACAATAAACTATAAAATAATTTTGAGTCATATTACTATAGAGAATTGTGTCAAATTCAAATTGAAATCATTTATTTTGCGTAATATTGGTGTTTAATAACGTTCTTACAGTTTAAATAGTATTAAAAAGTAGAAGCGCTCTGTAATTCCGCCACGGTCAAATTAGATCGTCCTTAAAATTGACAAAAAGGAGTGTTGCAACTAATTACGTTCTCGCTTTCCCAATAGGCGAACACTTTAAGGGGACGTGGCATGGCGCAGGGGCAGGATTTAGGCAAAAAAAAATTAAGTGGGCAGGCGAACAAGGCCGCGATAGTACCTACCGTACCCAATACTCAACAGATAAAAAAACAACATCTAATTTTACTAAATCATTACTTTAACACCAGCAACTATTTCAATGTTTCCTATTGTATTTTTTACGCACAATCTATCGTTTAAAGCAACCTCTGCTTCGCATAGGATATAGTCTATAGTTTTTGCAATTTTCAATGCCATTGCAGGGTAGTGAACTAAAATATAAACCATTACTATAAATGTTGTAACGTTCACTCGACCTTGGATGTCGATTGTATCAAAATGATTATTCTTGACACTATTCAGATCAAATTTGTCCAGTTCATTTACAATACCGGATGTATTTTTTGTTGGATCTGGATTAAGTTTATCTGTAATATCTACATTAGAATTGTTGTTTCTTGATATCGATTTATAAGTTTCATTCGGGTTAATTACTTCTCTAGTATTGATTGGATCGAAATTATTGTTCATAACACCATTACGATTAAATTTGTCGAGTTCATCTACAAAACATTATTAACATCAGTTTTTTTTGTATCTGTATTCATTTTATCAGTAATGATTATACATTTTGGATAAAATACTTCTGTAGTAATTTTAAATTAATTATTGCAGTTTTGTAATCCATCGTTTGAATTCTTCCAATATTCTATACTAATTGACGGTAGGCTCCTAGCTCTCTTTCAGGATCGGAATATTATGAGTAGCAAATCTCTGTTTGAATTTATGCCCGGTTAATGGCAAAAGGCTCATCACCATTCTATTAGATGGGACTTAATGAGTACACCGAGGAAATAAATCACAACAACAGTACTTGCCTACCCCTTTGACGATGCAGGCTTTATACTATGTATGTCCTCTTGGTTTAGTGTATTTATTACTTTGATTATTAATACATCCACTTCAGTGACTTTTTTTGTCACGTCCCACTGTATGTCCACACCGTTCGCACTATATCACTAATTACGTAATACTGTGAATGAAAACCAGCACTAAATGCCATCGTATGCATGAAATAACCATAATTCATTATTATAACGGGTTCTAGTTACTTCATTACTACGGTTACGTATTCCCTGTAATCCTGTATTGAATTTGACGTCATAAGTGCCTTAGATACCTTCCAGGTAATAGAGCAGTGATAGTCTAGTGGTATAACCGTTACACTGACAAGTCAAAGGTTATGTTCGAATCCAAGGCACGCACCACTGTCGTTTCGAAGTCATGATCGTATTATAAATTAAATATCTATGCTTATACGGTGAAGGAAACATACCTGACAATTTCTTGATGGTGTGTAAAGCCATGTCAGAGACCTACAGGTGGTTTAAACTCTGACACTATAAGAAGATAAGTACAGGACCTTCCAGTTTTATAATTTTTGCGAAATTTTTTAAAAACCTAAAAGCCGGGCACTACCTACCGTTTCTGGAAGCGCTACGTCGTATTTTCGAACCGTCATAGCGTCGGTCTGGATAATGTAATAAAGCTGAAATTTTCAGGATAAAATGTCCTTAGCAGATATATCAAACACATTTAGTATCAATTATCTAGATTTTATGGTTTCCGATTTATTGACATCTGAAATACGTCGATTTTGTGACTCATTGATTCGTGATCATCAAAACCTCTAGGTTACTTCCCGAAGTAGTAAGAAGCTAAAGTTAAACGGCTAAGCTATTTTTTAACCTAGATGTAGAGTTTGTAGAGTCAGGGCTTATAAGTAGAGTTATTTTAAATGAGGTCCAGTCAAGAGCACGTAGAGCTATATATGGACTTCGGACAGGTCCCGTAGACTATGACGAATACAAATCCGAGCTCAGGTATGAGTTTGGCTCTACAAGAGATCTCATAACTTTTTAACAGTGAAAGCATTATGAACTTTGGAGTCTTGACAACAAACTTTACATGAATTATTTTTTGTGGGATTGTGTTTTGCTCGTGACTCAGTAACCGCCGCATAGATCGATAGATCGTGGTTAAGCTGCGCTTGCCGCGGTCGGTCTGTGGATGGGTGACCATCATTTCATACCGAGACCCCTTTGTGTCTCGGAGAGCACGTTATGCTGTCAGTCCCGGTTGTCAAATTAAGATCTATGATAGCCGTTACGGGTAGTCAGAGGCCTAAACTATCTAGTCTGACAACCAGTCATACCACGAGATATCGTGTTACCCAATAATTGGGTTGTTGAGGTCAGATAGGAAGTCGCTCCATGTAAAATACTTGTATTAAGCTGCATCCGGATTGACTGGAAGCCGACCCTAATGTTATTGGGAAAAGGCTAGGCAGATATATAGATATATTTTGGCATAATTAATTAAATATTGACACAGTAAGTGTACTTTCATCCACCTTATTTTCTAACTAGCCAAATTGGTATAAGAATGAAACGGCTATTATTAATTCGTTGCGGTATCACTAAGCGAGTCGGACAATCTAAAATATTACTAAAATCTAGGTCTTTACTTTAGTCTAGTGCAAATTAGAAAATTATAGACACGTCATGCCGAAATTAGGGCACGAACAAAATAACAGTAGCGTTGATTCTGTACCGGTGTTAAACTTAAACATCACGCCTGTATTTGCCGAGGGACTAGGCAGAAAATATGTACACTCGCATTTCTTCCGGTGCGCCGGGTGCGGGCCAGCCCCAATACTGTCCTGTCGATGATCACCGACAGGCTGGACTGCCCATATATCCGGCATGGCTGCGATAGGCATTTCTCTGTTCCAATGCCGGTTAGAAGATTATTTATATTCAATTATTGTGACATTTCTGTTTATTCATATTGTTATGTTTTTATTAAATGTATGTGTGCATGATAATTATTATATATGAATCTATCGAAAATATTGATTTTTTTTCCTTGTTTGATTGATTTCACCGCATGCTGTAATTAAACCCCATACGGTGAGCTTATTGCCATCAACCAGGCGCAATTCCAAAATCCCGAGCTACTACTGATAATTTCCTAACAAAAAAACCCAATACTTTTGACTGAATCGATTTGAGTGTTGGAGTTCGAACCCCCAAACCCCTCCCCCCTTGCTACGGCCATGACTGAGATAGCCAATAGGTACCCCGGTGTAATATTTTTATCCGACTGCCCCAGAAGGAGTGTTATGTTTTTCTATTGTAAGTATGTTTTATTTCTATTTCTCGTTTCATCTGTTAAGCTATTAGTTGTTGTTTATTGTCCAGAGTTCTGGCTTTGTCTTGTTTATTATCATAAAGAAAAGAGGTAGATGAGGTAACCCATAAAGAGCTGGAAAAATATTATCAAATGTAGATAGGTCATGATCTAAGATTTCAAAGCATATGGTCTGCCCTACTCCTACACAATGAGATAATGGATTTAAACAAAAATATGACAACATAACTTAGCAGCACGCTTGTATTCCCTGTAGGGGTAGGCAGAAGCGTACACAGTTTTACACTCACATTTCATTAATCCTATTATTAAGTCCCATTTAATAGGTGGTGACCCTATTGCCATCTACCGGTCACAATTCCAAATCCCGGGCTGATACTGAGAATTTCTTATCAGAAAACCCGACTAACACTTTGCTCTACTTGGAAATCGAACACAGGGACCTCATGCTCAGCAGTCGCGCTTTAAACCATTAGACCAACGAGGCAGGAAAACATGTAGGTTTTTTTTAATACCCTGATAAAAATATGAGAGCAATAAACAATAACAGCAGGTACTTATCTACCTTACCCTTTTGGGATACAGGCGCGATGGTATACAATGCTATGACGTCAGAAAAAATATATAAACATCGACCCCGGTTTTTTAAAGGTATTGAAAACAATGTTAAAAACATTAAAAGAATCTAAAACTTCTACTTAAACCATCTTGACTTATTCCCAATTTAAATAAGGCCTGAAGCACTGCCCACTCTGTATGCATAAATAGCGTGAAGCATGCAACTCAGCCCACAGCTCAATGACCCGAACATGCGAACAAAATTAGCTAAAAGGTTATCGGCTAAAATCTAGGTCTCTGCCTAATACTTGGAGTGTATAACTAAACATAGTTTTACGATTTACACGCCACCGAACAATTACGAATATAAAGTTATATTTATTTGTGGAAAGAAATATACGATCGTGAGCAGGATTCGAACCGGCGCCTCCCGGATAAATACTCCAGGCGCTCTGACCACTAAGCCATCATGACCTCTGCTCGCTACTCCGGATTCTGCTTCTACATTTTAATACGTCTTTCGGTGACGTCATCGCTATCTATTCAGTCCCTATAAATGACTCACATTTATGTAACTGCAGCCCATCCAGCTTCTCACGGGTGGACATTTATTTAAACATATTTGGGATAAACGATTACCATAAAACCTTGGGTTACATTATTGAAGTTTTAGTAGGGATCCCTAATATTTTCTAGTAATAAATATAGCCTATGTTACTCAGGGATAATGTAGCATTCTAATGGTGAAAGATTTTTTGTAATCAGTCTTGTAGTTTTTGAGTTATTCGTTAAAAACATACAAAAATACAAATCTTACCTTTTTATAATATTATTATTAGCGTAGATTTGTGTTTGAAAGAGAATTATCCAGAGGTGGTCACATATCTTGTGAAGACTTGTGGAAGTAGACAATAGAACTCTTCAATGAATTCTTACGGAAAATCACTCACAATTGCTGTAATTACATGTTTGTGATCGCTATTGAAGAGTTTTTTTTTTCTATAAATTTGATCATGATTTCGTGAGCAAGTTTTGAACCTGTGTCCCAAACAAACAGCTTTAAACATTACCCTGTCCCATAAGTAGCATGTGACTCACAGATATTCTATAACTGTTGTGTTTAAATCGTGAATTAGAATTGAATAGCAATTCGCTAAAATAATTAATTTGCTATTACCAGAAACATGACTTACAAGTTGTCGTTTTCATCAATAAAGTCCGAACATGTTGCGCCGTACAGCACGGGCAGTGAATAGTTACAAATGCAATAATTTTCGTGAGACATATTCATTATCATTTATTGTTGATTCGCCGCGGGCTCAGGCCATGGCAGGCTCTGTTCGAGTTCGAAACTAATAGCGTAATCCCGAAAAACACGTGAGTACCGGTGAACAATATTCGATAGTTAAAGTGATAATGATGGTTAATCTAACCAACTCATTTATCAAATAACCCGCGCAACGAGCCAACTTTATTTGAAGAAAAGAAAAGGTCAAATGCCACACAATAGTAAGCCTTCAATTCTAGCATTACCGATTGTCCGATAGCGCTTGAGAAAATACTAAAAAACCTTTACCGAGGTCAACGTACGCTTTGTAGTGGAAACGCTGAATCATGACAGGTCGCATGATATTTTATTTTATTACCAGCTACAGCATAGTGGGATTTTTCTCCAAAAATAAAGATCTCTTCGGATCTCCAACAAATCCAACAATCTCTATTGAAAAAATCACGAGAAACGGTCGCTTCGTTTTGACATAAAAGAATGACAAATAGACATATATTAATTATTGGTTATATATATAAATAAAATATTAGGAAGATGTAGCAGTGTTACAGTAGGTAGTGAGATAACGGTAGCACTAGCAATTAAAGATTCAGGATTGAATAAGGCACAATACCGGATTGATTTTTCGTACAAAACCATCTCCCCTGAGAGATATTTTCGATAGTGTATAAAACTAGATTGATTGATTTATTAAGAACAGCCGCAGCCAGGTGTAAGTACCCTTATCAAGACAGGTATAACACATTATGACACGCAACTAGCACATTCCAGACATACTGACAAAATCGTCTTCCACCCGTCCGCAAACAAGTCACACTCCCACTTGAGGAATGAGAGAATTACTCTGCGCTAAAATGCGGATATTTAAACCACCCGTAGGCCTTTGACATAGCTTTAAACACCATCGGAACATCTCACAGGTGTGCTGGTTTCCTCACGATGTATTCCTTCCTTAAGCAAGTGATGATTAATTTTTAATACGCACATGATTTTGTGAAGTCACTGCTTTATCAATTATAGGCTGCTATTATAATGATTCGGTATTCAGTACATTGTATGTATGTCACTGAACTTGTGGGAATTGGGTGGATAATGTGTGGACGATGGTATCCTAGTAACGGATCATAATGTGGACGCATTGTTGAGGTTTTGGGTTTCCGCTTTTCGTACTTTTGTGAGGTCAGCAATTCATTATTGTGTGGTATTCGCATAAATTCGATCGACATCGGAACAAATGTTTTTCATTGGAATAAGGACAGTATAATAAGTTACACATAATTGATATAGGTTTATATATATTTTTTGCGGTTAGAGGGCTATAATATTCATGCCGCCGTAAGACGTTGTGACTATCGTTTCGGTTTCAAATCACGATTTAAGGGAAAACACATTTTGGTGGTGTTTAAAAATTTTGCCATTAGTAGTGTTATTTTTACGTAGCAGTACTAAACTAATTTCAAATTCATTTATTGGTGTGATTTTTGGTACAGTTTACTTACAAAAATTAGAGTATAGCTGTATTTTACTAACTGTTAATTTAAGTGCGATATGGGACAAATTAAAAGACAAATAACTTGGAATTTAGTCATGTCAAACTATGTATAATTCCGTATAACTTTAGTTTGAGTCTCTAGTTTAGCCAACTATAAGGGATTCGCCTGAAAATGTACGCAAATTTTAGTTTGACAAGTCTAAATTCTATTTTCGCGCCTTTTGATATTAGTCTTTTAAAAGACAAAAATGTTCTAATTTTAATTTAGCTGGTTTTAGTTAGAATCGATACCTACTTGTATGAAACATGTGTATGTACTAGTCATTGTTATAAAGTCCATCCACATAGAAATAGAGAAATAAAATTTTCCATTGAGATATCGATTCGTCCTACAAATAATCAGAAGAAATGATGGAATAGATGTGTAATATATTAAATAATGTTACAGTGAAAGTAGTTCTGTTACTTACTTACTGCCCTAGTTATACTGTGGTATGTAGAGTATCTTAGGAAAACATCCCATTACCGAGTGATTGATGTTTCGAACTAATCTGTTAGGAACATTAGTCTCTCATCACGGAAGGTATTCAATTTTACATCTAATAAATATTGTGGGGCAAGAAATTGTTATTGCAATTTGATGTGAATGTGTAAATGAATGCAATTCCTCTTGGGTCGCGAAGTAAGAAGAGATTATGTTGACTGATGAGTGTGAAGCAATGTTAAGGGGTTTAATTATTGATTAAATAAATATTCCATATTTTAAATTCATAAATTACTAAGTAATACATCACTACTTATACTGCAGAGATGACAGCTAGTTACATTCTTTTACCGGGGTTTTATCTAGGACCAATCAAATCGGGCTCCTTAAACAACCAACCGAACATATTTAAAAGCCACAAATTAGAACAGTTTCCCTTCAGCTCAGCCACGTACACTTACACGTAAGTATACTTCAAAACAATAAAATCTATTGTGGCTGCTAATTAGCGAGCCAACGGCTTTAATTAGTTTATATTTGTCAACACAAAAACAATTTGATTTTATTTCAATCCAATTCGATATAGACAAGCCAACACCACCGTAAACTTATCGATTTTTCCAGCATTAGTTATTATGACAGTGAAAGCTGAAGGTCACAGGCGTGTCTGACCGCTTATTGTTTACCGTTTTACCATAAATTGTTAACTAGTTCCACTAAGCAGTCTAACTTGGATCGATATAACGACTGTAGCCAGATGTCCCGCTTCTGGCAGGAAGTCCCGCTTTTCAGCCCTCTCGGGACGTCCTTCACTGGCACCCTGAGTGGGACGCCCGAAATCTCGTTTTTTCATCTAGTTGGCTAGAACCTCTGAACAAAGAAACGTAAGATGGTAGCGAGCGAAAAATAATTTGTTTTTTAACGTTATACAAAGACAAATGAAGAATTATTATAAGTTTATTGATATGCATTTTCTGCGTCCCGTCTGCATCCCAGTCCCGCTTTTTTATCACTTATGTCACGACGTATAGAAAAAACAGATTTGGCAACCTAAGTACATAATTTATTTTTACATTAGTTATTGCACCAATTACATTAATTACAGAAAATGAATTATTAATAATTATAAAACTTCTTAAAAAAAATCTTTTTGCGGTACGCGATAAAGAAAGAATTTTAACACTTAGTTATTTTTAAATTAATTTATCGCAAGAGCTTATAAATTGTTATTTAACATGATTTTATTAAAATTACATTAAAAAAAAAATGGATTTAAATTTCACGTACGTTTTAATGGTTTCCTGCTGTTTGTTCACACCATCGGCCAATAATGTAATTATAATATTATAACCCTACTTAAGACACATCAGACGTATCAAATTCAAAAGGATACACTCAATTACTACCTAACTACCCCAAATCATTGTCTAATCACGTGCAAATAATCGTAACTCTCGATATTAGTACATTGTATTTTTAACCTAATCAGGACACATTACGACCGATAATTGTTTGGCAATTTGTACTTTAATGTTATTTGATATTGCCAGCATTAAAATGTGCGTGATTGTGTGGTAAACCTTGTACGATTTTCCAATAATTCAAGCGAATCGGAAGGAAACTTATAAGTATAATAATTTTACAAGTGTATTGAATATATTTACAGTGTTTATATTTCGATGGAATAACCGCAACCAGCATTTGACCCAAACTTTGATCGGTATTCCTATATCGGTAATAGATTGACTCAAGACATCGCCATGGGCTCAAATCATGATTAAGGGCTCCGTTCGTAATTGAATTGCCTCTTTGGTCTAGTGGTCCCAAGCGCGACTGACGAGCATGAGGTCCCAGGTTCGAGCAAGTGGCCCTTAGTTTGTAATTCTGCCCAGTATAAGGCTCACCAACTATTACATGGGACTTAATAACAACATAATTAGTGAAATTTCGGTGTTTAACCCCTGTCTACCTCTTCAGGGACTACAGGCATGATGCTATATTGCCTATATTATAATTTTAAATAATGCGCAAGAACGTTGTTCCACAACAAAAAAATAATAATTGGATAATCAATAAAATAATCTTGATATAATTGAATATATATAAAATAATTTGATCTATTGAGATAAAATGTCTAGGGCACATGTTAGCTAGCACGAGCCTATGTACCAACGCATAGAAATAATCAATTAATCAAGAAAAAAAATGTAAAATTACCGAAAGCCTCCAATCTAAAACTATTTCGTATGAAGATCGTACCCACTTACACATGCCAAAAGATACAAACTGCACATAAACTAGGACCAGCTTGGCTAATTCAATAAATGCATATTAATAATTTAGGAACTACGGTCAGCAAGACGACCAGTCACCGCAAGCAGCACCCGTTCACGAGCATAACGCAAAGATCAGCCATCGCCTCCCGCGCCATTTTAGAAGTAAGGCAATGACGTCAAGGGGAGCATGACGATCTCGCATAATTTTCCCAGTTCCCTTTGAATGTTCGTGTTGTAGCGATCCTGGTACCCCGGTAAAGGTTAGCAAAGAAAGACCCTACATAACAAGGTTTAATGATATAAAATTACAAATATTAGTACATAATGACCAAACAAATTGACCACAAAATAGCCAAGGTCTAAACAGCTTATATGTCCTTGGGCCCATTACAGGGTCGATTATTCCACGTCAAATGCCAACCTCGGTCATTACAAAGGCCATTAAAGGCCACACTGATAAAAACCTTACGAATGTCTGAAAACTGGTATAACTTCATCCACATGAGAAAATAAATGTCTTTATAATCTGTAGGGAATAACGACAAGTGATAATTAATTTATAATACGCACATGACTTCGAAAAGACAGTGGTGCATGCCCTGGATTCGAACTTGCGACCTTTCACTTGTCAGTCCAACGGTCATACCACTATGCTATCACTGCTAATATAAAAACAAAAGAAAAACCGCATCATAATCGGTCCATTCATTTTGGAGCTACGATGCCACAGACAGACACACAAACACGTCAAACTTATAACACCCATCTTTTTGCATCGGGGCTAAAATAAAATAACACCTAATCTCTCTCACAATCTCTTTCATTATCATTTTATTGTGGTCATTATAAGTCTCACTCATAAACAATAATTGATGCCCGAAGACCAGTATAACCTGATGGGAACAAAGGCAAACATGCCTATGGTCCTGTAGCCTGGGAATCAAGCTGAGGAATGTTGATTAGTAGGTTCGAAGCAGTTATTAGTATGACAGTTCTTGTAACGACTTGTTGTTGAAATGTAACTATTATCTGAAATGGATTTGTTTTAAGCCTTTTTTTTAAACTAAAAATTAAGAAATGTAAAGAAAGATGTTAAGCGACGGTTTGACCAAGGATGAAGCACGTAGATCCTGAAGAAGTCTATTCACTCTACGTAGAGTGGATAGATTTGGGGAGAATGAGAGTCGGGGAGTTGATGCAACTGCCCAGACCCGTCTCCCACAACGGTTGCACCGGACTACATCTCGAAACACGACTAGGTCGCTTCACGGCATGGCTTCGTCCGGTGAGTGGTAACCATCAGCGGCCGAAGCCTCCCACCAGAGTTGTGTTGCCTGTTTTGCACCACCCAGGGGCCACGTGTAGGAATTCAATTTAAAAGGTGCACTTCTACGGACGCGGGCAACTCAGCCCCCAAAAAAAGCAAAAGCTTTGAATATTTTAATTTTAGATGTTTGGCTGAGTGCTTCGTCACATACGAAGCTGCAAGCTAATATTAGTTGCAAGTGGGGCTGCTGAGCGTAAGGTCCTGGATTCGATTACCAGGCCCCGCCGCGCGCCGGGGCGAAAAGTATTATTAGATTTTCTGTCAGAAAATTCTCAGTAGTTGTACGGAATTTGGACTTGTGTCCGGTTGATGGCAATGGCACATGGTACTTAAAAACCGTATGGGTAAAATGTGGATGTACAACAGTATTCTGCACCACATTTTTTTTTTTGAGATTTTGCCTATTCATACAGACGCCGAAAAGACCCCTTATCAACATTGATCAATAATTCAAGATATAATTTTCTAAATTCACAAGCACTGCAATTCTCAAAATTCAGGCTCCCAAAAATTATTTGCAATATAATAATCCGATTAGTCTGGGTTACTTGGCTAGCTTCGAGTACCTACATTTTCATCATCGTCAATCAACCGAGAATATTGCGAGTTGCGACAATTCAAATTGATGTCTGCTTATCATCACGAACCGTGATGAAGTAACAAAAAACGAGGTCCTATCATAAAACCTCTTTGTTAGTTAAACTGTTTACAAAATAATAAAGTAGGTACGAGAGATATTACAGACAGAGATTAATAAACTAGTGTCACTGCGCTTTTTTTAGTCGTCATTCATAATATTACATTTCCCGCTAAAATCTGTTAGTGACGCCACTAAACGTGGTATCAATTCCGATGTAGCTCAACTAAAATTAGTAACATTATCGACTTTTACTAACAATCAATTTAAGAGAGGTACAGGATGGATGAAGAGACATCAAATTCGAATTTAGGCACGTCAAGAATCTCGTAACATTTTGAGTGGGCACAATTTTGAGTGGCCACTAAAATTGTGACGTCAACTAAAAATGTGTCGAAATTTTAAGTTGACATGATTAAATTTAAATTTAACATCTCATAATTATTCCCGTCTCGCTCTTAATTAACGTAACTGTAAGTAAGAGCTTCACAAAAATTAATTCCATTATAATTGCGATGACTGTTATTTGAATACACCTAAGATATTTAACGTTTACTCGGGAAAAAAACCTAATAATACCCATAGAATACTCCATTACGGATATAAAAAAAAAACTTTTCCAATGCACAAAAACACAATCATATCGTTCATCACGTTCACCTAATAAGTCGTATTCGTATAAAAAGCCTAAGTACACCTTGTCCTTTCCATATTGTTCACCAGCTGTGCCGTTAAGGACGACCGCACACGCACTACAACATCTGCTTCCGACATATGCTATGAACGCACTTTTTTCTATGAAATCGAAATGCGCTTTTAGCAAGAGTGAGGCGAGATACTTAGAATTTTTTAATCGTCGATTTTTCTTTACGAGTCTTGAGAAATAATGTCATATTTGTGATGATAAAAACCGTTCCTAATTTTAAAATCTGCCTTTTATGTGTACCTATATTTTCTACATTCTTTCAAGAGGTTCTGGTTTAAAAATTAGCAAGTTTTTTTTGTTACATATCTGAACGTTTTCAAAGTAAAACATTGGCATTTAGAAACCAGAAACGCTGTACCCTGTCAAGATTCAAACTGATATGACCGATAACGCTACCTATTAAGTTGATAAGATCCAGATTAATTGTTATATGGTCACTTAGTGCTATTTAAATATATCGTTTAAATTTGTACAAATTAAAACAATACCATGGAATATAAAAAGCTCTCGAAGTGACCTGATTTAGTTACTAATCTGTGCTAACTCAAAAGGGCACCTAATTAGATATAATATTTTTACCCACGGTCATGCCTTTCTCCCTTAAAACATAATTACGTAGCTCAGCTAAACAATAGACAATAAGACATAATATGACCCGGTCACACCAATCACAAGACACTTACTTACATAAATGATGATGACAGGGTTATGACTATATTTAGCTGATTTAGCAATCCATTGGCATCTAATCTAATAGACAGCAAAACTTTAATTTTAGTTTAGTCCGTCAAACTAAACTTAGAGTTGTGCTATCGGTTATTAACAAGAGCGAGACGAGACGAGATATCTGACGTCAAAAAGAAATTAAGATAGTAAATATAAAATTTCAGAACATTCACTCTCATGTGGGCTCTATAATTTTAAAAGACAGATTTCAATTATGATTTTTTTGCACAGTAGTGTATATATTAATCTGGTAAGCGGGTGAAGCTCTCTCTTCCTAGATAGGTTACTGAGTAACCTGTGTTTAGGAAAATTGTACGGGAAATGACGTTTAAGGTGTCATAATTTCAATTTGACGTCTCTTAGTTCGGTTTGTCTCACTCTTACTGTACTTTTAGTAAAATATAACAAAAAACCAAAACTAAACTTAGTAACTATAGTTTAGTTTTTTAACACTACAGCTGCCACATTTTGATGGGGCAGCGTATACTGAGATATAGGTTATAGTCTCGTACAGGTTGTTAATATTTGTATTTTTCCTTGGGATTTATTTTTTTATTTTACTATTGTCAACCTGTAATACTTAAATATATTTTCTCCTTTCTTTCTTTTACAATCAACACCATTGGCTGATAGAATTTCAGAGGTGGAACTTATTTTAAAGGTCAAAAAAGTCGTGTAACTTAATATCTATTTTAATTTTGCGTTAAAGTTCAAATGTCACTACGATACATCAGCGACAATCATTACCTTCTCGACCTTGCTTATTTAGAAAAGTATGTAAATATATATATTATATTATAAAGTAATTTTGAGGTGCCTGTGTATTCTATAAAACCTGTTATTTCTAAAAATTACGCGCACGTCTATCACTGTGATTGCCAGAGGATTTAATTCACGTTAATATATCAGAAAGCGTATAAAAAAGTCGTGATAAATACAACCTTGAATATCGGTAAAGACAATCACGAATGAAAACTTGCCAAAGCGACGATGCAACTGGAATTAAATAAGCTGGACGCAAGCGTATTGCAACGATTAATGTTCACACAAATATACAGAATAATAGGTATATAAATCAGAGCAAACATGGAGGAGATAAATCACATAGATGTACGATTATAACGGGTTATAACAACCAGTTGTACAATAAGCACATGGGTCCCTGAACCTTGCTTAGCCATGTGAGACGCGCCCGGAAGGTGCATACGCCGGTTGTAGCTATACGCAAAAGTTATATTTTATTTTAGGTGGTGCATTTTTTTCTTGTGCGAAAATCCCCGAAAACACTTTTTTGTTTAAAAAAAATGGCAAAAAATTATACCTTTATTGATCGCTTCGCATGCGGTTACAGAGCGATCAAAAAGCAAAAAAAAAAAATTCTGAAAAATACATCCACGTGCGGCGTTTTAATTTCTTTGTTATATTTTTTTGCTTTTTTTTTTTATTTATTGTTTTAGATTACGTAATATTTATAACATAGCATCGTGCATAGCACAGTTGTACCCACATTTCACCAATGCTGTTATTAAGTCCCATGTAATAAGGTGGTGAGCCTATTGCCATCAACCGGGTTGCTAGTAAGAATACAGAAAAACTCAATAACACTTTGCCGGACCCGGGAATCGAACCCGAGACCTACTCAGCAGTCGCGCTTGGGACCACTAGACCAACGAGACAGTAATATTAAATTAATAAAATAAAAAAGAGTTCTACAGAACTTATTTTTGTTTATGGCCCAAAAATATTTTAAAATTCTATACAATTTCTCAATGTGTGTAAAATAGCACACATTTGCCTTCGCTAAATTGTCGAATGATTTCTCCGTAATACGTACTTAGTAAACAATGATATCATGTAGGTATTATTACGTGTTTACAAGGACATACGGGCAATTTTTTACGTCATAATACGTTTTCCATTAATAAGTAACATAACACTAACCTAGTGTTTGAAGAAAGCCGAAACAAACGATTAATATGGACACTTGGTATTCTAAAGTATCATTCACTTTTCTCCATTTAATATAATAACTTTAGAGTTCGCTAAGCATGCGTTAATGCTTTTCAAAGATTTATCTTTAATTGTTAAGGTAATTGCATCTTTATGACATTGTATTAACTGCAAAGTTAGTCGTGCTGGTTCGATCACCTGTAGGTATAGGTACTGAATAGATAGCAATGACGTCGCCAAAAGACGTGTTAAAATATGGATGAAGAATTCGCGGTGGTGAGCAGAGGTCGAGATGGCTTCGTGGTCAGAGCGCCTGGAGTATTTATCCAGGAGGCGCCGGTTCAAATCCTGCTCACGACCGTATTCTTTTTCCATTTAAAATAATAACTTTAGAGTTCGCTAAGCATGCGTTAATGATTTTCAAAGATTTATCTTTAATTATAATTCACTTGCTTTCCAAGACACTTCTCCTACTGAAGAAGACTATACATCAAGACAAACATAAAAATCTTCTATTCTAATCTTCTAATTTATTAGTGAACTTCCTACATGTAAGCTCACGCACGTATAAGCATGTACGTCATAACAATTAAAATCTATTGTGTCTGCTAATTAGTGAGTCAAAGGGTTAATATAATTTTACAACTCAAATACTTTTCTTTTATCAAAAAAGATCTAAGTTTGGCCTCCAACTCGACTGATGGTAAGCGACGGTGTGGCCGAGGATGGAGCACGTATATCCAGAATATATCTATTCACTCTTAAGTAGAGTGGATAGATTTGAGGAGAACGATAGTTAGAGAGTTGATGTAACTGCCCAGACCCGTCTTCCGCAAAGGTTGCACCGGACTACATCCCGGAACCCGACTAGGTCGCTCCACAGCATGGCTTCGTCCGGTGGGTGGTAACCAGCCGCGGCCGAAGCCTTGAGTTGTGTTGCCTGTTTTGAACCAGGCCACGTGTAGGGATTCCTTTTTAAGGATGCACTCCTACGAACGCGCGGAAATAACTAATTATTTGTAGATCAATGTGTTATTGTGTTTTTGGTAAGGTATTTAGTAGTAATAGCCCGGAGGTTATATAAGGCCGTATATTCGGTCACTAACACATGGCATTTCAAAACTGCATCAGTGAAATGTAGGTTTACAACGGTACTTACCTGCATCTCTGCCTTTCCCCTTCGGCAGGCGTGATGGTATGTTATGTAGCTAGCCATCCGACCGGGTTTCCCCTGATTTGTCCTAGATTAGAGGGCGTCCGGGGAGCGTCCGGGCGGAGTTTCATTTGTTGTCCGGGTTGCTAACAAATCTACCGAAAATATGCAGCCCCAAATTATGTGTAACATGCAATACTGCTAATTCATATCAATTAATTTTACTTAGTAAATTATAAGTAAATACTGTGGATATGTCCGGATTTAAAGTGCCAAAATCCGGTTTTCATACTTCTTGTCCTGGTTAACAGATTTTAGAGATGGCAACCCTATATGTATTAAAGAAAATACAAGAAGGTTCATATAGTAACGCGACACATACTGTTGTGTCCTTAGCTGTTTTATTGAAGGGCATTATCAATACCATGGCTTTCCAATAACACTGATATTTCAATATATCAGCCCAGTTCAAGGGTAAACCCATGATTAAAGGGAAAACATTATCGACTAGCCAGTAATGAACGCCGTGCTAGCGATATATTGATATTTTCAAGGTAAAATGTCAGGTTCCAATGAAACACTTCGACACGTTTTATTAGATACTAGCGGCTTCGCACGGGTGGACATTAATTTTTTAAACATTTTGGGATAAACACGAAGTTTTTTGTAGATATTGATACGTTCTATAATATTGTAGTTTTTTTTTGTTCTATCAATAATAGTTTCCGCAGCGCATGCAATGAAAGATATTTTATGCCATTTTTTTTTACCTTCGGTTACATTAATGAAGTTTTAGTAGGGATCTCTAATATTTTCTTGTAATAAATATAGCCTATGTTACTCAGGGATAATGTAGCATTGTGAATGGTGAATTTTAGTTTTTGAAATCGGTCTATTAGTTTTTGAGTTTATTCGTTAAAAACATACAAAAATACAAATTTGTTCTCTTTTTAATATTAGTATAGATAGTATAGATATAGATTATAAATTTTTGTATGAAATACGGAGGAAGCGAGTGAAAGTGAATTTACACAAGAATTGTTTGTAGTTTTTCAATTATGCACTATCTTTTCATTTCTTTCTACTGTATTTAAGCCAAGATCTGATTGACCATTCATTTCGCACGATTAGCTATTTCGTGAGTATTATTGATTATTCGAATACCAGCTACAATAGTGCCATATCTCAGACCTTCACCAAACTAAATGCCACTTCGTGCTTCGTTGGGCACGTTAAACTTGGTCCCGACTATTTCTAGTTAATAGCAGTCGCTTCTTCTTCTTCTTCTTAGCGTGTGGTTGATGAACAACCTAGTGTCAGAGTTTAAACCACCCGTAGGTCTCTGACATGGCTTTACACACCATCGAGAATATTTCTCAGGTGTGCTGGTTTCCTCACTATGTATTCCATCACCATTTTAAGCAAGTGATAATTAATTTATAATACGCACATGACTTCGAAAAGACAGTGGTGCGTGCCTTGGATGTGAACTTGCGACCTTTGACATGCCAGTCCAACGGTCATACCACTAGGGTATCACTGCTTATAGCAGTCAGCCTACGGGTGGCTTGAATAACTCCGACACTAGGTTGGTCTAGTGGGCACAAGCGCGACGATCTTGGGTTCGATTCCCGGATCGGGCTAAGTGTTATTGAGTTTTCTGTTAAGAAATTCTTAGTAGCAGCCCGGAGTTTGTAATCGTGCCTGGTAGATAGCAATAGGCTGGCCACCTATTTTAAGGGACTTAATAACAGCGTTGGTGTAATGGTGACGTGCAAGTGTGTACACCTCTGCCTACCCCTTTGGGGAATACAGGCTTTATGTTATGGCACCACGTAAGCTCCGAACCACACGAAACAAGAGAACTCACACCCAAACTTTATTTTATCCATCTGAACCTTTGAATTGAAAATGACTCGCCCAACACCATCACCTCAAATTAACTACCTAACTCCCACGGTTCCACCACAACAGAACATTAACCCCTACATCGCAGACAATAGCACCAACAAAGCGTTAAAACTAAACGCAAGATAACATGTAAACCAATAGATTTCACGGACCTCGACCATGTAGGGAACGCGGTGAAACCGACGCACGCGCCTGTTCCGAATAGTGATGGACGTGAGTCGCGAGCCAAGACTGTAATGAGCTAGACAACAAGCAAGCATGCTAATTGACGATTATGATTACATTATTGCAGAAACAACTACTGAATAAGACTCTATTGTTGTTGCTAAATGTGTTAATATAACAAATTTTTGAGGCATTATACAAATTAAAAGAATTTATTTCAGCAATGATGTTATACATACAATTTCTTGCATAAATCTTACATATTCATATTATTGTGTTATGTGGCCTAGTCCGTATATTGAACACCAAAAAAAAAACTATTAAAATTAATAATGCCCATGAACTACCGTCTATTGATGATGCGATTGGCAATCTAGCAGACAACAAACCTCAATATACGGAAGAACTCAACCATGAATCAGATTTTTTTTTCAAAAGCACTTGTTCCGAATCTTAAGCAGAATTAAAAAGCAATATTCAAGGATCCCAAGCCGTAGTTAATCTTATAAGGTCTAGCAATTATATAGCAGTATTAAAATTGAATCAGACTTTACATCATCAATAACAACTAATATAGTAGTTATCAACTTTAATGTCATGGTCTGTCTATAAAAGGATACAATATAATATCGATATTGTGACGATATCTAACAAACAGTTGTTTGTCGAGCTTCTAGATGAGATTATTAACAATTCCAATGTGACATTTAAACAACACCCACGCCCTAGCTATTGGTCATCCAATACGGCTTTTATAGGTTTTACGACTTAGGTAGTAGCTATAATGTATTTAGTTATTAATCATCGCGCCATGCTAGCTATAAAATTATTCATTCAGTATTGATGTATGGGAACAGTAGGTACCTAAAATGTAACCTTGAGGGACGCCTGACATCTGATATGAAAGTCAAACTTACTATTTCGAATATTACAAGAAACCACGGAATGTTACAATGTGTTTTGTGCACGACAGAGACCAAAGTTTATAGTAGGTATAAGATAGATTGGTTTGACATGCACAGAGAAATAGTACAAATAGAAAAAAAGAAAAGCTACGTGTCAAATGCTTTTGTTCCATTTTTTGGAGAAGTAAGCTTTGTAGACGTGACTTTTAAAATTTGCAATTATAAAATGATAAGGCTATTTGCAACTAACTTTCTTGCAAACAAATCCGGTTTCATTTAAATTCTTGCATGTTATGTCTTGCATTCAAACCCATCCCTATGAACACGCAAACCGCCTTTCCTGATTAACAATACTTTTTATCGTCACGCCATTTACATCATTTTGTTTATTATGTAACTGATGATTGTTTCTGATTCTCTAATTAATATAATTAATGATACAAACGCTTTCATTTCTAAATAGAATATTATTAATATCTGAATACTCATTAGTGATTAGGGTTACCAGATCATTTTCCCATTTAAAGGGGCATCGGCATTAAAAAATGAGGTATTCAAGGTTAAAGTAAAGGACGGGCATATTTTTTAATAGTCATCTCATTTATTTATTAATAGTTAACGCATCTTTACTTCTACATTTGATTCATTAACGTACGAGGTACGCTACCGTTACGTGCAACAAATTAGATTATTGAATTTGTAAAATACGGGAAATTATTGTTGGTATCCCATTTTGGTTTCATCAAATTAAAGGGCAGTCAAATTCTTTACTGAAATACGAGACACTTAATTATAATTATATATGTCGTATGAGTTTGGAATATATTATGTGCAGATACTCCGGAATAAACTGCATCTACATAAGTCTTTTTCCTTAAGATCCCTAAAAGATCGTATAGTTTGCTATGTACGGTATGTACTCAGTATAGTAACAGCCACAATATTGTATATATCTATCATCCGCAATTTAACGTGGATATCATAACAAACACACGATAGACATGTTTCTTTCAACAATACTATCAATTGCACGTATTGACGTTACATTTTCAACAGTCTCATGTCGAGATAAAATAGATTATCGACTTTATCTAACTCCGAACGCACTTAAAGATAAAAGAAAATGATCAATATTTTTTCAACTGACGTATTTTGTATTACAATACAGGCATTTCCTGTTAATTGTATAACGTAAAATAGTTTACCGTTTACACAAACACGCAATGAGTTAATGTTGAAATCAAGATTTGTTCTTCCAGAACAAGACGATTGAAAATATACCATTGCAGTTGTGAGCCGATTATAGTACTTAACTACATCGTTGTAACATGACTGCCTCGTTAGTGTAGCGGTCGCAAGCGCGACTGCTGAGCGTGAGGTCCTGGGTTCGATTTCCAGGTCGGGCAAAGTGTTATTAGATTTTACTGTTAAGAAATTCTCAGTAGCACCCCGGAGTCAGGAAGTTTGGTGGGTGTAACACCCTCGTGCTTCAGAGAACACGTAAAGTCGGTCCTGCGCCTGATCTCTCTGCGGTTGTGTCGGATTGCCGTCCCATCGGAATATGATAGTAAAGGAAGAGGGAGTGCACCTGTGTTTGCGCATACACTTGTGCACTATAATATCTCCTGCGTACTTGGCTAATGTCCGTGGAGATAAGCCGCCGTGACCGAAATACGGTCGGGAGGAGTATTAATATTATTATAGTACATAATATATTATTACAAATTATATTGTAGATGTTGAGAATTTTTCCATTAACTTTTTAAACAATTGCAATATCAGTTGCAACACACGAAAACCCAACAACACAAAAATCGGCCTATTTCAATTAACTTTCGCTGAATGGTTCATAAATTTTATACTACCTAGTTGGGTAGTAAAAGATTTGCTTTATTTTACGTAAAGTACCTATCTACTTGACGTGCAATCCATTGTTAATTCAAATTTTATTCAAACGATTTTCCACTGGCTTGATTATATCTTTAACTTGAAGATATGCGACTTTATGCTAATAATGTTGGTAAAAACCTTTAGTTTTTTTTAACTAGAATTGAGTAAGCGAAATGATTTCTTAAATTTACAATGCCTCGCGAAGCAAAACGGTAGTATGTTTTTAATTTTTTTAATCCATATCTATAAAACTGTGATCGTTGAAATGTCCGAATAATTTGTTTTGATAATAACTTGAATCTAATTAATTAGCAAAATGACAGTTGGATTTAAATTTATCAATATTTCGTGAATCGAGGAGTACCTACGTGTAAAGCTAAGCTGGACTTCCAAACAAATTACAAATATATCCTGTGTTCAGCTAAATTGCACCACAGAATCGAGTTGTCAATTTTTCTTCAATTTTTTTCAAACATAATATCGCCCAAAATATCTAAGGTTATGATGGATATAACATTAACAAAAATAAGGTTGAATATGTCTCACAAGCCTCTGATTTCACCAACGGATTTTTGACTAACAGCTATATCTATACCTGCAACAAATTCTACAATATGTCATCTCCCGCTACAGTCATAACACAAAATCTGTAATGTGACCACAGATCTTCGTCGATAAAAGTTTATCATTAGGAATTTTATCGTTCAAAATATCTTATGTCAAATTTGACGTTTAAAATCGACATAATGAACACTGCTCGCGCCGCTTAGTTTATTAGTCTCAACTCTAGTTAGTTTAGTCTCCCACCAATGTATACCAAGGCATAGTATTTGGAAAACAATGGTATCGGAACAATGCTCCACAACTACTCTTATCATACAACTTGAAAATCTGTTCCATATTTTGAAAACAATCGAAACTAACTATATAAGCAATGTATACAATGTCTTTGGGAATAAAGAAATAGTTATTGGTACACCATCAGCTGCTTGTCATATTATCTTTAATTTTTATATCCTCTGGGGTTGAAGTTGAGTATCCTCTTGAAACTAATACCAATTCCAATATTAACTAGACGACTTAAAACAACGCATAATTTAAAAAAAAAATACCTACATTACAGTTGCGTGAATTTGAAGAATGTTGTCTTCATATTATCCCGAATGTATAATTATTTAGAAATTTTGGCATTTAAAAGTACGAACTGTCATTTTTTCAATGTCAATCGAGCGGAATTATCTTCAAGAGTAAGCCCACTCCTTTATGTTTTTGTCCTAATTCGTCTATTAGCCGCAAGTGAGGCTGCTGAGTGGTCCTGACGGAGGACCAACAAAATATTATTGAGGAAAATACTGTTATGAAATTCTTAGTAGCAGACTGGAGTTTGTAATCGGTTGATGGCAATAGGCTCACCACATATTACATGGGACTTAATAGCAGTATTGGTGAAATGTGGGTTTTTAACGTGCCTTTCTCTTTGGTCATCTTCAACTAATTGATTTTAGCGAAAACCACCATTCGTATTTAAAACTGTTCTATTACTTATGTGTATTTATTGTATTTGTTTTCTTTGGAATGATTCTTATAATTATTCAATAAATTATTTTCTTCACTAAATAAATAAATATACAGACGATAGTTCGATATTTATAAAGCCACAAGGTATTATTGAAAACGTCTATTAAAAGATAAATTTTACTCCAATTACTTTGTTCAAGGAAAATTTAGCTCCTTCATTAGATTTTTCTTGATTTTTATTTTAAAGGGCTAAAGCAAGAAAGTTGCTCGATGGACTGATGACGCAGATGGAATGATGCAGGCCGCAATAGATCGTTCTCGCTGGAGATCTTTGGGGGAGGCCTATGTTCAGCAGTGAACTTTTATAGTCTGAGATGATGATGATGAAAGCAAGAAAGTAATTCATATTTTGTAATGTTTGTGTTAATTTTGCAATGCAACAATAAACACTTTCAATATTTCCCTATGTAAATATTAGTTTTTTCTGTTTTTAAAAAAAATCGTTGGCTCTACTAGGATTTCCTCCTGTATTCCTACCGTGGGCGCGTTTACAGACACATTATCTCACATGCACACACACCCAGACCCGGAACAATTATCTGTAGGTCATACAAATATTTACTGTGTGCGGGATCGAACACACGCCGCGAACCACGCCAAGTAATATGTAGATCTAGGTGGATTCTACTCTTCCTCAGACTAGTGATTAGGGGCCGTCCATTAATCACGTGAGGCTTGAAAAGAGGGGGGGAGGGGGTTTGGCAAAAATCACGAAATATCACAAGGGGAGGGGGGGTGTAGTAAGATATCACGTGTATTTATTTTCTGTATTTAAAGATAACATTCTAAAAATATTGAGATTCTTTGTAGGTACTAAAAAATGCACGTGATTTTGGGTGGGGGTGGGGGGTTAGTCTTAAACCTCACCACGTATCACCAAGGGGGGGGGGGGGTACATCACGTGATTAATGGAAGGCCCCATAAGGAAATATTCTAGATAAATTGAAACGTTTTTTATCTAATATTAATAACGTAATCAATGTGGGCACAGTTTGTCTTGAAAATCATACTAGGCACGGCAGCATCACGCCTTTATTCGCCGAAGGTGTAGGCAGAGGTGTGCACAGTTCACCAAAGTCCCATGTCATAGGTAGTGAGCTTATTGCTAGCTACCTGGCACTATCCCAAACTTAGAGCTGCTACTGAGAATTTCCTGACAAAAAAACCCAATATACACTGCCTGACCTGAGAATCGAACCTAAGACCTCATGCTCAGCAGTCGCGCCTGGGACCACTAGACCAACGACGCAGTCAGGTAGTCGAGTTAGTCTTAAATAATATTTTTTTTACTACACATAGTTAAGTCAGTCAAAAAACTAACCACTAAATAACTGGTTAGTCCATAATACCATATTCCGACAGCCCAGTAGCTAACTTATAGCCAAACCATATTGGTCAATTTGATCGGCTTATATACATCCCGGAACTGCTTGTCATATTTGTACATAGCATAGCATCACGCCTGTATTCCCCGAAGGGGTAGGCAGAGGTGTACACAATTGTACACCCACATTTCACCAATGCTGTTATTAAGTCCCATGTGGTGGTGAGCCTATTGCCATCAACCGGGCACATTTCCAAGCTCCGGGCTGCTACTGAGAATTTCCTAACAGAAAAACTCAATAACACTTTGCCCGACCCGGGAATCGAACCCGAGACCTCCTGCTCAGCAGTCGCGCTACGGACCACTAAACCAACGAGGCAGTTATTTGTACATAATATTGATAAACTAGCCGTGCCCTGCAAACGCTGTTAAGCCATATACACTTTCTGGAAAGGGCCACCCTTATCATCTAGATGACGTCACCAAAAGATGTTTTAAAATGTCGAAAAAGAATTCACGGTGGTGAGCAGAGGTCGAGATGGGTTAGTGGTCAGAGCGCCTGGAATATTTATCCGGGAGGCATACCGTAACCGTATTCTTTTTCCATTTAATATTAATATTAAACTTCGGAATATCTTTGTTCGACAATAGCTTGGTTTCCTAACCCCTAAAAGCCGGAAGTATCGAACCATGCCAAGATAGACACCTGTGATTCCTTTATATGCGACATACAATTTACATACATTAGCTGTACATCCACACATCCATTCTATTACGAATGCAAAAGTGTCTGTCTATTCGTTATAACCTCCTTGATGGCTCGACGGATCAGGATAATATGAATTTTCAGAGTGATAAGAATTTCTCTTTTTAATCCTTTCTGCCACTTCTCGAATGGTTGATAGCTTCATAGATACCCTTGTCAATCAATCTGTCTAGCCTTTTACTAAATGTTGAGGTCGGCTTCCAGCCTAATCGAATGGTGCTTAATAACAGTATTTTATATAGAGCGAGAGCCTATCTGACCTCCACAACCCTGTTACTGGGTAACATGATATCTCGTGGTATGACTGGTTGTCAGACTGTCATAAATCTTCATTTAAGAACAGGGATCAATGGTTTAATGTGCTCTCCGAGGCACGGAGGGACCTTCAAATGAAATGATGGTCACCGATTCACTGACTGACCGCAGCTAGTGTAACTTAACCTCGATCAATCGATCTGTACGGCAGTTATTTAGCCACAAGCCCCTTGATAGACCACCTACGGTCAGAATTTAAACCACCTGTAACCGTCTGACATGGCTTTACACACCATCGACAACATCTCTTAGGTGTGCTGGCGTCTTCACAATGTTTTCGAATTTTTAAGTTAGTCGTGTCGATTCTGTCACTGTATAGGAACTAAAGAGATGTTAAAATATGGAAGAAGAATTCGCGGTGGAGAGCAGAGGTCGAGATGGCTTAGTGGTTAGAGCGCCTGGAGTATTCATCCGGGAGGCGCAGGTTCATATCCTGCTCAAAATATAGTCGACATTTTCCGTCCACAAAAACTTACGAGTATAAAGAAATCTATCTATGAAATTCGTAATTCCAAGACATGCAACTCTTGAACTCCAAATCTATAATAGTTATCAAATCCGTCAAAAATTTCAACGGTGAAATTCCAAGTATCTGATAATGATAAAACAGCAAGACGGGAGCTATACACATGTCAGATCGTGTGATCATTGATAAATATCATTTTTATCAAGAAGACCGTCATCTCATCCTATCGCAAACGAATTAGATGAAAATATTTCTATGAAGATATGATAAATGATATTTATTTCTGTAAAAACATTGTGATAAAGACAATTTTACAACATAACATAACCACAGCCTGTATCTGTCCCACTGCGGGGCAAGGGTATCTTCTCATATAGAGAAGGTGCGTTGATTACCACGCTAGCTCACTGCGGGTTGGCGATTTCAGACCATCAAGTCCATTTATGGACTGCCTCGTTGATCAATAGTCTCAAGCACGACTGCTGAGCATGTCTCAGGTTCGATTCCCGGGTCGGGCAATGTTATTGAGTTTTTCTATTAGGAAGCAGCCCGAAGTTTAGCCAGCATCTTTCAATAGCAGCCCGAAGTATAGAATTGTTCCCGGTAGATGGCAATAGGCTCACCACTTATTACATGGGACTTAATAACAACATTTGTGAGATGTGGGTGTACAATTGTGTACAGCTCTGCCTACCCCTTCGGGGAATACAGGCGTAATGCTATGTTTATGAAGTCCAGGGTTTCTCACGATGTTTTCCTTAACCGTATGTCTGTGATGTTTTAGATTAACTAAGAATATATATATGAGACTAGCTGACCCGGCAAACGTTGTTTTGCCATATAAATAATTTCCTAAAATAAGGGTTGATCGTAGAAGGGTGAAAATTGAGTATTGTATGTATTTTTGTATGTTGTATCATAAAAAAATAGAAATTAAAAATTTTGTCTACAAAATAAAAAATAAAGTTTAGGGGTGGACTACCCCTAACATTTAGGGGGATGGAAAATAGATGTTGGCCGATTCTCATAGATACCGGATAAGCACAAGAAATTTCATCAAAATCGGTCAAGCCGTTTCGGAGGAGTATGGCAACGAAAACTGTGACACGAGAATTTTATATATTAGATTAAAAAGGTCCCTATTGACAAATACCAGATTTGGTCCCATATCCTGTGGCTCAAGAAGCGGACATGTAAGCCACCACGACTTTTACAAGTCAAGTTTTATTTTTATAAAAGTTATACATTTTTGTGGCACGAAAAATACGGACGCGAGCAGGATTCCAACCTGCGCCTCACGGATAGATATAGGTACTAAGCTATATGATTAAATGATTGATATAAGACAAAAAACATGACTTTAGAGGTAACTCGTGTTAATGCGATTGAAAGAATTATCTGTATTTATTTTTATTGTTAAACTAAATGACGTGCCGCGGTATCAACATCTCTTTTTAAAGTCCAAACGTAATTTTACTCAACAAAATTATGAGTGCCAGCCCAGATTTCGGCATTGCACCCGGTAAATAGCTATAGGTAGACCATCTATTACATGGGATTACATATACCTCTGCCTACGCTACGGGGAATATAGGCGTGATGTTATGTTTAAGTATAATTACAGTTATAGTGTTTAAAATATAGTTGAATAACTGTATGAAAGTAACCACAGTTCCGATTTCACTGCAAAAATACCTTCTCCACATGTTAATTATTTGTGGTTTTTGAAGACTGCTTAGGAACCTCACTTACTCAAAACATAATATAACATCACGCCTGTATTCCCCACAAGAGTAGGTAGAGTTATACACAATTTTACACTCACGTTTCACTAATGCTGTCATTATGTCCCATTTAACGAAAGTTAGATTAGATTAGATAGATTAGATACTGCCTTTTTTTGGGGGGGAAGTAATTCTTACTCATAACTGCACCGTTTACGGTAGCGCTCAGCCGTATTTACCAACTCCCACTTTGCCTTTGCCCCCAGATCTGAATTGAAATTGAAATGGACATTCGTGACCCCTCAGTAGCTAGTGGTAGGCGGTGAGCCTATTGCCATCTACCGACCCCAATTCCAGACTCCGGACTGCTACTGAGAATTTCCAAAGAGAATATTCCAATAACACTGCCCGACCAGGGTAACTACTCGCTATCTCGTTTGCCAACCGAATTGATGGACACTTTGTAGTACATTGCGTCGTGTGTTACAGCTTATCTATGATGAGCGACAATAGTAAAAACTTACTACGCAATGTACTACAAAGTGTCCATCAATTCGGTTGGCAACCGAGATAGCGAATAGGTGCGCTGGTCTTCATGCTCAGCAGTCGCGCTTGGGACCACTAGACCAGCAACACGCGTATTATATAAATCAGTTTCATTCCACAAACTCCGCACCAAGGAAATGTCAAAAAGGACAAAATTCTATAATACAATATAATACGCGATTTAATCCAGTTAAAACATTGTGTTTTAGTATATTCTTGACTATAATAGTTATTTATATTTAATATTATAATTATTACATTTAATTATATATATTTAATATTTAATAGTATGTATATATTTTATCTTTGGGGAAAGCAAATTTCATTCGTGAGCACGATTTGAACTTGAACTCCTCGGAGAAATACTCCAGGTACTTACCTATCCCGACCTCCGCTCAATACTCCAAATTCTTGTATTTAAACATAACATAACATAATATAGCATAGCATCACGCCTGTATTCCCCGAAGGGGTAGGCAGAGGTGTACACAGTTGTACAACCACATTTCACCAATGCTGTTATTAAGTCCCATGTAATAGGTGGTGAGCCTATTGCCATCAACCGGGCAGAATTCCAAACTCCGGCCTCCTACTGAGAATTTCCTAACAGAAAAACTCAATAACACTTTGCCCGACCCGGGAATCGAACCCGAGACCTCCTGCTCAGCAGTCGCCCTTGGGACCACTGAGGACCAACGAGGCAGGCACTCTTGTATTTGTACTAATAACCTTAGATTCGCCGACTATTTGCTGCAATAAAGTCGCGGTTTTTTGACTGATTTGGTGCACAAGGTCAATTTCCAAAATGGCTGCTTAATGATGTTAATGTTTGACAGTTGATGGCTGAGTAATGGTTTGCCGCTGGTTTGCGATTGAGAAACAGAGGAAACGCGGCCCATTGTCAGTGGAAGTCGAACTGCGGATAATAGCTTCAAACTGTCGCTTGTAGTACATTAAGTATTCGGAATACGAAACTAATTACATAACATTTTCAAAGTAACTTTGAAAAATAATTGACTCGTACGGGATTCCAACCTGTGACTCTTATCATACCGTGACATCGCTCTTCCAACTGAGCTACCGTGTCATTTGTTCACATCTATTAAATGTCAAGTTACGTTCTTTACGTCTTGGTTTTTAAAAGTGTTTTAAAATTCTAACAAGTATATTATTACATTCATTCAGTTTTGTTCATTCTTTTTTCACATCACTGCCTTTTACTGCACAAAATCTAGTATCTCTCCAGCTGTCAAGTTACTGCATCGAAGTCCGACTTCAATAACAGCATCGGTGAAATGTGGCTGTACAACAGCACTCCTCTGATTATCTCTTCGGAGTTATAGGCATACGGCCTACGCGGGCACTTGACAACAACTCTCTAACTAGTGTGTTCGTGTGTGTGTGTATGCGTGTGTGTGTGTGCACGCGTGCGCGAGTGCGTGTGCATGTGTGTGTGTGTATGTGTGACTACGACAGCAGAAAAATACAAACAAAAACTACCGGAAAATTACTTGTTTTTCATCTTACAAACACATTACCACATGCGAAGAGACCTCTACAGTTATATTTTTTTTGTAAAAAGGAAATGCGATCGTGAGCAGGATTCGAACCTGCGCCTCCCAGAGTATTTATCCGAGCGGCGCAGGTTTGAGTCCCGCTCTTTCCACTTTAAAAACTACCGGCCTCCCAAAATACCTCTCGTAATAATCAAAATTAAAAAAACCGGCCTACTTTTTCTTTTTACACCATACAATTGCTCTAGATACATATATACCCTTGGCGTGTCATGTCTATATGAAATAAATGTGAAATCGTTTCTACAATATACGGAGTGGTACATATCACACCACAGACTTACTCGTACACTATTATCCAATCATGAACGTTAGGTAACCGACCTGTGTTTTGACACGTGTTTTACTGTTTTCCTATATACAATGTGTTCCAGAAGTAGTCATAACTTAGGGGTCAATGAACTCATGCATCCGAAAACCTTTTGCTATGAACGCAACAACAAAAGCGCGAAAAAAAATCTGCAGTCATCTTCGATCACTAATAAAAAACAGTGATCGACGGCAGTCATACATTTATAATGGTTTCTTTTCGTAGAATAAACTAAGAAAGAACACATTATGACATTATAAAAGTCACCTACATGTAGTGTTGCCAGGTTGACAACGCCAAATTTTGGGACAGGAGATTAAAAATATCAGGACCTAGGTTTTAAAATTGGGACAGCAAAAAGTGCGACGGATGTTTGAACATTTTAACCAACTCGATGATTGATTGAATTTAATTGAATGATTTTCTTCATAATACCTAATATCTTAGGATTTCGTGCAAGTGCTCGAAACGTCAAGAAAACAAAAACCATTATTACACGCGATTAATTCGGTTAAAAGTTTTATTATGATGTTTCTTCATAATGAGATATTGCTTCAAAATCGGGACATTGGGCGTTCCGATTAAGATTAAATCAGGACGCGTGCACAGACCCTTGAAAATCGGGACACCTAGTGACACTACTTAAATGGCAGATTTGAACCACAATCTGTGACTCAAAAGAGAAGAGCTTCATTATAATTCTATCAAATCTAAATAAAAGAAGAAAGAAAGAAAAAGCTTTTATTCTTGCGCGCCACTGAACGCACTAACATACTAAACATAATACAAACCTAAACCATAAAATTTATTTGACATAAATAAAATAGACGATAAATTGTTACTTAATCCCTATAAATTCGGGTCAGCACGGTTCTTTTTATAATTTTGACGATTTTTATTGTCATCTGTCGTAAGGCGTGATTGTCATTTACAGGACTGATTGCACTCCTGCTTCTACGTACCTCTTTTCCTCTAATACTATATTAGATGGAATATAAGATAAATCCTTGAAAATCATTAACGCATACTTAGCGAACTCTAAAGCTATTATATTAAATGGAAAAATACTCCAGGAGTATAGTTTATCAATAATTATAATATGTAAAAACTATTTCTTCTATTTGATATTGTAGGTTCGATGTTTCCATAATAATATACACTGTATAATTTATTATTAAAACATTTATTGCGATAAACTTTAGTATCTAAACAACGCATTACAGAATAAGACTACCTCGTTGAGGAACTGCTCAACAATACAATATTCCTTTCAACACGCTTACTCGTAGATACGTAATCAGCTTAATAAAATAATCAGTAATCTAAATAAAGCAGCGTAATATCCTATATTATTGAATCTCACATCAATCCTACATTTATTTTTTAAATCTCAGCAAAGAAATTTTATGTCTAAAAAGTCTTTGTTGACATTTAACATTTGTCCATTGTCAAAATGGCCGCTTAATGAGGCTAATGTTTGACAGTTGATGACCGAGTAATGGTTTGCCGCTGGTTTGCGATTGAGAAACAGAGGAAGCGCGACCCATTGTCAGTGGAAGCCGAAGTGCGGATAATAGCTTCAAAATGTCGCTTGTAATACATTAAGTATTCGGAATACGAAACTAATTACATAACATTTTCAAAGGACCATTGAAATATAATAGGCTAGAACGGGATACGAATCCGCGGCCCTTAACATACCATGACATCGCTCTTTCAACTGACATACCGTGTCACTTGTGCACATCTATTAAATGTCAAGTAACGTTCTTTACGTCTTGGTTTTTAAAAAAGTGTTTTTAACCGACTTCCAAAAAGGAGGAGGTTATCAATTCGGCACCGACTCCAAAAATAATAATAATTGTATATTATTGTCCTAATAAATTGATTTTATTCAGAAAAAAATAAGTATGTAAATTGAAGTAAATAATACAATTTTTTTTTTTACTTTTTAGTGAATTTTTACTTAACAGTAAGATTTTTGGAGTCGGTTCTTTTTTTTGTTAAAAAATATTTTAATATTTAAAAGTACATTATCATTATTAAGCAGTAATCTAAAAAAAAACAGTTTAATATCCCTATATTCGTGAATCTCACAGTAATCCTTAATTTATTTTTCAAATCTAAGCAATGAGTTTTATGTCTAATAAGTCTTTGTTGACATTTAACATTTTTGTGATTAAATGTTGCAATGTTGCATCGTCTGTGATTTGTGTTACAATATAGCCTCGACTGTAATTAACAACTTATCGCAGTTGTGTCATAATTTACTATTATTGTACACACATTAGTCATACTAAACTACAAGAGAAAAAATAATTTTGAGAAGTACAAAGGGCGGTGCCTTTGGATGGACAAAGTTTGCACCAAATATAATATTCAACGCTCGTCATCCAACATTTAAATCTTTTCATTAATCAACAATAAGTTTAGCTCAAACAATCACGATTTCTTTTAAAGTTTACCTGTTTATAATATGTGTGAAATGCAGTAAATATGTGTTCGTTACGTTAAATGTCACAGCCTTCCCTTGTGCAGGGTCAGAAGGCCTTCGGTCGACCTCGCGTTGTTAACCCTTAAGTAATAGAAACTTACAACATGACTGAGAAGAAAACTCCAAGTATTTATACCTAGCTTTCACTTTAAGGATAATAATATATCTTTTATCGTATACTAGCTGACCCAGCGAACTTCGTATCGCAATAATTTTTCGGATCCTTTTTTTTAATTCTTTTGTACACTCCTTGTCCCGACAATTTCTTTTTTATCCAATTTGGTGCAGTCTTTCGGAAGTTATGCGCGTACAAACATTTCGGCGATTCCTTTATAAATATATATATGATTTAATAATCATACATAACGCCTATATTTCTCAAAGGGGTAGGCAGAGATGTACCTACACAGTCGTATACCCACATTTCACTAATGCTGTTATTAAGTTCCATGTAGTGCGTGGTAAGACTATTGCCATCAGTGGCACAGTTCCAAATTCCGGGGAAACAGAAAAGAACTTCCAAACTGAGAATTTTGTAACAAATGTAATCACATTTATCACGACTTGGGAATCGAAATTTGGACCTCATGCTAACCAGTCGCTATCGGGACCACTAGACCAACGAGGCAGTATAGTTAATGATAACCAATTTTTTTTTTAAAACAGTTTTTAGCCGGTTTAATCGCGTGTATTATTTTTAAACAGTTTTTAGCCGGTTTAATCGCGTGTATTATTTTTAATACAGTTTTTAGCCGGTTTAATCGCGTGTATTATTAGTATTTCTTCTCAGGGATGTAGTTTTAAATATGTTTATGAATTTTATCAATTATATGTACGGTCGACTGAAATAATTTTAAATAAACTGTTGCGACGCCTGACACCTTAGTCCTCCTGCGACCATGAGCGCTGCAAAGTGTTCGAGACGTCAGGAAAAACAAAAACCAATAATACACGCGATTAATCCGGTTAAAAGTTGTTTTATTATAATGTATAGTGATTGCAAAAACCTTAGATATTACTTTTTTTTGTTTTCTAAGGAACTCTCAAAATGGCCGGCCTTTGTGAATTTAGATCACACAGTGTGGAATTTCTACCTCAGAAAACTACCCTCATCGCCACATTTGTGAACATACAGCGAAGAATTCAACACAATTCACGTTTAATGTAGCAATTCTACATTAATTAAATCAAAATGTTTTGATTTCCCGCTATTAATCCATTATAAATAGTGATGATTGAATTACAGGGACATAATGAATAACATGTCAAAGTATTGCATAACATAACATAGCATCACACCTGTATTCCTCGAAGAGGTAGGCAGAGGTATGCATAGTTATATAGATAGTATGCTGTTATTAAATCCCATATAATAGGTCTGACTGCCTCGTTGGTCTAGTGGTCCCAAACGCGACTGCTGAGCATGGGGTCTCGGGTTCGATTCCCGGGTCGGGCAAGGTGTTATTGAGTTTATCTATTAATAATTTCTCAGTAGCAGACCGGAGCTTGGAATTGTGCCCGGTAGATGGCAATAGGATCACAGTGATCAGTAGTGAGCCTTTTAGCACCAACCGAGCACAATTCCAAACTCCGGGCTACTACATAGAATTCCCTATCAAAAAAACCCAATGACACTTTGCCCGGATATCGAACCCAGGACGTGACGCTTAACAGCCGCGCTTGTGGCGACTGAACCAATGAAGCAATAATCTGATGTAAGCTTACGTAAATTTCAGCTGTTCTCTTTAAATACCCTACATAACTGCTTACCCACTTAATTCCTAGGGTCATTCTTCGAGTTGGATCCTTTGCGTCATTATCCTCGCTTTTAATATTTTTATGAAACTAACTTCGAAATAATAAAATTTTCATTAATACAAGCTGATTGTGTATCCATGAACTTATATTAATGAAAATTTTAACATTCTGTAGTTATTTTCATAAAAATATTAAAAGCGAGGATAATGATACAAAGGATCCAACTCGAAGATTGACCCCCTAACACCCAAAACTTTCAAGGAAAGATAGAAAAATAGTAGACAAGAACGGGGCTTGAACCCGTGTCATCACTCTACCGACCGAGCCACCCTGTCGTTGTTCGAATCTATTGAATTTTAATATTTCTTGTATTCGTCTTAAAGAGACGCCTGGCGATATATATTTAGCAATCACTTACAGATCTACTTAATACCTACTTTAATCAAATGCATTGTATTCGTCGGTGAAGCAGTAGACTTGTGGAGCTCACCGAGCAAGGTCGTGCCCTCAATACTTCACTCTCACTTCGTTCAACAATCAACACAGACTCGCGAATTACTTTGTGGTTTAAATAACGATTAACTATGAAGTTAAGTGTTAATAATAACGTTAAATTCAACAAAAACGTTCGCATGCATCTCCAAAACCACTTCAAAATTATATATAATATTAGCATATACAAAGGATGCTTATATCCCATTGGAGGGTTTAATACATCAGTGAAATATATTTGTCTGTTTTAAAAAACTGCTAGCTGTTTTACTAAACAGATCAGTTATATAAAACAGCTGAACAAAGTCCAGCTGAATTACCATTGCGTTACGTTTAACAAAACTGGTACCCACGTGTAGACGTAACGCTCAAAGACATTTATGTACAGTAAAGATATTGTATTCTGAATTGTCTTTCCGTGACCGTGTTGACGGAGCCCTATTTTTGTCTGTAAGGTCAGGAAAAACCTAAACGCGAAAGGGAAGGACGACGACGTCATCCCCTTCGTGTTTAATAATGACGATTATAGATAAAATTTAGAACTAAAAACTACAATCCGACGTTTCATTACACGCTGTTTTATTCTCTCTGAATCTGATCGTTGACCCACTGATCACTTAGACATTGACACCTTAAAGGCAAGTTGCATAATAATTAAAGACGTTGTATAACACTAACCGGTTAATTTAGCCATCAGAAACCCTGACTTCCAGACGGTACAATATAAATCATGTGGAATAGATTATGCAGACCATAATTATGGATTTTGGACCCTGAAAACTGTTGATATGTACAATAGTGCACTACAGTGCAGGAGCGCTGACTCCGTGTGTGCTCAGGGGCTCCAGCACCCAGGAGAAGTAAATAATCATAGGCATAATAAGGGTCCAGATTACGGACGGACGTATGCATCCTAGTCTGGTAGGAAATGTAGTTGAGATAATACGACAACTGTAGGGCTCATTTAAAGTATCTATTAGACACCTAAAACGAAAATCAAAACAGAAACAAAGGACGAAATCAGTTATACAATTCATATTAGAACATATTTCAACAGTCATAGCAATATGTGAGTCACCGAAGTTTAACCTGCCGTAACTTCAACACATTGTGAATACCGATGAGAAACATTGGACACTAGGTCATGTAGCTTAAGGATAATGGGCTGTTATTTAACATTCTGTTTGGGTCTAGACCAGACATAGGAGGCACAATAGAATAGATCGGCTTCCTTTCGAGAGTTCTGAGAAACTGCACGACAGGAAATGTACCTCCTACTACCTAACTTGCAGAAGATCGTAGCCTATTTATTTTTTTGATCATGTGATGGGAAAACCCTTCTGGGTTTGGTTTGCGTAAACGAACAATAGCTAAAGCGAGGCACTTTGATGCCTCCAGCCAGAGCATATTATAAATTACTACAAACTAAGCAACAGCACTAAGGGCATCCCCTGCGGGACATGAGCCTCGGCTTAGGGCGTTGCTGGTGGGACAACAAGAGACTAGCTGGAATCAGATCAGATCACTTATTATTAAGGGATGAATTTAAAGCTATTCTATTATCTTGCATTTTATTATTCTCACGCCAAACCAAGAAAAATTCAAACCCAGTGATTTATAATTTAAAAGACATTATGTATATATTGCATACATTCTTAGCTCTTTGATAATCTTTAGATAACAATACAATGTAGCATTCTATCTTTTCTATTGGGAAGTAAAACAATGGATAATATTACGTACAAAATTATGGACCCAGTAACAAAGCAATGGCTATGGTTTATTTGCCTTTTTTTTCTTAATTTTGTAGGTGGCAACATTGGAATGGTCTTGTCTATGTTATGCCATGTGTGTTGTCTTCATTTCTTGAATTTATTAAAGTTATTAAGGATTTTTAACGTCGATATAGCAGCGGATAGGATTCAAAATCTCAGATTTACGACTTAGACATTGGACTTTGTTGCTTCAATTGAAGTCCTTAGACAAGAGTTTCTTTAAAGCTGACCGCACATGCACATTTCCGAGTTCAAGTTCCAAATTAAAAAAAAAAAAAAAAAACGTATATACATTTTTCACAATAATATTTCTCTACGATTCAACATAAATGATGGTTCCACCAAACTTACTCAAAAGTTTAATAATATTTTGCGATCAACTAAACCGAGTATTCCGGTTCTAGTGAAGCCGCCATTAAGATGTCTACCAACGATAACCAAATAAAACATAAACCCCTAAAATCAACTTCCTCCATCTTTAAACGCCTCTCTATAGCAATAAAACAATAAAAAAAACCCTAATCAGATGTTATTTCTACCTCTAACACACTCAAACTAGTCCGAACATGCCCGTGGGCATTATAGACTTATAGAGGTCAAGAAAGCCATAACTTGCGAACGAGCGACCTCAAAAAACCGCGGTAAATTACCGGTTTACTAAAACTATGGTGAATTCTGATGACTTGATTTACTTCCGCGGTAATCATTGTCAGCTATATTGTTAAATATCTCGGCCAAATGGTGTGGAGCTGCGTGATCTGGAAGTGTATCAAATTCCTTTGAAGTTACGTGAATTATTACATAGTCAGTTATCTAGTTATTAAGATTGGTGGTAGGAAGTACTATATTGGGCGTTGACGTGCTGCCTTCACTACGAAATTGGCCTGTGTCATGGGTATGTACCAAGTACGTCATCGCCGCGGGGTCAGCTGATTAATAAGGGCTCCGTTCGAGTTCGGAACCAGTCGGGCGTGAGTAGAAATCACGTGATTTTTTCAGAATTACCGGTAAACAATGTTAATTCACGTGCTTTATAGAGTACGAGTAAAGGCCACATGTATACAAGACCCGGAACAAATTATCTGACTTCTTCTTATCGCATGGTTGATGCACAACCTAGTGCCAAAGTGTAAGCCACCCGAAGGCCTCTAACTTAGCTTTATACACCATCGACAATATTTCTCAGTTATGCTGGCTTCTTCACGATTGTTTCTTTTACCGTTTTTCAATTGTTTATTGGCTATAAGAGTAGAAGAAGACCGAGGAAGCGATGGATGTTTTGTCTTAAAGATGATATGGCAAGAAATGGAGTGACTGACGATATGATAGCGAACTCTAAAGTTACAATTTTAAATGGAAAAAGTCTCTTAGAGGTCGAGATGGCTTAGGGGTCAGTGCGCCTGGAGTATTTATCCGGGAGGCGCAGGTTCGACTCCTGTTCGCGACCGTATTCTTTTTCCATTTCATATTGTAACTTCATACAAATATGTTATTGCTTACGGTAACCGAATACGAAATAACCAATAGAAAATAATAGAAATAATAAACATATGAAACGCACTGCATTTTGTCGACCACGTTGTCGTGGTACCGTGTCGAGTGTAATGGACGAGCGTGGCTGTATGTATTCCTGGGCCGGATTCCAAGGTCGGACAAGTATTATTTCCTTCATCGCGCCTTCTCATAAAGTTCATTATACTTTCCAAAAACTACACCACAGCATACTCAAAACACAAAAACCAGTCTACAAATCGGCGATTACCCAGGAAGTGGTCGTAAGCGCGCAAGGGCTTGTAATAACAACCGGTCCTGCTTGTCTACGGGTCAAGATATGCTGTGGCAAGTTTAACGTGTTGGTCCGACATGCGTTTCATAGAATATAGGAAATTATTGTAGAAAAAGAATACGGTCGTGAACAGGATTCGAACCTGAACCTCCCGGATAAATACTCCAGGCGCTCTGTTTGTATCCAGGAGGTGCAGGTTCGAATCCCGCTCACGACCGTATTCTTTTTTCATAAAAATGTATAACGCTAGAGTCCGCTAAGCAAGCGTTAATGCTTTTCAAAGATTTATACGAGATAGAAATTTGAAAATTGAAGAATTGTTTTAAGAGTCAATGTTCGCTTAAAAGTCACCTGGCTATAGCACCTGGAGTATATATCCGGAAGGCGCAGATTCAAATCCAGCTTACGACCGTATACATCTTTCCACAAAAAAAAAAACTTTACTCACATATTTAACTAGACTGAAATACTGAATAGATTCAGGCGTTACTTTGCGGAAGTCCATTACAATGGATGCAAATAAATACAATATCTAGCTACTTCCACAAAATTGAGGGTAGTCATGCATTACCTGTGCACCGCCCGCCCGCCCGCAAATATATGCACATACGCAAGCGGTGAAAATTCCGACTATAGACTTCCGAGAGTAGTTGGTGGTAGTCGGAATTTTCACCGCTTGCGTATGTGCATATATTTGCGGGCGGGCGGGCGGTGCACGGGTAATGCATGACTACCCTCAAGACTGAAATACATTTTAACCTTCATAAAATATACAGCAACAATTTTATAATTTGTGTTAAACCCAAATCATCTTTGCACGATGATTCATAATAACGGTAAAGATGGCGTCGGCTCTCACTTGTAATACATTAGGTATTAAGTTTGTGTTTTTAACTTCAAACGGTATGCTTTAACAGTAGTGGTTTGTTTTGGGAGAAAAAACCAGAGGTTTTAATGAAAATAAAGTTATAATTATCATTGTATATTCAATATAGGAGTGCTAGAAGTCTATGGATTAAATAAACAATCTCAAATGAAGCTGTTAGCGCAAAAAATGCATATCTAAGACCTAATAATTTTTTTTGTTGAGATTTTAAAATGAATTACAAAATTAAACTTATGTATGTGATTTGACATAGATGTTTTTGTCTCATGCTTTCGCCTGCGTCCCATTGGGGTAAGCAGAGACTATCGATTTACACTTGCTAAGATTCTGACACACTTCTTTTGCTTCATTAATTATTTATTTATATATACTTTATTGTACACCAAATGGACAAGCACCGACAGAAAATAATTGATTTTTAAAACGTACAATGGGCGGCCTTATCGCCGTCTGCGATTTCTACCAGGCAACCTTGGGATGGATTGGATTTAAATAGTCAGATATGGGGTCGTAACTTAAGTATGTGGAACGTAGATCCACGTGTGAGAATGGAATTTTAATTGTACCTGGGTAATGCGGCATACAAGAAGTCTCCAGTCTGATATGGCTAGAAATTAAATATATGAAATTTTCAAATTCTTGTATAGAAAAGGAAATAAAGATTGCCAAGTATCAACTTGCAAAAACATGTTACGAGTTATTTGTCCCATGACGTCACATTTGTTTCTATCTACAGTCGTTATCAACGAGTAATTGCCATCATTTGATAATAAAACACATTATTTACTTGATTTATATACTACATGACTCATGAACTATGTACTGTACCTACTTACTTTTACTTGTGGCCAAGTTTTGTGCGTGGAATTGTCGGTTTTTAGGCAGTGAATGCACCGAAGATGACACGGCAGCGAGCCGCGTTTTGGAGGCTGTGCAGGCCAACTGTGGCCGGCCTACACATATGAAGGTCCGTCGACCTTCGACGGACCATACCTTGTTGGGGCTGCGGTGAATGAAACGGAACCCGGTAAAGATGAGCAGCGAATAGTGTTTTAAGTCGGTTGGAATCCGGCACAGCGTCCATGACGGATTTTCCGTGCAAAAAAGTCTATAGGAGTCTGGCTACAGCACCATGGTGGATTTGCCACATAACATAACCAGCCCATAACCGTCCCACTACAGGGCAAGGCCCTCTTCTCATACAGAGAAGGCACGAGCATTGATCACCACGCTAGCTCACTGCGGGTTCGCGATTTCAGTCAATTTTCCACACATAAAAAAAATTAAGGTGCACAAAAAGATTCCAACGCTAAAAGGGATTACGCCGCCGTCAGTCTGTTTGTCACAGGCTTTATCTTTTAAACCATAACAGTTATTACAGCTAACCAGTTAAAAACGCAGAATGTGTTTTGATATAATGGCAAAAACCAAAAACAATGCCTTAATCATTTTGATATGACAGTCAGTCAGCTTCTCCCTATAAATACGTTATACCACCCATCCAAAATCTAACCGCAGCGGCGGACTTAACCTCACCGATCGATCAATCAAACCAGTCAAGCCAATCAATCGATACGCACATGATAAGCGTTATAACTCGATATTGTATACAACGATTAATTATTTTTAATTAATTGCACGATCGATAACAATCTCTGGTGAGGCTGATTAATGTGTGCAAAACTGATGTTATTTTGTTTAAAATAATATAAGTAGCGTAGTACTCGCAACCGGCGCGCGTGTAATACCAGATTTATGAACAAGGACGAAGTAAAAGGCATATGTAAGGATCGTAGCAGCTGGCGTTCTGTAGTTTCTGCCTACCCCCTTGGGAGAAAGGCGAAGAGTTTATATATGTATGTATAACACAGCCTACATTTGTAGTCTTCGAAGGCTAAAGCAGAGATGTAGTTTTATTAGATACATAGCAGGGAGTGAGAGCGCATGGGAGGCTGTTGCCACCTTCTGCGGGAAGGAGGCTGCGAAGGCGAAGACAGAGGCGAACTCCACACACCCCTGCCGCGGAAGGCGTGCCATTAACCATAACCTGCCGGGGTTACGGTCAATGCTGCTACGAACCCGGGACTTCGGTAAAGGTTAGATAGAGAAGGACCAGGGGTTGAGGCCCCAAACCCCTCCCCCGTAGCTAAAGCCAATGGTAATGCGGCTAATGCTGCCAAAAATGTAAAATTTATAAAAAAAAAACCTTTTTTAACCCAACCGTGAACAGAACTTAGGATAACAGCCTCGCTTGCACCCTAACCAACCACTCTAGACCAGTGAAGCAGTTTCCACTAAGGATGTAGGAATTATAACTTGTTCATAAACTATAACCATAGTCATTATGACAAGTAAAATACTGGTATTGAGCAGTTAGACTGGTTGACTCCAACGTTCTTGGGGAAAGCTAGGATAATGGATACCTAGATCTTTCCTCATTTTCACGCAAAACTTCCCTTTTTTTGCGTAATAATCAAAAAAAGTAAACGCCTTGAGAGCCCAGTGATTATAAATTAATTATCACTTGCTTAAAACGGTGAAGGAAAACATCGTGAGGAAACCAGCACACCTGAGAGATGTTCTCGATGATCTTTAAAGCCATTTCAGAAGACTACGGGTGGTTTAAACTATAACACTAAGACATCAACACAATAAGAAAGAATTAAAACATAATTTATTTCAATAAGAATATTTACGGGCGCTTTTGTACTGTCAGAAGCTAATCGCTACGTTCCAAAATGCAGGTTCCTATGGAGAAGAACGGGCAAGTAACTCCAGCGTTACTCTTTTTCATCAAACACTTACAATCTTGTTGGTTACATTGCTTTCTCATCTTCTTATCGTGTGGTTGATGAACAACCTAGCATCAGAGTTTAAACCACCCGTAGGTCTCTGACATGGTTTACACACCGTCGAGAACATCTCTCAGGTGTGCTGGTTACCTCAGGATGTTTTCCTTCATCGTTTTAAGCAAGTGATAATTAATTTATAATACGCACATGACTTCGAAAATTCAGTTGTGCGTGCCTTGGATTCGAACTTGCGACCATTAACTTGTCAGTCCAAAGGTTATACCAAGCTATTACTACTTAGTAAAATTATGTAAATGTTATGACTCTAATTGCAATTAAAAACTGATCCATATTTCGAATTTTGATCAATATAATTTATTATTTTTATTTTAGACCATATAGTTAGTCATATTCAGTTAACATTTCAGATTAGCATCTCCAAAGATAACACAGTTAAATCATTATCAACTATTTAGGTTAAACCGTACAATGACTGTCTAGACCCGCCCGAAGTTATTGACCTGGTTATTGTGAACAATGACTTTAGTTAGATCCGTATCTAGTTAAAGGTATTGTTAAACAAGTAGGTAAGTTAGTTGTTATTTAGAAAATGTAGGGAAATATAACTGAATCATTTGGTATAGTGGTTGCAAACACGGCTGAGTTCGGTTCCCGGATCGGTGTCATTAAATTTTTAGGAAATTCTCAGTAGTAGTCCGTAAATGGCAATATGTCCCCAATATCAGGCAATAGGCTTATAATATAACATAACATAGCATCACAGTTGTATTCCCCGAAGAGGTAAGCAGAGAAGGACACAGTTGTACACCAACATCTCACCAATGCTGTTATTTAAGTCTCATCTACCGCACACAATTCCAAAGTCCGAGCTGTTATTGAGATCTTCCGTATAAACTGCATATTTAGTCTGAAGGACGCCTGTTGATCTTGAAGTCTTTGGTTCGATACTCGGGTCGATAATTCTATTGGGTTTTTTAGCAAATTTTGACCCAGTTTTCGCTTTCTATATAATCACGCTATATCCCTCACGACACGTCAGTAACATAAGATTGTAGTAATAAAAACATCATTAATGTCTTTTACGATGCTATAAAACGTAAATAAGTAACATTCTGCAATAACAGGTATCATATAAATCGCGACTATAGTTACTAAACATCCGTTTCCGATTTAGTTTTTGTAACTTTGCATTATGGTGGAGAGATATGTCACGAATTATGTGGAAATTCTCATAAACTGTTTAAGAATTCGTGACACTTCACACTAACGCCTTCTGTGTTATGTCCGGGTTCTCTCTCATCAAGTGGTTGATGAAAATAAAGTACGTTTTTGTTTTTGCTATCGACTTGTAGGGCATATGGCCCGGCTTTTCGAAATCTTTTAATCCTAGCTGACCTGATGCATGCTAATGCCCGTTTTGCATTACTTTTCACTTTCATATTCTGCGACATTTTGATTTCCTCCATATCGTCGCCAGACATAATATGCTACAACGTCTTTATTGCTTCGAGAACAAAATACAAGTTCCCATAGACAACAGACGCCCAAACAGAAACCTTTTTTTTTAGTGAATCATCAGCCATAAACACAAGGGTGGCAAAAAATCACAAAAGATGGTAAGAAAAAAATTACTTAAAGTTTCGCAGGTAGTATAGAAATAAACTTTAACTTCTGCATTTGTGACTTAACCCAACAATAGGAAGACAGTTCCGTAATAAAGATATTCTTTTATTATGTAGATTAGGGTTTTACCCATTCAAGAAATAATCTTTACTAATATAATAAATGACAATAGGGTTACCACTTATTACTTGAACATGAATAATGAAAGTAATGACTGCCTCGCTGGTTTAGTGGTTCCAAGCGGACTGCTGAGCATGAAGTCCCGGGTTCGATTCCCGGGTCAGGCAGTGCTATTGAGTTTTCTGTTAGGAAATTCTTAATAGCAGCCTGGAGTTTGTGCCCGATAGATGGCAATAGGCTTACCACCTATTATGGGCCTTAATAACTGCATTGGTGAAATGTGTGTAGTAGGTACTATAAAGGAACATAACTGCGTACCCCTTTGCAGAATACAAGCGTGATGCTGTGTTATGTTATAATTTAGTCACCAGTTCAAAATACACTTTCAGTTCAGCTATCACTGGCATCATTATCTTAACCACTATTATGTGTTATCTTATCTCTTATCATCACTCAGTATTGATACATTGGTATCACTGCGAGATGTTCCATTTCGCCAAGGTGAAGCGGATGCTGTTTGTGCTAGGATGCGATCCACAAATCACGAATTTTATTTTGTTTTTGTATAATAACTTTCGTGAGACACATTCAACTAGCTTTGTCTGCGACTCTCAGCCCGTGGAACCCTAACTCATATTATAAAATAAAAGTAGTACTCTTAGTTGCGCCTTATAACATCAACTATCTTCCTGTGAAAGTCTCGTGAAAATCGGTCCAGCCGTTTCGGAGATTAGCCAGAACAAACAGACAGAGAAACATTTTTTTAAATGTTTATTTTTTTATGCGTACCGTATATGTGTATTGTCAGTGCATTTCATTTATTTGTATAGATATATAGAGTAGATGCATAGATTGTTTACCGGTTATTACTCACGTGCATTCACGGGATTGCCCGACTAGTTTCGAACGGAGCCCCTGCACTCAAACAGTTTGACTAGCGTCATCACCGCGGGCTCAGCTCACGACAAAGGGATACGTATAAAGTTATTACCACTTGCTCGAAAACATCGTGAGGAAACCAGCACATCAGAGATATGTTCTCGATGGTGTATAGACATGTCAGAGACCTCAGACACAGATTGTTCATCAATAACACCTTTTTATCGTGTGGAAATCCTTATGGATGCCGCCCACCTGACGGCGAGGGATATGTCGGATTCCTACCGACTAAACCACACGGCTATCTCAGTACATAATGAAGGGGCACCGTTAACTCGAGTAGTTAGATCAAACCAGTGCCCCTTCTGTGTCATTCTTGACACATCTCATTAATATGTCCTGGTCCAATCGTTATTTAATTTGTAAGGTAATCTGAGGAAACTGTTTTTTGATATTTTTTAACATAACATAACATAGCATCACGCCTGTATTCCCCGAAGGGGTAGGCAGAGGTGTACACAATTGTAAACCCACATTTCACCAATGTTGTTAATAAGTCCCATGTAATAGGTGGTGAGGCTATTGATATTTTTTACATATATTTTATACTTAGGATTGCTACAGTATCTGTTTGTTTCTCAAATAAAATAAAATCTCGCAGGGAAACCCTCACAGTGTAGGTATGACTACTAATTGTAAGGTTTACGATTTTTAGTCTATGGTACCGTCATTCGATTCTCAAGTCAAACGGCGCTATGATCTATGGAATCATTCTAAAAAAATGTAATTAGAACGGACGGCGAGGGAGAGTATTCTAGTCTGGACAGCTACACTAGTTGGACGTGTCTTGTCTTGCATATCCAGCAGATAACTTTTAGAATTGGAATATTTAAATAGTATTTATGTTTGAATTTGTATCGCAGTATGTATTATAACGAAGTATTAACTTAAAGAAATTATCATAAAGTGTTGTGGCTGGAGTTTTACTACATAATTTACATAAAAATAAGCGTGAAAAAGTAATTTTTATCGGTAAAAATATATTTAAAGTTTACATCCATTAGTTAAGCTATGTTATGCTATGATTCATTGTTCAAAACCGCATAGGAGGTTAACGAGAAAATAATTACTTAATGTTCTTGAATACTTAGGTTCCATTTATCACACTTTCATATTCAATGTCTTGATAACATTCTACATATTTATAACATAGTGGGGCTCGTGGCTAAGTAACGGCCACACAGATCGATTGATCAAGGTTAAGCTATACTTACCACGTTCGGTCTTCATATCGAGACCCCTCCGTGCTTCGGAGAGCACGTGAAACTGTCGGTTGTCAAAGGAAGATCTATGACAGCCGTTACGGTTAGTCTGCCTGAATTTGTGGCAATCAGTCTTACCAGGAGATATCGTGTTACCCAGTAACTGGGTTTTGTAGGTCAGATAGGCAGTCGCTCTATGTAAAATACTGGTTTTGAGCTGCATCTGGTTAGACTGGATACTGAGCCCAACGTAGTTAGACTTAATTATTTTTGTAACACAGGCAACTAGTAATATCTTAGGTTTTCGCGATCACTATATCATATTATTATAAACCAACTTTTAACCGAATTAATCGCGTGTATTATTGGTTTTTGTTTTTCCTGATGTCCATTAATACACGCGATGAATCCGGTTAAATAACAAACAACGTGTTTACCAAAAAAAAAACTGGCCTATGAAACCAAATTTTTTTTTTTGTTCTCAAAGTCCGCCTTCAAAAAGGCGCCCGGCCTTTGGAGATGTGATCGGGGAATGGATTCCTACCTCACCAAAACCACCCTAGTGGTTACCATCAGCAATTTGGAGGGATCCTCTTAACTAACCAGCTCCAGTAAGTACCCTCGCTAACGATTTCGATTGAGGCACATTTCTATTCGTAAGTCCACCATCTGGGGGAGCACATAGCGGTGGTGAAATGTCACTTATCAGATACGTTTCACTGATGCCTAACCTAACCTTACCCTATGGGAAATAGAGGTGTGATGGTATGTACCTTAAATTAAATAATAGATACTTCTCTTGACGGATATTACCAAACCACATCTTATCATTCCCATATCTTTATCGGCATTTTTCACGAATATCACGTCATTCAAGCATGCTTCATAAACGCTGCATTAAAACTAACTTCATGATGTAAAACGTGATCAGATTATAAATAATCGTGACTGACAGCATTAGAAAAAAAAGGTAAGTGTCTTTGTGAGTCATAAAAGGTTGGTTAATGGTTATCTTGGTTTTATAAATAAATCGATAATTTGATACATGAAGTTAGCTTACGTCAGAAATGGCTTGCATTGACGTACATTGGCAATATTTATTTTATTTTATTTATTTATTTAGAAACCAACAGCAATTGGGTGTTTACAGACAAAAATCCCACATGCACAAAGAAGAATTAACTGTAGATCTAGGAATATTTGTTTAGTGCAGGAAACAAACCCGCGTCAACTGGTGCAGTAGCAAACCATTCGAACACATAACTTAATCTTAACAATATATTGAATAAAATATGCACAATGCGACAACATGCTTAAAAGGCAGTAATGTTGTGCCTAGCATAATTCAAATTAGGAACCGGTTACTAGTCCATCAACAAGTCAATTGGTTAGCCTATTTTTTTTTCACGGAATGCCCGGAATTGCAACGCCAAGTTTACTTATTTTTTAGAAATAGTTTGCATGAAACAATAAAGTCTCACAAATGTTCCATTGTAAGAACATTAAGCATTTTGATGGACGTTTAATTATTGTAATATGAGGTTTTACAATTTCATCAATGCCAGTATGATCCGGAGACTCGTAAAATATTAAAGTTATTATATTAAATGGAAAAAGAATACAGAAAATACACGAACAGGATTCGAACCTGCGTCTCCCGGATAAATACTCCAGGCGCTCTGACCACTAAGCCATCTAGACCTCTGCTCACCACCGCGAATTCTTCATCCATATTTTAACACGTCTTTTGGTGACGTCATTGCTATCTATTCAGTCCCTATACGGTGGTGAGCAGAGGTTGAGATGGGAGGGGCAGATTCGAATCCTGCTGGGGCCGTATCCTCTTTCCATTTAATATAATAACTTTAGAGTTCGTAGAAGCATGCTTTTGAAAGATTTATCTATAACCGTAAAACACTTATGGAAAAAAATATGAAAAATAATTTGGAACGCAAATATATAATAAGGTTTTAAACAAAAACAACGCAAGTAGCACTTTAACAAATAATAATATTACGAAAATATATAAATTATGAAGCCATACATTAATTGCATATTCATATTTTTTTCATTTTAAGTACCTACGTAGAAGGTTTTATGACGAAACATTACTCATTAGATTCTCAAAAATACTTGATTTTTGTCGATGCATCGAGAAAATTGCCAACACTTTAAAATATTACTTGTAATAACAAAAATAAAAATGTATTGTGCCATTTGGCTTTTTAGCATTAATTTGCATTATTCTTCAAACTTTATTTATTGAAGTCTTTGTAGGTAAAATTAGGTAAAAAAATATGAGGACGCTACTTAATATATATCTGCATAGCATTTTCCCAATTACATTGGGGTCGGCTTCCAGTCAAGCCGGATGCAGCTTAATAACAGTATTTTACATGGAGCAACTGCCTATCTGACCTCCACAACCCAGTTACTGGGTAACACGATATCTCTTGGTATGACTGGTTGTCAGACTTTCAGGCCTCTGACTACCTGTAACGGCTGTCATAGATCTTAATTTGGTAACCGGGACCGACAGCTTAACGTGCTCTCCGAGGCACCAAGAGGTCTCGGTATGAAATTATGGTCACCCATCCACAGACCGACCGCGGCAAGCGCAGCTTAACCTCGATCGATAAATCTGTGCGGCTGTTACTTAGCCACGAGCCCCTCTTTTCACACACACTAGGACACTACCAAATAAAGTTAAAAAAATCATAATATAAAATTTCACATAGGTGCGTTATTAATTATAAAAACGTTGCTATCACTAATTAAAATTAAAACAAAAGTGTTACAAACACCAAATATCTAATATCGCGCTAGTAAAATAACGGACACATTTAAAACGCCAGTAAATGAAAGGACATAAACAAAGAGTATAAATTGCACAATTTTAACAACCGCAGACCAGCCAGTCTTTCTAAAAAATGGAACAACTATAACAAAAACATAACTGAACCTTGTTTTAATCGGATTAAAGTTCAAAATAGACTGTGCTAAATGCTGAATGACCGCAAAAATATCAGTGCACATCGCGTGTTCAAATCATTAACAAACAGTGAAATTGATTGACTTACCTCAAGTTTTTTGGAGTACTCTTCCGTGACGCGCTCTTGTTCTTTCTTCAGCTCCTCGTTCTTGTCCAGAAGGGCTTTCCCTAATTCTGCTGCTAGCAGGAGATCTGACTCCTTCTGTTGGAGCTGAGACCACAAGTCCTGCTCTTGACCCGCGTCCATCGTCCCCATTGTCTGCCTTATAGCCGACATTTCTCTAACATACGCTTCTAAATCCTCATAAAAATGTTCGTCTGAAAAACTCAGTGGCACTGGAGTCTTCCTCGTACCACTTTTACTTCTGCTCCGTCTATGTTTGCTTAATGGTGTTGATGTTCTTATTGCTCCCTTCCCAACAAATTCGGTTTCATCAGTTATAAAGTTCGGTGACTTGTTGCGATCTGGTGGTTCTGGTTTAGTGTTATCTTTACTACTTCTACAAATGTGTGCACTAACTTCACCAGCCATTTAATCTGTCGAGTCTATTAAACAATTAGTGTAACTAACTTTGAACTATTTTGGTGTAATTGTTCTTTTTGAATATTTTGTCGATCGCCTGTTGGAACTTCACTGTTTTGGGGAGTTTTATTTTGAATATGTTCTTGTTAATGTCGAAATCCTTTTTTAATGCCATCATAACAACTTGTGTATCACAATAGTAACATTTCCGGCTCACTGGCACTCACAACACTGCACTATTATGTCGATACACTCGCGGCACGGCGCGGCATAGATGTTGCCTCGACAACGGAGCGGACACAACAGACTGCCTGTGAAACCTTCGAGGCAGAACAGCCCGCGACGGACAAAGATTATGGTAAAGGTGAGAGGTGGAAGTAGGTAGAATGTAATTTGCTTTTTCTTAACTATCCATATCCTCTAGATTAGTTAAGGACGAAATAGCAATCTATATATTTATTGCAAAATATGCATTTTATGAAATTTTTTGATTGATCATGTTAATTTAAATAAATATTTTAATAGTTACAATCTAATTGTAGTATCGAAGTATAACCTTAACTTAAACGAATTCAAAAGTGCTTAATCATTTATTTGTTTCTATATTGACAGCTCAATCAGTGACGATGAAAGTAATAAATAAATAAATAAATAAATAAATTAAATAAATGGAGGAAAGTTTAAAACTAAGTCTCATGCAATAGTTTGTAAGGCGATGGGCATAATTCCAAATACCTACCGGGCTCCTACTGAAAATTTTAATAAAATACGTTACTCAACGCGGGATTCGAACCCAGCACTTCATACTGAGTAGCTACACTTGCATCAAGTTGATCAATGAGTATGAGGCAGCTGTATGTAGAAACATCGCCACACGCCACAACCCAAACAGAACAAGAACGTCTAATCTAATCTTTGGAGCAAATCAACACGTGCGTCAGAGCGAGACGGAAGTAGACAGGTAACTTCAAACCTTCGCACGAGAAAGAGATAGCGATATCTCATCAAGGTAATACAAAGAGAGTGGTCAAACAAAATGTCGAAACATTTGTTTTTATTGTTAGTAAGCGTCAGGAAATGATCTCATGATCCTATAAAATCGCATCTAAATTAAACCAGTTTTTTTTTACGTAAAAAGGACCTTCAAATTTGTATCATGTAGCGCTGAGAAAAACTCAGAGATAAAGTTTCGTAAACAGATTAAATGTTGCCTAAAAAGGATGTATATCCGTATATCTCGGTTCTAATAAGGAAATTGAGACAGTATATAACTAAAGTTATTATATTAAAATGGAAAAAGAATACGGTCGCGAACAGGATCTGCGCCTCCCGGATGAATACTCCAGGCGCTCTGACCACTAAGCCATCTCGACCTCTGCTCACCACCGCGAATTCTTCTTCCATATTTTTTAACACGTCTTATGGTGACGTCATTGCTATCAATTCAGTCCCTATACAAGTGACCGAACCGACACGACTAACTTTGCAGTTAATACAATGTCGTAAAGAATGCAATTACCTTAATAATTTAAGATAAATCTTTGAAAAGCATTAACGCATGCTTAGCGAACTCTAAAGTTATTATATTAAAATGGAAAAAGATCCTGTTCGCGACCGTATTCTTTTTCCATTTTAATATAATAACTTAAGAGTTCGCTAAGCATGCGTTAATGCTTTTCAAAGATTTATCTTGAAGCAGTATATAACTGTTACTCTTACTGTTTGCCTTAACTGTCCATGCTATTATTGGGCAAAGACCTTCCCCGTGCTAGTTGTCACGCTTTAGAGCTAGTGTAAGCCAGTTCTTCATCTATCTGCCTAGCCTTTTCACAACTACTTAGTGATCGGCTTCCAATCTCACCTGATGCAGCTTCATAACAGTATTTTACAGACTGCCTACCTAACCTCCACAACCCTGTTACTAGATAACGCAATTTCTCGAGGTAGGACTGGTTGTCCTTTCCAGCATCTGACTACCCATATACTATACTAGCTTCTGCACGCGACTTCGTCTGCATGGACCTGAAAATTTGGTCTAGCCGAGTTTTCTTTTTGTATCGTATATGAATCCACTATCTGAGTGCTCAATCTCATCCAAATCCATTCGGTAGTTGTTGGGTAAAGAGTAAGACACATCCATCCATCCACACAACATTTCGTGCTTATAATATTTTAATATATACGTATTGCTTTTAATATATACTCATTTTACGACCTGGCCAGACGATTTAATACGCTCTCTGAGGCACGGAAAGTCTCGTCTCGATATGAAATAAAGGTCAACCATCCACAGACCGACTGCGGCAATCGCACTTAGCCCCCATCGGTCCGGCTATAACTTAACCACGGCCCCTTCTTAGCCCCTCGTAGGCTTCTTCGTCATGAAGATGTCTAGTTCACCCTAACACCTCCTGCGTGGCCACGTCACCGTCTCGATGTGTCAGGGATCAAGTTCAAGCAGGAAAAGTTATCGCGCACACAGCATACGTGGCCAGTCAATTTTCCTCTAAGGATTGGCACCCTTGGCAGTCTTCTTACCCAAATGTGGTGTTTAGAGTTCGATCAGGTAATTTAAATGTCAGAATACTGCGCTACATCGCCCTGTAGCTACTATTCATTTCAGGATTTTTAGACTCTTGACATAGATAGATGCGACCTTGAACTTTCAATGAAATATAGTAGACATTTCAGAGTTTTGGTAAAACCATAGAGATGACCAGTCTCAACTGACGGTACCCGTTCCTCATGGTCATTGACGTATATTCAAAACTTTATCACTTGAGATTAGAAGGGTTTTTCAAAGGCAGCCAGACACATCGAAAATTGAAAATTCCTGACCAAATGCCTGATTTCAATAGAAAAGTCCTTTGATTTTATCGCAAACTCAACTGTTTTAAACTTTTGAATGTTCAATGTACAAACTTGTAAGCCATAGGTAAATACGGTAAAGACACTCATATTCGAGTTTACGTTTTAGTATAATTGGAAACTTAAATTACTGACACATCATCATTCCCCTGCCCTTATCCCAATTTATTTGAGGTCGGTGAAGCATACCTATATCTGTCATGCTGCTAAAGTTTTGGCTATGTTTTATGACCGGCCGCCAGTCTGACGTCAACCCTCATTGGAAATACTGTTGTTGGTGGTAACAGCCACCGATATAGTCTCCTTCTATCTAGCTATGATTATTGACACATAAATATAATTTAAGGTTCTTTAATCGAAAATTCTGTTTTTTTTAATACACCTGTTTTTTTTTCTCTTTAAAAAAACTAAGTCTGTGTCTGCTGAACTTGTCGCTTCACTCCCAAGGCACCCAAAAATAGTATTAATCAAATTTCTATTCCTACCTGAGGGGCAGAATCTACTTTCAACACAAAAGAACATCGTCACTACTGTCACTATTTCGTTACCCTGCAACAGTATCGACCTAACTGCCCGAAGGCACAGCTGGAGAAACAATTACCTTTGTCTAGTAACAAAATATAATTGAAGCAGTGAACAACTAAATAATTAAACATGGCGATCCTAATAGCACCAGTCGATGACATGGAGATGGAGAAAATAGCGGAGGATGAACTGTCTAAGTTGCAGAGACAGGTAAAGTTTCTTTTGTAAATGTCATATTAACCTAGAATTTAAGATAAAGACATGCTGGGGTCGGCGAATTCCAGGGCAGGGAGATGATGAATAAAGATATATCTATGATTCATAAACAATCTAGTCTAGTGATCGCAAGGTTGACTGCCGAGCGTGAGGTTCTGGATTCGATCTCGGGTCGGGCAGTGTTATTGCGATTATCTGTTAGAAGATTCTCACTATCAGCCCGGTGTTTGGAATTGTGGCCAGTTGATGCTGAAAGGCTCACCATCTTTACATGAGACTATACATATAATTATAACAGCATGGGTGAAATAGGGTTTACAACTGAGTATAACTATGCCTACCGCCTCGAGGAATATTAGTATTAAACTCGCAACAATCTAAGAAGTACGATTTGACGTTCCTCATTTTACCTTTGTATGAACGTCTATGTAAGAAATTTAAAAACCAAATTCATAATCCTAATTATTTACTATGTTACCCATACACTATGCAACGAGTAGGTCTCATTCGTAAACCTCAAGTTTAACTTTAAATTGAAAAAATGCATTCAAAAAAGAAATGTCAAGTCGGACTTCTTAGATGGTCGCGAGTATAGTGTTATATTATTACTTAGTATTCATTTTATATTTATAAGTATATAAGGTCCTAATTTTTTAGGTAATTTCCTTTTAAGGGGTCAATGTGTAAGTGGTCAGGATTCATCTAAGCCATAATTCAAATTTGTACAGCAATTTTATTTTTTTCAATGTGTTCGTCGTTCAAGGAGCAGTTTTCGTCTTGTTCCTGTGTTAATGACAAATAATTTGTTATATCCTTTTAATAATAAGCTTATGTGAATGTATTTGACTTATATATTACCCCTTTCAAAGGAAATTACCTAATAAATTAGGACCTTATATATTGCGTAGGTAGATTGTATAAAAATATTTGAAATAGTAGAATGTATGACGTACAACAGTTGCCCAAAATACAAAAAAAAATCGTGATTAAAAAAATAAGTTGTATCATTAATCTGTGGTTAATTTAATTTAAAAAAAATCGAACCACGCGCAAGTCTAAGAGTCTCTTCTTTCCGAATAACTTTAATTATATTTCTCATCGTGCTCGTTTCAGTTTCGGGTGATGGAAATAGATCGAGCGACAGTACTCAGCAGCGTGCAGCCGACCCTGAGAATGCAGAAGAACATCATCAACACCCTGAATGCTGACCTGGAGAAGATCATGATGGAGCTTAAGGTACAGTTTTTTTTTTATCAAAAATGGATCTACGTTTGGCCACCAACTGGCCTGATGGTAAGCGACAGTGTGGCCAAGGACGGAGCCCATAGATCCCGAAGAAATCTATTCACTCATGCCCGTTGAAACTATAATCAACTAATTCAAATTAAATCAAATAATTTTTGGAGGTAAACCCCAATATGGTCAATGCATATCCTTCTAGGGCGTCCCCTTCCGGCATTTCCACTAACACCAGCCTTGTAGATAACTTTTGTTAACCGTCTTTCATTCATTCTGACTGACTGACTGACATCTAAGCACACTCATCAATTTTCGTCACTACATATACATCTTCTTCTAAACTGCAACATTATCTTTTCACATAATTCCTTAATCTATGAAAAATATCAGTAGAAATAAGTAGTGATAGCCTAGTGGTATGACCGTTGGGCTGTCAAGTCAAAGGTCGCAAGTTCGAATCTAAGACACGCACCACTGTCTTTTCGAAGTCATGTGCGTATTATAAATTAATTATCACTTGGTTAAAACGATGAAGGAAAACACCGTGAGACCAGCACACCTGAGAGACGTTCTCGATGGTGTGTAAAGCCATGTCAGAGACCTACGGGTTGTTTAACTCTGACACTAGGTTGTTCATCAACCACACGATAAGAAGAAGTAGAAATATTTCACTTCCATATTCCCATCTCTCAACAGTTCACCAAAAGTACCTCTAACCTTATGGAAGGCGCAAGAAGCCGGGAGAAGTTGATAGCTCTTCTAAAAGACCACGAGAAGTATTCGGGAGAAGTAAGAGAGCATAGAACTACAATCAAGGAGCTGAACTTCCTGCTCAAACAAGTTCAGAAGGAGATCAAGTCACTGAGGTCTAAAGTCACTGGGTTTGAAATTGTAAGTTTAATTTGTAACATGAACAGCCCTTAACTGTCCCACTGCAAGAGCCCCTTTTCGTAAATAGAAGTCACAAACATTGATCCCCACGCCAGCTCTCTGCAGTTTCGCATTTTCAGACCAATTTGGGTATATTAAGTCCTGGTTTCACTGCCTCAGTGGTCTAGTGGTCCCAAGCTCAACTACTGAGCATGCCTGGGTTCGATACCCGGATCGGAAAGTGTTATTGGGTGTTTCTGTTATATAACTCTCAGTAGCAACCCTGAGTTTGGAACCCGGAATGATTTTTAATTGTATCGATGTAATGTCGTACATTTTATACACCTCTACCTACCCGTTCGGGGAATACAGGTGTGATGATATCTTCGTCTTATCAAATATCATACGTGTGCCGTTATCAAACGTTGCACATGTAATTTTATCAGGCGATCCGCAATACAGATAACTTAACGTAACATCACGCCTCTATTCCCCGATGGGATAGGCAGAGGTGTACACAGTTGTACACCCACATTTCACCAATGCTGTAATTAAGTTCCATGTAATAGGTGGTGAGCCTATTCCAATCTACCGGGCACAATTCCAAACTCCGGGCTGCTACTGAGAATTTACTAACAGAAAATATCAATAACACTATGACCGAGCCGAGAATCGAACCTGGGACCCTCATGCTCAGCAGTCCCGCTTGGCACCACTAAATCAACGAGGCAGTACAGATAAGTCTTGTTTGAAATATCAGTCTAATTATTTTTGGTGTGCAAAGGCCATCATATAGTTTAAAACGTTTTTTGCCAGGCCTACGCCAACGTTCTGACCGGTCAGACGTTGATCAGTCAGCTGGAGAACAGACTGAACACGGCGATGAAGAAGTTCAACACGGTCAACAGCGAGAACTACTCCATGAGGTTGGAGATAGATCGTCTGCTGAGAGACCGGTAATGTCATTATACACCACATTTATCTAATATATAAAATTCTCGTGTCACAGTTTTCGTTGCCATACTCCTCCGAAACGGCTTGACCGATTTTGATGGAATTTTTTGTGCTTATCCGGTATCTATGAGAATCGGCCAACATCTATTTTTCATCCCCCTAAATGTTAGGGGTAGTCCACCCCAATTTTTTTTATTTATTTGGCAAAAAAACGTTTGCCGGGTCAGCTAGTTTTTTATAAAACTGACTAGCTCACCCAGCGAACTTCATACCGCGTAGCCTTGTCCTGATAATAACAATATATCTGCCTAGCCTTTTCCCAATTACATTGGGGTCGGCTTCCAGCCAAACCGGATGCAGCTTAGTACCAGTATTTTACATGGAGCGACTGCCTATCTGACCTCCACAACCCAGTAACTGGGTAACACGATATCTCGTGGTATGACTGGTTGTCAGACTTTCAGGCCTCTGACTACCTGTAACGGCTGTCACAGATCTTAATTTGACAACCGGGACCGACGGCTGAACGTGCTCTCCGAGGCACGGAGGAGTCTCGGTATGAAATGATGGTCACCCATTCACAGACCGACTGCGGCAAGCACAGCTTAACCTCGATCGATCGATCTGTGCGGCTGTTACTTAGCCACGAGCCCCTTAATAACAAACACAGAAAAAAAAATCCAATTTGGTGCAGTCGTTCGGAAGTTATGCGCGTACAAACATTTCGGCGATTCATTTTTATTTATATAGATGGAAGGTTATGGGTTATGCCTACTTACAGTATGAAATCAAACTAATACGTAGGTACTAAATTTGACGAATTTACTCGCTTTTGAAATTTAACCAAAATAGACATAGCACAAAATAACCGCATTTTTTACTAATGAGAAAGAAAAAAGAAACGAACGAGTTAATTTAAAACAACACGACCTTCCTTCATATTTATATATATAGGTATATGGTATATATCTTCTAATCTTCTACTAGAATGTAAGATGTCTAAAAATCTTGTGTCACAGTGTTTGTTATCGAACTCCTCCGAAACAGCTTCACCGATTTTTATGTTTTTTTTTCTGTATATTTTGTAGGTCTGAGAATAAGTCGTAGGCTATTTTTTATACCCCTAGGTGATAAGGGTGGCCCTATCTAGAAAAATGATATGGCAGAACAACGTTTGCGGGGCACAACTAGTATACCTACCTATGTTAGTATATATTAGTTTACTTATTATCGAAGGCGAAAGATACTAAACTCCATGACACAGGGAATCCTAGTGTAGCCTCCACAAACTGCTAAATGTAACTAGATCAAAGTTTCTAAAACAATAAATTGATATGATGTATATAATATTGCTAACTGGTGCCCGCGACTTCGTCTCCGTGACAAAAGGTAGCCTATGTCCTTCTCCAAGGTTCAATCGATCATCCCTTTACTAAAATTAATAAAAATTGGTTCGCCGGTTTAGGAGGCAAAGCGTAACAGACAGACAGAGTTAATTTCGCATTATTAATATCAGTAATGATTAATAAATAAACAAATATCGAGCATTCGCCGTCGGAAGCGTGTCCGGAGTTCTTGCAAATGGTTATGCAACTCGGCATAGGCAGTAAACCTGGACGCTGCTATATTGTAACCTGCATTATTCTCACATTACCTTTTTTTATTGTTATACCAATTTTATTTTGAAAGAGTGTCGTTGGAATTTCTTGCCGACTCTTCTCTATAAGATCAATCCCTTGGAACCGTGCACCAAGCTTTGACTTTTCATAAGTGCCCGTTATTAGTCTATTTGAAATAAAAATATTTGAATTTGTGTTTCTGTTGGAGCCCTTTCACGACACTCGAGAGCAAACCAGCTATAAAAAAATTATTACAAATAAGTTATTACTAATCATTCCACTTATTATCAACTAGCTGATGGCTGCGTATTCGCCCTCGCGGATGTCGGATATCGCGACCAAAAGTAATCATGAAATTTTGATCCCGGTCCCGCTTTCCAATTACCGCTTCATAATTGCCCATTTTTTTAAGAATTCAAATGAATGTAGTATATGATCCTTAAGAGATAGACATTTGCCATCGCGGACTTTTCTGTAGACCTATATAAGATACACAATTCCACCATACATCATTTTGTTATATCTCAAAGGGTTTAGGCAGCGCACGCCAGAATAGCTCGCAGATGGTAGATATTTTCCTACTTACTTGACACTTATCGTCATATTTTGGACAATTCACACAATATCTTTATAAATTGTAGCCTATGTGTTATTCTGATGTATAAGCTATATTATTGTAAAGTTTCATTAAAATCCATTACGTAGTTTTTACGTGAAAGAGTAACAAATATCCATCCATCCATCCATACTTACCAACTTTCGCGTTTGTAATAGAAAGAAGAAATAGGATGAATTTCTACCTCCTGCGCCTGACGAACTTAGAAATGATTATGATCCTAAATTTTGACTTCTTTCTTATCGTGTGGTTGTTGAACAATCTAGTGTCAGAGTTTAAACCACCCGTAGGGGTCTGACATGACTTTACACACCATCGAGAAAATCTCTCAGGTGTGCTGGTTTTACTCACGATGTTTTCCATCACCGTTTTAAGCAAGTTATAATTAGTTTATAATACGCACATGACTTCGAAAAGACAGTGGTGCATCCCTTGGATTCGAACTTGCGACCTTTGTCAATCCAACGGTCATACCACTACGCAAATTTATATATACCACTAAGCTTATTTCAACTGATCTAGTGCGTTGATCTAGTGGTCGCAAGGTTGACTAACGAGCTTGAGGTCTTGGGTTCGATTACCAGGTCGAGCAAAGTCATTTTGGGTTTTTCTGTGAGGACACTCTTTCTAACAGGCCGGTGTTTGAAATTGTTGGGCGGTAAATGGTAATAGACTCACCACCTACCACATGGCACTTATTAACAACATTAGTGAAATGTGGATGTACAACTGTGTACACCTCTGCCTACCCCTTCGGGGAATACAGGCGTGGTGTTATGTTTATATTATGTTGAAGGTATCAACGGACCCCGTCAATTGCAGGCCGGCCACTATTGGATTTGGCTTTAGGCCTTCCGAACAAAGAACCTTCTAGATTAGGTACCTTACTAGTACCTTGTATGTAGGTTCGCAGGTTAAAAAGCGTAACGGAACACAAAGCTCTGGAGTAGGAACGCCTTAATGTCTTCGCCCAACGGGACACGCTCTGTTTAGACTTAGATGAACTAGTTTCACGACCTGTTTGGTTCTTGAAGAAAGATGGAAGGATAAGAGTGTCTTTACTATTAAGTATATAATCTACCGGCAGTCCAGGAAAATACCACACCTACTAAAATGGATGAAAGGGCACAATACTACGGTGGCAACAAAAAAATTTTATCCAAATCGGTTCATAAATGACGGAGTTCTGAGGTAATAAACATAAAAAGAAAAAAAACAACCGAATTGATAACCTCCTCCTTTTTGGAAGTCGGTTAAAAAAAGTTTTTGTGACAAGTACCTACCGACAGATAAAACCGTTAACAGTTTCATATATTGGCGTCAATTCTAGCAAACTATACTATATATTATCATCATCAATACATATAATAAAATGTAACGGATCGCTGTCTGTACATCGAAAATATATGAGAAAAAATATTATTGGGACCTTTATCAACGCAAATAGCACCCAAAACAATGATTGTTAGAATTTTGTCTGTTTGTCTATTCGTCTGTGTGTTTGTGCACGCTAATCTCAGAAACGGCTTATCCGATTTAGATGTGGTTTTCACTAATATATTGCGGTAAGCTTGTTTAATGTCAATCGCTTTATGAATAAAAACGTTATGCCAATTTAAAGAATCACGTCGAACATTTATTAATTATGAATTTGTGTTCACACACGAGTTCACACGACATGGTGTTAATTTACGACATCCACGCGGACGGAGTCGCAGGCACAGCTAGTATATTTAGAGCTTTTACTAATATAGTAATATTTAAGTAAGTAGGTGATTCGTTTTTATGGAAAGCTTTTTTAAATAGCTATCGTATTTATTTAACTTCTTGAATACCTATCTAACTAAGCGATCGTATCTCCTTAAATTATTGGATATTATTATATTGCCCGTCGTTTTCAATCCCAGAATTGCACTGATCTGAAAGAGTAGCAGTATACAATAAAGCAGCCTATAATTATGACAAAAATATTTCGATTTTATATTGAATATAATAAAATATTGCCGAGTCTCACTCTGTTTGAAACTCAAACTTGTTTTTTTCAAATGTTTCCGATGACAGGTTTGACAGGTATTTGATTTTATGGAGAAGAGTGCCGACTCCCAAAACACTCTTTTAAAAATAAATTGATTTATTTATTTACAAATATTAAATGTTATTTGTAAATAAATATAATGACAGAATAATAAGTAATAATTTATTGAGCAGCGGTCGGGATGGCTTAGTTCGCAGAGAGCCTGAAGTGTTTATTCGGAAGGCGCAGGTTCAAATCTTGCTCACGATCGTACCTTGCACAAAAAAGATATTACTTCAGGTCGCGAGCATGCGATAATGAGTTTGATAATGTACTTCTTAATTGCGATATATAACAAAATCTTGTTTTACAAGTTCTGTGAGTCCTAGCAGAGCTTAACTGAAATTGAGTACTACATTTTTTATGACCTAGTAGATTCAATGCAGAACTATAAACGTTTTGTGTCATGAATAATTTTCCATTCCCAGTCAATTCTTCAACACCCTTTGGAAGAACCAGCTGAAGCGCCTGATGGACGGCAAGGCGATGATCATCGAGCTACTAGAGCAGGCCATCTCCACGTACGACCAGCGTGAGGAGTGGTGCTCCAAGCTGGACGCGCTGAAGGAAAAAGCCGCTATTGATTACAGAAAACACTGCTTAGTAAGTACTTGTACTTTAAAAAGCTTGGGGTGCTTGATAAGGTATTTTATAATGACTTTACTTTTACCAATATCTTTCAATAAAATATTTACAACAATAGTCATGCTGACAGATTTTGAATTCTCCTTTAATAATGTAGGTACACGTCTACTTTATTCGAAAAACACATTATCTAATTTGATTTAACCGCGAAAACGCTGCTAGTTGTCATGGCGCCGTTTTGACGTCATGCTATAGCATATTTGACATAAGTTGAAGCCATAATGTACGGTGATGATTGACATTTGACTGAGGCGTGACGTCATTCGCTGTGATTGTCGTTTCAGTTAACATGGCTGATTGTAGCATTTTCACTTTTATTTTATTGTAAATCTTATTAATCTTAATTATTTTGAATAAAACTAGGTATTTTTTTAGAATCCTTTGTGCTTATATTTACCTCTAAAACCATTAGTGGTTCTTTAATACTGTCATCATGCCTATTGACATCATCCCACGCTTTTTTACGATAAAATATATTTTTCTCAATTACTCAATTTTTTTTTTGTACATTTATAAAAATATTTTCTACCTAGTTGGACTAGTTGCAATAACTTCTATTTTTAAACTATTATTTATTTATTGTTATGTAGAATACCTCATACTCGTAGACCTGACGGCGAGGGATATCTCGGACTCCAACCAGCTAAAACCAAACCGCCATCTTAGCACATACAGAAGGGACACCGTCAAGTAGATCAAACCAATGCCCCTTCTATGCCATGCCTTAGGCGCCCGAGGGAAACAGAACAGTTAAAATCTATGCAGCTTATTTCTGTAGGTACACAAATCTGCCCCCACCCCTGGCCCCATTATTTGAGGCAAGGTCTCCTCATTCTTTTTTGCCGATTTAGTCAATCTTGGTTTGTCGGTTCTAGCAATTGGGCTTGCTTGAACTCGCTTTCTCTATTTGACCACCAGGTCGATGGTCGAGCGGCCTCTTACCCTTTTCTGTTCCGGTAAGTTCAAAGCAATGACCACATGATCTTCGTTTTGTCTTTAAATATATTCATACCATCTGAGGCGGTTATTGGTAAATTGTTTTTTTCCGTACATAATTAGGTATGATCCCCAAAATCCAGGAAGGTTTGACCCTATCGCACATTTTCCGCTAGCATTGATATGCTAACCTCGAGGGGCTTAAGGGAGAAGTGGAAAATGGCAGAAGCTGTTTAAAAGTTATGGTTATCTTTAGGATCTCTTGGTGAACAAGTCATGTGTTGGCGTATATAAGGGCGGAGGGACTAATCGCAAAAGTATATTACTTGTATTAATTTGCTGCAGCTGCAATATATACTCATCCTTTTATATCCGTTTATTCTATACATTCTTGAAAGTAACCTTACATACTTATTCAACAGGAAGTCCGCGAGCTTCAACGCCAGTTAGACCACAGTCTAAAACTGGAAGAGTTCCTGCGCACCAAAGGAACTGTCAGGCTGACAGCAGCGGATGCGAAGGCTGAAGCCAAGAAGTTGGAACAGCAGCAGGAAGAGGAAAGGATCTACAACAACTACGTCAACATTCTCGATGCTATACGGGTGAGAATGAGAAATAATTATAATACGTAACATAAATAAAACATTCACGAGATACTTCGAGAGGTACTGTAATAGAAGAATCAGAGCATACCATAAACGCCTTTATCGTCCGTGTTTCGCCCCCACGGTGCATCATCAGGAGCTGTTAGACCATAAAGTGTCCACAGTCCTGATGAGGCCTTAAGTGGCCCAGGTAATTGCATGAACGGCTTCAATATTATGAAAGCGGCTAAATATTGTATTTCTTTGCATCCACAAGACTTATCCATTCTTGTTCTGTTAAGAATATTAGAGGAAGTCTTATAGTAGCGTCAGAGACAGCAAAATCGTTTGTTCTAGTCCTGAACACGTGATAAGGAGGGATGAAGACGTGTGACTAAGTAGTAATAAATATGAATGTAGATAGATATATAGAATTTATTTTTATAGGTTCTAATTTATTGTACCCAAAATGGGTAAAATAAATGAGATGATATTACAATTCGAGGTGCCATACAAAATCTGCTTATAACATGCAATTATTATGTAAGTGGATGGAGGGGAAGGAGGAGACCAAAGAAAAGATGAATGGATAGTGTGACGGATGACATGAATGACACGGGAGTGAACGATATAGTGACGGCTGACAGGGAAGAATGGGAGAGGAAAACCTATTACACCTCCAAATAACTTGGATCTAGGGCAGGAAAACAATACAAGAGTAAAAACAATCCTTACGTGCAGTTGTTTAGTTTCATTGATCGAATCTATCTTCAAGATTTTTCTAGTCTTTTACCTTCCATCCTGTATATTGCATAATCGCGCGACAAAAAGCCATAAATAGTGCGCGGTAGGCCTAACAGTATTTGTAAACTTTATTGCAGAAAATGTGGTTCGTGATAATCATCATCATCTCCCTGCCCTTATCCCAATTTATTTGAGATCGGCTCAGCATATATATTCCTATCTGGCATGCTGCTAAAGTTATAGCAATGTTGTACGACCGGCCGCCTGCCTGACGTCAACCTTCATCGCGAATACTGTTGTTGGTGGTAACCGCCACCGATACTGTCTCCTACTATCTAGCTATGTCACGCCAAATGTTATCCACGCGCCACGTCCTAATGTAGATAGAAGGTATCACTGGTGGAGCTCCACTAACCGGGCTAATATGAAACGCAAAAATTATATAGAGCAAATACTTACTCACTGCAACAATAGTTGGTATTATTTATTTAACCACCCACATAGTACCTGGACGTACTATCAGGGCCTTGGCCGCCTGCCCACTAAAATTTTTTTTTTGCCTAAATCCTGCGCCGGCTCTGTGCCACACTCCCTTAAAGAGTTCGCCTATTAAGAAAGCGAGAATGTAAGTTGTTGCAATATGCACTGTGCAGCTTAGTAACGCATCACATGTACTCCCTTTTGTGAATTTTAAGGACGATCTAATTTGACCTTGGCGAGCCTACAGAGCGCTTCTATTTTTTGAGTGCAAGCGAAAATGAACTTAGTGGTGGTCAGGCGGGAGTGTCCGCGATAGTACCTATTCACTCCTTTCTATTCAAAGACTATTAGATACAGATGTGACATGTTTATTAAACAATCCAATTAATGTAGTGACAATATTTATAAATTGTCGCACACAGCGACAACCTGTGATGATTATGAATACTGACCACCTGAGTATAACAATGTACCTATTCAAATAGTACCATGTCATGCCAGCTTCCTGCATCCATCGCCTTCTTGGGTAAATATTATTGGAAAAAAAAAACTTTTTTTTAATACAAATTAGGCAAAAAAAAAACGATTGCTGCGTCGAGTTATTGCGATTTTCTAATAGGAAATTCAGCAGTGAGAGAGTTTGAAATTGTGCTATTGTGTCAATATGCAGGTGTACATCATTGTCTACCCACTTAGGGAATACAGGCGTGATACTGTTATGTTATAATGTTACCTAAAGTTACAACATAAGATAGAACACAAGTGGAATTTACTATATTTGTACTATTGGTAGTCATATCATCGTAGGTACACTCGACTCATTCTGAGTATGTAAACCTTATATCATAATGTTGGTTGATCTCTGGCCAGGAGTGGCTTGGCCTGCAGGGCCGAATTTACGAAAGTGCTAAATGGATTCAGTCCCGCGGCCTACACAATATGAGATTTTTAAAAATCCTAACTACAAGAAAAAAAGCGCGCATTCTTAAAGCAAATACTCGTACTTTATCTTCTAGGTGGCTCCACTTCTCCGTCTTTACAGGACCTCCAAACCTTTTTATCCGACCTTGCTTGGGATGGTCTAAAATTATTTAGTTTTGAGGGAATGCATGATCTCCTGGTTTTTGAGGGGCTCGTGGCTAAGTAACAGCCGCACAGATCGATAGATCGAGGTTAAGCTGCGCTTGCCGCAGTCGTTCTGTGGATGGGTGACCATCGCTTCACATCGAGATCCCTTTGTGCCTCGGAGAGCACGTTAAACCGTCGGTCTTGGTTGTCAAATTAAGATCTATGACAGCCGTTACGGGTAGGCAGATGCCTGAAAGTCTGACAACCAGTCATACCACGAGATATCGTGTTACCTAGTAACTAGGTTGTGGAGGTCAGAGCTAGGGTTGCCAACTTTTATTAGAAGTAATAGAGTATATCTGATTTCAAAGGACGTAAATAAAGAGTACGGACTTCCAAAAAAGAGTATAATTTTTAATAACATTTTGAAGACTGTCCCTGCTTGTAGTAGGCAGTTCCGATACTTCTAATGTTTCCAAAGTATAACTAAAAAGTTTATCTTTTTTGTCCTGTGATAGCGGCTTCACTGGTCGATGTAATGACAAAATATTGAATAAATAAATCAATATTTTTTATTGGGGCACCGTTACCTAAAAATCACTTTTTTACTATGGAAGCCAATTAATGCTACATTGTGTAAAAAACAGTATTTTAGCATACTCTATTAGTGTAATAGATTAAAGTACCTACATGTACGTCATTAGTACGCCTACATGATATAGAGTACTATACTCTATTTTAGAGTACGGTTGGCAACCCTAGTCAGAGCAGTCGATCGATGTAAAATACTGGTATTAAGCTGCATCCGGTTTTACTGAAAGCCGACCCCAATGTAATTGGGAAAAGGCTAGGCAGATTGCGTGATCTCCTGGTTTTTAGCTAACAATGCCTAAAAGTAGTAGCAATAAGATACTAAGGCAAAATTTATCACATCCACAGAATTACTTTACACCTAGCTGGCAAAATGTTGACGAAATATTTGTAACTCCCATAATATTTCCAGGAGTTTGCTGGTGAAGAGGATGTAGACAAGCTGATCCAGGAGTTCACACGTCGTGAGGAGGAGAACTACGCGCTGTTCAACTACATCAATGAAGTGTGCACGGAGCTTAAGAACCTCAGCGACAATGTGAAGTTACTTCAAGTTAATATTGGTACGTACTACTCCTCCCGACCGAACTCGGTCACGGTGGCCTATCTCCCCGGAGATTAGCCAAGAAACACAGGTTCACTCCCTTTTCCTTCACTCTCATAGACCGGAGAGGTCAGGCGCTGGACCGACGTCCGCTCTTCGTAGCACGGGGGTGTCACACCAACAAAGTCCTTACTCCGGGCTGCTAATGAGAATTTCCTAACAGAAAAATCCAATAACATTGCACCCGACCTGCGAATTGTCCCAGGACGTTATGTCAGACCAACCAAGTCCAACGAGGCAGTTTTTGTACTCTTTCTCTCTTCTAAAGCTGAAAGAAACTATAGTAGCATATCCAAGAATGCTTACAAGCATACGAGTATATTAAAGAATACTACTAAGTGCTAGAAAGCAGACTCCGCTTTATAACTTCCTGCCGAGTCGCGGACCTGCTGGGGTCCCGGTGAATGCTACTGCGGACCCGGTGCATCGGTAAAATAGAACCTTGTGGTTTGTTTTCGGCTGGAGGCCGGAACGGCATCCATGATGGATATTCCACAGTCAAAAAAGAAGTTCCGCTTTATACATCCCTACTTTTTCTCCCTAAATACTATTACACCCTACTACAAACATGGACGGAGCAAGCAACAATGCAAGATAGGTTCTTGCCAAAACGAAATAGCAGAATGGGTAACTTTCTGTATTTCAATTGCTTCCACAGAGGAAGAAAACGCTAAGCACCAAGCGAAACTGTGCAAGCAGCAGGACAGTATCGAGTCACTGCAAAGCACACTGGAGGAGAAGCGTCGCGCCACGGCCAGCGCGCGGGAGACATGCGAGAAAAGTTCCCAAGTGCTGGCAACATTGCTGCAGCAGATACACGCGTTGGCGCTGTTAGTACCAGAAATGTTTATGCCTTGTGTATTTATATCTAAGCAGTCTTGTATATCTAAGCCTACGCGTCTGAACTTGGATTGGATTGCGGTAGTGGTGGCTTTGATTTAGTGTATGGTATTAATTTTCTGAAATGTCAGCGACATTCCCGAATTAATTTTTGTCCGAATCATAAAGTATGCGTAGAAAATATGTTTTGTCTTTGATCGATGATATCAATATCGCAGTACCTAACTTAACTCGATATTTTTGAGGCACTACATGTATTATTTTTTTTCTATTAATATCGATTTCTGGAACAAATTAATGCAGCGTTAGTATTCAAAAGTACGAACTGTCTTGATTACAATGCCCATCAATGGATTTAAAAGAGTAAGCCCAAATACCGCTTTAAATTCTTGAAGAATCCGAAGCCAACCATAATACATATGGTACGATTAAATATAATTAATGGAACTCAATTTTATTTTTTGTAAGATTACATGCACGTCAAAATTGAAGGAAGCCGTCGAAAATGAGGTTTGTGCTTCTAGAATAGAATGATGATGCTGTTTACCACTCTCACCAGATCCTCTGACTGCGACTCACTGCCTCTCCTGAAGCTGTTAGGCAAACCATGCGACATCAACGTGACTAACGCTCGGCTGTACATCAAGGGCTTAGAAATGAAAGTCCTGGAGATCATAGATGTCATCAAAGTGGATGAGGTATGTTTAAATCGAATTAATAGGTATCGAATTCGTGAGGAAACGGTAACTTTCGTCTTTGGAATCAACAATCATAAATGCAAATATAAAAGTCATGTCATGAAAACCTGCTCGCAAAAGAAAGATGTTTAATATAATTCAAGATATGTCTTTGAAAAAGCATTAACGCATGCTTAGCGAACTCTAAAGTTACAATATTAAATGGAAAAAGAATACGGTCGCGAACAGGATTCGAACCTGCGCCTCCCGGATGAATACTCCAGGCGCTCTGACCGCTAAGCCCATCCGGGAGGCGCAGGTTCGAATCCTGTTCGCGACCGTATTCTTTTTCCATTTAATATTGTAACTTTAGAGTTCGCTAAGCATGCGTTAATGCTTTTTCAAAGACATATCTTGAATTATTAAGGTAATTGCATTCTTTACGACATTGTATTAGCTGCAAAGTTGGTCGTGTCGGTTCAGTCTCCTGTATAGGTACTGAATTGATTGCAATAACGTCGCCATAAGACGTGTTAAAATATGGAAGAAGAATTCGCGGTGGTGAGCAGAGGTCGAGATGGCTTAGCGGTCAGAGCGCCTGGAGTATTCATCAGAGGTCGAGATGGCTTAGCGGTCAGAGCGCCTGGAGTATTCATCCGGGAGGCGCAGGTTCGAATCCTGTTCGCGACCGTATTCTTTTTCCATTTAATATTGTAACTTTATGTTTAATATATTCAGTCTACAAGGACGCGCCAGTTTAACTAGTCACTATAGCTATAGTGATTTAGACAGAATGGGGCGCATTTAGTTCGTGCTGGTGACACGCCCGAAAATTTTACAGAAAATAGTGAGCGCGTCTTCGTGGATTATCCGACTATCACCATAAAAGAAGACTGCGGTGCACTTTAGTGGATTGAACAGATTGTAATCGGGTTTCACCACCGACCAATATCACCGGCTTGGTCGAATGATCCCTTATCTTTGGAGGAAATGTGTGTTAACATTTTTACCACACAACGATTTGAAGGTCTAATCATATTATGTTCTAAAACAGGCTATACAGCGCCAAATGGAGTCCAAGGAGCGCACTCCGCCATCTTCCCGTCGCCGCCGCGCACGCGCCGCGCCCTCTCGCGGTCGCGACAGTACGCAGGTCGCCGCGCAAGCGTAAACGTTACGATTTACGTACTACGAACTACGGAACTAGGCTTTAGGTCTAGGGCCCATAACAGTAGCTAAGTAAACCACATTGATAGTTTTCACCAAAAACATTCAAACACAGTACTAAAATTAGTTACACTTATTATTAAATCTGTTTGTATGGAAAAAATATAACAAAGCTGTATTCCCCGAAGGGGTAGACAGAGGTGTACACAATTGTACACCCACTTTTCACAAATTTTGTTATTAAGTAGTAATAGGTGGCCTATTGCCATCAACCGGGCACAATTCCAAACTCCGGGCAGCTACTGAGAATTTACTAACAGAAAAACTCAATAACACTGCCCGACCCGGGAATCGAACCCGAGACCTCCTGATCAGCAGTCGCGCTTGGGACCACTAGACCAACGAGGCAGCTCAGCATGGAAAAAATATGCTTTGTATTTAAACCAATATTTTTTCTAATTGGATCGTAACGTCACGAGCTTAGACGTAACTTAAATGTCAAAAATCGTCCAAGGTTATCATAAACACATTAGAAAAAAAATGTGTTGGAAATATGAAATTAGTGAATTTACAGAAATATCAGCTATCAGAAAAATTCTTAAAAGACATATCAATAAATTTTCTGCCCAACTAAAATTTTATGTAAATATGCATTTACATGGACTAAATTATTTATGTAGTAGAAAACCTCGCATCTTGTTGTTATTGAGTACTAAATTAACATCTACATGCAGATAGGACTACACGCTTTGGGCGATATTGATGGTGAATAGGTTCTTACGCATTTGTTCTATGTAATCCAATATTTGTAACTCCATACACACGGATGACGTCACTTGTAGTGAAAACAATAAAAGTCATTATTAACATAAACAGTGTTTATTTGAACAACTTTAGCTACAGTAAAGTATACAATATAATGTTTATATTACACATTCCAGACATACACCGTTAACTGTTTCTTCTGTTAATTTGAGTATTAATGAAAATTAAAAATCCACCGTAGCATCATATATCTAGAATACTTATCTATACAAATAAAAATGAATCGCCGAAATGTTTGTACGCACATAACTTCCGAACGACTGCACCAAATTGGGTAATTCTTATATTTTTTTGTTCTTTATTGTCAGGACAAGGTTTTTATAAAAGAAAATTAAAAAAAAACCTAACAGACAAATTGCTGAACGAAGTTCGCTGGGTCAGCTAGTTTTAGATCGTGTGTGTTATTGATTTAGATTTTTCTGGACGTTCCAAATACTATGCTAAACTCAATTCAGGTTTTTAGTTCAGAGTTCTTGGTCAGGATGACAGTCGTGAGGAAAAATATACAAACGATGAATCCGTCAAAAAAGTTGTTTTATTCTAATGTGCTAAAACCTAAGAATCGATCACTACAACCCCAATTCCCGAAACGAAATAAAATTATAATGTTTACACGTGTTACGTGAATAAAGGGCACAGCCCTCCAGAAATCTACAATAAATTAATGAGCCAACTTTTAACCGGATTAATCGCAATCAAATCGTATTACGCGATCACGAACGATGCAAAATATTCGAAATGTTAGTAAAAAAAACAATAATACACGCGATTAATACGATTAAAAGTTGTTTTATATTACTAAATTAATGAGGTTAACCCCCCTAAAAATATTCCTGGCCGACGGCCGTGTAGATTCGTAAATATGATCTCATGATATAAGCTTTGGTAAAAATTTACCAGGCACCCCAGATACACGTCAGGAGAGCCTAGAACCTAAAAACCTGAATTGAGTTTAGCTAGATACAAGAGCTGTGCTCTGTAGTTATTAAATGTCTTAAATAATAATCATTCTTAAAAACATAATATGAACATCATACAATGACTATTATGTATATTTATGTAAGCAAGTTCGAAACGCCATCTGTAACAACAAAACTATTGTCAACATTTATCGATGATTACACTCCACATTGGGATAATGATGAATTACACTCCACATTGGGATAATGATGAATTACACTCTACATTGGGATAATGATGAATTACACTCCACATTGGGATAATGATGAATTACACTCTACATTGGGATAATGATGAATTACACTCCACATTGGGATAATGATGAATTACACTCTACATTGGGATAATGATGAATTACACTCTACATTGGGATAATGATGAATTACACTCTACATTGGGATGATGATGACGAATTAATTTAATTTTGGATATTATTGTGTGTATGAAATTCACACATCACCTATTTTTTTTCATGGTTCTCGTATTCTGACGGGTAAACCCCTGGCGACGACACTGCTCGCTATCATGACGTAGTTGGTAGAACTTCGGGCCCTCGACACAGCGCGTAACAAATCCCTCTCTGCTACGGACTGGGATTTCTGTTCTACGGTTGTATCTGGAAATTTTAATACAACATACATTGATAATGGTAATGATATCAAGTCTTGATACAATAACTGAGATCAAGAGACAACATTTCGCAATATCGTAAAGATGACAATTTTGAACTTTCTCGTGACTATGATTGATAGATGGACGTAACTTAGACGTTTCTGAAAGTAATTTTAAGGGATGAAGGCCCGAATTAAAGTTACAATGGGCCCTAGTATGGCCGTAGCCCTGGGGGGGGTCAAATCTTCAGAAAGAAATTCCAGAAAGAAGTATAATATTTCATGTGTTCCATGCGTAAAAAAGGGGCACAAATACAAATTGATGTGAAATTTGCCCGGCATATTGTAATAGGCTCACCATCACATAGTACCTACAGTGTGAAATAAGGTTATACAGCAGTTAGAGACCTCTATACAGGTCTCCGGGATGTTGTTTTAACTGACCTAGTACTCCATTGCTCCACTTGGCCTTCCCCACGTAGTGCCAGGGCACCGGCGCGTCAGACGGCACGTACAGCGACACCAGCGTACTGACCACTTTGTCCACTTCCAGATCAGTCACTTCCCATAACATGCCAACCACCATTGGACTGGAATAAAAACATTTTATTTTTTTACTGGGTGTGTTTCGCGCGGAAACCCCGAAATTTAAGTTAAAATTCCTGTTTTATTTCTGACTGAGACTATTCGAGAAAATCTTTCACATAGTCAGAAATGAAACTTTTAAAAATTTAAATTTATATGTATCATTTAAATAGCAGTTAACTTTTCTATTAAGATGGATTCCAAATTGGGCTGCAATAGTCCAGTGCCAGTTAAAAGAGTACATCAGGAATTTCTGAATCTTAAGTACTTAGTTTGCCCGATCAAAGAGCCCGCCAGTCATGCCAGGGTTTTAGCGATCTGGTCGATATGCTCTCTAACTCTACAGTTTCTGGTCCACAATAATCAAGTCCCAAGTCACACGTCGACATTATTTCATTTAATGACGTAATGTCAATTCGATATCAGTGTTAAAAAATTACCTAAATACAACTTATATCACAGTAAACTATGATATAAGTTATATTTAGGTAATTTTTTGAGGTAGGCACTGCCTATTTGCCTATATGCAATGCACGCCACTGTTCGATATACGATATCGGTAAGGCTTCTTTTCAGAGTTAATTCAATATGAAATCATTCGAGGATTTATGTGGGAATAAATATATCTCTCTTTCTTCTTTCTTTCTATTTAGGAACCCAAAATTTTATTTTATTGCCAATAATGCAAATAATAAATACATGTGGTATCGAGATCAATTTGTAATGATAATATTTGTAATGATAATGATATATCGGTTAGAAGTGATTACTGTATATTTCGTACTGTAAATCATCCCTTGGCTGTTTTGAATTTGGCGGTTAAGGCAGATTCAAGGTCATTTAAATATGTAGGTAAATGAAAGGCCCGAGATGCGGTCCATGAATTTGGCGGTTAAGGCAGATTCAAGGTCATTTAAATATGTAGGAAAATGAAAGGCCCGAGATGCGGTCCTTGAGGTACACCGGAGGGGACCACCCTAACCAGTGACTTAAAACTGCGAATTTGAAAAAGTTAAAAGAGACATCGCAGTATAAGACCACATACCGTCTCAGCGATATGCCCCGCATATGCCAGCGTGGTTAAGCTTTTCAATATCGATATCGAGGTAAACGATATGATATCAAACGCCTTAGAGAAATCTGTATATATAGGATAACTGGTTAAACGAGGGACATATTCAAGAACATTGTAATTCTTGCAATGGTAGGCGGTGCCCGCGGCGCCGCAGTAGTGAGGCGCACGGACCCGCAGCCCGACAGCACGCACAGTACATACCAGCCAGCTATATGCAGATGATGGTGTGCGGCGGCAGGCGGTGCCCGCGGCGCCGCAGTAGTGAGGCGCACGGACCCGCAGCCCGACAGCACGCACACGGCGCGGCCGCGCGCTCCCTCCACTCCTGCGCCACCACATCCTCCCGCCGCTAACTGGCACCCGTCACCGTGCCCGCAGTACCTGGTGAAATATAACATAATACATTTTATTTACAAATACACGCATAAAAAGCGACCAGGGGTCGAGATGGATCAGATGGTAAAGCGCCATCAGTACTCATTACAAGGTCGAGAGCAAGATTTACATATTAAACACTTACAAGAACACGTCAGCTTCACTTAGATGTGTGATGAAGTCAGCAGCCGAGGGAGGTTGTCCGACGTGTCCGCGCCAGTTCCCGCACCAGTACTGAACGAATGACGTCATTCGGCTCTCCATGCGGTCAAGATTCTTTTCTGGAAATGAAGAAAATGTAGGAATGCCAATTTTCAAATAATTCATGTCACCACTGACTGCCAATAGGCATGATGACAAATTTTGAAATCTCCTTTTATAATGTAAGTACACGTCTACTATATCCGAAAAACACATTATTTCAGCAATAAACTAAGTTTTAACGCAAATTATTACATTTTACATTTATATTATACACTATCTGATTTGATTTAACCGCGAAAACGCTGCTCATGGCGCCATTTTGATGTCATGCCACAGCATATTTGACATAAGTTGAAGCCATAATGTACGGCGATGATTGACATTTGACTGAGGCGTGACGTCATTCGCTGTGATTGACGTTTCAGTCAACATAGCGGATTGTAGCATTTTACACTTTTATTTTATTGAAAATCTTATTAATCTTAATTTGTTTAATAAAACTAGGTATTTTTTTGAATCCTTTATGTCTATATTTACCGCTAAAACCATTTATTCTTTGATTCTTTAATACTGTCATCATGCCTATTGCAGTGGCGGTACCTTCATATAAGCCCAAAAGCCCGGCATGCCTTACTAAAATGCTCGATAGAGAATCAATATCAAACCCGAACTATTTAAAAGTTCGCGCGCTTAATTCTTATCAAAATAACACAAAGTATCTACCTATACCACACTACTACACATCGCGATTGTTCGCGCGCAGAGTTTCGCATTTGCAGCATCTACATACAGCTATCTCGCTTACACGCACGGGCTTTTACCGGGCTTTCAAATACTATCTCTGTCACTTTCGCACTTATAGCGATGTGCCGTATAACGAGTATATACCTTGTGAGTCTACAAATCGATCAGTATGGAAGATTTAAGCCGTGCATGCGTATGAAGTTGAACGCGTATGCGTGACCTTGTCACCTTGCCAACTCTGCAGTGTTGCCGTTTTAGCGACGTTGTGAGATCTTGGAGATTTTTAACGAGTTTGGAGACATTTTTTAAGATTTAGCAACAACAAAAACTAGCGACTTTTTAAAATTATTAATAGTTTCGAGTCACGTGACACATACATTAAAAATTATGAATTTGTTTATCGAATTAAATGTATTTACGAGTTATTAATATTATTTTCAAAAATACCAAAGAGTCAAATAAAATACATTATATCATTATAGCTAAGTTTCATATTTTATTTCCATCAGTGTCAAATACCCTATTGCGACATTTAGCTAGATTTTTCATATACCTGGCGACTTTTTTTGCCTAAATGACAACACTGCAACTCTGCGTAAGTACCGAGTGCAACTCACTTCAGTTTCATTTCATTTGCTTGAGTGGGAAAAGTTTTGTTGTTAAAGTTTTTTGTGTGTTTTCTTAGTATTTCTCAGAGGTAATTGTACCTTGTGAGGATTTAAAATGCGTTCAAGTTTTGATTGGCGAAGATAAGGTAAAATCTTTAAACTTTGCTCAGAAAAAACAGTTAATTTCTTCATTAAATTTTCGTTTATGCGATTTACTAGTCTGAGAAATACACAGATTTGTGTATTTCTCAGACTAGTAAATCGCATAAACGAAAATTTTATAGATCAGTGTATAAAACTAGTTGGCTGTTCGCACACTTATAAGAAGTTGTATTGCTGGTGCTGCATATGTTTTTCGAATGAAGATTCCGAATATATCTGGTTATAATGATTTAAATAACATATCGGGCGCCATTAAAAGGCACGAAAATTCCCATAAACACCTGTGTGCAATGGTTTCTTTCGGTAATTTTGGTAGACAACGAATTGAGACATCTACATCACGCCAGTTATCTGAGGAAATTTCAAAATATAACACGCGCGTTGATAACAACCGTAGTGTATTTCAAAGATTAGTCGATATTGTTTGTCATTTAACACAACAGGAACTTCCTTTTAAGAGGACATGATGAGTCCAAAACTTCATTAAATAAAGGCAATTTTTTAGAACTGGTCTCGTTAATTTCAAAATACGATGTCGTTTTAGAAAAGCATATACAGCATCAGGAAAGTGACAAACCGGGGCCGAGAAGAAGACGGATGAATTCAGTTTTAATTTATTGTACCTAACCAGTAGTTTATGAGAAAATTGCGATGATACATACGTAGGTATCTACATACTCCGTTGAAAACTGAACTTTCTTTTTTTTGAAATCGGTTAAAATTTTATTGGGCTTGCCTTATTTTGAAACCCTAGGCACGCCACTGGCCTATTGTTTCACACCACATTTAGTTATCAAGATTGCCTTCAACATTTGCCGTCATTACTTGAACCAAAAAAATGCTCTTGCTGGTAGGTAATTTTAAAATTACTCTTCAGACAGAATTACCAATAGGGTAATAATAGGCATGATGACAGTATGAAAGAACCAAAGAATAAATGGTTTCAGAGGTAAATATAGGCACAAAGGATTCTAAAAAATTACCTAATTTTATTAAAAACATTAAGATTAATAAGATTTTCAATAAAATAAAAGTATAAAATGCTGCAATCGGCCATGTTAACTGAAACGTCAATCACAGCGAATGACATCACGCCTCAGTCAAATTTCAATCATTGCCTTACATTATGGCTTCAACTTATGTCAAATATGCTGAGGCATGACGTCAAAACGGCGCCATGACACCCAGCACCGTTTTCGCGGTTAAATCAAATTAGATGGATTAAAATGCAATAATTTGCGTTGAAACTTAGTTTATTGCTGAAATAATGTGTTTTTAAGATATAGCAGATGTGTACCTACATTATAAAAGGAGATTTCAAAATCTGTCATCATGCCTATTGCAGCATAGTTTAGCTTAGATTTTTATTTTAGAAAAGGTTTGCATGTAATTTTTTTCATGTTATTGACAAATTAATCGTATTTCTTTTAGATCTAGGAAAAAAGAAAAAATAATTATTTTGACGCGTCTCGCAGTCGACTGTCCGCGACGCCTGTCCTAATATTTTATGACTTTTACGAACTGATACCCTACCTGGATTGATGACGTATCTGCCAACGTCACACTTAGCAGCGAAGTACCCGTCGATGACGTCACTTTGGTGTATCTTGTACAGGTAGTATAGGAAGTGGATGTTCTCCATACGGGAGACTGGCTGATGGTATAGTATGGGAAGCGTCTCCCATGGGAATGTGTCGAGCATCTGAAATTAATGATTATATTAACTCCATATATCAATTATTGTTTACTCACTTCCATTTATCTCGAACTCGAATGGAGCACTGAGTCATGGACTGAGGCCGGCGAAGTCGCGAATCAAGCGGGCTCGATGTCGGAAGTAAGTTTTATATGAGGTGGACTTCAGAGCTAGTTTCCAAGAACTTCGCCAGAACTTCTCTATTGAACTTCGGGCGAATTTTGATAGCTTCAAGTACATGTATGTTTTCAAAATTAGCATATAATAATATCCTTTATCGAAAATGTGAAGTGACAGGCTCTGGACAGCTGCGACAGCTGTCCGTCCGTCCGTCCATTGCACGCCTGCAGGTCCTCTACGCCACTGTCCACCGTATTCAAACTACGGATACAGTTTGAAACGCGACATCGCTGCAGGCTTAGCTCATATCTAAGGGCTCCATTCGAGTTCGTACTAGTAGGGCGCTCCGAAAAATTGACTTGAGTAACACAACCGTAAACATTACTTGATATGCCTCACGAAAGTTATTATACAAGAGCTCCATATAATTGTTTAGGGTTAAAAAACACAGTTAAGTAACTTTTTACAAAGTCTTCAAAGAAATGGCAAATAAACATCCAAAGAAAATGTTATTATGGTAAAATCATAATATTGACAGTTTCAGCTAAAAAAATAAAGGCTTTAACTCACCTCATCCACAATTAATATAACTGGATGTCTCTGAGCCTTCTTGAGGCCAGCCCATTCATCATTGTCTCTAACTTGCGAAGCTGCCTGAGAGAATGCCCTAATACCATCCACAAGACTAAAATGATGCAGCTTTTCAAAACTTTTCGACAAACACTTCAAACATAGTTCATTCAAAAATCTAAACTCTTTGGTGCAACTGCCGCATTCTGGATTCAAAACTTGTCTAACATCCTCTGTGTTGCCACATTCTGTCAAAATTCTTCTGATGCATGATTTTATTTGTTGTGATTGCAACACTTGGCTACATTCTATTAGGTTGTAGAGAAGGATTTTTTGTTTTTGCGTCAGTCGGATGAAGCTAAAATGGAAATAAAATATGATGTTTGAATTCAATAAATCGAATTGCCTTTTCCCTCAAGCAAGGGACTGTCAAGTTGTAAACAACACTGAATACAGTTGTTGCCTGCAAGTTTACGATAAAATCGGCAGGGTCCAATCGCCAGGCGCAATCTGGTGGAAGCGCAGTAACAGCGTGCTGTGTCCATCACTCCTTTACATTCCGTAAATAGAGCTATCTCGCTCGCTCAGGGACCGAGAACAGCCAGTGCCATCAATGTTTCACGGTCTTGTTGATTATCCTAACAATTTATTTTTTGTATGTTAACACTTTACAATACACAGTTGTATTGTATTGATATTGGTCATTTAAAAAGGATAACTTCAGTTACATTACGAGAACTGTACTGACTAGCAGTGTATGCATACCAAAATTACCTCACCAATCTTGCATTGTTTAAATCAAAATCAAATCGGTTTGTTTGCGAATGAAGGTACATAAAGATGCTTCACAAGGTTTGTTGGAGTGTCATATTCAGAATCTAGTATTCTTCATCTTTATGTGCAAAATATTACATATAACACAGGTTTAAATTACTTTAAATACGTTAAATTAAGCGATTCTATGGCAAACTAGCATATACAAATAATTGAAATTCAGTAGAGACTATTTTAAAACTATTGAAGACAGCGATAAGAATTATTCAGTACCTTATCTATAGTTAAGTAATTTGCTTGTATGTATCAATCACCCAAAAACAAAAAACAACTTGTGTAAAATTGGAACAGATTACCCAAAGAAAATGCATTTAAAAATAGACTGAGAGAGATAAAATTGTGTGTAATGACTAATGTTATTAATCTTAATGTGAAGTGACTTTCAACACCGTGTTTGTGACTGTGACATAGACACATTAGCACCCTGCTGCTTATCTATAATAATAAAGTATTAATACATACCCCCAATCCAATATGGTGGTGTCAACTAATTTAACAACTTTCTCCTTCCAAGTCTTGTCCACTAGTTTGCCGGTAAGCAAGCATCCCCATCCCCCAAGCCATTCTTTATCCATCACATTGATTACACTCTGAAAATAATGTTGCATTTTATTATTTTGAATTTTTTATGAGTGGGATAATATGAGGAATAATTCTTTGCGTAAAACATCTTGAGTGTTGAGAATTTAACTGTGAAGCTGCGTGTGATCAAAGTAATTATTATTAAGTTTTGTGTGAAGGTCTGTGGTTCGAAATATAGTAAAAAAGTGCCGCCATTATCCATGCACAACTAAGTCGTTAAAAATTTCGTTTTGTTAATGCTTTTCAAAGATTTATCTTGAATTATTAAAGTAATTGCATTCTTTACGACATTGTATTAACTCCAAAATTAGTCGTGTCGGTTCGATCACCTGTATAGGGACTGAATAGACGAGAGAACTATGACGTCGCCAATTTTTTTTTTTTTTAAATATGGATGCAGAATTCGCGGTGGTGAGCAGAGGTCGAGATGACTTAGTGATCAGAGCGCCTGGAGTATTTATCCGGGAGGCGCAGGTTCGGATCCTGTTCACGACCGTATTCTTTTTCCATTTAATATTGTAACTTTAACATGAACTGCTGCCAATGAAGGTGAGGTAGAAGATATTTGCATGGACAATCCTGAACCAATTCAACCTGGGACGGCAACTATGGCGAAACGAATAAATGTTTACTATTTTATTACATTTGTGTTGTTAGTACATAATATGTAAATGTTTTCATTTATGATTTCCAAAGATAGCGGAACTCCAAGAACAGTGGAGAAATAAGATTCAAATGGATACATAAGGTGACCCTTATGATAACGATTTATCGATTCGATCGATGTAATAAAAACTATTAAGAATTTATTAACTGCCATGTGCAGCACTAGGTAATGGGCGGGGCCTACGCCATTTTAGTGTTTTTTTTGGCGCACCAAATAATTGTTCTGTTCATGTCCTCTACTTCTTTAGTCATTGGTACCACCCCCCTATATTTGTCCGTTTACAAAATAAGTTTTAGAATTAGGTATCAATTTGTTTGATATTTTATTTTAGACGTTGAAATTGGATATTCGGTTATGTGACGCGTTTGTTTGTCATCATAGTTAATGTGAACTTTTCAAGAATTTCGGACCTTATCTTACCGTTGTTGCCTTTAACCCTTTTTTATTTGTGTCGTGTGAAACTGAAACGTTTTATTAAAAACTTACTTGCAAAATGCCAAGATGTAACAGAAGAACTATTGGAATCATTTTGTTATATGTTTAGGAGGTGAAAAAACAGCTACATGTAAATATTGTTACAAAACAGTGTCATTTAAAGGTACTTCGACTAATTTAAAGAACCCATTTAAAATTAGCAGGGGCAGATTATGGTGTTATAGTTAATCGTAGTGTAGTTACTAAGTCTGAAGATAACATTGGCATTGATGATTCAACTGAAATGAAATATAATCCTCCTGGCAATAGTTCAGATGATGAACCCCCAAATAAAGTACAATGCATGATGTCGTCCTTTCCTTCAGAGAAATTGAGACCACTAGACAAGATGGTCATTGATAAATGCTTAGTTAAGCTGTTAACATATGACTGTCCTTTTTTAAATAGTCGAGGATGATGGGTTTAGAGAATTTGTGTGCAAGAAGACCATTTCTACGTCATTGCTGCCTTCGATATATGAAGAACGAGTGCTATATTTTAAAAATTTTTGGAAAGAAAATGCCGAAAGTGTGTGCCTAACACTTGACTGTTGGTCATCAGAGTCCATGAATCAGCAGTACATGGGAGTTACAGCCCACTTCTTACTTACAAAAGATTTGGAGTTGAAATCTTGATGTCAGCTATGAGGCGCCTAGAATTGCGCAGGAGTTGGAAATGATCACTAAAGCATGGGGAATTTCAGATAAAATTAATTTTATATTATCATACAATGTTCCCAATATAGTATTGGGTGTTCTTAAATGAATTCGTTTTGGGTGTTTTGAGCGCAAGATAAAGCTAGTGGTCCAAAAAGCTTTAGAGGTTAGCAAAGACATGCTTGATAAGGTCAACAAGATAGTCATGTACTTTAAGAATAGCAGCACAAACAAGAATAAGCTTATAACATATCAATTAAATAATCAAAACATTGAGCAGCCAAAGACATGAATTAAAGCAGTCCCCACTATGTGGAATTCAACATTCCTGATGCTGGAGCGGTTTTATTCTTTAAAAGAGGCAATACAGGCCACAGTTCCTACTGCAAATGATTCTTTACCCATAATAACCGATGAGGAATGGGAATACATTGCAGAAATGTGTATATGCTTAATGGATGCAAATAAATACAATATCTAGCTACTTCCACAAAATTGAGGGTAGTCATGCATTAGCTGTGCACCGCCCACCCGCCCGCAAATATATGCACATACGCAAGCGCCACCGAGTGGCGGACACTGCACGGACTAACAGCTCCTGATGATGTCCCGTGGGGGGGCGAAACACGTGTACAGTAGTTGGTGGTAGTCGCAATTTTCACCGCTTGCCTATGTGCATATATTTGCGGGCGGGCGGGCGGTGCACAGGTAATGCATGACTACCCTCAATTTTGTGGAAGTAGCTAGATATTGTATTTATTTGCATCCATTGTAATGGACTTCCGCAAAGTAACGCCTGAATCTATTCAATATGTACATGCTTAAAACCATTTAACGAGGTGCGCAATGCAATGAGTGAAGAAAACTATGTCTCAGCAAGCACTGCTATGGTTTTAAGTACCAGCATAATTTCTATCTGTAACGGACTTAACAAACAAGATTTTTGCCCTCCAGTCACAGATAAGGTAGAAAATTTTTAAATTATATTGAAAAAAACAGTTGGGGAAATTCATAGGAACAAACATGTTGGTATGTGCACTCTTCTCGAACCCCGATATAAGGATGTTCCGTTTCCTAATGACAATGGTTAAAACATTTTTACTTACTCTTATGAAAAGTCATGAAACTGATGATCCAAAGCCAGCAGATCAAAGCGAGCAAACCGCCAACAGTGAAAATTGTTCAATATGGGATGAATTGGACTCAAAAGTTAAATCGCCCAAGACCGCAAAGAAAAAATGCACAGAAGAATTAGAGCTGTATATGACAGTGGCGGTACCTTCATATAAGCCCAAAAGCCCAAATGCCTTACTGAAATGCTCGATAGAGAATCAATATCAAACCCGAACAATTTAAATGTTCGCGCGCTTAATTCTTAACAAAATAACACAAAGTATCTACCTATGCCACACTACTACATATCGCGATTGTTCGAGTTTCGCAGTTGCAGCATCTACATATAGCTATCTCGCTTACACGTACGGGCTTTTACGGGGCTTTCAAATACTATCTCTGTCTCTTTCGCACTTATAGCGATGTGCCGTATAACGAGTATATACCTTGTGCGTCTACAAATCGATCAGTGTGGAAGATTTAAGCCGTGCATGCCTATGAAGTTGCACGCGTATGCACCTTGCCAACTCTGCAGTGTTGCTGTTTTATCGACGTTGTGAGATATTGGAGATTTTTACGAGTTTGGAGACTTTTTTTAAGATTTAGCAACAATAAAAACTAGCGACTTTTTAATATAATTAATAGTTTCGAGTCACGTGACACATAGATTAAAAATTATGAATTTGTTTATCGAATTAAATGTATTTACGAGTTATTAATATTATTTTCAAAAATACCAAAGAGTCAAATAAAATACATTCTATCATTATAGCTAAGTTTCATATTTTATTTCCATCAGTGTCAAATACCCTACGCGACGCTAGATTTTTCATATACCTGGCGACTTTTTTTGCCTAAATGACAACACTGCAACTCTGCGTAAATAGTTCCTGACACCCGAGTGCAACTCACTTCAGTTTCATTTGCTTGAGTGGGAAAAGTTTGGTTGTTAAAGTTTTTTGTGTGTTTTCTTAGATTTTCTCAGTGATACAATTGTTTTGGTGACTTACAATTGAGGTAATTGTACCTTGTGAGGATTTAAAATGCGTTCAAGTTTTGATTGGCGAAGATAAGGTAAAATCTTTAACTTTGCGCAGAAAAAACAGTTCATTTCTTCATTAAAACCGACGCCTAATCTGTGTATTTCTCAGACTAGTAAATCGCATAAAAACGAAAATTTAATAGATCAGTGTATAAAACTAGTTGGATTGTTGGCTGTTCGCACACTAATAAGTTGTATTGCTGGTGCTGCATATTTTTTTTGAATGAAGATTCCGAATACATCTGGTTATAATGATTTAAATAACATATCTGGCGCCATTAAAAGGCACGAAAATTCCCATAAACACCTGTGTGCAATGGTTTCTTTCAGTAATTTTGGTAAACAACGAATTGAGACATCTATATCACGCCAGTTATCTGAGGAAATTTCAAAATATAACACGTGCGTTGATAACAACCGTAATGTATTTCAAACATTAGTCGATATTGTTTGTCATTTAGCACAACAGGAACTTCCTTTAAGAGGACATGATGAGTCCAAAACTTCATTAAATAAAGGCAATTTTTTAGAACTGGTCTCGTTAATTTCAAAATACGATGTCGTTTTAGAAAAGCATATGCAGCATCAGGAAAGTGACAAACCGGGGCCGAGAAGAAGACGGATGAATTCACTTTTAATTTATTGTACCTAACCAGTAGTTTATGAGAAAATTGCGATGATACATACGTAGGTACCTACATACCCAGACCAAAACTGAAATTTCTTTTTTTGAAATCGGTTACAATTTTATTGGGCTTGCCTTATTTTGAAACCCTAGGCACGCCACTGGTATATGAAAGAAGCCCCCATAAGTAGAAAAGATTGTCCATTGAAGTGGTGGCGCCATCACAGCTGTGTTTACACACAATGCAATGTTGTGGTAACCTCGGTCCCGTGTGAAAGGGTATTCTCAAAAGCGGGTCATATTATAAATGAACGACGAAATCGCCTTACATCTCTAATACCGCAAATCATATTTTTGAATGTAAATAAAATTTTAATAAAACCAACCACATAATAAGATTAAAATAAAGTTACTTATTAAAAAATCTACCTCATTAATAAATGTTTTATTGACATAAAATAACTGTCGGACCCCTACCGACTGGGAATCGAACCGAGGTACTCATGCTCGGCAGCCGCACTTGGGACCACTAAACCAACGGGGCAGATTCATATTTTTAACTATTATTAAAATTAACAGTTAATTTTAACAATAAAATTATATTTTTAATCTGTCTGTTGTTTTTTCATTCCTTCCTTCGATTCATAACTTATTTCAAACAGAGTACATATAGGTAAAAATCTATTGAGACTAATAAGCTGCTTGCGTCATATAGTGCATTGCACTAGTTAAAATGGAGGCTAAATCAATTCCCTCGTTTAAATGATCTCATTGAAGATGAACGCCACTATATGGTACTTTGTATTGAAGTTAGATAGTTTTTCAGACCCACACTTGTCGTAATATAACCGGGCATGTTTGAAGTTAAATTATTCCAAACAGCCGCGCAGGTAAGTACAGTTGTATAGAAAAGCGTTATCGTGCTAAAATATTTAAATTTGTTAAGAAAATCAACATGATCGCCAAATATTTATGACAGCGACTGTTCACGGCGCACAGTGGATCGTCTCCATACAAGAGGTTGGACATAGAATCAAAAACTGAAGAAGAATTTAATTTAAAAAATAAATATATAGTTGCATTCCTCTATTGCAAAACAACAAAACTTGTTACTACGCTTTTTCATTTGACTCGCATTTTAGGAGCAAATCGATGAAATCTGTTATTTTTGTATGGAAACGTACACAAAAATGTCTGTATTCATGATTTGCTTGTTTCGATTTGCTTTACTGTTATTTACCTATTTTATGCCACATTTTCTTCAAGGACACATGGTGCCCCCAAAGTGCTCCTTCCGAAATATTTTGCCTATAGTAACTATATTTGTTATTGTATTACTGATGGAATAGAGGTACATTTAGTATACTTATTACTGGTATTATTCATAACCAAGCAGTTCCTTAAATAACAGGTGCATTAATGAGTACTTTAATGACTTATTAACGCTTTTGTAGCAATATAACAAAAGCGTTAATAAGTCATTAAGTAACGACTACCCTAATACTTAACGTACTTAATCTAATTAGGTATTGTAATTACTATGGTTACAGCCCTTAAGCTCTGCATTGTGATTGGCTCATGTCATCATTAGTTTATCAAATTCATTGCTAGTTGCAAACTTGCTACCCTATATATATTAGTATGTTTTGCAAATATAATTCAGATGTAATTACAACCTCTACTAAGTGTTGTCATTATGGCTTTCCGTGGGTTATCTACTTACCTATCTAGATCTTTATGTTGCTCTTCGTAATCATAAAAATCTTCGTGACTATGATAATTTATTTAATACATTGAAGTCGAAGTGGTAGGCAGAAGAGTAAACAATTGTACACCCACATTTCACCAATAAAGTTATTAAGTCCCATGAAATAAGTGGTGAACCTAATGCCATCTACCGGGTACAATTCTGGGGCTGCTAACAGCAAAACCCAATAGCATTACCGGGCTTGGAAATCGAACCCAAGACTTCATGCGCTCTATGTGAAATATGCACGAGTGCTGAGCATGAGATTCTGTGTTCGATTCCCGGGTCGTGCAATCTGCTGTTTAGTTTTCCTGTTAGGAAACTCTCATTAGTAGCCACGCCACGTACACGGGACTTAATAATTGCATTGGTGAAATGTGGGTGTACAACTATCCTCTTCTGCCCAACCGTTCGGGTACACAGGTGTGATGTTACGATGTTACGTCATAAGTAATACCTTCATCCGCAAATCGATGTCCTCTCGTCTGCTCCAATAGTTCTGCACAAGACGTTTGTTGTTCAAGAACTGGGCATTATCTATAGTCTTGTAGTTTTCATCCAGCAATGAGTACAACTCAGTGAATAAAGGCTTCTCGCCTTCTGAAATTTAAATAATAATATATTAAAAAAAATTAATCGCCAAAATGTATGTACGCGCATAACTTCCGAACGACTGCACCAAATTGGATAATTCTTTATGTTCAGTATTGTCAGGACAATACACACACAGGTTGTTTAAAAAAATATTTTTTAATCTATGAAAAAAAAATTTTTTGTTAAAAAAAGTTTGCCGGGTCAGTTAGTACTTAATTAATAAATAAATTTCTTTATTGCTATAAAAACCGATTATAGGAAAATGTGAGACCCAGGCTGCAGAGCCTGTATTTCAAGAACAAAGTCAAAATTTCTTTATTCAAATTAGGCAAAAAATTTGTGTCGTCAAACATTAAGACAGCCCCCAAAAAAGCCCAACCTTCACCGCTTCCTAGTGTTTTAGCTGGGAAGAAGAAGCGGCGCAACAAACTTCCTAGCAACACGTCTATCTGTATCAAAATTATTTATAGATTCTATACAAATCTAAAATTGAATATATAAAAAATAATTGTATCAATTGAGATAAAATGTCTAGGGCACATGTTAGCTAGCGCGAGCCTAAGTACCAACGTATAGAAATATTAAATTAATCAAGAATAAATTTAAAATTACCGAAAGCCTCCAATCTAAAACTATTTCGTGTGAAGGTGAACACCACTTGAACCAGTGTCTTCTTCCATTTAGATTACAATTGGGCAAGTTAAATTTTTCTTAATTTATAATGTTTTTTAATTCTTTTTTATTTTCACCTCTCACCACTAGATGTTTCATCCCGTATCGCCCGCGATTACAAACACAAATCTTATATGCTTAACACCAAGACCCGGAGAAATAATCTGTAGATCATACAAATATTTGGTCTGTGCTGGCATCGAACCCGCGTCACGCGGTGCAGCACCTGTTTTACTGCGCCAACGGTGCCATCTTAAGTCCTTCACAAACTGAGAAAATTTGATCAGTTCTCTATCTGAGGTCTTGTGGGAATTTGTTGATCTGAAGGCGAGGAAGACTATCCGCTCGTGATAATTTTTTTAACTAGTACGAGTGGATAGGGTGACTTAGTCTAATGACAATCAATACTCACGCCGCTTTTATAATGTAATAACATAAGATCGATCTTAGACCAAAATTGTTTCTTATTAGATAGTACTTTTAATCATGTAACTGTTTTTGTGGTGAGACAGCGCGGTTGGCGCAGTGGTCGAGAGACCGACCGAGTCGCAGGTTCGATTCCTGCACGGAGCAAATATTTGTACGGTCTACAGATAACTGCTCCGGGTCTGGGTGTTTGTGTGTTCCTAGTGTGGGGCAAAGTTTTTTAAAACAAAAAAACGATTTATTTATTTATTTATACTTCCTTAACTGGGCTCTGTCGTTAACATGGATACAGTCACACCTCAAAGAGTGACCGTATATATCAGAAATGTATATTGCAAGACAAAATCCTAATCCTAACTTCCTAACTAATATTATAAATGCGAAAGTAAGTTTGTTTGTTTGTTTGTAACCTTTTCACGCCTAAACCACTGAACCGATCATCCTCAAATTTTGCTTAATATGTTGCCAGGTATTCAGAAACGGACATAGGGCCATACCTTTCATCCCGAAAAATAGTACTGATCCCGAGGAAAACAACAATAACGTTCTCATGATAATAGATGGCGCCACGTGTCTTTGGAATCATGATTGAATTTTAAATTTAAGTACCTAATACATTTTGTGAGTCTAGAGTGTCGATAGACCGTTTTTACCTCCTAATAAACGCGAGCGAAGCCGCGGGCGAAAGCTAGTTAAACAATAAACCTAAAGATAAATCTTTGAAAAGCATTAACGTATGCTTAGCGAACTCTTAAAGTACATAATTATATTAAATGAAAAAAGAATACGGTCGCGAGCAGGATTCGAACCTGCGCCTCCTGGATAAATACTCCAGGCGCTCTGACCACTAAGCCATCTCGACCTCTGCTTACCACCGCGAATTCTTCATCCATATTTTAACACGTCTTTTGCCGACGTCATTGCTATCTATTCAGTCCCTATACAGTCTTTTCCCATTTAATATAATAACTTTAATTAAACCTAAACCTTACCCTTAGTAACATTAGCAGGTATATGCACCGTCATAGGTCCCAGCCCAGTGTCCTCCAGGTAGTCATTAGTGAACATGCTTAAGAAAATGGAGTCTACCTCCGTTCTGTACTCCAGCAATGGCTTCAAGTTTTCATTAGGATTATATGGTACAGTTAACTGTAGCACAGTCCATTCTGAAAATTAATATTATTGATGTGTGGAACTCTGAAGTTATAAATTTTTGCGGAAAGAAAAATAGTCGAAGGATTTGAACCTGTGCCACGTGGATCTCTGCTTACTAACCAATAATAATAAATAAAAGCATACAAAGGTTATTTGTGATGGGCTTAGAATTACAAAAACGTATTAAAAATAAAACATGATGTACACACAAATTGTTGTTTGGAGCACTGCTCCCCTAGCTAGATCACCGAGTAACCTGTATTAAGGGGCAATCTATGCTCACGGTTCGTCCTATAGTGACATTATCGCACCTATACCTATCGTGATTATGATTCAGAAGTGACCGAAGTTCAGAAGGCAGTAAAAAGGTATTTAGGACAAGATGGAGGACTGGAGGATGAAGACCTCTCTGGAGGACATCACCTCCAGAGAGGTCAGGTGGGGAGAGTAATACTCACAACTGGCCCGCTTGTATGACCACCATACCTATTCGCTATCTTGGTCACCAACAAATTGATGGATCACTTTGAAGTACATTGTGGCGTATGTTTTAACTTATCTATTTATGTATTATTTACTATAAAGTGACCATCAATTCCATGTCAACCAAGATAGCCAATACACCTGCAGATGTACGATTTATGAACATGAACCAAGCAAAAAGAGGATTAAGGATCGTAGCAATTTGGGTTATGGCGTTTTGTAGTTTCTGCTTAGTCCCATGGGAAAAAAGTTTATGTACTATCGCGGACACTCTTTACCACCACTAAGTTCATTTTCGCTTGCACTAAAAAAATAGAAGCGTTCTGTAGCCCCGCCAAGGTCAAATTGGATCATCCTTAAAATTCACAAAAAGTACATGTAATGCGTCTCAACAGCAAATTGCAACTAATTATGTTCTCGCTTTCCTAATAGGCGAACATTATAAGGGGGCGTGTGCCGGCGCATGATTTACACTTCTTTTTTTAAGAATTGACAAATAACATTACCTTTCGGCAATTCCTTTAGAATCTTCTGAAAGTTGTCCACATTATTATCTTTGGAGAAATGAAGATATTTCTTATGGAAAGGTACCTCTTTTTCTATAGCAAATGAGTCCAACACTTTTGTGATGTCATCTGTGCCATCAGATAACAAGTCTAAGAGCTTTGCTTCTTTCTTTGGTCTACAAAAAAAAGTAATATTAAAATAATATTTTTTTCATATACAAAGATATTTTTTTTATTACACGTTGAGGCCATGTAATGCCTATATACAATTTTTCAAGGATATATATTTAGTAGATCTGTAAATGATTGCTTGATAAATATCGCCAGGCGTCTCCTTAAGAGGTATACAAGGAGAATTGAAAATTCAATAGGAACAAGACAAGGTAGCTCAGTTGGTAGAGTGATGACACGGAATGTCAAGGGTCGCGGGATCAAGCCCCGTTTTTGTCTATTATTTTTTCAATGTTTCCTTGAAAAATAGTAATTAATAATTTTTTAAGTGTTGGTACTTAAAGAAAAACAAGTTTTAATACTTACACAGGATTTGTATCAATCAAATCTTTAATAGGTTTTATGTAACTTGTAATTTTGTGTAGTTTATTTCCTAGAACAAAAATGATAATAAGTTTCTATTATAATGTAACTACACTTTCTCCATATTTTACCATAATATGCAGTTTCAAATGTGGTCAGAATAGTCCATGCTCTTCCTTTTCAGATAACATTTAGAATTATATACTAAGGATAAAGGGTAAGGGTTAAATTCTGTGTCAAGATCATTAAAGAGTAAGAATCATAATAAAAAGAATTGCCTCGTTGGTCTAGTGGTCCTAAGCGCGACTGCTGAGCAGGAGGTCTCAGGTTCGATTCCCGGGTCAGGCAGTGTTATTGAGTTTTTCTGTTAGGGAATTCTCAGTAGCAGCCCGGGGTAAGGAATTGTGCCCGGTTGATGGCAATAAGCTCACCACCTATTACATAGGATTTAATAACAGCATACTTGAAATATGGGTGTACAATTGTCTACACCTCTGCCTACCCCTTTGGAGAATACAGGTATGATGGGGTTGTTTATTAAAAATAAAAGCGATATTTTCCTGTGTGGTCATCGCATATCAGTGGTAATTTGAGTTACGAAAACCGTCCTTACTGCTGCAACATACAGGTGCTGTCAATATCAAATTGTTACCACCAACGTCCAGTTAACCGTTCTTGCCTGTCAAATATTACATACTACCAGCGTCAGAGACTATAACTAGATAAGATATAGTCTCTAGTTAGTCACTGATGCTGATAGTGTAAAGAAATTGATATGAACATACCTGCAGCGTTTAACTGTTCATCCCTGTACACCGCCATAGTTCTTAACGAGGCTGATGATGCCTCACTCAAATGGAATGCACATCCTACGTCATCATTGTCTGCTAGACACTCCTCCGCCATTAGTTTCCTACCACCTTAAAAGGCAGAATAGTTTAAAATATCTTTACCATTTATCATAGAAATAGACAAAGAGAATTCCTCAGACTTTTAAATATGAATGATTACATTTTCATATGAAAAATTTAGTTACAAACTGGTTTACTATATAGTTTGTTACAGAATTTATTTAGAAGCTAATATTAAAATATAGTTTCAAATATTTAGTAATGCAGAAAAACTTACTTTGGTAATTCGGTCCATTAGGAGTCGATGGTACATCATTTACATATTTATTCAATATGTTTTTGAACAGCGGCTTTGTAAAGTTAATTTCATTGGTAAAAATATCAAAGTCATCCATTTTTTAAGCAATAAAAATATACTTTTAGATATTTTGTTTTCTTAGTGTTTGAAAATTCAAATTGACTTTTCGAGTGAGCGTTTCAGGTTTTCAACTTAATCAAGTCAACGTTGTATGCTTTTGCATATTTTATTCTTGTCCCTTTTATATTATTGGCATAAACAAGGATGGAAAACACATATGTAATGAAACTGACAAAAAAGTATATTTCGGAACGCGATTCATAATTTTGACATTTGTAGGAAATCCGTTATTACGTTCCAATTTACACAGAAAACTATTATAAGCATTAAAGATTATGTATTAAATAAGCATTAAAGATTTCAGAAAATAGTATCAATATATTATCCAGTATTATCATGGAAATATTAATTTGTTTATTCAGGTACATAGTAATAGAACCATATTATTAATTGCATGTTGATTAATTGCAATTAGTTTGTCGGTATGTACCTATACCAACAAGCTTTCTATTTGCCGTAAGTACACGAAGACGTAAGAATATTAATTAACCAATGCCATTGATATTCCATGTATTGTACAAACCGTCTCTAGTACCTATTGTAGCTTGTTCAAATATTGAATATTTTATATGTGGGTACTTACAGCGTTTTATTTAACACCTACAAGTAAAACCAACAGCGAGAGGCCTAGTAAGTAAGTAGGTAGTCAAAATAATAGGAGGTGCTTTCCTTTTCACAATCATGTTAATCGACTGCTTAGGGCCTATAGGTAAGCAGACTTCTTTTAGGTTTACTAACTGCGCTACTACGCTAGTACCTACTAGGTCCCATAAAATACCAGTTGGTTATGAAAAAGTTTATTCAAGAAGTCTGGGAAGGTACCCCTAAATAAATTGTATAAATAAATATCTTCTCTAACATTGACATATTTACGCACCATTGTTAAGGTAGAATGTGATAGGACTATAATTACTATAACACCATTATGTAACCATATTTCTTGTAAATAAAGGATTATTATTATTATTAAGGAAAAAACTGACTGAGATACAATGATGGATTATTTAATTGCTGATATGGATCAGCGTGGACAAATAAAAGTCTTTTAGCCTGGGGGGAATCGAACCGACTTCGACTGTCTGATTTATCCCTACTAACAATCTAATTTTTTTTTTGTTCCGGGTTGTGATTATATTTCTGAGTTATAAGTTGTGGAAAAAGAATACGGTCGTGAGCAGGATTCGAACCTGCGCCTCCCGGATAAATACTCCAAGCGCTCTGACCTCTAAGCCATCAAAACCCTGTGCGGTTGGCGCAGGTTCGAATCGGGCTCACGATCGTATTCTTTAGCCACAAAAAAAATTATAACTTTTGAGTTCGCTAAGCGTGCGATAGTCCTTTTCAAAGATTTATCTGTAACTATTTGTGCCCCGCAAACGTTGTTCTGCCATATAAATTTTCTGGAGACCCTTACTGGTGGTATAAAAAATTATAAAAATCGGTAATACCGTTTCCGATTAGATCACATATAACAAGAATTGAATCCGCGACAGGTGGTGCAACAGCCGGTTTCTCGACCACTGCGCTGACCGCTCAGTCATTTAGAATAGATAACAATAGAAATCTTAACATTATTTTTCGAAAGCACTTGTCTCTCTAATAGCTATCTATAAACAGAATAGATAAAACTACCTATATAAAAGTTTTTTAATTATTTTCGAGTAGGTACTGCTAATCAGTGGGAAATCAGAGAATACTTTGATTTGTGCTTTTGGAAACAATAATAGACCATAGATACTTTACAACTTTTTATTTATAATAAACATAAACAATGCGCAAATTAGTTAACCGTCAATTTGCCACATTACAATAATACAGACTTTCACGTCGTAAGCAATTATACTGTTGGTAAGTAGGGTAAAATAAAAGTTTCTAATGATTTTTAAGGTAAAAATAAACTGAAAATGGTTACGCTTATATTGACTAACAAAATGCTCCTTACAAATACTTAGTACAAAAAAATATTAGTGGCACTGATAAACATTCTACAAAACGATACAAAATGTGTAAAAGAACACAGATTATTTTCGTAAATTGTGCAAATACTTAAGGCACAAAATGTATAAGTAGGTAATAAAAAAAATGTAATTCATTAGCTTAAAAAGTGCCTAATAATTTCATTGTAACAAACCATTGAGGAGGTAAATTTGAGTACCTATGAGTTACGGTAAAATGCAAACAGCTGAAGTTTTTTTGCATTTGCTAAAATGTTCACGAATCACGCGTGATCGTGAATGCTATTTCTAAAAAAAGGATACAATACTGATGAATAATACATAATGGAGTAGCTACACCGGTATACTGCCTTATTAAATGAGGCCTAACAAGACTGAGAGAGCAACCTGTCGTATGAAACATTTGAATCATGTACCTATTAACATACTTTACTAAAACAAGTAACAAAAAACATATCATCACGTATTAAACAGCGCTAATTTACGTGTAATCGCATACCGTCGTGTATCGCAACCTAATTGTTAAGCCTCATGTAAACAAAGATAATACGCTAAACTGTAAACATGCCGAGAACCCAGTTTCATTAAATTGAACGCGAATGATGCGTTTAGGAATACGAATTGCCGAATTCAGGTCAAAATCTGACTACAATTCGTATCTACTTGTTGTAATGAACAAAATTATTGACGATATATTTATTATGCTTTTTATCAATACTACATAGTATTTATCACACATATTTATTGCGTTCAGTCAGTTGGATTGTTTTGAAATAAGTAGGTAGGTACACCTACAGGAACACTGTATTTACGGCACGCCTTCAGTAGCAATATTTTTTATCGGTGCAAAAAGTGAGGTACAGTAATACAAGCAACAGTTTTGCTATAATAATAAGCAAAAAGCATTTTAAAATATCACTTAATTTATAACACATTTCTACTTAACCATAACACAAAAATAAACTATTCGAATGAATTCAACATGTTTAGAAATAGTTTCGTTTATCTAATACGAAGTTCTTCGTAGGTACACCTCGTAAATGTGTTTAGGACCAAAGCTTTGATAGCTTCCGGAACTAACTTATCTATAAGTAGTTAGTGATTCAGTGGTAAGTTTAGTTTTTTACCTAAATATAAATCTTGTATACCAAAGTGTTATTCACAAACAACAAATCTCATCTAAACGTTGTGTTACAGAATTACTACTAAATATGTATAAAACCTACTAATTCATATATTAATTGAATATAAAGGCATTCGTCGGATATGACTCGAAGGCACATTTTTTAAAACAAAAGTTAATATATAACCTAACCGGTTATCCATCACATGTACGTTATAACGTTAATTTGCATAACTACGTAACAAACGCGATCTAACGTATGTCTCTATAACATTCTACGTGAAATAAAGTTTTAAATTGATTTCTTCAAGCACCTCGTACTACATAAAACTTCTTTCATTATCACTAACCCTATACCACTTTTTAATATTTTTTTAAACGTGATTAATATTCTACTAATAAATCTAACGTTTTATAAATATTTTACAATAATAAAAAAACTTTATTGTAAACACCTATTATTGCCCTCTTCGATATATGTTTAGTAGTGTCGATGCTACCAAACGGTTGCGTATAAATAAATAAATAGGTATATTACACTTGACTTACTAAAGATAACGGAAAGACGCTCGATCATATAGTGATTTCACAAGTTGAAAAGATTATGCATGCTTATCAAAATTTATCTTATTTACAATTCAGAATAGATCGAGAAAAAAGGCCTTGAAATCTATCACATTTAAGTTTGGGATACTTAACAGGCAATAGCCAACATAAAATAAATTACTATAAAACTCATAAAACAGCAAGTACTGTCATTTCCCGATGAAGGAATTAAGTAGCTGTTCTATTATGCGAATTACTGTTGCATTTATTCGAGTGTACGCGCTCGTCTCCGCTCAAATGAGCATATAGCGTAGGCGTTTGTACACTTGGCAATGCACGACCTCACAACACGCTTAATTTATTCTATCTCGTACAATCGCACCGCTATCATACCCCCGCAGAACTAGTTCAAAGTAATAAGTGATTTAAGATGGGCGGGGGCTGGACGAAATACCATCAAACTTAAAAAATATATAAAATGATCACATACATAAACAGTTCCGAAACTTAACCGTGGCACTCAGAAAATGGAAGTACAATGATATCCTGAGCGTCATCAAGACATGTTGTTAATGCCTACCCTTTTGCTCAAAGGGGAGGCATCGAGAATCCTCTCATTAGCTTTGTCCTCCTCTCTGAAGTGTATCCGCGTGATTACAATATCCCCCGTGCTAAGAGTTTGCGAGCCAACCTCTGTTTTCTTAGTTTCATTGAGATCATTGCACTTTACATCATCATATGTGGAATTATGGCATCTGCAGCTACAGCTTTTCTTGTCTGGTTCCCCTAAGTTCAAAATTTGGCTTAGATTGGACCAATCTTTGTTTTTGAGCAATGGCAGTGTTTGTTCCATTGTTTGTGAGAATTTATCCTCCAGCTCTCCACTGAGGGGGGCCACTGCCGACAGAATAGCTTCAAGGCGATTGATTTTTTCTACTTTATCCATGTGTGTGTCTGATAATATTTCATCCATCATCTGCATGGATTCTGTGAGGCTTGGTGGCTGTGTGGAGTGTGGAGATGATATTGGGTCTGAAGGGTTGGACTCTAGGCTAGCCATTTCATTTTCTCTTTCATCATCATCTGAATCAGAATCCTTATCATGTCCAATGGCTTCTAGTTTTTCTAATTTCTTGGAAATTTTGTGACACCCCTTCAATTTTTCTTTTTCCTCTTCTGTAAGCTCAATGTAACGAAGCAATCTTATTTCTCTGTTGCTGAGAACAATGTTTTTAGTTGTTTCAGCTAGCTTCTGCTTAAGTTCACCAACTTCTGTGTTTATTTTTCTTTGCCTCTTGCGCAGTTTTACTTCTGTTGGTTGAATATGCATAAATACTTGCTCATTGCTCAACTCTTCAAATAACTGCTCATTCTCTAGCCTAATATTGCTGGACATGTATGCATAAATTGCTGGATTGACCAGAGAAAGAACATCTGATGCAGAGTAAATTATCATATCTTTTGTCAGTGGTCGCCTTGCCCAGTAACGTTGGTCCCTGCGGTACACATTTTTCAATTGTTCCTTCATGGGATTCATGGGAGCATTATACAGTTCACATAAAGCGTTAAGACTTAAATTCTTGACTTTGTATACAGGCACGCCTTGTTGTTGTAACTGTAGCACAGCATGAGCAGCCTGTGTGTCAAAAACATTCTTCAAAACAATCTCAAACTGATTGTGCAAATTGACTGAATCATTCCTACAGTCATGTATAATTTTAACAACATTTTCACTCTCTAATAAATCCTTAATTTTACCCTCCACAACCATGCCTGGACATGCCATTATATCTAGTATGTACACTTCACCATTCATGGTGGCTATTTGACACAGTGTCAACACTCCTTTAAGGCCAAGGTTTATACCTTCGCAATCAAAAGAGACAATGCTTTTTGCATTGCGTTTAGGCAACATTATGCTCTCAATCAATGTGGCACATTCCCTTACATTAGCTATAACAGTTGTGCACTGGAGTACCTTTTGACGCCATGCTTCACCCATCACATTATTCCTTAAACTTGGGGTACCATTTGTTTCCTCAGCACTCCGAGCATTTAAATGATTGTTGACCCTATCTCTGACCATATTCTCTGCCAAATTCTTTATGACAATAGAATTGATTCTTTGCTTCAGAGTCTGGTTTGCAATATTAGCTTGAGGTCCTCGGGGAGATTCAATAGGACTGAGTATTCTGTTTGCTGGGCTATTTTTGCCATCTGATGGAGTTGGACTCGCAACTGTGGGGGGAATTGGGGATACGGGCTTTTCCTCAACCACAGGCTTTGGTACATCAGTCTTTACTTTATTAGCTTTTGCATTAAGATACATAACAGGTATTTTTGGTTTACTAATGAGTGTGACCAAGTTCGATTGAACATGGAATGAGTCTGAAAATATTTTTAAGAATGCGCTCAAATCTGAGGGTGACTTGAACATTTGATACCAATATTCTTGTGGAAAACGTGACACTATTAAGTGAAAGAGCTGGTCAACCATCACAGGCCCTTTGGCCTCTATGCACTGTGCAACATAATCTAACAACTGTTGGGCAGTGTCTGTGTTAATATTAGCTACAGGTAGATTGTGGAATTGTTCAGAATTTGTGTGTGCGTTACCTCTTCTATGATTCTCACTGACTAGAACGACGTTGTCATCGATGATCTGGAAGGTGTCCGGATGCTTCAGGAGGAAGTCCTTGAACTCCTTGATCCTCTGACCGGAGATGTGACGCACCTGCGGGGATGCCTGACTCCTGTGGCCGAGGAGACTCTTGATAGGCACCTCCGTGCCCTCGCCGTACTGGACCATCTTGCCTGCGAAGTAGTCCTTCGCTTCCTCGATATAGTCGTTGTTGGACGAGGCGCCAGCCCCGCTAGGATGCTTCTGGAACGTGTTGATATCAACATAGTCCCCGTCTATGTTGAACAACGCCGGGTATTGAGCCAGGAACTTCTTCAAACCTGACTGTGACCCGCCAGCGATTTGTCGCATCTCCTTGGTGAATCCTTTGGCACCAAACTGGCAGGAAAGATCGTGCAACGTGCGCGGCTCGCCTTTGTCGAGCAGGCGTTCCACGAAGAACAACAGAGTAAGGTTCCTAGCGAGCTCATATTCCATTGATTCCATTTCCCTGCAGTTGGTGCCAATGTGAATAACTTAAACTAAATTTTTTCTACGTATATGTGTCACCCACAACACCATGAAATTTTTCTTTTCTATCCGCACCTGAACCATAGAGTATAGAAAAAAGTGAAGAGATGTGTACTAAAACTAACTACTTATTACTCATGTCGTTAAACTAAATCGACATTAATTATTAAGCACAAGTATTAACGTGTAACAATTTTCTAATGCACATTTATCAAAGCTTTACCATCGTTCTATTGATGTATAATAGAGTATTCAAAATAGTGTTAAGATTAACAGAAAACTTCAACATAACGTCGTTAGCAATAAAATTTAGGATAAATCTTTGAAAAGCATTAACGCATGCTTAGCGAACTCTAAAGTTACAATATTAAATGGAAAAAGAATACGGTCGCGAACAGGATTCGAACCTGGTGCAGGATGAATACTCCAGGCGCTCTGACCACTAACCCATCTCGACCTCTGCTCACCACCGCGAATTCTTAATCGATATTTTAACACGTCTTTTTGGCGACGTCCTTGCTATCAAATCAGTACCTATTCAGGTGACCGAACCGACACGACTAACTTTGCAGTAGCGAATCCTATTCGCGACCGTATTCTTTTTCCATTTACTATTGTAACTTTAATAAAATTTAGTTTTTAATTTTTTGCATGCTGTGGTCTAGAAGTACATAAGTAAATAAAAAGGTGTTAAATATAATCAAATAAGCATTTATTTGATGTTAAATATTTAATAAATAATCAATGCTTATTTGATTATATTTAACATGGTAGCAGAGCGTGTAAAAAGTAACGGAAAGTGAGTAGATACCCTTAGTCAAAAAAAATGGCGAATATTAAAATCGACCCTCTAACAAGAGAACTATGACACCTGGGTAATACAAGCTGAAGCCGTTCTTGTTCGACAAAAACTGTGGAAATACCGTGGTTTGGTTTGTGGTTTCCGTGGTTAATAAAAATAAAAAAATGGAGGCGATGATCAACGACTGAGTGATTGTGACACAGATGATCAAGATGACGATGAATTGTTAGAACAAAATTTGGTCTATAGCTCAAGAAATGTTCTACAAACGGAACCAGCAAATAATGAAAGTGAATACGAATCTCTTTCCGGTTCTTTCAATGTCGATAATGATGATGAATCTGTACATGATGCTGGAGATAACCCTGCCGTTCAAATAAGGTCTTTGAGAGACGGGTCGAATATCACAGCTCCTAAACGCTATGATGATTACATTTTAGCAGCAGCTGAAGAAATTGAAAACCTTCATAAGCCTAAAGAATCTTTGACATTCAAAGAAGCGATGGACTCTCCCGACAAAGAAAAATGGCAAGAGGCCATGTTCAACGAAATTACCTCATTGAACGATAACCAAACCTGGGATCTGGTTAATCTACCCAAAGGACGAAAAGCCCTTTCTTGTAAATGGGTATATAAAGTAAAAATGAACCCTGATGGTTCCGTCGAAAGATACAAAGCCAGAATGGTTATCAAGGGCTACTCTCAGACTCCTGGAGTTGATTATGACAAAACATAAACGAGTACTTTCATGCGCTAAACGAATACTTTCATGCGCTAAAACGAGTACTTACATGCGTAAAACGAGTACTTACATGCGTAAAACGAGTACTTTCATGCGATAAAACGAGTACTTACATGCGTAAAACGAGTACTTACATGCGTAAAACGAGTACTTACATGCGTAAAAAGTCGAGTATCCAAGTCGAGTATCCAAGTCGAGTATCCAAGTCGAGTATCCAAGTCGAGTATCCAAGTCGAGTATCCAAGTCGAGTATCCAAGTCGAGTATCCAAGTCGAGTATCCAAGTCGAGTATCCAAGTCGAGTATCCAAGTCGAGTATCCAAGTCGAGTATCCAAGTCGAGTATCCAAGTCGAGTATCCAAGTCGAGTATCCAAGTCGAGTATCCAAGTCGAGTATCCAAGTCGAGTATCCAAGTCGAGTATCCAAGTCGAGTATCCAAGTCGAGTATCCAAGTCGAGTATCCAAGTCGAGTATCCAAGTCGAGTATCCAAGTCGAGTATCCAAGTACGAATACCACAAGCGCACCAAACATATTAAACTAAAACACAGTTAGCTGACATGCTAACTAAACCTCTATTCGGCCCCAGGCTGCAAGATTTGAGTTCCAGAATAGGACTGAAAAATTTATCCAAAAATTTTTAAAAGTTTCCGAGGATGTGAAGTATATATACCTCTCCAAAGAGTATGTAATATATGTGAAGTATATATACCTCTCCAAAGAGTATGTAATATATACTTCTTTTTAATGTATGGTTGCTAGGCATTATTACTATTGACATTCCAAACAATGTCTTCAAAATATATATAAATAGTGCCTAACGTATTTACCATATTCAGTATCTTTTAAACATTCAACATGAATTGTGCTTAACGTATTTTCCACATTGATTATTTATTAAATATTTAACATAAAATAAAATGCTTATTTGATTATATTTAACATTGTAACTTTAATAAAATTTAGTTTTTAATTTTTTGCATGCTGTGGTCTAGAAGTACATAAGTAAATAAAAAGGACTTATGAATTTCTGTGTATATTCTTGTATATTTTGATGAAGATGCTTAAACAAATAAAACATTAATGGTTCTATTTTTTTTAAATATGTAAGTTCCTGTGAAGGTTAAGTATGTAAAGTCAAATATATTTAATTAAGTTAAGAATTAAATGTAAATAACAAATTATTTGTAATAATATTATTGCGACATTGTATTCATTGCAAAATTAGTTGTGTCAGTCAGTCTAGATAGCAATGACGTCACCAAAAGACGTATTAAAAAGTCTGGAAGAAGCATTCGCGGTATTAATCAGAGGTCAAGATGGCTTACTTGTCAGAGTGCCTGGAGTATGTATCTAGGAAGCGCAATTTCAAATCCTACTTACGACTGTATTTTTATTTCTACAAAAATTTATAACTTATAATTTAAAAATACATTAACTTAAGAACTTCCTCTTTTTTCGTCGGGTAAAATAATAATGTGAATTGAGTTGACTAAATCGACTGACTATGTTTTTCACAGCACTTTGATCATAGAGTATAAAGATGATTTTCTTAACGGTACAAATGCATGCTCATCCGAAGTGTTTGAATTTATTTATTCTAGTACCTCCTTAAATAACTTAAAAAATATTATCTTATTGATACCCACAATTCAAAAAGAAACATTGCAAGTAATAAAGAATAATATGATGAAAATCCAACTATTCAAGTTACCTATCTATTCACCCAATGGTGGACTCCATGGATTCGTTTGTTGTCACGTAAAACGTAAACTAGGGAGGAGTTTAGGCGGGAAAATGTAAAGTGCACGTTGTCGATTTTATATTGTTTTCCAAAACTTGTGTTTCTCCGAAGTATAATGTGTAATTATGGTGGATAATTAACCATTATGTGTTCATGAAGGTGTACGAGTGTGGGCAAATTGTATAAAATTGAAAATCATGACTTTTTGTGTTCACTCCTAAACTCCATCGAAGACTCAGTAAAATTTCCACCGTTTTACTGGGGCAATAACTGCAATAACTTTTTATACTTGATTAAAAAAAGAAGGAAGTAACTGAAGACGAGGCTTTGGCCTTACTTTTATTTAAGAACACTGAAGACGAGGCGGTATGGTCTAAGACCTTAGCCTGCCCGATTAGGGCGAAGGAAATAAAAAAAAAAAAAAAAAAAAGTAAACTAGGGATGGGTAACTCAGCAAAAATGACTTGCGTCAAATCAGTAAGTCTGGCGCAGCTCACTGCGCCAGCTCTTTGAGTTAACTCATAATTGTTAATTGCGCCATGGCGCAGTAAAGTGCAACGCGTTGAGCGAGCTGCAAAGTGCACCGCGCGGCATCAGCGCCCCACGCGGTTTCAGCGCCCCGCGCTTGTTGGCATTAAGCAGCTTAGTCCAGCGAAAGTATTACGTCGGCGCAGCGATTGCGTGTGAGCATTAACGAGAGAGGTATGGGTAATTCCGGACACATCTATATCTCCGAAGATATAGATGTGTCCGGAACTTTGAGATATATATCCATCATGTCATCAATATCTATTTCATTTATGCACGTGTTGGCGCACACGTTTCCAAGAAGTTAGTTAAATCAACCGGCGCGTGAAGTGAGTTGGCGCAATTGAGCGGCGTAGCACAGTGTTACATCTCTAACTTAAACGTCATTGGTAATTGTCACTTGTCAGTGTCACTGCAATTTATTGCTAAATCGCCTATTTCTGGATTATTATTTTGATACCTGTAATCAATCCGTACTCCTTTTCTTTTCAATCACACTCCTGCAAATTGCATTAATTGTAACGTCAGAGTTAACTGTTTTGTGTTACAATATCCTACCCTAACATCATGGTAAGTAGTTTTTATTTACGAACGTAGAACTATAACACCCCTTTTTTCCCATTGATTTACAATATACATCCCCTTACACGTTACAAAGGCTGGTTAGAGAGTCGCCTTGGGGGCGGAGGTCAATTCTGAGTCTCTAGTCTTGAGAGATTTAAAATCATTTGAGGTTTTCAATCAACGAGTAGGTACTGTTCAAAGAGTATTCATTGTCTAAAATTAACTTCGAAACTGTCCTCTAAAGTTGTTTTTATTTATAAAATGTAGGAAGAATTATTCGCAATATAAACAATCATTAGTGAATTGCATTCCACACTGTTTACTTAGGACCTATAGTGGGTATTGTACCTAAATTTCATCTCTGAATGTCTCCTCAGCTGGTTTTAGTACTCGGAGACCTGCACATCCCACACCGCTGCAGTAGCTTGCCACCAAAGTTCAAAAAGCTTTTACTGCCAGGCCGAATACAGCACATATTGTGTACTGGCAATCTCTGTACCAAGGAATCTTATGACTACCTGAAGACATTAGCAAGTGATGTGCATGTTGTTAGAGGAGATTTCGATGAGGTTTGTAATTCTTTGCTCTGAATATTATTTTTCTAGATTCCCAAAACAGGTTTTATGAGTCATTTTGGGACCTGGAATAGCAACCAAACCATAGGTTAAAAAAAATCCCAGTCCATGCAGCCCATCAGTAGAGACCAGAGACAAAATATAAATACTTATTTAAAGATTAACCTTTCGGCTCAGTAACATACAGATCTGTACGTTGTAACAATAAAAATCTATTGTGTCTGCTAATGACTGAGGCAACAGCTTAATAAGAAGAATTTGAAATTTGTTTCTTCAATATTGATTAGGTGATTTAACTCTGTATGTAGGTGATATGGTTGCTAAGAGTCAAAGCCCTTCAAAAAATAAAAAAAAATAACAGGAACTCTGTTCCCAATCTTCATACTCACAAAAACCTTTATATTTTCTGTATATTTAAATGCTCCTAAAAAAAAAATCTATCATTTACAGAATTCAACCTACCCAGAACAAAAAGTAATAACTGTAGGCCAGTTCCGTATTGGTCTCATCCACGGTCACCAGGTTGTACCATGGGGTGATGAAGAGTCTCTGGCACTAGTGCAGAGGCAGCTAGATGTCGACATTCTGATATCAGGCCACACCCACCGGTTTGAGGCCTATGAGCATGAAAATAAGTTCTACATTAATCCAGGATCTGCTACTGGGGCATATAGTCCACTGTACAGGTAATATATCAATCATTTTTATTGATTACTCTTTTACTGCAGCAGGATAGCAGCGGCAATTCCAAAAGACACAGGTTAAAAAAGATATTGTCCCACTCCAGGAACTCCTCATGTATTGTGGGTGAATTTACAGACACAAATCTTATATGCATACAGTGGCATGCATTGCATATAGGAAAATAGGCAGTGCCTATATGCAATGCACGCCACTGTATGCATACACACCTAGACGGTGGCACACTAGTATCATAGTATATAGTCGCGACCCACAGTGCAGAAGCCAGTCTCGACTACTGCACCAACCCTGCCAGCACCGTGCCGTATTGGTATGGTATGGTATGGTTTGGTGTAGCGAGCTGGTTTCCGCAACTCCCCGCTCTTGGCGATTATTTTACATCCAGGGTGGTAATGGTTTCATCCTCCTCCATACCGTGCCGTATTATAAATTAATTATCAATTGCATGAATCAGTGAAGGAAAGCATTGTAATGAAACCAGAACTCCTAAGTGATGTTGTCTATGGTGTGTAAAGGCTTAATATAATAAAATACTTAATGTGACATATCCTCCATCTTATTTTACAGGGATGCAACCCCATCATTTGTGCTGATGGACATCCAGAGCTCCACAGTAGTGACATATGTCTACAAACTCCTAGGAGATGAGGTCAAAGTGGAAAGGATTGAATATAAGAAAGCATAATGTTTGTTAAACTAGTACATATTAAAACTATATTTATAATCTCAGTAATTCCTTTTTTTGTAAATATAATCTATGCATACAACAAGTATCAGCTGAACATACTATATTCTTTATTTTTATGGTGTTTAGAGGTGTGAAAAATCGCTGACTATTGTGTCAATGTCGTGTTGAGATATAATATCTTTATGATATTTTATATATTCACAGAGTTGTTTTTATTAGTATTTGTACCTACATTAAATATAACAAAAAGTTTGCTATATAAGTGAAAGAATGAATGTATATCGAAAAATATTATAAATATAACGGGATAAGGACAGCAAGATCATGATGCTGGACAAACATCTCTTGCGTTAAAATCAACTAATAAATAATACTTTAAAACTAATATTTATTTTATTGCATTTCTCTCAAAAATATTTCTTAATCTGTTTACTTTGATATTTATTTTAACAAAAGTCCATTGATTAATTACTCGATAATAATACCTAATTGAATTAGTAGCAAAATAAATATTTTATAAGGTTCAAATAGTTTGTGCTCTGTATAATGTCTGTATAGCATGTTAAAAAAGCCCTGTCCGATTCGAAAGGGGCATATAGGTACGTACTTAGATAATATTTATGAAAGATATATACTGACTACTATATATTACTTATATTTACTATAAATTACTGCAAAGTTATTATATAAAAATGGAAAAAGAATACGGTCGTGATCATATAATAACTTTAGAGTTCGCTAAGCATGCGTTAATTATTTTCAAAGATTTATCTATAATTAAATTACTGCAATTTCCCGCTAATCTAGCAAATTTATAAAATTAAAGTCATATACCGAAAAAGTGACGGGAGCCACCGCCCGCGCCCCTGCCCGCATCCTCAGTATTGCCATGTAAGTATTGTAAGTTTCCTAATTTTTTTCTTATTTTCGTTTTTTTTTTTATTATTATTACATTAATCGAATGCAATCTCGATACCTAATAATACCTTCGCGGATCGCATAGGTTTTTTTTAATATACTGTTTAAAAAAGGAAGGAAGATATATTTGGTTAGTATTGTGCAACTGTATCATTGAAGGAAGTCTGTCAGTATGTAATAAAGATTTGTATTTAATCTTTTGGTTTTTCATTATTCCAAATTTTTCACCGAAGCTGTTATTAAGTCCCGGTGACCCAATATATCCTACACCTTTATTGATACAACTGCCTCATTGGTCTAGTGGCCGCAAGCGCGACTGCTGAGTGTCAGTAAGGGTTCGATTCCCGGGTCGGGTAAAGTGTAATTGGGTTTTTCTGTTATCTGTTAGGAAATTCTCAGAAGCAGCCCGGAGTTTGGAAGTTGGTGGTGAGACACCCGCGTGCTTTAGAGAACACGTAAAGCCGTCGGTCCTGCACTTGATATCTCTCCGGTCACCTGTGTTTACGTGTACACTTGTGCTCCATAATATCTCCTGCGTACTTGGCTAATATCCGTAGAGATAGGCCGCCGTGACCAAAAATTCGACGACGATTTTTTCTAACATGTGTTATCGTGTAGTACTTGCGTCCTAAACAATAAGTACTCTAACATCATGGCCGAACAGAACATAAATATTCATATCCACAACAAACATAAACAAGAAATTACTACTAAAACATATTGAAATCATAATAACCTTTATATTCTACCCATTAAAGTTCAATACAGCATTGGCTATTACATAACTACATTCGTAGCGTGTTGTATTGTAGGTACTTATAGTGTGGACAAGGCCTAAGTTCGTTGACCTATTTATTACGTAAGTACAACTACAATTGGAACCAAAATGATTGCATATTGCAGTAATGTCGGCTTATCATTTTTACTATCAATAGTTTACATTAAGGTTATGTTTATTTTGAATATTCCAGTCGGCCCGAGATCTAGAGCGAGGTAAGAGCGCAATTTATTTTTTAGTCCTATACTTTGGTTTGTGTGATTTTTACTCGAATCCCGTCCTATGACACATTTACCTTAATTTAACAATATGATCAAGTAGATATACTTAAAAAAAAAATACAACCGAATTGATAACCTCCTCCTTTTTTGAAGTCGGTTAAAAAGAGGATAGAAGCTCAACGTAGGTTTGGGTAGTGGTCGAGAGATCGGATTCGCCGCGCGCCTCGTACGTTCGATTCCCGCACAAACAGACTACAGACTATATTTGGGGGCGGGCGTGACATTGGTGTCTGTATGTCTAGCTAAATCATCATTTTTTTTTTTTTTTTTATTTACTTTAAGAAGGCTTACAGACTAATACATTAAAAGTACTAAATCATCCCTTATCCCAATTTATTTGGGGTCGGCGAAGCATGTATTCTACTTCCATACCTACCTATGTAATGTTGCTAAACTTTTGGCTGTTTTATAACCGGCCTCCTGCCTGACGTCAAGATTGCTGTTGTTGGTGGTAATCGCCACCGATACGAAATAATACCAAAACTAGCTCAATATAAGCATTAAAATATATTTTTTTGACCCCGGAACCACAGTGTCCTTATTTATTATGGGGTATAATACACCGGTATAGGTTAGAGGCGGAGCATGTGGTTTTACTCGGTAGGATGTCGGCCTAGCGTCCGTAATGGATTTTCCACAGACCAAAAAAGGAAATGGTTAAAAACCTAAATGATTAATTCTAAAACGAAAATTCCAACATATATTTTAAGTAGGCGGAAGTATGTATGTATGCGTACACAAATGTTACGTATTTGGAAACAATATTTGTACTTGTGATAAGCCGTACGTGTTGATTTACAAAAGGTTGTTCATCTTATTTGACCAAGCTTTTACCTACTGCTTGACCTCCTTTTACAATAGCGTTATGGTGTGGCCCTTTAGCTATTTTTAGTATCTTTAGTTATTTCAGTTTTGTAGATGGGTCGTGGTAATTACTGTTACTACGTCTGAATCTCTTTCATTGTTCATGAATAGGGCCTCGTGGCTAAATAACAGCCGCACAGATCGAACGGAAATTTTAAAATTTTGAAAATACACCGATAATACGTTAGAAGATAAGCATATTAAAGATTTGAAAGTTCAAAACTCGAGTTTAGCATTACCCGGAAACAGAACTCAGGACCATACGCTCAGCAGTCACGTCTTTATCTTGGGGAGGTCATTACCGAAGCCATCAAGTCCCTTCATAACATGTTCATTAGCAAAGATGATAAAACAATGCTCACTGTTCATGCGCTGTATCTCTAGAAGCTTGGCGCCTAGGTAATGTGAGGAGATAGCTGGTAGGGCTTCATTGATCTAATACTTGAAGGAATTAGTACTGGAGTGGTTTTAGGGGGCGTACCCGTCTCGCCACTTGGCATATGATTCCCAATCATACCTTCATAACGTTTACCTGTATGGTTACAATGATAGTACACGATTTTTGTAGTAAGTAACACAATTTTATATTTGTGTTTGGTTTTATTATGTGTGTTATATACTCCTTCCGACCGTATTTTCGGTCACGGCGGCCTATTTACACGGAGATTAGCCAAGTACGCAGGAGATATTATAGTGCACAAGTGTATGCGCAAACACAGGCAAACACACCTCTACCTTCACTCTTATTTTCCTATGGGACGGAAATCCGACACGACCAGAGAGAGATCAGGCGCAGGACCGACGGCTTTACGTACTCTCCGAAGCACTGGGGTGTCACACCAACAACCTCCTGACTCCGGGCTGCTACTGAGAATTTCCTAACAGAAAAATTCAATAACACTTTGCCCGACCTGGGAATTGAACCCAGGACCTCACGCTCAGCAGCCGCGCTTGCAACCACTAGACCAACGAGGCAGTATGTGTGTTAATACTGTTAATGTAATGACGTGAGCTGCTGTTGCTTAAGTAAGTTGCAAGTTCTTTTATGCTTGTGTGTTACCTCACCCCCCGCCAAAAGCGGCGAGCAAATTTGTTCGATATTTGGTCAGAAGCTGTCTCCCGTCTGGTCTTTTAAGATCTAATAGATGACAAAGCGGTTGTTGAGCGTGTGGTCCAGGACTGGATTCCCGGGTGGGGCAATGTTATTAGACATTTTTTAAATAACATAGCATAGCATCACTTTTGTATTCCCTGAAGAGGTAGGCAGAGATGTACACAGTTGTAAGCCCACATTTCACCAATGCTGTTATTAAATCCCATGTAATATGATATGGTGCTGAGCCTATTACTACCTACCGGGCACAATTCCCAACTCTGGGCTGCTACTGAGAATTTCCTAACAGAAAAACTCAATAACACTTTGCATGACCCGGGAATCGAACCCGAGACCTCATGCTCAGCAGTCAAGCTTGGGACCACTAGACCAACAAGGCAGTTATTAGACTTTTTTGCCAGGAAATATTGGGCATCAGTACAGGGGTACATTTCTGCCATTTCACGCTTCAGGGTACAATTAACCATAATATTAATTAACTGAAGGAGCACACCTCATACAATATGTTCTATAAATATGTCAAGTTATTTGTGAATCCTTTGTTAGAAATCCTTAGTTAAATAAATTAAATAAACACAGGTCTCATGCTATGTTATACCTATATTAATCTGCCTAGCTCCTCGGGGAATACAGGCGAGATGCTATGTTATGTTTACAAACGTAGGTATTTATAAATAGGCTGACTTTATACTGGGTGTCTTACCCTACTGTTTTATTTTATGTCAAATGTACAATTGTAAAATGTACAATTGTAAAATTTATTCTGGACCTTGAGATATAGACTCACAACTGTATACTATTGGATTTATTTTAACAAAAATGTGTTATAGTTTATTTTTATACAAGCTTGTAAAACATTTCTTTGGACAATAAACGAATTCAAATTTAATTTATATTTTTGTAACCACATCAATTTAGTTGTGGTTTATCTATGCGATAATAATGCGTTTGAATTATATCTGTATAGGTTAGTTATTAATACTTCCTATTTCCTATAAAAAAATACAAACAAATCTTCGCGTCGCAAACAACGTTTACGTGAGAAACATCACGCCTAAAGAGAACTAATTACATAATAATAACAATAAATAAATAAGGAAAATCTTATATTATCTGTTATCATAACACAACACTTAGTATTGACGATTAGTTAATAATACATTAGATTTATAATTAACCTAAATTGCACTGGTTTGGCCTACGTGGGTTCGGCAGCGTAGGGACTGCTAAAGGTGGGTTTAGATGGGGATAGTAAGTTATATTTTGCTACTATTCAATTAGTATGAGAATGGTATTTTTTTATGTTACTTGTAATAGACTAATGAAGATTTAAATTAGAATTAAAAGCATGTACTTAGAGCTAGATGTCGTCGCGCCAGATCCCGGAGAAGATGGAATGAGTGAATAGGGGAATGTCACCTGTACACGTAGCAATGACGTCACCAAAAGACGCATTCAAATGTAGAAGAAGTCGGGGTAGTGATTGAGTAGTGGTGGAGATGGCTTAGTGGACAGACCGCCTGGAGTATTTATCCGGGTGGCGCAGATTCGAATCTATATTTATCTTTCTCTTTTGGAGGACCATGTGTCGAGCAAAGTTTTGAGTACCTATGAATGTGGATAGCCATAACAGCCTATTCATTTGCAGTATCTATGTGCATTGTTAGTAACTTAGGTTTCGTGCTGAATTCCAAGTTAAACCTAGTATTCTTGGGGATGCGCTATCCGTTCCTTTTTTTCAATGTATACACGTGACAATCTATCTGACCGCAGCCTAATAATCTCCAAATATTGTCCCAACTGTCTGCATCCTATCTAATACGATAAGGCAGAATTACGTCTGGCTACTGTATGATACAAAACACCCTTATACTTAAGCTTTATGGTTTAAAATCGTGCGTTTTGTTTGTTACTATGACAGTTAATCTTTGTTACAAAGCACTTGAAGCCGCTGCATGGCATATTTTACACGTTATTTTGATCCTTGTTTTGTTTTATTCTCAACTAGTATTGTTTAGGGGTAAAACTAGAGGTCTCTAATATGAGAGATGGTAATATGAGTAGATCGCTTTCTTGAAGTTCTTTCGCAGGGAGTTTTCCATTTTCGGCTGATAACTAGTCAAGGTGGAAAAAGGAAAATAATTATGGAATGTCTGCATGGCTGGAAACAGGCTTTTTTCTTTCAAAGATGTTGGCAGAAAAAGTTTATTGGGCTAACAATGTATTTTTTTGACACGTTGTACCGGAATCTTTTAACGTGTTTTTCACTCACTTTAAAACGTCGGATTGAATTTAAACTTCATGAAATAATTTAATAAATTTGTCCGATTATCCTGATCAGGATCTTCATGATTAATGGCTTTTTCCATATTTGAAAACACGGTAGGGTCATGTACCATGTACTAAGGCGTGTACATATATGACTTACTTCGTTACTATATGAATTATCATCGTTAAAGACAAAAAAAGCAAAAATAAATAATAGTATAAAAAACGTGTTTTTGTTACATCAAGCCTCTATTTTTTGCGATAACGTTTTGCAAGCAGAAAGTTAAAGTTATGTCTTGAAGATGATAAATTACTTGAGTTTTCTGCTATTTGGGACGATCTATCCTACGATTATTCTTAAAGTTGCCTAATAGAAGAGTAAATTTTTTGGCCCATCTATCAAATTTACAATCTAGGAGAAAACAGATGCTTCAAGATCCTAGTTGAAGTATTATTGTTAGTTAGTTAGTTCAGATTTTTTTATCCATTATTTCTTCAGAAAAGCGCTGTAACGCTAAATGGTCTATGACCATTTAGCGTTACAGCGCTTTTCTCCCCAAACACAACAACATGCACCAAGCCGGCATAAACACTCCTCTCCCTTCTCCTCCAAAGGGCCACGAATAAAACCGAACGTGCGTTCCAAATTCAATTCAGTCCAATAGCTATCGAGAACTGCATCGCGCGCGTTTGCCCATGTGTTCGGAGATGTCGAAATAATTGTTTGAAAAAGGAAAACTTGTTTATGTGACTATTTGAATTTAGAATTGTGTTCAAAATGGCGTTGTCTATCGTGAGATTCGGATTGAGATCTGTAATTAACTTTGAACGGAATGCTGCAGTTTTGTCTGTGACCAGTGCCCCAAAACAGTTTAAAGTAAGTATAATAATAAAGTTTGATAAGTATTTTTTATTATATAGGCTATGCTTGATTGTAATGTCAAGTGTCAATGACTTGTCGTGGCCCAGCGATGCATTCTTGTTGTCTCAAGCGTAACTACTCTATGCAGTTTATTGCAGTACCTATCTAAGACGGAGAACAAAGTGGCAAAATTCTAGAAAAATCTCATGAAATAATTTCTCTAAACATTTTCCGGATTGAATAAATAATTTGTTGAGTTTATATTTCAGTTGTTTATATTATATTGTATTTTTAGGCTTTTTTTTTGTAGAAAATTTTTGAATTTGAACTGCATTATGCTTGTATTAATTCAAATTCAAATTCAAATTTATTTGCAAACTAAGTGTACATTATACATAGGTCTTAATTGAAGTGGAACTTATAAACAGGAGTTAAGCAGAGTTATACTGCAGTTATACCCACATTTCACTGATGCCGATATTAAATCCTGTATCTAATTCGAATAGGTGATGCACCTATTTCCATTTACCGGGCACAATAAATTTCCTAACAGAAATACTCTTGGATTTATTTAAATTCAATTAAGGTTTTGTTATTAAACAACCCTTCCCCTATCCCTTTTAATCACTATTGACGATATTGTTATAATTGAAACTTAAGAAATGAAATGAAATTGTTTATTCTGTAAGTAGGTCTTTTAAAAACTCTTTTACATGTCAGTATGGTCTAGACGGCGGTGTTTCCTATCTGACTACCTCAGAGAAGAAACGCCGAAACAAACTCAAAGGTCAAGGTCTCTTTTAAAGTCCAGACATCATTAAACATCCCTATGTGAGCGTAACCATGTAGGGTATCTGGAATGGCCTTTTTAAGAAAGAACCATATCAGTTTCGAGTTGACCTGTCCTAACTGACGGCACACATGCATCAGTCATCGTGTAGCTCAACCATGTCATAGGGAGCTCAACGACCTGTCGCAAGGCGATACCAGATCAGTAGGACATTTGCGTTGGCCATATAAAAACCTCAAACCGCCCGATTACAAGTATGTATAAAAATATATAAATAAAAAAATTAAGTAAAACTTCCTACATAATGCTCACATTCACAATTTCTGTAATAATTCGGCCCACCGACCGAAAATTCCTCATAATTCAGATTCTAGTTTTATTCATTCAACATCTTAGCGTTGTTTTGTTTGAAGGTAGGCCGTGAAGGTAAGTTTCTAACCATGACAATTCCTAAAAAGCATAGAAAAACAATTATAGTGATTGTTAAACAAAAGTTTTTATCGTAATTATTATCTAAACATTTTAAATTGGTGTTATCAAACTTTAATACACTATCAGTTGATGGTGTCCAAAGTTCAAACCCTCATGTATTGTCATTAATGTCAGATGCTATGGTATGTGTGAAAAAAAGTTACTTAACTGTATTACAACAACAACAATAAAATATGCGGTGGACTTATATAGTTTTAAATAAATAGTCTTTAACTTTTGACACCATGCAAAGTGTTCGCCACATCAGGAAACCCAAAAACCTATATTAGACGCGATTAATCCGGTTAAAAGGTTTTTTTTTTATTTTTTTATTTGGAACAACTTATTGTACCGTATCTTTATTATCTTTGGTATTTTTGTAATAATTAGGTATTTTGCCTCTGCCCTCTACTACCAAATTTACGATTGTAAACGCAGCATTCGCTTTTTATCCAAGATTTGTTTTGTATTTTGTACAATTAATAACTAAAATAAACAAATAAAATAAAATAATTATTTTCTAAGGAAATATTGAAAAATAATAGATACGGACTGGGCAAGAACCCGCGGCCTTTGACATACCGTGCCATGGCTCTCCCTGGGCTACCTGTCTTATGTTCGTATCTATTAAATTTCAGGTTCCTTTCTTCTCGTCTTAAGGAGACGCCTGGGGATATTTTCTTCAGCAGTCATTTAAAGATTACTACTAATAACAATTAGCATCACGCCTATATTCTCCGAAGGGTTAGGCAGAGGTATAACTATAATTATAGTGAACACACACATTTCACCAATGCTGTTATTAAGTCCCATGTAAGAGGTGTTGAGCCTATTGCCATAAACTGGGCACGATTCCAATCACCGATCTGCTATCGGGGAAACCCAACAACACTTTACCCGACCCGGGAATAAAACTGTTTATATCTACTGTTATTAGACAAATAGAATTGTATTCAAAATTCAAATATATTATGACCTTTGGGGTTACTCTTGAAATTAATACCAATTCCAATCAAATTCCAATATTAAATAGACAATTTTGATAGGGATATTTGGGAATTATCAAGATTGCTTGTATCATAGCTTGGTTATTTTTACCCATATGTACTTGACTGTTTACCCCAGGGTTACCCTATTTAGTCCCGTTTAAATAACATGATCTTAAATTGGTGTATGAAAGAAGAATGTCAGAAATCTTTGTATTTAAAGAGATCTAGGCTTAGCAACGAGTTTGTATTCCCCGAACGGGTAGGCAGAGGTGTACAGAATTGTACACCTACATTTCACCAATGCTGTTATTATGTCCCATGTAATATGATAACCTATATGATGAAAATGAGAATTTCCTTATATAAAAACCCAATAACACTTTTCCCGACCCGGGAATCGACTTCAGGACTTCATGCTCAGCAGTCGCGCTTGAAATGAAATGAAATGAAATTGTTTATTCTGTAAGTAGGTCTTTTAAAAACTCTTTTACATGACATTATATCTAGATGGCGTCGGCGTTTCCTATCTGACTACCTCTGAGAAGAAACGCCGAAACAAACTTGGGGCCACTAGACCATATATATATGGATAAATTTATGTCCCTACTATGCTATATGGCCTACGTGTGCGAGGTCGTTTTTTGTATAAACAATTAATTATCATTAATACATAATATATTTATCGTGAATGGTAATCGTATGTACTCACAACCACTGGCCCTTTGCAAGGACAGATCATTGTTTGGAACATAGAGAACGGATATATAAGTAGATACATTATTTTCGACACACTTGCTCGTAAAGTAGCTCTTATTGCACCGCTTTTAGGTTCATAATGAGGCTTATTACTCACGCGTGCTTTTAAAATATATTTTTTTACCGCACTAATGATGTAATCGAGGCAAATTGTGAAATAATTTCGTGACATTTTACATTTATTTTTAAATTTCAGCAAAGATTTTTAAAGTTTTGAAAAACTCCTCAACTAAAACTGTCACACTTTAGGTGTCATCTTTGTTGTGTCGTCTTTTACTAACTGTTACTATATGAACAAGATAGGACGAATCAAGAGATGTCAAATTTGAAGTGCACGTCAAATTTAAATATCCGAACGTTTTTAGTAGGCACAGTGATATGTAGCCACTAGGTGTTTAGGCGGGAAAATGTAAAGTGCACGTTCTCGGTCTTATATTGTTTTTTAAAACTTGTGTTTCCCCGAAGTTTTATGTGTAATTATGGTGGATAATTAACCATTAAGTGTTCATGAAGGTGTGCGAGTGTGGGACAATTATATAAAATTGAAAATCATGACTTTTAGTGTTCACTCCTAAACTCCATCGAAGACTCAGTAAAATTTCCACCGTATTACTGGGGCAACGCGCGCAACAACTTTTAATACTTGATTATTCTGAATACTTGACACTGGCAAATACACAAAAAGTGCGGCCCATTAAAAAAAACACTAAAATTAGAGACGTTAAACGAAAATTTTATGGAAATGTTAGGTTGACATGATTTAATTTGAATTTAACTTCATCCCGTCCCCCTCTTATAGTAAGGATTTATAAGAGACAGCAATGCTCTAAATTTAGTTTAGTTTGGTATATTATAATTGACGCCTTTGTTTCATACTATATCGAAATTTACGAACTGCATCGGTATGTATTAATGTATTTGAGTCGCAAGTTGCAACACCAAAAGTCAATAACCCGGGAGCCTGAGATTGTGTTATTATACAATAACCAAAAAAAGGAGGTATCAATTGTTTACATACAATGACTCAAGATTCAGTTTCAAATCCTAACCACACTAACTTTTTGTAAAATAACATAGTTTCACGCCTGTATTCCCGGACGGGATAGGCAGAGATGTGCACAGTTGTATTCTGTGTACATATTTCAACAATGCTGTTATTAAGTCCTACAATAGGTGGTGAGCATATTTTCATTACAACTGAAAATGTTCTAACTGAAAAAGTCAATAATACTTTCTCCGACCTGGGAATAGAACCTAGGACCTCATGCACGGCAGTCGCCCTTGCGGTCACTAGACCATTATGGCACTTAGTTTGTAAATATTTTTGATTTGTAACGTAGCATTATTACACCAGTTTTCCTCGTGGAGGTAGGTAGAGGTGTACAGAGCAGTAGTTGTATTTATTAAGTCATGGGACTTAATAACTACATCTATTGCCATCAACGGGACCCAATTCCATACTATGGGCTGCTACTGAGAATTTCCTATCTGAAGAACTCAATAATACTGGGCAACTCCAGATTTAACTTAGAAACCGGCTCAGAACAGAGAAGGCACGAGCATTGATAACTACACTAGTTCACTGTGCGCTGGCGATTTCAGACCATCAACTCATCTGGGTTTTTCAAAAAGCTGGTATGAACTAAAGTACTCTTCATCAAAGTAGAATTCGGTCAATTTATTGGTATCAATAAAAGGTTACTATTAACCACACCTCCTTTCTACCATAACACCACCAACACTCCCACTTAATATCTTAATTTGAACCGGTCCCATGCACAACCGCGCATGATTTCTATTACCAACATAAATGTTATATAACGCCTACCAGTGGGAGGTCATCGACCTCTGGCACCGATCATTGTCACGTTTAATGGTTTACAGTAGCTCTAGTTGTGTGTACGTTGAGGTGGGTGACAGATGGCTGTGAAGCTGTCAGTAAATGCCGGGATCTTTGAGGCGGTGTTTGAAGAAAAATACACCGTTCTGTGATAGAAAATGTAATTAAAGATAAATCTTTGAAAAGCATTAACGAATGCTTAGCGAAATTCTAAAGTTATTATACTAAATGGAAAAAGGTACGGTCGCGAGCAGGATTCGAACCTGCGCGACCCCGATAAATACTCCAGGCGCTCTGACCGTGACGTCTTTTGGAGACGTCATTGCTATCTATTCAGAACTGAATAGATAGCAATGACGTCGCCAAAAGACGTGTTAAAATTGATGAAGGATTCGCGGTGGTGAGCAGAGGTCGAGATGACTTAGTGGTCAGAGCGCCTGGAGTATTTATCCGGCAGGCGCAGGTCCGAATCCTGCTCGCGACCGTATTCTTTTTCCATTTAATATAATTACTTTAGAAAATTTTAATGTAAAACCGGTACTCGAAGCGATGATACTATAGAGAACATAAACGTTACACCAAAGACATAAAAAAATGGATGGCACAGATTATATTTGAGGATTATAATTAAAGATGTAGATGACCATCTAAAATATTCTAATTATATGTACGAGTAGATTACAACATTGTCCAGTCAGGTTGTGTAATATAATTATTTATGGAAGAAGCAACATTTTTCTTCTAGACTTATTTTCCATAGTAAAATTAGTTGCACTTTTAAATTCAACTATATAGTTATAGGTATCATAACCACTTTTACTCTTTTATTTTATAAAGATATTTAATGAAGGGCCTCTACCTGGCTTCCCGCGCCTATTGCACACAAACTGGTTGGACCGGAATGTGATATCAAATCCCACTGTCCCTTAGTAATGAATTGTGGTAAGCACAGTGGTACTTGCTTTCGAATACTTTAGTTAAATCTATTTATTTATGGTGGTATGTAAGTATCAAGAACTTTTCAAGAAGGTATGTTATGATTTTCGGAGTTTATTATTAAACATAAAATAACATAAGGGAGGCAGAGGTGTACACAGTTGTACATCCACATTTCACCAAAACTCCAGGCTCCTACTGAGAATTTCCTAACAGAAAAACTCAACAGGCAACACTTTACACGATCGGGAATCGAACCCAGGTACGAGCTCAGCAGTTGTTCTTGGGGCCACTAGTAGATTAACTAGAATTTATTATTATTAATTATTAATCAAAATAATATTTATGTTTTTTAGTATACCTATGCTATACTAGAAGATACGTTTTTAAAACATAGTGTCTAAGAATTTATTGTAATGGAGTTCTGGCACAACCAGACGGCGTCGTGGCAGACCCCGAAGAAGATGACGGGATGAGCTAGAGTCTAGATGCGGTATCTGTTCGCGATAAACTCAAAAACTACTGCACATGCTGTTTTCACCAATGGATAGAGTGGTTCTCGAGGAAGGTTTTAGTATATAATTTGTCAAGTTTTTGTATACATTGGCTAAAATATAATGATATTTGTTGGAGGTGTCGGAAAAAAATAAGCCGTCTTCGTTGAAAGCTCCCCTTCAACGAATACGATGCCTAAACCCTTTGAGATATAGCAAAATAATGTATGGTGGAATTGTGTATCTTATATAGGTCTACAGAAAAGTCCGCGATGGCATATGCCTATCTCTTTAGGATAAAATACAATATCCATTTTAATACTTAAAAAAATGGGCAATTATAAAGCGGTAATTGGAAAGCGGGAACGGCATCAAAATTCACGGTCCACGCGGGCGAAGCCGCGGGCATCAGCTAGTTTAATATAAAATCGAACACATTAGTTCTAGAGCGCCATTCATTTATTACACAAGACGATTTATGGGGGAGTAGGTCGACCATGTCTTATTTTTTCTTACAAGGGGGCGGGAGGGGGTCTCAATAGTTCTTATGTAAGATCACAAAATGCACAAAGTGAAGATTATACTTTGAACGCGCGCGAGCCAAGGTGCGCTCGGAAAAGTTTTTACCTACTTTGAAAAATAAACATTAAACAAACCAAACGTGTAATCATAGTAATATCTTAGGTTTTCGCGATCACTACACATTATAATAAAACAACTTTTAACCGGATTAATCGCGTGTATTATTGGTTTCTGTTTTTCCTGACGTCGCCGCGTCGTGAGTCCAAACGTGTAATCATTTTTTACTTTAGATACTTACGTAATAAATATTAAACAGGGAAGGGGGTCGGCCTATTCTTATATCGGGCTAGGAGATTGGCCTGTTCTTATATGGGGGGGGAGGGGGGTAAGAAACTAGTAAAAATAGTCTTACGTAATAAATTAATGGCGCCTAGACAGAGACATGAGGGGAGCCTTTTGCCCAGCAGTGGGATGATACAGGCTAACAGTAACAGTAACCGTGTCAATTAGGTATTGAATTTACGTTGGATATAGGTATTATGGTTAGATGAAAAGAGAAATGTACCGGAGTGATCAATTGAATTCTCAATAAAGAAATGTATTCGGAGTGACCAATTGGGCATCCAATAAAAATAAAAAATAGGTAGTCTACTAATATAACCTGCTTCAATTCACGCGTAACAATTTTGACCCCAAGACCCCATTGTGATGGGACATCAGGCCAATCATCGCGATTTATTTGAATCATCAGTCAACTGAGATATTATTGTGGTTTCTGTCCGTGAACTAATTCGCAAAACGTTCCGGCGTGGTCGCGCAGGATGCTCACGCGCATTTACACATGTACTACTTTGAATGTAGCTTGTAATCCCAGAAGGGGTAGGCAGAAGTGTACACATGTAGCAATGTTCGTTGGTCTAGTGTTCTTGAGCGCGACTGCTGAGTATGAAATCTTTGGTTCAATTCCCAGGTCGGGCAAATTGAGGTTTTTCGGTAGCAAATTCTAAGGCCGGAGTTTGGAATTGTGCGGTGGAAGGCTTACAAACTGTTTCCTACATGGGACTGAACAGTATCGGTGAATTGTGGATGTACCATAATGCTACACGTCTGCCTAATCCTTTGCTGAAAACAGGCGTGATGCTATGTATGTACGTGTTAGATAAACAACTACATAATATTTACACAATATACCTTATCGTCTAATAATTATTATCAAAAGTTATAAATAAATTGTAAATATTATAGATCAACAAGAAAACGTATGTGTCCCACATTCGTTTCGACTAGACAAGTCTTCAAGTAAATATTATTCGGCCTTAAACCGCTCTAAGATTTCACGATAACTTCTTAAAACCGGAATAGGGTCGTAGAAATATTTAATTACATAATTACACCTACATTTTAATAACTCGTAAATCATATAGGTACGTATTTATATAATATCTTGTAAGATCATTTCTGGTCTGAAGTGGGAGTGACCGAGTGACCATCCCAGATACTTATTGATGCATAGGTAGTTAAATTATCATACAAGATGAAATTAATTAAATAATCTAAAAGGCACTCCTGCCAGAAAAACAGCTGAACGACGTTTAGCGGTTTTACATAATTATTGAACTATGACACGCAGAATTGTATGAACGTTTTGGGTTTTTAAGCTGTTGCCTCAGTCATTAGCAGACACAATAGATTTTTATTGTTACAACGTACAGATCTGTACGTTACTGAGCCGAAAGGATTAACAGCGGGTCAACGATCAGAGAGTAAAACAGTGTGAAATAAACTGTCAGATTCTTGATATTATATTATTCTTGTCTTAACAATAACAACCTAACTTTATTTTACATGTCAATAGCAAAAAATAGATAAAAATTTTGAATGACGTAAATACTAGACCACTATAATAGTCGACACTTACGGGATTATGAAAGAAAATAAATTAATTGATCGTAGCGAGCGAACTACCCCCGTCATCCTCTTTGTGTTTAGGTTTTTTCTAACCTTACAGACACAAAAATTGGACCCCGCTAAGGGGTGCTCCGTCGACCCAGCCACGGAAAGGCAAATCAGAATACAGTATCATTTTTTTACTTGAGTGGTGACTATCCATTTAATATACCTATACAATAAACAAACCTGTCCCACTGTAGATATGTATGTCTTTCTGCATTACGTCTAAAGGTGGGCAGCAGTTTTGTTAAACGTATCGCAATGGCAATCCAGCTGAACCTTGTTCAGCTGTTTTATAAAACATTACTGTTTTGTAAAACAGCGGATTCTACCATCCATCTGCGACATACATAACTAGATGAACCATAAAACATAACAATTCTTTTTTTTGGGCAGTTGTGTAAAAAATGGCAATAAGTGAAACCTTTGGGAATACAAGTCGATGCTAAGTTATGGTTTATTATCATTAATTTATGGTTGTGGTTGAAAACCAACCTAGTATCAGAGTTTAAACCACCCGTAGGTCTCTGACATGGCTTTACAAACCATCGAGAACATCTCTCAGGTGTGCTGGTTTCTTCACGATGTTTCTATTCACCTTTTTATGTAAGTTTTAGTTTCTAAAGACTAAGAGTCAGTGGTCTTGGGTTATAAGATGCGTTTGACTTGCCATTCCGACTGTCATACCACTAGGCTATCACTGCTTTTTAATCATAAATTCAATTATCATCGGCATTAAGGTAGGTGTGGTATATTTATGTACGTTCTTAGTTGACATCAAAGACATACCTACGGTGAAGGAAAGCATCGTGAGGAAACCTGGGTACCTATTCGCTATCTCGGTTGCCAACCGAATTGATGGACACTTTGTAGTACATTGCGTCGTAAGTTTTTACTATTGTTGGTCATCATAGACAACTGCAACATACGACACAATGTATAAATTGTCCATCAACTCGGTTGGCAACCGAGATAGCGAATAGGTACGCTGGACTTGATGGTCTGGAATTGTCAATCAGCAGTGAGCTGGCGTGGTCATCAATGCTCGAGCCTTCTCTGTAAGAGAAGAGGCCTTCGCCAAGCAGTGGGACAGTTATGGGCTGTCTATGTTATGTATGGTCCTGACATGACTGCCTCGTTGATCTAGCGGTCGCAAACGCGGCTGCTGAGCGTGAGGTCTTAGGTTCGATTCCCGGGTCGGGCAAAGTGTTATTGCATTTTTCTGTGAGGTAATTCTCAGTAGCAGCCTGGAGTCAGGAAGTTGGTGGTGTGACACCCCCGTGGTTCAGAGAGCACGTAAAGCCTTCGGTCCTGCGCCTTATCTCTCTCCGGTCGTGTCGGATTGCCGTCCCATCGAAATATTGAGAGTGAAGGAAGAGGGAGTGCACCTGTGTTTGCGCATACACTTGTGCACTATAATATCTCCTGCGTACTTGGCTAATCTACATGGAGATAGGCCGCCGTGACCGAAATACGGTCGGGAGGAGTATTATTAATATTATGTATGGTCCTTGTAACTATGTTCATTGCGCATCTATAGCTTTTTTACCCCACATAAGTTGAAGTGATCGCTGCAATGGCCTTGCAGTGTATTTATAGACTGCTGCGGGTGTGTGCAAAATGCGTGCGCCACATGCATATCTATAGAAATAATAGTAAGAAAGTCTTGATAGTTTGTGGTGTTTCACAAGGTCAGCAGTGGTACTAGTAACCGGTTTGATGGACTATTTAAATAATGGTGGAATATGAAAAAGAAAAAATAAAACGTATGTTAGGATTATAACACAATCGATCGTGCTCTATAAAATAGAACGTATGTCAGGATTATAACACAATCGATCGTGTTATATAAAATAGAACGTATGGCAAGATTGTAACACAATCGATCGTGCTATATAAAATAGAACGTATGTCAGGATTGTAACACAATCGATCGTGCTCAATAAAATAGAACGTATGGCAAGATTGTATTAAAATCGATCGTACCTACTCTATAAAATAGAACGTATGGCAAGATTGTAACACAATCGATCGTGCTCTATAAAATAGAACGTATGGCAAGATTGTAAGACAATCGATCGTGCTCTATAAAATAGAACGTATGGCAAGATTGTAACACAATCGATCGTGCTCTATAAAATAGAACGTATGGCAAGATTGTAAGACAATCGATCGTGCTCTATAAAATAGAACGTATGGCAAGATTGTAACACAATCGATCGTGCTCTATAAATTTTTATCAGTGGATTTAAAAAATGCAATATTAAATATCAATATAAATATTTAGTAGGTTTTATTTAAGTAAGAATTACATTTAAGTTTTTAAATAATTATTACCTACTTAAGCACCTATATTATTTTGTCTATATAATATTACCAACTTTTGATTACCTAGTAAAACTTAAGATTTCGCGATTGGTACAAATTATAATTAAACAACTTTTAACTCAACATGTTAAGTAATGTTAAAAGTTGTTTTATTTCAATTGTAGACAACTTTTGACATGATTAATCCCATTAATTTGTCATTTCGACATCTTGCGACTACAAACGCTGCAAAGTATTTTGATGTTTTTGATTACTAATATATTAGAGAATATTCGAAACGTCAGGAAAGATAAAAACCAATAATAAATGTGATTAATCCGGTTAAAAGTTGTTTTATTATAATGTGTAGTGATCGCCAAAACTAAGATAATGCTTACTAGAATATTTGATTTACAACGAAATGACAAATACATTATTTGAAATAATATAAATTTATTTTTGTTTTTGTAGTATGAATAGCGTTAATTTATGTTAATGTTCATAATTGACGTTCCTTTTTTGAAATTACAAAAAAACGGTAAATCAAGAGTAAACTTAGGGCTCCATAAACACAGACCTTGACCGCACTGGATGTGGGACAAACTAGTTTTATTTATAGCTGGGAACCCTAGACGGAGGGCCTTTCAAGTCGTGCCTTGGTGTTATTTTTATACTTTAGTTATAGCCTTCCTAAGTACCTACTAGCTTCCTCCCTTTTGTATTGTTTACATTCAAGACTCAACAACCAAGATTTTTATCCAGTATTTGTTTGTTTTTATCAGTGTAGGCATGCTTCTCTTGTCTACTCAAAACAGCATTGTTGTCCGGGCCTACTCAAAGAAGACCAACCCTATGTGCTCTCATTTAACAGAAGTGATGAAAAATTTCAAGATTTAAAGAAGAAAATACTGGACGTATCTAGTGATTATATACCTAAATTATGCTTAGTAATCAACATGTACCAAGTACTCTCCTTGTCTCTCCCTTCGTATTCTTCTTAATAAAATACATACATAGTGATGCCCAAAATGATGGCTGAAAAACGGGGCGTCTTCTAATACAGAGGACAGTTAGGCACGCTAACTATTATGAACCTACACTGTTACAAAGGCCATCACAATAGACTATAGCCAAGGCCTTGAAACATCAATGTAGTTAGGTCGGTGTTTACGTATTTTTTGTAATGGCAAGACTAGAAAGAAAATGAATGATGGCGGTTGGTCCATGTACCTATTTAGGTACAATTTTATACTGAAAGCTTATTATTATCCTGAGTTTCATTGTTAAATTACCTGAATATTTTGGTCATCAGTCTATAAAGACAATTAGCCACGGCCTCGTAAATCCCTCATGTTGTCATTTACTAAGAATTACGTAACAAACAATCTCCAGTTCTACTTTGTAATATATCATAATCAATAGCAGTGCCAAATGTCACACTGTGTATGGTTGTATACGTGTTGCGTGCATACGAGCGCCTGCGCATAATGCGGTCAATGCCCCCGCTATCAATGTACCTACTGTTCCAGTAAGACCGGTCAAGTTGCAGATAAGTTGAGTATGTTATTACTGCATATTATCGCAGTTTGTGGTAAATGATAAAGTTTTGTGTTTGTCATTTTAGAGATGAGTTCGGATAGATGATAAATTGATAAAGTATCGGTACATATAGAGACGTACCTAGAAGTAATAGGTCTGTGATGTTGATGGATATTATGCAATCAAATATTTCACAATTTGAAAAAAAAAAAAAATTACAATTATTGTCTGTCCGGATAGAGAAGAGACAAATTATTTAATTTAAAACTTTAAAATAAGAGTAGATAAAATCACGACACATATTTGAAAACTGATTAAAGACCTATAATGACGATAAAGGCATTCGCTGTACACCTAAAACGGCAAAGTATGTTCTAAAAACATCATAAAAATAACAATCTCTCTCTTTCCAGTTTATCTACACGAAGCCAGCATGTAACGGCAGTGTATGCTACCTGGGCGAGTTGCCCAGAGACCGGGAGCTGCGAGACCGGAGCTCCACCCTGAGGCGGTACAGCAACCAGCGTGGCAGGCCCGAGGAGGACCGCCGGAAACAGTCCGACAGTGACTCGGATACTGAAACTGATACGCGGTGCAAGGGTTATGAAAGGGTGAGTTGGCCGTTTGTAATGCTGAGTAGGCAATGCTGTAACCAGGAATTAATTTCGTTATGGTTCCTGGTTCATAAGTATATAAAGATACTAGCTGTGCCCCGCAAACGTTAACCTGCCATTAAAATCTTCTGGATAGGGCCACTCTTATCACCTAGGGGTATAAAAAATAGCCTACGACCTATTCTCAGACCTACCAAATAAACAAACAAAAATTCATAAATATTGGTCAAGCCGTTTCGGAGGAATTCTTTAACAAACACTGTGACATAAGATTTTTATATATTAGATTAGATAATAGTTAATATTTGGTGTGACATAGTTAGATAGAAGGAGATCGTATCGGTGGCGGTTACCACCAACAACAGCATTCTCAAAGAGTGTTGACGTCAGGCAGGTGGCCGGTCATAAAACATAGCCAAAACTTTAGCAGCATGCCAGATATAGGTATGCTGCGCCGACCCCAAATAAATTGGGATAGGTAGGGCAGGGGAATGATGATGATAGTTAAAATCTTTTCTGTCAGTATGTAATCAGATCTGTAAAGCTAGGCTTGAGAAATATTCCATGTCAGTTGTTTAATTTAAAAAAGTTGTCTTTATTGTCAATTGTCTATTTGGGTTTTAATTTTCTCCTCTACTTTCCAGTCCGAGTTCTGGCGCCGTAAGATGCGGACAGTCCATAACATTTTGGACGTGGACAAGGACGGTTTGATCTCATTCAACGACTTCTTGCTCTTCGCGGACAGGTTCAAGTCGCTGGGGCACCTCACCGATAAGCAGGCGGAGGAGTTTTTCAGTATTATAACGGTATGCTTATTTTATTTTTATTAACCTTACAAAGTACTCGTGTATCTGGATTCCGTTTAAAATTATTACGCACGTGGCTTTTGTGCAAAAATAAGTAGGAATTTGAAATTCATAAAAAGTGTTATTTGTGTAATAGAAATTTTTTAATCTAAAAACCCCTCTGTCTGAGTGTTTTTGAACTTTTCCACACTAAAATATAATTAATTTCACTTTGAAATCAAAGCAATATTTTTAGATCACCACTGAAAAATTATGTTAGGCATACTTAAATATAACAAAAAACAAAACGTTGTTCTGCCATATAAATTTTCTGGATAGGGCCACCCTTATCACCTATAAAAAATAGCGTACGATCTAGACCTACCAAAAAAACACAAAAAAAATCATAAAAGTCGGTCCAGCCGTTTCGGAGGAGCTCGATAAAAAACACTGATGACACGAGATTTTTATATATTTGAATAAGAAACATCTCTTACAGCTAACATGGGAAGAACAATGGGGCGCCATAGACCCGTATAACTTCGTCACCGTGGAGCAATATCTTGAAGACATGCACCGCGTGCTGAATGACAAGACGCTCAAGAAGAAGGCACATCGTTGGCTACCATACTTGTTCAAGGTACTGTTCATCATCAAACTAGTTCTAACCCAAGATAGGTTGGATTCTGGGCCGAGATAGTGTTAATGAGTTTTTCAGTTAAGAAAATACTTACCCAGGAGTTTAATTTTTGGGGGTCTCACCAAATGGGATTTAATAACATCGGTGAAATTTGGCTGTAAAACAGTACTCCTCCTTCCTCTCGGTATATATATAGGCGTAAAGCTATGCTACACATATGGGCATTTTTATGAGTTTCAATCAAAAAACCAGAGTTCAGACCGTAGTTATAAAGTAAGGAAACCAGCATATCTGACAGATGTTATTGATGGTGTTTAGGTAATGCCATGCCCGAGGTTTAAGGGTGGTTTAAACTCTGTAACTAGGTTGTTCATCAACCATACGATAAGAAAAAGAATTGATGCTGCTGTCAAACTTAATTTTTTGTGCTATCTATACCTACTCGTATATATAAAAATCTATTGCCGTACATTAGTCCCGCAAATACTCAAAAATGGATTGTACGATTTTGATGTGTTTTTTTGTTTATTTGATTGGACCTTTGACAATTGGACTCGGTATGTGGCGCTGCATTCGGTTTCAAGGCAAGATGGCGTCTGCCGGGCCCACTTGGTAGTTGAGATAATTAATCTGCTGGCTTTTAATTACCAGACAAAATAGATTTTTATTGTTATGAAGTACAAAGCAAATAGCAAAGTGTAGAATCCTTAGGCCCAGCACTGCAATTTGCAAATGTGTTCTAATACCACAGCATCCCGCCTGCAATTTCCAGGGGAATAGAGAGAGGAGTTAACAATAATTGTACACCCACATTTCACGAATCCTGTTATTAAGTCCCATATAATAGGTGATAGCCTATTGCCATCATCCGGGCACATGTCTTTTGATGCTAATGAATTTTTTAACCCACTTCCAGGCGGTCGACAAGGGCAAGTCTGGCTTCTTAACCGTGCACGAATTTAAGCTGTTCTTCCAGTGCTTAGGGCTTGACAACGAGAAAGCAGCTGTTGCCTTTGCCGTCATAGACGTCAATGGGGTAAGCTTAAGTGTTACTAATTCATTTATTTTGTAATCGACTATGATATAAATGAAGACTTGAGCGCAAGAGTGGCCTATTTTTTTCTAGATACAATTGAAATCAATCAATCTGCTTAGCCTTTTCCCAATTACATTGGGATCGGCTTCCAGTGAAATCGGATGCAGCTTAATACCAGTGTTCTATATGGAGCGACTGCCTATCTGATTTCGACAACCCAGTTACTGGGCAACGCGATATCTCGTGGTAAGACTGGTTGTCAGACTTTCAGGCCTCTGACTATCCGTATCTGCTGCCATAGATCATAATTTGACAACCGGGACCGACCGCTTAATGTGCTGTCCAAGGCACGGAAGGGTCTCCACGGACCGACCGCGCTAAGTGTAGCTTAACCTCGATCGATCGATCTGTGCGGCTGTTATTTAGCCACGAGCCCTTCTACACAATACAATTAAAACCACGAAAAAGATAGGCCATTCTTGCGCTGATGGCCTTAAATAATCTGTTAAGTGCCATGTGTTCACATGGGACTACTCCTCGATAAATACAGGCGTGATGCTATGTATGTAAAATTTACACATTGACCAACTTAATTGTGAAATGGCAGAAAATGTAAACTATATCCGCCATATTGAAAACGTCATTCTTCTACAAGTGTGACCAGTCGTATCCTATACACTTTCCCATGTAGCTTCTTGATTATTTATTTTTAATTATTAATGTTAAGGTCGGACGTTAGATATTATCTGTAGGTACTGTGTTACGTACACTTTAGAAGCATTATAACACCTTTCGTCTTAATTTAATTGTAATAATAAACCTACTTGATTATTTACCATCTTACCATAATGATTATTAAATAATTTATGGACTAGATATCCCTCAAAATGATTCATCATTCCTAGAATGGCAACACCGGAGCGAACGGAGCGACGCTCTTCAATTCACAGTTAACTTGGTTTATTACAGAGTAGGCACTTTTTTTGTTTTATTCTAATCAAATATTTACATAAAATATTGATTTCACAGGATGGCAAGCTGTCTCAAAAAGAGTTTGTGAAACTCGGCAAAGAGTTCTTCTGCACCGAAGACGAGAAGAGGGTGTCCAAAATGTTCTGGGGACCCCTCATTAACTAAGTCATTGTAATATAAACCTTAACACTTAGCTTTTAAGAGTCTTTGAAGTCAATTCTATTGAAGGCCATCTAAACTGTAATTAGAACATTGCTGTCTCTTACTAACAGTTACTATAGAAGCGAGACGAGATGAATTAAGAGACGTCTAATACTAATTTAGTCATGTCACGTCAAACTAAAATTTAAAAACGTTTTAAGACAGCACACTTTTAGGTGGCCATTAAAATTAGAGATGAGGAACAGAAACTGAAATTGTATTATTATAATTTATTAGACTAGAATTTTATTAAACATGCATCTTTACTCTCGAACGTACAAAATTGTACGAGATAATAATATTTCTATTTTGTCTAGTATTGATGAGTCAACAGGCCAATTAATAATCCTATTATTCCTCCTATTAATCTTAAATGAGTAACTAATGTTATTATATTAAATGATAAATAAGATAGAAGTTTGTAATTGATATCAAAGATAAATCTTTGAAAAGCATTAACGCATGCTTAGCGAACTCTAAAATTATTATATTAAATGGAAAAAGAATACGGTCGTGAGCAGAATTCCAACCTGCGCCTCCCGGATAAATACGGTACGATAGTGAGCAGAGGTCGATGGCTTAGTGGTCAGAGCGCCTGGAGTATTTATCCGGGAGGCAAAGGTACGAATCCTGCTCACGCCCGTATTCTTTTTCCATTTAATATTATAACTTAAAATTGAAATCTTTTAATTCGTTTTGTCCCGCTCTTATAGTCTATTAGTAAAAGGCAGCAATACTCAAATTTTAGTTTAGTTTGACTATACTAAATTCGACATCACTATTGACTATAGTTTTAATTTAGTTTTGTTAGTGCGTGCATTTGTGCAGCCTTTTTTTATATTTTATATCTACTAATATAATGGTGTGTATGCGTTTGTGACGACAGCTATTCTGTTTGTGTACGGGTGATATAGTGCCGCTATTGAATTGAACCTTAAAAAAAACCATTATTAACTGGGATTTAATACAGTGAGACAGGGCTGATTATGTTATCAGAACGTAAAAAAAGTTAAAAATATTACCCATAATCATATACATATGAATTTTTAACTGCCCATATTGGTTTATTAGTCGTAAGCGCGACTGCTAAACTGTGTTTCTGGGTTGAATCCGTCGTGCAAATCGTTCTACAGGTTTTTTTTATTTGTTAAAGAATTCTCAGGCTGTTCGGGATTTGGAATAAATAATAGTTTATATTGAGTGCAAATAAATACAATATCTAGCTACGTCCACAATATTGCGGGTAGTCATGCATTACCTGTGAACCGCCCGCACGTCCGCAAATATATGCACATACGCAAGCGGTGAAAATTCCGACCACCACCAACTGCTGTACACGTCCCCCCCCCCACGGGGCATCATCAGGAGCTGTTAGACCGTGCAGTGTCACTATAGTGTACTCAATATTGTGGAAGTAGTTAGATATTGTATTTATTTGCATCCATTGTAATAGACTTCCGCAAAGTAACGTCTGAATCTATTCAATAGTTTATATATTATGATATCTTATTTTCTGATGTTTGTGAGTTAATTTTTTTTTACAGACAAATCTAATTTCTGTACCTGGAATTAAGCTTTTCTTTACTTATTAGATTATATATTAAGGTTTAGTTTTTAATCATTATTACTATGGTCTTATGACGCTAAAATAATAATAATGTGTAAGTCATTCCTACTAAATGGACCAACATTCATTCTATGAATGTATAAAAATTATGTTTAATAGAATCTCAATAAATGTTTTGATAAATTATTTCTTGTTATTTAATTACCTTGTAAGTCAAAGGTCTCAGGTTCAAACCTAAGGTACCACCACGTACCCAGGTAGTCATGGGCGTATAATTATAAATTAATTATCAGTTGTTCAAAACGGTGAAGGAAAACATCGTAGGAAAATCAGCACACCTGACAGATGTTCTCGATGGGGTGTAAAGCCACGTCAGAGAGCTACGGATGGTTTAAACTCTGGCACTAGATTTTTCGTCAACCAAAACACATGAAAAAGACCTCACCACTACATGTGAGAGAGACATTCTGAAAACCTAACTTTTTAATTACAGCCCTTTTGTCCTTTTTTTGAGTGTGGAATATCTTCATGAACGCTGTGCTGATTTCCTGCCGACGTAAAACTACATGGTCCTGCTCTAAACTTTACCGAGGGTCCTGGGTTCGTTACAACATTCACCGCCACCCTGGCCGGACCACATGTGACAACTGCATCGGCGAAATATGGATGTGAAACAGTACCTTTCTGCTTATCCCTTTATCACGCATTATGTTTAATTTTTTAATCATGTTTTATAAAAGTTGCCCCATTTATAAAATCTTTCCGAGAATCATGGCAAAATATTCAAATTATTGGCAACACTTTATTGGAATCAGCATAATACATACCTTTATTGAGAAACAATACAAATTTAAATCAAAGTCAGTTCTAACAATCACAACAAACAAGTTTCATACAAAAAAAAATACAATTATCATATTTTATCTAATGTAACTTAAATAATAGGTATTAATTATTGTTTAACGGTTATTACTCACTTGCATTCTACGGGATTGCCCGACTAGTTTCGAACTCGAACGCAGCCCTTAGTTATGAGCCGAGCCCGCGGCGATGTCGCGAGTCAAACTGAATTATTACTATTATTAAACAATAGGTTTCACGTGATTTTATTGACATTAATTGTAGCCCAAATAAACTAAATGCCGTCTTTTACAAAAAGGAATTGAAATGACAAATTCGAATTTAGGCACGTCAAACCATAATCTCCGAACATTTTTAAGGCACTTACACACTCGCAGCACGTTCAGTCACACTTTTGGATGGCCAATAAAATTAGACATGACTAAATTTAAATTTAAACGTCTTTTAAACCGCCCGCTCTTATAATAACTTTAAGTAAAAGATGACAATATTTTAATTATTTTAGTGTAGTTGTGCTACAGTGACCGTCAAAATGAAGGCGACCAGTCTCCTAGTTCTAAAAAAAGAATACCATTAATCTTCCATTTCCTACCTTTGCTATAATTTTAGTTATCTCATCATAAACATAAAATGTTCAGAAAATGCATGGTCCCTCCATCATGATATGAAGATAGAAGAAGGTATTAAATATTTATCCTTCGAAAATCAAAAATAAAACGCCCATTTTCCTGTTGCAGCAAACAATTGAATCGTCAATTTGGAGGGACCAACTTATATAATCGATATTTTAAACGTTTTCGGGCATCCAAAATCTTAAAATACGCCTCCCGACCGTATTTCGGTCACAACGACTTATCTCCGAGGAGATTCGCCAAGTAGGCAGGAGATATTAGAGTGCACAAGTGTATGCGCAAACACAGGTGCACTCCCTATGGGACGGCAATCCGACACGACCGGAGTGAGATCAGGCGCAGGACCGACGGCTTTACGTGCTCTCCGAAGCACGGGGGTGTCATACCACCAACTTCCTGACTCCGGGCTACTACTGAGAATCTAACAGAAAAACTCAATAACACATTACCCTGCCTGGGAATCGAATCCAGAAGCTCAGCAGCGGCGCTTGCGACCACTAGACCAACGAGGCAGAAGAATAAAGGTATTATAACACTAAGTAGGTAGAATATTCCAGGGTCTAGTCAGGTAGTCTAGCAGTTTGGTGCCTCTATCTTGATATCATGATGGAGGGTCCAAGCAATTTTGTAAAATATTATGTATAGGATGAGGTAGTTAAAATTATACCAAAGGTAGGAAATAGGAGTTTAATTGTATTTTTTAAATATAGTTATGTATCGGAGACATTGAAGATTAAACAAAATTCATGTAATTTTTTTACTGTCTTATGTCTTCGCTATAGCTAAGAGTTTGTCATAAAACATGAATACTTCAACATTACGGTCCAATTTTCAACAATTTGGCATCGACGAATGTTAATGGAATGGAATCTAGATATCATCAAAATTCTAAATTATTCGGCCGTGCCTATATGTATATACCGTTTCAAAAAACACCTGAGTTTTTGTTAAGTACTGTTAATGTTCAAAACTGCTCGACCAAAATGTATGGAACAGCAGATATTTATTTGCGCTTTCTAAATTTCTATAGGTTCTATAGTAAAAGTTTTTTATATTGACCTTTTATAGTATGACTACAATCGTCTCTTGGGGACCATCCATAAAGTACGTCACACATTAAGGGGCGGAGGGGGTCGGCGAAGTGTGAATTTTGTGACAAGAGGTGGGAGGGGTCCTAAGTGTCGTGACGTCACATTTCAAAATCTAATACATATAAGTTTGATTTGTTGTTGATTATATTAAAAAATATTTTTAATGGAAATAATACTAATTTCGGACCTGATGTTTTAATTTAATAATTTTTAGGTGTAAAATTACAAAATATGTGACGTCACACTATTTTGGTCTCACAAGTGTGATCAACTGTGACATGGACGGGGGAGGGGACAAAAAATCATCAAAAATAAGATTATTATGTCATATCAAATGTATAGCAAGCATGTCAATTGCAAACAGTAACCGGTAGGGCCTTAGACCATTTTAGTTTTACACCCTATTCAAAAACAAAACTAGTTTCTAACGCTTAAGTAACACGTATGCGTCGACCGTAAACAAAAACTGCGAATAAAAACAAAATTAAACAAATAATTATTAATACTATTACAATAAATCTAAACAATGCTGAGTTGGTCCTTCAGTAGCTTGGTCTCCTCGATAAGGGTTGATATTTGGCTGGTTCTGGAAGCAAGAAGAAATCAATCAATGAATCTACCTAGCCTTTTCCCAATAAGCATGACTGATTTTGAAATCTCTTTCTATAATATAGTTACACGTCTACTATTTCCGAAAAACACACAAATTTTAACGCAGACTATTGCATTTTAATCTATCTAAATTGAATTAAGCGCGAAAACGCTCGTGGTGTCATGGCGCAGCTTATGATGGGTTGTGACGTCACGCTTCGATAACATTTGACAAAAGTTCAAGCAATACCACGGCGGTGATTGACATTCAATTGAGGCGTGACGTCATTCGCTTTAATTGGCGTTTCAGTCAATATGGCCGATTGCAGTATTTTATACTTTTATTTTATTGAAAATCTTATTAATCTTAATGTTTTTATTAAAAGTAGGTAACTTTTTAGAATCCTGTGTACATATATTTTTCTCTAAAACCATTTATTCTTTGATTCTTTAATACTGTCATCATGCCTATTACATTGGGGTCAGCGTTCAGTCAAACTGGATGCAGCTTAATATCGGTATTTTACGTGGAGCGACTGACAATCTGACCTCTCCAACACAATTACAGGGAAACACGATATCACGGGGTTAGATTGGTTGTCAGACTTTCAGGCCTCTGACTATCCGTAACGGCTGTCATAGATCTTGACAACCGGTACTGACGGCTTAACGTGCTCTCTGAGGCACGGACGGTTCTCGGTATGAAATTATGGTCACCGACCCACAGATCGACCGCGGCAGGAGCAGCTTAACCTCGATAGATCGATCTGTATGGCTGTTAGTTAGCCAGAAGCCCCTCTGGGATACTTTTGTAACTATATGTGCATTATTATCATTTATTATAAATGAATTGTGGTTAAGTATCTATCAACCGATCAAGGTTAAGCTGCGTTTGCGGTGGTCGGTCTGTGGATGGGTGATCAAATTTCATTCATATCGAGACTCCGTGCATCGGATAGGACGTTAAACTATCGGCCCCGGTTGTCAAATGAAGAGTTATGACAGGAGTTACATAACATATATATGACATAGCATCACGCCTGTATTCCCCGAAGGGGTAGGCCGAGGTGTACACAGTTGTACATCCACATTCCACCAATGCTGTTATTAGTTCCCATGTAATAGGTCCGCTAGCCGATTTCCATCAACCCCGCACACTTCCAAACTCCGGGCAGCGACTGAGAATTTCTTAAAAGAAAACTCAAGAACACTTTGTCCGACCCGGGAATCGAACCCGAGACCTCATGCTCAGCAGTCGCACTTGGGATCACTACACCAACGAGGCAGTTAGACAGGAGTTACAGGTTTTAATAAATGTCAAATCCCTCGAGCTGTTTCCAAGTTAGTATTAAGTTACATTTATTTTAAACTAGCTGACCAAGCGAAATTCGTATAGCAATTTTTTTTTCTGTTCGTTTGCTTTTTAATTTTTCTTTTTACAAACCGTATTTTTTTTACAAACCTTGTCCTGCATATAACGAACACAAAAAAAGAATTACATACATTTCGGCGATTAATTTATATATATATATATATATTCGTAACAGTCCCCCAATAGGGTTTTAAGTAAAAGAAAAACTGGAAAAGTAACCCGAAACATAAAAAAAATCTGGGAAACGTGTCTGTTTCTAGAGTATTTTTGTATGAACTCAGACTATAGATAGAGTCCGTTCAGTTAGTACTAAATACAACAAACTTACTGCTGTTGTAGGATTGAAGAGATGGTGTCGCTGTGGGACTTCCCGAGCGCTGTGTCCTTCTTCTTATATTCCGACTGCCATTTGTCTAACTGAAAATTAATACGATTTCGTGATTAGTCCGATTAATTAAGAAGATTCAGAATCGGTGTCAGATAATAATAATTACATTATTTCCTTTATTTCAGGCAATTATGGCCCTCTAAGGGCCATAAGGCTAAAATACACAAAAATATGACTATAAATAAACTAATACATAATTTTACAAAATAAAATTTCTAACTACAGTACACGAAGTGACGGCGTCGTGTTTCGCTGACTGTTGTCACGTAGCCACGCGAAAACGTCGATACACAACAAAAACTCTTTTTTGAGAAAGGAAGAATGTTGGGTTAGAACCCGCATCACAAACGATTTGAAGTCATGTTAAAGACGCATGTAACGACGTCAGGCGGTCGATGTGCTGTCATATGGAAGAAAGTTCGTTGACCCCGATGGTAAAAAACATTGATATATATATAAACAGTGTGATTTTTTCAAGTGAGCATGTATGGGCGAAACTGAAAGTATTAAGGATTAGCGAAAAATATTCAAAGAGTCTCGAGCTCGATTTAGATGAAATTTTATTTGATATGTTCTGATACTAGATCTGGTAATTCAGAGGTCGAGATGGCTTAGTGGTCAGAGGGCCTGGAGTATTTATCCGGGTGGCACAGGTACGAATCCTGCTCACGACCGTATTTTTTTTCCTACAAAAATGTATAACTTTCACCAACTAAAGTTATTATATTAAATGGAAAACGGTCACTTGTATAGGGACTGAATTGATAGCAATGACGTCGCCATAAGACGTGTTAAAATATGGAAGAAGAATTCGCGGTGGAGAGCAGAGGTCGAGATGGCTTAGTGGTCAGAGCGCCTGGAGTATTTATCCGGGAGGCGCAGATTCGAATCCTGTTCGCTACCGTATTCTTTTTCCATTTAATAAAATAACTTTAGAGTACGCTAAGCATGCTTTTCAAAGAATTATTTCAGCAACTAATTTGATTTTGCATTGTATTTTTATTACCTCAACAGTCTTGTGTTGCGCATGTTCTTTGAGCATCTGTATCTGGTCAGCCAGGCGTTCCCCACATTTCTTGTAACGTTCCAATTCACACAGTAACTCCCTCTCGGCTGGAGTGGCTGATGCTGAAGCGCGGATGTTGCGGATTACAGCTGAACACCTGTAGAGGATCACAAAATATATTAATTAATTATTAATTACTACTGCCTCGTTAGTCTAGTGGTCCCAAGCGCGACTGCTGAGGAGGAGGGCTCAGGTTCGATTCCCGGGTCCAGCAAAGTGTTATTGAGTTTTTCTGTTAGGAAATTCTCAGTATTAGCCCGAGTTTGGAATTGTGCCCGTTTGATGGCAATAGCCTCACCATCTATTACATGGGACTTAATAACAGCATTGGTGCAATGTGGGTGAACGACTATGTACACCTCTGCCTACCGTGTGAATCGCCCGCACGTCCGCAAATATATGCACATACGTCAGCGGTGAAAATTCCGACTACCACCAACTACTGTACACGTCCCCCCCCCACGGGGCATCATCAGGAGCTGTTAGACCGTGCAGTGTCACTATAGTGTACTCAATATTGTGGAAAAAGCTAGATATTGTATTTATTTGCATCCATTGTAATGGACTACCGCAAAGTAACGCCTGAATCTATTCAATAGTTTATATATTATGATATCTTATTCCATATCCATTTAAAGTAATATTATTAAACAAACCTGTATTTGAGATCGTCCTGATGTTTCTCAGCTAACATGCACTTTTCTTTGAGGACCGTGGTGTCCAGTTGTACATCGTCTATCTCTTTCTGGAAACAAAAGATATACATTTTTATATTTATAAAATATAAACCTTAGAGTTCGCTACGCATGTGTTACGTTTGAAAGATTTATCTGTTTTATATTCATTAAATATAATTATAATACATCGAAGTCAAACTCGGATCGCTTTTCCGTCATCATAAGGTATTTGAAGAGATCCCCTTTAAAATGGGCCCTCGAAAATGAAACAAGCGAGTCGGACACGCCCACCGAGGGTTCCGTACAAATTTGTAGGTACATATTATAAATATGTAGTTCAGGAATCGAGTCCCACAGCTTTTTTCGAGCTTTTCCCAAAATTCAGAAAATTATGACCGCGTTGCTTAATCTTGATGATTGATTAAGTTCTTTAAATAAAGACGACACCAGCATCTCTCTAGGCCAAGATTTTACTCATCATTGGACTACCAACCTGTAGGTCTTGGAGCCAGTCCTGATGGTGTGTGCTGATATTCTTAAGAGCTGTCAGTTTGCGTGTGATAGCGTCACCAGCGCGTTGCTGACGAGATATGTATTCGCCTCGAAGTTTTAACGTCGCTTGGGTAAGGAACTGAAACAAATAAAAATATTATTAAATAGAAAAAAAAAAATAGGTTTTAATTGGATCATATTGTATATAGTAGTTTTAGTGATCATAGTTTTAATTTAATTTTATGCCAACATAACTGGCACTAAATTGCTTAATGATTATTCTTTCCTATTCTTTACACACTATGTCTTCCGCTTTCATTTACTATTTTACCTTTCGCAGGTCTGCTGTAAGAAATTTCTATAAGAAATAAGCAGTACCTTTGTACTTAGATTTATTTTCCTTCATTCCTTTTCTTGTATAATGTGTGTGTGCATAAATTGTAAAATAAATAAATAAATTAATTAAAACCCTGCCGTTTTTATATTTTTAAATGTATATTGTTTCTTTTTTTATTGATATATAGTTAAAAATATAATTTATATGTATATTTAAGAAATATACGAAATAATATTAATTAACAATGCAAAGATTTAAAATTTGAGTTTAGTAATGGTACCAAATTAACTTATTTCGTATTAAAAGTCTTACCTCGGTTAGCGGTTAGTTTTAAAATACAAATCTAGATAACCTATGGACTATGGCTGGGACTAGACATCAGCAATGAAATAAAAAAAACGGACCGGAACGTTGAAATATAAAATTAAGTTCTACAAACTTTTTGGCAACTGATAATATATAATTTCTATAATTCATATTATGGAATTAATTCATATATGAGCAGTGATAGCCTAGTGGTATGACTGATGGACTGACAAGTCAAAGGTCGCAAGTTCGAATCCAAGGCACGCACCACTGTCTTTTTGAAGTCATGTGCGTATTATAAACTAATTATCACTTGCCTAAAACGGTGAAGGAAAATATCGTGAGGAAACCATCACACCTGAGAGATGTTCTCGATAGTGTTTAAAGTCATGTCCTACGGGTGGTTTTAAACTCTGACACTAAGTTGATCATCAACCACACAATAAGAAGAAGATGGAATTAATAATAATGTGTCTTTAATAAAACAACTTTTAACCGGATTAATGACGTGTATTTGTTGTAATCTGTGGTAAATGTGACAATCTGGATTTATAATATAGCAACATTACCATACTCTAAAACAAAATTCCTAATAGCGTCCCTTCCTTTTTACTTAGTAACAAGTTTAGATGTAAAACTTAATTGAAAGTAATAAATATAAATATACATAATATGACTACTGGCCTTTCTCAATATCCACCACGTGAACAGTATTATTGAATTTTGTTTTTCCTGACGTTTCCAACACTTTGCAGCGTTCGTGGCCGCAGGAGAGTCAGGAAAAACAAAAACCAATAATACACGGGATTAATCCGGTTAAAAGTTGTTTTATTATAATGTGTATTGATTGCGAAAACCTAAGTAAGTAAGTAATAATGTATCTACTTTTTAACAATTTAAGGTATTGTATTATGTCACCTCTAAACACTGCTTAGGGCTGGGTTCCTCTTTCTTGCTGATTTGAAGAATTGGCTGGGAGACATCTCTGTTCAAGATCTCTTGCACGATGGATGTGAAGGAGAGTTTCTGTCTCTGAAAATATGATAAACGATGGTTTTAAAATAGAAATGCACATATATAAATATAATTATAATAGTGTATAGTATCCATTGCTTTTTCAATCAGCATCATCTCCCTACCCTTATCCCAATAGGCATGATGACAGATTTTGAAATCTCCTTTTATAATATAGATACACATCTACTATTTCCGACTAAACGAAAACACACTATTTCAGCAATAAACTAAGTTTTAACGCAAATTATTGCATTTTAATCTATCTAATTTGAATTAAGCACGAAAATGCTCACGGGTGTCATGGCGCCACTTGTATGAGTTGTGACGTCACGCCTCGATAACATTTGGCAAAAGTTCAAGCAACACGTACGGCGGTGATTGATATTTCGTTAGGCGTGACGTCATTTCTGTGATTGACGTTTTAGTTAACATGACCGATGGCAGTATTATATACTTTAATTTTATAGAAAATCCCATTAATCTGAATGTTTTTTTATAACCTAGGTATTTTTTAGAATCCTTTGCGCATATATTTTTCTCTCAAACCATTTATTATTTGGTTCTTTAATACTGCCATGCCATTTTTTTTTCCTTGATTGACTTGCGATGTAGAATCTTTTTTCTTGCAAAATTTCAGGATTCTAGGTCAAGAAAATGACTGTTGACTACTATTGGAGCATAGATCTAAGTATTTGATATGAAGATCAAGTTGAAAAACTTGATACCTCCAAGCATTCCTGAGAAAAACGGTCATGACAGACGGACGGACAACGAAATGAACCATTCTGGGTTCTTTTTGAGTGATGGAACCAACAAACAACAACAGATTATATTTAACTTTAAAAATTTATGATTAACAAGAGATTATAATCGCTGGTTGAAAGGCTAATTGATCTAAGCGACATTTTTGTGTTATATGAAAATGTCTCTTAATGCAGTTATTTTAAGGTATTTTTTCTAAATTATAGTAATGACACTTGAACCAAATAGCCTTTCATCCATCGATATGACTTCTGTGCATAACAAGTAATTACCTCTTTCAATAAATTGTTGATGTCGTCTTGTTCTAGCGCTGGGTTCTTGAGCTGCAGTTCTTTATACAGCTGTTCTTCCAAGTCGAACGGCTCCAATGTTCTGTGGAGTACATGAAAGAATAAGGGAGTCCATAACGGCTTTCTGTGGATGGCATCGCTAGAAGCATTTTTATCTGCGCTTGTATTATATCATATGTATTGTCGACCACGAAATTGCTTTACCATATTTGACAAAAACTTCTAGTAAATTAAAATGTCAATAAGGTTGACTATCTGACTAACACTTTGATCTTATAAGCGAAAATAGACCTTGTCATATTATGATGTGCAAACGAAATTCAGCATTAGGGTGGTAAAGCAATTGTATGGTCGACTATTCATCCTTAGTTAATCTTTACATCACAAATATACGATGAAGGAAAACATCGTGAGGAAAACTGGATTGGATGGTCTGAAATCGCAAATTTAGGATTTGCGATTTCAGACCATCCAATCCAGTTTAGAGCTAGCGTAGTGCCCAATGCTCTTGCCGTTTCTATATGAGAAGGATAGGTTTGGTCTGATTATGTGATATTAATAAATATTTTATTGCGTTTGGAGGGTAAGATTTTTACCGTACCTACTAGTGCAGTAACAAGCAGGGGCGTAGGAATTATGAACCTAAAAGCGGTGCTCTAAGAGCCACTTTATGAGAAAGTGTGTGAAAGATAATAAAAAAATCATGGATGGATTTGGTGCGTATGTACGAATATCGCTGTACATTGGCCTTTGGATTTGTTCTACTTATTTTTAAATGTCAACATTAAATTCACGTTATAAAACAGTAATTTACTCAATAAATCTTTAGTAGCGATTCAGTAGCTAATATCCATTGTAACCAATTTACAATAACACAAATTAAGGTGCAAAAACGTCTACTCATTTCATCAAAACAATCACGTTAGTGAAACTACCAAAACAAACACTGCTGGGATTTACAACCCCAGCATCCTCACTGTTGAGACTTACAATCTCAACAGCGAATAATCTGCGCAAAAACAAAGCAGCAGTTACTTTGGACGGAGCCAATGTCTGCACTGGTTTTCAGAAATAATCTTGGGGTACAATAAGCTGCACGTCAGTAGTAACAAAATCAATGTAAGCTAGCCTCGCATACTACTGAAACTTCCTACTGCAGTAGGTTAGTTTAAGTTCGAAGTGTTACCACGGTCGTGTAGTATGCGTACTGCATACGGATACGTATCAGAAAAAAATAACGAGTGGTTTTTTCGCCACACTGATGCTTGGAAGGGGTATCGGTCGACAAAGAAACTTATCAAAAGAACCTTAAATCTTCTAATTTAACAGCGGGCGGCTGCAGCGCCCCGCGCGGCCCGGCCGTGCACACCAGGTGTATACCTTACCTGGCCAGTAGACTGCACTCGGCACACATGACCAGTAGCTTGGGTAGCGGCGGCAAGGTCAGCGCGAGCCCGGCGGGCGGCTGCAGCGCCCCGCGCGGCCCGGCCGTGCACACCAGGTGTATACCTTACCTGGCCAGTAGACTGCACTCGGCACACATGACCAGTAGCTTGGGTAGCGGCGGCAAGGTCAGCGCGAGCCCGGCGGGCGGCTGCAGCGCCCCGCGCGGCCCGGCCGTGCACACCAGGTGTATACCTTACCTGGCCAGTAGACTGCACTCGGCACACATGACCAGTAGCTTGGGTAGCGGCGGCAAGGTCAGCGCGAGCCCGGCGGGCGGCTGCAGCGCCCCGCGCGGCCCGGCCGTGCACACCAGGTGGCGCGCCACGCTCGGGGCGCCACACATCGCCGATAGGACTGTTTCCATCTCCGCTATAAAAAGTACCGGAAATATAATTTGTACCAATCAAAAATCAGTTAAACTCGCGACATTGCTGCGGGCTCAACTCATGACTAAGGTCTCTGGTCGAGTAAAAAAATAAAAGCAATCCCGAAAAATGCACGTAAATAGTAATACCAAGAGAGGTATGATAGGTAGCCACCAGTTTGCCGTATGTAATTAGATTCTAGATTTGATTCTTCTTTGCAACACTATCGGATGGTGTAACAATACACTCAGTGCTTTTTTCCCCCCAAAATCAATGGGTTCGATTCTTGGCTATATAGGAGTATAGATTTTTCAAAATTTTTGTTTCCTTTTTATCTAAATCGGGCCCCAGGCTCCTTAGAGTATTTTAGCTTTTGCTTATAATTTCGGATTTGGCCATCCACGTCCAAAATCCACGCTTCAAAAATCCTGTATATAATGCTTCTCACGTATATATGTCGGAGATGAATTGTAGAATCAGCTGTTTTACAAAAGTGCTAGCTAATTTACAAAACAGTTCCGTTATATAAAACAGCTGAACGACGTTTAGCAGTTTTCTTTTCATAATTACTGTTTTACGTTTACTAATGCAGCGGGTCAACGATCAGAGGTTATGTAAAATAGCGTGAATTGTAACGTCAGACTGTAAATTATAGTTCTTAATTTTTCTTGTGTACAACAATAAGTTACTTTATTATATTTCTAAGACAATAGCAATAAAATATATTTTGTATGACATTAATACTAACTACTATACTAATTGATACTAAATGAAATCAGAATTATGAAAGAAAATAAATCAATTGGCCACATGAGCGAGCGAAGCGAGCTCGGGAGTTCCGTGTACCCCCACACGGACAGGTTAGGTTTACGAAAGGGATGACGGGGGTTTGTCGTCATCCCTTTCGTGTAGATTTTTTCTGACCTTACAGATTCGAAAATAGGGCTCCGCCGACCCGGGCAAAATTCTGAATACAGTATAAAAGATACTGTATTCTTTTACTGGAGTGCTAACTGCTTAATATACCAATAGGTACTATAAATAAATCTGTCTGACTGTAGATAAGTCATGCTACATTACGTCTACACGTAGGTAGTAGTTTTGTTAAAGGTACCGCATTAGCAATCCAGCTGAACGTTGTTCAGTTGTTTTACATAACGGATCTGTTTTGAGAAACTGCTAGCTGATTTTCAAAACAGTACTGTTATGAAAAACAGCTGAACGACGTTTAGCGGTTTTACATAATTACTGATCTATAAAAAAATGTATGAACGTTTTGCGTTTATCAATGCAGCGGGTCGACGATCAGAGATTATGTAAAACAATGTGAAATGAACTGTCAGATTGTTGATTTTAGTTCGAAGCTTTTGTCGCATATACGGCTCTGTGTGTCTTTTATCAACAATAACCTAACTTCATTTTACTTTTAAGCCAGTAGCAAAACTAAAAAAATAAAATATGAAAATTTAAAGTGACGTAAATACTAAACCACTATAATAGTCGACAACATATCGGGATTATGAAAGTAAATAAATTAAATTGAACCATGAGCGAGCGAAGCGAGCTCGGGAGTTTCGTGTATCGCGACACGGATTAGGTTCGAAGAGTGTTTAGGTTTTTTCTGACCTTACCGACACAAAAATAGGAGCCCCGAAACGCGGGGCTCCGTCGTCCCAGAGCTAGAACGACAAATCAGAATACAGTATATTTTTTACTTGAGTGGTTTTTATCCATTTAGTATACCTATACAATAAACAAATCTGTCCCACTGTAGATATATCATTCTGCAGTACTTCTAAACGTGGGTAGCAGTTTTGTTAAACGTATCGCAATGGAAATCCAGCTGAACGTTGTTTAGCTGTTTTATAAAACAGTACTGTTTTGTAAATCAGCTAGCAGTTTTGTAAAACAGCGGATTCTACTATCCATCTGCGACACATATACTGAATCTAAAAATCGTTTTTGGAGGACATCGCCAGTTCGCCAATTTTGTGCACAAATAACTAGAGAACTGTTATTTGTGCACAAAATTGTTAGTTTACCTATTTACTATAATTACCCGTCAAAAAATTTATGTTACTCCAGAGTCACATAATTTGACATTATTAAATTCGTAAGTTCCAGCCTGAATATAATTAAATATTGATTACCTTCATTGGCCAGCGCATAATCCATCAGATGTCCAAGCATGGGTAGAGTGATGGCATGAACACCGCCTGCGTGCACGCATGCATATGTGTTGTGTGTGCACTGTAAAAGAAGATTAGTATTAAAAATCATATATCTCTATCAGCCGTAATCTCAAATGGAGAAATTGTTTCCTTGGTGTTCCTCTATTACTACAATCCACATTTATAGTCAGAATATTCCTCGTGACACGTTTAGGGGTCTATTGCGTATAAAATATACTTGAGTCGTCCTACTTATGAGCACTGGCATGTCTGGTTCAAGGTTCTTGGTTACTATACTATAATGAAAATATCCGAATACAGAATATATTATAGCGTTAATTCCCCAGGAGTGAACAGTTCGATCGAACTATTGCGCAGTAACTGGTTCGCCGCACATACATCTCGCTCGCATACATTATTGCTTACTTTGCACACTGCCTCACATAATTACACGAGTACCTACACGCGTTTTCCATACATATATAAATAAACTCACGCCTTTCTCCTCTGAGTATAGGCAGAAACTACAGTATCCGACCTGCTACGATCCTTACATACTTCTTTTGATTTGTCCACGATCAAACATGTACACGCTCACCGAGTACTACGCCTGACCTTTTTGGAGGATTTGACCAAACCATCTAAGCATACTCTTTGAAATTTTTGTCGTTACGTCTTCTTTTAAACGTTGTCTTATCACATCATTCCTCAATCTATCATTCATAGTTACACCACACGTATTTCGCAAGGAACGCATTCTTCTCTGTCAACCCTCCGCATTAAATACCCTTACTATGACAAACGACTTTCACACCACTACTCAGTCACCAGAGCAATTTTTAAACTTCATGGATCCTACAAATGGCTTTCACCGGTCGATATGGAGACTATGTTTAGTCACCATATCGATGGGTGAAAGGCTATTTGGTTCAAGTACCGTTTCTGTGCTTTAAAAAAATTTCCCTTAAAATAACTGCTTTTAGAGACATTTTCGAATAACACAAAAATTTCGCTTAGATCAATTAGCTTTCAACCGTCGACATGATTAATAATAGATGAATTACTTACTGGATACAGGTGCACTGGGTATGAGTACTGCAGGTCATCGTCAGGGTTCAGCACAATGTTCAGTTCAACTGCTTCTACTACGTAGAGGGCGTGACTGTCACCGTCTTCTTTCTCTGATGGCTGTTAATAAAAATAAAATAATTTTATTTAGGGGTAAAACATTTTAAAAAACTGTGTTGTATGCCTAATTGGTGATGTCCTTCAAAAAGGTTAGGTCCGTATACTCGCAAGCAGCGCGCGTGTATGACCAGAAGTATGAACGTGGACGAAGCAAGAGGGGTAGGTAACAGGTAGGGTCTTTTATTTTCATCCCACAGTGAAAAAGGCGTGATTCATGTATCTGTGACTGTATTATGTCATAAGATTACAGACCAGATGATGATAGGTGGAGTGAGTTTCTTACGAGTGGTGAAGGAGGAGCCAAGGGAAGCGTCGGTCGTAAAGCGGCGAGATAAGACGAAGATATTGTAACAATCGCGGGTCAAATCCGGAGGCAATTTTTTAGCATAGGTTTTAATATAATATGGGCTTACTCATGACCACAATCTAACCCTGAGAGCAGATGGGATCGATGTCGCATCGGGGCAAATGGCTAATATTAACTAGTTTTATGTGGGGATATACCCAACAGTGGCATTTTAAGGGCTGTGGATGATAATTTTTTCACGCTAGCCGATAGAGGGCAGCGGAGAAGGTGGCGATCACTACCATTAGATGGGTATCGTCGTCCTTCAGAGCGGGCTGTTGCTATCGCCGAGGGTGAATAAAGCTTCAGTCAGTCTGTGAATAGTGAATAGATTTCTTCTGGATCTATGTGCTCCACCCTCGGCCACACCGTCGCTTACCATTAGGCGAGTTGTTGGCCAAATGTAGATCAAGGTTTAATATAAAAAAAAAACGCGGTGAAAATTCTTACCTGATTTTTTAAATCTCCATAAGAAGTTAAACTGTCCCGACGGTACCAGCTGTTCTCAAAATATAAAAGTCGTTAAACCAGATCAGAAGCCTCCGGGCTGCTGGAACAACTCTTGACACCAGGTTGTCTTCTAACCACACGAATGAAAGAAAGAAGCAATAGTATTTACTTACGTTAGGAAGCAGCAGGCAATGGTATAGCGCAGCTGAGCAGGTTGCGACTACCACAAGTGGGGGTGTATCGCCACCCCCAAGAGCGGTGATGGAACAGGACTCTGAGCCATAGTTGTCGTCGGCTGGAGGGTACATGGCGAGAGGCCCTGATAGCTTCGGGTGGAGAGGGCTGGAAGAGAGAAAGGGTAAAAAGGTTATGAGACACAATGAAGGAGTTATACTTGCAAAATAATTATAGGTTAGATAATAATCAATTTTAACAGGTTCCATATCCACTAAACAGATAGTTAAACAATCGACATGTACCAAATGTGATTGATTAGACAGTGACCGGGTTAAATAGTTATTGATGCCATGTTGACCGTGAGGTTCCGACCACGAGAGCAAAGGTTTTTTCATCGATAAGACTATTCATATCAGATAATATATTTTATTTCAATCAAATTACAGTATTTATAACATCTAATGTGTTGATTACATCATGTCTTACCTTTTGCTGTCCAGCTCACACTGCATCATATACACGTCTCCATTGCCCCTGAGAATCACTAGAGTATCAGAGTCTGGTATAGTGGTGAAGTCCACCGCAGTGTCTCCCAGACTGTCCAGTAAAGTCCTGCCGGCTAGCTGACCTGATGGCTTGATGCCAATTGTCAGGATCTTGACCAGTTTAGGACCTTTCTTCAGGGCTATGTTATAGAGCCTGCAATAGAAAAGTCACAGGGATTTTCAGTGTTTATTCAGATAAGTATATCGCCGTAGCTAGAGTGGCTTTTTTGAGACATAATTGATTTAAATGTTATCTCAAAAACTCACGATCTTAACTATCGTGTCAGCAAGAAGTGCTTTTGTAACTAGATTTTTTGGGAGACTTTTTAGTTTTGCTATGAAAACTGATTTTGAATTGTAACGTATGGGAAGTGATAACTAGTTATAATTTTGTGTACAGAAATAGAACACTTGGAGTATCTATCCTAGGATCGTGGGTTTTTTTTTTAATTATCTTGATATTTTTAAACAGGTATACAGCTGTAACTGAAGTCCGAAATAATACTAACAATAGATTTGAAAAAAAAAATGCTTTTTTGTATTCAATATTTTGCATGGTTCTATCCTTATATTCATTCATGTACTTCAGTAACTTTTGCTTTGGTGTCTACTGATCTGAGAAAGTGTGTTCTAAATTATCTTCCGAAGCCTCTTTTGTATGACACACACAGTCTTTTACTCCACAAAGTAATCTCACCTGATAGTGTTATCAGATCCCAGCACCAGTACATGGGACAGTGAAGTAGGATGCCAATGTACGCGGCGAACTTCACCTTGGCAGTATAGGAACCTCTCGTCCAATGAGTAACTCCTGAAAAGAGAATAGTTTGTTGAGTTAAAAGAAGAACCTTTTGGGAATCATGGAGGTGGACTTTCGACACGAAAGAAATTGTTTTTAGTTGACCTAAAAGATAATTTATAAATGACAATTGATATTTTTATCATAAACATAACATAACATAGCATCACGCCTGTATTCCCCGAAGGGGTAGGCAGAGGTGTACACACTTGTACACCCACATTTCACCAATGGTGTTATTAAGTCCCATGTAGTAGGTGGTGAGCCTATTGCCATCTACCGGGCACAATTCCAAACTCCGGGCTGCTACTGAGAATTTCCTAACAGAAAAACCCAATAACACTTTGTCCGACCTGAGAATCGAACCGAACACCTCATGCTCAGCAGTCGCGCTTGGGACCACTAGACCAACGAGGCAGTTGATTGATATTTATTCCTTAAATACGTCTTTGAAGACACTTTTACAAGCCAAGTTTTTTTAGTTTTTACCGAAACAAACTGAGATATATGAACGTGGGCGAAGCAAAAGGCATAGGTATATAAGGATCGTAGCAGGTGGTGTTCTGTAGTTGTTGTCCTGCCTACCCCCATGGGTAGAAGGCGTGTGTTTATGCATGTATGTATGTAAACCCAGATGTCAAGGTGTATTTTAGAATCCTGACATAAGTTTACAGAATTATTGTGTGTAACCATGTATAAACACGTCCAGAAGGTCTATTGATAAAGGGCCATAGCAGCTTTGCCCTACCTGACGGCACGCATGCTTCAATCATCATGTAGCTCATGTATATTGAACGATATCCCACATTTGCTCTTAAATATAAAATCTTACACGCCTACATGTACAGAAAAACGAAAAACAAATTCTCAATAACAGGGTTGATTCCGCGACTCCAAAGATTGCATTAACTCGGTCCTAAACTCCAAAAAAGGCGATAATATCGTCCGAAAAAAGGTTACATCCATTATATCTAGATGATAAATAAGCGGCAAGACCGCAACTCTCCCTCACGTGGCCTTTCTAATAATTTGATTATTCGCCGGCCATTTTGTTTTTTTTTTCTCCTCTTTTTTGGCGGGAAAACGTGCGGTCTGGATTAATCGTGCGTTTAGAACTCGCCTTCTTGTCGGATTTACTTGTTTAATATTAAAATGGGGTCTGTGATTTCGAACCAAAGGTAAGGCGGAATGTAAGCAAAAATGAGCCACATTTTTGTTGGTAGATTTATTAAGTATATTTTTGTTTGTAAGTAATTTTGACTATATTGTATTTTTTTGGGTTTAGTTATGAGATTTGAAACAAACTATTCGACGAGGTGATACCTACAGGACAGGTTCACCTTAGTACAGGAAGCTTTTGAAAAACTAGTCTTTTGTTACAGATAAATCTTTTGAAAAGCATTAACGAATGCTTAGCGAACTCTAAAGTTATAATTTTAAATGGAAAAAGAATACGGTCATGAGCAGAATTCGAACCTGCGCCTTCCGGATAAATACTCCACGCGCTCTGACCACTAAGCCATTCGGCTTCTGCTCACTACCATAAACTCTTCTTTTGGTGAAGACATTGCAATCTGTTGTGTATTCAATCGGCTTCGGTGTATAGGGACTGAATAGATAGCAACGACGTCGCCAAAAGACGTGTTAAAATGTGGAAGAAGAATTCACGGTAGTGAGCAGAGGTCGAGATGGCTTAGTGGTCAGAGCGCCTGGAGTATTTATCCGGGAGGCGTATGTTAGAATCCTGCCTGAAAAGGAAAACAGTGCTGGAATGAAAAAGATAGTTTCTAGTTCCCCAGAATGAAAGAGAATAAAGGAGGCACAGGTCCAACCTAGTCCAGGCAAATATGCAATGGTTGCTTTATTTTAATTGTAAGAAATTTGTAAATTGTATTGGACTATTTCTGAATAAACAATTTATTTATTAATGAGTTCAAAAAGCATTTAGTCCAGTATAACAGTGTCTATCAATAGATGCTCTCACGAGCCACGAGGGCATAGCTCATGCTACACGTCCAATTTGAGGCTAATCCCACTGTCGAGTACGTTCGGGATTCAGTTACATCGGCCAGTCTCATTGTGCCTCTTTGTATTCATTGTTTGTTTGCCAGAATTTTGACAGTAGAAGCTATTTAGACGGGTTCATGGGAAAACTATTAAGATTTTTCTGTTATAGAGTTCTTAGGAATTTTATTGTACTGTCAGTACAAATATTGTTGTTCGGTACAGAAGCGCGAAGTGTAATTAGAAGTATTTTTCAATCGATTGATTCCCGCCTTCACCCGTGATAAGGCAATCGACAGATTATCTCAAGAAGATGGTCTGCAGCGACATAGCTGCCAACATTCTGCGACCTTCAATCCGATTTCGGAAAACAATGTTGATGTGTTCATAATGATATTTTTCCACGGTGTTACGTAATGCAATGAAAATGCTATATATGTTTGAACCGATTTAAAATCCTTTCTCTAGTTCTTGGCTACGTCATGCTGTTAAAACATTACCAAATCTGATTATGAGAGTAAAAGAAATGTTCTCTTATTTGTGTTTTTTTTTAAGTAATTTTTAAGGCACGAATGTACAATATAAAACGATTAAATATAAAAATAGAATCTAAAGAAAACTGTCACTGGGGAGCTCCAAAAATATAAATCAAACAATTTTTACATACCAAAGAAAAGGGTACCACTAGGCGGTCAACTAAAAAAAATACATACACTGAAACGTAAAAATTACAAATGGGATGACATTAGAACAAACGGGGTATCCGACCCGGTCGTAGTGTCTCCGGAACAAAAACCGATAAAAAACGGCGAAAAGGATCCGATCCGGTAAAAAATAAGAATCAGACAAAGCGGCCGGACGGCCGGTAACCTCTATACGTGTCCAGTTTTTTTACGAGCACCCCGCAGCCCTTTTGTCCTTCCGGGAGGCCTTTTTTTAAATAGATCAGGGGCTGGCAAGTAAAGACCGCGGCCGACGTCCACCCTGAAATATTATTGTGGATTTTTCTGCTTGGCATTCATAAATATTTCCCAGGGAGAACCCGCGCACCCCCTCGTCTACCCACTGTAGGGGATTTACTCGAATCGGCGTAGAATTATAAATTCGGTTAATAAAATATGATACGATAAAGCCGCTTTTTTCTCTGGCGGACCTCTATTATATTTTGTTTAATTTAAATATGAATAATTAAATTTAAAAAGGAAATCTCGGGGCTAATGAAATTTTTGTTTTCGAGATAATGAATTGAAAACACCGAGTGTCGCTCGCTCAGAGCTGTGTTATTCTTTTCGCGCTCATTCGGATTCATCCTCCGTAGTCTGAAACGCCCTGAAAAGTATTATATTTTTTAAATGTATTAATTATGAATATGAATTATATTTTTTCCATGTTTATCTGACCCTTTATACTATCGTGGGGTCCAACACGCGCGAATTGTATTTTTTAAGGCCTACAAAGTAATTAGAATTAATTATTTTTTATAGCATGCCGGGAAATTAGGAAATTTCGGTTTTTTCAGTGCCTAGTTAAAGTTAGGACCCGTTATGTTAACAATGTAGTACTTTCATAACGGGCTCATCACTCGTAATAAGTATGAAGCACAGGTAGCGGGAACATTACCATTCTTTAAATATTCTGTATTCATCCAAATTGTCGGACACAAGTAAAAAGTATAAAAAGAGAGTGCGGTCGAGACATGGGTCCCCGAAACCTCGAACAACGCCTTTAATCAACACAAACGCACCCGGCGATCAAACGGCCGAGAATTAAAAAAAAAAACATCGATCCAGTCTGCCACAACCACAAGGGATTAAAATCGTAACGAACGTATAAAAATATTCAAATACAATACTAACAAATTGATACAAACACTCATTAGGTGCGGATCGCGGAAGGCGCCCCCCGTTGGGGGTGCTGCGGGCCCGCCGGCCGATCTCTACCGACATTACAATCCACATCCAACGTACAAATATTATCTAAAATTCCTTCTCATTTATAATCCTTTTGTGTCCTCAGCGCGATGTCCTCCGTCAAATCCCCCCACTCCCCACAGGGGTCGGGTGGGGGTATTTTTATATTTTTAATCGCGTTGGGCATTATCCAAATGGACATTGGCGGGTGCGCCGACTGCCGGTGCCGTCTAGATGATAAATTCTCCTTTCGTTCGACACCGGGCGCAATGTTTTGTTTTGTCCCTTCAGTAATGTCTCCTTTATTGGTATCGGAGTGAAAAAAAAAACCCTCACAGTCATTAATTACAGTAGATTTGTCTGTTGGTGACTGGCGAGTTCTTGGCGACTATTAAAAATGGTTCGCCATCTGTGGCTTCTCCTCGGCCGATTTTTTCGGCGTCTCGGCAAATGAGGATTGATTGTGGCAATCGTTTGATGCAGATTCTTATTGAATGCGATGACGGTTTTGTCCGTGATCGATGGTTCGCCTTTGTGGCTCCAATTAGGTTACAATTTTTGTGGTAGCGGTATAGAAAGAAGACAAATTGTGTCAGTTCAAATTAGGGAGTTCCATATTTCATGGCTTTTTGCGTAGACCGCAGATCAATCAAATTTTTTTTTGCGAAGAGTCTATGAGTTAGTATCGAAAACAAAATTATAAGTATCATGTGAAGTTTATAATATGTAAGTCGACGAATTTTAATCAATGCCCAAACGCTAACATACGATCAGCAAAAATCCGGGCGAAAACCAGCCAGCTACGGAATCGTGAACGTACATAAATTTAGTACCCGTATAACCGAGTCCCACGACGGCCCGGCCCAAAGTTTCACACCATTAATTCTTGCACGCAGGCCACTGCACTTTTTCCATCGTTCCTCAAAAAGTTCCACAGAATAAAAGAATCGCTTTTCTATATGCAAAACAGGGTATCCTATGGTCATTCCGGCGTTATAACAGGATCATCTATACAATATCAATTTCGCATAATATATTGGGGTATTTTTATGTTTTATTGGGCCCAGGATTTAGGTCCCATTAAACTTTTTTCGAATTTTATGTTACGGAAGATATTGTTCTTCTTGTTTGGAGCTTTTAAAATGGGGTGGGTTTATATAATGTATTGTTTTCTGAATTATGTTGCGGGTTATGGGAAAGTAATCCTAAGATATTACTCTAAATATTTATGGCTATACTTAAAATCGATATGAATAATAGGAGATGTCTATTTTTTAATTTATTAAATTACTGTTGAATTAAAATTAGGTGTGCTTATGCGTGAATATTTTCGCGTTACAAAGAATGTAAGACTTGACTGATTTATTGTTGCAGTACACGTATTATTATTTTTTCGTGAAGAAAGGAAGAAGACTTTTTAAATATAAAATATTTTCAAATCCTTTACTAAACAATGTAGTATATGGTACTTATTATGTAAAAGGGTATGTGTAATGATGGGACCTTGAAATAATTTATAACATTTCTACACAAATATTATAAAGAGGAAAGATTTGTATTTTTGTATGTACGAATAAACTCTAAAACTACTAGCCCAATTTCAAAAATTCTTCAATCTTTAGGATGCTCCATTATCCCTGAGTAACATAGGCTATATTTATTACTAGAAAATATTAGGGAGCCTTACTAAAACTTCAATAATGTAACCGAAGGTGTAAATGTTCACCCGGGCGAAGCCGACCGCTAGTATTTGATAAAAGTTGATAATACGATACGAAGTGAGCTTAGCGCTCAGATTTTGTCACGCAGTGGACATAGAACATAAAACATTTAGACTAGACATTAAAAAATTGTGTAATTTAAGAGATACCTGCAAAAACACCCTAAATGTGTTTTAACGTTATTTGGTGTATCACAATCTGTCCTAACCTATGTTAAACTTATCCATCCAAATGTTGTCTGGAAGAAATACCTGGTTGTCAGGCTGACCATTTTATTTATAGGTTTGTTTTATCGATTTACAATAAATATTGAGTGCTGATATTTTTAACCTAATTCAGCCAAAGTCCCAGACAACCCCTGAAAAAATCAGTACATACAAACAAATTGTTCAACAAAAATCGCAAGTCAACAGTTTCTCAATCACTCGATAAACACCCCATGCACAAACAGTTGATTTGGGATACTGTGTCCGTTTCCCAAACGTTTGCAAATGTGTGACGGTGAGTGCGGTGTCAACGCACGATTAGCAGGAAAACGCCACGTTGAGTGTCGAACCGGCTGTGACGTAAAGTATTGGCTGGGAAAATGTTGGATTTACGGTTTTGATACTTGAAATATTTATATATTTAAGTTTTATTTTGAGTGTACTGTTTAGAAGCGTTTTTGAATTGTTAGATAAGTTTAGATTTATAAAAGAATACCATAAACTTGCAGCTCTTGCATTTATAAGAAAATAATAATACAAACTTTACACAATTTCTAATTAAAAAAAATAACAAATAAACGTTCTGCCAAGCCTACATAGAAATACTTACTGATAATAATTTAGCACAACAAAATGATTCTAGCGCCTTATAATTAACAACTTTGATTAGCTAAATAGGATCAACATCTCTCAATCGCACTACATTATTATCGTGCCGAAACAACGATCACTTCGCCCAGGCCAACGCTTCGCAATTTTTATTCAAGTTTCTTTTTTTTGGCCACAAACCTCCTTTTTGTCCGCAACCGCGTCCGCGGTCGAAACTGTTTAATGATTTGAAAAACGTGTTCTATCAGCCTTTATTCGGAAACAACCGAAAAAAGGCGACAACAAAGGGTTCAGAGTGCAAATATAGACTCATCGGTAACCACTCTTATATCCGTGAACCCTTTTTGTGTTCAATTTTCACCTTTATTACTTTGACTTAAGATTGACGTTAGATTTCTGCGGGTGCAGATTTTTTTTGTTGAAGTGTACGCACAGATCTCATCGGCAATTTATTATATTTTGTCCGTTGGTGAATTTACGATTATTTGAACGGTCGGTGGTCTGTGCGATTGGCTGTTTCTAACGCCGATAATACATGGACCGATATATGGTAGAACAAAAGGGCTGTGTGTTATGGTAATGAAGCTGGATGAATAATATTGAAAGGCAAATACTATAAATATTAATTGATTTATTTTAATACCCTTAGCTTTACGTTATTATAGGGACTGAAACAAAATATCATCATAGGGAAATACGAATCTCTGTACAATTCAATCTGATTAGGAGTTAAAATATAATTTCGAGTTTATTGGGTTTATTGGTTATTTAGTAACAGGTTCCTATATAGGCTATATTGTCTTCAGTTATTCGAACAACTTATATTATAAACAACTAGCATTCTCCTAAAATTTTGCAGGCCGTCTTGTTCAAATATGACGCGTCATATGTAAGTAATTAGCAAGTATATAACCAGGGTAAGTTATATCAAAGAAATCAGGCAAGAAATTATTTCCTGAGGACCTAGTTAAGTTGGGCTTACGACCTGGTTTAGGAGACAGGATTCTGAACAAATAGACACTCATGATTACCAATTATATATTATTATATAGAGGTCGAGATGGCTTAGTGGCCCTAAACCTAAGCGCCTGGAGTATTTTTATATCGAATCCTGTTCGCGACCGTATTCTTTTTCCATTTAATATTGTAACTTTAGAGTTCGCTAAGCATGCGTTAATGCTTTTCAAAGATTTATCTTGAATAAAATAGTATTACTATGCAGTGAAGTTAAACTGTCAATCCAGCGTGTAATTTAATATTCACTACAAATATTTGCGTTTCTAAAATCACATTAATCGTTAATAATGATGCATTATTATCACTATTTTTGTATAACTTTCGTGAGTAACAATATCATTTATTTAGTATTATCTTAGGTTTCCGCGATCACTACACATTATAATAAAACAACTTTCTAGTCCTCCTGCGACCACGAACGCTGCAAAATGTTCGAAACGTCAGGAAAAACAAAATCAATAATACACGCAATTAATCCGGTTAAAAGTTGTTTTATTATAATATCATTTATTGTTCACCAGTGCACCGGTTACTACTCACGCTCATTTTTCGGGATTGCTCGACTAGTTTAGACTTTAGTCATGAGCTGATGCAGTCAGCTAGACTCACGACATTGCCGCGGGCTCAGCTCATGTCTAAGGTCTCAGTTAAATTTACGTTAGTAGTAAATGGTGAACAATAGTTGATATTATGCATGGCTATTCAAGAATCTGGTAAGATTCCTGCCCTTTATACTAGAAGAGCATGCATCGTGAAGGACGTCTTATGTGACTCATTAGTAAACTGTGTGTCTTCTAGGCCTCAATATATGCCTTCGTAAATAGCTATTAATTTGATTTTTATAATCTGTTTTATTTATTCTTGATGGGTTTGCATTTGGCTGTCGCATCTCTTCTTCTTCTTCTGATCGTGTGGTTGATGAACAACCTAGTGTCACAGTTTAAACCATCCGTAGGTCTCTGACATGGTTTTACACACCATCGAGAACATCTCTCAGGATTTTTTCCTTCACGCTTATAAACAAGTGATAATTAGTTTATAATACGCACATGTCTTCGAAACGACAGTGGTGGCCTTGGATACGAACTTGCGACCTTTGACTTGTCAGTCCAACGGTCATACCACTAGGCTATCACTACTACCTCACACATCACATCACATCTCCTGATGTTAAGCGATGGTGCGGTCGACAACGGAACACGCTTACCCAAAAGAAACCTCACTCACTTCACTAGACCTTTGCAGATCCATTTGAGAGACCGTATAACTTTGAATGCTCATATCCGCCGTAAAACAGAAACTCATTAATAAAAACAAATAAAATATATATAATCCAATACGACAGAGGTCAATATTTTACATACATAAAAATTTACGATATATTTACATATGTGATAAAAAATCGTGTCGTACACAGGGTCGTCGGTTCAATTCCCGTGCTCGTTTTAATTAAACAAACCGAATATAATATACGGTGGCAATTTTAAACGTGTGCGGCGGGCCTAACGACACTTTATAGATGAGTTGTGAACACCTACCATTTGTCGACATGTATTAATTTATTATTGTTCAAATTTATATGTGACGGTTTTGCGGAATATTTATGGTGCCTTTATAATAAAGGACGTGTTGGCTTTTTGGTGGAAATTGGCATGGAAGACATGTTGAATACAATATAATAATAGATAATATAATATAACAATAGAATATTTAAGTAATGTCTTTATAAATTAATTTTTTCGTTGACGTGGAAAAATTTGCTGTCTGATTCCAATATTATTAATGTTGTTTCCGACTAAAGGTAGGCGTATTTTCATCTCACACATCACATTTGCAATTTGTATGATTGTAACTACGCGAATTAATATCTGAACCATTTCAATAACACTGAACTAGAAGTGCCCATTGATCAAGACTTATAAGACAAATCATATATAAAAATGTCGTGTCACAGTGTTTGTTATCGAACTCCTCCGAAACGGCTTGACCGATTTTTATGACATTTTTGTATATATTTGACAGGTCTGAGAATAAGTCGTAGGCTATTTTTTATACCCCCAAGTGATAAGGGTAACCCTATCCAGAAAATGTATATGGCAAAACAACGTTTACGGGGCACAGCTAGTTATAATATAAGTTTCAAGTTTAGCCTCATTCTTTTGTTATTTTATAGTAAGATCATATTCTACGTGAGCTTCCATCGAGTTACCATGGTATACTCAACTAATGGATAGGGGAGTTTGAATAGAAAAATAGAATTATTAATTTATTCTATTTTTGCGCGTGTTGCATGCGCTTAATATGCATGCGCTGTTCGGAACGAGTCTCTGGGGTTAGATACGAATTTTCTATTATTTATAACGTATTTATGTTAGGGATCATCGTATGTGAGCTATTTTTATTAATTATGCATGAGGACTGGACCATTTAAATGTGGCGTGGCGTGGTATGATGGTGTCGATCGGTAATTATATTTTTGCAAATAAGAAAGAATGAAAGATATATTTATTCCCACATTGGTACAGAAAAACAGAATAAACAGTAAAACTTAACTAAACACAACAACACTCCCTGACACACTTAAGTCTACTTGTCTTTATTTTCTCACTCTCCTCTCGCAGGTCTGCTGGAAGAGATTTCTTAAGAAATAAGCAGCACCTTTGTACTTATATTTCCTATTTACTAATAAAAATAATTTACTAATAGTCGTCCAGGTCCAGTCCTCCTGCGACCACGAACGCTGCAAAGTGTTCGAAACGTCAGGAAGAACAAAAAACCAATAATACACGCGATTAATCCGGTTAAAAGTTGTTTTATTAAAATAAGCTTGTTTGTTTGTTTGTTACCATTTCACGCCTAAACCACTGAACCGGTCATCCTGTAGTTTTGCATATACGTTGTCAGGTATTCAGAAACGGACACAGGGTACCTTTCATCCCGAAAAAAAGTACTGTTCCCGAGGAAAACAGCAATGACCATTCATATGATAATAGATGGCGCCACGTGTCTTTCGAATCATGATTGAATATTATATTTAAGTACATAATGAATTTTGCGAGCCCAGTGTGTCGGTAGAACGGTTTTTCCTTTAATTAACGCGAGCGAAACCGCGGGCAAAAGCTAGTACATAATATAACCAGCCCATAACTGTCCCACTGTAGGCCAAAGGCCTCTTCTCACAAAAAGAAGTCACGAGCATTGATCGCCATGCAGGTTCACTGTAGGTTGGTGATTTCAGTTCATTAGGCCCTGGTTTCCTCACGATGTTTTCCTTCACCGTAACTCTGTGGTATCTTAGAGTAACTAAGAAAGTACATATGACATGGAAAGGGTCACATTGGTACATGCAGCTTAATATAATGGTGCAGATTTGCACCCACTACTTGTGGCTCTAGAGGCGGGCCCATAACTACTCGGCCACCACGAAATTAGTGGTAGAATAGTAGTAGGATTATTCTTGAAATTTATTTGATGCAATTGCGATTTTGATGTGACACTTGAGGAAAATGTTCGTCTTATCGAATAAGCTATACAAGCCGTTTACCTGAGCTGAGTAGCTATAATCTACAAAACATAGCTTGGTCTATAGTTGTCTAGCTATGGCATTACCTTATGGGGAAATAGTACAGATGCACCATCACTTTTTACTCTTCAGAAAAAACTTATACGAATACTTGTAAATATAGAAGATTCTGATACCTGTAAGCCCCATTTCATAAAACATAAAATACTAACGCTGCCTAGTCTGTACATTTTAGAGATATGTAAGTTTGTTAGAAAACATCAAAACTTCTACACAAAACGGGAAGATAAAAACCAGAGGCTAAGGCATAAAAACCGTTTAAACCTACCAAGCTCCCGGCTTAAAATGCACTCATCTAGTCCACACGTCATGTCAATAAAACTTTATAATAAGCTACCCTCACGAATAAAAAATGAAAGTAAAGACAATATATTCATAAAAAGCTTAAAACAAATGCTAATAAGTAAATGTTACTATCATATAAATGAATATTTAAACGATAAATGTATATAAAACGGAATAAATACAAATTTAAATTAATAATAATATAATAAACGCATACACATATAGGTACAAATTATAGACATATATAGATACATTTTAATATTATTACTTACTCTTTTAAACATTCCATTATCATATAAGTTCTGTTAGTATACAAACAAAATAAATAAAAACTGCATTTAAATAATATTTGAAATACAGTGAAATAATATAATATTCTTATAATAATAACATACATCAATACATAATATAAAGGTTATGTAATAGTATAAAGTTAAAAAAGGGTTACACACTTCCTCCTCTCTCCTACATTTGCCGTGCCGACAAGGCCCACACATGTTTCTGTATATTATATTGTAACATCTATTTAACTTGTGGAGTGCAATAAATGAATTGAGTATTGAGTATTGAGTCTTATTAAGATGGATGAAACAAAATTAATAAAAAAAAAGCTTTTTAAGCTATCCTATGTTAGCTGGGACAATATAAGGATTCTAACGATACCCCATACATCGAAATCGGTTCAGCCATTTAGAAGTTATAGTGGAATAAAGAAACTCACAAACATAGATACATACATGAACGCTAAAAATATAACACTCCTTTTTTTGGGCAGTCGTGTAAGTGCCGGAGTGAGTGTAAGTCAGAGCGCCTGGAGTATTTATCCGGGAGGCGCAGATTCGAATCCTGTTCGCGATCGTATTCTTTTTCCATTTAATATAATAACTTTAGAGTTCGCTAAGCATGCATAAATGCTTTTCAAAGATTTATCTTGAACAGTTCCACCTATTAACTATGTATTTTCCTATTTCTACAGGTCAAAAGTCTTCACAAGCTTTCTACATAACTGTAAAACGTTACAACAAAGTCAGGTATAGAGACAGAAGTATGCTTAGAATATCAGTGTTTGGAATGAGATGCCTTTCTAACAGATTGGTGCAGGAACCACACAGAGAGAGGTGTGAAAGATTTCTTAGTGCATGTGGAAGCAGGCGGATTGAACAAACTTGTACTCTTAGTGTTTAGTTTTCAAAAACTGACTGCCTATACAAGGTCCTATCCTACCTTGGGACTTTTTATATATATTTATGTATTCGTAACTTATGTGAAAAAAGTAAGGGAAATATGTCTAACTAGATGCTATCGCAATAGATAGTCTATATCATATTCATCATCATCACCCCCCTGTCCTTATCCCAATTGATTTGGGGTCGGCGCAGCATGCCTATATCTGGCATGCTGCTAAGTTTTAGCTCTTTGGGAATGCTGTTGTTGGTGGTAACCGCCACCGAAACGGTCTACTTCTATCTAGCTATGTCACACCAAATGTTATCCATGCACCAGTTTCTGATGTTATCCTACTATCACACTCCACTAACCGGACTGTACAGTCGGGAGCATATTTTATTATTGTTCATCATTCCCATATTTCAGATCTCATATAGTCTATATCTTATTAAGTTATGTAAAATTTTATCAAAATCTATCCAGTAGTTTTTGAGTGGTTCCTTACAAAGTCTCGTATTCATCCATATATAACAGTTGATATTGACATTGTGTTACATAATTTAAAATTGTTATTTTGACACTAATGATTGAAATTTACTGCGTAATAACCTTTGTATTAAACATGATTGAACGTATACAATTTTGTTATCTAGTATACACTTTATATTTAGGCATGAACACAAATGTTTTAGCAAATAAATTAGCTCTATTCAATTTCAATATGAATTAGTCCATAAGCAAGCGTTACGCTCAATGTATTCTTGTTTCTAATTCCTTTTACAAAAACCACATCAATACAGGTAACCAGGTAAACATTTGGAAGTACTCGTAACTCCATCCACCGGTAATCAACGCGCCGAACGGAATGATCACAATAAAATATTTGGGGTGAAAATGGCTTTCACCATCGCCGAACCCCGACTTTTCACCTTACGCCGGAACAACAACATTTTTCGCGAGGTGAACGCCATGGATGTTGGGAATGTGGATGGGCCATCATGTAGATTGGAGTAAGCAGCTTTTAGTCGATTACTAATCAACCTTTAGTTTTATATCCTCTTTTTTTAAACGTATTCTAATTTCTTTCTTTAAAAATAATAATAAAATACGAGGGGCGTTCAATGTTTTCTCGGTATCGGTATGAAAAAAAAACTTAATTCAAATAATATTTTTATTTTTCAATATAATCCCCCATAACCTCAATGCATTTGTTACATCTCGAAATAAATTTTTCAATACCCTGTAAAAAATAACTTTCCTTCTCTGAAAAATGCGCATTTATGGCCGCCTTAAGCTCTTCATCGTTGGAAAATCGCTTTCCCCGAAGATCTTTTTTCAAATTAGGGAACAAATAATAATCGCTAGGGGCTAAGTCTGGACTATAGGATGGGTGGTTTATTTCTTCGAAACCACAATCTCGCACAGCAGCCTTGGCAACACGCGCCGTGTGGACTGGGGCGTTGTCGTGAAGAAGCAACACACAGTCAGTTTACCCCGTCTTTTTTCTTTAATTGCCTCCCGTAAATTTCTCAAAGTGGAGCGTAGGATGCTGCGTTTATGGTTTCACCTTTTTTTGTGTACTCAATCAACAAAATTCCCTTTGAGTCCCAAAACATCGTGGCCATGACTTTTCCGGCAGACGGAACGACTTTGAATTTCTTAGGGGGAGCACTACCCTTCTTTTGCCACTGCATGGACTCCTGCTTACTTTCAGGGTCATAATGGTGAACCCACGTTTCATCTCCAGTAACAATTCGATCGAAAATACTTGATGGGTCTTCACCACAGAGCTCTAAAAACCCTCTACAGCACTCGATTCGGACTTGTTTTTGAGGCACCGTGAGCATTCGCGGCACCCATCTTGCACTGACTTTTGAGAGGTTAAGGAGGTCATGAAGAATAGTGTGTACGGTACCAACGGAGAGGTGGGTCATCTCTGCTATAATTTTGACCTTCGTTCGGGCATCCTCCAGTATTAACTTCTCAACTTTTTTCACGTTTTCTTCCGTAGAGGCAGTAACCAGAGCGAGTGTCATCTTCAATACTCTCTCTGCCCCTTTTAAATTCACTTAACCAATTTTGTACTATCGATAACGAAGGTGCAGAATCTTGTAAACAGCCACCATCTCTTCGTGAATAGTTTTTTGACTTTTTCCTTGTTTGGTAAGGAATTTAATCACAGCGCGGTGCTCGATTTTCTTCGACATTGTTACGTTAGCCATTCCAGTTGTCGTTGACTAAGGGTAACTAGCAAACTAATGATCAGAACTATATGAAATTTCATATTTATACCCTCAGATAATGTTATTACTTAATTAATTAGTCAAATTACCCACATCATTATTAAATCACCCCCATACCGAGAATACATTGGACGCCCCTCGTATATGTAGTTTTGGCTACAGTAATACCAATTTTTTGAGCGGCCCGTAAGGCTCTCACTAGTGACTTAGCTACGGCTATTTATTGCCAACAACCGAGACCAAGTGGTCATCCATCATTGGTCTCCTTGGTGGCTCATATGGTGATACTGACTCATTGTGCGCATAAGGTCCTGGGTTCTATTAGCAGGTCGGGAAAAGTGTTATTGGAGTTTTCTGCTAGGAAATTCTCAGTGCAACCTGGAGTTTGGAATTGTGCCCGGCAGATGGCATTAAGCTCACCACCTACATGGGACTTAATAACAGCATTGGTGAAAAGTGGGTTTACAATTGTATGCACCTCTGCCTACTCCTCCGGGGAATACAGGCGTGATGCTATGTTATGCTAAATTAGATTACTTTCGACCAGAACTTTGCCGCTTTTATACAAGGTCGGTGGCTGATAAGGTCATTTATAACGCAATGCGATTTTGTATATGAAAGAAAAATACCGTTAGCACATTTAGTTTTCAACTTTATATCCGTGTAAACCTTTTAATAATTAAATGTATAGCGATGTGGGAGTCCGTTGTGTTCACGTAAATCGTCGATCCGGGATAATACTGATCAATATTAACGATCACCGAACACTTCGTGAGTTTCCGCAGCGGGTCGGCCACGTTCGCAAATTGAATTAGTTATGCCCTCTGATTGGCTCTGTGTTTTATTCGTCACTGATTGCGTGTACGTTGATGACGTAATAAGTTCGTTCCTTGTTTGAAATTGAGTGTTGATTGGTAATGATCGGTTGTATGTATGTGGGAATTACGGAATTTAACGACAGTATTTGAAGTGTGGGGTTTTTTTGCACATTGATTAATTTCTATTTTATTCATACGAGAACTTAAAATAATATCAGTGTAAAGATATGATCAATATACGGCAATAAAAATTAAATATTTTTTATTTCATACAACCTTTACACCGTCCATAGAATGAGAAAATGAAAAAGGAATTAAAACCGACGATTTTTTTAAAAGTAAATTCACTGTATTGTTTGACATATCATGATCTCGTTGTAATTAACTTCCGTAAAAATAAATCCTTGTGAAACTTCATAATTTTTTTCTAATTTCAATTTAGCCCTTCTCAATTATTCCTAATAAAAAACTAGGCAGGAGATAATTCTTCAAAAGATTTGCGATCAAAGATTATTACAAGGTCTATAAAGGTCAAAATCGTTTACACGGTCCCGCCCACCCAAGAACGTATTAAATAAAAACGCGAAAAACGTCCACGTGATTATAATACCTACTAGAGGGGGTCAACTATCTGCCTTTTGAATTCACCCTAAATCGCGTTCATACGAACTGAGAGCTTAAAACTAATACATCTGGGTGGCGTGTGACTGGAGTGGGGGGAGTCTGAGGGTGGCATGTAGGGGGAGGGGGGTAGGTCGGTGTTAATTATTCACATTTTAATTTACGAAGCCCGGCACTGGCCAGTCACAACGGGGAAAAATGTCTTGCGATCATTCGACAGTTGTATGGAATATATGAAGTGATGTTATGGAGGATTTCTGGACCTTCATTAGTGTTTTGGTTCATATTGCTCATGCTGATTATAGGGCTGACTGCAGATGTTAATGTAAATGATGGTGTAAGGAATTTCAAATTGTCATAATACTTGTAGCATGATGTTTTAGGTACCAATACATCTTAACACAGCTTTAAGATGGTAATTATAGGCATACTGGTGAAGCTGATGAAAAACCGGAATAATATAATCTTATAGGGCATTTCATAACCATAAAAAGAAATCTCAATAACTTACAGACTGCAGTGTTATCAATCAACGCAGTCCAGGATTCAGGTTTGTCGAATAAAGTAAGCAATGAACGCTCGATATTTTTCCAAAAATATTGCGCGAAGGCTCTACTCAGAGATCTTCAGGTACATTATTCAAGTCAACATTCAAACGCTACGTTCAACCCCAAACGTATTAGACATCACTTTCATGACACATGCTATGAATAAACGAAACAAAAGCAGCCCCACCTATGAATATTCCCATCCCCCTCTGCCACTATCGTGGAGACAGGGACAGAAATAGTGCTCCTATCCGATACCGATGAGAAAAACGATCAGAATACGGACCCACGATTGCTATCTAAATAATTCAAGCGTGTATTCAGTCTCTGTAGCACTTTGCAAATTTATACTTTCCAGTTTTAAAAGTGTCTCCAGGCCTTATTGTTACATATTTAAGGGTTGTTTTCGAATGGGCCACGGTTTTGGGGTGTTGTTGAAAATACGGTGCAAATGTATGGAGTTTTTACAGGCTCTTATACGAAAATGTCGAACCGAATCGGTGTTCTCATAAGCAAAATGTATAGGACAGAAATTTAAATTTGTTTATGTAGGATAGGTTCAGTAGATTGGATGTTTAATTACGATTCACCATTACAGCAGAAGTAAGTAGTATGAGATATTGGGATTCCTCGTCTGTTTCAATAGCATCAAAAACGTCTTTTTTGATTTTAACCTTTCAGATACAGTATACTTCCAAGAAGAAACTTAATGTTGTTTTATTATTACCCTTATCATGAAGCAAATTTTATGAGTGCACTCATTAATCGACTTAATAGTCACGTATTGCATTATGGAATTAAATGAACGATGCCTTTCTTATAACAAAAATATCCTTATTCTCATCTATATTGTGGGAAGACACATTTTTCTCTTAGCCAGAAATAACCAGTTCAACCCTGGTACTTCTGTTATAAAACCACCTTACCCCTTCACATTAACTGAGGCAGCACTCTCAAAAACAATGAATATGACTCGTAAAAACCGAATGACAAGATGCGGCGAGATAAGGCGTCCTAATAACACGTCACTGTCGATCATTGCGAAATGAGGTCGATTTGTAATGTAGATGTGTTTCATATGGGCCCTTTATGACACCTCTCAGAATTTATTACACACCTCAATGGACTTATGAATATGTGTTTTTATTAGGTTTTTGATGTTTCATAATTGGGTATTTTGATTTGTTCTTATATGTTTAGCTTTGGTCCATGATTTACAATGCTGATCTGAAAACAGTAAATGTTCTTCTCGTGCATTTTACGGGACTAGCAGTGGACAATGGGCCAGAAACACCTTTTCAGGACAGGATTGTTAAAGCAGAAGGCTGGAAAACAAACCGATCTGAAAAATGACATTACTCGCTTGGAGATATCCAAGAGGATACAACATTTTTTTTTGTGTCTAAGCCACTTCATGTAGAAATATAGTGCGAAGTACTCTTAGTTCTGCTTGAAAATATACATCTGTTCAAGGTTATCATAATCTGTAATTATTTTCAGGTTCTTTCAAGCAACTACCCCAAAAAGACCTATCCAATATTTCGCTACTTATAATCAGAAGCACAAACTAACTTCCAAATAACAGCTCAGAGAAGTCAGCATCCATAATCGGTGCAGCAAAACATCGTCAGGTATCGAGCGGGTTCATTAAAAGGCCGGCGAGGGTGGGCCTTATCCAATATTTATTAACTTATTTCAAAGAAAATCGTATAATTAACACCATAGCTTCGCCCCTGGAGCTAACACCCCACGCGAGAACCTTCGACGGCGAGCTATAGAGTAGGAGACGCAGATGCGACGTGGAATGAAGTGATAACTGTAGGTTTTATGGATATGCTGTGTCAAGTGAAGAATAGTAAGGAGATGAAGGAGTGGATTTGGGCTGTGGCATTTAAACTTACTATTAGGCTGAGGTGATCATAGCTTGTTGCAGTTGTTGATATAAAATTGTTGATGTTAAGCAACAATCTGCAGGTAGGTGACTGTTGGGAACAATTTCAACAGAGTGTTTCCATGCTTCGGAGGGCACGTTAAACTATTGGTATAATACAATAGAAGTTGCAAGCCAAGTAAGAGGGCGGTTTGAACACTCCATAAAGGGTCGCTCTAATCAACATGAAGGAAAAGTCATCCAGCACTAAGGGTACATATGAGGCCGTAAGCGCAAGCGTGGGCAGAGTTTTTGGAGACATAATTGATTTTAATTTTTCTAGAAAACGACTGGCCCCTCTTGCCCTCACGGGCTCATATATTGAAGTGCCCACGAGGAATTTTTCACTCTATGGCAGGTGGTTTTAAAAGATTGTGACAAAAAGAAATCATGAAGTTTTTTGTCCAGTTACCGATGCCATGCCATCATAATATTTTTATATATCAGTCTCAACCGCTTTTTAAATATGTATTTTCTTCATAAAAGCAATACAAATAATTTAAATAAAAATAGATCCAATTTTTCTTAGTCACATTCTACAAAACAAATCAACTTCCATCTGTAGGCACAAACCCAGTGCACGTCCGTAAGTTATTTGCCAATTATCTGTCTGTCGGATCTGTTCTCATCACTCTTAGTTCTCAATTAGTATTCAGTCTCTCTCCTTACGTGTTCCAAACTTAATGAGAGTATGTGTCGGAGTCGTATTTTTGAAATTCAGACCCTTTGAAACAACATGGCCATCGCAAAAATATGTTAATGCCACCTGTGAAGCGGCTATGCGAGCAAAATTGATTAAGTTTTGCGCTAAGTAACGTATTTTTGATGTTAAGTGTAGATCATGATTACTTTGGGTGTTGCTTTTAAATATTGTAGTAGGTACTGAAATAGGTTCTGGAATATAATGTGATAAGTCTTTAGTATCTACGGGGGAGAAGTTTTTTAAGGTTATGCAGAAATGATATGTTGATTATATGAAAGGAAATCTAATGTAGCGATCAGGAGCGTTGACAACATGGGCCCTTGGGGGCTACAGCACCCACGAGCGATAAATAGTGGGTGCAGGGCAACCATGATCTTTTTCTTCTTATCTTGTGGTTGATGAACAACCTAGTGTCAGAATTTAAACCGCCTGTATCATCCTCTATATATATCGCCTCACGATGTTTTCCTTCACCGTTCTAAGTGATAATTAATTTACATGACTTAGAAAAGTCAGTGGTGCGTGCTTTGGATTTGAACATGCGACCTTTGACTGGTCAGTCCAACGGTAATACCACTAAACCGTCACTGCTTGCTGTATATCACTATAAGGCTAAAAACTGTATCAATACAATAAGTTTCATTGATAAATCTTCAACATCAACTTTTACAACCTTATTATTACAAAAAACAAAAATTCTACCGTTCAGAGGGTGCAAGATTCAGCTATCGATGCACCCCATTGCCCCCGCTTTGATCTCGCCGCCGCCGATCGGCTAACTGGATTATTTAACGAGTTCTCACCCAATTCAGTTAATTGGTCGGTAATCCGGTAGCTAAATGACAGGCACAGGGTTTAACCTACGCTTGGAGTAACAATAGTAAGTTTTATTAGATGTATGTGTTAGTTGAATGTGAAAAGTTATTGGTGAGGGTTCTGTACTGTTTAGCATATGAAAAAGGCAAAGAAAAATATTTACGAATACTTCGTTCAACGTACAATTGTCGTATTATAGAAACATTGTGAATAGAAAAATACTTTACCGGTATTTAAGTAAAAGAGTGAATATTGCTAAATCGAGTTATATATTGAAAGCAAGCAAGAAAAATATTTTATTTGATCACTATACCACGAGACACACAACAGACAAACAACTATAGTTTTAATACAAAAATAAAACGAAGAGAGTTATGAAGTTATTATTCTAAGTACAATAACGTAAGGAACGTTCATATTATAATTAGAAAGACATATATTTAACGAGTCAGATTCCATTGTCATTCATGAAGTATGTGTCCCATGGCTGAACCAAATGGGTCACCAGATCAGCTTCATGTCAAGCACAAGTGCTTGACGCTGGTTTTCATCTGGTGCCCTTGTGCTCTACGGATGTCAGTCAGACTACGGGTTACTACGGGTTACGGTATAGTGTAAAAAGCTTTTTTTTGTATCTATGTTTCATAGCTCTATTTGTATTACAGCTATATCTAATACCTTTAAACGAACAATTCTTGTATATTATAATATGTATAACTGATCTGATCGTGGTCACAAGCAGACCTTGAGTCTGTTTGTGACCACGATCAGTGCAACCTGGTCGAAACGTCAAGCGATTCAAAGGTATTTATTGCGCGTTAATTCCTGTTAGTTATAGGTACATATAATAATATCATGCAACGCGATAGTTTAAAATTTAGTAATTCTTGTATATATATATATAATCTGAATATCGGATACGGCTCCAACGATTTTCATGAAATTTTGTATGCAGGGGGTTTCGGAGGCCATCAGTCGATCTAGCTAGGTTTCATTTTTAGAAAACATCTAGGTATGTTTGGTATTATAATAAAACAGCTTTTAACCGGATTAATCGCGTGTATTATTGGTTTTTGTTCCTGACGTACGAAGTGCAAAGTGTTCGAAACGTCCGGAGTCAGGAAAAACAAAAACCAATAATACACGCGATTAATCCGGTTAAAAATTGTTTAATTATAATGTGTAGTGATCGCGAAAACCTAAGGTATTACCATATTTTGGTAGTTAATTATACGACAGTATAATTTTAACCATTGCAAATACGTTCACCACAAGTTTCTTAGGAATAAAAGGTTTAGGATAAAGTTTTCGCTCATAATAAGCTAAGCTGGTTGATTTAGGTATTATATGTAGATATATTTAATTTTGAACTAAAAAACATTGTGTCAATTATGATATAATCTTTGAATAAATATTTCGATACTGTAATTATATCTACACTCCGAACTTTAATAAAACAATTATAAAAGAACTTTCAAATGCCTTAACGCATGCGTAAGGAACCCTAAAGTTATACATTTTTGTGGAAATTAAAATACAGTCGTGAGCAGGATTCGAAGCACCTCCCGGATAAATACTCTAAGCGCTCTGAACGCTAAGCCACCTCGACCTCTGCTCACTACTCGGAAAATTATTGATTATGTCGTGATGCACTCAGATTTTATGCCTTGCTCCCTTGTGGGTAGAATTAATACCATATCGCTAGTCTGCAATTCCACACAATAAAACTTATTTTGAACCACCGACTGCCTCGTTGGACCACTACCGAGGTGAGTTTTTCTGTTAGGAAATTCTTAGTAGCAGCCAAGAGTTTTGAATTGTGCCCGGTAGTTGGCAATAGGTTCACCACCTATTGCATGGGACTTAATAACGGCATTGGTGTTTATACAACTGTGTACACCTCTGCTTGCCCCTTCGGGGTATACAGGCGTGATATGTTGAACCACCAACGTTCTCTAAAATCCACACAAAATACTAGATGCCCACCTGAAAGTCGACCACTCCAATATTTCTCTCTCCTACGCACACTGACACCAAGTCACAAAGCTGGTAAGAAACACGTAACAAGCCACAACGTCAGTTCGTACGTCACGCCAGGCAAGGCCACAAACCCGCAGCGCCTTGCAGAAATAACCTTTTGCGACAATCGTATGCATGCGTGGCTCGACTGTGTAAGCTCCCAGATCTGTGGTGGCCCTTAGCTGAGTGAGTGATGAATTAAAAAGAGGTTTTAGTTTGTTGGGTGTAGTAGGATCTATTTTTGCTTTTGTTTGTGGTTTGTTGTTGTATTTTGTTCAAGTGTTACTTAAATGTTTAGTAGTTTGAAAGGGTAATTGACATTATGGCATCAATTCTAATGCAGCCAAATTTATTAAAATTAGAGCATTGTCGTCTCATAATGACAGTTACCATAAGAGCAGGGTGGTATACATTAAAAGTTTCTAATTTAGTTTGACGTCTCGGATATTTTGCTGCCAGTAAATTTTAGGAGCGGGACGGTATAAATGAATAGACGTTAAATTTAAATTTAGTCATGCCACACTAAAATTTTAATTTGGCGTTTCTAATTTTGGTGGTCAACTACAAGTGTACCTAGAAAGAAGGTGAGATAATCATATTTTTTTGCATAGGCACTATATATCGATAAAAAATAAACATCATCGGCGAATTTAGTTTGACGTGCCTATTTAGAATATGACGTGTCTTAATTCGCCCCGTCTCGGTCATATACTAACTGTTAGTACAAGACAGCAGTGCTCTAATTTTAGTTTAGACCTCTACTTTAGAATTGATACCATTATTTCAAAGATATTCCACTTTGTTTCAAACGTTCTTCTTTTTTTATCTGCTCGGAACTCTCGTAGAACCACATCAAAACGGACTCCATTCATTGTGCTAACAGTTCAACTAGGAGTTCCTTACCGATATATTCCGAATGTAAGTTAGAAGCGAGTCTGTAGCGAAATAACACTAAATCTAGACAAACTTTGCGCGTGTTGGCTGTATATTTTACAACTTTCTTTGTGTAGAAATAGGTTCAGTATTAGTTGGTGCTAAGAGAGAAATGGATTGAAGAATTGTCTCATTCTTCAGATGACTGAAATGAGTTTATGGTGCTTTAGAAACCACGATTTTGGGGTAGCCCCATATATCTTTCATCTAAATTAGAAAAGGAGGAGAGGATTCTTACAATATTTGCTTTTTAAAGTCGAATTTAAGCCAAGTAAAATGACTGCTTTCATAAAATAAATACTTACCCATTTTTTAACATAGACAAAACACTGTCCAAAAACCTTTACTCATCAGTAAACATGTGTTAATTAAAATTAATTCACACATCTCTGAGTGTTAAATTATTCACAATTATAATTGTAATAATCAGGAGTCAGACCTAAGACCGTCCGAACCAAAAAGCCGGAGCGGGCCGTATTAATATTATCACATATCCGGGCAGTGGAGCTCACTGGAAGAATTTTTAATGCTATGCTTTAATTATTTTGCCGTTGGCCCCAGTTGGGCGCCAGTCTAAGTTCCATTCACATTAGAGAATTCATTTTTGCTACGGCCGCGCCTACATTCTGAATTATTAAGGTGCTTGCCGAAAACTGAAAATTGCTGAGATCACCGGGTGCCAGACGGTGTGTATTTATGAGTGCGTAAATTTTCTAGAGGTATTCTGTAACCGTTTGTACATTATGAAGGGGGCTAATTAACCGGCCGAGTTCGGGCTCTGTTAATAATGGAGGAGTAGCTGCGTAGTTCTTATGTTAGATGGGTGCAGGTAAAAATCTAGAGCCTTCATAATTTTGATAAATATTAATTTGTATTTGATACATTATGGACTTTACAGCGTCAGAGATTCGTTTGTTATGACCATTAAACCTTATTATTGGGAATAATAAAATACGGTACACAACGATGTCACTTCTCCGCACCGAAAAAACAGCAATATAAACACAGCTGAAAAAAATGATAATTAAAATTAAATCTTACCTAGTGAAGCCGCATCACAAAGAAACAGACGAAACAAAAATGTAATATGATTAGAAACAAATTACACACGCGGCCACGATAAGTCCGGCTCGCGGGGGCTAACCAACCGTGGCCCACGTTGGGCGCCACTCGGCCTTTGTCCGGCCACTTTCTTTGTATATTGTACCATTTCATGCAAAATTTAATTTCGTTTTCAAGACTCGTGCGGAATGATATTACGGTCGGCGGACGCCACCGCCGTTTGTAATTTCCCTCCTCAAGTGTGTGTGGACATCGTGCCTTTTTCATCGCATTCCGTTTCGGTGGGTGGGCAGGGCACCGGTCCGGTAGCATTACGTTTATTGCGGCGGTTCGGAATTAAACAGTCGGATTGCAACCGCCGTTAATTACTATACACAACTACGGCGAGGTGGTTTATTGGGCGCTCTTTTAAAGCCGCATGCATGATTTTGCTGGTTAATCAAGCCCCCGCTGGATTTCTATTTCTCTCGTTTGTAATATCGCAAAATTGCTTTTCGGTATGGATGTAAATAGAAATCACAAAATATGTTATGATACATAGCAGTAGTCTATTACAGAAACTCACTCAGAATACTGCAATGATTGAACTATAATTAAAAATTAAAAAATATATATATATATAACTATGTAAAATTATAGCCATTAAAGGTATTTGTAGAATACCAGAAACACAGTAAACTGAAAAAATCTAACGGTTATGCCAGTTCAGTTTTATAAATCCTAAATAAGGCACTACGAAAGTAGTACAACAAAAATTTAAATCGATGAATGCCAAACTACATTATCCCAAAATCTTGTAAAGCAACAAGTCCCAACACTCACATCATTCTTGACCCACAAATCCTCGGAGACCTGACAAAAGATTCAATAACCCCTATCTTGTAAGAAACTCCCAAATCTTTTCAACCCTTTAAGAATTGCATCCCCAATTTGTTATCGATACCGGTGACACGGTCCAGTGGCTCAAGAGAGACTCCCTAAGGGGATAAAAAAGGGATTTTTTCTGTGATCTACCCGCAAATCGGTGTACACACAATAGGGGGTGATTAAGGTACTTAGGTTCGACGTGAGAAAGGGATTTTTTTTTCTTCAGTTTTTTATGGTGTTTGATCGGTTTTGGGGAGGAAGTGTAGCGATTTGATCTTTTATTTTGCGGCTGAAGTTAAATTTAAAGGATTTAGAAAGTTATTTTTATATTTACAGTTTTGGGGGAAATTACTATGCTCAAAAAAAATATTCACGCCCTAGAAGGATATAAACTGACCTTATTAGTGATATCCTCCAAACAGGCCAGGTGCGTAGTACTCTCAACCGGTGTGTATGTATGAACGTGGATGAAGGAAAAGGGTATCAAAGGATCGTGTAGTGGTGTTCTATAGTTTCTGCCTACCCCCAGAGAATAAGGCATTTGGGTGTAAAACAACATTCATATTCTTCAATGATCTTAAGTAGTTTCACTATTCCATTTTTTTTGATAAAACCAATTCAGTCGATTTATTTATAACACGGGTTATAAAAGGTGATAAGATTATTACCAAGATTATAACCATTGCCTGTTACTTATTCTTATCTAAATATACTACTAGATGCAAGTCCGAATATATTTAACAATATTAAGACATCATTTACCACACCCTAAGCAAACGACCAGACACCATACAAAGATATTTAGTGGTACATTCAATAACTACACCCAACATCCCTCAAACATGTTTACACTGGCGATCCATGTCCAGTCTTGTCCAAACAGCCTCGAACAAACTGGACGGGGGCTAGATATTTGCATATCGGCCTCTTACATGTTTATTGAGGCGTCCAGAGATTATGTTGTTAATAAAGTTTGGCTAAGATGTGATGGTCATTTTGTGTGATAGTTTGGTTAAGGGTTTATGGTAAGTTTGTACAAGGATTATTTAGTAAGGGACTCATTTGTTGATCGTATTTAGTATATGTTTATTAGGCTTACATTATCTTCACTGCTCATATTTAAGTCATAGAACTGGTAAGATTAATTAAATGAATATCAACTTCTATACTTTTGAGGGTAATGATACAATTGCCCGTATACAGACCACCTACTAGGAAATATATGCAAATACGCAAGCGGTGAAATCGCCACTACCAACAACTACACGTTTGTCACTCCTGCACGGTGCATCACTAGGAGCTGTTAGACCGCCCAGTGGGACCTCTCTGTTTGTAATGGTATCCCACTAAGTGATTCACTTTTTTTTTCACTACATATATATGTATTAGTGAAGACTGTGTATTAGCATAAGCGTTAAGACAAAAAGGTTTCGAGACATCGACATCCTGTATTTGGACAAAAATTCTAAAGTGGAAAACAAGATTTTAGCGCGAATGACGACTACGATATGCTTTGTACAAAAACTTAAGATGATTTCACTTCAATAGTAAAAAGATCACGAATCATGTAAAAGTCTTCCAAAACTTAATCGTCTTAAATCTCACGTAAATACAAAGAATAAGGAGGTATAAGCTGGGTGTATTGTGGGGTCCCGGGGCGTCCGTACGTGTAGCTCGGATTAACCGGCAAATTGGTTTAAGCCAAAGGCCCGGATCACGCCGCGAGAGAATCAATCCCGATCGCTGGCGACGTGGGGGCTAGCATGGAAGAGGAAAGAGGTGACGACAGAATTGAAGAGGTTGCTGTTGGATAAAAATATTACTTAGGCATTTCAAGGTCATTCTGTTTATCTGTATATAAATCGTATTTTGGCTAATATATGTTTATTATTAGTTGCATGATTGACTTATCTTGAAGAGATTGTAGCTTTAAAAAATAAGCAATTTCTATATCATGATGTACGGGCATCAATAAATTAAAAGCAATATAAGATTGTGCTTATTCTTTTGCTTTGTAACTAAAAATCTATTGACGTGGTCACATTTTTTTCTCTTCATATCAGTTTCAACTAATTAATTCACCTTTGGAATTGAAAACCTTAAGAAATATAATAACAATTTGTTCTCGCGGAATTAGACACCTTCTCCTTACTTACTTGGCACGATTTCGATTCCAATAGATTCTAATAGGATTAGTGTTGTCACACGGGTGTTAGATAAAATAGTTTGTGGCCTATAATTGGGGTTCAGGTCGGGCCGGCTGGTGTCAAACATGACCAATCCAAAACACACTCTATGCCTTGTAATGAAAGCGTAATTTGGTACAAACACATTTTCCATGGTCATCACTTGCATGACTAGACAATATCGACTTGGAAGGTGATCTCTCCAAACAGAATTCCGAAACTAGACTTAATGTTGTTAAAATAAGGTTGACTATTGACTGTGGTTGTCGTGGATAGTTTTCTCCGATCGAGTCCCGTTTACAAATTGGATCGGTCGTCGGGTAAATCAGGGTTACCCAGTAATTGAGACTTACAGGATCGTTCGGTTTGCGGGTAGGTCGCCGCGGTTGAAGGATTAGATTGCGATGTATCGCTATCTATCGATCTTGGGTTGCTTAATGTATGGGATTTGTCTCTGATGGTTATGGTTGGAGATTATGGTGTTCTGTTCATGCGAAGTTTTGTTTTAGTGATCTATACGCATCGATGTATTTTTAACGCGAAGCGAATTTTTTTGTGGATACGTAAACACTACCGCGAGGTTGTACCTGCACCTCCTAGATCGGTACAACAGGTGCTTTGATTTATAAGCTAACTGCATCTTATCACGAAAGTTTTTTTTATTATTTACAACATTTAAACAACCAATACAAGCGGATAAATACAATTTATATATTTATCGACTGCCTCGTTGGTCTAGGTCCCAAGTGCAACTGCTGAGCATGAGGTCTTCGTTTCGATTTCCAGGTCGGACAGTGTTATTAGGATTTTCTGTTAGAAAATTCTCAGTAGCAGCCCGGAGTTTGGAATTGTACCCGGTAGATGGCAACAGGTTCACCACCTATGACATGGGGCTTAATAACACCATTGGTGAAATGTGGGTGTACGTTGTACAAATGTACACCTCTGTCTACCTCTTTGGGGAATACAGGTGTGATGCTATGTTGTTGTATATTTTTGAGATTGTTTGAAAACGAATGAGCGGAGGACACTTACTGTCAAAGTAGTTTTTGCATATACATTTTGGATTTGCTTTTCCTTAAGGTTTTATATATTCAATCAATCAATCAATCATTTATTGCGTTCCATAATGTACAGAAATGGTCTTAAAGATATAAAAATACAGAAGCATTATGGACCCTGTCGGGTACAGCAAAGACTTAGGAGAGAGGATTCTATATTCTCAGTCTAACCTCAGTCTCTCTAGCCCAAACAGAATCAATCCTTTACTTTCCAACTAATATCAAATAAAGTTCTGTGTACAGTCACGAGCACCAAGATGTATACATTTGCACTTTTTAATATAATTATCTGAATAATATAGGAGTATTAATGTATGTCTATATGTACATAAAAGGAAAGGATCTATTCCCGTGCGAAATGTACTTGTTTCGTTTGTGTTTAAACAGGATCGAGTGCTGTTTGAGGTCTGTCTGCGCCAATAATGGACATTTAATTATTTGCTGCGTTTTAACTGTTTTTAGGTGTTGATGTGTCTTCAGATACAATCAGAAAATATAGCAGTGATAGCCTATTGGTATGACCGTTGGACTGGCAATTAAAAAAGGTTTTTAGTTCGAATCCAAGGCACGCACCACTGTCTTTTCGAAATCATGTGCGTATTATAAATTAATTATCACTTGCTTTAAACGAAGGAAAACACCACACCTGAGAGATGTTCTCGATGGTGTGTAACGCCATATCTGACCTGCGAGTGGTTACTCTGACACTAGGTTGATCATCAACCACACGATATGAAGACCATCAGAAGTGCTACAGTAAGGAATATAATGTTTATTACATCAAGATTTGGTATTTAAGATATATTGCTGTTTCTCTAAGGAGTTACGGGTCCTCGATGATTTTTGAAGCTGTTAAAATTGATATTTAATTTCATCGTTATTTTAAATTAATGTATATGGGTTATAGATATATTATTAACCATTTAAAAGGACTTAACTAATAATACAGGTAGTATTAGTAAAATATTCATGCATTGGAGAGGTTTATAAGAGAAGATAAGATTGTGAAACCAATTCAAAACATAAAATTCTGAAACGAAATCTTCATATAACAATCTTTGCTCCAATTTGGGAGCACACCACATTATATCCTCAACCTGAACTTATAGAACCATAACACGACGAAACAAACACAGTAAATAGTCCAACATAATATTCAGCGGGAGATTCGCTTCGGAAGCTCGGCGATGCACCGAACGGGCGAAGATAAGGGGTTATCAAAGAATATACGAGCTTACCCCAGGAGAAGATGCTGGGACACACAGTAAATTAGTTGGGAAAATTGTGTTTAAAGGTATTATAATCAAGGTGGAGGCAATTTGTGATTGCTTGGTTTTAATAAGGTTGAGGTTGTCAGTAGATAAGGTAGGTATTATTATTTATACTAGCTGCGCTCGCGGTTTCACTCGCGTTTAATTTCAGGCTGAAATCTGATTATTAGTGAAATAAAATATAGCCTATGCTACTTTTAATAGTAGCGAGCCATGGAGAGAGCTATGCTCGGAGTTTCTTTGCAGGAAATGTTAGAAATAAAATTATCCGGAAATGAACCAGATTAACCAACATACCTCATTTTTACACGACTGCCCAATGTATTTATGTATGAGTTTATGAATGTATGTACGTATGTCAGTATGTTTGTGAGTTTCTTTAATCCACCATAACTTCTAAATGCCTGAACTGATTTCGATGTATGGGGTATCGTTAGAATACTTTCATTGTCTCGAGTAACATTGGATAGTCAGATTTAAAAAAATGGCATGTCAATTTTTTAATTAATTTAATTATTAAAATACTGCAACAAACATGAAATACCACAGAAACAACAAAAGTCTCATAGAGCAGTCATTTCGTTCAAAATATTTGGTAGTTGTCATTTTGAAATTGTCAATTGGTCCGAATAATCGCGTCTCCACTGTACTTAATAATATCACAATTATCCTCCAAAATATCTCAACCACTTCACTCAATTTATCACTGTAACACCGTGCCAAAAATCATGCTATCATCCATGTACACTGCAGTGTAAATAAAGTGTAAAACTCAAATCCTCGGTGCAGACGGTAAGACTGAACATCTTAGCATAATTAGCCGAAAGGGGCCGTTTATTGCTAATATTAGTTGTACGGATTAATAGTAACGGGTTGTGAGCTGCGCTGAGACTGTTAACTGCTATTACCATAACTCAGTGGGGTAAACCATCTGGTGGATCGAGTGGGTTTTTTGTAGACGGATTTGGGAGTTGGTTTCTTAGGAGATTAAGGTTGTAGTACTTTAAACTTTCAGGATTCGAATACGGGACTTAATCGGGACTCTTCTAATGACCGCAGTCAATGCAAGTTGATTGGAAACATCGAGGTAAACAAATGTTGTTTTTAGTGCAATTAAGTCCCGTTAAGTTTTAATGATTAGGGATTAAGGTTGCATAGATAACTTGAGAACTTGATAAAGTAACAGGTAAAACATGATTTCCGTTTGACACTTTTAATAAAAAACACCTTTTAGAGACATGTTTTCACCATACAGTGTTGAACACATACACATATTTATATTTCTCCTTGCTTTCTTGTCCATCTCAAGAATGTCTGTCAGAGATTAGATATCTGTCGCTATTAGCGATAAGACCGCACATTGTACCTACCTATTGATATGATATAACATTATTGTCCTGCTTTTTTGTATTGGTTTACAATAAGGTATATTTGTATTGTATTGTATTGAATATGAAGTCTTATAATTGGTTCTAGGTTCGGTTTATTCAGCCTCCAAGAATGGTTCTTTTACAGACCACAGACACTGTTCGCAATCGTCTGTAACCGACGCAAATAGGTACCACAAACCAGATATCTTATCTAAGTCGATGAAGTATGTCGACGACTATCTAATGTCTGATGTTGAAACTACGACAGAAAAATTACTTTTAAAGGGATTTAATTAAAGACTGACTAAATCATTATATAAATACATTTAGTTATATTGCGCAGTTTGGGATAAGTTTTATTAAATCCCTTGGTGAAAGTAGCAATGAAGTAGACGACTGAATTTCAAACAATATTACATATCAGTTGTAATCTTTACCATCAATATAAATAACTCCCTTCATTTCACCCCCAAGCCCCCTAACTGAATAAAAATTAAATCAATCCTCTAACCTACTTATCATAAACTTGGAAACAATTTTGATACTTGGTCGCCGCTCAATGGCAACACTTAATTGAAAGTCATCGACTCGTATAATACTCGTCTTAGGGACGAAGCCACAATACGTATCGGTACGTATAAATTCTAATGCAGAAATCCAAAAACATTACAAAAGCCACCCCCTTGAAGCTCCCGTCTGGATGGTGGATGCGGGCAAATCTTCGAATTAATTTTACTGCCAAAATATGCAAATTTGGAGATATAGCCGCCTAATAACATGTACAAAAGAGTGGTGACTCGGGCGCGCGAAACACATAGACTATTCTGTGGTGGGTTATGAGGTAGATTTCTGCCTAATTGGCTGGTGACTCTGAGAGTTCTTTATTTGTACGAATGACATCGATGGTTAGTGACAGTGGTGGAATTTTACTTCAATTTGTTTAGGAGTTTTTTATTTTTTTGAAATGCAAATTCGGCTTATGACTTTGTACAATGTCCCACAAAACTGTACAATCAGTGATACGTTGTTAATTATTTTTCAATGTTCCTTAGAAAATGAAAGAAAAATGTGACTAATTAAAAACCTCTGTAAGTAATTGATGAAAAGTAGCTTGCTTTGTATAACATGTGTTGTTTTGGTTGTCTTAGATAATATGCCACGGGTAAAAAATTTAAGATTTAAAGAAATTTCAAAGAGTTCACAACCAAATTTCAAACTAATGTCCCCTCTACATGTTGTCATCTAAACAATAATCTATGACTTAATCGTTACCTCAGGCTAACATTATAGCCGCTTCGAGAAGCTTAATAGGTTACAAAATTTACCGTGATAGTAGAAAATACACGATGCTTACGTGCCTTCTCGGGAACTTATCAGGCTTTATTAGATTTCAGGTGTTTAGTTTCTTCACTAGACGCTGTTAAGCCTTCATTTTATAGTTGAAATTTGTTGCACTATATTGGCCTTTGTTTGAAATTTGCTGGGGGCGTATTTATTAGTAACTTTTATATTAAGTGAGGGAAAGGAAGGATTGGTGTGATTTCGGTTATAGATTAATGGTTTTGGACTGCATTTTTTTACTCCAGACACTTGAATTCTAGAATATACTGGAAGTTTCATCGGGATGGTGTATTTAGGTTTGAACAATCAGAAAACTGATTCCCTGCACGTTGAAAAGAAGACTAAGCGCGGCACCTCGTGTTCCATTGTGTTATAATAAAATTTGTCATTTAGACGAAAATATAGAACAATTTTTCATACAAGTAATTTAATCAGCTAATAAAATGAAACAAATGATTGTCAACACAACTTACTTGCATAGCACAGTCTGGTTGCCGGAATCGAAGAGCCCAGCCCGCCCCCACCTGGATGGCAGCTCAGCGATGGTGACTCCTCGGGAGCCCCACACGCAGATGCGGCTGCCGCAACTGCTGCTCATGATCCGCTCCACAGGAAACGATGGCGGGGATAAGAAGTGGAGTTTCTGGAAAGAAAGTTGAGGGTTACTTGTGTGAGAGCTGACTTTAACTTGGAATTTTAGAGTGTTTTGATTCTGGATTCCGAAGCCAGCTATTGAAAGAGTCACTAACCTAGTAGACTAAAGAGTCAGCAGACGATGGACTAAATTTTGTATAAACCTACATATAATAAGAGCAACCATTACCACATGGTATTGGATAGATGATTAAACTTTAAATCGAACAAGTGATTAAAAATAATTTATCAGATAAGCTTTGTTTAACCGGATCTATAAGCCTGTGCAGTGATAGAATCACAAGGACATCTTAAAATATAGATTTCTAAAGGAACAAAAAAAATATAGACGCCTTATTTCTTGTCACCTTTTACCGCGTTTCTTGACTTTCATTAGTACCTTTAAATGGTCTAATTGGAATAAATGATCTGACTTTGACTTTACGTATATATGTGTTAAATGTGAGTCAAATAAAATCAAGAACCACAATAATTCCAACATATATTTCGTCCATAAAACAAGCTATCAGCCCGACGATCCTCCACAGCGCCAAGACTCGATCCCGATTCTATTTCACACTCCGCGATCAAGGCAACTTTTTCAATTTCCTTTAGAAATAAGCGCTGTGCGGACCGCGGGCGGCCGTCAAACGATAAATGATTATAACTATGACGTCAAGGGAAACGAGGCAAGGCGCCGGTGTAATGAGAAATAAGGCGAAAAAATCCGAGCGAGCCAGGAAGCCGGGAACGCTTCCTACTTTATTTTTTGTTCCTTTTATTGATTAAAAAACTTTCCTAATCATATTTTTCCTTCGTCTCCGGAGATAGTTAGGTTATCGGCGCTGCTGCGGATTCTCATGTTGATTGTTTTTGTTTTGGCTATAATTTTTGGGAGTTCCAATTTTGACGGATGTTCATTATTTTTCATGGCCTTTTTTAAGGAATCTTTATTTCTAGTTCATCAAAAACTATTTTGGATACGTTTCTTCAAAACCGATAAGGTCTCTTTGCAGGGCGTAGGTTTTGATATTCACAGCTGTTTTTTTTGTCAACAAGAATTGGGTTAACCATCTTGAAATATTGTTCCTTTAACATTAACCATCATACATACATAGCGTCACCCTGTATTCCCCGAAGGCGTAGGCAGTTGTACACCCACATTTCATCAATGCTGTTATTAACACCCATGTAATTGGTGGTGAGCCTATTGCGATCTACCGGGCACAATTCCTAATAGAAAAACCCGATAACACACATATATACGAACCCAGGACCTGATGCTCAGCAGTGGCGCTTGGGAACACTAGATCAACGAGGCCGTCATTCGAGGCCTTTTTTAACATTACTATTTCTTATTTTAAAACCCTTAGGATCACGTTAGCACCTTCCATACATACACCATCACTTTTTTTCCAGCTATTAAACAAATTCTAAACTCCATCTAACAAAACAAACCTCAATCATTGCAAAACCAAGCGCCATCCAAACCAGATATTAATAGTGTAATCGCGATACTTACTATTGCACTGTTTCCACTACATTAACCGGTACACAAACTTGCCAGGCACAGCCCCTGTTTCAAACTATTCAATGTACTGTAATGGTCTATTAATATTCGGATGGTCAAAGGTTTGTCATTGGCGTTGAATTTTGAATTTGAAATTTCGAATCTTAGTTGTCAAGTTGACGAAGCGTAGCTTCTGTTAAAGATAAATTTAAGCTGTTTATTATAATCGTAATAGTAATTAAGTGTAAAATATGGTTATTTAAAATATTAAGACATTTATGCCATTGTTCGTCGTTAGGTGAATGTAAGACTTCGTATGGTGAAGCTATAGGATTATAACCAAATAAAATTATTTAAAAAGAAAGAACGCCTGCCTTGTTTTAATTTTATTTCACACTTATAATTAATATTATATAAATATCTAATATTAACATATACTATCTATATAATTAAATTCTTAATAATGAATTTCAAAATCATAAAAAATTTCTGCCAAAAGACCATATCCCTATTTTTAAATTGTTTAAATAACATAGGCTATATTTTATTTCAGAAATACGTAATAATTAGTGCTACCCGTGCGAAACCGGGGCGGGTCGCTAGTTTATTATACACTGCAGGGAAAGGCTTCCCCACTTTCCACTTTTTCCGATCTATAGCCACTTGGGGCCAGTCATTTAGGTGGGACACTGCACGGTCTAACAGCTCCTGATGATGCCCCGTGGAGGGCGAGGCACGTGTGGAGTGGTTGGTTGTAGTCGGAATTTTCACCGCTTGCGTATGTGCATATATTTGCGGGCGGGCGGGCGGTGCACAGGTAATGCATGACTACCCTCAATTTTGTGGAAGTAGCTAGATATTGTATTTATTTGCATCCATTGTAATGGACTTCCGCAAAGTAACGCCTGAATCTATTCAATATTTAGGTGGGAGTCTAGCTCATCCCACCCTCTCCTTCTGGGAACTCGGAATTCACTGCGTGGTAAATTTGCCCATATAAAGAATGTTTGTTATAGACACAAACCCACATAAATATATTTAAAAGAACACAATAGAAGTTCACCCTCTTCGGCCATTATTGAAAACATTGAAAAACCAAAACGGCCACAGTGCATTAGCGGGTGATTATCGAAAAGAATCAAAGTGGGTTAACCCTACCGAACGGAACCCGGAACGCTTGGACCCACGCGGTAAGTTAAGTTGGGGTCAAACTGATAGCGGGGATACTTGTATTTTTTTTTATCTTATTTCTTATACATGTAACATAAAAAAAAACACACACACACACGAATCAGCATAAAAATAAAAGTAACTACGTGAAGAATATTCTTATCACATCTCAAAATAATTATTATATCAAATGGATATGATAGAACTCTATCTGAAAGAACTGAAATGAACACAACTATACCCATTCTATTCACGTATTAGAATTTCTGTATAAATTGTATAGGTTAGGTTATACAATTTATAGGTAATGACCGATACAGGGTCCAGAAAACAATTCAAGTGTAAAGAAAACGCGAGAACTTGTATAACAGTAAGGGAAAGCGTGGGTGTGGCCGAATAGCGAACTTGGCGGATTCACTTGTATTTTTCTACTGCTGAGGGTATTCAGTACAAAAATGTTTATCTTATTATAAGTTGATGCCACCCACCAATGTTATTATTAACTTTAATTATAAAAGATTATACTAGATCTCTCAAAAATTACAATCTTGGAACTTGACTTACTTTGTGAAATAATAAAAACATAGTATATATATATCATAATTTGCGTCACCTGCTATTGCAAAGGTAAAAGGAAACGTTCTCTTTAAAATAACAAAACGTTTACACATCCTTACCTAATAAAACATTTTTGATTGCTACACAACGGCAAGTAGACATATAAAAAATGAAACATTTATTTGAAGTTTTCCCACCGACTTTTATTGGTTTTTCCAAACATCTACATTTCTTCCACTGGCACCCCATAGTGTGACCAACTCGCACGCTGCGGTCACAGCGGGGCGGGCATAAATTCAGACGCCGAAAACCTCCGACAGTTCCGAAGCGTAGCCTACGCGACGCGATAATGGCTTCGAATTTCACGCCTAAAATATGGCGTTAAAAAAAGGTTTTTTATTTGATTATAATGTTATATGGATCATAGACGAATCCATGATTTCGAAACCAAGTAATATATATAAGAAAAAAACTTAAAGGCTTGAACTTAAAGCAAATAATGAATTAATCAGAAATAATCTTAATGACCATTACTGATAAAATTATAGCTCGGGCCAAAACAGTTATCACACTTAAATCTATCTAAATAATTACATCTATACACATAAAGCCTTTGAACCAAAAAATAAATTATATATGCAAATTCAGCTACAAAAGTACAATAAAAATAAGAGCCGGGGATTACTGTGGTTACATATTAAAATTCCTGATAGGTACACACATAGCTGGGCCTCGCACAATTAAGCGAAGGTGGGTGTCTAAGGGGTCCGCGGCGGCAGGGTTATTCGCAATTTCACCATATTTAATAAAATAATAATATTACGAAAAAAAATTAAATTATTCAACCCGCGTATGTCCGTGTATCGCGATCGGTGTCCCAGGCAGATATGTATAAATTTTTTTTTTCGCCATTGCGTTTTACGTGACCGAGGAACGGCTCGCAAAGATTGCCAGTGCGGTGCATGTATTCAAATAATTGTTTGTGTTTTTTCATTTTAATTCTTCTCTTGTACGGGTGGAATTTTAATGATGCGTTTGTATAAAAGATTGGAGAATGGTAAGCGTTTATATAACATTTTCGCAGTAGGATTAAAATGGAAAATCGCTTTTGGATTAAGAGTGTTGGTCAGCTTTGATAGGTATAAAATTCTGGTTACAGTATATATTTTTGCAATCTCGATTAAGATTTACATTGAATATGAAATAGGTATAAAGGACCACTGAGTTTATTAGAAAGTAAATAGTCACAATTTTATCATGACAGTGAAAGAATGTAAAGTTATTGTACCTTAGTATAACTTTAGAGGTAGCTAAGCATGCGTTAATGCTTTCAAAGATTTATCTTGAATTGTTAAGGTAATTGCATTCTTTACGACATTGTATTAACTGCAAAGTTAGTCGTGTCGGTTCGGTCACTTGTATAGGGACTGAATTGATAGCAATGACGTCACCATAAGACGTGAAGAAGAATTCGCGATGGTGAGCAGAGGTCGAGACGGCTTAGTGGTCAGAGCGCCTGGAGTATTTGTCCGGGAGGCGCAGGTTCGAATCCCGTTCGCGACCGTATTCTTTTTCCATTTAATACAATAACTTTAGAGTTCGCTAAGAATGCGTTAATGCTTTTCAAAGATTTAACTTGAATTGAAAGAATGTAGTTACTTAATATAAGAGTTAGTTTTGAAACTCAAATAGCACATGAGTAAGTACCATTTGAACATAGATTTCTAATCAACAACTGCGGAAAAATATGTTCCTTGATTAATTACATTCCAAATTTTGATTTGTAGCATGTTTATTATAGATATATCATGACAGCGTCTGAAATGGAAATAGTATATTTGCCATTAATTAATAAGTTTTTTTTTTAATATTTATTATGATTTTTAATAAATGATCGTACGTTAATCGTACGTTTTCATACATAGCTTTTTTCAATAAATCTACTTCTTCTTAAGTTTGGTCCTAAGTCTCAGGAACTGGTCCTTACAGACAGAATGACAGAAATTCAACATAATACGAGTATTTTATTCGATTATATTATTAATAACTCATTATTTCATTTTCCATAACATAGAATCAAGCCTGTATTCCCTGAAGGGCTAAGTAGAGGCGTAATGATCTAAACCAACATTTTACCGAAACAGTTATTAAGGTAGTGAATCCTATTACGATCAGCCGGGTACAATTTCAGACTCCGGGCTGCTACTGAGAATTTTCTATAAAAAAAAACATTAACACTGTCCGACTCGGGAATCAAACTGAGGATCTCATGCACAAGAAAATTAGACAGTTAACGTATTGTAAATTTCAATAATTTAACTCAAATAACACTAAACTCTGACCAAACAATTCTTCTCCAAACGAAGTGTTGAAAACCAACATGATTACACAGAAAACCTGTTAATGTCTTCCAATCCAATAATTAATAAAATACAACTAAACTTCGCACATAAACCGATCTCGGTCCAGAGCTAGTTATAAGGAAATAAACAGTGTAAGTCGACACGTTATTAAAATTGGTGCCGCTACTCCACGCTAGATGGCGGTAGCGGTCGTATGTATGGGTATTTGGTAGAAGTTATTTTAGCTTGACATAAAGACTTTGCTACGGTATTTAAGTGTTAATAAATGGTCGATATTATATTGGTAGCTGATAATAATTAGGATCGCTTAGGTTATTGCTTGTATTCTCCATTCTGGAATAAACACAAAGGAAGTGAGTAAGTATACTTGCATTCTCTCGAGCTTACAAACTTATAGAAGAACTTAGAATGTACTCTGATAGGTACTTAGCGTGTCTCGGAACTAGAAAAAACAACTGCGGAAATGCTTACAGAACATTTGACTACGGCTACGGTTGCTACGTACGTAGTCTTCGTAGCTATAAACGCGTAGTAGCTACGAATTTATCACTATGTACTCGTGACATATACAAGGATAGATTTTCTTTATGCAAATAAAATATTGTAGGTGTATGCCTTACACAGAATATATCATAAAATGTACTATATCATGATGTTATATGAGTTCTGTATAAGGTTACTTTAATTATTATTGGTAAATCACATTACTAAAATACAGTATTAAATTAGTAGGGAATAAAAAGTATAAAGTTACAATATTAAATGGAAAAAGAATACGGTCGCAAACAGAATTCGAACCTGCGCCTCCCGGATAAATAGTCCAGGCGCCAGATCAGTGGTCAGAACCACTCTCTCTCATCTCGACCTCTGAGAAAGAGGTCGAGATGGCTTAGTGTGTGTTTGTGACCGTATTATTTTTCTATTTAATATGGTAACTTTAGAGTTCGCTAAGCATGCGTTAATGCTTTTCAAAGATTTATCTTGAATAAAAAGTATATTTTTAGAAAAAATATAGCTTTGTCGCGATCCTCAATAACAATGTAACTAGTCCAAAATTATCATTTTGACTGACGCAGTAACTGCACAGAAAAACGTAGAAGCTTAAACGAATTATGATTATTACAGCGCGGTTGGCGCAGTGGTCGAGAGACCGACTGCTGCGCTGCGTGTCGCAGGTTCGATTCCTGCACGGAGCAAATATTTGTACGATCTACGGATAATTGCTCCGGGTCTGGGTGTGTGTGTGTGCTTGTGAGATTATATGTCTGTAAACGCACCCACGATACAGGAAGAAATTCCTAGTGTGGGGCAAGGTTATTAAAAAAAAACACGTTTTGATTTAATATCATATTCATTATAGGAACTAACTGACACAAAAACAGAAACTGTGTAAAACACAGACTTCCTTTGTAAATTGTTTTGGTTCTAAGATACTTTATATGACACGTTGATCTTATTTAAAAAAAACTGTGTAGGTAGTAGGTTTCTACAACAGATGTTCTTAAACGTAACATAGCATCACGCCCGTATTTCCCGAAGGGGTAGGCAGAGATGTACACATTCTTTGACACCCACATTGCACCGATGATGTTTGGTGAGTCTTCTTCACTGTGTTAATAATAGCACAAATAAGTCGAGATTTTTTAAAACGAAATCTAATGTCTAAAGAAATTTCCGCATCACTTAAAGCGTTTACGATAGCCGTGAGAAGAGTTGGTCTATACTTTGCCCAGGATACTATAAACGCATCGACAAAAAAGATTAACCAAAAGGCTATTATCATTTCATCTTACATGATGATTGTATTTTCAGATAAATGTGACAGCTTCGTAGCTACTACGACTCAACAGCGGCTACGAAAACTACCTTCGTAGCAACCGTAGCCGTATGTACCGTTGCTGTTTCACAGTTGCTTTTCTGTAATTATATGATAAAGCGGCAAAGGTACGACTGAATAACCTTTCCTAGTATTGTTCTCAGGACACATATTTTATGATCTTTACACGAAATTATCCAATCAATAAGATCTCTCTTTAACCCAAAAATAACAAAGAAAATGTCGCAACCACCATTAGCACCTTCTTCCTAAGTTCCGAGGTCCACCTGTCTTAAAAACACCAGGGTACGACATCGAACCGCGAATAGTTACAAAACTCCGGACATAAATCAGCCAACTCCGGCGTAACGTACTCTCTTCAGGACCATTAGCATTTTTTATGCATAGGAATCGATCCGGCGACCGGCTAATGCCTCCCATGATACATTAATATCTTAGTTTTTATGACTCTTCTGCAACAATTCGTCTCGTATCGTGTTGTGTAACCACCTCATATTTGCCATGGAAAATTCAACTTACTCACCTCAACGTTAGTGTTGGTATTTCTTTGTCGTTCAGGAGGTGGGATGTGGATTTGTTCGTGGATTAAGTCGCGTTTACAGTTCAGCTCAGAAGTTATGCTATAATTGTGAAGTGTACAAATATTTGGCCTAAGATTGGATTAATTAAGGTGTGTGTGAATAGGTGATTTTTAGTTTAGATGACAATATTTTTTAAACTTCTTTATTGATCACCGCTTGTACTGAATTAAGGCTTTTGTAGAAGCTAGGTAGAGCACATTTTTTACTTTAGTCATCAGCTCCGAGTATCCATATCAAAATAACATAGCAAGTATGTAAATAAAATATTACTAATAAATATAATACAACATGAAACCTGCTACCTTATTTTGGTCCTTATATCCATGAACACACCTTTATCCGAATCGGAGTTGATAATAGGTAGATCTGGCGATTTCCTTAACGCCGCCATTTTTCATTCACGGCCACTTTGAGATTAAAAGTTTGGAAAATGAAACGTTCGGCGCTACTTCGCTATTTTTAACGTATTGGAGCATCAGGCGTTTTAAAAAGTTTAGAAAGAGATTTTTGTTCCTCAAGTTTTTTTTTGGCAGGAAGGCAGGTTAAGTGTTGCAGTTCAACGTGTGATTAAAACTGTTTGCATCATAACTAAAATAATTTCTTCGTGGTTTCAAACGTCTTTCAAAAGGAGGAGAGTTACACTCAATATGTCAGTAATTTTTGGCCCATACTTTTTATTTTTTCTTAACTTATCCATACTAATATTATTAATGCGAAAGTAACTCTGTTTGTTTGTTACCTTTTCACGACTAAATGGCTGAACGGATCGTAATTAAATTTGACAAGGAGATAGGTTGGACCTTGAAGAAGGACATCGGCTACCCTTTATCACGCAGACGAGGTCGCGGGCACCAGCTAGTTAGATATAAAATAGCATCATGCTCGTATTCCTCGTAGTAGGAGAGATAAGTCGATGAAGAGAGGCATACCCCATATACAGTTATACAACCGCATTTCACAAAAGGCGTTATTAGTCATGCCATAATTACATAATTATCTCATCTTTCTTTGCCCAGTTTTCACTATTTTCATCTCCCTTCCCATAACTTACTCCTGATCATCCATTTGCCTCCAAAGCAAAAATATGAGCGATATTATGTTAATACACAATACACTACGTTCGTATTCCGACGCTGCGCTGGCGGTCCGCCAAGCTCCGTTATCGGGAGCGTTCTCTGAATATTATGACCAATACTTTAGCCTGGATTAAAAACTTATTTAGTTAGTCTAATGGCGAACACTAGGTTATTTTGGCGCGCAAACCTAAGATATTACTATTTTGGCACTTTTGGAAGTTTGTGAGATAGTGTGGTTTGGTTGCATTTTGATACTGAATAGGTTGTTGAAATCGTGATCGTTGTATGGGATAACATTCTATCTCTATACCTTCAGGTTAAGCTTTCTTTCGCTCTCTGGTGTAGTATAAAGTTAATATGGTGTCACGTCCTACGGCTGTTTGGAAGCCCCTGAAGAAGCCCACCCGAAAATGGTTTTAAAAGGAACTATATCGCAGATTCACCCCCTAAGCATTATTTAACGCCGCATATCACGCCTGTCTTGATTGCAACGGACTATATGCGCCTCTCAGCCTACAAATTCGACATTATCTTTATCTAGATTAGGTATCATATAGCTAATTATGTATCTAATCATTCGTGGCATCTCACCACACTTAACGCTGAAGCTGGGTTAAGATATTTCGTATTACCATTTTCTAAAGGTTATTTATGTATGTTTTTTATTCTAGCTTTTTAAGAATGCGTGTGAGCTACTTGGGGCCACAAGGACCAATTAATTTACGTATCCTCAAAATTGTACAGCTGAAAATGCTTTAAGAGTTCAAAGAAATTTATAACAACATAGAGAATATCCAAAGCGATGCTTTAAATACATGGAGCGTGACTAACCAAAGCAAGTTCTATTATACGATTGGAAATGCAAAGAGTGTCTTTAAGCCTAAATTCTCCAAAATATTTTTATCTCCAGCTCTCGGCTGGGTATCAAACGATCTCATCATACAGCTAATGCGGTGGTATCTAAGCAGCGCTCGAGCAAGCCGATATCCTGGCGCCGAGCCATGTCTACCTCACCTCGCATAACGCTGATGTACTGCCTAAAGAGATTCTGTATCCTAGTTTTTGTATTTTATTTGTTTATAGTTAATTTAATTGTGATATGAAGATTTTGCCGAGTCGTGTGATAAGCTGATAGGAATCAAAATCATCGCCAAAACCTGCAGTAACAAATAAAATAGAGTCTAAGCTTAAACGGAAAAAAAGTGGCTTTTGTTAGTTGGGACAGATCCAGCAAACTTACTTCATGAATCACTTTAAGCTGAAATAATTTGATTAATAAATTAGTTGACTATTATTTCAGTACATACAAGTAAGCTGTGATGATGATGAAGAACCCGTTTGCATTCACAATGAAGCTTTCAAGAGCAATTTAGGAGTTAAAGAGCCACAGAAATCCAAAACAAAACAGCATCAACTCTGAACAATACAGGATAACAAACAAAATTTTCCGCCAACTTGAACATGGGATATTATTTTTAATATCAAAAAAATAAACGTTGAACCGTTCGCGAAATCGTTTCGGCCATCTTTCCATTACCGCAAATTACCGGGAGAGGCCAGGGCTAAATAACGTCACGTATTTAATTACGAGCTCCGCGGAGCCTCAAAAGTGACGCTTTTGAATTGAAAGCTAGAGTTTTGGGACACAATGGTAAGGGGGTCTGAGAACTGGATTGGTCCTTAGGCCCTTTCAGTTTAAAAAAACATATCTGAATCTAATATTACCTATTTAGTGAATCAATTGTTACATATGTCTATATACCTAAACGTTGCCTAAATTAAAAATAATTATAAACAGATTGTACTAAAATTTTGCGTTATTTTCATGATGTTTTGAACACTGCAGCATTCATCGGGAAATTTTAAGAGATAACTAAAAGACCATTGAATGTCATCGTATCAAAGGTGCGTCACGAATAGAGGGTCATGGAGTCTCTATGCTATATTTGAGTCCAGTAGGCTGATAGATATTCTACGTATAACCCGCGTAAAGAACGGGATTAAAATGACATGTTATTCACTCACTATTGAATTGAAAGAGTTGACGAGGAGTGATGCATCTGACGTCCCGTTGGTCAAATCAATATCTGGTCTTATGACCCACATATCTACGTATGGTGAGGATGGAAAAGATTGTATGTATTTTTACCGACACTGATGTCATCTGCATATATACTCCTCCCGACCCGTCTCCACGGAGATTAGCCAAGTACGCAGGAGATATTATAGTGCACAAGTTTATGCGCAAACACAGGTGCACTTTCTCTTCCGTCACTGTCCAACACGGGTGGAGAGAGATCAGGTGCAGGACGGACAGCTTTACGAGCTTTCTAAAGCACGGTGGTGTCATACTACCAACTTCGTAACTCCGGGCTGCTACTGAAAATTTCTCAACAGAAAAACTCAATAACACTTCACCCGACCTAGAAAACGAAAGGACCTCACGCTCAGCAGCCGCGCTTGCGACCACTAGACCAACGATGCAGTCATCTGCATACATAACAAAAAACTAGCTCCTCATCTTCCTCATCCGTGTATCACAACAGCCGGAGGTCAATCGAGTCGGCCACTCTAATGTTTACTGATAAAAAGAAAACCAATTTGTGTTCTCCCCACCTACCGCCCCTACCACAAAGGAACGCTATCTAGCGATAAATTATCGAAATTATTGCATTAAAAATTCCATCTAGTAAGTCAAAGCGAGCCATTATGGCCGCTCTGTGGTGCGCTCAAGAGAAGACTGGCGTAACTACATTGTTCTTCGTACACTTTGCGACTTTTCAGTTCCGTATATGTAATTTTTCTTGGTAAACGTTATGGGAAACCGTTTTTCTCTCGGAGCGGCGAGATACTTTGATATATTTAGGTTGTGTCGGTCTGGAATTTTTGTTTTAGTTGTTTTATAATTAATGTTGCGAACGGATTTTAAATTTGTTTAAAGTCGCTTATCTTTTCTTTTATAGAAGTCAGAGTGGCTAATAGAAAATGTGTGTTTTGACGGTAATCGCGTCGCAAAAGCATAGAACAAAGCGTACGACACTTTTCTTTATGCTAGCAAAGACATAATATATATTAAATCACACAATATTTTTTTGTTTCAGCACTTATGCATGGTAAAATCAGTTGCTAACGGATCTTTCATTTGAAATAGCACGAAGAAAGCTAGAAGTTAGTTTCCTAAGATTAAATAAATGCGTTATTTAAAATGACTTACAACACACTATTAAGAATGAACACCTATTTTACCTACACTTATACGCTTATATTTTACATTCCCAAATGAGCCATAAATAATATAAAACACCGTAACAAAATCCCTTACCATCGATGCACACAACGTTGCACTCACAGGAGGCACAACCAATTTCCTGGAGCTCCTTATTCCCGCTAATTTTCATATTAACGAACACGTCTAGCCTTCGGTACGATGCGACTTGTCTGCTGTAATAAGGTATGGTTTATTTAAAAGCTAGTTTTCTAGTTTAAAGAGTACAGACGTGAGCCAATTTGATGTTTAAGTTTTTAGGTGTGGTGTGAACTCTGATGCCTATTTGGAACGACGCACCTAAATTCCGAGCTTCCATAAGTGCCTTTATATGGTTTATGTGAAGTAAAAATATTTTGACTATCGTTAAAATCTATAAGCGTATCGATGGCAATTCAAATTGTGTATGCCCAATACCCTAAAATTATTACAATATAGCTCGTGTAGTATGACGGCTAGCAAAATTAAGTGACTAGTGCTGCGAAAACTTGGTCAAATCGTCAAATCGATATAAATAAAATAAAAACGCTGTGAACATGCCAGTTATGTCGATATAAATCTAAGTTACTACTAGGCTAAGTCGTCACTTTTGCTGACCAGCTATATTTCAAAATTAATAGGTATTTTTATAAAGTGAAATAAGTAGTTTTGAAAAATTAACTTTAAAATCTCTTTGTCTTTAAATGCAGAATATATATAGAAATAAGGTTTAAACGGTAAGAACATGTAGAAAAATTGCAAGGAAAATAGTAAAAATAACAATTTCATTTGCCCATATAAACTGTTCTTTCTACCTACTTTCCTGTCAATCATTTGACGTTCGAGTTGGTACGAAGTACACCGGGTCACCTAGTTTTAAATAAATGTCGCTTGAACCAAATCGTCGTTCAACACTCGATATGTATATTGTAATAACACTTCGATAGGTATACCTATTCTATAGAATATGCACAGTTTATTTCAGTATATAGTTGAGCAGTTTCCTGATATAAAGTAGTCGGGAAAGGTCTTTCCGTTAGTAAACTGCTTTGGGAAACTTAAGTATGTGTGTGTGGTTTAACGATAACGATGTATGTATCTTTGTCGTTTTAGTCAGTCTATTTATTTGACTGCCTCGTTGGTTAAGCGGTCTGCAACTGCGGCTACTGAGCGTGAGGTCCTGGGTTCGATTACCAGGTCGGGCAAAGTGTTAATGGGTTATTCTGTTAGGAAATTCTCAGTAGCAGCCCGGAATCAGGAAGTTGGTGGTGTGACACCCCCGTGCTTCGGAGAGCACGTAAAGCCATCGGTCCTGCGCCTGATCTCTCTCCGGTCGTGTCGGATTGCCGTTCCATCGGAATATGAGAGTGAAGGAAGAGGGAGTGCACCTGTTTGCGCATGCACTTGTGCACTATACATGTCCTGCGTACTTGGCTAATCTCCGTCGAGATAGGCCGCCTTGACCGAAATACCAACGTCGGGAACTCCAAATAAATATACTCCATATTTATTTGAAGTAAACAAATCTAAAACGTCGAAGGAAAACATCGTGAGCAAACCAGCACACCTGAGAGATGTTCTCGATGGTGTGTAAAGCCATATCACCTACGGGTGGTTTAAACTCTGACACTAGGTTGTTCATCAACCACATGATAAGAAGAAGACTTTGCCCACCTCTGCCTACCCGTTCGAGGAATACAAGCGTGACGCTATGTTATGTTATTATTATTTTATTCGTCATATTATTTATGAATCCTATGCAGGCCCAAACTAGCCACCAGAAAAAAAAAACATACAACTTAATCCTGCGCTACCTATTCGACCAACCGCCCAATTTATCCGAATGTCCAACGAAGACCTGGCGAACAATTTAATTTAAAACAAGAACTCCGGAACCGCCCGAACTCGGCCGATGATATACTCCAATATCGCTGGCCTTGTTAATATAAATTTTGTACGGGCCATCGTTTGGCGTTACGTGGAAACGGTAAAGATATAAATTAAATACAGCCGTGTTGTTTCGTGGATAACTTCCGTATGGTGTTTTTTTTAAGCTGTTGTAGATATTGTGGTAGGCAATTATTACAATATACGATACGAGTGTTGCCCACTTTGTATTTAATCAACCATAGATGGCATTTCATACTATGTGCAAAGACGAATTCGAAGGTGTCAGCGTAATTTGCATCCTAGATAGCCATGATAAATTTGTGAACCACATCAGCTTCTAAAATGAGAATATACGAATCACTAAGATAAAATTTGATGCCAATTACACGATCCTGTGCTCTATATGTGTTCGATCCTATGCTCTGTGCTCTATTACACTCATATGTTGAATAAAATGATGTCTGGACTTTAAAAGAGACGTTGACCTCTGAGTTTGTTTCGGCATTTCTTCTCAGAGCTAGTCAGATAGGAAATGCCGACGCCATCTAGCTTAAATTTTTTTATGACTTGTAAAAGTGTCTATAACAGATGTATTTACAGAAATAAATATCATCATTTATCATCATCATCATATAAATGACATTACTTTATTTAGAAAGAAAGAAAGAAAATATTTATTTTGGACTCGTAAACAGGTGATCACATACAAAAAAAGAAAACAAATTATAAAAAACTAAAATTAAGAATGCTAAGAACCTGCACGAGACCAAAAAAGGCCCCTATCTCAGCATAAGCCACTCCATCGAAATGAAACGGCGCTGGTTTTCGGATATGTGATATGATGTGTATTGTTTTCGATGAGACAAACTAAACTAAAATTAAAGAATTGCAATATTGTACTTATTAAGTTACAATATGAGCGAGATGGGATAATAAAAGATACGTTAAACTATACAATTTTAATATTTTTTGTGGTCAGGTGGGCAACGTTTTTTAAATTTCTAGTCGTCCTTCTAAGGTTAGTGATAAGCTCCATTCGTTCCGTCTCTCTTTTAAAGTATCTGCTAGTAACGTTCATCAATTCTATAATTATAGTTTATTTGAATTTTAATTTTAGTTGCCATATTAGAATGGCCGTCATTATTACATTAGGTCAGCTTACAGATAGGTTAGACTAATTGGAAACCGATCGAACGAGCACCAAATATATTTTTAAGTACCTACTGCTATTCCAAAGGACTTCACGGGGTTTCTAGTCTTCGACGTCATCTCTGGCGTCTTGTGCAGGTATACTAAAGTTGTTAAAGGTAATTCGATAGACGATGTAATAGCCCAAAGCTAATGCAATACTAATGCACCTTGATCTAAAAACGATGTTAGTGCCATACGTGATCCATACCAGTGGAACTATTAAACACGTTCTTTTAAAACCTGTAAACGTGGTAGAGAATTCAGTGTTGAAGAGGGTACTATTCTGCTTATCGTGCAAGAGGTTTTAAGATGTGGTAATATACTTTTCAAACTACCAGAATTACGGTTAGCTTCAAAAGTAGGCTTTCGCTAATAATGGCAGTCGATAGCTTTAAAATAATCTAACCTTTTAGAAAAAATCAACTCTATATCAGTCTAATAAGATGTCCTTTTGTTTGAAAGTAATATTCATCTGTAAACAACTGAAAATGTACCATAAGCTTTGATATATAATTTTTTTAAATCAAATTTTTCGATTATTTTGAATATTATGAATGCTGACTGTACATATCATATCGTATAACAAGGCTGGGTTGCATCAACCTAATTATAATCGTAACCAACGTGTTATTTTATTATGTTGACAACTTCTCTATGAAGATTTGTAAATTAATTGATATAACTATTAAAGTTTAGTTAGTGCAACTGAGCCATTATTTAGGCCATGGTATTAGTCACAAAAGATATAAAAGAAAGGTGGGTTGTAGGAGGATGTCGTGGATGGATGACAGCAAGAACTGGACAAGAATGACGTGTAGTGGCAACTTGATTCACCTTGCACGTGAGGGAGAAATTCGCTGATCCGGTGGCTAACCTTCATTAGTTGAAAAGGTACGGGAAGAAGTAAATTGGCAATCCTGAAGAATGCGCGTGAGTAATAACCGTTGAACAATCATTAATAAGAACTGAGCCTAAGAGTTTACAGTTGTCATGAGGCGCGCATCGTTCCTCTGGGCGGCACGCGATCCTTTAGGTGTGACCACCAGACCAATGGGACAAACATTCTACTTGATAAAAAAAAAACATAGAACCAACACTGATAGTAAAGTTTAAATATATATATATAACACAAAAACAGTTGTACATTTTAAAAGTGACACTGGATCCCGCCCTAGCGCACCCTGTGTTGCAGGATCCAGTCTCTTTCACAGGTATTATTACTCAGAATATCAAGTACAACGTTTACAAGGTTGGAAGAAATGATAATAAACACTTTATCTAAAATCAATTCAACAAAATTAAAGCCCAACACTCTGTATAATTGGTTTCTAATTTCCAACAGACCGGTCCCGACAAAAAAGCGCTTGTGACTAATAAACGCGTTCCCCGCTAATTCATCATTGTTTTTCACTAATAAAAACACGACAAAAACACATCTTTTCTTAGCTACCCTCGTCCGTAGGGAGGCGACACCTACAGGTGATTTGAAAAAAGTTGAATGGTCGATTTTTTTGTTTGTTTGGCTTTTTATTTTGTTATTGAATAATATATTAAAATCATTTATCATTTATCATTTATCATTTGGTTGACCATATATTATCTTTATTTCACTTCAACGGTTAAAGTTTTGCGTCTTGTGTGACAATTGCATTTGATACTTATATTACTGAAATATTTAATGATTTTAGTTATACACCAAGTCCTATAACACCACTTTAGAAAACAAAAGAGCAAAAGGAACATTAAAAATCAAAAGGAAAAGCGTCATGCATAAAATTAAATTTGTGCAAAAAGAACGTTAAAAATTCTCCAAAACAAAGGAGCGAAACCGTGAAAAAGCACTAGTGGGTACCAAAAGCCTCTGCTCGTATAGATTGAGAATATTTTAAAGTGATGTGCTCGCAGCAAATAATGAAATTATGCCGGGGAGGGGTAAGTGGGGGAGGCGGCCATCTTTCGCTTTTTCCTTCTTTTGTTTGTTTATTCGTTATTTATCGGAAGATCGAGGAGCCACGTTATAGATTAACATCAAAGGCATTTTACTGCGTATACGATCTCGTTAAAATTGAATGGGCTGCCGTAATGAGGGGGAATTGGTGTTCGGATCAGGTATATTTTTGGGCTTTTTAATAAACTTGAAAGAAGTTGGAAATGTATGCGAAAGGAATGGCTCAATTTCTTTAGTAAAATGTGCCGTTAAAACATAATGGCTTGTTCAGAAGATCGAATTAAGCAAATACGAAATGTACAAGACCATTACGGAGATGCAAATCTGTCAAAAAGGAGGTGGTAGGAGTGGGACTTTTAGAACAATTTATATATTGATGGATGTAAATAAATACAATATCTAGATACTACCACAACATTGACATCGCCCGCCCGCACGCAAATATATGCACATACGCAAGCGATAAAAAATTGCAAATACCACACACTACTCTACACGTGTTTCGCCCCCCCATGGGGCATCACCAGGAGCTGTTAGACCGTGAAGTGTCCACTACCGAGACATACATTATTCTTTTTGAACTGTTTCATTGGTATTCACTGCACTGTCTAAAATTTTCTGATTAGAGTAGTTCCGATTTTTCACCGCTTGCGTATGTTCATATAATTATATGCTGGCGGGCAGGCAGTGCACAGGTAATTGCATGACTATCCTCAATATTGTGGAACCACCTAGATATTATATTGATTTGCATCCATTGTAACGAACTTTTGCAAGGTAAGCCTGAATCTATTACAGCAAATTTTCTGTTGCTAACTATAATGTTACAATCATTTTTCTTCACTTCAGTTGAAACAAGACTTCACAATGACCACTCTAAACCCTAAAATCTTTACAAACACAAATACAAAACAAGAAATAGCGATCAAAATCGTGGGCAGACCACCCGAACAGTCGTTATCGTGCTTATTGTTGTTTTTAATGAAATGTGACCGAAATGATGGCCGTAAGCTTTGTCCGTTGGATCGGTGTCCATTATCCCCCTTTCCCCTCTAACTGAAGGGCCAGCAATAAAATTTGCTTCGCTATTTCGGACGAGGTTGCGTGAAACTGATCGTGTGACAACTTCACAATGGCAGATAAAGTTTGTGATGCGTTTTATGTTTTTGGTGCTGATTGGGTACGGGATAAGGGTAGGCAGTATTGTTATTTGTTTCTGTTAAGGATTTTGTATTAGAAAGTTTTGAAATAACAATTATTTCTACTGATATGAATATTTACCTAGAGTAATGATTACCAACAAGCAATACTATAGAAATCTATTAAGAAGTAGAAAGAGTATTTTAGAGACTTAATACGATTCCAATGCAAACAGAACACTGCGAACAAATACCCCAAATCTGTTTTCGACTATCGAAAAAAACGCAATGCAAATTCAAGTGACAACGACCGAAAAAACACGCAGAGGAAATTAATAAAACACCCACTAAAGCGAAAACAGGCGGAAAAATAGAGGCGGGGGACGACTAGAGGAGAAAAAAAATGTCCACCAGCAACGTGCTCTTCATTAACGCGGAATGGAAACACCGGATGAATTGATCAATCAGAAATTTTATGGCCGAGAATCACTCAACGGAAAATAATTCCCCGGCCGTTTCGTGCTTGGCTCATCGCCGCTGTTTTAATTTCGCCCTCTTGGGGAGATCGAGTGTCATCCAATCTATCTGACGACTTGAAAAAAAAAAGCTATCATCACCCCGCCCTCCCCTTTCGTGGAGACTGTCTTAAAGACAGGCGATTATGTCCGTGGGAGCTTTCAATCGATTGTGTTACAAATGTTTGTTATCGATGCTACTCGTTACGTCAACCTGTACATGTACTTGCCAGAAGGCGGCATGGTCGTCGCCGGGAATCCTTCCACTTGCGTCCAAATTGTCAGTCATTCACAACACTTTCAGAATTCATGCAAAGCAATAACAATATTGGAATATACAAAATGATTTCCTAAAAAACTACATTTTACTTGAATTATTAGGTCTTGGTTAAGAGACGTGTGTGTATATATTATTGGTTTTAAGTATCTAAGAATGTTTGTCTTTCCTTCACCACACTGCTCACACGTTATTAGAGTTACACTTAACACCAATACATCGAAGTTTACATACAAATTAACCTGAACAAGTAATTTGACGAGTAATCACTCCCATCAGCGTCGTAATATCGCATTCTGTTTGCAATCACTAATTAATCAAGATCAAACGGAAATAACAATCACTTGCACATTCATCATCCAGACAGACGTCTAATGTTTTATGGAAGAAAAAATAGATTGTGGGTTTACACTTTAGTAAGATTATGACCTAAAAAAAATTATAAACCTGATTTGTTTTGCGAGAAAAGACGCATGAGATGGGTTTGACCAAAATTTGGAGGTTTTGATAGTTTTCGAATGATTTATTGCCTATATTCACAATAACTGTAGTGACAGCCTGAATGAAAAACATGCTTTACATTACAATCTTAGAATAAACACCCAAACCAAAACGGAACATCTAACAGCCCGCAGTCTCATAACGAATTCTTTATTTATCAACATTAACACACCAAAAAAGAAGCGTCAGCTGCCTCCGATTATTCCAAAAAAATACGTCCATCGCTTATTATCCGAAAATTTGAAAGATAATTTCGCAAAGGAACGATGGGAAGGCATTAAAACAGCAATCAAACTGGCAATTTTGGGGTGAAGTGTACGAATTCGAAAAAAGAACTGCGTACCGATTTGTGATGCAAACCTGCTAAGATGGCCGACTATATCAGATTTGAATAAAGATCTGTCTTGGACAGGGACTCGTTTCGAATTTGTGAATAATTGAAAGGCCGTTTCTTTATATTGAATTTGTTTTTTTGGCGGTCAATTTGTTATGCGGCGTAGGCGTAAATAAAATTGGGACTGAAGAAATGTTTTGTGAGTTTTTACTTGTTTTAAATAGGATATTTAAAAAAATTACTAATGGATTTAAATGGTTTTAGACTGACACTATTTAAATTGCTATCGATATGCTAAGAATAAGTAATAGAATAAGGACTCGGAAAACAAAATTACGCACGGTGTGATCAATTTGATTACCAGTATTGTAGATTGTTCAAGTGAGGTTTCACTGGCGGTTTTCTTGTTTTCCGCACCACGCCTTTAATATTTTTTTTTATCCACCACAACTTTAGAAAGATTGTAATCGTTAATTGGTAAGATGCATCCTTTCATCTTACAACAAGTCGAACAAGCTTAATAAAACGAAAATTTATTTTCATTAATTAGTTTTAAAACTCAACTAAAGACAGTTGTATTAAACATCAAACTCGCATCACAATTAATTCCTATACCCCCGGGAGCATTCGCAAATGACGACTGCAATACCTAGAGCAGTCACGACAAACAAGCAAGTTGCAATCTTAAAAAATAATAGGCATTAAACATCACCCCATGATCAAGGTTTACAGGGACTCGAACGATCAGCCCCGGAGCCATCTTCATTAATGAAAACCATAAAAGTGGGGTTCCGTAGCTCAAGGCCCGTAGCGTAAAAATTCGCGTAAAACGGCCAACGCCTTATTAAGCCCGCGGGGGACAGGTGGGGCAGAAAAAAATTATAGTATTTAACGATATTAAGTTATTGAAGTTAGATTGGTAGCTTAATTGGTTTGGGCTGTTATCTGGATCAGTTTTATGGATGGTTTTCTTAAGGTTTATGAGAAAACTTAAGTGATTTATGCTTTTTAGGAATTTCATAAAAGAATTTCGAAGTTTTAAACATGAAATGAATTTCCTTACGCTGTGAAACACAGGGAAATTACCATTTAAACATTGATCTAGTATTAGTAGCCCGGCCAATAGTAAAACCTGCCTGCCAAATAGTATAATATACCCACCTACTACCGACAGCAGAAGGGTACACATACCGAAACTAATTACTCCACGCAGACGATCACAAAAAACGATCCACTTTTGACGAAAAACCCGACAGAAACCATTGAAAAAGCCACGTTTCGATATAATAATGATACAGAGAATATTCGCGTTATTAAAACATACAAGTGGCTTATTAGTGACGAACATGTTTGAAATGAGGGTAGGCCAATGCGAAAAATTGTCGGGTAGGTAAATAATAAAGGTGGGTTCGCGAGTCGCGCCCATTAGTAGGCTACAAGCTCCGTCTCGACTGACGTGTAGAAAGACATCGTGCTTATTACGTGAGTGGGGATTTTAATTTGCTATTGCTATTTATTTGTTTGCTTATGGATATAACAAAATCATCAAGATAAAGTTTAGCTTATTTCCGAAGTTATAGAAATCTTTATTATATTTTTCTCATTTGTTTCTTTTGACAAATATGCAGTCATCAAAATAAAGTAATACCAAGCAAGTTGTTCTTTATAAGTTATTCAACTTAATTCAACGCGACGCCGATTTGTGATTGTGACCGATTGGCATTTATATATTCATGCATCTCGGATTATCGATTGTTAAATAGAACTTCACCTTCTCATCTCAGTAACGTAATAAAAACAAATCAAAAACACAATAGGCCCCACACCCGATACAAGTTATCACCACAACGATACGTAATAAAACCCCAAGTATCATGTTTTTGCGTAACAAGCATTCTAAATTACGACAATTATTCAATGTAACCGTGTTATCGGCAGCTGTAAAATCGGGAGACACTGGGGGGTACTCATTAAGGTGAAACACGGGTGGTGGCAACCTCCACAATTTTGATAATGTCGCCGGTATAAAAAGTCCCGGCCAACTTGAATGATGTATTGGTAGGCTTGGCAGACTCGGGTCGGATGGGTTTGGTCGCTATCTCTCAGGGAAAGTGAGAGTTTTCTAGAATTTACAATTGTTGCGTTATCGTGGTAGCATCTAAAAGGACGCTGAATTTGAACAGGGTGATGATGAATGGCGTTCGTTGCTTGTTTTATCGCATTAGGTCACTTTGGACTGTGAAAACCTTACATCCCATTTATTTTTGTAATTGTTTAGAAAATCATAATTAAGGAACCGTATTTTGAATATTTGATACCTCCGGTACCTATGTTTTTTTATTGTGTGGTTGGTGGACATTCTAGTGTCAGGGGTTTAATGACCCCTAGGCTTCTGATATGGCTTTTACACACTGTCTAGAAATACCTTTACATACAATCATCATACAGATGTGTTGGTTTCCTCACGATGTTTTCCTTGGCTATTTTAATACGCACATGTTTAAGTTAAGTTGTTTAAGTTGTTTCAGTGGTGGCCCCAGTTGCGTATCTGCAAACTTTGACTTGTCAGTCCAACGGTCATACCACTAGGCCATAACCTTTCATCTATCTAGCTTTATATTTCAGCTTCAAAACCTAGTATAATTTAACTTATTTAAAAATATACGAGTTATAAAAGCTAGTACTCAAAATAAAAAAAGTACTTCACATAACTAGTCTCCCTAAATAACATAAATATTTAATTTAATTATCCATTCTTGCGCAAATCTCAAAGAATATTCTGACCTAGTGATCTCACATGCAGACGTCAACGGGGTCCTGATCCCGGGACCCATGTCATCGCATCCGCAACTATGATCAAAGCTTTTAATTGACCGGGTATCTTCTACATCAGTGCCTGTAGCACAATGTAAGGAGAGCAGAATTAGTTGTATTAACGATTGAAAACTCAAAGGATTTGTTGGTGATAGAGGTTGCTTAAGTTGTGAAAGGGTCAATTGATGTTGGATTAATTGTTTGAATAAATATTTTCAGTAGTAAATCTAAAATTAAGAATGATGCAACATAAATCTTAAAATTAATTAAAAAAAATTATACAAATATAATTCTTAACAATGTGGTCATCTAAAGTTTAATTTAGAGTAGAGCAGTTTTTTTGAAGAATTTTATTAAATTTTTTGTAATAATTTTTATTGTGATGAGAACGTTCCCGATTTCGTGACAATATCTTTTAGTAGCGTTCGGACCCTTTTTTAGCTTTCATAGATCACCCCAGAATCTTTCGAAGGGAATTGCTAGAGGCTACAAATTCCAAGAAAATTATTTTTATTGGGAATCTAGTTGAGCGTTGAGCGACTTCCGTATGATTTGATATTTGACGCCCATCTATCGCAGAGTATGTTAAACCGACGGTCCCTGTTGTCAAAAGGAGATCTATAACAGTTGTTTTGGGTAGTCATAATACCTGAAAGTCTGTCAACTAGTCTTACCACGGGATATTGTGTTACGTAGGATATGGTTGTGGAGGTCAGATAGGCAGTCGCTCCAAATAAAATACTGGTTTTAAGCTACATCCGGTGAGACCGGAAGCCGACAGGCACATTTGCTACGATAAAAAAGGTGATTTGTTGACATCTAAGATTATTTTATGATAGGAAGCGTTTATTTAATATTTCATACTAGGATTTGCTTGTAAGTGTCGTCTAAGTGACGTGCTCTCGTGTTTAGACGCCGTTAACACTTGGAGGCTGCCGTGGATTTCCTATTCCTCAAGACCACTTTATAATTAGTGGTTGTGGTTTTGATATTAAGGTTGAAGACATTTTGTAGATAACATTTAACTAAGTGATGTCATTCGTTTTTGTTAGACTTGTAAATGAGTAAATAAAAAAATATCCATTTATTTGCTTGTAAGTTAGCTATCTTTTTCCAGTGAATAGTGGAGAACAATTAAAAGAAACAAGCATTAAAAGTTTAAGAAAGAGTTCAGTGTGTTGCTCAAATGTTCTTTAAATCCTTAACGGGCTATGTTTGATTGCCACTTCATGATGTGCACCTTTAGATTAATGTCGAGTTTTTCTACAGTTCCCACTACGTCTTCAAAGATTATCTAAACCATTAATCGGTCTTTTCCTCTATTCCATACGATTTAGGTGTACTGTCTGGAAGACAGAATTTCTGATGGCTAAATAAATGGATGCGAGAGCCACAAATCCTACCACAGGCCTGACAAGGGAATTTCGTGGTGGTTGGTGTTGAGTCGCTCTGATGACGTTCCTGTCTTGTGACGGCGAGAGCTCCGAACCAGGCGTCATCGCCAACTTTCGACCCTCCACAACGCGTTTGCGCAGACAGTTCTACAGTCAGCAAGCTTTTCCCAGTTTTATATAATGTGATAAATATAATACATACATGTGAACATATCGGCAAACGATGAGTTTAAGCAACGCTTGACACGGTTAGTCTGTAGATGGATCGCTACGAGAAATTAATATTATCGTTTCCGTACTTCAGAGGGCTGACGCTGCTTAATAGGAGTCGCTGAGCCAGTCAGAGGCCTACGGGCGGCGACAAAAACTCGAACACTAGGTCCGCTCCTAAGTACACGAAAGAAAAAGAAGATGTAATACATATTTAAGTTAATCATACTGCCAATAAAATGGCCGACTTCAGGACCGAACATTCTCACCGCGGCCAGAATAAATGCATCGTCATTAGGCGGGGTCGGTTCATTAGTTATTCATCAGGACTCTTCAGCGAAACGCGCGTTGCCAATTTGCACATATATAATATACAATATTTTTTTAACGAGCCCGCTTCATGCTAGTACGGGGCTATTGAATATAATGTAATATTTTTTAGGGTTATTCGGCGAAAAGTATTTGTTTGCTTAGCTATTTTTACTATTATATACCACAACTTTTAACCGGATTAATCGCGTATATTATTGGTTTTTGTTTTTCCACGTCGCAGGAGGACTCCTGCGACCACGAACGCTGCAAAGTGTTCGAAACGTCAGGAAAAACATAAACCGATAGTATACGCGATTAATCCGGTAGTAGTAGGAATAATGTGTATTGATCGCAAAAACCTAAGATATTAATATTATATACCATATTTTTTTTTTAACTAAGTGCAACCTGTATTTGACGCAGTCTCCGACATCAGTCTGGAGATTATAGTATCTTAATGTCCCTAGGGGTCTAGGGATACTCCATTGTACGTTTCCTTAATTTAACATGCTTTTGATAGTGTGCTTAGTATGTTACTAAATTGGTACGTATCATTTTATAAGTGGTCACTGTAAATGCCTGTATTACCATGAGCAATTAATTTTTCTTCACTCTTTTTATTTTTTTCTCTCCATATAGAGTATGGGTTAGTATTGCACTGTACGGGTCGCTATGGTTTTACAAAAGCCAATGACGAAATTGTTTTAATCAGCATAACTTGTTATACCATTAGCTTAGTACTAAAGTGACCTTAAAGAAACTGGAACACCATACTCATCTAAATTCACCTCCCAGTTTACACAGGATACATCAAAACATATTTATTCCTACCCGCATTTCAAACAAGGAGCAATACACAAATAAGTTCTTGCAAATAAGACGCCGTGTACGAAAGAGGGTATCTAGGAAAAATAAATTAAACAACCACCTTCACCCGGGGTGGGGATTGATCCGGGAGCATTATTGTATCTATAAACATTTCAATTGCGGCGAGACACGCTTATCCTGGGAGCAAAGATCGCGGAGGGTCTGTGAAGAGGTGGCAGGGAAGAATTAAAAAGAAAGATACTGTATTCACATTTGAAACAGTAACATATCGCTAATTAAATAAAAAAACGTATAGGTAAGTGTGTTTTGGGATTTTTTATGTTAGGAACTGCAATCAACTGACGTTTCGAGTTGCTATAAATTAATAAAACATTTTGCTGCAGTAAAATCAGGCAATATCTGTGTTGGAGTTTTCATTTTAGTTTATACTTTCTTAAAGAACGGAGTAAAGAGTCATACTTGAAATATGTAAAGATAACCTTTGCAATAATTTTGCGAACACTTTTGTCAGGCCTTGAGTAGCAAAAGACGTATCTCACCCTGAATATAACGCAGGCCCAAAAAGGGGCCTTCAAGACAAAATACTCTTCGTTCTTATCCCTCAACAAATAATCTATGTAAGACTCGTTCTCACGGCCGATATATATGCAGATGGAATTATTACCGAGGACGGTGTTAAATAAAACGCGAAAACCGGCGCCGGGTCTCTTCAACAGGATTACTGCCTAGTGATGAAAAAGGGAAAATCATTTATTTTATTACCTGTGGAAAAATAATAAGCCTTCGGAGGCCGAGGTCAAAATATCTCGGGAATTACGTGAGGAATTTTGGAATATAATTAGAAGACTGTTATGTGTGCCGGAGAATGTATATATTTTGTTTATCTTTGACGGCAAAATTGTAGTGAATTAAATTCTGTTGTTTACGATGTAGCTCAGGTGACAGTCCATAAAAAGAGGGATGGTTCTTGAATTTTGACAGAAATTTTTGAGTTTAGGCATTAAATTTCCGTCTGCACTCATTCTTAATCACATCATAATCTCTATATTCTATATTAAATGATTTTTTCAACTTAGAATGTATGTCAATTTTAAAAGTTAGTTTATTATATTTATTGTGCATTGATAAAACGAACAATATATTACGAATCAGTGAAAAGGAAAATACAATGTAAAGTCTTATCGCAAGCGGCATTTCTTCACGATTGATGAGTGTGACATTTATTTTCTTAAACACTGTTATTGTAGCAATAACAAGAGTTCAAATATTGTGTGCCAAAAATCATGATATAAGAAATAAAAAAAAAAAATAGATTTCCCCACCCCTTCCTCAGCACTGCCAATCATAATATTCTTTACAAACATATAAAATTCATCCCTATTCTCGCATCACCCTTACGAGTATCATACGTTTCAATCAAAATTATACATGTATTACGTATAATGCTTTCGCGTTCTTCTTGCAAATTTTGTTGGTATACAGATGATTATCGATTGAGTTGCTCAGTTTACAAGTCGAGGAGGCTGATAATACGATACCAGGATAGCTACCTAACAGGTAGCGTGGATCTGTATAGAGGTGTTAAGTGTGTATTGATCTTTTTGGTGTGACAGTTTTCAATTATTGAAGTTGATATTAGGTTTGCATTTAATTTTGATGGGTCTAATATAATCAAATAATTTATTTTGTGTAATATGGGTGTATAGAATCAGTTCTTATAGTTTAGAAAGTATCACCATACATAACCGTTAAAGCCGCATGCAATTTTTTTTTCGATCACTGCATAAAGCTTTTCTTAAAAGGTAGCAAGCGATAGCGATTGCTTCAAATTAAATACTCTTAGAAGGAAAAAGAAAATATACTCGGAAAGTGTTTGGGAAAAATAAATGACTATTTTCGGCAGCCGAGAGTCATACTTTGTTTGATAGAAGATCTAATGCTGCTAAATGCAACATTATAGTTTCTAATAACACCTCAGTATCTGTTTTAAACAATAATATTTCCTAAACGAAATTTTAAAATAGATAGAAAAATTGGTATCAACAGCTCTCCAAACATACGCGGGGTGCGGTGCCGTGCGTTTTTCGCGGGGTATTATCAATTATTAAACATCAGCATGGAAATAGCACCCGAGAGTCCGTCTCCCCCACATTGCGTACTGGTATAAAATATTCCTGGATTACTACTCAGCCCGCTTCGGTACCGTGAAATGGTTTTCGGTTTTGTGCATGTTATTAGCAGGATTTGCATGTTTCTGATTTATTGTATTTTTCGGCAAGGGGAGGAGTTTTGATTAAGATGTCAGTGTCTTCGTGGCTCAAGTTTTTGGGGCATCAGAAGATGGTTTTTTGGAATAAATATTAATTTTGTGTCATATGTCTACTTCGCCAATTTGCCTGAATGTTTCTTCTTCATTAAATTTGTTTTGAGTATCAAAACTCTGTCATGATCAGTATTTTGATTTTCAAATCTTAAACTTTCAAATTGTATGTTAATTTGTCGCTTTACGTGAAGACTAATAAAGTTTCATTACCATGTTGATTGTTGTTTAATTAAGGTATTTTCTGTTTATTGTTAATAAACAGAAAATACGTAGTTTCTGTTTATTGTTAATAAACAGAAAATACGTAGTTTCTGTTAATTCTGGGTGATTGAAAGCACGACGGACAATTGACTTAGACCTGATAATTCTAAGAATGAAACAATCCGTGTAAACTAAGGTGTGAATGCTTCAGAGAGCTTGTAACTAAAGATCTAAGTGTAGTTTCTAATCTGTTGTGAGCTGAGATCGTTTGATTGTACGTGGACGCGAAGTAAACAGGCTATGAGATGATGTGAAGAACAAGTTGGGCTAATAGGGGTTAATAGTAATAGAAGGACGGCATAAGATCAGTTAAATCCGTTGTCAGAAGGGAGTAATTCTACTAGGTTTTATCAACGTCTATATTCAAAATGAATTAAATAATTATAAGTTTTCTTCCAGCGTTTCGTTTAACACTGTTGGACTGTCCAAATGCTTAAAACTAGTAAGGATAATATAATAATAAATATAATAACTTTTATTTCCATTAAATTTTTACAAGTTTTGTCGTAATTACTAGCTAGTAAGTAACATGTTCTAAATAAATATGAAAACAGTATTTGTTGCCGAACAAGGTAAAGACCTGTATTTCAGCGTTCGGCGCCACTCCCCGTAGTATCAGAATTTTTATTAGCTTATACTAATTAACCCTAAATTGACAAAGAAATTTTAATTAAATGGTGTGTGAGAGAGCCTCTTTTTGTATATAATGTTTGTGTACGTGCGTGTGTGTGATAGGATTGATTGGTATTGAACAGCACCCTGTCCGTCAAATCAAGCGAATTCAATTAATCAGCCAGGCTATTGCAGATTTTAAATAGGTTTATAAAAAAGAAAAACAATCAAATTTAAATCGATTAAAATATAGAAAAAAGGAAGGGAAGCGGTATTTTTTTCAATGAATATATAGTTTTAAAATATTACGAATCCTGTACACGTCTTTTGAGACACTGATTCGGATGGGAGTCATGTTGACAATATTATTTCTTGCTAAAATAGATTCAAATGTTTCGTTAGTCTAACTTGTTTTAGAGGTATTGGACCAATTAACTCTGGCCGACTTCTAAAACCGTGTGATAATATTAATCATTATAATAAGTATCAAGAGTGTAGACACAGACAAAACCATAGCACAAGCCAACAGGTAGACACAAATTACTAAGTACTTCATTGACGATTCCATCAGGGCGGTATTCTCAATTGGCTACCATCTCAGGCTCGAGCTAGCGGTTGCAATCAAACGCATCCCGCGGCTGTGTGCCTCGCCTGGTATTTGAGCGACGTAGAATTAGCTGGCTAGCTCGATGAAGACTGGTTAATTGAGATGTCTTAGGAGAATATCCTATTATTTAATATAGACCAAACATTTTATATAAAAATTGATACTATATATACTGATACTGGCGAGAATAAAGTTAACTCAGAATAAACCAATAAAGTTAATCAATACAACACACGAGGTTCTTATTTATTAGCATTTAAAGCACCCACACCAATAACAATAAACATATACCAGTCCAAAATAAAAATACCCAACATCACTAATTAAATTACCCAAGTGTACGGCGATCCAATACCCGAACATTTACCGCGAATATCTTCCTACTACCTTCCATTCAATTTTCTAGTCCATTTCCGAATGGCATAATTAAATTTGTCCGCTTTGCCTTACGGGCGACCGTTTTTGCCGACAGTCCTTACTGCGATATCAGGTGAATCTTGTGGTGAGATTTTATTGTTATATTGGACCTTTTGTTCTAGATTATGTGGAAAGGTGGGTTGGAGTGATTTAAAGTAAGTAAGAAAAGTTTTAAAGTAACGGAACTTATAGCTAGAAACTGAAATGAAAACATTGCTTTGATATAAGGGAAAATTATTTTATAACCTTGATCGACTTATCAATAACAGCGAGCAGATAAAAATTAAGAAAAAAACAATAAAACTCAATCAGCTTAAAATGCTCCGTACGTTTTAGTAACAATGTATTTATATTTTAATTAAACTAGGCGGCAAAATCAATGGCATAACATTTTTTAGTAATGTTACAAAGGTCAAACAAAACGTCATGAAATATTCTATCAATCAGTCAGACCTTCAAATTACTTCATTACCTTTCAATCATCACAAGCAATATTCAACAACAGGCCGAAAATCCATCGCATTTAATACCTCTAAGAAACATCTGTTCTGATATAATCAAATTAATCCATCTAGGAACAGATCGAAACGTCAGACTGGACCAGTAGTGAAAATAATTTCATCCGAAATACTACCAAAATGTTCTGACCTTAATCTCACTAAGCAATACCCCTTGATAGTCCAACATTTGGAACATTTTGAACGGGGAGGCAGGTCTTATTAAAATGGCGTTGTGTGTGCGAAATGGGTATTATGATGGATTGTATGCCGACCGAATGGTCTTTTGACGGGTCCATCGTTCAATCGTCGACAATCGCACTTTGACAAGGAGTGAGTGCTAAGAAACGATTGGGCCCATTATTTTCTGTCACAGAACACTCTGGAATTGTTATGATAGAAATGGCAAGTAGATTGATGTTTATTGAAGTATTCTTTGGCAAGTAAGATGTGAGAGACTAAGATAGAGGGTACCTATTAGTTCTAAAGTAATTTTTAAAACAAATATAGGCAAAAATACCGATGTCATGTCATGGAATTTAATAGTGCTAAACATGACCAGATCAACGGTATTTAAACGAACCTAATGAAGTCCACGAGCTTCATTATTAACCCCTCAAAAAGGATTTACTACCAATAACAATACATCAAAAAGAATAGCTGTATTACAACCCAAAATACGATTGAACCGGTCATGGGCAGATACAATCTACATTTAATTAACGGTCAAACCCAAACGCCACAAAACATCAAAGGCTATCTAAATACGCTCAGAGCAAAATCGTCTAAACATCGGCATTAGGGACCCTCTAACAATTTGTGTCTTCATACGAGGTGAAATTTTCACCCACGTTTGTCCAATAGTCTATTAAAACCTTACTACCAATAAGACTCTATCCTTTGTTTATAATAAACACTTTCCCTATCTGCATCCTTGTCACGCCGATCTTTAAAATGATCTTGGTGTCTCGTTCTCACGTTTGTTTTGTAGTAGCATTCTAGTGCATATCTAGGGTAGAACAGTACAGAGTACTCCCCAGGAACGTTAACGACGCACCCCGAGTATGCCTGAGGCCGATTCAATTACTACTGTCGTATTATTTCGACGAAAATATGTATGTGTGTTGTACGTTTGTTGTGGTGTATATTAAATTCTGTTTCGTGTTTATTGGTCACCGTCGGCGATGTTTGGATAAGGGTTGAATGTTACAACACCCGTATATTGGTACGAATTGTTGGTACCTGTTTAGATTAATTCTGGGAGCTCGTATGTCCGAATTTCTCAATATTATGTTTGTTATTAAGTTAAAGTTTTGCTACGATTGTTTTTAGTTACAACATTGCTGACATTAATACGGTTAATTTTAGGTAACAGAAAACGCAGAAAAGTTCTGGCAAATAAGAGCTTTTAATATTTTTTCTCTAAAGCGCAATGATGCTTAAGATAATTTAACAACTCGTTTGAACGAATATATATAACTTAAGTTACTGAATACTTTTATTTTATCGATCCAATAGTTAAGCATCAGCCATAATAGTTCCCATTTACGAAGATCACTACGTCATTATAACTTGATTCTAAGGGCAACATCGGCCGCGAACGATAATAGGTTTGATTAACTAGCGGTAGCCCGCAGGGTACAATCATCGGTCCGATATCGCCCTTAAACAACTCGATAAGGTGTTATCGGTGGCCCTTGCCGCTATTTATGGGGAGTTAATAGTTACCCTTCAATTTTGATACCGAATAATAGCGAAGGTTTGATTTCCCTAATCGATTATGTTAAATAGTTCTATAAGGATTTATAGTTCAGTGGATGTTTTTAAATTATTAGGACCAGATTTACATCAATAATTTTTATTAAACGAAGATGAGACTTTCGTAAATATTTACTTCTTTTCTTTCAAATAAAGCTGCGATTGAATAAGATCCAACTTCAGGTTAACATATCGGATCTGTAAGTATTGTCATATAAGCTGAAATCACGTTTTTGGGAGAAAAATAATAATTACTGAAACTTGGCCGAAAACCTGACAAAGTGAAAGCACAAAACTTAAAACACAAAAATATAGATCAACGACTAGTATCAAATAAAGCACACATAAAGCACATAGCGACGATGCGTGCGGTATATTAATTTTTCAACGAGTGCAGTGGTGCTCTTGAGAACGTCGCCGCCGGCGTCGCAGACAGTCGCGAGTGTTGTAGACGCGTCTGTCTGCCGGCGAGCTACGGAGCTGGCGGAGCGAGCAAAGCGAACACTGCATGAAGGAATGTGAGGCTGTTTGTTGGGATCAAATTGAACGTGGTAAAGTAGATAACGTTCTGAGCGTTTTTTTTTTGTGTGTGGTCTGATTTTTCTAATTGATGAATCTGCTATGCATGTAATTACAATGAAATTAGTAATAACAACTTATTTTATCCAATTATATTTTGAGATGTCAAAGGGGAATGCATGGTTCCAAACTTTGTTCTTTTTTCTTTCAAACGGAAAAAGTACATATGTACATATGTGGAACACTAATTGGTTCTAATGGGTATATAATTTCAAAATTTGTGATTGGCAACGTCAATACCAGTTCAATTCTAAAAATAGTAGGGTGTATATATTTATAATGCGAACATAATCAACACTTATATTGTACTACTACTGTTACTCCTTAATCCAGGCTATTTCATAGCCTAGCAAGAACAGCACGTCACCCATGATTGTCAGAGATCTAATACTACCTACTTTGCAAAAACTGTTACATGTGCGACAATCTGTGTCTTTGTTATTATAAATAAAGATTATTATTACTTATATTGTAACATTTAATCGCTCGTCTCATAGCCTTTGCGGACGTTGCACAAATACAGTAACGCAATGCGAGCGAAATCCATATTCACCGTGAATAATATTATTTCATAATCAAACATTAGTTTTTTTTGAATGAAGTTTGGAATCAACCAATTGGGTATTCACAAACAAAGGTGAGATAATCGTGATATGTGGATATTTGATAGAATGACTTATTGGGAGGCTTTTGTCAAATCCGATTCAATGCTTTAATAAGAATTGACAATGAGTAAAGTAACAAAATTAAGTAAAGTCAGTACGTAAAAATGGATATCTACCACTGTCTCAATCAACTCTATAATCGTGAATTAATAAGATATCATTTGTACCAAATACCTAATTTAACTTTTTTACATGGATGATTCTCTCATAACATTAAATAATTAAGCTCATATCTTTACAGAACCGCTCCATCCAACCAAACCTAGCAAATAATAACATGGGATGCTTTATTTTCTATCTGTTTTCCTGGGGCCTAATTTGTTTAGTCTCTTCCCCCACATTGTCTTGTACCGGGGCCCACGAATGATCAATTATAGAGGTTTTCATATGCAAATGTCTCGGGAGCAATTTTAATTATGTGTTTTGATTGCATTATATATTGATTGTGTTCGTTACGATGCGTAGGGGGTGAAGGGGGTGAATATAAATGTATGTGATTAAGTGTGTATTGGTGGAACACATTTCTGTAGTGTGAATTAAACATACGTTGTATTGTCGATATTTCCGGGAATCCTGCTTGGTAGCGTAACAGCTTTTATGATCACAGTTAAAGGGTTCAAAACGACTAGAATCAAGAACGCAATGAACTTTCTTTTCTAGATTTAAAGTTGTTATAATAGTGGCTAACTTAATTCAACATCATATTACCGTTCAAAATATGTCGTGAGCGGGGTGTCATCACTAGTTACTACATACTCGTACCTGCAACAAAAATAATATATTAGTTTATAGTTCTATAAAAAATGTTAAGGAGACATTGCACATATTTAAAAGAGATCAAAAGTACATATTAACCAACAGTCTAGGACTAACCATATCCTAAAGAATGCAATTCATGATTTGTCACTCACTGAACTTAACCCTTTAGGAGTAGCTAAAGGAGAAAACTTTTTTCCAACTCCCGCTCAAAATTGAGATCGTAAGAATCAATTTCACGTTAAAAGCTATCCGAAACTGGGGTTAACATTTAAATCAGTTTGCTCAATTTATCTTTAAATCCTTTACTTTCCAACAAAAGGCAAACGTCTTAGATTAATAACATCCCAATATCCGATCTGTGAGAGTAACGAGTTTGAAAATCGGCTGCACCCCTTCCGCGTCAAGTTGTGCGTAACGAATCGGTGAATTTTTGATCTTAAGGGTAGGGGGTGTCACCGGCATTATTAACACTTAATATTTAGTGGCGGGGGATGAAATGTGTTTAGTTAACTGTTATCCACTGTTTGTGGATGGATCTGAGGTGGGTTTGTTTTGTTTATGTGGAAATTGCAAGTTTGTGGTTTGGATTATTTCAAATTTTTTAGCTTTTAATTATTTTTGCAACTTTGATATAATTGACATAATTTTGATTTTAAAGACCTACTCTCTGCGCGGTAAGGCTCAGAAAACGAACCAAAGTTAAATAAGATAGGATCTTGTATACATATTTATTTCTGTCAAAATAAACACCACTTCATAGCCTTTCTGGCTTTAATGTTGAGAGTAAATGCTACAACTTCATTTCTACTAAAATATCTAGTAACATATTCCTGATTATTAGTATACCAACTAGAATAGTCACCTAAAATTAAAAAAAAAAAGTTTATACACAAACTTTTCCTAGCATTACGTCCTTACACAGTACACGCCCCAAAAAAATACTCCAAACCATCAAATACACGTATAACATACTTCGCCGTAAAATTACGTCAAAAATATTCGGCTGGCGATAAGTACATAAAAGCTTAAAGTTTAAACCTCCTGGAGTAGGTACACCCCCTGCTATTAAGCGTAAGAACGGGCGCAGACCGCCAAAGTGTCACAACTCAGTGTAATTAATATTTTAATTGGGCATTTTGTGCGCTGTTACTTAGCTGATATTGCTCGATAAATTCCGTGGCGCTAATAATGTCTAACCCCCTTGGTAAGTGCTTTCAGTTTAACATTTTCTATATGTGTCGAGGTGAAGGAACAGTGTCAGAGCCTTGTCATTGTAGTTGCTTTAGTTAGGGGATCGATCGAGTGGTACTTATTGATGTAGGACCGCAGACTTTACAAAATGATTATACAATATAAGTATAAGGGCAACGTAAAATGTTGAGTGGTGTTAATTTAGTTATGTATGTTACATAAGGTGGACATAATGCTATATGACATTCCTTGCCAGTCAACCTTTGGGTTAAAAAAGTTTATCACTAAAATGATTAACTATAATGCTTCGAATTAATATTTAGAGGTTTCCCAGTTATAGTATACGCAAACAGCTTGGGTTTGGACACGCTTAAGATTTCTAACTCTATATGACTAGGAAGATAATTAAGTTGCCAGATCGATCGACTAACAGCCAAATACTAAATATTATAACTTTTAGTAGTCTTTAAATGTAGTGCTTGGTCACTTTATTTCGTTGGTTTATTAGATCTTTCAAATCTACCTAAAACAATTGCCAAGTTTAGTATAAACCAATCCAAGCTCTTTAGCACCATTTAAAATTCCACTCTTTACAACGAGGGTGCAAATGATTCCACTCTTCAATCGCTTTAATCACCAAGCAATACTGAGTAAAATCAAACATGCACACACACAAAAACTATGCTTTGAACTGATACTTTTGTAGAGTCTAATGAGGCACCTGGAGTGCGAAGGGTGATGGGAGGCCTTGAAATAAGCGGGACGCGAGTTGCTTACAAAATTGAGCGAGCTTAGATAATAAACGGAAATTATAAAACTGAAGCAAAATGATTTTTAGCTTAAAACGGTGATGGAAAACATCGTGAGGGAACCAGCATACCTGAGATTTTTCAGTGGTGAGTTTAGCTACGTCAAAGGCGAGGCGAGGACGATTTTAACATTAGATTGTTTGTCAACCACGTCATAAGAAGAATAGCTGGATGTTCAAAAAGTCAAAGAAAATACTAAAATAAAATCAACATTAATAATAAAGACAATACACGCAGTTCATCATGTCATAGTGGTTTTGACATTTTCGTTTAGTAAAGTTTAAATTCTGGAGGAATCGTAGAACTTAATACATACAGTCGGCCTTCTGCAGATATTCTGAATATCTTTTAAATGAATATGGTTAAGATATTCACGCTTTTTGAGCAATCAAGGCTAGAAATAGACCACGATATCACTTCTTGTGTTAAAACAATATTCTATATAATATATTGACAAAAAAGGAAAATGAATGACTTGATGTTAGATGACGCCATAGTTCCATTAATTTATTGATCCACTGAGACGTGATTGGCCTATTAAGCAACATTATTTATGATAGCTTAGGGAATCACAAATAGGGTTACAATAAAATATTGCTTCTATCCATTTCCGTTACGTTTTTCCTGTACATTGTAATTTTAGAGGAGACACGTCTATTGTCGGTAAAATATTAATTAGTAGAAGAACACTGGTTTAAAAATTACATTTAAACATAATATTGTGTATTTTTATATCCAGTTTAGATTAATTTTTACATATTTTTCTATTTTTTGGTCCGGAAAATACTATGAGTAAATTTTTATGGAAAGAAAAATACGACTGTCAGCATGATTCGAAACGGCGCATCCCGGATAATTATTTATAATCCTGCTCAATACCGTGTTTATTTACACAAACATTTATAGCATTAGAGTTCGCTACAAAATGCGTTAATACGTTTGAAAGATTTTTCTGTATCCCTATGAGTAGGAGAGGTAACATTTCCGTTATGGTGTATTCGTATATTTCAAATTGGATTACCAGCTCGGAGAATGTTCTTATTCTATACGAAGAAACGTCAAGCTATTCAAAGGTTGCGCGTTAATTCCTGTTAGTTATACATATAGTAAAATGGGTGATGTTCTATGCCTTATGACAACTGAGTAAAAAAAGGCCGTTTAATAAAGCTATCCATTCCCTCCAACTCAGGCGCCGCACACAACACTTAACGTAGTTTACGATCGGCGGTAAACACGCATTAAAAAGCGGCAGCGATCGCGTCATATCGCCGCTCTCACCTGCCTAATTGGAATCTTTGATCGCTTTACACTGACTTTTCACTGGAATTTTGATGATTTCGAACGTAGTTGTAGGTTTAGTGGGTAAAGCATTATTTGCTTTTTAATATTGATGAAGACAATTTGATGAAGTAGTCTTAACTAACTTAATACGTATTTTTTAAGGTGTTCGTTTAATAAATGGATTAATAATTTTGATGTACTTTATGAACACGAAATCTGAGAGTGTGCAATAAACTATTATTATGTGAAGTTACAATATTAAATCCAAAAAGAATACAGTCGAGATGGCTTAGTGGTCAAAGCACCTGGAGTTTTCTGTATGCGACCGTATTCTTTTTCCATTTAATATGGTAACTTTAGAGTTCGCTAAGCATGCGTTAATGCTTTTCAAAGATTTATCTTGAATTATTGTTATGTGTGTCACCGTTTTTTGTTATGTAACAAGAATAAGGTTTATTTCATGATATTTTAAAATTGCAGTTACTCAAGACTGGTATTAGACCAATAACAGGTAGACCATGTGCAGAGACAAAAATTAGAAAAGGCTCAAATCTAACTGTGGACTGCATAAGGCAGTGTGAAGGACCATAAATTCTTCAACTCCAGATCCACTGAAGTACGAACGATACACACATAAATACCAAAGTTTATTGCGCCGTTTACGCACATATATTCCCTAACCCAATTAGTGAGATGATAATGAAATGGCGAATCTAATCGCGAACTCGGCGATCCCGGGTGGTCGCTCGAATCAATAAATCATCTTGTCTCAAAATGTTGGCAGTTGTTTGTATCATACACACAGGCGGAAGCTTTAACAAACTTGGGAAAATACCGGACGAGCTCCCAAATTAAATCGAGGTTATGAAGAAAATACTCCTAAATACAGATTCATTTTTCGTAAAATTTAACGCATTAAGGCTTAGCGGTCAGAGTGCCTGGAGTATTTATCCGGGAGGCGCGGGTTCGAAGCCTCTCCACCACCGTATTTTTCTTGCTTTGCTCTAGCTTGACATTCTCTTAAATTTCTATTGTAATTTATTGACTTATTTACTTAGTACTGTATTATGCTTGTAAATTTGCATGGCGTGAGCTTGAGTATGGCTATATGTATTTATTACTTGTAATATCCTGTGAACCCACCCATGCAAATAAAGGATTTGATTTGATTTGATAAATATATAACTTAAAATACTCATTATGATAAAACAGCCGGACTAATTACGGTTTTTGTTTTCTCTGATTAAAATTAAATTAAAATTAAAAATTGTTTATTGTTCCAAAATCGTTACATTAAGTGTAAACTGAGGCAACCCCATTAAGTTATTAAGAATACTTGTGTTAGGGCCGACTCGCTACTTCCCCTGTATTACATTTACATACTGGAGACAATAAACCAAAAACAAAAACAGTATACAATTTAAAAACCATAATAAATAGCAGGTAATCTATCAAGAAGAACAGCTCGATTGTGTGTGTGTGAGTGTGTGTGTGTGTGTGTGTGTGCGTGTGTGTGTTGTGTGTGTGTGTTGTGTATGTGTGTGTGTGTTGTGTGTGTGTGTGTGTGGTATGTGTGTCTGTATATGTATATTTTGTTTTCCTGTTTAGCAAGGTCTGATCAAAATTTGTTCGATTTCCTCGTATGTTAATGTTTTTAACCATTCAGTTATAATCTTCTTGCATTTATGTTCGGCCAACGGATTGAATTTCAATTTTGAATTTATTTTGTTGTAGACATAGGCAGATTGAGCAACATACTGACGCTCTGCAAAAGCTGTACAAACTCGCGAGGAGTGCGCCACAATATTATTGCGTCTTTTATCCTGATCAGCTGGGTTATGTGGGGTAGATTTATGCAGGTATAAGGTCATGTTTAATATGTATAGCTGCCTTAATGTTAACAAACCACACAAACTAGATAGTCTGTTAGTCGGATATCTATATGGTTTAAAATACATGACTTTTAAAAGTGACGTCTGTGCTCTTTCAAGCTCTAGTAATTTAATTTTGGTGGCTCCTCCCCAAACCGGAATGCAGTATGTTGTTACAGATTGTACCAGCGCAACATAGATTTTACCAAGCACTTCTGGAGGCATGACATAGCGAAGAGTTCTAAAGATCCATATCAATTTCCTAACACGAGAGACATTGGCATCAATCTGTGCATGCCACGATAAACACTCGTCAATAATAACACCTAAGTATCTAGTAGAGGTGACTCGTTGTACATCTTGACAGTCACTCCTTAGGTCAGAACACGTCGCATTCTCGCGCATAACTATATTAAAGTCTGCACCTGGTTTAGATTTAGCACTTGGGGAAAAGCAGATATAGTTTGTTTTTGTGATGTTTAAGGTTAGAAGATTTGCTTTCAACCAGTTTCCAATGATAGTTAGGCCGCATTCAGCTTTTTGGCGTACGATCTCCCATGATTGCCCAGAAAAGACAACGGCTGTATCATCCGCGTAGGAGAAGATCTTCTTCTTCTGATGTTTCGAACACTTTGTAACGTCAGTGTTCGCAGGATGACTACGAACGCTGCATAAATAACTATTTTGTTCGGAAACAAGCTCGCCCAATTCCCAACCAGTATAGCACACTTGTACTAATGAAACAAAGTTACATATAAACACTTGTAGGCCTAAGTCAGTAGCAAGTGTAACCACAAAACGCCCTCCCGGGATCCGCTCGTATCTCTTACACAATGGTACACCGTGCTTTCATGGTGTATTTGACTTGTATGGTTTTATTAGAAGACTTAAGGACAGACATGCTTTGAAGTTCGTAGATGTTTTTTTAGTATGGAAATTCTGGTCCTAATTTTCTACGGAAACATTAAAAAATGACTCGGACGGGACTCCAACACGCGACTTTTGACAATTCGTGTCGCTTTGAAATATATTAGAAAATAATAATTAATACAGACATTACGTGGCCTAAGCATGTATAAAAAACATTTTATATGTTTTATTTAGTCTTCAAATATCAACGAGTTTCTGGTCCTTGTGATACCAGTTTTTTTTAAAATAAATATTAAAGGTAGGTAAAATTATGTTTGTAACATAACACTGGATTAGTTTTAAGCAGCTGGTATAAGGACTATGTCTTGAGTATAACATTCATAAATAAATAGCAACCTACTTTGACTCAAAGCTTTGAGATGAAGTGTTTAAATTCAGATGCAAGGACCAATGTGAGCTATGTAAAAAACATGGATTTAAAATATTAGAGAAATATTGTACATATAATTAGAACTAATAGACGACACCTTCCTAAATTATATTTAACGTGAATGTGACTCAGTGCCTGCTTTAAGTTTAAGCTGAAGAAAGACTGATAATTAAAAAAAAATGGCAGGTGTGCTTTTTATTATTATTTTTATTTCGTACCTTTTTGTATACTATTGCTAATATATATATCTAATTTACCTATTTTACCGTCTATGTTACTAGGGAAAGTGTAAGGAATCTAATGATACTCCATACATCTAAGTCTGTTCAGGATTATAGAAATTATGGTGTAATAAAGAAACTCACAAGTATAGATACATAGATACATGAACCCTAAAACATAACACTCCTTCTTTTTGGCAGTCGTGTAAAAATTGGATTTATTTTTTGGGGAACACATGAAAGACGAGTTCAGAACTATTATTACGTGAAAGCTACGGAAGGATTAGGAGGATTAGGCGAAAGTTAGTTAGTTACAATCTGGGTGTCTTCAAGACGCGAGTGAATCGGTTTCTTCTAGGCAAGCGTGCTCCATCGTAGACCACATTATCGCTTAACATCAGTGGAGATGGCGGTCAAACGCAAACCTATAAGTAATAAAAAAAAAGTGAAGATCAAACTCCAAGATTATTTGATAAATATTGGGTATTTCATGCACATTTCAAGAGTAATCTTTATGAGGGGTAATGATTAAAAACTTTTGAACACAACCGACCTGGCTCGGTAAAACCTTAATATGAACACGAGGTAAAGTAATAGTGACACAGAGATTTTCGTGTCTTAGCTGGAAACGTATTGTGTTCGACGATGTTACACCATCGGCATCTTGACATAATTTCGACCCCCGTTGTGGCAAAAACGGAGTATGACCGAAACATTAGTGATGGGGGCGTGTCGATAGTTTTTATTGGTCATAATATTTTATATTTTATTGTTTTGATAGGATTTTTTGTGAATAAAAAAGTATTTATTTATTTATAATATGAAACAGAGTCGCGTAGATTGTTGAATTGTTATTCCAGTCTGATTTTGTTAAATATCCAATCAATTTGTATGCTGGCAATTATAAAGCATAACAATAGTAACTAACGTAATCGTCTCGCTTGATGAATAAGAAAACCTAATTTTAAAATATTAATATTACAATACCTGCTTATTCATATTGATAACATGCATTTAAATTGCACACGAATGTAGACATCATTATTTACATTCATAGTGTAGTCAAACATATATTTAAGATTAATGAAACTGTATCTAATGTTTTTTTTGGCTTCAAATAAATTTTAACTCCAAATCGAGAAAAATATCTTTCAACATGTAAATTCCGTCTATCGATATAAAGCGTCATGGCCCGCTATCTCGTGTCCGCATCGACACTTATTTACCCAAATCACCCCATCCCTAAACTGAGACAAAGTGTTGGTGTACATTAGCGGGTGGCGGGGTGTTTTTATTGCCTCCCACGCCTTAAAATATTGTCTGATTCATTAGAGGATATTTCACATTTAAGTTTCGTGTGTGCTCTTAGCTTCCCTGTGAGGATATTCCCAACTTTTGAGTGGCAAACGGAGGCGATCATTTAAAAAGGGGAAAGGTGGGGGTATATAACGACACAGTTACAATTTTCTGAAAGGAAAATCTTAGCGTCTTATTACGCGAACGTAACGATATGTTACGTTCGCGTAATAAGACGCTAAGATTCCGTTATACTCTTAATTATGGTGGGGGTGGGGGTGGTGTAATGTAATGACACATGTATGTAAATATTCGCTGTAACGACTCGAGGTGGCGACGTGTTCATGCCTTAATGGGCCCTCGGTTGTTTTCTTTGATTAAAGAATTTTATTACCGTATATAATTCACGATTAGACGTTAAAGGGTTTGGGAGGCGTTCGTTGTCTTAGATAAAATGTTCGCATAATGACGGGTGCGTGATTCCGGATTGTAATTGTTATTGCCGTTTGCGGGCGACTGTTTGAATTTAAGCTGCCGAATTGGAAAATTTTCCGATTTTAATATTGGATAATTTTCCGATTTTAATATTGAGAGTCCATACTTTTGGAGACGCTACTCGGATTTTCTTTACTCGATATTGTGCTAACTGTCTTAATATAAGCAACTTTTAAATCGTATGACAATCCCTGTTTTGTTTTTCAATAGTGAAACAGCATTTTGGCATTTAAGATAAAATATTTTTTCAGAAAATTAGCCTGCTTACTTTCAAATACATAATTTTTTTTTTTTTACTTTTATTAAATGGTTGTCTCATGACCTATATTAAAATACTCTACTTTGGAAGATCTCTTAATCCAGCAGCAAATGTGATAGACTAAATATCCTTAATGATATATGGTTATAAAATTTTAAGGATACGACCCTTCAATTACTTTATCAAAGAAAAAATGCCAACACCTATAATTATAAAATCCACTTTATATGCCGCTACATTTTTTCTCCTTTCACATATAAATTAGCGTGCCATCTAAACTATATACAGGGTGTACACGCGTCCTCCACACCCCTTTGAATCTTATAACCCGCTCGCGTTTTAAATTTTAATGAATATAGATATCTTTATTCGCTTTGAGCGAGCTCCTGCCTGCTCAGTGAGAGCGCTGATTAAGGTGTGATCTTGATGCGCGAACTTTTATGTAATATGTGTTGAGTATTTGTAGGTACATGTACTATAGTAGAAATGGTCCTATAACCCTTTGACTCACTAATTAGCAGACACAATAGATTTTAATTGTTATGACGTACATGCTTATACGTGCGTGAGCTTACATGTTAATCAATTATATATCTACTGTAAAAGAGGTAGCTTATGGCAATGATGATTTTGACCAATTCGCCAATTGAAGAGTAAATTAATTATATATGAGTATAGCCCACAATCAAGTCATTCTAGTTGAAATAATACAATATCTATGTATAGAGTAGCTCAAAACTCGCCATAACCCCGAACATTGCTTTACCAGTGACCCAAATCGTCACTTTTGCCTGGGGGTACAAATATTGTTAAAATAGAGAGTATTGAGAATTTATATAAATAAAAGCCAGGTTGATTTGACGTAGATACGATCATAGTACGGTGAATTATTATAGATTTATCTTTTTAATATTGCGTAAATGTACGATAAGCAACAAAGGCCTTAAAATATAAAATTAAAGATACCATGATGAGGACTACTAAGAATAACGAATACGCATATAATTTTAACAAAATCAAGTTGCCGTACACAATATTAAATAGAAGTCGCATCCCATTCGCCATATTCCCGAACATTGATCGCTCTACCAGTGGAAACCCATCCTAAATTGTGATTAAAACATTCGGAGCGCGCCATTAAATCTAATATGCAACGGAATCATGTGCGATATGTACGTACCATGCAGTTTTTTGGTGTAATAATCATAATTAGTCATAACTGTTATGTCTTGCTTTGGCTGGGGGTACGCAAATTGTTTCATGAATTAAAGAATATCGGGTATTTGTATATGAAGGAAGGATAGGATTCGAAGGCTAGGCCTTGGCTTTCTTTTATAAAAAATATATTATGAATCGGATCAAATTCACACGTAGCAGAAAAGTTGGATAGATGGAAAGAATGCAAGGAGACTTTTGCTCTGCAGTGGAACAAAATAGTGTGATGGATTTTTTGGTTTATATAGAGAAGTCACTGCAAAGAGAGCCCGCATTGGTATTATATAACATACCATTACGCCTTTGTTTCCCGAAGGGGTAAGCAGAGGTGTACAGTTATACACCCACGTTTCATTTTTCTAACTTTGATAGAGTACTTGAAGGGTCGATTTCTTTAAGTTTTTAATCAATTTATCATTTATGGTACTCATACATACATACATAACATCACGCCTGTATATCCCGGCGGAGTAGGCAGAAGTGTACACAGTTATACATCCGCATTTCATAAATGCTGTTATTAAGGCTCATGTAGTAGGTGGTGAACCTATTGCTATCTACCGGGCACAATTCCAAACTCCGGGCTGCTACTGAGAATTTCCTAACAGAAAAAACTCAATAACACTTTGCCCGGCCCGGGAACTGGATAGTTATGCAGTCATGATGACGGTTATCTTGTATATAGATTATACATATATTAACAAATTGAAGGCATATTTTTTTTGTGGATCTGTCATAGATAGTTGTTCCGGGTTTGGGTGTTATTATGGTGCAAGAAATCAGGGGTTGATAATATTTTCTTACACCACACCCTCTGAGAAACGCCATCTTTTATAACTAGAACAACGTGATAAAGCGATTGTACTTAGTCATAGTTATTACTACCATAATGACATCCAATAACCGCTCCCAAGGTTCAGACAAAAATTCAGTAAACATCGTTATGCCGCCGTCAATTAGACGGGCATCGCTGCCATCACTAATTACTGACTATCGCCGATGTGTGGCCGCGCCTTAGCGTCAAACGCGTCATAGTAATTGATGGTAAGCTTTCTAATTAAATTGCTTGTATTGAACTATAGTTTGTAATATGGTTAACTGCATGTTTTTATAGAGCTAGCCTTTGACTGCGGCATCAGCCACACCCAAAATTTTCTAGAATTAAAAGTAGCTATGATCCAAAGTATCTATATAGAAACGAAGAAAAATAAAAAAAAATCGCTTTTTATTACATCAGAGGGAGAAATACATACATAAACTCACGCCTTTCTCCCATGGGGGTAGGCAGAAACTACAGAAAGCCACCTGCTACGATCCTTACTTATGCCTTTTGCTTCGTCCACGTTCATACATCTGGTCATACATACGCGGCGGTTGCGAGTACTACGCACCTTACCTTTTTGGAGGATATCACTAGATATACAAGTTAAACGGACTTAAATATTTAAGAAAATACTTTTTAATCAATACAGATATAATATTTCAAACGCAATAACGCATGCGTGCCGAATTTAAAATTAATATTTTATTGTGGTAAGAAAAATACGGTCGTGAGCAGGATTCGAACCTGCGCCTCCCGGATGAATAGTCCAGGCGCTCTGACCACCAAACCATCTCGAATTGAGATGGTTTAGTGGTCAGAGCGCGATATTTATCACGACCGTCTTTTTCTTTCCACAATTTTTTTAAGTTTACTTGTTAATATTAAGCCAAAATCAACAAACATTACTTAGCCCTTGGTTTAGCTATGTTCCCGTCTCTCTCTTGCACTTGTTGTTATAAAGTTGTGTGACACAGGCAGAAATAATGCAAAGCAAAAGCACGTGCATTCATGTTTATTTATCTTGACCTAGATCGTGGCTCATTTCTGACATCCCGTGGTCATTAGGACCAAAAATATCACAAAAGACTTCAATTACCGATTAACTAATCGAAAGTTTATATTTAGTACTATTTTTGGTAGACCGACTTTCAGTTGATGCCTACATATCAACAGCATCACGGCCCGACTTCGCCCACTGCTGTGTCAATATCCACGCTCTTGTGCTAGGTACATTTTAGATAAGATAAGATATCATTTATTTGCTTGAAATATGGTACAAAAGTTGTTAAATAATAATACAGAACATGACATATTTCACCCTGGTACGGGCATGCAAACATTATTAAATTATTTTTACTGATATGCACTAGTGACTACATACTTAATTATACAAGGAACATTAATGAAGGATCGAACATAAAGAAGAACTTACTTATTACTTTGATACAATGCTTTAATAAGCTCCATATCTGCAAGAGTTGTCATTAAGGAAATTTATTTTACCAGTGATAGTAACAAATAATTCACCCATCTCGCCGCCGGATGGCCAACACTTCAGCATCCTGTTCTTGGACGCCACTCTGTTAAAACCCCACTTCATGTGCTCATCACACTTAGCAGTGATAGCCTAGTGGTATAACCGTTGGATTGACAAGTCAAAGGTCGCAATTTCGTATCCAAGGCCACTAATTATAAGGCAATTAATTATCACTTGCTTATAACGGTGAATGAAAACATCGTGAGGAAACTAGCACACCTGAGAGATATTCTCGATGGTGTGTAAAGCCATGTCAGAGACCTACGGGTGATTTAAACTTTGAGGCTAGGTTGTCCATCAACCACACGATAAGAAAAGATCTGCCTACTTATAGGTATTTTTTAATTTTTAATTTTATAAACTTTCCCTAGGAGCGTAAAGAGATTCCATTAAAACTGGTGTAGCCAAATCGTTAACGTAATACATAGCATTTTTGGTAGACCGACTTCAAGTGCATGACAAACCCAAAGGCAACCTAACCTAACATTATTCTATCGTGTTGTTAAGTAAATTATAAAACCGTCCATGCGATAGCATGTATTGAATATTGTGTGTAAGGGTAAAGTTAACGACAGTCATTATTTACTGACTCCACCTTAAATACAATGCACCGATTAGGGTGCACACTGACAGTATCAAATAGCTATACGATGAGGACTATTAATCATATAATATTACTAGTTTCTGCCCGCGAGTTTGTCCGTCTGGACCTTGAAATTAGGTCCAGCCGAGATAAAAAGCATCCTATGTGTTAATCCCGATTATAAACTATCTTTGTGCTAATTCCATCTAAATCCGTTCAGTAGTTATTGTGTGAAAGAGTAACAAAAATCCATTAACGCTCACAAACATCCGGATTTATAATATTACTAGCTGATGCCCGCGTCTTCGCCCGCGTGGATGTCGGATATAGCGACCAAAAGTAATCATGAAATTTTGATCCCGGTCCCGCTTTCCAACTACCGCTTCATAATTGCCCATTTTTTTAAGTATTAAAATTGATGTAGTATATTATCCTTAAGAGATAGACATATGCCATCGCGGACTTTTCTGTAGACCTATATAAGATACACAATTCCACCATACATCATTTTGTTATATCTCAAAGGGTTTAGGCAGCGCACGCTAGAATAGCTCGCAGATGGTAGATTTTTTCCTACTTACTTGACACTTATCGTCATATTTTGGACAATTCACACAATATCTTTATATATTCTAGCCCATGTGTTATTCTGATGTATAAGCTATATTATTGTACAGTTTTATTAAAATCTATTCAGTACTTTTTACGTGAAAAAGTAACAAAAATCCATCCATCCATCCATCCATACTTCCAAACTTTCGCGTTTATAATATTAGTAGGAAGTAGGATGAACAGCCCCTTTCGTAACTATAGCGTTGTATTCAATTTTAATTACCAGTACACCTACTATGATCGATTTATTAATATTGCTGGAAATGCTTACTTTTTAAATTACTATTCATTTATATCCACTGCATTTTTCCTTAGCCCCTGTATAAAACGAAGTGCCTGTACTGTAGTATGAGAAGAAGCCTTTGGCCTGCAGTTTGACAGTTATGTTATTTAGTGGTATCTTATTCAGAGTAAGTCTTCATTCAATTCAAACCATTTAATTCGGACACAAATTTCATATAATGTTGGTATACATTTCAATCTTAATATGGTAGTATTATAGCGACAAGGAGAACATTATTTATTTGGTATGTACGCTAATCCTTTATATTTGGCCCTCTATTTTATCAGCTATAGTTTTCAGGTAGCTGTTGGGACTCTCTAACCCTGCATATTAGCGATGCTTTTCTTTTTCACATAATACCACAACCCAATGAAAACGTTCCAGGCCGGCTACGCAGAGATTACTACCTCTGTACGAAACTACGTATAAATTAAAATCATGGTTCAAATGGTGTAAGGTCTCTCTCTCTCTCTCATTATATGATTGATGAGCAACCTAGTGTCAAAGTTTAAACAGCCCAAAAGCTCTGACATGGCTTCACACACTATCGAGAACATCTCTCAGGTGTGATCTTTTTCTTAAGTGTTTTAATTTTAAGCAAGTTATAGTTAATTTCTAATACTCATGACTCTTAAATTCAGTGGCGCGTGATTTGGACGAAGGTAAAGTTGAATGATAAAGTTAAAATCCATCATCAACCTATTAGTTAAGTGTCAACCTATAGTTTCCAAACACCTAATCAAACCTAAACTATCATTTCAAAGCACAACCATAAAGGTAGACATTAATGACAGCCTTCAGTTACCCTATCCATAAGGGTTATACCCTGTCATTATGCAATAGTCGCTATTACTATCAGTTGTCATCAGCGATACGATCGACTTGGTCATGGTATTCAATCAGTATTTTATGGTTAGTATTACTATTTCATTAATCTAGTTGACCCTTTGTTTATTTTAAGGCCGTAGTCATTTACGTTTTCTTCTACGATTTTCTGTCTTCAAGAAATGCTTAAAATTTTTCGCCTTCAAGCTAATGTCATTGTTATTTTTGCATTATATCGGTTCTATTGTAATAATTTTTTATAATGAAAGTTTAGCTAGCAATGTTATATTGTGCTTTATAAATCATCATAAATATGTTAATTTGTAAAATAAAAATTTCTTTATTCAAACTTGACTAAAAATTTGCATTTGAACGTCAAACATTAAGACAGCCAAGCCTTCACCGCTTCCTAGTTTTAGCTGGGAAGAAGCGGCGTAAAAAACTCCCTAGCAACACATATTAATTGTATTAATCAAAGTATAAAAACAATATGTTTAATAAGCAAAAGTAAATTAATGTTAGTAGTTTGTTTGACAACTCGACCAAACCGTCGATTAAGCCGTAAACCCATAATCATCTAATAGTCGTCGGTGAGTCAATCGTCAAGGGATTGAACCAGCCTTTTATGGTTATTAGTTAATACAATGTAATTGAATTGTATGTCGATGGTTTGATGAGTGGTTATATATGTTAAACTGATAATTTAGTTCACTTTGTAGGGTTGCATTACATTGATAAGAGATTACTTTGAATTGTTTTTATACATATACAACGTGTAACCGAAACCTGTAGTTATACTTTAGGGGGTCAATGTACCCGTTTAAACGAACAACTTTGAATAGGGGACAAACTTCGAAAGCGTGAAAAAAAATCTGCTGTTCCATAAAAATGTTCATATCTACTTGACCAAAATGTATGGGGCAGGAGATTTTTTTTTCGCGCTTTCCAATATGTTCTCGTAATATAAGTTGTTCGGAAACGTGGGTACATTCACACCCCTCACAGTATGACTTCTGTTACACGTTGTATATATTTATAAATTGACTGCCTCGTTGGTCTAGTAAGCGTGGCTGCTGAGTGCGAGGTCCTGGGTTCGATTATCGATGTTATTGGGTTTTTCTGTTAGGAAATTCTCAGTAGCAGCCCAGAGTCAGGAAGTTGGTGGTGTGACACACCCGTGCTTCGGAGAGCACGTAAAGCCGTCGGTCCTGCGCCTCATCTCTCTCCGGTCGTGTCGGTGCCGTCCTATGGGAATATGAGAGTGAAGGAAGAGGGAGTGCACCTGTGTTTGCGCATACACTTGTGCACTATAATATCTCCTGCATACTATTATTATATTTACAATTAAACATACAATCTAATGGGCCCCCATACAGGGAAAGCGACATTGCGACAGGCTTAGACGGAGATGGAGGGATGAGGTAGACCCCTTCCAAAAAGACTAGTCCCTCATTTCTCTACACAGAGATAAATAGAAGAAGAGTAGGGATGAAGAGGGGGATCCTTGCCAACAGTGGGTCAGTTTAGGCTCATAATAATAATAATCCTGGACCCCATGCAGAGGACCACCTATTTTTTTTAAATGTAATTAGTTTTTTTACTTTGTATATTTTAAAATGTAATCGGTATGGATATGAAATAAATAAACGAAATAACATTTTTTGCTGGCTGTTGCGAGCGCTGATCGTCTGGTCGAAAAAAGTGTTATTCATTTATTGTTAGGAATTTTGGTTTCTCAGTAACATGGGTTTGGAATTGTACCCAATATATTGTAAAAAACTCATAACCTATTGCATGGGACTATATAATGGCATCAGTGAATGACGAATAAGGGTGTACACCAGGTTATACCTCTACCTACCCCATCGAGGAACACAGGCGTACATACTATGTATACATTTTCTTGTTTGAAACTGGTCTTATGGTCTGCAAGATTAGATGGTGATGATTATTTGTTTTGCAGATTTCTGCCTAAACTAGTGTTAATAAGGTTATAAGCAGATAGGTACACAATTATAATTTGTTCCTGAATTAATATTCTTGTAGTTCATCAAAAGCAAATAAAACTTCATATATTCTATTTAAGGTGACTAAAGGCATTCGTAATCCAATATCATCATATCACCAATGCTACTCGATGACAACGCCAAGAGACAGTTCCCCCCTCCCAGAGGTGCGCGTATCGAATTATTTAAACATATTTCCCTGGACGCAATGTTACTGGGCTGTATTAGTTACAGAGATAGAATGAAATGATCTGGATGAGGGATAATGATAGAGTATAGAGTCTATATAAATACAATTCTTAGTAAAGCGGTTTGCAGATTTTCGAGGCAGAGCGGATAAGTAGTTCTTAAGATTTATTTGTTGATTTAAGTAAAATTTATGTTGATTAAATGTCTGCCTTATTAAAATTTTATTTTATTACCGTTTGTTCCGTTCCCACAGAGAAAACATGAAAACTGTTTTGTGGGGCATAGTTCTGTAAAGATTTTTATAAACTTTGCTTTGATAAATAAATAAAAATACGAACGACTCGATCCATTTGACAGAGTTTATTTTGTCGTGTTAATAATTGTCAGGCCGAAGCTTGTATAAAAGAAAATTATTGAAAAATTCACCGGTAATATCGTTTTTTTTGTTTAACTTTCACCTGTGCGAAGTGGAGCGTAGGTATATAGTATAAAGTCACGTGGTTCTCGTCAATAAATATATTTTTAAACCGTAAGACTCCACCTATTTTAATAACTTACATAGTCTCTATGGTTGTTTTTCCTGTCTCTGTAAATCTGACATAGACAATAATAGCTGCGAGCAGGGACTGAAATAATGTCCCTGAACCAATTACACAATCCTTTAAAAAAAATCCTGTAGTAAAACTGGTGTTTCGCTTCACATGCGTAAATGAGCAATAAAAATATTAGCACAATAAAGAAGTCGAGAACTATCCTCCGAATTGTCGTATAAATGCCACAAGAAACCGATATTTCCTCATAAGCTGCGGGTCACATCTAGATAAATAACATATGTCCGGCCACCCTCCGTGGCGCCCCCTAGTGGCCAGTGGTGGCTAATCAAATATCTTTTCCTGCCTACGAGTAGGTGACAATACGCGACATGGAGGCGTGCTTGTCAAAGTTATCCTCTCGTAAAATCTCTCGATAAATGTATTGCAGTTTTGCAATCCTTAAATTTTACAAAATGGGCGTTCTTATTATAAATACATGTAGATGTGAAGCTATGTTTGAACAACATGGAGGGCAATCCAATGTTGCATAATGGGACTGTCAAACCTGTCCGCATAAGAATGAATTTTCTTTTGAGTGTATTTACTAATTGACATTAAAATTTGAATTTTTATATCTAGGCTAACTTCCAAATACAATGGTTTATGTTAAATGCAATCCAAAGCTTCATAACACCTGCCTTTTTGCGGAGAATATGTCTACACATACTGCACCACCCAGGGGTGATTAGGTAGCAGTTATGTGGGGCTCGGACCCACTAAAAACTCCGCTGACTTTGACAATTCCCATTTTGTGTTGGTGGAGACTCGAGAACACCTACCTAATTTAACTTCACGGTCAAGGAGTTTCTGGTCAACTTTATTGAATAATTTTAATTCAGAATATGGAAATTGCCATTGTTTAGGTACAAAAATTGATCTTAGGTATAATGATTCCATTTCTGTTTTGAGACAAGACACTGCTAACACACCATATTTCTATTTGGCTCCAGAAAAAAGACACAAAAGCTTGAGTGCCACTGTCCTCGTGTCGGTACGAGGAGCGAATGGCAAATGATTAATAAGGCTAATACCATTAGTGGTACGGACGACACATTCGATTACTATTGGTAACACTACGTAGGTAGTATAGCGGAAAATAACAATGTTATTGTAAAAACAAACAATGGAAAATCTTTTGCGAAAATGTGTCTAGCTTTAACACAGAATTTCGACTTCTTTCAAAGGGGAATGATGTAAATACCGTTTAATTAGTTTCAATACAAGATATAACAAAATTGATCAAGCAAGATGTTGACAACGGACTCAGCCCTGCAGAACTGATAATTACTGATTCAAGATCTCAAGATAATTACTATTTTTCAGGGAAACATAGAAAAAGTAATATACAGGAACGGGGCTTGAACCCGCGACCCTTGACATTCCGTGTCATCGCTCTACCAACTGAGCTACCTTGTCGTGTTAAAACCAATTAAATTTTCAATCCACCTTGTATTCGTCTTAAGGAGACGCCTGGCGATATTTATCTAGCAGTCATTTACAGATCTACTAATAATATAATCTAACAAACAACTACAGCCAAACACCGAAAACCCAAGTAAATATTGAACCTATGATAAATTACAGAACAATGAATGGAAAGTATCACCCGGGACCATATATTACGTGATCTTCGTCTTACAGCCTGTCAGGGACACAATTACTCAAAACTAAAGCCGTGTCACCGATATAATGGACAATGGACACGCGATGCAGGAAATAACCTTCGAGATGAGAGAAGTGGATATGTTATTGTAATTGTGGATAATAATACCAATATTGAATACGATGGAGTTGGATTTAGATGGTACACGAATAAAGGGAGATAGATAAATTTAGGTGCGTGTAAGAAATTTGAAGCTTAGGCACGTCTCGCAGGACCAATCAAAGAACTGAAATTGACCAGATAATTTTAAGTCTAAATTTAGAAATTGACTTTAGTTCAGACATTACACATAAAATAACTCTGTTATAAAGAATTCTCAATATCGGAACTACGACAAACAATGTCAACAGCTATCAATTACAGGGCCAATTCGCCTCGTACTTTGGATACCAGTATTTCCCTTCACAACATTCTTTCTTTGCGAGTTCGACACGAAATACACCCCCTAATTCCGAAGAAAAATTCCTCTTTCGCATTTACGACACACAGGGACAAACAAGGGATAGTCGACTGTATAATCATTTATCTCAAGTTTAATAAAAGGAAGATTATTTAGTGCTGCGGACGAGGCAACGCTAATGTCGCATGATTTAATCCCATTTCATTGGGAACGCTGCCAGGGATAACTATCGGGGTGCGAATAGTAGACTGAATAGATGTTTTATTTTCGGGACAAAGTTTGATCAATATTTTGGATGAATTTGTGAATATAAAGATTGAAGATTTTAAGTCTTACCGAATCTAAGCCTAAAGCTTTTGGTTCGTTAGTATTCATACCCATGTGAAACATATTTCGGGAGTTTGGTGTATTTGTCTAATATTAGTATATTTTTCTTAAAATAAGAAATAAAGGAAAGCGAGTGAGAAAACTATTCATATTTCTTAATAAATGGGTCGATTCTCCAGAATGTGTTGACAATAACCTCAAGACGACCACTAAACTAAGACTCGGACGCAACAATAGAAAACCGAAACACAATTGAACGCGCGGCGATATTTCCGCTAAACCCCATTATATTAGTAGATTAAAGGCCACTTTACTCAATATTCCATAAAATATTGCCTCATAAATAGACGGGCAGCTGCAAAGACGTGATCAGACCAAGGGTCGGCGAGTGTAATCCCGTTAAAAATTGCCAAACAGAAAACAAACTGACAATGGCGGGTGGTTATACATCAAGTGCCTTAAAAAGAGACGAAAAAAAAGGAATTCGTCCGAAAGTAAACGGTAGATGACGTCCGAAGACGAATTCCGGGCGGTTCCGGACGACAGATACGAATGAAATCGGATGGGTGTAATAGAGACTGGCACGGTCAGGCTAAATGACCGACATCCGGCCGTAGACAAAAGCGAATCCGCCGTAATAAAGCAGGATTGATGAAAAAGCGCTAAGCCACGCCGATATAACGACGTGACGTAAGATATAGGAGATAAGCGGAAGATTTGCTCCGAAATCGGTACTAGTTTAAGCATGAGAAAGTACTGTATCAACTATATAAAACAAGATTGCGTTAAAGATGAAATAAGGTGTAGTCATAACTAAGCAAATTGTTAACATATGGCGTTCATTCGTGTATTACATTATGGGGCTTGAATAAGTTGGCCAAAGTTGTGTAATGTAAGACAATCTTGAACAAAAAATACTATTCACCTAATAGAACCGACTATCACATCCGCCAATCTTTGCACCAAACAACAAGACTTCACTCCGGGCAGCTTTAACACAAAGCTATTGCTATTACAGAGATCGCGAGGAGCGGACCATCGAACACCGCCAAGCTTTACCGGACTCACTTTACCGGGATTTCGGATATGACGTAAAGCACTCAGTTAGACCTCCCTCCTCCCCCTGACCGAGTTTTTCTCCTTCTATTTATTAGCTTAGGATACATTTGAGGATGAAAAGGATCTTCGCCGGGATTATTTTTCGGCAATGCAATATGAGGGTTTGTGATGTCGTTAATTATGGCGCGGTGTTATTGGACGATAGTTTTTGTTGAGTCTATTTTTTGTGTATTTTGATGCAATTCTTGAATGGATGGTGTTAGGAAAATCAAACTATTTAACTAATTCAAGATAAATCTTTAAAAGCATTAACGCATGCTTAGCTATTTAACTAAGCTCTACGTACAGTATTGTACAAAACGTATATTTGCATCCAAAAAATTCAGGCACTTTGCTAAGAGAACAATATTCGATTAAGAAAATTTTGGTTATAGAACAGGATTGTTACTTTAATCACTTTTAAACAAATACATCCGCGGCAGAATGATTCCAAGGAAGCGAATATTTATAAAGCCCTACAGATTCGTCTTTGAATCAGGAAATGCTCTACAAAGATATCCCAGCATAATGAGAGCAAAACAAACATGTCACCCAACCATATCGTAATTTATTAACGACACAAAAAGCGGAATGGCTACAATATTTACAGTTGACCCGAAATTACTGTTTCTTAACTCACGACCTTTGTTGTAAAATGAAACAGAATAGAGAACGTACCCTGAAGGGACACCTGCCAACCATAGGGTCACAGTAACATATATTAATAACGCGTTAATTTATTAACAAGCACTGTTTATCCAGGGATTAACTGAGAATAGTTTTAGTTGAACAACAAAGGGCTGAAAGGGTTCAAAGCGAATTTCTTGCCAACATATTTACCTAAGGTGTAGCTGATAGTAATTTTACGCGCGAGAGGTCCGAGGTTTGGACGATGGCAAACATGTTCCCCGGGACATGCCTAAAATTTTCACGTACATTATAGAACGTAATGTTTCAGAATCAAAATCCGTTGTTTGTTTGATGCTGTTAACGGAACATGTGATTGTTGATGAAAACTAACAAGTCTCACAATCAAATACACGTTACTCATGTTAAATTCAAATGTTTGTTCGTGCGAAATGAGATTTTGTTACAACTTTTGTACGGTTTGTTAAACTGAAATCAGACGATGTTTATTTGTTAATGTGGGGAACAATGAAACAAACTACATATGTTGTAGAATCGTTATCGTCATGAACAAAAAAAAATTCCTTTTGTAGATATTGTTAAATCAATACGGTTTTCCGAAAAATCTAGGTATTCGATCTTTAGTTTTGGATATTTTGTAAGCAATATGAAATCCTCTCATTATTATCTGTTATAAATTTTAATAAAACATCTGTAAGCTTTCCAAACTATCTCTGAGTCAAAGCAAAAATCAGGAAACACAAAGCTGAATCGTTAACAGCGTTACATTCAACATTTTCAATGGTGAATGTTTTATTTGTAAATTCTCTAGTTAGTGCTTACTTCTCAGAAAAAGTCTGGGGGTATCACAAAAAAGCTATCGCAGCCCAGCCAGGACAAAGCGTCGGTTCACTAACATAATTAAAATCTCCCGATTCCAACTCCGAGCGTCGCGAGCAATTCCCTACTTTTTAATTATGGAGAAATATCCAAGGATAACATGGTGCCGCGTTTTTTCACAGCGAGTACGTATCCCCGGGACAAGTCGAGGTGTAGGCAAAGAAAACTCAGTATTTTATACATTTAGTTTTTTTTTATTTAGGTAATGGTATTTTCTGTAATTACGAAATTACAAAATTAGATGTTAAGTTTTTTTATTTTTTCATGATTACAGTCGTGAAATTAAATACACAACATTGAATGAGAAGAAGGCAAGTACAATCAATTCTGATACTTGGGAAGAAGGTACGATGACGTTGAAAATATTAGAAAAACGAATTTTAAGTAATCTAATACGAATGAAGCACTACCTTATTCAGGAAACACGTAACCTTCTTAATATTAACGTCATCAAAAACCCTAAAATCCTTCTCACACGGGTCACTTTCGATACGGACAAGTCAAACATCCACCCACATTGGTCCTAAAGCCCAAACCTTACAGATTAATTTACCATTCACATTAATTAATACTACTTGTAACAATAGTTTTATTTGCACCGACCGCCCGTGTGCTCGGACAAAGAGTTTCCCAGTATTATTTTCTATACAATCGTTGCTGGACGAGTTTAATTTGGTACGAAATCCCCGTCGGGGTGTGTAGTTGTTAAATAGTGTACAATAGATGTGGCCGGTGGTTCATTAATGATGCATCGGTCCGGTTTCGGACCTTCGAAACCGATGCCTTAGGTTCCACGCATCGGGCGTGAAGAGATGGTGTGATAACATCATAAAAGTTCTAGAGAGGTTAATGATAACTGGTCTCTTGTTTTAAAGTACGAGTTTGGTGGTAGCTGCTGTGCTTGTATATGTAGCAGTGTTGCCACAGCCTAATTTCCAATTGCCGTGTTAGGTAACCCAAATTGCAGTATTTGGGACATGGGATTTTGATTGCCATAGCATGAAAAGGCTAATAATTCGTTTAAGATAAAAAATATCTAAATAATAAATCTCTGATATTAGAAAAATAATTCCGCTTTATAGGTTACGCGAGTTCATTCATTGCGAACATATTATATTCAGTCCGGGCGAGTTTTATGCAATTATCTTCATTTCTTATGCATTTATTTGATTGTTTGACGAACTGATTTTAGATTGGTAGCATCCTATAAGAGAATAAAAAAGAAAGAACACAAAGAAAATTGCCGTAGATTCTGCTACGGCAATGAAGACGCTGCCGTGGACCGTAGATCTATAGTAATATTAGCCAAATCGCCGTAGAACACGGCAATTTCCGTAGCAATGGCAACACTAATATGTAGCCAAAGTTGCTAACTAAAAAACTAATGCAATAATGTTTATAAAAACCTAAGTAAAGTACTTATTGCCGATTGATTTAAATGTCCATATGAACTATTAATAAAACACGTGTTATTTATGTAAGTAGAACTTATAATTTCATTAAAATTGTGATGGATTGATACGATAAAACTTGACTAATTGTGGGATTATGGGATTAATGATAATAATGGGATTTTTTAGCAAAATTTTGTCTTAGCACTACAATCATCTCAAAACAAGTATATAAAAATGATTTGCCGAGAAAAAAATATCGCCTCGCGGGGGACTGGAGAAAGAATCAGATTTCCGAGTGGGGAACCCTTCAGTTTCCTGTGAAGTGGCATGATAATTATCCTTTAATGATCCGTTCGGAGTCACCATTGGTGAGGCCGGTATTAATTTTCCATGCATTTGGTGTTTGTTCAGATTTAGCAGACTTATCTTGTTTCTATGGCCAACATAGTGGCCAATTGAAGGAATTTGCTAGAATGATATAATATAAATATAATTAAAGTAATTTTAAGACACTAAATTACGAGGAATAAAAAAATAAAAAAAAACGAATGTATTAAGGTCATGACGTATATTTTTAAGTTTATTACCTGATCAAGTACAGTATAAATAAAATGGCAAACAAAAGAACGGGTTCCAAAAATTTGGTTTCACGATAAAATGGTACTGGATTAAGAACATTTTATTTAGCGTGGTTACATAGACTAATCCCGTAAGAATCATATGTTGTAATAAACACTGTATCCAAATAGGTCCTGTCTGACTACAAATCCTGCCGATCCTCTCAACAAGTCTGTACACAGCCCGCGGAAGTGCGCTTTCGAGTCGATTGTTTCATGAGATTTTAATAACGGTGCAACGCAAAGAACAAGTCGGAAAACCATTGTTGACTTCAAGATGGCTGGGCCCTCGTCAAACCCGACGCCACTTCGGTCCTCCCAGTTTGATTTTATTAGGCTCGAAGTAATTCTGTTGGGCCACTGTTCATTATATCTTCGATTGATCGATGGGGTGCCATTTTGAATGGATCGGATGAAATCGCTAAGGATTATTGAAATTGAAATGGAGAAAGATCTAAAAAATTTGGAATAAATTACGAAGTGGAAAACATTAAGATAACTTTGTAAGGACTACCAATCAAGCAAATTATAAGACCAAATATGATATTCTTCCTATGGTATCCAAAAACAAGAGTACGCATAATATCAACGTAGTAGTTTAACTACCGTCTCTCGAAACACCAACAAAGACATACCCCAAACTAAATACAAAGTCCATAAACTGAAGTTTCTTTTGATGAGATGCATAATTTCTGGAATGTGGCCTCTGTATGAGCGAGGGTCGAATCAATGAAGGTGCCCATAACTTACATAGTTCCCTAACTATCACAACAAGAACCTGCCAACTATTCGGACTCTTTGTCTTCACTCAACCTCGATGCTCCTTTAGTGTCAATAAATAATGTCATTACCTGTTCATGAGCTGCCATGAACCACATTTTAGAACAATACGAAGATTTGGGACGCTATTATATGCATATAAACAGGGTGAGACATCGGTCGCGGTTTATTAAGGGATCCGTATGCTTCTGGAAGGGGTATGGGCGTAAAATTAATGAATGGGACCTCCCATATCTTCAAGTTAGATGACCTTCAAGGGCCTTTAGAGAATAAACTAGTTCTGTTACCGTTGAAGTGCATATCGTAAAGTGGTAATGACTTAGTCCTACCGAAATTGAGATGAAAGGAGATATCAATGAAGTTAACTATTTGAAAGCATTTGTCTGAAATCTTTATTTTCCTCCAGATGGGACATGTTAGATCAGAAGAAAGTCGATGTGTATTTAATATTACTTTTCATCATATCAAGTGATTAGTGAGATTATAAATTTTGCGAATAGATAAATAAGACCGCGAGGTGTTTAATATATAATATAGATAGATAGCACAAACAACCTGCACCAATTCTCAGACAACTTTAGTCGAAAATAAAATAACCAGATAACAAAACTCCAGAAATTCTCAATCGCATCCAGTTTTTTTCCTCCAACCGTAGGCAGCAGGGGCAATTATCCACATCTCGGACACAACAGCGCAGACGTCCTCGACTCACAATGGCTCCACTAGAGGTCTCACTGTAACGAATCCACTACTGCGTACTATCAACCAGTCCCTTTCGCGAAACTGGAGCGGGATTGTTTGTGTGACACTCCTACACTACCAGTTAATGATGTATGGGGGTTCATTACCCGGAAGGTTTTGTTTCGCACGCTTTTAGAATTTTTGAAAGATTATCTGATGTTTGTTGGGATTATAAAATTCTCTTTCTGGATAATTTACCCTAATTGTGTGACATAATTAGAATGTACTTACATTACCTAGTTTAAATGAAGAGTAATGTCATTTTCTTCTCAATTATATAGGTGCATTATTCTTCTAACTACTGCATATACCTACTGGTTTACTATGACCCAATGAAGCACTTGATAAGACCACCAACTCTTTAAATACTCCCTTGTCTAAGTAGTTAAAATTTTTGTCTATAACAATATATCTACCAATAATGTTTTGTCCCATGTCGTGATTATATACCCTCCAATAATTCACAAACATCAAACCCATATTGTGCGAACAAGGCGACAACAACACAAAGGCTTTATTGGCCCGTATCCCGCACAATCCATCACAACCGTTGTTTCCTCCGTCCAAGGGTCTCTTATACCCTGATCATTATTTAAAATATAGATGAGAGTGTTTTCTTTTCGATAATCGAGACCGCGATTGAGGGTTGAATACAATAGGCAAGGTCCTTTTAAAAGCGTCGCCTATAGCGTTGTCGGGGGCCTAAAGGACCGAGTCGCGCTTATTTGTATTAGTAAATTGAAGGTACACTGTCCAGTCTATTGAGAGCCCCGTCGTTGCATTCCTCGTGTCCCTTGAGGTAGACTTTTTGGGTACCGTGAATAGTTTAAACATTCTAGACTTTTAATTGAGTTCAAGAGAATTGTTGACCTGTTATTTTTAATAAAGAATATTCCCTGTAATTGCCGTTTTTTTACCAATAACTCATTCTGCAATAATAAATCCTCTTATTCACATTAATTTGCGTTTCACAACGACATGCTATTAAGCAATCAACAATATGCAGTTATTAACGAAAGAAATTTCACCCTCAGTCTGACTTTTTTTCCTTTTCAATAGCCTTGGAACCATCAAAGTTGGACCAACTCACACCTGACCGGTTTTATATATTTCAAAAGTGGAATGGGGGCGGGGGGATCAATTAAGGTGGTCTTTGTGAACATTATATCGACGCGCATTGAAAAGAGTTGTGATTTTCTTTGATAGCACGCAGACGTGGTTTGCCGAGTGAAAAATCAAAGGACCTGCCATCGTGATGCATGAAGGGATTTATTAAGATTTAATGTCGGCAACGACACTCCGAGGCGGGAAAAGAACGAGTTTCAAGTGCTCACCGCGATGTACGTTTTACATGACGCCATTTTGGATTTGTTCGTGTAAATGTCGAGTGGCAAGGTGAACGCGCTGTTACGCTCAACTGTGGTGGATTTAAAATAAAATATTCATAGTTTGTGTGGTGTAATTAAATGTCGGAATCAATTTGCTGGAAGGCGTAAACTTCTTTAATTAATATTTGGGTATCGAAATGTAGTGTTGCTTTTATGCGATAAGTAATTTACTTATAGAATTTCTACATTAAATTGGAGTTTTACTCCTTGTATGAGTTGTGTAGGGATAACACCGATAGTGATTATCAGGATCATCATTTTCTTGGATGCGAATTTACTAAAAATCATCTATATATATAATGAATATAGATAAATCTTTGAAAAGCATTAACGCATGCTTAGCGAACTCAAGTTATTATATTAAATGGAAAAAGAATACGTTCGCGAGCAGGATTTGAACCTGCGCCTCCCGGATAAATACTCCAGGCGCTCTGACCACTACTCTACTGACACTAGGTCGAGATGGCTTAGATGTCAGAGCGCCTGGAGTATTTATCCGGGAGGTGCAGGTTCGAATCCTGCTTGAGACACTTTCGTTGTACCTACCGATAGTAAAATTCGACCGTTATTTTAAAAATCATCGATATGACGGCTCACACGAAAACGTTTATTCTGAAAAAATCTAAACTCAGTTCATACTAAGAATGTAATATTTTATGGACTGGTCCTTTGACCCGCACCGTCTTTTCTCAATCGGGGCCGATGGAGCGGCCACAAACACTATCTACGATCATCGGCTTAACATGCTGAGTTAATGAACACCCGTGGGCTTACATATTCACACTATCGGGTACGGGTACTACGGACACAGCTTGGGGTGGCCGGGGAGGCGGGTGGCGAACCGTCTTAGAGAGCCTTGAGACACTCGCATGGGTGTGCACGTTTTAAAGTTTTATTAGTAATTAATATGTTAGGTACAGTTCTGGTGGGGAAAGGATGGATTGTGGCATTTTCTTAGATTTTTACTTATTTGTTATTGGAGCTTTTGGTTTGTTGCTTTCAAGGTAGTATTCGCTTAAGCGATTTTTTGGCAGATCAGTCTAAGCAGTGGGTTGTAAAGACATGATTGAAGGAAGCTTGCGGACAAGCATTTTTCTAAAAGAAGGAATTGATAACGAAGAGACGGCCTTCAATAAATGATTGATGCAAATAAATACAAAAAGTGGCTTTGGGTCTTTTGTGGAAGTAGCTAGACTTCTACAATTCTACTTACAATAAATGAAGTCAAATAAATTATAGCCTAGAGAATTCCTGTCAAAGCAAACATAACAGAAACTGTTAAGTCAATATATTACGACGCTTAGCATAGTTAAGGCTAGCAAAAGCTAATTGAATCATGCTCCTCCATCTATAGACTACCGCTTTGACCTCAGCTTATCGTGGAACTTTCCCTAACCGAAACCCCAAAATATCGCTGGCACTACAAATTAATCCAACTATTGGCTCATCAGACAATACACATGAGATACAACTAATAACTTGTGACGTCAGCAATGTGCAGTTAATTCCAGAATGTTCGTTAGCGAAGGGCCCCAAGATATATCGTCTCTATGGGACTTGTTTATCTTCTGGTGTGTTATTAAGACCATTGTGTCGATATTTCGATGGTTTAAGTGAAACTTAGATGGTTATATGCAAGTTTGTGGTATAATAATAAATATTTCGAGGGGAGATAAGATTTCATTTAGAAATCATGTATTGGTAATCAAATTCAAATAATTCAAAGATATTTATTTTGCCAACTAAGTGTACATAATGCTGTTACGTATAAATTACAAGTATGGTAGTAGCAGAAATATTTTAAGTCTATGGTATTAACGTGTTTATAAAAAAAAATTGTAGTTGTCGTTTTAATTGTCAATGTATTTGTTTCAACAACTGTACTTGGTAAAATATAGATATCTATTAGTGTAAGTAAAATGTTGTAAAGGCCAACATAACACCACAATGGAATTTATAAGCAAGTCCTAATGAAACACTACTAACACAAATTCCAAAACACAATTACAGGAATCACGAAAAACTTTACAACCCAGTTTTTCTCCGCCCAAGATCCTCCATTATCGCTACAAATAAATCCAAGACTAAACAAACTAAACTATTCTACCCTTCTGTTATACCCTCAATAAATCAGCCACCTAACACCACACACTATCGAGACATTATTAATTAAAATCCTTTGCAAGAAACACACCTGTCCCAAGATACCTCCTTGGGGTATCTCTCCAATCGGTTTAGACAAAGAACCGATGTGCCTCGGGCCACAACTTGAGGGTAATCCGGACAAGACTATCGATACTATTATGTTTAATAGATTTTCTAAGGTTTAGTTTGATTAGTTTTAGGATTGTGAGGTCGTAGTTGAGGTTGGTGGAGTTTGTTAAGTAAGTAGTATCTATGTTTCACGGTATATTTTATTTAAGTGAGAGGTCGGAGTCATTGTAGACTCTTCATGTTTATTTTAAATTCAGTAAATATGCGATTCCGATATGAAAACAGCAGTATAAACATAAATACTAGGAAAGCTAAAATATGACGAGCTAAATATATTTTTCAAAAAAATATCTTTGCGTTGACCTACACATACGTAGAAAAACAAAAAGGCGTTCCTGGAGCCAAAGTAAATCTTCTAGACGACGACATCTAAAGCTCTATACAGATGCAAAAATCCACACAAACCATTAATTACAAACCAATTCTAGGTACACAATAAATAAGGCCACAATCGGAACAAATGGACAGGCGGCAAATTAAACCCACGCTGTTCAATCCACATACATTAGGCACATCGATCTAACACGTCTAAACAAAGGTAGCAGCGAAATGCCTCCAAACACGCGATTGTCTTAAATTCACCTCCCAAATCTTTACCTTCACACTATGTTCGAATTTAAACTCTGTTTACGAGATATTTCAGTTTGGAATCGTTTAACAACGTTCGTTAAGAACTTGTGGAAAGGAGTTATTATACCGAAGTGTAAGATAATACAGATAATGATTCGCAAATAAATGTGACGGACCGACTAAGATATTTTTATAATAATAATATACTCAGTTAAAAAAAACTAAAAAGTACCAGCGTAGAATACTGAGTAATTACAAAACGACAAAAATGTATAAGATATCGCTGAAACTATTTCTTAAATAATTTTATTTCAGGAGCTTAGATTAGTACTATTTTTTTTCTGTTCATTTATAAATAGAGAATTTTGACTACTTTAGAGACGGCTGACAACTTCAAGTAAAGTGAAATCTAAACGTGTAACGAGTAAGTTTAAAAGTTAAACCAATAATTTTAGCAAAATATATAATACAAAATACTTTCTATCCAAATGATAAACGAAAGAAACTGTTCTTCCAAATTGCAAAGCGGTGTGAACGACGGCCATCTTTAATGCGGCCCGACCAAAAACAAAACAATCCGATGCTCACCTCCTTGCGTCCGGTTCCGTACAGTAAATTTACATTCCCCACCATCCATCCCAGAAGTCCATCCGGGTTGGTAATAAAACGATCTTAAGGTACGGAGGAAAATATCTTAGAGTGCGGGAGTCAAGTTGGAAACTTTAAGCGCTGATTTCTCGCGTTGGAATTGTGTTTGTGTTACTTGACTTGGAGAAGAGTGGATCCAAAGATGTGATTGGAGAAAATATTGTAGGTTACTTGAAACTTTTACTGATTTCAAGAAGCAATTATTTTGGTGAACCAAAACATGTTATATAAGATTTTTTATCTTACGGATTTAAAAGACATGACAACAGTCATAATCGCGAATCAGGTTTTCTTGGATTCCCAGAAGAGTTATAACATAATTATGAACCCTAAGATTGCCTCGCTTCTTCTCAAGACTTAAGCCTGTATCTCAATTGCCATACGGGCCTCCGGAGCCTCAAGATATACGCCGAAGGGTACCACTCTTCGTCCGTGTGTTTACAGGCTGATGCTATCGCGTAATTGTGACAATATTTGCTTTACACATTTATGTATGGAAGGCGGGTCAAGTTAATTGTTCCGCCCAGGTGTAGTGCCCCCGAAATTACCTATTGAGTAACTGATTAAATCGAAGGTCTAAGTGGGTCACTTAGGTTGGTTTTAATTAAAATGTTACACGATGTATTCTGTCTGGACTTTAGGTGGACTTTCAGTTTAGGTCGATTCGTGTTGTTTGTTATATTTCTATAACCTATTATATGGTGAAAGAAAAACGTGATCATAAGGTTTCCTATAGTCACGTTTTAGAGAAACCGACAAAGAAATTCGCCATTGAAACAATGGGAATAGAAAAAATACTTTACAAAGTTTTAAAAGCAACAGAAGCTGTTATGCCTCGTTTCTTACCTAACTTGTAAAGAAACATTCCAGATTTCACATCTACCGGAATACAATTCTTATAACCCTAGTTACAAAGAATGTTATTCCACATTAAAAGCCATGGAGAGACCACCCCCTAACTGGGCATTCCCGACGATTTAAGAGCATCTTGGCTTGAAACGGCCAAGGTGAAAAGTACACCTAAGTTCAGATTAACAATCGGGCAGGGCAAAGGGCTACGCGGACCGAAGGACCAGATCCTTAACAATAAATCGGGCTAGAAAGACCATGGCAATAAAGCTATGTGTGTAGGGCCGTTAACGTTAACTTATGCGATGTGACACATTTCTCGGAGTTCTGGGATTTGGATATGTGCTGTGTACAGAGTTAAAATCTAACATCCAACTATTTGCGAAAACATTTAAAACACACTTAAACTAATTGTACAACAATAATTCATTTTGATTGATTAATGAAGATCGACGTTAGAAGATTAATTTAACTGCAATATCGAATCGAGTGGACCTTTTAGAAGCTTGGCGATATATGCATACGAAATCGTTATGTAAGTAGAAACAAAACAGAAACGTTTCTACAATACTTTATAGCTGCAGCACTATTTCTCATCTCAACTGGACCTCATCCAGTTCCACTAAATCTCGGGCACCCTGGTCACTATAAATCGGCCAATGAGATGTAGTGATTTAATCGGAAACCTCAGGGTCCCTCAGGAAGCCCATTAAATCGTATGGTCAGAGGATAATTAATTCTGTGGTAGCGTTTCAAGTGAGATTAATGGAGGTCGGATCGAAAGCTCTTTTCAATGGGCGTTTGTAACATGTTTATTGTTTTGTTTTGCTATTCATCAATTTGGGTAATTGATTTAATTTTCATTGGATTTTTCAGTTTCAGGATAATAATAGTTGTTCCCGCGATTTTTTCGCGAGGGCTTCGAACAAATAGCTCTTAATTTGATTCATATCCTCGGATCTATGCAAATGAAAACTTTAATTTTAATTCTTAAAATATCCATTGTAATCCGTTGAGCCATTTCAGAGAGGCTTCGTATATATAGCAGTCTTAACTTGCAGAATCATGGCGAGATTTGTACAAAAATATTAAGATTTTTAGAAAATTTGGAATAGTTGTACTTTCTTCTTCTTCTTTCACCAATAAAATATAATACGCCTATGAACTCGTTTACTAATTTAGTAAACTTCTAAACGTGTCATACTAATCAATTGTCAATGTTGTCGGGTTCAAAAACTTATAATATTATATTTTTGGGGTTTTAAAAACATTATAAATACCCAAAGATGTTTTTAGGTACCGCAGATCAAATAAAACGCCATTGTAAATTGTCTTATTTTTTTTTCTATTTTTGTACATAATAATGTATGGGACTCGCCATGATTCGAAACTATTCGATCGAATCGAAATCGATTAAATTACAGACAGACACTTTGAATTCATTGGTATAGATAAGGCACTCAAAAGACATGAGTGAGAAACGGAGGCTGCTTATGACATAACTGCACACGAACAAAGAAGAGTATGACTTTTAGTAGGATCATATTATCCCTTTGCACTGGCAACATTGGCTGAGTCTGTTCCTTTTACCATACCTCGACAGGAAAAAAAAAATTACCATCTTTTTTATTGATGATTGATTATAATGTTACCCATTTTTCATCAGTGGTGGTTTTATGGTAGATTATAATACTGAATAGATTCAGGCGTTACTTTGCAATGGAAGTCCATTACTATATGGATGCAAATAAATACCGCCTCCGAGGATACTGCACGGTCTAACAGCTTCTGATGATACCCCGTGGAGGGGCCAACCATGTGTAGAGTAGTTGATTGTAGTTGCAATTTTCACCGCTTGCGTAGGTGCATATATTTGCGGGCGGGCGGGCGGTGTACAGATATTTGCATAAATAACTGTGGTCGGGAAACGATCGCTGAGGTTAAGTATTGCTTAGCTCGATCAGATCGGAGATGTGTGCCAGCTAGGCGAATTTTAATACGTGCTTCAGAGGGCACGTTAAAACCATCAGTCTTGATTGTTATTTAATTGTAGTCCGTAAGTGTTTAATCGTTCATTTACATTAAATTGTATTTATTTATAATAAAATCATAAGTTAATTTCGGTTACGATATGAGCGTCCTTTTATTCGTTTTTGCCGTATGGATGAATAGGGATGTGCTTCTTCCACTAGTGTTGTCAGTCGCGCATAGAAGAAGGTTGATATAGTTTGTGGGCGTGAACAGTAAGCCAAATTGGAGGCCGACGGGCGGCGACAACAAATCCGACATTAGCTTGGCTCGTGACCACACGTAGTAGTAAACTAATAGTTTTAAATTATAAAAACTGATCTCTATACAAAAAATTGACTTCTTTGGTGTGGTTAAGAGCCAAGCAAATGTCGGAGCTGTAGTCAGAGGTCAATTTGTGTCATTTAAAACTAGGTCGGCAGAGAAGAAGCAGGAAAAAGCTGTAAAATCTTTTATAAAAACCAAAAATATGCAGAGCATGGTCTCGGGTTCGATTCCCGGGTCGGGCAAAGTGTTATTGAGTTTGTCTGCTAGAAAATTCTCAGTAGCAGCCCGGAGTTTGGAATTGTGCCCGGCAGATGGCAATAGGATCAGCACCTATTACATGGGACTTGACTTAATAACAGCATTGGTGGAATGTGGGTGTACGACTGTGTACGTCTCTGTCTACCCCTTCGGGGAATACAGGCGTGATGCTATGTAAAAATATCTGTAAAGATAAATTCATATGTAATTCAGTAAAAAATAAACTCGCCCATCATCATCATCCCAATTTAATTGGGGTCAGCACAGCATGTAGTTTTCTCCCATACATTTCTGTTAGCCATTCTCTCGGTAGTTACTTATTTTCTAGCCATATAATCTTTCACACAACCCATCCATCATTTCCTCGGTCATTCTCTATTTATGTAGGAAACTACATTCATACTCAAAACTTACCTGTAATATAGTTATTAGATTTATTAGAACATACCTGAAAACAAAACGAAAATTATTAATTACAGCAAAATTTTATATCTTAGGGGCCATCCATTAATCACGCGATGTGTAGCATTTTAACCCCCCCCCCCCCCCTTCCGTCTTGGTGATACGTGGTGAGGCTTAAGAGTAACCCCCCACCCAAAATCACGCTTATTTTTTGTACCTACAAACGATTTAAAAATTTTTAGAATATTGTCTTTAAATATAGAAAATAAATACATGTGATATCTTACTACACCTCCCCCCCCTTGTGATATTTCGTGATTTTTGCCAAACCCCCTCCCCCGCTTTCGAGCCTCCCGTGATTAATGGACTGCCCCATATGCCTCATGTGAAATATTCACATTATCTAATTTTCACAGACTTCTGTTACAACAGATAACAGGTAGTAGTTTCAAGCCATTGATTTTGTGGAAAAGAGCCGGCAAACAACTCCCAATTCCAGGAGTCGCACTCTAATGCACCCAGCATTAGAGTGCGACTCCTGGAATTGGGACTTGGGGGAGGGCAATACAAAGAAAGCGGCGGATTTGCAACTCTACTTTTAAATTTTGAAACTAATTTTAAACATAGGAAATTACACTATAAAATGATGTTTTGGTAAATAAAAATATTTGTTACACCATTTATACTAAAAAAAAAATCCTTTTCACATATTTAAAAAAAAAACTATGTGACTCCTCTGGCAGGGTATGATACCATATGATAGAGGAAACCAACTCCTATTTATTCCAACCCTCAACATCCCCAAAATATATTACAGCCAAGTATATAATATACTGTAGATAAAATATATTTGAGTTTCATATTTATTATATATTATTTTATAAGAGTGTCTATGGCATTTCTTGCTGGCTCTTCTCCATAAGATCAATGCCTTGGAACCGTGCACCTAGCTTTTACTTTTCATAAGTGCCTGTAATATGGTCTATTTGAAATAAAAATATTAGAATTTGCATATAATCAGTAGAATATAATCATATTTGTTCATTTCTCCATTGGCACCAACTGTTTGATGAAATGAATTGTTTGATGAAAAAGAGTAACCATGGAGTTTCTTGCCCGTTCTTCTTCACAGGAATCTACACTTTTGAATGTGGCAACTAGTTTATTTTTTTGACAATTCACAAGTGCCTGTAAACAGTCTAATTGAAATAAATGCTTTGACTTTTTGACTTTGACAACAATTTTCTGACCAAACATACTGCTTCGGCTTTGTTATGAATTATGGCTAAATATATAAAACAAATTAAGTTTATTCATCTGAAAGACACTATTTACTTATTCATTTTATTTTATTTATTATGACAATAAACAATTCATGCAGGAAATAGTTACATAATGGATGCAAATAAATACAATATCTAGCTACTTCTACAATATTGAGGGCAGTCATGCATTATCTGTGCACTGCCCATTGTCTGTTTGTCTCGATGGCGGACACCGCAAGGTTTAACAGCTCCTGATGATGTCTTGTGGGGCCAAAACACGTGTAGAGTAGTTGGTGGTAGTCACAGTTTTCACTTGCGTATGAGCATATATTAGCGGGCAGGCGGGTGGTGGACAGGTAATGCATGAATATCCCTAATATTGAGGAAGTAGCTAAATATTGTATTTATTTGCATCCATTGTAATGAACTTCCGCAAAGTAACACCTGAATCTATTCAATAATAATAATGTAGTCTGAGTGTGTTTTAAAATTTTCATTGCCTAGTTGATTGAAAATGCTAATTGTAAGATATGGTTAATTACATTAAAAAAAAACACAATTTAGTATACAAACAATAAATGTGCATGCATGAAGAGGTTAAGCCGTTAGCTCGCTAATTAGCAGACACAATAGAGTTTTGTTGTTATGAAGTATGATTCTGTACATGGCTGAGCGGAAGGGTGAACAAAGATGAAGTGAAAGAGGCAGTGAAATCATAGCAAGTGGAAATTGATAGTCCCTGCCTACCCCAGTAGGAAACAGTATGATTGCATGTATTTATGTGTATAATAACCGCCAAGCTTTGTTATCATTATAATATTATAAATCTTTGGTCACACGTAACAGGTAAAACAATATTCACATAATATGTTATGTTATTTTATAATAGTCATGGCCTAAATGTTTTGAAGAATTTAATCGAAATTGTGAAGATAATGATATATTAAAGACTGAGTGAAGTGTATGTTAGAGAATGTCTGCATCAATTCCGAATATAAATAACAAAACAAGCCTCTTAAGTGTTCATAACAAGATAACATAACCTCAAAATCGTTTACAGTTATAATCATGCCGGCACTCAATATGGAGCTAAAAACAACAGAAATATAGAGTGAATATGTGTTACATTACCTGATAAGTCGTCTCATCGCCATTTTCTTCCAATAGTTTTAGGTTTAAACTCAATAAACAGTTCTCTGTCGAGTTCCAAACGTAAAAAACATCGTCCTTCAATTCGATCAAATTACGCAACTTTCCACTGGGATTTTCACTCAAACTGTCCTTTAGGTCTTTAAATATTTTATGGTTTGGTAATTTGGTTTCGTACAAACGGCTATCCATTGTTAATTAATTAAAATAAACTCTTGTTTTGGCTAACGACAATTTTCCAAGTTCACTTTGACAGTTCTTGACGCGGTATTTTGCTACGTTTCGTTTCTGAATTGCGGATTTTAAATAGGTACGTTACGTTATATTTCAAATTGCGTTTTTCGTACGGGAGTAAAATGATGCAATAGAGATAAGGCACATTTCGTACAGGAATATTGATTTATTGACATTGAAACTATTAAACACGATTAGGCACAAACAAACATAATAGGAAGAACGCGGCGCCAGTTAGTTCGCATGTTGCTGCTACGACGTTTGACACGGTTACACCGCGCGCGTGCGCCCGCCACTCACCGGCGCCCACGTTCTTCCTATTATGTTTGTTTGTGCCTAATCGTGTTTAATAGTTTCAATGTCAATAAATCAATATTCCTGTACGAAATGTGCCTTATCTCTATTGCATCATTTTACTCCCGTACGAAACGTTTCTAATATTTGTAAAAACGTAAATTCCTTTATATTGGCGAGAGGCGTAAAAACAAGTGTTTTTTTATTTGATTCAATATGGTGGACTGTTTGAAATCGCTAGTATGATGTGTCAATGGAATAACGGCTATTGGCTAGAACCGCCCGCAGCAGTAAACAGTGCGTTTAAGTTTTACAACAGCTGTGAACACACACAGTTGACAGTCCGTGTTAAGGCTCTCCCAACTGAACTGAACTGAACCGTTACGTACGTTCGCATCCATTAAATTTTAAGTTCCCTTCTTCTCGTCCAAGGGAGACGCCTGCAAAAAGTACCATTTCTAATGGTCTAATTTGAATAAAGATATTTTTGATTTTGATTTTTGATATTTATTTAGCAATCATTAAAGATTACCAAACTCAGCGTTACCACTTTGCATTTGTAAGGTGCTGAAACGACATGCAATAACTACCCAATACGTTTATTCCACTCCATAAGTATTATTTAAAGGTGTTAAAATAACGAAATCCTGTTCCAATCTTAATTAATTATTTGTGATATTTTATACATACTAAGATCATGTTATTAAACAAAAATCCTTCAAAATAAGATTTAAGTATTGGGCATCTTCTGGAAACGCACGTTCCTTATTAGACCTCATACATCGCTTACGATCAGGCGACATCGAGACCAAGAGCCGACCCATTAAATTATAAAAAAAACTATTTAAATAAATTTTTGCTGCCTGGTATTATAGAGACAAACAAAAAAGGTACACATCGATATAATATTAAAATGAATTGGTTCCCTTGACGTCCTTTACGAGATTCATTCAACCAGTGGTTAAGACTCAACAGAACGGAAACTTATAATTCAGTCATCCGATTTAAAAATTATAATTTACTGTACTTAATCGACCGAGTAGGCTCAAATGAAAACAATACACACAGGTAACTGATTGTGCCACACACACAGCTATATATCACTTTGATTTGCAATGGTATCACGTAATTTCATCTCCCTCAGCGCGGCCCATGCTTTCTTATAAATAAAACAACATATAGGAGGCGATAAATTCCATTCTACAAGATTTTGTACGTGAAATTTTCGTTGTAATTTAATATTTTGTATGGTTTAAGGTTTCGGGGATTGTTGTTGACATTGAATGAGGGAGAGCCGTTTTTCGAGATTCGTTTCGAGTGAGTGCATTCTTTTCTTTGTTTTGTCTTTCCTGACATCTGACGAACACGTAGTGCTTCCTGGCATCCCCATCATCAACTTTGACCAGCTTTGCCATTTATGAGTTCTTAATAACAAAGAAATGTTACCTCAATAGTTAAATACTGCCGCGTTATTCTATTGGTCCTAAGCGCGACAGTTCGGGTAATATAATTGAGTTTTTTTTTGTAATGAAATTCTATGTAGCAGTCCGAAGTTGCGCGCGGTAAATGGCAATAGGCTCACCACCTATTACACGGGACTTAATAACAGCATTGGTGAAATGTGGGTGTACAGTTGTGTACACCTCTGCCTTCCTCTAGGAGGAATACAGGCGTGATGCTATGTTATGTTATTGTACAGCCAAATAATGACTTGCTTCCCCAGGAACCCCAAATTAAAATATGAGGATATTTACATAAAAACTTACTGTACCAGCAAATAAAAGGCTGCAAATAATTGTAATCGCGGGTGCAAGCAGTGACTAATTAGATTAACCTATAAAATTATTATATTGTAGACATGAACGCCTGTGCAGAAATGTATAGCATAGTGTATTTCAAGCGTATCAATTTTATGTACTATAGGTAAACAAGGTGTTGATCTGGTAGGTACCCGTCACGGTACCCGTATCGTATCGTACTTGACACGATATCTCGTGGTACGAGTATGACTGGTTGTCAGACTTTCAGGCCTCTGACTACCCGTAACGGCTGTCATAGATATACATTTGACAACCGGGACCGACGGCTTAACGGGCTCTCCGAGGCACAGAGGGGTTATGGATGGAATGATGATCACCTATCCACAGACTGACTGCGGCAAGCGCAGCTTAACCTCGATCGATCGATCTGTGCGGCTGCTACTTAGCCACGAGCCCCTGATGACAACGATGACATGGGGATGAATAATATCTCTCGCGATATGTTTTTGTTTATTAACCGACTTCCAAAAAGGAGGTTATCAATTCGGTTGTATTTTTATTTTTTATTTTTTTAAGTTTTTTACTTCAGAACTCAGTCGTTTTTAAAAATTCAGGTTCGTCTAATGACTTCATGGGGAAACATTTTGCTCATCTCAGTAACCCATGGAAGAGTCGCGTTTATGTAATCGACCTTTACCGAGGTTTTCGGACCATTCGAGATTTTTCGCTTTGCGCGCCATTTTGAAACGAAAGCGAAAAGCGAAAGCTTTTGAAATGAAATTGGCTTATTAACGTAGGCCTTTGTCATATCTAATTGCTAACACAAAAGCAGGAATTACTTCTCATAGTACTTTATATGGTTTACGCTTGAAACAATGATCAATGTCTCCTCTCACAGCGTGAATAAATAATACAAAGAATAAGAAGTGCCCGTCGCGACTCGCGATGTACCATTGATAAATTTAGCAGAACTCTCACATGATATTAAAGGGTGGCGAATGCGGCGATATATGCCTCCCTCTCCGATCTATTATTATGCTGGGCAGGCCTCCAAGATAGGGCTGGTCCGTGTTGCTTCTTCATAGGTCACTATTGCTTTAATTTTTTGGTTGTTTATGAATAAGCACCAAAGAGTACCTATTCTTTGGTGGAATATTGATATGAACTTTAAAGAATAACGTGGTTTCTCTCGCATGAGCGTAACGAAGGAATGAGATATTTTGACGGGTTAAAAAGTATTAGCAACTTCGTTAAATGTGTAAATGACGCATTTAAAAGGATAATTGTTTGTAATGAATTAAATCATAAACTACAGAACCGATTTAATAAATTATTTCACCGGATGAAAGCTATATTATCACTGAGCAACATAGGCTATATTTTATATCGGTAATAAACAAACTATAGCCTGAAATTCCACGCAGGCGAAGCACAGCGAGTCCTACTTAAAAAAATGCGAAAATTTGTGAGGATGGATCGATGTTTGTTACTCTTTCACGCAATAACTACTAAACGGATTTGGATGAAATTTGCCACACAGGTAGTTTATAACCTGGATTAACAATAGAATACTTTTTATACCAGTTGGACTCAAGTCTGAGTCCACGCAAACGAAATTGCGAGCAGAAGATAGATAATAAATAATCAAGGAACAGATAAGAAAAAACACACTTTATTTGACACGTTATTATATTCATTTACTTATAAACTACCTACTTTATTTGCCTACACATTGCCATTCCCCACTATTCCCTTTTGCCGACATCTCCATACACCATTATTTTCTTGGCAACCCTGAGCTCGTCCGCCGGGAGGACACCGATGACTTGTCATTAATAACGACAGTAGAAATGTATCAAAAGGTGACGCGTCCCGCTGTCTGTCTCGGTCCTTATTTATGATACCAACAAACAATATTTATTCGCGTCTATATGCCGCTGGCATTAGCCTGTGACGGACGTGTGTTGTTTCAGATATGTGAGAATATTAAGGATTAGGAGGTACCTTATACATATATATAGCTACGTATTAGTTAATATCTAAATATTTATTTATTTACACCGTTCTTAAATCTATCGTTACGGGTTAATTAACCTAATGCGATAGATTCGTTTTAGTTCTACATTGCCCTTAAATTTAACATGTCTAATGTAGGTATAATTTATCATAAGTGACTTGACGGCGCTGTTGTCGCAATAGACCAGTGAGACCGGCTGCTGCTGTCGCGGGTTCAATTCCCGCACGGAGCAAATATTTTTATGATCTATAGATAATTGATACCGGGTAACCAATTTTTCAATGTCAAGCATGGTTTTATTGTCTATAGTCTAGACAAATTCTTTTTATGGCTTGGTACGTTGTCGATTTATCCGTGTCTAAATTACTAATTATTTTTAAACAGTTTCTGTCTAGACACTTTACATTTGGAGACATGTTAATTAGTTGTCAAAACTGACTGACATGATATTATGTAATGGTTTGTGTATACCTATTTCATGATATCATACTAGTAACTGTTAGCACGGTTAGTGGAGTGTGATATTAGGATAATATCAGAACCTGGCGCATGGATAACATTTGGTGTGACATAGCTAGATAGAAGGAGACTGTATCGGTGGCGGTTACTACCAACAACAGCATTCCCAACGAGGGTTGACGTCAGGCAGGCGGCCGGTCATAAAACATAGCCAAAACTTTAGCAGCATGCCAGATATAGGTATGCTGCGCCGACCCCGAATAAATTGGTATAAGGGCAGGGGGATGATGTCGATGATGCTTGTAACTGTTAAGAATGGGAGCCGGTAAAACACGTGTTTTCTCAACTTAGGTTTAATCGCCGATCAAAATGCAGCAGTCATTGCGCCGTATGACAAATGAAGCAGTCATTGCGCCGTATGACAAATGAAGCAGTCATTGCGCCGTATGACAAATGAAGCAGTCATTGCGCCGTATGACAAATGAAGCAGTCATTACGCCGTATGACAAATGCAACAGTCACTGCGCCGTATGACAAATATACAAGACTACCTACATAACTAATTATAATTATCGACATACGTACGACACAACGTTCGGTCTATATGTAACAGATCAACACAAGGTCCTTAGTAGGTAATTTCCATACAAGGGATCAATATATAAGTGATAAGGATTCCAAAGTTATACATTTTTGTGGAACAATTCATTCTTCTGCTCATCGTATGGTTGATGAACAATCTAATATAAGATTTTGAATCACCCGTAGGCCTCTGATATGGCTTTACACACCATTAAGAACTTCTCTCAGGTGTGCTGGTTTCCTCACAATGTTTTCCTTCACCGTGATAAGAAAGTGATAATTAATTTGTAATTTATTTATTAGGAATAAAAAACAATTTGACACGCTCAGAACAATTCGAAGATACATCTTAAACTATGATAAACAAGCATGTACCTTACCCACACATAGTACACATAGTAATACGCACATTACTTCGTGAAGCCTTGGATTCGACCTTGAGACCTTTGACTGACAGTCCAACGGTCATATCACGGAGCTAACCTGCTTTTTGTAAAGATTTATTGATAAGAGTTAATTTAAATAAACTAACATTTTTTCATTTTCAAATGTCCTGCCGATCTGGTATCGCCTTGCGACAGGTCGTTGAGCTCCCTAAATTATGGTTCGAGCTTTACGGTGACTGATGCATGTGTGCCGTCAGTTAGGACTGGTCAACTTAAAATTGCTACGGTTCTTTCTTCAAAAGGCCTTTCCAGACACCCTACATGATTACGCTCACATAACCATAAAGATGATGTCTGGACTTTAAAAGAGACAGTGACCTCTGAGTTTGTTTCGGTTTTTCTTCTCCGAGGTAGTCAGATAGGAAATACCGGCGCCTTCTAGATTAAAAAATGACTTGTAAAAGAGTTTGTAAAGACCTATTTACAGAATAAAAATTTGAATTTGAATTTGAATTTTAAATTGTATTATAATTTTATTTTTTTCTTAATTTTTGCCGTTCGAGGAAAACATGTCAAATTCCATCTAAATCCGTACAGTAGTTCTGCGTATAAGAGTTACAAAAATACATTCATCCTTATTAACTTTCGCATTTATAATAAATAATATTAATAATAGGATTTGTGGTGTTCAACAAAAAAAAACAACATACCAAATGATTGCTATTTAAATTAAAAACAAGTCCCTACATCCATCACTTTAAATGGAAGTGGTAACACTGGGTTAAGTAATCTTTAAATGACTGCTAAATAGATACCACCAGACGTCTTCTTAAGACGAGAAGAAAGGAACTTGAAATTTAATAGATACGAACATGCGACACGGTAGCACAGTTGGAGAGCCATGGCACGGTATGGCAAAGGTCGCGGGCTCGAGTCCCGTTCGTGACTATTATTTTTCAATGTTTCCTTAGAAAATAATAGTTATGTCCCTATCTACATGTTATGGAAATTAAATCATCACTGCCTGTACAGCCAAGTAAATCAGCAGGACAGATGGATCGGTCGAGGTTACACTGCACCATGCCTCGGTTGGTCATCCATTGGTCGTCAGAGAGCTTGGCGAACCATCAACAGTGCTAAAAGTTTTCATATTGATATTCGCCTTTCTCTCTGCCTAGCCTTTTCCCAATTACATTGGGGTCGGTTTCCAGTCAAACCAGATGCAGCTTAATACTCGCATTTCACATGGAGCGACTGCGTATCTGACCTCCACAATCCAGTTCCTGGGTAACAAAATATCTCGTGGTATGACTGATTGTCAGTCTTTCAGGCCTCTGACTACCCGTAGCGGCTGCCAAAGTTTTTAATTTGACTGCCATATTGATATTCACTTAAAGTATAATAATAAAGTCAAAACAATGCTGTAGGTTAATAAAAAAACAAGATAGCCAGTCCATAGCTGTCCCACTGCAGGGCGCGGGCCTCTTCACATACAGAGAAGGCACGAGCATTGATCACCACGCTAGCTCACTGCGGGTGTGCGATTTTAGATAATTAATTCCTTAAGAATACCTCACGATGTTTTCCTTCACCATCTGTTATATCTTAGATTAACTAAGAAAGTACACAAGTATGAAATTGAGATAGTCGCTTTGGTGCATGCTGGATTTGAACTCACTACCTGTATATTAATCGGGCCCGTAAGCAATCGGCCACCACGACATCGCAGCATAATGGATACTTAAAAAAAAAACAGATAATTAAGAAAATAAAACCATTTTCAATAAACTTTAGACAAACATGTAATTACAGCAATTGCGAGTGATTTGCTGTAATTTATTGAAGAGTCTCTATCTGTGAAGGTCTTCATCAGGTCTTCACCAAATTTAAACGGGATCACCTTTGGATTCACAATAATTGTTCAAACGGAAAAAGATTTACTTAAATCAGGTCACATTAGGCGACGATATCGCTAGTCATTTTTCTTATTTTCGTGTCCATTGACTCATATTAAATTATGTTCCACCAGTATTCAGCTACCTATATAGCTCTATTGTTGACCTCATTTAGGTCTTGAAAGGTTCAGGTGGTTGTGTACGATGGGCAACTAAGGAGGCAACTAAGGTGCTGCACACTGGCATTGCATTTGGGATGCGCGCAGAATGCCCCATGTGGCCAAATTAGTTATACAGCGGCCAAATTGGGTCCGCAATCGGTTGAGAGATTTCTAGATTGGCCACTGCAGTTCATTACCATGGATGGACATTAAAAAAACATGCAGACGAATTGAGAGCCTCTTCTTTTGAAGTAGGTCTTAAAGCTAGGTTACACATTAGTTACAAAAATGATTGACCCATTTAAAGACAACAATAAAATTCTTCTAAGACATAAACAAACTCATCTCTCCACTTCATACAAATATAAATCCCACGAACATCTATCTCAACACAATCCAAAATAGGGTGGCTTCACCAGTTTACGTCACGTACAAAATATGGGTATACAATTTACACAATATCGTCATATGTCAAGAGTGTCAGAGATCCTCATGAGGCATCTACCCCAATTACCGTTAGAATTGTTTCGCACCAGCTATCTATTACTTTCTTGGGTCCCTGCCTGGGAATTGGGACAATGTTGTATGATAAAAAATTGTCGTATCTGTCGGTGCTGTCGCATTTGTTGTATTTGTCGTCTATTTCGGGGAAACGTGAAGTAATTACTATGATTGATCTAACTGTACGTATTGGATTACGGGGCGTTGTTAGTTGGTGCGGGAAGAATATCAATTCATTTTTGTATTATATATATTTAAACGATTCTTAGGAATTTGGTTGGTAGTAAACATGTTTGAGTTGGTCTTATATAATATCTGAGGTATTTTTTTTCTTTTTTAACTGAGGTATTTTTTTTCTTATACGGATGCTGATGGGCGAAGAGGGCACATCCCGTATTGTAAAAGACAATTTTAGTCCGTTTGCAGTAGTTCGCCTATAAATCATACCTTCAAATGTTCTGTTTGTGTGTATATTTATTTCCATACATGGCTAGAGCATACTGACGAACCAACGCACTCGTCAAAAAGTTATGATTTGGAATTTGTCTATAAAAGTTATGCGTAGCCATTCATAAAAAAAAACGCGTTATATTGAGAACCTCCGCCTCTTTTTTCGTCGGTAATAAATAAAAACAAATGTATACAACGTCTGCAAAATCACATTCATCATTGTTCATGTATTAAAGTGATTCTCGGTTACCACAAATCTGTGTGTAACATACCTAACCTAGCTTATACAGGAGAGCTAGGTACAACGCATTAGGTACAGGGCACACTAACGGAACCAATACAGTCCGCCTATAAATCCGGCGGGACGTCCGAAACACTTCAGCTGTCTTAACCGCGTGCGCCTTACGAGTAGGTGTTGCCGGATTGTGTAGAATAGGATAAGAAATTCTGTATCTCAGAGGTATATAACATAAACCGCCGTGCACAAATTTGGAGGTTAAGAATGTCTTCGACGTGAACGTCAAAATGACGGGAACAACGATTAACTCTTAGAAAAAATTACTCTAGTACATAATTACTAATATTTGTTTCTTTTTTTTTTCGTCGAAACTCTCCCGGCCTTTGGGGATAACCAAGGAGTGGGGAACCACCCCGGTGGTCTCCACCAGCACGTAGAGAGGAGCTCTGGGACCTGTAACGAGACCAGCTCCGGAAGGACAGGAACAGGTGTTGCATAGAGGGGTCTATGCAACACCTGTTAAGGCACATCCCTGGGAAATATTTGCTATCTAAAGATATAAAAAAAGATACAATATTTATTTTTATACGAATTAGGTACCCAATACTGGATATTTACATAAGATTTTCAATAATTAATCACAGATAGCTCTGAGATCCGTTAAATTGACAGTCACGATAGTACGATAAAATTTTGAATGATGGTGGACATCAAATATCACGTGCAAGAATATTTTTGTCTGCATTATTATTCATCATATTACTGCAAAATAACTGCACAATAGGATTAATAAATCATTTTGTAACTTTTTATCTTTATTGTGATAAAATATCACATAATGTCATAATTATCGTTTCTTGATTCGTAGCAGTGATTGTGTATATGCTGAAATTTAATCATACCCAGTAATTACTATATGACGTAATACTTATTTTGTAATTACAGTTCCAATTAATGTGCAATTTAGAAAAGACTCAATACAAAAGCTATGAGAAACAAATAAAAAATATAATAACGTTTATACACAGGTAATTATATATTTTTCAAACGCATTCATTAACGCATGCGTAGCGTACTAGTTATTTTTTGTGGTATGAAAACTACTACGTGTAAATTATATTATAATCACAAACTCATGCGACTGGTATTTTCCACGGAAGCCAATCACGCAGTCAATATATTAAACACGTTATTGATTCCATATGCAAATTAACCGCCTCATTTGTCTAGTGGCCGCACGTGCGCTTGAGATGCGTGGAGGAAAGGGAGTGCACCTATGTTTACGTATACACTATAATATTTGCCGCTGTGAATGAAAATTTGATATTAAAATCCAATTTTTTTAACATATCTTTTTTCTTTTAATTTAAATATTTTTGGTATTTAAAAATTTAAAATAATAGTAGTCAACCGGCATCGGGAAAAGGGTCCAAGCTACCGGTGGTTAGGGCTCCAGAGAAAGGATCCAACCACCTCACAATGTATCGCGTGCAGTATCGAAGAGTACCGCTTTCTGTATCAGGTTCTTGATCCAGACGCCTAGCGAGAGACTTTTAAGGTGTTGATCTTGATCTCTTCGCTATTAGTCCATTAGCCGAAACGACTATCGGTAAAATGATTGCAGAGTTCGCGCTCTACATGCCGACAGCCTCGCATTTATATTATTATAGTATATATGTAACCTTTTATGCAAAACACATATTTCACTATAAACATTTCTTATCCTGTATTTACAATAATTCAAGGTGTACCAACCATATGTTAGCCAAGAAAGGGTTGAGCAAGTGCTACCTGTGGGGTGGGCGTCCGGGAGGGGGGAGGGGGTCGAGGGTAGGATTTACACCCCTCATTTGTTTGCGATGACCCCCAAGCACTATCTCCTTGGAGCGTCTTGGTATCGCCACGGCTTAAGCGTCGCTTACATATTATGTTTTTGGCGCTTTTGAGTTAATTTTGCTTCATTGTATTATGTATTGGTATTTTATATATTTATTTAAAGCGTTTAGATTTAATACAGATAAATCTAAACGCGTTATGGAATGCGTAGTGAACTCCAAAGTTGTATATTTTTATGGAAAGAATAAATCGTCCGCGAACAGGTTTTGTACCGGCGTTTTCCCAATAAATCGGGATATACATAATTACACAAGGCATATTGGTGTCCATAAAAATGGACACCCATCCACAAGTTTAACGCGACAACTGTAGCTTAACGTCACAGATTTTTGTATAATAACTTTTGTGAGACATATCCATATCAATAATTGTTTATGGTTATTACTTAAGTCCATTTTTCGGGATCGCTCGCGTTTCAAATTGGAAAGGACAAGGTCCGACTCATGACATCGCTGCGGGCTCAGCTCATGACTAAGATAGACGGATAGGAAGAGAAGAAGAGACTAAGAGCTCTGTTCGAGTTTGAAACAAGACGGGCAATCCAGAAAAAATTACGTGAGTAACAAGACTTGATGTTAATATAGATACATTCTCAAACGCTTTACCACATGCGTAGCGATATCTTAAGTTATACATTTTTGTGGAAAGGGAAATACGGTTGGAATCCATTACGACTTTATTTTCCTACCCACAAAAATGTATAACTTTAATAATTGACTTTCCCGGATAAATACGCTAAGCATGACACTGCCACCTAAGACATCCCGGCCTCTGCTCACTACCTCTGAATTCTGTCTGTATAGGGACTGAATTGACAGCAATGACGTCACCAGAAGACATATTAAAATGTGTAAGAAGAATTCGAAGTAGTGAGCAGAGGTCGAGATGGCTTAGCGGTCAGAGCGTCTGGAGTATTTATCCGGGAGTTTCAAATCCTGCTCACGGACGGTACTTTTCTGTCCACATTTTTTTTTAAATTAGTGCTCGCTACGGATGCGTTAATGCGCTTGAAATAATTATCCGTAACTAATTATCATTTGCTTAAAACGGTGAAGGAAAACATCGTTAGGAAACCAGCACACCTGATGAGATGTTCTCGATGGTGTGTAAAGCCTTGTCAGAGACCTACGGGCGGTTTAAACTCTGACACTTAGTTGTTCATCAACCATACGATTAGAGATCTGTGATTAATTTATTATTGATAACTCACAGCACTGTTTCTTCTTAGGCACAATCCCAATACACTCTTAAAAAAAATATTTAAACGCTACAATACATTACTAAAATTATTGCAGCCATCTTGGTTGACACGCTAACGTTCACTTTACGTTTTAATATTTAGTCCGCTGGCAATATTTACGTCGGTTATTAGCGAAGACGACAACAGTGGCACTTACCCTAAAGCCTTTCTAGTAAGATTGGAGGCTCTTAAGCAATATAGTCTTGTACAAGTTCGGATAATGGCTGAACTAAGTGCAGTTAGGAAGATTTTTAAGCTTTAGTTTATTGGAAATCTTTCTTAGTAGATAAAAATGTTACTGTAACAGCATCACACCTGTATCCCCGTAAGGTTAAGCACAGGTGTCCTGCGTGTGGCTGCTGAGCGTTTGGTCTGGGGTCCGATTCTCGAATCTAGCAAAGTATTATTTGGTTTTTCTGTTAATGACATGGGATTTGATATAAGTATTAGTGAAATGTGGGTCTACCACACCTCTTCGGGTAATACGGCGCGATGCTATATGTTATGTTTTGTTTAGGTAGGTAGATATGTCAGAATAGGCATGATGACAGATATTGAAATCTCTTTTTATAATGTAGGTACACTACTATATCCGAAAAACACATTATTTCAGCAATTAACTAAGTTTTAAAGAAAATTTTTGCATTTTTTATTCTATCTAATTTGACTTAAGCGCGAAAACGCTTAGGCAAGTATTTGACAAAGTTCATCGCCGTACGTGTTGTTGACATTTACTTAGGCGTGACGTCATTCGCTGTGATTTTCGTTTTAATTAACATGGCCGATTGCAGTAAATTTTAACATTATTTTATTAAAAATCTTATTAATCTTATTGTTTTTAATAAAACTAGGTATGTTTTTAGAATCCATTATACATATTATAGAAGGTTGCATAGTGGTAGTTTATATGCATACTGTGTATATACCTTACAAAAATTAAAATATAGACTTCATAAATAGATTTCTGTGATACCAGTACCAGATACATTACACTAATGCTATAAATACAGTCATACAGTGTAATAAGCGGTAAACCTATTGCCATTTAGCATGCACAATTTCAAGCTCCGGGCTGGTACTGAGAATTGCACAACGGAAAAAATATTAATAACACTTTGTCCGACTCGAGAATCAACTCACACTGAGCCGCCGCGTTTGCGTCCAATAAACCAATGCAGCAGTTTGTTTAGTTTTCATATTTGACCCAAGACACCAGGCTTACTACCTTCCTACCACGAGTTTTTAATGTGGTGCAAACAGGCAACACAACTCTGGTTTGTGGCTTCGGCCGCGGCTGGTTACCACCCACCGGACAACGCCATGCCGTGAAGCATCTTAGTCGTGCTTCGGGATGTAGTCCGGTGCAACCGTTGTGGGAGACGGGTCTGGGCAGTTGCATCAACTCCCCAACTGTCGTTCTCCCCAAATGTATCTATATATACTTAGAGTGAATAGATTTCTTCTGGATATATATATATATATATATTCTTAGAGTGAATAGATTTCTTCTGGATCTACGTGCTCCATCCTCTGCCACACCGTCGCTTACCATCAGGCGAGTTGGTGGCCAAAGGTGGATCCATCATTTATTAAAAAAAAGCAATTCTTGCTGTAGTCGGGTGTAGCAAGAGTTGCTTAACCTCAGAGATAATGTACTGACGCGAGACTACATTGAGTATTTTTCCTTATCGTACATTTTATATTTACAATATGTCTCCGTTTGTCTTAGCGCCAAACCCAAGGCTATATTTACTGCGCAGTTACGTGTAATTATAGGTCAAGCATTAACTAGATCTCTTAGTTGTCGTATTCGATTGAATTTAAACCTCTTGTAGAATGAAAATTAAGCGAGTATCATCGCTCGAATAAAGTCTGCAGAAGGCTGATTCCACTAACACATAGTACAACGTTTCTAACGGCTATGAAAATATGGAATACCATTTGCCACGATTCTTACATACCCCTTCTGCTTCTTCCACGTTCATCTGGTCATACACGCGCGCCGGTTGTGAGTACTACGCACCTGACTCTTTTGGATTTATTCTGGATCTACGTGCCCCATCCTCGGCCACACCGTCGCTTACCATCAGGCGAGTTGGCCAAAGGTAGATCCATAGTTGACAAAAAAAAAATGCTGGTTGGCCCATGCCTTTGCCATCATCACCCGAGCAATCTATAGTGATGATTTAAGTCAATTTATTTAGTTTACGTGTGTGAATAAAAACAAATATTTCTTTTTTCTGCAACGCTTATGTGGTTGCTAAAGATTATATAATTTAATAGATGTATTATATTATTTATTACTTTTGACGGAAATGGGCGTGAACTGATAATTCTGTTCAATTAAGACTTTTTTGTGTGTTGGTGGCCGAGTGGTTACGGGCCCGCTTCTTGTGCCAAAAGTTGTGGCTTCAAATCTAACATGTACAGTCACGAGTACAACACGTGTCTATACATTAGCACACTCCATATTTAAACTCCATATAAATAGTTATCTGAATAATATAGAAGTATTAATGTATGTCTATGTGTAGAAGGAATGGTTCTTGTACCTGTGTTGAATACCTGATTATGTTAGTAATACAAGCTAGACATATCATCAGTGAGTTTTTAAAAGTTTATTGTTTCATGTTAGTGCTTGTGACTGTACCAATGTGACCTTTTAACGTCATGTGTACTTTCTTAGTTATTCAAGGACACTGGCGAAGAAAAACATCGTGAGGGAACTTGAACCTAATGGTTTGAAATCGCCAACCCACAGTGAGCTGGCGTGATGATCAATGCTAGTGCCTTTTCTGTATGAGAAGGAACCCTTGGCATGCGGTGGCACAGTTATGGGCTGATTATGTTAAGTCATGTAAAACTTTTTTTAAGGTCCATTTATATTCATTATTAATATATTTTTACAAGGAAAAATTGAAAAATAAAAGATTCGAGCGGGACTCGAACCCTAGATGATGCCGAGTCACGGGTCTTCCAACTGAGCTACCGTGTCAATGTTCGTATCTAGTAAATTTCAAGTTCCCTTCTTCTCGTCGTAACGAGACGCCTGGCGATATTTATTTGGCAATACTTTAATGATTCCTAAACTCAGCGTTACTACTTTGCAGGCGTCTTACACGCCGAAACGATATCCCAATGCCAATAATATAGGCCTGAAAATGTATAAAATAATTTAAAATGATCCGTTTATACAAATATTGTTAAGTTTTTGTTGCCATTCAAGATAATGTTGCTCTTGACTACAAGTGACTAATAACAGTTATATAATTGACAACAATTGACGTAGGAATTGAGTATCAATTATATGCTATAACAGGATTGTGGCAATACAGTTGTATCACAGCAGTATAACTTCGAAACGACGGTGGCGTGAGATGGACTAATAGTGCCATTTGCAGCGCGTTACAGGCTCGATTCTCGTACGAGAAAATAAGAAGTAGTACAAGTAAGTAGGAAAGATCACTAGGCTGGACCGATTGGTGATTTTTTTGTTAAGTTCGTAATTGTGGGAATAAGGTTTGTATGAAAGAATTTTTGATTAAATTCACCGGAAATCCCGATGGTATTTTTGTATAAATTACACCTGTGGGAAACCAGGTGGGTTACTCATGAAAATAAATCTGCTCGATTGTCATTTGAAATAAGTCAGTTCATACTTTTAAATGCCAAAACGTCTTAATTATTTTTACACCTGGTGCACCTATAATACAATAGAACCCCCATAAATATATCAGGATATATTTCTGTGATAGAACCGGAATACTCGGAACAATTATTTACAGCTCATACAATATTTGTTGCGTGCAGGAATCGAACCCACGACACGCAAAAAACAAATTAAATAAATATACGTTGAGTATATTCTCAGCTTACATTATTTTGCAATAATATTAGTTAAATCATACATGCCCTTTCGATTAAGGCTTTCCTTTCTCGCTCCGTCAACAAACCCAAGCCAGTTTACGAGGAGGATATTTGTCACTTCAACCACGTAATGACACAAGTATCTGTATGATAGCCGGACCTGGGTGTATAAGTGCAAACAGTCTCGACAGGGTCACCTTCAAGCTAGCTATTTTAAGCACTACCTTATAATGAATGACAATAAATAAATATACAGCTCGTGCTCAATAAATAAAATGCTAACTAGTCTACTAGGATTCCTGCCATGCGACCATATCTGTTATTTAAATTAGTAATATACGTGATACGATGCCAGTTTTTTTTATTACGAGTCTCTTTAATCGACTAAACGTTTTAATTTTAATACGTTATCAGACTCGGAGCCAGACAGTCGTGCATCATGAGTTTCAAAAATAAAGTGGTTGTTGTCACGGGAGGTAGTGCCGGTATTGGTGCGGCTATAGCTCAGCATTTCGCCAAAGAAGGTGCCTCCATCGCCATCGTAGGAAGAAATGAAGCTAGACTGAAAGAAGTAGCTCAACGCTGCGAAAAGCTTGGAGCAAAAACCCTAACCATCAGAGCAGATGTTTCAAAAGACGATGAAGCAAAAAACATCATCAGTAAAACGGTCGAAATATTTGGCAAACTCGACGTCCTTGTTAACAATGCTGCTATACTGAAGAACACCACGCTAGCTGCGCCAGATGTCATGAACACATACGACGAAGTGATGAGTATAAATTTACGTGCAGTGATCCACTTGACGAGTCTAGCGGCTCCATACTTGTCGAAGACGAAGGGCAACATCGTGAACATATCCAGCATACTAGCTGAAACGTATGTGCAATCCCCTCAATTCATGATGTACTGTATTTCTAAGGCTGCTATGAATCATTTTAATCGTGGAGCGGCTTTGGAATTAGCGGCTTCAGGGGTCAGAGTGAACTTAGTGAGTCCTGGTCCTGTTCGCACGGATATGTTGGCCAGTTTGGGAGCCCAGAGATCTATAGATGACAATGTGGCGGCGACTGCTCTACAAAGAATTTCGGAACCAGAGGAAATTGCTGATGTGGTCCTGTTCTTGGCAAGTGAGAAGGCTAAAGGTGTGACGGGGTCCAACTATAGTGTGGACAATGGTACTTTATTGAAGTTTTAAATACGGTCATGATGTGGAAATCAACTTTCGTAATCACGGCACGTAATTACTAATCATGTTTAACATTTTTTTAAAGTTAGGATTATGTTGGGATATTTGATATTTTATTCTTTTAATATTCTAATTTTTATCTATGTAATTCATCATGTAACTAAAAAAAGGACATTTCAATAGGTTTATGTTTTAATGGAACGGGAAATATTAACAGACAAATAAAAAAAAAAGAAACATAAACGTTCTCACTTAGAACTGTGACAATAATTATCGATATAATTAATTATTTAATACATTTTCGTATTGGTATAAAAATACGTGTTTATATTTGTTTAAAATTGCGTGAAAGTACAACTGTTTATTTTCGCAATATATAGTATTAAATACATAGTATTTTACTTGTGTATGTACTTGTACGGATTTCTATTTTTCTTATTAAACATTATAGTAACGCTTGTCTCTTTAAATTCAACGAAGTATATTTATCTGAAACAGCGCAAGTATTACATTGAGACATGTAAGTATCTTATATAGTGCAAGTCTGAGCAGTGATAGCCTAGTGGAATGACCGTTGGACTGGTAAGGCAAAGTTCGCAAGTTGGATTCCAAGGCAAGCACCACTGACTTTTCGAAGACATGTGCGTATTATAAATTAATTATCACTTGCTTATAACGGTGAAGGAAACCATCGTGAGGTAACCAGCACACGTGAGATATGTTCTCGATGGTGTGTAAAGCCATGTCAGAGGCCTACGGGCGGTTTAAACTCTGACACTAGGTTGTTCATCAACCACGCGAAGGAAAAGAGTGCAAGTCTAACATCGCGACATTGCCACAGGCTCAGCTCATGACTTAGGGCTTCGTTTAAGTTCGTAACTAGTCGGACAATCTGAAAAAATGGACGAGAGTAATAACCGGTGAACAATAAATTATATTAATTGTATTTTAATTCAGCCCTAAGTCGTGAGAAGTGGAAAGAAGGTTGTGAGGCCTTTGCCATGCAGTGGGAGAAACCGGACTGGTTATAATAATAATAATTACGTTCATATTTAATAATATTTATTATACATATTATGGCCATGTAATTTATTTATTTATTATGGCACTCCAACGACTCGTTCACAATAACATTATCAGAAATCATAAGTATTAAAGTTAATAAGTACCTACTACAGGAACTTGTCACTTGTAGGTGTGCACAGCACTTGCAATTTTTGACTTATACCTAATATAGTTATAATAAAATAATTGAATAATAAATTAAATGGAATTATATAAAAAAAGAAATTAAAGTACTACATTAACAATTTAGAAGATGCAGTATGAGATATTTTCAAAATCGATCTCGGGAGTTTGAGAAAATGTCAATGCTATTGGTGCGAGTGTGATTAACATTACACGCCCTTATAAAGTGATTCAATAGCGCCGATCTCCCGAGGTTAGTTCCAGCTGTATATGGTACAAACACATTTAATTTATGGTCAGGCCTGGGTTGGTTACTACGGGGGACCGATATGTTGACGCCGTCTAGAAGTTTGGGAACGCGGATGAGCCCATTGACGATTCTGAAGAGCATTATTTGATCCTATATTTGTTATATTTTTTTATACATATTGAGGCCATATAATGCCTATATTAATTACTATTTTTCAAAGAAACATTGAAAAAAGATATACAACTGCAAAGTGGTAACGCTGATTTTAGTAGATCTGTAAATGATTGCTAGATAAATATCGCCAGGCGTCTCCTTAAGACGAATACAAAGAGGATTGAAAAATTCAATAGATTTTGAACACGACAAGGTAGCTCAATTGGTAGAGTGATGACCCGGAACGTCAAAGGTCGCGGGTTTTAAGCCCGTTCTTGTCTATTATTTTTTCAATGTTTCTTTGGAAAATAGTAATTATTATATGATCCATTATTTTCTGCTGTTTTCTAAGGATGTGAGGCTAAAGTAAGCAAGTCTTTCGGCATAATCAGATGTGTTAGGGCAGTTAATCGATTTGTATCGCAAGTACGGAGTGAAATTTTTTTGGACGCGCTCATGCGATCGATATGGACCTGGTAGATAGGATTCCAAACCTGTGATGTATAATCCAAAATACTTCTGAGGAGGGTGACGTAGAGAAGTTTCAGAGCGCGAGTAGATTTGAAATCGTGACAGATGCGCTTTAAGAATCCTTAAATTTATTGGCTTTGTTGACGATATTATCTACGTGTGACGTGAAGGTGAGCTGGCGGTCTAAGCAGACTCCTAGGTCGCGAATTGTGTTAACCTTCTGCAGTGTTAGCCCATTAGGCGAATACGAGGATATAAGCATATTAAGTTTCTTGGTGAAAGTCATGTGGTGACACTTTACAGCGTTAAGGGTCATTCTGTTACTTATACACCAGTTATGTACTGAGTTTAGGTCCTCTTGCAGCAAGAATATATCACTGGGAGATTTGATTTCTTTATAGAACTTAACGTCATCTGCAAAGAGAGAACATTCACTGTGTTGAAATGCCTATATTAATTACAATTATATATTATTATATATATTTTTCAAGGAAACATTGAAAATAATAGACACGAACGGGTCATGCACCCGCGACCCTTGAAATTCCGTGTCATCAATCTACCACTGAGCTATCGTGTCGTTGTTCGCAGCTATTGAATTTCATGGTTCTTTGTATTCGTCTTAAGGAGACGCCTGGCGATATTTATCTAGCAATCATTTACAGATCTACTAAACTCAGCCTTACCAATTTGCAGTTGTAAGGTGCCTAACAACATCCCAATCCTTAGTAATATCTTAGGTTTTCGCGATCACTTCACATTATAATAAAACAACTTTTAACCGAATTAATCAAATTAAGCTAACATTCTTTCAAATTGAGATAATAGTGATATGGATAAAATTATTTTAACATTACAGGTAGTTTTAAGACGTTCATTTAACATTGGAATTGGAATGGAATTGGTATTTTATTTCAAGAGTCCTACACAAGGTCACATTTATAATTAATTTATTGCAGTCTTTCCCAACGTGGGCGATAACGCCCCCTTGTGGGCGCTGCAGGCCTAAAGGGGGGCGGTAAGAGACCCAGAAAAAAAAGGGGCATTGTGTAGGGCTTTGGGTCGATTTATAATTTCATCTACCTAGCTAGGAAGACTCTTAGACACCGACTACATCTTGTGAACATCAACTAATATTAATTAAGATATAGCTCAAACTCGGTTCGATATAAAAGACCGCGGGCAATCATGTTTTAACAAGTTTTTGTTAAATAATCCGAATTGTACATTCCTATACCAATCGGCTGGTTCTATTTCTTGCTTGTCGAGTACGATTGGGCGTCGAATGAGATAAACGAGTTTATGCACGTTTGTCTTATTCCTGTTGGTGCGTGCTGCTTATGCAATCCTATATAAACGACGTAAATTTATTTTATTTTCATTTGCGGTTTCGCGCATAATAGATAAGCAGTACTTGATTTCAACACTTACGTATTTCTTAAAACAAAACAATGTCGGAAGTAAAAAAGAAGAGACGGCAATACTCTGCGGAATATATTAAATTCGGATTTATTTAAAATCCCACAAACCCGTCGTCGCCTTTGTGTCTTCTATGTCTAAAAACATTTTCGAACGAAGCAATGAAGCCTTCAAGACTGCAAGATCATTTGAATAAAATGCATCCAGATAAGACAGAAAAGAATGTAGCATATTTTCAAGACCTAGAGAAGAAGCATAATATTCAGCCAAGTGTATCAAAACTATTTTCGGCGGCTGCTAAGCAAGATGACGACGGACTTCGAGCTTCGTACAATATCTCTTTGTTAATTGCTCAAAAAGGCAAACCACACAACATCGGAGAAGAGTAAATTTTGCCAGCAATAAAGGAAGTAATAACTACTGTGCTTCATAAACCGGCCGCAGATATTATCCGAACAATTCCTTTGAGTAATAATTCTGTGCAAAGACGAATTGATGAAATGGCTGAAAACATTGAAGAATCATTGTGCAATCATCTGAGGACTAATCAATTCTCAATTCAGCTCGATGAGTCCACTTTACCAACTAATGAAGCGTTGTTGCTATCTTACGTGAGGTTTATTAAAGATGAGAAAATACGTGAAGAACTATTGTTTGCCAGAAATTTGGATACAGATACAAAAGGCGAAACCATAGGTATTCAATACATTGGAAAAGTTTTGTGAAGAGAAAGAGATTCCTTTGAAAAATATTATATCAGTTGCTACGGATGGCGCTCCGGCTATGACAGGGCGCCATAAAGGCTTCATAGCATACTTAAAGAATAAAATTCCAGATGTCCTTGCTATACATTGCGTTATTCATAGACAACATTTGGTTTCTAGAAACTTAGGTGAACGACTATTTCAATCACTGCAATATGTCATCAAAGCAGTCATTAAAATCCGTAGCAGCTCTTTGAATGATAGATTATTTCATCAGCTTTGTGTTACTAATGACGAAGATTTCAACCGTTTGTTGCTTCATACTGAAGTTCGTTGGCTGTCAAGAGGCAATTGTCTGATTCGATTTTACAACCTGTTTGACTCTATGATAGAGTTCTTGGAAACTAAAGATACAGAACTGCGCAACAAGCTCATAACATCAAAGAATGATATAGCTTACATGACAGACCTGTATAAAATGTTCAACGACATGAACCTCCAACTGCAAGGCGATGAACTAAATTTAATTAAAACAAAATGTCAACACAGCAATGTCACCTCAGCTGGAAGAAGAACTTATAGAATTGACAACAAACGAAGAAATAAAAATCAAGTTCAAAAATGGATATCAAGAATTTTGGCTACAAAAACCGATCCCGCAATTGTACCCTGGATTGTGGTCAATTGTTCAACGATTTTTGATAGCATTCCCATCGTCATATTTGTGTGAACGTGGATTTAGTGCTGTGGCAGCGCTGCTTACTAAAAAGAGAAATCGTTTGCGTGTTACCGAACGTGGCGACTTGCGGCTGTTTTTGAGTAAATTGGAACCTGATATCAACAAACTTATTGGACAGCATCAGATTCAACCTTCACATTAGTTTTTATATAAGAATTGATTATGTTTGTTTTATTTTCAATAAAAGATACTCTGTCCGAATACTATAAATTTGCGTTTCAATAATCAGTTATAAGTACTTAGCGGTTATTAAGTATGTTTAAAAAGGGGGGCGTTAAAAAATAATTTATTCTTAAAGTGGGCAGTAGACAAAAAAAGGTTCGGAACCCCTGATTTATTGGCTCTAAGGACAATAAAATGTTATAAAAACCTGTGCTACTACAGAAAAACATTACAGAGTCTATTAGGATTCCTGCCATACGACCATATCTGTGATTTAAAATAGTACTAGACGAGATACGATGCAACTTTTTTTTATTACGTGTCTCTGTAATCGATTTAACGTTTTAATTTTAATACGTTATCAGACTTGGAGACCGACAGTCGTGCAACATGAGTTTCAAAAATAAAGTAGTTGTTATCACGGGAGGTAGTGCCGGTATTGGTGCAGCTATAGCTGAGCACTTCGCCAAGGAAGGTGCCTCCATCGCCATCGTAGGAAGAAATGAAGCTAGACTGAAAGAAGTAGCTCAACGCTGCGAGAAGCTTGGAGCAAAAACACTTACCATCAAAGCAGACGTTTCAAAAGACGATGAAGCAAAGAACATCATCAATAAAACGGTCGAGAAATTCGGCAAACTCGACGTCCTTGTTAACAATGCTGCTATACTGAAGAACACCACGCTAGCTGCGCCAGATGTCATGAACACATACGACGAAGTGATGAGTATTAATTTACGTGCAGTGATCCACTTGACGAGTCTAGCGGCTCCATACTTGGCGAAGACGAAGGGCAACATCGTGAACATATCCAGCATGCTAGCAGAAACGTATGTACAATCCCCTCAATTGATGATGTACTGTATTTCTAAGGCTGCTATGAATCATTTTAATCGTGGAGCGGCTTTGGAATTAGCGGCTTCAGGGGTCAGAGTGAACTTAGTGAGTCCTGGTCCTGTTCGCACGGATATGTTAGGGAGTTTGGGGGCCCAGAGATCTTTAGATGACAACGCGGCGTTAACTGCTCTTCACAGAATTTCGGAGCCAGAGGAAGTTGCTGATGTGGTCCTGTTTTTGGCTAGTGAGAAGGCTAAAGGTGTGACAGGGTCCAAATATGGTGTGGACAATGGTTCTTTATTGAAGTTTTAAATACGGTCATGATCTGGAAATCAACTTCTCGTAATCATGCCACGTAATTACTAATCTATGTTTATCGTTGATGTTGATGATGATACGACAAATAAATGAAAATATGTCAACCTTCAATAGGTTTATGTTTTAATGGAACGGGTAAATATTAAAAGATTAAAGATTAAAAGACAAAAGAAACAAACGTTCTCACTTATAACTGTGAGAATTATCGATATAACTAATTATTTAATACATTTTCGTAGTGGTGTAAAAGTTTGTGTTCATATTTGTTTAAAATTGCGTGAAAGTTACACTGTTTAAGATAAATCTTTGAAAAGCATTATCGCATGCTTAGCGAACTCTAATTCCATTTAATGTAATAACTTTACACTGTTTATTTTTGTAATCAAGTATGTTTTGTTACTACTAGTTTATTTAATTATTATATGTTTTAAATACAACGTATTTTACTTGTGTGTGTATTTGTACTGATTTATATTTCTTTTAATAAACATTATAGTAACGTTTGTCTCTTTAAATTGAACGAAGTATATTTATTTTAATCAGCGCATGTTTGACATGAAGACATGTAAGTATCTCATATAGTGCAAGACTGAGCAGTGATAGCTTAGTGGTATGACCGTTGAACTGGCAAGTCAAAGGTTATAAGTTCGAATCCAAGGCACGTACCACTGAATTTTCGAGGCATGTGCCTATCAGAAATTAATTGTCACTTGCTTAAAATGATGAAGGAAAACATCGTGAGGAAACCAGCACACCTGAGAGATATTCTCGATTGTGTGTAAAGCCATGTCAGAGGTCTACGGACGGTTTAAACTCTGACACTAGGTTGTTCATCAACCACTCGAAAAAAAAGAGTGCAAGTCTAACGTCGCGACATTGCCACAGGCTCAGCTCATGACTAAGGGCTCCGTTTAAGTTCGTAACTAGTCAGACACTCTGAAAAAATGGACGTGAGTAATAACCGGTGAACAATAAATAATATTTATGATATCTTAATTTAGCCCTGAACTGAAGAAGTGGTAAGAGGGTTGGGAGGCCTTTACTATGCAGTGGGACAAACCGGGCTGGTAATAATAATAAATACCTTTAGATATAATTATATTTTTTACACATATTGAGGCCATATAATGCCTATATTAATTACAATTTTTCAAGGAAACATAAAATATTACAAAAATAATAGGCACGATCGGTGCTTGAACCCGCAACCCTTGACATTCCGTATCATCACTGGCTCGCAGGGTCGCGGATATAATAAAAAATTTAATTATATATCTTAAAAGGATTGGGATGTTGTTCGGCGCCTTACAGCTGCAAAATGGTAATGCTGAGTTTAGTAGATCTGTAAATGATTGCTAAATAAATATCGCCAGGAGTCTCCTTAAGACGAATACAAGGAACCATGAAATTCAATAGCTTCGAACAAAGACAGGATAGGTCAGTTGGTAGAGTGATAACACGAAATGTCAAGGGTCGCGGGTTCAAGCCTCGTTCGTGTCTATTATTTTACGTTTCCATGAAAAATATTAATATATAAATACCTTCATTCAAGAACCAGTTTATAATTTCTTGTATATTGAGAACCTTCTTTTTGGAAGTCGGTTAAACAATGATTAGCTAATATTAATTAATAATTATAATGCCAAATTAATTATACAATAAAATAAAGACGATCATAGTAAACTGTGGTCCCTTAAACGATCGGTGTGGTGAAGCAACGCTTAAGGAGCAGTTTGTAGATAGGAGACTGGTAGGAGCTTTTCCATCGAATAATCTCCATGTTTCGGAGAGCACGTTCAGCAGTACCGGCCGTAGTTAATTAATACCGGTAGCTAAACCAGTCAGAAATGTCTTATAGAACTTAGACATTAGTTATTTTTTTCTCCCAATTCTCCTTCTTCCCTAACTTCTCAATTTCAATATGTATACACCAATCATTCCAAATATCTTCTCTCAAAAAACAATCGTCGTCTTCATTGTCCCTCTCACTGCTTTGATTTTATTCATTCTACTTTCTTTGTGCAGTCTATCCTATTGTGGAATGCTCTCTCCAGTCAAGTAAAAAAAAAATACTGTATTCTGATTTGACTTTCCGTGGCTGGGTCGACGGAGCCCCGCTTTTGTCAAAATCAGGATGGCAAACAGTCGGCACCCTTTGAAAGTAAAGATACGGCAGCATCTTTATTGGCAGATTCATCACGTCTTTGATTAATTCTCATATCCATACTTAATATTATAAATGCAAAAGTAACTCTGTTTGTTACTTTTTCACGACTAAACGGCTGAACGGATCGTAATGAAGTTTGGCAAGGAGATAGATTGGACGTTGGAGAAGAACATAGACTACCTCTTGTCACGCAGACGAAGTCGCCGGCACCAGCTCGTTATATATATACTTATATATGTAATATTTATTTATTTTTTATAGTGATAAACTATATCGTTTGTATATAAAAAAAAAAAACTAGTAAATAACTCTTTTAACACGCTTTTATTACGTTAGTGCATCTTCCTTACTTTGCATCTGGCACAAATTACCGATCGCATTAAGACCGTCTTAGTACCAATGTGAATAATGCGTTAATAAATAAAGTAAATTAATAGGAGTCTTGATTTTTTTATTGATTCTTGCACAGTATCAGTGGGAGTCACCTTCTTATATGTGACACGAGGGGTGATCAACAGTTTGTTCAAATAGTGCACCTAGCTTTGACTTTTCATAAGTGCCTGTAACATGGTCTATTTGAAATAAAAACTACCTCGTTGGTCTAGTGGTCAGGAGGGTTCGATTCCTGAGTCGGGCAAAGTGTTATTGAGTTTTTCTGTGAGGAAATTCTCAGTAGCAACCCGGATTTTGGAATCTCGGTTGATGGCAATAGGCTCACCACCTATTACAAGAGATTTAATAACAGCAGTGGTGAAATGTGGGTGTACAATAAAATTGTGTACACCTCTGCCTACCCCTTCGGGGAATACAGGCGTGATGCTATGTTATGTTATGAAATAAAAAAAGAGTTTGAGTTTTTAATAAAGCGATAATAAAACAATCGTGTGCACAAGATTTAATATTTTATTAAATCGAAAATTCAAAATAAAAAACCCCATAATAAAACGTTCACAATAACTTTTTTTTTTTATGAAACGGTAACTTTTTTTTGACTGACAAATTAAAGGTTCGAAAAAATGTCCGCACTGTTTATTATTCGTAATCATGTACCTTCAATTAATTAACACTGCTTAAAACGGTTAAGGAAAACATCGTAAGGAAACCAGCACAGCGACATATGTTTCTTGATGGTGTTTAAAGCCATGTCAGAGCCCTAAGGTTTGTTTAAACTCTGACACTAGGTTATTTATTAAACAATTTGTACTTTATATAATATTATGTTATCGGAAATATACCTTTACAATACAGTAACTTTATAAAATTCCGTAAATTTGTATTACATATCAAGCTGGTTTAGGAAAAGCTGTAACATATTACAACCAGTAATAATTTTTATTACATTTCCTTGCAATGATAAAAAAATTACAGACTTTTTTATAAAGGTACCGAATTTTCCGAGCACTCCCAACTCTAATATTATATTTGAAGGGAATGATGGCACCTATCATTCCTTTCTTGTTGGTTTCTTTTGAGTCAGAAACAAGACACCCGGGTTCCATCGACCTTTCAAAGAGATCAGTCTCCGCATTCTATTATAAAACATAATAATGGTCCAGTTTAGGTTCATCAAATCAATTCACGTAAACGTTCATCTAAATTATTAAATTTTTTACTTATCAACCCCTTCAGTTATTATTCTATAGTATCTCAAATGTAAAATAGCAATTTTGTACTAGGATTACTGTGAATTAAAAACATTCCCAAGTGCTTCTTAGGCAATATATACAATTCCCAGGAAATGTGTTAGATATCAATTATTTTACACATTTCCAGACAAGTTTAGGTTTTGTTTAGATTTGCCAGGCATTTTATATTTAAATGAAATTTTTGCGTCTTCCCGTTAACATGGTGATCCGATAATTTATGGACTATCAGAGTTTGATTCAGCAAATTCCATCCAAATATCACTAGTCACCCTCAACCCATAATCAAAGTACCTCTATCGATATAATATCTTACACCAGTAATACTCCTTGCCTTGTAACTTGCTAAATACACGATTAAATCAGCAATCTCTTCAGGTTCTGATATATTATTTAATTTAAATGATTCCCCAATTTCTTTCCACGATCCTTTCACACCAGCCTTTGAAAATATTTCAGTTTTTGTAGGTCCTGGACAGACATTGTTCACTCTTACACCATAATTCGCCATTTCCAATGCAGCACCAAACATGAAGTGATCCAGACCTGCCTTAGAAATGCAATATGGCAAGTATTTGTAATTTCCGACGTATGTTTTTCCTAGAATGCTGGATATATTAACAATGTTACCCTTACTCTTGACGAGATAAGGAGCTGACAGCATGGCCAGGTACACGCAAGCACGAAGATTAATTTTCAATGTTATGTCATAGGCTCCCATCAAATCTCCTTCGAGGAGCGATCCGAAAGTTAGTATTCCAGCGTTGTTGACAAGGACATCTAATTGCCCCCATTCTGTAATTGTTCTACATACCAATGACCTCATTTCTTCATCATCAGTGACGTCAGCTTTGATAGTGCGTGTCTTGGCACGAAAATGGTCCTCGCAATATTGTGCGACTTTCTTCATATTTGTTTCGTCTTTGTCTGAGATGACGATTTTACAGCCTACCTTGGAGAAAGCTATCGCTGTAGAAGCTCCAATACCGGAGCCGGCTCCAGTAATAAGAACAACTTTGTCTTTCAAATGCAGACCTGACTCATCTTTAGTGTTAGAGACACACTTACATCGATTATACAAAGCTTGACTCAATAGATTATTCGGCGGTCTTTTGATATATCGTAAATGCATGGTATTTAACCAATTTTTATTTTCCAATAAAACTTTCTACCAGTAATTTGTATCTCCTTTTTTATATTTCTTCTGCTTTTTTTTTGTATTTATATAAATTTTATTAAAAATTATTTTTTTATGTTTTCGTTTTTTTTTTGTTATGACAGATTGACATGGCATGGTTTTTTTTACTTTTAAATACTAAAGTTTGTCATAGTCAGTGGAAAATCTATAAACCAAAAAGTTTATATACATTAATTCATTTTGTAATATTGACTTTAGTCCTGCGTATAAATTTAACAGTACAAATAACAGATGTATTTTATCTGGTATATAGAATAAGCTGATGCATTGTAGCAACTGGAAAACGTTAGTAAAACCCTAACTTTTAGAGTTAAATCTACCTGATATGTCACGGTCTTTATCTCTAATTTACCCTTACTTAAACTAATACTACGCTCGCTGTACTCAATTTTGAAGTCCACGCAGTCGAAGTCACGGGCAGAAACTAGTTCCTTATAAACGTACAGCCACAAATCTATCTCCTTGCCAAATTTCATTACGTTCCGTTCAGCCGTTTAGTCGTGACAAGGTAACAAACAAACAAACAAGCTTTTGCCCGCGGCTTCGCTCGCATTAATTAGGAAGGAAACCGGTCTATCGCCACTCTAGACGCACAAAATGTATTAGGTACTTATATTAAAAATTCAATCATGTATCGAAAGACACGTGACGCCATCTGTTATCATAAGAACGTTATTTTTGTTTTCCTCGGGAACAGTACTTTTTTCAGGATGAAAGGTACCCTATGTCCGTTTCTGTACACCTGACAAGGTATATGCAAAATTTCAGGATGATTGGTTCAGTGGTTTAGGCGTGAACAGGTTACAAACAAACTTACCTACTTTCGCATTTTGGCTAGGATTAGTATATAGTATGGATGGATAAGTATGGATGTATTTATGGTATAACGAAAATAACCAATCAAAGTACTGGCATATAAACCAATATATAGACACAAACCAATACTGATTGAGATAAGATTAAAAGAATGATAGTTATACCCAATTACACACGGACGTGAAAAAAATACGGATGTAACCTTGCCTTGTCTTAAGCGAAGCATAGATTACGCATTCACACACGCAGCGTACTGGCGCCGAGTAGATGAGTTTCAAGTATTTGTATGCGTTTAGCTCAAGTATGACAAGCGAAATTGGATTACTTCTTCTTATCGTGTGGTTGATGAACAACCTAGTGTCAGACTTTAAACGACCTGTAAGTCTCTGACATGTCTTTATACACCATCGAGAACATCTCTCGGGTGTGCTGGTTTCCTCACGATGTTTTCCTTCACTGTTTTAAGCAAGTGATAGTTAATTCATAATACGCACATGACATCGAAAAGACAGTGGTGTGTACCTTGGAATCGAACTTGCGACCTTTGACATGTCAGTCCAACGATTATATCACTAGCTATCGCTGCTATTGGATGGCTAGGCATGCTTCTCACATGTCGTACGCAATGCTCCGTCCGTATTTTTTTAAGGTCTGTACCAAATACTATTACTGTTCCCATTATCTTAAATAATAATCCAAAAATTGTAAGGGTATTTAGTAATTTTATCTTTAATTGACGAATATTCTAGAGTTTTATCAGGTACTTTATTTGATTGTTAATCACAAGAATTTCATAAATTGCATCCTTGTGTTGTTAAGTCGTTTTTATCAACATGATGTTGCATTTTTCATTTGTTGCCTACGCCATCTGTTGGTATGTCTGATTGTCTACGATTTTTATTGTAACTGTTACAGTCATAAAATATAAAATAACATAGCATCACGCCTGCCCATAGCATTGCTCTTAGGGGTAGGTAGAGGTGTACACAATTGTACACTCACATTTCACCAATGCTGCTATTAAGTTCCATGTAATAGGTGGTGAGCCTATTGCCATCAACTGGCACAATTCCAACCTTCGGGCTGCTACTGACAATTTCCAAACAGAAAAAGCAGCCTAACACTCAATCGCTCATCGTCACATTCATTAGTAGCCCATCACACCTTGAATAATCACGTTGTTACTATGTGGAACAAACTCCCCGAAAGTGTAGTCTCTGCGAAATCAGTGAACAGTTTTAAGTGTCGTCTGGACAACTGGCTAAAAACAAATGGCAGTGTTTAAACTTCTTTTTATAAAACATTAAAAAAAATTAGACTAACACAAGTGTTAAAACATTGTTCGGGTACTATGATATGTGGGGTTACTCTTGAAACTAATACCAATTCCAATCTAATTCCAATATTACATAGACGCCATAAAACAACGCGTAATTTTAAAATGAATTTACTTACGTTATAGTTGCCTCAATTTTAAAGCATGTTGTCTTCATATTATCCAGAATCTATAAAAAATTTTTAGACAATTTGCCATTTAAAAGTACGAATTGACATATTTCCAATGTCAATCGAGCGGAATTATTTTCAAGAGTAAGCCCACTGGTCACATCAGCAAATTTGCTGCTCGTCCATAATTAAATAATAATAATAATAATAAAAAACTTAATATTACAATGCCCGACCTGGGAATCGAACCCAAGACATCATACTCGCGTCGCGCTTGAGACCACTAGACCAACGAGGCAGTTATGTTCACTCTAAACCTGTTTTATGAGGAAAGTGTGGGGAGAAGAAGGAGGTATGGCGTCCATCACCCAAGGGTCCTTCATCCAGGCGGGTGGTATTGCTAGGCAAGCTATGGCGCAACAGGTGATGTTGTTTATATGCACGGTCGCTGCCAAACTGTGCTTGCGCGATGCAGGATTTGTGACGTCATCTTGGTATGCGCATTGTAATCATGTAGCGTAGCAGATGGCGCTTCTAAGGTTTAGGTTAATTTTTGGCTATTACACGACTGCCCAAAAAAAGAGTGTTATGTTTTTAGGGTTTATGTATATATGTATATTAGCATGTATGTATGTATGTTCGTAAGTTTGTATTCCATCATAACTTCTAAACGCCTCAACCGATTTAGCGATTACCGATTTACCGATTTAGTTATGTTTGAGGTATCAATAGAATCCTTACATTGTCCTGGGTAACACAGATTTAAAATGGGTAGATTTAAAATTTAGTAGTGGCTGTGAGGTTTCTGTGAGGAAATTTTCAGTAGCAGCTCGGAGTTTGGAAATGTGCCCGGTACATGGCAATACGCTCACCACCTATTACATGGTACTTAATAACAGTATTGTTGGAATGTGTGCAAGTGTGTACACCTCTTCGGGGAAGACATCTATGCTATGTTATGTTATATAATCCTGTGGCTTCGCCATTCGTTTTTGTTTTTTTTTATTAATATGGCCTCTTACAGAAACCCAGAGAGGTTTTGTCTGCGTAACCGGACAATATCTAAGGCGAGGCAGTTTGATGCCTCCAGCCAGAGCATATTTTAAATTACTACAAACTAAGCAACAGCGCTAAGGGCGTCCCCTGTGGGGCACTAGCTGGATCATATCAGTTTCTTTATTATTAACGGAAGAATTTAAAACTACTGGCCCAGTGCAGGCCGGCTCGAGCAAGGGTCGGGGCGTACATGATGAGACATTTCACTACGGGCGGGAACCTCGCTGGTGAGGTCTATAACGAGGCAGTCGAGCGCGTCGGAGTGTGCTTGTGAATTTGTTCGATTCTTGAGCTATAGTGATGCTATCATCGGGTCTCAGGACAGCGTGACGTGGTCGGCGGATTTTGTCGATCTAGGACGGCCTATAATTGGTGGAATTTGCCAGAATGCCAACAGCGTTGAGATTTTCAGAATAAACCTTAGAATGACGTAACGGAATCCCACCACTGAAAGAGAAATCACGTAAGTACTACGATTTTTAGATAAGATAACACGATGAGTGATAACATAATTATGGTGTAATTTAATTTACTTTTGTAGTATAGACCTAACATATTACGTAATAATCGTACTTATAAAGGCCCTTCTACATTGTTCATATTTTTGTTTCACTTATGTCTGTCCGTTTGCTAGTTTTTTTCCTCTACAGCGCTAATACTAGCGTACTGCGCTGGCACTACCACTTTGCATCTCAGTTTTCTGGGGAAAGACAGAATCAAAATCAAAATTTCTTTTTTCAAATTAAGCTAAAAATTAGCGCTTTTTGAACGTCAAACATTAACACAGCCCCCAAAAAAGCCCACCCTTCACCGCTTCCTAGTGTTTTAGCTGGAAAGAAGAAGCGGCGCAACGAACTTCCCAGCAACACGTCAGTCTGTATCAAAATTATTTATAGATTCTATACAAATCTAAAATTGAATTTATATAAAATAATTGTTTCTATTGAGATAAAATATCTTGGGCACATGTTAGCTAGCACGAGCCTATGCACCAACGCATAGAAATATTAAATTAATCAAGAAACAATGTAAAATTACCGAAAGCCTCCAATCTAAAACTGACATTATGGTATATCATGGTATACCAGACAATGTTGGTCCGTGATATTCTCTGTACCAAGATTAACGCAGATAAATTAGATGTCCTTGCGTATAGTTAAAACTAGCTGACCAAGCCAGCGTTTTTAAAAAAAAAAAAAATATACAAACCTGTCTTGACAATAACGAACACAAAAAAATATCGAATTTGGTGCAGTCGTTCGGAAGTTATGCGCCTACAAACATTTCAGCGATTAATTTTTATATATATGAAAAAAATGCGTTGTGCGTGCGAACGATTCATTATCATAATACACGAGGATTGAGATTAAAGTACATGATAAAACGTTATATTTATTCTTGGTGTAATTACACAAAAAATTAGTTTGCCATCAAGTTTGGTGTAGTGAAGGCATTGTCCATCATGTTTGCTAATAAAGTGGTCCTCGTTACGGGTGGCAGCGCCGGTATTGGCGCCGCAACAGTAGAGCTGTTTGCCAAGGAAGGTGCTGCGGTAGCCTTCGTCGGAAGAAGTGAAGAGAAGCTGAAGGCAGTCGCAAGGCGTTGCGAAGAATATGGAGCTAGAACACTCGCAATCAGAGCAGACCTCTCCATACAAGGAGAAGTGGAGACCATTGTGAAGAAAACCGTAGATAAATTTGGACAACTTGATGTACTCGTCAACAACGCTGGTATTTTAAAAGCCGGGGCTATAACCGCACCAGATTTGTTAGAAGCCTACGATGTAAACATGAACACCAATCTGCGTCCCGTCGTTCAGATCACCAGTCTGGCGATACCCTACCTGATTGAAACAAAAGGAAACATCATCAATGTGTCCAGTGTTGTGTCTATGTCGTGCAAGTTACCTGGAGTAACCCCATACAGTATGTCTAAAGTTGCCATTGATAATTTCACAAAAGGTGCTGCAATGGAACTGGCTGAATACGGCATTAGGGTAAATGCTGTTAACCCTGGACCAACAACTACCGAATTTTCAAGGAATACCAACGACCCTGCAGATTTCGACAAACATGCGTTTTTGAAGAAAATTACAGCATTGGGAAGATCTGCTGATGCTAATGAAATTGCTGATATGATTTTGTACCTGGCTAGTTATAGGGCAAGAAGTATCACTGGTGCTCTATATGTTATTGATAACGGTTCCCTCCTTAAGTAGATTACCTTTGCTAATTAAAAGTTCCTTTGTAGATAAGATAACAAATTTAACACTGCTGATTCGTTTTGCTGTCATATTTCTGATGCATAGTTGAGTTTATATTTAAATAATTACTAATTTATTTATAAACTTAAGAAAAGTTGAAACAGCTGTTTACTCTTATGGTGTTAAACGGATGATTTTTGTCTTAAACGTCTGTTACATTGTTGGTGAATTTGGGCATTGTGGTACAATATTTGGAAATCTGTGTCAATAAAGAATATTTATTTAATTATGATTTATTTGTTTTTTTTTTATCTTCTGTTGGCTTCAGTGGCATATTCTTCAAAAATAATGATAACAGAGTTATTTTCCAGGTTTTTATTAGAAATTATAAGTATGAGTTAGGAAATAAAAAGTTGAAATATTGAATCTTTAAAAAAAATCTAGTATCTTTCTCTACTATAAAATGGTATCGATCATAAAACCATTTCAGATCTATTTACTAGAAGTACAATTTTTTATAATACCTAATATTTTAACAGAAATGTAGAAGAGAGGAAGCACTGTCTCTTTCATTATATCATCATATAACTTGTTTCTTATTGTATTACCTATATCTACCGAGTGGTAAGGGCATTAACCACGCTGTTTTCTTTTCTCGACTCTCCTACTTTTTCCTACTTACCTCTCTCCTCATTTCCAATATCTATGCTCCAACCACAATAAAAATCTTCGCTCTGTAAATAACCGTCTTTTACAATGTCCTTCTCACCATTCTGACTTTATACATTCTTCATTCTACGTGCAGTCTATACTTTTATGGAATGCGCTCCCTCCGGAAATCAGGATGGCCTCCAGTCGGTATTCGTTTAAAATAAAAGTGAAGGAACATCTCCACAAGAAACTGGCAGAGTCCTCTCACCAGTAATGTGTATATGTATATATATTTATATATTATGTAGTATGTATGAATTTATGTATGTACTCGTATAATATATTTAAGTATTGTTGTGTTATTGTATATATGAGTCATTCTTCAAATAACGTTTCTTTTTAAGTGCACCTGCTTTCTTTTTGTTTCTGCTCCGCCCGAAGGTTGACTGGCAGAGAATGCCTAAGGCATTAAGTCCGCCTCTGTACAATTGAGCATAGAGAATAAAATAAATAAATAAATAGTAAATATTTCGATATATTATTATTAATTATACATTTTATTTTATAATTATTTCTCCCATGCGGCGATTGATGTTAATTTATTATTTAAAGATTGGTTTTGATAATTGCGATGATTATTCAAAGCAAGCGAGCGTTATCAAAATCAGGAAATCTTATAATTTAATGTCGATATCGGTTCAATATGCTTATCCTTGTAGCTTAACACGATTGATTATATGTAATAGGGTATATGCATGTATTTTTTTTATATTTTTAATCGATTGTCTACGTTAGCACATTAACGTAAAAAAAATATCTCTTGAAAAATATCAATATTGACTCATAAATTAAATAAATAAAACTGCCATTAATTTCGTGAAGTTTAAACGCCATCCATTTTGGCGCGCTTCTCCTATGACGTCAGTTTACATAACAACACACTTCTGACACTTCACAATTCAGACGTCGTGTGCATTTGTTTGTTTCTCGGATTTTCAATATTATGAAGTTCATTTACTTATTTAAACATGGAAAAGGACAGGAAACTATTATACAAATACTGTGTTGTACCTATGTGCAAAAATAAAATGAGAAATGCGCCTGTTTAGACCCTAAGAAAACATTGGTGTATCTATGAGAAGAGAAGATGTATCTCCAACGAGTTGTTTATATTGTTGTGAAGATCCCTTTATTGTGAGTACAAAGTTATTATTTTATACAACTACGTACTTGATTTTAAACATAACCTAATTGTAGAAGTTTACCCAAGTGATAAAAATTTGCTATACTGTACTTAATATGTTTTCCCAAGATTTCAAATTAAGCGTAGGTACATACATAACTTATTTACAATTCTTCGTATTTAGCCGTGAGTTTCATATATTAATCACTATAATGTCTTGTTTGCAGATTGAACATGATTCAGAGAATTATATTCAATATAAGATAATAGCTTTACAAGAAGGGCAAAAAATTACACCACGATTAAAGAAAGGTGTTGGCCCACATCTATTCCAATGTCAGAAAGATAAGCCATCACGGGAGATAATGGGTGCTATAAAAAGTAAAAGAAAAGCTCTAATTGAAGATGCTTTATCTGAGTCAGCCTTTAACCAACATGACACTCATAAAATTGGTGAATCTTCACCACATGATTATTATGAATACAACATGAAGTCTCTTACTTGGTCACAGTACAAGAAGTGCAACTAAAATCAATTAATGTTTCATAAGTGCATGTAATTTTGCCTATTTGAAATAAAAACCGTTGACTTTGTAATACTTTATTTAATTTCTTGTACCCCAGACGGTCTTGTTAATTATATCTCTGATGGATATGGTGGCAGAGCAGAACAGATGACATGATAGTAGAAGACTCTGGTTTCCTTGATTACTTACCTACTTCCTAAGAAAGCCATTACAGCAGACAGAGGTTTTAATGGTCTATCATATTTGTTAGGAACCAAGAATTGTACCCTTGTAAGTCTGTATCCAACTCCACCCCAATTACAAAAGATGTTAAGCAATCTAAGCAAATAGCAGCATTATGGATTCATATAGAACATGTTATAAGTAGAATAAGAGAGTTTCATATGTTACTGCCTCATGTGTGTGTTGATCACAACTTGATCCCTGTTATAGACGAAATTATAATAGTGGCTTGTTGATTAATTAATATACAAGATTGTTAATAAAAAAGATTTTTTCTTAAAAAACAAATTTATTTAAATAAAAAAGAAAATATAGCATTGCACCAAAACGGAGTGCATTTATCTAAAATATTTTCACACAACTCCTTGTCATACTCAACTGCATAAACTCTTGAGCATTTGCTGGTTTGCTATGGCCACACTCACTATATAGTGAATGGATAACTTATCTATGTTACTTGGTTCTTTATAATACTTGGTTAGTTGATTATATGTACAACCAAAAGTGTAGCATTCATTTTTAAAAATTGATAAAAATTCATTATAAAACTTTTTATTTGGGTCTGTTCAGCCCCAATACTTCTTTTAGATATTTCCTTAGCTTTGACAAATTTAAGGCTTTTCCCAACTGATGTCAATTTAAACTTTTTCGAATAGCAGTCAACACTTGTTGATGGTGGATCTTTACTGCATCTATGCAACCAGGCTAAGAAGGGAATAGCAGGCTTACAGCCACCTAAAACAAAAAAATATTCTTATTTTATTATTAATATTACCAGCAGAATAAAGGTAAATATATTATATGTAATCTACTAGTTCTTATTACCAGACACAATAGATTTTTATTGTAACAAAATATAATTTTATGTCTCCTGTAATCTTAAACAATCAGAATTTCACTACTTTTGACTGTATATCTCTTACCTATGTGTGTTGCACAATCCTCACACTCCACAGTTATGATGCATCCTTCAGTTTCATTACAAGTAGCTGTAATGTTATAACATTTCTGTCGAACATTATGATCCGTTGTAATACGAGCCTTGACAACGCATAGGTTCTTCTCTCGTTTAACTTGGACATATCCAACTGCTGAATCGCCATACGATTCTCGTTCCGATCTGTCACAAAGAATATGCATGTAAATTATTTAGATTCTCCACTTGAATCATTAAAACAGTCAGTGGGTCTTCGAGTTTAATTGTATGGTAAAAGGATAGCATTATTTTCTATGAAATATAATATCACTGCATACATTATAGGTTATGTTATGTGCTCATCTGATGCATTAAAAATTAACTTAAGCATAAAAAGCAAATGAATATTTGTATTTTGCAATGAAAATTTTACAAATATCTATAACATATTTACCTTGCAGCTTTTACTTCTCTTAGTTCAGCAGACGTAAAATCAGATTTTGATGCAAAATATGTAAGCATCTATTTTCGGAAGATTATCCGACTGTGCTTTCACAAATCCACTTTCAGTCATAGTTGTAACAGTCATAAGAGTACTGTTCTCCAACAAGAAGTCAATAATTATTTAATGCAAAGCAATCATGATAAAACCGAAGAGCAACCATAAAAAAAACTGAAAACAACGCCATGTTCATGTTGATTTTTTTTTTTTTTTTTTTTTTTTCCTTCGCCCTAATCGGGCAGGCTAAGGTCTTAGACCATACCGCCTCGTCTTCAGTGTTCTTGAATAAAAGTAAGGCCAAAGCCTCGTCTTCAGTTACTTCCTTCTTGTTTTAATCAAGTATAAAAAGTTATTGCAGTTATTGCCCCAGTAAAACGGTGGAAATTTTACTGAGTCTTCGATGGAGTTTAGGAGTGAACACAAAAAGTCATGATTTTCAATTGTATACAATTTGCCCACACTCGCACACCTTCATGAACACATAATGGTTAATTATCCACCATAATTACACATTATACTTCGGAGAAACACAAGTTTTGGAAAACAATATAAAATTGACAACGTGCACTTTACATTTTCCCGCCTAAACTCTGTTCATGTTGAGTTGTTGACACTTGATACTTCACCGTGTTGACTTATCACAGTAGTGCTTGACTCGATTCAACTTTATTCGAGTGAAAATTTTAAATAACACATTCAAGTCTGCTCGTATTAGGTTAAATGCGTTGTTTGCTGAACGATATCTACGTTTATATAAACTAGAAACTTAAATCATATCAATAAAAAAACATTTTTTGTTTGATAACATGAGATAAGTAATCGATCTTAGTGATCGAGTTACTCGAGAATCACTCGAGTGGTACCTATTCGATTAAAATTATTAGATGACTTGGGAGCTAAAATCAGTCTCGAGTCACAGCACTTATTCAAGAAATGTGACGTCATGTTTTATTGCCTCCAATAGCGTTACGTTTTGAGATTTTAAATTTCCCTCGCATATTTTCGACTTTTTATTATTTTATTTCTAATATTATCACTGAATTAATTGAAAAAATAAAGGTGTAGGTGTGATTCAGTAGTAATAAGGATTACAAAAAAAAATATTTTACTCATATTTAAATCACATGCATATTCCCTATTGATATTACATAACTTCGGAATCAACTATCCATATAAATCAATAAATGGCGGAAATGATTGGATAATAAAAAAAAATAGAAGTGTATCAACAAGCCTTGATAGTAGTAATTGTTGTTTTTATGGTTATTGAACACCCAAGTGTTAGAGTTTAAACCATCCATGGGTCTCTGTGTCGTGTAGCTTTACACACCATCGAGAGTATGCCTCAGGTGTGCTGGTTTCCTCAAGATGTTTTCCTTCACCATTTTCAAGTTGTAGTTTATGTATTTTATATACCTATTCATGATGAAATACTTCAGTCGATCTAAGTACTTCTAGATAGCTTTCTTTAACAGATGACAGCGATACTGAGAAATACTTCGACGACTAAAACACCTTTATTTAATTTTATTATTTTGTTTGTTTATAAGATAAGTAGTTAATTCAAATTTTAAATATTGGTTAAATAATGATCTAACTGATTGTATTTACCACCTAAATTCAACTGTGGAACGCAATCAATATTGAGTATTGAGTGTAAAGAGAGCCGTTTTCAAGTGATGAACTTGAAAACGGCTACACCAATTTGGCTGATTTTCTTTATGGTGTGTATGTGGTAGACATATGACATCCCGGACTTCTTTTTAAGTGTACTAAAGGCCAATGTTTTGTAGAACATTATATTGACGTATCACTAACCATTACGCCAGCGCACGCGGATAAAGAGGTTCTGAAGCGATTTTTCTTTCGACTTACTTAACAAAAATCATAATTTAAGGCTAGCGGAGAGAAATACCGAATGTTAAATAGCCTATACTATTTCTCATGAATCTGGCTATCAAATACAATATTTTTTTTAATCCGACGTCTTGTTCCAGAGATTTGCGCGTTTAAACAAACAAAAAAGAAACTCTTCCGCTTAACAAAATTAGTATAGATAATAGTGCGGAGAGATATCAGAGATGGGAGTCTTGAGTTCGTACCTGAGACCTCTTACATATTTTTTTATTTTTTTTTTTTTATATAATAGGGGTCAAGCGAGCAGACGGCTCGCCTGATGGTAAGCGATTACCGCCGCCCATGGACACCCGCAACACCAGAGGAGTCACAAGTGCGTTGCCGGCCTTTTAAAAAGGAGTACGCTCTTTTCTTGAAGGTTTGAAGGTCGTATTGGTCCGGAAATACCGCAGGCGACAGTTCATTCCACAGTTTTGTTGTGCGAGGCAGAAAGTTTCTAGAGAAACGCACAGTTGTGGACTGCCAACCATCTAAATGATGGGGATGGAACTGCTGTCGCGTAGAACGATGGCGGAAAGAGGCGGCAGGGATCAGTCCGAACAATTCCTCGGAGCACTCCCCATAGTATAGGCGATAGAAGATGCATAGCGAGGCCACATCTTCACCACCTTCATACAACTTAGGCTACCACTTTACTAGTATCTGTCGAAATAGCGTTTTGTCGAAATATTGTTCTGTCGTCCTGACGGAGCAGCGTTTTGCCGCAGTTGCGTTCTGTCGGAATAAAGATCTGTCGAAGCACTGTGTTGTCGAGCTAAAGTCGTGTCGAGCTAAAGTCGTGTCGAGCTAAAGTCGTGTCGATGCTCAGTTCCGTCGTACGAATGTATAATAATAATAATAATAATAAACCCCCTCTGGGACAGTTCGGCAGACGTTACCTCTTCTCATGAGACTAACGTCAAACCGGAGGGAACATTATACTAGCTTTTTAAGACCAATGATACTAAAACAAAAAATATGTGTCATAAAGTCTACGAGAAGCATACAAAACGCAGGGCAGCTTGTGGCGAGCTGTTGGTGAGTGGCGACACTGCGTTCCTGTGTACCCCAGAGAGTCGGTCAGGGCCTCGTCTCCAGTTTGCCCTCATTGGGTAGCTAGAGTGGAATTCAAGAGTGCCCGCAGGACTCTCAACTCTGTCTTGCCTTAATTGGCCGGCCAGAGAGGGGTCGCTAGAGCTATATGCTCGGGGGTGGAAGTGTTATGTAAGTAATGGCGTAACAACGGGGAAACTCGCTCCGGGTCTTTAAGACCCACGATGGTGAAACCGGGGCCGCTTCTCTTAACACCCCTAGCCGCTCACACCCATGTTTGCCCCTTCTGCCTGTATCAAGGCGGCGTTTCAGGGGCCCATGTAGTGAGTTGGCAAGTCACCGTCTGCCAACACATTTTAATGTTTTAGCATTGAAAGGCAGACGCCGTTTTTAATTCCGGCAACCGAATTTTAAATCTATTCCATATAGCACGACACAGCAATAGACCATTTTTTTATGTAATTTTTCCAAACTCAATAGTTCTACATCTGTCGGGAACTCTCCATGGCTGCATTCCTATAGTGTAATCATGGAGAGTCTCCGGTTGGTGTCCCAACTCAATTTAGATTAAAACTCTCACAGGGGCCTCTGTGTTTGACCTGTGTCTCCAGACAAGCCCTCCAAAGGACCGGGGTTTCTTTCCAATGGAGGAAATGCCGAGAATTTATAGAGATACAAATAATAATAATAAAGCCTTTATTCGGACAATAGTTATACAATTTTGTTTCTTACACTACTGCACTGTTATATATATATTTTACATAATTAAAATAATTCGCGTATTTGGTGCTTCTTTACTTTTTGTAAGTCCGTTTGCCAGGTGGCAAAGGCCTCCTCCAACCTACTCCATTCTGATCTCTCTATGGCTACTCTACTCCATGTTACGCCTGCGACCTGCCTGATATCATCGTCCCATCGTTTTTTGTCTACCTCTTTTCCTTTTACCTTCCCTTGGGTACCATTGTGTAACTACAGTACTAATGTGAATGGTATTAATTTGAAGAGTAACCCCCAAGGTTTGTCAATACAAATAAATAAAATTGAAGTGTCTGTTTGTAATGTCGAAACAATAGTTTTTTTAAGCTCATACAGTTATTTGCACAATACATATGGCTAAAAATCCGTTTCTTTTTGTCTATCTTTATGTTTGTTCCGGCATATCTTCGAAATGGTTGGACTGATTCTGATAAGATTTTAATGGCAGGTAGCTCGCTCTATAAAGAGTAATAACTTAGGCTAATTATAATATAAGTATACGCGGGTGAAACCGTGGGACAGAGCTAGTATATTTTTTTTTGGAAAATCTTTTGGAGAAGTCGGAAATTCAGAAAGTCAAAGATGTTTGTTATTGTTTCACGCAATAACTATATGACGGATTTGGATAAAATTTGGCACACAGATAGTTTATACGTTGGATTAACGCTTAATATACTTTTTATCCTGGCTGGACCCAATTTTGAGGATGGCAGATGAAGTCGCGAGCCGAAGCTAGACCTACATGAAGATTAATTATTTTGGAAAAAAAATGCATTATCTGCTTCGGTATCAGCTATGAATGATTTAAATTTTTCTAATCGATTATAATTATATAATATCTTAATTACTTTGTTTATTATGTCACAACTTTTTGCAATAGAGAAATTAATGAAAATCATATCATCAACACATTCCAATTAGATTTGAAAGTCAAGAAATGCCACGTTCTAAAATGTAGATTCATATGGAGAAGAATGGGCAAGAAACTCCATGGTTACTCATTTAAAATGTTGTGTTACAATAATTTTGGTACATTTATGTAGATCAAAAGACATTATGTGATAACGATGCAGATATAGTTGTACACGTAGGTACAATTTGTAATTTTGATTAAAAAATAAAGTAGACTGCAACTTCAGTAGCTGTCTCACTAGTCTAGTCATTGCAAGCGCGACTGCTGAGCGGGAGGGCCAGAGTTCGGCTCCCGGATTGAGCAAAGTGGTTTTGGGTATCATGCATGTATTACGTAGTAGTGATAGCCTATTGTTATGACCGTTGGACTGACAAGTTAAAGGTTGCAAGTTCGAATCCAAAGCGCACACTACTGATTTTTCGAAGTCTTGTGCGTATTATAAATAAATTATCACTTGCTTATAACGGTGAAGGAAAACATCGAGAGGAAACCAGCACACCTGAGAGATGTTTTCGATGGTGTGTAAAGCCATGTCAGAGACTTACGGGTGGTTTAAACTCTGACGCTAGGTTATTCATCACCCACACGATAAGAAGAAGACTAGTGTTTATGTGAAAGTTTGTGATATGTTTAGATGTTTGTTACTCAATCAAACGGTTCAACGTATTTGGATGAAATTTGGTATAGAGAGAGATTGGCCCCGGTCGTGCAGACGAAATGCAGGCAGTAGCTCGTGACAAAATAAATGAATACAATCAATAAAATTACAAACTAGAGTGAATTTGCTTTATTCGAATATTCGAAATTTCATTTCAAGTCAGCGTAGCTCCATTATCGATGACATAATTAGACCCAGTAATACCCTTCGCCTTATCACCAGCTACGTACATTATCATATCAGCAATCTCATCAGTCTCCGATATTCTTTTCAATGCTATACTACCTTTCAGGATATCTTCATTTATCTCCATACCTCCGAGAATATTTGTGCGGACTGGGCCAGGACTGATTGAATTCACTCGAACACCATGAGGAGCAAGTTCTAAAGCCAAAGATCTACTAAAATGGTTAAGTGCAGCTTTAGATGTTCTGTATGCGATGTAATTAGGTCTTGGTGTACTGGTTCCAGCGATACTTGACACATTTATTATGTTTCCTCTAGTTTTAATGAGGTATGGTACTGCGAAGTAGGTAATGCGGACAAGACCCCGTATATTAGTGTTCATCACTTCGTCGTATGATACCAAGAAATCATCTGACATTATACTTTTTGTTCTAAATATCCCAGCATTGTTGACAATCACGTCCAGTTTATCAAATTTGTCGATTGTTTTCTTGATAATTGAGTCTACTTCTTGATCTTTTGATACGTCTGCTTTGATGGTTAGAGCAGTCGATCCATATTTTTGACAACGCTGAGTGACTGCATTCAATTTCTCTTCGTTTCTGCCAACTATGGCGACTGTGGCACCTTCTTTAGCAAACAGCTCAGCTGTGGTAGCTCCGATGCCGTCACTCCCGCCTGTGATCAGGACCACTTTATTATTAAAACTCATTGTACCAACGACTTTTCAATGAAGAATATGAATGACCACTACGTAGTCAGCCCGATGGTTCATATAATTTATATTTAATGATGCACGGAATGCATAAAATTTAATAATACGAGTACAAACATCTAATAAGATGGTGTTGTCAGTTTGTGGAATTCAAGCAATATTTTATTGGGCAGTAGTGTAACTTTATATTTTATATCCTTACAATTATGATGCTTTCATGCCGTGGCGTATAAATTATATTAGATTTGAGAACCGTGAAAATATTTTGTGCAACGTATTTTGAATAGGGAACCTTGAAAGTGACGCCACAGCTAGATAAGTATCAACATTCTGGCGTGTTCATGGAAAGTCACATTACAATGTTCATAACTTTGAGATTATTTTTGAGATTGGTATTAAAATTTTTAACTTTACTAGTAAAACATTACATAAAAAGGTTTAGCACAACTGGGTTGCTTCAATCCTGATGCACAAATTTATCTAGAGTAGATGTTGATACGGCTAAAAATATTTGAAGAACCTAACTGTAGTGAACCACGTTAAGAGAATTGCATTGATACGCATTGATAAGAATATTGGCACTATTGATAGATGAAATTGCCAAAAAATAATTGAAACTTGGCAGAAGTATATGACATTTTTGAAACCGCTTATGATCTCAAGAATAATGAGCGGTACATCTCCATTTTACCGAAGATGGCGTTATTATGACTCATGTCATAAATAAGCCTATTGCCAACTACCAGGCACAATTTTAACTCCAGTCTGCCCGGAGAACCGACTCCAAGACTTCTCAAGACAAGTCTGTAAATTAGTATAAAATATGTAAGATAAGTTTCAAACCATTGTATATATAGTAAATTAATCAGGGTGCTTTTATATTTCAATTTAGTATGTCCTTCTGTGATTGTCCGTGGTTTCTTCTGGTTCTATCGTAAAACCAGCGCTGGAATAATTACTATTACAGCTGAGTTGCCCGCGTCCATAGGAGTGCACCTTTAAAATGGAATCCCTACACAACACAACTCTGGTGGGAGGCTTCGACCGCGGCTGGTTACCACCCACCGGACGAAGCGATGCCGTGAAGCAACCTAGTCGTGTTTCGGGATGTAGTCCGGTGCAACCGTTGTGGGAGACGGGTCTGGGCAGTTGCATCAACACCCCAACAATCGTTCTCCCAAAATCTATCCACTCTACTTAAGTGTGAATAGATTTATTCTGGATATACGAGCTCCATCCTCGGCCACACCATCACTGACCATCAGGCGAGTTGGTGGCCAAACATAGACCCATTTTTGAATAAATAAAAAAACCAGATGATGATGTTTCTATTGTTTTATTCTACCTCTTATTTTGTTATATCTGTGCAATTCCAGAATGAATTATTTCTTTCTATCTATCGAAACCAAAGAGACACTTTTTTTTTACAATATGGTATATTGGTTTCCTGGTAAATATAGTCTATAAAGCAAAATCATTGTTGTGTTACACAATTCTCTCTTATCAAAAACTGTTTACATTTTTATGGCCATAATATTAATGAAGTGTTAATTTTATCGCACAGTTTTATTAAGTTCTAGTCATGTTTCTAACGATAGATGATAACGATGATGTCATTCAAGTTAATTTAGGTTACAACGATATTGTTTCTAACGGTAAAATGAGTTATATGTAAAACAATAGTACAGATAAAAGGTCGAGCATAAGTGTCCCACTGCAGGGCAAGGGTCTCTTCTCGTATAGAGAAGGTACGAGCATTGATGGCCATGCTAACTCAGTGTGCATGATAAGCGAACTATAAAGTTATATATTTATGTGGAAAGAAAAAATACGAATTTGAACTTGCGCCTCTCGGATAACACTTCGGTTTTCTCACGATGTTTTACTTTCAGTCTGTGATTTCTTAGAGTAATTAAGAAATTACATATGCTATTGGACTGTGGCTTCAAAGGTAGGTCCATAACCACTCCGTCATAGGTAAAACAGTACGGACACGACGTAGAAAAAGGACCAGATACAAGGAAAAATATTTATTTTTAATAATAAGGAGTAAAACGCATCCGTCAAAATATTTGCTGGATTTCATTATTCGAGTAAAATAATATTCACTGATTCAGATCACAACAATGAAGCACCGTTATCTACAATATAGTTAGATCCGGTAGCACCCTTCGCCTTATCGCTGGCTACATACACTATCATATTAGCAATCTCACCAACCTCCGATATTCTACGCAGAGCCGTTTTCTCTATCAGCATATCTGCTTTCACTTTCATGCCTGCAAAAATATCAGTGTAAACCGGACCAGGACTGACTGAATTTACTCTAACTCCATGGGGAGCGAGTTCTAAGGCCACAGATCTTGTAAAATGGTTCAATGCAGCCTTTGACGTCCTGTAGGCAATGTTATTAGGTCTCATGGTAGTTGTACCAGCTATACTTGATACGTTGACTATGTTCCCTTTAGTTTCAATGATGTGGGGTACAGCGAAGTGGGTGATGCGGACAGGGCCCCTTATATTGATATTCATCACCTCATCGTAAGATTCTAAGAACTTCTCAGTTGAAATACCTGCTTCTCTCAATATTCCAGCATTGTTGACAAGGACATCCAATTTCCCAAATTTGTCGATTGTCTTTTTGACAATTAAATCTACTTCATGGTCTTTGGATATATCTGCTTTGATAGTTAGTGCAGTTGATCCGTATTCTTGGCATCGTTGAGCGACTGCGTTCAATTTTTCTTGGCTTCTGCCCACTATGGCGATTGTGGCACCTTTTTTAGCGAAGAGTTCCGCTGTAGCAGCACCTATGCCAGCGCTCCCGCCAGTGATAAGGACCACTTTATTCTTAAAACTCATTGTGTTCACGTCTGCTCTGTTACAGCTGTGGATTGGCACTGCGACGATTGTATCTGTTTATTTATGTATAAGTGCATTACATAATACATACTGCTGTTAATAGATGTGTTGACACTTCAAGAAAGATTGTGCTATCAGTTTGCATAGTGGAAATAATATTTTGGTTTATATATTTTTTAACTTTACTGGTTTTTCAACATTGATATGAGTCTATCGTGTTATAAATTATGTCAATCTACCAATGTCAGGGCTATGTCATAAATCCTTATCAAGGTCTATATAGCACAGAGAATAGAAAACCATAATTTTGTACCATAGATATATTTACTAAGATTTGTACACTTTTCTATATTATATATCTATAATGTATTTAGTATATAAAGATGGATGCTATACAGTTGTATAAACAGATTAAACTAATAATTATAATGTTACGATCATCACCCCCCAATGCCCTTATCCCAATTTATTTGGGGTTGGCGCAGCATATATAATAATAATAATAATAACCTTATCAAGTCGATTAAGAAGATACAAAGAAACTGAACATCTTATCAAGTCGATTAAGAAGATACAAAGAAACAACACTTAGAAAAACACAGAACAAACAATTTTACAGCAATGAAAAACTATTTTACAGAAAGCTTACACAACAACATAATGCCTCACCAGAAAACAACACAACTTTACCTACCCCTGAATCTTTACATACATTTTGGTCAAATATTTGGGCTAACCCCATTGAACACGAGCACAACCAATGGATTGAGGAAGATAGAGAGAGATTGAAGGATATACCGGAAATGGAATTTGAAGAAATCCATTTAGATCTCCTAAGAACCGTAATATTGAGAACACACAACTGGAAAGCTCCAGGGTCTGACAACATACACAATTTTTGGTATAAGAAATTCACATGCACTCACACACTGTTACTCAATCACATTCCAATCCAAATATATTTCATTTAATAAGAAACTAAAATTATTTTTAATGCAAAAATCCTTTTACTCCATTTCCGAATACTTCGATTATAATATTCACATTATATTTAAAAAATAAATCAATTTTAGTAATAATAAAACAATCTCATTAAACCCCTAAATTAAGTGTAATGTTTTGACAAATACAGATAAAAATTATACTAAATAGTTCTAACACACTAAAATAACCAACCTTTTCAACTATACCTACTTCTGGTCTCCATCACGATACAATTAAGATTGTTGAGTAAGCAGTGAAATATATAAAATAAAGAACTATTAAATATTTATTTGTAACTACATTTTTCTACACCTAGATATTAGATTTACCTATTCATCATTATTGTATAACTTCATTTAATATGCATGCCCAACAATGTATTGACATTATGTTGCTATACCCTTACTGGGTTTCATGTTGTACCTTAATATAAAATGTAACACCTGTTTCTAACTAACACATGAATGCAATAAATTACTTGAAACTTGAAACATTAACGCATTCATCCACTCACCTGATAGTATGCCACTCTACATCACACAGGGTATAACATACATGCTACCGAAAGATTCATCAGACTCAGCGAACCCTGCTAAATATCGCCCAATTACTTGCCTACAGAACATTTATAAAATTATTACATCATGTTTAAGTGAATCCATATACAAACACACTCTTGAACACCACATCTTAGCTGAGGAACAGAAAGGCTGTCGGAAACATAGTCAGGGATGTAAAGAACAACTCACGATCGACGCCGTAGCTTCGAAGCAAGCAATTAGTCAAAAACGCAACATCCATACTATGTATATCGACTATAAAAAAGCTTTTGACTCTGTACCACACTCTTGGTTAATATATATTTTGAAACATTATAAAATTAATTCTGCTATCACCTGTTTTTTGGAAAAGATAATGTTAAACTGGAACACAAAACTTAAAATATGCAACTCTGACGAAAATTCCGAAACCGATTTCATCCCGATAAAAAGAGGTATATTCCAGGGTGATGCCTTGAGTCCCCTTTGGTTTTGCCTTGCACTTAATCCACTATCCAACATGCTCAACAAAAATAACATAGGATACAAAATTAAACACGACAAACAACAAACAAATCTCACTCATCTCATGTATATGGATGACATCAAACTTTTTGGAAGCACGCTACACGAAATACACACACTTGCCGACGTCACTCAGACATTTTCAAACGACATTCGCATGGAATTTGGAATAGATAAAATTCAGTCTGTTAACAAAGGAATAGTAGAACCCGCCTCATATGAATTAGCTAATCATGATGTTATAGACGCCGTAGACCCAGTGGAAGGTTATAAATACCTAGGATATCACCAGTCACAGGAAATTCACCACAAAGATACAAAAAAGATTTTACAACAAAAGTTTAAAAACAGATTACACAAAATACTACACACTCATCTTAACGCACGAAACTCCATTAAAGCCATCAACACCTACGCTATACCCATACTCACTTACTCATTTGGAATCATCCGCTGGACACAAACAGAGCTAAAGAACCTACAAAGAATAATTAATACTACAATGACTAAGCACAGGAAACACCACCCAAGAGCTTGCATTCAGAGATTAACCTTACCAAAACAAGAGGGCGGCAGAGGACTCATTGACATAACAAACTTACACAACAAACAAATCATATTACTCAGAAAGTTTTTTCATGACCACTCACAACAATCAACACTACACACTCTGTTGCGGATCACACCAAACAAATAAATATAAACACAAAACAACAAAAAATTGACACATGGACACAAAAATCACTCCATGGTCGTCATCACCTCAACTTGAGCTACTCAAATGTTGACAAGATAGCGTCAAACGCATGGTTAAAGCGAGGTGAACTGTTTCCCGAAACAGAAGGATTTATGCTAGCGATTCAAGACCAGGTTATAGACACCAAAAACTACAGGAAGTACATCATCCGTGACAGCAGTCTTAGTAGTGATCACTGCCGTCAATGTCATAAACAACCTGAAACAATCCAACACATCACAGGCGCATGCTCATCTATCACACAAACAGATTATAAACACAGACACGACCAGGTAGCAGCAATTATACACCAGACACTCGCACACAAACACAAACTCATTACAGAAAAAACACCATACTATAAATACACACCTCAAATCATACTAGACTCACCTGATTACAAAATGTACTGGGATAGAACTATACTAACTGACAAAACTATACACCATAACCGACCAGACATCACCCTACATGACAAGCAAAATAAAATTGTATACCTGATAGATATAGCAATTCCCAACACACACAACCTAACATCCACACACACAAACAAACTCTCAAAGTACACAGACTTGACAATTGAATTAAAAACCCAATGGAGAGTAAAAACAGTCAAGACCATACCCATCATAATATCCAGCACCGGCGTTATACCCAAAACACTTCATACAAGCCTTAAAACATTAAATCTTCATCCACTCACATTTGTACTCCTACAGAAAGCAGTCATACTGAACACATGCAGAATCGTCAGAAAGTTTCTGTCGATAGACTAAATACTCAGTACCGTCATAGTTGTTTGGCCAAAAGCCCGCAATTTTGACGTAGTTCCCCAGAAATGGGAGAGATTAAAATTTAAACACAATATAATAATAATAATATTCCACAACTATCACACAACGCCGTCTAGTCTCAAGCTAAGCAGAGCTTGTGTTATGAGTACTAGACAACTGATAAACATACTTATATATTTCTAAATGCATACATATTATAGATAAATTACACCCAGACACAGAACAAATGATCGTGCTCATCACACAAACATTTGTCCTGGGTGAGAATCGAACCCACGACCTCCGGCATAGCAGTCAGGGCTACTAACCACTAGACCAACAGGTCAGTATATCTACCTGGCATGTTGCTAAAGTTTTGGCTATGTTTTATGACCGGCCGCCTGCCTGACGTCAACCCTCTTTGGGAATACTGTTGTTGGTGGTAACCGCCATCGATACGGTGGAGTGTGCTAGTAGGATAACATCAAGACCTGGCGCATGGATAACATTTGGTGTGACATAGCTAAATAAAAGGAGACCGTATCGGTGACGGTTACCACCAACAACAGTATTCCCAAAGAGGGTTGACGTCAGGCAGGCGGCCGGTCATAAAACATAGCCAAAACTTTAGCAGCATGCTATATAGGTATATGCTGCGCCGACCCCAAATAGATTGGGATAAGGGCAGGGGGGGATGATGACAGTGTAGTATATTGTTTATGCATTTATATATTTAATAGTACACCACGGACTACCCAAATTCTATTTATCCTAGTTTTTATTGTCCATCACAAGGTTGTCGGTTAGAGATCGCTATTAGCGATAAGACCGCCCTTTGTACCTATAACGTCTTTATACACATTGTCCTGTTTTTGATTGGTGTACAATAAAGAATATTTGTATTGTATTGTATTGTCTATACAAATAATAAGTTATTTTCAAGTAGCAACTATAACTGTCTATCATTATGACATAACCGGTATTATAGAGGCCTGATAAGATTCCTAATGATGTTCACATATTTGCTCTGATAACACCCACGTACCGACTCAGTAACACACATGAACAATAAAAGAATAAACAATTGTCAAAACTAAGATAAATTTATCTCGACATACATAGTTTAAAACAAAATCTCCTGCTACGTCTGTTTGTGCAAGATATTCTCCGTAACACATTTACAGAATTATAAACAACATAGAATTTCACTTCTTAAAAGCAGATTTTGACTGTTTTTCAGTATTTAGTAATTTTTATAAATGTTCTTAGCTACTAAAAAGATAAAATGAACTAAACACAACACTTTTTGACTTCTCTATTACTATTTTTAGGGTTCCGTACCACAAAAGGAAAAAAACTGAACCTTATAGGATCACTTTGTTGCTCGGCTGTCTACCTGTCTGTCCGTCTGTTTGTCAAGACCCTTTATCTCAGCAACGCGTGGAGGTATTGCGTAAAAATTAAAACCATACACTCAAATCTACAAGCCCTTGAAGCTGTTAAAAAATCAAACTTCTAAGTTAACGTAAAAAAAGATACGGCCGTTTATGCCGCGGAAAAACGTATATTTCGACACTCTCAAGGAAATCAAAATTTATAGGGTACTTGTCATTGACCTAGTACTATGAAATTTGACAAGTAATATCGTCTTATACTACAAGTACAGAGATAAATCTAAAAACTATACATTTGTAATTAAACTATAAAAATATAGTCTTTATTTAAAGTACGTCATCAATCATTGAGGATAAGCAACGATGTGAAAGATGATTGGTGACGTATGAAAAAAAAAACAAAATGACTTGATTTCTGAACTATTTATAATATTCCAAGATAAATCTTTGAAAAGCATTAGCGCATGCTTAGCGAACTCTAAAGTTACAATATTAAATGGTAAAAGAACACGGTCGCGAACAGGATTCGAACCTGCGCCTCTCGGATAATTACTCCAGGCGCTCTGACCACTAAGCCATCTCGACCTCTGCTCACCACCGCGAATTCTTCTTCCATATTTTAACACGCCTTATGGCGACGTCATTGCAATCAATTCAGTACCTATACAGTTGACCGAACCGACACGACCAACTTTGCAGCTAATACATTATTTTTTATAATATGTACATACAAATTTGTACGGAACCCTAGGTGGGCGAGTCCGTCTTGCACTTTTCCGGTTTTTTTAACCTTACTAGCCCTGTCACAGCGGGCGCGTCAGGCGATGGAATTGGGTAGCTCGTCGCCCGACCAGCACCAGGCCCGAGTCGGCGGTGCACCGCGCTTTCGAATGTGCAGCCTAACTGTGGCCGGCCTGCACAAATGATGGGGTTCGTCGATACTCAATACATTCGAACGGACCAGAACCTGCTGGGATCACGGTTAATGCAGCTGCGATCCTGGGATCCCGATAAAGCTTAGAGGGGGACTGTGTGGTTTTTAGACGGTAAGAGTCCGACACAGCGTCCATGATGTATTTTCATTAAAAAGCCTTTGGGTTCTGACGATGACCCGTTCCTGAAGAGGCGGATCCGTCAGCTGTGATAACTTGAATCTTGAACTGTAACGTAAAAATTACAAAGACAGACAAAGTTACTTTCGCATTTAGAACAGCTAGCTGGTGCCCGCGACTCGTCTGCGTGACAAAAGGTAGCTATGTCCTTCTCCAAGGTCCAGTCTATCTCCTTGCCAAATTTCATTACGATCCGTTCAGCCGTTTAGTCGTGAAAAGGTAACAAACAAATAAACAAACAAACTGCATTTAATTTTAATTTATAATATTATTTATGATGAATGAAAATGTCATACCTTTGAAAACCCAATAACACTGTAAAATTTTTACCTACACTGCTTCGTTGGTCAAATGGTCGCTAGGGCGACTGCTGAGCGTGAGGTCCTGAGTCCGATTCCCCGGTTGGGCAGTGTTATTGAGTTTTTCTGTTCGGAAATTCTTAGTAGCAGCCCGGAGGTTGGAATTGTGCCCGGTTAATGACAATATTTTATTGAGTTTCTTGCCGGTTCTTCTCCATAAGATCAACGCCTTGGAACCGTACAACTGGCTTTGACTTTTCATAAGTACTCTGTACATACTCTGGTCTTTTTGAAATCAAATTATTTGACTTTGCAATAGGCTCACCCCCTATTTAAATGGGATTCAATAACGGCACCGATGAAATGGCGTTGTACAAACACAACACAATCCTCCAGACCGTATTTCGGTCACGGCAGCGTATCTCCCAGAAGATTAGCCAACCAAATACGCGGGTACGCAGGAGATGTTATAGTGCACAAGCGTATGCGCAAACACAAGTGCACTCTCTCTTCCATCACACTTATAGTCCGATGGGATGGCAATCCAACACGACTGGAGAGAGATGAGGCGCGGGACCGTCGGCTTTACGTGCTTTCCGAAGCACGGGGGCGTCACACCACCAACTTCCTAACTCCGGGCTGCTACTGCGAATTTACTAACAGAAAAAACCCAATAATAGTTTGCGGGACCTGGGCATCGAATCCAGATTCTCACGCTCGGCAGCCGCGCTTGAACAACGAGGCAGAGTTTGTACAACTGTGGACACCTCTGCCTACTTCCTTGGGGACACATCCGCGAAGCTATGTTATGTTGTTAATGACACATTTTATCTAAGTCATTCTTGGTGCACGAAACGAAGTCAGCTTACCCTCTCACAAGCAAGGCGTGATGGCACACATGAAGGATAGTATGCAGAAGCTCTTTAATTACACCGAGTGACAGGAGCACTGAATTTATAGTCAAAAGTCCCTTGTTCAAACTCGACCGGGTTCCGCTGAAGATCGATAAATTGTAGCTTAATGCATTAACGTACGATACGCCCGTTTTTGACAAACAGGAAAGCAGAGAAGTATGTATACATTCACAGACCATTTCAAAACACAAATTAGACAAATTTAAAAGGAATCAAATAAAAATGTAGTTTCGTATGCTATATTTAGTTTTTGTTTTTATTGCACATGGAGAAAAACGGTTTAAATATAAAAGGAAAATAATTATAATAAAATAACTTTTAATCGCGTGTTTTTTTTTTTGTGTTGTCCTCCGACCACGAACGCTGCAAAGTGTTCGAAACGTCAGGAAAAACAAAAAAAAAAAAACAATAGTACACGCGATTAATACAGTTAAAAGTTGTTTTATTATAACGTGTAGTGACGGCGAAAACCTAAGATATTACTATAGCAAAACAATTTATAACATAGTAAATAAATGCATAATTGGTGGCCTTATCGTATTTCCGCGATCTCTTACAGGCCACCTTAAGATGATTATATTATATATTATAAATTTACCTTTTTTGTGTAGTTGTTGGTATACCTACACATTATATACTATACAAAAGGTTGTCAAAGCGTCGTCGGGCAGTACTATCGGGTTTTTCGAAAATTCTCATAGCAGCCCGGAGGTTGGAAATGCGCCCGGTTGGTGGCAATAAGGTCACCAACTATTACGTGGGACAATGTGGGTGTACACCTCTGCCACACGTTCGGGGAATACAGGCGTGATACTATGTTGTTATCTTTATAATAAAACAACTTTTAACCGGATTAATCGCGTGTATTACACTTTGCAGCGTTCGTGGTCGCAGGAGGACTGCTGCGACCACGAACGCTGCAAAGTGTTCGAAACGTCAGGAAAAACAAAAAACCAATAATACACGCAATTAATCCGGTTAAAAGTTGTTTTATTATAATGTGTAGTGATCGCGCAAACCTAAGATATTACTATTTTGTTATCTTTAAATATATATATAGTATATAATAAAGTAATAAATATATGAATAATAATTTTTTGTTTAACGGTTATTACTCACGCGCATTCTTCGGGATTGCCCGACTAGTTTCTAACTCGAACGGAGCCCTTATTCATGAGCTGAGCCTGCGGCGATGTCGCCAGTCAAACTATTAAACAATAATGAATATGAAAGAAGTTATTATACAAAAATATATGATAATTTAATAATAGGTTAGAAAACTTAATTGTATAAAATATATCTTCCTGATGCGATCATGAAGTTTGACCTCACCCACAGAGAGCTTGCAAATAGTCTATCTTCTGCAAAAGAAAATAAAACATCCAGCATTAATCACGTGAAGGACTTAACTGAGACAAATCAACAAGCAGCGTGCGAGGGAGCAGTGAAGAATGATAGAAAATGAACACGTCAGGGAAAGGCCGATAGCACCTATCAATAATAATTAGGTTGATGGCTTGATATAGGTACTCGCACGGACCTTAAAAAAATAAGCGTTGCGTACGCCATGTGAGAAGTATGCCTAGTCATTAAATTTCGCTTGTCATACACGAGCTAAACGTATACAAATACTTAAAACTCATCCACTCGGCGCCAGTACGCTGAGTGTGTCAGATCCGTGGGTACTAGCTACTTCTATTTTCTACACAATTGCCCAAAAAAAGGAATTAATTTGTTTTTGGGTTCATCTATTTATGCGCAAATGTTTTATTTTTATAAAAAAGTGAATATACCTTTGGCCACTAACTCGCCTGATGGTAAGCGATGGTGTGGCCGACGATGGAGCAGGTAGATCCAGAATAAATCTATTCACTTTAAGTAGAGTGAGTGGGTAGAAAGCGAACCGAAAGCAATTGAACAGACTCGGAAATCGAACCCTTACGCTCACCAGTTGTACTTATAAAGCGACGTAGTCAGTGTTACTGATACGCACATTATAATTTGATTTAATTGATTATAAAGAGTTTTTGGTGTAGATATAATCTGAGTTTGAAATTGGGACTTGCCAGTCCAACGGTTTTAAGGCACCACAAGGCTATAACTGCTCTCTTTAGAAAGGCACACATATAGTTTATGACCTGGATTAACCTTTCCACCGTTGATAGGTATGTAACTTTTTTAATCACACCTACCAATATTTGAAATTGTAAATTAACTACTTATCTGCCTGTTGAGTCGTCAATACTACAAAAAATTTAAATATTTGTGTTATCTAGTACAGTTTTGTACGTTTGAGAGTAAAGAGTGAGAGAGAATAAGTAGGAGATTAATTGTTATGAAAGTTTTATTAATTATAATGAAATTACATTTGTATTATTATTATTCGTGATATTTTAACTAAATTCTTTTATTTTACATTAGTGATATGTAAATTAATATTAGAATCTGAGAACAATAACTATAAGATCTATTTATAATTTATTCTAAAACAATACAGTTAATTTCGTAATTGCAATAATGACAAATTATAAATTAATATTCTATGCAGGCAATTAATTTTTTTTTGGTTTTGGCAAAGTTGGAATATGACATTATTGTTAAAAATAAGACCATGTAAAACTATTTATTATTATTTATTATATATATTTATTATAATGTGTAGTTATCGCTATGTTAAACAAATATGTTTCTTAATCAAATTTTTTAAACTTTGCCCCATACTTGGAATTTCTTCTTGTATTGTGGGTGTGTTTATATTATAATTTCACATGCACACTATTTATATTTTATTTCAGTCTAGATTAATACAATCTAGAACATAAAAAGCTGAATCCCACCATTTATACTAGTAAAGGACGGTTCGACTAGATTCCAAATGAGAAAAGTTTGAACGAAATCCACTGTTGACGAGTCAATATTAACTAGGGAACTGCAATTTTATATTTTTCTATCCACAAAATTGATAGTCTAAAAACATAGACCTTAATTCTTGAGCATTAAGGGTGATGGTCAAGATTGTTGCATTTCGTAGTGCATTTGGTAAGTTGGCGCTATCTCAGCTTTCCGATGAAGTTTTTTCTATTAAGGACTGTTGCAATGGAATACTTATATTCTGCCAACGATATCTGGTTTTTTGATTTATTTATTGCAGTTGAACTTTAAGTCTATAAATTAAATGCAATTAAATAAATAGTTATACAAACTGATTGTCTCTATGATCTAGTGGTCGTAAGCGTGCTTGCTCAGCGTAAGACTATTTAATAGGTAGTGAAGCCATTGTTTATTGTTAAACAATTTCGTTTTCAATTTCACCACTAGACTATTAAGGTAATATTTACTAAATTAATTAATTTTTAACAAAAAACAGAAACCGCTTTCAAAAATCTAATACACTAAAAAGTTAAAAATAATATCAAAATTTGCTTATAATAAAATAAATTTAAAGGAACAATATATAATAATAATCTGTTATTTTTGGAGTCGGTGCCTGTTCTTGGAGAGGGTTATTGTTTTCCTCTTGTTAGTCACTTATGTTCGTTGCGCTGTGGTTATGTTACCAGCCTTTGTATCTGGTTGTAAACCCAACATACATCAGGCACCGACTCCACAATTAACAGATTATTATTATATATTGTTCCTTTAAATTTATTTTATTATAAGCAAATTTTGATATTATTTTGAACTTTTTAGTGTAGTACGTTTTTGAACACGGTTATATTTTTTTATAAATATTAATTAATTTAGTAAATATTACCTTATTAGTCTAGTGGTGAAATTGAAAACGGAATTGTTTAACAATAAACAATGGGTTCACTACCTATTAAATAGCCAGCTACCCAAACCAGAAGACGCAAAGACATAGTGGCTCACTCTTCTAAGATAAGGACAGTGTTTGCTCGACGGCAATACATGACTCAGTCAACCTTTATCTATAATAAACTAAACCTTAATCTAGACATATATCCATTACTGCTATTTAAATGTAAAAAAACATTAATAGAATGGTTAAAAACTTTAACAACAATCTACTACTACTTCTACATAAACAAAGAGCTGCTTATAATTTAGGATTTCTTTTTATTATTTGTATTCAATTTTCTATTATTCTCATCATTGTTAAGTAAATATATAAGGGAAGAAGCGAGACAGCCCCAACACAAGTGCTTTATGTAACTTACTGGGGCTACCTCAATTTATGTAAGCTCACAATGTATGAGTTGAAAAACAAATGTTTTTGTATCTTTTTTTTTGTATTTTTGTATATTTTACTGAATTTGAAATTAATTAATTTGACTGAATCGTCAAAATCGGTTCATAAACGACTAAGTTATCCGCTTACATACATAAAAAATATGGAAGAATTGAGGAACCTCCTTTTTTAAAGTTTTCTAAAAATAATACTCGTATATAGTAGATATGAATGGTCAGAATTTAGGTGTAAATAAATCAGTTACACAATGACTTTTATTATTATAATAAGTAATACGTGAAGCAAAAACTTTGTACCTCTTTTTACGAAAATAACATATATTGTTTTAAATTTTATATGGAGAAGGAGTGATGTAAGCTAATATTTTAATTTAATATGCGTTAGAAATACATTAAATAATAAATAAAAACACACTACAATATGCGTTTGACACGCACTCATGTTAACAATAGAAATCTTTGACAATAACCATAATAAAGTTCAAATTTAACTTTTAATTGTATATTCTCAATTTCGACCAGTGGGCAACCATTAGTTATATTAATAACATGTAAACACAGATTATAAAAAAAATATTAAAATAAATACAGAATTAGATGCTGGGTTAATAAAATTGTGAAACATGACGTTTAAAATTTTATGTAATATATTAATGTAATGTTTAAATTTTAACAATAATTAATCTAGCAGGGTTCATGTTTGAGACTTGAACATTGTGTAACATTTTCAGACAACATGAATGCAATAAATAAATAAATCTTTCACGTCATGGATCTTACAATATCTATCTAAACCCCATTACCTTACAGCTTACAGCATCCAAATTTACAAACAGTTTAGCTGAGGCCTTATTGAAAGCGTTATTGCCCTTTGTCTCCGGATCACGGCGGCACAATACGGCAATATTACTGCTCATTGTTGTGGCTTGACGGCCTGACCGACAGTAACCCATATATTCATCCTATTATGTGATCTTGAATAAAGCGTGTAGTATTATGTGAGGTGACACACGGGCGATTAAGTTGGAGAGCTTACGTTACTTGTTGGGTGTAACTGCTAGGGCAGGGCAAAAAAAAAAGTCTTTGTTGGGAATAAAAAAAAGAAAAAAACATTATGAAAACACCGAAACGAATGCAGCCATAACATAGCATCATGCCTGTATTCCCCGAAGGGGTAGGCAGAGGTGTGCACAGTTGTACACCCACATTTCACCAATGCTATTATTAAGTCCCATGTAATAGGTGGTGAGCCTATTGCCATCAACCGGGCACAGTTCCAAACTCCGGGCTGCTACTGAGAATTTCCTAACAGAAAAACTCAATAACACTTTGCCCGACCCGGGGATCGAACCTGAGACCTCCTGCTCAGCAGTCGCGCTTGGGACCACTAGACCAACGAGGCAGTTGATAGTCAGTTAACCTGAACTTTATGTCTGAAATCGCCATCCCGCAGTGAGCTGGTGATGCATGCTCATGCCTTCTCTGTATGAGAAGAGGCCCGCGCCGTATAGTGGCACAGTTATTAGTTCGTTTGGTATGTATATAGCCTTAGCATGTATAGAAAATCTTTACATTTCTAACGCTATGTTGCCTCATAACCATACGATAGAAGAAGAAAATTGACCAAGTCATAACCTACGCTCGCCATCCTTTATACCCGTGTGTCGCGATCTCTATTCGACAATTAAGATTCCTTAGCTCATTGTAATTACACCTATGCGGGTTTCTTAATGAAGTTAAAGGGAATTAATTATTTTAGGGGGCATAAATTTAATCTGGCCCGACCTTTACTTATGATGGCACAATGCAGACCTTAACTTGATTATTGTATGTTATCTTTCAGCAGTAATCTTGTGTACGCAACGTGGACCCTGTGTAGAAATTAATTTTGGGTTAACATTTTTGAACAGTTTTTTTTTTTGAGAATATTAATTTTTTGTTGTTTATAACTTTGCCTTTATTTTTTTATTTTAAATTTGTTAATTGCTTAATTCTTTAATTTTACACAAATCTCAAACTCAAACTCAACATTTTTATTTCAAATAGGCCATATTACAGGCACTTAAGAAAAGTCAAAGGAAGGTGCACGGTTCCAAGAAGTTGGTCTTAAGGAGAAGAGCCGGCAAGAAACTCCTCTTTTAAAAATATGTGTTCTTTACAATTACAATTTATTAATGTGAGAATAATGCAGGTTAATGTTGAAGAAAAGGCAGAATTTTAGTTATGTTCAAACCCAAAATTATAACCAAAGCTATTACGAGCTGACCAGTCCCAACAGATAGCACCCGTTCACGAGTATGACATCAGCATCGCTGAACTCAACCATTTTGAAGGGAACTGAACGACCCAATAGACAACGCCACCATCAGCAAGACATTTTAGTGAGCATGACAAACCTATAATCCCTGGTCATAGGCTGTTATATGCGAGTACTTCTTTAATGTAAAGATTAACGTTAATGCTCACATTTTACAGAACAGTAGTGAAGCTATAAGACGTAATACAATATACATACTACAATTAAGAAAATTACATTAAATAACTGTTAAAAAAGAAACAGTTAAGTCAAATAACAATTCAGCAAACCAACATTTCGCAAATTTAAACTAGTAGCAGAAGGCAAAACACTGTGGATGTGTTTTTAACAAATTAAGTAAAAGGTTGGTAAGAAATTTTTGTATACAGACAATCATATCACGGTATTAGTATCACTCGCAATCATCTTTTATTATTAGTAGACTAAATATAATTTATTAAAAAAATATCACTCCAAGACTCATAGTATTTTTAAGAACTTGTAATTGGCCATCTACTATCTGTGTATTTGCATTGTCAACTAAATTGCTGTAAGTTATCCATAAATAATAAAATAAAATAAATAAGGTTTGAACCATGCTCTCAGTCGTATTTTTTTATTCGCATAAAAATTATTACTGAAACTAAATTACTTATTATTTATATTTATAACTGCCTTTTTTATTTATAAATGTTTTATTAATAGGCTTGTGTTTGACTGTATTTATTAGTGATTAGTGTTATCTAAGGTAAGGATTTAAAATTAATTTAATATGCAAGAATTTCATGTAGATTATATAAGATGATGGAGCAAGAGGAATAGTTTAGCGACTAAAATTCTCGCAATTTAAAATGTATTTAAATTAATATGTGCTTATAATAATTTTATTTATAATAATTAGTATTATTATTTACTGCTCATGTTTATAAGTGCAAAATGCATATAATCATATCTCAAAACACGATATTTTTACCGACTTCCAAAAAGATAACAAACGTGTAAGTATTTTAATGCACGCATTACGTACCTAACTAACGTGCAGTTGTTGTGTTAATTTGTAAATAGTGTCAATTATGTATTGTTACATTATCGTAATAATAATGATCGTTAATGTACCTTTAAATATACTTCGCAAATTTTAGGAAACCCAAATATTTTCTAAAGTTTGGCTGGCACTGACACCAAAAAAATAATAATTTTATATTATTGTCCTAATAAATCGATTTTATTCTGAATCGTCAATTTTTTTTAAATATTTGTAAGTAAATTGTAGTAAGTAAATAACTCAATTTTTTTTTTACTTTTTATTGCATTTTTATACAGCAGAAATATTATTGGAGCCGGTTCTTTTTTTGTTAAAAATTATGTAATGTCATATGAAAATAGTCCACACACACATATACGCACACACACATACTTCCTATTTACAATTGTCGTTTGTGTGGGATAACAAATAGGTGTATGTGTGCGGTTGATTTTTATTCATTTGCCCGCTGTCCGGAGATCGTCCGAGACATATTGGTGGGTCCGACGAGGAAATTGCATTCTCTGTTGACCCCCCCTCGATAATTTGTTTGGTTGTGTTGTAGAAAATGGTGGCGAATTTAATTCTGTGGACAGTTCCTGGATATTTTGTAGCTGCATCTCGTAGTTTCATCAAAATCCGTCCAGTAGTTTCTGCGTGTTGATTAACAAACATCCAAATTCATCCAAACCAACATAAAAATTTCATAAATCACATTTATATTAACAACTAGCTGGTGCTCGTCCTAAACTTGACATTAATAATAACAATTCGAGCCTGTGACTTTGTTAGCGTGACACAAAGTCCAAACTACATTTACACAAAAAAGTATCAAAATTGGTGCAGCGGTTTCGGCGTAAAGACGTAATAAATAGACAGTCAGTTACTTGCTCATTTATAATATTTGTTTCGATAGGAATGGTGACTGGATACTATTTTTATTAAATGTGTTTGTGATTTCGGAGTTTAGCATGTTTCTCAGTAGATGGCAATTGGCGCACCACCATATGTTATTAAATAACGGCACTGGTGAAATGTGGGTGTCAAACTGCGTACAACTCTGCCTACCCCTTCGGGAAATACAGGCGTGATTCAACGTTCTGTAATGGCTCTGATTATATCATGGCTTTACACACAATCGAGAACATCTCTTTGAAACTACTAAAATGGTAGTATTTACAGATAATGATTTTTATCACTGTGTCTCTAAAATTAAGAAACTTTCTTCAACTTAGCTAGCCAAATAAAAAATACTTCCAGTAAAACCCAAATTCGATACAAAACTGAAATCTCCCCTCATCATTATCATCTTTTTTAATTTGTCATTCTACCACTTAAGCCTTACATTTTGCGACTGCAATCATTAAAAGATCTCGCCGGGAATTCCCGCGCGACGCTTCTTTGGACAATACTGACAGTTGTCTATGGCGGCGCTTCCCATTCAATTTCCCTGCATCTAGCGCAGTTAATACATTACTTATTCTGCTGCTTCATATCGAAAAATACACTCTATTCTATGCGTAATAGGAATGGGTGAATACGCAATAATAAGTTGGTAAGTGTGCAAAAGAAACTGCTTCCAATGTTGCGATTCGAAAAATGAAAATAAAACGCTATCTGCAATGGTGTTATGAAAGAATGTGTGATTTTGTTTTATGTGGATGTTCATTGTTGAATAGAAGTGAATTGCTTTTAGGTGTATTGTGAAATGTAGTGAGTCTAGATAACTTAGAGAGAAATATTACTGTGTTAATCATTTATTTATTTTTAGTTACCGGAAGAATTTCCTCATAGTGGCTGCAGGCTGCTAAACTTGAGATGGTAGGTTCAATTTTTGGATTAGATGAAGTGTTGGATATTTGTGTCAAGTAATTCTCAACAGCAACCCAGAGCTGGGAATCGTGACCAGATGGAAATAATTTTACCATCTCATGGCATTTAATAACACACATATGGGCGACCCGGTGATCTCCAACCGGATTGATGATCTGGCCTTTCAAAGTTCTAGTGAACTATTCAATCAGTCGCTGACTCCCATCACCACCACAAATTAAAATGTCATCAACCCCATCATCATCATCCCCCTGCCCTTATACCAATTTAATTGGGGTGGCGCAGCAGGTCTCTTTCTTCCATACATCTCGGTAGTCATTACTTTTCCAGCCAAATCATCTTTCACACAATCCATCCATCATTTCCTCGGTTTTCCTCTACTCGTGTAGCCATCCAAATTCATACTCAAAACTTTCCTTGTCATCCTCATTCAACACCATAAAACTCAAAATTTCTTTATTAAAATTGTGGATGCAAATAAATACAATAACTAGCTATTTCCACAACATTTAGTGTAGTCATGCAATTACCTGTGCACCGCCCGTCCGCACGCAAATATATGCACATATGCAAGCGGTGAAAAATTGCAACTTGGGGAGGTGAAACACGTGTAGAGTAGTTGGTGGTAACTATTACCACCAGCACTCACAAACTCAACAGTTACCACCAACTACTCTACACCTGTTTCACCTCCCCATGGTGACTAATAAATTATATATGTCTTTTTCCAGCCTCAATAGTCTAGCGATCGCAAGCGGGGCTGCTGAGCGTGACGTATTGAGTTCGATTTCGCGGTGGAGCAAAGTTTTATTGGGTTTTAGCATTAAACCGGAGTTTGGAATTGTCCCTGTCTGATGGCAAAAGGCTCCACCAAATCCATTCTCTTCGAAAAATACAGGCGTGATTCTATGTTATATTTTTGTTAAATCACAACCTAAAAACAATATCAACATTTTTTATTCTTCCCCAGAAAACCCTAAACAGATCAACGTCAATTCAAAAGATATGTTCTTAAGAATCTTCAATTGGTTCACCATATTGTTGGAGGCAAGGGTCATTCCCCCATTCAGCCGTTATTGCGTGTTATTGAATACATTCCTAAGATTTGGACATGAGATCGGGTTGTTACCTTCACCCTGAAGGGGCGTTTTTATGTTTATTTCGATATAAGTGACGGGCTGTGATTTTTGTGGCGATTCGCCTCTGTTTTTTGTTGTTGCAACGTTTTTTTTATTTTATTTTTATCGATCTACCTTTGGCCTTCAACTCACCTAATGGGAAGCGATATTGTGGCCGAGGATAGAGCACGTATATCCAGATTAAATCTATTCACTTATAGGTAGAGAGGATAGATTTTGGGAGAACGATAGTTGGGGAGTTGATGCAACTGCCCGTGTGAGACGTTCACGACGTTAAACTAAACATTATTAGTTTCTTTAACATAGTATCGGGAGACATATTCATAAACGATTTTATTTTTGTAAATAGTTCCTTTGAAGGCACTTTTACAAGTCATTTTTATGAGCTAGATGGGTCCAGAATTTCCTATCTGACTATCTCTGTATAATTCCGAAACAAACTCAGAGGTCACAGTATTTTTTAAAGTCCAGTCTTAATGGTAATTAACTATGTGAGTGTAACCATGCAGGAATCATCTGGAATGGTCTTTTGAAGAAATAGTCATAGCAGCTTTGAGGTGAGCTGTCCTGTGTGACGGCAGGTATCCATGAGTCGTCGTGAAGCTCAACCATAACTAAGGGAGCTCAACGACCCGTCACAAGACTATACCAGATTGGAGGATATAGGCTATATAAAAGGACTAAAAAACGTGTTGTTTACGGATGGTTTGTAGACAGTCATATAATTTACTGTTTAAGGCGATCACCCACTTCCATTTTTCGGTGATTCCGGACTGGTTTCCAACTTGAACGGAGTCAGTGTAAAGTCTAGTCATGAGCTGAGTCCGTGGCGATGTCGTGAGTTCGGCATCGATTATATAATTATAATCGTTAACAATAAATAAAAAAAAAATGGTGTTTTAATAATTATGTACTTAATAATAACAAGATAAAATATGATGATTTAAGAATGTACGGATTGGAAATTAGCACTTCTAATAGATTTTTTATGGGGGGCTGAGTTGTCCACGGGGGGCTCCTGGCTAAAAAACTGCCGCACAGATCGATCGATCGAGGTTAAGCTGCGCTTGCCGCGGTCGGTCTATGGATGGGTGACCATCCTTACATACCGAGACCCCTCCGTGCCCCGGAGAGCACGTAAAACCGTCGGCCCCGGTTGTCAAATAAAGATCTATGACATCCGTTACGGGTAGTCAGAGGCCGGAAGTCTGACAACCAGTCATACAAAGAGATATCGTGTTACCCAGTTACTGCGTTGTGGAGGTCAGATAGGCAGCCACGTCGCTCCATGTAAAATACTGGTATTAAGCTGCATCCGGTTTGACTGGAAGCCGATACCAATGTAATTGGGAAAAGGCTAGGCAGATATAGTTGTCCGCGTCCGTAGGAGTGCACCCTTAAAATGGAATCCCTACACGCGGCCCATGCGTGGTGCAAAACAGGTAACACAACTCTTGTGGGAGGCTTCGGCTGCGGCTGGTTACCACCCACCGGACGAAGCCATGCCGTGAAGCGACCTAGTCGTGTTTCGGGATGTCGTTCGAGTCAACCTTTGTGGGAGACGGGTCTGGGCAGTTGCATCGACTCCCAGACTATCGTTCTCCCTAAATCTATTCACTCTACTTGCAGTGAATAGATTACTTCTGGATCTTATACAAAAATACTCAGGATTAACCAGAATGTTCTAGAGTAGATTTACCAAAATATAAGTGTTTAAATACTTAATTTTGTACATCGATATTTAGGCACAATATGCTTACACTAGCGACCCGCCCCGGCTTCGCACGGGTGCAATGCTGATACTAAATACACTACAGAAAAACTGTGAACGTTGTATATAAAAACATAGCGGCCCGCTCCGGCTTCGCACGGGTATAAAATATATAGCCTATGTGATTAAAATCGATCCAGTAGTTTTGATTTATTCATTACTGCCCGTGGCCCGCACGCGTTAAATTTGGAGTAAAACAATCCCCCTTTCCCTATACCATGAAGATTTCTGACTTTTCTGTAGACCTTTTTTATAACAAACGCTACGTCCCGCAATTTTTAAATCTGTAATATCTTCGAAAATATTCACTTACATCATACGGTGTAAAGGGCCATATAGATCTATATTAAATGAACAATGTATTCAAGTTATTTAATTGGATAAGGATTAATGCTGTATTGGTTAAAATCGCTTCGAAAATTAGCCATTATTTGTCGTAAAAAGTAAATGACAAAAAAAAGTTATTGTGGGTTATCCATAAGAGATAGACATATACCATCACGGACTTTTCTGTAGACCTTTTCAATGTGTACAATACTTAGTAAATTATTTTGATAAAACTCGTAGGGTTCAGCCTGCGTTTGCAATGTAAGCGGAAAAAATGAAATTATTTACGACATCACATTAGAAACCTCAAAAATAACAGTACTTCTCCACTATTTAATGGATGTTATTATACATATAAACCTTCCTCTTGAATCACTCTATCTATTAAAACAACCGCATCAAAATCCGTTGCGTAGTTTCAAAGATTTAAGCATACAAAGGGACATAGGGACAGAGAAGCGACTTTGTTTTATACTATGTAGTGATGACCTTACAACAATATGCTAACAGGCCTTCTAATTAATTGGAAAGCCACTCCTTCCTCCAATAAAACATATACGGCAATAAAGATTAAAAACAATGCAGAACAAATTACCTGTATGAACTGGCAACACTCACGCGTGATTAAAAAATGGCGCCTGAGGACGCATCATAAATTCTCGAGAGTTATTTTATCAAAAAAAAAAGTAGAAACTGTCGTATTTCCCTCTACGCTCATAAAATATCCTGATGCGGCGAAAATAGAACTGTATGCACACCCGATATTGTTTCTTTGAATTTTAAATATGGAATACTTTAAGCGTTTGCCGCCGAAATTCCTAACCTCTAATTCTTATTGTTTGACAGTAAGGACGATATTGGCGCGAAAGTTGTATCTATCAGCGATGCTGTACATTTGCAATGCATGATACGTTTTGGGGGACGAACAGTATTGGTATTTTAGACAATTTTAACCTTTGCTGTAGACGTGGTCTCTATATTCTTAGTTATAAGGTTGATTTTGTAAATTTGAGGTTATATCTAATTTTGTACGACTGTGATGCTCCCGTTTACGAAGGATGTTTGTAAATATTTTAAAATATGCAAATAAGGTTCTCAGTAAATGTGTCTGATGTTATTGTCGTTCTGTAGATTCATTGAATAATTGTATTTGTTCGCTTCTTATTTGTGTATTTGCCTTTGGGGTGACTTCTTGGAGATCTACATAAACTTGGGTTATAATAACTGCGATATCAGGAGTTATAAATTAATATAACAATTTACTGAAACTTATTTATGTTCAAAGAAATATAAATATTTATTACTTATTTAAAATACTTATTTAATTAATTGTTAATATTCGTATTAATAAAATGCAGTTTAAACAAACTAACATAACATAACATAGCATTACGTCTGTATTCCCGAAGGGGTAGGCAGAGGTATACACATCTGTAAACCCACATTTCACTAATGCTGTTATTAAGTCCCATGTAAATAGGTGGTAAGCCTATATGCCATCAACCGGGCACAATTCCAAACTCCGGGCTGCTACTGAGAATTTCCTAACAGAAAAACTCAATAACACTTTGCCCGACCCGGGAATCGAGACCTCTTGCTCAGCAGTCGCGCTTGGGACCACTAGACCAAAGAGGCAGACAAACTAAGAATCACTAATTTCGAAATAAATCAAGTCTAATTTGGACTCAAACAAATTTTACGTTAAATTAATCTAAACGCCAATTTGCATAACAATTATCAATTAAATCACTCAACAATAAACTGCATTGTATCACTAAATGGCAAAATCCAAGTCAGAACAAAACGCCTTACGAAGTTATCCTAAACTAAATTCTTTTAAAATGATACACCAATAAACACAGGACCAAAAGGAACAGGCACTAGTAAATTCTGAAGCATCCATCATCATCAGAAAAAACAAAAATGGCTCCCGAAGAACTGACAGTGTGGTGCAAAGAAACGACTACTACATAACTTGACGGGTGAGAATTGTGCAAACAAAACCATGTGCATTGGTCCTGGAGTTTTGAAGGTATGGATGTGACATAGATGACTCTATGTCACATCCATACCTATGGGATGTATATACCATACAGGATGAAATTAAATACATTGTCAATATTTTAACCTCGTATTCTACTCACGATACTGTATCATTTAGGCCTAAAATATCGAATAGCAAAATTGGCAAAAAAATAAATAATTAGGACGTGATAAAACTTGATATTAATCTCAATAAAGGCAGAAGTAATAAAAAAAAAATACAAAGCATCACGTCTGTATTCCCCGCAAGGGTAGGCAGAGGTGTACACAGTTGGAGACCCACATATCACCATGCTGTTTTTAAGTACCATGTGAGCCTATTGTCATCTACCGGGTACAATTCCAAACACTGGCTTACAACTGAAAATTCAATAACAATTTTTCCGACCCGGGAATCGAACCCGAGACCTCATGCTCAGCATTCACGCTCACTTAGGATCACTAAACCAACGAGGTAGTTAAACAATTATTAAAAAAGATATCATAATAAATGTTAAAAATAATAATTCAAACTTAAAAAGATTTGTAATGTCTTCAATATTATTCGTTCGGTAGTTAATGTAGTGACTAGTAGTTTATTGTCTACAAAATATTATTATTTACGCTACTACAGGTCTAAATGATACAGTATCATGGGTAGAATGCGATGTTAAAATATCTGCACTGAATTAAATTTTGTAAAACAAAAAACTGTTCACATAAACCACTTAAAGGCATCTATGAAAGGTCAGCATACACGGTTTCAAATAGTTGTTAACTATCGAGGAGAATCGGCAAGAAACTCCATAAAATACTGGGGAGGGCTTCAAGAGAGGTTCATGGCAAAGTAATTGCCGCAACATCATCATACTAGTTGATCATCATTTCATATCGAGACCCCTCCGTGCCTCGTACAGCACGTTAGAGCGACGATCTCGGTTGGTAAATGAAGATGTATGACATTCGTTACGGGTAGATTAAGACTGAAATATAACAACCAGTTTCACTATGAGATATCGTGTTACCCAGCAACTGGGTTGTGGAGGTCACATAGGTAATCATTTTCCTTCACTGTAGCGCTAAATGAGAGTCCTATGTTCATTAGCTGCAACTAAAAATGCTAAATTCTCAATAGCAGCCAAGAGTCAGTAAGGTGACGGTAACGCCGTCGGTACGTCCGTCCGTCGTCCTACGCCTAATCTCTCTCGGGTCTTGTCGGATTGCCGTCCCATCGGAATATGAGAGTGAAGAAAGATAGAGTGCACTATAATATCGCCTGCGTACTTGGCTAATCTCCGTGGAGATAAGCCGCCGTGACTGTACAGTGAATGTAAAGGCTCATATACAGAAATATAAATAAAAAGTCATTAGAAGAGCTAAAGATGCATGATAATGTCGCTGCGCATATGGTCCTACACCACAAGCATTGTACGATCGAATACGTAATATATTTTACTCTGTGAAATTGGTTACACAAGTGTACGTGTACACTTGTGTAACCAATTTTTGTCGAGGCTTAGTGATCAGAGCACCTGGCGTATTTATCCGGGAGACGCAGGTAAGAATCCTGCTCACGACCGTATTCTTTTTCCATTTAATATTATAATTTTATGATTCAGGTGCCTCATCCATGCTTATTAGCAGATTCACAAGATGTACATTACAGCAGCGAGTGGATAGACAAGGCTGCGTCCCCTTGGATTCCGCGGATTATTCTCATAGCTTGCAAAAATGGAAAGGTACGTTTGTCTATCAAAGAAATTGAATTTGGTATGAAACTTAAAGTATAAATTGTTTTTATGATTGACTACCCAGTCGGTCTACTGAGGTCCTGGGTTCAATTCCCATGTTGGGAAAAGTGTTATTGGGTTTTTCTGTTAGGAAATTCTCAATAGCAGCCTGGAATTAGGAAGTTGGTGGTGTGACACCGCTGTGCTTCGGAGCCCGTAAAGCCGTCGGTCCTGCGGCTTATCTCTCTCCGGTCGTGTCGGATTGCTGTCCCACCGGACTATTAGAGTGAAGGGAGAGGGAGTGCACCTGTGTTTGCGCATACACTTGTGCACTATAATATATCCTGCGTACTTGGATGATCTCCGAGGAGATAGGCCACCGTGACCGAAATACGGTCGGGAGGAGTATTATTATTATTATTTATGATTGTTTTTTTGTCATTAAGGTATTTATGGATAATCAAGTATTAGCTGCTTAATTCCGTTTGCTATGGTATTTATTTTTATACATAGATCGTGAATAAATAATTGAGTGTAAGCTGTGACTAACGGGCATGATGTTATTAAGTCCCATACAATAGGCCTATTGCCATCTACCGACACGATGCCAAACTCCGGGATGCAACTGAGAATTTCTTATCAGAAAAACTAAATAATACTTTTCCTGACCCGAGAATCGAACCCAGGGCCTCACGCTCAGCAGCCGCGCTTGTGACCACTAGACCAATAAGGCAGTCTCATTTCCAGTAGATATTTTTATATTCTGCTGTGTTAGGCCTACAAAGTGGCAGTCCAGTTACGTAGGCAGGTGTACTATTACCCTCAGGGATGTGCTTTAATAGGCATTGCATAACGGGGGTTTTGGATTTGATCTCTTAAGAGAACCCAGTGCCCCCCTCCATTTGCTGATGGTGACCACACTCTCCGGTCTTATGCTGAAAGGCTGGGCGCGTTTTTGATGGTTCCCCGTACTTACAAACATACATGGACCCTAAAAACATAACACTCCTATTTATGGGCAGCCGTCTAATAACGACACAAAACTCAGTAATAATTCAAAATTAATTCCCAAGCAAACTCGCACGTCGTAGCCTACACTCGAAAACTAAAATCGACCGAACCCCACCGTGTATAATTACGCCGAATATTTTCGGATACACTCAAAAGCTGGCTCCTCGAGTGTTGGCATATTCAAAAATTTCAATACAAACCGCTACGGTCGGGTTTATGGGACATACGGATTTAAAGATTGTCGTGCATGTTTGATGAAGATTTAATTTGTATATGTAATATGTTAATTGTGACCCCCGAATTCCCCTTAAACTTAAGGGGAAAATCTATAAAACAATTATTAGACCTGCTGTCTTGTATGGTTCAGAATGTTGGCCCACGAAGGGAATGAATGAAAGACAACTACATGCAGCTGAGATGAGAATGTTACGAAGGATGTGTGGTGTGACGCGGATGGATAGAATTAGAAATGAATATATAAGAGGAAGTCTGAATGTGGCACCGGTGACTGAGAAGTTGTGTAGAAATCGTTTAGCATGGTATGGGCATGTGATGCGGAGGGATGAGGGTCATGTGACAAGGAAAGTTTTGAGTATGAATGTAGATGGCTATAAGAGTAGAGGAAGACCGAGGAAGCGATGGATGGGTTGTGTTAAAGATGATATGACTAGAAAAGGGGTGACTGACGATATGACAGCTAATAAAGATGTATGGAACAAGAATACATGCTGCGCCGACCCCAAATAAATTGGGATAAGGGCAGGGGGATGATGATGATGTAATATGTTAATTAGCCCGGTTAGTGGAGTGTGATATTAGGATAACATCAGGACCTGGCGCATGGATAACATTTGGTGTGACATAAAAGGAGACCGTACCACTCCTCATTCTCAAAGAGGGTTAACGTCAGGCAAGCGGCGGGTCATAAAACATAGCCAAAACTTTAGCAGCATGCCAGATATAGGTCTGCTGCGCAGACCCCAAATACATTTGGATAAGGGCAGGGGGATGATAATGATGATGTAAATTCCGTTTAAAATATATCCGTCGAATTAAGAACCTCCTTTCTTGTATTCGGGTGAAAAACCTCTTAAATCATTTGTTTGTTGTTTACAAAAATTATACTAGAGATCTTTTTAGTGATTTGAGAAAAGAATATGGATATCATAAACCCGAAAAAACTAGTTACTTAAGTTTCAAATATCTGCCTAGCCTTTTCCCAATTACATTGGGGCCGGCTGCCAATCAAACCTTAATACCAGTATTTTACATGGAGCGACTGCCTATCTGACCTCCACAACACAGTTACTGGGTAACACGATATCTCGTGGTATGACTGGTTGTCAGACTTTCACGCCTCTGACTACCCGTTACGCCTGTCATAGATCTGAATTTGACAACCGGGACCGACGGCTTAACGAGCTCTCCGAGGCACGGAGGGGTCTCGGTACGAAATTATGGTCACCCATCCACAGACCGACCGCGGCAAACGCAGCTTAACCTTGATCGATCGATCTGTGTGACTGTTACTTAGCCACGAGCCCCTCAATCTTTATTACACCTTCAAAAATGGGACTGGGCACTAAGCTGTTTATGATATATGACAAATGAAGTCTGAATCTGCCTTAGGAATTAATTGCCCCATTCTATTGTCGAACGCAAAACGTTTGGTACGTTCCCAGACATTTTCGTCAACACCCTGATATTTTCGGTAGTCTGTTTTCACTCATGTGCGCGGACACAAATCACGAAAAGCGCAATGAAGCTCTTGCGCATTATAGTAGTAAAAGGGACGAGTTTTCCGGAGCGTTTGGCATCAAGGTCTTGAAGATGGCTACATTCCTCACTGTACTCAGTATTCAATACTCTATATTTATTGCATTTCACGATGTGAGGTGATGAATTCTACTAATTGTATAAATGCGAATGTTTGTGTGGTAGGATGAATGGATGTTTTTTACTCCATCTTGCCATAACTACTGCACGGATTTGGATGAAATTTGGCACACAGATAGTTTATAACCTGGATTAACACATAAGATACTTTTATATCGGTTGGACCTAATTGTGAAGTCCATGTAGACGAAGTTGCAGGCAGAAACTAGTTTTACAATTCGGACCCAGACTCTTGTTGTCATTCTTGATGACAGTGTGTCGCGCATATTATCAACAGTCAGCACTACTCGTGAACGTCGATGCAGGCACTATATCATATTTCTGTTATTACTAAGTAGTTATTTGTATATTACCAACTACCACTAGACCAAATGTCTAGGGGTCCCAAGCGCGACTGCTGAGCATGAGGTCTTGGGTTCGATTCCCAGGTCGGGCAAAGTGTTATTGGATTTTTCTATTACGAAATTCTCAATAGCAGTCCGGAGTTTGGAATTGTGCCCGGTAGATGGCGATAGGCTCACCATCTATTACATGGGACTTCATAACAGCATTGGGTGAAATGTGGGTGTACAATCGTGTACACCTTTGCCTACCCCTTCGGGGAATACAGGCGTGATGCTATGTATGTAAGTATTTGTGTATTAAATATAATATTAACGTGTTTATAATTGAAGTTCCACCCATCATGTTATAAATATAATTTGAATATTTGAAATCTAATCTAATATTATAAATGCGAAAGTAGTTATGTCTGACTGTTTGCTTGTTACGATTTCATATATAAACCGCTGAACAAATTTTGATGAATTTAGTTACAGAGATAGATTGGACCTAGGAGAAGGCCATAGGTTATCCTTTGTCGTGCAGACGAAGTCGCAGGCACCAGATAATATATTATGTTAATCAAACAAAAAAATACAATATCTAGCTACTTCCAGAATAAATCTTTGAAAAACATTAACGCATGCTTAGCGAACTCTAAAGTTATTATATTAAATGGAAAAAGAATACGGTCGTGAGCAGGATTCGAACCTGCGCGTCCCGGATAAATACTCCAGGCGCTCTGACCACTAAGCCATCTCGAATTCGAGGTGGTGAGCAGAGGTCGAGATGGCTTAGTTCTTTTTTCATGTAATACTTTCAGAATATTGAGGGTTAAAGGATCAGAGGAGGGCAATTACCTGTGCACCGCCCGCCCGCTCGTCCGCAAGAATATGAAAAACGCAAGCGTTGAAAATTGCAACTACCACCAAATTCTGCACACGTGTTTCGCAGGAGCTGTTAGATCGTGCAATCTGACCGTCCGACAATTGGACAACGTTCGTAGATATTGTATTAGTTCTAGATATTGTATTTATTTGCATACAATGTCATGAACTGCCGCAAGGTAACGCTAAATCTATTCTTTAATAACCCAAGTAAACCACCCGTATCTATATAGTTTAAATTACTATTGAAACGCAATCGAAATTACTTCCAATAAACCGCTAATGTGTACTTCTAACTAACTTAATATTGAGAGTTAAGTACTACCAAAAATCTTACAACAAAATTTCACACCACCCCACCTTTAAACCACCAACCTTAAGCCACAGTTATAAGGTTTAAAATTACACAGTAAAACTGAAAAAATAACTTTGTAAAGCCTGTAATGAAACATGAAATATTCAGTACAGAGGACGGCGAGTGATTTCTTTCTTCGTATGTCATTCGCTTTGGCTCATAATAGGGTAGTACAATATTAATGTAGGGGTGGCCTAAGAGACGGATAGGTTACATTTGTGTTACGTGTATGCCGATATTTTTATATTTACGGGGCAATTTGAGTTGTGGATGTGGAATAATGGATTAAGATTTTGTGATGTTTTGAGAAAATTTAAAGGAGGGGCTCGTGGCTAAGTAGCAGCCGCACAGATCGAACGATCAATGCTAGGACGCGTTTGCCGTGCTCAGTTTGTGGATGAGTGATCATCATTTCATACCGAGACCCGCCAGTTCCTGGGAGACATTAAGTCATCCGTCCCGGTTGTCAAATTAAGATCTATGACAGCCGTTACGGGTATTCAGAGGCCTTAAAGCCTGACATGCAGTCATACCACGAGATACTGTGTTACCCAGTAACTGGGTTGTGGAGATCAGATAAGCAGTAGATCCATGTAAAAGTCCAGTTGAACCGCTTAATACCAGTAGTATTAAGCTGCATCCGGTTCAACTGGAAGCCGACCACAATGTAATTGGGAAAAGGCTAGGCAGATTACGAGAAAATTTTAAGAAAATTCTGTAATAAATCTTTGGTATAACTTGGATATGTGTGTGGTATGTTGTTTTTAACTAATTTATACTCCAAGGTTACTTCAAAAACCTCAGTTATTTTCTACAAACAATTGCGAGTAATTTTACAAACATTTTCAAAAAATACCAATCAGAATTTGATTTATTATTTGTTTAACATTTCGAAGTAAAGATTTTAAATCAGTAATGTAGTAAGCAATATTTTGTTATTAAGATATAATAAGTTTCGGCTGCATCTAATAGTGCGTATAACAGTGGGAGAGACTTTAGGTCCCGCTCCTTATCAAAATATAAATGTTTAAAACTGATAAGGAAAACGAACTTCTTCTAAATTAAAGTTCTATTTTTGTGGGTACAATAATACGATCTCTCGGAACTCAGCAGTAGTGATAGCCTAGTGGTATGACAGTTGATCTGAAAAGTTAAAGGTCGCAAGTTCGAATCCAAGGCGCACACCACTGTTTTTTCAAGTCATGTGCGTAATTTAAAATAATTATCACTAATCAATTAATGTTCACCGGTTACTACTCACGTGCATTTTTCGGGATTGCCCGACTAGTTTCGAACTCGAACGGAGCCCTTAATTATCACTTGCTTAAAACTGTGAAGGAAAACATCGTGAGGAAATCAGCACACCGGGGAGATGTTGTTGATGGTATGTAAAGCCATGTTAGAGAGCTACGGGTGGTTTAAACTCTGACACTAGGTTGTTCATTAACCACACGATAAGAAGAAGAAGAATACGATCTCGAGCTAGTTTTGAACCAGCTACCTTATATTATGTTCTCCAAATTTTCTGCCAACTAACCTATTGCGTCCACAATCAAATATTTCTTTCACCTTTTTAATACGTCATCGATATATATTTTATTTCTACAGCGTCACTGAACCGATATGACGACTAACTTTCAATGAAGTACCTACAGAGGTACTTAAGGTATAAGATAATTGCATCTGTATGCAATTACCCTAAGAAAGTCTAGTTATTTTTTTAGGGTAATTGCATCTGTATGCTATACCTTAAGAAAGTCCTTAAGTTACATTAAAAAAAAAAATATATACAATTATGTAGTTTAAGTAGACAGGTAATAGCGCAAAATAATTAGCAACTGAAAAACAAAACAATGACTTAACAACATACCCCTTTTAATAAATAATAACAAAAACAGATTATTAAATAGAAATAAATGATACACAAACCGTTTGTCACCGTCATTATTAATAACACGAAATCATACAGTTTGCGTGGGAGTGGTCAAAAGTAGGATTTTATTGTAATAACTGATTGTTATCTGCGTAGGTAGGTATGAATGGTGGGGGTGATTTTTTTTAATTTCACTAATAGATTTAAATGTATGTTCTGATATTTGGGCGGTATAACTCGACTCGTTCAAATGCGTCCCAGTTATATATATATATTTTTTTACACGGCTGCCCAAATGGAGTGTTATGTATTTAAGGTACATTTACGTATTTTTTTTTTTTTATGGAATAGGTGGCAACCGAGCAGACGGCTCGCCTGATGGTAAGCGATTACCGCCGCCCATGGGCACCCGCAACCCCAGAGGAGTCGCGAGTGCGTTGCCGGCCTTTTAAAGGGTTTGGGCCTCCGGTACCCTCACTCACTCGGCGAAACACAACGCAAGCGTTGTTTCACGCCGGTTTTCTGTGAGGCCGTGGTATCAATCCGGTCGAGCCGGCCCATTCGTGCCGAAGCGTGGCTCTCCCACGGTGAAAACACGTATGTTTGTGAGTTTCTTTATTCCACCATAACTTCAAAATGCCAACTGCGATAGAATCCTTAAATTGTCCCGGATAACATAGGCTAGTACGATTTTTAGAAATGGCAGTCACGCTTTTAATTTTTTTTCATCTTTATAGAGTTTGCCTTTGAATTTACGTATATTGTATGTGTGTTACAGATATAAATTTCAAATGCACAAATTTATATATTATTTAGATATATTTAACTGTACATTTGCGGAAATTATAAAAGTGACCTTAGACTTGTTAAGTAGTTAGTTTAATTGTAACTAATGTATCGTATCGGGTGTAAACCTGTAAGGATAATATTACTTTAAAATAAATAAACATTGGTGAAATGTGGGTGTACACCAGTGTACAAATACTCCGATCCAATACAACAATCTCATATTAGAGAAATAATCATATAAATATCGATAGAAAATGTAAATGTGTGTGTGAGTGGCCATCAGCTCAACACAATTTTAGGCAGCTGTATTGGTATTCCTATCTGCTGCGGTTATGGAAAATGTCGCTCCGATCCCAGGACCCCGATAAAGTTTTTAGTCGGCCGGAATTCGATACAGCGTCGATGATGAATTTTCCACTCAGTTAAAAACTATTGATGTATTTAAAAAATAATGGTTTTCTTTTGGATTATACATTATTTTGGATGCAAATAAATACATACCGAGACTATAAGAAGAAGAAGGGGAAGGTGGCGGACACTGCACGGTCTAACAGCTCTTGATGATGCCCCGTGGGGGGGCGAAGAGAAAAGAGAACACGTGAAGTCGCTGGTGGTAGTCGCAATTTTCACCACTTGCGTATGTGCATATATTTGCGGGCGAGTGGTGCACAGGTAATGCATGACTACCATCAATATTGCGGAAGTAGATATTGTATTTATTTGCATCCATTGTAATGGACTTTCGTAAAGTAACGCCTGAATCTATTCAATACTTATACATTATTATTTTATATTAATTTCATATGTATGTTATTTAAAAAAAAAAAACGATGTATTGGCTTAAAAAGCGTTCGCTAATTCTCAGCTGTCGCCCATGAGTACCGGACAGATCATCACTTCATAATTTCGATAATTTTCGGAGTTCAAGCGCTCTATATGAAGTAGTGCTGTAATATCACACATTTGCCATAATCTGGCCACACCCGTCTATCGACTGACCTCCACTCGTAGGCGTAATATTATTTCTGATATGGCAACATAGTTTCATGACGCATATTAACGTTAATGTCTCTAATGACAACTGGGATTGGGTAGTATAAAATTATGTATTTAGAATTGAAAGTATAATTTCAAACATAATATTACCCTCCCTGTCACCCTATAATATCACAACTGAAAGGGTAAGCAGAGGTGAGGTCACTTTCATTTCACCAACTTTACTGGGGTCAGCTTCAAGTCTTTTGATGCAGCTGAATACCATGCTTTTATATGAAGTGACTGCCTATCTGATTTTAACAACCTAGTTACCAGGTAACACAATATCTCGTAGTAAGATTGGTTGGTTGTAAGGCTTTCAGATGTTTACTACCCGAAATAGCAGGCATAATTTTTTGTTTGACAACCAGAAACGACGGTTTAACGTGATTTCCGAAACACGGAGAAGTCTTACAGATAAAGCTTTCAAGCGCATTAACGTATGTGGAGCGAACACTAAAGTTATAAAATTTGGTGATAGAAAAATACGGTCGTGAACAGGATTGGAACTTGCGCCTCCCGGAAAAATACTCCAGGCGCTATGACCACCAGTCCATCACGACCTCTCGAGTCAAGAATTTTACGGAGAACCGCAGGAGCCTGAATTAATACGTATGAAAACAAATATCAATAAAGATTTAATTTATTTTGTATTATTACACGACTGCCCAAAAAAGGAGTGTTATGTTTTTAAGATTTATGTATGTATGTATGTTTGTGAGTTTCTTTATTCCATCATAACTTCTTAATGCTTGAACCGATTTCGATGTATGGGGTATCGTTAGAATTCTTACATTATCCCGCATAGGCTAGTAAGATTAAGAAAATGGCTGGCGCGCTTTTTAATTTTTGAATGAATTTCATCTTATTATTATGTCTGTCGTGACTGAAAATTCGGTCGAAAGTATATTATTATTACATGGGATTTAATAACTGCATCGATGAAATTGGAGTGGATACTCTTGCCTTTTTTTAAGCATGGTAATAATATTATTATGAGTCTGGCATACCTATATTATTATGGGCGTTATGTCTGACTCCAACCTATGTTATAATGCTATGTATATTTTATTTTTAATAATAAGCACTATCAGAAATTAATCACCCATAAATTCAAGTACAGTCGCAAAAAAAAACCGTCCGATATCAACCTCACGATATTTAAATCAAACATATCATGTCACCGAATGTCCACTAATTGTCCGTACGCATGCAATGTAGCTGTTATTAATATCATACTGGTAATATATCTATGTCGCTGCGTGTACTTGTGGCATTTTAATGTCCTTAATTGAGTAGTGTTCGCGGTGGCATTTTTTTTAAATTATTATAAATCTTTTTTTGATTAGGGTTGAACGTTAAATATTAGATTTATTTGTGAAGTTCCTTGTTGGTGGTGTTGAAAAAACAAAACTATAATATAGTGCACCTCGCACTATATTATAGTTTTTTTTACTGTTTTCGTATTTTTCTATTTTATATAGCGCTAACACCCCGTAGTTTCACTCTCGGAAATCCTCTTTTTCTGTAAGACCTCAATACTCAATACTCAATATTTATTGCTTTTCCATAATGTACATTTGTAACAGTTGGTATGTTAAAATAACTATAGAAACAATTATGGACCCTGCTGGGCACAGCATATTTGTAGAGGAGAGGAAGAATGCTTTCTTATACTACTTTTACTTAATTTACTGTTAATAATTATATTTCTTTGTTTACTTATATACTATATGCCTATAATTTGTGCTTATTTAGGTACCTATATATCTATTTTATTATAAAAAATATAATATATATATACATTTATATATTTAATGATTTTTAATAATTGTTAAGGCTATGTTATGCGTAGCGTATAACTTTCTAAGTTAAAGTAAGTAAGACTAAGTTGTTGAACTTTATGACGAAAAATATTTATTTTTTCAAATTTATGTGGGCAGTATCTAACTATTAAAAAAGAATCATTAAAATCTGACTACTTTCTAAAGAGTTATGCATGGCCATAATAGAAAAAAAAATATAATATAATATATACGTGTCGACTTGAAAACTTTTTTTTTTTTATGGAATAGGGGGCAACCGAGCAGACGGCTCGCCTGATGGTAAGCGATTACCGCCACCCATGGACACCCGCAACCCCAGAGAAGTCGCAAGTGCGTTGCCGGCCTTTTAAAGGTTTTGGGCCTCCGGTACCCTCACTCACTCGGCGAAACACAACGCAAGCGTTGTTTCACGCCGGTTTTCTGTGAGGCCGTGGTATCAATCCGGACGAGCCGGCCCATTCGTGCCGAAGCATGGCTCTCCCACGGTGCGGTTCTTATTTTTTGTCGGTTGAAAAGTTAACTACACTCGCGACAATCTAAGAAATCCGATTTGACGTTTCTTTATTGAGTGCATTTTTCAATATAAAGTTAAACTTGAGGTTTACGAATGATACTCGTTGTTATAGTGTTTGGGTAACATAGTAATTATTTGGGAAAATGAATTTTCAATTTCTTACGTAGACGTTCATACAAAGGTAAAATGAGAAACGTCAAAACGGACTTCTTAGATTGTCGCGAGTTTAAGGGTTTTTTCCTTGCTTTTCGAGCACATTTCAAATAACACAGTCCTAACAAGCAGAAAACAGAAAAATAATAAAGTAACGTATCAGAACATAACAAAACATAAAAACAGAAAAATAATTAAGGTCAACACCACAATAATAAATCATGCTACAAAACAATCAAATCTAATACGTATGGCCCCAATCCTCGCCCACTAACGGAGAGGACATATTTTATTAATTACCGTACAACGTTATCACGAAATATTACCTTTATGTCCCATATTTGCATATCGTGTTAGTCTATACGAAAATTTGGGCGCGGCTGGCATGCGATGGCGGGGATAAGGCAAGAGCGGTAGCGGGAGCCATAGCTGAAGCGGGATGATTGGAACTGCAATCAACCACTGTCATGGAGAATGGTAATGACATTTACTTTCTTGTAATCGGATAATATTCTCAGCCAATTAATAATTATAGTGGTTTTTCCAAAGCAAACATTTGTAAGCTAAATAAAAAAAAAACTAAGATACAAAGTTACATGTTTTTCTACTCGCTATACAACAAGAACTATGCTATACAATACGATAAACAATAGTGGAAAAGATCACCCTGTATCCTGTACTAGTGAGAAAACTGTATCACAGGTGACAGGGCATTCCGTGTATGTGAAATTATACTTCGTATTGACAATGCCATTATGCCGTAATTGGAAAAAGATAATTATAAAAAAAAAACAAGTAAGTTAGAATTGCGTATAAAAGTTTGAAGAAGAAAAATTTCGTTTTAGTACTTTTTCTAAATTCATTTTAATTCAAAAGACAGTTTCTAATGTCTGAATGCTTGTCCATGTTGCACTCGTCACAATTTATTGGTTCGTGACACATGTGTTATGTGTGACACGGAGATATATTGTGTGTACTTCGTCGAAGGGAAGTCGCTATTAATATAAACGCTACTCACTCACATCTTGTACCACATCATATATTTGATGGAAATTTGGGCGTATCCATCGAAATACGAGCGCGACTGTCCTCGCGTTCAGTTTAATGATTTTGATAGACCGCGCGATTTCTACCGACCATATTTATTTAAAAGCTTTTTATTTGATTAATAATTGTGTGTTGTTAGGTATTATTGGTTAATTATCTGTTTATGTTCGGTATTTAGATATGAATATTACCAATTGTTGGGTGATTGATAAGAAAAATGAAATAATTAATTAGAGATGGTGTATTTGTTGTAAATACATAAATATTTAATATAAAAATTAAACAATATATTTTTATTTATTTATTTAATATCATAGGCTTCGGGACTAGAGGTCAAGCCACCATGATTAGGGTTCCAAAGAGGACTGGTGGCTAGGCCTTTTCAGAATGAAGATTTTACTCAACAAAGTAATTTATTATTTTAATTAGGTATATTTTTTTGTGGAAAAACTAACTTTAGAGCTAGTTAAGCATACGTTAATGCTTTTCAAAGATTTATCTTTACAATTAAATACTTTAAAGAAAGATTTTTTGGTGGCTGTGTTAATATTTCACATAAAAAAATATCTTCCCATACATCATTTGGTCTTAGTACTAACAATGGATATAGTACGCTGTTTACATGCGCCGAGTGTTGGACCTCTGACTACCAAACTTGGATTACCTGTGACTGCGATTCTCTCAAAACTAAATTTAAAAAAATAACCTTTTACTGGGCAATAATGCGTAGTATTAAATTAAAATGAACGGTGGGTTAATAGATACGTGTAGCCTATTAGGTACACGGTAATCTGCCGTGTTTCCTGTGTTGAATCCATATTATATTATTATTATTTATATTTATCCATATTTGGTTTGCTGGAGTTTATATTAGGATAACATCAGAACCTGGCGCATGGATAACATTTGGTATGGCATAGATAGAAGTAGACTGTATCGGTGGCGGTTACCATCAACAACAGCATTCCCAAAGAGGGTTGACGTCAGGCAGGCGGCCGGTCATAAAACATAGCCAAAACTTTAGCAGCATGCCAGATGCCGCCGACCCCAAATAAATTGGGATAAGGGCAGGGGGATGATGATGATGACGGTTTGGTTTGCGTTCGACCTCACCTGATGTTAGGTGATAGTGCGGCCGATGATGAAGAAGAATAGAATTTTTTTTTTAGAATTAAAGCTTTTATTGGTTTTAACACATCATACAAAATAATTAAACCCACCAAACTGTGTGTCAGTTTGTCGGCGGGAATAGCGCTCAATATACATCTGGTTTAGGTTAACATAACATAGAACATAGTTTAATTGGTAGCAACATAAAAGGTAAATCTACAGTCGTTATCAATTTAAATTTATACTGGAATTGATAAGTAACATATTTTTTAACTTATTTTTTAAGGTTATTTTACTTGTTTTATTTGTGATTTTCCTTAGCCAATCATTACTATTGTATAACGTAGGGATCATATACTTATTGGTTCTCTTACCATAATAATTCTTTATTGGTTGACGGACCACTTTCTGTTCTGTTACACATCTTGTGTTGTAAATATTTTGTACTTTTATTTTATTGCTATCATTGTAAAAATTGAAATAAATGTTAAATTTATCACAATTTTTTTATTTTTAGACCATTTAGGCCTAATTTATGCACTATACTATCTGCTATCTGCCTAGCCTTTTCCCAATTACATTGGGGTCGGCTTCCTAATTCCTAATTTATGCACTATAAGGAGTAGAATCAAATCTGCCTAGCTTTTTCCCAATTATATTTGGGTCGGCTACCAGTCAAACCCGATGCGTCTTACTACGAGTATTTTACATGGAGCGACCGTCTATATGACGAGATAGCTTGTTGCCCAGTAACTGGGTGATTACCCAGTTACTGGGCAACAAGCTATCTCGTGATACTGATGACTAGTTGTCAGACTTTTAGCCCTCTGACTACCCGTAACGGCTGTCATAGATCTTAATTTGGCAGCTGGGGTGCTCTCCGAGGCACGGATTTTCATTATGAAATTATGGTCACCTATCGCAGACCTACTGCGGCAAGCGCAGCTTAACCTCTATCGATCTGTGCGGCTGGTACTTAGCCACGAGCCCCTGCTATAAGGAGCAGAATATGAGATTAAAATATTGCTAATGAATTAAATTTCGTTCTGTATCCCTGAGCATCTGTCCCTACCTTACCTCAGAACTTCATAACTGTATTACACGAACCGCGGCCACCACAACTCACATACCAATTAGATTGTGTTAATAATTCGCGCCGTGTAAGAGCAATGGTGGGGCACTAATCGTTTGCGTCAACACCGGTCAGGAACTTGCACGGTAAATATTCTACCTTTGGACCTGTCTTGAGCTAGGGGGACTGTCATTTGAGGACAGGATAAAATGTGTTTTTGATGAGTACTTACTTCTTCTTATCGTGTGGTTGATGAACAACCTAGTGTCAGAGTTCAAACCACCGTAGGCCTCTGACATGGCTTTACACGCCATCGAGAACATCTCTCAGGTGTGCTGGTTTCCTCAGTGACAATTAATCGCGATACGCACATAACTTCAAAGAAATTGGTGCCTTTGATTCGAACTTGCGACCTTTGACTTGTCAGTCCAACGGTCATATCACTGCTGCTGTTGCGTACTAATTTACAATTAGGTATTACTTTATATTAAATAACAAGGATAGAGCGGAGTGGAGGAAAAAAATACACGAAATGCCCACAACCATATGGGATGCCATGCCAAACAGCAAGTTCTGTGTAAAATTTATGAAGTTTTTTTAAGGAATCACATTTAGTATAATAAAGAAATAAAAAAGTCACTGTTTAACTCACTTTTTAGCATCGTTTTATTTTTAAAGTAGACTGAAAACTGTGGCATTCGATAAACTCCTTGCTTCCATCTCAATTTAAAATTAACAGACGAATTGGTTTTCTATCTTAAAAGCGTAATTTTTTTTTTTCTATTTAATTTTACGCTTTTATGATAGAAAATCATACAGGCAGTTCAGCTGTTATGAGGCAAAGTTTATTTCTTTTCAAATGATGTATCAAAATTTATTTTTTAGTTTTTAATCTATTAAGGCAACTGAATTTACGCTTGTACATTTAAATATATACTTTATTTAAAGTAAGCAACTATAAGTATCCGGAAAATCCTACTACCTCACCAAACTATGGTCTCTGTACCCAAAACTCAAAATGTACAACTTGGACATAGTTGCTCACAGGGCTGCCGCAAGGGTTATTGTTTGATCTCTAATCAATCCAGGGGTGTGCCGTGAAGTTTCTAGTGGTGGCTAATTAGGGATTATGTATGATTTGTGTGTATGAGTAAGTGGAAGGGGTATGCTGGTTTGGGCATTTGTAGGAGATGTGTTTAAGATTTGATGGTGTTTAAAATGACGACTGACCGACTTGAAGCATCATCATCTTGTAACAAATTATGGGCAAATAAATTCAATACGTACAATGTGGATACAAGTAATCTTAAATATTACGAACGCAGTGAGAAAAACAAAAGTGCCGACCCAGTTTTCGGCTACGGTGGCCTATCTTTACGGAGATTAGCCAAGTATGCAGGAGATATTATAGTGCACAAGTGCATGCGCAAACATAGGTGCACTCCCTCTTCCCTCACATTCATAGTCTGATTGGACGGCAATCTAACTCGACGACGGCTTTACGTGCTGTCCGAAGCACGGAGGTGTTGACTGTCACACCGCCTACTTCCTAACTCCGGGCTGTTAATGAGAATTTTCTTACACAAAAACCAAATAACCCTTCGCCCGACCCGGGAACCAAACCCAACACCTCACGCTCAGCAGCCGCGCTTGCGGCCACTATACTAATGAGGCAGTTAAGATTGATGGCTGTACTTAAGTGATCTTTTTGCCCCATTTCTTCTTACCACATAAAATTACATATAATATAACATAGTATCAGGCCTCCCCCGAAGGGATAGCAGAGGTGTACAACCACATTTCACTAATGCTGTTATTCAGTCCCATGTAATATGTGGTGCGTCTATTGTCGTAAAGGCAGAATTCCAAACTCCGAGCTGCTGTTAATGAGAATTTCCGAACAGAAAAAGTCAATAATACTTTTCTCGGTCGGGCCCGGGACCTCACGCTCAACAGTTGGTAAAATTACAAATAGAAAATAATATTGTGCTCATTTGAATAGATTATACTTAATCCATACTAATATTATAAATGGGAAGTAACTCGGTTTGTTTATTACCTTTTCACGAGTAAACGGCTGAACATATCGTAATATAATTTGGCTAGGAGATAGACTAGACCTTGGAGTATCTTAGGCTACCTTTTGTCACGCAGACGAAGTCGCGGGCACGAGCTAGTATAACAGCATCACGCCTGTACTCCCCGAAGGGGTAGGCAGAGGTGTACATCAACATTTCACCAATGCACAATGCTGTTATTCAGTCCCATGTAATAGGTGGTGAGCCTATTGTCGTATTGCGGGCACAATTCCAAACTCCGGTCTACTGAGACTGCTACTGAGAATTACCGAACAGAAAAACTCACCAGTCGGAAATATTACAACTAGTAAATAAAAATGTTTTTTTTTTCAGTATATTTGCGTTTGACCACACCACGCCTGATGTAAAGCGACGATGCGGTCAACGATGGAACACGCTTGCCTAGAAGAAACCTATTCACTCGCGACTTGAAGACGCCCAGATTGTAATTATCGGGAAACACAGACTCCGGCAAATAGTAGTGCTCATTTGAATAATAAATACAACATAATTAATAATGATGATCATATATGATGTACGTATGTAATACATATTTACTTCCAGTACCCACTTTCCAATAAAGTGGCGCAACAGTTGGGCAACTAACTCTGGTCCAACGTAGGCTTAGTTTCAATATTTGTGTTCCACAATGGCTCTGTATCGAAAGTTTCCCCGGCTATATCATCGCGAAGTAATATGGACACAGACGAGTTAGTAAATGGAGTGCTCAAAATGTCAAAAGTGTTATTCGATTTTTGTGTTAGGATAATCCCAGTATTAGCCCGGAGTTTGGAATTACTCCCGACAGATGGCTCACCACCTACTACCTGAGGTTTTTAACGTCAATTTCGAAGCGTGGGTGTACAACTATGTACTGCTCTGCCTGCCCTTTCGGGGAATGCAGGCTACGTTAGTTAATATGTTAGAGATCAAGAGATAATAACACTATTTTAATAGATTATATAGAGAATAGAATTATACAGGTGTTATCTATACCTAATAACAATTTTCTCAAATACAAATAACATTACCGTACCTAACTACTTAAATCTCGTTTAAAGTTCTTTAGTAGCCGTTTGTTAAATGAATAAGATAAATGGCTAGTACTTACTGTAGCTGTACTGCCCTCATAATCTTTTTCTGACAGATAGTAATTTCTGACGTTCTTTTTAATATAATTTCACCTTAAATCCCTTCCCAAACGCTGACTTCATGTTTATTTGTGCATTTGACATCGCCAATCATCAAAATAATATCATTCAATTTTAAGATTACCACTTTGAAGGATACCTGATGAGACAGTAAAAGTTTTATTGTTAAGAATAATAGACGTCCTGTGAGTGTGTGTTAATAATTCATAATTTAATGTCTTACATGGGTCCAATTCCTTAATTTTTAGTTTTCCAATATACTATCAATGATTTCTATGAATACATGCTGTTGAGTTACACACCACAGCAGTGATAGCCTAGTGGTATGGATGTTGGACTGAAAAGTCTAAGGTCGCAAGTTAGAATCCAAGGCACGCACCACTGTCTTTTCGAAGTCATGTGCGTATTATAAATCAATTATTACTTGCTTAAAACGGTGAAGGAAAACATCGTGAGGAAACCAGCACACCGGGGAGATGTTGTTGATGGTATGTAAAGCCATGTTAGAGAGCTACGGGTGGTTTAAATTCTGACACTATTCATCAATCACACGATAAGAAGTTAAACACCGTTCGCCGTTACTAAAGCACTCCATTAACTATCTGCTCCCTGTCTACGGAGTTCATCATCTGTTGGTTGTTGTATTGACTCTAACTTACATAGCTCTCATATTGAACAAGTTGTTTGTTGTTTGTAGAAGGATACTGTATACTTCGCCCGTGGTTACTATATATCGCCTTCAAGAATTTTGAAATTATTTCTATATATTATTAACCATGCCCTGCAAACGTTGTTCTGACATAGAATTTTTCTGGATAGGGCCACCCTTATCACCTAGGGATATCAAAAATAGCCTACGACCTATTCTCAGAGCTATCTAAATACACCTAAATACACAAAAAAAAACATAAAAATTGGTCAAGCTGTTTCGGAGGAGTTCGCTAACAAACACGAGATTTTTATATATTAGATAATTCATCATTGCTGTCAGTTAAGTATCCCAGATTTGTGTATAATTGATCAATGGTTAAAATTGATAAGCAGTTCCAAATATAATCAGATTCAGAATTTTATTTGTTAGACATTTATCTAAATTCTAAATAATAGTTAATAATCTTAAAAGTTTCGAAATAATTTCATAAAATAACTTTCGTGAGACACATTCATATTAATGATTGTTCAACGGTTATGACTCACTTGCATTCTTTGGGATTGCCCGACTTGACGAGTCAAACTCGCGACATCGCCGCGGGCTCAGCTCATGACTAGGGGCTCCGTTCGAGTTCAAAACTAGTCGGGCAATCCCGAAGAATGCAAGTGAGTCCCGAAGAATTAGTATTGCCATTCAACGTGGCAATGCTGCCAGCCTTTGGGTACGCTCCCAGTTGACAGCGACGCGGACGATATTTCCGATGCTCTCTTATGGTTTTTATTTTTATTATAACAGTTTTAGTTGTTAATCTATATTCTGTAAATAGTATGTAGGTTAAATAGAGATAGCTTCTATAAATATTTCGGATTATTAATGAAGGACCATATGTAAATCCTTCGCACTCAACAGCCATGCTTACGTCCAATATACCGATGAGACAGTAAGGTATCAATGTAAAACGTAAATCAAAAATTACTCATTCAATACCAAGAATTATTACCACATTAATCCATGTACTCACTGTAAACGGTGTCCACTCATTCCTAAGGCCTTTTCTAACTGTGATACCAAAAGTCGCAATCGCGCCTTTGAATGCTGTGAATGCGGCCTATTAGGCTGTGTTTACACTGACCGGAAGACGTTTCTTTCAATGCCATGCTCGGACTCGCAAGTCAATAGGACATCATTACATGCGCGGGATGGGGGTGCTGCGTTTAGATTTGATAGTCGGGTGAGTGCTGGGATGATTTACTGGCTTGTACAAATTCTGGCTTCTTAATATTTTGTTTGAGGCATATCTTTTTATTGCATTCAATGGTACTGGATGTTAAGTAAACTTTGTAAAGAGGATTTACCTGCATGATATAAAGGTTATTTATTGTTTTAACAGTTTCGTGAATATTTTTTATTTCGCTTTTTCGGTAAATAGGAAAAGAGATGAAACCAAATCTACCAATAATAACCAAAATAATGATGCCACTTTTACTATTGGTAGATCGAGAGTTCAAAGCCAAGGAACGCACCACCGAGTTTTGTAATTATGTTCATATACATATTATACCGGTGGCAGTTACCACCAACAACAGCAATCCCAAAGAGGGTTGACGTCAGGCAGGCCGCCGGTCATAAAACATAGCCAAAACTTTTGCAGCATGCCAGATATAGGTATGTTGCGCCGACCCAAATAAATTGGGATAAGGGCATTTGGGATGATGATGAATATACCGGTGAAGAAAAATATGGTGAGTAAATTAGTACACGTGAGAGATGTTCTCGACTGTGTGATTATGTCAGAGGTTTGCTGTTTGCTTAAAATCTAACACTAGGTTGTTTATGAACCATACAAAAAATAATAAACATCGCTTTTTGTTTTTACTTGTTCTTGATTGGTTTATTATTTATTATTTGACTGCCTCGTTGGTCTAGTGGTTGCAAGTGCGGCTGCTGAGCGTGAAGTCCTGGGTTCGATTCCCAGGTCGGGCAAAGTGTTATTGAATTTTTCTGTTAGGAAATTCTCAGTAGCAGCCCGGAGTCAGGAAGTTGGTGGTGTGACCACCCCGTGCTTCGGAAAGCACGTAAAGCTGTCAGTCCTGTGCCTGATCTGTCTCTGGTCGTGTCGGATTTCCTCCCATCGGAATATGAGAGTGAGGAAGAGGGAGTGCACCTGTGTTTGCGCATACACTTGTGCACTATAATATCTCCTGCGTACTTGGCTTATCTCCATGGAGATAGGCCGCCGTGACCGAAATACGGTCGGAAGGAGTATATTATATCGGAAGTTTAAAATTGTTGTGGAAAGAAAAATACCGTCGTGAGCAGGATTCGAACCTCGCCTACCGGATTAAATCCTGGCGCTCTGACCACTAAGCCATCTCGACTAGAGTCGTGAGCAGGAAATGGTTTATCTGTATTAATTATTTCAGTTTTCAGTCTTAATACATTCTATTAATTTAGTCTTAGTCTATTTTAGTCTAGCTCCCCATTCAAGTCCACTATCCAGTTCAAACGCTCCCCCATTGGTATTCACTCACAGTCGGTCAACATTTGTCCAGAGCTGAAAGGCGGGGAATGACCAGCTGTGTCGTATTTATGACCACTGCGAACTATACACTACATAGATACTTCAAGATGCATTTAAAGTAGTTTTTAATACATTGTGAATACTTAAGACTATGGTTTTTTCCGTCAAGCAGTGATATCCTAATGGTATTATCGTTGGACTGATAAGTCAAAGATCGCAAGTTCGAATCCAAGGCATGAACCACTGTCTTTTCGAAGTCATGTGCGTATTGTAAATTTATTATCACTTGCTTATAACGGTGAAGGAAAACATCGTGAGGAAACCAGCATACCTGAGAGATGTTCTCGATGGTGTGTAAAGCCATGTCAGAGACCTGCGGGTGGTTAAAACTCTGACGATAGGTTGTTCATCAACCATACGATAAGAAGAAGAAGAAGAATGTTTTTTTCCAAATTGTACGAGTAACTGTCGACCGCCACGTTGGTCTAGTAGTGAGTCAAGTTCGATTCCAGGTTTAGGCAAAATGTTATTGGTATACATAAATATATACATAGATAAATCTTTCAAACGCATTAAAGCATGACTAGCGAGCATTAAAGTTAAAAAATTTGGAAAGAAAAATACGTTCGTGAGCAGGATTCTCCGGAAATACTCGAAGAGTATTTATCCGGCAGGCGCAGGTCCGAATCTTGCTTACAAAAAATAAATTTAAAATTACTTAAGATAAATCTTTGAAAAGCATTAATACATGCTTAGCGAACTCTGCAGTTGGGTGAGATGGCTTAGTGGTCAGAGCGCCTGGAGTGTCTATCCGGGAGGCGCAGGTTGGAATCCTGCTCACGACCGTATTTTTTTCCCATTTCAAATTACCATTCAGTTCAGTCTAAAAACGACTATTAGTTCCAGTTTACCCCTCGATTTGTCCCTTCACCTGTGTATCCTTTAAAATAGATTTGATATCATCGTCATCCACCATCATTACACACAGATGATGAACGCTGCGGTGTTCGAAACGTGGGGAAAAACCAAAATCAGTCCATACTAATATTATTATAAATGCGAAAGTTACTCTGTTTGTTTGTTTGTTACCTTTTTACGACTAAACAGGTGAACAGATCGTAATGAAATTTGGCAAGGAGATTGGACAGACATGGTTACATTTTGTTACGCAGAATTGTTAAAGATAAATGTTCGAAAAGCATTAATGCATGCTAAGCGAACTCTAAAAAGATATATTTATTTGTGGAAAAAGAATACGATCGCGAGCAGTATTCGAACCTGCGCCTCCCGGATAAATACTCCAGGCGCTCTGACCGCTAAGCCATCTTGACCTCCGCTCACTACCGCGAATTCTTCTTCGACATTTTAATACATCCTAATCCGTACGAAATCCTGCTCGCGACCTTTCATACGTACTCCTGCTCGCGACCGTATTCTCTTTCCACAAATTTTTTAACTTTAGCGTTCGATAAGCATGCCTTAATGCTTTTAGAAGATTTCGCTGTAGAATATTTCAACTTTATCAGTACACAGGTATCAGTTATTTCTTGAATAAAACAAGGGAATTAAGCCGGCTGCCTCCGCGGGGTATCTATGGATATTAAAATATTGATTATAAGTGTAAGGAGGCGATACCTCCAGTATCATTATTTGCATAACAAGACTTTATTGCCACCTTGTATAGACCCCAACCACTGTGCACATTTATAATTCGAGAGAAAATGAAACTTGTGTACGGGCAGTAAGGTCGATTGTTGTGTGAAGGTAGTTCAAAAGCATATCGAGTTAATTTCTATGATAAAACACTGTGAATTGTGTTGGATGTGTGGTCTTAGAATAAAAATGTTATAAGTACAGATGGTTAGAAATTTGACCAAATGTACAGTTAGTTTCACAAGCGACATCGCCGCGGGCTCAGCTCATGACTAAGGGCTCCGTTCGAGTTCGAAACTAGTCGGGCAATCCCGAAGAATGCACGTGAGTAATAACCGTTAAACAATAATTGATATGAATAGAACTCACGAAAGTTATTATACAGATCTACCTATATTCTTATTATTTAAGAAAGCTGAAGAGTTTGTTTGAACATGCTAATCTCTGAAACTACCAGTCGGAATTGAAATATTATTTTTGTATTTAATAGCCCAATTCTTGAGGTAAGTTATAGACTATTTAACATCACGCTATGACCCTTAGGAACCGAGCGAAAAGAAAAACAAAACTGGAGTTACCGAGCACAGCTTATTTAAAAATAATTTGATTTACTTGTTTAATAAAAATAATTGCGCCATAATGACACGATTTTTTAACACATAAAAGCACAGTGTTGCTAGTTGAAAAACGCTTCCCACAAAAGGGTTAACCAAGCCCCTCGCAATGTTTGTGTTAGGGTAATTATTCTATTGTCATTTTATTTATATTTCTCCAAGTTATCACGGGGATATCTCCTAATAAACTTTAAGATGGCGTCGCGACGAATCTAAAGTGTTGTTTTATGTTAATGCAAAATTATAGTTATCAACGTCTAAACTTTGATTTGGTTAATTTGAATACTTTTGAGATTATTATGTCCGTTTGTTTTGCGGTTTTGTTGTGGATTTTAATTTATGCGCTGGTAGGTTTTTTTTGTTGCTGAACTGAAGTGAATATATAGTTATTGAAAGTAGATTTTTATTTTTTAGCTTTAATTAGTAATGAGATGTGAATTTGTATTTCGCATATAATTATATTATTTTTTATACATGTTTAGGCCCTTTAATGCCTATATTAATAAAAAAAAAACAAAGAAATATTGAAAATATAATAGACAAGAACGGGGTTTGAACCCGCGACCTTTGACATTCCGGGTCATCACCCTACCAATTGAGCTACCTTGACGTGTTCAAATCCATTGAATTTTTCAATCTTCTTTGCATTCGTCTTAAGGAGACGCCTGGCGATATTTATCTAGCAATCATTTATTTTAAATAACAAAGCATCACGCCTGTATTCCCCGAAGGGGTAGGCACACTGTTGTACACCCACATTTCACCAATGCTGTAATTAAGTCCCATGTAATAAATACCTCGGTGATGAGCCTACTGGGGCAATTCCAAACTCCGGGCTGCTACTTAGAATTTGCTAACAGAAAAACTCAATAACACTGCCCGAGCAGGGAATCGAACCCGAGACCCCCTGCTCAGCAGTCGCGCTTAGAACTATTAGGACAACGAGTCAGTAAGATCAGAATGCCTATCGAACGTGAAAAAAACATTAAAACTCACTATTTTTTCATTTTATATTCTTCCTTGGCTTTACTTCTACTTTAAGATCTTGTATTTTATGCTTTTGTTGCTAATTGTAATATCAGGCAATTTTATCAAAAAATTCACTATGAGAATATAAATTAAAATAAAATTAAACTAGTTAATAGACACTAGCGTTGAACGGTAAACATTTTAAGCTTCATCACGCATATATCTGCCTAGCCTTTTCCCAATAGCATTGGGGTCGGCTTCCAGTCAAACCGGATGCAGCTTAATATCAGTATTTTACATGGAGCGACTGCCTATCTGACCTCCACAACCCAGTAACTGGGTAACACGATATCTCGTGGTATGACTGGTCGTCAGACTTTCAGGCCTCTGACTACCCGTAACGGCTGTCATGGATCTTAATTTGACAACCGGGACCGACGGCTTAACGTGCTCTCCGAGGCATCTCTTCATCACGCATATCGAGTAATACAAATTTCAAAATAAAAAATAATTTTGAATTCACCATAGTTGGTTGAAATAAATTTAATGTTTAAATTAACCATCCATTAATCACGTGCTGTATTATTTTTTAGCATTTTTTAACCTTTTTTTTTCATTTTTACCCAATGCGATACTGCAGATAAATAAAACTATATCTATATCTAGGTATTAAATATGTACTTAATTGAATTAGGATTAAAAAAATTAAGTCATTAAAACGATTTGTGTGGAGGTAGACGTAGTATTACAAAAGATATGACGGGGTTCGTCGATGACTTCAATAACCTGCTAGGGTTGCAGTGAATGCAGCTGTAATCCCAATACCCCAGTGAAGGTATGGTTTTGAACAGATCCAGACGTTACCATGCGGAAGTCCATTACTATGGATGATACAATATCTAGCTCCTTCCACAATATTGAGGGTAGTCATGTAATTACGGTTTGACTGATTTGGCAGATTTTTGCTTTTTTTTTCTAACTTTTATGGTGACGGTATTTTTGTATAAATTGTACTTATACGAAGGGGGCCGGTCGTTAGGAATATCATAAAAAATATTAATTGGAAATCGAATAAATTGTTATTTATATATTTTTTATATTTGTGACCGTTATCCGACCTTCAACTAAGATAATCCAGCAGGTAAATGACAACACCTAGAGGTTATAAAGCGCAAGTGTTGATAATAGGGTCATGTATCAATTCAAAGACACCAACAGCCAACAAAAAAGTTTATCAAAGCAACGTTAACTGCTCAACTCTGCTACTTTGTTTAACTTGTCATCACTAAGTTTATTTAGGGCTAGAGTTAGAGAGACTTTACACTGATTTGGGAAACGCTGCGTTTTGAGAAACTTATGAAGACCATAATAGCTTATATTAAACGTCAGATGTTTTTAATTTGAGGTCCCTAAATTGGTACCGTCTTATATGCTAATTAATTAAATTAATTGAAAGAAAGAAAGAAAGAAAAAGATTTTATTTGGCACAGCAGGGGCCCATAACTTTGTAGCCTTAAGATTAAACTTAAAATTAAATTATTATAAAATTAAGCAGCTAATGTTAGGACAATGTACCCTGCGGCCGCACCAAAAAGGCCCATGTTCAGCATTAATGCCAGGCAACTAGTGCCTGGCGCTGGTTTTCAACTGAGCCTTGATGTTGAGTCACGGATGTCACCCAGTTCTATACATATTACCTACATAAACAAATAATAATAATAATTGAATCTTGTAATTAAGTTATGTCTGTTGTATAATAACTTTAGTGACACTTATGCATATATATGCATATCAATTATTGTTCACCGGTTACCACTCAAGTGCATTTTTTGTGATTTCCCCACTAGTTTCGAACTTAAAACTTAGTTATGTCTGTCAATATTATACGGTAATAGCGTCAAGTCTGATGCTTAACTAAAATTAGACGCTCAATGAAATTCAGAGCTGTTTTGTTTCGAACAGATTTGAATTTTAGTCAAACTGCATTTTGTCGGCACATATTTGGTCACTAAAGTTTAGACGAGATGTCAAACTTACATATTTGATCACAAAAATTTTGACGAGACGTCAAACTAAAATTGTGACTGAATTTGAATTTTTCGTACGTCTTTTATTTACGCGTTTATTTAATGGAGTAGAAATATCTGAAATACCTTTCTTACGTGTACAATCCTCCTAAAAGGTTATGCTAATAAAATGATATTGTTTTCTTTAGAAAGTGCTATTAATTAAGAAGTGTGGCAGTCGCATTTTATTAATCCCGCCAAAGTCGGGAAGACCTATTAATGTTTAAAACTTCTCCTCTTTAAAAGACACAAGGTGTTACCAGCGCAATAAAATACAATATTATTTATCTTAGATAATAATTCACAATTTTTATGGCAATTGTTGGTGAAGTTTTGTTGTTATTTTTTTAATGTGAGTAATGTTTGGAGTTTGGGACGAGTGTTACCGTCATAATGCAATTGGCTTTGTTGATAAGTGTCATTATTTTGAATTGTTAAGTACAAAGTATATATTTAAATTAGGTGTTTGTAAAAATATAAATTATGTGGCTGTGTGTGAAGTTTAGTTGAGTATTTAAGTCAATTATTTTTGTATAAAAACTTTCATGAGACATATTCATATCAATTAATGTTCACCGGATACTACTCACGTGCATTTTTCGGGATTGCCCAACTAGTTTCGAACTCGAACGGAGCCCTTAGTCATGAGCTGAGCCTGCGGCGATGTCGCGAGTCGAACTCGGTTAATTATTTTTTTTCAGATTTCATACAATCTAAGCATAACTTATATTAACCAAGACTGGTAAATTTTGTATTTATTATCTGAATACCAAATGTATTGGCATAAGATCTCGCCTCTATTCCTAAATGGGGTAGGCAGAGGTACATGCTCACATTTTACTTTTAAGTTCCATGTATAAGGTGAGGGGACTATTGATGAGTCAAGCATAATTTCAATCTCCGTGCTGCAGTAGAGTATTTCCTAACATAAACTCAATCATATTATGTCCTATCCGGGCATATAACACACGATTTCTAGCTCTACGGCCGCTCTTGTGACAACTAAAGCAATGAAGCATATTTTTAAGACTTCTTTTTCTTATCATATGGTTGATGAACAACTTAGTGTCAAAGCACGCAGAACGTAGACTTTAAACATTTCGATTTTTCTAACATATCGATTATGTCCAAAAACCCAACAGATTGTATGTCTGTCTGTCATACATTTTCCTTACACACCAACTTTCTAACACAAACAACAAACACAAAACCAACTAATTATCAACTTGTGTTTCTAGGCCTTTTAGAAGCCATCCGTCCTAAGGGGCAATAATGGGCCATTAGGCACAATAAGAAGTCCTCCTAATGAATTTAAATATCCCTGAAGCCTCTCCTGAAAGGCTGACACATATTCTCTCAATAACATTATACAATTAGGCACAGTCGGTTACAGCAAAAATCCATCTGGAACTTCGCCCTTAAGGGCTATCCTGTTCGTAACTCGACCACTCGCTACGTTCTTGCTACGAGCTACGAATGCTACGCCGTAGGGAGTTTCGTAGACAGTGCTTTTTGGGGAGTTTGTTGATAAAATGTAGATTGAATGTTGGGAGAAATGTATTTGCAGAAAATGATGAATTATACCTCCCTGCTATATCGGCTACTTAATTTGTTCAGCGTGGTGGATATATTAATATATTTAATTTATGTCGCGTATACTTGATAGTGTTATTTTATTGTAGTAGGTTATGATTGTTTGGTTTAAAAGGTATCAAAAATGCATAAAAGAAAAAACTAAAAGTAATATTTTATACTTTATTGAAATCTTTAGTCCAAACCTAAAAGATATCAATAATAGATAATAAAAGAATAAAATCTTTAAAGTAGTTCTTTTTTTAAAAATTGATTTTTATTTTGAAGAAAATTAATTGTGTATTCAGGATTTTATTTGTGACACATGAAGACGTAATAAAAAAAAATGGTGTCCGTTAATTAGGCTAAATCTAATGAAATATTATGTATTTTGGAGAACCAAACGTATAAATTACTTTTTGATTCAACAAAAATTAAACTACCAACTACCACCTCCGTACCTTCTCACTTCATCACCGAAAGGTGGCATTAGTGTTCCGTCAACGCATCCTCCCAGAGCTTCACTAGAAACAATAATGAGTCCCGGAGATTTCCCCAACGTGTAGTACCGACCTACGAATTTGTGAAGTTATCAAATTTTCAAAACTGTGTAACGCATTATGCCGCGCCGTCACCTCGACGTGTCTAATTATAATTGCAATTATTACTTTAGCTTGTGACTGGATTTATTGTTGTTTTCAAAAGAAATAGAGTGCTTTTATTACATATTTATTGTATTTTTCGGGGAGGAAAGAAAAATTATGGGGGTGATAATATTCCAAATTAAGTATTTTTACAAAATCTGTTAGTTTAGTTTCATGAATTAACCATAGATCGCATAAACGTGACGAGCATTAATAAAAATGCATTAATACAAAATTTACACACACAACTAATAAGAATATAAAGATAATAAATTTGAAAAGCATTAACACATACTTAGCGAACTCTAGACTTAAAATATCAAAGGGAAAAAGAATATAGTCGTGAGCAGGATACGAACCTGCGCCTCCCGGATAAATACTCCAGGCGCTCTGATAACTAAGCCATCTCAACGACGATTCAACATCGCCGTCGCCTCAACATGTCTGATTATAATTATGATTCATTCTTGTTTGAAAAATAAATCGAGTATAAATTATTTATTATTTTTGAATTTCTTCTTACAAAATTATTTCCTTTTTACAATCTTCTTCTCTTAAATTTTCTCTTCTAAAGTTCTATAACCACAATACTTTTTTATATGTACACCTAACGGGCAAATGAATATCTTTTAGCTGAAAAAGTAAAGCTGAAAATCCAATTTTATTTTTACATGATAGATATAAAATCAGGAAATAAATCACATTAAAATTTTATGGAGTCAAGCGCTTTTGAATTCTTTGCAAATTTTGACTTAAATAAATATACCTTAGTAGCATGGTACACCTTTATCTTCTTTGGTGCTAGAGAATAAATAATATTTCTATTGGGGAACTTAGAAAATAGTGAGATTGAAAATTGCCACGTACGTCTGGATTGAGGAGCCGCATTCAAATGCTTGTAACTTTTTGTTCTTTTTTTACAAATTCCGGGCTTGGTTTAACATTATTCTACAAATTTACTACAAAAACATTACAAAAAAAAATCCTCAATCAACATGTTTCAATATAAATGATTTTTTTAGTAACTAGGTTACTAGGTAGTAAGTACTTAGGTACTAACTAGGTTTTTTATTTGTTCAATGACAGTCAGACAATTCAACTGTCAAAGGTCGTGGGTTCGAGCTCCGTTCGTATCTATTATTTTTCAGTTTCCTTATATTAATGTAGGCATAAGATAGTAATTCATTTAGGCATTACATGGCCTTAACACCTATAAAAATACCATTAAAATATGTTTAAGGTATAATAAAACAACTTTTAGGACTGAGTCCTCCTGCGACCACGAACGCTGCACAGTGTTCGAAACGTCAGGAAAAACAAAAAACCAATAATACACGCGATTAATCCGGTTAATATTTGTTTTATTATAATGTGTAGTGATCGCGCAAACCTAAGATATTACTATGTTTAAGGTACTTAAAAAATTGTGGAGCAAAGAATGGGTTAAGTCAAAAAAAAAAAAAAATGAAAATGAAAAAAAAAAAAATCTTCATTACAATAAAACAACTTTTAACCGAATTAATCGCGTGTATTATTGTTTTTTATTTTTCCTGACGTTTCGAACATTTTACAGTAATACACGCGATTTATTCGGTTAAAAGGTTTTTTTTTTAGTTTTCTAATCGTATCGTTGCGATCAAAATAAATCATAACAAATTTTCTTAGATCTTTTTTTATTTCTTTTATGCTCCTTTTTTTTACTTTTTTCCTTTTTTTTTCTATCATTGGTATATATATATATTCCTCAAATTGCCCAGAGGCTTAGATACTGCTATTACTACTGTTGATGTCATAACAATTTCGAAATATTGGATACTAGTAATATCTTAGGTATTCGCGATCACTACACATTATAATAAAACATTATAATGTGTAGTGATCGCGAAAAATTAAGATATTACTATGTGAAAAATGTAGGTTAAATAAATTGTTCTTATAGATTCAGTTTGTAGTAAACTTTGCAACAGAAAATAAACCACAAAATGAGTAACTAAATCTAATTAAAAATTATTACTCGCAGCCTGATGAAGCTCATTCGCTCGCCCATAAGGCTGCCTACACACGTCGATACATGAATGTTGCAGAGAACGAAACTAGTCGCGTCGTTGTAATACGTAATCATACGCGCTACCATCATTATTTAGCGCTAGGATGGTAGTAGAGGAGTTATATAGAGCTGTTGATACCAACTTTGTAGGTTGGTGAAAAGTGAAGGCCAAAAAGGGATAATTAGCTTTTCTAAAATTGATCTTATTATCAATATAAAAAACGAATTAATCGTTTCCAAATACGGATATATCTTTCTAACTCATTCAAGGCATACGGAGCAAACTCAAAGTTATAAACTTTCGTGGAACGTAAAATACGGTCATGAGCGGCATTCGAACCTACGCCTCCGAAATAAATACTTGGGGTGCTCTGACCACTAAGCCATCTCGATCTCTACTCCCCTGAGTAACATAGTGAACAGAGATGAAGTATTTATCCGGGAGGCGCAGGTTCGAATCCTATTCACGACCACAATCATTACCATGCTTTAACCATTTATTTATTTTATTTATTTATTTTTTTAATTCCTATTTACGAATATTTTATAATAAAACAACTTTTAACCGGATTATTCGCGTGTATTATTGTTTTTTTGTTTTTCCTGACGTTTTGAACATTTTGCAGCGTTCGTGGTCGCAGGAGGACAGTCCTCCTGTGACCACGAACGCTGCAAAGTGTTTAATTACACGCGATTAATCCGGTTAAAAGTTGTTTTATTATAATGTGTAGTGATCGCGCAAACCTAAGATATTACTATACGAATATTTTGTTTATTCAATTCATGGTATTGACAAAATTTTTAGCACAAAACGAAAAGAAAAATAAATTACATTTTAAACTCGTACCATCCCCTCTATAAACTTCCATCTAATAATACCGTTTGACATGTACCAATTTTGAGTTCATTTGATATTAAAAGGTTTTCAGCGGGAGTCCCGCGGAGCCTGTGTTAGTACTAAATAGTACCGTACTAACATTATCTTGTTTGTTCATTAGATTTTGTAATGTTAGGCTGTGAAACTAGCTGAATTTGTTAGTTGCGTATTTCGGTCGCCGTGTTTGTAGAATGCTGTATATTAGAAGCATAGAGGAAATGCTACCAGCAATACTTTTATTGAAGCTGTCCGACAGAAAATTCTCAGTAGCAGCTTGGAGTTAGAAGTTGGCGATGTTCCACCCCCGTTCTTCGGAGAGCACGTAAAGCCTTCGGTCCTCCGCCTCGACTCCGGTCGTGGAGGATTGCCGTCCCATCGGAATATGAGAGTGAAGGAAGAGGGAGTGTACCTGTATTTGCGCATACACTTATGCACTATAATATCTCCTGCGTTCTTGGCTAATCTACGTGGAGATAGGCCGTCGTGACCGAATATTTTATCGAGATTATATTATTATAGTGATAGTATTAACGACACATTCATAATAATTATTGTTCAACGACTATTACTCAAATGCATTTTTCGGGATTGCCCGACTAGTTTCGAACTCAAACGGAGCCCATAGTCATGAGCTGAGCCCGCGGCGATGTCACCAGTCGAACGTTGACTGAGGAACATTAATTAATATTATATATCATTTCGTACATAAGGGAAGGCTGGTTTAGCCGGGTCACTAGTTAGTTTGACCATGCATTTCCAAAAAGATTGAAGAATGACGCTTTAAAACCCCGGATTCAAATTTTAATACTTAGAAACGAGTCAAAAAGAGTATCTATTCACAGTCGTATAATACTATGAAGACCTCTTAAACGTTAGTGTAATTCAATGAGAGTAGATAAATACATTGTAATGCACAAAATTATTATTATTGATAAGAAAAAAGAAGACACAGAACTCAAAGGCAACATTCGAAAATCATTCCATTACAACAAATGGTAATATTCCAAAAGAGGCTTATTTAAATAAGTGAAATTAAAATTAATCTATAGAGCGATTAAAATAAAAGCCGACGGAATCCCCCGAAGACGGTTAATATAAAATAATAGAAAAACTTATAAATATTCACGGAGCCGAGTTAAACCTTTAGCTGGAGTGACGGATTCGTTTTTACTTATTCCACAGAAAATCTGCTTAAAATCCGTATTAAAAGAATCACTCGGAATTTATTTGTTGGACGGTGTGAATGATAAGCGGAAAGCGATATAAAGACCAGCGAAGTATGTACTCTTTGCTGTTCAGTGCAAAACTTAATATAATTGTAGTAAATCTGTAAATGATTTTTCAATTTTTTTTTCAAATTCAAATATTTTTATTTCAAATAAACCATATTACAGGCACTTATGAAAAGTCAAAACTAGGTGCACGGTTCCAAGGCGTTGATCTTATGGAGAAGAGCCGGCAAGAAACTCCATAGACACTCTTTTTAAAATAAATTGGTTTAACAATAAATAAGGAAATGTGAGAATAATGCAGGTTAATGAGCAGACTAAGAAAGGAAAGTAAACTTATATAGCCTTTTAAAATGATTGCCAAGGCAGTTAGGAGCCGACCAGTCCCGACAGACAGCACCCGTTCACGAGCATGACGCGCACATCAGCCTCGCTTAGCTCAACCATTTTGTAGGGAACTCGACGACCCGATGTACGACGCCACCATCAGCAGGACATTTTAGCGAGCATGACAAACTCGTAATGCCTGACAATAGGCAGTATGTATGTAATATGAGATTAAAACTAACATTAATATCCACATGATGCTCACATTTTACAAAGTTATATATTATGGAAAATTTCATAAAGAAATAATAATGTAAATTTAAAACTAGTAGGTTCGATACTAGCTGTTATACAATCGATATGTAAATTTACATACCCAAGAGTCAAATAAAATAATAATACAATTGGATTAATTGTACGTCAATAAAATAAATTGTATAAATTAAAAAAATAAAATAACAAAAATCAAAAATGTCAAAATAAAGGAAAAAACATAGAAATATATAAGCTGAAAGCAAACAAAATGTCGCCATAATCAAGTAGGCAAGGTGCCAGTGGGTCGCAGTGTGCAGGAAGGAATCGTGAGCCAGGCATCCCTATCTTCCATATAATGATTAGTACTATAGTACGCTTTGGACATTAATATGCGTTTAATAACAATCTTAAATTTGAAATCCGGCAGTTCAGTTATTATGTAATGTAACATTGGCAATTGTTTGGAATTGCCAATGTTACATTTAGTACAGCAGTCAACACTTTGACCTTGAGCTGGTCTATCGTAGTGGGGAGTTTCAATAGTGAGTCTAGCTTACTGATACTGATTTATAAAACCACTTACGCGAAGCCTACCATAAATTGTAAATCAGTTCCGTATATCTACGACTGCTCACTTAAAGTGTATGTGATTGTCAGCGATCTAACGCATTCTGCCAGTCTCTAACATTTTAACTATTTGTTACAGTCTAACAGGCCTGCATACCGCCATGTATCTTATGTAAAAAAAAGCATAGTTCTAGACTGCGATATTCATTATAGTGTCGAAATAAACACGAAATCTTAAATACGAAATAATTTAATTAAAACCAATATTTTCATTTATTGACTGAATTGATTTGATTGTTTTCACAGAAAGATGTTGCAATAAAAAAAGATCTGAATTTGTTTTTATCAATAATAATGTAAGAATTTTCTTATTATTAACTACTATAAATGCGGGGACAGAAGAAGAAATAATGCGCTGGACACTTATAATTTTTTTTATGGGATGACCATTGGTGATGAGCGAATTTTTAAGCGACCTCAAACTGTTTGTGCGCCATTTTAGTTTGCCATTTCTAAATGTACTGACAGTTATGCTAAAATTTAGTTTAGTTGAGCTAAATCAGAATTGGAAAATTTAGTTTGCCGTTTCTTAATTCAAATTTGTCATATCCTAATTCGTCCCTTCACATTATTAGAAGCTATTTCTAAAATATAGCATGCATTTAATTCTTTAATTTTGGTTTAGACAACGTATACTAATATTAATAACTAAATTTTCTACTCATTTTTCATTCATTGTGACATGATTGAAAAAGTATTTTAGTATTGTAATGTAGTGGTTATGTTAATTCTTCTCTTTTAATCAAACAATCAATCTTGACATTTTATCATTTTAAATTTTGATAAATAATTTAATAATTTAATGTTGCAAGTGAATTATAATTAATTGAATGACATTTGTAACAATTATGTTTTATTTTAACGTTTATAACTAATTTTAATTCTTTAGCGGTTTAATGTTCATAATATTATATAATTTAAAAATAACCTTATATTTGCGTGCTAATATGGTAGAATGTACTGGATTCCATTTTATTCTAACACCTTTTTCAATGTTACCTACATTCATTGCAAATAAACTATTTCTATTTCTACCAATACCGCAATCTCTCGTGTCTTGCGCCACTCCATCGAGTTTTCTCCTTATCTCGTGGCAATGGTCGCGATTCAGAGTGGTTACCCTTTGGATGTTGTCGTAGCGAATGATTTTAAATGTAAAAATTATTCAAATACCCTCGGATAAGACGCTCAGCGGTCGAATAGTTGACGTCTTCCAAAAACTGGATCGGGGATCGGCGTTTTTGAGTAATAAGCCCGTATTTTCCGGCCCAGAATGTTTCGGCATAATTTCTGGCGTGACAAATTTTGAATGTTATCTTTCAATTTCTTGTTTCTGTATCTTAGTCGACTTGAATAAGAAGATAGGGAAATTAAGGTTAAGAAAATAATGTTGACTTAAATGTTTTCAAATTGAAATTCTGACTAATAAATTAGTCCAATATTAGGAATAGTAGGTAAGCTCTTCTTATTTCAAATGGGCAATTTTCCAAGATAATAATGTCTTTTTTGCATTAGGTTGCACTGATTTTATTCAAAAACTCAAAAGCAATTCCTAATCGTCCTTTAAAGTATCTCAGCTAAAACGTTTTTAAAATCTGTTCTAACGCTTCAGCTTCATTTCACTGTCAATGTCTTAGCTCGAAACTATAATTCTAACTAACCTGAGCACAGAACATTACAATCTTGTCATTATTTAAATATAATCATATTACAATAATCAGTAGAAAGATGAAATTCATTACCACGTGTGATTATTCTTTTATTTCGTACCTTTTTGTGTACCATAGCTACTATATTACATTTTAATATTTAAATATAACTAGCCTATGTTACCCGGGACAATGTAACAATTCTAAAGATACCAGATACATCTAAATCGGTTCAGTCGTTTAGAAGTTATGGTGGAACAAAGAAACTCACAATCATACATGAACCCTACAACACGCCGTCGTGTAATTTGGTTTGATGGTATGATCATGTTGAGAGGATGAATGAAAGACGATTAACAAAAGGTATCTACAAGGCAGGTGTAAGAGGAAAAACCGGAAGGGCCCGCACTAGAAGGACAGACATTTATTAGTGATGTCCTCAAAAAAGGTCAGGTGCATAATCGCAACCGGCATTCGTATATGACCAGTACGTTGGAACGCGGAATGAAGCAAAATGAGTATGTAAGATTCGTAGCAGATGGTGTTCTGTAGTTTCTGCCTACCCCCACGAGAAAACGGCGTGAGTTTATGTTTATCTGTGTTAATCAGCACTACAGTTATGTTGTTGACTGTAGGTACTACATAGAATTTTAGAAAGAGATAATACATTGTCTATAGCTATACGTTGTCACATTTACTGTATTGTAAAGCTCTGCGATTCATCACGAAGACTTCAATTAACGAACAGGCGAACAGTTAGCGCCCCTCTAGTGGAGTGCACCTCTAGTCACTTGTATGTCACAGCTAATTAATACGAGAACGAGTGTGTTGTTAAAAGTCTATGGAACGGAAAATACAACGGTTTTTTAAAGGAGTTTGTTAGGTTTTAGTGGATGAGCGCTGTCGAAGGGTTGTAATTTATTTAGCTGCATTTTCGGCTCCTCATTTTTGATTGAGTCAACAAGTTTTTTAAGTAATATTTATTAATTCCACTGCGATCCCGAAAGTTACGAAGGTTTGCGGTGGATTGTTGATTGATTGTTGGTTGATTGTGGATGGCAAATTGATTAATTTTTATGAAAAGATAAATGCGGCTGTGAGCTGGATTCGAACCTACGCCTCTCGGATAAATATTCCAGGTGCTCTGACCTCTTAACCATCTCGACCTCTGCTCACTACTGCGATTTTTTTTTCCACTGTTTAATTCATCTTTTGGTGACGTCGTCGCTACCTATTCAGTCTCAATACAGATATTTATGATGTACTTACCTATTAATTCATTTTGTAATCCTAATCACTGAATCGCCTTTTATTTAACACTTTCAAATATAAAAGAGAGGCTCGTGGCTAATTAACTGTCGCACAGATCGATCGATCGAGGTTAAGCTGCGCTTGCCGCGGTCGGTCTGTGGATGGGTGACCATTATTTCATACCGAGACTCCTCCGTGCGTCGGAGAGCACGTTAAGCCATCGGTCCCGGTTGTCAAATTAAGATCTATGACAGCCGAGCCCTGAAAGACTGACGACCAGTCATACCACGATATATCGTGTTACCCAGTTAGTGGGTTGTGGAGGTCAGATAGGCAGTCGCTCCATGTAAAATACTGGTATTATGCTGCATCCGGTTTGACTGGAAGCTGACCCCAATGTAATTGGGAAAAGGCTAGGCAGATATATATAAATATAAAAAGTACAACAAACAGAAATTATGTTTTAAATTCCACAACAAATAACATACAGAGTTGTACTGTATTGTTGTAAGCGGCTGCCTTAAGAGACAAACATTTACAAATCACAATAAAAGGGATTCAAGTTTCTAAATGGAACAAACTCTTTACACTAAAGTAACGTCAAACCATCAAACTTAACCTGTCTAAAATGACAGTTTCAACCGAAGAACGGAAATTCCCGCCAAAACGACCGCCATTTTGTTTTTCAACTCGAAACATTAGAGGCGCAACATTTGAAAAAATAACACTTTTCGTTGCGTAATCGAATCGTTAACCCTAAATTGGCATCTCGATAACAAATTCAATTTTAGTCCGACGTTCATTGCTCTCATCTTTGACAATTCTGTTGCCGATATAGCAAAGGGAAGGGGTTAAGATGGCTGCCGATAAACAAAAAAAGGCGAAAAAAAAGTTAATTTAACTTCGAGCGAGGAAACGAAGTCGCGGCGAAGAATTTTTTTATATTTATTTATTTTGTTGGAGCAGTTTGAGGTGTGATTTGGGATAATTTTGCTGTGACAGACAATTATTTTAGAGAAGAAGAATTTCATATTCTGCACTGAATGTGAATGTGAGGTACTGTCAACGTTTGGTGACTTCAATTTCTCTAACATAACATAGGATCACGCCTGTATTCCCCGAAGGGGTAGGCAGAGGTGTACACAATTGTACACCCACATTTCACCAATGCTGTTATTAAGTCCCATGTAAAAGGTGGTGAGCCTATTGCCATCAACCGGGTACATTTCCAAACTCCGGGCTGCTACTGAGAATTTCCTAACAGAAAAACTCAATAACACTTTGTCCGACCCGGGAATCGAACCCGAGACCTCCTGCTCAGCAGTCGCGCTACGGACCACTAAACCAACGAGGCAGTTTCTCTAACACATAATCGCAATTAGGTATTATAAAATTTACAATAGGATTTCATTATCGTCTTGATGTTTTTTGTTTATAACGTGTAATTTATTAACATCTGTAAGAAAGAGAATAAGCCAGTATACATATTTTTGGTAAAAATACGTACTAACGAACTGGAAACAATTCAACATTATATTCGCAATAAACATCTCTATAAACTTACCAATGATACCAAAGACCAAAGAAAAAAAGTAGGCCCAAAGACAATACAGCGGTACATTCTTCTAGCCAAGTCACCATTATAATTTACTCCTGATTGGGATCAAGTTGAAATTAAGAAAAAATAAAAGGCACAAAGGGAGACGGAGGGACGTGATTGTCTTTTTTTATCTGTAAGACTTGATTTAACAAACAACCCCTTTCTATTTTTGATCTCTTTGTGTTGAATTGTTGATTAACGGTCCCAAATTGGGTAGGCCGATAATGAATGTGTAATTACAGTTGTCTCTGTTTTGTTTAACTACTCTATGTACTTTGTTCTATGATTTTAAGAGCTACTTGTATTCATCGTATTATAAATTAGCTGTGTCCGTGATTCCATCCGCGAGGATGTAGACGAATACGGTTACATGATAACCTCATGGAAATAATTACACTGGTTCTCACGTTATAAGGGTTCGGACAGACCGACAGATAAAAAAAAAGTGGTTTCGGCTTCTGTATCGATGTATATGTACAACCCAATGTCGTGGTCAAGTCGTGCGGCCTACTGCACTAGCTGACCCGAATAATATCTACTATCCAAAATGCTTTAGCAAAATGCAGTTAGCAGTTGTTCCTGAATTTTCCAATTTTATATGCAATTTATCAAATTCTTATTCTACTTCATCTTCTTCTTCTTATCGTGTGGTTGATGAACAACCTAGTGTCAGAGTTTAAACCACCCGTAGGCCTCTGACATGGCTTTAAACACCATCGAGAACATCGCTCAGGTGTGCTGGTTTCCTCACGATGTTTTCCTTTACCGTTTTAAGCAAGTGTTAATTAATTTATTCTACTTACAGAACTATTATGAACATTTTAACATAGAATTATTCAAATCAGTCCAGCTATTATCCAGATATGTGGTTACCAATGGACAGCATTTTTTATTCATTTAAATAGATACAGATGTAAGTAACCTACGAGTAATGTTTTCTAATCGTATCGTTGCGATCAAAATAAATCATAACAAATTTTCTTCGATTTTTTTTTTATTTCTTTTATGCTCCTTTTTTTGCTTCCCCTTTTTAGTAATTTTAGCTTTTTTTATTTTTTTTCCATCTTTCTTTCTTTTTTCTTCTATCATTGGTATATATTCCTCAAACTGCCCCGAGGCCTCCTACTTGGCTTAGATACTGCTATTATTGCTGTTGATGTCATAACAATTTCGAAACATTGGATACTAGTAATATCCTAGGTTTTCGCGATCACTACACATTATAATAAAACAACTTTTAACCGGATTAATCGCGTGTATTGTTTTTGTTTTTCATGACGTTTCGAACACTTTGCAGCGTTTGTGGTCGCAGGAGGACTAATAATACACGCGATTAATCCAATTAAAAGGTGTTTTATTTTGATATTGGATACTACTACATTCTTGACGTATGCATACGTATGTATAATACAATCACGCCTGTTTCCACATCGGGGTAGGTCGAGACTATCGATTTTCATTTTGACACATTTCTTTCGATTAATCTTTGTTCATTAACCTCTTCATGCACACTCGATAGTTTAGGTTACTTTTGACCTGTCTTTTTTGAGAACGTCCGGAATTCGATTGCGATACGTTCGTCGAGTTCGGCCTGCTCCGACTCTTCCATCCACTCTCGCCTTTGTACTAGTTTAGTCAATCGCCGTTCATCCATCATTTCTACATGCCCAAACCATCTTAGCGTACCTATCTCAATTCTCGTCACTACGTCTTTTACTCCACAACATTTTTTTGATACATATATGTATCCTAGCTGTGCCTGCGACTCCGTCCACGTGGATGTCGTAAATAACAAATGTATGACGTGATTCTTTAATTTGGCATAACTTTTTTATTTATGAACCGATTGACATGAAACAAACACTAAGTTAAGTGAAGCTTACCACAATATATTAGAGAAAATCACATCTAAATCGGATAAGCCGTTTCTGAGATAAGCGTGCACAAACGCACAGACAAACAGACAAAACTTCTAACAATCATTGTTTTGCGTGCTATTTGCGTTGATAAAGGTCCCAATAATATTTTTTCTCATATATCTTCCATGTACAGACAGCGATCCGTTACATTTTTATTATATTATATGTATAGATTTGTTCTTCGTAAAGAAACCCTCTTTTCGTTTTACCCGACTGCCCAATAAGGAGGGTTATGTTTTTCGAGTGTATGTATGTATATATGTCAATTTCTTTGGCAGGTCCTGTAGCCTAAATGGCTTGATAGATTTTATCAAACAAGGTGTCATTAGATTCGTCTCAATTGCAGGAAAAAGAAAAAAAAAATTTTTTTCAGTGTACCTAGTCGGGTTATTGTTTCTTAATCATTTGTATTATTTATCTCCTAAACCACTCTGTTATAGTCTATCCATCACGCCTCTCCAAAATGGGCCTCAACACATACCATTAAACCAGAGCAATCAAAAGTCAACATATACACCACCGGTGATCGAACCCACGACCCTCCCCAAGACTTATTTGTTCCCACTGTAATTCCGTGTTTGTAATGGCTAACGACACGATGGGTTTAAGTGGACAAGCAGTAAATTTAACATTATTCTTTAAAAGATAAATCTTTGAAAAGCATTAACGCATGCTTAGCGAACTCTAAAGTTATAATATTAAATGGAAAAAGAATATGGTCGTGAGTTGGATTCGAATTTATTAACTGCAAACTTAGTCGTGTCGGTTCGGTCATCAGTATAGGGACTGAATAGATAGCAATGACGTCGCCAAAAAGACGTGTTCAAATATGGATGAAGAATTCGCGGTGGTGAGCAGAGGTCGAGATGGCTTAGTGGTCGGAGCGCCTGGAGTATTTATCCGGGAGGCGCAGGTTCGAATCCTGCTCACAACCGTATTCTTTTTCCATTTAATATTATAACTTTATTATTTCTTCAACTGCAGAGCGTAAGCCGTCATATTAAATTTTTAGCATGTACTATTTTGCAACAAAAACTTTAACCAATACATATTATTGTAAAAAGCTATATGAAAAAAAGTACCCGTGAAGTTTCTTGCCCGTCCTTCTCTATAGGAATCATAAAAATAAGGAATGAATATTGCAATTTACACTTTGGAACATGGCAACTAGCTTCTGATAATTTTAAAGTACCTGTAAATGGTCTAATTGAAAGATTTTTTATTAGCACATTCAAATAATACCTGTTTATTGAATTTTACATACATTATTTAAACAAAAACTACCTAAACAATATACTTATAACTAAAAATAATAATAATTATATATACTATAGAGCGTCGAAAAATTCAACCGCATCACTATCAACTGGTAACGTGCCCAAAAGGCATTGCCACGTTGAATGCAATGCAATGCTGATTCTCCGTGCGAAGAATAGTCCAGCCTTTAGGTCACGTGAACTGTCGACTAATCGCCTAGCAACCTCTTTAAAGAGAAGTCGAGCGCTCGGACCCCACGACCCGAGTGTTTCGACCTCTAACAGCTCGAAAATATAATTACTGGTAAGACTGTCACATTTTCACCGTTTGAGGGTCTCCGCAGCTGAAGTAGCAGCACTAGCATATGACGCCGAACTAGAAAGATGCGATGGCGCAAGGGTATCGACGCAGGTGGCGTCCCACACCAGAGGCCTACCCAACTTCCATGGCAGTAATGTCATGCCGTCAGGTCTTTTACCATCGTCCCGTGACAAGCCATTTGGTTCTAATACAGCTGGGACGCCGGCGGTGGCTAAAGCACGACGAAGAATGTCATTAATACAGGCGTGCCTCGATATGCGTCCTGCACTCCTGCTGCAGGAAAGGCCATGGTGTCTAATTGAAATAAATGATTTGCGTGTTGCTATGCTATGTTATGTCTTATAAGACAATATATATAGGTATGATATATATATTACATACTAGCTTCCGCATAATAGATTCGAGATAATATGAAGACAACATGCTTTAAAATTGAGGCAACTGTAATGTAGGTAAAATTATTTTAAAATTACGCGTTGTTTTAAGGCGTCTATTTAATATTGGAATTGGTATTCGTTTCAAGAGTAACCCCAGGCCGGAATTAATTGAAATAGATTCAAAAAAAGACATGCAGGTCTTTGGGATTTATTCACCTACAACGCAGAATAAAGCCATATCTCCTCTAATCTATCGCAAGGGTAAGGGGCGGTCCACACTGGCTAGTTTTCACATTAAACAGGTTCCACTCGTCCGCTGGCCAGTTTGCCGAACGCAATTAAATTTGGTCGTGTACGGCCCATTGGTGGGCCAGGGACGTACTCTGTTTTAAGTGTCTTGGGCCTTGTTTTACAATATAAGTTTGTGTTATAAGACACGTTTGTGCCAAGTGTCGTATCTCCGACTACTTCTATGTTGACAAAATGTAAGCCACCTTTTAATAAAAAAATAAAAAAAATAGCCCTCACATTAGGAATTTATTCAGCATTGTGGGTTATTGACACAAATTCTAAATGCCCAAACTCGGAACAATTATTTGTAGACAAATATTTGTTTTATACGGGAATTGAACCTGCAAAAAATATTTATATACAACTTTTTAAGAGAATCTAAACTATGTTCAAAGTTATGTTGTTTTGAAAAATCTTTCAAACGTATTATCGCATGCGTAGCGAACTTTATAATTAGTTTTTTTTTTGTGGAAAAGTATTTATTGGTATCATTAGTTATTGTTGCATAGAACAATTCACAATGCGTCCCCCTCCCCTTAAGGTCAGTTCATCAGAGGTCGGATATCGTAAAGATATCGGCGCGCGGACACTAAACCTAAAGGGTCATCCCCCGGTTTACGAGAAACGTACTCGTATTGTAGAGTACATACATAGAGTACTATCGTAATAAACATTTATTTTATTTATTTATTTATTTAACGGTTCATGTACACACAGACAGAAGAATAAATACATTAGAATAGGAAAGACGAATACAAAGGTGCTGCTTATTTCTTAAGAAATCTCTTCCAGCAGACCTGCGAGAGGAGAGATAGAAAAAAAAAGAGATGTAGACAAAAGTGTGTAAAGAGGTAATTCAAAGAGACATAAATAAAACTATTGAGATCATAATATATACATAAATAAAGAAATATTAAATAAAAATATACATATATACGGGTTCTAAGACAAAGATATATACCATAAATACATAACAAATAGTACATACTATATAAATAAATGTAAATAAATTACATACTTAGACGCAACTATGATACTAAAGAAAGATAGTGATCTTTCACTCGTTTTTTGAAAGAAGTCACAGTTTTACAGCTTCGTATATCAGGTGGGAGCGAGTTCCACAATCGCACTGCGTGAACTGTGAAAGAGTAGGAGTAGTAGTCAGTACTGTGGGATGGAAATTTCAGGAGGGTTTTAAGGTGCGACCTGCAGGGTGCATCTGTGGAACGAGCATAAGAAAAGCGTTCCCGCAGGTACGAAGGAGATTTAGGGCTATGCAGGATATTGAAGAGGAGACATAATATCCGAGTGTTTCTGCGAAAACGGATAGGGAGCCACTTGAGAATCTTGCGAAAGTGAGAGACATGGTCATACTTTCTTAAGTTGAAAACAAACATAATAATTTTTAAATGTATAGGTACTCTATACAGATAAATCTTTGAAAAACATTAACACATGCTTAGCGAACTCTAAAGTGATATTTTTTGATGTGGATCAAAAATACATGTATTTTCTTTTCTTAATTTATTTATTTAAAAATGTAATTAATATACAAAATAATTAAATAAACTTTATAATAATTAAATATTTTTAAGTGAAACAGGTTTCGTTTTAAGTAAATAATAGTAAAACAAGTAACCTTTATTATTTAAGCGATCTCGTAAATAAAAGAGCTCACCCCTAGGCAGGAACTGCAGGATTTTCCTAGGAAAATCCTGCAGTTCATCACAGCAGCGGCAGGGTTTAGGGATGAACTCTAATTTTAACGTAGAAAGTGGCCATCACAATAGACCTTTTATGCACGGATTTGAAATAATAAAGCGGCTATCATATGACGAGACTGAAAAAAAAAAACTCAACCTACATAGCTAGTTTCTTGTGTCCATATAATTTTGTATTTTTATTATTTGTAAATTATCTTCACAACATTTATCCAGGAGGCGCAGGTTCGTATCCTGCTCGCGACCGTATTCTTTTTCCATTTAACATAATTACTTTAGAGTTCGCTAAGCATGCGTTAATGCTTTTCAAAGATTTATCTTTAATTATCTTCACAACGCGTAAAATAAGATATTAAACAATACATCTCTCCAATGGCATCACAACTTAGGCTCCTAAGATACAAGCGTGTGCTTAGTTTGGGGACCACAGCTATAACGTACAATGTACCTTAAAATAGTTACATATTATACTTGCACTCATTATTATATTTAATAAGTTAGTAAGGTAATATTGTAACATTGAACAATAAAATTTATTCGTATTCTTATTTTTCTTAGCCTTGCCTTGTCATAAGTGAAGCATAGATTACACACACACATGCAGCGTACTGGCGCCGAGTGGATGAGGTTTAAGTACCTATTTGTGTGTGTTTAGCTCGTGTATGACAAGCGAAATTGGATGACGACGGCATGCTTGTCACATGTCGTTCGCAACGCGGCGTCCGTATTTTTTTAAGGTCCGTGCTTCTATGGTCTAAGTGACACAACACTGCCTCGTTGGTCTTGTGGCCCCAAGCGCGATTGCTGAGCATCAGGTCTCGGGTTCGATTCCCGGGTTGGGCAAAGTGTTATTGAGTTTTTCTGTTAGAAAATTCTTAGTAGCAGCCCGGAGTTTGGATTGTGCCCGGTAGATGGCAATAGGCTCACCACCTATTACATAGGACTTAATAACAGCATTGGTGAAATGTGGGTGTACAACTGTGTACACATCTGCCTACACCTTCGGGGAATAAAGGCGTGATGCTATGTATAAAATATGGTCACCTCAAAATTAAGTCGGAGCTTTTTGTAAACTGGTATCATGGTAAACAGTAATGCTGATTATATATATGTTATGTTATACTAAAGTAAGTGACACTAAAGCCACAAAAAAAAACCTTAGAAAACTTTTTTTTTTCTGTAATACATCCAACTCTCACTTAGCCGATTTTTCAATTATCTACATACCTAGTGTTCATCAAGCACACGATAAGAAGTCTACTATGTAAATAAACCTCCTTTATCTCAACTATAACTATTTCTTTCTTTCTTTCTATAATGTACTTCTCAGTCCCCATATCTATACACACACTTGGTCAGTGTAAACTACTAGTAATAATATGTGCACAAATCGAGCTCCCACGATCGGCATGAGACGGACTTACGAATAACCGTTAACTGTGCCCTAAGTACTGGACAACAATAACATGTTAGGGAACACATCTTAGAAGACACTTATGTAAGACAATTGTCTATGTATTATGTAATGACTGCCTCACTGGTTTATTGGTCACAAGCGCGGCTGGAAAGTGAGGTCCTGGGTTCGATTCCCAGGTCAGGCAAAGTGTTGTTGTGTTTTTTTGTTAGGAAATTCTAAGTAACAGCCCGGACTTAGAAAGTTGGTGGTGTGACACCCCCGTACTTTGAAGAGCACGTAAAGCCGTCGATCCTGCGCCTGATGTCTCTCCAGTCGTGTCGGATTTTCGTCCAATTGGACTATCTCCGACCTGGTAATCGAACCCAGGAGCTCACGCTCAGTGCGACCACTAGACCAACGAGGCAGTTGTTTGCATATAGTTAAAATAAATAAACAAAAATCCAATAACTGTGCCCGACCCAGGAATAAAATTGAGGACCTCAGGCACAGTGATGGCCCTTGCGGCTACTTGACCAAAAAACTGTTTTGAAACTATTTTAATATCAAAATAATAGGTCAACTGACACACGTTTCTAATATGTCAAAAACTTTCAACAATCTTAGTGTTGTAACCAACCCACCCTATCAATACAATTCAAAAGCTATATCAAACTGTACCCACAAAATTCGGTGCCTAATGAAAACATAAATAATTGAGCTCAGTTAATTCACTAATAATGGCATATAACAATAATTAGTTCGGCGATTTGGACCCCGATCCCCGGGGGTCAAGCGGACCGATTGTCCTTTGAAGGGTTGATTAAGATGACCGGTGGGGTTGCTTCGATTATAGACTAAAACGTAGACGGGACTGTTATTTGAGCCGTCTAGAGACGTCTGTTTGTCACAGACCTGTATCTTTAAACACTAATAGCTGCCAGATGAAGTATCTTAATTTTTCTATGGATGATAATTTGTATGTGACACAGACGTGATTGTATTGTTCACCAGTTATTACTTATGTCCGTTTGACTCACGACATCGCCCGGGCGCATTTCATGACTAATGACTCCGTTCGAGTTCGAAACAAGTCGGGTTCTCCAGAAAAATGAAGATGTCTGAATAGGAGAGTTGAAATTTCCCAAAGAATATGCGTTTTTCTGGCCTTATCGAAATAAAAAACAAAAAAATTATGAATGATCATTTAAGACCTCGAAATGACCAAGAAATTATAAAAAAAGTGCGCCTGACATTTTTTTAATCTTACACAAAGATGTTGGACTGAAAATGTAATGATTGTAACGATACCCCATACATCGAAATCGATACAGGCATTTAGAAATTATGGTGGAATAAAGTAACTCACAAATATTCACATACATGAACCATAAAAAACATAACACTCATTTTATTTGGGCATAAAAAAACATACATAGCATCACGCCTGTATTCCCCGAAGGTGTAGGCAGAGGTGTACACAATTGTACACCCACATTTCACCAATGCTGTTATTAAGTCCCATGTAATAGGTGGTGAGCCTATTGCCATCAACCGGGCACAGTTCCAAACTCCGGGCTGCTACTGAGAATTTCCTAACAGAAAAACTCAATAACACTTTGCCCGACCCGGGGATCGAACCCGAGACCTCCTGTTCAGCAGTCGCTCTTGGGACCACTAGACCAACGAGGCAGTCTTTATTTATTTTTTATTTGGTCTTAGTGGTTAAGTCTTTTTTTATTTGGGCAGCCGTGTAAAAAACCAATCCTCGGTGGATGGTTCACTTATTTCAATACAGTTGTTATTCAAATGATACCGTTTGACATACTTTAGAGCCTCCGCAGACCGTAGACAGCGACTTTAGTCGCTTTTTAGAAATAACTCTAAAATGCGGGATTTGGCCACCACGGTCGAAGCCAAAGAGACGCCAGAACGCTGATTGCCGATGCTAAAAAAAATATAATGATGATGCTAAAATGTCTTATTTTTGTACTTTTATGTGTGTTTTTGTTCCAATATTTGTTTTTTCTTTTCTTTCTTCTTTCTTTTCCTCTTCTTCTTTCTAAAACTGGCAGGTCTTCAATACATTAGTAGAATTGACCCTCTGGTAAACGTGTCCCATCTGTCTCCTACTCTTTGGCACCCTGTAATGACCAGAGAAAGTAAGGGGTAGAGCAAGTTTAATGCGGGTACCATACCTACCTGTCTTGGGGATCGGCAGAGCTCCGCTATTTGTTCTGGAAGGGTTTTATAAAAGTGTTAATTAGTCTTTGATGTGACGGCGGGCCAATATTCGAGTGTGAATTTTTGTTTTTAAATGGGATTTTGTTAATGAAGTTGTTGAATGATAGGACTAAGTTTATGAACATTAATTTAAACATTCATATTTTAACTATAAAATATATCGATTAAAGGTATTTCATTTGAAGTTTCTTCTCTAGAGAAACATTTAAGTGATGACGTCAGTCTTCTTATATAATACCTAATCCTAGTTTTAATGCCGTGTTAGTATGTAGTTTATCTCTATTATAGTATCGATTTATCGTTTATAGGTTTTTTTTCAAATTCACACACTGTTTTGATTGAGCTACCTATATTTTGTATTAGGTATTAATGTAAATTTAGATAAAACAAATACTAACTTCTCAAATATTATAATACAACAAATTTTAACCGGATTAATCGCGTGTATTATTGGTTTTTTGTTTTTCCTGACGTTTCGAACACTTTGCAGCGTTCGTGGTCGCAGGAGGTCATGACAGTTTATTTAAATTTTTATAACTCCTTCTATAAAATGCGAAAATAAGTATGCTCGTTTGTTTTTTTTATTTATTTTTATAAATGAATATATAACTGGTGCCCCACCTGATGGTAAGTGGCCATAGACACCGATGCAATACCAAAAGGCACCTAGAATTTTTTGCCTACCCTTCAAAAAGAGAATTCTCAACAAACATTTCTTATATAAAATTCTTTTAATTATACTGCCAATATCTAAACAAAAGATCAAAAATCTGACACAAAGATGTCAGCCACGCCAAAAACACGCGCGATACCAAAATCAAAAACAATAAGGCTTTCATTAAAAAAATATTAAATTCGAGACAACAATACTTGCTCAACAATAGTCAACGAGTGAATTAGACAAACTGATTATGTGTTCGTCTCGTCTTTTATCTATAGCCCGCTTTATTTCGCTTAAAGGATAAAAATAATTACAAGATGAAAGATATTTCCTAGCCGGCGCTTTTTTTCAGCGCTTTTTTCGCTTTTTCTTTGGCCCGAGACGCGATCTGTCGCCGTCGCATTGTGTTATCCATTGGTCGAGTGTTGGATTTGTATGGACATAGTGAGGGGATCAAAATTAGGTGAAAGCTAAAGCAAGGGACAGAAAATTAAAAAAAAAAACCATTTTGGCCTCAGTTAAAAATAGGAATGATATATATAAAACATAGCCAAAACTCTAGCAGTATGCCAGATATATGCTGCGATGATCCCAAATAAATTGAGGTAAGGGCAGGGGTTAATGATGATATAAATTGGTTATAAAATTCTGTGGAAAGAAAAATATGGCCGTGAGCAGGATTCGAACCTGTGCCTCCCGGATAGATACTCGGATGAATACTAAAAGACGCATTGGAGTGTGGAAGAAGAATTCTTGGTAGTGAGCAGATGTTGGCGTAGCGTTCAGAGCGCCTAGAGTATTTATCCGGGAGGTGCAGGTTCGAATCCTGCTCACGACAATATATTTATTTCCACAATTTTTTTTTACTTTAGCGTATGCTATGCATGCGTCAATGCTTTTCAAAGATTTATCTGTATTAATTGGTGTGATTATAACCTCATTGGTCTAGAAGTCACAAGTGCGGCTCCTGAGTGAAAGGTTCTGGGTTCGATACCCGGGTCGCGCAAAGTGTTAATGAAATTTTCTGTTAAGAAATTCTCAGCCTAGAGTTTGGAATTGTGCCGGTAGATGGCAATAGGCTCACCACCTATTACATGAGACTTAATGAAAGCTTTGGTGACATGTGGGTGTATAAATTGTTGCTGTAATAAAAATGTAGCTGTGTACACTTCTGCCTACCCTTTCAGGAAATACAGGCGCGATGCTATGTTTATGTTTAATAAGTATTCTGGGACAGATAAAATGGTTCCTTCAAGGCGTATCCACACTAACTCATCGGTACACTTTAATTCAATTCTTAGTCCATAGTAATTAACCCTTTTGAGACAATTCTTTGCGAAGAGACAATAATAATAAGCTGACAAATGAACATTAATGCTACGGGCATACTTTTACGTGCCAAACTTAAGTAATAGACAGGTCTAAGGGGCTCAGCAGATCTGTAGCTCAAACGCTCGTCATAATATATAATGATCTAAACTACATAATTATGGTCACTACATCTTATTTGTCGAGTATTTATCAATGTGGTGCGGGTTGAAATCCCGCTCGCGGTCGCATTTTTCTATACACACAAATCTGGGTGTATAGAAAGAAAGTGAGGGAGAAATAAGTATTATTAAACAAATAATTTAAAAGCAATTAATACACTTAATAAAATTAAAATAAACATCATTACATTGCGCACGCACACACACCACAATTAAATGTATGTATGTATGCGAGATGTGTCGATTTATATGAAATAGAACCTCCTAATAACAATTCTTTTGATGGACTCAATATTAGAAAATGTATATTTTTCATTACGACCGAAGCCGAACACCTTCTTTAAGAAAAACCTCAAATCGATCTTACACTGTTTGAAATCACACCAACCAACATTACCATAAAATAGAGCCTTCCTATAAAAAGTACGACGTCGTCTCCCCCCCTCCTCCACCGCGACCGGAACCGGGCGTCAGGCGGTTATTGGTTATCGATTGGTTTCCGATCGGCCAACCGGAGGCTGGCTGGCACGCCCGCAGACACACGCCTATGTACCCACGTGTGGGAGGGAAAAGAAAATATTGGGTAAAAGGAATTTATGGGCAGAAGGAATTTATGGGTAATAGCTATGATCGGGACGTCGTCCGCGCGAGCATTGGAATTTTTTTTAACAAATATTTTATATTCATATTTTCTAAACTATACAAGATATTGAAATGGAAAATGCACGAAAATTTAAAAGTAATAATTTCATAAAATAACTTTTAACCGGATTAATCGCGTTTATTACTGGTTTTTGTTTTTCCTGACGTTTCGAGCAGCGTTCGTGGTTACTAGATGGCTGTGACTGATTAATCCGGTTGAAAGTTGTTTTATTATAATGTGTAGTGATCGCGAAAGCCTTAGATATTACTACGTAAAAACTCAAAAATCCCTGAAACCCCCTCGTTGGTCTAGTAGGCCCAAGTGGGACTGCTGAGCATTAGATCTCGGGGGCAAAATGTTATTGAGTTCTTTTATTAGGAAATTCTCAGTAGCAGTTCGGAGTTTGGAATTGTGCCCGATAGACGGCAATAGGCTCACAACTTATTACGTGGGTCATAATAACAGGATTGGTGAAATGTGGGTGTTCAACTGTGTATCTACCTTCGGGGAATACAGGCATGATACTATGTTATGTTATGTTTCGAAGCCTATTCGAGACAAACTTCAGGTAGATATAATTCTAAAATCCATGTTTTATGATTAAGCATTGTATAAATAGCAGGATTTAATTAAATTTCGTAATTTGAGGTGACTGACGGAGACTTGAATTTTATTTATTGGTATAATTATGTGTTTGACCAACCGTGCTGGCTGGCGCAGTGGACGAGATGAGAGAGAGCGTCTTGGCTCTGCGTGTTGTAAGTGTTGTGTTTAAATTTCTGCAAAATACTATTTTTTTTTACGATTAACAGACAATCTAAAGGTCTGCAAAATAAATAAATAAAAACATTGTAAAAAGTCTGAGAAATCGAAGGTTTCAGAAAATCCCAATACCACTTTGCCCTACCCAGGAATCCAACTCAGGACCTCACGTATAACAGTCACATTTATAACCCCAGTGGTTCAATGTTGCAGTAATGAAGCGAGCATCTTGCGAATGAGCATCTTTTTAATCTTTTCTCAGCTACCATTAGAATCCGCTTTCAGTTTATCTGGATGAAGCTCAGTACCGCCATGGCCCAGTTACTGGGTAACACGATATGTCTTGTGGTAATACTTTCAGGCACCTACATGTAACGGCTGTCATAGATCTTATTCTAACAACCAGGTCCGATGATTTAATGAACACCGACAGATTTCGATAAAAAATTATCGTCACCCATCCACCGACCAACAGCGACAAGCGCAGCTTAACCGTGATCGATCAGTTTGTGTGGCTGCCAGAGCGATGAAGCAGATTTTTATTTTTATTAATATTAAGCTGTTGGCTCGCTCATTAGCAGGCACAATAGATTTTTATTGTTACAACGTATAATTCTGTACGTTGCTGAGCCGAAAGGAACATGTTTAAGTAAAATACTTGATAATTGTGTGTGTTATGTTAGTATTGAATATTTTCAGGCGTTACCTTGCGATTGCATCCATTGTAATGAATCAAGATAAATCTTTGAAAAGCATTAACGCATGCTTAGCGAACTCTAAAATATGGAATGTGTTAAAATATGGAAGAAGAATTCGCGGTAGTGAGCAGAGGTCGAGATGGCTTAGTGGTCAGAGCGCCTGGAGTATTTATCCGGGAGGCGCAGGTTCGAATCCTGTTTGCGACCGTATTCTTTTTCCATTTAATATAATAATATTATAATGAAGTCCATTACAATGGATGCAAATAAATACAATATCTAGATACTTCCACAATATTGAGAGTAGTCATGAAATTTGCACTATGCGTATATGCATGTGGTTGCGGGCGGGCGGTGCACAGGTAATACATGACTACCCTCAATATTGTGGAAGTAGCCAGATAGTGTATTTATTTGCATCCATTGTTACGTTAGTGCCTATGTTTTTTTTTGTAACCAATGATAGCCTAGAGTAATGATTGTTAGACTACTAAGTGAAAGTTCGCAGTTCGCATACCGTAGGGTTACCGAAATCATGTGCGTATTGTAATTAATTCGCATTTGCATAAATAAAAATGTTTATTTGCAAGAAACATGTTTATAGGATGTCACAATATTAGAGGTACATCACATTTCGACTATTTGGCATGCAACAAACAGTCAAATTTTCCTGAGTGTTTATTAAATATAGTGGTTGAAATGCTATGCATAAAACGAAGAAGGAAAACATCGTGAGGAAACCAGCACATGGAGAGATGTTCTCGGTGATGTGTAAAGCCATTTCAAAGGCCTAAGGGTGTTTTAAACTCTGGTACATATGTTCACCAAATATACGTTAAGTGTTCATTTTGCCACCATTCCATAAGAAAAAGAAGAAATCTTTACTGTTTTCAATAGTTTTTTTTTTCTTAGTATTAAAATTGTTATAGTTTTTAGTTAAATTGATATAAATACTTAGTTATAATTACCGTATATTATTAGAAAAAAATGTGTTTACTGTTTATTGAATGCGAATTCAGACATCTGTTGAATTTTTAGGTCACAATGAACTACTTTATCACAAGAGTACGTATCGTATACCAAGAACATCTCCCACTAAACACTTCGGAACCGATCAGTTCGGACATGCGCATACCGGCGGTTTTTTTTTTCAAGGGGCGTGGCCTCGATACTTCGATAGCTTTCAATACACCACGCCTGGCGACTTGTCGATTTTACCGTCTGTATACGCCCGATTTATTTTATAGACTGAATGGACAGCCTTATAGATGAAGTTTAAATAGATAATCTCTCAAACAAATTAACGCATGCGTAGCGAACTGTAAATATATAAAAAAAATAAAAAAGGAATGCGGTCGTGAGCAGGATTCGAATCTGAATCTGCGCCTCTCGGATGAATACTCGAGGCGCTCCGACCACTAAGCCATCCTGACCTCTCATGACATAACATAGCATCACGCCTGTATTTACCGAAGGGGTAAGCAGAGGTGTACATAGTTGTAAGCCCACATTTCACCAATGCTGTTATTAAGTCCCATTACGTGGTGGGCCTATTGCCATCTACCGGGCACAATTCCAAAGTCTGGGCTGCTGCTGAGAATTTTTCTAACAGAAAAACTCAATAGCAATTTGACCGACCCGGGAATCGAACCTGACACCTCATGCTTGGTAGTCGCGCTTGGGACCACTAGACCAACGAGGTAGGCTGACGTCTCGGGGTGGCTTATCTAAGAATTTTTCTTTCTACAAAAATAAAGTTATATTTAAATGTCGGAATGGCTGAGTGGGTACGGTCTCGCCACAAGTTATGGATTGAAATCTTGCATGTACAAATGTGACTTTTTCCAATGCTATATCTATTTGCTTAGTTATTCTAAGACATTTTTCACCGTGGGAGAGCCACGCTTCGGCACGAATGGGCCGGCTCGACCGGATTGATACCACGGCCTCACAGAAAACCGGCGTGAAACAACGCTTGCGTTGTGTTTCGCCGAGTGAGTGAGGGTACCGGAGGCCCAAACCCTTTAAAAGGTCGGCAACGCACTCGCGACTCCTCTGGGGTTGCGGGTGTCCATGGGCGGCGGTAATCGCTTACCATCAGGCGAGCCGTCTGCTCGGTTGCCCCCTATTCCATAAAAAAAATAATAATAATAACAGACGTACGGTGAAGGAAAACATCGTGAGGAAACCTGGACCTAATGGTCTGAAATCGCCAATCCACAGTGAGCTGGCGTGATTATCAATGCTAGTGCCTTCCCTGTATAAGAAGAGCAAGGAAAAAAGTAAGAAAATTATTATTTCGTACTCAGGTTAAAGTCTACCCGTGACAACGGCCGGTGCAATTCGGTCAAAACGTCAGGAAACAATAAGGTACCGTAAAGGGCTTTTTAACTAAATATATTGCGACCCGATTTATATATTTCTTAATATTAATTAATATGAATAATTAATGCTTAATATTTATTATAATGTGGAGGGGCTCGTGGCTAAGTACAGCCGCACAGATCGATCGATCAAGGTTAAGCTGCGCTTGCCGCGGTCGGTCTGTGGATGGGTGACCATAATTTCATACCGAGACCCCTCCGTGCCTCGGAGAGCACGTTAAGCCGGTCCCGGTTGTCAAATTAACATCTATGACTACCGTTACGGGTAGTCAGAGGCCTGAAAGTCTGACAACCAGTCATACCATGGGATATCGTATTACCCAGTTACTGGGTTGTGGAGGTCAGATAGGCAGTCGGTCCATGTAAAATATTGGTATTAAGCTGCATCCGGTTTGACTGGAAGCCGACCCCAATGTAATTGGGAAAAGGCTAGGCAGAATATTTATTATAATGTGTACAATTCGCGATAGTTTAAAATCAATTAGATATGACAAACAAATAACATTATCAAAACCCAAATAAAATTCAAAAGAGGCTTTCTCATCATCAAAACTAACATAAAATTAAAAAGCGACCGGAGAATCAAACCCGACACTGCATGCTCAGCAATCGCGTTTGGGACCACTAGACTAATGAGGCAACTCAATATGCAGATGGTATTTTGTAACAATAACGTAAAAAAAAATTTTGGATGTGGTTTATTGTTTCAACTACAAAATAATTCTTATCACAGTAAACTAACAGGAATTAACGCGCAATAAATACCTTTGAATCGCTTGACGTTTCGACCAGGTTGCACTGATCGTGGTCACACGTCTTAATTAATAGTATGTATAATCTATGGTCACAAGCAGACTGATGCAGCGAGTTTACTCCGTCATGGGCGCGGTAGATTTTTCTTCATCTATCTCCACTATTTTATTATAGAGCCCGCGACACACTACACTCACTGTTTCCGTATTTTTTACTGATTTTAAATAGCGAGGTTTTGATATTTTAGTCACTGGTTTCCATGTTACTGACAACCGTCCTCCCCATTGAAGTCTCCTGTTTTTTTATTTCAATACCTTTACGCACTGCTCTTGAATAAATGTGGCGATCGGATGAGAGGATTTGTGTGTGCTGGAACTCAATCCAGTGATTATTGTCTGATTGGAGTATATGTTCCTATCAAAAGTATCGGCCGTTAAAGTTTATAAAAGTTAGTAAACAATAATTCATATACTATATGTATTTTTTAAGGAAACTTAGAAAAATAATAGACACAAACGGGGATTGAACCCGTGACCCTTGACATTCCGTGTCATTACTCTTCCACTGAGCTACCGTGTCATTGTTCGAATCTATAAAATTTCTAGCTTCGTTGTATTCGTCTTTAAGAAGACGCCTGGCGATATTTACTTAGCAATTATTTACGGTCGTGTCTATTATTTCTCAATGTTTCCTTGAAAAATATGAATTAAACCATAATTCTTTGATTACAATGTATGTTGCATATACTCGTAAATCCCAAGCCATAGTGGCTTTAAAGATTATATTAGTAACATTAAATTCTTTCTAAGCTTGCGGGCAGATTCACGGGGCGTAAGTAAGTGACGTCATACCCAATACCATCACTGCGCAGACTCGAACCGATACTCGTAACCGATACGTAGATGGGCGGGGCTCTGAACATACCTCCTGTGTCTGCAAACTGAAAGATATGTATTTATTGATAGGCATGAAAAAGGTTGATAAATTGGACCTAATGAATAGTGAAGCATTTTTAAATTATTCCAAGTGCAAGTTCAGGTAGGCATACATTCAAATAAGACAAGAAAATAATTTTAGTTGCCTTATTTGTCTAGTGGTCCTAAGTGCGATGGCCGAGCATGAAGTCCTAGGTTCGATTCCCGATCAACGTGTTATTGGGTTTTTCTATCAGGAAATTCTAAATAGGCAGCCCAGAGTTTGAAACTGTGCTACATAGAAGGATGGCAATAGACTCATCAACTGGGACTTAATAACAGTATTGGTAAATTGTAGGTGTACAACTGTCTACACATCTGCCTACCGCTTCAGGGAAGTCGTGATACTAAATTATATGTTGATTTTTATTGGTAATTTTGTGTAGTATTTAAAAAAAGAAAAATGTATTGAATATAATGGCTGCCTGTATGAAATTGATTCTATACCTCTGTCTGTACCTCTGTCTTTGCTCTTGGTGTGCAAATGAAGTATACTCTATCTATTTATTGATTGGCCGATTACTTTATGTCACATGAAATAGGTGGTCGACATTTTGGCATTTCTCAAAACTCCGGGATGCTTTATAATAAAACAACTTTTAACCGGATTAATCGCGTGTATTATTGGTTTTTTGTTTTTCCTGACGTTTCGAACACTTTGCAGCGTTCGTGGTCGCAGGAGGACTAAGGTGTCAGGTGTCTCAACAGTTTATTTAAAATTATTTCAGTCTACCGTACATATAATTGATAAATTCATAAAATTATTTTTATCTCTGATACATATTTAAAACTAAATCGCGACGGTATTTCCTAAGACTATCCCTGAGAAGAAATACCGAAACCAACTCAGAGGTCACAGTCGTTTTAAATTTAGAGATACAATTTTACAATTTTATCGAATTATAAACTAAAAGGTGTTCCGATGCACGCAGTAATCGCTCACAGTATCTTGATTTTTCTTGTGACAAAGTCAAGTCACAAGAAAAATCAAGATACTGTGTCTAATGTGTAGTGATCGCGCAAACCTAAGATATTACTCCGGGATGCTATTAAGAATTTTCTAATAAAACAATCAAATAACACGTTGCCAACGTAATTGAACCGAGTGAGATTGTTAAAACATTACTAAACCCATAACCAACCCATTTTACACCCAATTACGGCCTCCAAATTTAACAATTCCACCTAAATATAGTAGAAAACAAAGTTATTAATATAAATAATAATAAAGAGATGTCACGGGCGGCTTAAAACGAAAATGTTGTAGTTTAAAAGGGTAAGGAAGTGATATTTATTACCAACGAGCTTGTCTCATTACTTAATGAGAGAGCCATGGGGCACAGGATTTACTTAAAGGGGTATAAAGATACGTTTTTCGCATAAGGGTAGGCAGACATATATATTTAAAACCTTAAAGCATGTAAAGTTACAATATTAAATTGAAAAAGAATACGGTCGCGAACAGGATTCGAACCTGCGCCTCCCGGATAAATACTCCATGCGCTCTGACCACTAAGCCATCTCGACCTCTTCAGAGGACCTCTTCAGAACAACAGTAACTTTAGAGTTCGCTAAGCATGCGTTAATGCTTTTCAAAGATAAATCTTGACTTAAAGTATGTGATTAAATCTGCCTAGCCTTTTCCCAACTACGGGTCAGCTTTACCATTTTTCATTCTAACCAAAATCAGTTTAATAGCTGTATTTGCATAGGTAAGGTTATAGTCATATAAAAGGCATGGATCTGAAAAAATACGGATGTAAACTTGTCATAAGCGAAGCATAGATTACGCACACACACACGCAGCGTACTGGCGCCGTGTAGAGTTTTATATGCGTTAGCTCGTGTATGAAAAGCGAAATTGGATGACTAGGCATGTTTCTCACATGTCGTACGCAACGCTCCGTCCGTATTTTTTTAAGGTCCGCGATACAAGGCTTCAATTTCAAACTCAAAAGAACTCCTGAGAATTTGTTAACAGATTTTTTTTATATCACTTTGACCGGCTCGTATTGGGCCCCAATACTTCAACCTTCACTTGTGCTTGTTATAAAGTTATTTCTATATTATCGAACTAGCTGTGCCCCGTATAATTAGCCTAAGTTACTCCTTATATAGTCAGCTACCTGCCAGTAAAATCTTATCAGAATCGGTTTAGCCGTTTGGAAGATTAGCCGGAACAAACAAACAGACAGACAAACAAATAAAAAAAATACATTCACATCTAAAAATAAAACAAGCTATTAAAAAAAATTCTTTACAATTTTTGGTGGCATTACTGATTTTAAGGTATATGTATTTTGAAAATAACTGTATGAGATTAAAAAGTATAATTTTGACATTACAAACAAATACTTTTTGTTTACAAAATTATTAAGATTTTTTTTTCATAGGTACCTAATAAAGATTTCCTGGTTGGTCACGTGGTAGTAAGAGTGGACGGTAAGTATGAGGTCTTAGGTTTGATTACCTAGTCGAGCAGTTCTTAATAATTTTTTTATTCAAAGTGTTGCTATAAACCCAAAATTTTTATTTAGGCTAAATTAACTAACAATGTTCATTATAACTTATTAACTATTATTTATTATAAAATATACTACAGTGCACATTTCTGTTTCTTCAATAAATTTCGGCATGTTATGGCTAAATAATGTGAAAATATATTATAAATTAAATGCGCGGCTCTTGAAATAGAAACAATAATTTACTAAAAAAAAAAATATAATAAAAAAAAAGATAAAAAAAATTACAAGCCCGAAGTTTGGAATTAAGCCCTGTTCACGATAATAGGCTCACCATCAATTACACTGGGCTAAATGGTATGTAAACGGTGAATTTACTGCAGTAGACATCTACCTATCCTTTCAGTGGATGCAGGCATGATGCTGTATTTTTTCATAAGAATAGATACTTACTAGAATTCCTACAGTACTATATTTTTATAATATTAATATATCTATCGCAAAAATAATCATAACTTTGTGTGGAAATTATGTACAAAAATAAAAAATTAATAATGATACAGTTCAAAATGTTTTTAATAAAAACGCTGCTAAAACCATTTCGCGATTTAGTTGTCTTTTTTGGATATTCAACACATCTAGAAAAATTATCTTACAATTAAAATTTTGTTGTAATAATTTTGTTGAGGTCTGAGCGTAGCACGTAGCCCGTAGCAGCGTAGTTCTTGCTACAGCTACGCGGCTACGAGATAAACTCAGAACTTAGTATTGGAAGAAGACAAGTAATTACGTAGTATTATTTATCAGAGATGTTATTGTTAGTAAAGTTTCACAAACAAATATGGTTTTCTAGTAGAAATAAGACTAGAAATATGATTTAAAACATACTGGAAACATAGTTTAATAAATTAATTATATTTAATGAACAAAAAAAAAAGGAAATTGAATGAATGAATCAAAATCTTACCTGTTTTAAAATTAAGAAAATTGCACTGAAATTTTCACAATTTTATTACCACTACTCGACGCTAGATGGCGTTACGTGTCTTACCAAACTCCGTCGGATAAAATGTCCCAATTATTTTCTTAAAATAATTGAAAAAACGAATTGCGATTTTTAGTATTTAGAGTAAATCAACATTTTTAACAGCATTAAGTAATCAATAATGTTGATAAAAAAAAAACATACCCTTAATTTTTTGCTTATTTATTACGTATTTGCTTTTGATTGATAAAATAAAGAGCAAGATTTCGGAGTTAAGTAAGAAAAGAAAGAAAGAACAAAAAACTTATAGAACATTTAGGAACCAGTAAAATATATTAAAAACTAGCTGACCCGGCGAACTTCGTACCGCCTAACATATGATTCTTTATTTTATTTTTTTTCTCTCCGTACGAACCATCCTCGTACTTAAAGGAATATTATAAAAAAAAAGAATTAGCGAAATCGGTTCAGCTGCTCTCGAGATTTGCGCTTAGCAACACATTCAGCGATTCATTTTTATATTATAGATAAGATACAATATTTTTTTACTAACACAGCGTAAGAGAAACTTAAACAAATATAAAAATAATTTGAGCAAAAAATTTAATTATTAAGAAATTAATCCAAAATGGCAGCTGTCAACTTTTTTAAAACATCTTAGTGCAATTTAAAAGCCGCCATAGAGTAAACTTTTGCACTATTAGTTGTTGACCGATTAAATTTTTAACTTGTGATGTGCCCTGGCTTGGATCAAGTATAATTTATACATTAACAAAATCAACATTCAAACTTCGGACGTTTTCTGAGGATTTTCCATAAATTTTCTTCCACACAAACCTTTGGGCTTACTCTTGAAAATAATTCCGCTCGATTGACATTGGAAATATGTCAGTTCGTACTTTTAAATGCCAAAATGTCTAAAAGTTATTAATGCTTCGGGATAATATGAAGAATTATAATTAAGAATTATTAGAAATAGAATTATTTATTTATTTGTAAAACATAGGTACAAGTATAGGTCTTATATGATTAAAGAGTCCACTATGTTTTGTCAAATATAGACATACAAATATTACAACCTTAATAAGGAGTTCTTGGTTAAATTAAAAGTTACGTAAAAAAGACAACATGCTTTAAAATTAAGTCAACTGTAATGTAGGTAAATTTATTTTAATATTACGTATTGTTTTAAGGCGTCTATTGAATATTGGAATTGGATTGGAATTGGTATTAGTTTCAACAGTAACCCCACTTGTCATGACAAGAATTTGAATAAATTAATAAATAATTACGAAGGTATGAAAAAAAAAACAAGTCGGTTAAGCCGTTCTCAAGTCTTTTGTAAATATAACATAACATAGCATCACGCCTATATTTTCCGGAGAGGTATGCAGACGTGTACATAGTTGTACACCCACATTTCACCAATGTTGTTATTAAGCCCCATGTAATAGGTGAGGAGCCTACTGCCATCTACCGGGCACAATTCCAAACTCCAGGCTGATATCGATAATTTTCTAAAAGAAAAACCCTATAACACTTGGGCAAAGTGTCGGGAGTCGAACCCAGGACCTCATGCTTAGCAGTCGCGCTTTAGACCACTAGACCAACGAGCTCAGTCTTTCATACATTCGGCAATTGAGTTTTATTTATAAAGATATGACAAATTTTGACTGACAATGTGTTTTTAGGTTCAAAAATCTTCGAAAAGCATTAACATTGTTTTAAGATCTTTATACATATTATGCAACTGATTTAACTACCGGCCGGCTAAAAAGACTCTGAAATGCGAAGGTCTTTTTCTCTGATAACGATATTGCATCGTGAACTTTTTACAATATCTGAACAGGTTACGTCAAGAACATGGCATCTATACTAACTTCTAAACTAGCGCGTTACATGATATTACTATAAACCAACTCTGTTTGTCGTTTTTATTATAATGTGTAGTGATCGCGAAAACCTAAGATATAAACTAATCAAAGTCAAAGTCAAAGCATTTATTTCAATTAGACCATTTACAGGCACTTTTGAATTGTCAAAAAAAAACTAGTTGCACTTCACAGGAATCTACACTTTCCAAAGTGTAGATTCCTGTGGAGAAGAACGGGCAAGAAACTCCACGGTTACTCTTTTTCATCAAACAATTATAATATTTTAGCTACATTGTATTTATAATATAGAAATCATATGTGAGAACAATGATAATAAGCAATAAAGAACTTTGATATGAACATATAAGTATATCAATCAGGCAGTGATCATATGATTGAGTTTCATCACACAAAAGTCCTCTCATCCGATCGCCACATTTATTCAAGAGCAGTGCGTGAAGCTATTGAAATCCAAAAACAAGACTATCAATCGGGAGGACGGTTTTAAATTATCAGCAACGTGGAATCCCGTGATTAAAATATCAAATCTTCGCTAAGAAATACGGACGATGAGTGTAGTGTGTCGCGGGCTTTATAATAATAATAAAAACGTGAAGGTAGATGAAGAAAAATCAACCGCACCCATGGCGGAGTAAACTCGCTGCATCAGTCTGCTTGTGACCACGATCAGTGCAACCTGGTCGAAACGTCAAGCGATTCAAAAGTATTTATTGCGCGTTAATTCCTGTTAGTATATAGTAATATGATACCGTTATTTGTATTCACACCCTATGTATGTACAATACCTTCACAAATAAGTATAAATAAATTAATTGTACGCTGTAAGTGCGTAACCAGTAGGCTTCTACAATTATTTATGTGTTGGCATGAACGAGTGATATATACGAGGCGAAGACGTATTTATTGCTCAAATAAGTAATACTTGGAATACAGAAGGTTCCGTACAGAACGGGGGAAGGTTTTAAAGCGTTTTGAGTGAGAGACATAGTATTATTTTCACGGAAAATTAATCTATTTAAAGTTATTATATTAAATGGAAAAAGAGTACGGTCGTGAACAGGATTCGAACGTGCGCCTCCCGGTTGAATACTCCAGGCGCTCTGACCACTTTGAGCGATCATTTTAATTTTACATTTTAATTCAAATCAATAAAACGATTAAAAATAGAAAGGCTAACTGAATTTTGTACAGGAATGATTTGTTATATATTTTTTTGCAACCATTTATTAAACCTTTTTTACGGTACAGTTTTCGGATAGGCTGCATATTTTGCATCGGGTCGCATATTTTGCAGTCGGGCAATCCCGAAGAATGCACGTGATTAATAACCGTTTATCAAATAATTAATATGGATTCTAATAAATTCTATAAAGTTAAACTTTGCTGTAGGTACCTAATCATAAAAATATAAGTACGGCTTGTTTATGAAACCATATTAACTGCCCTGTTCCTTCGAGAAACCATTAAAATATAGAAACTGGAACGGTGCAAACTTGAAAATAACCTATTCATATATTTGCAAAAGGATGCCATAACAAAATTCACGAGTTTGTGAGTCTTCGCAGTGATTGTTAAATACAAATTAAAATAGAAGAAAAAAAAAAAAAACAACTAAAGACTAACTTAAACAGTATGTTTTTTTTACTTCTCTTTTATGTTTTTTTTTCATTATGATCGCTCCTGCCTCGCGAGTTTGTTTATTGTATTTATTTACGTTAACTATAACGGCATTTTACCAATTACAATAATATAAGGTAATTAATTATTAATAATTATAAAACTTAACCATAAAACACAAACTTAGACAAAAATTTATATCAAATTTAACATACTATTAAACATTTTTCTCACAAAAATGAAATACTAGCAATATATCCGGCCATCCATCCGCAAACGAGTCACATTCTGGATTGGCACACAGGAGAGCATTGAGTGCAGAGTTGAGATTTTGGGGGCTGAGTTGCCCGCGTCCGTAGGAGTGCACCCTTACAATGGATTCCCTACACGTGACCCCTCGGTGGTGCAAAACAGGCAACACAACTCTGGTGGGAGGCTTCGGCCGCGGCTTACCACTCACCGGACGAAGCCATGCCGTGAAGCGACCTAGTCGTGTTTCGGGATGTAGTCCGGTGCAACCGTTGTGTGAGACGGGTCTGGGCAGTTGCATCAACTCCCCAACTGTCATTCTCCCCAAATCTATCCACTCTACTTAAGAGTGAATAGATTTCTTCTGGATCTACGTGCTTCATCCTCAGCCACACCTTCGCTTAACATCAGGCGAGTTGGTGGCCAAATGTAGATCCATTTTGGATATAAAAAGGGGCTGCAACCCAATAGGCCTTAATAGACAGAACCAGTTTCAGATATCTGGGACGTATCTATTGACAATATGATTATTTGTGCACCATAAATGCACCAACACAATACTACGATTGCCCAGTTATTGTTAGGTTGAAACACTCGGGTCGTGGGCTCCGAGCGCTCGCCTTCTCTTTAAAGAGATTGGTCGACATTTCACGTGACCTGAAGGCTCGTCTTTACTCCGCACAAAGAATCGGCATTGCCATTCAACGAGCAGCTGCCACCCTTTTGGGCACGTTACCAGTTGATAGCGATGCGGATGAATTATTCGACGCTCTATAATATTATTTTTTTATTCTTTTGTTGTTAGTATTTTGTTTGTTTAAGCAGTTTGTATATATAGTTTATAATTGAGGTGTGTATTATATCTGAGATGGGAGCGTGTTTCTTGCAATGTCTATTTTAAACTTCAAATTTGACATAAGCTGTTGATAAGACAATACAATTCAATACTTATAAACTTTTATTGATTTAACAAGTAAGTTGACAAAGATCTGTGCTTGTACGCCTGGTTAGACTGGACGCCGCCACAGGCACATTTGATACTAATGGAAATCCAAGGTGGTTGGGGAAATGGTTTTCTCAAATCTTCCACGCAACTCCAAAAATAAAGGTAAAAAAACATCCATAAAGATGTCAAGGTGTGCACAGTGGGACAACTTGATGCATGTGCGCGGGATTAATTCTTTTTTTGCGGTATTTAGGAGACGTCACGAGTGTCACACGTGGCAAAAATAAGACATAATTTATTGATATACCTACTTGTGTCTAAGATATTTTTACACAACCGCCCAAAAAGGAGTATTATGTATTATTATGGTTCAAGTATGTATGTATGTTTGTTTCTTTATTCCACCATAACTTTTATACGCCTGAACCGATTTAGATGTATGGGGTACCGTTAGAATCCTTACATTGTATCGGGTAACATATGTTAGTAAGATTTTAAAAATAAACACGCATGGGAGGCGTGCTTTTTAATTTTTTATGACTCAGGTATTTAGCGATGAAAGACCGCTTGTAAAAAAATGGCTTTTGGGATAAACGTTTAGGAATACAATCATTGGAAGAGTTTGGGCTAGTGAGCAGAGGTGAAGATGGCTTAGAGTACCTGGAGCACTAATATGGAAAGCGCAGATTCGAATTCTGCTCACGACCGTATCTATCTTTCCACAAAAGGTTATAACTTTAGAGTTCGCTATGCATTCGTTAATGCGTTTGAAAATTTATATGTTATTCATTTGATTTTGTGCCCTTGCTCACAGAATTTTTGGATTTTTTTAGTAAAAGCTATCACTGTATTTACATATTGTTAGGGATTTGATTCCGACACTATGTCCAATTTACTTCTATGTCCAAAGATTGTACGAATATATAGGGCACCAAGGGTTGTATTTAGGGTACCCTTATGTATTCTTTGGGCCTTCTAGTACACGTTGTATAGAGAAATTTGTATTAAGGAACCGTCTCTTTGATTTTACAGTTATGTGAAAAATTCAAAAAAGTTTAAATTAATTCAACCTGGCTCTTCATTGAGTACATACAACTGTAATGTAAATATATGAATAATATTGATAATGACGGCACGGTTGGAGCAGTGGTGGGGAGACCGGTTGCGCTGTTTTCCCCGAAGGGGTAGGCAGAGATATACACAGTTATACACACACATTTCACCAATGCTGTTATTAAGTGCCATCCAATAGGTGGTGAGTCTATTGCTATTTATCGGGGACAATTCCAAACTCCGGGCTGCTATTGCGAATGTCTTGATAGAAATACACAGTAGCACTTTGGCCAACCAGGGCCTCGGAACCAGGACATCATACTCAGAAGTCATGCTTGGAACCATTACCAATGATGCAGTAATATAACTGAAATATTCACAAATTATATTTATGACTGACACAGAAAAATAATTAATTAAAAATTTACCAATAAGAAATTATATATTTGTTCTCGGAGCGAATTCGAGAAGGTTACATCATATGTTACATGTTATGGAACTTATATATAAATAAAGTAGAACTACTGTACTGTAATAAGATATATATCTGCCTAGCCTTTTCCCAATTACATTGGGGTCGGCTTCCAGTCAAACCGGATGCAGCTTAATACTAGTATTTTACATGGAGCGACTGCCTATCTGACCTCCACAACCTAGTAACTGGGTAACACGATATCTCGTGGCATGACTGGTTGTCAGACTTTATGGCCTCTGACTACCCGTAACGGCTGTCATAGATCTTAATTTGACAACCGGGACCGACGGCTTAACGTGCTCTCCGAGGCACGGAGGGGTCTCGGTATGAAATGATGGTCACCCGTCCACAGAACCACCGCGGCAAGCGCAGCTTAACCTTGATCGATCGATCTGTGCGGCTGTTACTAAGCCACGAGCCCCTCCCTCTACAACTAACACTGCTACTCTACTGTATTATGATAACCCTGAATTAATAAGTTATATTATTATAATATTTCATTTCTCTTTTGTAAAATGTGAGCATCATGTGGTTAATAATGTTAAATATTACATTAATACATACATTCACTTGCCTATTGCCAGGCATTATGAGTTTGTCATGCTCACTAAAATGTCTTGCTGATGGTGGCGTTGTGTATCGGGTCGTTGAGTTCCCTTCAAAATAGTTGAGTTCAGCGATGCTGATGCGCACATCATACTCGTGAACGGGTGCTGTCTGTCTGGACTGGTCAGCTCGTAATTGCCTTGGTATTTCAATCATTTGCTTTTGTTTTCCTCTTACATTATTCTAACATACCATCAATATACCATAGTATATTTTTTTTTTAAAAGAGTGTCTATGGAGTTTCTTGCCGGTTCTTCTCCATAAGATCAACTTTTTGGGAACCGTGCACCTAGCTTTGACGTTTCATAAGTGCCTGTTATTTGGTCTACGTGAATTAAAAATAGACTAAATAAAAAAAAACCTTTTGTGTTCCATGGCCAATAAATAACTATTTTTTAAATCTTACAAGCCTATGTAACCCGGGACAATGTAATCATTCTAACGATACCCCACACATCTTAATCCATAAAAACATAACACTCCTTTTTATAGCAGTCGTGTAAAAAGCAGAAAGTTACAATAAAAATGAACATTACAGTTAAATTATTTAATTTTCATTACATGTAAGAATGTGAAATGGTCCTTTGTTTAATTGTGCATTCATAAGTTAACTATGAATAATTATAACGATTCTTTAAAACAGGTACACACTAAGGGCATCTTTTGTATGTTCTGTGGGCTTACTCTTGAAAATAATTCCACTCGATTGACATTCGAAATATGTCAGTTCGTACTTTTAAATGGAAATATATCTAAAAATTAATTATAGATTCGGGATAATATGAAGACAATATGCTTTAAAATTGAGGCAACTGTAATGTAGGTAAATTTATTTTAAAATTACGCGTTGGTTTAAGGCGCCTATTTAATATTGGAATTGGATTGGAATTTAGTTTCAAGAGTAACCCCACAGTATATCTAATTTAGCATATAACAATCTCGTGTCATAATGTTTGTTATCGAACTCCTCCGAAACGGCTTGACCGATGATTCTATGATTTTTTTGTATTTATTTGGCAAGTCTAAGAAGAGGTCAAAGGCAATTTTTTATATCCCTAGGTTTGCCCTATCTAGAAACAAATTATGGCAGAACAACGTCTGCGAAGTACAGCTAGTTTTTATTTTTTTTATTATAATTGGATCTACTTCTGGCCACCAATTCACCTGATGGTAAGCGACGCTGTGGCTGAGGATGGACCACGTAGATCCAGAATAAATCTATTCACTCTAAGTCTAAAGGTCCCCTGACTACTATAAAAGTTTTGAACTGCACCTACCTTTTTTTAAACTTTTTTGTTGACACATGTCAGGTGCGCATTTTTATCAATTAATTATCTGTTAAAGTTATTATATTAAATGGAAAAAGATTTATTTATTAAATTATTTTTTATTTCATATTTTTTGTGTAGTCGTGGTGGCCGAGTGGTTACGGCATCCTGAGCCACAGGTTGTGGGTTCAAACCTGGCATGTACCACTGTGACTTTTTCAATGTCATATGTACTTTCTTAGTTAATCTAAGACATCACCGACATACGGTGAAGGAAAACATCGTGAGGAAACCTGGACTTGGTAGTCTGAAATCGCCAACCCGCAGTAAGCTAGCGTGGTGATCAAGCTCGTGCCTTCTCAGTATGAGAAGATGCCTTTGTCCTGCAGTGGGACAGTTATGGGCTGGTTATATATTTTTTTTGTGTACCTACTGCAGCTACCATATTATATTTTTCGTTTGTTGCTGGCCTATGATAACCGGGAAAATGCAAGGATTCTAACGATACCTTTAACATCTTAATCGGTTCAGGCATTTAGAAGTTATTGTGAAATAAAGAAACTCACAAACATACATAAATACATGAACCCTTAAAAACTTAACACCCTTTTTTTGGGCAGTCGCATAAAAACACATCTAGTCCAGCTCTTTACCAACTCAAGGTTTCATAGGTATACTCTTATCTAATCTTCTACTGACCTCTGCAGAACCCTCACAAAGTCTGTAAGTACATTGCGACACCCAACAATAATACGTGTGGTTGTAAATCTTAAGAACGGCGTCGTTCAACATTCCTTGCCATTGGAAAAACGTTGGAAGCAAGGGTTATAATAACAATTAACACGGTATTAAATGCTCCTAATGATTTGGAGTGGTGCTTCAGCCATTTGGGATGTAATTTAGATGTCTATTAATATATATTTGGGATTTAATTTAGATGTACAGTAATAAAAATACATAGCATCACGCCTGTATTCCCCGAAGGGGTAGGCAGAGGTGTACACACTTGTACACCCACATTTCACCAATGCTGTTATTAAGTCCCATGTAATAGGTGGTAAGCCTATTGCCATCTACCGGGCACAATTCCAAAGTCCGGGATGCTACTGAGAATTTCCTAACAGAAAAACCCAATAACACTTTATCCGACCCGGGAATCGAACCCACGACTTCATGCTGAGCAGTCGCGCTATCGCTATCGTTTATTTATATTTAATGTATGTCTGCCTCGTTGGTCTATTGGTCTGAAACGCGACTGACTGAGCATGAGGTACTGGGTTTGATTCCCAGGTCGAGCAAAGTGTTATTAGGTTTTCCTGTTAGGAAATTCTCAGTAGCATGTCGGAGTTTGGAATTGTGCCCGATAGATGGCAATAGGCTCATCACATGGGACTTAATAACAGCATTTGTGAAATGAGAGTCTACAATTGTGTATACCTCTGCCTACCCCTTCGGGGAATATAGTCGTGATGCTATGTTTTGTTAAGTTTTTAACGTATGTCACGCAAAAATATTTTATTTGCAGATAACACCTTTAACAATAAATAATATCAAAGATAAATCTTTAAAAAAGCATTAACGCATGCTTAGCGAACTCTTTAAATAAAGTTCGATTCGAGTTCAAAAATAGTTGGGCAATTCCGAAAAATGCACGTGGATAGTAACCGGTGAACATTAATTGATAATAGTATATTATTTACACATGTCTCACGAAAGTTTTTATACAAAAATAATATAATTATTATTGTCTAAAAACTGACAATACCATCTGTCATAACCAATGACATGATAAAATTCAAGAATTTTCATAAAACAAATGTTCCTTACGGTCCAATCATAATCTTTAATCTAATCAAAACTTCGAAATCAAAAAGCCCCATTTATCCATCACCCAAACCAGTTCCAACTAGAACAAACCAGCCGACACCGGTTACAACCAGTAAATTCCGCGCTGCATCGAAGTGAGTTCGTTCCGCGGCCATTTTTCCAAGGCATCCGGCTTCCCCCGGACACTGGGGGCAATAATTCTTGGTATTGTTCTCAGCTCCTTCAAGGAACCTGTACCAAACTTGGTACAAACCAAGCCCCTTTGTGTGTCTCTTGAATTATTGCTGCTGAAACGGATAAGTCGTGCCAAGTTATTGTATGACGATTTTTCGTTGTGATACATTGTTTATCATGATAATGGAGTGTTTGCATGTAAGAGTAGGTGAAATAAGTTGGTGCTTGAAATTGTTGACAATTAGAAAATATTTTTGTTTTATATTCTGGCTACACTTGTATGTTCTATGAAGTAGGCAGATAGAGAATGTCAGGACCAGCTGGTAAAAAATAAATCATTAATTATTGCCAGCTTTATTTGTAAATACGCAAAAGACAAAATACAAAAAAAAACACCTCCTCCTATATCGATATTTTTAAAACAAAAAGAGATGGAATTGAAACGATAGCGATGACGTCAACACAAGACGTATTAAAATGTGAATAAATAATTCGGAGTAATGAGCAAAGGTCGAAATATTATTTGAGTATTTATCTGGGAGGCGCAGGTTCGAATCCTACTCACGAGTGTATTTTTCTTTATGAAAGATTTACCTATAATTATTTATAAGTTATTAGATTAATGCTTTTAATATATTTTGATGGTTTAATCTACTGGTTGTCTGCCGGCGGGCAGCTAGGATGCAACGTGTCAGCGTTCCGTCACTGTATCAAGCTTTTGTAAAACGATTAAAATCGCTGGTCATCTATGGTTAATATAGCACGTCTGTGGAAGCTGTAAAGCCAGTTTCATCTTCCATAACATAGCATCACGCCTGTATCCACGAAGAATTAGGCAGAGAAGCATTTTTGTACACCCATATTTTACCGATGCAGTTATTAAATCCAGGTGGTGATAAGCCTATTGCCTTCTGTACTTCGGGCTGCTACTGAGAATTTTTTAACAGAAAAACCCAATAAGACTTTGCCTGAGGTGGAAATCTAACCTTTCATCAATCACACTTTCGACCACTACGGAGACGAAGAAGTCTTTTTTTTCCATCATCATAACAATGTTTTAAAAGAACCAAAACAAAGATAACTAATTAAAGTTAAGACAAGTCGCAAGATTGTGGGTAAACGCTACTTACTCATAAATAGAATTAAGTCGCACATCTTCACGATTATAATTTATAAGGAATAAATGAAATATTATAAACGCATCGGCGCACCGCTCCGACAACGCCAGTGGCAATGGCGTTTGCTTTGTTAGGTGCGGGTGGGGAAAAGTACTATATCGATAGATGTTTGTTACAAATTTATGCGGAAAGAAATACACGGTCTTCAGTAGGATTCAAACCTCCCGGATAAATACTCCAGGCGCTCTGACCACTAAGCCATCTGCGCACTACTCCGATTTCTTTTTCCACATTTGAATACGCCTTTGTTGACGTCATCGATATTTATGCATGCGTAAATGAGTTAGGTAGATTATCTGTATACATGTTTGTAATATTTTTTTATTGATACCCGTTTTCAGTATTCAGCTATGCTGGGTCATCCAATTGGTAGACTGTTGTGTCAGTGATCCAAGATATCGCTGGTGTATCCTGAGATTTATGCCTGTCATTGGTGAGAAATTCCCCAAGATACAGTAAAGTGGATAATTCTCATTTCGAAAGTCAAGACTGATTTCGAGTCACTGAGTAAGAGTAGTTAGAGAAAAACAGGTTTATTCAGTTTTATTTGCAATTCGCGGTCTCTGATAAGGTTTTCAGTTAATAAAATGCGAAGGTCATGTTTTCCTAGCAACAGATGGTGGTAGGTTGGCTTTTTTTATAGTGAGTCTTAAATGTAGTTAAAAGCTATATTGTGTTGGTATATCAAAACTGTGAGGGTCAAACGAACTGGACTGAATATATGGGTATTCTTTTATTTATTTTTCCTTATTGAAGATAATTTAGTGTATTGGCAAGTTAAATAATCTGAACTATTACGTCATATTATTATCTCTCTTTACGTGCATAAGCCTAGTAAGTGCTGCCTTTTCAACATTTACCGACAATTTTTATCGACACAACCCCTTCCCTAGCGCCCCCCAGCTACCGACTTCCTTCATACTCCGCTCACTCGCTCGAACCGTGCCTTTGTCGGGAACAATTGTCGACAAATTAGAAACGAATTGAGTTATTTAATATCAACCAGTAATATGCAGGTTATTGTTTATTAACCAACATATAATGAACGCCTCTGTTTGTGTTTAAATGTTTTTGTAGCAGTACTTTGGTCTTTGATGTTTTAAAGAGGTTACGTGGTATTCGATTAAGTTTTAAATTGCGTCGACAGAAACTCGACGATGTATTTTACATTTATTGTGTGTGATGGAAATTCTACGCAATCACATTATCTTCGACATTTGCTTTATGTAATAATATTTCAATTTAGTGTCGTTATTTGGATGACAAGTTACACAAATGCATGTAAATATTTAACAGTTACTTGAATTATAACAATTTAGCAATTATTGAACATGTATTTTGAAGAATAATCATGTAAAACGAGTATATCAAATTATTGATCAACTTAGATTTTTTAAATTTCTATGGGTACGTTTACGCCTAACCAGGTATGGCATCAAAATGGTACTGGACACAAATAAATAAATATTCCACAACTATCACACAACGCCGTCTAGTCTCAAGCTAAGCAGAGCTTGTGTTATGAGTACTAGACAACTGATAAACATACTTATATATTTCTAAATGCATACATATTATAGATAAATTACACCCAGACACAGAACAAATGATCGTGCTCATCACACAAACATTTGTCCTGGGTGGGAATCGAACCCACGACCTCCGGCATAGCAGTCAGGGCTACTAACCACTAGACCAACAGGTCAGTCAAAAATAATGTTACCTAAAAATTAATAATAGTGAACAGAGGTCGGCAACTTAGTTGTTTGAACGCCTCGAGTATTCAACCGGGGTGCAGGTTCAAATTCTGCTCACAACCGTATTTTTGTTTCCACAAAATCTTTAAAACGTCTAAACTTTACTGTGTGTACTAATGAGTATAACACCAATTGTAAAAGTCTATAGTTGTTAACAGGAATGTAAAATAAGTATTTTGAAAAATCGTCTTCAACGTTTTAAATAAAGAAAACAGTAACATAATCACCCAACAGTCACAAAAATAAGAACATCACAAAAGAATAAAATATAACATTCCATACACTTCCGTGCAAGAAAAGGGATCATTCTATCACTTCCCATAAACCACCCTGATTTATGTTACAAATTTTATTGACAGCCAGTGTACGGTGGATATTGAGAGATCATATTTTATACTTTATTTGGCAGATCTGTACGGTACCCTTTTTGCCGTGGGGTACGAAAACGATTGTGTCATTTTACTGAAGCTATTTGAATATTGGACTCGTGAATTATTTGTGTGTTCTGATAAAATATCGGGTGTTTGGATCTCTCAATAAAAATGTGTTTGAAATAAGTAAATATTTTTGATAATATCTTAGGTTTTCGATAATTATATAAAAATATAAAATTATTATTATATAAAAATTATTATAACTGGATTAATCGTGTGTATTATTGCAGCGTTCCTGGTCGCTGGATAACTAAAGTGACTTCTTCAAATCTTACATTGATGAAGTAATATCTTCGGTTTTCGCGATCAATACACATTATAGTATATGAATTTATTAATTTGACATGTAAAAGAGTTCTAAAAAACCTATTTACAAAATAACAATAATAGAATACATAAAATAAAACAACTTTTAACCGGATTAATCGCGTGTATTATTTAGTTTTTTGTTTTTCCTGACGTTTCGAACACTTTGCAGCGTTCGTGGTCGCAGGAGGACTAGGAGGTTAAAAGTTGTTTTATTATAATGTGTAGTGATCGCGCAAACCTAAGATATTACTATTAGAATACATGACTTGATTTGAATTTTGAATTTGAATTTTATAATCAAACAATAAAACACTTATAACACACAAAAATTATAATAAAATACAAAGTGTTCCAAACTGTGTTTATCGTTTACTGGATTCTTATAACTGTAATTTCAGTCACATTAATATTAATGTAAATAGTGTGAGTGCCTACAGAAAATGTATAATTCAGAAGCTACATGACTTGAATACCATACCCTAACTACCTACTATGACCTACTACTACTACTACTTACGAAACTACTAACCATAAAGATTGTACAATTTCTACACTATGCATAAAACCACTTTATTTCTACACTATGCATAAAACCATATTTTTTTTTTTTTTTTATTAATTTTAAGATGGCTTACTGACTAATTATAATAATAGGTAACGACAATAAATTATCCACTTGCTAATAACAAGCCTCCACAGATATATAACATATCGATTAACTATAGCCTAAAAGTTCAAGTTACATAATATGTGTACAAAGGTAAGTTTAGATTATGTAGATATATATATATTTATATATATTTTTTATTTATTTAGTTTGTGTTGCTACATGAGTTTGAGTACCACCAGTTTGTGCTTCATTCACGAAAAATGATTTGGCTAAAAGTATTCTTGCAGTGCTTGTCTTAGTACAAAATATAAATTTTGTAAAGACTAGTATTACTACTCTCAAACTGTATAAGATTAATTTTATGTACCTAACTGTGACAAACGGTGTGGATGTCACAATCATTCAATATGTATAACAACATACTATTTTAAGCTTTGTTATTGTGATATTGTTTGTATGTCCAATAAATTGAAAAAAAAAAAGTCAGGAAAAACAAAAACCAATAAATACACGCGATTAATCCGGTTAAAAGTTGTTTCTTACATTTATGTGATACAATTATTTTTGTCACTGTAAATATGTTTTTAAACTAAATCGCGTTAGCATTTCCTATGACTATAGATAACCAGGGACGCTGCAAAATTTCGAAACGTACATCTTTCGGTGTGAATACTTATGAAAATATATTTTCTTGATTATTTTTAGTACCTAATTGGAATTTTGTGTGTGTCTAAGAAACTATTGTATGTATTTCGCTGATTTTCAGGAATGTCTAGTGTGTCACACACTGCCCAATATATAAATTAACGTTGAATTATGGTGCTACGTTTTGGGACCGGTTTGGTAATTTTAAGTATTTTGTTGTTAAGTATAATGAATATAATTTTTTTTTTTATGATTTTTGTCGTACCTGCAGATTTCCTATAGTAAAAATAAATACAGTTTCGTGGTCTCTGTATAACACACAATGAAAAGCTTTTAAATAGAAACAAAAAAAAAAAACATTTTCAAGTAATCGATGGCACAAACAAACAAAAACTGAAAACTATCGAAAAACAATGCTACGTTCCAACTTTCTGGGGTAGAAACCCCTGTCGAAGTAAACACACCCCCGAGGGCAGTCGCGACCGATTTATCAGCAGTATATCATATTCAGAGCACTTCCACGGAATATGGAGCGAAAATATATATATTATTATCCGATTGCCAACTACTGGGGCCTCTACCCTTTGGTAAAACGATCGACTTGGGAGTAAGAAAGTGTTTTGATTTGTTTTGTGTCGTTTTTTTTTTCTTTTGAGGATCCGCTTGGTTCAGATTTTGAATAAGGAAAAAATTTAAAAATCAATAAAAAAAACATCATCATCCACAGCCCGACTTTATCCACTGCAGGACATACGCATCTCTCTGCTTGTGCCAATCTCCACGCTCCTGTGCTATTCTCATCCAGGTTTTTCCAGCGATAGCAGTAATATCATCCGCCCATCTTGCAGCCAGGCGATCAACACCTCTACATCCTGTTCTTGGACGCCACTCGGTCACAGCTTTGCTCCACTTGTCCTCATTACACCTTGCATAACGTAATAAATAATTATAATAGACTTCGATAAAAAATTAAGACTTGTAATCTATTATTATTTCTTTTGACAATTACTACTTTTTTTTTCTTGTTTTTTTTTTTTAAATCTTTTCCCACACTAGGAATTTCTTCCTGTATCGTGGGTGCGTTTACAGACATATAATCTCACAAGCACACACACACACTCAGACCCGGAGCAATTATCTGTAGATCGTACAAATATTTGCTCCGTGCAGGAATCGAACTTGCGACACGCAGCGCAGCAGTCGGTCTCTCGACCACTGCGCCAACCGCGCGTGTGTAGACGTGGAAGAAGCAAAAAGAGTATGTAAGGATCGTAGCAGGTGGGGTTCTATAGTTTCTGCCTCATGGGAAAAATGTGTTTTATTTATCCAATGTGGATCTATGTTTGGCCACCAACTCGCCTGATGGTAAGCGACGGTGTAGCCGAAGATGGAGCACGTAGATCCAGAATAAATCTATTCACTCTTAAGTAGTGTCGATAGATTTTGGGAGAACGATACTTGGGGAGTTGATGCAACTGCCCAGATCCGTCTCCCACAATGATGTATGTGTAAATTAAATTTAACAATAAAACTAAACCCAGACCTAACAAATACACCTGCAAACAGCACCCAATCGATTTCACGGCCAGACACAGGAAACACATCTAATTCCCCATAAAGTAGCGACAAAACAGGCGAACCCGCAGCACTAAACTAAATTTAACTACGCTAAATTGGGGCCGGGAAAATACAAAATTGCTAGTGAAAGATTTCTTGTGCTTTGCAATAGTATTGGGCACGATACAATTAAATAATATATTATCTATGTAGTTTAGTTTAAGTACTTTTGGTGAAGTTAAAGAAGTATAAATAATTAAAGCTTAAAATTTTTGAGGAAGGAAAAATACGATCGTGAGCAGGATTTGAACCTGTGCCTCCCGGACAAAAACTCCGAGAGCGCCTGAAGTATTTATCTAGTGATTTAATATGCGTTTGCTGAGCATTCATCAGGGGGTCTGATTATCGGGCTGGAAAAATGTTATTAGTTTATTTTTATAGAAAATTTTCAATAGCAGCTGAAGTTTGCATTGTGACACTCCCGTGCTTCGGAAAGCACGTAAAGCCGTCGGTCCTACGCCTGATCTTTCTTCGGTCATTTCAGATCTCCATTCTTTCGGACTATGAGAGTAAAGAAGACGGAGTGCACCTATGTTTGCGTATATAAAGTTACAATATTAAATGGAAAAATTTGCGTATATACTTGTGCACTATAATATCTCCGTGGAGATAAGCCGCCAGGATCGAGAATTCGATCGGAGAATATTATTGTCGGACTGTCAAAATGAAAGCTTTCCAGTTGCCTTATTATACTGCTAGGTTAAGCACTAACGGCGACCAATACTCTTGGTATTGGTCGCCACGTAAATAATAATAATTTAAAAGATTCATCTTGTCCTACTTACATTGATTCTAAAATAATATTCTTCCACGAATTACTACCTCTTCTATTTTATGTGACCCATACGAATCGACTTTGTAATTCATAGACTTTTCCGGAATCAAGCTGTATATATTATAGGTTAATGTCAAAGTAAAATGGCTTTTAAATTGAGGAAATAAAGTTCAAATTCATATACCGTTTGGTTTTAAAGAAGATATTTATAGGGCTCCCTAGAAAATTAAGTTTTTTTTTAATATCTCTTATTATACGTTATTTGACATAATTATGAGCAAACCAAACAAACTATTGGTCAAGCAAAAACTGAATAAAAACAAATAAAAATATAATATATTTATTTAGCCAACTAACAGGCAATAAGCTAGCATGGTGATCAATCCTCGTGCCTTCTCTGTATGAGAAGAGGCCCGCGCCCTGCACTGAGACATGTATGGGCTGGTTATGTTATAAACTAGGAATGCTATAAAGAAAACAAATACCTTTTGATTTATTTTTGAATTGTGTGAGTGCCTTTACAGAAACAATTCTCATTGTCCCCAACCCGGCACATTGTCATACAAATGATAGAAATATTGCTTCAATATGGAAATCGATCGCCTGTAACGTGGCGCAGTAACTTATCTCTCCAACACTGCGCCAATCGTATCATTGACATTAAAAATTAAAAATACTGTTTGATTTATTCTCAAAGTCCCTTACAGTCCTTGCTAAATTGAATATCTATACGAGTAAACGTGTACAAAAAAAAAACGACGGAACCCCGCAGCCCTTTTTTATGTCACCTTAACCTCGTTCATAGTGTGACCATATTAATTTATATTATAATGTAATTTATGCTCGGGTCTTCCTTTAAGGCCGCTCTACTTGATTCCGTTCTTTGTACCTAGCCCAGCAGTGGTCAGAGCGCGTGAAATTATGAAAAATTACATACGACCAAAGACCCCCGCTTATTTAAAGGGTTGATATCAACTTTTGGTAATGTATAAAAATTGAGAAAGCGTGAAAAGGGTTAATGATGATCTCTTTTTTGTTATGTGAAGTCTAAAGCTATTTTGTTATAATTTTAAATGAAAAAGAATACCATCGTGAGCAGGATTCGAACCTGCGCCTCCCGGATAAATACTCCAGGCTCTCTGAACACTAAGCCATCTCGACCTCTGCTCACTACCGTGAATTCTTCTTCTACATTTTAACACGTCTTTTGTTGACGTCATTACTATCTATTCAGTCCCTATACAGGTGACCGAACCTACACACCTACACGATTAACTTTGCAATTAATACAATGTCGTAAAGATGCAATTATCATAATAAATACAAATAAATCTTTGAAAAGCGTTAACGCATGCTTAGCGAACTCTAAAGTTATTATTTTTTACGGAAAAAGAATACAGTCGTGAGCAAGATTCGAAACTGCGGCTCCGAGATAAAATTCCATTTACAATTATAACTTTAGAGTTCGCTAAGCATGCGTTAATGCTTTTCAAAGATTTATCTGTTTTTTTTTTTGTTATGTTTGATTTTACTTTAAAGATGATGCTCTGTTATAGGCAGCACATTGATAGCCTATAGGTATCTATGCCTGTTTGAACGGTGATTCATAGTTTTAGTATCGAAAATCAAAATGTGGCGGTTTTGAGTTCTTTTATGTGACCTACGCAATCTGATCTGGTATTGTCTTGTGACGGGTCGTTGAGCTCCCTTAGTTATGGTTGAGCTACACGATGACTGATGCATACGTGCCGTCAGATGGGACAGGTCACCTCAAAGCTGCTATGGCTCTTTCCTCAAAAGGCCATCCCTAGGTCCCGATAAGGTTCCCGCTTATGTCTTGAAAGGCTGTAGGGACCTTGTAGCACCCCCCCTTTGTCACATTTTGAACTTAGCCTTACAAACTGGTGTTTATCCTGAGCAATGGAAGCTATCCCGTGTCACTCCAATTCCTAAGACTAGTAATAAGTCCGCAGTCGAAGAGTATCGACCAATTGCAGTACTATCATCCCCTGCTAAAATCTTTGAGAATATTACTCATAAGGAAATTTACGCACAGTTAAAAGCATATATATGCGATCAACAGCACGGTTTTAGACCAGGTAGGTCAGTCGAAACTAATTTGTTGTCACTTGTAGATTATATTTCGAATAGCATGGATAGAGGGCATCAGGTAGATGTCCTGTATTTCGATTTCAAAAAGGCATTCGATAGAGTAGACAATGACATACTTTTAAGGAAACTAAAAGCAATAGGTTTCACACCGAAGCTTCTACTCCTTTTCGCAGATTATCTCCGTAATCGTAAGCAGTATGTGGCTCATGGGTGTTATCTGTCCAAATCATATCATACCAGATCAGGTGTGAGTCAGGGATCAGTTCTAGGCCCCCTATTCTTTCTCATTATGATTAACGACCTAGTTTGTGTGGTAAAGCATGCCAAATGCCTACTGTACGCTGATGATTTGAAACTAGTAATGGAAATATCTAAAGATAACACTCATGAACACCTCCAAAGCGACATCGATCGAGTGCAGCAATGGTGCAACGATAACAAAATGCATTTTAATACGAGCAAATGCTATATTATGACCTTCACTCGTAAGCTGCAACCTGCCCATGCTGTTTATAGACTAGGTGAGGAGGTTTTAACGCGAGTATCAAACATCAAAGATCTTGGAGTGACATTCGACTGTGGTTTGACATTCCATGTGCATATGTCTGCCTTAGCTGTTGAATCTTATAGGCGACTGGGATTTGTTCTTCGTAATGCAAGGGACTTCCATAATCCTAATTTAATAAGACTATTGTATAATACGCTTGTAAGGAGTAAGCTGGAATCAGCGGCGTGTGTGTGGAGTCCGTATGAGTCTACCTATGTTGTATTAATCGAAAAAGTTCAAAAGGCTTTCTTGCGGTCTCTATATAAAACTATTTACGGATATTACCCATTTCTCTACCCAACCCAATTTCTACTGGGGATGCTAGGCTACAATTCCCTTGCAGTACGTAGAACTAGAATCCAAATAATTATAGCTATTAAAATTTTAAGAAATGTTATGGATTCTCTTGAATTACACAATTACCTACTTTGTAAGTTTTATGTACCAGACAGTTATCTGCGTCATAGACCGTCTCATCGGCATAGATTATTTGCGGCAGCACATTGTCGCACGGTATCGCGAGCTCATTCGCCACTGTGTCGCATGCACGGCGAAATCAATGCCGTACTCCACGGAACACCCGATTACGATATATTTGCGGATGGGTGGAGTACGACATTATCAGTATGTTTAAATTTTTGCGAAAAGTATTGTGTGTAAATATGTATCTTTATGTGATTTTTCAGTTATTTTTCATTTGTTTTCTTTTGTTCACTTTAAAATTTTAGTTACTGTTATTGGTGTAATACCGTTGTAATTAATTAATAAATAATCCCTGCATGGTTATACTCACATAGATATGTACTATTACGTCTGGACATTAAAAGAGACATTTGAGTTTGTTTCGGTGTTTCTTCTCAGATATAGTCAGATAGAAAACGTTGGCACTTTACTTGTAAAAGTGTCTTCAAAGACCTATTACAGAAATAAAATCATTTATCATTAATCAAAATCCAAAGGTCTTGCTTAAATACGATGAAGGAATCATCACATGGAAACCAGCATAACTGAAAGATGTTCTTGATGATGAGTAAAATTTATCACTGGTCTGACAGTTGAGTTGCTAAATAATAATAAAAATAAAACATAGACAGTTAAAGCACTGCTGACGGAAGGGAAAACTTAAAACTGAAACGGAGTTTTTGAATTTTACATTATCAGTGATTTTAATCTATGAGATTTTCACTTACCAAATATCGATCCAGGTGTTACAATAATTAATAAACTCCATTATAATGGATGCAAATAAAAACAATATCTAGCTACTTCCACAATATTGAGGGTAGTCATACAAGATAAGATAAGATAAGATATCATTGGTACAAAAGTTGTTAAATAATAATACAGAACATGACATATTTCACCCTGGTACGGGCATGCAAACATTATTAAATTATTTTTACTGATATGCACTAGTGACTACATAATTAATTATACAATGAACATTAATGAAGGATCGAACATAAAGAAGAACTTATTTATTACTTTGATACAATGCTTTAATAAGCTCCATATCTGCAAGAGCTGTTATTAAGGAAATCTTTGGTAGAATAATAACTCTCTTGAATTAACCACTTTCGTAAGGCACAACAAAATGGTTTGTATGGTAAATCAATAATCCCTTTAGGCAAGCAGATATAAGCGCACCATGTAAGCAAAACTTTTCCTATAGAGCTCTAACTTAGGGAGTGGCATTTTTAATGGCAGGTGAGTGATCGGGCGTTTATGCGTGTTATCGTTGGTAACAAACAGATATTTGTGGTATTTTACAAATTTTGCAACTTCATAAATGTAAATACTTGGAACAGTTAAAAGATTCTTTGATTTAAATACGGCTCTACAGGATTCTGACCATTCCATGCCAAATAATGCACGAATGCACTTCTTCTGGGCTATAAAAACCCTCATGATTTCGGAAGAATTTCCCCAGACAACTATGCCATATCGTATTATGGAGCAAATATAAGCATGATAAACAATCAACGAAGTTTGCCTCGATGTTACGTCTTTTACTTTTCGAAGTGCAAAGACAAATTTGTTAATTTTCTTGCATAGACTGTTACTATGTTCCTTCCACGAGAATTAAATTACCTGTGCAACGCCCACAAATATATGCACATATGCAAGGAGTGAAAAATTGCAACTACCACCACCTATTCCACACGTGTTTCGTCCCGGTTGCAAATAAATACAATATCTATAATAAAATAGGGTAGTCATGCATTACCTGTCCACCGCCCGCCTGCAGATATATGCACATACGCAAGCGGTGAAATCCGACTACCACCAACTACTCTACACGTGTTTCGCCTCCCCATGGGGCATAATAGGAAGCTAATAGACCGTGCAGTGCCTACAACCGAGAGTTTTCACATCAAAAATATTAAATGATATTAATAATAAATTATTGTGGAAAGAAAAAATACGGCCGCTAGTAGGATTCGAAACAGCGCCTCCCGGATAAATCCTTTGTACCACTAAGCCATCTTGACCTGTGTTCACGACTTCCACATTATATCATGTCTATTGGAGACTTCATTGCTGTGTATTGAAACCCAATACAAGTGACTGAAAGATTTGTCTGGATTAATATTAAAAAGTTGTGTCCAATTGAATGCATATAAGTCGCGTTGCTATTTAATTATAATACTCAATCAATCAATCAATTTATTTATTAGTCAAAATGAAGGTACATAATATAGGTATAGTTGCTACAAAAATAAAATTAGATTTCTCTTCATTTGACATTGTCACCACACAAATATAAAATTAAAATTAGGAAATAATTGTCGAATTCTCTCATTTAAACTTAATTACAAATATCAATTTCATTATTTGATTCTATCAAGATGCTTTTCTAAGAGATATTGTCAAGTATTAAGTACTGAAACATCTATAAATAAGTGTAAGTTATAAACAAATTCACAACTCCTATACTCAGCTCCATATTATCCTATACCTCGGATTTACTGAGGGAAACAACCCCATTCTTATCCCTCCGCGTATAATTATAATTATTTTAATATGCAAATAATGATAATAAAATTTCGTAGGTTTTTGCTTTTGTTTGTGGCAAAAGGCTTATTGGGTTATACTTAATTATATTTAGAGGGAGAGAGCCCCCTACCTGACCAACCCTTAATTTTTATTTATCTCTACACGTTAATTCACTCTTTTGTGCATATTTTAAAATATGAAGTCTTTACTTTTGCTCATAATTTGATATTACTTATGCTTGTTTTTCAACCCTTTAGAATTATGGATTCGGAGTGGATTGGGTGACTGCTTAATGAGAATTAATTGTGACCTTTTCTGTTGTGAAAGGAAGAAAGAACAACAATGCATTATTCAGTGGAAGGAAAGAAATAATTAAATTTTCACATCACATCACACACCTGTTTGCCTCGAAGGGGTAGGCAGAGGTGCACACAGTAGTTAACCTACATTTTACCAATGCCAAAGTCCCATGTAGTGATGAGCCTATTGCCATCAACCGAGAACAATTCCCAACTTCGGGTTGCTAACATGGGACTTAAAAACAGCATGATGAAATGTGGGGGTACGCATCTCCGTACATCTCTACCTTCTCCCTCGGTGAAAACAAGCGTGATACTATATTATGTTACGTTCAAAAACATAAATCAATGAAATACATTGTCCAATCATCAAATTCCATTCTACAAAGCGACCAACTTACAAAAACCGCCATTTTATATAAGGCTTTAAACAATCCCAGTGCTTAATAAGAAAAAATGTACCAGACAGGGTTTACCCCTTCACCGAGTGCCATAAACTCTTCAACATTAATGAAATCACCGCGGCCCGATTGTAAGGGGGAGGGAGGGAGGAGCTATTTTTCTAAGATAACATTTTTAATCGTTTCTCACGGATCACTTGGTATTTTGCCAACCCTCCACAACGCTTGGATGAACAGATTAAAGATTATTTATTCTTTATAATGCCCTTTTCTGTTTGACTTGATTTTCGGTCAGTTAGCCTTAAAAAGTTTGTAAAATTTATTGTCGCCGTTCTTGGTGAAATTCGATGGTAGATAAGTATTGGATGATTTTTTTTAATTTTTTTTTTGTTTCCTGCGAAAGATATGGCAACCCCTTTCTGTAATTTGAAGAGAGACTAGTTCGCATTAAATGTTATATTTATGGAAGCCAGACATATTGATTGACAGATTGTAGTAAAACATAAGATAAAATATTTTTTTTTTTAAGAAAATCGTGGAACCTATCTCCTGCTATTTTTTATAAAAAGAATTAAATTAAGAATACTCTTGAAAATAATGCCGCTCGATTGAAATTATAGAAATATGTCAATTGGTACTATAAAATGTCTTGAAAATAAAAAAAATACATTACACATTGTTTTAAGGCGTTGATTTAACATTGAAATTGGTATTAATTTCAAGAGTAACCCCAAATAAAATAAAATAAATGTAATTGACATCGTGAAATTTAATAACACGTTTATTAATAAAGTTATAATATTAAATGGAAAAAGAATACGGTCGTAGGCAGGATTCGACTGCGCCTCCCGGATAAATACTTCACAACTTTAGAGTTAGCTAAGCATGCGTTAATGCTTTTCAAAGATTTGTCTGTAACGTTTATTAATATTTATGTTTAATTTGACATTCTAAAATAGTTACTTAACTATTTATTGTACTTTTATTGGTCAGAAATTTATATTTGTATAATGCACAATGAATTTACTAGCTGTGCCCTTGACTCCCAAGGCTCGTAGTGTGATGATTAAATAGGCTATAATCTACCTCAAAAATTGGACTGTTAAATATTAAATAATTTTTTTAAATCCTATTATTAGGTTACAATATTAAATGGAAAAATTATTAGATCTCCTATTATTAGATCCAGAGCTAAACGCGGTGAAACAAAAAACCTCTTCCGCTTTATTATATATCTATACATATAATAAATCTGTGGAGATGGAATTTCTTTACATAAATGGTACTGTCGTAAATGTAAGCCAATAGAACCCACTTTTGATATTTTTGTCTGTTAGTCTGTATGTCTGTTTGTGCGAGCATCACGTAAAAGGTACAAATCCAGTGTGCATAACTTTAACACCAACATATTGTGCGTAATTCGGAGTATTATAAGATTTTTATTTCATCATAATCGGTTTATTCTGTCCAAAGATATTTAAATTTAAATAGTTCAAGATAAACGTATAATTACAATCGTAATGGAGATACACGTAACGACATCTTTTGACTAAAAATAGTACTAACGAATATGTGGCTTATGTATAAGTAATAATCCATAGGTACTAATATTATAAATGCGAAAGTAACTCTGTTTGTTTGTTTATTACCTTTTTATGACTAAACGGCTGAACGGATCGTAATGAAATTTGACAAGGAGATAGATTGGACCTTGGAGAAGGACATAGGCTACCTTTTGTTACGCAGAAAAAGTCGCGGGCACTAGCTAGTCGTTATATAATTATAGATTTGAACGTCATCTAAGATATATTTCTATCTTTTATATCGCAATCTTCCACAGGTCAGTAAACTCTACTATAGCTCAATAAATCTAACAAGGTTTTCCAAAATGTTATGAGAATAAATTAATATTGTAATTGATTTGACGAGCGCTATATCGTAAGCAAACAGCTACAAAACTGGAGGTCGTTCGTGATTGCACCCGTTGGCTATTACTGACTGACTCGTGTGGTAAACTTTGATTGAGTGATTTTGATACTTGGTAAAAACTACCGAAGTTAGTGGACAATTTGGGCAGACTAACACAACCAGATGATAGCAGTGCTACTGTAGAACAAGGACCACTTCTCATACAGAGAAGTTTGGCGATTTTAGACTATCTAGTCCAAGTTTCGTAACGATCTTTTTCTTTCATCGTATGTTTGTGATATCTTTGATTTAAAGCTATTATATTAAATGGAAAAATAATACGAACGTGAGCAGCATTCGACCCTGCACCTCCCGGATAAATACTCCAGGCGCTCTGACCACTAAGCCATCTCGACTACACATACAAAGACAGTGGTCAGAGCGCCTGGAATATTTATCCGGGAGGCACAGGTTCGAATCCTGCTCACGACCGTATTCTTTTTCCATTTAATATAATAACTTTAGAGTTCGGTAAGCATGCGTTAATGCTTTTCAAAGATTTATCTTTAATCTTAGATTTTCTTAGTATATAGTAATTATGTGACATTGGAAAATTCACACAGATTGGTACATGACTAGTTTGAACCCAACCGGTGGCTCAAGAAGCGGTCCCGTGACCACTGAAGCACCACATCATTTTTAGACACTGAATCGTTGCTTTTAATTTATTTTAAATCTTCAAAATAAGTTATTAAACTGATCGCTTTGTCCAATTCACTGTCATAAAAGTTTTAAATGACTATGATTGTTTAAAGATCGTGTCTACTTTAAGTCAATTGTTTAATTATCGTGTCTATTTCATAGCAGCATAGCGGCATGCCTGTTTTCTCCGAAGAGGTAGGCAGTGGTGTACGCAATTGTACACCCACATTCCACCAATGCTGTTATTAAGTCCCATGTCAGTGGTGAGTCTATTGCCATAACCCGGCACAATTCTAAACTCCGAGCTACTACTGAGAGTTTCCTAATAGAAAAACCCAATAATATTTTACCTGACCTGGAAGTCGAACCCAAAACCTCATGCTCAGCAGTCGCATTTGACAGCACTAGACCAACGAGGCAGTTATTTCATGACTTCTTTCTTCTGATTGTTTAAATATTGTTTCCACTGCATGACGATTGTTTAACTATTGTATCTAATTCATGGCAGAGATGTTAATAATCCTGAATAGGTCAAACTCATCATCATCGTCACCCCCCTGCCCTTATCCCAATTTATTTGGGGTCGGCGCAGCATGTATTTTTCTTCCGCTTTCGAATTGTATTTGAAGTTGCATGCTGCTAATGTTTTGGCAATGTTTTATGACCGGCCGCCTGCCTGACGTCAACCGTCATTGAGAATGCTGTTGTTCGTGGTAACTGCCACCGATACGGTCTCCTTCTATCTAGCTATGTCACACCAAATGTTATACATGCGCCAGGTTGTGATGTTACCCTACTATCACACACCACCAACCGGCCAATACTGAATAGCTCAAACTATCAAAACTATAAATCAGCGTATACGCTAGGATGCAGACTCATGACCCAAATGTTGTGTTAGCTCCCAATAACAGCCGGCGGCGGTCAATGATTGCTGTTATTAATTAAGCGCGCTCTCCACCTGAGCCTTAACTTTGAACATATCTACTAAGATACTGAACTAAACTTAGTTAAGATTGAAGGTAATTGAAGGGCGTTCGTATATTATGGATTTATTTGTAGATATTTAACCTTCGTCCCGTTCATTATCCTTTTAAGAGATGATTTTACTAGGCAAAAGAAATGCGAAAACTGAATGAATGAAATATAAATGAGAGATAGAAGAAGTTTTTTTTTTGTGGGATCGGGGGCAACCAAGCAGACGGCTTGCCTGATAGTAAGCGATTACCGCCACCCCAGAGGAGTCGCGAGTGCGTTGCCGGCCTTTTAATGGGTTTGTGCCTGCGGTACCCACACTCACTCGGCGAAACACAACACAAGCGTTGGTTCACGCCGGTTTTCCGTGTGGCCGTATCAATTCGATCGAGCCGGCCCATTCGTGCTGAAGCATGGCCCTCCCACGGTAAAAAAGTAAAAAAGTATGTGTGGTTTAACTTTGAAATATAGATAGAGTAACAGCGTGTTAAAGGAACGTTGTGGAGTAAAGAGGATGTGGTGACGAGGATTGAGAAAGGTATGCTAAGATGGTTTGGCCAAGAAATGCTGACACCTTAGAAGGATATACACTGAGTTTATTGGTATTAATGTCCTCCAAGAAGGTCGGGTGTGTAGTTCCTGTAACCAGCGTGCCTGTATAACCAGATGTATGAATGTGGATAAATCAAAAGGTGTATGTGAGTATCGTATTAGATGATGTTATGCAGTTTCTGACTACCCCTATATGGAAAAGGCGTGAGTTTTTGTATTTATTCTCTAAACTGTCATATTTTGGTCAGAAAGGAAAAGCAATCAGTCTTTAACAAAAATGGATGCATCACCAATGGACTACAATTAACTGTGATCTTTTGGACTAGGCCACTTTAACAGTTTGATCTAACTTTGTCATCTACTACGAATGTCGTAGCCGGAGTAGCTCGTAGACTCGTAGCGTCGTAGTCTATCATCCAGCTTTATATTAGGAATTTTTAACCCTTTGTACAATATTTATTATTATTACAATAATAATAAATATTGTAATAAATACTCGAATACATTCTTTTCAAACTTATATTGAAAGCTAAGGGTTATAAATTATTTTCAAACTTATATTGAAAGCTGAGGCTTATAACCTACCTGTGACCTCCGTTTTTGACCTTTTGTATCAATCACGCAAGCATTTTTAATTTACAAAAACGCGATTATTGGTTAAATTAGTACCTTAAACAAATTAATTGGGGTATGCCATCTGGAGAAATACCATATAGCAAATTAGGTTACCTTTACCCGCTTTCAAAAAAATATCAAATTATACACCGTACAATTCAAACCGGCCGAAATTTATTATCGGCAATAAAGCTGGAAACACTCCTAAAGCATTGCTAATTAATGTAAACATGGAACGATTAGGAGTACGAATAAACACGCCAAATGGCCTTCTGCAGTAATAAATACCTATAATAATTTTAATTACCCCAGAAAAAAGACATTAGCCAGGGTAACAGATAAAAAAAACGCCATATTGCAAATGAGTGAAACAATAAGGGACCGAGATAAAATTATATTTTTTAAAAACGTATTATATTAATATATATATTAGGTGGGACAGGGCCGCACTCGGCGAGGTCATCAGAATAAATAAATTATGATATAGTGTGACTTTTTAGCCGGTCGCGTTGGTGCACAGAGTCGGTGTAATTAGAAGGGGCTTGTTAATTTTATTATTGCCTTGGGTTATGTTAATGTTTTGGTTTTTGATTGGATCGTGTTGGTCAATTCCCGTTGGCATAAGGAATCTTTGACATATTTTCAAAGATGGTTGAAAAAGCAGCCAAGCGCGAGTCGAAAGTACAACAGAAAATATTATAGGTTCATTGCCTTTCTAAGACTTACGAGATGGCTTCACAAAATAAAAATTATTTAATTTTGTTAACTCACTTATAAATTTATAGATATGAAGTCTTATTTTTATTGAGTGGTTGACGAAGTGCCTCGTCTATGAGTTTAAACAACCCCTTGGCCTCTGACATGGCTTTACACACCATCGAGAACATCTCTCAGTTGTGCTGAGTCTGAGTCTTCCTCACGATGTTTTGCTTTACCATTTTATGCGAGTAATTATAATTTTTTATGGATAGAAAAACATGGTCGCGAGCAGGATTCTACCCGCGCCTCCCGGACACGACCGTATTTTTTTTTTTTACCACAAAAATTACAATTTTAACTTACGCTACACATGCCTTAATGGGTTTGAAAGATTTCTCTGTAAGTGATAATTAATTTCTAATACGTAGGTACATTATTTCAAAAAGATAAGGTTAGTTGCGTAGTACTCGCAAACGGCGCGCATGTATAACCAGATGTATGAACGTGGACGAAGCAAAAGGCATTTGTAAAGGATCGTAGCAGGTTGCGTTCCGTAATTTCTGCCTACCCCCGTGGGAAAAAGGCGTGAGTTTACGTACGTATGTATTATTAAGAAAAGTCCGTCATGCGTGCCTTGTGTTGACTCAAACATCTTCTGATGTTATCCTACTATCACACTCCACTAACCGGTCCATATTTCGCAGTATCACCTACCTAAATAACAATTAATGTTCACCGGTTACTACTCACGTGCATTTTTCGGGATTGCTCGACTAGTTTCAAGGGCTCCGTTCGAGTTAGAAACTAGTCGGGCAATCCCGAAGAATGCGCGTGAGTAATAACCGTTAAACAATAATTAATATGAATGTGTCTCACGAAAGTTATTATACATTTTTTGTTTTGCCAGACCACTGGGCTATTACACTTTTTAGTCTAAAAACCTTCTAATAAATTTAATTTTAGTATCAATTATATGCAGTGCCACTTCTAGCTCTACTATAGACAACTTGGACGTGAGTTTAAAAAAAATGTCGTCGGTGTCTAATGAATTTATGGTCAGGAACTTGGTCTGTGTTCGCGCAATTTTTTCTCGAGGGACAAGATAAAGACCGATAACTCTGCCGGTGACGAATAGTGCGGAAGCGTCGCGATATTTTGTTGAATTTACTTTAATTTACTGCTGTTAATGTTTATTAAGGACTTGTATAATGTTTTTTTTTATTATGTTTAGCGAATGTAGCAGTTAAGTGTAAACTGTTCTTGTTTTTTTACAACCATACTGTTTTTAAAGATAAATCTTTGAAAAGCATTAACGCATGCTTAGCGAACTCTAAAGTTATACTATTAAATGGAAAAAGAATATGGTCGCGAGCACGATTCGAACCTGCGCCTCCCAGATAAATATTCCAGGCGCTCTGACCACTAAGCCATCTCGACCTCTGCTCACTATCGTTAAGCAGTGACGTCACCAAAAGACGTGTTAAAATGTCGAAGAAGAATCTAATCCTGCATTCTGTTTTTTTTTCAAATGCCACATTATAAAATACCGTTTGATAGTATAATTTATTAAAGTATTTTCTTAATATGTTTTTTTTTATTTTTCATATCAGAATTTGTTATACGTTTGGTCCTCAACTGGCCTGATGGTAAGTCATGGTGAGGCCGAAGGTGAAGCATGTAGATCCAGTAGAAATCTATTTATTCGGATAAATACTCCAGGCGCTCTGACCACTAAGCCATCTCGACCTCTGCTCACCACCGCGAATTCTTCATCCATATTTTTAACACGTTTATTTGGCGACGTCATTGCTATCTATTAAGTACCTATACAGGTGACCGAATAAAATTCTTTTTCTATTTAAGTCTCCACAACGTCCACACCGATCTTCACCAGGCGTATTAACGAAAAAGCTACCGTCGCCAGTTCCGGTCGGATATATTTTCCACTTGGTTAGCCAATTTTACGGGCAATTGGCTTTAGGGGGCGTTCAAAGGTCGGGACTCGAACCCTGGACAATGGGCCGATAGTTTATCTAGTGCCATTTGGTGGATCCTGATAATGTTAACGGCTTTGTTTGGGATGTGTTTTGTATCAATTTGTTGGTTATGTAGGTGAAGGTTCATTGTTACTAATATGAATTTTTATTTTATGCTTTATAAAGGAATAATAAATGTTCTGACAATAAAATTGTGCAATTTCTCAGGTAATGTAGGTACCTATTTATATCTATATATTAATACGTGAAGCAAAAACTTTGTACCTACCCCTTTTTACGAAAATCACGCCAAAGTTAACATTATGTTCCAGAAATGTGTTGGAAAGATGCTCTAACATGATTATTTAAAATTACAATATCAAAAAAAAAGTGTGTTTGTGTGTGTGGGATATCTTTGACAATAGAAGCTTAACGTTCAAATTTGAAATTTGAATTATGGTAGAAGTTCGGCCCGGTTAGTGGAGTGTGATAGAAGGATAACATCAGAACCTGGCGCATGGATAACATTTGATGTGACATAGATAGATAGAAGGAGACCGTATCGGTGGCAGTTACCACCTTCTTCTTATCGTATGGTTGATGAATGTCTTCTGATATGGCTTTACACACCATCGAAAACATTTCTCAGGTTTGCTGGTTTCCTCACCATGTGTTCCTTCACCGTTTTACCACCAACAACAGCATTCCCAATGAGGGTTGACGTCAGGCAGGCGGCCGGTCATAAAACATAGCCAAAACTTTAGCAGCATGCCAGATATAATATGCTGCGCCAACCCCAAATAAATTGGGATAGCGACAGGGGGATGATGATGATGATGATGATGGCGGTCGAATTCCGACCAGTGGTCGACCACTAGTTTTTTATAATAAGTCTTGCATATCAATAATTAAACATAATAAACCAATTAATTACACGGCCCTATAAGATGACTAGAAGCCAATGTGTACAGACATACTTAAATTGTTTCCCCCATGTCCAAATACATATAATTCCACCGCACACAATTAAATGCTGTACCAATAGGGAGCTACAGGTTTTATATCGATAGTTTGGCTTTACGAGCGGCCGGTAATTGGAAACGAGCGCAGTAGCAATACGGACGTTATAGCAATGGACGTAATAGGAATGGATGTAGAAGGAATAGATGCGGCAGCAATAATGTGTTATCAAGGTTTAATTGGGTTATTTTTGGTGGAAAGTTAGGTTTTTTTATGCTGTAGTCTTACGAGAAAGAATGACGAATTTTCTATTATGTTGTATCAACCGCCTCTTTGGTCTGATGGCCGCAAGTGCTGCTGCTGAGTGTGAGGTCCTGGGTTCGATTCCCGGATTGGGCAAAGTGTAATTGGGTTTTTTCTGTCTAGAAATTCTCAGTTTAAAAGTTGGCGGTATGACTTCCCGTCGTTTCGTATGGAGAACAACCGGCAAGAAACTTCATGGTTACTCTTTAAAATGTTATACTATATTATTTCTGTAAATATAGTTTTGGATGGGATGTGAGAACAACGTAATCTTGGATGCTGCCACTAATATTAAAAGTGATTAGATAAGACTTAATGTTTGAATAATTTACAAATTTAAAGTTTACAAGGTTCTCACATCTACAAAATGTTGAAGCTAAAGAAGCTATATAAAACAATGCATAATATCCGTCAAATATTATTAAAAATTCCTGTTAGTATATAGTAATATCATGCAACGCGTTAGTTTAAAAGTATTTTAATAAATTTAACAATTTAAAAATCTAATAAAAATGTCCTCCTGCGACCACTGCAACGTGTTCGAAACGTCAGGAAAAACAAACCAATAATACACGCGATTAATCCGGTTAAAAGTTGTTTTATTATAATGTATAGTGATCGCCAAAACCTAAGATATTACTATTAAAAATTTAACTTTGAAAGAGATCTCATTACACATTATCTAACTTTCTAATCTACATTTCATTCATCAAAAATCATACATTTATAGCCTACCTTGCACCATGTATCATCATAATCCCAAAATACAAAGCTAATCGAAACTGTGAACAAGCACAGAGTATTTCGTTAATCTTAAACAAAATGACGATAATATGCGGCGCGGCTTCTTGCGAGTTACTACGTTAATTTATGCCACAACACGAACTATAGCATTTTAACTCCTTCAGAGATAGTGGAAGAGAGAGAAAGGTATAAGTATTGTTTTTAGGGTTTTGGTAACGGGTTGAATATGGTATCTAGTCTGCACTGTTAATGGAGTCTATTTCTTGAGCTAATAGTGACATTAACTGGAATCATGGGCAGAAGTCGAGATAGTGTGGCTGGGACAGCGCCTGGAGGATTCTTCCGGGGAGTGAAGGTTCAAATCCTGCTAACGACCGTATTTTTCTTTCTACACAAAGGTTATTCTACAGGTTACAATTTTTTTTCCTATTTATTTCTAAGGCGCCACTCCCCGTTCAAGATTGTGTGCAGTTAAATTTTATTTGGTTGAATCGTAACCAATTAAACTGAAAGTAAAGCGGTACGTCCCGGCTTCGCACGGGTGAAAATTTACACCTTGGGCTACATTATTAAAGTTTAAGTAAGGATCTCTAACTCAGGGATAATGTAGCATTCTAATGATGGATGATTTTTTGAAATCGGGCTAGTAGTTTGTGAGTTTATTTGTTACATACAAAAATACAAATATTTCCTCTATATAATATTAGTGTAGAAGTGTAGATGTGTAAACTAGATGAATTTGATGATCATCAAACGTATACACACCGATGATGATCATCAGATTCGTCTAGTTTCGAATGAAATAGTATTCAAACATGCCTATAGAGAATGTCGCGATTACTCATGTGTTAGTAATCAAATAAATAAAACTTCAAAGCGGAAAGAGACAATACCTTATTATATATATATTTTTTTACCAAATCTAACTTACGCCCTTTTCCCATCGGCTGTTAGTGGCGATCTGACTTAACCGAAGCCAAAAAGTGTACAGTCACGCCTCACGCCCCCCGCGACACAGCCCCCCTCCCCCCTGTCCGGGCTAACTTCATAAGACTATGAATTTAAATACGTTAGTCGATGTCAAAGGGTCGTCTTGTTGCATCCGTTGGGGGTGGTAAAATGGCGCTTGGAGGAGATCGGTGGGTAAGAAGGGTACATAGGTGGGTTATTTAGGGAGTAATGGGTGGATTAGAGGTTTTCAATAATAAATTGATTTAAGATAAGAATTTCAGAATTATAATCTGCTGTTTTAAAAATATTCTAATGTAAACTACGCCTTTTTTGGGTCACAAAAAATCTATAGTACTGTCACTTCCCTTACATTTTTTAGTGTGGTCTCTGAACAGACTGTGATGTGATGTTTTATTTTATTTCTGAAAAAATTTTTGTAATAATGTTTTAAAAGAATGTAGAAAAGTTTTTTTTTTATTCACTGCTAGTAGCACTCAATTGCGAGAATTATTTATTGTGAGGTACACAAAATAAGATGCGATGCGATTCAAATCCAATGCTTAGACATAAACTAAGGCAGACACTACGTGCCTACGTATACACTAATCAAGTCAATGGTAGTGTTTTATCGAGAGAGCTTGTGGTCGCAAGAGCCTTGGGTTCGATATCCGCGTTGGGAAGTTCTCAGTAGTAGACCGGAGTATGGACCCACCCGATTGATAGTAAAAGGCACACAACCTATGGTACTTAATAAAATTATCGGTGAATTGTGTGTGCACTATACCTCTGCTAAACCCTTTGACGAATACAGGTGTGATGTTATGTTATGTTACATCAGTGGCGTGCATTGCATATAGGCAAATGGACTGCCTATCTGCCTATATGCAATGCACACCACTGTGTTACATTCAGCAATGGAAAGCTAGCAGTTGTAACCTAAATGATTAAAATACAAACAAATCCCAAGATCAACGGCTGCACGCAACATTTTAGCGGCCCACCACCACCAACTTTCCTTATCACAAGCGGATTGTTGGAACAGTGACTAAAAATATTCGGAACACGATCCCCACTTGATGTTTGTTAATTACTCATTAATAAACTTTCACTAGTATTCATAGCTTTGATGGCAATGAATTAGAATTAGGAAAAAATCTGTTGTGAATTAGAATTAAGAATAATTTGGTTTTGAAATTACGCGTCAGCATCGGCATGAGCGCAGTTGTACGCGGCGTGATGCAGCTCCAATTTTAATCGCGACACTTTAGGTTCAGCTCTTGACTAATGTATGTCAGGATTGAGGAGTCAAATTAGCGATACAAAAATTTTCGTAATGTTTTTGTTGTAAAGTTATTAAAAAAAAAAACTTAAACCGATCCCGGTACTTGTAAAGAAAAAACAAAAATATTACAAAAATTTCAATATGGAGCCTGCCTGTATCTCGGTAGCTTTTCAACGCACGAATACTAGTCGAGAAATTTCGAAAAATGCACGTGAGTACCGGTGAACTGCAATTGGTAACGGCCAGCATGTTTTAAGATAATTTTTAACAAAAAAATAAACATTGATAAAGCTAGAGACAAATCTTTGAAAAGCATTAACGCATGCTTAGCGGACTCTTAAGTTATTATATTAAATGGAAAAGGTCGAGATGGCTTAGTGGTCCGAGCGTCTGGAGTATTTATCCGGGTGGCGCAGGTTCGAATCGTGTTCGCGACCGTATTATTTTTCCATTTAACATAATAAGTTCATTGATACAGCTGATAACGTTTTCCTTGACTATAAATTAGTGGTGACGTAGGTTGCCTAAAAATATATGTAGGTATTATTTATTGAAAAAGCCTCCGTGCATGCCCTAGGTATTCTTATCCTATTACGACAGATTATACATATCATATTAGACAGATTATTATTGACTGCCTCGTTGGTCTAGTGGTCGCAAGCGCGGCTGCCGAGCGTGAGGTCCTGGGTTCGATTCCCAGGTCTGGCAAAGTCTTACTGGGTTTTTCTATTAGTAAATTCTCAGTAGCAGACCGGAGTCAGGAAGTTGGTGGTGTGATACCCCCGTGCTTCGCAGAGAACGTAAAGACGTCGGTCCTACGCCTGATTTCTCTCCGGTCGTGTCGGATTGCCGTCCCATCGGAATATGAGAGTGAAGGAAGAGGGCACCTGTGTTTGCACATACACTTGTGCACCATAATATCTCCTGCGTACTTGGCTAATCTCCGTGGAGATACGGTCTGCCGTGACCGAAATACGGTCGGAGTATTTATATTTACTTATCATATTGCGGGTCGGAGAGATCTTAATAATATCAGAGTACTAGGGTACCCTCACATTGTTAACTAACTTTTCTGGTGGCTTCGGCCACGGCTGGTTACCACCCACCGGACAAAGCCATGCCGCGAAGCGACCTAGTCGTGTTTCGGGATGTAGTCCGGTGCAACCGTTGGGGGATCACAATCAATCTTGTCGACCCCTGCATCTTGTAAGGGAATGTGGCACTTCACCGGTCTGGGAAGTCAGCTGATCTTTCCATGTGGCTTATGTAGGTTATGAAAGAAGCACGCTTTAAGATGTGACCAATTCTGTTGGTGACCCCTTTGATGAAAGGTAGGACAGTAGGTCAGCAATCAACTGTGGTGGGTTTTGGGTGGCGTGAAAAATCAATAATATACGCGATTAATCCGGTTAAAAGTAGTTTCATTATAATATTAAATGGAAAAAGAATACGGTCGTGAGCTGGGTTCGAACCTGCGCCTCCCGGATAAATACTTCAGGCACTCTGACCACTAATCCATCTCGAACTCTGCTCAGCACCGCAAATCTTCATCCATATTTTAACACGTCTTTTGGCGTCGTCATTGCTATCTATTCAGTCCCTATACAGGTGACCGAATTATTTTTCCATTTAATATAATTACTTTAGAGTTCGCTAAGCATGCGTTAAGGCTTTTCTAAGATTTATCTTTAATAGTTTTATTATAATATGTAGTGATCGCGAAAACCTAGGATATTAACTATGGTATAGGATTTTTAGTTTTGAGACCAATGTTGTCATTACAAGTCAGTTGCTCAATTACCTCGCTGTTTCTAACAAAAACATACCTTCATCGCATGTCTCCGTCACACAACATACAACAAATTGATTTTTCACCGCTGCTAATCGTGTTCTGGTGGACCAGGGGAGGCCAGTAAACGGTGGGGATGTCTTTATGAGCCAACAACTAGCTAACCGCCATTACGAGATCGCTATTAACTACGGATGTAAGATGGGAGGAGTTTAGATGCGGTATTTTAGTATTTTATTTTGGTAATGACAGGTTTAAACTTATTATTAAACATAGATAACATCACACATGTATACCTTGAAGGGGAAGGCAGATGTGTACTCAGTTTTACACCCAAATTTCACCAATGTTGTTTTTAAGTCCCATGTAATAAGTGGTATGGCGGGGACTTTGCCCGGGAGTCGAACCAACGCCCATTAGGCTTGACCTTTGGAGGGACAGGTAGCCAACAACATTACCAATCCCATAAGCCCAAAAATTCCCCCCTAGGACAGGACGAGGTGGAAGTTTATAAATAGACAAAGTGCAAAGAAAATATGTTCAGGTAGGAGAACATACGCAAGTGTGGTTACTCTCCGCAAACAAAATCACATCTGATAATAAGCGTGTCATGTTGCATAGCTAAGAACTGCTGCGACAAAATATAAAATGCCGTTGATTGAAACGATAAGAAAAAGAATAAGATTCCACCTTCACGACTATAAAATAATTAAATGTAAATTTCGCAGCATCATCATCATGATACTCCTGCTCTTATCCCAATTTTTTTGGGGTCAGCGCAGCATATAGCTATCTGGCATGCTGCTATAGTTTTAGCTATGTTTTATGACCGGCTGCCTGCCTGACGTCAAACCTCATTTGGAATGCTGTTGTTCGTGGTAACCGCCACCGAAACGGTCTCCTTCTATCTAGCTATGTCACACCAAATATTATCCATGCGCCAGGTTCTGATGTTATCCTACTATCACACTCCACTAACTGGGCTACATTTCTCAGCATCACCTATTTTAATAACCTTTAAAAATGCCACATCCAAACCAAATCAATAGGTTCTCACGTCTGTCCTATTGTCCGTATCTTCGCGAAGCACGTAAACAGCGGTGTGCGATCGTAAAAGAAAATGCGTTTGACTGGTACCTACCGCGCAATTTGAGCTGCTCGGGTATCGAACAGGGGTTATTGTGGGCTGGACACAGTTGGCTAGTTTGTTTTGCTATTTAATTAAGTAGTAGCCGAAAATTGGGATTGGGTGACAGTCTGTATTTTTTTGTTTTATCTCTATATTCTATATGATTGCTATTATGGTAAAGCCATATAGGTTTAAAGAATACACAGAAAAAAAAAACATCTTATTGTAATTTTTTGTGGAAAAAGAATACGGTCGCGAGTAGGATTCGAACCTCCTGGATAAATATTCAAGTCGCTCTGACCGCTAAGCTATCTCGACCTCTCCTCACTAGCGCAAGCCGTATTCTCTTTCCACAAAAACTTATATATATAACTTTAGAGTTCGCTAAGCATGCGTTAATGCTTTTCAAAGATTTATCTGAATACCCTTATTATTATTATAATAATCACAATGACTTTATAATAAATCAACTTTTAACTGGATTAATCGCGTGTATTTCTGCTTTTCCTGACGTTTCGAAACCATTGCATCGATCGTGGTCACAAGATAACTAAGGTGGCAGACGTAATAAAAGTATATTTATAATTATTTTAGTCTACAGTACATCCATCATTATTTTTAGTACATACTAAACCTGAAAGTAGTTTCTTTGTATATATTCATATCAATATTATTGTTCACCGGTTACTACTCACGTGCATTTTTTGGGATTGCCCGACGAGTTACGAACTCAAACGGAGCTCTTAGTCACGAAGATGTCATCCGTTTTTATATATATAAATACTGCATAGTTTATATTAATTTAGTTATATATTTATTATAGATTTAGTTAATTTTAAGATAATATGTTTAGTATAGATATAAGCGATTTGGTTGTATAATATATGTAGCCTTAAATTTTGGTAAATTAATGAATATGAATATGAGTTGCGCCCGCAGCGATGTCGCGAGTCAAAAAATAGGTAATTGATATGAAAGTAGTTTGTTCAGAACCAGAAATAGAATGGATTGTAATAATTTAAAAACCATACTTTAATTATTGTTAGATATCGCAGCGGTCTCAGCTCATGACTAAGGGCTCTGTTCGAGTTCGAAACTAGTTGGCCAATCCCAAAGAATGTAAGTGAGTAATAACCGTTGAGCAATAATTAATAGGAATGTGTCTCACGAAAGTTGTTTTAATTCTCCAAATAATATTTAAAAGATCCCACAAGATGGAAACAGTACCCGGACTTCCAGCTGCTCGTGCGTGTAACTTCGTGAGTCTTAATTAGAAATTTTTGAATTTCTTTATACATTTTCTTTATGTGAAAACGTTCGATACGAATTTCTGGTTTAGGATAAAGTTATGTATTTATAAGTGATAAAAGATGTATTATAATTATGAACAATAGGAGATTGATTTATAATTTGTTTTAATATAATGTAGTGATCACGAAAACCCAAGTAATATCACACTAACTAGAACTCAACAAACTTAACTATGAAATAAATCAACAATCCAATCAAAGCAAACTATAATATAATGACGACCACCATCGCACCATAAGACGAAACCATAGAGGCCATACCTCATAATAATTACGAGTTATGCCCATAAAATCCGGACACATTATTTTTATAACCTATAAAAATATTACGATCATATTTTTTCCAAAGAAACGGTATATTGATGGCTTTCATCTAATTTGGATTAAGATAATATTATAGTGTGGAAGTGGGGCGTAAAAGTATTGATTTAATGGGTCATGTGATCACCATGGTGGGGTGGAGAGTAGTAAAGATATGGGAGCACTTTCCCGCATGTTTAACTGCCTCATATTGGTCACAAGCGAGGTTGCTGAGCGTGACATCCTGGGTTCTCTGGACGAAAATTGTGTTATTGATACAGATAAATCTTGGAAACGCATGCGTAGCGAGCTTTAAAGTTATAAATTTTTGTAGAGTATTTATGAGGGAGGCGCAGATTCGAATCCTGCTCATGACCGTATTTTTCTAACGTGTTCTGGAGCTTTTATTAAATTACTATCTATTATATGGAACATTTTCATAAAGGTCTCCAAGGAAACTTACAAACATACGATCACACTTGCATACATACACGAATCTTAAAAACATTACACAAATTTTTGGGCAGTCAGAAAAAAAAGCAATCAATCTGCATAGCCTTTTCCCAATTACATTGGGGTCGGCTTCCAGCCAAACTGGGCGCAGCTTAATACCAGTATTTTAAATGAAGCGACTGCCTATTTGAACTCAACAAACCAGTAACTGGGTAACACGATATCTCATGGTATGACTGGTAATCAGGCTTTCAGACCTCCGACTACCAGCAACGGCTGTCATAGATCTTAATTTTAAAGTCGGGTAAAAATAAACATGATAAAAAAATAGCATTTATTTTTCTCTGGTGGGAGGCTTCGGCCACGGCTGGTTACCACCCATCGCACGAAGCCATTCCGTGAAGCGACCTAGTCGTGTTTCGGGATGTAGTCCGGTGCAACCGTTGTGGGAGACGGGTCTGGGTAGATGCATCAACTCCCCAACTATCGTTCTCCCTAAATCTATCCACTCTACTTAAGAGTGTAATAGATTTATTCTGGATCTACGTGCTCCAGGCGATTTGGTGGCTAAACGTAGATCCATCTTTGATAAAAAAATAAATAAAAAGAGAGCATTTCCAAGAAATTTTCTTCTAAGACCCCGATCTTACGGAGAGATATGAAACAACCTAATTTCCCTACAAACATAACTCTTAATCGATGTTGTATAAAGCCTGAGTAACTCCGGCCTTATTATGGCGCCGAAAAAAAAATTATGCTGTAGGTGATCTCTCGGAAAATTAAAAACGCTGCAGGGCGATCGGGTAATATTCTTTCTCATTACAGAAAGAGGGAACGATTGCCGTTTCAGGTGTATTGTGTAAAAATTGTGGGTAGAATGGCGAAGTGTGGTGCAAATGTTAGAGGAATGAGGATGGTTGGTGTTCGATTATAGTGTAAGTTTTTTTTTTTTATATTTTTGTCTGTACTGTCGTATCATTTTATAATTTCTTGGCTCTCATAACCACATATAACATAGAATCACGCCTGTATTTCCCGAAAGGGTGGGCAGAGGTGTACACAGTTCTTCACCTACATTTCACCTATGCTGTTAAGTCGCACGTAATAATAGGTGGTGAGCCTATTGCCATCTATCTGGCACAATTCTAAACTCCGGGCTAGGTACTACTGGGAATTTCCTAACAGTAAAACTCAATTACATTTATTTTTTAGATTAATTTAATCTATTTAATAATCCAAAACTTAAATAATAAAATTAAACCGAATTATTTACAAACTACTATAACGACATGTATACAATATTATTATATGTATAACTAACAGGAATTAACGCGCAATAAATACCAATAATACATATAATAATATCATGCAACGCGATAGTTTAAAAGTTAGTATGTATACAATAACTTAAAAACGATTCTCAAATAAAAAAAATACATTTTGCCCGACCCGGGAATCGAATTCCTGACCTCATGCTCAGCAGTCGCGCTTGAAGACTAGGCCAACGAAAAAGTCATGATCACGTATATTTAATAGTAGCATCTGCCCGTGTCTTCGAAAAAAGTATCCAAAATGTTAATCCAGATTTTTTTTATTTCTAATCGATACCTATTTATCGCTAAAACCTAAGATAATACTAGGACAGTAAGTACCAAAATGAATGCCAACAACACAACAAAAAAATAAATTAGTCACTCAAAGTCCTATATATCAAAAAAGTGAAGCTACCGAGCTCATAACGGCGCCGGCGTCGGTGCGAGGTTGCTCAGAATAAATTCAGGTTCGTATTGCAGCCATAATGAATGCTAAGATTAAGATTTGTGCGCTGTTGGCTTGTGCTATTGTTTGCATTGTGCCGACTGTACCTCTATGTACAGTCGCGTGCATACGGTTATTATTTTTCTTTACCTGTGTTCTTATTTAGCTACTAACTGTGCCCGCGGCTTTTCTCGGATGAATTTAATTTGTGATTAAGAATATTATAATATAGAGTAATTTGTTTACAATATCAAGGAAATTTTAGAAAAAAAATTGTCATCTTTTCGGTGTTTTATGCTAAGTACATTGCATTATTTTTTGCAGTAATCTTTTTGAACCGAATTAATTATAATCGAAGTAAAATATAGCATATATTACCTCTGGATAAAATAGTTTTCTGATGGGAAAAGAATGATTAAAATCGGAACAGTAGTTTTAGAGTTTATCGATTACAAACAAATAAATCTTTCCACTTTATGATAATACTAGCTGTGCCCCGCAAACGTTGTTCTGCCATAAATTTTCTGGATAGGCCCACCAATATCAACTTGGGGTTTAAAAAATAGCCTACGACCTATTCTCAGACCTACTAAATAAATACATAAAAAAAAAAACATAAAAATCGGTCAAGCCGTTTCCGAAGAGTTCGATAACAAACACTGTGACACGAGATTTTTATATATTAGATTATTAAAGGACAGTATGTGGATTCATAGGTAGGACTCCAGTATTGAATCCAGCTGGAATAAAAAAATACCCTATGTGTTAATCCAGGTTATAAACTATCTGTGTGCCAAATTTCATCGAAATCCGTTTAGTAGTTATGCGTTTAGTGGCGTGGAATAGTAACAAACACCCATCCATACTCACCAAGTTTCGCATTTATAATATTAGTAAGATTAAGTAGGTACCTCTTAGAAATAAAAACATGCTTTGTCCTCATATTTTCAAATACGTTGTACTAATTTTGTAGCTACCTGTACTTTGAAACGCTCGAGGCGGACTTCTTGTAATGCACGTGGGACGGCAACGCTTGACAGTCCCCGGGTTTGTACACACTTGCGACTGGTACATGTAGACTTGCGATTAATTTGTCGGAGCTATTATTAAGGAAAAATTGTGTATGACAAAATATGTGTTTTTCTTTTTGTTTTAAGCTTGGGAGTTTGTTTACGATTTGTTGTTAAACATTGTTGTCGGGAAATGGTCGCAGGAAAGAAAAGACGTCTGCACTCTTTGATGATTTGATTTAATGTGTCGATTAATACAAGTGTCAAACTTGAACTAACGAACGAATGAATGAGTGATTAACTGGATAGAGTGATTTAATCGAATATGAATTAGATAATTAAATAATAATGAGGATTGGATTTTTGTAATATTCCAACTATTGTCTTCCCAAATGTACGGGCAGGATTACACCCGAAAATAAATTTTTGTGCAGGTTCGAATCCTGCTCACGACCGTATTTTTCTTTCCACAAAAATTTTAAACTGTACAGTGCGCTACGCATGAGTTGATGCTTTTGAAAGATTTATCAGGATTATACCTTTTAATACATATATGCTTGACATGAAGCTGATCAGCAGGTACTGATATTCTTCATATTTATTATATTAGTAAAAATTATAAATGCCTCGTTGGCCTAGTGGCCCCAAGCGCGACTGCTGACCATGAGGTCTCGGGTTCGATTCCCGGGTCGAGCAGTGTTATTGAGTTTTTCTGTTAGAAAATTCGCAGTATCAGCCCGGAGTTTTTAATTGTGCCCGGTAGATGGCAATAGGCTCACCACAGCTTTGGCGAAATGTGAGTGTACAACTGTGTACGACGTGATGCTATATAAATTCTAAATAATAATACTATTTGTGGCCCCCGAATTCCCCTTAAACTAAAGGGGAAAATCTATAAAACAATTATTAGGCCTGCTGTCTTGTATGGTTCGGAATGTTGGCCCACGAAGGGAATGAATGAAAGACAACTACATGCAGCTGAGATGAGAATGTTAAGAGGGATGTGTGGTGTGACGCGGATGGATAGAATTAGAAATGAATATATAAGACGTAGTCTGGCAGTGGCACCGGTGACTGACAAGTTGTGTATAAAATATTTAGCATGGTATGGGCATGTGATGCGGAGGGATGAGGGTCATGTGACGAGGAAAGATTTGAGTATGAATGTCGATGGCTATAAGAGTAGAGAAAGACCGAGGAAGCGATGGATCGACTATGTTAAAGATGATATGGCAAGAAAAGGAGTGACTGACCATATCACGGCTAATAGAGATGTATGAAAGAAGAATACATGCTGCGCCGACCCCAAATAAATTGGGATAGATAGAGGGGAATGACGGCGATAATTTTAATTTAAAATAAGGTTGTTGTTTTACGAAACTTCGTTCTTTGAGTTCAAAACTGATGAAAAATTAAAAACAAAAAACTAAGTTATTGAACTATATCATTCGGGCACAATTTTCAATTCTGGGCTATAGAGAATTTCCTCTGCCTGGCCAGGAAATCGAACCACGGACCTCACGCTAAACAATCGCGCTTGCAAACACTACTCAGAATTTTTTTTATGCAGTATTTCAAAATGTTCTGTTATAGGCAAAAAATTGCAGAGGGATGATGAAATTGTAAATACATTCCTACCTCAATTCCCAAACCTATAGAATGACCAGTCCTACTTAGAAACACACGTACTTAACACAGATCGCCAATAGTCGACAACTGCTAATGGCGGGCATTTCTATTAGTTTTTATTATTGTACGCCCCCTGCGGCGAACGGTTTTCCTTATTGCCCATGTCGATGTATTTCCTGTTTGAGGATTTGGGTATTGATAGCTCGGTTTGGTGGAAAGCTTCTTAGCACGCTAAAGATTGTATGAAATTCATGGTCGTGAGCAGGCATTCGAAATGGAGTATCTATGCGGGAGGCGCAGGTTTGAATCCTGCTCACGACCGTATTCTTTTTCCATTTAATATTATAATTTTAGAGTTCGCTAAGCATGCGTTAATGCTTTTCAAAGATTTATCTTTAATTGTTAAGGTAATTGCATCTTTACGACATTGTATTAACTGCAAAGTTAGTCGTGTCGGTTCGGTCACCTGTATAGGGACTGAATAGATAGCAATGAAGTCACCAAAAGACGTGTTAAAATGCGGAAGAAGTATTCGCGGTAGTGAGCAGAGGTTGAGATGACTTAGTGGTCAGAGCGCCTGGAGTATTTATCCGGGAGGCGCAGGTTTGAATCCTACTCGCGACCGTATTATTTTTCCATTTAATATTATAATTTAAGTGTACGCTAAAGATTGTATGAAATAAGTTTTATAAAAACAATACGGAATATACATGTCACATATAGGTCAAATATTTTAATTTGTAATCTTTATTGCTCTTGAATGACACCAATAATTTTTTTTTTAACTAAGCGTTTCTTATTAAGGTTGTGTAAGGTGCCCTATAAACAATACTTGGACATTTGTGTTGGAACTGAACCTCTAACAGTAGTTTAGTAAACACCATTGATAGTTTTACCAAAAACATCCCCATAATCTTAATATATATAAATCTCGTGTCACAATGTTTGTCCTCAATGGACTCCTAAACCACTTAACCGATTATAATAAAATTCGCACACCATGTGCAGTTCGATCCAACTTGAGAGATAGGATAGTTTAAATCTCAAATTATAGTCGCGTGCGAAGCCGGGACGGACCGCAAGTATTATATAAACACGGCCTTATAATTACATAAAATAAAAAAATAAAGTTTTTTTTATTTTTTTGTATAATAACTTTCGTAAGACACATTCATATTAGTTATAGTTTAACGGTTATTACTCACGCGCATACTTCGGGATTGCCCGACTAGTTTCGAACTCGAACGGAGCTCTTATTCATGAGCTGAGCCCGCGGCGATGTCGCGAGTCAAACTCAGCTCATGAATAAGAGCTCCGTTCGAGTTCGAAACTAGTCGGGCAATCCCGAAGTATGCGCGTGAGTAATAACCGTTAAACTATAACTAATAAAAATAAAGTATGTTTCGTTTATTCAATATTTTTGCAAATGGTTCTCTAAAGCTACTGTATTAAATGGAAAAAGAATATGGTCGTGAGCAGGATTCGGAACTGCGCCTCCGGATAAATACTCCAGGCGCTCTGACCACTAAGCCATCTCGACCTCTGCTCACCACCGCGAATTCTTCTTCCATATTTTTAATAGAAAGAAAGAAAGAAAGAAAGAAAGAAAAGACGTTTTATTCAACACGGACACAACGACAACACAACAAAGAATAAAAAATAATAATACTTAAAAACAAAGCAAAAACACAACAAAAAAAATAAAAAAAACATTAAAAAGAAAATAATGCTGTCAAGTATGCCCATGCCGAAAGGGCAGCCAACTCAGCATTTGCTGGGCGCAGAGAGCCCAGCGCTGATTTTCAGTTGGTACCCCCGCAGTGACGCATAATACATCTTTTGGTGACGTCATTGCTATCTATTCAGTCCCTATACGGGTGACATATTCTTTTTCCATTTAATATAGTAACTTTAGAGTTCGCTAAGCATGCGTTAATGCTTTTCAAAGATTTATCTTTAATGGTTCTCTACTTGATATACATTTTTATCCTGTCTGCCTCTCTGCCTTTGCCTACCTCATTGGTCTAGTGGCCACAAGCACGGCTGGTGATTGTAAAGTTCTGCATTCGATTCTCGGGCAAAGTGTTAGTGGATGCTTCTATTATGAAATTGTTGATAGCAGCTCGGAGTTAGAAAGTTGGTGGCGTGACAGTTGACACCCGCGTGCTTTCGAAGAGCATTTAAAGCCATTGGTCCTGCACCTCACGTTTCGCCGGTGGTATCGGATTGCCGTCTCATCGTTCTATGAGAGTGAAGGAAGAGGAAGTGTACCCGTGTTTGCGCGTACACTCGTGCACTATAATATCTCCTGCGTACTTGGTAAGTCTCCGCGGAGATAGGCCACCATGACAACGGGAGTATTATTGTTATATATTTATGTTCTATATTATTTCGGACTTCAGTCACAGGTTTTATACATGGTGCCGATTAAAGCTCTCAGCAAAAATATCTTCTTTATCAAAGCATTTCAGTTAAGTATAATACTACAATAAACTCTAACTAAATACAAAACAAAACTACACAAAACTAAACATACTAAAAAACACGTCACATTAATAACCAAAAATGCCGAAAAAAAGCCACCGCCGATTGCCGACCATTCGATCAAACGAACGACAACGAAAACAAAACATTGCAATTGGCGGTAAACTTCCAAAATGGCTGTCAGTGCGCCGAATAAAATCACCATTAATTCGTGTTGCCGACGTAGGTAATGTCCCACTCGTTATTGGAACAACCTGTATAGGCGAAAGGATGGGACACACTCGATTTAACATCTGCTGGGTGAATTAATCGACTGCTTGTATCGATTTTTTTGGTATGTTGTGTACATATTATTGTTTCGGGTCGCAATTTGGCCGTACAAATAAACATTTCATTTGTTATACGAACGGTGCTGTTGGCACAGTGGTTTGAAAGCTGGTTTGTTAGCTGTTACATCGCGTGTCTCGGAATCTATTCTCACACGAAACAAATATTTTGTATGATCTACAGAAAACTGTTCCAGATTTAGCCACGTGTGCATATGAAATATATACTTAGTTTCTTTCTTTTCTTGCGACATATATATGTTAATATTTGCAAAAATCATCCACGACTCAGAAGAATTTCCTAGTGTGGGGCAACGTTCTTTTTTAAATATCAAAGTGGAAAGGTATTTTCCTCTGGAATTTGTAGCGATACCTAGCAGAAAAAACAACAAGTGTTGGACTCGCTTTTAAGTGAAGAACTAGTATATAAATAATTATAGCGTGCTACAGACGAAGCTAGCATAATACTAGTCTACGTTTCTAACTTAAGCATAACATAGCATCACGCCTATAATTCCCGAAGAGGTAGGCATAGGTGTACACACCCGTACACCCACATTTTACCGATACGGTAATTAAGTCCGATATAATCGGTAGCGAGGCTATTGCCATCTATCGTTATTGAAAATTTACTAACTGAAATACTCAATAACACTTTGCCTGGCTTGGGAATCGAGCCCAGAACCTCATAATTAACTATCGCGCTTAGAACCAATATACCTACGTTTACGTCAGTATCATTTTGTCACGACGGAAAAACAAAAATTTTTTCACGGCCAAAAAAGATATGTTATCGAAATCGATATCGACTTTTCACATCACTAGCAAAACGATAACCATAACAGCACAACTGTGTTAATTATTCAACCGATATTATAATTGTATTGCCGGCCATCACTGCGGATACATATGCCATGCCAACGTCATTGCTATGACGTAATAATGATGATTGTTCCATTTATTAAGTGAGAATAAAAGTGAAACCATGAAGTGTTTGCGTATTGGTTTTGTGTTTTAATTAGTAGGTATTTTTATAAGATATAATTTAATAATAAATTCTTTTAAGTTATAATTTTTTTAGAAAGAGAATTCGTTCGCGATCAGGATTCGAACCTGCGCCTCCCGGATAAATACTCCACACGGTCTGACCGCTAAGCCATCTCGATTCACTACCGCGAATTCTTGTTCCACATTTTAATACGTCTTTTGGTGACGTCATTGCTATCTATTCAGTCCCTTGAAACTGAACCAACACGACTAACTTTGCAGTAATCACAATGTTGTTCAGATACAATTACTTTGAAAAATACAGATAAAACTATAGTTATATTTGAAGTTTTCTTAATTTTATTGTGTCTCTAGAAAGAAAGAAAGAAAGAAAAGAAGAAACTGAGACCGCTGAGCACAAAGTGCTGGGTTGGATTTTGAGGTCGGAAAGAATTTTACTTGGTTTTTCTGTTAGGAAATTCTCAGTTAGCAGCCCGGAGTTTGGATTTGTGCCCAGTAGATGGCAATAGGATCACCATCTATTACACGGGACTTAGTAACAGCATTAGTAAAATGTGGGTGTAATCTTACAACTGTGTTCACCTCTGCCTACCCCCTCGGGGAATACAAGCACGCTATGAAATGCTACGTTATGTTTATGTTAAAAAAAGACGCAGCGGTGTTCATATTATATGTACTCCTTCATTTCACCAATCCTGTTGTAAAGTAACAGTAATTATTTTGAATATTTAAACTACATATATAAAGGTTATACTACAATAAACAGATGTATTTCTAACTAGTAAACAAACCTGCCCCAAATGACAAGAATCAATAAGACCGCCAGACGACATTATGCGAGATTTATTATTGTACTGTAGGCTTATTAGTTCGCCGGACGTATTCGCGTTAAACTATGTAGCGCTGAGAATGTTTAGAGGAGACTTATTAAAAATATTTGTGTGAGAGAGCGAGAAAAAGAATGCGCTTGACTATTAAAAATGAAAACATGAATAAAATAATCAACGAAATTTATATCTATTTATAAACCTATTTATTTGGTTATAATTATTGTCTGATTTGCTGGTCAGTTATTCCTCTCGTGTGCAGAAAAATATTTCTATATATTTAATAAAGTTTTACGTGTGTTCAGAAATCAAAAGTAATTTTAATGGTGAAACTGAGTCCAATAATTCCTGGGATGTATTCCTTGATTGGGAAAAATGATATTGAGTTTTTCGTAGTAACAGCTCTGAGTATGAAACTTTGCTCTATGACAATTGACTCACCACTGCATCGTTGAAATGTGGGGGAATTTAGTACACCTCAAATTAACCCTTCGGAGGATACATGCGTGATGCTATATTTTATTCCAACAGTAATCTGCAAAACATATCGTACCATACGTTATAAAACCCAAATCGCCTCATTTGGCAGTATCGCTGTCATTAATTAATCTTCTATGTTAATTCCAAATTCATGCCAAGTCTATCCATTCCTAATGCTGCAGCATCCAATATACAAAAGTCGGCAAGAATGCGACAAAGTATTGGTGTATAAAAACCAAATGCTGGCGAGCGCTGCCGACTCCTCCGACGTTTAATATACTCCCGAGTACTGGTGTAGACAAAAGTGTTAGACAAATATCCGTTCCGTTTAAAAGTAGGTGGTATTTTTGAAGGCAATTTCAGGTAATTTTACGCGTTCACGAATTAAAATTAAAAACAGACGATTTTACGTTTTAAATTTTAATTATGACAGTACTTTTATTATCATTATATATTAATGTGTCGTAAGTTTTAATTTAAGGGTCTGGGATCATGTGACGCGGAAAGTTTTGAGTATGAATGTGAATGTTTATTATAGTAGAGGCAGACCGAGGAAACGATGGATGGATAGTGTTAATCTGTTCTCTCGCTAATTACCAGATACAATAGATTTGTATTCTTATGAAGTACTATTTTGTACTTCTCCCATTCGAAGAGCCTAACTCAGCCTAACTTTTAGGTTAAATATGATAGGACTAGAAAGGGAGTGACTACCGAGACAATAGCTCATAGAGATTTATGGAAGAAGAATACATGCTGTGCTGACCCCAAATAAATTGGGATAGCAGAGGGGAATGACGGCGATAATTTTAATTGAAAATAAGGTTGTTTTTTTTACGTAATTTCGTTCTTTGAGCTTAAAAATGATGAAACATTAAAAACTTAAAGCTAAGATATTGAACTATATCATTCGGCCACAATTCTCAATTCTGGGCTATAGAGGATTTCCTTTGCCTGACCAGGATAAATCTTTGAAAAGCATTAACGCATGCTTAGCGAACTCTAAGTTATAATTTTAATTCTAAATGGAAAAAGAATACGTCCGTAAGCAGGATTTGAACCTCTGCTCACCACCACGAATTCTTCTTCCATATTTATAGCAATAACGTCGCCATAAGACGTGTCAAAATATGGAAGAAGAATTCGCGGTGGCGAGCAAAGGTCGAGATGGCTTAGTGGTCAGAGCGCCTGGAGTATTTGTCCGGGAGGCGCAGGTTTGAATCCTGTTCGCGACCGTACTCTTTTTCCATTTAATATTATAACTTTAGAGTTCGCTAAGCATGCGTTAATGCTTTTCAAAGATTTATCTTGAATTGAAATTATAATGTCTGAACACTTTTGTCGCTACATACCCACAACATATGTCACTGGCTCGCCACGACACAATAAATAAATAGCACAAATTCCGAAGTGACCAGTCTTGTCCCTATAAAACCTGACTGCTATCCGGGGGTAGATAAATATTGCTACCCCCCAACCCCAAACATTTGTTACTCTAGTAACGGTCGCATAGTGCGTATACCAAAGGGAATTTGATTGTTGGTTAACGAATTACTTGATTTTTGGTTGGTGAATTTGACATAGCAAAGCATCACGCCTGTTTTCACTGAAGTGTACGCAGAGATGTACAACAAAGTTATTATATTAAATGGAAAAAGAATACGGTCGCGAACAGGATTCGCTCTGACCACTAAGCCATCTCGACCTCTGCTCACCACCGCGAATTATTCTTCCATATTTTAACACGTCTTATGGCGACGTCATTGCTATCAATTCAGTACCTATACAATGGACCGAACCGACACGACCAACTTTCCAGTTAATACAATGTCGTAAAGAATGAAATTACCTTAACAATTCAAGATAAATCTTTGAAATGCATTGACGCATGCTTAGCGAACTCTAAAGTTATTATATTAAATGTCCATTTATTATATTATACTTTTTATTTAAATTCGATGCATATTGCCACCTCTGGGGATCAATTCCAAACATCGGCCATCGTGCCTGACCAAGTAAATGATACCTAAAACCTCACAAATATTCTTATATTAACATAATATAGCATCACGCCTGTATTCACCGAAGGGGTTGGTAGAGGTGGTCACAGTTGTACACCTTTCTCTTTCTTATCGTGTGGTTGATGAACAACCTAGTGTCAGAGTTTAAACCACCCAATGGCGGTCTCTGGCATGGGTTTACACACCATCGAGAATAATTTTCAGGTATGCTGGTTTCCAGTGCAAATGATAATTAGTTTATAATACGAACATGACTTCGAAAAGTCAGTGGTGCGTGCCTTGGATTCTAACTTTGACTTGTCAGTCCAACGGTCATACAACTAGGCTATACCTGCTCAGTTGTACACTGACATTTCACCAATGCTGTTATTAAGTCCCATGTGGTGGCCTATTGCCATCTACCAGACGCAATTCCAAACTCTGTGTTACTATCAAGATTTCCATATTCAAAAATGGAATAACTCTTTGCCCGACCCGGGAATCGAACACAGGGCCTCCAGCTCAGCAGTCACGCTTGGGACTACTAGTCCAACGAGGCAGTTTCCTATAACATATTACACTGTTATAGTCACATCCTGAATATTACACAAGAATGTAAAAATCTTACAATTAAAAAAATTTAATCTTCAAAAAAAAATTATATCATTATGATAGATAAGTTTATCGATATAATTTTATGAACTAAACCTTACAGTATAAGGAATATTTTTATCACTGCCAAACAATAAAGCTCAAATAATCATAACCAATTAAAATAAAAATGTACCGACCATAAATGCACCCTTAAAAATGCAGTACAATAACTTTGATATCTACGTATCAAATCTGCCGATATGGCTTCAACCATAAACAAGCCATGAAGCCTCGGAACCGGTTCACCGACCATAAATCCAGGGTAGAAGGTCGCGTCACCGCACTTCCCGCCAATACAAGATAAGACAATATGAATGCAACTGTCGTGGCATTCTTCGGGTATTACCTTGTGCCTGTGTTATATGGAAAAGGCTTCATTTTAGCAGAAATATGAATATATAAATATATAACATATAAAATTCGTGTTTCTGCTTGAAAATTTTAGAAAGGAGATGTTTCGTTTTGGGCCATCCCTATGTGTAATAGAAAATTTGTGGAATAATATGGGATTATCATCAAAATACAAATATAATAATTTGAAGAAACGTAGGTATAGTCGGTATATATTATTATTTGGGCAGTTTTTAATATTAATTATTGTTCACCGGTTACTACTCACGTGTATTCTTCAGGTTTGCCCGACTAGTTTCGAGCTCGAACGGAGCTCTTAGTCATGAGTTGAGTCCGCGGCTATGTTGCGAGTCAAACTAGCGACATTGCTGCGGACTCAGCGTACGTTTACAGATATATATATATATTATCTCACATACACACACACCCAGACCCGAAACAATTATTTGTTAATAATACAAATATTTGCTGTGTGCAGGAATCAAACCTGCGGTACACGACGCAGCAGTCGGTTTCTCTTACACTTCTGTTATTCAAAAACTCCGTCTCCACACAACACTCCCCAACCCTTACCGTGTCACCGTAAATCAATTTTTGCGAGCGTCCGCTCCCATTGCAGTCGATACGGCACGCCACCGCTTACGATCGCGTGCCGTTGGTGGCGTCGATGGCGAACCGATACCGAACCGATACGGTATTGTTTTAAGTGCAAGCCGCGTACATTGTAGGCGACTTTTGTTGGTGGGTTTAGTCATAACCTGAATTAATATTGACTGCTGAGCATGAGGCCTTGGGTTCGATTCCCAGGTCAGGCAAAGTTATATAGGGATTTTCTGTTAGTAAATTCTCAGGCCGGAGTTTGCAATTGTGCCCGGTAAATGGCAATACGCCATTACCACTTACTACATCGGACTTAATAACAGCATTGGTGAAATGATGTTTGTTACTGTTTCACTCAATCTACTAAACGGATTTGGATTATGGGATAGAGGGCAAACGAGCAGATGGATCACCTGATGGTAAGCGATTACCACCGTCCATGGACTTCAGAATAGTCGCAAGTGCGTTGCCGGCTTTTTAAAGGGTTTGGGCCTCCGGTACCGTTACTCACTCGGTGAAACACAATGCAAGCGTTATTTCAGGCCACGCACTTTTTATTCCAGCTGGATCTATGTCTTCAACCCAGATGAAGTCACGGGCAGAAGCTCATAGCTACATATATCCTTTATTAAACTACTACGACACTACTAAGAGAGTGTTTATACATCTTTTTCGTGTTACAAACTTATTAGATATATGATAATTGTTACTTAATTACTCAAATAGAGTGAGACGATTTTAGTCTCTTAAGAGGACATGGAGCTCTCCTCCATCTGCGTAAAGTGACCGTCAAAGTGGTTTTAGCGAGTTAAAATCCCGTACTTCCCGGTCCTATTCCGTAAGGCCAGGTGCCTTTTGAACGTTTTCCAAATAAAGAACAAAAAAGATGACATGACATTTCTGCTTGCCTGACACATACGCAACACACACGCGCGCGCGCACACTCACTCACACACACACATATACACACACACAAACACTCACATACATACACACCACACAAACACACACACACACGCACGCACACACATTTGCTCCATACTAGGAATTTTGGGTGCGTTTATAGATATTATATCTATCACCCAGACCTGGAACACTCATCTTTATTGCATACAAATAATAGATTTATTTTAAATAAATTATAATTGTTGTACTGTGAACAAGTCGAACTCGCGGCTCTCAACACGGTAGCCGAATCGATATGGCTTAGATATTTTTTGATCTTAATTTTAATTTCAGCGATAAAACTCCAACCTCTTTTAAAATCTGAACTCCTGGTACCCCACTCTGTACACCTAGTACAGTCAGCAAGAAACGGAAGGCCATATCGTGACCTTATTAGAGTACCTCGAGTACAATCGATCCGGTCTACATACCACTTACCTAGACATAAATCTTTTGCCTAGATCAATATTTCATGTCAACAGAAATGACAGACTAGAATCTAAATTAGTTCGAGTAATAAATTTTCTGTAACTGTTTTGCTATCGCATGCAAAATCTGTCGTTGATGGACTTTTTTTTAGTACTTTTTATTAGAAGGTATTTGTAAGTATTGCAGTTTGGTTCTGGGTATTTTTCTTCTTATCGTGTGGTTGATGAATAACCGTAATAGTTTCAGAGTATAAGCGTATTTCGTAGCATTATTTATTCAATTAAATCTCACACATTAACCTACATTATTCTTGCACCTATGAACCTAAAAGCGTAACAATGCAAATATGCAAGATTGTATTATTTAATTTTAAAAGAGTGTCTATGGAATTTCTTGCCGGTTCTTCTCCATAAGACCAACTTTTTGGAACCGTGCAACTAAAATCAATTAACGTTTCATAAGTGCATGTAATTTTGCAAATTAATTCTTCAAAACAATGGATCCTTTGCTACAAGTTCCGATTGAAGTACCCTAAACCTGTGAGAGTCAAGATGAATCGTGTGTGTTGTTAGAACAGAGACCGAACTTGTTTGTTTTGTAAATAATTATGCTATTTAGGTATAGTACGGATTGTAGGCCGTATATGTTATTGTAGCCCGGTTAGTGGAGTGTGATATTAGGATAACATCAGAACCTGGCGCATGGATAACCTTTGGTGTGACATAGCTAGATAGAAGGAGACCGTATCGGTGGCGGTTACCACGAACAACAGCATTCCCAATGAGGGTTGACGTCACGCAGGCGGCAGGGCATAAAACATAGCCAAAACTTTAGCAGCATGCCAGATATAGTTATGCTGCGCCGACCCCAAATAAATTGGGATAAGGGCAGCAGGATGATGATGATGAAGTGCATGTATTTTATCTGATGGGTTTTGTCGCTTAGCGACCAATTCACCAAAAAAAAAACTTTGCATAGGTAAGTGAAATAAAAACTTTTGACTTTGATTTTGACTTTGACTTTGACTTTGACTTAAGCCACCTGTAGGCTGACATGGATTTACACTCCATCGAGAACATCTCTTACGTGTGCTAGTTTCCTCACGACATGTCCCTTCACCGTTTATACCATCAGCAAATTAAGCATCATAAAAAATCTGCCATTCTTTTTCCCAAAAACTTTACGGTCAGTTTCCAATCTAACCATATTTTACATGGAGCGAGCCCTGACCTCCACAACTATGGAGTGACGCTTTGTGTTTATATTTTCTTTGTACACCTCTGCCTAACCCTGCGGGGAATACAGGGCGTGATGCTATATATGTATGTATATATTTTTATTCGAATGTGGTTTGGTAATAAATGTTTTCTTTCTTTCTTTCACAACCCATTTATTGGCAAGACTGATTGATGACATGACTGCAACGCACTTGCGACTCCTCTGGGGTTGCGGGTGTCCATGCGCGGCAGTATTCGCTTACCATCAGGAAAGCCGTCGGTTGCCCCATATACAAATAAAAAAAAGAAAAAAAATTGGTCACTCATCCACAGACCAACCTTGGCAAGCCCAGCTTAACCTAGATAGGTTTGGCTATTACTTAAATTATGGAACTTGCGGTTGGTGCTGTGGTCGAGAGACCGGCTGCTGCGTCGCGTGTCGCAGGTTCGATTCCTGCACGGAGCAAATATTTGTATGATCTATAGATAATCGTTCCCACGATACAGGAAGACATTTATAGTGTGGGGCAACGTTAAAAAAATATATAACAACCTTATCGGCTGTTACGATTTTGAGCCGATTTAGGTCAAATGGAACTTCATGATTCCAGTACGTGTCTGCACTTGCACTGCAAATAAATTTAGGGAAATCTGGTTGACAGTTCGTGTGACGAGACGGCTGGTCGGCTTATTTCGTGGTCAGAGAATTAGCATTGTAATTTAACGAGGAAATGCTGCCCGTCTTCTGGGCACTTTCCCAGATGATAGCAATGCTGAGGAATACTTCGACACCTAGAACACCTTCGTTTGAATGCTACATTTTATTTATATTACTGTTTTGTCTTTCAAACTCATTAACGCGGAAAGAAAAATATGGTCTTGAGCAGGATTCGATCCTGCGCCTTTCAGACAAACACTAAATAAAAAAATAGCGATTTCAAATCTCTTGAATAATAATTAAATTCCATTTTCTCTATTTATATAACCATGAAAATCCAATATTTAGGATTTAATAATCAAAAATAATTACACTTGCCACTCATAAGCAAGTGATGCATGATCACGGAGCCAAACTCAAGGGTCTCTCTAACAACATGGGTCAGGTTATCAGAACCAAGGTATTTTCTACCTTATTTCATAATCATTAAGGGTGGATTTTGTATAGACAATAATGGCCAGAAAGTCCGCCAAATGAACATAGTCGCGAGTTTTTACGCGACGCCTTTATTCAGATCTAGCCAATATTTGAATACAGGGTGGTTAGGAAATAAAAATGTGATGTATTTCGATGCTCTAAATACAATATAGTATAATTTATTAATTTCCTTTAATAAATTAGTCAAATAAATTGATTTATACTAAATTAAATGGAAAAAAAAAATATTTTGTAATACATACACACCATCGAGAACATGTCTCAGGTGTGCTGGTTTCCTCACAATGTTTTCAAAAAGTGATTATTACACGAACATCAGAAAAAAAAATGTACCTACGCGTCAACTTGAAAACCTCCTCCGTTTTTCGTTGGTTAAAGTGACCCCCTAGGTTCGAACCTGTGACCTTTGACTACGAACTCTTATTATATCACTTCGCTCACTGCTTTATTTAACTTGCCACGTATTCTCTTGTGACTTTGATGCTTTAGGTGATTACTTTTCAAATGGATGCAAAAAATAAATATGTAAGTAGAGTCCTAAATCTTACGGAAAAAGAATCGTAGGTAGCTCGTAGACTGTATTTCGTAGCCCACAGTTCGTAGGCCGTAGCTCGTAGCCTCTAATTCGTAGACCACAGTTCGTAGGTCATGATTCGTAGGCCGAAGTAAAAATGTCCTGTCATATGAGTCACACCTGACTCGCAATTATTAACATAACAGTGCTTGTGCAAACTTAGGCTCGTTCCTAGTCCGTTGCTTAAAGGAAAAAGGACAATTAAAAATAAATAAAAATAATTATTTTTCCATTTAATATAATAACTTTAGAGTTCGCTAAGCATGCGTTAATGCTTTTTCAAAGACATATCTTGAATTATTAAGGTAATTGCATTCTTTACGACATTGTATTAACTGCAAAGTTAGTCGTGTCGGTTCGGTCATTTGTATAGGGACTGAATTGATAGCAATGACGTCGCCATAAGACGTGTTGAAATATGGAAGAAGAATTCGCGGTGTGAGCAGAGGTCGAGATGGCTTAGTGGTCAGAGCGCCTGGAGTATTTATCCGGGAGGCGCAGTTTCGAATCCTGTTCGCGACCGTATTCTTTTTCCATTTAATATAATAACTTTAAATAAAAATAATCAGTTCACAACCTGTATGTACATCCGATAGGTATCGCGTACAGAGTAGATAGTTCGCCTTTTCTTCTGGCCACTTCGACTAACGATGTCATTCCCGTTCCACGCTGTCGAGTTATTGAGACTTTTTCAAGAGACAAACCACCCGGTTGCCGTCCCCCTCACGCTGCCTAAGGGGGTTGGACTCGGAATTAGTTGAGAATGGAAGTGGCAAGATTTTTTAAACACTGCGCTAGTTAACATTAGTAGATAGAATTGTTATATTTATATTATTTTATAGCAATATCAATCTAGTGACTTATCAGTCTATTTATTAATAATTATATTGAACAATGATTACGATAAATAATTTTGGTATTATAATTTTTTTGTTGTATTTAGGCACTCTCGGCAACTTATTCAATGGCGAGCAATATTTGAATTATTTGAACATCGAAAATGATTCATTTTAAGTGCGGCTGTTCAAATTGATTTTTCAAAAAAAAAATGTGAACCTATTATTAATATATTCGTCATATCTCCACTACCACCAAATATTTGATATAGATAGAATCTGAACTCTAAAACTTTGTTAAAATAAATCAAAATTAATTTTCCTCAGTCTAGCCGTAGTTTTGTCACCCAGGATAAGTTGAGAAGATGTTTCAGCGTAAAATAATACAATAATTGGTTGGAAGTAATTGGATTGGTATACCAAATGTATTTCTGCAACCACGCTCATTTATTTCACCAAACTACGTTCAAGTCACTTCCATCGACCGCTCATCTTTGTAAAACTTGAATGTGGATATCTGACGATAATTATGCCGGTTGAAAGATTGAATACACTTCAACTGCGCATTTTTCCTCTTCGCTGATGGGGATGGGGACATACGGGTGATTGGTGACATGGGTTTAAAGTATTGTGGTGATGGCTCTCATTGAATGGAAAACATAGGGTGTCACGTTTGTGACATAACATAACATAACATAGCATCACGCCTGTATTCCCCGAAGGGGTAGGCAGAGGTGTACACAGTTGTACACCCACATTTCACCAATGCTGTTATTAAGTCCCATGTAATAGGTGGTGAGCCTATTGCCATCTACCGGGCACAATTCCAAACTCCGAGCTGCTACTGAGAAATTTCTAACGGAAAAACTCAATAACACTTTGCCCGACCCGGGAATCGAACCCGAGACCTCATGCTCAGCAGTCGCGCTTGAGACCACTAGACCAACGAGGCAGTTTGTGACGCTTAAATATATAATGTTTTGTGGTCAAAAAAAATACGGGGTGCGGGATTCGAACCCAAGAAATGTTGGTTCAGTACACCAATCACTATTTCCAATCAAGCAATTGCGATTAGCTTGGTTAGTTGTGATATAATTTAGTCCTTAAATGTCTATATCAGCTCTAATAATATAACTGCGACAAATTTTACAACATTCAGCAGGCGGATGGAGTCGCCGATATACATAGCATCACGCCTGTAGTGGTCCCAAACGCGACAGCTGAGAATGAGATTTTGGGTTTGACTCCCAGGTCGGGCAAAATGTTATTGGGTTTTTCTGTTAGAAAATTCTCTGTCGCAGCCCGGAGTTTGGAATTGAGCCCGGTAGCTGGCAATAGGCTCACCACCTATCACATGGAACCTAATAAAAGCATTGGTGAAATGCGGATGTATAACTGTGTACACCTCTGCCTACCCCTTCGGGGAATACATGCTGTGTTATGTTATGTTAGTCAGAGACGGGAGTTGCCCGCTGACTTCATTTGTTAAGATATTTTTGCTCAAAGATCGGCCCTGCTAATGTCAATCTACCTTGTACGGTTAGTAAAAGAAGGTCAGCAGAGCTAGCTCAGATGTACGGCCGTTGAACTGACAAGTCCAATGAGGCAGTTGCTTATAACGTTGAAGGAAAATATCGTGAGGAATCCAGTACACCTATATATCTGCCTAGCCTTTTCCCAATTATATTGCGGTCGGCTTCCAGTCAAACCGGATGCAGCTTAATACCGGTATTCTACATGGAGCGACTGCCTATCTGACCTCCACAACCCAGTAACTGGGTAACACGATATCTCGTGGTATGACAGTTGTCAGACTTTCAGGCCTCTGACTACCCGTAACGACTGTCATAGATCTTAAATTGACAATCGGGACCGACGGCTTAACGTGCTCTCCGAGGCACGGAGCGGCCTCGGTATGAAATGATGGTCACCCATCCACAGACCAACCGCGGCAAGCGCAGCTTAACCACGATCGATCGATTCATGCGGCTGTTACATAGCCACGAGCCCCTCTGTTACATAGCCACGAGCCCCTCTGTTACTTAGCCACGAGCCCCTCTGTTACTTAGCCACGAGCCCCTCTGTTACATAGCCACGAGCCCCTCTGTTACTTAGCCACGAGCCCCTCTGTTACTTAGCCACGAGCCCCTCTGTTACATAGCCACGAGCCCCTCTGTTACATAGCCACGAGCCCCTCTGTTACTTAGCCACGAGCCCCTCTGTTACTTAGCCACGAGCCCCTCTGTTACATAGCCACGAGCCCCTCTGTTACTTAGCCACGAGCCCCTCTGTTACTTAGCCACGAGCCCCTCTGTTACTTAGCCACGAGCCCCTCTGTTACTTAGCCACGAGCCCCTCTGTTACATAGCCACGAGCCCCTCTGTTACTTAGCCACGAGCCCCTCTGTTACTTAGCCACGAGCCCCTCTGTTACTTAGCCACGAGCCCCTCTGTTACTTAGCCACGAGCCCCTCTGTTACTTAGCCACGAGCCCCTCTGTTACTTAGCCACGAGCCCCTCTGTTACATAGCCACGAGCCCCTCTGTTACTTAGCCACGAGCCAGTTCACCTACGGATGTGATGAGCTTCTTACCATCTACTGAACACAAACAGGATTGCTACAGTGAATTTGCAACCAAAAAATATTAATTATTGTTCAACGGTTATTACTCACGTGAATATACGTGAGTAATAACCATTGAACAATAATTAAGTGAGTTTTTAGTGATTGCCCGACTAGTTTGACTCGCGACATTGCCGCGGGCTCAGCTCACGACTAAGGGCTCCGTTCGAGTTCGAAACTACACGTGAGTAATAACCGTTGAACAATAATTAATATGAATGTGTCTCACGAAAGTTATTATACAAAAGCCAAAACTATTTCAAACTAAATTCGTTTCAATACAAATACCACAATTCAAATCCAGACCAACTTAGGACCCCAGTCAACAAAGCTTCGCTATAGGACTGCACCGAGCCCGCCAGTGAAATCGTCCATGACTCCCTACGCAGAGCTTATGGGCCAATTAGAATTAGGACGTTTTCATAAAATGCATGTCTGTGTCGTTTAGTTGTGTGGGGTGAGATAATGAATAGTAGAATCAATAGTGAGATATAATTAATAGTAGAATCAATAGTGAGATAAAATTAATAGTTGAATTGATAGTGACATATGATTACAAGTTGAATTAATAGTAAAATATAATTAATAGTTAAAGTTAAACACGTTAAATTAAAAAACACCCAAATTTCAATAGAGAAGATGGTTGGCAATTACCACCTGTTTGGAACCCTGTACTGAAAATAATCAAGTCCCAAACAAAGTCAAGTCACAAGAAAAATCAAGATACTGTGAGCGATTACTGCGTGCATCGGAACACCTTTTAGTTTATAATTCGATAAAATTGTAAAATTGTATCTCTAAATTTAAAACGACTGTGACCCCTGAGTTTGTTTCGGTATTTCTTCTCAGGGATAGTCTTAGGAAATACCGTCGCGATTTAGTTTTAAACATGTATCAGAGACAAAAATAATTTTATGAATTTATCAATTATATGTACGGTAGACTGAAATAATTTTAAATAAACTGTTGAGACACCTGACACCTTAGTCCTCCTGCGACCACGAACGCTGCAAAGTGTTCGAAACGTCAGGAAAAACAAAAAAACCAATAATACACGCGATTAATCCGGTTAAAAGTTGTTTTATTATAATGTGTAGTGATCGCGCAAACCTAAGATATTACTATAATTAATAGTGTTTATTTACCTAATACCTAGTAAAATCAATAGTTAGTTAGAGATATAATTTGTGCTGAGTTTTAGAATGTTCTTATTAATTATTGCATTTATTGGTCTAATAATCGTAAGCGTGGCTGCTATGAGTAAGGTCCTAGGTTGAATTCCCGGGTTGGGCAGTGATACAAATTGTTTTTGTTACGAGATTCTCTATAGTAACCGATTGGTAGTAGTCCACACCAAAATCAGTGAAACGTATGTAAAAACAATTTTACCCGACCCTTGAACAAGAATAGAATAGAATATGGTTCATTTCTTAGTATATGGTAATTACAGATGTTAAAATCATAGAAAGATTCACATATACTACCGTATCCGGCGTAGAGATATTACAACTAGAATAATATAAATTTACAACGTTAGGTAGGAATTATTAATTGTACAATTGTTTATATTATTATTATATATTCCTGGCCTACTTGCGACTGGGCCGTACGGTATCGTTTTAAGACGCAGCTCATTCTACATTATATAACCCAGCAAGGAGGTTTCTCCAACTGGTGGTTAGTCCTTCATGCCAGGAGTCCCTATCAAGGCCTAGAAATAGAAATAGAAACATGATAAAACAGGAAAGCATTATAATACATTTATTTATTTCATTGCTGTTACATATTCCTAACAACAACAAAATACCATGGATTGGAAACTCACCTGCATTCGACTTCTTTTGAACCGTTTTAGTCTTAGCCGAAAGGCTAAGACTAAAACGGTTCAAAAGAAGTACGTACACGTTCGGAAGTACAGTCGACAAGTGAAAACTTGTCGACTGTACTCACAAATAACCTAAACTGGGTCGATGTTATTCAAGTATTGAATTATCTATAGTTTAAAACATACTTTTGTTGATATAAGTCGCAGCCGAGTCAAGCGTGCGATTTGTGTTTCCTGATCGGCTGTATGCACCGCACTGACCCGAGCAGTACTTAAGTAGCATTTTTTATGCGTCGTGTGATAGATTGGTATGGATCGTGTAAAAACAAACAGGCACACAACGCCCGCTAGTTCCCTAACTTTTTTGTAAATTTGTTTTTTTTTATTGTGTCCTTACTAACTGTGTCAAATAAATGTTTCTTTCTTTCTTTCTTTTTCATTCTATTATTTCGAAATTTTAGGATCATGTATTAGACATCCTACAAACTCATAAACAATCAAACATTCCTATTTTTATTGTTAGCAGCTGGTGCCCGCGATTTCATCTGCGCGACTGCGCTGCGTAGCCCATGTCCTTCTCCAAGGTCCTATCTATTTTTATGTCAAAAATTATCAAAATTGATTCAGCGGTGTAGGCGTGAAATCGTAATAAACAGACAGGGTTACTTTCGATTTATTATTATTAGTTTGGACATGTTAGGATAACTAAAAAATTTACCTCCCAACCATATCTCGGTGGCCTATCTCCAAGGAGATCAGCCAAGTACGCAGGAGATATTATAGTACACAAGTGTATGCGCAAACACAGATACACTCCCTCTTCCTTTACTCTCATAGTCCGATGGGACAGCAATCCGACACGACCGGAGAGAGATCTGGCGCCGACGGCTCTCCGAACCACGTGGGTGTCACACCACTATTTTCCAAACTCCGGGCCGCAACTGGAAAATTCCTGATAGAAAAATTCAACAACATTTTGCTCGAACCCAGGACCTCTCGGTCAGCAGCCGCGCTTGCGACTATTAGACCAACGAGGCAGTCAGTTCAGTTTGGCTACCTATACATAACAATAGGTAGGTATAGGTACTCAATTGATTGTAATAACGTCGCCATAAGACGTGTTAAAATATGGAAGAAGAATTCGCGGTGGTGAGCAGAGGTCGAGATGGCTTAGTGGTCAGAGCGCCTGGAGTATTTATCCGGGAGGCGCAGGTTCGAATCCTGTTTGCGACCGTATTCTTTATCCATTTAATATTGTAACTTTAGAGTTCGCTAAGCATGCGTTAATGCTTTTCAAAGATTTATCTTGAATTATACATAACAAATTAAAATAAGACCATTTCTGAGATTAAGGGCCCTGCTCGCTATTCTATAAATAAGCCACTATTTATACCTAAAACAACGTAGTCTAGGGTCGGCTAGCAACCGAAGGGCGAATCTAGTCCAATGATTGATCAGCTCCGATTACCAGCCTGATTCACGGTTGGCGTGTTCGGAAGCAATATACAGGTGTAGGGCTAAGATCGATTGCTTTCCATCGATTTTTATAAAGGAATTAAGCTCGGTATCGTGTAGGGAATTTTTGAATTGATTTCGAATGGGAATTAATGAATCGGTTTTTCTTGTAAGATTGTTGTGTTTTTTATTAATTACTAGCTGACCCAGCGAACTTCGTACCGCATTTTTTTTCTGTTCGTATTTTTGTTTATTGTCTTTCATACAAACCTTGCCCTGACAATAACAAAAAAATTACCAGCTCATAACTGTCCCACTGCAGGGCAAGGGCCTCTTCTCATACGGAGAAGGCACGAGCTTAATCACCACGCTAGCTCACTGCGGGTTGGCGATTTCAGACTACCAAGTCCAGGTTTCCTCACGATGTTTTCCTTCACCGTATGTCAGTGATGTCTTAGATGAACTAAGAAAGTACATATGACATTGAAAAAGAGTCACATTGGTACTTGCCAGGTTTGAACCCACAACCTGTGGCTCTGGAGGCGGGCCCGTAACCACTCGGCCACCACGACCACGACGTCCACATCTTGTGTTATTATTATTATTATTTTTAATCTTCTCCGTTGCGACATTTCATAACAATCAAAATATTGTGAGTTTCTCTACAAAAATCGGAAGAGTAAACCCTTGTATGGCACTGCAAAAAATACACAAAAACGAAAAATCACAACAGCACACAAATAAATCCTGATGTAACACAAATTGACGTGTCCGGTGTAACATAAAAAAAAGCAAATCAAAGTTGTCGAAAGCCTGTGGCGAAATATGGAAAAAGCCGGTTTTTCACTTAGCGGACTTGTAATTGGGAGATGTATATCGGCACATTTTTCAACCGATATGCTGATGTCAAAATCGGGACGAACGATGTGTTTGGCGTGGAGTGGAACGTGGTAAGTGCGTGAGTACTTGGTTGAATAAATATTTTTTGTGTGGTACATTTGATGCAATTGGTAATCAATGTTTTTTTTTTATTAATGGAATCCTTGTATATGGACAGTTGTGAATGTTTAAATTTCGGCTGAGCTGGGCCAAGCTGTGCCAATGACGCGCGAACTAGCCGTGTGAAATGCAAGCGCCGCAATGAGGCATCAACTGTTTGCCCTTACGTGGCACAGCTCGGTCTCGTACAAAATCATCCTTTAATCGGCCTCCTTCTGCTCACTCGAATCAACAAACATTTTTAAGATTTTTATTGATACTTAATAGGTATCTGAGATAGTATCGAGTATCACTATCGGTGCATTGGCGGTGACCAACATTATATTTATTATTTAAAATCTTCAGGTCAGCAGGACCAATACAGTCAGCAGGAACAAATGTTTCATACATCCTAATAGAACTTTCAGAATAAACATAACACCATTTCGTAAAAAGAACTATATTTGAATACACGTACCACGTTATACCCGTGACCAGTAACATCCATTAGTATCGAGGATCGGAAAGTGCGTGTGATAGGTAAAAATGTGGCTCTCACTAATGCTTCATCGAGCTGTGGTGTGCGTACACAGAAAGATACTTTTTGGTACTATGATAAAAAAATACTGCTGGATTTGGCTTGCATTTTCAATTTCAATTGGATATAAGTATTGATTATGTTAACAAGGTTCTTTGACCTCTCATTCACTGTTCAAGCTGCTCGCTTGTGGAATGCTTTACCAGTGTCTGTAAGGCATGCTCAGAGTTTGGTATCATTAAAGCGCATGGTGCAGGACCATTACTTGAATCTTTAGTTTCAAAATTTTTATTTTTTATTTTTTTTGTTCTCTTCTCGTTATTTTCTCTTATAAATTCTACGTATTTCTTTTCCTATTAACATATCGTTGACTATTTCATTTATTTGTGTATGGATATGTATTTTTATCTTATTTATTTTTTATATATATACAAAATTATTTAAAATTATATATTTATATATTACCTATAGTTGTATGTTTATATTAAATCTATAGTAGTACACTGCAAACTACCCTCTACAAATTTCTTAGTTATTATTTCCATCCAATGGTTGTCTGGAAGAAATTTTATTTTAGCGATAAGACCGCCATTTGTACCATTCTTGTTTTTTTTTTCATAGTTAAGTTCTGTTCAGTGTACAATAAAATATAATCTATATATCTGTAGGATGGGTAAAAACGGAACGTAGTCATAGTCATAGTAATTTATTGATAAGGAGTTCTTAAATGTCATATTTACCATTATACTTTCCTAATTGATTCGGTACATAATAATCATTAAAAATAGGAAATTGAATACATTTATAAAAAACTAAATAATACTAAAAAGTTAAATCAATAAAATAAAATATAATCATTGGAATAGTCAATCTGCCAATCTGCCTAGCCTTTTCCCAATTACATTGGGGTCGGCTTCCAGTCAAACCGGATGCAGCTTAATACCAGTATTTTTACCAGTAATTGGAATAGTAATAAACAATAATAAAGACATTAGATAAGATTTTAAATAATTCACAAAAATTAAGTTTAATGTCACAATTTCATTGTATGATAGGAGTGTGGAATGGAACGTGAATGTGTGAATGAAAAGGAAGATGAAAGAAAGGGAAGGATAGTGAGCGGTGTGTGTGGGAAGACGCGATAGCTAGGAAAAGAATTGTTATTTTAAATAATTTTACGAGTTGTTGCATAAAAATAAAACTGCAGTCGAAAGTCCAGTACATCGAGGTTTTACTTATTGGTCACGATCCCACATATTCTACATATCTATTTAACTATATTTTACTTAATATAAGCCAAAAGCACTTATTAAATAAAACAACACTTGAATGTAATTTGTATATTATAAAAACCTTCTAACTATGCGGATGAATTTTCCGATGCTCTATCTTTATAGTTAGTAGTAACAGAAATGTTGAATTTTTTGTGTCGATTTCATTCGATTTGTAAAACTTATATACAGTCCAAAAATCCCCAAATATCGCCAACAATGTACGCGCGTCCATAAATCCAGATTAGTCAAGTGTTTGGGCGTCCACCCGACAGAAGGATGTCGTACTCTGATTTATTCGCCACATCAATTCTTATGAGGATGCCGCGAGTGGGCTGCGTTCGATTTTAGGGGCTCGCCTGATATACTGGACTGTTGACGTTTTTGTTTATCGATATTTTTGGAGGCCTTATGGCAGTAATGAGGAGAAAATACGCTACTTTTAACAAGTAATGAGTGTTGATGAAAAACTTGCATTCATCAAATGTTGTTTTGACTTATACAGATAAATCTTCGAAAAGTATTAACACGTGCATAGCTAATTCTAAACTTATAAAGTTTTGTGGAAAAAGAAAACGGTCGTGAGCAGGACTCGAACCTGCGTTTCCCGGAGTATTTATTTCCCTGGAGTATTTATCCGGGAGGTGCAGGTTTGAATACTGCTCACGACAGTATTCTTTTTCCACAAAAGATTGTTTTGACTTCTTTCTGAGTGAAATATTCTTTATTTTTTCGTAATTATTATACTTATTTTTTTAATTATTTGCTTACACTAAGCATATCTTCTGTATTGTTGCGTTTATATACAAAAATCACACACTCAGGTCTGGTAAAAATATCTGTACATCATATACATTTTTATTGCATGAGGAATCAAAGTAGGAGCTAAAAAGATAAAAGTGATGTCACCACTCGTATTAACAAAGGGACAGGGATGACAGCGAGGAGAAGTGGCAATAGTTTTGTTAGCAGAGCCTTTGAAGTAGGTGATACAAATGGCACACGTTCAACCCTGTTCACAATCATATTTTTTTATATCAAACAAAATTATAATACAGATAAATCTTTTAATCGCATAATCGTATCATGTGTCGCGAACGCTAAAGATATAAATTTTTGAGGAGGAAGAATTCGGCTTGGTGAGCAGAGGTTGTATATTACGTTTCCACAAAAATGCATAAAAAATATTATAATGTTTATACCTGTAGACTTAGAGGATCAGACGGGAGATGGTTTCTGACTAAATATCGAACAAATTACCTCATCACTTTAGGCGGGGGGTGAGGTACAAACAAGCACAAAAAAGTTGCACTAAAGCAACCATAGTTCTCGTCATTACATTAAGAATATTAACACACATAAAAAAACTAAACACAAACCTAAAATTGTGTGACACACGATTAAAGCCGTGTACTATCATTGTAACCATACAGGTAAAAGGTATAAAGATTTGATTGGAAATCATATGCCAGTGGCGGGAGAGGTACGCCCGCTAAAACTACTCCAGTACAAATTCCTTCAATACTGTCGATATCATGGTCTCTTTTACGGCAAAGAAAGGTGAAATATAATAAATTCAATGTATTAGCCTGTATATCAGTAACGATAGCGTGTTACAAACCTTTTATCGACCATAACGATCTGTTGGTATACTTATTAAAAATTCTTAATAGGCAACTTGGGGACGCAAAACTAGCTAGTTGTCTAGGGACCTCGTTGCGATGAACGCGGATGTAGTAAAAATGGAAGCGTTAACTTTGTCGATACTAGTATGGCTATGACGTCAGACTAAGCTATCTTTTTTATTGATTCATAAGAATACTTTCCTCTATTTGGAAATAGTGGAAGTGGCTCCTCAGTCATTGCGTTCTGCTAAGATCTTTTGTGATACCTCTTTAAATTTTACAACATTAAAATTTTATTTGTAGGATGGGACATAGATATACTTCAACTTTGATGTTGATGAAATTCAAAAACAACGCAAATCTGGAATAAAAATACTCTACTACTACTATATTTTATAACATTAGAGTTCACTATGCATGCGTTAATGCATTTGAAACATATCTGTAAATACTCTACTCTTTTTTATGTGGTATTATAATAATGTATGGTTCGCATTGTAAAAGATTATCTCCACCTATTTTAAACTTGCAAATCATTGTAAGCCTCTAAACTACAGAAATGGGAAAATCTACCTCTACAAAGGATCATTTTGACATTCTTATTCGTTCTTAGCTACACTAGGAAAAAATATTTTATGATAGATCTTTGTAAATAAGAATCGCCTTAATACTGCGCTCAAATTCACCGGTCACCTACACCCAAGCCACTTCCATGATATCTTACTCCTCGTTTAACATTTTGAATATTTACTAACCTCGAGGTCTACGTTGACATAAAGGAAAATGGTAACAACCGCTAATATTGATATAGTTAGTTTGTTTTGTCGAATTATAGAAATAGGCTGCGTGAGTTACCTCTATTAGAATGTTTAAAATAGTTTTACGTTTTGATAATAAGGTAGGTAACCATTTTTGTGTAAGTTATTGGTAACCACATACAATAATAATAGATAACGCCTCATTTGAAAATGTTAATAAGTCTAAATATTTAGGTAGCTTAATCACAACAGATTCCATCATATATCTGAGATGTACATCAGATATCAAATCAAGAATAGCAATAACAAAACGAGCATTTAAAATAAAAAATATATATTTACATCAAAAATATCAAGGAATATAAAAAAGAAATTCATAAAATCATATGTTTGGAGTATAGCCCTTTACGGAATTGAAATGTGGTCAATGACACAGAAAGATAGAAAACATTTAGTTAGAAGCCTTTGAAATGTGGTGTTGGAGAAGGATGGAAAGAATAAATTGAACAGACAAAGTACCAAATGAAGTGGTGTTGAAAAGAGTAAATGAGAAGAGCTCAATCTCGGTCACGACGAGTGGCGGAAACACACGAGTACTTCCGACACCGAGTACATCATCGGCGCGTGCGAAACGCTACGCGGCGCGATGCAGCTCCAGTTTGACTCGCGACATCGCCGCGGGTTCAGCTCATGACTAAGGGCTCCGTTCGAGTTCGAAACTAGTCGGGCAATCCCGAAAAATGCACGTGAGTAGTAACCGGTGAACATTAATTGATATGAATATGTCTCACGAAAGTTTTTATACAAATGAGAAGAGGACACTAATGAAAGCGATTCAAAATAGGAGAGGAAAGATGATAGGACATCTTATTCGACAAGACGGTTTCATTACAAATATAATTGAAGGGAAGATAGAAGGAAGCAGAGGCAGAGGTAGGCCACGAATAAGCTACATGAGCCAAATAAAAGAAAATAAGCTACATGAGCCAAATAAAAGAAAAGGTTGACGTCATGTTCTATAAGGAGGTTAAGGAGACTGCATTGGAGAGGAGAAAATGGAGAGAACTCCATTGGCTACACCGACACGAGCAAGACTCTTAAATTTGAAGAGAGAGATTGGTAAGCTCGGGAGTATGCTCAAATAATAACTCAAATTTATTTGGCATGCTGAAGCGGCAAGATTGATAACCCAAGGACCCATCTCGCCGCTTCAACTTGCCGAGATTTCTCAACAGTTTTGAGAGAATACGTGGTTGAGAATATTTTTCAAATATTAATGAGTGAATGTAAAGTGGTCTTAAATTTAAACTGATTAATTGGCAATGCCTTAAGAATACAATTATTGTTCACCGGTTACTACTCACGTGCATTTTTCGGGATTGGCACGCGACATCGCCGCGGGCTCAGCTCATGATTAAGAGCTCCGTTAGAGTTTGAAACTAGTCGGGCTATCCCGAAAAATGCACGTGAGTAGTAACCGGTGAACAATAATCGATAAAGATATTTTTATGCATGTTAAGGCCGTATAATACCTATATTAATGACTATTTTTTCAAGGAAACATGAACAACGGTAGCTCAGTTCGTAGAGTGATGAGACGCAATGTCAAGGATGGCGAGTTCAAGCCCCGTTCGTGCCTATTATTATTCAATATTTCCTTGAAAAATAGTAATTAATATAGACCTGACATGGCGTTAATATGTATAAAAAAATATCATTATATATGATATAAAGGATTGTGATGCTGTTTGGCGCCTTACTACTGCAAAGTGGTAACGCTGAGTTTAGTAAATCTGTAAATGATTGCTAAATAAATATCGCCAGGCGTCACCTTAAGGCAAATACGAGAAAGCTTGAAATTTAATAGGCTCAAACAATAATACGGTAGCTCAGTCTGTAGAGTGATGACTGCAATGTCAAGGGTGTCGGGTTCAAGCCCCGTTCGTGCCTATAATATTTCAATGTTTCCTTGAAAAATAGTAATTAATAATTGAGAATTTAATTTAATAAAACAACTTTTAATCGGATTAATCGCGTGTGCAGGAGTCCTCCTGCGAATACGAATGCTGCAAAGTGTTCGAAACGTCAGGAAAAACAAAAAAACAATAATACACGCGATTAATCCGGTTAAAAGTTGTTTTATTATAATGTGTAGTGATGGCGAAAACCTAAGATATTACAAATTTAATTTAATACAACGTCATCACAGATGACATTGCATTCCTTACACGATACATTAATATACGATAGTTTAAATGACAAAGCCAAGTAATTTACCTAATTCAAAGGGCGAGGTCCAATCATGGTATATTATCAGCTTTTAACCCTTTATGAAGCAATTATCTATTGGTCGTTAACCTAATGGGTTAACTTAAACCGAAGGTAACACGCGATCGAACCTTTTAAATGGTGTTTTGTTATTGTGATTTCGGTGATTACGGCGTTAGTTAAATGTTTGGTTAAACTTAACTGCGAACTAGTAACTATTGGTTGTAACTGGTTGTTTGGATTTATCGTTTGTTATGTCGATGACTTATTTTTGGGTTGTGCGATTTGGGTTAAATTTTGTGTGACAATCAAATAAACACATTAAATGCGCGCGCAGGCGGAAGGAGAAGCACTGATGTACTTATCAAACAGCCTTAAATTATTATTTTTTATAACCCAAATTTACAGCGACAAAAATTTACCATTTCATGAATTGAAATATTTATTTGTCATATTTGAACTAACAGTGTATTTAATCACAAAAATGTTAAATACCAGCAACGAGTTCTTGGTGGTTTCTCAGTGACTGGTTGTGTGGTGAGAGAGATAGCCGCTCCATCTAAATTACTGGTTTAAAGTTGCATCCGGTTAGTTTGAAAGCTGATCCCAACGTATTTGGGAAAAGGCTAGGCAGATACATTTGCTTTGATAGCGCATATTTTATACAGATTTCAATTGTTCTCTTAAACCTTTAACCTTTTTTTGAGTGTTGAAAGTTTTTCATGAACGCTGTGCCGGATCCCTGCCGACTAAAAACCACACGATCCATCGTTAACCTTTACCGGGGTTGTGGGAACTTAGCTGCATTCACCAGGACCCCACGGTGGGTACCCTAAATAAAAGCAAAAAAATATATACGTAATATATATGAGAAAATGGCCCGGTTAGTGGAGTGTGATAGTAGGATAATATCAGAACCTGACGCATAACATTTGGTGTGACATAGCTAGATAGAATAGAGACCGTATCGGTGGCGGTTACCACCAACAACAGCATTCGCAATGAGGGTTGACGTCAGGCAAGCGGCCGGTCATAAAACATAGCCAAAACATTAGCAGCATTCCAGTACAAGTAGAGAGTATGTATTGAAAAGGAATACATGCTGCGCCGACCCCAAATAAATTGGGATAAGGGGTGATGATATATATCAAAAAACTTCTTTAATTTTTTTCGATTGCTTAATTTTAGGTCAGAATTATAACAAAGTTTTTATTTAAAACATCCGTAGTTAATTGTGAATATATAAATCTGAATCGTGAAAATCTTCCTGTTGACTTCATCACCTTAACTGCACTGCATTTTTCTCAGAAACCCATACTCCTACTGTTACCCATACTGTTCCGAATAATTTCTTCCCTAAAATGCCCGCTGTTTTATCACTAAAATTATAATACAAAATAGCTATTATACATACTAAATCCCTATCATAATCACGACAAACTACATAACCCATCCCCACTTTAAATTATAATTTTTCAATGACCGTTACGCCGTCGCCTAAGTAAACGTATAAATAATGTAATTACGTGAAATTAGCGGCTCATGTAATAATATCGTAGGCCTCCAAACAATATGAGGGATAAATATTTATTAAAGACCCTGAAAGTGTCCACTATTGGGTCATAACGGGGATGAGGAAGGTTGGGGAATGGATGGGGCGTTTTTGATATGGCTCTTTGTGAATTTATCGTGTTTTTATTATATTAATATTAACGATCTTACAACTATAATATTATCTTAGGTTTTCTCGATCACTACGAGTACATATCTATCTATACCTTTAAACTTTAAACCTTTTATTAAGTATGCAGGGGGTTTCGAGGGCGATAAATCGATCTAGCTAGGTTTAATTTTTAGTAAACGTTGTTTTGTACCATCAATCACGTATAATAAAAAATATGAAATTAATTAAAAATAAAGTTTTTTTTTTATGTTGGAATAAAGAAACTCACATACATACATATATAGTTACATACATACAGAGCCCTATAAACATAAAACTCCTTTTTTGGGCAGTCGTGTAAAAAAAGGATATTTAAATAAACAAACGGCATGTAACTTCATATACTGGCATTTGTAAACGCATTAAACATGTTGTAATTTTTATGGTAAGGAAAATACGGTCGTGAGCAGGATTCGCACATGCACCTCCCGGATAAATACTTCAGGCGCTCTGACCGCTAAGCCATCTTGACATTATGTCCTAGAGTGTTTATCCAGCGCAGGTTCGAATGCAGCACACGAGCGTATTTTTCTTTCCAGAAAATATATAACCTAAGTGTTCGCCACGGATGTGTTAATCCGATTGTAATATTTTATCTGTATAAACATATTACTTTGTCTAATAGCCTAAGTGAAACCAAAGTGATAAAAAAAAGTTTTTTTTTCTTTTCAATTTAGCTTAAAATCTAATTCAGAGTATCTTCCGATTAATTTGAAATAAACCACCACTTCGTGTCCATACATTTCTACCCTCCGGTGCCGTGTTGGTCAAGCCATGTTAACGTATGTAGCCCTCGGGGCTCCCCTTTCTGCTACCAACTGTCATACCGTGTTTTATTATTTATCCACACACTACACGACCTGTTTGTTTAGTTTAGTTAATAATAGCGGCTACAAGTTAATTTTTGTGACGTAAGATAATAAAGTATTCACGATAAATCTTTGAAAAGCATTAACGCATGCTTAGCGAACTATAAATCTTTTCCCATTTAAAATAATAACTTTATGATAAAGTATATTGTATTCGAACCTGTGCCTCCCGGATGAATACTTCAGGCGCTCTGACCACTAAGCCATCTCGACCTCTGAGAGAGAGGTTGAGATGGCTTAGTGATGAGGTTCGAATCCTGTTCGCGACCGTATTCTTTTTCTATTTATTATAATAATTTTAGACTTCGCTAAGCATGCGTTAATGCTAAAGATTTATATTCGTAGCATTATTTATAAGATAATATTACATCTCACACATGTTAATACTACATTGTTCTTGCACCTATAACTTTGTAACAATGCAAAGATGCAAGATTGTATTATTTTATTTTAAAAGAGTCTCTATGGAGTTTCTTGCCGGTTATTCTCCATAAGACCAACTTTTTGGAACCGTGCAACTAAAATCAATTAACGTTTCATAAGTGCATGTAATTTTGCCTATGTGAAATAAAAACTGACTTTGACTTATTTAATAAACAAAACCATCGGAATTTTTCAAAAAAAAAAACTTCTCAAATTAACATTTTGTTAGCCACTACGGGTAGTCAGAGGTCTGAAAGTTTGACAACCAGTCATGCCACGAGATATCGTGTTACCCAGGAACTGGGTTGTGGAGGTCAGATAGGCAGTGGCTCCATGTAAAATATTGGTAATAATCTGCATTCGGTTTGATTGGAAGCCGAACTAAATGTAATTGGACCATAGGCCATAGGAATTTAAGAGGATTTTAGGATACAATACAGTATAACATCACGTCTGCCTGAGGGGGTAGGCAGATATCAATACAGTTGTACACCCACAGTGCACCAATGCTATTTTATTCAGCCACAAGTATAGGTGGCGCGTCTGCTACCAACAGCCGGGCAAAATGGGAAAATCCGGGTTGCTACTGACAATATCCTAATACAAAAACCCATTTCATACACTTTGCCCGACCCGGGAATCGAACCCAGGAGCAGTTCGGCAGTTGAGTACTAGACCAATGAGGCAGTTTAGTTGGGCAAAGTGTTATTGGGTTTTTCTGTTAACAATTCTCAGTAGCAGCCCGGAGTTAGGAATTGTGCCCAGTTGGTGGCAAGGCTCACTACCTATTTCATGGGACTTAATAACAGTATTGGTGAAATAAGGGTGCACGACTGGGTATGCCTCTGCCTACCCCTTCAGGGAATATAAGCGTGTATTATGTTATGTTATCTTTTGTCAATATATTGTTGTGTCAATTGAGAGTGTTAAATGCATGGTTGATTATTTTGATTTTATCATCTTGTTAGTTAACAGAGCTGACAAATTATGCTTGAGACATTTTGGGTTTAGATGGGCATACTCTTGAAAATAATTCCGCTCGATTGACATTGGAAATATATCAGTTCGAACTTTTAAATGCAAAAATGTCTAAAAAAATATTATAGATTCGAGATAATAAGAAAGAAGCTTTAAAAAATCAAAATCATAATCAAAATTTCTTTATTAAAATTAGGCTAAAAATTTGCGCTTTTTGAACGTCAAACATTAAGACAGCCCCTTAAAAAGCCCACCCTTCACCATGTTACAAAATGGAAGCAACTGTAATGTAAAAATAAACATAAAAGGTATTTTTTTCTTAAAATTACGCGTTGTGTTAAGGCGTCTATTTGGTATTGGAATTGGATTGGAATTGGTATTAGTTTCAAGAGTAACCCCACTGAAATTGTAGTTTTTTCAGTTGGTTATTTTTCTTCTATGAACGTTTGAAAACGCTGTTAAATTAACCATCGAGTTAGTCGACCAATGGTTTAATCAGTTTATCAGAAATCGAGTGCAGTGTAAAAGATTTGGACAAAAAAATCTAATATATAAAATTCTCGTGTCACAGTTTTCGTTGCCATACTCCTCCGAAACGGCTTGACCGATTTTGATGAAATTTTTTGTGCTTATCCGGTATCTATGAGAATCGGCCAACATTTATTTTTCATCCCCCTAAATGTTAAGGGTAGTCCACCCCAATTTTTTTTATTTATATGGCAAAACAAAGTTTGCCGGGTCAGCTAGTTAAACTATAAAATAGTGTTAGATTGAATTATTAATAAAACTAACTTAATTATCACTCATCAGTCCTCTATCATATCACAATAAACCCAACTAAAAATAAACCCTATCAAAAGTCAACCCTCCACTGATCACGCAATTAAATCAAAAACACACACGCCACGATCGTTTATTAAAATTGACAGCCGCGCCACACCTGTGCCGAAGGGTTAAGTTACAAATTGATTCGTTCAACACACGTTATTAAAACATTACAGGGTTAAATGTGGCGCTTTTGTATTGTTGGTAGGGTTAATGGTGGGAGGTATAGGAATGAAGTTTGCAGTTTTTAAGGATTGGAATTAGATAGTTAGAATTGAATACCTAATGATATACTTAATAATACGTTGGTATACGTACTAATTACGCTAAAAAGAGTATCACCTATGAAGGAGCACAACTATTTTATAATCTACTCACATATATAAAATAAAATTGCAATTTGAAATCTCGGTTTCGACTTACGCGATAGGTACGCGCGTAAGTCGGGGTTGGTCTTTTAGATGACATAATTAAAGATAAACCAATAATGTGCACTGCGTACGTAAAATAATTCCACAAGGAACACGTCAGAACTTGTCATAAACCGAATTTGCACTGCGTACGTAATGTTTTACGGAATTGGAATTGTTATTCCACACGATGCGCGTGATTATCACAAAGAAAAACTGCGTATCTCCGTATTCGCGTAAAACGGGGTAGCGTAAGTTGGGGTATTACTGTAATTAAAAACTAACTTGACTAAATTCCTTCAAAGTACTTAAAATAGTTGAGAGTTGAACTGTTGAATGAGAGTTACAGATATCTACCTAAAATAATAATATCTATACTTATAATAAAATTGTAACTCGAAAGCCTGAAAATTTCAAATTCGCTTTTTGGATTTTTTTTCTTTTGTAATGTGTTATTCGATTGATTCTACTGCCAAATCTGTTGTTTTTAAAATTTGTGTATTTTTTGTCTGTTTGTATGTCCGAGGTTGGCGTCCAAAACAAGAAAAAGAAACAACTGATAATTTGTAAAAAATATCGTCAAAAGCCGGGTCAACTTATAGGCTATTCAAAATTGCGCATTTCCTCAAGGGAGCTGAGCAGTGATGTTAAACATCTGACATTCAGAATCTAAATTGGACGGATTTCAATAAAAATAACACTGTTGTATAGCTTATCAAAAATGATAAGCACTGCAAAAGGTATCATTGCGCTTTATCACATGGGGACCAAGAATTTACCGGTTTTGTATTTTGATTAGTAGATTGGTAATGCCTATTTTAGCAATATTGTCAACTGAGTAATCAGTTACATACCGTACATAGGTGACTGGCACAGTATAAGTATGACGATCGAATCCCGGTACAGGATATTATTTTTGCATATTTTTCATTTTGATAATACAAGGTTTATCTGTTATTTCGCAGAAAAACAACGTTATTTTAGTTTTTCGTGTCCTTTTGTAATATAAACCCACTTTTTATGTGTTTCTCTTGCTGTCTCATTTCAATATGGTGAAGCACAGTGAAGATGTTACACGTTAGCGTTATGTAATTTTTTTATCAATCAGATCTCATTATTATTCATGGTACTTATTTCCATAGAAAAGTCATTTTTAAACTCTGTCATAAATTATATAAAAAAATATGATCAAATGGATCTACGTTTGGCCACCAACTCGCCTGATGGAAAGCGACGGTGTGGCCGAGGATGGAGCACGATATATCCAGAATAAATCTATTCACTCTTAAGTAGAGTGGATAGATTTTGGGAGAACGATAGTTGGGGAGTTGATGCAACTGCCTATTACAACAACGGCTTCGTCCGGTGGATGGTAAACAGCCGTGGTCGAAGCTTCCAACCAGAGTTGTGTTGCCTGTTTTGCACCACCAGGGGCTACGTGTAGGGATTCCATTTTAAGGGCGCACTCCTACGGACGCGGACAACTCAGCCCCCAATACCTATTTAGTAACAAAACTACACATTCCCTCAGCCTGGCCTTAGGATTAATTTAATTGCCTAATCCATAAGTAGGTAATAGCGAAGTATGAAATAAGTATTACTGACGATTTTGTTAGAGGCTTTCCAGCTATTGAGGTCGTTGGAGAGTTCATTTTCGATGATATTTTGAATTATTAATTTTATCATCCTTTGTGAATTTAATTAAAATTTAAAGTTTTAAAACCAAGGGTAATAACTAAGAACATTGTGCTCACCGTAACAATTATGATCCTAAAATTTCTTTTGAACTGAAGCTTCACCATAAATAAAAGTCCTACAAGAGCCATGGCGTGTTCTATACCTGGCATCAAAAATTTATCTTTTACGATGTTCTAGAAGCTTCAACTGTTGAAGTCGATCGATGTCTATTGTCAACAAATGGGACTGAAAAATTAATGCGCCATCCGATGCACGAAAGGGTTTAATGAAAATGCTGCAGTTAGCGTCATCATTACCCTATCCAATAAAATACCGTGTAAAACATTGCTTAACCTCAACGACTGTTTACTGAGCGGAGATTGGATCAGACTATCAGTATCTTGGGCATTCGTTTTATAGATCGGGTATTAAATGTTGGAAAAATAAAAAACGAGCCAGATCCAAGCTCTACTAAAAACTCCATTATGGCACTCAACAGCACTTTTTTCGATCTGGTGATCAAACCCAAGACTTACCGAAGCTTATACTCACTTGCAACCACTAGACTATGTAATAAGTCAGTTTTTCTAAGATTCTCTTTACACTGCACAAGATTGATGACCATTAATATTTTCATTTTTAAATGAAGATGCAGTGACAGAAACTGAAAATAGTATGCTTAGAGTCATGTTGAAAAGACGAGGCAGGTGTAAGTGGAAATTCTGAGATCCCTAAATGGATATAAACTGACCCACCGAAACTCACTAAAAGGTCAAAAAAGTAGTGCTCACAACCTGCACGCGTGTGTGAACAGACGTATGAACGTGATAGAAGCAAAAAGAGTATGTAAGGATCTTAGCAGGTGGCGTTCTATAATGTCTGCCTACCTGAAGCCTAGGCCAAAGACGTGAATTTATGTTTGTACCTATGTATGTGACATTATCATTTTATCATACCGTCAGTTCTGCGCCTGATCTCACTCCGGACGTGTCGGATTGCCGTCCCACCGGAATACGTGAGTGAAGAAAGAGGGAGTCCTTTCCACAGTGATAGGCCGTCGGTACAGTCATTCGGGAACGGCGGCTTATCAAATTTCGGTAATACGATTGGGAATCAGAAAATAACGTAAGATCATCTATGTCGCATCTAGCTTTCAGCTGACCTCTGCGGTAGTAAACCGCGAATTCGCATAAAATCTGTACGATATTGTATTAACTGCAAAGTTAGTCGTGTCGGTTCGGTCACCTATATAGGGACTGAATAGATAGCAATGACATCATCAAAAGACGTATTAAAATGTGGAAGAAGAATTCTCGGTAGTGAGCAGAGGTCGAGATGGCATAGCGGTCAGAGCGCTTGGAGCATTTATCCGGGAGTCGCAGGTTCAAATCGTGCTTACGACCGTTTTCTTTTTTCCACTAAAATTTATAACTTAAGGGTTCGCTATGCATGCATGCTTTTCGAAGATTTATCTGTATGAGTTTGGGTTGCTAGGGCCACTGTCAAGTATCTGAAAAGTGACGGCTGTCTGTATAAGAGTGGCGTCAATGAGGATAGACAATAATAGAATAATGCAACAATTATTACCAAAAAAGGAAGGGGTGGAGGGTCTGTCAAAAACGAACTTACCGGACCTTCTTAAAAAAGGCAGGTTAACAAACTGAACCGCCGAGCATGTATTCTTCATGTATGTTAGATAAGATCTATAGTTTCTGCCTACCTCAATGGGAATCAGGTGTGAGTTTGTATGTATGATTAATTGAAATCTTAGTTTAGTGTCAAGATTACTTTAACGTGAGCAAAGCCACGGGCACAGCTAGTTATATAATAAACTAGCTGACCCGGCAAACGTTGTTTTGCCATAATAATAAAAAAAATTGGGGTGGACTACCCCTAACATTTAGGGGGATGAAAAATTGATGAAGGCCGATTCTCATAGATACCGGATAAGCACAAAAAATTTCATCAAAATCAGTCAAGCCGTTTCGGAGGAGTATGGCAACGAAAACTGTGACACGAGAATTTTATATATTAGATTAATAATATACTTAAACTTTGGTGACGGTTACCTAAAATAAATTTACTTAATGTTTCTTGTATCGTCATGTAAGTGGCTTTTTGTCTTTATGAGAATAAATGATTTAAACCTTAATAATAGATATAATTACATTTAATCTTACTATTTTTAAAAGCAGCTTGCTGGTGTGGCTGTTGAACTGACAGGTCAAAGATCACATGTCCAAAACAAGGCAACGTAGCAGCTGGCATTCTATAGTTTCTGCCTATCCCTATAGGTAAAAGGCGTTTATGTATATATGTATAACAAAGATACAATAAATACAAATCTTATTCTGATCACAAAAACGTTCCACGTTCCATAAAATAACCGAAAAATAAGTTTCGGAGATACACCGATACAAACTTCAGCGATATTGTTATTGTTTTATAAAATATTATACCACTTATAACGAAAAACAATAACAAAGTTTACTCTATAAATAATGTACGAGAGATTGTGAGGGTTTAACTAAAGACAACTAATGTTGGAACTCGAAAAAATTGCGTCTTATGGCAAAGAAATGAGAAAAAAGTGAGTTTGACTTTGTATATTTGTAGTGGCTCGAAAATTATTATGTCTATTGATGTAATGTGATCGTCTTCTTATTGTGTGGTTGATGGATAACCTATTCTCAGAGTTAATACCACCCATTGGTTTCTAGACCATATTTTATAGACCATTTCTCCGTACTTCTCGTTGACCTAAAATCATGAAATTTGGCAAGAAGTTAGGTCTCCCACACAAGTACAGGAAACAGTACTACTATTATCATCTACGAATCTTTTAATATTATGAAAAAGTAAAAATTGTGAGTTAAACTTCTAATTCTTCTAAATTTTTTAACCGACAGAATAAAGAGGGGTTATCAAGTCGACGCGTACCTATATAATTTTTTTGATGTATGATCACTCCTATCTTTTACAGTGTAGTTCGAAATTGGCGTTTTTTTTTTGGATAGTGGATACTTCAAAGTTGGTCCAATATAAATTTGGAATAGCTAATATAATATATAAGTTTAACTAATTTTGAGTCCGCGCAAAACAATCTACGAAGTTCATTAAATTACTTATAAGAAATATTCAAAATAAAATAACATAAAAATGCACCATAGAATTGGCACCGACTCGAAGTGAGTTACACTTAGTTCACTCAAAGTTAGTTACTTAAGAAAATTAAGGTACGTTATTTTTAAGTTTTTTACTAACATGTCATATGGATCTTTGGTCTGAAATAAAGATATTATTAATATTATATTATATTATATTATGGTTTAGAGGTGTAACTGAGCATAGTAGTTTTATTTAATTCTGTGTCTAGAAATATAGTCTATTATTATTAGAAAATTAAAAATATATGTTAATGCCGGACGACGGCACACGTCAATATGGTTGCCACAGAATATCAGCGCTGGTTGGGTTGCCATAAAGACAATTTTTCGCAAAGTTGCGTTGTAGAGTTTTATAATACGATTGTTTATTTATTTCATATATTATTTCATATAATTCTTAGTTTAAGTATCCTTACGGCTCTGTGTGGAAATAAATTTTTCTTTCTTTCTTTCTTTAATTTTATTTTTCACTCTTCGGTTTCCCTTTTCGGTGTTTTTTTTTTTGTTAAATAGTTTTTAAGGAGGGTTATGTTTTTCGCGCGTATCTTGTATGTATGTATATTTGTTTGTAAATTTCTTTTTCAACTTTACTTTCGAGATCACGTGTTTACTAGCAAACATAGTAAGGGTAGTATAGTTAACTACAGTTACAACGTTTTTCCCGTCGATTAAGATACGTTCACCACTCAATAATGATGTAAGTTTACGTGTGTTGTGACCGCCTTCCACATTTATGTACGGCTAGCAAAGAAAAATATTTTTTATTGTAAAAAACTTTTAATTACTTTATGTTCGGTTGCACCAACAAAACTTTAACTGTAACCGACGTGTTAGTTTATTATTTTGACAGCTTTTCTATGTAAATTCTGTCAAAATGGCACAGTAACATGTTAGTTATGGTTAAAGTTAACATAACATAACATAGCATCACGCCTGTATTCCCCGAAGGGGTAGGCAGAGGTGTACACAATTGTACACCCACATTTCACCAATGCTGTTATTAAGTCCCATGTAATAGGTGGTGAGCCTATTGCCATCAACCGGGTACATTTCCAAACTCCAGGCTGCTACTGAGAATTTCCTAACAGAAAAACTCAATAACACTTTGCCCGACCCGGGAATCGAACCCGAGACCTCCTGCTCAGCAGTCGCGCTACGGACCACTAAACCAACGAGGCAGTTCAGCTGGTTCAATTGAGCCTTAGTTTTTAAGGAAACATTAAAATATAGAGGTGTATTTGTAAGATACTTGCCGTACCGTGACAGAAGTCTTTTTACTCGACTGTCCAAAAAAAGAAGTTTTATGTAAGTATGTATGTATGTTTGTGAGTTTTTTTATTTCAGAAAGCTACTAATGCCATTCATTTAAAAAAATCATAATATTGCGACAATTTTTCAATCGCGGATTAAAAGAATAAAATAATACGTTCATAAAATTATGTCTATAAATATACATATAAATCTTTTTTCTTGATTTTTTTTCTGACTGTACTAATACTATTGAAGCGTATAGATACAGTCAGCATAACAGAGCGCATGATAAACGATTGTTTCAAACTATTGTCGTTAGCGGTTACTTTTTCGCGTAATATTTCAGTAGGGGCTACAGATCAAAACTCTGTTATAGTAAAGTTATAAATTATTGTGGAAAGAAAAATACGGTCATGAGCAGGATTTAAACCTGCGCCTCTCAGATAATATACTCTAAGTAATCTGTCAACTGAACTATCCCTATTTCTGCTGATTATACCGAACTGCCTCGTTGGTCTAGTGGTCCCAAGCGCGACTGCTGAGGATGAGGTTTTGGGTTCGATTCCTAGGTCCGGCAAGGTTTATTGAATTTTCTGACAGGAAGTGAGAAGTTTGGAATTGTAGTAGCCTGAAGTTTGGAATTGTGCCCGGTAGATAGAAATAGACTCATCTCCTATTACATGGTACTTAATAACAGCATCTTTGAAATGTGGCGTACGAGAATGTACACTTCTGCCTACCTCTTCTATGTATAATTTTTTTTTTTGACAAAATATTGCCTCACAACACCTAGAACTTCCTGTATCGTGGATTCGTTTACAGACATATAATCACACATGCATACACACACTCAGATCTGGAACAATTATCTATAGATTAAAACAAATATTTGCTTCTTACGGGAATTGAACCCGCTAAACGCGACGCAGAAACCAGTCTCTCGACCACTGCGGCGACCGCGCCGTCAAAATCCAAGACCATTTTTTTGTGGCACTATTGTCGATGGGCTGCGGTCGCTTCGTGTCGCAGGTTTGATTTCTGCACATAGTTCATATTTTATGATCTACCTACATATAGATAGTATCTATTAAATGATCTGTGATACATGTAAACTCAAATATAATTAAATTTTTCTTTATTTCACATAGACCAAATTATAGGCACTTATGAAACGTCAAAGCTAAGTCCAAAAAAGTTGATCTTATGGAGAAGAACCGGCAAGAAACTCCATAGACGGGCAAGAAACTCCATAGAATGCCTTTTTAAAATAAAAATAAAATACTTGACTGAATGTGTGAGATTTGTATCTGTAAGCATCCACCATACAAGAGTAATTTGTAAAAAAGAAATCATTCAAGAGTAATTTGTCCAAGTTATTTAATAAAACGTGATATTTGAAATCACCAGTCGACACCTTCACCGAACACGTCGAACAAGCCGTTGCAACAGAAGCTACAACAGACAAAGAAGTAGTCTTATCTACTAGACGTTTGTTGCGTATATATATCTGCCTAGCTTTTTCCCAATAACATTGGGGTCGGCTTCCAGTCAAACCGGATGCAGCTTAATATCAGTATTTTACAAGGAGCGACTGCCTATCTGACCTCCACAAACCAGTAACTGGGTAACACGATATCTCGTGGTATGACTGGTCTGGACTTGTTGCGTTTATCACACACCATCAAATTATAAAAACTTATAAAGTCTACACCTATTATAGGCTTGGTGACATCCGCAACAATGAATCCCCATGGGAAGTTACGGCGCAAACCAAGATCTAAGTTTATTTGTAAGTAACCGTACGTATGGATTACAGTACCGTTAGCGACCTTGTCGGTCATAGTTCGAATTGGCACGCTGTTGACGTAAAACACTCCGCGGAAACACACATAGGTCATTTCCCGTATCCACAAGGAACTGAGTTTTTGACTTGCGGTCGGTGACGAAGAGGCGACCAGAAGATGTTGGACAATGCCACAAGGGCAAGGTTCAAATATAGAGAAATTTTACTTTAAAAAATATCCGTAATAATACTAACGACAATGTGTTCTTTAATCTTTATATTAATTATATTTATTTCTGCCCTACGATTATATCAATGAACCGAAATAAATATATGCAAAAAATATTAACCAAAAGGAAAAGGAATATTATCATCAACACCATTCGCTATACCCATTACCGATTAATGACAACGGCGAAAAAATCGCATGCGAAATAAATCCTCTTTTTAAAAAAAAGAAACGCTGAGCCCCGCTGATGAGCGTAATATTTTTCCCAACTGATATTAAGTCATGTTTAAGAAGGTTCGTCATTATCCTTAATAGTAATAGATATTTTATTTTGTCGCGTTTCGTTTTGGGGTGTTTACACAATATTCTTGGGGTGCTATGTTGGCAGTGCTCGATATACTTACTTATTTTATAATTATTAATGATGTAACGTATGTAGTTCGATTTCGTTTAATATGACAAGTTTTGAAATTTATTGGATATTTTTCTTTTAGTTTATCTATTGAATAACACATAAAAAACGAGTTATAAAAAATAAAATAAAATTCTAAAACATCACAGGTTACAGACAGAAATGTTTTACTAAGATTTCCGAGTCAAGATGGAAGTAATTTTATATGTGTTGCTCATACGTGGTATGACAATAATGCTCATAATTGGGTCAACACATTTACCAACGCTAACATACAAATGAGGTGTCTTTTTATATTTTATTAAAGTCAATTATTTTCATCAGACATTAATGATGACATTAAAAAGAAATAACCAAGTTAGATCTTAATTTTAATAAACGCTTTATGTAGCTGCATTTATTAGTTTTCCTACAAACACAAAAATATCGTATACTCAAATTTTATGGGAAAAAAATATATCGAACGACTCCAAAATCGGCCCCCTGATACATTTGCCGTTCGTTAATAGGTTTTTCCTTCATAAAGGGAATGTTAACCTATTTATTATACAGCTGATATTAAAAACGAGGGGACCAGTGTTGTCATAGCATTACAAGATTAAGAATGTACGTCCGTGTGTTTATGTGGTTACATCTCGAAAATGTAGATGTTTTCATAGATGGTGTAAAATATTTGAATATGTATGTTAGACTGAAATAATTTTAAATGAACTATAATGACGCCTGTCACCTTAGTCATCCTGCGACTGGGAATTCAGCAAAGTGTTCGAAACCTCAGGAAAAACAAATCCAATAATACACGCGGTTAATCCGGTTAAAAGGTGTTTTATTATAACGTGTACTGATTACTATAATCTATTAAATAATTAATTTAAGGACATTTTGAGTAGAAGCCCGGAGCTAAGAAGTTGGTGGTGTGACACCCCCGTGTTTTGGAGAGTACGTAAAGCCGTCTGTCCTACGCCTAATCTCTCTCCGGTCGTGTCAGATTGCCGTCCCATCGGACTATGCAAGTGAAGGAAGCAAGGTGCATCTGTGTTTGCGCGTGACCGGAAATACGTTCAGCAGGTATATTGGCTATCTCGGTTGAAATCGAATTGATGGACACTTTACTGTACATTGCGCGTTTTAATATGTTAGCTAATCATAGATAAGCTTTAACATACGACGCAATGTACAACAAAGTGACCATAAATTTGTTGGTAACCGACATAGCCAATAGGTACACAGGAGAAGTATTAACTGCCTCGTTGGTCCAGTGGTCCCAAGCGCGACTGCTGAGCATGAGGTCTTGGGTTCGATCCCCAGGTCGGGCAAAGTGTTATTGGGTTTTCTGTTTGGAAATTCTCAGTAGCAGCCCGGAGTTTGGAATTGTGCCCGGTAGATGGCAATAGGCTCACCACCTATTACATGGGACTTAATAACAGCATTGGTGAAATGTGGGTGTACAAGTGTGTACACCTCTGCCTACCCCTTCGGGGAATACAGGCGTGATGCTATGATGCTATGTTATTTTCGGTTCATTTTCGAGTATACAGAAAAAATCTAAATTTTTGCATAAATCCATATCAAATTACATGTAGAACTCGTGTAAAGTCAGGGCTAATTTCTAGTGCTGTACTGGCTTAGTCTCTGCCGATGTCTTTGTGTGATTATATATGTAGATGACACGGATCGTTTGGTAATCTTAATGGCGGGAACAAAATGTGATTTTATTAAATTTCGGGCCGACATTTTGTGGATGCTATTTTAACACGAATTTTATGCGGATAGTAACAGCCGCCAGATCGATCGATCGAGGTTAAGCTGCGTTTGCCGCGATTGGTCTGTGATGGGTGACTATTTCATACGAGATCCCTCCGTGCCTCAGAGAGTATGTTAAGCAGTCGGTCCCGGTTGTCAAATTAAGATCTATGACAGCCGTTACGGGTAGTCTGACAACCAGTCATACCACGAGATATCGTGTTACCCAGTAACTAACCATCCGGTTTGATTGGAAGCCGACCCCAATGAAATTGGGAAAAGGCTAGGCAGATATATTTATTCGGATATTGAGCATAAATGTAATATATAGTAAATATGTTTTTATTTTTGTAAATTTTGTTTATAAAGAACTTTTCACATAATCATATCATCATGCCTGTATTCCCGATGGGGTAGGCAGAGGTGTAATGTAGTACGTAAACCTACATTTTACCTATGGAGTTCCATGTAATAAATAGGTGGAGATCCTAATGCTATCAAACTATAAGCTACAGAAAATTTTCTAACAGAAAAACCAAATAATACTGTGCGACTCGGGAATTGAACACAGGATCTCATGCTTCCTAGATAACCGAGGTAGTCTTATTGATGTTTTTAACCGACTTTCAATAAGCAGGAGGTAATCAATTCCACTGAATTTAAGGTTAACAATAACTTATTAGGTGGTACCGGTTTTGTCTCATATTATTTACTCAAAACCTTTTGACTGGTCCCAAGTGCGACTGCTGACCTCCGCTGGTCTCGGGTTCGATCCATGGGTTGGGCAAAGTATTATTTACAAGTTTTTCTGTTAGGAAATTCTAATAAGCATCCTGGAGTTTGGAATTGTGCCCGGTAGATGGCAATAGGTTCACCATTACATGGGACTTAATAGCAGCATTGGTGAAATGTGGGTGTAGAACTGTGTACACCTCTGCCTACCCCTTCGAGGAATACAGGGGTGATGCTGTTATGATATTTACGCAAAATATAATTACGAAGGCCTAGGGTAAAGTACCTAAAAGAAAATAGGTACAGTATCTTAATATTATGTATCTCATCTTAATATTAAATAAATAAAAATAAAAAGCAGATTCTATCCTTTCATATTATCTATTCTCAAAAAACAAACCTCTCCCAAAATATCCAACAATAAAAATTACACACTCAAAATGTAACCCTAAAACGCGAACTACGTTTAAAATTCCCGATACGTTCCGCGGGGTACTTGAGACCGTCACATTCGCACCATATTTATCACTGGATCAAAGTCGGATCCGGGTAATGCTTGCGCCCAATATTTCATGCGTTCGCGTCTCAATAAGCGAAGCCGCGGTTGTATATCATGTTTTGGAGAAGAATGTCGAGAATGCGGTAGTTTTATTTATGGGCTTTAGTGACCGGGGTAGAAAAGGCGGGTTACAATTTGGTGCAATACGTATAAATATAGTTCTGGTGTGTGATAACTGATACTTCTAAAAGATTTGATTGTTGCAGCAAAATAGCAATTTAAAGACATGCGAAAAGTGCACTTGTAATTCTTTAATTAAATTGGCCATAGTATGGATATTGTTTAATACGTCCTATGGGGATGTCATCAATTGACACGACTAGCTTTGCAGTTAATAATCATTGTCACCAAGGATTTATTTGTATTTAATAAAAAAAAACACACTATACTCATTAATTATTGCTTAACGGTTATTACTCACGCGCATTCTTCGGGATTGACCGACTAGTTACGAACTCGAACGGAGCCCTTATTCATGAGCTGAGTCAAACTTTGACTCGCGATATCGTCGCGGGTTTAAATATATAAACTTAATAATTAATATCAATGTGTATGACGAAAGTTATTATACAAAAAAACACACGATCCTCTACAATTTTTTACAGGATAGTGGAGGATATATATCTATATATGCATTCCCGGGATCACAATTGCATTCACCACAACCCACAGGTATCACGAGGCCATTCACTTTAAGTGTAATTCTCTAAATTTTTAAAGTACCTAATAAAAACTTGGTACACAACATAAAACTAAAAAATATTAAACATTTGTAAGTAATTTTTAGTTGCGTGCAATTTAAATTTTACTATAAGTTACCGCATCCAATAAAAATAAAACAGTTACAACTCCCCTCCACAATCAGAATACATTTTTAAAAAGGAGTTTTAAATTCGACAGTGGGAAGAAAATAAGGGAGTCGGTACAAACCATAAGAAATAGCGATTTAAGATCTACATCTTTGCTGTGGAACACAATATTTTCATCACTAAATTGGTTCAGATTTGAGACCAAGAATCGATTCAGGCGTTACCTCAAGGAAGTCCATTACAATGGATGCAAATAAATACAATATCTAGCTCCGCCACCGAGAAACTGCACGGTCTAACAACTCCTGATTTTGGCCCGTGGGGGGGGGGGGGGACGTGTAAAGTACTTAGTTGTTGGTAGTTGCAATGTTTCACCGCTTGCGTATATGCATATATTTGCGTGCGGGCGGTGCACAGGTTATTGCATGACTACCCTCAATATTGTGGAAGTAGCTAGATATTGTATTTATTTGCATCCATTTAAGATATCTTTAGCTTTTGAGACTAAAAACCACACGGTTCTTCAACAACCTTAACCTTAGCCTTGATATCGCATCTGACATCATGGTACCTAGGTAGGAACAAATATCCATATCTAGACAATGGTTGAATGTTACATAAACACGCCCAAGGGAGTGTTATGTTTTTAGAATTCATGTTGTGAGTTACTTTATTCCACCATAACTTTTAAATGCCTGAACCGAATTTAATGTATCTGGTATCGTTAGAATCCTTAAATTGTCCCGTGTAACATATGCTAAGTATTTAAAAAGCAGGCGCGCTTTTTAATAATTTAATTATTTTCATATGATCTGTAAAACCCATACTGGTTAACTCATTTACTCAATGCGTAATTATTTTATTTGAGCGTGACCAGTGTGCTTTGTTTAGACCTAAAATCAGCTAACACTTAAAAAAAGTTCGGTAGTGCAGTGTATTTCCCAATATTCGTGGGAGGCTACCTCTCAGAAATATTGTTTGTACATGTTCTTTACAATCGCCTCAGTGGGCAAAAATTTATAGATAAAGTCGATCACTCAACCCTGTCCTAACTTAAACCATTTTCAAAACTAAGACATCAATAAAACAACGTCAAGCGTGCGAGTGTTACATTTGTCACGATCAATTTGAACTGAGCCGGTCGATGCGACCGATTGTCGTACGCGACTGTAAAGACCGATGCGATTGATCCGTCGTAAGCAGTCGCAAGAGAAATGTTACCGATTACTGTTGAGTGAGTTTTTGCACAGTCAGTATCGAGACATTTTAAAGTTGACTAAAATATCGTGAAGCGGCATTTGAGGTGCCTAAAATTACGGAGGCATTTACGGGTTATGGGTGTGAATGTTTTTTATTTGTTACTTTTTGTACTCTCGTAATGGATTCGTTTTTATTTATAGTTTATGCTAGTGGTTGAGCACTGGCCGAAATTCTTTTAATTTAAATTTGAACGCTGATAAGGTTCTATTGTCAAATATATGTGTGAGTGTGTCAAAAGCATGGTAGTGCGTGTAATGTATTTTTAATTTAATTTAACGGATTTTTAATGCATCATATATAAAAAAAATACTTTCTGTACTCCTTCTCCATATAAACTTTAATTGTGACTAATTTCATACTCCCCAGACTGAGTAATTTTCGTAAAAACGGGTACAAAGTGTTTCCGTCACGTATTAATATACTAATTATCACTAGTAATACCCGGCCACGCTTCGCTACAGCTTCAAATTGTTTTTATCTGAACCTCACAAAAATGCTTATAATTTCCCGTTCCCATGGGAACTTCGGAATAAAAAGTACCTATATGAAAATGCTTTTATATTAAAATACAACGTTGTGTAAAAAAGTCAATTCATTGACAAATTGTCGAGTTTTACGAACACAATTATGCGGTAGGATTACATGATTTACTGATGATTTAAAAAATACAAATACTAGATTTACTACAATAACATCATCATCACCCCCCTGCCCTTATCCCAATTTACTTGGGGTCGGCGCAGTATACCTATATCTCGCATGCTGCAAAAGTTTTGGCTATGTTTTATGACCGGCCGCCTGCCTGACGTCAACCCTCTTTGGGAATGCTGTTGTTGGTGGTAACCGCCACAGATACAGTCTCCTTCTATCTAGCTAGGCCATACCAAATGCTATCCATGCGCCAGGTTCTGATGTTATCCTAATATCACACTCCACTAACCGGGCTAGATTTAGTACAATACTGGATGGTATTTTAGTAAATCTAGTATTCTTTTGTTTTCTTTTTTTAGAAAGAAAGAAAGAAAGAAAAGAAAGAAAAATAATTTATTTGGTCGCAGCCAGACACCAGAACAATCGTAAAAATATATATGAATATAAATCAAACTAAACTTAAATAAAATGTGCGGGACACGGCGGGACTCACGGCTGCACCAAAAAGGTTCAGTTCAGCTTAATGCTGAACATCATCGCCCGGCGCTGATTTTCAACTGAACCTCTTCGTGACTCACGGATGTCAATTAGATAACTATAAATTAGGAACAAAAAATTGACACTCTAAAAATAAACAACAACCTAACTAAGTCTTCCATCTACAAATAATTATTTAAATAAACCTGTCAATGTACGAGGTGTTTATCTAAATGACCATTGCAATAAATAACCTAGCCAAATTACAAATAACATGAAACAACCATACAGGTGACAGCCGACGAATACTTCGACGCCTAAACCATGTCTGTTTCATGCTATATATCTATTTTTTTATATCTTTTTTATTTAGGTTTATTTGTGTACATAGTATTAGTTTAATTAATTTAAGTATATTGTAGTATTTCAAATAGAATATATCATCAGTAAACTTCAGTATAACCCATACATAAAACTCATTAAATTTTTGTTAGCAATAATATCATGCACACACATCAGTAATAATGCAAACCATCGCCATTTGTTTTTATACCAATTACAGTATGCTGTCCATTCCATACTTTTAAATGTACTCCTATCTTTTTATTGTATGGTTGATGAACAACCTAGTTTTAAGAGCTTAAACCACCCGTAGGTCTCTGACATGGCTTTACACACCATCACGATGTTTTCCTTCACCGTTTCCAGCAAGTGATAATTAGTTTATAATACGCACATGACTTCGGAAAGACAGTGGTGCGTGCCTTGGATTCGAACGGTACCTTGCTAAAGGGTTAGTAGAGGTGTAGGTTTTTTTTTCTTTTTGTTAGGTTGGAAGTTGGACGCTTGCAAAAAAGTTGGCAGCTGTCAATTTTAAAATAGGTAATTTATTTATAGTTCAATCAGTTTTAAATATTAATTATACGTGTTATCTATTTGTGTTTAGTCCTGCTCTAAGTTTTTCAAAATGATTATTGTTTTTCATTTCATTAAGAAATGAGATCTTAGATTTAATTACTAATTTATCAAAAATAGTGTTTCTTAAGCCTTAAAGATAATGATGATATCTATAATTTTGAATATATTTCTTTTTTACTGTGTGTCCATTCGAGGGGAGTAAAATCTTTTTCTTTCTCTTTCTTTCTACTGTTTTACACACACATTTTATCGATGCAGTTATTAAATCCCTGTAATATGTGGTAAGCCTATTACCATGACTCTGTCACAATTCCGGACAGAACCCAGGACCTCACGCCTACTAGACCAACAAGGCAGTCTACTATAATAGCAGTCATACCTTAGTGCTATGTATTAAAAGTCAGTTCTCTCTGTGCACATATTAATATTTACATATTATTATATTTATTTATGTTATATTTATTTGCATCGCCGGTGTGACGTCATCACGTCAGTTTTCGGCTATCGCTGAAAATCAGCGCTGGGGCTTTGTCTGGCATAGGGTCACAGGCTTAAGCTGAGCGAGGGCCGTATTGCGTGTTTGTGACCCATACTACCCTCTTATGTTTCAAAAGTTTTTGTAATTTTTTTCATTTGTTGTTTATGTATGCGTCTCCAATCTCATTTTCTTTCTTTCTTTCTATGTCCGTTGGACTGACAAGTCAAAGGTCGCAGGCACGCAACACTCTCTTTTCGAAGTCATGTGCGTATTATAAATTAGTGAGGCACCCAGCACACCTGAGACATGTTCTAGATGGTGTGTAAAGCCATGTCAGAGGCCTACGGGTGGTTTAAACTCTGAGACTAGGTTGTTCATCAACCACACGATAAGAAGAAGAAGATAATTCGGATGTAGTATTTTCATGTTCAAACCATTTTTTCATAACATACTAACCATAAGTTCTAAACACGGCTGTGTCCGAGTGACAGCGCCATGTTGCGTTGACAACCTCACGCCACAAACTTCATTACGTGTCCCAAACGTCAAAGAGGGGTGTGGTCATACTACGAGCGGATGGTGGAAGACTAATACTAATCCTCCAGACCGTAGATAGATAGATAGATTCATTTATTTGCCTGAAATATGGTATTTTACAGATTTTATAACATATGTACATAGTTCTTCATATTCCGCCTACTAAATTCGGCATGCAAATTTTGTGACAGTAATAATGATTCAAATAATTAAATTCCAATGTCAAACAAAATAAAAAAAAAAGTCAGTAATAAATCAAGAATTGTCTAAATTATCTAATTACAAATGTTAAAAATTAATAATAATTCAATTACAATTTTATAAACATCAACTTACAAATGATAACAACGGAAATTAAATTACAAAATATGTCAATACTTAAAATAAAAATGTCAAATGTAATTTAAGTCATGCAATTTTCCCATTTGTCCTAGAATTCATAAATTCCTTATTACTATAGAAACAGTTTTGACTATTAGAATAAAATTAAATGAGAATTTTGTAATTGTGTTAGCAGAGTGGATTTTGGAGTAATATATTCCCGACTGAATTTTTAATCACGGCGACCTTTCTCAACGGAGATTATCCAAGCACGCAGGAGATATTATAGTGCACAAGTGTATGCGCCAACACAGGTGCACTCCCCCTTCTTTCACTCTCATAGTCCGATAAGACGGCAACCCAACATAACCGGAGAGAGATCAGGCGCAGGACCGGCTTTACGTGCTCTCCGCAGCACAGGGGTGTCACACCACCAACTTCCCAACTCCGGGCTGCTACTAAGAATTTCCTAACAGGAATATCCAATAAAGCGCACCTTCAGCAGCCGCGCTTGCGACCACCAGACTAACGAGGCAGACTAATAAAGCAATGTTAAGGTTAACCTTCTTTTTTTATGCTAGAGATACTATAGGGAATCTTACATGTAACTTTCTGTATTATGCTGCGTTGTATTTGTAATGTGTCGCTTATTAGTTTTGATGAACGTATAACGTTGAATGAAATCATTAAGATTACGAAAGTGACATAAGCTTAAGCGTAGCTTTTAGGGGTTATTATGTATATTGAACTTATTTTTGCAGGATATTAAAGCTGTATGTCCGGTCAACTCGTAAACAATCAAGATTTTTTGTTGAACAGCGTAGATAACCCATGCGTTACGGTAATTTTTTTATATCTGAATAATGACGCTAATAAAAAAAATGATACTAATAATTTATTCAATTTCCACTTATAAGGCTTCTTTAGTTAATTGTCAACGAGTCAAAATAGCTACTGCCGTTCTATTTAAACAGTAAATAAATAAATCATAAACACGCTACCCGCTAACAGTGTGACGACTCTCCTAACCCGTCAAGCCGCGCGTGTCGCGGACGCGATGACGCGTCGACGCGCGTCCAACTAATTGTTAATTAATGCGCTAACGCTAATGCCGCGATCGGTGATGGATGCGAATCGGATTTGTGCGTTTAAATTGACACATCGCGCGTCTAAATCTTGTATAATGTCTGTACAACCTGTATCAGGAATGCGTGGTCATATTTGTGGATCATGATTCTCTTTGTAAATATTAAACACGACAGGAGCGCTGCAGTTTATATGAGCAAGAAAAATAGGTCTTTCAACTTAAACTGTTGGTATTGAAGTTAGATATAACATAAAATAACATAACATAGCATCACGCCTGTATTCCCCGAAGGGGTAGACAGAGGTGTACACAGTAACGTACACCCACATTTCACCAATGCTGTTATTTAGTCCTATGCAATAGGTGGTGAGCCTATTGCCATCTACCGGGCACAGTTCGAAACTCGGGCTGCTACTGAGAATTTTCTAACAGAAAAACCCAATAACACTTTGCCCGACCCGGGAATCGAACCCGAGACATCATGCTCAGCAGTCGCGCTTGCGACCACTAGACCAACGAGGCAGTTGAAGTTAGATATGACACAAAATTGTTTGATTCGATTGTTAAAATAAGCCTAGTTTAATTTTATTTGTTTTATTTTGCGATTAATATTTTTATTAAGTAAATGTTAATCTTAATTATTCTTATTGTGTCTACACAGGTACAATAAAACAAGCAATGCAGAAACGGTCATAAGTTTCTCCTTTTTTTTAATACCTTTACATTTATACTTTTTATTTTAATGTGCTTTTATGGGCAAATGATATTTTTTTTATTGTGCCTCCCTGTGCAAAAGAATATTTTTGTTCTGTATAATAACTTTCGTGAGACATATTCATATAATTTATTGTTCACCGGTTACTACTTACGTGCATTTTTCGAGCCAATTTGACTCGCGTCATCACCGTGGGCTCAGCTCATGACTAAGGGCTCCGTTCGAGTTCGAAACTAGTCGGGCAATTCCCGAAAAATGCACGTGAGTAGTAACCGGTGAACAACAATTAATATTTGTTCTTCTTTTAATCATATACAGAATATCACAGTTACAAAAATATGACGACGCTGTTTTTGATACACGCTGTACGTGTAATCACTAATTAATTACACAATACATAATAGATTGTGATATCTAATTCAGTGCTGAATCAGTTATTTGTGGTTGTATTGTCAAAGGTTTCGATCGGTGGAGTGATTAGATGGGATTATAATATGGTGGCAGTAATACTGTGTAATTAATTAGTTAAATTGTTTATTATTTATACTAATGTTATAAATGTCAAAGTATGTGGATGGACGGATGTTTGTTACTCTTTCACCGCAATAACTATTGAACGGATTTGAATGAAAGTTGGCACACATATAGTTCATAACCTGGAATAACACAAATAATATTCTCCCAACCGTATTTCGGTCACGGCGGTCTACCTCCATGGAGATTAGCTAAGTACGCAGGACATATTATAGTGCACAAGTGTATGCGCACGCACAGGTGCACTCGCTCTTTCTTCACTCACATAGTCCGATGGGACGGTAATCCGATACGACCGGAGAGAGATGAGGCGCAGGACCGACGGCTTTACGTGCTCTCCGAAGCACGGGGGTGTCATACCACTAACTTCCTAACTCAGGGCTACTACTGAGAATTTAATAACAGAAAAACGCAATAACTTTGCCTGACCTGGGAATCGAATCCAGACCTCACGATCAGGAGCCGTGCTTGCGACCACTAGACCAATCAGGCAGTCAACACAAATAATATCCAGTTTAAACTAAATTCTGAAGTCCGTGCAGATGAAGTCGCGAGCAAAATCTAGTATTACTATAAAACTTTTTATAAAAGAACCGATCGATACCAGACATAAAAATTTACAAGCCATGAGCTAAGCAGTACACCCTTAACTCCTCAATAAAATTGCCATACCAATAAGTTTTGGGGTTGCCAGCGATATAAATTTTAATACATGCAACATTTAATAATAACTTGTGGCGCGTGAGAGGGTGTGTAATGGCGGCGGTTTTATATCGAAAATTGATATTTTTATATTTCAATATGGAAATGAGAAAAGCTGTTTTCAATATTGGCTTTACATACATACATACAATCACGCCTGTTTCCTATAGGGGTAGACAGAGACTATCGATTTCCATTTGCTACGATTCTGACACACCTCTTTCGCTTCATCTATGCTCATTAACCTCTTCATACATGCTCGCCGATTTAGGTGGCTCCTTTTTTTTTTTTTTTTGTGTCGTCCGCAGCCCCCAACTGGTGCTGACCCTTTTTGCAAGGCCCGTACAATTAATGGAGGAGGGGATGTATCCCCCGGACGTCTAAGAGAGGCGCGTGTGGAACACTACGCGCCGCCACCTTGGGTTCTGTTTGATGAGCAACGGACGTCCCCAAGTCCGTTGCTCCTGAACCCGTTTACGGGGGCTGGAAGAGAGCGTTATCCGCCCTCCGCCGACGCCCATTGCGCCTTCTGCGGGCTGGGAAAGAGCTCGTCCTCTCCCTTTCCCTTTCCGCAGCTTCCTTCTGTGACATTACTGTTTCACAGAAGGAAATCACCGCTTCCCAGGACCCCGCGCTATCGACCATCGAACGAACCACGGCCGACAGCGACAGGTCTCCTCCCACCTCAGAGATGAGGGCATTGCGTGGTTCCTCCCAAGCAACACACTCTACCAACGTATGCCACACCGTATCCTCCGGGCAATGGGATTTAGGTGGCTCCTGACCCGTCCTGCTTTGAGGTCGGCCTGCCCCGACACTTCTATCCACTCTAGCCTCATGTACTAATTATAAGTATATAATTAAAAAAAAAAATGTGTGTTGTTATTCCGATTATAAGCCAAAACACAACCTTACTTATCATCACGCCTGTATTCCGGAAGGGAAACGAAAGAGGTGTACTATTAGACTCACATTTATCCGACCAACTGCCTCGTTGGTCTAGTGGTCCGAAGCGTGACTGCTGAGCAGGAGGTCTCAGGTTCGATACCCGGGTCGGGCAAAGTGCTATTGAGTTTTTCTAATACTAACATAATCTATTTTCTACACACATTAGTTTGCATATTTACGTACGCCGCGCCAGACCGTGGCCGCCCGTGGCTTCACAATTTTTCAGGACCTATCTGAAAATCAGCGCGACCACATTTCGATGTGGCCGCTTATGCTGAGATAGGGACCTTTTTTAGTCTCGTGCAGGTAACTTAATGTAGCATGTACATAGTATGTAAGTTCTGTACTCTTATTTATTTAAATAATATTTTTAATTTTATGGTGCTCACATGTACCTTACATTAAGTACTGTTTTAGTTTAAGTTTACTCTGCACTGAGTCTAGAATAAATAATTTCTTTCTTTCTTTCTTTCTAATAGGAAATTCTCGATAGCAGCCCGGAGTTTGGCATTGTGCCTGGTAGATGGCAAACCACCTATTACATGGGACTCTGTTAGAGTATTGGTGAAATGTGGGTATACAATTATGTACGGCTATGCTATGTAGGTATGTATGTATGTATTTCTCCGATGAGGTGAGCAGGGATTGAAAACTGGTGACACTTTAGTTCAGATCATGATTTGGGTTCTCATAAAGGGTTCCACTTTTCGGTGCGGTTCCGGTTCGGGTGTCAGTTGCTGTGCCCACGTACCGTATCACCTAAATTGATGCATTAGACGCGTTGGCGATCATTACAAATCATAATATAACAACTTTTAACCGGATTAATCGCGTGTATTATTAGTTTTTGTTTTTCCTGACGTTTTTGGTTTATGGTCTCTGCAGCGTTCAAATAAAAGAACGCTGCAGAGAGTATACACGCGATTAATGCGGTTAAAAGTTGTTCGCTCCATTAAAAAATACTAGTATTAATAATTGTAATGCCTTCTGTTTTCAATAAAAAATGGTAGTTAATTTTCTTTACATAAGTTCTTACTGTGGTAAAAAAGAAAGATGGTTTATATAAAAAAATGAACGAAGGATCACGACATAGACAAATCTTGCGACTGAATATTTTATTCGTCCTGCAATATGCAGTTATTTTATACTACATCAGCAATAACAAAATAACAAATCTACAAAGAAATAATATCTCAAACAAACAGCTTTTATCCTATCTATGATCAAATAAAATCTATACCAATTCGAGGGCCATAAAGAATGTGTTAACAGACATTTTTTACGAGTTATCTTACGAAACGATTGTCGAAGTCGAGATTGAACCAATTTAGCGAACAAATGTATGTATGAGACTCGTTTTTGTCGATACATATCTATTTAGGGATCAATGGAGGGGTGGCAGTGAAGTTGTGTGTGTCTATAGTACAATTGTTAGTTGTGCACAAGCTTAGATATATGCATATCTATCAATACTAGTGGTCTGGCCAAAATCCCACTATAATTAGTGTTGGACAATGTATATCTTATTAAAAAAAAGACTTAAAGTTTACATTATACCGTGGGAGAGTCATGCTTCGGCACGAATGGGCCGGCTCGACCGGAGTGATACCACGGCCTCACAGAAAACTGGCGTGAAACAACGCTTGCGGTGTGTTTCGCCGAGTGAGTGAGGGTACCGGAGGCCCAAACACTTTAAAAGGCCGGCAACGCACTTGCGACTCCTCTGGGGTTGCGTGTGTCCATGGGCGGCGGTAATAGCTTACCATCAGGCGATCCGTCTGATCGGTTGCCCCCTATCCCTCCTATAAAAATATTAGCTTTCTCCATATAAACTTTTACTGTGCAAAATTTCATACCCCTTCATCCGCGTAATTTTCCATAGGTAGGTACAAAGTTTTTGTTTATTAATATAATGATATCCATTTATACGTGCCTCGTTGGTTAAGTAGTCATTCGTCAAGTATAGTAACTTATTGATAACATTCTAATTGATGTGAATTATTAATTAATTCTTCTTCCACATTTCAATAAATATTGTGGTGACGTCATTACTATTTATTCAGTTCTTATACAGTGACTGACTGAAACAACTAACTTTGCAATTAATTCAATATCATACATTCACACAATTACCTTATCAAATTCAGTAAAAACTTATATATAAATAGTCTCAAATCGCTAACAAAATTGCGCTATACGATTTCAATCACTTCCCATCAACTTCACACGTCTCTGTCGCCCCTAAAGTGTCCATAGCGTCATAATACAACAGTATTGTTTGCAACATAGATTTATACGCGATATAATTTTCCAATTTTCGAAGGCAATGTGTCGTTGTGTAAGGCGTGTATGCAAAACTGTTTGTTTACTGCGGATTTTCGCGTTAAGGTCGGTGTGTTAGCCCTAATATTGAAATTCCACTCGATTGATGGGATATGTCAATACTTTTTAATGCCTGACTTAAAAACAATTCAAAGGTTACTCTTGAAGATAAATTCGCTTGACATTGGAAAATTGACAAGATTCATTGACATTGGAAATATGTCAAGTCGAATTGTTTTATGTAAAAATTATTCAAAAATAATAAAAAAACGGGATACCAACATGCTTCAAAATTGAGGTAAATTTATTTTAACATTAGATAAAGATAACTAGTTTTATTACCATAAAAACCACCACCGCTCAAAAAATGGGTAACATAAAAAAAAACAATAAAGAAGGTAAGACATTTTTCTTTTCTCGAGGAGGTATGTGGTATAAGGAACGGACTCAGCTAATGTTGCCAGTGCGAAGTGATTATAACCACGCACTGATCAACGCTGGTTTTCAGTCCGTCCCTTTAACTTATTATAAATTTACTGAGCTTTCGGGTTTTGTAAACGAAACTATACACACATAGAACTTAAAAAATAATTAATATTAAAATGCGGTATTTACGCATTATTTTAAAATTACAAAAATAAAATTTAATACTACAATTATGAGAGAAAGAATTTCAATTAGAAAATTAATAAAAAAAAAATTGCCAAAACAAAGAGAAATTTAAATTTTAAACTAAATACACATTGGTTGTCAAATTAAAGATCTATGACTGCTGAAGTGTGACCAATGTGATTGGGAAAAGGCTAGGCAGATGATGATATATATTACATATATACGCTGGGTTAGGTATATATTTTAATTACCACTAATTTATAACTTTAAGAGTCAGTTTATTTGTAAAACTCGTAACTTATTTCGTTATAATTCCTGTTTGATTATTTATGTATCCAATACAGCAACAATAATACGAATACTAATCTTAAACACAGCGCAGAGGAAACATCGTATCGCTGAAGGAATCAAACGCCGGAAGCGGAAAGGAGCGTATTTTTCGAATTTGAATTCCGAACTCCGACTACTTCCTGAACGGAAACTTGTAGATTTTACGAAATGGAAGTTTTAAAACTGAATCGGGATTTCAGTTTTGTCTTGTTTTATGGTAAGTAGATTTTTATTAATAATTTATGCTGTCTTCTTCTTATCGTGTGGTGAACAACCTAGTGTCAGAGTTTAAACCACCCGTAGGTCTCTGACATGGCGTTACACACCATCGAGAACATCTCTCAGGTGTGCTGGTTTCCTCACGATGTTTTCCATCACCGTTTTTAAGCAAGTGGTAGTCATACTCGGTTTGCGTCGCGACATCGCCGCGGGCTCAGCTCATGAATAAGAGCTCCGTTCGAGTTCGAAACTAGTCGGGCAATCCCGAAGAATGCGCGTGAGTAATAACCGTTAAACTATAATTAATATGAATGTGTCTCACGATAGTTATTATACAAAAAACGTGATAGTTAATTTATAATACGCACATGACTTCGAAAAGAGCCTCGACGGCGAGGCCAAAATCACGGCCGTATTTCGGTCACAGCGGCCTATATCCACAGAGATTAGCTAAGTACGCAGTAGATATTATAGTGCATAAGTGTATGTGCAAATTCAGGTGCACTCCCTTTTCCTTCACTGTAATAGTTTAATGGGACGGCAATCCTCTACGAACGGAGAGAGATCAGGCGCAGGACCGACGGGTTTATGTGCTGTCCGAAGCACGGGGGTGTCACACCACCAACTTCCTAACTCCAGACTGCTACTGTGAATTTCCTAACACTTTGTCCGACCTGGGAATCGTACCCAGCACCTCATGCTCAGCAGCCGTGCTTGCGACCACTCAATTGTTATAGTGTAGTCTGCAATGAGCTTTAGATATCTGATGTTTTTTCAAACTAATGTTATATTTGTGTCGTGGTGGCCGAGTGGTTACGGGCTCGCCTCCTGAGCCGCAGGTTGTGGGTTCAAACCTGGCATGTACCAATGTGACTTTTTCAATGTCATATGTACTTTCTTTGTTCATCTAAGACATCACAGACATACGGTGAAGGAAAACATCGTGAGGAAACCTGGACTTGGTAGTTTGAAATCGCCAACCCGCAGTGAGCTAGCGTGGTGATTAAGCTCGTGCCTTCTCTGTATGAGAAGAGGCCCTTGCCCTGCAGTGGGACAGTTATGGGCTGCTTTATTTATTTAATGTTATATTTATGACCAGAATATTATCTTGTATGATGTAATGGCTGATATAATAATATATTCAGACAAATATATATTCTGAATAATATGACATACCGCGTCTCTACCGCCGTCATACGTGACATTGATTTGCTTCTTTTGAATTGTGGATGGTCTCTGCTAGAGTGGATCAAGATGTAACAAAAAACACAAAAAAAAAATTGAGTATTGCACAATATCGTGAATTTCTGAGAAGTATTGTTATAGAATAGTGAAAAAAGACGCAGTCAAACTGACTGACTGACGACATCGCTGCGGGCTCAGGTCATGACTAAGGGCTCCGTGTGAGTTAGAAACTAGTCGGAAAAACCAGAAAAATACACGTGAGTAGTGACCGGTACAAAAATGTTAGGTGTGGAAAGAAAAAAACGGTCGTTTTTTTTTGTAATGTGCGATTGTGTTTGTAAATTATATACAATTAAAATTTACATAACAACAACATAACATAGCATCACGCCTATATTCCCCGAAGAGGTAGGCAGAGATGTACTTAGTTGTACACCCACATTTCACCAATGCTGTTATTAAGTCCCATGTAATAGGTGGTGAGCCTATTGCCATCTACCAAATTTGGGTGTACCGCTGCCTGTTACTGGGAATTTCCTAATAGAAAAATCCAATAACACTTTGCCCGACCCGGGAATCGAACCCAGAACCTTATGCTCAGCAGTCGCACTTGCGACCACTAGACCAACGAGGCAGTCTAATAAAATTTACCAACGGGTTTATAGTGCCATTAAATAGTTAAAAATATTTCTAAATATTTCTTAGCGACGTACAACATAAACTCGTCCCCCTAATGCAGATAAATGTAGTGCAGAAGAGGGATTTTTGATAGCGCTCCGAGGGACGCAACTATTTATATTGAATTTGTTATGTTAAACAATTTATTATTTTGCGTTTGCCAAACGATTTCCTGCATACGTCACGGGTTGTTTTGTCATTTGTTTTTTGAATAGGTCCTATTTTGTTACGTGAAGTATCGATGTTGAATTGAGGTTGGGCATGTGTTTATTTTTATATTTCGATTGGGCAACCCTGATTCGAACTGCCTCGTTGGTCTAGTGATTCTAAGCGTGACTGCTGAGCATGAGGTCTCGGGTTCGATTCCCGGGTTGGGCAAAGTGTTATTGAGATTTTCTGTTAGAAAATTCTCAGTTGCAGCCCGGAGTTAGGAATTGTGCCCGGTAGATGGCGATAGGCTCACCACCTATTACATGGGACTTAATAACAGCATTGGTGAAATGCGGGTGTACAACTCTGTGTACACCTCTGCCTACCCCTTCGGAGAATACTGGCGTAATGCTATATTATGTTGTGTTATATACCTTTGACTTGGCAGTCTAATAGTAAAACCACTAAACATCACTGCTCTTCATCTTCTGCCTAGCCTTTTCCCTATTACATTGGAGTCAGCTTGCAGTCAAACCGGATGCAGCTCAATACCAGTATTTTACTTGGAGCGACTGCCTATCTGACCTCCACAACCCAGTTACTGGGTAACACGATATCTCGTAGTATGACTGGTTGTCAGACTCTCGTGCCTCTAACTACCCGTAACGACTGTCATAGATCTTAATTTGACAACCAGGACCGACGGCTTAACGTGCTCTCCGAGGCACGGAGGGGTCTCGGTATGAAATGATGGTCAAACATCCACAGACCGACCGAGGCCACCACAGCTTAACCTCGATCGATTGATCTGTGCGGCTGTTACTTAGCCACGAGCCTCATTGCTCTTCATATGGTAAGTAATTGTCAAAGACAATCAAAAGTGCCTCAAACATTGAATAAATACGTCACTGAAAGAACTAACGATATTTTTTCTTTCCAATAAACCACTTGGCTGGCAGCTTACAGAAGTTATCTCGTATCCAATTGCTCACTTGAGGAAATTCCAAATACAGACAAAAAAATCCTTCCGTAACCGGTAAAGTAATATCTACACGGTTCAATTCTGACGATATTTGATAACAATAACAGAAACACGAGCAATTCAATCTCACTTAAGGGCAAATACTATAAAAGGTACCTTCGTATGGCGTATACGCCCGAAGCGCACGACACCAGCATCTTTACCGAATTGAGAGGGAACAAATTACATTTGATTTTATTTTACAATTTCTTTTCGATAGCTTCGCCTTAACAATGGCTTATGTGGCGTTTAAGCCAGATTAGATTCTGTGTCTCGGGTAAAGTGGTTGAGAATTGTACGTGCGGTGTTGTACAAGATTTTCTGTGTATCATGAAAACATAGGGGATGGGATTTTGGAAGGAAATGAAGGGAATGTTCAGCAATACGTAACTGTAGCGTCTCGTTTGTAATCGACTTCAAAAAGGAGGATATTCGTAACTCAAGGCGTATTTTATTTCTTCAGTTTATTTTGTGAGACACATTACATCGTCATTTGCTTGAAAAGTGATTCCAAAAAATCGTAACCATCACAAATTGTTCCTCTGTGCAAATTGCTGAACTTGACTCGGCTATATACTTTGTCATCAACCACCACAATTATAAACTTCGATCTGAAAAAATTGTAAGAGAACTTCCAAAAACACTGCTCAACCCAGAAATTGAACTCGGATCTTACCCGCAGCAGCCTCGATTGACAAAATTGGCCCGCCTCCTGGGTCACAGGTTGTGGGTTCAAACCTGGCATGTACTAATGTGACTTTTTCAATGTTATATGTACTTTCTTAGTTAATCTAAGACTACACTAGCAGATTTTGAAGTATCCTGTATGACTGAGGCTGTGAATGCCTGGAGAATTGCGTGCCCAAGTACGGATCCGCCCGTCAACCCATTTTCACAGAGACAGAGAGAGAGAGGATGAGCCGCTCTGCAGAATGATACGGAATGAACTATTTAATACGTCAATCACTACTACCGAGCGCGCGCGTCTCCTGGCTGTGTGTGAATGGAAGTCGGGCCTTTGGCTTCACGCACTGCCGTCGTCTAACATAGGTACTATGTTGGATGACACCACTTTCCGCCTCGCTACATACCTACAATTAGGATCTCCGTGCTGTACTCCGCATCGCTGTCACTGTGGGCAAGCTGTCGACAGCCTCGGACACCATGACCTATCCTGCAGCAGGAGTGCAAGACGCATTTCACGGCACGCCTGTATTAATGACATTCTTCGTCGTGCTTTAGCCACCGCCGGCGACCCAGCTGTATTAGAACCAAATGGCACGAGACGATGGTAAAAGACCTGACGGCATGACGTTACTGCCATGGAAGTTGGGTAGGCCTCTGGTGTGGGACGCAACCTGCGTCGATACCCTTGCGCTATCTCATCTTTTTAGTTCGGCGTTCTGTGCTGGTGCTGCTGCCTCAGCTGCGGAGACCCTCAAGCGGCGAAAATATGACAGTCTTACCAGTAATTATATTTTCGAGCCGTTTGGGGTTGAAACACTGGGGTCGTGGGGTCCGAGCGCTCGACTTCTATTTAAAGCGATTGCAAGGCGGTTGGTCGACAGTTCACGTGACCTGAAGGCTGGTCTGTTCTTGGCACAGAGAATCAGCATTGCCATTCAACGTGGCAATGCTGCCAGCTTTTTGGGCACGTTACCAGTTGATAGTGATGTGGATGAATTTTTCGACGCTCTATAGTAAGTATATATAATTAATATTAATATTTTTAGTTATAAGTATATTGTATATATAGTTTATTATATTTTAATTATTCTTTTGTGTCAAAAATATTTAAATTAAACATCTAAGACATCACAGACATACGGTGAAGGAAGATATAGTGAGGAAACCTGGACTTGGTAGGCCGAAATCGCCAACCCGCAGTTAGCTAGCGTGGTGATTAAGCTCTTGCCTTCTCTATATGAGAAGAGGCCCCTGCCCAGCAGTGGGGCAGTTATGTCTTGTTTTTTTTTACCAATACGCGGCGTTTCTGCTCAAAAACACATCCCCTGTGTTTACCCCACTCGCGGCTAATGTTCAATACTTGATGTATACCAAATGTGATCTTTAGCGAGGTGTGTGTGTTATTGATGTCTCTCTCCAGATCAACATGTCTGATCTCCGGCGGTAATAGTCCTGATTCTACATCACTTTAGATATGCAGATGTTGTGGGGGGGCTAAGTGAATCGCGGTTTGTTTTGTTAAGAAAGATTGGTTGAAAAAAGAGCAAATTCAAGTTGATACGGTTTCCTTTTATTTAAAAGATCTATTTAGATCAGATTTCCTTTACTGGAATGCCTCGTTGGTCTAGTGGTTCCAAGCGCGACTGCTGAGCGTGAGGTCTCGGGTTCGATTCCCGGGTCGGGCACAGTGTTATGGGGTTTTTCTGTTACGAATTTCTTAATAGCAGCTCGGAGTCTGAAATTGTGCCCGGTTGATGGTAATAGACTCACTATACTACGTGGAACTTAATAACAGGATTGGTAAAATTTGGGTGTACCGCTGCCTGTTACCGGGAATTTCCTAACAGAAAAACCTAATAACACTGCCTGACCTGGGAATCGAACCCAAGACCTCATGCTCAGTAGTCGCGCTTGGGACCACTAGACCAAAGAGACAGTCACTTTGTCTAGTTTATTGGCAGAGTTACTTTGTTTTATACACTATTAATTTGTGGTCGGCGAGAATGATTGGTATCATCGAATTACTGTGTAATACTAATGCTGATAATCGATTATGAAATTAGTTACTGATATGTTTTCATAATCGAATGACGTTACTAATTTGTACCTATTACTAATCCCGTTGTAAGAAATCGAAACAGTCGAGAGTCACTTTTTGGCTTTTTTGGTGGAGTTATTTAACAGTAAAGTTTACTTATTTTAGTTTTATAGATAAGAACACTACTGATCGTGTTTCTTTCTTTCTGCTCTACATCGACCGTGACTACTAACAAAATTAGTAATTACTAATCTGTTATAATCGAGATATCTCGAGACATCTTCATAATCGAATGATTTCATTAGTATATCTCATAATCGCCGACCACTACTATTAATCGGTTAATTATTATTTGTTGTGCTTTGTTTTTAGTTTTAGTTATTTCTTGGCTTTTTGATTTTTTTTTGTATGTTCTTTGGTATTGTGGTTTAATGAACTTATTTTATTTCTTCCTTCTTTTTAATTCACGATACAAATAACTTTAACTTTGGTGATATATTTCTCCTTGGCACTCCACTGCCGTCACCCCACTGCCGTTACTGCTGAACATCTATTTTCTACAAACAACTGCTATTAACAAATAATGATTACTGCTGGTATACGGCCGTAACTGGCCCGTACAAATATCACCAATCTCATCTACCAAGATCCCCAAAAATATTCAAGCATAAACTCTACACCTGCCAACACAATCTAATAGTCAACATTTCATCTCTACAAAAATGACCAAAAGTTCTCTATTCCACCCACGTCTGGCCGAGATTCGTCATGCTCTATAACTCTATGCCTACAATAAGTCTCTATGGTGGCTCTATCCTTCAAACAGCGGGTCGTATTCGTCACATTTATACCTTTATATTTACCTAGGCACGCGTAAAAGCCGATACGTAGAGCGAAGAAGAGTTAGAGGTGGCTTAGTACCAAAAATAGTGAGACCAAAAGAGGGTTACAAAATCAAAATTTCTTTATTTTACTATGCAATAAATTTGCGCCTTTTGAACGTCAAACATTAAGATAGCCCCCAATAAAGCCCACCCTTCACTGCTTCCTAGTATTTTAGCTGGGAAGAAGTAGCAGCGCAACAAACTCTCCAGCAACACGTCCGTCTGTATCATAATCATTTATGGATTCTATAGAAATCAAAATTGAATTTATATAAAATAATTTTTAACTAATGAGATAAAATGTCTATGGCACATGTTAGCTAGCACGCGCCTATGTACCGACGCAAAGCAATATTAAATTATTCAAGCAACGATGTGACATTATCGTAAGCCTCCAATCTAAAAGTAAAACTATTCCGTATAAAGGTCGTACCCATTTACACTTATCATCATCATAAGACGTATTAAAAAAAGTGGACAAGAATTCAATATAGCAAGTGCAGGCCTTTATCTGGCAGTGCACTTTGAGTACTCATCCAAAAGGGTATAGGTTCGGTATATGCTTGTGATGGTGTGTTTTTAACAACATAATTTAGAAATAAATTGTTTGTTTCATTAAACCATGCTTAGCTGAGATATATATTAATAAAATTACTTTGTGTCTTAGATTATTCGCTCTCAATAAATAAAGCTTCGTGTATTTGTACATCCTTTTTTTGGATAAGACATGAATGCCTCTAAAACTGGTAGATAGATATCACCTATTCTTTTGAGAATGGGTGATATCTATCTACCAGTTACCAGTAATGAGAAGCACAGTGAATGTAACTATAGAAAACCTTGAATATCTAATTAATATTATAAAAATCAATCATATTACACATTTTTTAACTGGAAGTAGAACCTCTTTATTTGGAAAAAAAAAACTATTTTTTTTAATGTAACTTAGGTTCTCGTACGTTTAGATATTCCACGTTGCCCTTTCTACGCATCTGTAGGTTTACCCACAATAACAGCTCAGCGTATCACGTATAAGACATTCGCAGTAAGGGCGCGGGATGTATGCCGTATTGTGGCAGATCGTGACGGATTTTTACGAGACACCGCGAAGACTCGTGGTCACCGATGCCTAATGAAGATTTTTTTACGACTTCTCGCGGTTATGTGGTCTGTGGACTTTGAATGACAGCTATTTGGACAGTATCAGCATGATGTACCTAGCTAGCACAGCTGTACAGTAATATTATATAAATTGACTAATATATTAGGAAACATACACATTGAGGTAGGCAGAGACTAGGTACAGATTTCCACCTGCTACGGTTTTGTCAACTTTTTTCATAAGGAGTTTTTTTTTTATTAGACAGCCTCCTTGGTCCATTGCAATGAAATCCAATTTGGGGGGCTGAGTTGTTCGCGTCCGTAGGAGTGCACCCTTGATTGAATGATAACAATAAAATTAAAAAAAAAAAAAAAAAAAAAAAAAAATTTTTTACAGATTTTCTTTCGGACCGTCAGCAAAAGGTTAACTAATAATTACAATAATTACATTAGCTCAGACGCAGCTGTTACCTGTGGGGTCCCACAGGGCAGTATACTCGGTCCCAGTCTCTTTCTTATATACATAAACGACCTGTGTCAAATGTCACTACAAAACGGAAAAAATTTTACTTACGCCGATGATACAGCTTTCGTGTTTGTGGGAGAGACTTGGAACGAGGTACGACAAAATGCAGAAAAGGAACTACACAGGTCTCAACTGTGGCTAAAACAAAATTTATTAACCTTGAACATGTCTAAAACTACACTAATTAAATTCACCAATTCTCGTTCAAAACAAGAAACATAGAGCTTCGTTTTCATACATGCGATTTTTTTACTAACCAACATTGTTCATGCCACATCATCACTAAAGCACCGACTGTTAAGTACCTTGGAGTACTACTTGATGAGAAAGTAACCTGGCAACCCCATCTGGACGTGATCTCGTCACGAGTCAGAAAACTAATATGGGTCTTCAAAAATCTTAGGCATGTGGCTGACTTCGAGCTTCTTCGTTCTGTATATTATGCGCTAGCGCAATCTGTCATTGGTAACTGCATCGGGGTATGGGGAGGTGCATGTAAAACACACATAATACACTTAGAGAGAGCTCAACGATCCTTGCTTAAAACTATGACATTTAAACCTTACAGATTCCCTACTTTACAGCTTTATGAGCTGTGTCAAGTATTTACGGTAAGACAGCTCTTTATTTTTCATGTTATTACCAAACAGCATGGCTCTACCCATTACGACCCAAATATATTAAAAAACAAACGTACAATCACAAATGTTATTGATTACGTAAGATGTCACACCGCATTAGCAAGACGTCAACAGGGGTTTCTTTCAGTGCATCTTTACAATAAAATAAATAAAGTTTTAAAGTTTTACCCTCTCTCATTGCACGAATGTCAATCTAGGGTTAAGAAATGGCTCCTTAAGCTAAACTATGAGGAAACTGAAAAATTACTTCAGTAGATAAAGGATATACTTACATATATACACAACACACACTCGACAAACAATCATCCACACATACACACCTACACCACAGAAACACACACACACACACACACACACACACACGCACACACGGACACACACACACACACACATACACACACACACGCACGCACGCACAGACGCACACAGGCGCACACTCACGCACTTTTATTTGACTATTGCTTTATATAATTAAATAAATAAATAAATAAATATTCCACAACTATCACACAACGCCGTCTAGTCTCAAGCTAAGCAGAGCTTGTGTTATGAGTACTAGACAACTGATAAACATACTTATATATTTCTAAATGCATACATATTATAAATAAATTACACCCAGACAAATGATCGTGCTCATCACACAAACATTTGTCCTGAGTGGGAATCGAACCCACGACCTCCGGCCTAGCAGTCAGGGCTACTAACCACTAGACCAACAGGACAGTCAAATTACTGCATGCCGTCATCTTTAAAATTTATTTGTTCTTTATTTTTTACCCTAGATGGGTTTTACCCTGCAAACATACTCTGTAGAATGTATTGTTTGACATAAAAATGAAATCAAAATGGGAGAAAGCGCTGATTCCTGACATACAAGTTTTTACTTAGTTTAGGTTTCAGAAGCTTCATAGGTTTGTGTAATGTTATATTATGTCAAAAATAAAGATTTATTATTTATTATTTATTAATAACGTCACCAAAAGACGTATTAAAATGTGGAAGAAGAATTCACAGTAGTGAGCAAAGGTCGAGATGGCTTAGTGGTCAGAGCGCCTGGAGTATTCATCCGGGAGACGCAGGTTGGAATGCTGCTCGCGACCGTATTCTTTTTCCATTTAAAATTATAACTTTAGAGTTCGCTAAGCATGCCTTTTCAAAGATTTATCTGTAAATTTTTAACGGTTTTTTAACTCAGCATATACAATATGTTAATTTTCATTGGAAGTTTAATATGAGTAAGACATAGTATTAAATCCGTAATAACTTTATTTGGCTTCGACAAAATACCCGATAAAACATAGATGGACAATTTGTGAGCAATACCCTACCTTCACGGAAGTAGGGTGCCCAAGTTATGGGCCACATAAAAGCGGGACATCCCCCTATATGCGACAACTGGATTGACCACACTTTACGGCCGGAAAATAGGGATAGTAAAATTTTTATCTCGTCCTTTACTTACGGCAAATTTGACAGCATGTTAAATGATTGGTAAAATTGTTTTTTTTCTTTGTTATGAATTATTCAATATGGCCGGAGTGGAGTTTGACAAAGATATTATACATTTATTTTGTTCGATGCAATGGTTGATCTTGCCCTAAGGTAGTTTCTAATGCAAATTTCATTTCTGTGTTTTGTTGCTATTACAGATTTCACAGGAGTTTATTTGTTTTTGTATTATTAAACTTAATGTTTTTGAAAATAATAGGATAGAAATAATTCATTCACTTAGAAGCTCTTGTGGTGTGGTCTCAGGCACGTGCACCAACCTCTTAAGTGAGTCATTCTAAGTGTCAATACGATATAACTTGAGATCCTAAATAAAGGTAAAATTGACGCAAACTAAAAATGCGCCGTTATGGAAGGCTAAGCTCTATCGGTTCTCAATGAAATTGGCTAGGCCTTAGATTCATTATTATGTTAAATCATAATCCATTTAGTGGCTACGTTCATATAATTCTAACTTAGAAGAGCACAGTTTTGAAGTTACAATATTAAATGGAAGAAGAATACGGTCGCGAACAGGATTCGAACCTGTGCCTCCCGGATAAATACTCCAGACGCTCTGACCACTAAGCCATCTCGACCTCTGCTCACCACCGTGAATTCTTCTTCCATATTTTAACACGTCTTATGGCGACGTCATTGCAATCAATTCAGTACCTATACAGGTGACCGAACCGACACGACTAACTTTGCAGCTAATACAATGTCGTAAAGAATGCAATTACCTTAATAATTCAAGATAAATCTTTGAAAAGCATTAACGCATGGTTAGCGAACTCTAAAGTTACAATATTAAATGGAAAAAGAATACGGTCGCGAACAGGATTCGAACCTGCGCCTCCCGGATAAATACTCCAGGCGCTCTATTTATTTAATATTGTAACTTTAGAGTTCGCTAAGCATGCGTTAATGCTTTTCAAAGATTTATCTTGAAGCACAGTTTTGACTTTAAGGGCGCCAAATCATCTTATTCCATACTCATAACAAATAACGATCCAAAATAATAATATGATTTTATTCTATTTCCATTTTCCAAGGTAAACAATGATGTAATTGTGGGTAGTGCTTCGGCCCATAAGCGGGAGGTGTGGACCATAAAACCACCACAAACGCGCAAGCTTCGGATTGACAGCGACATAAAACTGAGTCGGAATGCTGAGGTGTCGTTTTATCTCTTCGACGGGCTGTGATCCTGGTACATTGTGGCGGGTTTTGTATACAGGATTAGTGGAAGAATTAGCTCATTTTTAACCGACGCAAAAAAGAGGAGGTTCTCATTTAATTGATATGAATATGTCTGGTGAAAGTTTTTATAAAGAAAAAATATATATTTATGTATGACCATGCGTAACTTTTTACAGTGTAGTCCGATTTTGATGACCCTTTTTGTATTGAATACTTTGCATACATTGTTTTTGATGACACTAAATAATAATAATAATACTAACTACACTCAGTTATTTTTTACTTTTAGTATCCTTTTTCGGCGGTTTTTTTTTTGTGTAATAGTTTTTATTAAGCATCTAGGTATTATTTGGGCACAGAAAGGGCACTGGTTTGATCTACTCAAGTTAACGGTACCCATTCTTTGTGTGCTGAGATGGCCGTATGGTTTTAGTAAGTAGAAGTCTGACATATCCCTCACCGTTTTTAAGTTTGTAAAGACGCACCCACAAATATTTATATCTGCAACTGACGTTTATCCTAGGAATACAAGGTCGTCTAATAGACTTGTAATGGGATTTTGCCCAAAGACCTCACTAATACAAAAAAGCTGCTATGGGATGCGTGTTATTATATACAACAAGATTCCAAATTAAAGAAGGCCCTCTACTGTTTATGTCTAAGAAACTGGATCAGGACTGGCTTTTAGAGAACTAGTTTTAATGACATAAACCAATTCTTCAATTTACACGTTAGCTAAATAGAGATCATAACTTATTTTTAACCGACTTCCAAAAAGGAGGAGGTTATCAATTCGGTAGTATTTTTTTTATTAATTTAAAGGATCTTGTACCACCTATTTTATGCAAATAAACACTTTGACTTTGACCGTCTGGGGAAAGATATCCATGAGAATTTCCGCACGACACTTAAAAAAAGATAAAATTCAGGGCAAAAATATACAGGTGAAAATTTCTTCAAAAGTTATTATTTCAAATTGGCAAACATACACTTATGATACGTCAAATGATTGCAGTGGCTGGGTTCCAAAAAGTTAGTCTCAAGGAGAAGAGCCGACAAGAACCTCCATCCTTTTCAATACAGTCTTGCATTGTTACGTTTTTGTGATCAGAAGTAAACGAGAGCAATGTATAGTAATATCTTAGGTTCGCGCGATCACTACACATTATAATAAAACAACTTTTAACCGGATTAATCGCGTGTATTATTGGTTTTTTTGTTTTTCCTGACGTTTCGAACACTTTGCAGCGTTCGTGGTCGCAGGACTAAGGTGTCAGGTGTCCCAACAGTTTATTTAAAATTATTTCAGTCTACCGTACATATCATGCCTGGATTACCCGAAGGGGTAGGCAGTGGTTTACAAAGTAATTGTACAGTTGTACACCCACATTTCACCAATGCTCTTATTATGTCACATGTCATGCTACTGAAAATGTCTTTACAGAAAAACTCAATTATACTTGGCTTGACTCGAGAATCAAACCTGTGAGGGCTCGGCAGTCGCCCTTGTGATTACTACACCAAAAAGGCAGCCTTTTTGAGATTATAGGAAAAAAGATAGTTAATTAAAACCGTCACATATTCGACGCTCAACTTTTATTTCTTACGCATTAGATATGTTTGATCGGGTTATTATTTTCTTCCTTTAGATGATTTGTGCATGCAGTAATTTTTTTTTTATACATAAGCACTTCGACACTGTGAGGCTCGGTAGGGCTATTGTAGATTGAAGAAAACCTTTCTATGCTGTAGTAGATCTGCAAATGATTGCTAAATACATATCGCCAGGCATCTCCTTAAGACGAATACAAGGGGACTTGAAATTTAATACACACGAACAACGACTTGGTAGCTCAGTTGGTAGAGTGATGACACGGAATGTCAATGGTCGCGGGTCCGAGCCCCGTTCATGACTATTATTTTTCAATGTTTCCTTGAAAAATTGAAATTAATATAAGCATTACATGGCCTTTTAACATGTATAAAAAGATTTAAATGAACCATATAGATGGCTGCCCATCGTTTTTAAATAAAAGTAGATACGTAATTTTACTATACAACAAAGTAAGTACTCCCTTGTTCACTCATCCTTACTCTCTGCCACTCCCACATAAGTAAAAACCGCCCTAAAACCCTAACAACTAGACACCATCTCATAAAAAGACTATAAAAATCCATCAAACTCACAGATTCGACAGGCGGTATAAAATACTGAGGGATGTTATACTAATGCAGTCCCAATATGTCGGTTGTTACTGCTGTCGTAAATTTTACCCCTGGTGTGATTTGGCGAGTCTGGTGGTGATGAAATGTTTGGTGGGGAAGGAAAGTGTAGGTTAAGAGCCTATTAATATTCGCTCGATTAACTGGCGAGCATCAAATTTAAATTGTTTATTCTGTTTTGGTCTTTTCAAACTCTTTAGCATGTCATTTAGATTATAGAATCTATGACTGAATCGTTGTTCTAGTGGTCGCAAGCGCGGCTGCTGAGCGTTAGGTCCTGGGTTCGATTCCCAGGTCGAGCAAAGTGTTATTGTGTTTTCCTATTAGGAAATTCTCAGTAGCAGCCCGGAGTTAGAAAGTTGGTGGTGTGACATCCCCGTGCTTCGGAGAGCACGTAAAGCCGTCGGTCCTGCGCCTGATCTCTCTCCGGTCGTGTTGGATTGCCATCACATCGGACTATGAGCATGAAGGAAGAGGGAGTGCACCTGTATTTGCGCATACACTTGTGCACTATAAAATCTCCTGCATACTTAGCTAATCTCCGTGGAGATGGGCCGCCGTGACCGAAATACGGTCGGAGTATTTTTTTATTATATTATATTCTAGAAGGCGTTGGCATTTCCTTTCTGATTACCCTGGAACAAACCCAACGCTGAAGGTCTCTTTTAAAGTCCAGACATCATTATACATACCTATGTGAGCGTAACCATGTCGGGTACCTGGAATGGCCTTTTGAAGAAAGAGCCATAGCAGGGGTGCGAGCATAGTTCTATTTGTCGACACGATTGTTGATTTTAAACGACAAACTTGACAAAATGTGTTGATAAAATTAATTTTAAAGAAAAAATGAAAACCGCCTTCAAAAATCTACTACACTAAAAAGTTTAAAATAATATCAAAATTTGCTTATAATAAAATCATTTTAAAAGAACAATATATAATAATAATCTGTTAATTTTGGAGTCGGTGCCTGTACTGAGAGAGGGTTATTGTTTTCCTCTTGTTAGTCACTTACGTTCTTTGCGCTGTGGTTATGTAACCGGCCTTTGTATCTGGTTATAAACCCCATATACATCAGGCACCGACTCCAAAATTAACAGATTAATATTATATATTGTTCTTTTAAAATGATTTTATTATAAGCAAATTTTGATATTATTTTAAACTTTTTAGTGTAGTAGATTTTTGAAGGCGGTTTTCATTTTTTCTTTAAAATTAATTTATTTTAGTCTTTTTAGTTTTAAGTGTGTTATATATATATTGTATAGGTCATATGTAAGTTTGTATACGTCATAAATAAGTTAATTTAGAAATTTAATAATATGGGTAGGCTTTCGAAAGCCGCTAGGACTTAATTACTGCATCGGTGAAATGTTTGTGTACAACATTGGAAACTTCTGCCTACCCCATCGGGCAATACAGGCATGATGCTATGCATGTATTGAGTGGCATGAACTATACATCAACATGCGATTACAGCAATTGAGAGTCATTTGCTATAACACTGAAGAGTTCCATCGTCTAACTTCGAAGGTCTTCATCAGATCTTTACTATTTAAATGGGACCACCTCTGGGGACTACTCTTTCAAACAAAGATATCGACGGACATACATAACAAAACATGGTAGCTACTGTAAAACGTTGAGGAGTTCCCTTGACTGTCCTTCGTCTTCATCATCAGACCCCTAATTACAGTCACAACCCATCTAGGTGTAAAGTTCTCATCAATACAAATTAATCAAGCCCAAACACCAGGTAATTGCTGTAAATCTTTAAAGAGTTCCCTCGACTGTCTTTCAGCTCCATCATCAGATCGACTCCACACCTTCATTAAATAGTAGTGCTTTAAAATATTTAATGAAAAAATTAACAAATGCACTTGTCGCCCCTACAATTTTCGAAGGTTTCCCTCGATTTCTCGGAGATCCATCATCAGATCCTGGTTTCCTTATCATGGTACCACCGTTGAGATTTCTTCTTTCCAACAAAAAGAGAATTATCAAAATCGGTTCATAAACGACGAAGTTATCCCCGAACACACATAAAAAAAAAAAAAAAAAATATACGGTCGAATTGAGAAACCTCCTCCTTTTTTGAAGTCGGTTAAAAACGGTTAAAATTTAATAATACATAAATTCTTTTATCGTTGACAAGTTTGTCGAAAAGATCTGTGCTCGGACGCCAGTTTCGAGTTGACCTGTCTTAACTGACGGCACACTTGCATCAGTCATTGAGTAGCTCAACCATGATAAAGGGTGCTCAACGACCTGTCGCAAGGCGATACCAGATCGGCAAGATATTTTAACTACGCTGTTCTAATGCTACTGTCTACATAATGCGTTATGGAATATGTATGAAGGAAAAGAGGTGTTCCATAATCGTAGCAGGTGTTAATCGTAGGTAGATATCTACCTACACCAATGGGAGACAGGCTTCATTGTGTGTAACATTTGTCTATCCAGAAATCGAGATAGTTGGTAGACTACAAAAATAATACAGTTAACCCATTCTATTCAACCGAAGAAAAAAGGGGAGGAGGTTCACAAGTCATATACATGCATAATATCACGCCTGTATTCCCCGAAGGAGTAGGCAGAGGTGTACACAGTTGTACACCTAGATTTCACCAATGCAGTTATTAAGCCCTATGTAATAGGTGGTGAGCCTGTTGCCATCTACCGGGCACAATTCCAAACTCCAGACTGCTACTGAGAATTTCCTAACAGAAAAACTCAATAACAAACTCCTTAATCGACATTTTAAAACACATTTATATTTATCTGAAATAACTCATCATTAGCTCGATTGTCTCCAAAGGGTTTCATTTTTTAACCCTCTCCACGTAGACGAAGTCCGACTCAAATTGGTTGTTAAATTGGACAGAGACGTGACGCTTCGGTATTGGGGGGTTAACTTAGTACCCCTCTTTCGTTTTACAATTACTTGACATAAAAAATGAGATTAAGGGAGCGTGAAAAAGTATTCTGGTTAGTAATAGGTACTATTTAACAAAGATATATTGGATATATATTTTTATATTATCCTCTGCTTAATGGGTGAAGGAAAACATCGTGAAGAAACCAGCACCCCTGAGAGATGTTCTCGATGGTGTGTAAAGGCATGTCAGAGGCCTGCGGGTGGTTTAAACTCGGACACACGAAGAAGATGGGTGAAAAAACACATTTTCTAAGCGACTCAATCCTTGATGTTTGTAACCACAGTAGTATTTTTTATGATAAGCCAGATTTGCAGGCCAATATCTTATGGGGAAATAATATATATCTGGCCAAATGATGTGATTTGACAACATTACAGTATAAAAGAAGACGTAGTGACGAAAATTTTAAAGAGTATGCTTAGATGGTTTGGTCATATTGAGAGAATGAATGAAAGACGGTTAACAAAAGGTATCTACAAGGCAGGTGTAAGTGGAATGGAAGGGGACGCCCTAGAAGGATATACGCTGACCTTATTAGTGCTATCCTCCAAAAAGGTAAGGTGCGTAGTACTCGCATCCGCCGCGCATGTATGATCAGATGTATGAACGTGGATGAAGCAAAAGGCATATGTAAGGATCGTAGCAGGCGGCGTTCTGTAGTTTCTGCCTACCCCCATGGGAGAAAGGCGTGAGTTTATGTATGTATGTCTGGCCGAATTGTATTAGGTAATTAACACCTCTATGTACCATATTTCAAGAAAATAAACATAAAAAGAAACTTGGATAAATCCTTTTCAATACAAGCAGCGTGTCTGTGGAATGTATTGCCGGTTTCTATTCGACGTGCCCAGACACTTTCAATATTTTCAATACAAGCAGCGTGTCTGTGGAATGCATTGCCGGTTTCTATTCGACGTGCCCAGACACTTCCAATATTTAAAAGGTTACTGAAGGAACATTGCCTGTCATTACCCTTGCTGTAAAATAGTTTGTTTCCCTTCTAATAGCGTATCTATTATGGTTTAAATGATGTTGTATGTTTAAGTGATGTTTTACTTTATATTTTTATTAAGTATGTACACCGATAGCCCTTAATTTTTATTCATGTACCAAGGGGTACATCCATGCTAAGGTTGCCTGGAAGAAATTGCCGTGTGCGATAAGGCCGCCCATTGTACTATTTTTATTTAATAAGGTTATTAATTACATATTCTTGGTGTACAATAAAGAATCAAATAAATAAAAAAATTAAAAAAAATAACACCATTTTACGACCTATCTTACGAAACCTATACGAAATTGTCGAATTCGTGATTAAAGTAACTACGTGAATGTATCTATGCCATTGGTCTAGTAGTCACAGAAGCGACTGCCGAATATGAGGGTCTGGATTAAATTTTTGGGTCGGCAGTGTTATTGTTTCTGTTAGGAAATTAGACAGTAGAAGCCCGTGGTTTGGAATTGTGTCCAGGTAATGGCATAGGTTCACGTTCATTAACATAACATAACATAGTATCACGCCTTAGTTCCCCGAACGGGTGGGCAGAGGTGTACCTACACAATTGTATGCCAACATTTCATCAATGCTCTTATTAAGTCCGATGTAATAGGTGGTGAGCCTATTGCCATAAACCAGGCACAATTCCAAACCTTGGGCTGCTACTGAGAACTGCTTTCTCGCTGGTTTTCCACGATGTTTTCTTCACCATTTTGCATAACATAACATAGCATCACGCCTGTATTTCCCGAAGGGGTTGGCAGAGGTCTACACAGTTGTACACCAACCTTTCACCAATGCTGTTATTATGTCCCATGTAATAAATAGGTATAGCCTATTGCAATTTGCCGGGTACAATTCAAAACTCCGAACGGCTATTAAGAATAGTAATATCTTAGGTTTGCGCGATCACTACACATTATAATAAAGCAACTTTTAACCGGATTAATCACGTGTATTATTGGTTTCTTGTTTTTCCTGACATTTCGAACACTTTGCAGCGTTCGTGGTCGCAGGAGGCAGTCCTCCACGAACGCTGCAAAGTGTTCGAAACGTCAGGAAAAACAAAAAACCAATAATACACGCGATTAATCCGTGTAAATAAGTTGTTTTATTATAAGGCTATTAAGAATTTCCTAACAGAAAAACCCAATAACATTTTGCCCAACCTGGGGACGAACCCAAGACCTCATGCTCAGCAGTCGCGTTTGGGACCACTAAACCAACGAGGCAGCATATTGCTTTGGACTTAATAACTTAATCGGTGAAATGTGGGTATAGATAGAACTGTGTACACATCTGCCTATCCCATCGGGGCATACAAGCGTGGTGCACCTGTTCTATCAACAATAGCTAAGTTGTACACTAGTATAATGTTGCTCTATTCATTAAGGTAGGCGTTAACTTTGATTTAATGTATTGTGGTGGCCGAGTTGTTACGGGCTCGTTTCTTGAACCACAGGTTGTGGGTTCAAACCTGGCAAGTACCAATGTGACTTTTTCAATGTCATATGAAGGTACTTTCTTTGTAATTCTAAGATATCAAAGAATCATAAGGAACCATCGTGAGGAAGTCTGGACTTAATGGTCTGAAATCTCCAACACGCAGGATAACATTGTGTTGATCAATGCTCGTGCCTTCTCTATGAGAAGAGGCCCTTGCCCTGCTCTTATCTCTCCTATCTCTCTCAATTTATTTGGGGTGCATGTGTCTGGCATGCTGCTAAAGTTTTCACTATGTTTTATGACCGGCCGCCTGCCTGACGTCAACTCTCTTTGGGAATGCTGTTGTTGGTGGTAACCGCCACCGATACGGACTCCTTCTATCTAGCTATGTCACACCAAATGTTATCCATGTGCCAGGTTCTAATGATATCCTACTATCACACTCCACTAACCGGGCTAATTTAGTATTATGTAACTCAGATATAGTGAAACTACAGCAAGCAGTGCTAGGCTAGAGGTATGACCATTGGACTGACAAGTCAAAGGTCGCAAGTTCGAATCCAAGGCACACACCACTGTCTTTTCGAAGTCATGTTCGTATTATTAACTAATTATCACTTGCTTAAAACGGTGAACCAACCAGCACACCTGAGAGATTTTCTCAATGGTGTGTCAAACAAGAGCCCGGCAGATAATGTTGTTAATGCTGGCGTGCCGTGCTATGCGACCTGCACTCTTGCTACAAGACAGGCCATGGTAGATAAAATATATATGGTTATAGACAAAAACGGTTAATATGGTTATAGACAAAAACGGGGCTTGAACCCGCGACCCTTGATATTCCGTGTCATTACTCTACCACTGAGCTACCTTGTCGTGTTCAAACCTATTGAATTAGCAATCCTACTTGTATTCGTCTTGTGGAGACGCCTGGCGATATTTATCTAGCAATCGTATACAGATCTACTAAAATTAATATAGACATTACTTGACTTCAACATGTATAAAAAAATATCATTATATATAACCTTATGTGTATATTATTATTATTTTCTTTCTTGTGTGTCTAATGAATATTTCTTTCTTTAAACCTGTAAAACATATAGATACCTACTACCTACCTACCTACTATACCTACCGTAAATACTCAAGTTTCCCTAAATAGGCACTCTCTACTTCGTAATTCTCAATAAATCACCCGACTGCATTGTTCTAAACATGTATTATCTAAAACTTCGTATGTATGACAGACAAACTTTGGCGAAGTCCGGCCAACTTAAGGGCGAGTTCTCAAGTAGCCGGACCGCGGTTCCGTTCACAAGATTATGACGCGTGGACGCGCGGCAAACTTCGCCTTAACGCTTTGTCTTACATGGTCACTTTGGACTTATGCTGGAGTTGGTCAGTTATGGGAATTTGAAACTGTAATAGGAAGATAGACGGAACCAAACGGGGAGAAAATTAAGTAATGTGAACTATCAATTATTACAGATAAATCTTCGAAAAGCATTAACGCATGCTTAGCGAGCTTTTAAAGTTATAGGTACGTTTTTGTGGAAAGAAAAATATGGTCGTGAACAGGATTCGAACCTGCGCCTCCCGAATCAATACTCCAGGTGCTAATACCAGTAAGCCATGTCGACCTCTGCTGATCACCACGATATTTTCTTCCACATTTTAAACGTCTTTTGGTGACGTTATTGCCATCTATTCAGTCCAGATTTTACAGGAAACCAATAAAAAAGTGACAATTATTGTAAAAAAGTTTCAATTATTGTTCATCGGTAGGTATTGCTCGACTAGTTTCGAATTCGAACGGAGGACGAATTTGACTAAGGGAGTCATGAGCCGAGCCCGTGGCGATGTTGCGAGTCAAACTAGTGAACAATAATTGATATGAATATGTCTCACGAAAGTTATTGTATAAAAGATATATATATGTGAAATATTCACAGACCGTTTTAAATTAGTGTGATAGGACAACATATTCATTTAAATTATTTTTTAAACATTTTAAGGACATGGAATGCCTAGTGTAATTATTATATTCTAAGGAATCATTGAAAAATAATAGACACGAACAGGACTCGAATACCGAAACTCGGCGTTACCAAATAATAGACACGAACGGGACTCGAATACCGAAACTCGGCGTTACCAAATACAGGTAAACCTTTTAAACACATTAACGCATGCGTGGCGAATTCTAAAGAGGCGAGCAGTGACCACTGGCACTAAGTTATCTCGACCTCTAAACGTAGAGGTCGCGATGTCTGGGTCGCTTAGTGGTCAGAGCGCCTGTAGTATTCCGGGAAGCGCAGGTTCGAATCCTGCTCACGACTGTATTTTTCTTCCCACATAATTTATAACTTCAGCGTTACCATTTCGCTATTTTAATGCGCCGAAATGAGTTTAGTAATCTTTAAATGGTTGCTATATACGTATTTATCGCCAGGCGTCTCCTTAAGATTGGATGAAGGGAACTTGAAATTTAATAGATACAAATGTGCGACACGGTAAGTCAGTGGGCGAGCCATGACACGGTATGTCAAAAATAAAAAGGTTCGAGACCCATTCATGTCTATTATTTTTCAATATTCCCTTAGAACATATTAAGGTAAACATATATATGATAATGTGTACTATTATTTTATTGTACACAAATCAAGGAACATATATAGATACAATTATGATAAAAGTGTACAAAGGCGAGCTTAACTCAGAATGAGTTTTCTTCCAGCAAATATTCTGCCTAGCCTTTTCCCAATTACATTGGGGTCGGCTTCCAGACAAACCGGATGCAGCTTAATATCAGTGTTTTACATGGAGCGACTGCCTATCTGACCTCCAAAACCCAGTAACTGGGTAACACGATATCTCGTGGTATGACTGGTTGTCAGATTTTCAGGCCTCTGACTACCTGTAACGGCTGTCATGGATCTTAATTTGACAACCGGGACCGACGGCTTAACGTGCTCTCCGAGGCACGGAGGGGTCTCGGTATGAAATGATGGTCACCCATCCACAGACCGACCGCGGCAAGCGCAGCTTAACCTCGATCGATCGATCTGTGCGGCTGTTACTTAGCCACGAGCCCCTCTCGAGTTTTCTTCCAGCAAATCTTCTGGATAAAAGAGAAATTAAGAAGACATTTGAGTGGGAAAGTTAGATGTACAATGTATGTAATGAAATTGTATAAAATATATATCTTAATATCATGCAATTACTTGTATACGATATTATATATATATATTTATAAATATATATCATGAAGACAGGAAATGTTCCTTAACAGTTTTTTTTATATATATGGATAAGGCCTGGCGCGAATTGTGTGAGGAAGAGAGTTCCATAAACGCATAGCATGAATTGTGAAGCAGCCGTCGTAACGACTTGAGCTGTGACGAGGAGTTTGAAGTAGAAGTGAGGAAACTAAGCGACAGGGCTGACCTCTCGAACAAGGTACTCGAAGAAGGTAAGGTGCTTAATTTTGTCGACCATATCAACAAGTTATCAACAGTTACCTACGAAATTATTTATTAAAACGATTAGTTTGGCAGTTGGACTAATTATTATACAAATATACCTTGTAAAATTTATTTAATTAAATGACACACAAATTATTGGGTTTTGCCTGGACTTAGACCGAGGGCAAAATGTGGGTTTTTAACTGCATTAGCTTATATTAAAATAGGCCAATTCTTTATAATATAATAATAATAATAACCAGCCCATAGCTGCCCCACTGCAGGGCAAGGGCCTCTTCTCATACAGAGAAGGCACGAGCTTAATCGCCATCACTGCGGGTTGGTGATTTCCGACTACCAAGTCCAGGTTTCCTCACGATGTTTTCCTTCACTGTATGTCTGTGATGTCTTAGATGAACTAAGAAAGTACATATGATATTAAAAAAGTCACATTGGTACATGCCAGTATAGGCCAGCGATGGTGTGGCCGAGGATGGAGCGCATAGATTCAGAAGAAATCTACTCACTCTAGCCTTGAAAATGTCAAGATTATATTTCTCAGGAAACAGAGAAGACGGGAGGGTATTCCATTCACGAGCAGTACGTATCATGAACGTTGAACCAAATCGTTGTGTAGTAAAAGGGGGAAGGTGGAATAAGGTCATGACACACTTACCGAAATGTATCCGGTAGAATATGGACATACATGCTACTTTACGACGGTTTTAAGGGCAAAGAGTTATGGAGTTTCTTGCCGGCTCTCCTCCATAAGACCAACTTCTTGGAACCGTGCACCTAGCTTTGACTTTTCTTAAGTGCCTGTAATATGGCATATTTCAAATAAAAAAATTGAGTTTGAGTTTGAATTTGAGTTTGAATTTGAATTTGAGTTTGAATTTTTAGTTTGGGTTTGATTTTGAAAGCAGCTTTTTGGCGACAAGTTGGTCATAATTATATTGGCAAGTGAGCACGTACATAGATCAATGTGGTATGAGCATAGCCTCCATGAGTACGACAATACCCTTTTTTGTGCAGGGGAAACCTTCAAAAGGCTCTCGGTGTATTTGGGATGAAACCCGGAGTGTGGGATTTTTACCTCACTAAAACCCCGGTGGTCACCATAGCACTTGATGAGGAGCTCTGCGTTCCTATTGGCTAAGTCGGTTACCAATAAATTTATGGTCACTTGCGTCATATGTCACATCTTGTCCGTGATGAGCAAATATATTAAAAAAGTGCAATGTACTACAATTTGACCATCAATTCGTTGGTAACCGAGTTAGCCAATATTTACGCTGGATCCTCTTAAGAGACCAGCTTCGTAGCGCCACCTGTGTAACGCCTGTTAGGGCACATTCCTGGAGAGTGTGACTTTTTTACGAGGGCACAATTTTTTGATGTAGAAAAAAAATATAATGACGTAATGCTCGAGATAAAGAACCGTTCTATAGGTAATGAATTCCAATAGGTTGAGTCGATCGATTCAGACAGCTACTCTTATAAAAATTGCGAAATTGTTACAAAAAAAACTTGAGAGGTGTCAAGGGACACCCGGATGGAACGAAGTTAAAGAGAAAAATATATATATATCTGGCTTGCTTTCTATAAGAGAGAGAGAGAGAGAGAGACAGACAGAGAAACATGCGCACGCCGCACGGCTTATAATAGCTTACTATAGCAAAAAGTGTCGTTACAACTTTTCGTCTTAATTTTTTCCGTCTAGCCCCCTTTCGCAACGCGCGATAAGGAACTTCGTTCCAAAATTTCAACTATAGTGAAATTAGATCAACACTGCCAAAAATAGCTTATTGGGCCGTTGGATCGTATGACTGCTGGTTCGAATCCAAGGTACGTACTCCTGAATTTTCCAGTCAGGTGCGTGTTAGTAATTAATTATCAATTGCTGCCTCATTGGTCTAGTGCTCGCTAACGTGACTGCTGAGCAGGAGGTCTCGGGTTCCCGGGTCGGGCAAAGTGTTATTGAGTTATTCTGTTAGGAAATTCTCAGCAGCAGCCCGGAGTTTGGAATTGTGCTCGGTAAATGGCAATAGGCTGACCACCTATTACATGGGACGTAATAACAGCATTAGTGCAATGTGGGTGTACAACTGTGTACACCTCTTACCCCTGCTTACCCCTTCGGGGAATACAGGCGTGATGCTATGTTATGTTTATGTTATGTTATCAATTACTTAAAACTGCGTAGGAAAAATTGTGAGGAAACCAGAACACCTGAGAGATGTTCTCTATGGTGTGTAAAGCCATGTCAGAGACCTACGGGCGATTTAAACTCTGACACTAGGTTGTTCATCAACCATACGATAGGAAGAAGAAGAATAAAAAACATACGTTACATAATCACGCCTGTATCTGTCTGTAACAAAAATCTCCATAAAACTTTGCTCGACCCGGAAATCAAACTCAGGCGCTATAAGATATTTTATGAAAGGGCTTTAACACCAACTGCGGAAAATCTCCAAAACCAAAAAAATAAAATGTTTATGAACAAAAAAAAATTGGAAAAAACCCGGTCAGTAACTATAGGGGAATTACCTTAAATATTAATACTAAATAGATAAAGCACAATAAATAAAAAACGACAAAAATATTAAAGAAAGAAATTAAAATTTATCATTGTAAAATGAAAACAAAGTAATCTATAATCTAAATAATTAGCACAGAAACACAGGTCGATATATTTTTACTTTAATCTTACCGATAAGCAATCAGACTGGGCTATCTTTTGATAAACACAATATTCGCCAACATTCGTTCAACTGACGCAAGATTCCTTGCAGTAACTGCTGTCAGTACATTTTAACACAAGGAAGAGGACAGACGTGTTAATTCGAAATAATAATAAAAGCTCAATTAGCTCAGAAAAAAAAGAGATCAGAAGATAATCAATGGAATTTCCCAGAAAACGGTATCGAAACAAGAAGTCTTTTCGGTGCTATTTCTGAGCAATATTTACTTGTGCTGCTGTAGTGGGGAGGTGTAACCATGAACACTGAAGAATTTGAAAGGATGGACCCAGGCGGGGGAGTGATGAAACGGAAGAGATTTCAAAGTAAGTTATTTTTATAATGTAAAATAAACCGCCTCGTTGGTCTAGTGGTCTTAAGCGAGGCTGCTGAGCATGAGGTCCTGAGTTGGATTCCAGGGTCAGCCAAAGTGTTATTGAGTTTATTTGTTAATGATTTCTCAATAGCAGTACGTAGTTTGGAATTGTGCCCGGTAGATGACAATAGGCTCACAACACGTGACTTAATAACAGCATTGGTAAATGTGGTTATACCTCAGCCTATCCCTCCGAGGAATACAGGCGTGACGGTATGTTATTTACACTATATATTTATATTTTTATATTAATTCATAATATTATGAAGAGGAAAGATTTGTATTTTTGTATGTTTGTAACGAATAAACTCAAAAAACTACTTACCCGAGTAGGGGAAGACCAAAGAAAAGATGGATGGATTTTGTGAATGATGATATGGCTAGAAAATTAGTGACTACCGTGATGACGGCTGACTGATGTGTGGAAGAAAAAGACACGCCTCGCCGACCCCAATTAAATTGTGTTAAAGGCAGGGGGATAATGATGTGTCCGAAAGGGGGGCTCGTGGCTAAGTAACAGCCGCACAAATCGATCGATCGAGATTAAGCTGCGCTTGCCGCGGTCGGTCCGAGGATGAGGAACCATCAATCATACCGAGACCCCTCCGTGCCTCGGAGTGCACGTTAAATCATCGGTCCCGGTCGTCAAATTAAGATCTATGACAGCCGTTACGGGTAGTCATACTTTCAGGCCTTTAACTACCCGTTAAAGCCCTAAAAGTCTCACAACAAATCTTACCACGAGATATGGTGTTACCGGAGGTCAGATAGATAGTCGCTTCATTTAAATACTCGTATTAAACTACATCCGATTATAGTGATAGTGGACCCAATGTAATTGGGAAAAGGCTATCTGGGTAATTTAATGTCATAAAGTAAAACCAAAGAAATCAAAGAAATGGCGCGCAAAACAGGACTGTGAATCTATTGTTTCGCTGTCTGCAAGCTTTATCGGTTTTATCGAATGTTTGTTGTCGAGTGACGTTATCGATATGTTATCTGTATTCACATTATCGAGTAAATATATGCCACTTCGACTACAGGTTGATAATCCAACTTTCCATGAAGAACGCAATATATTATTCAAATACATATAAGTAGTGATAACTTAGGAGTATGACCGTTGGACGGACAAGTCGAAGGTCGCAAATACGAATCCAAGCCACGAATCATTGGCTTTTCGAAGTCATGTCCATATTATAAACTAATTATCACTTACTTAAACGGTGAAGGAAAACATCGTGAGGAAACCAGCACCAAACCTGAGAGATGTTCTCGATTTACACACCGTAAAGCCATGTCAGAGACCTACGGGTGGTTTAAACACAGTGGCGTAGCTAATGCTTACGGGGCCCTGTATCAAAATTTATATTCAGGCCTTTTTATAACATTTTACGGTTTATTGCTTACATAGTACAGACGTTGGGGCCCTTATGGTTCGGGGCCCGTATCATTGATACGGCTGATACGGCGGTAGCTACGCCCCTGTTTAAACACTGACGCTAAGTTGTTCATCAACCATACGATAAGAAGAATTTAGTATTCTTCGTCATCATATATTAATTGACATCAGTTAAATGGAATAACACAAACTATTTGTACCTACCTAATTATCATAGTAAAAAAATACGAAATCTGCTCCACTAACGGCATACATACAGAAAAAAAAAACACTAATTTGTAATAAATTTTTATATTATGGTATATAGGTATTAATCCTTTTTACTAACATTGAATCTAGATTTTTCCCCCAGTAAAGATGGATTTCCCCGTGTAAATAAATATAAAACAAAAGAATTATAGTCGGGGTATTCCCATAAGCATAATGGCTGTGAAACAGCCAAACTATTGTTTACATAATTGCATAAGTAATTAGATAATATCTGGGCTGCTCATGCAAAGTCATGGCATAATTACTTGGGTTTTTTTAGGGTTGTGTATTTCAAATAGAAAAACGAACCTCTATAAGTAATCTTTGCCCGTCTGTCTGTGTTGGTGGTGAGCAGAGGTCGAGATGGCTTAGTGGTCAGAGCGCCTTCAAATCCTGTTCGCGACCGTATTCTTTTTCCATTTAATATAATAACTTTAGAGTTCGCTAAGTATGCGTTAATACTTTTGATCGATTTATCTTGAATTGTTAAGATATATTAACCGGGAGGCGCAGGACCGAATCCTTAAAAATGCAATGTCCGCCACCGAGTTTGACTCTAACAGCTTCTGATGATGTCCCGTGGGGGGGCGAAACACGTGTAGAGTAGTTGGTGGTAGTCGCATTTTCACCGCTTGCGTATGTGCATATATTTGCGGGCGGGCGGTGCACAGGTATTTGCATGATTACCCTCAATATTGTGGAAGTAGCTAGATAGTGTTTTTATTTGCATCCAATGAATGGACTTCCGCAAAGTAAGGCCTGAATCTATTAAAATTTCAATTGAAATATATTTTTTATTTCTTTTTACAGCCTTAACATTGGACGCGAGGGTGTACCAAAAGGCATCAAATCTGCTGCCTCCCCTCGACCCACCCCAACCTCCTCCGATGCCATTGGAGCCTGTGGTGGTCGCCGTGCCTCAAAATCATTTTATAAGCAGGAAATGCAAACGTTGTGTTCCTCGGTACAGGTGTGGTGTATCGAGAAACACAACGTTTGCATTTCCGAAGAAGATCGGGCGTTATTCGAAAAAGTAGTTGATTCATATCAGAACAGCTCTTCAGGCTTAAAAAGAACCATGGAGTACTAAACAAATGGAGTGTCCATCATCGTTATTTTTGACAAAATTTATGTATTTCGTAGAAAAGTATGTTACACCCGCCATCGATCTTGATGGTGGAATGGCCCAATGGTAGAAAACTAGACCACCACTTGTTTTCTAAGGGTTTTCTTTAATCCATGTCTCATGATTCTCTAACTACGTCCACTTCATGTTCCTAGTAGTCCGTGTTACATTTTAATATAGTCTGTCCAAAAAAAATCTATAACATTAATCAGCAACATAATTAACACTTTTATTATACAAAATGTTTTTTTATTGTTTTCAAGCAATTTATTGTAGCCATAGCAACAAAGATATATTCTTAGATTATGTTTTGTTTTCATATATATAATTTGGGTCTAAGGTTTTTTTTTCTGTCACATAATTTTTTTATTAAACGAAATTGAATTCAGAAATTGTTTGAATACTTTGATAAACCTCTATGCAAATAAATATGGATACATTTCAGGTCTATATAACGATGGAGACGGAGAACATGTTAAGCCATCGGTCCCGGTTGTCAAATTAAGATCTATGACAGCCATTATGGGTAGTTTGAAAGTCTGACAATCATACCACATTAAGATGTAATGTAATTATAGATATGTACTTTTACGGGTTTTGTTTGTGTGTGATCTTCTCCATGTGTGTGCTTTTTTGTGTGTCTAATAAATTGTTTTCTTCCTTTCTTTCTATATCGTATTACCCAGTTACTGGGTTGTGGAGGTCAGTTAAGCAGTCACTCCATGTAAAATACTGGTATTAAGCTGCATCCAGCTGGCCTGAAAGCCGACCCCAATGTTATTGGGAAAATGCTAGGCAGATGATGATGGAGACGGTTCAAATTCCTTCGATTAGATCTCCCACCCCATCGTGGATCCTGTTAAGGTTGTGGATAATACAGTAATGATACAGGTATCCCAGAAAATTCTATTGAAAGAACGCCATATGGTTTTAGTCAGTCTTCTTCTTCCTAAACTGCCTCGTTGGTCTAGTGGTCCCAAGCGCGACTGCTGAGCAGGAGGTCTCGGGTTCGATTCCTGGGTCGGGCAAAGTGTTATTGAGTTTTTCTGTTAGGAAATTCCCAGTAGCAGCCCGGAGTTTGGAATTGTGCCCGGTTCATGGCAATAGGCTCACCACCTATTCCATGGGACTTAATAACAGCATTGGTGAAATGTGGGTGTACAATTGTGTACACCTCTGCCTACCCCTTCGGGGAATGCAGGCGTGATGCTATGTGATGTTGTTATGTTCTTCTTCTTATCGTGTGGTTGATGAACAACCTAGAGCATTAAAATGCATTCTGTTTGTAGGATTTGCAAGATGGTTTTAATTATTTTATATTTATCTCGATGTGAAATTCACTTGCACCTTTTTTCAGTCCGATACGGACTGAAAAAAGGTTAATAATTATCTTGGACTCTGAGAGAACCGTCCGGTCACTTGATGCTACTGATGCCACTGCGCATTGCAAAATTCCTTGAATTGATTGCTAACGACGCCGCGTCATGTGATACAGGGCGGATGCGATGTTATACCTAATACAAATCTTGCTAGCAAAATACACAATAGAGCACTATTTTTAATCCACACTTTTTACACCGTATAATAAAAATATTTATATAACTAATATTCTTTAACATTATTCATTATTCAAGATAAATCTTTGAAAAGCATTAACGCATGCTTAGCGAACTCTAAAGTTATTATATTAAATGGAAAAAGAATACGGTCGCGAACAGGATTCGAACCTGCGCCTCCCGGATGAATACTCCAGGCGCTCTAACCACTAAGCCATCGCGACCAGTATTCGGTCACCAGTATAGGGACTGAATTGATTGCAATGACGTCGCCATAAGTCGTGTTAAAATATGGAAGAAGAATTCGCGGTGGTGAGCAGAGGTCGAGATGGCTTAGACTTAGACTCCAGAAACCGGGCATTTAGTGGTTAGAGCGCCTGGAGTATTCATCCGGGAGGCGCAGATTCGAATCCTGTTCGCGACCGTATTCTTTTTCCGTTTAATATAATAACTTTATTGTTCATTATATTTATATATGGGAACATGGTTGACGCCGACCGAATGACGCCGGCACGTCACTTGCGGTATCATAGAATATCAGTGTTGTGATTTCTTATATCGCAGCGTATGCTGACCTCATGTCCGAATTTTGGCACTGGTGGGACACAAACTTTTCCTTATTTTTATACTTTTGTTTTCTTTTTAACAGTATTAATAAATACAGTTGATTGCTGCTCACTATCATTATTCTGTGGCCCACAGACTATTAATATTTGTATCTTAAAGTGGCCTATTTCTTTTGCGGTTTTGCCAGTCAGTAAAATCGCAGCCGTAGTTTGTTTTATTTCTTCTTTAAGTTGTTTTACTTGTTTTATTATTTTTTATTTCTTATATATTTTTTTCTCTTGTGTTCTAAATTTAATGTGTTTTTTTTTCTTGTTTCTGGTGACATAGTTTAAACCACCGGTAGGTCTCTGACACGGCTTTAGAGAAAATACCATTGAGAAAATCTCTCAGTTCAGCTGGTTTCCTCACAATGTTTTCCTTCAGGGTTTTAAGCAAGTGATAATTATGTATAACTAACAGGAAATAACGCGCAATAAATACCTTTGAATTGCTTGACCTTTTGACCTGGTTGCTGATACTGATCGTGGTCACAAACACGTCAAAAACGACAAGCGAAACGTCAAGCGATTCAAAGGTATTTATTTATTGCGCATTAATTCCTGTTAGTTATACATATATTAATGTCATGCAACGCGATGGTTAAAAAGTTAGTAAGTGATGTGTGCCCTAATGATCCATAATACTCCTCCCGACCGTATTTCGGTCACAGCGGCCTATATCCATGGAGATTAGCCAAGTACGCAGGAGATATTATAGTGCACAAGTGTATGCATAAACCCAGGTGCACTCCCTCTTCCTTCACTCTCATAATCCGATGGGACGGCAATCCGATACAACTGGAGAGAGATCAGGCGCAGGGCCGATGGCTTTACGTGCTCTCCGAAGCACGGGGGTGTCAAACCACACCAAATTCCTAACTCCGAGCTGGTACTAAGAATTTCCTAATAGAAAAACCCAATAATACTTTGCCTTACCTGGGAATCGAACCCAGGACCTCACGCTCAGCAGCCGCGCTTGCGACTGCTAGACCAACGAGGCAGTCAGTGTGTGCCCTAATATTTGTAACCCTTCAGTTAGTGTTATTGAGTTTTTCTGTTAGAAAATTCTCGGTAGCAGCCGGAGTTTGGAATTGTGCCCGGTAGATGACAATAGGCTCACCACCTATTACATGGGACTTAACAGCATTGGTGAAATGTGGGTGTACGAATGTGTACATCTCTGCTTACCCCTTCGGAGAATACAGGCGTGATGCTATGTTCAGTTATACATATTTTAGGAAAAAATACGGTCTTAAGAAAAAATACAGTGTCAGTCGCTGTACAGGGACTGAATAGGTAGCGATGACGTCAACATAATATGTTTAAAAATACTATCTTATTGGTCTAGTGGTCCCAAGCACGACTGCTGAGCGTGAGTTCTCGGGTTCAATTCCCGGGTTGGGCAAAGTATTATTGTGTTTTTCTTTTAGAACATTTTCAGTAGCAGCCCAGAGTTTCCGATTGTGTCCGTAGATGGCAATAGGCTTAATAACAGAATTGGTGAAATGTGGGTGTAAAATTGTATACACCTCTGCCTACCCCTTTGGAGAGTACAGGCGTGTGCTATGTTATGATATAATGCTATGTTATGTAAAATGTGGAAGAAGAATTTTGTATCTGTGATTAATGTTTATGCCTTCTCTGTATGAGAAGAGGCCCTTCTCCTGCAGTGGGACAGTTAGGGGTTGGTTCATCATCTTCTCCCTGCCTTTATCCCAATTTATTTGGGGTCGGCGCAACATGTATTCTTCTTCCATACGTACTCTCTACTTGTAAATGCTGCTAAAGTTTTGGCTGTTTTATGACCGGCACGACTGACGTCAACCCTCATTGCGAATGCTGTTGTTGATGGTAACAACCGCCACCGATACGTTCTCCTTCTATCTAGCTATATCACACCAAATGTTATCCATGCGCCAGGTTCTGATGTTATCCTAATATCACACTCCACTTACCGAGCCATGGCTATGGGCTGGTAATGTTATGTTAATTCAGCAAAGTGAGCAGAGGTCTGTATAGTAGTTAGCAGGACACCTGTTAATATCTATTTATCCGAGAGACGCAGGTTAAAATTCTGATAACCGTATTCTTCTTTTCACTTAAATTTAAAGATATTATATTTAATGGAAAAATAATACGGTCGTGAGCAGGATTCGTACCTGCGCCTCCCAGATAAATACTCCAGGCATTCTGACCACTAAGCCATCTCGACCTCAAACTACATAAATTTAACCCTGTTTTCCACTTTTAACTTATAAAATAAGTAGCTATTTAAAACCAAGATAATTTGATCTCCAAGATACACATGAAAAATTTGCGATAATAATACTTGCTGCCTCATTGGCCTAGTGGTCACAAGCGCGGCTGCTGAGCGTGAGGTCTTGAGTTCGATTCCCGAACTGGGTATTGTTATTTGATTTTTCGGTTATAAAATTCTCGATAGCAGCCCGGAGTCTGAAATTGTGCCCGGAACCTCACCACCTATTACATAGATAAGACTTATTTTGATCAAAAATGGATCAACGTTTGACCAACTCGCCTGATGGTAAGCGACGGTGTGGCCGAGGATGGAGCACGTAGATCCAGAATAAACCTATTCACTCTTAAGTAGAGTGGATAGATTTTGGGAGGACGATAGTTGGGGAGTTGATACAAATGCCCAGACTCGTCTCCCACAACGGTTGGACCGGACTGCATCCCGAAACATGACTAGGTCGCTTCACAGCATGGCTTCGTCCAGTGAATGGTAATCATCCGCGGCGGAAGCCTCCCACCAGAGTTGTATTACCTGTTTTGCACCACCCAGGAGCCACGTGTAGGGATTCCATTTTAAGGGTGCACTCCTACGGACGCGGACAACTCAGCCCCCTAAAATTAACTAAACTAAATAATTAATTAAGCCTAACTAAAATTAATTAACCCTAAACTTAATAACAGCATTGGCGAAATTAGTGCACAACTGTGTACACCTCTGCCTACCCCCTCGAGAGCTACAGTCGTGATATATGCATGTCATAACAAGATAAATCTTTGAAAAGCATTAACGCATGCTTAGTGAACTCGTGTCGAGATGGCTTAGTGGTCAGAGCGCCTGGAGTATTTATCTGGGAGGCGCAGTTTCGAATCCTGTTCGCGACCGTGTTCTTTTTCCATTTAATATAATAACTTTAGTACATGTCATTAGCTTAGACTCAGCTTCCGCTGCCCTACTTCAACAAGGTGATGACCTAATTTATAATTACTCACCCTTACAAGGTCTCCTTAGCGCACTTTAATAGTTTAATGACGAGACCTTCGAGTGTCGTCAGTATATGTTCCTAACTGGCGTTATTCGTCCAGTCATCCAAGGTTAGCCAAGGTAACACGTAATTCAATATAGGTTCCATAACATAACAGCCAGCACCCAACATAACATGTAAAGACAGCGCGGTTGGCGCAGTGGTTGAGAGATCGACTGCTGCGCTGCGTGTCGCAGGTTCGATTCCTGCACGGAGCAAATATTTGTACGATCTATAGATAATTGCTCCGGGTCTGGGTGTGTGCTTGTGAGATTATATGTCTGTAAACGCACCCACGATACAGGAAGAAATTCCTAGTGTGGGGCAACGTTAAAAAAATAAAAAATAAAACTTTAAACGCTTTATCGCATCCGAAGCGAATTCAATAATTTTTTGTGGAAAGAAAATTCGGTTGTGGGTAGAAATCGTACATGCGCCTCCCAAATGCATCCTGTATACGATAGAAAACGAACCAAAAGCCCTCATGACTCATGGCTCTGATGACTCACTGACGTTACGAAGCATTAGCCTAGTGGTATGACCGTTGGTCAGGCAAGTCAAAGCTCACAGGTTCCAAGCCAAGGCACACAATCCAAGTTTTTTTTATGGGTCAGGGGTAACCGAGCTGACGGATCGCCTGAAGGTAAGCGATTACCGCCGCCCATGGACACCCGCTGCCGGCCCGTTGCCGGCCTTTTAAAGGGTTTTGGCTTGGTATCACTCCGGTCGAGCCGGCCCATTCGTACCGAAGCATGGCTCGCCCACGGCCCCAAAAAGTAAGTGCTCCTGAGTAACTAAGTCATCGCCTACTACGAATACTCCAGTCGTTTTTTTTTTAATCTTTAATTATTTACAGGACTTTTCTCCAAAGGTTAAGTATGTATTTTTACAAAACTCACTTAACCACAATATTTTGTAACTAATTACAAAATTAACACACCTTACCCCCGCGTCTGTGGTAGACCTGCTTTTCGTGAAACCGAACTGTCGACTATGCAATATCCCGTTTATGTTGAAATGTGACATCATCTGATCAAGCATGACCATTTCAAATACTTTACTTAAAACTGGAAGAATAGAAATAGGTCTGTAATTAGATGGGTTAAGCTTGCATCCCGATTTGAAAATTGGTATGATTTTACTGTGCTTCATCAAATCAGGGAATGTACCGGAATCTATACATTGATTAAATATGCCTGTAAGCACAGGAGCAATGGTTTCAATGATGACTCCTAAGACTCTAACAGAAATACCCCATAAGTCTTCAGTGTTTTTTATAATAAGACTTTTAAAGGCTGTTTTTATAGAACTTGAAGAAATATGTCTGAACTCAAACACTGGTATATCTTTACAAAAATACTGTTTAAGGATGGATTCTGCTAATGTTGATAAAGAGGCAAGGCATTTGGTAACCTCTATTGGAATATTGGTAAAGATTTTTTCCAAGGTATGAGCCAGTTCGAGCTTGTCTGTAACAGTGTTATCGACAATTTTTAAAGATAGTTCATTATCCCTTTGTTTTGTGTTTCCGGTTACATTGTTTATTACCTGCCACACAGCTTTAATCTTATTTTGATATATATACCTATTTTGTTACTGATTAGTTTAGATTTGGCTTGAATACAAACTTTCTTAAATATTTTTGAATAATTTCTTACGTAACTATGAAAAGCTTGATCAGAAGTCAACAATTTTTCGTAATACAAGTGGTATAGAAAATCTCTACTTTTCCTAATACCTGGAGTGGCCCATTCACTAAATTTAGATTTGTTACTAATTTTCATGTTCTTAATTGGGCATATTTTATTAAATTCTCGGCACACTACTGAAAGTAAGGTACAGTCATTTATGTTGGGATCTCTTGGACTGAAGCTGGCTGATGAAATACTGGTGTTAAATTTTTGTAAGTTATTTTTGGTGAGCGCTCTTAATTCAATAGTTTTATAATATGGTGTCTTTTTCTTTATATCAAAGGACACTAGTTGACCTGTATGGTCAGATCTGACGTCATGAGATGCAGCTCTGCGGGTCATCATTTTTACAATTTTGAGTCAAGAGGGATCTGTAATTTAACAAAGTAAAACTAAGTATATGAAAAGAAAATAGGTGTGTTGAGAGTGGATAGTTATGTGAGAAAACAGAGAATTATAGTTATAGAAAATGTATGATAGAAAATTAGAAGATGTATGACAGACAGCTAAATGATTTTTTTTACCCTAAGGCCTCTGATAAAAGATAGTTACTTACAACTATTAAATGTGGGATATCAAACTACATAGATTAATGGCAATAATTGTGGTATGAACTGTTTTGAACTCAATTATATAAAATTAATTAGCTACCTACAAATAAATAAATTTAGGTACTTATTACAGTATTTTATATATTTATTATTTGTTTAGTAGGACAGTCTTATACGTAGTATGTGAAGTAATTAATGTTGTGTTTATCATGTCTGGCGTCCGAGCACGGATTTTTCGACAAACTTGTCGACTCGATAAAAGTTTTTATGTATTGAATTTTATCGTTTTATCAACACTTTATGTCAGATTTGACGTTTAAAATCGACAAACGTGTCGAAAAAAAGAACCATGCTTGTACCGCTGGGCCGTATGATCTTGTCGTCGATTTTGCTTCCACAAGTTGTCAAGCAAAAGGAGACATAAACCGTGCCAGTATGTAAGTGGCGTAGCTCATAATTATATGAGCAGTGTTTAGGGGTGTTGTAAAGTGTTTAAATATCACTAAAAATAATAAAATAAAACAAAATACTCCCCGGGTTTAGATATTTCAAATCCGTAAACGATCCGTTGACAGCTGGTACCTTATACTTGGCCTTAAGTACAATGCGACCAAGAGCGAGCTACTGGTTTTCAAAGCGGGTAACAAATGTTACGATACTATCCCACCAGTCACCTTGGGGGGCGCTCAGCTGTCCAGGGTCACGAAGTTCAAGTACCTGGGGCATTGGGTCACCGATAGTCTGTCTGACGATGTGGACGTGGAGAGAGAACGCAGAGCATTGGCAGTTCGATGTAACATGCTGGCTCGTAGGTTTGCACGTTGGACACGAATAGCATCCCTGATGCGGCGAGTGCGCGACAGCTGCAACAGCTTGGTGGCTATAGTAGCCGACAGGATGGATAGTCCAATGATGTGGCAATGGATGACCAGTCATCGTGCGTCATTCAAATATTTAAAATAAGTTGTTTTAGTGTATTTTTTGTGTGTATGTGTATGTATGTTTTGTGTATATAAAATTGTAATGTGTGTTTTGTTTTATGGACTTATGGTCTGAAATAAATTTTATTATTATATTATATTATTATATATTATATTATACCATATACATATTTTATAAAATAATTTAATCTACGAAGTCGTTTTTTCACGACTAGCTGTCAGTGCTGCCAGCCCAAAAAAAAAGTCATCAGGGCCATGACCTTTTGTTTCAACTTTTTTTATCTTTATTTGTTTTTGGGATTTTTATCTATGTGGATACGCCAACCCCATCATGCCTTATACAATGAACAAAATGTATTAGATCTAATAAGTATAAACGGGAAGTCTTAACAAATGTAGTATATCTACTAATTGCCATAATCTTTATGCGACTGTCTCGTTGGTCTAGTGGTCCCAAGCGCGACCGCTGACCATGAGGGCTCAGGTTCGATTCCCGGGTCGGGCAAAGTGTTACTGAGTTTTTCTGCCAGGAAATTCTCAGTAGCAGCCCGAAGGTTGGAATTGTGCCCGGTTGATGGCGATAGGCTCACCAACAATTACATGGGACTTAATAACAACATTGGTGAAATGTGGGTGTACAACTGTGTACACATCTGCCTACACCTTCGGGGAATACAGGCGTGATGCTATGTATAAAATATGGTCACCTCAAAGACTAAGTCGGAGCTTTTTGTGAAGTGGTATCATGGTAAACAGTAATGCTGATAAAATATATAAAATTTACTGATGTATAAATATGAACATATTCCTTCGTAATAGAGCTATAAAAGATGTAACAATGTATGGGTCTTAAAATAAACCAACAAAATTGAACTAAGTTCTAAGTTACAATATTAAATGGAAAAAGAATACGGTCGCGAACAGGATTCAAACCTGCGCCGCCCGGATAAATACTCCAGGCGCTCTGACCACTAAGCCATGCTACCTCTGCTCACCACCGCGAAATTCTTCATCCATATTTTTAACACGTCTTTTTGGCGACGTCATTGCTATCTATTCAGTACTTATACAGGTGACCGAACCGACACGACTAACTTTGCAGTTAATACAATGTCGTAAAGAATGCAATTACCTTAATAATTCAAGATAAATCTTTGAAAAGCATTAACGCATGCTTAGAGAACTCTAAAGTTACAATATTAAATGGAAAAATTAAGTTCGAATCCTGTTCGCGACCGTATTCTTTTTTCCATTTAATATTGTAAGTTTAGAGTTCGCTAAGCATGCGTTAATGCTTTTTCAAAGATTTATCTTAAGTTCTAAGTTATAGGAAGATTTACGTTATATTGAAAGACGTGTAGCGACATCTATCTCGCTACATGGATACTACGCACATAACACGCTAAATCGCGCAAGCAAAGTTTGACGTCAAATCCGTATATAAACAACCTCCTGACTTTAATATGGGCCATGGCCCGCCAGGCAATATCACCCGCCTGGTCGGAAGATCCTCCCTTTTCAATGGAGGAATACCACACCTCGTTTTTTTTTTCTGGAATAGGCGGCAACCGAGCAGACTGCTCGCCTGATGGTAAGCGTTAACCGCCGCCCCAGAGGAGGCGCAAGTGCGTTGCCGGCCTTTTAAAGGTTTTGGGCCTCCGGTACCCTCACTGTCTCGGCGAAACACAACGCAAGCGTTGTTTCACGCCGGTTTTCTGTGAGGCCGTGGTATCAATCCGGTCGAGCCGGCCCATTCGTGCCAAAGCATGGCTCTCCCACGGTTACAACAGGACACGGTTCCTTCATAGACGTTTTAAAGAGCTTACACTATTTATTACACATGAGTCCGATATACCATAACGTATCTAAAAACGATTAAACACATAATATAACATAATGTATCGATATGCCACACACAAAAACCTGTTTTTACAATAATGCTCAAATCATATAAGCCGTTGGTTCTCTAATTAGCAGACACAATTGATTTTTTTTGTTATCATTACTACGTATTATAAAACAAAGTCCTCCGCCGCGTCTATCTGTCTGTCTGTTCGCGATAAACACAAGAACGACTGCACGTTTTTCATGCTGTTTTCACCAATGGATAGAGTGGTTGTCGAGGAAGGTTTTAGTATATAATTTGTCCAGTTTTTTATACATTGGCTAAAATATAATGATATTTGTTGGAGGTGTCGGAAAAAAATAACCCGTCTGGGAGCTTTCAAAGAAAACGCTGACTTAATCCTTTGAGATATAACAAAATGATGTATGGTGGAATTGTGTATCTTATATAGATCTACAGAAAATTCCGCGTTGGCATATTGTTATCTCTTAAGGATAACATACTATATCCATTTTAATACTTAAAAAGATGGGCAATTATGCAGCGGTAATTGGAAAGCGGGAACGGGATCAAAATTTCATGATTACTTTTGGTCGCGATAACCAACATCCACGCGGGCGAAGCCGCGCGCATCAGCTAGTGAAGTACAATCTTGTACTTGGCTGAGTTTAAGGGTATAACTAACATCCCATATCTATAACCGTTTTTGTAGCTAACGTTACTTCTCAGATTCAGATAGTCGTCGCTTCTACGTTCAACTGGTGACGCTACCGGATATGAAAATGAGACGAAGCGAATATATCGTGCAGTGAACGATTTAGTCCAACGTTGACAGCTATAACTGCAATTACGGTAAGAAAATCGTGCTCCACATCGATATCTAAAAACAGGTTTAACAGAAAAAACCAATAACGCCCATGTCTACTATATATCGCAAAAGATGACGATCACAAATGATGGTCATAACCCATTGAAATCTCTTCAGTAACAATTTAATTGACAACAATTAATGACTGACCACAGCCAACCAATTTCTCTGTGACACACAATCACCCATCTCTTTCACTATAGCGTACATTTTAATTAGTTGTCTCGCTTCTGCGAATTTATCTTACAGAAAAAAAGACGTCACTGACCTCAATACCCGCTTGGACAGTTTCACAAAGTACTAGAAGTGATTAGTGGTATTGTATGTTAGACTTTACTCCTTTGGTTATAAAGATGAGTTTTAATTGGCAATTAATATTATTCTTCTATCGGAGTGAACGCAGCTATCAGTTCGCCAAACGTTCAGTCGTTCTTCGAACACTGTTTTGAATACAGTTTATTGTTTTAAAGTTTTAAATATCGAATGTTTTATTATTTGAACTTGTGTTTTACATCTGTGTGGTTCTGTTTTTGAATTTGGATTTTATTGCCGTTATTTCTTTTGTAAGTTTTTTTTCATTTTGTTTTGCTTATAATTTATTTTTAAACTTTGCGGGAGGGGTTATTGACGTGATTTTTTTCTTTTCATTTTTTTCCTAGATTATTGTTATAATTTATTTTATATGACAAGACATTACAGTGGTGTTATTTAATACCCTTTTACATTGTTTTCAAGTACTTATTCAACAAGTATTACTTTTTGAAGCAAACTTACTTATACCTTGGTGTTACCAACAAAAACTTATTATAATTACATAAAATACAATTCAAACAAACCTCTTGATAGACTGAATTGTTCTACGTATCTAAACTACTATATTTACTGTAATTTTGAGGCTAATTTTGGGATCAAAACTAACAGCTGTTTTGACCATATGCACTATAATGGGAGAATAATACTTGTCTATGGCCTGATTTAATTGGGCTTATTGTAGGTTTTTGGTATGGATAGGACTGTGGGGTTACTCTTGAAATTAATACCAATTCCAATATTAAATAGACGCCTTAAAACAATGCCTAATATTAAAATAAATTTACCTGTATTATAGTTGCCCTAATTTTAAAGCATGTTGCATTAATAAACACCCGATCCTTAAAAAAAATATAGACATTTTGGCATTTAAAAGTACGACCTGTCATATTTCCAATGTCAATCGAGCGGAATTATTTTCAAGAGTAAGCCGGCTGGCATGGTAATTTTTTGACCAAAAGTTCTTAAATTAAAATAATTATTAAAAAAAAAACAATATTTTGTGGTGTATGCGTGAATAGTTAGTCATATATAACTAATATGATAGGTTTTTTATGTAAGTAACAACGGAGGAAAGTTAACTAAAATCGGCCATTGTGTTTAACGGTAAAAGTAAGTCAAACGTGTATGAGTCATGTCAGAATTTACTTACAACGGATTAAAATAGACGAATCAAGTCAAATAATTGTGAGTTTAGTCACAATTTCATTCAATCCCTTTTTAACAATCAATCTGCTACCAGTGTAACTGGATGTGGCATAAATTAAACGTATTTTACATGGAGCGACTGCCTATCTGACCTCTACAACCCAGTTACTGGGTAACACGATATCTCGTGGTAAGACTGGTGGTCAGACTATCATGCTTCTGACTACCCGTGACGGCTATCACAGATCTTTGTTTGCCGACCAAGAGCTACGGTTTAACGTGCTCTCCGAGGTACGGAATGGTTTCGACATGAAAACGATGGTCACCCATCCTCAAAATAACCGCGGCAAGTGCAGCTTAACCTGGTTCGATTTAGCCACGAGCCCCTCAGCTTTTGAACAAGTACCGAACATATAAACTAGGTCAAGACGTTTACTATCAATAATAATATCAGGGATGCATACAATAATGTGCTTGTATCTAATTTGTATTGTATGATGATGATGTATATTGGACAGAATAAAGTCTTCCGGTGAACCTATACTTTGAGGAGAATACACACATAATATAAGGTCCTAATATAGTAGGTAAATTCCTTTGAAAGGGGTATTATATAAGTCAAATACATTCACTTAAGCTAAAAATTAACAAATTATTTGTAATTAACATAGTACTAGCAAGACGAAAACTGCTCCTTGAACGGTGAACATTAAGAAAAAAATGTGTTTGTACAAATTTGAATTATGACTTAAATGACTCCTTATCACTTATACATTGACCCCTTATAAGGAAATTACCTAATAAATTAGGACCTTATGGAGTCGCCAGAGCTGTAGACAGTTAAACGCCTACATTTTACAAATAGTTTTTATATGTTTCAAGCTGTGAGCCTTTAGCCATCTACCGGGCATAGCTCCAAACTGGTACTGATGACTGATACTCAGAATTTCCTAACAGAATAACTCATTACCAAATACAGATAAATCTTTGAAAAGCATTAACGCATGCTTAGCGAGCTCTCAAGTTACAAATTTAAATGGAAAAAAATATACAGTCGTGAGTAGGGTTCGAAACTGCGCCTCCCGGATAAATACTCCAGGCGCTCTGACCACTAAGCCATCTCGACCTCTGCTCACCACCGCGAATTCTGCATCCATATTTTAACACGTCTTTTGGCGACGTCATTACTATCTATTCTGACCCTGTACAGAACAACTCATTACCACTTTGCTCGACCCGGAAATCGATCCCGGGACCTCATGTTCAGGAGTCCAGGAGAATGTATGACAGCCGTTACGGGTAACATTTATATTTAAAATGTTACCCGTAACGGCTGTCATACATCTTAATTTTACAACTTGGCTTAACGTACTCTCCGAGACGCGGAAGTGTCTCGGTATGAAATTATGGTCACCCATCCACAGATCGACCTCAACAAGCTCAGCTTAACCTCGATCGATCGATCTGTGCGGCTGTTACTTACATAACATAGCATCACGCCTGTATTCCCTGAAGGAGTAGGCAGAGGTGTACACAGTTGTACACCCACATTTCACCAATGCCGTTATTTAGCCACAAGCTATCTCTATTATTTACATTGACACGTGGATTTAAAAATGCGTAGAAGGCGACAAAAACATTCTTTTTTTAATAATATTTACATCTTTAGTGTAAGATAAAATTCTTGTCAGATGAAAATAAAAATACAGTCAAGTTTGAGATGGATTTGCGTGCAGAGGTTTCATATAGAAAAATTTATTTAATAGAAAAAGTAAATACCACGATGGTGGGGTGACCTTAAACTGGATTTTTGCTTGCTCCTACGACAAAAAGGGCATACAGGTAAATAAATTTTACATCTAGTCCAACAGGATTATTTTGGCCGACCGTGATGAAAAAATTAATAAAAAAATTGTCGATAAATATTGATGAAAGGACAGAAAACTTTCAAATCACATGAGCAAAATTCATATTTTGCATATGGTAATACCAGACTGTCTAATTCGATAATTTTTACTGTAGGAGGTAGGAGTTATTATTTATGTTTACAGCACTATACGAATGTACGTAACTATATGAAATCACGCCTGTATTCCCTGAAGGGGTAGTTAGAGGTACGCCTCATACAGAGAAATGCACAATTTCCTTATTACTTAAACATCCTCGTTGGTCTAGTGGTCCCAAGCGCGACTGCCGAGCATGAGTTCATGGATTGAATTCCCAGGTGGGGTAAAATCTAGAGATGGGTAGTTCGCGAACGATTGAAGGAAATGGACTACTTCATTTCGCAAAATAAATATATCTCTCATTCAGTAGTCATTCGAATGTGTCTTTACTTCATTTAGTTCAGTTGTAGTTCAGTCTTTCTTTACGCTCGCGATACGTCAACTGTTCAGAGCTCGGCGGCCGGCGCACTTCCAGATACACATTCGTGTCATGTCGTGGCTCGTCCAGCTTAATACACACAATGACGACCTACCAAACTTAGTCGAAACTAGGTACCAGATCTGCACTTTTTGTAAGTGAAGTGCATATTTTGTCGTAACTAAATCACTATATGCGAGCTTGATATCTCATCTCATGGACTCGTTCTGATCTGCTGAACTAAATGAAGTACTGAACTAAATGACTGGACTACTTCGTTGAGCGAAAAGATATACTTCATTCATTTCTTTTCACTGACACGTTTTGCGCATGTCTAGTAAAATCTTATTAAGTTTTTTTTTTTATTAGCAAGTTTCTAGCATCAGCCCGTAGTTTGGAATTGTGCCTGGTAGACGTCAATAGGCTTACCAATTAATACATGGGAGTAAATAATAACACTGGTAAAATGTATCTGTACTCTTGTGTATACCTCTGCCTACCCCTTCGCGGAAAACAGACGTGATTATGTTTTGTTTGCAACACATACAGCGTAGAGAATCCTACAAACATTTGAAATATCGTGACAGCATCTTGATAATGATGATATAAATTCGCTATGAAGTAAAATAAACTACAAATACATTATATTGATCATTGCTATCTTTGTAAGAGACAGTTCAGATATAGATTTGTGAGTGCCTACTTATATATTTAGGTTATAGATAATTTTATCAAGTCTCAATGTTATAGGACTACAAATTGCAAACAAAATATTGGAGCAAAATCACGTTAGATTTTTCCTGCATATCTAGAATATTCTTCTATATAATTACGTATATATTGAGAAATCTAACACGAAAAGAGTTGGAGAGTTGGAAAGTTTCATATTGCGTATGGCACATACGGCATATCTCTTTCAAAGGCACCTTTTCTCGCTTTTATACTGACCACCGAATTTTAAGTCACAGTGGGTGTGCACTCCTTCTCTTTGACAGAGGTAGGCAACGCATCTGAGATACATTTGGTGTTGCAGATGTCCATAGGCGGCGGTGATCACTTACCATCAGGTCAGCCGCCAGCTTGTTTGCCACTCCATAACATTAAAAAAAAACTCCTAATTGGGGGCTGTGTTGCCCGCGTCCGCAGGAGTGCACCTTCAAAATGGAATCCCTACACGTGGTTCCTGGTGCAAAACAGGCAACACAACTCTGGTGGGAGGCTTCGGCCGCGGCTGGTTACAACCCAGCGGACGAAGCCTTGCCGTGAAGCGACTTAATCGTGTTTTGGGATGTATTCCGGTGCAACCGTTGTGGGAGTCTGGTCTGGGCAGTTGCATCAATATTACTATATATTCTAGCTTCCAAAATTTGAGTTTGGGTTGGCTCCGAAACATACTTGTGTTATTCTTTATTGTACACAGATCAAGTAACATACATAGATCAATTTAAAATAAAAACGTACAAAGGCGAGCTTAACTCAGAATGAGTTTTCTTCCAGCAAACCTACTGGGCGAAAGAGAGATTATGAAGACAGAGTGGGAATATCAGTGTACAATTTTGTAAAGAAATTATTTTTAACATTGTTAAACAATTTTCTTAATAAAATAGGATTACTTATATACAAAATAATAATATAATATATATAATACATACATATATAAATATCAATCATGACGACAGAAAATATTCCTTAACTCTTCTTTTAAAGATAAATGGAGAAGGGCTGGCGCGAATAGAGTGAGGAAGAGAGTTCCATAAACGCACAGCACGAATTGTAAGGGAGCCATCGTAACGGCTTGAGCTGTGACGAGGAGTTCGAAGTAAAAGCGAAGAAACTAAGCGACAGGGTTGACCTCTCGGAATAAGGTAGTCAAAGCGTTCACGAAGGTAAACCGGAGAATCAGGATTATGACATATAGAAAATAAAAAGGAAAGAATATGAGAGTCTCGGCGCCGCCGAATAGGTAGCCACTTCAGCCTGGCTCGGAATTCCGATACATGATCGTACTTCCGAAGACCAAATATGAAGCGGATACATAAATTCTGCAAGCGCTCCAGTTTATTTAAGTTTTCCTCCGTCGCATCAAGGAAACAGATATCTGCATAATCCAAGAGAGGAAGTAGAAGTGATTGGGCAAGAGTACTAGTCTATTATACTTATGATGAAGAAGACTAAGCGGAACTAAAATAAATAATAATTAGTGACGTAATACAAAGAAAGAAGAAAGAAAGAAAGAAAAAGTTTTTATTTCCACGCGCCATCGGACGCACACACTTATATCTATACAATTTTATATATAATTAAACACTTTAAAAACCTTTGTTATACCTAAAACCTAATTAATTTAATAACAACAAAAGACATTTTATTATTATGTATACCCATAATTTTGTTAGTTTATTAAAGTAAATTAGAAATTAATTAGTCTATGGTTCCTACATTAACATAACCTAACATTCTTGAATCTCTATGTAGTCTGTGATCCTAACCTAAGAGTTCACAGATGTCACACTGCAAAAAAAATAATTATATTTGTTGTTATTTTTGTTGCCATCTTTGACTTTTGTGATAAAACTGTTTATAGATTTCTTTTTTATTTAACATGGAGCTGGCTGTTGTGCGTCCTATGTGCGTAAAAACGAAGGTATTTGCTCAGCATAATGCTGCGGCTTCGGACGGACCTAATGCCAAACAGGGCTGATTTTCAGCAAAAACCTGTATTTTCAGCAAAAACCTGTATTTTCAGCAAAAACCTGTATTTTCAACAAAAACCTACAACTATAGACCAATATGAGAAAATATTGACCATGAATCATATGGCGAATGATTATAATATCGGGTTGTCCGAGTACCTCTCGCTACGTCATCAAATGGTTTAAACTTTCTCTTTGCTGTAGGCGCCATGACTATTGATGATGGCATTTGCGAATTGTATCCGTGTGATGAAATACAAAGAAATATCTGTAAAACAAACATAACATAGCATCACGGATGTATTCCCCGAAGGGGTAGGCAGAGGTGTACAAAGTTGTACACCCACGTTTCCCAAATGCTGTTATTAAGTCCCATGTAATAGGTGGTGAGACTATTGCCATCGCCCTGGCACAATTCCAAACTCCGGGCTGCTACTGAGAATTTTCTAACAGAAAATCCCAATAACACTGCTCAACCTGGGAATCGAACCCAAGACCTCATGTTCAGCAGTCGCGCTTGAGACCACTAGACCAACGAGGCAGTTAAATGTCTTGATGCGTTTAAGTTTAAAGTAGTTTTATTAACTGTAAAGTTAGTCGTGTCGGTTCAGTTACCTGTATAGGGACTGAGTGCAGAAAACTAATATTTTTATATAATACTCATTAGGAATACATAAACGCAATAAAAAAAACATTACACACACTACTATGCGTTTGAAGACGCACACACACATAAATTTTTGACAATAGAACCTTAATAAACTTCAAATTTAAAAATTGTTTTTGTTTATCCTGACGTTTCGAACACTTTGCAGCGTTCGTACAAAAAACCAATAATACACGCGATTAATCCGGTTAAAAGTTGTTTTATTATAATGTGTAGTGATCGCGAAAACCTAAGATATTTAAAAATTAAATCAATTATGGTAGAAGTTCGGCCAGTGTGGGACCTAATTCTATATAAATTATCATTAATTTTCAAGCTGCCCTGGGGTACGTTATGCATACATAATTGGTATAAACAATTCTATTAATACAATGAAACGTATATTATGTATTGATAACGGTATCACTTGTTTCTAAATAATGAGGTCAATGTTAACTTTTGTTAAACATTTTCATCAATTTGTCTGTCATATAATCCATACTTATATACTGTGCCCCGCGGTTTCACCCGCGCCGTTAAAAACTTTAACGAGAGATAAAAAAAAAATCTTATATAAGAACCTTGTCTTGACAATGACTAATAAAACAAAAAAAAAACAATTTAGTGCAGTCGTACTCAAGTTATAGCGTGACCAAGATAAATAGGGATTCATATTTATATATATATAAAGATATAATAAAACTAAATAGTTTGTGTTTGTACGCGCTAATCTCAGAAACTAGCAGTCGGATTTGAATTGAAATTCTTTTTACATTTGATAGCTCATTTCTTGAGGAAGATTAAAGGCTATTTAACATTACGCTACGACCCTTAGGAGCCGAGCAATAAGCAGAAAGCAGCGGGTGAAACCGCGGGCACAGTAAGTAACGTATAATACGTAATTAATTATTACCTATATTAAATGTAACAGTAGATATTTATAGTTATAATAGGTTTTCCTGATTTAGATTATATATAAAATAGTATTTCTACGTAGCATAACATCACGCCTTTATTGCCAGAAGGTTAGGTAAACTGTGGATAGGGGCCATCAATTAATCACGTGATATTTTTTAGCATTTTTAACCCCCCCTTCCCCCTTGGTGATACGTGGTGAGCTTTATGACTAACCGTCCATCCCCAACCAAAATCACGTGTATATTTTAGTACCTATAAAGAATCTTAATTTTTTTAGAATATTATCTATAAGTACAGATAATAAATACACGTGATATCTTACTACACCCCCTTCCCCCCTTGTGATACTTCGTGATTTTTGCTAAACCTTTCGAGCCACACGTGATTAATTGACGGCCCTATAGTCCCTACCCAGTAACTATCAAAATTGACCATCTACTGCTCTCCACATCGTTATGAAGGACTCCACTCAAACCTCTGTTTCGCCCGACACCCAAGAAGTGTCATCCCCTGGGAGAGCATAACCATTGCTATCCCAGTGGATGGACCACAGTACTAGGTACTCAGTTGTACACCGCCATTTCACTGACTGCCTCGTTGGTCTAGTGGTCGCAAGCGCGGCTGCCAAGCGTGAGGTCCTGGTTTCGATTGCCAGGTCGGGCAAAGTGTTATTGGGATTTTCTGTTAGGAAATTCTTTGTAACAGCCCGAAGTTAGGAAGTTGGTGGTGTGGCACCCCCGTGCTACGGAGAGCATGTAAAGCCGTCGGTCCTGCGCCTGATCTCTCTCCGGTCGTGTCGGATTGCCGTCCCTTCAGACTATGAGAGTGTAGGAAGTGGGAGTGCACCTGTGTTTGCGCATACACCTGTGCACTATATAATATCTTCTGCGTAATCTCCGTGGAGATAGGCCGAAATACGGTTGGGAGTATATTATTATTGTTGGTGATTATTGAATCGAAATTGTCATTGTATCAAAATTGTCTCAACTGCAATTCGATAGTCTCTGCCTACCCCAGTATGGAACAGGCGTCATTTGAATGCGATGAGTGATCCATATTGATATAAAATTCCTTTTACGATTCGCAAGCAAAATGCTTACTTAGAAATTGCAATGTTATTGTTTCAATCATGCGTTGTAATTAAAATACAATGCATTTTGTTCGTACTACAAACATTTGCTTACTCAACGGATTATGTTGGTCACGTACCATTTATTACCAATTGTAATCCTACTTGGAAGTCACATTCTTGGTCGCCATCTGAATAACTTAGACACGTATGGGTAATATGGAATACGTACAAGTGGTACGCGGATTCGCGCACGTAGAGTTCCGTACATTTTTTTTTTATAAAGTGGCATAACATGATTTTCTTTTCTTCTCTTGCGCTGTGTGTAAAGTACGGGAAGAACGCTTTAGGTTTTAATAAATGACTTTGGAATTATCAAAATATGTTTTCAAGTTTTCAAAATTTCGAAATTAATGACATATATGCTTCGATCACTACATATATGGCCGTATCTTTTGATGGAGTTGACTTAGAAGTTTGAATTATTAAACCTCCAAGTAAAGTTTAGTATTTGATAATATTTATTTTAACTTTATTCCTTTATCCATTCTTAAGAAAAAGGGTCTTGACAGATGGACAGACCGACGAAAGGACAGAACAGTCAGCTGTATAGGGATTAAATAAATAGCGATGGCGTCACCAAAAGACGCATTCAAATGTCATAGAAGAGGTCGAGGTGGCCAAGTTGGCAAAGCTCCTGGAGTATTTATCCGGAAGGAGGTGGTTCGATCCTGCTAACGACCCTATATTTCTTACAAAAAAATATTTTTTAATGCGTTTGAAAGACATACCTGGACAAAAAAAAAACTTTCTTTTGAGTTAGGGAACTCTAAAATTCGTGTCTGTACTTTGAAGTAGACTTTGTTTAGATATTATTGTTTTTGCGAAGTAAACGTTTATTTATACCTTAGCCTTGCTATCGTCATGTTACCTGTACATGGGCCAGGCCCTTGATGTTCCACTAATGAATACAAGGAGCACATGCTGTAGGTAATGCACCTTGGTCCGAGCAGCGCCTTCATCGGGGCACTCAGGGTGGGCGATCTCTCGCTTCCAGCTGTGCATTATGTTTGTTTTTCCCTGTAGCATATTATTAGATCTCCTACCGCCTGTGACACAGGTTTATCCTAGTACAGGCACCCTACATTTTTATACCTTTATAGTCTCTAAGATTCATATTGTATATTTACCTTTTTTTATAATGAATAAATAATTTGAATTTGAATTATCTACATGGTCCGACCATGCATATAAGCGAGAGTGCATGGGGGGCCGTTTCCTCGTTAATCTAGGGGTTGTAACTGCAGCTGCCTATCTTACAGGTCTTTAAAGTTCAAGGTCGAGCGAAGTGTTACCTGCTGGGTGAATGCTGCAACGAACCTGGGACCTCAGTAGGTTTTTAGTGGGCAGGTTCGGCACAGCGTACATGATGGAATTTTAAATTCAAAATAAAAGGTCGAGCGATGGGTTATTGAAGTTTTATGTTAGGAAATATTTAGTAGCACCCGAGTGTTTGGAATTGTATCCGATGGCTATAGGCTCACCGCCTTTACAACGGTATTGGTGGAATCGATTTTTTGACTCGTGGTTTAGGCAAGGGATTGTAAGAAAATAATAGTATTAATCCTATTGTCTCAACACTCGTTTGCTTTTAATAATACTATTTACAGATAAATCTTTCAAATCCATTGACGCATGCGTGGCGAACACTAAGGCTATGCCTTTTTGTGATAAAACAAATATGTTCGTGAGCAGAATTCGAACCTATATATACTCCAGGAGATCTAACCTTTTCCAGGCGGAAAAAAATGATATCTTTAACTTACGTTATTTTTAATATACTAGCTTTGCCCCGCGGTTTCACCCGTGTTAATGCTCCACTCCTACTGGTCATAGCGTGATGTTATATAGCCTATGTTACCCGGTGATAGTGTAGCTTCCTAACAGTGAAAGAATAAAAAAATAAAAACAATTTCAAAATACAAATCTTTCCTCTTTATAATATTAGTGAAGATGTAGTTAATAGAATAACGTGGCTAAGTAACAGCCGCATAGGTCGATCGATTGAGGTTAAGCTGCGCTTGCCGCGGTCGGTCTGTGGATGGGTGACCATCATTTCATACCGAGACCCCTCCGAGCCTCGGAGAGCATGTTAAGCCGTCGGTCCCGGTTGTCAAATTATGATCTGTGACAGCCGTTACAGGTTGTCAGAGGCCTGAAAGTCTGACAACCAGTCATACCACGAGATATCGTGTTACCCGGTAATTGGGTTGTGGAGATCAGATGGCCAGTCCGCCATGTAAAATACTGGTATTAAGTTGCATCCGGTTTGACTGGAAGTCGATCCCAATGTAATTGGGAAAAGGCTACGCAGATTGAAGTGATTTAAAAATATTTCATTCTCTGATTTAGACGTGGCTTTTTGCAGTTAACCAGTAGGTGTTTGATCTGCGTAACCGGACAATAGCTAAGGCGAGGCAGTTTGATGCCTCCAGCCAGAGCATAAAAATTAACTTATAATGTACAAAATGAATCAACTATACAATCTTCTCGGACAAATCTAATAAAAAAAAGTCGTCCTGTATGGTTTTTCTTGGAAATAAAACAAAGAAAACGGGACGGTGCACGTGTGAATCATGAATCATGTTAATTGATCCGAAAGTGATTATTATGGTGCATTTATAACAAGAGGTTTATATATGTTACTTCTTCGTTTTATCGTGTGATTGATGAACAATCTAGTGTCAGAGTTTAAACCACCCGTAGGTCTCTGACATGGCTTTACACACCATCGAGAACATCTCTCAGGTGTCCTGGTTTCCTCACGATGTTTTCTTTCACCGTTATAAGCAAGTGATAATTAATTTATAATGAGCACATGACTTCGAAAAGACAGTGGTTCATGCCTTAGATTCGAACTTGCGACCTTTGACTTGTCAGTCCAACGATCATGCCACTAGGCACATATACATACTTATTATTATGTTATAAAACGCACATGACTTCGAATAGACAGTGGTTCGTGCCTTAGATTCGAACTTGCGACCTTTGACTTGTCAGTCCAACGATCATACCACTAGGCATATATACATAGTTATGTTCACATATATATGTTACTAGCTCGTGACTTCGTCTGTATGTACTTCAGAATCGGGTCCAGGTGGGATAATAACCCAAAGTGCGTTAATTCAGGTTATAATCTGTTAGTCAAATTTAATCAAATCAAATCATTTAATTCCATTAGATCTTTTAAAGTCACTTTTGAATTGTCAGAAGCTAGTTGCCACGTTCCAAAGTGTAAATTCCTATGGAGAAGAACGTGCAACAAAATCTATAGTTACTCTTTTTCATCAAATAAGTTCTCACATAAGTAGGTATTGGATTTTTGTTATATCAATATTTGATATTGTGATTCGGTTTTAGTTGAAATAAATAAAATAGAAATATTTTCTTGACAGTTTTTTTTTTTTTAAGAAAAATCTTTAATCCAAGAATGGCAATGCTGCCCGCCTTTTGGGCTACGCTCCCAGTGGACAGCGACGCGCATGAATTTTTCGATGCTCCCTTATTAATTTAGATAATAGATTTTTTTTCAACAAAAAACTAAAACTGTTTTAATAATAAGTAGGTATTAAAATATTTTTTGTTTTTAGTTGAATTAATGTACAACTTAGAATAATTATACAATTAATAAGTATCAATTAATAAGTCCAAAAATATGTACGTACACGAAAAATAAATTAATTAACTACATCTCTTCCTCTAAAAAAATGCCTAAAATTCCCAAATTCCTAAATTAATGCTGTCGGGACTTTTTTGGGTGCATTACGGTGTATTCTAAGAATCGTAACAAAGGACACACCGGACACTGATTCACGAGCAGGTAGAAAGTGTTCTGTAGTTAATTAGTTGACTCATTTCCACTGCGCTTGAGCATGATAAGTTCCATTTTAAGTACGTGTACATTCAATGATTTAAAAGTTTTGTTTTATTAAACAAACAGAAGAATTTAGGTAGTCGGTTCTATAATTTTGTGTTCTATAGAAATGAAGGGATATAACCAGGGATATGTCTTCTTAAAACGAGTGTTTTTAAGGTTCACGTATGTAGGTATGTTTGTTTGTGACTTTCTTTAGTCAGCCATAACTTCTAAACGCCTGAACCGATTTAGATGTATGGGGTATCGTTAGAATCTTTACATTGTCCCGGGTAACTGAGGCTAGTTAAATTAAAAAAATAGTAATATTTTAATTCAGTTATATTTTTATTATTTTAGCTAAGATACACAAAAATGTGTGAAAAAAAAAAACACACTATCATTTAGTATTAGTAGTAGTAATGTCATAATTTAGTAGCTTTCAGCTAAATTATGTCATGTGTGTTTTTTTTACACGTTAATACATGCGTAGCGAACTCTTAAGTTATGCATTTTTGTGAAAAGAAAATACGGGCGTGAGCAGGATTCGAACCTACGCCTCCCGGATAAATACTCCAGTATGGATAAATATGATATAATTTATTTATTTACACTCTTCATTTTAGACTGTAGGTAGCAAAAAGGTAGCAAATTAAATAAAATATTTTTTTTATATTCAAGAATTTGTTTCAGTCTATACCTAATAAACAAATATTAGAATAGAATAGAATAGAATAAAATGTATTTGTCTATACATCATTTGGAGTACCTACTTTTATTACAAATCTAATGTTTAGTTATTCAGTAATTATAGATATGTAAATAATGATTAAAATATTTACAAAAATAAAACCCAAATCTAATTATACAAAATATACCTATAACGATGTGGTAAATATATTTGTCTCTCAACTAGAGAACTGCGCAAAACTTCAAACCGCAAATAAAAACTGGGTCAGCAGAGTTTAAGGTCAGTGTCCACCCACTGACCGTCAACCAATATCAACCACGATAGCACATAGCACCCACACTACGTCATTAACGGTACTAGTACCGTCAAAGGTATATAACGGTACAAATGGTTAACGGTACATTTTGGAAGATCCTACATAGGTACAAAAGATTACACTACTGGTGTGTAATATTTAAGTGAAATAATCAGTCACTTTGGCCCGATTAGTGGAGTGTGATAGTAGGATAACATCAGAACCTGGCGTATGGATAACATTTGGTGTGACTTAGCTAGATAGATGGAGACCGTATCGGTGTCGGTTACCACCAACAACAGCATTCCCGATGAGGGTTGACGTCAGGCAGGCGGCCGGTCATAAAACATAGGCAAAACTTTAGCAGCATGCAATTCCAAAAAGATACTATATATGTTCGAGTACAAAAACGTCCTTTTTAGAAAATAGTTGTTTTCCTGTATAAAAACTTACGTGAGACATATTCATACCAATTAATGTTCACCGGTTACTACTCACGTGCATTTTTCGGGATTGCCCGAGTTGAGTTTAGCCCGAGTTTGAATCGCGACATCGCCGCGGGCTCAGCTCATGTCGAGCAATTCCGAAAAATGCACGTGAGTAGTAACCGGTGAACATTAATTCATAGTAATGTTTTCTAACTCGCCTGTAGGTACTGTTTGCTAGCGGGAAATAGACCGCAGTATCCCAGAAATTCAAAAATTCGAATGTAAGGACCACATCATGGCGCGCCAAAATCAAAATCACGAATGTTACCCGAAAAGCTGCTAAACTTAGGTTGAACTGGGCCAGACATGTCTGCCGCGTGTCAGACGAGCTGTGGGCTAAAACCAATAAGTGGGTACCATTGATCGTTAGGCGACACCGCGGTGTACCAAGGCGAATATGGAGAGACGAGGTTGACTATAGAAAAAAATTGTCGTCATTAGCAGGGGACGGAAGTGTGTGGAAAAGGATGAGAGACGCCTTTAATCTGCTGTGTGATAATACGAATAGTAAACGAATAGTATAAATGCGTCAAAATGACAAACAAAAGCACAATGACGTCACAACCCTCAAATACCACTTCCGCGTTTTGGGTGTCCTAACAATAATAGATACATTATCGTTCAAAATAATGTCTAGGTTATAACCTTGAACTAATAAGGTTTAGTAGTAAATCGTAGTATTTATCGTTAATTGGTTAATAATTATCAACCTTCGTTTCTCTCGTTAATTGTTTCGGTATCGGTATTTTAATTTTTACCGGCAATTTGTTTTTAATGGTATCTATTGTTTGTTATTTATAGATTTTTGTTCATTGTTTATTTGTGATTTATTTGAAAGTGTAATTAACTAATTAACTGATTTGATAATAACCAGATTGAAATGATGTTTTATATTTAATATTAAGTAGCGTCTCGCCTGTATGCCTATATGCCTATATGCCACAATGTTGTACACCCACATTTTCACCAATGTTGTTATTAAGTCCCATTTACCTAATAGGTGGTATAAACTCTGACACTAGGATGTTAATAATATATTTTATTTAAATATAATCTTTTCTTTTTTTTTGGACGTGGCCTCTTGCAGTTAACCCATAGGTGTTTGATCTGCGTAACCGAACAATAGCTATGGCGAGACAATTTGATGCCTCCAGCCAGAGCATATTTTATATTACTACAAACTAAGCAACACAGCACTAAGGGCGTCCCCTGCGGGACACGAGCCTCGGCTTAGGGCGTTGCTGAGGGAACAACTAGGGACTAGCTGGATCAGATTAGTTTCCTTATTATTAAGGGTCGAATTAAAAGCTAGTAGGTCGGCGCGGGCCGGCTCGAGCAAGGGTCGGGGTGGACATGATGAGACATTTCGCGACGGACGCGGACCTCGCCGGTGAGGTCTATAACGAGGCGGTCGACCGCGTCGGAGTGTGCTTGTGTGTCTTCTAGACTCCTGATCTACAGTGGTCCTATCATCGGGACGGAGGAGAGCGTGACGTGGTCGGCGGACTTTACTGATCTGAGACGGGCTGTAGTCGGCGGAAGAAACAACCAAGGGATTCGGATGGTAAGAGGCGGAGTCGAAGTATTTCTTCGATGCCCTTTTAATGAATTGCCTAATGGCTGAGATCGAGGTGGAGTTGAAGGTTCCTAATGAACCATGGGGCTACGTAAATCAAAAACTTTGTACACGTTTTACAAAACTTACGCAGACGCAGAAATTTGGCACAGTTAACGTTTGTATGGAAAAGCAGTGCACAAAACATTTCACACACAACCATGCGTTTGACACACACACACATATATCAGTGTGTATTATTTTTGACACACACACATATTTCAGTGTGTAATGTGTTTGACTTACACACTTAAATGTATCTTTGACAATGGAATCATAATAAAGTACGAATGTAAATTTAAATAATTTATGGTCTAATTTCGGTTAGTGGACGACAATTAGTAATAATAAATATGTTGTGGTGGCCAAGTGGTTATGGTCCCGTGTGCCATAAGTTGCGGGTTCAAATCCGACGTCTTCAATGTACTTTCTTAGTTATTCTAAGACTTCACAGACATACGGTAAAAGAAAACACTGGACTTGATGGTCTGAAATTCCTAACCCGCAGTGAGCTAGTGTGATAATCAATGCTCGTGCCTTCTCTGTATGAGAAGATGCCTTTGCCCTGCAGTGGGACAGTTATGGGCTGGTTATGATACGTTAATATCAGTAGATACCTATAAATTAAATGCCTCATGTGTTTTTAGATTATAAAAAAAAACTCCCAACAATTGGTGTATTAGATCTTTCACCTCACAGCCACTAATTCATTCTTCAAAGGAAAATGAAAACATAATTACAAATTATATATTTTGGCCTTAAAATTCAAACCTGCCCTGTTCCAAGAATGTGGTGTCTAAATTCAATGGAATCTGCTGTGTTTCCTCAATTCATGGCCATGAATCATTGGGGTCAGGCGGTCGATGACACTACACAAACTCGTGTGTAGTCTGCTTGTGTTGTTGCTATGTGTTTAGTATATTACCTATTTCATATTTTTATGCAAACATTCTGCCTGCGACTTCAACTGCGTGGACTACAGAATCGGGTTCAGTCGGAATAAAAGTATACTAAGTGTTAATCCAAGTTATAAACTGTATGTGTGCCAAATTTCATCCAAATCCGTTCAGTAGTTATTGCGTGAAAGATTAACAAACATCCATCGATCCTCACAAAATTTGCCCATTAAAATATTGGTAGTTAGGATTTAATAAAGAGAAAGTCAAAATTGTTCAAGGTTACGACTACTATTTTAAACCTCCCTAAAATGGATAAATAAGAATTATGGTCACCCATCACAGTCCAACTATAGTAATCACAGTTTAACATTCGATCGATCTATTTGACTATATAACTGCCTAGCCTTTTCCCAATTACATTGGGGTCGACTTCCAGTCAAACAGGATGCAGCTTAATACAAGTATTTTACATGGAGCGACTGCTTATCTGACCTACACAACCCAGTTATTGGGTAACACGATATCTCGTGGTATGACTGGTTGTCAGACTTTCACGCCTCTGAGTACCCGTAACCGCTGTCATAGATCTTAATTTGACAATCGGGACCGACGGCTTGACGTGCTCTCCGAGGCACGGAGGGGTCTCGGTATGAAATGATGGTCACCCATCCACAGACCGACCGCGGCAAGCGCAGTTTAACTTCGATCGATAGATCTGTGCGGCTGTTACTTATATTGTATATCGATCTATTTGACTGTTACTACTTAATAGTTTAGGTTTTCACAATCACTACATATTTTATTATTAAAAACAACTTTTGACCAGATTAATCGTATGTATTATTTATATTTTTTGTGTCCTGATGAAGGATGACAGCGAGCGCTACAGTGTCTGAAATGAAAAGAAGACGTCTTTGTCCAAACGTCAGGAAAAACATAAACCAGTAATACATGCGATTAATTCGGTTAAAAGTTGTTTCACTATATGCGACTGTTACTTAGGTTAAGTATTATCTACCTACATAATTATATTTCATATAATGGACGTACCTACATTTATTTCTTAAGTATATATTTATATTGTACTTATAGTACCTATGTATGTTTATAAGACATAATGGCTGGGGTAGATCAGCAATTATTTCTTCTGCTCCATCCTAAGGTTGCCTGGAAGAGATCGCGGAAAGCGATTGCCGCCCATTGTACATTAATATTAAGTTAAATATTTCCTATGTTATTTATTTGGTGTACAATAAAGAGTAACACCTACTAATATTATAAACGCGAATGTTTGTAAGTATGGATGGATGGATGGATGGATGGATGTTTGTTACTCTTTCACGTAAAAACTACTCAATGGATTTTAATGAAACTTTACAATAATATAGCTTATACATCAGAATAACACATAGGCTACAATTTATAAAGAAATTGTGTGCATTGTCCAAAATATGACGATTAGTGTCAAGTAAGTAGGAAAAAATCTACCATCTGCGAGCTATTCTGGCGTGCGCTGCCTAAACCCTTTGAGATATAACAAAATGATGTATGGTGGAATTGTGTATCTTATATAGGTCTACAGAAAAGTCCGCAATGGAATATGTCTATCTCTTAAGGATAACATACTACATCTATTTTAATACTTAAAAGATGGGCAATTATGAAGCGATAATTGGAAAGCGGGACCGGGATCAAAATTTCATGATTACTTTTGGTCGCGATATCCGACATCCACGCGAGCGAAGACGAAGAAATATTATATTGTATTATTAATACTATTAATGTTTCGGGTTACAATAATACCTACCTATTGATAAAAACTTCAATTAGTTATGACAATATTGATAGTTACTATTTATGATACTATTTACCACAAATATTACAGCCTAACTGTGGTAAACTGCCTCGTTGGTTTAGTGGTCCGTAGCGCGACTGCTGAGCAGGAGGTCTCGGGTTCGATTCCCGGGTCGGGCAAAGTGTTATTGAGTTTTTCTGTTAGGAAATTCTCAGTAGCAGCCCGGAGTTTGGAAATGTGCCCGGTTGATGGCAATAGGCTCACCACCTATTACATGGGACTTAATAACAGCATTGGTGAAATGTGGGTGTACAATTGTGTACACCTCTGCCTACCCCTTCGGGGAATACAGGCGTGATGCTATGTTTATGTTTTTAACTGTGGTTACTCCAACCACAGGTTGTAAAGATCAGTTACCGTAAGACCCGTACCTATGGGTACGAAATTTGACCAAACATATAGGTTAGGTACCTAACAGAAAGGTCAAGGGCCACGATAGTGATGGATATCATACAAGAACTGCCTCATTGGTGATAAGGGTCAACTCACTCATTTGGAGTGGTTGCATGGATGGCTGCTGAGTATAAGGTCCTGAGTTCGATTCAATGTAAGTAAAGTTATTATATTAAATGGATAAAGAATACGGTTGTGAGCAGGATTCGAAACTGCGCCTTCCGGATAAATACTCCAGGCGTTCTGACCACTAAGCCATCTCGACCTCTTAGGTGAAGGTAAGGTAGGTAGGTAAGAGGTCGAGATGGCGTAGTGGTCAGAGCAGGGCAGCAGGCAGGTGCAGGTTCGAATCCTGCTCTCAACCGTATTCTTTTACCATTTCATATTATAACTTTATAGTTCGCTAAGCATGCGTTAATGCTTTTCAAAGATTTATCTTTAATGTATGTAGTTATCATCTATTTAGCCGGCGTATGGCATATGATTTTATTATGTGGTTAAATAAAATAATTAAAATGAAATATATATTACAAAACGTTAAGATACAATTCATATATAATCATAAAAGGAAGAAAGGAAGAAAGCACAGGCTGTTTGCCGTGCCTTCATGTCGTACTGTTGCACGTGCTAAGTCGCCAATTCCTCGCACTCTGGCCGCGCTTAATGATCTCTTAGAGTCTAATCCAATTTGCGATCTGTTTGCGGATGGATGGATGAAGATTTTATTGGTATGTCAGAAGTACTGCGAGAGGAATTTATGAAAGTGTTGTTAACTTTCTTTTATTTATGTCATGCTTTTATTTTTTCTTATTAATGTTTCTACTTAATTTGATTTACTTGTTTGTATTGTTTGATATGTGTTAATTTTAGTTACCTACTGTAATTGGTTGTAAACGCAACCGTTGTAAGTGTTAAAATAAATACAAATAAAATAAATAAAATAAAATAAAATATACCTCACGGGTCAGGGAATTCAATTAATTCTTGTATAAACCTTTATATGAATAAACTATTTGTATTTGTATTGTATTGTATACTTAATCATACAATAGGAACTACATAATATGTAGTTTTTTTATTCAACCTTTTAATCTGGCCATACTTAAAGAGGTGAATATAGCTGATTATTAACCCGAACCAATAAAACAAAATAAAACCGAAAAAAAAATATCACTTGCTTAAAACGGTGAAGGAAAACATCGTGAGGAAACCAGCACACCTGAGAGATGTTCTCGATGGTGTGTAAAGCCATGTCAGAGACCTACGGGTGGTTTAAACTCGGACACTAGGTACATCAGCTACACGATAAATCCCAAATAATAATTAAACAATAAAATCCATCTTATTTAATCGACTAAAAGTATATTTTATTTCTTCCAAAGCTCTAGGCCTACTGCCAATCTTCAAACCCAATTAAAGTGACAGCTTGAATAAAAAAAAAGTACGAAATAAAAAATACGGATTTATAACGGTGTCTTAACTTTAACTAACACGAATTTGTCTAAATCCACATTTATTTCGCTCCCTTCATTAGTTAGGCGGAAAAAAATAATTTAATTCGCCAATAGGCCCTCCCCCATACGCCCGTCAGACAATCACTAATTACCCCCGGAGTAAGCCATACAAATCGCCGAAAATGTTTACTAATTTATAAAAAAGGCGAAAAAAAAAAATTTTTTTTTTCACTCTCCAAATGAACTTATTTAGCTCAAGAGGGATTTAATAAAGATTTTTCACGGGTTCTCTCGGCTTCGACGAAGTTTTTGGGGTTCCGTTTGGTGTGGGGTGGAACGCCTTGCACGCGATAGGAGTATCTACATAAAAAAAGTTCTTAAACAGGACTATTTAATAGATATTTAAAAAAAGTTAAATATACTAAAGATACAATTAAGTTAAGCAAATCCCACGGACCACCTTGGAGAAATAAATATAATAATAGTTAATTCCATAAAATATCTAAATATCATTTGCAAAGCATGCCTCGTTGGTCTAGTGGTCCCAAGCGCTACTGCAGAGCATGAGGTTACTGATTCGATTCGAAAAGTGTTATTGAGTTTTTTTTTCTTTCTCAGTAGCAGCCAGAGTTTGTAATTGCGCCCGGTAGATGTAAAATAGGCTGGAGACTTAATAACAGCATTGGTGAAATGTGGGTGTACAATTGAATAGACCTCTGCCTACCCCTTCGGGGAATACAGGCGTGCTGCTATGTATAATATAAATTTTGAGAAGATCGAAATACTACCCCATACATAGGTACGGAACCTTAACAAAATTCGCGATTCTCCAGCATTTCTTCCGGCAACTTTTTTCACCGACGACTAATCTCAATGATATTTCTCGTGTCGCAGATTGAATTAGTGCACGACAAACGTACCTCATTTCGATTTAAAAATACGTTAAAATTGTTTATTTAGCCCTCATGTTTGTCTGTTTATGTTATAAGATTTAGTATGCTTTGATTTGATAAAAAATATGGTGTGTTTTTTTTTATGTATTCGCGGATGGTTTCGACAGAGGTGTACAGCGTATCGGCTATTCCGGTTACAAACAAATTGGTTTCACTATTTAGTAAATTGCATCATTGAAGGAATTAGCACTGGAGTAGTTTTAGCGGGCGTACCCCTCTCGCCGCTGTCTTAAATGTTTTTCCCAATCAAATACTTTTACCTGTATGGTTACAATGATAGAAATGGATTTCAATCGTGTGTGACACAAATTTATGTTTGTATTAAGTTTTTATGTGTGTTAATGTAATGACGAGAGCTATTGTTGCTTTAGTGCAAGTTCTTTTGGGCTTGTGTGTTACCTCACCCCCCGCCAAAAGTGGCGAGCAAATTTGTTGAGCCGTCTCGCGTCTGGCCGTTTCAGATTGCATCGTATGTTACAACTTATCTATGATGAGTAAAATTATTAAAAATATACGTCATACCATCAATTCTACGTCAAACAACATAGCCAATACACCTTCAGGGCTCACATTTTACCTTGTTTAAGTTTAATTAAGTCTTGTGTAATGATATTATACCAATAACCAACTATTCCAAGCAGATTTTTCTATAACAATACTCCAAGATTTTCTCACGATCAGCACTCAATTGTGACCATTAATTAAACCTATCTCGCCTTATAATAAAACAACTTTTAACCGGATTAATCGCATGTTATTCGAGAACTTCGCAGCGTTTGTGGTTTCCGGATTACCATCTGCATTCTTCGTTCGTTCTTAACATAAACTTCCTTAACCTTTACCTGGAATTATTAACTCTAAAATTATAGAAATATTGATTTTATTTTCAATATTTATGTACGGAATCGAGTCCGTGATATGCGATATATATAGATATTGCTTAATGTAATACTCAATTCCACGTCAATTGAAATATCTTTAATTATCATGGATATATAGAAGTCGAGAGCTTACAACACCACCAACATAAAGAACAACACAATCCATGGCTTAATTCCGAAATTTAATTACAAATGCAAAACAAAAACTTAACAATACAAATCTTAGACATTTTTTTAATTTCAAGCATTGAGAACAAAACGTTAAAAAGACACCGAGAAAGGGCTACCTTCCACGTAGACCAATGATCCTAAATTAACGTTGGAGGGGGGACTAATCGACCATTTTTTTCCCGCCTGATTACGAAAAGCTAATATTGAACCCCCTCCCCATCGGCTCAAACAAATGTTAACCCTTTATTCGCGCTTTCCCCTTTCGAAAAAAAAGCCCATAAAATATATCTAATTAAAAAATATCCGCGTCTAAGGCCTGACGCTCATAAAGAATGTCAATTAAGGCTGCGACGTTTTTTTTTTCTTTTGGTGAGCATAATTTTTTTTTGCGTAATATTTTCTGTCGTTCCGCGGCCGGCAAGGGTTAAGATAGCGAAATTAGTATCGGTATGAAATATTGAGTAATTTAATATTTGTAGGTGGGTACTTTGGTAGTTACTACCCTTCTCTGTTCTGTTTGATGTTCGTATTTTTTTAATCAAGATTGACAATCGGGGTTGGTGTTTAAATATCCCTAATATATTATTTAATATTTTATCATTTGGGGTGTGTCGTTTATTGTGCCTATTTGGTTCGTTTTGCTTTAGCTTAGTTCTTATAATTTTTATGTTAAAAAATAACTTCTTACTTAACCTCTGGTATACCACATTTCCAGGCACAATTGTCTTCAAAATTCCTTTGTCTTTCGCATTGATTCACGTCCCGGCAGACATGTTACGATACTTAAGAACGATTTTTTTTATTATATTTTTATTGTTTCTTTTTTTTAATTGCTTCTGTGCATACATTACTACTTTACACACTATTGAAGTCGATTGAAATCCTAATTATAATTAGGATTTCCATGTAACTTGGCAATATCAGCTTGTATGGGTACGGGGACGCGGTCCAATATTGTGATGCGCTGTATATTTTCCATATTCTATATTATAACTATTAGTCCTCCTGCGACCACGAACGCTGCAAAGTGTTCGAAACGTCAGGGAATATAAAAAACCAATAATACACGCGATTAATCTGTTTAATTGTTCCTTTATTATAATAACATAAACATCACGCCTGTATTCCCCCAAGGGGTAGGCAGAGGTGTACACAATTGTACACCCACATTCCACCAATGCTGTTATTAAGTCCCATGTTATAGGTGGTGACCCTATTGCCATCAACCGGGCACAATTCCAAACTCCGGGCTGCTACTGGGAATTTCCTAACAGAAAAACTCAATAACACTTTTCCCGACCCAGGAATCGAACCCGAGACCTCCTGCTCAGCAGTCGCGCTTGGGACCACTAGACCAACGAGGCAGTTAAAAAAAAGTTATTTTTTACATAATTGAATAAGTTAATAGTTGCAGATGATAAAGTATTAAGAAGGGATATCATGATCATCTTTTTGCCCTTATCCCAATTTAATTGGGGTCGGCGCAGCATGTCTTTGTCTACCATACATCTCTGTCAGCCATCAACTCGGCAGTCACTCCTTTTCGAGCCATATCATCTTTCACACAATCCTTCCATCGTTTTGTCGGTCTTTCTCTACTCATATGTAGCCATCCATATTCATCAAACATAATAAAAATGTTGTATAAAAATATAATTATTTAAATGACTGTATATAAAGTTATAATTTATTCCAGATATGTCTTTGAAAAAGCATTAACGCATGTTTAGCGAACTCTAAACTTACAATATTAAATGGAAAAAGAATACGGTCGCGAACAGGATTCGAACCTAATATTTATATTAATATTGTAAGTTTAGAGTTCGCTAAGCATGCGTTAATGCTTTTTCAAAGACATATCTTGAATTATTAAGGTAATTGCATTCTTTACGACATTGTATTAACTGCAAAGTTAGTCGTGTCGGTTCGGTCACTTGTATAGGTACTGAATTGATAGCAATGACGTCGCCATAAGACGTGTTAAAATATGGAAGAAGAATTCGCGGTGGTGAGCAGAGGTCGAGATGGCTTAGTGGTCAGGGCGCCTGGAGTATCTATCCGGGAGGCGCAGGTTCGAATCCTGTTCGCGACCGTATTCTTTTTCCATTTAATATTGTAAGTTTATAATTTTGTACGCAGATGGCGTCTTTTCGTCATTCGTCATGATATCGTCGCGTGTTATAACAAAAAATATTCTTTGTCGCAGCCGTGAGGCGTTTTTTTTCCCATCCATTTCCTATTATTTGGGAGTACTAGTAGGCTTCGCTGAGCATGCGTTAATGCTTTTCAAAGATTTAGCTGACTGTATATACTTCTATAGTAAATATTTATACACGGAATTAAATCTCAATGCTCGGTCACTGACATTGCAATAAGGAAAAAAAATTACTAAATGTTTGTAGGTAACGATTACACCATATTTAGTTAAGTTACGCCACTAACTTGATATTGACAAAAAGTACAAGATTAGTTATTTTGAAGACATTTAACTTAAATTTTATGGAAAGAGTGTCAGAGTGTAAACCACCCTTAGGTCTCTGACATGGCTGTTCTAGTGGTCCCATGCGCGACTGCTGAGCATGAGGTGTTGGGTTCGATTCCCGGGTCGGGCAGTGTGTTATTGAGTTTTTCTATTAGGAAATCCTCGAAGTCTCAAGTTCGACCCCGAACACAGACGCCCCCTATTCTCGGGTGGGGTAGATTATTATTGAATTTTTGCTATTTAATGACTATATTTTTGAGTATTTAATGACAACTGTGTGAGTGTTATTTTTGAATGAGTTTGGAATCGTGCCCAGTAGGTGGCAATAGGCTTACCACCTATTACGTGAGACTTTATAACGGCTTCGAGGTTATACTCAGTTTATGAAACAGAGAATGAAAACCAAGCGTGATGAAGAAATTTTGTTTAGGCTGGGCCTATAACCAATAACAACAATTGGTCGAAAAAAATAATATATATTTTATAAAAATCATTATAAGAAAAGTTAGATAAATAGATAATGCGTTCTTCTTCTTATAGTATGGTTGATGAATAACCTAGTGTCAGAGCTTAAACCGACCCTCGCTGTACATGCCTACATTTCACCAATGCTGTTATTAAGTCCCATGTAATAAGTTTTGAGCCTATTGCCTAATACCAGGCTCAATAAAATTCCAAAATCTGGGCTGCGACTGAGTATTTCCTAATAGAAAATTTCAATAACACTTTACACGACCTGGAAATAGAACCCGGGACCTGATGCTCAGCAGTCGGGCTTGGGACGACTAGACAAACGAAGCAGATTTCATATTAAAAGACAATAATTTTATCTTCTTCTTCTTATCGTATGGTTGATGAACAACCTAGTGTCAGAGTTTAAACCACCCGTAGGTCTCTGACATGGCTTTACACACCATCGAGAAAATCTCTCAGGTGTATTAGTTTCCTCACGATGTTTTCCTTCACCGTTTTAAAGAAGTGTTAATTAATTTATAATACGCACATGACTTCGAAAACACAGTGGTGCGTGCCTGGGATTCGAACATAACCTTTGACTTGTCAGTCCAACGGTCATACCACTAGGCTATCACTGCTTTTATATAGTGCAATACGGGACACAATTAATAAGAATTTACAAAAGACAATTATAAATAAAATTGTTATTAATAATACGATAATTAAATTACTTGCGTGTCTTATAAAAATCACTGATGTAATCTTCATAAAGCAATTTTTGTTATCAATTACTGATAACATTGTTAATTGCGATGACCCGCCATTGTTATGAACGTAATAAATAACAATTAGAAAATATTAACCATTTCTCCTATTACACGACTGCCCAAAAAAGGAGTGTTATGTTTTTAGGGTTCATATATGTATGTATGTATCTATGTATGTGAGTTTATGCCATCATAACTTCTAAACGCCTGAACCGATGTCGATGTTTGGGGCATCGTTAAAATCCTTACATTGTCCCGCATAAAATAGTTTAAGATTATTAAAAAAGGTAGAGTGCTTTTTAAATTTTTTATAAGTTTCATCTTGCTTTTTATTTTATTGTCCCATGAGTGGCATGTGTGACGGGGCGTTTTTTTTTTTAAATATTTTGCTTTCTTTGTGGACAGAGAATTTTAACGTAACATATGACTAGCATATTTTCTAATATAAAATAATTAAAAATAGTAATGCACTACATTCAACATTATTCTGTTTGCTATAGCACAGAATATAGCTAAAAATGAAAAAAAAAAATCACCAGTGTAAAAATCCTGTATTTACAAATTAAGTAATTTGATTTGATTTGGTTTCGACTCCACTAGACGAGACTAGACTCAACTAGACTCGACTCGACTAGACTAGACTAGACTAGACTTGACTCGACTCGATTCGATTTGATTTGACTTGATTCAAATCTACGTCACTAGCTTTTGTTCAAAAACAGGTTTTAATTCCCACCTTACTATATATACTATATACTATACACTTTTAAACGTTCAGAAACGTTCAGAAATGTTCCCATTGCAAACTATAGGATACACTGAACAATCAAACATCTCAGTTGCATGCACAAACATGCACGTACGTCAGTTGTTAACAAAATGGCTGTCGCCGATGGTAGGTGGGTAAATAAATAAATACATACACTGCATCTAGGACGAACAATGCGGTGGGTATGTTTGAAATAGGTGGATGAGACGATGGCATTATTATATAGAGCAGTGGCCAGGGTAGATATTTTACTAAATAAGATTTTTATTAATAAAAAATCTCATAGGAGGTTGAAAAAATAAAATTATAGGTGGAATAATTAAATTATGTAATGACCTACTTTATCTATATATTATATATATATAATCAGAATTTCAAAAACGGCTCCAATGATTTTCATAAAATTTTGTATGCAGGGGGTTTCAGGGGCGATAAATCGATGTAGCTAGGTTCCATTTTTAGAAAACGTCGTTTTACCAAAAAAAAAACGAGCAATGCTCAGTCATCCAGGTACTGTGTACTATATGCGGAGATATGTCAAAATCAATTTTAATATAACATAACATAGCTTCACGCCTTTATCCCTCGAAAGGGTAGGCAAAGGTGTACAGTTGTACACTCACATTTCACTAATGCTGTTATTAAATCTATTGTAAGTGGTGAACCTATTGCCATCCAACGGGCACAATTTCAAACTCCGGGCTGCTACTGAAACTTTTCTTTGACCGACCTGGGAATCGAACCCAGAACCTCATGCGCCGCAGTTGCGCTTGAAACCACTAGATACGAATACTTTAGTCTCATAGATTGACAAACTTTTTTCCGTAACAATTACTTTCTTTTCGTACCTAATTCTTAGTAGAGATTATTTTTAACAATTTCTAATATAATTAATGAATTCAAACGGGACTTAATCGCGCTAAAGGCATAATATTAATTTCTCCGTGGTCACGAGTAAACTAGTAGTCTACTCGTGACCACGATCAATGCAACTTGATCAAAACGTCGAGGGAAACGGGACTTGTTTGAATTCAATAATTATGTGTTCGAAGTTTAAATAGTACAATTTCTAATATGTAAGGCATGTCCACACTATTCTGCAACAGCAGCGTTACTCAAACTATGGCGAACTTTCGCACACGCTGTGCACGGTGTGAAAGCGTCGTTCCGATACAGTTGCTATCTTACACAAATGTACAACTACCCTCGTATTTCAGTGCATTACTAACGTTAGGATGTTGAGCTTCGCCTTATATGAAGGGTATATTAAAAACTGACTGCCTCGTTGGTCTAGTGATCGCAAGCGCGGCTGCTGAGCGTGAGGTCCTGTTTCGATTCCCAAGTCGGGCAAAATGTTAGGAAATTCTCAATAGCTGCCCGGAGTCAGGAAGTTGATGGTGTGACACCCCCGTGCTTCGGAGAGCACGTAAAGCCGTCGGTCCTGTGCCAGATCTCTCGCCGGTCGTGTTGGATTGCCGTCCGATCGGAATATGAGAGTTAAGGAAGAGGGAGTGCACTTCTGTTTGCGTATAAACTTGTGCACTATAATATCTCCGGCATACTTGGCTAACCTCCGTGGGGATAGGCGGCCGTGACCGAAATACGGTCGGGAGGAGGATTATTATATTAATTAAAAAAGTTGTGTCCAAAATTCAATTCAATTTTGAATTTCTGTATCTGCTGTCGCGGTCGGTCTGTGGGTGGGTCCCATTGACCATTTGATATCGAGACTCATGTGACCTCTGTGCCTCAGAGGGTATGTTGAACTGTCGGTCCTCGTTGTCAAATGAAGATCTATGACAACCGTTACAGGTAGTCAAAAGCGAGAAAGTCTAACAACCAGTGCCTCTTTGGTTTTGTGGTCCCAAGCGCGTCTGCTGAGCATGAGGTCCTGTTTTGATTCCCGGGCCAGGCAGTGTTATTGAGGATTTTTATTAGAAAATCTTCAATAACGGTCCGGAATTTAGAATTGTGTGTAGATGGAATTAGGCTTACTACCTATTACGATTAGGTAAGTACATAGGACTTAATAACAGCATTGGTGAAATGTGGGTGTACAACTGTGTACACGTCTGCCTACCCCAACAATAAATACGGGCTTGATGCTAACGATCGATCCGCGCGATTATTAATATATATCTGCCTAGCCTTTTCCCAATTACATTGGGGTCGGCTTCCAGTCACACCGGATGCAGCTTAATACCAGTATTTTACATGGAGCGACTGCCTATCTGACCTCCACAACCCAGTTACTGGGTAACACGATATCTCGTGGCATGACTGGTTGTCAGACTTTCAGGCCTCTGACTACCCGTAACGGCTGTCATAGATCTTAATTTGACAACCGGGACCGACGGCTTAACGTGCTCTCCGAGGCACGGAGGGGTCTCGGTATGAAATGATGGTCACCCATCCACAGACCGACCGCGGCAAGCACAGCTTAACCTCGATCGATCGATCTGTGCGGCTTTTACTTAGCCACGAGCCCCTCCGCGCGATTATTAATATGAACTCCAATACTTTTTTCTTTCTTTTTTAGTATCTATTGCACCCCTTTACGAATTTCCCGTGTACATACAAATCATCGCTGCGCGTGTAAAAATCGCGATGTATAATTTTTTTTAAATTTGTTTTTGATTCTATTTTAAACTATATCTCAAGACACATGCGCTTGTTAAAACCCGTTTTCCAATAACTTATTTGGTTATGAAGTAAAATAAATGAATAGAAAACACACAACAATAGATAATCACAGTCTCATGTGTCTTGTTCGTTTCGAGAATAGAACCATCATCAACCGATTTCTCGACCAATACGCCAATCTCGCCAAGAAATGGCAAAGATAAATAGACAAAACTTAAGTAAGTTCGTATATAAACCGGAGATATAACGAGAATCGTATCATGATATCGAGATATCACCGCCATTAATAATAAATGTTCGTATTTATCTCCCGCGGAGGAGCTATGGGTGTTCTATAGATACAACAAATATGATCACTCGCTAAGGCCCTTACACACTGTATTGAATGAAAACCTTATTAGGACTATTAAAAAGTTTTCACTAAGAAATAACCAAATTGATCCTACCTCTTTTTATAATTTTTTTTTTAAATAAGTTGTACGGTTAGCAACAATATTTTTTTTTTTTTTTTTAAATAAATTGTACGATTAGCAACAATTTATTTTCATAATTACTTAATTATCTTTTCTGTGATGGACACTGCACGGTCTAAAAGCTCCTGATGATGCCTAGTGGGGGGGGGGGGGGAATACATGTAAAATTTCATCGCTTGCGTATACGCATGTATTTGCGGGCCAGCGGGCGGTGCAAAGGTAATTATTACTCAATATTCATCCATTGTAATGGACTTCCGTAAAGAAACGCCTGAATCTATTCAATAATTACTTATCTGTTTTACATAAACACAGTCATAAACTATTAATAAGACTTATTTTACTATGGTTTTAATGATCTAGTGTTCGCAAAAGCGGCTGGTAAAATTGAGGTCTTGGGTTCGATTTCTAGGTTGGGAATTTTTCTTGAATTATTCTGACAAAACATGAAATGGATTCAATTCAATTCATTTATTTGTGAACACATAGGTAAGTTATATGGGTCTTATAATACAATAATAATTATGGTGGTTATGTTCCACCGTTCGATGGCGTACAAATTATAATACAAAGAAATAGGATTAATCATAATTATAATAAAAACAGTAAATGCAATGAATAGAGATCTACCATGTACATAGTCAAATAATAAACACAAATATCTGTTCTATATTATAAAATATCGAATTTTAATTTAATAATTAATAAATATGTCAATAAAAATATATTTAATAAAATCAGCATCATCAATCAAATAATAAAAAGGTCTATTCAATAAATGTCAATACTTTTTAAAATTAATAATAACAATGTTAGTCAATCACGGAAATTAAATACTTAAATTATTATTATTATGTAAATTATGTTAGATAATTAACCTAATAAAATTAAATAGTTTTTAATTGGATTTATCGCGTGTATTATATGGTATATTTTTTCTGAAGTTCTGAACACTTTCCAGCATTCATTATCGTAGGAAAAATGAGTTGCTCCATTCTTTAATTAAAAATACACATTTGCAATTGCCACAAAAAGGTAACCAAATCATACTGAAGGCCACAAAACGATTCTATTGTCCAAAGAAAATTGCTCTACAATATTTACTAAAGAAAATATCTTCCATATTGAACGATGTGTACGCAGCTTAATAGAACATTTATTAACCAATTTTTCCCATGAACGGTTCAGTCTTAATGCCACGATATAACGATAATGCAGACGATACGCTATTGATGATGAACCACCAACATCTAAAGGACGTATCTTATTAAATGTTATGCGAATATAAAGCTTAAAAGTAGGACACAAGGTGGAAAATTCACTGTATCCAGTATTAATAAAGTTAAGTTCGATACTTTCACACAGTGTTATCATATTTTCTTGTATCGGGGAATTTTGTGTACAACTCTATTTGAACGTATATTTTTTGGACTTTATTGACGATAAATAAAGTTGAATTTCGTGTGTCGATACAATTGATTTATGCTTTTATGTTTCTGTCACATCTATCTTCAGCGTTGTCTGAACAGATTTATTTCATAGGAAAAGAAAAAGACTTACGCTTAACGTAGGGGGAAGGGGGGAGGGATATTTGTAAAATTGATTATCTTTGACGTTCTTTTGAGGGCATCCCTTTGATTATGAAACAGCCGATTGGTTTTAATTTAATTCTTCGGGAGGCTTTGATTTTCGAATCTGTTTGACGATTATCTGTACCGGTACACAGAGGAATTATGACGGGAAATCTTTTTTATATTAGGAAGCTAGCTGATGCCCATGGCTTCGCCCGAGTGGATGTCGGTTATAGCGACCAAAAGTAATCATGAAATTTTGATCCCGTTCCCCCTTTATAATTGCCCATTTTTTAAAGTATTAATATGGATATAGTATGTTATCCGTAAGAGATAGACATATGCCATCGCGGACTTTTCTGTAGACCTATATAAGATACACATTTCCACCATATATCGTATTGTTATATCTTAAAGGGTTTAGGCAGCGTTTTCGTTGAAAGCTCCGAGACGGCTTATTTTTTTTTCCGACACTTTCAACAAATATCATTATATTTTAGCCAATGTATATGTTACCGGCCAAACCCGATTTCAGGATAAACTAGTTTTGCCTAGGCTAAACTAGTTCTTCCTATACACGATAGGATTAACTAGTATAGCCTAGTTCAAACTAATTTGTCCTAAGCCCGATAGGATAGACCAGTTTAGGCTAGGCCAAACTAGTTGATCCTGATATAAATATGCACACTCTAGGATTGTTGTTTGTAAATCATATGTTATGGAGAATCAAATAGACAGGTGCTGTACGAATTAAATGTTCAGGCCTTTGTTGAGTTAGTGATTAAACGCGAGTCAGCATAGAGGCGATAGCCTATTGATATGACGGCTGGACTGACAAGTCAAAGACCGCAAGTTCCAATCCAAGGTACGCACCACTGACTTTTCAGAGTCATGTGCGTATTATAAATTAATTATCACTTAAAGATACTAGGATATATTAGTAGTCAGAACGCCTGGAGTATTTATCCGGGAGGCGCAGGTTCGAATCCTGTTCGCGACCGTATTCTTTTTCCATTTAATATAATAATAATAAGGGTGCAAGGCTTTAGTTTTGTATATTTATTTAACATAGGTATTACTGTATTTCTGTCCAAATAGTGTTATTGGGTTTAGACAGATAAAAAAAAAACCTGTCTTATTAAAACTGCCTCGCATGCCTAGTGGTCCCAAGCACGACTGCCATGCATAAAGTCTTGGGCTCGTTACCCGGGTCGGGCAAAGTGTTATTCTCTTAGGAAACTCTCAGTAGCAGCCCGGAGTTTGTAATTGTGCATAGTACTAAATAACAACATTGGTGAAATGTGGGTGCACAATTTGTGTAGGTACACGTCTGCCTACCCCTTCGGAGAATGCAGTAGTGATGCTATGTTATGTTATGTGTTTTATTTTGTATTCTTTTATTTATTTTTGCCTTTTATGTATTGTGTCTTGTGTGTACCAAATTAAACTGTCTCAATTTTATCTTCCTATAAACATAATTATAATAAAGTGTGTTTCCATTGTTACAGATATCAATATGCCTCCGACCAAAGACTACAACACCAAGCAGTTTTTAAGCAGATCTGTCTCGAATAGTTAGTATTATTTCGTTTAATCATTTTTTTTAACATTGAAATAGCGTTGTTTATATGCGGGATTTGAACCGGTGACACTTGCTGTACCGTGCCAATGTCCTTAGACATAGACGTAATGTGATATTTTTGCCGATGAATGGAAGATGTTGTAACTATGTTTGAAGTATTGTGAGAAGGCAGTGTGTTTGTTGCGTCCTTAATTCGTGTTACTGGCCTGCGGCCGTTCTAATAAAGAAAATAAAATTAATAAATATATTTATTGCTCAACTGTGTAAATGCTTCATGTATTTTTTTTTGTATTAACAATTTATCTATGTCGGATGTGCAATATTTTACTATGGACTAGCTGTGCCAGCGACTCCATCCGGGTGGACGTCGTAAATATCAAGTGTTTAACGTGATTCTTTAAAAAGGCATAGCTTTTTTGTTTATGAACCGATTGACATGAAACAAATACTAAATGTTAAGGGAACCTTACCACAATATATTAACGAAAACCACATCGAAATAGGATAAGCCGTTTCTGAGATTAGCGTGCACAAACGCACAGACAAACAGACAAAAATTCTAACAATCATTGTTTTGGGTGCTATTTGCGTTGTTAAAGATCCCAGTAATATTTTTTCTCATATATTTTCCATGTACAGACAGCGATCCGTTACATTTTTATAATATGTATTGATATTGATTATGATATACGTTTTTATAATATTCAAATACTAAAACCATTATTAATTTTTAGTGTTCCGTACCTCGAAAGATAAAAAAAAGAACCCTTATAAGATCACTTTCTTGTCCGTCTGTCTGTCTGTCCGTGTGTCACCACTGATTTTCTCAGGAACGGGGGGACCTAGCAAGTTGAAATTTATACCAAATACTGAGGTCTATAGTCCCTATTAGGAGTATAAAAGTCAACACGATAAAAAGATATGGACAAATTTAGATATTCGCGAAAACTTGGAAGTAGGTAACAATATTTTCCTTAATTTTTTTTTTTTTTTTCCGTGATTTTCCCTTTACTTGTGCTGTAAGACCTTGATTTTAACCTAAATTAATTTACAGTTCTAGGTCAACTGGAACCCTGGTTTTCGGTCAAAACCCATATGGTAGTTCCCGTTGACTCAGGACCTTGATTTTTATACACCTAATAGGGATTATAGACTTCAGTATCTGGTATAAATTTTAACTTGCTAGGTCCTCCCGTTCCTGAGAAAATCGGTGGTGACACACGGACAGACGGTATAATAGGTAGGGTACGGAACTCTCGGCACACGAGTTCGACTCGCACTTGACCGGTTTATTATCTAATCTATAAAAATATCCTGTCATAGTGTTTGTTATTGAACCCCTCCGAAACGGCTTGACCGATTTTATGAAATTTGGTATGTATTGGGTAGGTCTGAGAATAGGTGATATAAGTACTTTATTAATCTAGTGAGACCGTGAGACCGTAGTAGGTTAGGTAGTTATGACGTCACCAAAAGACGTGTTAAAATGTGGAAGAAGAATTCACGGTAGTGAGCAGAGGTCGAGATGGCTTAGTGGTCAGAGCACCTGGAGTATTTATCCGGGAGGCGCAGGTTCGAATCCTGTTCGCGACCGTATTCTTTTCCATTTAATATAATAATATCAGATACTCGATCAAAATCTCCGCGTAATTTTCGTAAAACGGAGTACAAAGCTTTACGTATTCTTCTTCTTCTTATCGAGTGGTTGATGAACAACCTAGTGTTAGAGTTTAAACCACCTGTAGGTCTCTGACAGGGCTTTACACACCATCGAGAAAATCTCTCAGGTGTGCCGGTTTCCTCACGATGTTTTCCTTCACCGTTTTAAGCAAGTGATAATTAGTTTATAATACGCACATGACTTCGAAAATACAGTGGTGCCTTGGATTCGAACTTGCGACCTTCGACTTGTCAGTCCAACGGTCGTACCACTAGGCTATGTCTGCTGCTTGACGTATTAATATATAATAGTGCAGTCCAAGCGATTTCCTGTACAGTTTGCACATGAAATCGTCAAGGTTATGCGAAGAAAGATCTACTTGGCAGCTAGCCATCGACTATCACCTAGTTCTGTCGTAATACTTGGTTTTTCCAGCCTGATCTAGGCAATAAGCTGAGATAGAAATAGAGAAATTGAGGTAAGACCGCTAGATATCTTTCAAGTCATCTTGGATAAACATAGCATCACGCCTGTATTCACCGAAGGGGTACGCAAAGGTGTACACAGTTGTACAGCACATTTCACCAATGCTGTTATTAAGTCCCATGTAAAAGGAGGTGAGCCTATTGCAATCAACCGGACACAATTCCAAATTCCAGGCTGCTACTGAATTTCCCAATAGAAAAACTTGGTAACACTTTGCACGACCCGGCAATCGAACCCGGGACCTCCTGCTCAGCAGTCGCGCTTGGTACCACTAGACCAATGACGCAGCACTTGGAGAAATCTTGCTTAAAATTGACTAGTTATATTTTAAATTAAGTTATGTAATCTGTAAACAAAAAAAAAAAGATTTTTAGTAAAGTAATTATTTTCTACAAAGCATCTCCACAACCCATAGATTCACTTCTATAATAATGAAGGACCTTATATATTAAACTCAGCACATATCTTCTCTCATTTCAGATGGTATGACGATGTCAGCCAAGGTCTACCATCCAGCTACGAATCTCATGCCTCCGACGCCCCCACTGTCCCCCACAGGAGTGGCCCCCAGCTTTCCCTCCAGCAAGTCCACCTACAACACCGTTGGAAGACAGAACAGCCATTCTGGAAAATACTCGTGATAATACCTCACACTCAGACCCGGAAAATAGTGGGGCGGGTCTCAGATTTCCGAGTCCGACAACTCGGAAATTCTGACGTTTAGACCCGGGAATATCGATATCTCGATTTGGATTTGATTTGACAGAAGAACGGTTTGTTCAGACTCGGCAATCTATTTTGTTGCCAGCGATTTTGTTTTGATTGTGAAAAGTAATATTTTGTGGTATAAATGTGGTTGCAAAAAATAAATTGAATTTTAAAATTGTTTTTCTTGTTGTTATTTTAAGCAACAATAATGAGTGAATAGATGATAATATTATTAAATTAAATATGTTTTCTCGAATTTGCCGATGCTAGGCAAACACGTTCCTAACCGCATCAGGAAATGATTCTTACGTGACTGCTTATAATTATTGTAATGGTTGATTTTATCTAAGTTTTATAAAACCCACTTGTTTCATACAAACCATTTATGTAATACTAGAAGAACATGCTTTATTTGTAATATAGTTTTTCTTTGTTACAAGCTATAGTAGCGTCACTGGTAATTGCCAAAGTAAAAAATAATGTATTTTGTTTTCCTGTTATTTGTAGGTATTTTATTTGTGCCAATTTCTTTCTACCAATAGTCATTTTAGACAAAATTCCATAAATAAAAATTTTATTCGTCCGAAAAAATAATTAAAAAAAAATTTACAGCCAAAGTTGAAGCCAACTTTTGAAGCGTACTAATAATACCTGATTTATTTTCTTTATCAGACATAACACGGGAGACCTTTGCCTTACAGTAGGAACACCATGTCCTTACTATCCTTCCAATCTTCTCGATTTAAAGCTTTATTAATACTTTATTGTGGTAAATAAACATAAAAATTATTTTGTAACGCAACGTCTGAACAAAATGTTACGTTGGGCTTACAATTTACAAAAACAATTATTTTCAATAAAATAATGTATACGTGTAATTCAACTTGTATATTTTAATTGTAAGCAATTGTAAATATTATAACATAAGTGACATATCGTTAAGGAAAAATTTAATGCTCTTAATGTACGTATAATGACCTTGTATTGTACATTTCTTTGAATGATTCCTTTCCTTATTTTTAAGTACCGGTGTTTATTGAACAACTGCATTTCGATATACATATATATTTTTATCTGCGGTTAATTGACTTACCTATATAAAAAAAAAATAGTCTTATGAATCATGTAGAGATTTATTTACTGCATAAAAGGACAATGAAACCACCACTTCCCTTTCACTACAGAACAAGTAGAAAAAGACACACTACCACCCGTTCCTCATGAAATTTCCGAAAACTCGTACGCAATGATTAGGATCGACGTTCATGATACGTCCTGCCCATGGTGAAACTCCCTGCCGCCTTCCATGTTTCCTGTGAAATACAACTTAGGCATGTTCAAGGATAGAGTGAAAAGATTTTTTCTGGATCTACATGCTACATCCTCGGTCACACCGTCACTTGCCATCAGGCGAGTTGGTGGCCAAACGTTGATCCATTTTTAATATTTTTCTTGATTTAAAAAGTCTATGTGAATAAACCTTTATCCCTCTTAAAACAAAACGAGACGCACAGTTTTTCCTTTGAGTCAGTTTTTGTATTTTAAAATGTATTCTAGTGGAATTAGTTATCACATCTTAGTAAGATTACTAAAGTCAGATTTTTAGCTAAATATCTTTCCATTTTTTTTAAATTCATTATAACTCATATTCGAACAGTGGTTCGGTGGTCCACATAGACCGCGAGGGTTAAAGTTGTTTATGCCCCTTATACGTCGTGGAAATAACTCTATGAGCTTAAAAAATTAACTATTATTTTGACATTATAATAAAACAACTTTTAACCGGATTAATCGCGTGTATTATTGGTTTTTTGTTTGTTATCATACATAGGGCAAACAAAGCGTAGTATTGGCACCAGGTTGAAATAACACATAGCTGATGTCAAGAATAGACGCTCAACAAAATCTGCAGTCTGTGAACATACAACAGACAAACCCAACCATTTTCTAAGTTTCGATAAACCCCAAATCCTCGCGAAAGAAAACCGATATATACCGAGAATGCCAATCCAAATTACAATAGAGGAGATGGTTGGCAATTACCACCTGTTTGGAACCCTGTACTGAAAATAATCAAGTCCCAAACAAAGTCAAGTCACAAGAAAAATCAAGATACTGTGAGCGATTACTGCGTGCATCGGAACACCTTTTAGTTTATAATTCGATAAAATTGTAAAATTATATCTCTAAATTTAAAACGACTGTGACCTCTGAGTTTGTTTCGGTATTTCTTCTCAGGGATAGTCTTAGGAAATACAGTCGCGATTTAGTTTTAAATATGTATCAGAGACAAAATAATATTATGAATTTATCAATTATATGTACGGTAGACTGAAATAATTTTACATAAACTGTTGAGACGCCTGACACCTTAGTCCTCCTGCGACCACGAACGCTGCAAAGTGTTCGAAACGTCAGTAAAAACAAAAAAACAATAATACACGCGATTAATCCGGTTAAAAGTTGTTTTATTATAATGTGTAGTGATCGCGCAAACCGATGATATTACTTTAATATTTTGACATTACAATTATACACTTAAATTTTATTATTTGTAATGCTCAAATGCTTAATATTACATAATTTTAGTTAGAATGACACATCTTATTCAAAGAGAAAAAAATGTTACATTGATCATAGAGTAGATCTTAAATAGGGATAGTACTCTCTATATATATACATATATACAACTATAGAGGTTGGATATTTTAAACAAACAGATTTATTTTTTATTATTAAATATTATGTTATTTCTCTGAAATTCTGTTATCTATTCTCTGTCTTTGAAGACTCTTTTACAAGTCATTTTTATAAACTAGATAGCGCCGGCATTTCCTATCTGACTAGACTAGAAATTTCGAACCAACCTCAGAGGTCAAGGTTTCTTTTAAAGTCCAGACATAATAGTAATTCACTATCTGAGTCACGCAGGTAACGTCTGGAACCAACTCTTGAGGAAAGTACCATAGCAGCTTTGAGGTGACCTGTCCCATCTGACGGCACGTATGCATCAGTCATCGTGTAGCTCAACCATAACTAAGGGAGCTTAACGACCCGTCACAAGACGATACTAAATCAGGAGGACATTTGCATAGGTCACATAAAAAGGAACGAGTTGGTTGAAAAGTTTGGTTTAATTGGTATATAAATATACATGAGAAAAATCAAATCTACCTACCTCTTTTCCTAATACATTAGGATTGTCTTCTAGTCTTACCAGGTGCAGCTTGCTACTAGTATTATAGGTACGTAAAGCGACTATCTATCTGAACTCCACAACCCAGTTACTGAGTAACACGATATCTTGTGGTAAGCCTGGCTGTCAGAGTTTTAGACATCTGACTACCTGTAATGATTAAATACGATACACAATACAAATAATGAAAATGAAAAAGGATGTGCAAAGGCGAGCTTAACCCATTCACGAGTTTTATGACAGCAAACCTTTGGGAAGAGACGCAGATATGAGGACAGAGTCAAGTGTACAACACGAATAAAAGACTAGGAATAGTGCAGAATTATAAACCATACATAAATACGCTACTAATTAAATACTTACATATATTAAATGTAATATTATACAATACTGCTTATATAATATGATACACACTACATATAACTATATAAATATATATACATAAATATTAACATACCTATTATTTATACTGAAAGGAAATGCTCCCTGACTCCTCTCTTAAAGACATCCAAAGAAGGGCTGTCCCGAAGAGAATGTGGGAGAGAATTCCAGAGGCGCACTGCACGTATAGTGAACGATCCATAATAAAGACTTGAAGTGTGACGAGTAGTCCGGAGAAGAAGAGAAGACACTAAGCGACATGATTGCCATAGATCTGCGGTGTAATGTGCTCTCCGAGGTGGTGGAGGGGTTTCGAAATGTAATTATTATCCATCCATTGGCCAACCCGACAAGCGCTGCTTAACCTTAATCAGTGGGTTTGTTTGGCTATTACATAGCTACGAGTCTCTCTTGGTATGCAAGAGAACTATGACATAGTACATAAAATAGACGTTGACCTCTGAGTTTGTTTCGGCGTTTCTTCTCAGAGACAGTCAGATAGGAAACGACAGAAATAAAATCATTTATCATTTAGTAATTTTAAGTTTCAAACATGCATCGCCATCTATCCAAGTATGTGTGCAACTATATAAAAAAATCGATTCGTGGTTTCGACGTAGTTTTCATAATACGCGCTAGATGTCACTGTTACCAAGTTAAGTAATTCTAGATATTTTTGGTTTTATGTTGTGTTATAGTTGTAGCTTTGACTTCCTTACTCATGGGCGCCGGCTGGATCATTCTCAGGGAGGTGCAGCAGTATCTTTATTATTCTATCTACTATTAATAATAATACTCCTCCTGACCGTATCTCGGTCACGGCGGCCTATCTCCACGGAGATTGGCCACGTACGCAGGAGATATTATAGTGCACAAGTGTATGCAAACACAGGTGCACTCCCTCTTCCTTCACTCTCATATTCCGATGGGACGGCAATCCGATACGCCCGGGTGAGATCAGGCGCAGGACCGACGGCTTTACGTACTCTCCGAAACACGGGGGTATCACACCACCATCTTCCAAACTCCGGGCTACTACTGAGAATTTCCTAACAGAAAATAAATAAATAAATAATATTCCACAACTATCACACAACGCCGTCTAGTCTCAAGCTAAGCAGAGCTTGTGTTATGAGTACTAGACAACTGATAAACATAGTTATATATTTCTAAATGCATACATATTATAGATAAATTACACCCAGACACAGAACAAATGATCGTGCTCATCACACAAACATTTGTCCTGGGTGGGAATCGAACCCACGACCTCCGGCATAGCAGTCAGGGCTACTAACCACTAGACCAACAGGTCAGTCAAAAAAAGCCCAATACACTTTGCCCGACCCGGGATTCGAACCCAGGATCTCACGCTCAGCAGCCGCGCTTGCGACCACTAGACCAACGAGGCAGTTTACTACAACCTTGACCGGAATAGCTTGATATTTGGAATTGGGCTATTAAAGAAAAATCTTTGAAAATCATTAATGCATGCTTAGCGAACTCTAAAATTATTATATTAAATATAAAAAGAATACGGTCGCGAGCAGGATTCGAACCTGCGCCTCTCGGATAAATATTCCACATTCTAATATTAATTGTATTAACTGCAAAGTTAGTCGTGTCGGTTCGGTCACCTGTATAGGGACTGAATAGATAGCAATGACGTCCCCAAAAGACGTGTGCAAGAAAATATAGATTAAGAATTCGCGGTGGTGAGCAGAGGTCGAGATGGTTTAGTGGTCAGAGCGCCTGGAGTATTTATCCGGGAGGCGCAGGTTCGAATCCTGCTCGCGACCGTATAATTTTTCCACAAAAAAATTTTAAGTTTACATATATGTTGTCATGCAGCGAACATAAAATATTCATTAATATTAAGAACAATAAAATTTTGCAAAGAAAAGTAGACCGCCTACCAAAATTTTTGCCGCAAAAATACTAGAACACAGTAATGCCACAATCACTATGGTAGGCAAACCAACGCACGTAGCACTTGAACTATAAAAACCGACCTTACTGCAAGGACATAAAGTCGCTATCAACGTCAAAATGGATGTGCGGTTTACGATGTTGACGATCCTTCATAAAGCATCGTCTTAAACCAATATTTCACATTGAAAAAGGCACAGCGTCACTCCTGTATTCCTCGAAAGAATAGGCAGAGGTGTACATAGACAGACACTCACATTTATCAATGCTATTATTAAGTCCCATGTCATAGGTGTTGAGCCCATGTTTAAAGGGCACAATTTCAAACTCCGGGTTGCTATTCAACATTTCACAGAAAAGTGCAATAACACCTTGCCGGAACCGAGAATCGAACCTACGACCTCATGCTCAATAATCGCGGTTGAGACCACTAGACCAGTGGTTGGCAACCCGCGGCTCGCGAGCCGCATGCGGCTCTTCCACGAAATGTTTAGTGCAGGCATGGATTACTTATTATCTTGCCTTGTAAGAGACTTGTAAGAGATGCTATTTGCATAAGTTTCAATTGTGTATTGTCTATATTTGGCTCTTTCGGTTGAGAAGGTTGCCCACCACTGCACTAGACCAACAAGTCAGGCAAGTTGTAAAAGACACATTGGTTTCAATTCAAATACTTTATTCTGTAAATAATACTACGATAAAACTTGCCTCGTTGGTCTAGTACCTAGTCTCGAGCGCGACTGCTGAGCATGAAGTCCCAGGTTCGATTCCTGGATACATCCCGGAGTCAGGAAGTTGGTGGTGTGGCACCCCCGTGCTTCGGAGAGCACGTAAAGCCGTCGGTCCTGCGCCTAATATTCTGTCGTGTCGGATTGCGTCTCATTGGACTACCAGAGTGAAGAAAGAGGGATTGCATCTGTGTTTGCGCATACACTTGTGCACTTTAATATCTCCTGTGTACTTGGCTAATCTCCATGGAGATAGGCCGCCGTGACTGAAATACGGTCGTTACTGGGAATAAATAAATCTTTCTTTCTATCTTAGTCTATCTTAGCATTTTATTTTAGTTTCCTGGCAGTTCTTCTCCATAAAACCCACTAATTGCAACCGTGCAATTAATATTTCATATGTGCATATAATTTATCTATCCAAAATAAAAACTTTTGAATTTCACTTTGGAGACGTCTCTCGTTTCCGGTCAGCTAATCGCCAAAACTAAAAAAATCTTTTTATTAATAATCTGTTATTTGGAGTCGGTGCCTGTACTGAGAGAGGGTTATTGTTTTCCTCTTGTAAGTCACCTATGTTCGTTGCGCTATGGTTTCGTTACCGGCGTTTATTTATTAAGTTTTTTTTTTTTAAGTTACAGTTTCTGTGAGCGTACCTACTTACGTAGTAGGAGTCTGGTTGTAAACCCAACATACAACAGGCATCGAATCCAAAACACTTAATTTTATTTTTAGCTTTAAGTGTAATATATATTGTATTGGTCATAGATATCATCTAAATCGGTTCATAAACGACGAAGTTATCCGCGAACACACAAAAAAAAACAGTCGAATTGAGAAACCTCCTTCTTTTTTTGAGGTCGGTTAAAAAGTAGGTATCAAGTGAAAAGCATGTAATAACTAATCGCCAATACTAAAATTATGCACAGAGTTTAAGTCACTATGGTACAGATGGCGACACAATATGATTAACATTTTTAAACGAATGGCCAAAAAAGAAGTGTTATGTTTTGAGGATTCATGTATGTATGTATGTTTGTAAGTTTCTTTATTCCATCATAACTTCTAAACGCCTTAACCGATTTAGATGTATGGGGTATCGTTCGAATCCGTACATTGTCCTGGGTAACATAGGCTAGTAAGATTAACATGGTAGGCATGCTTTTTAAATTATTTCGTCATGTTAAAAGTTTGAAATCTTTTAAATGGAGCTAGATTCTGATGGAGTAGGTTGTATATATTTATGTATATATATAACTAGTAATATAAATTTATAATACGTTTTATTCATATTTTCTTTAAAAATTGATTTTGCTTTATCGGTACGCGATGAATAGATATAGGTAGGTACCTAATATTATAATGACTTTAAAAACTGCATGAAATGTGATTTAAGGTGACCTTAAATAAAGTCAGTCTAGTGAATAATAAATCAATATCAGCTTATTTTTTATAGAATTATAACGCTCACAACATTACTATATCAAAACATATTTATCTCGTTTGTCAGAATTTACTAACAAAAAACTAAGTCAAATTATTGCATTAATTCCCATAGATTTGAAGAAAACCAGCCCATAAATGTCCGACTGCAAGGCAAGGGCGATCACCACGCTAGCACATTGCGTGTTGGCGATTTCAGACCGTCAATTTTGGGTCACGGTGTTTTCTTTCACCGTTTGTCTGTGATGTCTCATTAATCTTCTTATCGTATGGTTGATGAATAACCTAGTGTAAGAGTTTAAACCACCTGTAGGTCTCTGACGTGGTTTTACACACCATCGAAAATATCTCTTAGGTGTGCTAGTTTCCTCCCGATGTTTTCCTTCACCGTTATAAGCAAGTGATAATTAATTTATAATATGCACATGACTTCGAAAAGTCAGTGGTGCGTGCCTTGGATTCAAACTTGCGACCTTTAACTTGTCAGTCTAACGGTCATACCAGTCTCATTAATTAAGAAAGTACATATGACATTGAAAAAGTCACATTAGTACAAATGTCGGATTTGAACCCACAACCTGTGGCCAAAGAAGCGGGCCCGTAACCTCCCGGCCACCACGATACCTTTGATTTGAATAGCAATACTTTATTTATATTCTCAGAAACAACCTGGTGTTTGGAATTTTGCCTGGTCAATGACGTTAGGCTCACCAGAAATAATATGTGACATAATACCAGAATTGATAAAATGTTAATGGAAACGAACCAAAGACCTCATGCTCAGTAGTCGCGCTTGGGACCACTAGATCAACGAGTACCTAGTTAATATAAATATTAATACGGATGTATTACAAAATATATTAAGCCATATGTTATCAATATATTAAAGGCGTCGTATTTGCTAAAACATATCCTAATTATGTAAAATAATGCACAAACGGGCGCATATTTTAAACGAGAAACTGGTCGAACTAGTCCATAAATCTAGCAACAAACTTTAAGAGCAAAAACAAAATAATTTTGTATATTATTTCCTAAAAAATATTATGGCTCGGGTTCAGTACAAATAAATAATATTTATTTGGTTGGTTTATAATAAATAAATAGATTTATTTTGAGAGGTATTACATGTACTATCGCGGACACTCCCGTCTGACCACCACTAAGTTCATTTTTGCTTGCACTAAAAAGATATAAGCGCTCTGTAGCCCCGCCAAGGTCAAATGAGATCGTCCTTAAAATTCACAAAAAGGAGTACACGTGATGCGTCACTAAGCTGCGCAGTGCATATTGCAACTAATTACGTTCTAGCTTTCCTAATAGGCGAACACTTTAAGGGGACGTGGAATGGCGCCGGCGCAGGATTTAGACAAAAAAATAAGATAGTACTTGTAATGGTAAATAACAATGGTTTTTACACTAAGCTCAGTAAGCTAAGAGCTTACCGCATTAAAGTTACCAAAAATACAAAAGAAATAAAAATATTTATGCAATGAACCAAACCCAAGTCGTTTTAACTATAGGCTCAGGTAGCAATTCAACGACGACTATAATTACCAACTTAGGGCACTTGTATCATAATGTACTATTGCACCATATTATATTTTGCCAAAATAATATTTAAACACAGTTCGCATTGGACACAGTACACCGGCGTCCAGCTGCACATGCGTGTAAATTTGTAGCTTAGACGTTTTCAAGAGACATTAAAAAATAAAAAACAAGTTTTTATATGTACTTATATGGGGATGTATTTGACCAGTATCAGGGGTTTCGTATATGCTAAAAGTAATATTGTAGACTTGATTCCGGACTCGTTTCTTGTGCACAGGATCATTTCAATGTATAAAATTAAACTACAATAAAAGAGTATTTTTGGTTCATAAGTACAAGTAGGCATGTAAATATATCCGCTGCTTTGTTTTCCTAAACTAAATATCGGATTATAATATTTCAATCGTCGCAAAAAATTATATAGTGAATCTAAGGTGTCTTAAAATCAAAACTGCACAAATACACCGTGCAAGGCAAAATTATGATTCAAAATAACTAAATTGACAATACACACAAAAAAAAGGAAATTAAATAACTTAATCATTTGGAACTCATTATTGGACATTTAAAATTACAGCCGAGTACATTCATTTGAATCATAATTTTTCCTTCCATATATCACAAACATATAGTATCGTTAAAGTTGCTTGCGTTCACTGTAACTTTATTGGTTTCTTTAATTTACACACGGTACCCTAAAAAAGGTCACATTTGGCGTACAACCTCAGTATGTCCGCAGTATCAGGGCAGCATCCTCGACATTAACATATCGTGATCAAATCCAAAATTTATAAAAAAGTGTTTTCTTAAAAATGAGTGAAACAGACAACAGAAGACATGGTTTTGCATGGATTTATTTCTTGAGACAAGTAAGTAATTAATTGGCATTAACATAATATTTTTAACTTAATGTAACATTACGCCGCCCGCAACGACGCCCGCGCAACGACGCCCTAGAAGGAATTATGTACTTACCGTATTGGTTCTGTCCTCCGAAAATGTCAGGTGCGTACCACTCGCAACTGGCACGCCTGCATGACCTAATATATGAACATGGATGAAGCAAAAGGCATATGTAAAGATACCTAACAACCTGCAACAAGCAGGTGGCGTTCTGTAGTTTCTGCCTACCCCCATGAGAAAGAGGCGTGAGTTTATGTATCTACGTAAAATGATCTGAATGAGAAGAGCCCTTTACAGTGCCGTGGGAGAGTCACAGGATGGTTTATGGAGACGTGTCGCAGTAATACTCCTCCCGACCGCATTTCAAGTACCCGTAACATATATATTAATTAGACAAACTGGGACCGATGGCTTAACCTACTTTCCGAGGCACGGAGGGGTCTCAGTACGAAATGATGGTCACCCATCTACAGACCGACCGTGGCAAGCGCAGCTTAACCTCGATCGATCGATCTGTGCGGCTGTTTCTTGGTCACGAGCAGGGGCTCGGTATTATAAAATATAAAAGAATTAAAAGCAAAAAACTTAAAAAAAAGCTTTTATTTAAATGCTCTAAGAAGAAGAAAATAAAATGTTCTTTTAAAATGTTAACTATCAACTTATAACCTAATTATACACAATTTATATGATCATTAAAGCTTGTCGCACGATTTAAAAAAATAATTAAGTTTAGGAGATTAAGTTACTCAATTAAATAGGTACTAGTTGATTTACACAAGTTATTTTTTACTTTTTAGTAATATTATAGTAATTATCATTTTAATAGTTTATCTGAATAATAAAAAATTACTAATGTATTTCTATGTGTAGAAGCAATTGTTCTTCTATCTGTTTTACATACCTTATTATCTTAGTAACACATGTAATAGATATTATAGGTGAGTTTTAGTAGACTGTACAGTCGGAAGTGATCATCCCCTGCCCTTATCCCAATTTATTTGGGGTCGGCGCAGCATGTATTCCTCTTCTATACATACTCCCTACTTGTACTGGAATGCTGCTAAAGTTTTGGAAATGTTTTATTACCGGCCGCCAGCCTGACGTCAACTCTCATTGGGAATGCTGTTGTTCATGGTAACCGCCACCGATACGGTCTCCTTCTATGTAGCTATAGCACCCCAAATGTTATCCATGCGCCAGGTTCTGGTGTTATCCTACCATCACACTCCACTAACCGGACTGTACAGTCGGGAGTATATTTTATTATTGTTCTTCATTCCCATATTTCAGCTCCTGATCAGCAGTGGGGCCTGGTCCTGTTTCTTCATGCTGGGCCTTTGCGTTGGGTCACCGACAGTGATAGTGCCCCAACTCCGCAAAGAAGCCAATTCAACGGAAGCAGTCAGCCCAGAAATGGCGTCTTGGTTACGTAGGTATATTGATTATACGATTTTGAATAGATTCAGGCGTTACTTTGGGGAAATCCATTACAATGTATGCAATAAATACCTACAATATCTAGCTACTACCACAATATTGAGGGTAGTCATGCATTACCTGTGCACGGCTCGCCCGCCCGCAAATATATGCACATCCACAATCGGTGATTATTTGATAGTAATTGCCTAGTGGTATGACGGTTGGGCATCAGATAGATATACTATAGACCTACCGGCCGAATTTTGGCCGTCATTTCACCAACACTGTTATTAAGTCCCACGTTATAGGTGGTGAGCCTATTGCCAAGTACCGGACGCAAATCCACACTCTATCGCTAATGAGAATGTCCGAACAGAAAAACCCAATAATAAAACTGCCCTGATATGGGAATCGAAACCCAGACCTTTTTTTTAAATCAAAACTGGAATCTTTTTTTGGCCACCATCTCGCCTGATGGTAAGCGACGGTGTAGCCAAGGATGGGGCACGTAGAGCCAGAAGAAATCTATTCACTCTAAGAAGAGTAGATATTTCGGGGAGAACGTTAGTTGGGGAGTTGATGGAACTGCCCAGACCCGTCTCCCACAACGGTTGCACCGGACTACACCGAAACACGACTAGGTCGCTTCACGGCATGGCTTCGTCCAGTGGGTGGTAACCAGCCGCGGCCGAAGCCTCCCACCCGAGTCGTGTGTGTAGCGACATCTATCTCGCTACATGGAAACTACGCGCACCACACGCTGCATCGCGCAATCAGAGTTTGACGACGAGTTTGTATAATTATATGTCGCAGATGGATTGTAAAAACCGCTGTTTTACAAAATCTCTAGCTGCTTTACAAAACAGCACTGTTTAATAAAACAGCTGAACAACGTTGAGCTGGATTGCCATTGCGATACGTTTAACAAAACTGCTACCCAGCTTTAGACGTAATGCAGAATGACATATCTACAGTGGCACAGGTTTGTTTATTGTATAGGTATATTAAATGGATAGTCACCATTCAAGTAAAAAAGTTGTACTGTATTCTGATTTGACTTTCCGTGGCTGGGTCGACCGGGGCTCCTACTTTTGTGTCTGTAAGGTTAGAAAAAACCTAAACTCTTCGAACCTAACCTGTCCGTGTCGGGATACACGAAATTCCCGAGCTCGCTTCGCTCGCTCATGGATCAATTTCGTTTATTTTCTTTCATAATCCCGATATATTGTCGACTATTATAGTGGTTTAGTATGTACGTCATTAAAAATTTTCATTATTTTTTTGCTATTGACAAGTAAAATAAAGTTAGGTTATTATTGTTAAGACATACGCATAAGGGCCATATGCGACAAAATTTCGAACTAAAATCAACAATCTGACAGTTCATTTCACACTGTTTTACATAATCTCTGATCGTTGACCGCTGCATTGATAAACGCAAAACGTTCACTCAATTCTGCGTGTTATAGTTCAGTAATTATGTAAAACCGCTAAACGTCGTTCAGCTGTTTTTCATAACAGTACTGTTTTGTAAATCAGCTAGCAGTTTTGTAAAACAGCTTATTCTACAATCCATCTGCGACATATATACCACCTCCCGACATTAACCGTTGGGCCGTGGCCCGCCAGGCAATATCACCCACCTGGTTGAAGGATCTTCCCTTTTCAATGGAGGAACACCACACCTCGTTCCTCCATACGTGCCGCTTATTTTGCACCACCCAGGGGCCACGTGTAGGGATTCCATTTTAAGGGTGCACCCCTTTTTTTTTTTTTATGTGGAGAAATGCCCTCGCATACCGCTCTGACACGGGGAGACAGAGCGGCTATGTGGGACTCGAACCCACTAAAACTCCACAGTATACCTCCTCAGCTGCTTGAGGGCGGGACGCGGGAACGCTCTCGCACACAACCGCGAATCCGCCCGCAGCCGTCCGTTGCCGGACTCCCTCACGGGGTTGGGTATTGCACCCCCCCCCCCTACGGCACACCAGACTAATGGCGTGCCGCAACCACCTCGGAGACCATGTGCAATGGGTGCCAGACAACCCCGTGTCTGGACGCCCAAGGTCCCCTGCGACGGGTCAGGTCAATGGCCCCGCCGCCTGCCACTACGGCCGCAGAGGATAGGGAGAGCGGCGCCTCGCAATACCGGCACTCCTCTTCCCCTGCGGCCCCACCACGTCCGCCATCCCACGGTGGCGGCCCCGTCAAGGCCGCGGCAGGTAGGGAGAGCGGCGCATCGACATACCGGCACTCCTCTCCCACCGCGGCCCCCATCCCTCAGCTGCGGTGCCGCCCATACGACGCCGCAGCCCACCTCAGTTGCGACACCCCCCATAAGGCCCGCAACCTACGCCGGCGCCGCTCCAACATGGGCTTGAAGGCAAAGCCCTGAGGAGCGGCCCTCCTCGGGTTCCGTTAGCTTCACCGTGGGTGACCAAGCCACGGCTACTAGAGCCCCCCCACCACGACAAGGTGGAACCCCTGGGGGGAAGGGTGCACCCCTACGGACGCGGGCAACTCAGCCCCCTCAGACCTTGTGCTCCGCAGTCGCGCTTGAGACCGCTAGACTAACGTTGCAGTTAGTAGTAGGTATCCTACTAATATTATAAACGCGAAAGTTTGTAAGTATGGATGGATGGATGGATGGATGTTTGTTTGTTACTCTTTCACGTAAAAACTACTGAATTGATTTTAATGAAATTTTACAATAATATAGCTTATACATCAGAATAACACATAAGCTACATTTTATTGTGTGTGTTATTGTGTGAATTGTCCAAAATATGACGATAAGTGTCAAGTAAGTAGAAAAAAATCTACCATCTGCGAGCTATTCTGGCGTGCGGTGCCTAAACCCTTTGAGATATAACAAAATGATGTATTGTGGAATTGTGTATCTTATATAGGTCTACAGAAAAGTCCACTATAGCATATGTCTATCTCTTAAGGATAACAAACTACATCCATTTTAATACAAAAAAAAAAGGGTAATTATGAAGCGGTAATTGGAAAGCGGGACCGGGATCAAAATTTCATTATTACTTTTGGTCGCGATATCCGACATCCAAGCGGGCGAAGACGCGGGCATCAGCTAGTAATAATATAAATTCAAACGTTTCCATTCTTAATATATTCCATACGAATTAATTTATATCGGTTCCGACTTGTATTTTATGAATATCTGAGGGTTTTTTGTTTTATTATTTTTGCTCAGGCTATTGACTACCAATAAATTAAAAATATAAAACAGGTTTGTCACGTGCATTGGAGTCGAAGTGTTTCCTACTAAAGAATCGGATTTAAATTAACTAACACTGGCGGCACGTCCCTGCTTTGCACGGGTGGACATTTATTTTTTAAATATTTTATGATAAATGCAAAGTAAATCATAAATTTAATTCACTCAAAATCTTAGAGGACCAGACGGGAGACGCTTCTGACTAAATATCGATCAAATTCGCTCGCCACTTTTGGCGGGGGGTGAGGTAACACACAAGCACAAAAGAACTTGTACTAAAGCGCAAATAGCTCTCGTCATTATATTATCAGTATTAAAATACATAAAAACACTAAGCACAAACAAAAAATTGTGTTACACGCGATTAAAATCGCGTACTATAATTGTAACCATACTGATAAAAGGCACCTTTAAATGATTGGGAATCATATGCCAGTGGCGAGAGGGGTACGCCCGCTAAAACTACTCCAGTACTAATTCCTTCGAGCTTAAAAAAGAGATACATAGGATGATTCAAAAGATACATTTAGTTCTGTCCGCATTGCCATGATGTTTTGGCATGGGAAATTGTACAAGTATTCACTGAACATATGAAAACACAGAATTAAATGCAATTAAATACATCAGTGTTACAATTTCATGATATTTATAATATATTTCAGAAAATTTACCAACAACACCTATTTAGTAAAGTGTATTTTTTTTTTAAAACCTTGTCCCACACTAGGAATTACTTCCTGTATCGTGGGTGCGTTTACAGACATATAATCTCACAAGCACACACACACCCAGACCCGGAGCAAATATCTATAGATCGTACAAATATATTCTCCGTGCAGGAATCGAACCTGCGACACGCAGCGCAGCAGTCGGTCTCTCGACCACTGCGCCAACCGCGCTGTCACAGTGTCTCTCTATAATGAGAAATAAATTCTATTTCGTTTTTCGTTAATTTGTACAAATTATATTATAAACACGAGACTATTAATAAATTCATTATTTATAATTTAATTGTCCAACATGTCACCATACGATGATTTCTTTTATTTAACAGTCATATTAAAAAGATAGGTTTTTTGTAGATATTGATTATGTTCTTCAATATTGTAGTACATTTTTTTTGTTCTATCGTGAATAGTTTCTGCAGTGCATGCGATGAAAGACATTTTATGGCAATTTTTTTACACCTTGGGTTACATTATTGAAGTTTTAGTAGGAATCCCTAATATTTTCTAGTAATAAATATAGCCTATGTTATTTAGGGATAATGTAGCATTATAATGGTGATATAATTTTTGAAATCGGGCTATTCGTTTTTGAGTTTATTCGTTACAAACATACCAAAATACAAATCTTTCCTCACTATAATATTATTATTAATTATTATATTATTCAAGATAAATCTTTGAAAAGCATTAACGCATACTTAGCGAACTCTAAAGTTATTATATTAAATGGAAAAAAATACGGTCGCGAAAAGGATTCGAACCTGCGCCTCACGGATAAATACTCCAGGCGCTCTGACCACTAAGCCATCTCGACCTCTGTATAGGGACTGAATTGATTGCAATGACGGCGCCAAAAGACGTGTCCGTGAGCAGAGGTCAAAGTGTAGATGCAGCATATTTGTTTGCCCGCGACTTCGCCCGCGTGGATTTTCATACTGAAATCTTATTATCACTGAAATAATATATAGCCTATGTTACTCAGTGACAATGCAGCTTTCAACTGGTGAAAGAATTTTGAAAATCGTTTTTGCAGTTTTTGAGTAAAATTGTAGTGACCCTGGTACACAGAAAGATGTGAAAAAAAAATCAACATGGCAGGCGATTCTTATTTCTCTTTTTTTATAAATTTCATGTATTCCTATTCTTTTTACTTCGATGTTCATATGAAATGGAAAATTGAAGCATTTAAATATCTTAAATCATCGTCACTCCCCTGCCCTTCTCCCAATTTATTTGGGGTCGGCGTAGCATACCTATATCTGGCATGCTGCAAAATTGTTGGCTATGTTTTATGACCGGCCGCCTGTTTGACGTCAACCCCCTTTGGGAATGCTGTTATGGAGGAACTAGGTGTGGTGTTCCTCCATTGAAAAGGGAGGATCCTCCAACCAGGCGGTTGATATTACCTAATGGGCCATGGCACGGTTTATTTAAGAGATTTTCACTACTAATTAAAGTCATTTTTATATTTCCAGCTGCCATCTTTAGCTACAGTGGAATGCCCTGGATCTTCGTCCTTTCCATCTTAGTAACGACAGTGGGCCGAAAGATCACACACAGCATCGTCTGCATCTCCACCTTCATTGGCTTCGTCATCTTCTACTGCAGCAATGACGTCTACCAGATCCTCATCAGCGAAATCTTTCAAGGGGTTGTCGCCGCTGCTTACTTAACCATATCTCTTATAATCATCACCGAGTATACTTCATCAAAATATCGAGGAGTATTTCTAACTATAAAATCAGCAACATTTTTTTGGGGTGTCTTCACTTCAAATTTGGTCGGTACTTTCTTTCATTGGAAGACGATAGCTGTATTTGGGTTAGTCTGTGCAGTATATAGTTTGAGCACACTCCTTTTTTGGCCAGAATCTCCATTGTGGCTGGCCACAAAAGGACGCTTTGATCAGTGCGCGAAAGCCCATAGGTGGTTGAAAGGATCTAAAACAGATTCCGAAAGGGAACTTGAAAAAATGATTAGTGATCACCAAAATTTTGTAAGAAGAAAAATATGTACAAGAACTGAGATTATAGAAGCTTTTAAAGTATTGCCTAAAAAAGAATTTTATAAACCAGTATTGTTTTCTATTTTGTTAATGGCATTGTACACTTTTTCGGGTAAATTAGTCTGTACGGTTTACGCTGTAGATATATTAAAGAAAATAACTAAAAATGAATCAACTGCTTATACTGGAATGTTGATATTAGATGGTGTAACTGTATCTACAATGTATGTTGGGTGTGCTTTATCGAAAGCATTTAAACGAAGAAGTTTGTTAATAATCTCTTCAGGTATAGCGATTCTATTTTTGTTTTTACTATCACTGTATTTGTATTTAGTAAAACTATCAATTATTATTGATAACAAGTATGTAGCAATATCATTGTTAGTAGGATATTCGGTAGCTATAAGTTGTGGTCCAATGATTTTATCTACATCTATTTCTGGTGAATTGATATCTTTAGAATCTAGAAGTTTATCAATGTGTGCTATAGCATTATCATTTAAGGTCATGTATGGTACTTTTGTTAAATTGTGTCCTTATTTCTTTAATTATTTAGGAATGCATGGTACTTTCTTGTTATTCGCGCTGTCTTCATCGGTGTGCTTGATTCTGATATATTTTTATTTGCCAGAAACTAAAGACAAGACTTTAAGAGAGATTTCTGATTGTATTAAAGGTATTAAGCCGGTTGAAGAGGCTAAAGAGTTATTACCAATTATAACTCATAATAGACATAGAGTTGAGATCGTACCTAGTAAAAATAAAAATGGTGTAGTATGAAAATTATGTTATACAGGCTGTGGTTTTGAACAGTGGCCATATTGTAGGAACATATACAGCAACAAGTTATATGTTGTATAAAAATAATTAAAACAATAATAGCCAAGAGGTCAACGTCCTATTCGTCTCGTAACAGCTAACGCTTCTCTGTGAAATGTTCGTGTACGGCCTTTGTTTGTCGGCGCGTGGTGCCGTCCTTGTACCTACTTAGTGCGACGCGGCGATGGCTATGACACGACGTATTCGCAAAAAACAGTAAAACTGCGAAATTAATTAGATTTTCTAAGGTATACTTTTTTTTATTGTTTTGTAATCAGTTACACCTATAGATCCACCTCCTTCAATTTGGCCACTGTCTAGAACCACAGCTTGTATACAGATAATGTAAGCAGTGTACACATAAAGTAATATATGTAAATAGTTTACTGGAAAGTTTTTTTTTTTCGGATTGAAGTTACGTCTTCGCTAATGCCTTTGAAATATTTATCTTTTTTAACGTAACAGAAGTTTGAGAAGGACATTAATTGACGCTATATGGTGCCTAACAGGTTTTCTGCGCTTTCTTGAGTAGAATGTCGCCGTACAGGCTTTGAAAGCGGTTTTTATATATAAAATGAATACTATATCATTTATGAGGATACTAATATGACGTCGCCATAAGACGTGTTAAAATATGGAAGAAGAATTCGCGGTGGTGAGCAGAGGTCGAGATGGCTTAGTTGGTCAGAGCGCCTGGAGTATCTATCCGGGAGGCGCAGGTTCGAATCCTGTTCGCGACCGTATTCTTTTTCCATTTAATATTGTAACTTTAGAGTTCGCTAAGCATGCGTTAATGCTTTTTCAAAGACATATCTTGAATTATTAAGGTAATTGCATTCTTTACGACATTGTATTAACTGCAAAGTTAGTCGTGTCGGTTCGGTCACTTGTAAGTACTGAATTGATTGCAATGACGTCGCCATAAGACGTGTTAAAATATGGAAGAAGAATTCGCGGTGGTGAGCAGAGGTCGAGATGGCTTAGTTGGTCAGAGCGCCTGGAGTATCTATCCGGGAGGCGCAGGTTCGAATCCTGTTCGCGACCGTATTCTTTTTCCATTTAATATTGTAACTTTAGAGTTCGCTAAGCATGCGTTAATGCTTTTTCAAAGACATATCTTGAATTATTAAGGTAATTGCATTCTTTACGACATTGTATTAACTGCAAAGTTAGTCGTGTCGGTTCGGTCACTTGTAAGTACTGAATTGATTGCAATGACGTCGCCATAAGACGTGTTAAAATATGGAAGAAGAATTCGCGGTGGTGAGCAGAGGTCGAGATGGCTTAGTTGGTCAGAGCGCCTGGAGTATCTATCCGGGAGGCGCAGGTTCGAATCCTGTTCGCGACCGTATTCTTTTTCCATTTAATATTGTAACTTTAGAGTTCGCTAAGCATGCGTTAATGCTTTTCCAAAGACATATCTTGGATACTAATATCAATATTTATTAATAAATATTTTGTTATTAGTTTAGCAATTGTGATAACCTAGTGGTATGCCTGGTGGACTAATAAGTCAAAGGTCGAATGTTGAACATTCGACCTTTGACTTATATAAATTGATTATCACTTTAATTATTGTATAATAACTTTCGTGGAACACATTTATATAATTTATTATTTAACGGTTATTACTCACTTGCATTCTTCGGGATTGCCCGACTAGTTTCGCACTCAAACGGAGCACTTAGTCATGAGCTGAGCCCGCGGCGTCGAATTACCGAAGAATGCAAGTGAGTAATAACCGTTGAACTCTAATTAATATGAATATATATATCTGCCTAGTCTTTTCCCAATTACATTGGGGTCGGCTTCCAGTCAAACCGGATGCAGCTTAATACCACTGTTTTACATGGAGCGACTGCCTATCTGACCTCCACAACCCTATTACTGGGTAACACGATATCTCGTGGTATGACTGGTTGTCAGACTTTCAGGCCTCTGACTACCCGTAACGGCTGTCATAGATCTTAATTTGACAACTGGAACCGACGGCTTGACGTGCTCTTCGAGGCACGGAGGGATCTCGGTATGAAATTATGGTCACCCATCCACAGACCGACCGCGGCAAGCGCAGCTTAACCTCGATCGATCGATCTGTGCGGCTGTTACTTAGCCACGAGCCCCTCTCCACACTTTGCAGCGTTCGTGGTCGCAGGAGGAATAAGGTGTCAGGCGTCTCAACAGTTTATTTAAAATTATGTCAGTCTACCGTACATATAATTGATAAAATTCATAAATGTAGTATTTACATATACTATATATGTAATAATATATAATAGCCAAACTTGCAAAAAAGCTATGGATAAATATTTGAAAACTCTAGACTACAACAGCACTGAAAATTTACTAAGAAAATTGGTATAAACAAGGCACATAAATAAAGACAACTAAACAAAAACACAAATAAACTGCACATACAGAAATATACATAAAACATATACAAATATACATATAGCTATACCCAAACACAAAACAACACAGACAATTCAAATCATGTAACTTACTTAACTATAACTGTACTATGATTTATTACTTATAAAGTATGTAATCAATCTGCTTAATTAAGTGACTTATAACTGGAACCTTTTGGGAATATGTTTTTCTAAGGTTGAGGAAGACTATCCACTCGTGATACAGTTTTTATACTAGTACGAGGGGATAGGGCGAATCAGTCAAAAAGACAACCAAACCATTTATCAATCTACCATTTTACGATCTCCAACTGTTGTCAAAATAACTTTAAGCGATTTTTATCTATCCTGTGTTTATTATTAAGTTGCTCTGTATGGTTGTCTCTCTTTTCATGATTAAATAAATAAATACTGTCAACCTTATGTATATAATTAGAATTGAGTTTTGTCATATCTGCATATTGCACCTACCACATTTTCTCTCTGCATCACCCTAAGGTTGACTGGTAGAAAATGCCTAAGGCATTATGTCCGCCTTTGTTTTGTGCATAAAGAATTAAATAAATAAATAAATGAATTTTTAGTCCTCCTGCGACAACGAACGCTGCAAAGTGTTCGAAACGTCAGGAAAAACAAACCAATAATACACGCGATTAATCCGGTTAAAAGTTGTTTTATTACAATGTGTAGTGATAGCGCAAACCTAAGATATTACTACGATAAGAAGAAGTAAGAGAAAATGTTTTATACCGTCAAATCATGAATTCAAATACAAACATTATTAACACAGCAAATGACAATCCAGAATTTATTTCAAAGCACAACTTCCATCTAATTAGCAATATTCTAAAAAACATACCAACAACAAACTTTTAAATAAATGACGAAAAGCTGCACTTTTCCATTTCTTAATTTCCGCTGAAATCTAATTAATAAACGGAAAAGGAACACTTCGCTTTGAAAGATAACCCGAGCATTGAACCGGCGACCCGAGCGGAGCGATATCGCCGCGGGCTATAAATTAGGAAAAAAATGTTGATATCATCAGACTTTCCCGCATAATACGAACAGGACAACGAACGGACCCTTTAGATTTAACCACTAACTTTGAAATTTATTGATGTTCATCTCCAGTTATTTTACAGGAACAGTAAAAGCGCAAATGAGAGGCTCGTGGGAAAGTAACAGCCGCACAGATCGATCGATCGAGGATAAGCTGCGCTTGCCGCGGTTGGTCTGTGGATGGGTGACCATCATTTCATACCGAGACCGCGGCGATTTTGGCGATGTCATTGCTATCTATTCAGTCCCTTTAGCATGCGTTAATGCTTTTCATAGATTTATCTTTAAACCTAACCTATGTTAAAAATAAACCATTTAAAACATAGGTTATAAATTGAATGGTTCATGTTTTTATATCTTATTTTATGGGTCAATAATATGGTAATATAAACGTGATATTATATAATTATTAGTCAACTTGTATCGTTGTTTAAATATATTAAACCTGTTTAACCACTAAGAACTTCCGTATTGTCTTAAACATGTTGATGGTATGCATTAATTTAAAATTAATTGGCGATGTCAAACCAATATATAAATAAATAAATGAAAGAAGATCCAAGATAAATCTTTGAAAAGCATTAACGCATCCTTAGCGAACTCTAAAGTTACAATATTAAATGGAAAAATAATACGGTCGCGAACAGGTTTAGTGGCCAGAGCGCCTGGAGTATTTATCCGGGAGGCTCGGGTTCGAATCCTGTTCGCGACCGTATTCTTTTTCCACTTAATATTGTAACCATGAAAGAACATTGTTTTTTTAACTTATCATAGCATCGCGCCTTTGTTCTCCGAAGGGGTAGACAGAGGTGTATACAGTTAAAGTATACCCACATTTCACCAATTCTGTTAGCGCCTACTTAGTTAGTCTGTGGAGCCTACTACCATCTACTGGGCACAATTCCCAACTCCGGAATACATTTCCTAACAGAAAAACTTAACAACACTTTGCCCAACCCGGGAATCGAAACTGGGACGTCATGCTCAGTACCCGCGCTTGGTACTATTATACCAACTTAACTTTTGGCTAACTAGGAAGCAGTGACGGGTGGGCTTTTTGGGGCCGCTTAATGTCTGAGGTCCAAAAAAAAAACGCAACGTCTTGAGAACTCCTCCTTTTCACGTCGGTTGACTGACGTGATTTTTAGCTTAATTTGAATAAATAAATTTAGATTTTTGATTTAGAGTCTGTAGGCAATAAAACAAAAACAAATAAAAAAAATACTGTGTTTTTCTAAAGAACTTTCGTGAGACATATTCGTATTAATTAATGTTCATCGGTTACATTTTTCGGGATTGCCCGACTAGTTTCGAACTCGAACGGAGCCCTTAGTCATTGAAAGATCTAGATCAAAAGTAAATCAAGAAGTCTTAGAGATTAATGACTTATGTGACATAACTAATTATTTGTATTCGTAGCATTATTTATTAGATTATATTACATCTCACACAATAACCTGCATTGTTCTTGCACCTACAAACTTTGTAACTATGCAAGGATCTTGCATCTTTGTTGTATTATTTTATTTAAAAACAGTGTCTTTGGGGTTTCTTGCCGGTTCTTCTCCATAAGACCAACTTTTTGGAACCGTGCAACTAAAATCAATTAAGGTTTCATAAGTGCATGTAATTTTGTATATTTGAAATAAAAACTTTTGACTTTTGAAACTAGTCGAGCAATCCCGAAAAATGCACGTGAGTAGTAACCGGTGAAAATTAATTGTCATTTTTCTTTGTCTATAAATTATGCTCTAGTTTCATTACACTACACTTTATGCAGAGACACACTATATATATAAATTCCTATCACTCAATGGGCAACAGGAATCACATGACTGAACCGATATCACATTAAATTTATGTGCTGTTTCTTAATTGTGTAGTAGGTAGTTAGCTATGATTTGATGCGTGTCTTCATTACTATAACGAGTGTAATGTTGATCACTATCGATTTCATACGGTCTGTTCCTGTTTAGGCACTTTGTGATTGACTCGTCAAACGATTCCCAGTTCGGGCAGTGTTATTGGGTTTTCCTGTTAGGAAATTCTCAGTAGCAGCCCGACGTCAGGAAGTTGGTGGTGTGATACTCCCGTGCTTCGAAGAGCATGTAAAGGCGTCGGTTCTGCGCCTTATTTCTCTCCGGTCGTGTCGGATTGCCGTCCCATCGGAATATTTGAGTGATGGGAGAGGGAGTGCACCTGGGTTTGCGCATACACTTGTGTACTATAATATCTCCTACGTACTTGGCTAATCTCCGTGGAGGTAGGCCGCCGTGACCAAAATACGGTCGGGAGGAGTATTATAATAGTGTTTGGAATATCGTAATTACAAAGGTATTCGTAGTATAGGTTAAGTATCTTTGTTTTTGTAGACGTGATACTAAGGAAACATCACTATCACTCATCACACAGACACATGACCAAGCAGGGATAGCCTAGTGGTATAACTGTTGCGCTGACAAGTTGAAGGTCGCAAGTTCGAATCCAAGGCACACCCTACTGTCTTTTCAATTAAATTAATTGAATTAATTGTCACTTGCTTAAAACGGTGTTGGAAAAACATCGTGAGGAAACCAGCCGGCCTAAGATATGTTCTCGATGGTGTGTGAAGCAATTTCAGAGACCTACGGGTGGTTTAAACTCTGACACTAGGTTGTTCATCAACCACACGATAAGAAGAAGAAGAAGAATATCACTGTACCTATCAAGTGTGTTAACTTTTGTCTCTTCAAAATATTATTTATTTACTAGCTGTGCCCCGCAAACGTTGATCTGCCATATAAATTATCTGGATAGGGCCACCCTTACCTAAAACTACCTATACCTATATTATACCCCTAGGTATTAAAAATAGCCTACGAACAATTCTCAGACCTACCAAATACATACACACAAAAAAAAACATCGGAATCAGTCAAGCCGTTTCGGAGGAGTTCGATAACAAACTGTGACGCGAGATTTTTATATTTTAGAGTTAATATGCATTAGAAATACATTAAATTAATAAAAACAACATTAAACACACTAACATGCATTTGACACATATATATCTTTGAAAATAGAACCTTAATAACTAAAAATTCAAATTGAAATGAATTATGGTCGAATTTCGGCTAGTAGGCGACCACTAGTATAATTAAATTAAATTTCTAACTAAAAAAAGGGAAATTGAGTGCCTGTTACAATGAGCAGTATAGCAGTTATTAAGCCATTGCAAATTAGGGTCCGGATCATTGAAGTCAAGCAGTGTTAACGGAGTCTGTTTCTGGATGAACGACGCCTGAAACATTTCCATCTGAGCGTAACGGTAAGAAAACCGATACTATGTCAAAATCTCACTAAATCACTGCAAATGGTACCCAAAACATGTGCGGAGTGTAGCGTTCAGACACTACATCGACCTTCTGTAAACCGACAAATTTATACTGATCGGTAATGTGAAGACATCAGGTTCTCGACCAAAAAGTCAACCAGTTCAGCAGCTATTCTACATAGTTTACCAAACGATACCTTACAAAGAAAAAATTAATATCTTTGTGGTTACAAAACTGTGAACATCTTCTTTGAATTTGTTATGCTCGCGTCAATATCTGCATTGTGCGTTGTTAGCGCCTGACAGAATCACCATACACGACCACCGCGCGGCAACTAACTGCCATTTATTTTTATATTAAATTTAATATTCCGATGTCGGTACTTGCACCTAAACTTATTACTTTAGTGAAAAAGTTCTACCTTTCTTTTTTATTGTATAATGACTCGTAACTTTGATCTATCAAACGGACGTGTTCCACTTTACTTGCTAGTAATAATTCGTAATAACCACATCAATGTAATATAGGGCAAGTTACCATTAAAATCAAGTACTGCAACATCTTGCTTCGTTTTATTTAGCGTTAAGCTTCAGTGTCCCGCGTAGACATTGCGTCAAGTTGTTGAGTTCTCTTCAAATTGGTAGAGCTTAGTGAGCCTGATGTGCGCGTGTAGCTCGTCAACGGGTGCCTTCTGTTGGAACTGGTCAGCTCATAATTGTTCCGGCACTCATTATAAGGTTTGGCAATAGTTTATATATATGACGGAGGTGCTGCAGACAGTCGGCGACAACAGCGAGTGGAGGAAGGACGCTAGTGTCTTGCGAGCCGCCGTCGGGACAGACCTCTACACCCTGATTTATCTAGACCTCTGATTTCATGATATTTTAATATAGATTGTGATAGGAAGTGACTCACTACTAATCACTAACCCAAAATAAATGTGTTTTCAGAGGCGGAGAGCCTTAATGTTGGTTTCATTGACTTTAAAATCCTGATACACATCCTCCGATTCTATTCTTCAAACCATTCTCCGTCATAATATGTTTTTTTGGGTTCAAGATTGGCTCTGATCAGAGATCAATCGATTGACGTTAAGCTGCATCTACTGGTTGGTCTGTGAATGGGTGACCATCTTTTTCATATCGAGACCATTCCGTGCCTTGGAGAGCTCGTTAAACCGTCGGTCCCCGTTGTCAAATTAAGATCTATGACAGCCATTACGGATAGAGCCCTGAAAGTTTGACCAACAGTCATACCACGAGATATCGTGTTACCTAGCAACTGGAGAATGGAGGTCAGATAGGCAGACGCTCCATGTAAAAAACTTGTATTAAGCTACATCTGGTGGTGACTGGAAGCTGACCCAATAGAAACCTGCATCATGCTCATGTTACTTATATTTTAATCAAGTTAATTTTTGATGTGGTAAGATTAGTACGGTCGTGAGCCGGATTTGAACCTACGCCTCCCGGATTTGCCACCACTCTGCACCAGACTACAGTTTCAAATCCTAGTCAGACCATATTTTTGTTTCCATAAAAATCGTAACTTAAGATTTTGATTATTTTCCCCAACAAACTGTTCCCGAATCAAGAAACGGCTCCCGGACCCACTACCAATAAAACCGTCACGCAGTGCTCTCGTGTCTACTGATGCATTTTCTATTATTAGATCCAGTTGATCATTTGCCATCAACGAGGTATTGACCACTTCTAAATATAGCGGTGATCGCACGCCCAACAATATTCAATGGATCGATTGCTTCTGAATGGGGTTGTGACTTGTAGTAATTCTGGCCAAAGATTTATATTGAAATGATTGGGTATTTGAACAGTGGAGTTATTTAGGTCATATTTGAGGCTTATTGACCTGTAAACGAATACATGATGTCGTGTTCCCAGTAACTGGGTTGTGGAGGTCAGATAAGCAGTTGCTCCGTATAAAATACTGGTAGTACGCAGAGGTCGAGATGGCTTAGTGGTCAGAGCGCCTGGAGTATTTATCCGGGAGGCGCAGTATCGAATCCTGCTCGCGACTGTATTCTTTTTCCATTTAATATTGTAACTTTAGAGTTCGTTAAGCATGCGTTATTGCTTTTCAAAGATTTATCTTTTATTGTTAATGAATTGCAACTTTACGACATCGTTTTAACTGCAAAGTTAGTCGTGTCGATTCGGGCACCTGTATAGCGACTGAATAGATAGCAATGGCGTCACCAAAAGACGTGTTAAAATGTGGAAGAAGAATTCATGGTAGTGAGCAGAAGTCAAGATGGCTTAGTGGTCAGAGCGCCTGGAGTATTTATAAGTTAGGCGCAGGTTCGAATCCTACTCGCGACCGTATTCTTTTTCCATTTAATATTGTAACTTTACTGGTAGTACTTCAACTGCATCCTGTTAAACTGGAAGCCAAACCCAACGTTAGTTAGGAAAAGGCTAGGCAGATCGATTGATATGCAGACGAGCTTCAGATCATTAGTGTGGTCGTGGTAGCCTGAAGGTTTACTGGCCTATTCGATTTTAGAACACTAAGATGCGTTTGTCCAGAATGGGGTGGTTTGACGTCTTAGTGAATGCTGCGGGAAAGATCTGGCAGCAAAGATGAAAGAAGCTGGAAGAAACAAAAGGAGGCTCCATGGTAGTGAGCAGAGATCGAGATGGCTTAGCGGTCAGAGTGCTTGGAGTATTTATCTAGGAGGCGCAGGTTTGAATCCTGTTCACGATTATATTTTTCTTTCCCCTAAAAAATAATAATTCTAAAGTTATTATATTAAATGGAAAAAGAATACGGTCGCCTCCAGGCGCTCTGACCACTAAGCCATTTAGGTGATTTAGGAATACTATTTCATCATGATTCCTTGACGAGATATAGTGTGGCCAGACCTAGGTGCAAGTGCTGTATATACTGGCAGAAATAGCAGCACCAGAAGTCCGTAGAGTGGTGGCCTACTCTTATGCAAAGGGTATATGCAAAACCCTCTTCAAGATAACATTTTTGTGTGTAACAAAGGTTAAAAAAACATCGTTACAGCAACGCGAGGATATTTCTTTTTGTCGATTTTAAACATAACATAGCATATCGCCTGTATTCCCGTAAGGGGTAGGCAGAGGTGTACACAGTTGTATACCCACATTTCACTGATGCTGTTATTAAGTCCCATGTATGAGGATGCATGTAATAGGTGATGAGTCGATTGCCATCTACCGGGCACAATTCCAAACTTCGGGCTGCTACTAAGAAACTAAATAACACTGCTCGACCCGGGGATCGAACCCGAGACTTCATGCTCAAACTTCGCGTTTGGTACCACTAAACCAAAGAGGCAGCTTAAAATTTGTCGATTTTAAACGTCAAATTTGACATACTCGTAAGTGGTTAATAAAATGATAAAATTTAATACATCTAAACTTTATCGAAAAGTTTGTCGACAAAAATCCGCAGTTTTGTTAAGAAAATCAATATAAAAAAAAAACGATTTCTATTTCCAATACAGATTGTTAATTTTGTTTATCCATGTGGAGGTTATTTTCTAATGTATTTTATAAATGATTAGCTGATGCCTCGTCTTCACCTGTGCAACAAATGGCTATATCCTCTAAGGTCCTGTTGATCTCTGTTGAGCCATTTTTACATGATTGAGTCCAAACATCCAAACTTTCACATTTATAATAATTACTTCGACTCGCGACTTGTCTGCGTGGATTTAGGAATCCGGTCCAGCGGGATATAAAGTATCCTATGTGTTAATCCAGGTTAAACAAGAACATCATAACATTGCATCACGTCTGTATTCCCCAAAGGGGTAGGCAGAGATATACACCCACATTTCACCAATCGTCGGACATAGTTCAATACCGCGTAACTAGCAACTATCATATAACATATCTATCATATATCATATATCATATAACAATCATCACACGTCTAGAAAAATTACAAGAAAAAATAAATTAGGTTAACTTAAATTTTTATTAGGTTCTTATATAGCCTCAAATATAGTAAAACTTAAGTGGCTGATTCTTATGGAAGTATATAATTAAAGAAAATTTTTTGAAAAACATTAACGCATGCTTAAATGGAAAAATAATACGGTCGTGAGCGGGATTTTCTGACCACTAAGCCATCTCGGCTGTCGAGATGGCTTAGTGGTTAGAACGCCTGGAATATTTATCCGGGATGCGCAGGTTTGAATCCTGTTTACGACCGTATTTTTTTTTTTTCAATTTATATTAGGTATATCACTGTGGGAGTATATTTTAAAAATTTAAGGTACTAGTAAAATTATTCTGAAAATATATGTTTTTACTCTTATTATGTAAACCTTAACAATAATTAATATGAATATCATATATAATTATATTTTTTTAATACATGTTGAGGCCATGTAATGCCTATATTAATTCTATTTTTCAAAGAAACATTGAAAAAATAATAGACAAGAACGGGGCTTGAACCCGCGACCTTTGACGTGGACCGTGGTCCGTCGACCAGGCCCCGGAAGGCGAGACTTTTTAGAGAGCAAATGAGTGAGCAAATTTTCCTTATGTAAAGGTAAGTGTTGTGTGTGTAGGTTTAATTAAAAGTGCCTAGTTTGATAATCATGTTTATAATTTATTGTACCTACAGAAAAGGTCCTAAGTAATAAGAAAAACTTGAAGTTTTGCGACATACTAGATCTTTCCGTCTCTTGTCGGGGGGAAGTGGTAGGTATGTAATATATAATAAGTAAGGAAGCGAAGCGAGGCATGTTGTATTATAATAAAACCTTTTTTTAAACGGATCGATCGCGTGTAAATCTGTAAATGATTACTAGATAAATATCACCAGGCGTCTCCTTAAGACGTATACAAAGAGGATTGAAAATTCAATAGGTTTGAACACGACAAGGTAGCTCAGTTGGTAGAGTGATGACACGGAACGTCAAAGGTCGCGGGTTCAAGCCTCGTTCTTGTCTATTATTTTTTCAATGTTTCTTTGAAAAATAGAATTAATATGAATATGTCTCACGAAAGTTATTAAAAAAACCTACCAAAACCTTTATCAAAGGAAATTAAGCCGCATTTACAATTGTTACTGACACGGTATTGAACCATCCCCAACGCAATGCTGCTACTAAGCCATGTAATAGGTAATGGCCTATTGCCATCTACCGTGAACAATTTCAAACTCCGAGCTGCTACTGAGAATTTTCTAACAGAAAAACTCAATAACACCTTGTGGGACCCGGGAATCGAAGACATCATGTTAGGCAGTCGCGCTACACTGATCACTGACCTACATGGGTTCGACTCCCAGGTCGAGCAGTGTTATTGGGTTTTTCTCTTAGGAAATTCTCAGTAACAGCCCTGAGTTAGAAAGTTGGCGGTGTGATACCCGTAAAGCCGTCGGTCCTGCACCTGATCTCTCTCTCGGATCGTGTCGGATTGCCGTCCCATCGGACTATGTGAGTGAAGGAAGAGGGAGTGCACCTGTGTGTTAATGTGTTTGCGCGTACACTTGTGTACTATAATATCTTCTCAGTACTTGGCTAATCTCCATGGAGATATGCCGTGACCGAAATACGGTTAATATATTTATTTCTGTAAATACATCTGTTATAGACACTTTTACAATTCATAATTTTTTTAAGCTAGATGGCGTTGGCATTTCCTATCTGACTAGCTCTGAGAAGAAATGCCGAAACAAACTCAGAGGTCAACGTCTCTTTTAAAGTCCAGACATCATTTTATTCAACATATGAGTGTAATTTTGTAGGGGTAGGTCCAGGATGGCCTTTTGAAGAAAGAGCCATGGCTGTTTTGAGCTGACCTATCCTAACCGACGGAACGTATGCATCAGTCATCGTGTAGCTCAACCATAATTTAGGGAGCTTAATGACCCAGATCGCAAGGCGATACCAGATCGGCAGGACATTTGCGTAGGCCACAGAGAGATCCCAAAAACCGCCAGACGAATAAATTAATTATAACTTCAAACAAACCCTACACAATACTCACATTATTATTTATACCAGCCTAAATTGCCAACAATTGCAGCCTATAGTGCCAAAATTCCATATCTTTTCTCAAGGCACAATATAAGAACTGAAAAAATGTCGAACATTAAACTAATATCTAACTGGGTCACATATAGGCGAGTGTTCACACACCAATTATGGTGTGTTCGGACCATGAGTCATACCAATTGATTTACAGCGAAATAATTCGATTGACGGTTGTATAGACGTATGGGAACGTTGTGGCTAGCCAAGGACATTTTTTGGTGCAATTTTTAGCTCATATTTGTAATTCTATTTCAGTTTTTGGACAGAACGAAGTAATCACACAAAGGTATTAATAAAAATGAATTCTTTAACATGACATAACATAACATAGCATCACGCCTGTATTCCCTGGAGCTGTAGGCAGAGGTGCACACAGTTGTACACCCACATTTCACCAATGCTGTTAATATGTCTCATGTAATAGGTGTGAGCCTATTGCCATCAACCGGGTACAATTGCAAACACTTACTTACTGTGAATTTCCAAACAGAAAAATTCACTAACACTGCCTGACCCGGGAATCGAACCCGAGACCTCCTGCTCAGCAGTCGCGCTTGGGACCACTAGACCAACGAGGCAATTTTTGCTTTAGTTTTACCTATAGAATGAAACATCAGCACATTCAGGTATAGCAGATATATTAATAATCTATTCTTAAAATACATGCAAACAGCGGGTATTTATAATATTGGGAACAATGTGACATAAATATTTATAACAATACTAAAAGTGACACAATTACGTCATAGTTGGTACTGGTTGTAAATTTCGCGACATAATCCCATAGCCTCGGTAGCGCAGTAGGCAGCGCGTAAGTCTCATAATCTTAAGGTCGTGAGTTCGATCCTCACCCGGGGCATAGCTTTTTGTATTTCTTGTATGATTTAAAAAAAAAAATTGTTATTTCCATATAATTTTTAGCTAAATGAATATATTTGATGTTTAAACAATTCTATTGTAACCCTGCCTCGTTGGTCAAGTGGTCCCAAGCGCGACTGCTGAGCTCGACGTCTTGGGTTCGATTCCCAGGTCGGGCAGAGTGTTATTGAGTTTTTCTGTTAGGAAATTCTCAGTAGCAGCCCGGAGTTTGGAATTGTGCCCGGTAGACGGCAATAGGCTCACCACCTATTACATGGGACTTAATAATAGCATTGGGGAAATGTGGGTGTACGACTGTGTACATCTCTGCCTACCCCTTCGGGGAATACAGGCGTGATCCTATGTGAAACTAAAGCAGGTTAATATATTATTTATGAATTAATTATTTAACATGTTATAAGCCAATTACACCAAACATAAAATACAATATAGTATTTAAAGTGTAATAGAAAAATTATAAAAAAAATATTGTTTTTATTATCAACTGTGATAATAAAAACAAATAAAAACAATATGATGCATTCCTCTGGCAGCAGGAACTTCAAGTAGTGCACAATTTCATCATTCATTCATCCTCACACCAATAATTTTTGGACTGACGTCACGGAGAGCATTGAATGCGGCATGAGCACATCGTATGAGGGATCTTGAACGGGCTACAATTCGACATGTCCGTCAGAACAGCAATTGAAAGTAATTATAATAAAACAACTTTTAACCGGATTAATCGCGTGTATTATTGCTTTTTGTTTTTTCTGACGTTTTGAAGACTTTGCAGCGTTCGTGGTCGCAGGAGGAAACACGCGATTAATCCGGTTAACAGTTGAAGATCGCGAAAACCTAAGATATTACTATGGCAATAATTATTTGAAGCAAATAATTGACATAACTCGAAATTGGTATACCTAAATCGAGTGGTATGTAGCTAACGGTATAACTTTTCGTGGCTAAGGAAATTCTCAGTAGCAGCCAGGAGCTTCGAATTGTGCCCGGTAAATGGCTATAGGCTATTACATGGGACTTAATAACAGCATTGGTGAAATATGCGTGTACAACTGTGTATACCTCTGCCTACCCCTTCGGAGAATACAGGCGTGGTGCTATAGTATGTCAAAAAAATATATATTTTAGTTTACTGATAAAAAATATTTAAAATAAAAGATGTTGGAATTAAAATTTGGTAATGTTACCTACAACTTTACAGGCATATAGGCTATACCGCATACGCGTTTTAAAAATCATACATATATCAAAGAAATACCAAACGTCAAACTATACTATCCATAAACAACAAAAAAACAATAATTCATCCGTGTTAAATAACAAAATGTCTACAAAAAAGCCAGCTAAAATGTCGTGTAAAATTTGTATGGCTACCGCATATGCAGGTCCGGCGTCGAACCGCAACTATTGGCGGACGGGTGCAATTGACAGCATACCTCAATTTATGGCCCCACTGTCTACCGGGCTAGGCCGCGGACTGGCCTTACTAGATGTGGCCTGGCTCATGAACTCGGTGTACAAGAAAAAAAATTTACGTTTAAAATAAAATAAGTTGGTTGATTGATCTAGTGGATACGCGCGGCTGCGGCGCGTGATGGGTTTGATTCACAAGTCAAGCAATATGTTATAAGATATCTGTGCTTTGGAGAGCGCGTTCAGCCGTCGGTCAGATTGTTGTGACTATTAGAGTAAAGGAAGAATGAGTGCAATTCAGTTTGCGCATACAATTGCGCACTATAATATCTCCTGCGTCTTAGGCGTCCGTGACCAGAAATTCGATTAAGAGTATTATTATTATTTAAGATATTTGATAGAAAATTCTCAGTAGTAGCCCGTTCTTCAGAATTTCATGCCGATAGGCTCACCACTTAATAACTGAGATGTCAAATTCGAATTTCGGTATGTCAAACTACGACAAGGACGCATACTTTTAGCTGACCACTAAAATTAGAGATGTCAAACTTAAATTGTATGGAAATTTTAGTGTGACATGACTAAATTTTAATTTGACGTCCGTTTATTAATTTCGTCTCGCTCTTATAGTAATTGTTAGTAAAAGACACGACTCTTCCAATTTTAGTTAAGTTAAACTACATCAAAATTAATGCCATTGTCACATCCAGCATTTTTCTATATCAACAAACGCTGGCAGTATTTAATTAATTCTCGCATTGGAATAGTGTGAATTCTGACTGCAACTGAAGTCAACGGTTATTTTGTTTTGTCATTTTAATTAATGCCTAGTCGCCTATCGGCGCTACACTATAAATAGCATATAGCTAACTAGAATTATGTAGATATAGTAGATAGGGTTTAGTTAAAGAAAATGTTCTGAGATATTGTGTGTTTGGGTTATCGACGCTGTTATTTAATTATATCTTATTGCTGGATTGTGTGATAGCCTAGTGGTATGAGCCTTGAACTGTCAAGTCAAAGGTTGCAGGTTCGAATACAAGGCACTCACTACCGTCTTTTTGAAGTCATGAGCGTATTTTAAATTATAATACACTTGCGTAAAACGGTGAAATCGTGAGGAAATTAGCACACGTAAGAGATTTTCTCGATGTTGTGTAAAGCCATGCCTGAGACCTACGGGTGGTTTAAACTCTGACACTAGTTTGTTCATCAACCACACGATAAAAGAAGAAGATTGCTGGATTATTTAACATAACATAGCACATACCATCACGCCCGTATTCCCGAAAGAGTAGGCACATAGGAGTAGGATAAATCTTGCGAACTCTTGGGTTATAATTTAACCATATTTTTGATTGGTTATTATAAGTACAGGATAAAAAAAGTATTTTCAAAGTTATTGAGCCAATATTTTGCTAATATTTATACATAATACACTTTTCAACCAGTATATACATCTAACATTAATAAGTAGGTAAACACTGAATAACATCCTGTATAAGTAATGTGAAAATACTCGCCTCTAATTCCAAACTTAGCCAATATTTTTCCGTTATCGTTCAAAAATAATTTATAATTTAATTAATCAAGACCACCCCACGGCTATCTATCCTCAAACCGAATAAAAAAATGCTCTCAGCAGAGTCTACGAATGAATAAATCATTTGCTAAGATAACCAACAAAATAATTAGGTATGACGGTAAAAGGCGCCTTTTTTCTTAATTAAAAATAAATATCAAATGAAGACGTTATCAAGGAGGAGTTCGATTCGTTGGAAATTAAAAATGTTAAGCGCGAACCTGTTTTGGTTTTGAAGTTCTGCAGGTGTCTTTGTTTTCTGAAGCACCTAACATGAAAAGTCCAGGTGGCCGAATTGTTACGCGTTCGCTTGTTGCTTCTTGGACCGTGGACTCAGTCCTGACATGTGTATTTTTCAATTATAAACGTAATTATAATAAATCAACTTTTAACCAGATTAATCGCGTGTATTATTGGTTTCTGTCGTTTCGAACACTTTGCAGTGATCGTGGTATCTTCCTGCAATCACGAACGCTGCAAAGTGTTCGAAACGTCAAGAAAACAAAAACCAATAATACACGCGATTAATCCGGTTAAAAGTTAAAGTTAAGTTAAGTTAAGTTAAAATTTTATTATAATGATCGCGAAAACCTAATATATTACTAGATAAACGTAATTTTTACTTCAGAATTCATATGGTGAAGGAAAATATTGTGAGGTAATTTGGACGAGCAGATATTGTTATATATGTTTTGTTATATGTTTGCTGGTAATAGGCTAATTAGAACATACGATGCATTGTTTTACAAAGTCAGTATGATTTTGATGTCAAATGAGGTTAGTTAATTCGCATGCTGATTTGAAATTGCTAACCACCAGGAAGCTAGTGTGGTCATTAGTGCTTGTGTGTTCTCTGTAGGTAAATGAAGTAGCCTTTGCCCTGCAGTTAAAAAGTTATGGATTGGTTCTGGGTCTATTAAATTACTTGTAATTTGTCTGAATTTCGGGAGGAAAACAATGAACGAATAATAAAGAATTTTCTTAAAAAAACTCAATACATTGAGCTTCATTAAGTCTCTGGAGGTCGATATCAAAAGGGTAATTCATTATGTCTCATTATCGGCACATGAAAGGTTTTTCTGATCCATTCCATCCATTTTTCAGATCTCTACAAAAAATACATATAATGAATTTCGTAGATAAAAATATTATCTTTTTATTTTATGATATTTGCTGTTAAAGTTACAATATTAAATGGAAAAAGAATACGGTCGCGAACAGGATTCGAACCTACCTGTATAGGTACTGAATTGATTGCAATGGCGTCGCCATAAGACGTGTTAAAATATGGAATAAGAATTAGCGGTGGTGAGCAGAGGTCGAGATGGCTTAGTGGTCAGAGCGCCTGGAGTATTTATCCGGGAGGCGCAGGTTCGAATCCTGTACGCGACCGTATTCTTTTTCCATTTAATATTGTAACTTTAGAGTTCGCTAAGCATGCGTTAATGCTTTTCAAAGATTTATCTTTAATATTTGCTGTTGTAAATGAATAATTATTACTATCAAAGTAACTGCTTTCAATACACCTACATACATTTCATAACTTCATGACAGTAGACGTCATCAAATTACTAATTACCCCCTTTCCAAAAAGTACTTATTGAGAGAACACAATAAATACTGTCCCTACCCATTAAAAAAAAAGCGTAAAGATAAGCGACCCCAACCAATGCGACATTTCTTTTTTTGTTTAACGGAACCCTAAATATGGAATCGCACCTAAGGCAAGTCGCCATTTTGAAATCGATTTTTCATTAAGAATACTAACGAACTTAGGGTGGATTGAGATGCTGTTTTTTTATCTTATTTTCATCTGTACCCGATAGTGGTGTTTCTTAAAACAGTAAAATGATAAAATGATGAATGAATGAAAGTTTATTAATTTTGTTTATCTAATATTATTTGTAGTTTCTACCTACCCACATGGAAAACTGACGTGAGCTGATGTATCTATGTATTTATTAAGATTACTAATTATTTCAAAACTAAACTTCAGAATGCATCTAGATATTTTATATCACAAAGAATCTCATCTCATCTCATCTTATATGATGTTATTTTATTATCTTCTGATGATGGTCATTACAAACTGTACTAGAGACTATCGATTTCCATTTGCTACGATTCTGATTATGACACCTGTCTTACACTTCATTCATGTTTATTAACCTGATAGTAATCTAAACTGACATACTCGTCGGTTTACTTCTGAGCTGTACTTTTTTGAGAACGTCCGCAATTTTATTGGGATATGTTCGCTGCGGTCGGCGAATTTATTGCATACCTAACCACCAGAGCACACCTTTCTCAATCCTCGACACCACATCTTCTTAAACTCCACAACGCTTTATTATCCTGTTCCTCACATATACAAATTTCTGTTTCGCTATCACTTTAAAAATATAGTTATTATTCCAACATTTTGTCCTTCAAATTAGAGCTTACATTTTTACATGTCGGGAGGAGTCTGGTGGTTCGCTAGTGAAGTGAATCAGATATGAATCTTTAATTTTCCAAATTTATTAAAACGCTAAGCGAACTCTGCGTTCAAACAGCAATATTTTTAACGACGGAGGTTAGGTATAGTGATGTGCTCGTGTACTGGAAAAACTATCGATATTTTGAAGTAATAAATTAACAGAAGATGTTTCATTGTAGTGTATCTTTATAATTTTCTAAGGTACCGTCTTTTCATACACTCGTCTTCTCTCAAGAAAAAACAAAAAAAAGATGACTGATCTATCTGATCTGGACAAATTTTACTAATAAACTTTAAAAATACACAAAGCTATACTATAGTCATTTCGTCATAATTAATACAATGTTCACGCGCAATGTATATAACGAAGCTTAAAATATGTTTGAACTAAATTATGTATCAATTGATCTTTCAATGAGAAACTTACTCATCGACAAAACGAAAGTCACGTTTACCGATGACTGCATCGACCATTCATTCAGCAGCCAATCATTTATTAACCTGTCCAAATGTCAACACTAAAAACATGGCGGCGCCACACAATTAAAAAACAATAAATGCCAATGAAACGATGACACTATTTACAATGAAGATATAGGAATGGAGTGCAAATATTTAAATAAAATCATCTATAGTCAAGAAGAACTATCGGCACATAATTATGTTTGTGGTTGTGAACGATACGCTTAACTAAAAACTTATGTACTGGTTATTTAGAGTTTGATATTGTGATTTTTGTATGCAATAAAACAAAAATGGCAATTTTTTTTCACCATTAGCAACGATGCCACCATTCATTATCAGGTATACATAAAAATATAATTATTCAAATATTCGTCAATAGTAGCAAAGTTACACCTGACGATGGTCGTGTTAATTTTCCGTGTATTACGAGTGATAGTCGAACTGAATTCTCCATTTTTTTGTACTCCATGCTAAATAACGAATGCATACAAATTGATATGTGCACGATAGTATCGGATCAATTCAACGTGACATCATCACAGCTATGCAAACAGTTTGTATGTAGTGATTCAATTATTCTATATTGATGTCAAATTGATTGCTCACACGGTCGAGTCGTGATAAATTAGGAATTAGTTCACCGTTCATTTAATAGGAACCAGTATTTTGTGGTGGCAGTTGTTTTTGATAAATTATTGTTGTATTGTAGTTAGTGGGAATTGATTTTGGTTCGATTTGTGGTTACATATTATCTAACCACAGGCAGACCTGTTCCTTATTTCACTTAGCATGATTTCAAATCAGAATTTGAAATCATGCTAAGTGAAATAAGGAAAATAATTATATTCGCACTGAAAAAAATATTTAATCGGTAATATGATTTTTAAATTCTTTTAGAAAGAATAAAACATTTTTTTTTTCAAATTTTTGCACAGTTTGGCGAACACAACTTCACAGTTCAAAAATTTAACGCTTAATATACCACTATTTTTTTGTCTGTCGAATATATATGACGGCGGTGCATTCAATCTGCATATTTTTACCGTGACACATATATTACAGATTTAGATAATTTGTCATACTAATCTAAATAAAAAAACATATCGATACCCCACCATCGATAGCCGACACATCCCTAAACCTGGTACGCGATAGGAAATTAAAATTTTCCTCTTCATTTAAAAAGAAGCAGTGCCTCAGGGTAACTCCTTAATGCGGTTCTACATCTATTTCAGAATATACTTTAATACCCATCGATGTAGTCTCGGCTTTATGTATATAATGTTTATGCATATTCTGCGTAATAGCCAGTTTGTGGGTAAATATTAATTTGGTTTTTGTTTTTATTTTGTTGTTTAAGAACATAGATTGCAAGCAACAGGACAGGCAGGACACGATATCAAGTGCCCCATCGTTTGTGGGGTAACACCACATTTACACTCCAGGGCAGAGTCATCAGTAAATCTCCACTTGAACAGGTTTTCCTTGCTTCGGCCAACCTGTGTCCGGAATCTATTCAAAGACTTCAAGGTCGGCCATGGCAACTTATGTCCAGGTGTCCAATATTGATATGATGTTAGCCTAGTATGTGATCCTGTCAACAGCAGCTTCATTAGGCTTTCTAGAAAATAGAGATTTTTAGCTATAACTATAACATTTTTATTATTATTTTCTAAGGAAAACATTGAAAAATAATAGACAAGAGCAGGACTCGAACCCGCGACCATTGACTTACCGTGTCATGGCTCTCCCTACTGAGCTACCGTGTGATGATAGCATCCATTAAATTTCATGTTCCTTTCATGTTCATGTTTTCGTCGGAGACGCCTGGCGATTTCTATTTAGCAATCAATCAACACTGCATTACAACTGCAAAGTGGTAACGCTGAGTTTAGTAATCATAAATGGCCAGGCTTTTTTTAAATCTTTTTATCTGGGATTAAGACAGTAGTAACATTTTAGTTAGTAACATACTACTAACGACTATATCCGCATATTACTAGATAATATTGCGTACTTTAATAGATAAGAGAGCTCAAAATCAAACACGAGAGTCATTTCTGACCTTATTTTTTGGGTATATCGATATCCAGGAATCCACCCGTTTTGACAAAATTATTTTGACAAAATGTTATTATCCAAACAAATTTTAGCAACCTTTTTTTATAGCAATGCAATATTTGGAATGATTTTAGTACGCACATTTTCTTTTGGTCAAATTAAAAATTCGGCAGAATATTACTAAGTATAATGTTATAAAGGCATTTGGTCTATAATCAAATGATTTGTTACAGCAAACAATCCTTAGACATAAGATAGAAAATCTTAATCTATGTATTACAAAATAATTTCTGCTTTAACACTAAAAAGCCCTTGTAAGCTTTTTGGATATTGTCTTCTGTAAATAATTAGTTAACTATTGTTTTCATAGTCTGTCTTGAGTAAATTATTTTTTCTTCATAGCATCTTCTCGAGGTGATGTTAAGCACGTATATAAAATAATAAAAACTCAGACAGAAAACACAAACACATACATACATAAACGGAAAAATAAAACTTAACAAACACACACAACTTGACAAAGTCTTACCAAAGCAGCGCAAGACCCGCCGAACTTAAACATAATTCAAGCATACAATTTTAGCCGAAAAAACGTATTTCAAACGTTCTTTACTGCGCTGAACATAAAAATCTGTGCATTTGGTAGACTTTAAGATCTGTGCAATAAGACCTAGATTCAGTTTCCTACCAGGTTTCTTTGAGACCCGCAGTCTTGCCTCAATTAATTTCTTGCAAGCGGTTTTACGTTTTCAATACAGTCAGACCAACATGTACGGGTGTATTATAAGTTCGGAAACTCTTATTTGTTGTCGCTGCAAATCCTGTGATGGTTCTGAGAAGTTGTTGTGTTGTTATTGGAGAGATAAATTGATAGTACATACAATAAAATTATGGATTTATTACTGGTTATGTCAATGAAGTATTTGAAGTATGTTAATATCAAGTTAAAAGTTATTTAAAGTATGTTCAATCTGCCTAGCCTTCCCAATTACATTGGGATCGTTTTCCAGTCAAACTGGATGCAGCTTAATACCAGTATTTTACATGGAGTGACTGCCTATCTGACCTCGTCAACCCAGTTACTGGGTAATACGATATCTCATGCTATAACTAGTTGTCAGATTATTCAGGCTTCAGACTACCTGTAACGGCTGTGATAGATCTTAATTTGACAAACGGGGCCGACGGCTTAACGAGCTCTCCGAGGCACGGCAAGGTCTTTGTATGAAATGATAGTCACCCATCCATAGACCGGCCGCGGCAAGCGCACCTTAACCTCGACTGATCGATATGTACGACTGTTTCTTAGCCACGAGCCCCTGTCCTAATTTAATTATGTTAATCTAGAAGCAATTAGGTATATGCCGTGATGGCCGATTGGTTTCAGGACCAGCTTTTGGGCTACAGGTTGTCGGTGAAAATATAACATTGGTACCAATGTGACTTTTCAATGTCATATGTAAAGTACATACTTACCTAATCTAAGTCATCACAGACGTGGCAAACGTCGTGATGAAATGTGTTGCAAAACTGCCTCGTTGGTCTAGTGGTTTCAAGTGCGACTGTTGAGCATTCGAGCAGCAGGGTTCGATTCCTGGGTCGGGCAAAGTGTTATTGGCTTTTCTGTTTCAAAATTTTGAGTAGTAGCTCGGAGTTTGGAATTGTGCCCGGTAGATGATAATACAGTCACAACTAATTTAATGGGATGTACAATTGTGTACACCTCTGCCTATACCCCTTCGGAGAATACAAGCATGATGCTACGCTATGGTGCAAATTAGATCAGAATTCCATTAGAAATAGTCTACCGTCTTATTATAACAGAATAAATTATTGTAATTTAGGGTTTCGTATTGTAAATCGAAGTAACAGGACGGTTCCGTAGGTGTCAGAGCGACGCGCGGTTGATTGAAGTTCGCTCGCTCCATCGCTGGGTAAGTGAAGCTAAACACGGGAATTGTATAGAGTTGATAATACATCTGTAAAATATAAATCAGAATTTTTCGATCCTACTTTACTGTAAATAATATATTTCTAAAACGCATTATACTCCTCCAGGCCGTATTTCGGTCACGGCGGCCTTTCTCCGAGTAGATTAGCCAAGTACGCAGGACATATCATACTGCACAAGTGTGGGACCAAACACGGTTCACTTCCTCTTCCATCACTCACATAGTCCGATGGGATGGCAACCCGACACGACCGGAGAGAGACTTTGACTTTGACTTTGATTTTATAAATAGGCGGAGAACTCATTACCATCTATCTCTTTTTACCCGACTGACCCAGAAAGAGGGTTATGTTTTTCGAGTGTATGTATGTCTATTTCTTTGGCACGCCCTATAGCCTAAAGGGCTTGCTGGATTTCAACATACGAGGTGTCATTAGGTTCATCTCAATTAAAGAAGTGGCATAGGCTATAATAATATTTAGAAACGTGGTGGGGAATGAAATAAATTACAACAAAGTACGTTTAATTTCTGTTGAAACTAAAATATATATATATATATATAAATCAATTGCTGTTCGTTTGTCTCGCTAAAACTCAAGAACGGCTGGGCCGATTTCACTGATTTTGGTTTTGAAATGTTTGTCGTAGTCCAGGGAAGGTTTAAACGGTGAGAAAATGTAGAAAAATTGCGACTATGACAGAAAAAAAAAAACAATTTCATTTGCCCATATAAACTGTTCTACCTACTTTCCTGTCACACATTTGACGTTGGAGGTGATACAAAGTACACCGGGTCATCTAGTATAAAATAAAATTAATTATTAATAAACAAAAAACCCACCTTTACTGAAAATATGCCTCCGATTGCACATTATAATTTTTGGAAAATGATATTCGGTTTTTTATTTTCATATTATTACCTTCTTTAGTGCAATCGGGTTTTTTGTTTCTAAATAATTTATTTTTCTAGCAGAAAAATCCAATACTATTTTGTCCGACCCAAGAACGGAATTATAAGCACCCGCGATAATAATCACTAAACTAAAGACACTTTACTAAGGTATATCAACCCCGCTATAAACTTCCCCGATTCGAAGACAACAATCTTGGCATCTAATTTGATTTGTATTTAATTAAACACCGCCATCGATTTCTTGACGGCGTCACCTCGAAGGCTGCCTACCCCCGATTGGAATTCTCGTTAAAACTGATGTAGGTCCATTTAGTTTGTCTGTTTATACACAACGTGCATCAGAAATGCGTGAAGATACCTACTTGAGGAGAATCTAATAAATATTCAATATAGTTATAAATGTTTGTGGAAAGCCATGGCTTAGTGGTAAGAGCACCTGAAGTAATTATCCGGGTGGCGCAGGTTGGAATCCTGCTCACGCCAGCATTTTTCTTTCAATTTTTTTTTTTTACTTTAGTGTTCGCTAAGCATGCGTTAGTGTTCTTAAAAGATTTTATCTGTATTTGTTAAGGTAATTGCATCTGTACGACACTGTATTAGCTGCAAAGTTAGTCGTGTCGGTTCAGTTTCCTGTAAAGGGACTGAATAGATAGTAATGACGTCGCCAAAAGACGTGTTAAAATATGGATGAAGAATTCGCGGTGGTAAGCAGAGGTCGAGATGGCTTAGCGGTCAGAGCGCCTGGAGTATTTATCCGGGAGGCGCAGGTTCGAATCTTGTTAACGACCGTATTCTTTTTCCACAAAAATGTATCACTTTAGACGGGTAAAAAAAAAAAAAAAAACAGATTTTTAAGCATAGATATTATGCAAATAACTGTATAACCATAAATAAAACTTATTATTTTGACATTACAAACAGACACTTCAATTCCTTTTATTTGTATTGACATCGGCAAAGAGTGTTGATGTCTAAAAACTCCTTGCTAACATTTACATATAGCATCTCGCCTGTATTCCCTGAAGGGGTAGGCAGGGGTGTACACAGTTGTACACCCACATTTCACCAATGCTGTTATTAAGTCCCATGTAATAGGTGGTGAGCCTATTGCGATCTACCGGGCAAAATTCCAAACTCCGGACTGCTACTGAGAATTCACTAGCAGAAAAACTCAATAACACTTTGCCCGACCCGGGAATCGAACCCGAGTCCTCATGCTCAGCAGTCGCGCTAGGGACCACTAGACCAACGAGGCTGTTGATATATAAAAACGACAAATGTTCTTTTCCCTCGCAATTGTGTTGCACCTATGAACTTTGTAACAATGCAAAGATGCAAGATTGTATTATTTTATTTTAAAAGAGTGTCTATGGAGTTTCTTGCCGGTTCTTCTCCATAAGATCAACTTTTTGGAACCGTGCAACTAAAACCAATTAACGTTTCATAAGTGCATGTAATTTCGCATATTTGAAATAAAAACTTTTGACTTTGACTTTGAAACGTCGTATGGAACACGTTAGTACTATTACTTTATTACCCTAATTAAAATGGCCATTTAATATAATCTACGTTGGAGTCCAACCAAACTGGATGCAGCTTAATACCAGTATTTTACATGGAGCGACTGCCTATCTGACCTTCATAATCCACTATCTGGGTAACACGATATCTCGTGGTAAGGCTGGTACCTAGACTTTCAGGCATCTGATTACCCGTAACGAAGGTCATATATCTTCATTTGACAACCCAGCATTAATCGAGCCACGTTACTAGTCTTCAACTACAAACGAAATACTAGGAGAATAAAAATAGTAAATATTATCAAATAATTGAGTTACCTACACCTGTTTCCTTTCACATTGCTTATAAACGGGCTTATGACAAAAACAACGCTACCTTAATAAACTATATCCACTAAGCTGGCGTCCTGCTTACCCCTAAATCATATATTAGCGACAAAATGAGACTAATGCGAGACTTATAATCAAAGAAAGAAATTTCTGGCCAGCCACACGTGATAATAAGGTAGCGGTTACAGTAGTGACGATGTAGCGGAAACATAATCACAAAAAAAAAACATAACCTAGACAAGGATTCCAAAAGAATTAGGCAAAGGAATATACTGTCGTAAATTTTACCGATGCTGTTATGAAGTCCCATGGTGAGCCTGTTGCCATGAACCGGGCATAATTTTAAACTCCGAGCGCTTAGAATATCCAGACAAAAAAATCCAATAACACGTTGCCTGACCAAGCTATGGAACCCAGGGCCTCACGTTCAATATGTCAGTCAATAAAAGTCAGGTACCTACAGTAAACAGTAAATGAGGCAATGGACTACAACCATTGTAAATAAAAAAAAAACTATAAATATAATAACCTTAAACAATAATATCTATTATATAAATAAAGCGTGTAAAATGAATCCCCATTTCCCTTGTTCACGTCATAACTTGAAAACGACTGCACCAAATTGGATAATTACTTTTTTGTGGTTTTCGTCATAGTCATGACAACATTTTACATAAGTTTTTTTTTTAATCCTACGTAAAAAACATAACGCGTGTGGTGAAACCGTGGGGCACAGCTAGTTTATTATAACGGCATTGGTCAAATGTAAACACAATACCATTACCTCTGCCTAATCCTTTGTAAAATGCAGGCGTGATGCAATACAAGCAAAAGTGGAAGTTGTTGAAACCATCCGGGAGTTGTTTGTTGATATTTATTTTTTACATGATATTCTGTTGAATAAATATGAGAGCTATGGTGCGGTAAACGCTTAACGTAGCATTTGCCTGAATGCACCCGCTATTCCCCAACACTATGAACACTACCTCCCAAATAAAGGGGAGGCTGTACCAGGGTGGACATCAAAGCGTTAAGTGCTCCTTTTGCTCATCGAATCCCATTTAGGCCGGACCTCCCCGGCGATAAATAAGATTATGTTTGGTTACATGTTATTTCTGGTTTTCTTATGGGTTTCCAGTAATGGCGTTACTTAGATCTTGACTTATTTAATGGGGTTCCCGTTATGGGATATCAAATGGAAGTTATGTGTATTTGATCCTCTCTGTGTCTGACTGTACCAATGGATTTGGCAAATCTATCGTTTTCAAACAAGGCGGGAAATATTATTTTGACAGGGTCGGCAAATACGCACCGATTCCACTCTGAACTGCCTCGTTGGTGTTAAGCGTGACTGCTGAGCATGAGGTTCTGGGTTCGATTTCTAGGTCGGGCAAAGTGTTATAGGGGTGTTAGAAAATTTCTCAGTTTGGAATTGTGCCCAGTTGATCGCAATAGGCTCACTACCTATTACATGGGACTTAACACCACCGGTAAATGTAGGTGTACAACTGTGTATTCTTCTGCCTACCCCTTGGGGTATACAGGGGTGATACTATATCCACTCAGGTATTACAAGAGTTCATAGGTGATGGTAACCGGTTTTTATGCCGTGTTATTGGTATAAAAACATCCACATCTTAGAAAGACGTGTTTTGGCTGCAATTCCCCTTGTGCTGGGTTATGGTGGGTCATCAATAGCTGTAGTGATAAAATTGATTTACATCATAACACCCTCGGAATGAAGAAATCTGTTTTCTTCGGCTTAATTAATTTTGGGTACTGATTTTTTTTTTTACATTGTTACTACATTTTTTTTTTTGTAATTTACGGACGCCGCGGTTGGCTCAATTGTCGAGAGACCGGCTGCTACGTCGCGTGTCGCAGGTTCGATTCCTGCACGGAGCAAATATTTGTAAGATGTACAAATAATTGTTCCGGGTCTGGGTGTTTGCGCATGTGAGATTATATGTTTGTTAACACACCCACAATACAGGAAGAAATTCTTAGTGTCCCCACACTAGGAATTTCTTCCTGTATCCCAACGTCTTAAAAAAAAAAGTTTCAGTTTATTAGTTTAGCGTACGTTACTGCATTTTTCTATACGAGGTGTTTACCTTTAAGTAATTGTTATTCCATTTTTCTTACTTGTGTAGAACCTTTAGTATCCTAAGTGTATCAATTGTTGGTGAATCTAATAAATAAAATAAAATAAAAAGATACTGTTAAACATTTGGTTGAAATAAAGAACAGAAGCTAAAAGAAGAAAACTGTTGAAACCATTTATTGGTTAATTGAACTCTGCAGCCGAAATATGACTAATTTCTTAGAGAAAGTTACATTTAAAGATTCTTTATCGTGTCAGTATTTTTCACGTTGTCCATCAATCATCCGCATCATTGGTTTATTGGCCGCAAGCGTGGTTGCTGAGCGTAAAATCCTTAGCTTTTCGGGCGGGGTAAAGTAATATCGGGATTTTCTCTAAACATATTCTTATTCGCACCCAAAAAAAATTTACGTGACTTCCCAAATAAGGATTGTTATGTTTTAGGGTTGATGGTTTATTTATTCCACCATAACTTCTAAACGCCTGAACCGATGTATGGGGTATCGTTAGAATCCTTACATTGTCCCGGGTAACATAGGATAGTCAAATTTTGTGGCTACGGTACTCAAAATAAAAATAAAACACAGATGGCAGCCGTGTTTTTAAATCGTTTCATCTTGTTACTAATAATTTACATCAGTACACCTGCTCAAGTTAATCAAACATGATACACCAAACAAATATCCATTACTTCAAGATAAACACTCAATTTTTATATTCATCACAAAATATAAATCAAACACAGCTCCTACGAATGTTTAATCTAGGCTGAGTACACACCCAAAAATAATACCTACAAATACAGCTTTAATAACGTAGTAGCACAAATGATTTATATTTAGGAAACATTGCGGGCGAATAATCTAAAAGCCATAAGCTTCAGACGAAAAATGTACTCGTATTCACGAGTGGACGCGGAACAAAATTGTATAAGGCTAGGTCTGTACTAGCGAACAATTCCTAATAGCAAAATTATTTACGTAGGGGTTTTTGAGATGTGTGTGATTTTAAGATTTTTTTAAGATGTGCATTTTGTAAAAAAAGGAAAATAGGAATTGAGAAAGACATATATATTTATTTCCCCACACAGTGCAAACAAAACTACCCAAATAGCACTGATCTAAATTGATGAATTGATTATTACTTTTTACTAATAAATAAATGATCAGCATATTGGTTTATTCTACTAATATTATAATTCATGTGAATGTTTGGATGTTTGTTAGTCAATCACGCAAAAACGGCTCAACGAATTTGTATAATATGAATGAAATATGAAAAAATGAAATATATAACCTGAATTAATACATAGGACTTTTTAGCTAGTAGTCCATTAATTTGGTTTTTCATCCTAATTTATACATATAATAAAACTCTTCTGATAACAGACTGATCTTCTTGTTAATATTGCTTATCACCAAAATAACCTGCCTAGCTAGTTACTAGTTAGTCCCACCTAATTTCCTCCTAGTAGTTTCCCGCCGTTGAACACCGAGCCGTATCTAAAACCAAACACTAATCCTTCTATATACACATTAACAGATCTCTGAAGCGCAATCCGTATATTCGTACTGGGATTTTCTCTATACTGAGCCGAGCCATTCCTCTCTCAAAATACAGCGTTTAATTGAATATGTCCGTATGTATGTAGTGTAATTATTTTGGAGTTCATATTTTCGTTAATAATTATGTTGTCGGTTTGTTAGCTGAAGAGTAGAATGAGGTAGGTTCATACTTCTCCCTGATTTACCGGGAAAATCACATTGTTTGCCGGTAAAATGAATCTAGAAAAAAGCAAGATCCATGTAACAGCTTCTCGTCTGTGCTTCCTGAGGAGTTAGACAAAGGAGGTGGTGGAAAGAGAGACAGGCATACCTTTCTCACCCCTGCTACAGAACACGTGCCGGAGGAAGCTCCAATGATCTCCGACCAACGTGAGCCATGGTTTGATTTCGATGAACTTCGGTAACTCGTCGCCCGACGCGCAATAAGCCCGAGAAGTGGCCTGCAACTCATGCACGCGTTCCATATAGGAATGTCTATGCAGGTCAACTGTGACATGGGTTGGAGAAATGACGGGATCTGTCGATGCGACAGATCATAATCTGTTGTTGCTGCGGCAAATGCAGCCGCAACCAGAACTTCTGCCACAGAAGTTACAGGTGGACTGTTTGAGTAAGTAGTTTAAACACACCATATAAATATAATATGGTGTTTCAACACCGTAATCATCTTGCATAAGTAACCTGTCATGTACCAATGTGACTTTTTCAATGTCATATTATGTATTTATAGTAATGTCTTAGGTTTTCGCGATCACTACACATTATAATAAAACAACTTTTTACTTTTAACCGGATTAATCGCGTGTATTATTGGTTTTTGTTTTTCCTGACGGTTTCGAATACTTTGCAGGCCAATAATACACGCGATTAATCCGGTTTAAAGTTGTTTTATTTTAATTTCATATGTATTTTTTTAGTTAATCTAAGACATCAAGACATACGGTTGAAGAAAATATCGTGAGGAAATCTGCATTCGCCAACCTGTAGTGAGCTAGCGTGGTGATCAATGCTTGCGCTCTGTAAAGGCACCTGCCCCTATTTTTATATGAAATATCTTAACCATTAAAAGAAACTGAGAGAGTAGCCTAATTCTACTCTTCATTCAAACAACCACATAGCAAGCAACCATAAACGTCTACCATTTTCCTTCAACAGAAAAGTGGCAAAAATACCCAAACAGTACAATATCCCATCAATTCTAATACCCCACATCATTACACCCACGTATCGGAAAGAGGCACTATTACCTTATTAGAAATTACTGCTGGATAACACAGGCGATTATCGACCTTATGACATGGGGATGTAAAGGAAGTGAAGACGATATTTCCTTGTAAGTTTCGAGGACTTTATGTAGCATGCTGTTGTTATTGTGTCTTGGGTTCATGGGTACTGGATGGGGTATTGTTTAAAGATTATATGAAAACTATGATCTGTTTTTACACGACTGCCCAAAAAAAGGAGTGTTATGTTTTTAGGGTTCACATATGTATGTATGTGAGTTTCTTTGTTCCACCATAACTTCTAAACACCTGAACTGATTTAAATGTATGGGATATCGTTAGAATCCTTAAATTGTTCCGAGTAACATAGGTTAGTAGATTAGTGTATTAATTAGTAGATTTAAAAAATAGTAACATAATGGCTTGTTAAATAAAAAAATAAAAAAAGGAGAGTTATGTTTTTAGTGTTCACATATTGTGTATGTGAGTTTCTTTGTTCCACCATAACTTCTAAACACCTGAACTGATTTAAATGTATGGGATATCGTTAGAATCCGTAAATTGTTCCGAGTAACATAGGTTAGTAGATTAGTGTATTAATTAGTAGATTTAAAAAATAGTAACATAATGGCTTGTTAAATAAAAAAATAAAAAATCACATATGGCAGGCGTGCTTTTTGTTTTTTTTTATTTATTGTTTTTTTTTAAATATTATTTTACAATTTTTTTTTATCTGCAATTCTTATAACAGTTTTGGCATCAAATATAGATCCAAAATCATTTTGAACAAGAACGTTGTACAGATAAATCTTTGAAAAGTATTAATGTATGCATACCAAATTGTGAACACGGATCTGAAAAAAATACGCAGAGAAATACATTTAGATTACGCACACACACACTCGTACTGGCGCCGAGTGGATGAGTTTTAAGTATTTGTATGCGTTTAGCTCGTGTATGACAAGCGAAATTGGATGACTAGGGATGCTTCTGACATGTCGTACGCAACGCTCCGCGCGTCCGTATTTTTTTTAAGGTCCATGACTGATGTTATAGAAAATCTCGCTCACGACGATATTTTTCTTTTCATAAGAGCGTTGTATTTTGCTATCGCTTCCAGTTTCTACTCTACATCTTCATTGCACATTGTCTGTATGTCTGTTATTACTTACTATTGCTCACACCACTCCTCGCTAATGGTATTTCTTTACATCGATGCCGTTTTATGACACATGTGCTGTTATTATTTTGATAATAATTAATCTTGAGCGGTAATCTTATGGGTGTGGGTGTGTGTGTAATTTTGTTTAAGGAAAAATATAATCTTTATTGTATATGGTTAATATTTTAACACGTACATCTATGAATGATTAAGAAGTTATATCAAATACTTGCTGTGCCCCGTGGATTCACCCGCGTATAATTACATTATAATTAGCCTAAGTTACCTCTTATTTAGTCAGCTAGCTGCCAGTAAAATCTTATCAGAATCGGTACAGTCGTTTCGAAGATTAGGCGGATCAAACAGACGGACTGAATTTTTTTTTGCAATATGTGATAAATGTTTCCGAAACTACGGAAATATCTAAAACATGGGATTTGAAAAGGCAAGGAAAGGTCAGCGCCTGGAGTAGGTAGGTACTTATCCAGGAGGAGCAGTTTATATTCCTGCTTGTGACCATGTCGCTACATAAAAAAAATATAACTTTAAAGATCGCTACGCATGCGTTAATGCGTTTGAAAGATTTATCTTCTTTATAATTCTTTATGTACACACACGTTTGAGTTAACACATTTATTCTATTCTATCTATGTATAAATTAGTTCTCATAAACAATTGATTTGAATGACTAAGTTATAACAAAATTAGCTACTGTTGAAAATTATAAGTACTTACAAGAAAACGTAGGTCCTTCAAACAAGAGTAAGTTGAAGTTGATTAATAATATAAGTAAAGTTAGTAATAATTGAAGTAAAGTTTGTTAAAGTTTTTGAAAACCATTAACACATGCTTAGCGAACTCTGAAGTTATTATATTAAACGGAAACAGAATACGGGGGCAAAAAAAAAGAAAAAAATTAATTAAGTATTCGCGATGGTGAGCAGAGGTCGAGATGGCTTCGTGGTCAGAGCGCCTGGAGTATTTATCCGGGAGGCGCAGGTTCGAATCCTGCTCGCGACTGTATTCAGTTTCCATTTAACATAATAACTTTATATGTATATAATTTGATCACTTTAACATATACTAAATATCACTTTAACATATAATATTTAACATATTTTAAATAATTTAGTCACCTAGCCTCAGCATTTCCAATCAGATTTTCCTACAATCCAGGAACCAGAAAAGACACACAATGAATCCAATATACAAACCCTTATTTTCGCCAAAAACCCCGATAATCGAAGTCCAACAGCATCCCTTATTAACAACCCCAGCCAAGGGAAGGAAGTTCTATTAATTTATGTCGGCACAGACAGTAATGACACCACAGTCGATTATGGTGTTATTGGAAAATATTGGCATCTCCCCCCATGGGAAGGAGCCGATGACGCATGCTATGGGTCTTGGGTTTTGTTGTGGTGTTGTGGTATAACATTGTTCTCAAATAATTAGAATATAAATGCAGATAAATCTTTGAAAATCATTAACGCATGCTTAGCGGACTCTAAAGTTATAATACTAAATGTAAAAAGAATACGGTCGCGAGCAGGATTCGAACCTGCGCCTCCCGGACGAGATGTTTTAGAGGTCAGAGCGCCTGGAGTATTTATCCGGAAGGCACAAGTTCGAATCCTGCTCGCGACTGTATTCTTTTTCCATTTAATATTATAACTTTACTTTAACTTATTATTTTAATCTTTATTATTTTGACAGCAAGCTATGTAAATTCTGTAAAATGTACACAGTGACGTGTCGGTAACGTTTAAAGTTAAGTTGGTGCAATTGAGCGAAAATCTTGTATATTTAGTAGAACTGAGCCTTACATGTAATTTTAAACGTACCCGACATGTTACGTGTCACTTAAACAGAATTTACATGGAAAATCTGTAAAAATAATAGAGTAACACATCGGTTAAGTTTAAACTTATGATGCTGCAATCGAGCCATAATGTATAAGGTCCTAATTTATTAGGTAATTTCCTATTAAAGGGTCAATATATAAGTGATAACGATTCATTTAAGCCATAATACAAATTTTTACAGCAATTTTATATTTTTCTTAATATTCCCTGTTCAAGGAGCAGTTTTCGTCTTGCTAATAGTATATTAATTACAAATAATTTGTTATATCCAATTAATTCTTAGCTTGAGTGAATGTATTTGACTTATATATTAACCCTTTCAAAGGAAATTACCTAATAAATTAGGACCTTATATATTACACATTACTATACACGGAATATCGCGGAATGCGATAAGGCCGCCCATTGTGCATTTACTATGTCAATTTAATTTTTTCCTTGTATGTTAATTTTAATTTTGGTGTATGTACTTGTACAATAAAGAATAAAAATAAATAAATACATTACATCTCTTAGGTCAACAATATCTGAAAAAAACAGTAGTTCAAATTACACGTAACTATAAAATAAATAATCAATCTAATTAATGACAAAACGTATAAAATGAAATAAGAGAACATAAAACGCTCAATTAACTGCTGCAAAGTCGGGAAAAATCCATTAATACAGTCATTAATTCATAAATTAATCACCCCTAATTAAAAGTCACCCTTAGAGGTAACATTTTGAATTACCTTGAGGAGATGCCTGCCTCGTTGGTTTAGTGGTCACAAGTGCGACTGCTGACCATGAGGTCTTGTGTTCGATTCCCAGGTCGGACAGTGTTGTTGGGTTTTTCTGTTAGGAAATTCTCAGTAGCAGTCTGGAGTGTTGATTTGTGCGCGGTAGATGGTAATAGGCTCACCACCAATTACATGGGACTTAATAACAGCATCTGTGAAATGTGGGTGTACAACTGTGGACACCAGTCGGATCCTGCGACTAAGAATTTATTAACAGATAAACCCAGTAATACTTTGCTCGATCCGGAAATCGAACCCAAGACCTCATGCTCAGCAGTGCAGCACTTGTGACTACTAGATCAATGAGGCAGTTTACTAATAACAAAAGATATTTAAATGATTTGATGTCCAATTCGAAAATATTCGATATCTTGAACGCTAATAAAATAGTATTAAAATAATTTGAAAAACACAAAATGAAATATCATCAACAATACATAATAATTATAATAAATATGTAATGGATCGCTGTCTGTACATGGAAGATATATTAGAAAAAATATTATTGGGACCTTTATCAACGCAAATAGCATCCAAAACAATTATTGTTAGAAATTTTGACTGTTTTTCTGTGCATTTGGGCACGCTAATCTCAGAAACGGCTTATCCGATTTAGATGTTGTTTTCACTAATATATTGTGGTAAGCTTCACTTAACATTTAGTGTTTGTTCCATGTCAATAGGTTTATAAAAAAAAAGGTAAGATAATGTAAAGAATCACGTCGTACATTTATTAATTATGAATTTGTGTTCGTACACGACATGGTGTTAATTTACAATATCCACGCGGACGGAGTAGCGGGCACAGCTAGTGCCTAATAAAATCTGATTTAACACTGGAACTAAAGCTTACCGACGAATTGGAAAACATACTTCTTCATATCATATAGTTGATGAACAACCTAGTGTCAGAGTTTAAACCACCCGTAGGTCTCTGAGATGGCTTTACACACCGTTGAAAACATCTCTCAGGTGTGCTGATTTCCTCAAAACGTTATTATTTACTGTCCAACTATTCAACCAAGATCACCTAACTTACATTAGAGTAACAGAATAGGGAGGATCCGCCATTTTATTTTTAATGTCCTCTGCTCACGAGATAAACTTCGTCCCCGGGGGAGTGAGATTTGAGGAATCAATGCGGTGAGGTCTAAGAGGGGTACTATTTGTTTTCGATAATGAAATGAAAGTGTCATTTTTGTATAATAACTTTCGTGAAACACATTAATATTAATTACTAGCGGTGCGCGCGGCTTCGCCTGCGTGGATTTACAGACTGATATCTTATTATCACTGAAATAAAATATAGCCTATGTTACTCAATGATAATGCAGCTTTACACTAGTGAATTTTTTTTTAAAATCAGTCAAACAAAAAAAAATTTTGAGTTTCTCTTTTTAATATTGTTAGTATATATTGATCATCGGTTACTACTCACGTGCATTTTTCAGGATTGCCTGTTTGACTTGTGAAATCGCTATCGACATAGGTAAAGGCTCCGTTCGAGTTCGAACCCAATCAGTCAATCCCGAAAAATGCACAGACTAGTAATTGTATTCAAGATATGTCTTTGAAAAAGCATTAACGCATGCTTAGCGAACTCTAAAGTTACAATATTAAATGGAAAAAGAATACGGTCGCGAACAGGATTCGAACCTGCGCCTCCCGGATAGATACTCCAGGCGCTCTGACCACTAAGCCATCTCGACCTCTGCTCACCACCGCGAATTCTTCTTCCATATTTTAACACGTCTTATGGCGACGTCATTGCAATCAATTCAGTACTAATACAAGTGACCGAACCGACACGACTAACTTTGCAGTTAATACAATGTCGTAAAGAATGCAATTACCTTAATAATTCAAGATATGTCTTTGAAAAAGCATTAACGCATGCTTAGCATTAGCAACAGGATTCGAATAGAGTATCTATCCGGGAGGCGCAGGTTCGAATCCTGTTCGCGACCGTATTCTTTTTCCATTTAATATTGTAACTTTAGTAATTGTATGAACATGGATACAAAAGAAGAATGTAAAGATCGTAGCAGATGGCTCTATAGTTTCTGCCTACCTCCATGGGACAAAGGCGTGACTTTATGTATGTATGTATGGTCCTGCAACGGGACCTTTGAAACCAAACTTGGCTTTCCAAGCCACATTCGGGCACCAATAGAAAAAATGCTAGGGTCGCCATTGTCAGCTACGACAAGGATTTATGTACTATGAACAGTATTTATGTACTCGTATATCGGAGACTTTAAAATAATACCTACGGTATTTAATAGACCGGTATATGGTTTATACTTCACATATTTCAAAATATAGGTGACCATTACTTTTTACAACATAACATGGCCCGCTTAGTGAAGTGTGATAGTAGGATAACATTAGAACCTGGCGCATGGTAACATTTGGTGTGACATAGCTAGATAGAAGGAGACCGTATCGGTGGCGCTTACCACGAACAACAGCATTCCCAATGAGGGTTGACGTCAGGCAGGCTGGTCATAAAACATTGCCAAAACTTTAGCAGCATGCAATTTCAAAAACAATTAGAAAGTGGAAGAGGAATACATGCTGCGCCGACTCCAAATAAATTGGGATAAGGGCAGGGGGATGCACTTACTGCCTCGTTGGTCTAGCGGTCGCAAGCGCGGCTGTTGAACGTGAGGTCCTGGGTTCGATTCAAAGGCAAAGTGTTATTGGGTTTTTCAGTTTGGAGATTCTCAGTTGCAGCCCAGAGTCAAAAAGTTGGTGGTGGGACACTCCCATGCTTCGGAGAGCACGTAAAGCCGTCGTTCCTGCACCTGATCTCTCTCAGGTCTTGTCAGATTGCCGTCACATCGGTATATGAGAGTGAAAGAAGAGGGTGTGCACCTGTGTTTGCGCATACACTTGTGCACTAAAATATCTCCTGCGTACTTGGCTGCCGTGGCCGGAATACGGTCGGCAGTACTATCAATAATATAATGCTACACTTAATTCCCCTATCGAGTTTATCTCACCTCGTCTCTCTTAGCGACTCATAGTAGCATCCCCGGTAGTAATTTCGTCACAGATGTTTTCTATGCTAATTCTATTGTTTTTTTGTTAATTTTTATGTTCTTTTTCATGCTCGATTTATTCCGTTCGTCCGTTCGTTTCAGGATTAATGATAATGCTTCCTTAGATGAAAACCTTCGGCTTAATTTCTTTCTTGAGATTGAATACTGTCTTGGAAGAATTGCCGATAAAAATTAACGATAGCTCATAATTGGTTTTAATTTAAATTGATTAGATTTGTCCGGGGTCTTCTTTTAATTTGTCTTGTCTAATTTGGGAAATGTGACTTTATCTGCATTTTGGGTGTACCAGAGATACACGAGAGTGTTAATAGTAGGGAAATATTAAAGCTCGTCGAAATCGAGGCGCGACTGCTGTATATGAGGTCCGGAGTTCAATTTTTAGATCGTGCAAAGTCCTATTGGGATTTTCTTAGTAGCAGCCCGGAGTATGGGACCATGCCCAGTAAATGGCAATAGGCACTCTACGTCTTACATGTGACTTAATAACAGCATTGGTGAAATGTGTGGAATACAGGCATGATGCTATGTTATCTAAGATTTTCTTTTTAAGAACGTTAGCCTCACTCATAATCTTAACCATTTCTCATGAGTCACATGTGATACATGGCAATTGTCTTTACTATAATTGTGTCTACTAAATTATAATAATGAATCATAAATTTAGGTAAGTATGTTACCTATATGTATTGTATTTATCGAAAAATGTATTTAGGTACACTGAGCGCCAAAATAAGAATATTGCGTCACGCAACACTCCAATTTCAAATATACTTTCAAATCACTTTGACGACGTTCACTTTTTAAAAGTATTCCAAATTCAACCTTTCAATGTCCCACCCTTTAAAAATCCATCTCGCGAATTAACGTTCAAAAAATACTGGCATAAATAAAAATTGCTAAAATACAAGACGCTGGGGACCGGGGTGGTTCGAAATTCGAAAGTTTTTGTCTCGATTCGAATTCATTTCGGCTAATATTCGATTTTGATTTCCACCAGTGTAGTTAGACCTATGGTAATGGAAATTTGATGACATCTGTTATTTGGGCAAAAATCTTCCTATTTAGATACTTTTTGTCTCTGAAATGGATCTACGTTTGGCCACCAACATGCCTGATGGTCAGTGATGGTGTGGCCGTAGATGGAGCATATAGATTCCTAAGAAGGTTGTTAACATTATAATAAAACACAGTTTATTTAAAATTATTTCAGTCTGATTAAATAATCTATTTAAATAAACTGTTGAGACACCTGACAACTTAGTCCTCCTGCGACCACGAACGCTGCAAAGTGTTCGAAACGTCAGGAAAAACAAAAAACCAATAATACACGCGATTAATCCGGTTAAAAGTTGTTTTATTATAATGTGTAGTGATCGCGCAAACCTAAGATATTACTAAGGTTGTTAACGTCAATAAAATTATTTAAAAAAAACTGGGGCTGAGTTGCCCGCGTCCGTAGGTGTGCACTCTGGTGGGAGGCTTCGGCCGCGGCTGGTTACCACCCACCGGACGAAGCCATGCCGTGAAGCGACCTAGTCGTGTTACGGGATGTAGTCCGGTGCAATCGTTGTGGGAGACGGGTCTGGGCAGTTGCATCGACTCCCCAACTATCGTTCTCCCCAAATCTATCCACTCTACTTGGAGTGAATAGATTTCTTCTGGATCTACGTGCTCCACTCTCGGCCACACCGTCGCTTAGCATCAGGCGAGTTGGTGGCCAAATATAGATCCATTATTCATAAAATAAAGTGACACCTTTTAATGCAGATTTTTTATAAACATGACTGATTTAACGCCGATTTGACAAGTTAAGAAATTGAGAAATTAATTATTTAATTATTTTAAGTTTTAACCAGTCCCCTATTTTATCTATTATATATTTTTAATAATATTTGACGAGTATTAGCACAATTATCTCAGTTCATAAATATTTTTTTGACTATAATCTAAATAATTAATTTCTATCTGATGATTTCATCAATTCCAAATCCTTTCTTACAACATCTAGGGAAGCAGGATCTTACTGTTTTTAAACGGTTATTACTCACGTAAAATTTCCAATCCCCAAAACTGAGTAATAATCAGTGAATTCATGTGTTTCAAGAATTTTATTAAATTAAATAAATTGGTATGAGGTTGTTTGGATCTAGTGTTATCGAAACAACTGTTCTCTAGCGATTACCGTTTATTACTACTCATTTAAATAATACATACAATTCCTTTTTTATTATAGGATCGTATCGTAAGTACATAGTACACCTCAGGTAATAATACTGTAATTACCCAGTTAATTTAATATTTATAGAAATAAATCAAAACATTTTATGATTACAAGACACAATAAAAAAAATGCACCAAAGCAGTCGCAAGTTCTACCTAAATTGGTGCATTAACGCATCGGTGCCCCGAAGCTGACAAAAAAAATTTTAAGCTGTCATTAATTCGGAGTATAATATTCGCCCCCACCTCCTTCCTGTGGGAATGGGGGGCGATTAATCTGTGTTTAATGTCGCCCCCAAAAATATAAAAAGTAGCTAATCAACAGATTGCCAACGTTTTTAGCCTGAGGGTGTGTAAAGTGGGATTTTTAGCAAGCGCGGCTGCTTATCAATTTTCGCGGGTTCAATTCCCGGGTAGAGCGATTTTTTTCTGTTAAGAAATTCTAAGTAACGTAGTTAGGAATTGTGTTGAGTTCATGGCATGGGATCGATGAATTATGAATGTAAGTACTATCGCGGACACTCCTGCCTGACCACCACTAAGCTAATTTTCACTTGCACTAAAAAAATAGAAGTGCTCTGTGCCAAGGTCAAATTAGATCGTCCTTAAAATTCTCAAAAGGGACACGTGATGCGTCACTAAGCTGCACAGCTGCAGATTTCAACTAATTACGTTCTCGCTTTCCTAATACGCGAACACTTTAAGGGGGCGTGACAGGGCGCCAGCGCAGGATTAACACCAAAAAAAATTTAGTGGGCTGGCGAAAAAGGCTTCAATAGTACCTTGCAGTACATACACCTCTACGTAATTCTCTGGGAAATATTGGCATGATACTATATTACGTTATAAAGGGGAAGTGACAGTGCGTACATATTCTCATCGATGGGACGGCAATCCGACAAGACCGGAGAGAGATCAGGCTCGGGACGGCTTTACGTGCTCTCCGAAGCACGGGGGTGTCACACCACCGACTTTCTAACTCCACGCTGCTACTGAGTATTTCCTAACTGAAAAACCCAATAACATTTTGCCCGACCTGCGAATCGAACCACAAGGATCTCACGCTTAGCAGCCGCGCGACCACTAGACCAACAAGGCAGTCATCCAGAAATATTATTCAAACTAGAAATACATTCCAAGGTATAAATTCAGGTTTGAGTATGTAGAAATGATGGATGGTTTGGGCATGAAGAAAGGATGGATGAAAGGCGATTGACAAAACTAATACATAAGGTGATAGTGGATGGAAGAGGCAGGCCAACGTCGCCGAGCGTACCGCATTTAAACTGCAAACTTTCTCATAAAAGGACAGTTCAGGAGCAATTCAAATCGACGAGCAAACATGAAGAGGTTAATAAACATATGGCAAGGGTAAATTGATAGTCTCTGTCTACCCTAAGAGGAAACAGGCGTGATTGTATGTATGTATACAATTCCCAAATCACTCCCCGACAAAAATTTATTTCGCAAGCAGTCAAGTTATATCCCTTATAATTTATACTCCGATTAGCATAGCTAATCAAATTATGTGACGTCAAACAGCAATCAATATTAAAGAGCATTGAAATCGTATCGTTACGGGGCACTGGTTTGATCACCAGGCAAATTACCTTCAAAGTCCATGGCTGGGAAAAAAATTAAATTTGCCAAGTCGATTTCATTTTTCATTAATTCATCGTGAAGGGTCGTTTGAAGATAGAGTTTTACTGGATATGATACGCTTAGGGTGCAATAATTTAGATTTCGGTTATTAATCTTAGCGAATGGCATTGATTTTCTAAAGACTCACTAAACAAAAGCGAGAAAATTACTATTTTTTATTAATTAACAGACGATAAACAAAACAAAATCCATACTATATTTCATTTTGACGTTTTTAATTTTAGTGTTAGCTAGTTTTGGTGTCTGCTGCTACTCGTAGTTGAAGTCTTAATCAAATATGACGTCAATAGTGGGCCTATTATTGTCATGTCATACAACTAATTAAAAATGTTGTATGTCTGTCTGTTTTTCCGGTTGATCTTCGTGACGGCTGGACAAAAAAATAACTTAGATTATACGCAGGTAAAACCGCGGGGCACAGCTAGTGATTATATAAGACACATGAACGCCGGTGAAATAAATTCTAATGATTATAATATTAACTTAAAAATAAAAAAATATTATGATAAGGGTTTGAACCTGCGCCTCCCGGATAAATCTAGGCTCAAGGTTCTCTTCCAACTAAGGTATTGCGACTTATTGAACTAAGCCGAATTCGTACTCACTATAAACGAATTTAGTAAGTCATTTTTTTTTAACTTTTGATCGCTTTACAACCTCTTACACATAAAGATAACATAAGATGACATCAGCGTCTATTATATATATATTAAGGCTATAACGGAGAAAGAGAATCTATAAATAAGAAACATAATGTAATTTCTCCATGTTAAAGACCTACGGGTGTTTTATACTGTGGTATCAGATTGGTCACTGAGCATACGTAAAAAAGGTCCTAAAATGTCGCATCTAGTTTCCCCAAATCTTTGTGTCCCCAGTCGATACCGAGTTCCTATATAAAATTTCCCTCAGGGTCCTCTTGCTAAAAAAATTCATTTTTTTCTCTTTGCACAAGATTCTGTTTAACCCTCAAATGGTGGCTAATTTCGAGACGAGATGGTTGATTAATTATTGATGGACGCTTGCGAGATCGCAAGTCGAACTGCTATTTGTGTTTGATGTTAATTTTTCTTCTTTTAATCCCTCGGCGGCCATGTTTTTTTTATTAGGGATGATATTGTTTTGCGTCGATTTTTGAAGGAGAGAAAAATGTCTTGAATTTTTATTACGTGTCTTTGAATTTGGATATTAAATTGTTGGATGAGTTTGTTCTATTTGTGATATGCGAAAATTTTTATAATTTTCAAAGTGTTTGTCACGTGATCTTTGCGAAATATAGCATAGATGACATGTCTATCGTTATAAATCTAATTTAATTTATCGTTATCAGTTATATATATATAAATTATGTTACTCTCAATGGATAGATACTTTAATAACAGTAGCTCTACATTGCAATGATACTTTTTTTTTGGGGTATCAATAATTTTACTGCTCCGCATGCGTAAATGCATAAAATGTATCAGATTATTATGTTGTATGGTGTAGATACCTACGTCATACATGAGAAATACAATTTTAGTTATTTCTCCGATCGAATACCGTAATTGTTAGGTATTTTAAAGGGAAATAATTTATAAGCATTATAATTTTTTCGTTCATTTATTTTAAAAGCATATAAATTACATTTTTAGATATATATATATATATGGATTATTAATATTGTTAATCTATTTAATTTAATTTGTTCCCACTAACTGGAGAAACCAACATCTTTTTTTCTACCTATCCCCATCTCAATTACGATTGACGTAGAAAATTTCCAATACATGCTAATTAAAAAACTCGGGGCAGAGTGCTTTCAATAATGACAATTACATTTTAATTGATAAGTTTAATTATTAAGAGCTTTGATAGAAAAAGACGTGCCTAAAATGGCGCTTTATGACGAATAACTTTACATAATTTTCACACACACACATTTTTCCATTTAATATAATAACTTTAACTTTACATAAGTCTTTACATATGGACAGTTTAAAATAAAGTAAAATAAGTAAAAAAATAATAGATATTATAAAATTAGAAATAATATGTAAGGCTTTTGAATAATCTTTAAATTCTACCAATTAAGCATAATTTAAAACTTGTAAGTTTACTCTTACAAAATTTGTACCTAACTAATCAAGATATAACTATTTTTCAGAACTTATCTGATGATCAGCGCGGCCACATACTGATGTGGCTGCTTATGCTGAGATAGGGACCTTTTTTGATCTCGTGCAGGAATTATGAACCGTGATCTCGTGCAGGACTTAGTTATGAATATTCTAGTCTCAACGATGAACTCTATGACAAAATGAATTATTTTATATTTGTCTGTTTGGCTTTGTCTTGAAAAAATAAAATATAAGCTTAGATAGAAATAAAAACTGATTTACTTTCTGAAGATCATTAAACCTCTCCACGATGTTTGTGAGTAGGTAGTAGAAAATGTCATCTATAAGATTCTGTATCATACATATAAAATTTTATGTGAAAAGAAAACGGTCGTGGGCAGGATACGAACCTGCGCGCCCGGATAAATTCCCCTGGCGCTCTGCCAACTCAGCCATCCCAACCAATACTCAATACACCGAATTCTTTTTCCACATTTTAAACGTCTTATAGTCATCGTACATAATCCTGTTTAAAAGTAGCAGCATTTTAGTGACCCAAATTTTTTTTTAGTCCCAACGCTCGATCACCATTACAATTAACTGATTAGCACTTTAACTGTCGTTTTAATATCCTTCCAGTTTTAAACTCCCCTTTATTTAATAGAAAAACAATTATATAGTTTGATTTTTTTAAATTTCTCTTATCTTGGGATAGCCCTATTGTTTTCACACCTAATAGGGTTTTTTTTTTTTAAATTGTGCCCGGTAGACGGCAATAGGCTCACATACTTACATGTACGGGACTTAATAATAGTATGGATTAAATGGGGGCTTACAACAGTTTACAATTCTAACTAACCTTCGAGGAATACAAGCGTGATGTTATGATGGATGATATTTCAGCTCAACAATAATTTTTTGATTTTTTTGACAATCGTATCAATTGCAGTACACCCTTGCCTTCCTCTCCCATTAAGGTAACAAGGGCAATGATTATTGATATTAGAAAGAAGAAAACAAACTCGACATATAATTTTTTTTTTATATCATATAGTTGTAATAACATCCAACGCAATATTTTAAAAGCTAGTAAAACCACAGAAAATCGAACCATACGGAGACTAAACCACATCGGATGGAACACCGTCTCCAATGTTTGGGCGGCCAAGCGTGGCAGTCACAATGACGGTAGGAGCCGTCACGTAGGCGCACGCGGACAATGCTCGCGTGTCGCGTGTCAAACACAATCGGCGACGTGACCTGTTTGTGTACAGGTTGATGTGTTTGGGAGCTTAACGCAAATTTATGTAAATCGTACTGATGAGATCGGTCTAGGGATTTAGTCATTGCTGCAGTCAAAAAGAAGGTAAGGTAGAAAAAATAAAGGAAGAAGGGAAAAATATCGGGGTGTAGCTGTGTCGTGGAGACGGCCGTGTGTCTTAAGTAAACACGTGTACGCAACAGATAATATTTAAAGAATTTGAGCAGCGGAACCACGTCAAAATGGTGGCTTTAACCTCTTCGGCATGTGCAACGGGTCGCAGTCCTCACTCAACGTAACGAATTATTCGATCCTTTAGCTATCGAGTGGTAAAATTGGGATGTAGATAATAGATTGCTGCGACACCAGCTGTCTCTCCCAATTTATTTTACCATTAGTGTTCTGATATGTGGTAATTTGAAGACGAACTCACGTCAAAAATTTGAGTTATTAGCAATTTGAAAAGATGAATAACCATATTTATCGTACATTGATACTTCAAGCGCATAATTGTGTGTTAAAATCTAGGAGGCGATGGATACCGGTGATACTGAATATTTGAATTATACCGAAAATTTCATTTTTATTTTGGTACTTTTTTTGTAAACAATCAAATTCGCCATGTTTACTGCGCGCGACAAAAAGCAACTCACGCGAAACCACCAAAAAAATGGTATAGGATGGATTCGACGACATTTGAAAATGCCCACAACTTTTTCTTAGAGCCGTTTGAGGTATATTCTGAATAACTCTCTAGTGTTGCAAAGTTGAAAATTAGGCAATTGAATAACCGTAGATTTTTTAAAGTAATTTCACATGATTATGAGTATTTTTTCTCATTTAGCCTAGATTTATGGTACGGGTAGAGTCCATTAGCCAAGATTATATGCAAAAAGGATTACCTGTATTTTGTTTTTTGAAACTGTTCTCAGAAGATCTTTTTCTTTGACCTCCAAGTGTTACTAAGCCTTATAGTAACATTTATTAACTTTAAAACAATTGCTATAATAACGTGGACACACAATAGGAAGCCATTTTAACGAAATCAAAAGGTATTCAATGGAGTTGCGTACTTTCTTAAACAAACACCACCCCTTCGGTGTACACAATCGTTTATTAAACTTTTTTGTTTACAAAGTCACGCCCCTTATGGTGGTAGGTTACTGTTTTGACACCCACGTGGTTCCGATGACGTTGTTAAGTTGCATGTAATAGCCGACTTTATTGACTGTCAGGTAGATTGTGTCGGAAAAAAATCTTAATAAATCAATAAGACCGTCTGGCCTTGAAATTTAATGTGCTTATTAATTATTATTATTCAACGGTTATTACTCACGTGCATTCTTCAGGACTGCCTGACTAGTTTCGTACTCAGATTGAGCCTTTCAAATGTGCAAAACAAGTTCGACCTGCGACATCATCGTGGGCTCATGAATAAGGGCTCCGTTCGAGTTCGAAACTATACTCGCGACAATCTAAGAAGTCCGATTTGACGTTTCTTTTTTGAATGCATTTTTTCAATATAAAGTTAAACTTGAGGTTTACGAATGATACTCGTTGTTATAGTGTATGGGTAACATAGTAATTATTTAGAATTAAGAATTAGATCTTTCGATTTCTTACATAGACTTTCATACAAAGGTAAAATGAAAATCATCAAATCGGACTTTTTAGATTGTCGCGAGTTTAGTCGGGCGATCCCGATGAATATGCACGTGAGTAATAACCGTTGATTATTAATTAATATGAATGTGTCTCACGAAAGTTATTAAATGTGCTGTTTTGGATTTATTGTCCCTGGCTACCTCTTTGATCTAGTGGTTGCCAGTGTGGCTGCTGAGCATGAGGTCCTGACTCCTGGGTTTGATTCATGGGGATATTGAAAATACTTAGTAACAGTACGAATTTTCTTAACACTTCGGGAAATACAATATTGATTCCTATTGTGTCATTAATGAACTACTTTGTGTCAAAGTTTAAACTGCCCGTAGGTCTCTGACATGGCTTTATCGTTAATGTCACTCCGGTGTGCTGGTTTCCTCACGAGGTTTTCCTTCACCGATTTCTAAGCCTTGTTGGTCTTGTGGTGCCAAGCACGACTGCTGACCATGAGGTTTTGGGTTTTCTTCCTTTCTTCTTTCACTGGTGGAATGAGGGTGTACAATTGTGTAGACCTTTGCATATCCCTTCGGGGAATACAGGCGTGATGCTTCGGGGGGGTGTACTGTATACCCACATTTCACCAATAAAGTTATTATTAAGTCCCATGTAATAGGTGCTGAGCCTATTGTCATCTACCGGGTAATTCCAAACTCACAATAATACTTTGCCCGACCTGGGAATCGAACCCAAGACCTCATGCTCAGCAGTTGCTTGGCACCACTAGATCAACGAGACAGTTTAACACGTAACCATATAAAATCACAAACGAAAAGGAAAAATCTCCGTAAAATTTCGACAACGCACTGTATATAGTAAACAGGTACATAGGTAGGTAAAGCAATCTAAGCGTCCATTCAATAAAACAAGACTAAGTCAGCCTCCGAATCGGTCACACATCGGCGACGGTATTCATGATGTTTGAATAGTTCACAACTGGACAAAAGATCCAGACGCTATTGGGTTTCTGTACCATTATCTGGGTCACCGTCCAGGAACTAAAACACAAAAGTAACGTTATCAGGTGTTATTTTGAATAGTATTGTGTGTTGAGTTTATGGTTTTCCATCAAATATGTGGAGTATACACTGCAAAAATAATAATAATTGTATATTATTGTCCTAATAAATTGATTTTATTCAGAATCCTCTAAAATTAAAAAAAAAATTATATAAATTGTAGTAAGTAAATAATGCAATTTTTTTTTTTACTTTTTAGTGCATTTTTACTAAATTAACAGAAAGATTTTTGGAGTCGGTTCTTTTTTATGATAAAAATTATTTTTTTGCTTACTTTTTAGTGAATCTTGCGTTCTATAACTGATTTATCGGAAGTGAATATGGGTAGACCTACTCAACGCGCTGTCCATATGGGTAGGGGCCATTTAATTGAGACGAGCAAAGAAGGGGAGAAACGCCTATATCAAAGTAGGAAATCTAGATCTGAGGCTATTTCAAAAGAGAGTAATGAACTGCGTAAAACAAGATGAAATAATTAAAAAAATTAAATTAAAATCTGACTAGCGTATGTTACTCACGGGACAGTGTAAGGATTCTAACGATACCCCATATATCGTAATCAGTTCAGGTATTTAGAAGTTATGGTGGAATAGGTAAAGAAACTCACAAACATACTTACATACTTAGATACACTCAGTTTTTTGGGCACTCGAGTAAAATAAAAAAGTGATGATTGTAAATGCGGTCTTACACTAAAAAGTATTAAATAGCAAAAAAAAATATGACGGATTTCCGATTTCATCATCATCATCATCATCTGATGATAAAGCTGGAAAATAGGCAGTTCATTAGAACTATTCTCGAGACCGTAAACACCACCGGAAAGTCACAAGAAAGCAAAATACACCATTTCGTTTACTTGGATGACGTATTATTTTTCAGTTATTTTGATTTAAATACCAAACTACTAAACCAATTTTCATAAAATTTCAATGGGACCAATCTGAAAGTAAATCCTTTCAAATCCCAATCCCAAATCGGTTCATAAATGACGGAGTTCTGAGGTAACAAACATAAAAAAAAAATACAACCGAATCGATAACCTCCTCCTTTTTGGAAGTCGGTTAAAAATAGCCTACGACCTATTCTCAGACCTACCAAATATACATAAAAAACTTGATAAAAATAGATCAATCGGTTACGGAGGAGTTCGATAACAAACACTGTGACACGAGATTTTTATATATTACATATATTTGAGGGGCTCATGGTTAAGTAATAAATGGTTACACAGACTGATCGATCGAGGTTAAGCGGTGCTTGCTGCGGTCGGTCCGTGGTGACCATAATTTAATATCGAGATCCCTCCATGCCTCAAACAGCACGTTAAGTTGTCGGTCCCGGTTGTCAAATGAAGATCTATGACAGCCGTTATGAAACAGAAGCCTGAAAGTCTAACAACCAGTCATACCACGAGATATCGTGTTACCCAGTAACTGAGTTGTGGAGGTCAGATAGGCAGTCCCTTTTTGTAAAATACTTGCATTAAGCTGCATCCAATTACCCTGGAACCCACCCCAAACGTACTTGGACAAACTTAAGGCACATTGATTGATTTCATATATTTTTGTGATAACGAAAATAAAATTTTTCAGCACCATTTCAGCATACTTGGGCAAATATAAGGTAAATTTACTGATTTTATATAGGTATTTTAGTGATTGTGGTGTTGCGCATTCCCTGGACAGCAAAAAGGACGAATATCTCCATACTCAAGGAACTCAAAATATCCACTACGCTATCATCCACCTGCCTTCAAAGAGTCCTTGAGTATTTTGATCATATAGCCAGGAAGAAAGAATAAATCTTGAAAAGCTGTTTGTCACAGGCAAGATCCAAGAAAAGAGACCACGAGGCCGTAGCCCAATGTGCTGGTACGACCAAATTCGCACGACACTGGCCACTGATATGCACGAAGGTATGGCTTCGTGCATATCAGTGGCTGCAAACGGACCCAGATGGCGTGACATTATCAAAAATAAAGTGATTCTTGGAGGGGGTCACGACAACAAACACAATCAGACAGACAGACAAAAAGTTTAAAAACTGTTTTTTAGGCTTATGTTAATACAAATTACAGTATGAGATTAATAAAAAAATAACTATTCTATGATAATAGAAAAACAGATAATAAAAAAGTATGAAAAATAACTGCAATTATATTAACAACTGAAAAAGATTAACGAACAAACTTAACCATAGGAAACATTATGTCAACTGTCTACTGATAAGAGTTCCTTCCCTACCCTCCCTCATTACCATAGACACTAAGGTCACACGTCAGGTACCATGCATAAAATCAGAAAACTAGGAATTTGTCATAATGATATGTCAAGTGATAAAGCGATCATGAATGCATAACATGTGGTGTGGAAGTCGGTCAAGGCAGTACAAAAATAATTTACCTGTACATAACTAACATCATGCTTATATGACTCAAAGGGTTAGGCAGAAATAACCTTTTCATTTATAACTATCGATATTTTTTTCTAAATTAATTATATTATAATATGAATGAAGAATTCGCGGTGGTGAGCAGAGGTCGAGATGGCTTAGTTTAATATTAATAGTATATTCAGAAAAAAAACAAAGGTCAAAGAAAAACAGTTTAGCTAGTAAAGAGTTAGTGGTCAGAGCGCCTGGAGTATTTATCCGGGAGGCGCAGGTTCGAATCCTGCTCACGATGGTATTTTTCGTTCTAAAAAAATTTATAACTTTAAAGTTCACTATGCATGCGATTTTGTGGTTGAAAGATTTATCTGTCTTTATTATTTAAATCTACACTTCTACACAAATATTATAAGGAGAAAACGTATTATTTTTGTATATTTGTTTTTTATTTGTAATAAATAAACTCAAAAACGACGAAACCGATTTTAAAAATTCTTTTACCAGTAGATAGCTACATTATCACTGGGTAAGAAAAGCTATCTTTTATATCAGTAATAATAAGATAACCCGCGAGCACTAATAGTTATAAATGTCTATTATCACACTTCTACCAAAAATCTCTTGAGATAGTAATATCTTAGGTTTGCGCGATCACTACACATTATAATAAAACAACTTTTAACCGGATTAATCGCGTGTATTTGTTTTGCGCGTGTTTGAGTCCTCCTGCGACCACGAACGCTGCAAAGTGTTCGAAACGTCAGGAATAACAAAAAAAAACAATAATACACGCGATTAATCCGGTTAAAAGTTGTTTTATTATCTCTTGAGATGTTACATAAGTGGGGACTGTACTCCCATTTTGTTTAAGTATATTAAGAAAAAGATCTACTACCACGTAAACAACATCAAAAAGAATCGATCCCAAGTCTCAACCCACTAAATTATGAAGCTGGGCAACATAAAAAATATCCACAGAGGCATTGAAAGATTGAAAGGGGGAAATCACTTAACTTGGGCAATTTATAGCCAAATCTCACCCCTGGGAGAGTCGTGGTCAGACTAACAACATTAGGTGGAAGAAAACTTATAAGCCTGTGGATATCTGACGTGTTACGTCCAAATTGATGCGGCCAGGATAGGGGGGTTTTTTTAAGAAGGGCTATTGATGTAGATTTTCAATTTAGGTTCCAAATTGGATTAGATGTGAACTTTTTTCTGAAATAAATTGTGTTAGGGTTAAAGTGTTGGTTTTTATTTGGTCTTAGCGGAAAGTTAAGACGAAAAATTTGCGTATTTCACCATCTAACTTTGCAGTTTTGCCGAGGAATTGTAATTTTATTTATATTTGTAACTGCCTCGTAGTACGTTACCTGAAAAAGGAAGAAAAGATTCCAACGATACCCCATATATCTAAATCGGTTCAGGCGTTTAGAAATTATGGTGCAATCAAGAAACTCACAAACATACATTCATGGCCCATAAAAACATAACACACCTTTTTTGGACAGGCTTGTAAAATGACTGATAGCAAACATCAAACAAAAACTGATCCAAAAAATTACCACCATCCGAAAAACAATTGCCTTCAAATTCGGAGATATTTTTCTACCTTCCAAGTCCGTCACTCTCTCACGTCTTTGTCCAATTTAGGGGTCGTGGCAAATCGTCGGCTATTGACGACGTAAGTGTTATCAACCCCTTTGGGAATGGGGTAGATTTATATATCTGTATTAGTGTCGATGTATTTCGGGAGATAAATTGTTGTTCGTGGTTCGCGTGGTGTGGGATAGGTTGTGTTTCAAATATTTAAGGGGATTTTTAGATTATCTGTTATAAAGGAATGCCTGTATTGTGAGTTCTTTAAGACTCCATTTCGGACATATTCCTTTTAATAGTATTATTTCCATAAAAAAGTTCCCGTCTCTCAACTGTGCGGTGATAATTCAAATTTCTTTATTCGCATAAAACATGATTAAATATTATGTCATTGATAAATTATTTTTTATCACATTTGTTACGTAAAAGAGGATACAAATAAACCTTTGAAAAGCATTAACGTATGCTTAGCGAACTCTAAAGTTATTATTTTTTATGGAAAAAGTAAACGGTCGCGAGAAGGGTTCGTGCCTGCCTCCCGGATAAATACTCCAGGCGCTCTGACCGCTAAGCCATCTTGACCTCTGCTCACTACCGCGAATTCTTCTTTACATTTTAATACGTCTTTTGGTGACGTCATTGCCATCCCTTTACAGGAAACTGAACCAACACGACTAACTTTGCTGTTAATACAATGTCGTACAGATGCAGTTACCTTAACAGATACAGATATTAGCGAACAATAAAAATCATGCCTCGTTGGAGTAGTGGACGCGTCAGCACTCTTTGGTCGGCACTCTTTGGTCGGCATTTTTTGGTCAGCACTCTTTGGTCAGCACTCTTTGGGCACCACTTTTTGGTCAGCACTATTTGGTCGGCACTCTTTGGTCAGCACTCTTTAGTCAGTACTCTTTTGCCAGCACTCTTGTTCGGCACTCTTTGGTCGGCACTTTTTGGTCACCACTCTTTGGTCAGCACTTTTTGGTCAGCACACTTTGGTCAGCACTTTTTGCTCATTAGGCTCACCATGGAAATTAATAAAGGTATAGGTTAAATGTAGATGCCCAATAGTTTTCCTTTATCTAACCTCTTTAATATTTTATGTTCAAATGATCTAAGATCTACATGTAAACTGTTTGCAATACTAAAAGAATCTCTGAAGAAAATCTACTCACCACTATTTCCCTAGTATCGGCATCACAAATCACAATAAAAACCATAAAAACGGAATGACCTGCCAAAACTGATGGTGTTCCGGCAAAACAATACGCTTTTATCTATGAGAATCACCTTATCGGCCTAAGGGTTAGGCTACTATGTCGAATAAATATACAGATAAAAATAAAGTTATTTTTTTCCCAACGTCCAATAAAATGGCCTTGTGTCACACCGAAGCGAGCACTTTTTGTTTCCATATATTTTTATTTAATTTAGTATAACATGCACTAAATAATTTGGTTGGGATTGAAATAACAAAAACAAAATTGCGCGTGCAGTATCTTAAGCGATAGAAGGGAAACTTTTTTAAATAACGCCACCTACGTGTGATACCTCAGCTGTTCTATGTAGCAAAGTGTACTATCGCGGACACTCCCGCCTGACTACCACTAAGTTCATTTTTGCTTGTACTCAAAAAATAGAAGCGCTCTGTAGCCCCACCAAGGTCAAATTAGATTCATAAAATTCACAAAAGGGAGTACACGTGATGCGTCACTAAGCTTCGCAGTGCAGATTGCAACTAATTACGTTCTCGCTTTTCTAATAGGCGAACACTGTAAGGGGACGTGGCATGGCACCAGCGCAGGATTTAAACAAAAAAAAATTAGGTGGTCAGGCGGAAAAGGCCGCGATAGTACATCTACATACACTCTTCTATCGTTTTGTATCGTGTATACTTCGCTCTCTTTTGCTCCACTTCCGTGTTGTCGGAATGTATAGCTCTCGTTTTCTTTATATTTACGTCATATCTCTCTTCTCTCTCATGTAACGAAATGTGCCTAAACGTGACGTGTGCTTAAAATTTTACTCTCAATTCTCGCTCACTTATCAATGATTGAATCGCCGCCTGAGAAGATTCCATTAAAAAATACTCCAGCTAAAAACCTTTTTCTACTTTTTCTATATATAAATCTGCTGCAATGCATCTTCTGGTTCGCTATAAAGAAAATGTCATTGTAATGATGTCTTTAGGAAAATGTCGATTTTCATCAATGGAATCCCGAACATTGTATATAAAACACGAACATCATTTCACCTATATTGTTGTGCACCCAAATTTAACCCCTATAACGAGGCTATTTTAATCTACCGAGCACAATCCCGGATTCCGGGCTTACTACTGAGATTTTTCCAACAGAAAAATCTAATTACACATACAGATCAGGAAATCGAACTCAAGACCTCACACACGTTGTTCAGAGCATTCAACCAATCAGGCAGTCTGCAACTCTTTATTATAAAAAAAAAACAAAATTATGTAGTTAATATTTCCTCATCACAATCTTGTATAGAATCTTTGCTCGTTACATCTCGGTCTGACTGCACTATAAAGTGTGGACGGCCTGGGGCAAGTGGGTTAAAATGGAACACAGCGCAATAAAACACCCCTTCTGTCCATAAATATCCGAGTTCGGAAGTTGCTCTGTTAGCGGTCGGATATTTTTTCTCCCGTCCACTCTATTTTGCGGATACTCAATGGGGTGTCCTTATTTATTTGTTTCTAAAGTATCGGGAATTTGAGGTGGGAAATGCAGGAATGTGGAGGAGTATGAGTGTTTGTATCTAGATATACCTATTAGATCTGAAAATAGAGATTTACTTTATGTTTTGGTTTTTGTAATTATATAAAGCGAGTCAGTTTAGGCACTGCATTGTGCCTGTTTATAACGTTGGGCCCGTTGTGTCCCACTACAGAGCGAAAGCCTTCATTCTCTTTCCATATTTTTCGGTCTATTGTAACTTGCCGTCAATCCTTCTGGTATGAGTCCAGCGCATCCCACCATCTCCTTTTGGGCATATCGCGTTGCCGTCTCCTGGTATCCGGAACCCACTCTTTTGTTGTTTTTGCCCATAGCTCATCCTGCATGCGGCAGATGTAACCAGCCCAGTTCCATTTTAATTTGGCAGCTGCTGCCTTAAGCGATCCGTAATTTTGACATGTTTGTGTCATTATTAGGTTTAAGGTGTACCCTGCTCTCTGTCTTGGAGCTCGGAACGGTTGCCCAGTTGATGGCAATGGGGTTACCACCTATTAAATGGGACTTAACTGCATTGGTGAAATGTGGGTGTACACCTCTGCCTACTCTTTTGGTGATTACAGGCGCGTTGCTATGAAACTACTCATATTAGTATAAAATCAATATAATAAAAATGTAACGGATCACTGTCTGTACATGGAAGATATATGAGAAAAAATATTATTGGGACCTTTATCAACACAAAGAGAAAGCAAAACAATGATTGTTAGAATTTTTGTCTGTTTGCCTGTTTGTTTGTGCGTTTGTGCACGCTAATCTCAGAAACGGCTTATCCAATTGAGATGTTTGTTTCATGTCAATCGGTTCATAAATAAAAAAGTTATGCCAAATTTAAAGAATCACGTCGATCATTTGTTAATTATGTATTTGTGTTCATACACGACATAGTGTTAATTTACGACATCCACGCGGACGGAGTCGCGGTCACAGCTAGTACATACTATAACGATATCCTATCTTACTCCATCATACATCTTGGTCATTTCCTCTTCCGACCCTTCGACTTGATATTCAAATTGCCACTATTTTTCACAAACATATTTTATTGCAAGATCCCAATAAAGATATCAAAATATCGTTTCAGAAGCTATTGGCCGTAGGCATTGTGTAAATCTGTCTCAACAAGAAATAGGGAAAATGGCCGTTTAACCCCCAACCCTTGCAAAGAAACAAATGTATCTTTCTATCCCCACGATATTTGGAAAAAAAGAATTGAACCTCTAAATTAAAAACTTTGCCAAAGTTTCACTTGATTTGTGAGCCTGGTTTAATTAAAATATTGAGTCGGTTTAAATATTCTTTCGCTTTGGAAGTTTAGGTCAATTATATTGTGTGTGTTTTGGAGGTTTAACTGGTAACTACTGCACTTTGACTGAATACATAACATAACAGCATCACGACTGTACTCCTCGAAGGGTGATACAGAGGTGTAGTGTACCCATATTTCACCGAAATCCCAGGTGGTAAGCCTATTACTATTTATTACACAATCCCAAATCCCTAAACTGCTAATAAAAATATTTCTTAACAGTCCAATAACCTGATACAGAATGGAACCCAAGACTTCACTTGTCACGAATACACAGAGATTTATTGGTTAGAAAAAAATATTTTTGCATTCTGGAGATTACAATCAACCCTGTTTATAGCAAAAGGTTCATCTGACCCCAAACGGGCACGCTATGCTCTACTTATCAAATCGTTAATACATAGACGAAAAACTTGAGAGGAACCAATCGTCAAGAGTTTTATTTGTAATCCATATTGATGTTGATCCGTATGATGGCTGACAAGTTAAATGTCGGAAGTTCGAATCCCAGGCACGCACCACTGACTTTTCAAAGTCATGTGTGTATTATAAACTAATTATCACTAGCTTATAACGGTGAAGGAAAACATCGTGAGGAAACCAGCACACCTGAGAGATATTCTCGATGGTGTGTAAAGCCATGTCAGAGACCTACGAGTGGTTTAAACTCTGACACTAGGTTGTTCATCAACTTCACGATAAGAAGAAGATTAGTACATAATTAAACTTGACATAACGTATCAATTAAGTGATCTTTTCTACCCGCACTCAAACTTCAACATCATCTCGTGAATGAGCAAACAGCTAGTTCAAACAGCATCATTGAGATATGGGTTTATAACTGTATACACCTCTTGTTGCACACACTCATTTACTTTGTGGCATTTTATCAAAAATCTACCCAAGAAATTATGTTCAATTTTATTTAAAACTCCTCAAACAAGAAGACTTTAATCAGTCTAAGAAGAGTCACGTATAAAATTAACAACCACAATTCCAATGAGCGCATCGGAGCACCAATAAACTCGCAACGAGTGAAGAATGTAAGCAATTTAAATTTTTGATTCCAACTCCGATGGAATGCTCGTGACTTTCAAGCGCTGCAATATCTGAGCCCTTTTTAATAAAGTTAGACGTTATATAAGAATAAATTCGCTTAAAGCGCTACTGGCGACAGGCACGGAAGTCGTAAACCACCAAAGAGGTTGATTGAGTGAGAAACGAGTATTCGGTTTGAGCAATTTAGAGTTTATTGGGAAAAATTGCTAATGTCACCGATTGGAGGAAGTGAGCGATTCTGACACTTTTCAAAGAGTTAATTTGTAATTGGGGATGGAAGTTGGGAAGTAATGAAAGGGGAAGCTTTGCCATCTTATTGGAAAATATACCATTTTTGTGGTAAACTTCAGTAAAATATTCATTCACGTTATAATCGTTGACGAAGTTTAGGACGTCCTAGTGGTACAGCAGTGTTGTGATTTTCCTAATTTACTATTTTGTAACTAATTTTGGCAGTTTTCCCAATATAATAATTATCGAGCAAGGCTATTTGCCAGTAACTGTTAACTGTTTTTCAGTAACTGTAAGAAAAACAAAGTGATGGATGGTAATATTAAAACTCAAGTTGATACGATTACAATTTACTAACTTAGCCATAGTTATAACGTTACTGATACTCATTGAAACCTATTTTAAAATACTTTTTATTTTTATTTAACCCTAGGAATTTCTCCTGTATCGTACCGGGGGTGAGTTTGTTGAGGGAAATTTCACAGAATTATATTCAGAGCAAGTTGTAGATCATATAATATTTTTTCCATATGGGAATTGAACTCGCGATACGTGGCACAGTAGCCGATACTTTATATCTACGTCAATATAATCAAAATAATCATAATCTCACAATATTGCACTATGTTTTACCACACACAAATCGTGGTGTGTAATATACAAATTAAAATTCATAAAATAAATGGATGAAATTAAGAACTGGAGAGGATAAAAATAAAAATAACATTAAAAGAAATGTCATATTTGAAAGTAAAATCTCAAATTACTGTCGATAATTATAACTTTTAATTGAATTTAAATTTAATTAATACAGATAATATTACAGTATCTTACAGAATATACATAAATGAATACCACAGATTAATTAAGTTAATACTTATACATATCATATCAATATTACATAAAGTTTCTCATTAGGTGCATATTGGTCTATTTAATAGTATGATTTCTCGATCATAAACATTGGTGATTTATTTTCAATTTAATCTTTGTATATTTTCAAAAGAATGTCTATTTTTAGGTAATTTATTATAAATTTATTCTCATCGATTCAAGACTTTTTTTGTGAAGCAAAGGACTTTGAATTGAAGTAATATATTGAACAAACATTGAACATAAATTGTAAAAGGTAACGTAAACAGGTGGGCACCAAACACAAATACAACTAACTGTAACAAAAGAAAATCCCGGCTTTTATAAAATTAAAAACGCAGCACAAGTAATGATATTAAAATTCAACGCTTGTGTTGTGGCCCAGAATGAAGCGGAAGCAGTAGCGGATTTGAATTATCAATCGGTATTAGAAATAAAAACGTCCCCGGTGTAAAGTGATATAAAGCTAACATTAGGATGGTTTGAGGTTAGAAAAATTTATTTAAAAAAAATCTACAACTTCGTAATACTAATTAAATACAATTTTCCATTAATCTCTCGTGTCAAAACACATACACCGACACTGGTGCAATGTATCTTTAAATAGCTTAACGTTATGACAATAATAATAATAAATAAGCTATTGTTGTGTATTTAATAATAAATAATAAAGTTGTAATTGAAAAAGTTATGAAATTCAAACAAAAGCTACACCATCCTAAAGAAAAAAAAAATTAACTTTTTTGTATGTGAGTGAGTACGTACAATCACAAAAAAAAAATTACGTGATCAGATGAATCCTTTAAATACGTAAACAAATGCGCAGCGAACAGGTTTAAATCCTGCCCTCGACCATATTTTTTTCTTCACGAAGTATTATAACTAAAGTGACGTCATTAGAACCAACTCGCTGTTCTCCTAGCCACACTTAACGTACAGTGCAAGCGGACATAATATTTGTTTTAAACAGAGCCGGCGTGCCCACGTAAACTTATTAAAATATTTCCAGTTATATTTAATTAGTGTTTCTGTGCCATTCGTCCCGTTTGTCCTCTAAGCTCAGCTGTATCGCGGATTCGGGTTTTTAGAGAAGAATTTATTTATTTCGGGTACCTAATTATGTTTCGGGTAAAAATAATTGGTATAGGTATTTGTGTAATTTTTATTTTCTTAATATATCAAATCAAGTCAAAAATCATTCATGTTGTCAAATTAAGATCTATGACAGTCGTTACGGGTAGTTAGAGGCCTGAAAGTCTGAAAACCAGTCATACCACGAGATATCGTGTTACCCAGTAACTGGGTTGTGGAGGTCAGATAGGCAGTCGCTCCATGTAAAATACTGGTATTAAGCTGCATCCGGTTTGACTGGAAGCCGACCCCAATATAATTGGGAAAAGGCTAGGCAGATATAAGTCAAAAATCATTTATTTCAAATAAACCATTTACAGGCACTTTTGAATCGTCAGAAGTTAGTTGCCACGTTCCAAAGTGTAGATTCCTATGGGGAAGAATACCTAAAAATAAAAATAAATAATAAAATTTAAATTACCAAAGAGACAGTAGAACTAGTTTTTTTTTTCGATTTAACTGACATTTCAATTGATTTAACATGATTTACATTCACGTAAATAATATTAAAAAATAATTATGTAGCAATATGTTTGTGAATTTGTTTTTTTTTTGAGATTTCGGACCAGCACAAACAGGTTTTTTTTTGTTTTTTTTTTTTTAAATTGATCAATCTATTTATTTACTTATTTAATGGAAATGAGGTACCTACATAATATTTAAATGCTCAGAATACGACCTGGGAGCATCGAAAAGGGGTCCTAATGACCATGATATTCCTAATTATACAATGCAAGCATCAAGTTAGAATGACAACCCGAAAATACTCCACCGGTGCCGTCAACCAGTTTGCGCTAGCTCTTCCACGGATCAAACTGTGAACTACAATTTTGGCCCGGTATTATAATAATACTAGAAAATAAAAATACATAAAATAAAACTGGCCTGAAATAAGTCCTCTTCATACAGGGAAAACACAAGCACTGATTGATGACATAATACGATGAAATAATTGACAGCGCGGTTGGCGCAGTCGTCGAGAGACCGACTGCTGCGCTGCGTGTCGCAGGTTCGATTCCTGCACGGAGCAAATATTTGTACGATCTACGGATAATTGCTCCGGGTCTGGGTGTTTGTGTGCTTGTGAGATTATATGTCTGTAAACGCACCCACGATACAGAAAAAAATTCCTAGAGTGGGGCAACGTTTTAAAAAAAATGGAAATAATTTATGCTAGACCAAGATGGCTCCGAGAGGGTTTCGGGCCATGACTACTCTTTGCCCTGTTACAATTTTCATGATGATGTTCACTTTATATGGCAAACATCTCTCTACCTAAAGTTATTATATTAAACGGTCGCAAGCAGGATTCGAACCTGTGCCTCCCGGATAAATACTCCAGGCGCTCTGACTACTAAGCCATTTCGACCTCTCCTCACCACCAAGAATTCTTAATCCATTTTTTAACACGTCTTTTGACGACGTCATTGCTATCTATTCAGTCCCTATACAGGTGACCGAACTGACACGACTAACTTTGCAGTTAATACAATGTCGTAAAGATGCAATTAGCTTAACAATTATAGATAAATATTTGAAAAGCATTAACGTATGCTTAGCGAACTCTAAAGTTAAGGAAAAAGAATACGGCATAGCGGCATATAATCTTTGAAAAGCATACGTTAATGCTTTTCAAAGATTTATCTTTAATCTCTCTACCTTTTCCAAAACCAATATAACTTCTACAACATTTTTCTTTCAACAAACATAAATTAAACATTTCTAAATGAAGATTTGCAAGCTAGAGTCACCGGCTATTATTTGTGAAACAACTGAAATTCCCAACAGGACAACGGAATCGTACGTGTAACTTTAGAAAAATGTAAAATAATGTGAAAATTTACAAATAAACAGTGCGACGTAGACGATGTATATGCTTTAATAAGGAAACGCGTGGTTCCGTACATTTTTTTAAGGTTTTATTCGAAGAATTACTCATTTTTTCCTATTAATTTATGCAGATTTTCACTTTATCTATTCATGTAATAAAAATGTAACGGATCGCTGTCTGTACATGGAAGATATATGAGAAAAAATATTATTGGGACCTTTATCAACGGCAATAACACCCAAAACAATGACTTTTAGTGACTTTTAGATTTTTTGTCTATCTGTGCGTTTGTGCACGCTAATCTCAGAAACGGCTTATCTGATTTCGATGTGATTTTCATTAATATATTGTAGTAAGCTTCACTTAACATTTAGTGTTTGTTTCATGTCAATCAGTTGATAAATAAATAAGTGATGCCAACTTAAAACATCACGTCAAACATTTGTTACTTTACGACATCCACGCGGACGGAGTCGCAGGCACAGCTAGTTTGTATAATATCTTTCGTGAGGCACATTCGTAATTTTTGCTCACGTGCATTTTTCGGATTTGTCCGACTAAACTCTCAGTTCAAGAGTTAGTTTAATTCACGACATCGCCGCCGATTCAGCTCATGATTAAGGATTCCGTTCGATTTCAAAACTAGTCGGGAAACCTATAATTCATAGATTTACATTCCTAATTTTTACTGGATATTTTATACTGTCATTAGTGTTATACTATTGTAATTAATTACTAAGTAAAACTATAACTAGTTCAACAATCAATAATTCGTCAAACTGTGGAATATTTTTACTACTCTACTATTTAAGCGGTTACTTAATAATTATTTAAGTATGCAATAATAAGATTTAAGAAATTTGCCTACTACATGATTTTTAATACAGTTACATCATCAGTAAATATTGTTTTTTTTTTCCCACTATTTATTTGTAACTTTTTAATGATGTTATTTAATTGGATAAATTAATGTGTGTACTCGCACTATTCTTATAACAAATTTATTTACATGCTAGCTTCTACTCGGTAGGTATTATGTTTTATGTTTAAGTATTGCAATGTTTTTTTTTTTAATGTTATTTGTTTCTTTTATTATGATTTTGTTTTCTCTTTGGCTTTGTACAATATGTGTTTTGTGGTATTGTGTTGTTTAATAAAACTGATTTCTTTCTTTCTTTCTTTCTTTACTCACGACTTCATCTGCATAGACTTCAGAATTGTTTCCAGTCGAGATAAAAAGTATCCTATATATTAATCCACTTTATAAACTACCTATGTGCCAAATTTAATCCAAATCCGTTCAGTGGTTATTGCAAGAAAGATTAACAAACATCTATCCATCCTCACTCACTTTCAATTATTTTTTTCACATTATTAATAGGACTTATGAACAATTGTTTATTACACTGTCTGGTTCTTAAGGAAGGTTCTAAAAATCCCCTTCAAATAGCAAAACTTCCACTACGCAACCCTAAAAACACGGGAAAAAAAACAAAGTACAATAGGAGCGCAGGTCACACCTGCGCGCGTATTATTTCATAATTTAGAGAGCAGACCGCGAAGCTAATGATGTTTTTATTTTACGTTACATTACGGTGTGATTGAGGACGTGCATAGGTCGCACCGTTTCCGCATAAAGGTGTAAACATTTTATAATTAAATTTATGCTATTTTTGGTTTTTTATGTTTATGTTTAAATAGCAGTAATAGCTTAAGGTATGACTGTTGGACTGACAAGTAAAAAGTTGTAAGTTCAAATCTCAGCCACTGACTTTTCGAAGTCATGTGCGTATTATAAATTAATTATCAGTTGCTTAAAACGTTGAAGGAAAACATCGTGAGGAAACTAGCACACCTGAGAGATGTTCTCGATGGTACGTAAGTCTCTGACATGGCTTTACCATGTCAGAGACCTACGGGTGGTTTCAACTCTGACACTAGGTTGTTCATCAACCACAAGATAAGAAGAAGAAGTTAAAATTATTATCTTTTAATATGAAATCTGCCTCGTCTAGTCGTCCCAAGCCCGACTGCTGAGCATCAGGTCCCGGGTTCTATTTCCAGGTCACGTAAAGTGTTATTGAAATTTTCTATTAGGAAATTCTCAGTTACAGCCCGGATTTTGGAATTTTATTGAGCCTGGTAGTAGGCAATAGGCTCAAAACTTATTACATGGGACTTAATAACAGCATTGCTGAAATGTAGGCATGTACAGCGAGGGTCAGGGGAGACCTCTTTACATTATTTTTATTCCACCATAACTTCTGAATGCCTGAACCGATTTCGATGTTTAGGGTATCGTTAGAATTCTTGTATTTTCCTATGAAACATAGAATTAAAAAAAAACTGTAGTTAATAAGCAGCATGTGCACAAAAAAATAGTAATGAAAAAAATTAATGTGCACCCTTCATTTTCGTAATAATAAGAAAATGATTCACACAACTTTCTCCCAACTGCTATGAAATTTCTTGAACTACCTTTATTTTTAGTTCACAATGACAGGCGCGCATTTTTTTTAAATTCATTATTTATTTTCCAAAAAGACGGTTAACAAAAGGTATCTACAAGGCAGGTATAAGTGGAAATGCCGGAAGGGGACGCCCTAGAAGGATATACACTGACCTTATTAGTGCTATCCTCCAAAAAGGTAAGGTGCGTAGTACTCGCAACCACCGCGCATGTATGACCAGATGTATGAACGTGGATGAAGCAAAACGCATATGTAAGGATCGTGGCAGGTGACGTTCTGTAGTTTCTGCCTACCCCCATGGGAGAAAGGCGTGAGTTTATGTATGTATGTATGTATGTATTATCGAAAATGGATCAAGGTTTGGCTACCAACTCGCTTGATTGTAAGCGATGGTGTGGCCAAGGATGGAGCACGTAGATATACGGATCTGAAAAAAAAAACGGATTTAACCTTGCCTTGTCATAAGCGAAGCATAGATTACGCACAACACACGCAGCGTACTGGCCCCGAGTGGATGAGTTTTAAGTATTTGTATGCGTTTATGTCGTATATGACAAGCGAAATTGGATGGCTAGGCATGCTTCTCACATGTCGTACACAACGCTACGTCCGTATTTTTTTTAGGTCCGTGCGTAGATCCATAAGGAATCTATTCACATTAGCATGATGTTTAGACGACATGACGGCAGGGTGAGGACTACACTAGATAAGAAATCTGGTTGTTTATACTTAATATAACACAGCATCACGTCTGTATTCCCCACGGGAGTAGGCAGAAATGTACATACATACACCCACATTTCACCAAATCTGTAATTTAGTCCCATGTTACAGGCGATGAGCCTAATGCCATCAACCGTGCATAATTCCAAACTCCGGGCTGCTACTGATAATTTCCTTACAGAAAATTCCCAGTAACACTTTGCCCAAACCGGGAATCCAAGACCTCACGCTCAGCAGTAGTTCTTGCGACCACTAGATCAATGAGGCAGTCTTTAATTCAATGAGCCCTTTAATTTTATCTGTATTTATATTAATTTATTACATAAATACATTGCTTCAAAATTTACAAGAATCTCACAAACCGTGGGAGAGCCATGCTTCGGCACGAATGGGCCGGCTCGACCGGAGTGATACCACGGCCTCATAGAAAACCGGCGTAAAACAACGCTTGCGTTGTGTTTCGCTGAATGAGTGAGGGTAACGAAGGCCCAAACCCTTTAAAAGGCCGGCAACGCACTTGCGACTCCTTTGGGGTTGCGGGTGTCCATGAGCGGTGGTAATCACTTACCATCAAGTGATCCGTCTGCTGGTTTGCCCCCAATTCCATAAAAAAAAAAAAACAAAACAAACAACTAAACTTGTTCTAAAAAAGTTGCTAAAAAAAAGAAAAACTCACTTAAACTGTGGTATCAAAAACACATCAAAGATTGCGCGAGCGCCATCGGGCGCAAACGCAAATAAATGAGCTTAAAATTTAAAATTATAATGGGATTGTGTATCCGGTGACACAAATGTGTGGAGTTTGTTACTAACGACTTGGGCTGAGACGACGGGCTGAGGGACAGGGGCGTGAAGTCGCCGTTAGTTCTAAATTTTTTGAATAAAGATGACTTTAATTTACCTTATTGGTTTAAGGTAAATTACCTAATTGGTCTAGTGGTCGCAAGTATGAATAATGAGCGTGACAACTCAGCCCCAAAAAAAAAACTAATGCATGTGATAGTTTAACAGTAGCCTCCAATATTATATATTGTGGTCAAATTGCTACTTTTCTTGAGATTTTTTGGCAAGACTTATTAACAACATTTTTACAAAATAATAAAACAACTTTTAACCGAATTAATCGCATGTATTATTTGATTTATAAATCGGAGGAGTCGTTCTGCGAAACGAACACTGTAAAGTGTTCGAAACATCAGGAAAAACAAAAACCAATAATACACGCGATTAATCCGGTTAAAAGTTGTTTTATTATAATGTGTAGTGATTACGAAAACCTAAGATATTACTATTGTTACAAAACATGGATATTATTGAATATACTTATTGTACATAAAGAAGAGAAATTTCTATTACATTAAATTCTGACTTATCTATTTAAACATAGGTCACTATTGAAGCCCAAAATATCTACTGCAAAATTTACCCGTGCAATTCCACAGTTTTCCCTGTCGTATAGTTTTACCTGCCATCTCTCGGCAACTAATTGTGAGTGCGGATAAAGTATGGTGTGTAAGATGGCCTTAGTGGGGCGATTGCATCACCGCAGTGTGTAAGTACCCTATGCGTTTGGTGCTCGCATTCGGGCACTTAACTATATAGTTTCTTTTACAGTTTTTAATGAACTTCATTGTCTGCGTGACTGGTTCGTTGGTCTAGGGGTCACAAGATTGGCTGCTGAACATGTTCGAGTTCGATTCCCATGTCAGGCGATATGTAATTGGGCTTTACAGTGAGGCAGGACAGGTTCAAATTATACTCAATTTAACAATGCAACGCGTTATGCGCGTAGTAGATGTCGCTATAAGTCCCATGTAATAGGTGGTGAGCCTATTACCATCTACCGGGCACAATTCCAAACTGCGGGCAACTGAGGATTTCGTAACAAAAATCTCAAATAACACTTTGCCCGACCTGGTTATTGCACCCGAGACTTCATGCTCAGCAGTCGCGCTTGAGACCACTAGAACAACGTGTCAGTTAGATAGGCACGCTTCTTCATATCACGAGTTTTATCTAAATTCGCATGACGTGATTGAGGTGTCACAGCAGATGTGTCGTAACTTCGTCCACAATATTTGGTTCAGCGAACAGCTCCTCTATCTCTATCTCTATTTTTACGCGCCTGCCCAAAAACAGTAGTGTTATGTTTTAAGAGTTCATAAGTGTGTATATGTTTGGGAGTTTCTTTATTCCACCATAACTTCTAAACGCCTGAACCAATAAAGATATATGGGAGATCGTTAGAATTCTTGCATAATCAGACTATGTAGTACCAAAGTACACACCAAAACAAAACAAATGAGCCCAAACTCGATGTGTTTATCTTGTTTAGTTAAGAAGTTCCTATGGTCTTCTTCCGGCTCCATCATTAGAACAGCTCCATTGTACCGTATTATTGTATTGTCACCAAAGATACATGTGTACACCAAATTTGAGCTCAAGCAGACATCGGGAACTGGTTCAAATTTGGGTTCCAAGATTCCACCCGAACAAACATACATATTACAAGTTAAAGTTACTTTTAATAATATCCCGTTACATTTAGATATCAACCTATAGCAATATAGGAAGACGTAAATTAAATAAAGATTACCTTAGAAACCAAAACCAGCAGGCCAAGGTCAGTGACTTACGACGTATCTTTTAATTTGCGCGATCACTACACATTATAATAAAACAACTTTTAACCGGATTAATCGCATGTATTATTGGAGATAGATTTAGATTTTTTAGATCGGAGAGGAGGACTGTCCTCCTGCGACCACGAACGCTGCAATGTGTTCGAAACGTCAGGAAAAACAAAAAACCAATAATACACGCGATTAATCCGGTTAAAAGTTGTTTTATTATAAGTGTGTCTTTATTATTTATATTTCTAAACGATATTTTTTTCTCTTTGTGTTTTTTTTTGTGTTCGATGTGTAACTTTTTTTCTGTGTAATTATAGGTTAACAAAGCTATATAACATGTGGATGCTTGTTATTAGCAAATGATTTTATATACTGTCACTGAATTATAATTGTTATTAGTCTGTAATCTTCCCAAAAAAAAAAAATACAATAAAAAAAAGTTTCAAAAAAGAATCACTCATGTCCGACGCGCTTTTTAAATAAACATTTTAAAATTAATTTCATCTTGTTCTAAAATCCAACCTCTTATTAAAAATAATATAGACAGTCCCCAAATCTGAACACTGCAACATCAATGGCTTGTATGAACACATTACAGCTTCGTGACTTAAAAACATGCTGCTAAGAAAGACGTATGGTATAGTAGTTTTAACTACTGCAGTTTTAGCCGAGCTGAGATAGTTCAGCTAGGAGTTATAGTTGTGCAGGTAGACGTAGGCTTTGGAATAAACTGGAGAAGGGAGGTTGCTGAGGGGATAAGCTAGCAATATTATATCTGCCTAGCCTTTTCCCAATAGGCATGATGACAGATTTTGAAATCTCCTTTTAGAATGTAGGTACACGTTTCACCATTTCTGAAAAACACATTATTTCAGCAATAAACTAAGTTTTAACGCAAATTATTGCATTTTAATCTGTCTAATTTGAATTAAGCGTAAAACCGCTCATGGGTGTCATGGCTATCCGAAGCACGGGGTAACAACACCACCAACTTCCTGACTCCAGGCAGCGAATGACAATTTCCTAACAGAAAAATCCAATAACACTTTGCCCGACCCGGGAATCGAACCCAGGTCTGACGCGCAACAGCCGCGCTTGCGACCGCTTGGCTAGCAATAGATGCCTTTTCTTATCTCTCTTCAAAATCAGTGGGTTGTGAAGAAAGATTTAGGAATACAGATAACTCAATCAAACACATTAAGGCATGCGTAGCGAACTCTAAAGTTAAAAAAGTTGTGGAAAGAAAAAAAAGAATCCCTTTAGTGTGTTAAGTGAGCGCCACTTTACCTTTGCTCAAATTTGTAAAGTTATGAAAGCGAACACTCAAAAATTTTCCATGCATGCTTTATGTAGGTAATTATGATTGACATTATGTTTAAGGAAATAAATATATATTGTATCTTGTTGTTAATCTATAGCAGTTGCTAAGCAGAAACCTAGGAGTAACTTAAACAACTTCTACACAAAGTCCCACACAAAAGAAGAAGTGAAGTATTTAAGAAAACCCGCCATATTTCTTACTCCACCATCAAATCCAATAAATAAAGCCATCCCAACAATAATTTCTTAACAGTTATTAAACATATATTATAGGTAGTACATGGTTCGTTCTCAGGCGAGGCAATAACTGTGGCAGTGGCCGCGTGAGTTGTGACCACTGCAACGCTCCATTAGCGATTATTGTACAAGTTTTGTGCTAACAAACTGGACGGTCACAGATGTTGGTGAGATGGAAGTGACTTTGCCTGATGCAGGGAGAAATTGATGGTAAATATAGTGAGCGTAGCTACACAAATTTTACATATTTTGGATGTGGAGGTAAATCTGTTGGTATGTTTGTGTGGTTAATTTGCTATTTGATTTTTGGACTGTTCTGGTTGAAAGGATATGTTTGTAAAGTTATTAATTGAAAGCTATAGAAATGTGTGTAATTGAACGAAACTTAAGGTGTCAGTTTGCAGAGCTTTCATGTTTTAATTTAGAATTAACACCTGGCCTAACCTATTTTTTTTTATTTAAAATCGAACAAAATCTATTTAATTTAAAATTGCATAATAGTAATCAGAATTCCCTTAAACTACTCGGACATTATGCTGTTATGAGATCCTCATCATCACACGATAAGAAAAAGAAGAAGACTGAAATAAAAGTATTATTACTTTCACTATAAAACCAAAATTAAAACGTTACGTATCGTTCATATCTCAAAAACAACACTCAATAACTCTAAAAACGTAATCGTAACTTATAGAAATCGCCAACATAAATTCTATAATTATTTGCAACTGAACAATCCATGTCGCATCCAGCGCCGCTACATCTGCACCACCGGACACAACTCTGCCAAATTCTTTGTACGTATTTACTTCTATTATTTATTACTTTCGTATCGACTGCGCTCCGGGCGTGCCAAGCGCTATTACTTCGCTAGTTAAGCCACTTCCAGCACCCGCGTTTCTTTGTTCTTGTTACAATATTAACTCGGAGTTTTTGAATCGGAGTGCCAATTTTGTTTTCATATTGAAATTTGGTTGGCATGTTTTCTGTGCAGAATTATGTTCTATTAGATTTTAGTGTGAATCACATGATTGATTGTGTGTCTTTTTATACAATGAAGATGACAAACAAGCATACGGTTTAATAGAAAGTATTTAGCATTAATATTACGGACCTTTAAGGGAGAGGGCTCGTGGCTAAGAAACAACCGCACAGATCAATCGATCGAGGTTAAGATGCGCTTGCCGCGGTCGGTCTGTGGATGGGTGACCATCATTTCATACCGAGACCCCTCCGTGCGTCGGAGAGCACGTAAAGCCGTCGGTCCCGGTTGTCAAATTAAGATCTATGACAGCCGTTACGGGTAGTCAGAGGCCTGAAAGTCTGACAACCAGTCATACCACGAGATATCGTGTTGACCAGTTACTGGGTTGTTGAGGTCAGATAGGCAATCGCTCCATGTAAAATACTGGTATTAAGCTGCATCCGGTTTGACTGGAAGCCGACCCCAATGTAATTGGGAAAAGGCTAGGCAGATATATTTCGGACCTTTAAGAGGAATTTCTGTGTAGTGCGGAATGAAACTGGCGTAAGGCTCTTAACTGCTTCGATATTCTAGTCCCTTGCAAGCACAACCATGATTGATGATTTGGGTTCGATTCCAGTCTCGGGCCAAGTTTTATTAGGAGTTACTGTTAAAAAAAATCGGTCGATGGCAATAGGTAAATAAAAAAATAAAATATACACTTCCTTATACAAAAATGCTACTACAATGTCAATGAATATATTAATGATAAATTGTAATATAATTTAGAGATTATAATTATATTCTATCGAAGACCTAATATTAATTTAACTAATTTAATTATTTATTGAGCTCTCTTTTCCTCTCTCCTACTTTGCTGTGCCTGACAGGGTCCATGATGATCTAACAGTTTTAATATACCACCTAAGTTTACATTGTAGAATTGCAATAAATAATTGATTGATTGATTGATACCTATTACATGGAACTTAAAATAACAATTATAATAAAACAACTTTTAACCGGATTAATTGCGTGTATTATTGGTTAAAATAATAACATTGGTGAAACTCGTACTCCTCTGCCTACCCCTTTGGAGAATACAGACGTAATTACTATTCTATAGGTATTATGTTTCCTCTATTTTTTCAAATAATTTTTGTGGTGCTCACATCTCAATTTAGATTTTCAAAGTCCATTTTTTAAGTATCATATCTTAGCAAATTATAGATCGATTCCAAATTTTCCGCGCAATGATTGAACGATTTAAGAAAATCTTTGTAGCTAGTAGAGTTGGTTCAGGTACTGTATAGAGACTGAATAGATATCTATGACGTCACCGTAAGATGTTTTAAATGGTGGACGAAAGATTCGATTTAACTAGTGGTGGTCGTGATAGCCTATTTGGCAGAAGACTTGAGTACGAGTCAGTAGGCGTGAGTTCGAACCCCGTGCTTTTGTTTGCGTAATTTTAATTAACACACATAGCATCACGCCTGTCTTTCGTATGTACAGGTGTACACGCCGTTAGTTACATACCCACAATTCACCAATACCATGTAATAAGTGGTGAGCCTATTGCCATCAATCGGATACAATCCATCAAACTCCAGGCTGCTACTGAGAATTTCCTAACAGAAAATTCAAATAACCCCGCCCAACCGGGGATCGAACCTAGGACCTCATTCTTGGCAGTCGTCCTTACGACCATTATACCAATAAGGTGATTTTATTATGAGTTTCTAGTCATCATATCACATAGAATCAACCATAACTTTATTTACTAACCAATTTAAAGGTAAAATGGCTGCCGATACGCACAAAATACCCCTACGTTACTCAATCGTAGTTTAATACGAACAACATGTGACGTCACGGGCCAATACCTCACAATATCAATCCTGTATTTAAAACCAAAACTATTTTGCTTAAACTGTCACCTTTATTGGTACAAACATAAGGTTGAGTTTTGTAGAAATAGTACTAAGTATTGATTGTGTATAGGATGCATTGCTCGTTCATTGGTTTGAATTCAAATTTCGAATAATGTTAAGGGTATTGTATACTGGAACGTATTTTTTTTTTTTTTTTTGGACGTGGCCTCTTGCAGTTAACCCATAGGGGTTTGATCTGCGTAACCGAACAATAGCTATGGCGAGACAATTTGATGCCTCCAGCCAGAGCATATTTTATATTACTACAAACTAAGCAACACAGCACTAAGGGCGTCCCCTGCGGGACACGAGCCTCGGCTTAGGGCGTTGCTGAGGGGACAACTAGGGACTAGCTGGATCAGATCATTTTCCTTATTATTAAGGGTCGAATTTAAAGCTATTAGCTCGGCGCGGGCCGGCTCGAGCAAGGGTCGGGGCGGACATGATGAGATATTTCGCGACGGACGCGGACCTCGCCGGTGAGGTCTATAACGAGGCGGTCGAGCGCGTCGGAGTGTGCTTGTGTGTCTGTTAGACTCTTGAACTACAGTGGTCCTATCATCGGGACGGAGGAGAGCGTGACGCGGTCGGCGGACTTTACTGATCTGAGACGGCCTGTAGTTGGCGGAAGAAACAACTAAGGGATTCGGATGGTTAGCGGCGGAGTCGAAGTATTTCTTCGATGCCCTTTTAATGAATTGCCTAATGGTGGGCATTCTGAGATCGAGGTGGAGTTGAATGTTCCTAATGAACCATGGGGCGCCTGTCGCTTTGCGAAGGAATCGATTTTGCAGGGTTTGCATCCTATGGATTTTGTAGTACTTAACGTGTGCGAACACGACGCTAGCATAAGTCATAATGGGTCGAATGCACATAGTGTACAGTCTGATCTTAAGGTTAAGAGACAGTTTACTGCGTGCATTTGTCATGGGAAAAAGACGGCCGACAGCGAAGGCCGCGCGGTCGCGGACTATCTTAATGTGCGGACGAAAGGACAGTTTGTGATCTAAGGTCACACCCAGGTATTTGGCTTGCAGTTCCCAAGGGATTGGCTTGCCGAACATGGTAATAGGTCGAAGCTGGGGAAGAAATTCCTCGGCGCCCGTTCTAGAAAAAAGAACGGCGGCGCTCTTGTCTGGATTGACCTCAATCCTCCATTTCCTGAACCAAGCACCTAAGGCATTGGCCGAGGTCTGAAGTGATCGAGTAATGCAGTCAAGACTCCTACCGGTGTAATAGATGGCCGTATCGTCGGCAAAAAGAGCCAACTTGGATTTGCCGTTTTTAGGTATATCGCTGGTGTACAGCGCGAAGAGGAGTGGTGAAAGCACAGAGCCCTGAGGGACTCCAGCTAGGATCTGATGTGGGGACGATAGAACGCCCTCTACGCGATAGCGGAAGCTACGGTTAGACAAAAAGTCTCGTATGATGAGTATGAGACGGTCAGGCACTTGGAATTGATAAAGCTTATAGATTAAGCCGTTGTGCCAAACCTTGTCGAAAGCCTTCGCTACGTCGAAGAACAATATGCCCGTTTTCATTTTACGCATGAAGCCTGCGCTTATGTGCTCAACGATACGGTGCAATTGATGAATGCAAGAGTGTTTAGCTCGAAAGCCAAACTGCTCGTAAGGAAGAAGCTTATGAGATTCGGCATAATCCTTTAAACGAATATAAATGAGCCTTTCATATATCTTCCCAAAGACGTTGAGAAGACTGATGGGACGATAACTGGTCGGCTCACACTTGGGCTTACCGGGTTTAGGAAAACCTATAACAGTTGCCTGTTTCCACGATTGTGGGAAGATGTTGTTGTTCAGGGCCGCATTGAAGATGGCGGTCATGAGTACTATCAGGGGTGTGGGGAAGTATTTAATGACTTTGTTGGTGATCCCGTCTGAGCCAGGGGCTTTCCTGGGTTTGAGGTCCTTCACGATCATTCTGACTTCGTCTACGGTTACGGGGGGCAAGGGATCGTCGGATTCGTTTGAGGGCGGGAGTGCAGTTCTACGTTTAACTTCGGCCTCGCCCTTGGACAGGTGAGCTTGGTCTACTGGTAGAGCGCTTGGCGTACATTGGGCTTCTAAGCTGTCAGCTAGGACTTCAGACTTTTCGTAGTCATCGAAAGCAGGTCGTTGATTAGGTCTATTGAGCGGGGGTATAGCGGCGCATTCGTCGGATTTTAATTTTCGCTGCAATTGCCAGAAAGCTTGATGAGTGGGTTCTATTTTATCAAGCATTTTGTCCCACCTAGCTTCCCGCATTTCCGATATGCGCTTCCTCACAGCGCGCTGCATGGTGCGCATATGGATACGGTTAGCTTCGTTGGGGAAACTGTCGTAGGCACGGATAGCTGCGTTCTTTTCCGTCAACAACTCACGCACGTCATCCGGCAGTTTCCAGCGGTGTTCGTCCACCTCTGGAACTTGCCGTGAACATTCGTTCACTACGGATTGCACGTGACCGGTGAGGGAGTCGATCGCAGTCACCGTGTCGGCGACAGATACTATACTATCGGGAATTGAGTCTAAGTGCATAGAAGAGGTCGACTTGAGGCGTTCCTCTAGTCTTCTCCAATCCGTGATGGTTTTGGTGGGGACAGGTTGATCTGAGTTGGAGTTAGCAAGCTGAAATAGCAGTGGGCAATATAGCTCGTTTAACTGATAACCGATGGAGGAAAAAGGTGAAGGAAAACATCGTGAGGAAACCAGCACGCCTCAGAGATGTTCTCAATAGTGTGTAAAGCCATGTCAGAGGACTACGGGTGGTTCAAGCTTGAAGGAACAGGCATGATGACAGTATTAAAGATTCTAAAAAAATACCTATTTTTAATATAAATATTAGGACTAATAAGATTTTCAATAAAATAATAGCATAAAATACTGCAATTTGACTTGACTGAAACGCCAATAACAGCGAATGACGTCACGCCACAATGAACGTCAATCACCGCCATACGTTTTGCTTGAACTTTTGTCAAATGATATCGAACAGTGAGGTCACAACCCATCATAAGCGGCGCCATGACACCCATGAGCATTTTCGCGCTTAATTCAAATTAGATGGATTAAAATGCAATAATTTGCGTTAAAACTTAGTTTATTGCTGAAATAATGTGTTATTCAGAAATAGTAGATAAAAGGAAATTTCACAGTAATCATGCCTATCAGTACTGGAGTAGTTTTAACGTACCCCTCTCGCCACTGGCATATGATTCCCAATCAAATACCTTTATACCTTTTACCTGTATGGTTACAATGATAGTTCACGATTTAAATCGTGTGTGACACAATTTTATGTCTGTGTATATTTTTTTATGTGTGTTAATACTGTTAATGTAATGACGAGAGCTATTGTTGGTTTAGTACAAGTTATTTTGTGCTTGTGTGTTACCTCACCCCCCACCAGGCGAACAAATTTGTTCGATATTTAGTCAAAAGCCGTCTCCCGTCTGGTCCTCAAAGGTGTTAAGCTTTGACATTATGTTGTTCATGAATCATATGATAAGAAAAAGCCTTTATTTATCTCTATACTAATAGCCATAGCCATAGGCCCAATAAAGCCCTAATCCGAGATGAGTGGAAAGAGAGTTGTGAGGCCTGGGACAAACCGGACTGGAAATAATAATAAATAAATAAATAGTCACAGCCTAGTCATACTTAACCAGCCTATAACCTCAAGAGGTCAAGATGGTTTAGTGTTCATAGCACCTGGAGTATTTATCCGGGAGGTGCAGGTTTGAATCCTGCTAACGAACGTATTTATCATTCCACAAAAAATCATAACTCTAGAGTTCGCTCCGCTAAACGTTAATTCATTTGGAAGATTTGTCTGTATCAGCTCATAACCATCCCAATGCAGGGCAACGGCCTCTTCTCATACAGAAAAGGCATGAGCATTGATCGTCACGCTAGCTCACCGTGGGTTAACGATTTAAGACCATCAAATCCAGGTTTCTGCACAATCAATCACAACAAATTTTGTTGTCTGTGATGTCTTAGATTAAAGTACACATAACATTGAAAACGCTACATTGGTGCATGCTAGATTTGAACCTACTACCGCTGGCTCAAAAGGCGCGCCTGTAATCACGATAATTATTATTCAGGGTAACAAACCGAACTTGATACCCTGAAAACGCAATCGTATCCAGTGTACAGTGCACTTTATTGGACTCGCAATTGTCCGGTTGACCGGCGCCCGTTCGATGTCCGGTCTGAGCGTCCGGCTGGAATGATCCCGGACATGTGGCGTATTTGCAGTTATTTGAGATATTGAGTAGAACTGATAGTGACGGTCATATGGGCTGCATTGTATCGTAAATTAGTTCTTAATTATGACTAGTGGGTTAACTTCAAGACATTGACGTTAATTCTGAGGTAACCCAACTTCACTATCTTAGAGTATTGCTGTATTTTACTAATAGTTACTATAATACTGCCTCCTTAGTCTAGTGGTCCGAAGCGCGACTGCTGAGCATGAAGTCTCGGTTTCAATTCCCGGGTCGGGCAAAGTGTTATTGAGTTCTTTTTTAGGGAATTCTCAGTAGAAGTCCAGAGTTTGGAATTGTGCCCGAGGCAATAGGCTTACCATCTATTATTATATATCACCCCCATTTCATCAATGCTGTTATTAAGTCGCATGCTTAATAACAGCATTGGTGAAATGTGGGTGTACATCTGTGTACACTTCAGCCTACCCCTTCGTCTTCCTAAATACAAGTTACGGAAGCCGAGTTGCTCGAATCTTCGTAGGAGTACAGCCTTCAAATGGAATCCCTTCACGTTACCCCTGGGTGGTGCTACACAGGCAACACAACTGGTGGCTCTGGCTTCAGCTGCGGCTGGTTACCACACACCGGACAAAGCTATATCGTGAAGCAACCTAGTCGTGTTTCGGTATGTAGTTCGGTGCAACCATTGTAGGAGACTGGTCTGGGCAAAAGCATCAACTCCTCAACTATAATTCTCCGCAAATCTATCCACTTAGAGCGAATAGATTTCTTTTGGATCTGCGTGGTCCATCGTCGGCCACACCGTGTCGCTACCATCAGACGAGTTAGTGGACAAAAGTAGATCCGTTGTTGATTAAAAGAAAAATGACTCCATAGCAAAAGTAGACCGCTCCGATCAGCTACAATAAGAGTTTTCAACGGCCTATGAAAATTATCCATTCTTGACCAAATAACTCTGCAATTCCCTGACTCCTTTTTATTGTGTGTAAAAACCTTCATGGACGCTGTGCCAGACACCACACAGTCCTCCACTTACCTTTGCCGGGATCGCAACTGCATTCACCATGACTCCCGCAGGTTATGGTCCGTCAAGATATCAAGAGACCACGTATTTTGTGCAGGCCACCACAGTTGGCCTACACAAAATAAGAAGTGTGTGTGACTTTAGAGTGTCGCACGTGCGGAAGCACGGGGCACGGTCTCGGGCATGTCACTGGTCGGACGATACGCACATAAAATATGATCATAATATACGAAACGGGGCGTTCATCACTCACGCAAAGATACTGAAACTCACGACATAGTAATTCCATTCCCCGATATTTGACGCAAATAAATTATAGTTAGTGTGACAACCCTCGGAGGCCATGCAAATCGGGGGTGACCCTACGTCTTTTGGAGCGGGTTATTTATTGCAAATATTCTGAGTTTCTACTGTTATGTATGATTTTGATATGGAGAAGAAATTAATAATATTTTAAAGAACTAACTAAACCCAGCAACTTTTAATTTGTACATACATGCATAGCATTACGCCTTTTTTCCGGAAGGGAGGGCAGAGGTGTACACACCCACATTTCACCAACGCTGTTATTAAATCCCATGTAATAAGTGGTGGGTCTATGGTAGGAAATTCTCAGGAGCAGCTCGGAGTTAGGAAATTGGTAGTGTGACACCCACGTGCTTTGGAGAGCACGCCGTCAGTGGTTGAACTTTCGTCAAATGTTATCGACGTAGCGTGACGTAACAACTCATCATAAGCCGCGCCATGACACCATGAGTATTATCGCGCTTAATAAAATATATTATAATGCAATAATCTGCGTTAAAACTTAGTTTATTGCGGTAATAATGTGTTTGTTTTTCGGAAATAGTAGACGTACATTATAAAAAGAAAATTTCAAAATCGAATTTGTCCAAACTTTCGTGGTTACAGGCGTAATGCTATGGTATTTTGAGATGCTACATAAATAGTTTCCAAAATAAGTTATTAGTTGTTACGTGTCTTACAGCAAAGAAAAATATCAAATACAGATAAATATTCCAAACGCATTATATGCGCATATTACGCATCGTATGCGTAGCGAACTCTACAATTTATTTTATGCTATATATTAATTTATTTCAAATTATATTATACAATACGTTGAGATCCGAAACCTGCTCATGACCATATTTTTCTATTCACAAAAATGTATTACTTTAGAAAAATATCATAAGAAATACCATACCGATTCACCTTTGTACCTACTTATACAAAAAACGCACCTTATAAAAAACCCACAAAATAAAACCACACGGGCGTCGCAACCATCAATCCAGGGCTATCTCCTCGAACCTGCAGTGACCGGGTTATCCTTAAGTCCGCCGTTCATTTATCACACCCGATTACCAACCCTTGCCTTGTCGCGAGGATTTTGCAAGAAAAATGAATGTCGATCGGTAAAAAGGTAGTAACCGAATCCGGGGTAAATTGTGTGTTGTCATTCTTGTAAAGGTGTTAAAGACCGTCAAATGGTCTTCTTCTTATGGTGGGGTTGATAAATAACTTAGCGTCTGAGTTTAAACCGCCCGTAGGCCTCTGACATGGCTTTACACACCATCGAGAACATCTTTCAGGTGTACTGGTTAACACATATAATTATGTATGTATAGATAAAAATTTTAATGAATTATTTTCAAATTAATTATCATTTAACGGTTATTACTCACGCGCATTCTTCGGGATTGCCCGACTAGTTTCGAGAATGCGCGTGAGTAATAACCGTTAAACTATAATTAATATGAACGTGTCTCACGAAAGTTATTATACAATAAATATTTTCAGTATTTTCGTACTTTTTTGTGTGTGTGTAAAATCACTTCTCTTTTGTGTCTGGAGAGGGGCGGCGTTGCCGAGGTAGGCCTAGAAAACGCTGGGGTGATGACCTAGATGCATTTGTCGGAAACTGGCCTGTTATTTCCACAATAAGAGAGCTGTGGAAGAATATTCGGGAGAACTTTGCCTATCAGTGTGACATAAGAGGTTAAAAAAAAAACTTTTTGTGTACCATATTACTATTTTCTTAAATCCTAATAACCTATACAGATAATCCCGAATAATCCGGTTCGAACCGTATTCTTTACCCACAAAATATTAGAACTTTAGATATCGCTATCCGTGCGTTAATACTCTTCAAAGATTTATCTGTATTTGTTAAGGTATTTGCATCTGTACGACATTGTATTAACTGCAAAGTTAGTCTTGTCGGTTCAGTTTCCTGTAAAGGGACTGAATAGAAGGCAATGACGTCACCAAAAGACGTATTAAAATGTGGAAGAAGAACTCCTCGTTGGTCTAGTGGTCCCAAGCGCGACTGCTGAGCATGAGATCTCGGGTTCGATTCCCGGGTCTTTAGTCGATTTCGAGTATTTATCCGGGAGGCGTAGGTTCGAATCCTCACGACCGTTGTTCTTAACCTTTCGGCTCAGCCACGTACAGAATTATACGTTGTAACAATAAAAATCTATTGTGTGTGCTAATGAGCGAGGCAACAGCTTTAATAGCCTGTATGTTACCCGGAAAAGTGTAAGGATTCTAACGATACTCCACACATCTAAATCGGTTCAGGAATTTAGAAATTATCATGGAATAAAGAAACTCGCAAACATGGACCCTAGAAACATGATCAATTATCTTGTACCAAACTATTTGTACGCTAATATTAAGAAATATGATCAATTATATTGTACCAAACTATTTGTACGCTAATATTAGGAAATATGATCAATTATCTTGTACCAAACTATTTGTACGCTAATATTAAGAAATATAATCAATTATCTTGTACCAAACTATTTGTACGCTAATATTAAGAAATATGATCAATTATCTTGTACCAAACTATTTGTACGCTAATATTAAGAAATATAATCAAATATCTTATACCAAACTATTTGTACGCTAATATTAAGAAATATGATCAATTATCTTGTACCAAACTATTTGTACGCTAATATTAAGAAATTTTTATGTCAAATAAACATTATTACTATTAATTTTTATCAAAAAAAAGAACCGCCTCCAAAAATGCACTAAAAAGTAAAAAAATAATAGCATTATTTACTTACTTCAATTGACAAACAAATATTTTTTTAAATTTTGATTGTTTTGAATAAAATCAATTTATTAGGACAATAATATACAATTATTATTATTTTCGGAGTCGGTGCCAGCCAAATTTGCAACGTAGGTATATTTAAAGATCGGTTCAGGAATTTAGAAATTATCATGGAATAAAGAAACTCGCAAACATGGACCCTAGAAACATGATCAATTATCTTGTACCAAACTATTTGTACGCTAATATTAAGAAATATGATCAATTATATTGTACCAAACTATTTGTACGCTAATATTAAGAAATATGATCAATTATCTTGTACCAAACTATTTGTACGCTAATATTAAGAAATATAATCAATTATCTTGTACCAAACTATTTGTACGCTAATATTAAGAAATATGATCAATTATCTTGTACCAAACTATTTGTACGCTAATATTAAGAAATATAATCAAATATCTGATACCAAACTATTTGTACGCTAATATTAAGAAATTTTTATGTCAAATAAACATTATTACTATTAATTTTTATCAAAAAAAAGAACCGCCTCCAAAAATGCACTAAAAAGTAAAAAAATAATAGCATTATTTACTTACTTCAATTTACAAATATTTTTTTAAATTTTGATTGTTTTGAATAAAATCAATTTATTAGGACAATAATATACAATTATTATTATTTTCGGAGTCGGTGCCAGCCAAATTTGCAACGTAGGTATATTTAAAGATACATTAACCATAATTATTATTACGATAATATAACAATACCTAATTGAACCTATTTACAAATGAACACAACAACTGCCTAAAGCGACAGCTTAATTACGTAATACGCTACTTCATGAATGTACTTACACTTTTATTATCCTTTGCTGGCACCGACTCCAAAAATAATAATAATTTATTAGCCTATATTACTCTCGTGACAATGTAAGGATTCTAATGATACCCCATACATCGAAATCAGTTCAGGCATTTAGAAGTTATGGTGGAATAGGTAAAGAAACTCACAAACATACTTACATACATACTTAGAAACACTCCTTTTTTTTGGGCAGTCGTGTAAAAAGAGATGTTTGAGAATGCGGGCTTACACTAAAAAGAATCAAAATTAACAAAAAAAACGGAGTTCCGGTGCTTATTTACCGGTTTCATCATCATCATCTGATGATGAAGCTCGAAAATAGACAGTTCATTAGAACTATTCTAGAGACCGTAAACACCACTGGAAAGTCACAAGAAAGTAAAAAATTCAACGGTTAATTATTATAACACTCCTTTTTTTGGGAAGTCGTGTAAAAATGATCCTGCCTTTCCATCATTCCACAGTTCAATACAAAGCATACAAATTTTACATTAATACAAGTAGCTTAACGTCCGACATTAGGAGAGGACGAAGGGCCCACATGAACGATGGTGCCAATAAGTCAGCTTGTATTAACACCCCATACTTTAATGGGTCACATATGAATAATGGTCAAAGGAAATTTCGCCTATTACAGAGGTGATCCGTGTTTTCGATGTACGAGGCTTTGTGCGTCGTTTTGATCTGAGGGTAGTCATGTGTAATTTGGGACTGGATTGACAATTACTTATTTTACTACCTACCTCGTTGGTCTAGTGGTCGCAAGTGCGACTGCTAAGCATGAGGTTCTGAGTTCGATTCTCGGGTCGGGCAAAGTGTTATTGGATTTTTCTATAAGGAAATTCTCGATAGCAGCCCGGAGTTTGAAATTGTGCCCGGTAGATGGTAATAGGCTCACCGCCTATTACATGGGACTTAATAACAGCATTGGTGAAATGTGGGTGTACAACTAAGTACATCTCTGCCTACCTCTTCGGGGAATATAGGCGTGATGCTATGTTATGCTTTGTTTTATTTTACTACTAGAATTACATAGGAAGTTTTTGGATCAGTGAACTAACTTCTCAGTCTTGATGTTCATCCAATACCATTGACAAAATAGTTTTTCTGAATTTCATACGTTGGTTATGGTTATTATTTTTATCGTGTCGGTGATGAACAACCTAGTGTCAGAATATAAACTGCCCTTAGGCCTCTGAAATGGCTTTAAACGCAATTGAGAACATCTCTCAGGTGTACTGGTTTCCTCACGATATTTTCCTATACCGTTTTAAGCAAGTGTATATATAATGATTAATTAAATTCTAATTTATGTGTATATATAATGCATATGGCTGGAAAAGTGTATAAATGGGCTCCGTTCGAGTTCGAAACTAGACGGGCGTTCAGCAACTACTGTATTGTCCTATCTTTATATAACAACTGTATTTTAAAAAAGCGTTTCACACTAGAAATTGTACCGTATCGTGATTGCTTTACAAATACATATCTTACACAGACAAAACCGTTGTCATTACCATATCAGCATTAATTGGTTATGTGCGGGAATCGACCCAATCTCTCAGCGACTACACCAAACTGCGCCGCCCCTGTTTCTTACTTTATCTAATTCCTTGTTCGAATTTCTCACGTACCAATCTCTCAACAAACATAACCCTTATCCGAATTAGCACAACTCGAAAAATATAAACAACGATCAATCAAAGTACCGCATACGTATAACCCTTCAGTGTCCATCGTATGTCATTTATTATACTACAAAATCCTCCGGGTTTCCTTCCGAGATATCTCTTATTTATTGTCAAAATGCCAACTGGGATGAAGCGAAAACTATTTGTCATTGACAAAGCTTTTCGGATGTGTGCGACGGACCCTCGGTTATTGGTACTGTTTAGGGGTAAGTAGTGATGTAGGTTACTTTTATGTGATGTTTTGAATATTTTTGGGTTTCTTTTTTTTTACGATTTAAGAGGTTTTGACAATGACACTGAACAACTTTCTCAAGGAAATTGGACGTCAGCAAAAAAAAAAAACACGATATAGAAAATCTATACTGTTAATAATGTATCGAAAATATTGACAGTTTAGTTTAGTTAATAAAATCTAACTTTAAGAAGATTTTGCAACAGATTTCATCTTGTATTTGTAATAATAATTTCAGCACTTTTGATGACTCAGCATCATCATAGGCCTCTGCGTCTATCACATACGATTCATGATGCAATGACTGCGAGACCATCACTGCTTTTGGTGGCTGGCCAAACCAATGCGAGAGCGGCAGACTGCCACAGGCCTGACCGGACTAAGATTTCTGAAAATTAATTTCGGTGTATAGTTTTATTATCATTTAAATGAAGTTTAAAACATGTTAAGGTCATGTAATGATTATATTAACTATAATTTTCTAATGAAACATTGATAAATCACGGACGGGATTCGAACTAGCGGCCTTTGACATACTCTGTCGATTAAATATTAAACACTAGTTTTTCATTACCTATCTATTAACCTCGCGTCTGCCGGAACGCATATCTGCGATACATTAAAAAATTTATTGTACCAGGGAATCTTCTTCTTATCGTGTGGTTGATGAACAACCTAGTGTCAGAGTTTAAACCACCCGTAGGGCTCTGACATGACTTACACACCATCGAGAACATCTCTCAGGTGTGCTGGTTTCCTCACGATATTTTCTGTTCGGAAAATCGATATACGGACATGCGAGGTTAAAAAATATCAACAACAAATAAAATCTACACTTAATTTATACTTTTTTGTATAAAAACTTTCGTGAGACACATTCATATCAATTAATGTTCACTGGTTACAACTGACGTGCATTTTGACTCACGTCATCGCCGCACAGCTCATGACTAAGGGCTCCGTTCGAGTTCGAAACTAGTTGGGCAATCCCGAAAAATGCACGTGAGTAGTAACCGGTGAACATTAATATTCATTTTCTCCAAATTTCCCTACTATCAATCCAATGCTTCCTTCACAAGGTTACTGTAGGTACGTCGGAGTAAGGGTTGCTGATGTCCTATTTCTCGATCAGATAACACATGTATTTAAGTAATGGCAGCATGGATATTGAACGTCGCACCGAGGACAGCAGGAGGCGTCCGGTTTTTGAACGATTGTCATCGGGTGATGGCTTTCAGGGTTGTGTAACGTGCTAATATGAATATTTAAGATATAGATAAATCTTCAAACTGTGTACACCTCTTTCTACCCCTTCGAGGAATACAGGCGTGATGCTATAAATAAATCTTCAATCGTCAGTCACCTGTACCTATAGGGATTGAATAAATAGCGATGAAGTCACAAAAGAAGTATTAAAATATGGAAGAAAAACTCGGGGTACTGATTAAAGATTCAGATGGGTTAGTTGGTCAAGGCGCCTGGAGTAGTTATCCGGGAGGCGCAGGTTCGTTTAGTTAAAACATGTTTGCGTGTATAATTAATCTGGTTTAAGAATTTATTTCTCAAAAAGAATACAATTCACGTGATATTGAGAAAACACGATAAACTTATTAATAAGTATAAAATAAATTAATAAACGTAGATGTAAAATGTCCAGGAAAGTGTATGTAAATTATGATACAAACTATATAACTTGAATAATACATCTTAAGTAAGTGATTGAGTAAGGAAATTGTACTTATATATCTGCCTAGCTTTTTCCCAATTACATTGGGGTCGGCTTCCAGTCAAACTGGATGCAGCTTAATACCAGTATTTTACATGGACCGAGTTCCTATTTGACCTCCATAACCCAGTTACTGGGTAACACGATATCTCGTGGTATGACTTTAGAATTAATTATAGTTTTAATTCCAACAATTAGTTTATGCATTTTTGTTATATAAATTATTAGTGTTATGTACCTAATCTATTTATATGTAATTAATCGATGCCATAATGGCGGGACATGGCTGACCAAATCCTTAATTGTATCCTGAATGATATCCTATATACCTATGAACCACAATAAATAAAATTTGATTTGATTTGATAACTGATTGTCAGACTTTTAAGCTTCTGAATACCCATAATGTCATAGATCTTAATTTGACAACCGGGACTGACGGCTTACCATGCTCTCCAAGGCACAAAAATTTATTACTTAAATTGAGCCCATTATTGCCAATGGTAAGGCCTCTCCTCATACAAAATATAACAAGTATTGAAACTTCGCTTAATTAATGTTAACGAGTCAAAAGTAAATAGCGAATTTTATTGAAGAACAACCTAACCTAACCTAAAAATATCCTTAAAAGACCCAATAGGTGAAGAAGTGAGATAATAAACTAATTCAAAAAATCATTCACAGGAGAAGAAAAGAAACCTCTAAAATCGTTTAAATGTATGTGAAAATGGAGTCCTCACAAGATTACCACACCAGTAAACCTACACCGTCTAAATGACGTCACATTAAGAAAGCCCACACAAAACCAATTCCAACCGATTTACTCCCAACCAAATCCATCCACCTAATTGCTAGCAACCCTTTCGGTTTAAAAAACGATTTATTTTCCTGCACCAAAAAAAAGAACCGAAGAATTTCCTCGATAAATATTTGTTGTTGTGGCAGCCCTGGATTGTTGGCATGTCATGTCCGAGCCCTTTTCAAAATGGCTGTCAAGTCCGTAGGGTAGCGGTCAGTGTACCGCATTGTGTCTTTGTTGTCAAAATTATATTATTTATTGATATGCTTATGTTGGTACGTTTGGCAAGTAATTTTGGCAGGAGGGTGTTGTCAACGTCATCATCTTCGTGTTTTGTGGGTATTTTTGAGGAGTATTTCTCGATATTCGAACAAACCTTACAATACATACTCGATAGCTGGAGTATTTTAATGTTTGTTTTTAGCGGGAGTGGGAAACTTTAGGAAAAGAGTAAGTAATCTTTTCTACCTAGTTCGAAAATTTTCAATAAATATCTACAATTCTTTCTATAAATATTTATTTGGATTTGCCTCTCAGGAATGCCTACTTTATATCTTAAAAAAGACACGTATGCAGTATAATTATATGTACTTGCTTTTATGTCATCATCATGAAGATAATTTTATTTACTGTTTGAGCTCAAAAAGGCTTTTTTTTTTTAATTTTTCATCATATTTATTAGTAAAATATATTTAGTTCAACTAACATAGATTGTATTTATTTTTATGTAAATATCATGAATGTTTTCTTTCAAGCGTTTCTTAAGCAGTAAAAAAATAATTCATTAGGTTACCCACCCAATAACCAACCTTGATAAACACCTTGCCATCAAATATTTATGAATCCTCATTACCTTTGCATCATGGATAACACATCACTTCAACACCAATCAAAACCGATACACTAATAAATTATGGACATCACTAAACACTAGTGAGGGGCGTTCGACATCGATGTCTGCGGTCAGGATCGCGTTTGCTCTGCATTATTAATGATTCATTTAGTTCACACTAACCGGGCGGCTCTGGTGATCCCTTTGGGTTTTGGTTAGGGATGTAATCATTTTGATTAATATCGATGAATGAGTAGTTATTTTTTAGAATGTTTTTGAAAGGGTTTAATGACAATGTTCAACTCTTTACGTTTTTGTTTATGACATTGAATATTATTAAAATAAATTTTGTAATATCTTAGGTTTTCGCGATCACTACACATTATAATAAAACAACTTTTAACTCGGTTAAAAGTCGCGTGTATTATATATTTAGTCATCCTGCGACCAGGAACGCTGCAAAGTGTTGGAAACGTCAAGAAAAACAAAAACCAATAATACACGCGATTAATCCGGTTAAAAGTAGTTTTATTATAAAAATAATTGTTTTCTGTGTTAAAGATTAAGTCGTCACATGCTGGAAGAATTAAAGAGGTTAAGTATTTCACGATAAAAATCTACAAATATTTCTGAAATTTTCTACAAAACTAACATGAGTAACGTTTTGTTACTTAGATTAACTTCTTATTTATTATTTCCTTTTCCAAAAAAAACGTCTGTGAACCGTGTAAATAGTTTTAACGTTTCAGAAGTAGGTACCTTGGTCTAATTGAGATAAAAATATTTAGGTTTGGGTTGACATAAACTAAAGCTTTAATATTTTACTAAAATATGATTTATGTTACTGATAACTGTACTCCAGGGAACTTATAATAAAATCCATTGAATATCAATCAATGTGCCATTGTAGAAAAACAGACCATAGAAATTAAACATAATTAATACTTTTTATCGATATCGATTAATTCTTCAGTAGTTACATCCCTAAACTGATGTTTAGTCAGTGCAATCGGCGATCTGATTAATAGTGCTCTCGCGAAATGTTTAATCTTTCGAAGCTACTCGGGACCCTTTGCTTAACGACGAAGCAACAACACATATATTATGCATTAAACTATCGATTGTTTAGTGAACAACACTACATAGTGTGACGTACTTGTGCAAAACTTATATGTAGTTTGAAAACTAGAATTTATTCGTAGAATGATTTTAGATGTTTCGAATGCATCCATTTTTATTCAGTTTTGTTTGTAATCTTCAACGAGGTATTAAATATGCTGATTAGAAATGTCGGACAGTTATAGTTACGACTATATCTTATACAAATGGACTGGTTCTTAGCCCTTCCTACATGATTTTGATCAGATAACCATAAACAATGATACCTGAACCTTAAAAGGGAAAAAAATCCTGTATTGGCCCTAAAGAAAGAGCGGTAAAATCTTAATGGTTCCTTTCAAAATAATTCATATATTTTATCTACGAGTATTTAATACTTAATTTTATATTAATAATTATTTATTGGTCCAAGTAATCGAACCCGCGGGTGGTTTTAACTATAATAACACTAGGTTGTTCATCAACCATATGATTAGAAGAAAAATAATCGGAAATACATACATAGCATGACGCCTGTATTCCCCGAAGGGGTAGGCAGAGGTGTACACAACTGTACACCCACATTTCACCAATGCTGTTATTAAGTCCCATGTAATACCTTCAAACCTTCAAGAAAAGAGCGTACTCCTTTTTAAAAGGCCGGCAACGCATCTGTGACTCTTCTGGTGTTGCGGGTGTCCATGGGCGGCGGTAATCGCTTACCATCAGGCGATTCGTCTGCTCATTTGCCCCCTTTCACATAAAAAAAAATATAGGTGGTGAGCCTATTGCCATCAACCGGGCACAATTCCAAACTCCGGGCTGCTACTGAGAATTTCCTAATCGGAAACGTATTAAGAATAACCAAAATTAGAGGTTATTTCTACGAATTGCATTATCGAGAATAAAACAAAAAGTCTTGTAGACATATGTATTAAGTTCCAAATGATTAGTTAAACATTGCGGCGTCTTGTTAGAGGTGGGATCAAACTCGGGGCGCGGCAAACATGGGGTATCTTCGAGTACCCCTCTTGAGGTTAGGAGCGGTAAAATGGCGCTTTTATAATGATGATAGAATTTTTTTTAAGTTTATTAGTTGTTGAATGATTTGGTTTTGAAAATATAGACTTCCAGGGTTTTGATTATATTACTTTTTTTATAGAAGGTACAGATCTTGCAAGGAATTTATTATATATTTTGGTTTAATTATTTTGGTTTGCTGGGGAGTTTGTTGCGCCGCTCTTCTTCCCAACAAAAATACAAGGAAGAGGTGAAGGGTGGGCTGTTTTAGGGGATGCCCTAATGATTGTCGTTCAAAAAGCGCTATATTTTAGCCTAATTTGAATAAAATAAAATGATTTTGTAGATTATATGATTTCCAATATTTTTTTTGTGGCCTGTATTATTTTTAGTAACCAATGTTTAACTTAATCAGTTTGACACTTCCAAATTCGGCTTACATCTTTATTCCCACTATAAATATGGACGATTCGAGTTGTAGTTTCTGATTAAATTGCTAATTTAAGATTTTTGTCATACATATTTTCTTTCAAAAAGAGCTAAACCATGTTTTTTTTGGCCATCGTCCATTCAACTCACAGAACCGCATCAAAATTGATGAAATATAAAAAAAAAGCTAGTGCAATTTAAACTTTAACCAATCACACACGATTCAATTCCTCCACCTTGAAGCGTCATCTTACCGGCCCGATTTGTTCAGACAATCGGAGTCTTACCAATGTTTTCTTTGTTCGAGCCCTGGGCAAATATTTGAGCTAATTATGCGCCTGATTTAACACTCGCACTGAATTTACAAGCGTTTGTCTTTCCTAACAATGGTTGTTCAATGTTATGCTGATGTGAAGATTCAGAAGTTCCTTTTTTGAGTTAACTTTTTTATGGGAAAACTTATTTTTGGGTAGTGTTGTTTTTGGGTGATTGGAAGTGAATTGAAGTCACTCAATTACTATTTGAAGAAAACATAATAGACACGAACAGGGCTTGCACCCGCGACCCTAGACAGTCCGTGTCATTATCCGAAGCTATTAAATTTCAAGTTGCCTTGTGTAGACGTCTGGCGATATTTATTTAGCAATCATTTTACAGATTTACTAAACTCTTGATGTCAGTATTTCATGCTGACGGTTTGTGACGATTGCAGCTGGAAGAACCAGGGTTCATCATGGACATTGTGCCGTACTCCTAACTACCAAAAACCCATAGTCCTACTGTCGGAGTCCGGAGTCCCGGAGTCCCAGAATCGCAGGTGTATTCGTCGCAACCCCGACACTCAGGTAATGATTATTTTAGTTGCAGCAGTACTATTGCACCGGCTCTTTGAGTTAACTCAAAATTGCACCATGGGATAGTGCAACGCACCGTGCGAGCTCCACGCTTTGCCCGCCATCTGCACCCAGCACTCGCAGGCATCAAACACGTTGACGTTCGTACTACGTTGGCACAGCGATTGAGTTTACACGCTGTGCGTCAATACTTTTCAAAAAAGTGTGTCAACTCAACCGGCGCATTGAATTGAGGTGCAATTGGGAGGCGCAGCGCGTTACCCATCTCTAGTTCCAAGCGTGGTAAATAATTGTTATGTCGATAACAAGAATCTAAAAGAAGTAGGGAGAATATGTTGCAGATAATCTTATAGGCATGCTAGGTCCTTGTAAGATACATAATTATTAATCTGTTTTATGTCCTACGCTTGTAACACGAGTTATATGCACAAAAATACATTAAGATCCGACAATAGGCAACTGTACCACATCACGAAAGTGTGTGGAATCTTATTAATAATGCGTTTTTCAAAGTGACGCTATTTTTATTATCTGAATATTAAATCCAAAATTCAATATACCAAAACACTAACCCGAAAATGCCGCATCATTTGTCACAGTAACTTTCAATAAGGGTACAATGTACCAACTTCATGTCATACCTCAAAAAATATTCCAATATTATGATTTATGACATAATACCGAATGGCATGTGACTATTTGCCCCATCCAGTACAAGAAGACCCCTACAATTTTGTCACTTATATTTAAATGTGGGTTTAGGTATGTTGGTTGGTATTAAGATAAATATATTTTCTCCCCCAAGGTATGCAAAAATGTCGCCCAGATATGCGCTGTTCGGGATAATACTAAAATAGCGGGAAGCAGTTTTTGTTCATATAAATCTTTAATAGACTTAATACACTGGAGTGCTATTGGATTTTGTGAAGAAAGGGTAAACAGAAACAGGGAATGAAATGGTACATTTTTTTATATAGGGCTGTAAAATGGCTGGTTTATTTAAGGCTATTTGGTATGCATTTCTTAATGAAAAGATAACAATGAACATTACGCCATCACCTTTTTAACTCGCTTTTGTTTTACGATATTTTCTGAATCCAATATTATTCTGTAGATGTCACAGGACCAAAAATCAATTGTATAAATAAAAATTTACGCAATAATAATAGGGCTTGTGGCTACCAATGAAATAGATCTATTAATTTTCGAGGTTAAGCTTGATTGGGACGGGTATTGGTAAGTAATAATTCTTAAAGCGCTTTTGTCTTGAAGAGCGTATTGTTGATATTAATTATTATTTAACGTTTTTTAGTCACGTGCATTCTTCGGGAATACCCGACTAGTTTCAATAAATTAAATCTTCTTCGTCTTATGGTGTGGTTGATGAACAACCTAGTGTCAGAGTTTAAACCACCCGTAGGTCTCTGACATGGCTTTACACACCATCGAGAACATCTGTCAGGTGTGCTGGTTTCATCATGATGTTTTCCTTCACAGTTTTAAGCCAGTGATAATTAATTTATAATACACACAGTGGTGCATGCCTTAGATTCGAACTTGCCACCTTTGACTTGTCAGTCTAACAGTCATACCACTGCTCAAATTAATATGAATGTGTCTCACGAAAGTTAATATACAAAAGGAAGCATATTATCGGTCCCAACTACTATACCGATCTTTGACACAGGAAAGACTGTGATCTTTCCTAGTAGTCAGAAGCTCAAAACAATTGACCAGTAATTGGATTGCAACGTCTAATTGGAGTCGCTTCATCACAGCTGAAGCCTCATATCATAGTGAAGGACAGCCAAAACCCGCATATTACCTGATGAATAAAATAATTACAGAAATAGTTTTTATGAAAAAACATCACTTTAAAATATAAATTTAAATAATTATAACACGAGCTTTTCTTATCCACAAATTTCTAATGACACGCTTCTATCTCTTACACCTACAACCCTTTTAATAATTGCCCTCATCAAAAATTCAATTCCAAAAACAAAACATTGTGCTCTCGATCACTCCTAAAGCCTACAGTTAAAATATTACTTGTTCCATACAAATATAAAGCGAATATGTGCGTTATTTATTAGGTGAGAAATACTTTGATAAATCACCACCTTCGCGAGGGTACAAATGTACCCCCTCCGCGTTGTAAGGGTTAAAATTGCTGTGACTATAGAAATGTGAGTGTATAAGAAATATATTGTAGTATTAGAGACAGATATGATTGAAGAAAATTGCTGTGTTTCATAATAATAAGTCTTATCAGAAATGTACAGACTTTGGCTCATTACTCTTTTGTTTTTTGGGGTAGAATGACGTCATATGTACACATATGGTGTAATTGAACTTTTGACGTTTGCAAGTTTATCGCAGATTCTGCCAAAGTTAAGGTTGAATAGATAACATTACCGTAATTTACCGGTGGGAAAGACAAAGGTACGGTTTTCGTTTAGTAAAAAAACAAAAAACAATTATTTTATGAGTACAGATTACTATTATTAAAGACCTAGTGTACCCAACGATACTAAACTTAAACTGATAGATTATAAGATTGAATATTCAAGTCATACATTTTTGTCGACTGAAAAATACTGCCGTGGTCAGGATTCAAACTTGCGTCTCCGGGAGAAATACTCCAGGAACTCTAACCACTACATCGCTCGGTAATCGCATCTGTACGACATTGTATTAACTGCACAAGTGATCGTGTCGGTTCAGTCACCTGTATGGGGACTGAATAGATAGCGATGACGTCACCATGAGTCGTGGAAGAAGAATTCAGAGTAGTGAGCAGAGGTCGGGATGGCTGAGTTGGCAGAACGCCTGGTGTATTTATCCGGGAGATGCAGGTTCAAATCCTGATCACGACCATATTAAAAAAAACGTTGTGAGATTTCCACTTTTCATCTGTAAGTCCAGCTTTCAACCACCCCTTCTCCATCATCAAGAAACCCTTCTCCATCCATGTATAATGAAGAAATTACCACATTCATTACAAAAGACATTTAATTAGGTACCCAGTTTAACCATCAGCAAAATGTAGGAGCATCTAGACATAGCCACGGTTATAATTTTAATATTATTAATTAATAGCGAATAATAATCTGTTCTAAGAAATTTAAATAAATAGGTAATTTATATAATTAGGCCAATATTATTGACAGGCCAAGTTTTCAACCAAATAATTACTAGAATAACTCAAAAATCAATTGGAAATTACACATGCACACACACACACAGTCAAAAACACACACTCACACACACAAACCCACAATGACTCGCAAGAAAAGCAAATAAAACATCAATACGCGATGATAAAGTACACAACACACGGGCGCCACCCTCTGGGACGGGGGTGCTCTAAGAATAAATGCCCTACATAAACCGGAGTGCTAGAAAATGTACGTGAGCGGTCTTAGCACACCATATGCGGGGAAGTTTATAGAGCTGTTAATACGACATTTGGTGACAATTTTTTTTGTTTCCTTCATCTGGGAAGTTAGTTCACTGATCCAAAAGCTTCCTAGGTAATTCTAGCAGTAAAATAAAACAAAGCATAACATAGCATCACGCCTATATTCCCCGAAGAGGTAGGCAGAGATGTACTTAGTTGTACACCCACATTTTACTAATTCTGTTATTAAGTCCCATGTAATAATTGATGAGCCTATTGCCATCAACCAGGCACTATTCCAAACTTTAAGCTGTTACTGAGAATTTCGTAACAGAAAAACTCAATAACACTTTTCCCGACCCGGGAATCGACCCCGAGACCTCAGCAGTAGCGTTTGGGACCACTAGACCAACGAGGCAGTTATTGTGTTGTTTAATTGTCATACAATATGAAATTTGTAACTATCGGATCGATAGGCTCATGGCTAAGTTGCAATCAGGGAACTCCAAGACTCAAAGCTAAGTAACAATTACATAGACCAAATTCAAGCGAAAAACTCAAACTCAAGCGATCAAGGTTAGCTGTGCTTGCCTCGATTAATCTGTTAAGCCGTTGGCTCGCTAATTAGCAGACACAATAGATTTTTATTGTTATGACGTATAATTCTGTACGTGGCTGAGCCGAAAGGTATGGGTGATCATTCACATTTAATCTCCAGATCGAAACTTCTCCATACCTCGAAGAATAAGCTAAACCAGTTATTAAATGAACATCTATGACAGTAATATCATGTATTTTTTTATGCCTATTTTAATAACGGTGAGTATAGTAAATCTGTAAATGATTCCTAAATAAATAACGCCAGGCATCTCCTTAAGACGTCTATAAGGGGACTTGAAATTTAATACACACGAAAAAGACACGGTAGCTCGGTTGGTAGAGTGATGACACGGAATGTCAAGAGTCGTGGGTTCAAGTCCTGTTCATGTCTATTAGTTTTCAATATTTACTTGAAAAAAGTAATCTATGACAGTAATTACAGAAAGTCAGATACAAAAAGTCTGACAACCAGTCTTGCTAAATAGTCAGAGAAGTTTCAAGTAAATACCGGTATTAAGGTGCATCTGAGTAAACTGGAAGACCTCAAGGTAATTGGAAAAAGACTAGGAAGAAAAAAAGACATGCGGTAAAGATAATTCTTCGAACGCATTCGGAGCGAACTCTAAAGTTATATATTTTTATGAAAAAAAAGTACTGTAGTGAACAGGATTCGAACTTACGCCTCCCGGATAAATAAAGATTTTTGTTGGGAAATTCTCAGTAGCAGCCCGAGTTTGGAATTGTGCCCGGTAAATGGCAATAGGCCACTTACATGGGACTTAATAACAGCATTGGTAAAATGTGTATGTGCAACTATCTACACCTCTGCCTGTCCCTTCAGGGAATACAGGCGTGATGAGTGTTATGTTGTGTTATAGGTCATAGTAGTGGATATATATGAATCATAGTAGCATTTATGAAATACGCCACGACACAATAATGTCATAAATTTTTTAACTTTTATCACTGGAATGATAATTTTCCTTTATACTTCTGTCAATTATTAATGGCTTATAATTATATAATTTAATTAATGGTTTATAATTTTACATGGCTGACAGCGCGGTTGGCGCAGTGGTCGAGAGCTACCGACTGCTGCGCTACGTGTCGCAGGTTCGATTCCTGCACGGAGCAAATATTTGTACGATCTATAGATAATTGCTCCGGGTCTGGGTGTGTGTGTGCTTGTGAGATTATATGTTTGTAAATGCACCCACGACACAGGAAGAAATTCCTAGTGTGGGGCAAAGTTTTTATAAAAAAGAAAAAAGAAAGAAAGAATTATATAATACATTAATAGACAAAAAAATATATGTGATTTTTATACATCTTCTTCTTCTTCTTCGTGTGGTTGATGAACAACCTAGTGTCAAAGTTCATACCACCCGTAGGTCTCTGACTTGGCTTTACACACCATCGAGAACATCTCTCAGGTGTGCTGGTTTCCTCACGATGTTTTCCTTCACCGTTTTATGCAAGTGATATTTAATTTGTAATACGAACATGATTCGAAAGTCAGTGGTTCGAACTTGCGACCTATGACTTGTCAGTCCAACGGTCATACCACTAGGCTATCACTGCGGTATACATAATAAATTGTTATGAATATTTTGTGTGTTTCAACAGCTCTGTATGAATACCGAACGCCTCGTTACAAAGACGGTTTTCTCTGGCGTAACGCGCGAGTATCGCATTATATCATTTATAAACAAAATGTGTTAAAATAAATCGCTACGTCGCACCAGGAGCCTCAGATACGCGGTTTTAATGGCCACACACGATGTGTGTATATTTTATGTTTTCGTTTATTTGGGGATCATTTTCAAGATGATTTGAGTGCGAAATGAAAACTTTCTGTGGTTTCGTTTAAGAATTCAGGTTTTGGTTTTGATGTCAAAGGTACCTTTTCTGCCTAGTTCTGTAGGTATTGTATAATGAGGGCAAAACTGATTGTAACTTTTAAAATAACTGCCTCGTTTGTCTAGTGGTCCCAAGCGCGAGTGCTGAGCAGGAGGTCCCGGGTTCGATTCTCGAGTCGGGCAAAGTGTTATTGAGTTTTTCTGTTAGGAAATTCTCAGCAGCAGCCCGGAGTTTGGAATTGTGCCCGGTTAATGGCAATAGGCTCACCACCTATTACATGGGACTTAATAACAGCATGAAATGTGGTTGTACAATTATGTACACCTCTGCCTATGCCTTCGGGGAATACAGGCGTGATGGTATGTTATGTTATATTTAAGATGGGGTCAGCAGAGTTAGACGATATGTTAGTTTGAGTAAACTAAAAGTAAAATTGCTTCATTAGTCTAGTGGTCGCAAGCGCGACTGCGGAGTATGAGGTCCCGGGTTCGATTTCCAGGTCCGGCATTGTTATTGAGTGTTACAGCAAGGAATTTTTAGCAGCCTTCTAGAGCTGGTAATAGGTTCACCGCCTTATAACACGGGACTTTATCCGTGCAATGTATAAATATGCTTTATAAATATGGTATGGGTACAAATCAACTGCTTAAAACATAACACTCCTTTATTGGGCAGTCGTGTAAAAAACTGCTTCATTGGTTGCAAAGGTGACTGCCGAGCAGTAGGCCCTGGGTTCGATTCCGAGGTCGAGTAAAGTGTTACCCATTGAGTTTATGTGTTCGGAATTCTCAGTAACAGCGCGGAGTTTGGAATTGTGCCTGGTAGATAGCAATAGGCTCACCACATGGGACTAAATAACAGTATTGGCGAAATGTCGGTGTATAACTGTGTATACCTCTGCCTACACCTTCGGGGAATGCAGGCGTGATGATATGTTATATTATCTTAATACACACAACTTATTCGATGAAATGTACCTAGGTGCAAAACAGTGCATACCTCTGCCTACCCCATCGCGGAATACATGCCGTGTATTTTTATAATCTACCTACGTAACAATCATCGTGACCGACCAGTAGGGTTACTCTTGAAACTAATACCAATTCCAATATTAAATAGACGGCTTAAAACAACGCGTAATTTTAAAATAAATTTACCTACATTACAGTTGCCTCAATTTTAAAGCATGTTGTCTTCATATTATCATAGCCCGGTTAGTGGAGTGTGATAGAAGAATAACATCAGAACATGGCGCATGGATAACATTTGGTGTGACATAGCTAGATAGAAGGAGACCGTATCGGTGGCGGTTACCACGAGCAACAGCATTCCCAAAGAGAGTTGACGTCAGGCAGGTGACCGGTCATAAAACATAGCCAAAAATTTTGCAGCATGCCAGATATAGGTATGCTGCGCCGACCCCAAATAAATTGGGAAAAGGGCAGAGGATGATGATGATGATGTTGTTGTCTTCATATTATCCCGAATCTATAATTATTTCTTAGACATTTTGGCAATTAAACGTACGATCTGACATATTTCCAATTTGAATCGAGAGAATCCTTTTCTAGAGTGTGGGCTTACCCTTGAAAATAATTGTGTGGAGTTTGCCGCCTATAATCAAAATCCTCGGTAACTTTAGCGTAATGACAGGCACTCGACACATTCCCAGTCGAAACAATAACTGCCGACAATTTTGTCACGCATCCTGCTGTAAGTACAGTTGGCAACATAATTAGGTGAATACAAAAAAAACTGCCTCATTGGTCCGGTGATCGCAAGCACAAGCGCTGTCACGAGTTCTGGGTTGGAGTTTTTGGGGTTTTTTCTTTTAGGAAATTCTCAGTAACAGTTCGGAATTGTACCTGGTTGATTGTAATAGGCATACAAACACACAACTGTTTACACCTCTTGGACATCTCTGCATTCTCAGAGAATAAAGGCAATATTATGTAAGGTAAAAAAAAAAAAAAAAATATGGTTTTCTTTCTATGAAGACAATGTCTGACAAAGAAGAGTATTTAGTAATTTTACATAGCATAGCATCACGGCTGTATTCCCCGAAGGGGTAGGCAGAGGTGTCCACAGTTGTACACACACATTTCTCCAATGCTGTTATTAAGTCTCATGTAATAGGTGGTGAGCCTATGGCCATCTACCAGGCAAAATTCCAAAATCCGGGCTGCTACTGAGCATTTTTCTAACAGAAAAACTCAATAACACTTTGTCCGAACCAGGAATCGAACCCGAGACCTCATGCTCAGCAGTCGCGCTTGGTATCACTAGACCAACGAGACCAAAAATATGTTTAATAAGCTCATAATATTTTATATTTTTCATATTTTTCTCTAGTTGGTTGATGAACAACCTTCTGCCAAAGTTTAAATCACCCTTAGACCTCTGGCATGGCTTTACACACCATCGAGAAAATCTCTTAGATATATTGGTTTCCTCACGATGTCTCCCAAGGTTAAAAATATACAAATACTTACTTTTAATGTATCGCGTTGCATGATATTACTATATAGGTACTTACAGGAATTAAGGCGCAATAAATACCTTTGAATCGCTTGACGTTTCGACCAGGTTGCACTGATCGTGGTCACAAGCAGACTGATGCAGCGAGTTTACTGCGACATAGGTGCGGTAGATTTTTCTTCATCTACCTCCATGTTTTCACAATTGTTATAAAGGCCGCGGCTCACTACACTCACTGTGTCCGTATTTTTAATTCAGAGATATTTATTGTGCGTTAATTCCTGTTAGTAAAACATAACATAACATAACATAGCATCACGCCTATGTTCCCCGAAAGGGTAGGCAGAGGTGTACACAATTGTACACCCACATTTCACGAAATGCTGTTATTAAGTCCCATGTTAAGGTTTATAGCATCGCTTTGGATCTTCTGTAAGATGCTATAAATGGTTTTAAATACAAATAAAATAAATAAAAATGTAATAGGTGGTGAGCCTATTGCCATCTACTGGACACAATTCCAAACTTCAGGCTGCTACCGAGAATTTCTTAACAGAAAATCCCAATACCACTTTGCCTGACCTGGGGATCGAACCCAAGGCCTCATGCTCGGCAGTCGCGTTTGGGACCACTAGACCAACGAGGCAGTTCCTGTTAGTAAATAGAAATATTTAACATGCACATGATTTTCAAAAATCAGTGGTTTCAACTTGCGTCTTTGATTTGTAAGCCCAACGATTTATTAAATTAAAAATAAAAACATGTGATATGAATTCTTACTATGAATGTTAATCTAGTCGTGTTGTTGACTGTACCCACAGTGATACCTGCAGTTCGACAGGCAACCCGCCAGCTAGAAAGGTGGGCTGCAGAGCGATAGGAAATTGTGCGAGAGCTTAGATTCGTAGCCCTGGGCGCTACCCAGCTGAGGTGCTGGACTATAGAATAGGGAGGATTGGACTGCATTTAGTTTTTTTTACAAATAGCAACACTTAATTCTATAAAGTGCATTCAGCCTTAAAATTAGAATAAGTAATTAAAAAAATTTATATAATTTATAACCGGTCAGAGCTCCTGGAGTATTTTTCCAGGAGGCGCAGGTTCGAATCCTGTTCGCGACCGTATTCTTTTTCCATTTAATATTGTAACTTTAGAGTTCGCTAAGCATGCGTTAATGCTTTTTCAAAGACATATCTTGAATTATTAAGGTAATTGCATTCTTTACGACATTGTATTAACTGCGAAGTTAGTCGTGTCGGTTCGGTCACTTGTAAGTACTGAATTGATTGCAATGACGTCGCCATAAGACGTGTTAAAATATGGAAGAAGAATTCGCGGTGGTGAGCAGAGGTCGAGATGGCTTAGTTGGTCAGAGCGCCTGGAGTATCTATCCGGGAGGCGCAGGTTCGAATCCTGTTCGCGACCGTATTCTTTTTTCCATTTAATATTGTAACTTTAGAGTTCGCTAAGCATGCGTTAATGCTTTTTCAAAGACATATCTTGAATTATTAAGGTAATTGCATTCTTTACGACATTGTATTAACTGCAAAGTTAGTCGTGTCGGTTCGGTCACTTGTAAGTACTGAATTGATTGCAATGACGTCGCCATAAGACGTGTTAAAATATGGAAGAAGAATTTATTTATTTATTTATTTATTTTATTCTTTATGCACAAATGTACAGAGGCGGACTTAATGCCTTAGGCATTCTCTGCCAGTCAACCTTCGGGTGGTGCAGAAACAAAAAAAAAGAGAGCAGGTGCACTTTAAAAGAAACGTTTTAAGTAAATTACTCATAGACACAAGAAAAAACAAAAAAAAAACAACAATACTTAAATACATTATATAAGTACATACATAAACTTAAAGACAATACATATATATTATATGATATAATATATATAAATACGTATACACATTAATGGTGAGAGGACTCTGCCAGTTTCTTGTGGAGATACTCCTTTACTTTTATTTTAAATGAGTACCGAGTGGACGCCATCCTGATTTCCGAAGGGAGTGCATTCCATAAAAGTATAGACTGCACGAAAAAGGAAGAATGTATAAAGTCAGAATGGTGAGATGGACATTGTAAGAGACGATTATTTACAGAGCGAAGATTTTTATTGTGGTTGGAACATAGATATTGAAAATGAGACGAGAGGTAAGAGGGAAAAGTAGGAGAGTCAAGAAAAGAAAACAGAGTGGATAATGCCCTCAGCTCTCGGCGCTGACGGATAGGCAGCCATTTTAAATGCGAACGATACGCGGACACGTGATCATATTTACGGAGATTGAAGACGAATCGAATGCAGTTATTCAGAAGGCGGTCAATTTTATTGAGTAGGTCTGCATTCAGGTCATAGTAACACACATCACCATAGTCAATCATAGGGAATATCAAAGTTTGTACAAGCATTGCTTTTGTATTGGCTGGAAGAAGGTTTTTTAATCTGTAGAGAGACCGCAGCGTTCCTGTGACTTTCTGGCTGACACGAGTCACTTGACTACGCCAATTTAGAGTAGTGTCAATATGCAAGCCGAGATCCTTAACGTCGGAACTGAAAGGAATGACGGATCCATCAAACATAACAGCTGGCAATGTAATATTGTCTAGTTTGGCCAACCCTCTCGAGCTACCAACCACGATTGCCTGACACTTTGACGGGTTTACTGACACACCGAATCTTTCAGACCAGTTCTTAATAGCCACTAAGTCGCTATTGAGTTTAAAAATAGCGTCTGGTAAACCGTCAACCCTAGCCTGACAGTATAATTGTAGGTCATCGGCATAAAGATGATACGAACACTGAAGCTCAGAAGTTATGAGATTTATAAAAATTGAAAACAGAATAGGAGAAAGAATGCCGCCTTGGGGAACGCCAGTTTCTAAGTTCCTCCAGTTGGATAAGCACTCACCAACTCGAACCGACTGCTGACGTCCCTGAAGATAGGAAGAAAACCATTCCAGAGCTTCGGGAGAGACCATAAGATAGGAAAGGATTGTTAGCAGGATGTCGTGACTGACGGTATTAAAGGCATTAGAGAAGTCTACCAATACTAGTACAGTGAGTTTGGTATCCTCCATACCGGCCCTTATGTCGCCAGTCACTTTAAGGAGCGCAGAAACGGTACTGTGTCCAGGCCTAAATCCTGATTGGAGTGGGCTAATTAAGTTGTTGTGGTGAATGAAATGGGAGAATTGTTTGTGAACACAGGCCTCTAGCACTTTTGATAGGAAGGGAAGAATGGAAATGGGTCGGAAATCCTTACAAAGGGAGGGATTAGGTATCTTGTGCAAGGGACGAACATAAGCTTTACGCCAAAGGGAAGGGAAGTATCCGGTATCAAGGGAATAATTAACTATATGGGATATTGCAGGAAGGAGTTGGTCAAGGACTGTTATGATCATGCGACGGGTGATGCTATCGCAGCCCACCGCCTTAGATTTAATGGATAGGATGATCTTTTTGATTCGCTAGAATTCGCGGTGGTGAGCAGAGGTCGAGATGGCTTAGTTGGTCAGAGCGCCTGGAGTATCTATCCGGGAGGCGCAGGTTCGAATTCTGTTCGCGACCGTATTCTTTTTCCATTTAATATTGTAACTTTAGAGTTCGCTAAGCATGCGTTAATGCTTTTTCAAAGACATATCTTTAATGTAGTTACAAATAAATATTTAATAGTTCTTTATTTTATATATTTCACTGCTTACTCAACAATCTTAATTGTATCGTGATGGGGACCAGAAGTAGGTATAGTTGAAAAGGTTGGTTATTTTAGTGTGCTAGAACTATTTAGTATAATTTTTATCTGTATTTGTCAGAACATTACACTTAATTTAGGGGTTTTAATGAGACTGTTTTATTATTACTAAAATTGATTTATTTTTTAAATATAATGTGGATATAGTTTATTTTAATTTGTTTATTAAACATGGTAGGTGGCACTTATTTATTTATAATCGAAGTATTCGGAAATGGAGTAAAAGGATTTTTGCATTAAAAATAATTTTAGTTTCTTATTAAATGAAATATATTTGGATTCTTTTTGAATTTGTTGTGGGAGTTTATCGTAGACTTTATTTGCCATATAGTAAGGACTATGGTTTAGCATTTTGATTCGGAATTGTGGAAGATATAATATATTTTTATGGCGCGTGTTTAAATTATGAGTATCTTTGACTTTTGGGAAGATGTTAATATTTTTGAACACAAAGATGCAAATATCATATATATACATAGATGGTAAAGTTAAAAGATTCAATTTTATAAGGTGGAGCCTGCAGCTTTCTGTGTTATTAATATGAGCCAGTATCCTTACACATTTCTTCTGCATCAAAAATAAGATTAAATCAGTAATCTCCAAGACTGAGTTTGGTAGATGATTATAAATGTGTGGAGCCATACATAATATACTTTTATTTAGTAATGCTGTTTTATTATCTGGTAAATATATATTGAATTTATTTCTCTTGCTATTTAACTTTTTGAAGTAGTTTATATTTTTTTTATAAACAGTACAAACTCTAGTATATGTATACATGGTAATGTAAGAATATTTAATTTTAAAAATCATCTGTATAAAGATTGAAAAGATAGTCATGACGTATTAGAATTCGGAGTAGTGAACAGGGATCGGTATAACTTAGCTGCTCGAGCGCCTGGAGTATATAATATTAATACTTCCACGATATTGAAGCTACTTACGCAATTACCTGTGCACCGCCCGCAAATATAAGCACATACACAAGCGGTGAAAAAATGCAACTACGGCCATCGACTCTACACGTGTTTCGCACGCCCGTGAGGCTTCATCAGGAGCTGTTAGACCGTGCAGTTTCATGGATGTGGATACTCAATTTTTCATAGCTTGCATAGCATCACGCCTGTATTCTCCAAAGAGGTAGGCATTGGTGTGCATATCCAGGAGCTGTCAGACCGGGAGGCACAGGTTCATATCTTGCCCACGTATTTTTCTTTCCATAAAGATCTATAGCCTAAAAGTAACTATTTAATGCTACGTCTCATCCACCCTAAGCGACCGCAGCATTCAAAACACCAGAGGCGTTATTACAGGTCGGCACTCGCCGCTCACTATTGAATATCGGACAAAGAGCTCTAATTGTTCGTGTTCTGACACTGCTGCAATGCGGCTCTGGACACGTTAATTTCCAGCACGGTCGGCAAGATCGATACATTCTAGTGTCTTATGGGGGGTTTTGGGATTTTATGGTGGTCTGGGAATGTTTGGATGTATAAATATTTATTTACGATTTGTATACACACAACAATTAAAGATAAATCTTTGAAAAGCATTAACGCATGCTTAGCGAACTAAAAGTTACAAATTTAAATGGAAAAAGAATACGGTTGTAAGGTTGGGTATTTGGAAGAGAATAAAACGCTCTGACTGCTAGTTGATAACTCACTCATTTATTAATAAGTATTAGTATTTAAGTATACGAGTAACATACATAGGTATATAAACTTAGAACATAGGTTATACACTACACCTTCCCCGAAAGGAAAAAATAAAATAATATGATAGTATTATTTTATGTTAATTAGTAACAAGATTAACATTTCATAAAAAAAAATAGTACATTGTGTTTACATTTTGTTTATTCAATTTAATTATACTTTAGTATATGATTGAAAGAGTACAAGATTAACATGGATAAAATAACAAGGTTTTAAAAGAAGATGGTAAAATACATTGTAAAAAAAATAATGAAGGACTCATTGGTATATAAAATAAAATGTTATGAATGATATAACTTAGTCCTATTCTTATGAACTAAATCAGATTTTCCATTGTCTTTCAAAATTTCAACATTTGGCGAAACATCTTTGATAACTAAATATGGTCCATTATAAATACTTTGGAGTTTGTTTCCAGTCTCGTTTTTCACTAGTACCAAGTCATTTTGTTTATATGTAATAGGATTACACTTTAGATCATGTCTTTGTTTTCTTAACGATTTACTTTCCATTAAATTATCATACGCTTCTTTTTGCGATGTTTGCAATCTGTATTTCAATTCTAAAGGATAATTATCATAGTTATAAAGTGGATCTACGGATTTTTGGCTTAAATTGGATGGTATATTACATCTTTTCCCGAATACAAGTTCGAAAGGCGTAAATTTTGTAGCAGTGTGAACCGAGGTATTATAGGCAAAACACCAAAAGGGTAGCCATGTACTCCATGAACTTGTATGGTTGTTCGTTTGAATTCTTAGGAAATTACCCAAACTTTTATGAGTGTTTTCCAGAGAACCTATTGTTTCGTGATGGTATGCAGTTGAGTTTAAAGTAGTTATACTGAGAAGTTTACATGTTTCTTTAAAAACAGATGACAAAAATTCAGTGCCTCTATCAGTCGCTACTCTTGCGGGAATACCAAATCTAAGTATAAAATGGTTAACAAAATTTCTCGCTACCTCCTCAGAACTTTTAGACAACATAGGATATGCTTCTACATATTTACTTAACTCACATTGGATGGTTAAAATATATGAATTATTATAATCATCGCGATCTAAGGGTCCTAATATGTCTAGGAAAACTTTTTCCATCGACGAATTGGCTGTTGTTGTAACAACCAACGGCTCTCTAACATAATGAGAAGTATGTTTTTGTTTTTGACACTTATCACATTTCCTAATAAATTCTTTTACGTCTCTTTCAAGACATGGCCAAAAGTAATATTTCTTGATATTATTATACATTCGTCTTATACCAGCGTGGCCACTTGTTGGTAGAAGATGAAAATCATTCAATATTACTTTTCGGTCGTCGTTATTTTGAATTATTCTTATGTCATTTAGAATACACAATCGCGGCCCGGTCCAGTGTCTATACGACTTAATTTCTGTAAATACTTTTTTAATAAATTCATCGTAAATTTGACTTCTTAAAAAAATTAATTCGTACACGTTAATTTTCTCACAAAAATATTTCAGTTCCCTCACAAATGCGGCTGGCGTCAATTGTGATTGGGAAACTGGATTTATAAATAACGTCATTCTCGATGACGAATAACAAAATACATCATTTTCTAGTTCTATCTCATTAGACCTACGTAGGTTATTTAACTTATTATATTCTATAAATTTAAGTTCTACAGACATCCTCGATCTACTATGGACCTCCACGCCTCTTGGTTGCGCAGGCCAGTCGTCAGTGGAACCCATAGCACTTGGAGAATGTTGCGACTCGAGCACTTTTCTATGCTGCGAACGCGTCATAACCGTTATTATACTTTCATGCATATCTTTTAAATCCCTTGATGTGATAGGTAATCGTGACATTGAATCAGCTGGAATATTTGTGGATCCTTTGATATATTCTACAATAAAATCGTACTCTTCAAGTAGAAGTCTAAACTTCATAAGGCGACTGGATGGGTCTCGCATGCCAAATAAATAAATTAGTGGTTTATGGTCAGTTTCAATTACAAACGTACGACCATACAAATAGGGACGAAAATGTTTAACTGCCCATACTATCGCCAACAATTCCTTTTCCACAGTAGGATAGTTAATTTCGGCCTTATTTAAATTTCTACTCGCGAATGCTATTGGTTTTCTATTGTCATTGCACAAAACTGCGCCCAATGAATATTTGGAAGCGTCGGTTTGTAGTACGAATTTACAGTTACTAGAAAAGTTAGGATATTGAAGTATAGGTGGGCTTGAAATTATTGATTTTAAAGTGGAAAAAGCGGTTTGACATTTTTGACCCCATATGAATAATGCATTTTTCTTTGTTAACAGTGTTAAAGGATACGCTATATTGGCAAAGTTTTTAATAAATTTTCTGTAATAGTTGGCGAACGCGACAAATCTAATTAATTCTTCAACATTTTTTGGAACTGGCCAGTTGCTTAAAGCACGTATTTTCTCGGGATCGGGCAAAACACCTTCGCTCGTTATAACATGTCCTAAATACAATATATCCTTTTTAAGGAAGTTACATTTATGAGGATTTAACTTTAAATTTACCTGACGCAATCTAGTAAAAACATCTATGAGATTTTTGGTATGATTTTGTAACGAATTTCCAAAAACAATAAGGTCATCTAAATATACCAAGCACTTTTCGTAAGTCAAACCCGACATTGCGACAGTCATCATTTTTGAAAACGCATTAGGGCTTGTTTTTAAACCCATTGGCATTCTCGTCATCTGATATTGTCCTGATACGGAACTAGTACTTCTATCTTCAGTACCTGAAACTTTATACTGTCCAGAACAAAATGCTGTATATTTCCGACTTTCGGGGTCAAGGTCACATTGGTAATACCCATTAGAAAGGTCAAGAGTAGAAAAGTATATAGACCCCGAAAGGGAATCCAAAATTTCAGTAATATTCGGGAGAGGAAATTTGTCATCTTGTATACAGTTATTCAATTTCCTATAATCAATTACCAAGCGCCAATTCTTATTGCCCGTATTATCTATCTTTTTAGGGACCAATAACAATGGACTTGACCATTCAGATTGACATGGTTCAATTATACCTTCCCGTAACATATTACTAATCTGCTTGTTTACTTCTTGTTTTTGCGAATATGGTATTCTGTACGGCTTACTAAAAACTGGTTGAGCAGTGGGTTGTAAACTAATTTGATGTTTATAAATGTTTGTTGTCGTTAACTTATCACCAGGCAATAAAAATATATCGGAGAATTTCGCACAAATATTCTCGATTGTGATTTGCTCTTCGTCGTTCAATTGATTTAAATTTAATAAGCTAAACAATTTTTTAACACGATCTGCGTTATAATTTCTACATTGTTCAAAAGTACACAAATTATAGTCACTAATTGTACGTAAGGTTGGTTCTATAGTGTCAAGATGTTCCTCAGTCTCATTTGTATTTAGGATTAAGATAGGTATCATACCATTTACGGGTTTAACTAATACGCTAGCAATGAATATTCCTGTTCGCAATTCAGACGAACAAACAAGACACTCTTCGGTAATATTAGTAGGTATGTAATGAATTGATTCGGACCTTGGTGGCAAAGTTAAATTATAAGAAAACCTTGAAATATTTGATTTTAAAGGCAAAATTACTTTTTCTTTAGTGATATTATTATTTAATGTTAAAGTTCTACAACTATAATTTAATATAGCATTGAATTTCGTAAGAAAATCCTGTCCTAAAATAGCATGCGCCATACACGGCAAAGAATTAAAAACATAAAATTTATGCTTAAATAAATGTCCTCCTAAGTCATAACAATCGCTCAAAGTCACATAAACATATCCGATTGCTTCTACTGTACCACCGATTCCGCTTATCTTAATGCTCTCTTTATGGATCGGTATGTTTAATTCAACGACATGTTTATATTTAATGGCACAAATTGAAGCGCCGGAGTCAATTAAAAATAAATAGTTATATTTATCTGCATATAATTCTATGCAACAATGACTATTACTTGCAAATACAAACCCATTATTCACGAAAAAACTTGCTCTGCTCCCCGGTTGAATTAGTTTTTGAGGGCTCATCGCTTTTTAAAACATGAATATTGGCATTACAACGTTGCACGTTCCCTTGATGACCTCTAAAGTTGTTGTACCTATTATGAGAATTATAGTACGTACCCCGATTCTGTTTAGGCTGACCTCGACTATAGTTTTGGAACGGCCGACCCCGACCTCGGTAGAAAGTCGCACCACGATGGACGGTAGGCCTGCTAAAATTGTTATACGCGGAGGCACCTCGAGACTGGCGGGTGGCTCCTCGATTATGCTGACCTTGAAAATAATTATTGTGTTTCCGATTAAAAGTTAATATATTTTCAGCCTGAGACGGCATAGCAATGGTCTCTTCATCTATAGCTGCTTGCACCGCATCCTTTAAGTTTTCAAATTTTTGTGCAGCTATTATCGTACTGAGTCGTCTATTGCGTAATCCGTCGGAAAAACGTTTAATGGCTTGTTTTTCGTTTAAAGGTTGTAAAATCTTGAGATTTTCCGTTTTACCCTCGGCCTGCGCTATAGATAAATCCATAAATAGCTCAGTCAACTCCTTACCATAATCATTAATCGACCTTTGATCTTGTCGCAAAGTTTGAAGTTTACTTTGTAAGGCGACAGTACTCTTTTTAGGCAAAAGAATCATACGCATATCAGTTAGTAATGCATCAATAGATGGATATTCAGATTGAAGTCTTAATTTTGCTTGTTGAGAGAGACGACTCTTTAAGACAAAGTTAATTAAACTTAAATTACACTGTTCGGTTTTTAATGTAGAGCTATAGTAATCGATGCCATCAATTAATTGACGCGTCGTCAGTTCCTCATTATTCATAACTGGTAACAAACTCAGGGCTATTTTTAAATTAAACTCCATTTTGGATTCGAGATTCGATGTTGAGCCAAATAGTTGAAAACTGCTCTTATCACTTACTGGTATAGGATGCAACTTATTACAAAACTCTTGTACTTGAGAATAAAACTCTGCAATTTTATCACAATGCGATTTAATCAATGACAAGCTTTCGCCACTAAACGTCTTATTATCTAGTTGTTTTCTAATGCTTGGAAGTAAAACAGTATAACTATTATACACAATAGTTGCTTCATTCAACTTTTCTTTCAAACGCTCTGGCGTCCTCCTTTCAAAACTCAATTTAAATAAATTCTCTTTAATTTTTCTTAATTTTTCATATATATCATTAAGCTCATGAGCCATAATTTGGCATTTTTAAGAAAATGAAGCAACTAGCATCCTTAATAACAAAAAAAAAAGGTTATATAAATCGGGTTACCATAGTTCAACGCTTTTCATCGGGTTCCGTTTACTTTTACGCACCTAACGCACTCTTGACACTTCACTTTTACATTATCCTTACGATATCACATATCCTGTTTAAGCACAAAATCTTCTTTAGGAAGTGAAGACCCAAGCCCGTTTGAACACGACGTACACCTGGTATGGAACGCCGAAAATCGCGATGCACACGCCGAACATCTATTTCCTTCTGCAGTTCCTCTACGATCCCGTCGAGAAAACGAATTTCTCAAAGATTGACGAAGTATTTGGTTATTCATCCACGTATGATGGCAGTTCTTATAGCATTTGTACAGTAAATAGGCTGCCAATATCAGCAACAAACCCAAAATTATCATCATCACAATGCTTATTGCAGAAAGATGAAATTGAAGCTGATCGGTACTAGCCACATTCGAAGCTCCAATGCCATTCTGGTTTATTATCACTTCTTCTCGTTTTGGAGTGTTAGAATTGCCCATTGTAATTTTTCTATGAAAGTTCTCGACAAAGTTCAATAACGCAACATACACTTAGAACGAGAGTCTGTATCACACACCGTGCGCCCGCATCGCGACCCGACACCCCATCACCAAACATGGCAGGGTCGCCATGTAAGGTTGGGTATTTGGAAGAGAATAAAACGCTCTGACTGCTAGTTGATAACTCACTCATTTATTAATAAGTATTAGTATTTAAGTATACGAGTAACATACATAGGTATATAAACTTAGAACATAGGTTATACACTACACGGTCGTGAGCAGGATTCGAATCTGCGCCTCTCGGATAAGTACTCCAGGCGCTCTGACCACTTAGTGGTGAAAAATTGCAACTACCACCAACTACTCTACACGTGTGTCACTCCCCCACGGGGCACGAGCTATTAGAGTATCATCACGAGCTATTAGACCGTGCAGTAACATGGACGTGGATGCTCAATTTTCATAGCTTGCATAGCATCACGCCTGTATTCTCCGAAGGGGTAGGCAGAGGTGTACACATTTGTACACCCACATATCACCAGTGCTGTTATTAAGTCCCATGTACCAAATCCATCCATCAACGGATCAAAATTTCAAACTTTGGGCTGCTACTGAGAATTTACTAACAGAAAAACTCAACAAAACTGTCGGACCCGGGAATTGAATCCGAGACCTCATGCTCAGCAGTCGCACTTGGGACCCCTAGACCAAGGAGGCAATCATTGCTTAAACTCGGATTTGCAGATGGGCGGGCGGTGCACAGTTAATAGATGCATGAATACCCTTAATATTGTGGAAGTAGCTAGATATTGTATGTATTTGCATCCATAATAGGATATTTATTTGTGTTTACTGAGGAATACTGATCTCATAATACTTTTAACTCCTATAAAGGCGATTCACTCATCATCATTATTAACACAGTTTAGCAAAAGTTATGCGAACTATCGTCCAATGTCCGCACACAAAGAACTTAACACACATCACTTAGCATAATAGTGAGATCAAACGACCACAGACACTAGAATAAACAGAGGTGCAAAATTAAGTCGCTGTATATAGCAAATAATAGATATTATAAATAATGTACATGTGAGTACTATGTAACCATTTACAATGATGTTATCCGTTTATTTTTTTATTGTTGTCTGGCAGATAGAGTGTGTCATGCTCACTAAAATGTCCCGCTGATGGTGGGGTGTGTGTTAGGTTATTTATTCAGTTCCCTACAATATGGTTGATTTGGGTGATGCTGACGCATGCGTCATGTTCGTGAACGGGCGCTGTCAGTTGGGACTGGTCATCTCTAAACTGTCATAGCAAAATTTTGAATTAATAAACTAAACTCTTTTAGTATTGACGTCAAATTATATTGTTCTCACATACTATTTTGCATTAAAAACAGTGTTACCAATACCTACTATTGTAAAAACATCATATAGGTTTTTACAAAGACACGGTTACTCTTTTTCATCAAACATAGTTTTTATTTGTTTTAATAATATTTTTAATTTTCTCGTGCTCACATGTCCCTCCACATACATATGTACTGTTTTAGTTTAAGTTTACTCTGCACGAAGACTAAAATAAATAATTTCTTTCTTCCTGTCTTTCAATCTAACCTTGCGCCCAGCAGCTGCGTTTGCCCCCACTAGACCAACAATACATTTCATCATTGAAAATGCTTGTCTACACACCTTTCAAGGAGTCAATTCTATTTTTATTATTATCAGCTATAATCTTCCCACTCCAAAGCAAACGTGTCCCTACCATACTTGAACTCCGTTCGCCAAATCGGCAATCCTCCCAATAGGAACGATTATACAGTAATAAAAACATCGTGCCGCCTCTACGCTTTACCTCGGTCTACGATTCCCACCCCGAGGCTATATTTCTCTGCAAAGGTCTGTTCAAAGGCGATACGTGGCAGAAGCATCGCTAAAGTTATCTATTATATTCGCGGTTAGTTTAACAATGGCCAGTCTCTTACAACTAATACGTTGTGTCTGAATAACGTGACGTATGAGATCAAAGCGTATTCTCAGTTTTGCGTTTAAGTTTCTATGAGTTGGTAGTTTAATCTTTTCTTTTTCTCTGTTTAAGTTAATCAGTTTATTGTAAATTAATTCATAGCTTCACACCTGATTTTCCCGATGGGGAAGCAGAGGTGTACATTGTTGTGTAATAAGAATACTCCTCCCGACCGTATTAAGCTCTCTTCGTGGGGTTTAGCCAAGTACGCAGAAGATATTATAGTGCACAAGTGTATGCGCAAATACAGGTGCACTCTCTTTTCCTTGACTCGCACAGGGTCCGATGGGATGGCAATCCAACACGACCGGAGAGAGATCAGGCGCACGACCGACGGCTTTACGTGCTCTCCGAAGCACAGGGTTTGTCAACCGCCACCAACTTTCTAACTCCAGGCAACTACTGAGAATTTCATAGAATAACCAAATAACATTTGCACGACCTGGGAATTGAACTGAGCACCGTAAGCTCAACGACCAACGTGGCAGACATATAGTAATACAGTGGCTATGATACACAAAAAGGGTGTGAATTATAAAGTATAATTTACAACATTTCAATTAATTCCATATTGATAAAATTCATATAATTATTTTTGTCTTGATACTTCATTAAAACTAATTCCATATTGTTATAGGATACGCTGTAATTTATATCAAGTTTATCTATATACTGTAATATAATATAATATATGATATTATAATTAAAATAATAATATTATAAAGCTGAAGAGTTTATTTAGTTGAACGCGCTAATCTCAGAAACTACTGGTTCGAATTGAAAAATTGTTTTAGTGTTGAACAGCCCATTTACCGAAGAAGGCTATAGGCTGTATAACATCACGGTACAACCCTTAAAAGCCGAGTAAAGATAAAAAAGGATAAAACTGCGGGGCACAGATAGTGTCACAATATCCAGCAAGTTGAGCTATGGTTTAAGTATAAGAAATAACCCTTTCTCGATTGAGTTACGATTGTATTCTGCACTACAAGCCCTAGGCAAAAACTTATAGATTTCATAGGAAATCACTACAGACTAACAATTTTATTTAACAACTGTAAAATCGATACGGCATAGCCAATCGATGATGGCACAGGTGAGAGTAATATTATGGTGAAGAAAATGATAATGATGATGGGGTATATGAGGTTATTACCATGGGGATCGATGGCTTCGGGCGGTTAGTCCCAAGAACACTGGGGCCTAATTCTGCTAATTTACCAATGCTTCAGTTGAGTGTCGATAGTGTGTCGATGGAATGATTTTAGTTAGACCGGTGGTCTTATTAAGCTAGCAGACTACCAATTAATTAAAATCATTCCATCGACACAGTATCAACACTCAACTGAAGCATTGGTAAATTAGCAGAATTAGGCCCCTGGATGGGGATTTTGACATTTTATCTATACAATAACTCATTCAACGTGGCAATGCTGCCAGCCTTTTGGGTACACTCCCAGTTGACAGTGACCCGGACGAATTTTTCGATGCCCTCCTCTAGTTTTAATTAGTTTCAAATCTTTGTTCTGTAAATTTTTGTATTTGTAAGTGTATGTACAATTAAACTGGTAAATAATAATAATAATATAATATTCCAAAATAATATTCCACAACTATCACACAACGCCGTCTAGTCTCAAGCTAAGCAGAGCTTGTGTTATGAGTACTAGACAACTGATAAACATACTTATATATTTCTAAATGCATACATATTATAGATAAATTACACCCAGACACAGAACAAATGATCGTGCTCATCACACAAACATTTGTCCTGGGTGGGAATCGAACCCACGACCTCCGGCATAGCAGTCAGGGCTACTAACCACTAGACCAACAGGTCAGTCAAAATAGATTAATAGATAATTTTATACAATTATTCATGTCCATAATCTTCTAATATATAAAAATCTCGTGTCACTGTGTTTGTTATCGAACTCCTCTGAAACGGCTTGACCGATTTTTATGTTTTTTTTTGTGTATACTTGGTAGGTCTGAGAATAGGTCGGAGGCTATTTTTTATACCCCTAGGTGATAAGGGTGGCCTTATCCAGATAATTTATATGTCAGAACAACGTTTGCGGGGCACAGCTAAAAATTTTATTCTACGCGGACTCTATAGTTATTTTTTGTGGAAAGAGAATACGTTCTAAGATTGAGCAGGATTCGAACCTGCCCCTCCTAAATAAATTATCCAGCAACTGTGCCAACTAAGCCATCTCGACGTCTGCTCACTACTCCAAATTCTTCTACATTTTAATACTGCTTTTGGTGACGTTATCGCTATATATTCAGTCCCATGGATAACTGAATCGACACGACTAACTTTGCAGTTAAAACAATGCTGTAAACCTTACCTTAATGAATACAATTAAATCTTTGAAAGGCATGCGTTAATACTTTTGAATAAATTATCAGTATTATATTACATGGAAAAAGAATACGGTCGCGAACAGGATTCGAACCTGCGCCTCCCGGATGAATACTCCAGGCGCTCTGACCACTAAGCCATCTCGACCTCTGCTCACCACCGCGAATTCTTCTTCCATATTTTAACACGTCTTATGGCGACGTCATTGCTATCAATTCAGTCTCTATACAAGTGACTGAACCGACACGACTAACTTTGCAGTTAATACAATGTCGTAAAGAATGCAATTACCTTAATAATTCAAGATAAATCTTTGAAAAGCATTAACGCATGCTTAGCGAATTCTTTTTTTATGTAATATAATAACTTTAGAGTTCGCTAAGCATGCGTTAATGCTTTTCAAAGATTTATCTTGAATTATCAGTATTAATTTAACTTATTATTTGAAGTTTGATATGGTTATCACACACAATGCAGAAGCTTCGATACGCATTATTATCTCCAAAATGTTGTTTAATACAATTTTAAAGGCATAATTAATTAAAAAGTTCTAATTTTGGTGCCTGTAGGTACGGTTGACTAAAACGACTAACTTTGCAGTTAATTCAATGTCATGCAGATACGATTACCTTAACAAACATTCGTTAATTAATAATTTATATGTTACTTCAAAGAGGGGCTTGTGGCTAAGTAACAGCCGCACAGATCGATCGATCGAGGTTAAGCTGTGCTTGCCACGGTCGGTCTGTAGATGGGTGACCATCATTTCATACCGAGACCCCTCCGTGCCTCGGAGAGCACGTTAAGCCGTCGGTCCCGGTTGTCAAATTAAGATCTATGACAACCGTTACGGGTAGTCAGAAGCCTGAAAGTCTGACAACCAGTCATACCACGAGATATCGTGTTACCCAGTAACTGGGTTGTGGAGGTCAGATAGGCAGTCGCTCCATGTAAAACACTGGTATTAAGCTGCATCCGGTGTGACTGGAAGCCGACCCCAATGTAATTGGGAAAAGGCTAGGCAGATAGATATGTTACTTCAAATGTAAACTACAAACTGCCTCGTTGGTCTAGTGGTCCGAAGCGGGACTGCTGATCCTGAGGTTCTGGGTTCGAGGTTCGGGCACAGTGTTATTGGGTTTTTCTATTAGGAAATTTTCGATAGCAGCCCGGAGATTGAAATTATCCCTGGTAGATAACTATAGGCTCACCACCAATTACATGGGACTTAATAACAGCATTGATGAAATGTGGTGTACAACTGTGTACACCTCTGCCTATCCCTTCGGTGAATACAGGCGTGATTCTATGTTATCTTACTTCAGATGTTATGGGAAACCACATATTGCATTAACACCATCAATGTTAATTCCTTACCTACACAGATACCTGATCCCACAAACTTAACCCTACGCATTTCCGAACCCAGTTACATCAAAACTTAACCTTCTAAAGTTCACTCGACTCGAAGGTCACTTATCGAAGGGACGGTCTGATCACTCTAAGGTCAAGGTTGAAGGACGGGTATTGGGCGTGATCGACGGGTTGGGATGTGGTGAGAATTTATTGGTGAAGGGTTAAATGTTTGATGGATAGGGGATGGAAGGCGATGATGGGAAATTAATGTTTTATTGACGCTTGAATTAGATTGGTCCAGTATAGTTAATACAGATTTATCTTTGAATAGCATTAACGCATGCTTAGCGAACTCTAATGTTATAATATTAAATGGAAAAAGAATACGGTCGTGAGCAGGATTCGAACCTGCGCCTCCCGGATAAATACCCCAGGAGTTCCGCCTCAAGGGAGGCGTAGGTTCGAATCCTGCTCATGACCGTATTCTTTTTCCATTTAATATTATAAGTATAGTTAAGAGGTCGAGATCGAGATCGATTAGCGGTCAGAGCGCCTGGAGTATTGATGCGGGAGGCGCAGGTTCGAATCCTGCTCAGGACCGTATTCTTTTCCACAAAAATTTATAACTTTATAGTTAAGCTGTTTATAGGGGCTCGTGGCTAAGTAAAACGTGGCTGTGGATGGATGATATGATGCCACGATGATAGATGGTAATAGGTGGTGACCTATTATGTCTTATCGTGTGGTCGATGAACAACCTAGTGTTAGAGTTTAAACCAACCGTAGGTCTCTGACATGGCTTTACACACCATCGAGAACATCTCTCAGGTGTGCTGGTTTCCTCACGATGTTTTCCTTCACCATTTTAAGCAAGTGATAAAAAATTTATAATACGCACATGACTTCGATAAGACAGTGGGGCTTGGATTTTAACCTGCAACCTTTGACTTGGTATTCCAACGGTTAAACCACTAGGCTATCACTGCTACCTATTACGTGCGACTTAAGCATTGGTGAAATGTGGGTGTACAACTGAATACCCCTGCTTACTCCTTTGGGGAATATAGGCGTGATGCTATGTTATGTTAAGTTTATTAATAATCAGTTTCGTTGGTCTAGTGATCCCAAACGCGACTGCTGAGCATGAGGTCTCGGGTTCGATTTCCGGGTCGGGCAAAGTATAATTGAGTTTTTTCTGTTAGAAAACTCTCAGTAGCAGCCCGGAGTTTAGAATTGTGCAATTGTGTTGTGGGCTCACCACCTATTACATGGGACTTAATAACAGCATTGGTGAAATGAGGGTGTAAAACTGTATACACCTGCTTACCCCATCGGGGAATATAGGCGTGATGCTATTTTATCGGCGTGATGCTATGTTGTGCTATGTTTATTAAAAATCGATAACCTTCCAAACCCAACACTCTTTAACTCACATAAAAAATCGCAGTACACCCCGTAACCCGTAAACGCTGTGGTACAAAAGTCCCCCACGGCTGTTCGCACCTGTTAATGTATCAATAGCAGATATCCCGGTACGGGCCGTCGAACGCCCCGTCATGGGCTGAAAAACGATAAGTCGGTTTAGGGTTGGCACTGACGTTAAACAATTTAGTTGTAGATAAACTTTATTGATGAATTTCAAGCAAAAATATTTTAAATGTTCTTGTAGTATTATAACGAGGGGCTCGTGGCTAAGTAACACAGATCGATCGATTGAAGCTGCGCTTGCCGCGGTTGGTCTGTGGATGGGTGACCATCATTTCATACCGAGACCCCTCCGTGCCTCAGAGAGCACGTTAAGCCGTCGGTCCCGGTTTGTCAAATTAAGATCTATGACAGGTGTAACGGGTAGTCGGAGGCCTGAAAGTCTGACAACCAGTCATACCACGAGATATCGTGTTACCCAGTTATTGGGTTGTGTAGGCCAGATAGGCAGTCGCTCCATGTAAAATACTAGTCTTAAGCTGCATCCGGTTTGACTGGAAGCCGACCCCAATGTAACTGAGAAAAGGCTAGGCAGATATATATATATATATTTTAGTATTATTTATTTCTTGAATCTTACTGAAGAAATCCTTTTTATATAATTTTATAATTTTTATTAAAGCTATAAATTCTTGTGGAAGAAATATACGGTCGGGAGCAGATTTCGCTCCAGCGCCTCCAGGATGAATACTCCAGGCGCTCTTACCACTAAGCCATCTCGACCTCGTGCTCACTTCTCTGAATTATTGTTCTAAAATTCAATACGACTTTTTATGACGTCATCGCTTATTCATTCAGTTCCTGTACAGGTGACTGAATAGATAGCGACACGACTTAATATAATGTCGTACAGATGCTATTGCTGCCTTAACAAATACAGTTAATCTAAATGCAATAACGCATGCATTTGAAAGCTTTATATGAATGTACGAAGAAGTAGGTACCTTCAATTCTCAAAAAATAAAAATATTATACAGCAAGATGGGCACCAGTCGATGAGTTTTCTAGTTCTACGAGCACAAAATTAGGAAAAAATAAAATAAAGCAATAAAAAAACCATTATGAAATATTACCATCACCATAATTTGAACCATGAAAACAATTCAACAAAACTACTCGAAAAAAAAAACTCGAAAAAAATTACAAGTATCGGAAACCAATCAAACTGCCAACCCTATTCCTGAAGCCGATCAACCTGTTGCGCCGAACATTCGATACTCTTCAATGGGATGCGGAAATAGGACAGCAATACACAGCCGGACCAGTGTGTGAAGGAGACAGAGCACAAGTGTGAGGGGCCCACTTGAACCCACACGTTCCAATGGTTTCAGCGGACCTATAAATATATGTTCGAACTTTGGTGTCGATGATATGGATCGGAAAATGCTCTACATTGAATTTCCTTGATATGTTCACACATTACCTCATATTTAGCGGGCCTCAGTTGAACATGTACTTACCTAAATCAAAAAAGATCAGTCAGATAAATGACGGTACAATAATTGCCCATTTCTACAAAAAACTCGACAAAATATCCTACTTAATATTATAAACGCAAAAGTTTGTATGTATGGATGTTTGTTACTCTTTCACGCAAAAACTACTGACCGGATTTGAATGAAATTGGGTATACAGATAGTTTATAGCCTGGATTATCATAAAGGATATTTTTTATCCCGGCTGGACTCAATTCTATAAACCACGTGGGCGAAGTGGCCGGCAGAAGCTAGTTAGAAATAAAATTGGTCGAATACAGATCCCAATTATAAAAGTCAAAGTTTCCAACATTCGTACACTTTGAGCAGTTCAGTGTTTTATAAGTGAGAAGATAAAATTTGCCAGTAGACTAATGAATACCTCATTGGTCTAGTGTGCCAAGTGCGACTGCTGAGCATGAATTCGCCGGTTCGATATTTGTTTTTAGATATTTAGATAGGAAATTTATAGAAGCAGCAGAGTTTAAAAAAATTGTGGTGAAATGTGGATGTACAACTGTGTTCTGCCCTGTTCCTTCTGCCTACCCCTTCTGTCCCCTGTCTTTATAACACACGCATATACTTTCCATCGTTTTAACATAAGTAATTGATCTTTTCTATAAATTTGTCTCTTGTCTCATGATGTTTCTGTATTTTTATTATTTTTGTGATCATAAACGAACCTTACTTGGCCATTATAACTCTGGTCCTTATAATACAAAAGCCTTACCAAAAACTTAAAATGTAAAAACGTTAAGGGATTACAAATATTCCGTATTTTATTTAGTCGTGAACATTGAACAAAAAATTGATTATTATTATTTTTTATTATTACTATTATTTTTCTTATACTCCGAATGTCTTTCCTTATCACCTCCCGCGAAATATTTAACTATTACCTAACAAATAATAATATCTGAAACAGAGCCACTTTCCAACCACTAACGCCGGCAAAAAATCCCGCAAAAGCCTCGTAAAAAAGGAATCCTTCGTCGTTCGACCGTCCCGGAAGCTATCGATGTCCGGGGACTAGGGCCGGCCCGCACGGGACTTCATTGAACACCGGGATCACATTTGCATATCGACAAGTGATTTTAAATTCTCTCCTGTGCCCGTAATTGATATCTGGGAATTTTAAATGGGAATCGAGGTGATTTTTAACTTGTGAACACTGTTGAAATGAACGAGATTTTTTATGCTTCTGTTTTTGCGGATCATTATTTTTTGTACGTTTTTATTACATTTGTTGCGCTTCCGATGCAGGTTTGAATGAAATTAAATATATTGACATGATTTTGACTGTGTTTAAAACATTTAAAGTTTAAAAATGAATCTTTATTACATAATTATAAGATTTACTTATTTTAATTCCACCTATAATTATATAAAAAACAGCAAAACATTTAGACGATTTCAAACAAATTTGGAAGGACCGGTAGCCGACCTCAATGTAATTGAGAAAAGAAAGGCAGATTGTGATACTGTTTAAACATCGCTTAATATTATTATTTTTCCTGACTACTTACAACTCGATACGTTTTCCAACCCAACAAAAATAGGAAAAAAACAAGAGTGCAACTCAAAGAGGAAAGTTTTCAGTACAAAAATAAGGAGGATAAGAAAATAAGTTATAGAAGACAAAATTAATAAAGAAGTAAAAATGGGAATAAGGACCAAATGGAAAACATGCGTCCTATTTCCGGGCTCTTACGGATGAGGAGCACTTAGCACTACGAAAGGAGCAACTGCAATCATCGCTACACTTGGCGGCTCCAGAAGACACGCCCGGTATCAATCGTCGACGCTCGACGGCAGTTGTCGACACGCACGATTGCTGCTATCGACGCTCAACTGCAGCCGTGGCATCCACGGTAAGAACCCTTATTTCTTCTCCTTGGTTTATTATGCAGGTTGGTTAAAAATCAACCAATTAAATAAACTCCGACCAGAACTCCATCACGCCTTTTTCAAGGTCGTTCGCTTATCTTAAGTCACTTAGGGTGCAGGTGTTGGTACACATTGATAAGATAGCCATTACGGGTAGTCAAAGGCCTATAAATCTGTGGATGCAAATAAATACAATATCTAGCTACTTCCACAAAATTGAGGGTAGTCATGCATTACCTGTACACCGCCCGCCCGCCCGCAAATATATGCACATACGCAAGCGGTGAAAATTCCGACTACCACCAACTACTCTACACGTGTTTCGCCCCTCCACGGAGCATCATCAGGAGCTGTTAGACCGTGCAGTGTCCGCCACCGAGTGGCCACCACTACAATAAATGCATGACTACCCTCAATTTTGTGGAAGTAGCTAGATATTGTATTTATTTGCATCCATTGTAATGGACTTCCGCAAAGTAACGCCTGAATCTATTCAATGCCTATAAATCTGATCACCAGTCATACCACAAGATATCGTGTTACCCACTTACAGGATTCTGAAGGTCTGATAGGCAGTTGCTCCATGTAAAATACTGATATTAAGCTGTATCCAGTTGAACTGGAAGCCGACCCCAAAGTAATTAGGAAAGGACTAGGAAAAAAATTATTCATTGATATTGCCACAGGAAGTGACGTGAATCCACTATCAGCTGAGATCATTACACCTTTCATGGCTAGCATGCGCTGTCCAACCATATGTGGTTTGTTTCAACTTTTGATATGCGAGCCTAACGTTCTTCAGGCCTGTAAGAGCACGTTAAGCCGTCAGTCCTGATCTATAAAAGCCTGACTGCCTCATTGGTCTAGTGGTCGCAAGCGTGAGGTCCTGGGTTCGATTCCCAGGTCGGGTACAGTGTTATTGATTTTTTCTGTTAGGAAATTATCAGTAGCAGCCCGGAGTCAGGGAGTTGGTGGTGTGACACCCCCGTGCTTCGGAGAGCACGTAAAGCCGTCGCTCCTGCACCTGAGCTCTCTCTGGTCGTGTCGGGTTTTTGTCCCATCGGAATATGAGAGTGAAGGAAAAGGGAGTGCACCTGTGTTTGCGCATACACTTGTGCACTATAATATCTCCGACGTACTTGGCTAATCTCCGTGGAGATAGGTCGCCGTGACCTAAATACGGTCGGAAGGATGTATGATGATGATGTTTGTATATGTATATAAGAGCCTGACAACCAGTCCTGCCACGAGATATCGTGTTACCCAACAACTGGGTTTCGGAGGTTAGATAAGCAGTTGCTCTATGTAAAATACTGGTACTTATGGATGGTTATTTTTTGTCTGTATGAGAAGAAGTATTGGCCTTTCAGTACATTTAGAAGTTAATATAATAAAGTTATTATATTAAATGGAAAAAGAATACGGTCGCGAGCAGGATTCGAACCTGCACCTCCCGGATAAATACTCCAGGCGCTCTGACCACTAAGCCATCTCGACCTCTGCTCACTACCGCGAATTACTTTTCCACATTTTAACACGTCTTTTGAAGACGTCATTGCAACCTATTCAGTCCCTATACAGGTGACCGAATATAATAATTTAGGCTGTCTTATTGTGTAGTACGCGCAAGTATGCCTGATGAATATGGGGTCCTGGTTTCGTTACTGAGCTCGGGCAGTGTTATAGAAATCCATATCGGGGGCTTGATAAAACATAATTATACATACACAGCTTCACGCCTGTACTCATTGAAGGGTTTTGCTGAGATGTACAAATATATCTACAACCAGATTTTCCATGATGCCATTAGTAAGTCCCGTGCTTATATTGCTATCTACCCAGCAGAAATTCAAAAACCTGGGCAGCTACTGAGCCTAACACTTAGCTTAACCCGGGAATCAAACCCAGAAGCCAAGTTTGCGATCACCAAACCAATAAGGCAAAAAAATCACCCAATTTGTATGCATAACTCAATATTACCATCAATATGAAAGTAATTACTTTTGTAATACAAACACAATCAACCAATATTAACGTTAAGCGATCCCAATGAACGGTGAAATGTTTATGGCCACCTATCATACCGTAGCGTAATGTAAGAGAGGAATTTGGAATAACTGAGGCTGGTAACATAACTAAACCATAACTGACCCACTTGGCCTCTTTTCATTAGTGTCCGACCAAACTTTCGGTTTCGGTTTCGGCCTAGTTTCGGTAAAAAAACTGGTTTGGGCTTAATTTTGGTTTCGGCTGCCATCCGGCCGAAACCAAAACTACATTCGTGAGGTTTCACGGTGCGACGACGCACCTGCTCGCTCTGTGCACCGAACAGATCCGATATGTTCGGTGCACAGAGCGTGCAGGTGCGTCGCTTGCAACGCAACGTCCGTGCTCAGTCTTGTGTCGTGTCATGTTTTATTTGTTGTGAATATATACATAATTCAAATTAGTAATTTTTATTCACAAATGTAAAAATAAAACTGCTTATGACTTATATGGATGTTTCGGTTTCAGTTATTGCCGAAACTGAGATCGAAGACGAAATTCGTTTTCGGTTTCAGTTTCGGCCGTAAAAACTAGTTTCGGTCGGACACTACTTTTCATACAGAGATGGCACGGGCATTGATCAATACGCAAGTCGTGGACATAAATGATGGCAATGGAATTGGAGCTTTGTTAAATTAATTTCTGGTCTTATTTTCCGGACGCTGTGCTTCTCCAGTATTGCCTAATTTATGCGGAAAAATTTTTGTTACCTAAAACTATAGATATTCTCAGGTTGCAAGTCCATCTTGCTGGGACTTTCAAGGTTTTTTGGCTCCAACAATCTCGCGGTTAATATGCCTAAGTACCTTAACTCATATCCTACGCCAGTCCATTTTCGGTTTCATTCGGACTATTTGGGTAGTAGTTTTTGGGTGCTGACGAGTGATAGCCTAGTGGTATGATCGTTAGACTGAGAAGTTAAAGGTCGCACTTAGAATCCAAGGCACGCACCACAGACTTTTCGAAATCATGTGCGTATTATAAATTATCACTCGTTAAAACGGTGAAGGAAAACATCGCGAGGAAACCAGCACACCTGAGAGATGTTTTCGATGGTGTGTAAAGCCATTTCAAAGGCTATGTTGTTTATCAACCAAACGACAAGAAGAACTGACGGTGTAACAGCAACCCGAACATTTGAAACCGCGTCCAAACATAGCTGTCGCTTAAAGGAGCGTTTACAAAAAAACCCGCGACCGACCGAAAATTAAATAATGAAAAAATATAGCCCCCACTTCCCTTGTACAGATGAAATTTGATTAAAAAATCACGATTATTACACCACCACCCCATCGTGGAATTTGAAAGCACCCTTTACACGTCAAAATTGACAAACCAAACGACTTTGTACCTAAAGACTTGGATTTAAGGACCAATTTTTTAGGACGAACTGTAAAATTATCGATGTATTTTTCAAACAGTCGATGCCACCTCCCCCCATCCTTCAGTTGAACCCCCTTTCAATAATTTTTCATCGTTTTGATCCGCTCTCTCTTTGCGGTCTACTCTTTATACTTAGATTAACAAAGTTTTTAAATTAAAATCGGCGTAACAAATATCGGCTTTGTTCGTGAAAGAGGTTTTTTTATTAATTTTTTGAAGTTCTATTGATGTTGGTTTAAAATAATGTTTAGTTTGTTTAATATTACAGAGTATTTCGCAATCGTTCGAATTTAGCGACGCCTTTGTTCTTATTATTGTTATTATTCACTGGTTATTACTCACGTGCGTTTTTTCGGGATTGCCCGACTAGTTTCGAACCCTTAGTCATGAGCCTTCGTTCTTGTTAAACCTAGCTACCTCGTAAATAGGGACTATAAACAAAATACCGCGGATAAAAAGGCTACATATTTTGATATAATTGGTCAATTATATCTAGACCTAACCTTTTTCCACGGTCTATCTATTTAGTAATGTTGGCCATACATATATGAATAAACTAACTTCTGCCCTCGACTTCATCTGGGTAGATTTCATAATTGGGTCCAGATGGGGTAAAAAGTATCCTACATGTTAATCCAGACTATAAGCTACCTGAATGTCAAATTTCATCCAAATCCATTTAGTAGTTATTGCGTGAAAGAGTAACAAACATCTATCTATCCATCTTCAAAACTTTCGCATTTATTATATTAGTAGTATTAATCAATTTGTTTTTTTTTTTATACTAGAGATATGAGATATAGAAAACCAATCAACGAAAACGGTTTATAGATTTTCATAGCGTAGCATCACACCTGTAGATATTCCTTAAGGGGGTAGGTAGAGGTGTACACAGTTGTACACCCACATTTCACCAATGCTGTTATTAAGCTCAATAATAGGTGGTGAGTCTATTGCCATCAACCGGGCACAGTTCCACACTCTGGGTTACAATAGTTCTAAAGTAATGCTATAGAGATTTTTTTTAAAACCCAATTACACTTTGCCCAACCTGGGAATCGAATCCAGGACACATGCTCAGCAGTCGCGCTCGGGACCACTAGACCGACGTGGCAGGCTGTAGATTTTCTTTTGGCCTTTTGAACATTATTTCATCTGCTATTATAGTTTCTTGCAGTATTTTTATACTAACAGTAACTGTGCTCTCCACTCCTCGATTAAATTCATAATTTTATGGTACAAAATGACACTTTTTTTTTTACGGGATAAGTTGCTATCGAGCATACCGCTCGCCTGATGGTAAGCGATTACCGCCGCGCTATGGACACCCGCAACCCCAGAGGAGTCGTAAGTGCGTTGCCGGCCTTTTCAAGGGTTTGGGCCTCCGGTAGGGTTCACTCACTCGGCGAAACACAACGCAAGCGTTGTTTCACGCCGGTTTTCTGTGAGGCTGTTGTATCACTCCGGTCGAACCGGCCCATTCGTGCCGAAGTATGGCTCACCCCTGTAAAAAACATACATATAATTGCAGTGTTATTCCTGTCTTTCACATAAAACCAAACAATGCAAGATGACTAAAATGTCTTTAAAAAAACATTGACCAAACACGCTCCGTTTTAATCAGCTACAACAATCCGAGGGTCCCAACACACACAATACGCCTATTAGGAACTCTCGAAGGCCCTCCAAGCTACTTTTGAAGATCAAAGAGTCATATCGGTGAACGCGAGGCAACAATGAATGCATGGATGCATATGCATGCCGCATCGTCGCATGGAATATGGATGAGGGATGAACAGGGTCGCGACAAGTGTAAATGTGACTTTATAGAGATTTTTTCAGGTTTATTTTGTGTTTCTTTGTTGTTGAAACAGGGTTAGGATATTGGAAGTTATCTAATTTATTAGATAGATAGTATTTGTAGTACTTGTTTTTCTAGAAGCTTAATTTTTAATAAAATCTAAAGTCTTATTGTGTGTACGTATCATAATATTCCCAAAACAAAATTAGACTACAATTTTGTCATTTTAATTAAGGATTACGGTTTCGAAATATTGATTACAACGTTATTGTTCTAGATGCTTCACTTTTATAAGATCTGATATCTTATTTTGTGTATCTGTAGGTACTTATCATTTTGGGAAAACGAGACTACAATTTTGTAATTTTAATTACGGGTACCGTTGTTTAATATTAATTACAATGTTTAAATAATATGCGTAGAGTTACTTATATCTACAACAATATTTTCATATTTAAATTTATAGTTTTCGCTAATTACCAGAAACAATAGATATATTATTTTTGTCAAGTACAATTCTGTGCTTTCGCGAGAGGTACAGATTAAAAATAATACAGATTATGAAAAATATATATTAAATATCGTCTCAGACAAATAGCTTTAGATCATGTTATTATACCAAATAACAATATTTTTTATTAAGATAAAAAGAAATTCATTACTAAATATTCAGTCCATTCCAAGACTTTATGTAAACTATCCATAAAAAAAAAACACACATACTAACCATTCTGAACATGTAAAAAAATGGAATCATAAATGACACTGTCATAGCTTTGACTCACAATTTCCACCCTTTAGATGACAATACGCGTAATTACAAAAAACCCTTTGATCTGGTGATTACTAATGACGATCAGTGGCAGTCGCATTCAATCACCAATATGTGTATTCATGATGTTATGAATTTGTAATCATTTTAGCTATGCGTAGCGTAGGGTTGCCTGGAAACAAAAAATGCGACTTAAAATTATTAATGTTGGTGTCGATATTAGAATGCAGTAAATTGTTCAACTGGTTACGTATATTTGGGTTTGGTACTTAAAATTTTAGATTGTTTCTTTTGGGAAACGTAGTAGGCGAGTTTGTAGTTTACTTTTTGCTAGGAAATAGGATTGCATTTAATTTCAGGGTCATTCTTCAAGTTCGATTATTTGTGGCATTATTGTGGCGTTAAAATTTTTATGCAACTAACTACATAATCGAAATTTTTTATTAATACCAGTTCATGGATATATAATGAAATTTTATTAATGAAAATTTTTATATTTAGAAATAAGTTTCATAATAAAATTAACGCCACGATAATGACGCAATGAATCTGAATTGAAAAATGACCCACCAACATTAGACAAAATATTGGCTATAAAACAGTATATTATATTTGTAATTTTTTTTGAAGATTGTATTAAACACTCTGCAAGTAGACAAGGGCGGTCGCCATGATTTTTTCTAATCTTTCAGTCTTATTTAATAAAATTATTTTAGACTAACATTTATAACCCTAGTACCTTGTGACAGCCCTAGAGGTAAGTACTATTCTGATGCAAGGGCTGGTAGCTAGTACTATGAAAGAATTAACGTTGTTTTGTTGTATGGCTTATGATTATCTTCAGTGATCGGCAGATATAAGTGATACGTAAAAATTAAATAATATAACATAGCATCACGCCTGTATTTTCCGAAGAAGTAGGCATAGGTGTGGATAGTTGTACACCCACGTTTCACCAATGCTGTTATTAGGTCCCATGTAATAGGTGGTGAGGCTATTGCTATATACCGGGCACAATTCAAAACTCCGTGTTGCTACTGAGAATTTTCTAACAGAAAAACTCAATAAAATTTGCCCGACCTGGGAATCGAACCCAAGAGTTAGCACTAAGCACAGTTAGTAATAAATTATATTAATTCTACAAATATTACAAAATAATCTTTTAAACCCATTAATGCTTGCGTAGCGAACTCTAAAGTTATATTTTTTTGTGGATACAAAAATACTATCTTAAGAAGGATTTTAACCTGCAACTCTCGGTTAAATGCTCCAGGCGCTCTGCCAACTAAGCTATACCGAATCCTTCTTCAAAATTTTTATACATCTTATGGTGACGTCATCGCTATCTATTCAGTCCCTATACAGTGACTGAAATGTTGATATTGAGCTGAAGTCGGGTTAGCTAAGTTGGCAGAGCGCCTTGGAGTATTTATCCGGAAGGCGCAGGTTCTAATCCTGCTCATGACTGTATATTTTGTTCCACAGTAAATAATAAATTTAGAGTTCGCTACGCAAGCATTAATGCGTTTGAAACAGTAAACCAAATATATATGAATAACAAACTAGATTTTGTAATAATTCTTTTTTTTTTATTGATTATTTAACATAACTAAGGCATATCGACGTGAGTTAGAAAAAAAGTGTTATTGAGATTTTTTGGTAAGAAAATCTCAGTAGCCCTAAGTTTGGAATTGTGCCCGGCAGATGGCAACAGGCTCACCACCTATTACATGGAACTTAATAACATTATTAGCAAAGTATGGGTGTCCATGTGTGTACACCTTTGGCTACCCCTTCGGGAAATATAAGCGTGATGATGCTATATGACTTAGACATCTTATAACAAAGACACAAGTGATCACTTAAAAATAACATACTAAAAACAATTTTACTGTTTACAAAATCATTTTAGTGGTCCTCTTGACCAAAATTTTCCATTCTTATCATTATGACTGATCTTTCATATGTCCATAAGGCACTTCTATAGAAATAAGCAATAAAGCCATCATATCCTGAACGATGAGTGACGAAACTCGTTGTGTAAATAACGAGCAAGGAATTGGGTTCCGTAACGGAGGACCAAAATTTTTTTGGGTTTTTTTTCTCGTGTTTTAAATAAAGTTTTTCAAACCACCGAGTCGGTGATCATCTAACTGGATTTTTTTTTGTAGCAGCATTGAAACTTGAATTTCATTATGACGAAAGAAGGGAATACAGATAAATCTTCTAAAAGCATTAACGAATGCATAGTGAACTCTAAAGTTATATTTTTTTGTGGGAAAAGAATACGGTCGCGAGCAGGATTCAAACCTGCGCCTCCCGGTTAAAAACTCCAGGTACTCTGACCGTTAAGCCATCTCGACCTCTGCTCACTACCTCGAATTCTTCTTCCACATTTTAATACGTCTTTTGAGAGTAGAGGTGACCGCACCAACATGACTAACTTTGCGGTTAATACAATGTCGTACAGATGCAATTACCTTAACAAATACGGATACATCTTCGAAAAACATTAACGCATGCATAGCGAACTCTAAAGTTATAAAGTGAATGAAGGGAACTTGAAATTTAATAGATACGAACAACTAACAAGCGACACGGTAGCTCAGTCGTAAGAGCGATGTCACGGTGAAAATCATTAGGTATAACTAGTATTTATTTATATAAATTGAGACCTACGGATTAACGTACTCTGAATCCTCCCATGTAATGAGTTGCTATTATATATTATTCAACATGATAATAGAGTGGATATTTGTTTAGTTGAAGTCAACAATATTATGGCTACCGTGACGTAGAATCTCAATGTATTATGGTAGGTAGGTTACCTTATTAGGTAATCTACCTACCATAATACATGGTTATTACCGTATCACTTTTTTATTAGCTTATAGGCTTGCGTTTGACCGCTATCTCGCCTGATGTTAAGCGATATTGCGGTCTACGGTGGAGCATGCTTACCTAGAAGACACCGATTCACTCGCGTCTTGAAGATACCGAGATTGTAACTATCGGGAAAGACCCACTCTGGCAACGCATTCCACTGTTTCGCGGTTCTTATGATGAACGTGGAATCAAAGCACTACGTTCGGGTTTTTGGTATGTCAACCATGAACCGATTGCGCCTTTTTGTGCTTCTGGCCATCCGATAGGAAAAAGGTCAGGGAGTAATTAGATCATGCAGATCTGAAGCACACTATCCGAAATCTATATATCACTGCAGCACGTACAACAAAAGGTTGTTTTGTATTCACGTAATATAAATGACATCACAAAAATTACGTTTCTCCCAAAATGTATGCAGAACCTTAGCTCTAAAACACAGTACCAGGCTACCAGAGATCAGCAAAACAAATGACAATTACACAAGCACTTTTAAGTCCGAAATCTTGATCTGTTACATTGTATTATTGTTCTGGTTTCCAACATTTGGACATAACATTAACTATTATTATTATTGTAAATTTACCCGTTAAATTACGTAGGACAAGCTTATAAGAAAATTTATGATGTTGTCTTTTGATAATCTGTATCTTGAATTATCATTTGAGGTGTGGACTAGATTTTGTGAGGAATGAGTCACAACTAAAATGGTTGATGTGTGTGAAAAAAAAGTGTTAGTAAATAAAAAATACCTTAATATGTTAAAAAAGAAGTGTTATTCTACTAAAGAATAATTTAAATCATCCGTAATAGACAGTAAAGGCTTTTACCAATAAATAAACGGCAATTTAAATTCCCTTGCAATTATATAAAATATTGTCTAAGGGTGAACTTATTTTTACTGTATATGCAATAGCTACAATATCTAGCTACTTCCACAATATTGAGAGTACTCATACAATAACTTGTCGTACCACCCGCCCGCAAATATATGCTCATATGCTAACGGAGTAAAATTGCAACTACTACTAACTACTACTACACGTGTGTTCCCCCCCTCCTCGTCATCATCAGAAGCTGTTAGACCGTGCATTGTCCACCAGTGATTATATTATTAGTGATATTTGCGGGTGGGCGGGAGGTGTACCACTTTGCATGTCTACCCTCAATTTTGTGTTATCGACTTCCGCAAGGTAACACCTGAATCTACTGATATTTATGTAGGTACCGAGGCACGTGCATGTGCCATAGACATTTTATCTCATAAGTAAAAAAAATATTTTATATAATTTGTATAGAATCTATAAATAATTCTGATACAGACAGACGTGTTGCTGGGAGTTAGTTGCTTCTTCTTCCCAGCTAAAACACTAGGAGAGAAACGGTGTAGGGTGGGCTTTTTTGGGGGCTGTCTTAATGTTTGAAAGAAATTTTGATTTGAATTGATTTACTTTTTGCCACGTCCCAATGTAGGAAACAGATAACTGATAGTTTGAAAATGATGATCAAAGACTAAACAGATATCAAATTATGAATAAATTAATATTGAAAAAGTTCATTGTCCTCACACTTCATAAAAGGCCCACCACGCACATCTCATCCAAACTCCAATAATATAATTTACACCATCGATTATAATATAAATCGGCGAATTTAAATTCTACCCCACCATTACTACGGGGAAAATATGAGAAACGCCATAAAAAGCAATAAAGGATGTTCATAAAGTGTTGAAATGCGTTGTCGATATATAAAAGTGTGGGTGTAAAATATATTATGCGATGCGAGAGTTCCCGTCGCGATGAAATGCTTCCGTTGTCTAGGGAAGAATTGAAGAAAATAGTAGTGTTTGGTTTAAATAAAATGGGTAAGTTCTGTGGTGCTCAGGTGTCAGGTTGTTGAATTTTAAATGGTATTAAAAATTGGTCCTTTTGACCAAAATTTTTTTTCTTAATAACTTTGTCCATTTTCACAACCAAACAATAATCACAGTTATTATATTTATTTGTATGTATTTAGATAATAATATAATTATAAAATTTTTACATACATATATGCACATGAAATATATTAAATATAAGTAATACATTTTTGTGGAAAGAAAAATACGGTTGTGTGCAAGATCACCTCCCTGGAGAGCTTAAGTATTTATACGGGAGGCGCGGGTTCAAATCCTGCTCAGGACCGTGTTCTCTTTTTCTTCACAAAATTTTAACGTAAGGGTTCGCTATGAACGCGATAATGTATTTGAAAAACTTAACTATGTATGTAAAATTGAGTTCAGTGGCGTAGTACTTTAAACTGACAATAATGAAAACCATGTGACGTCATCGGAAAATTCCATAAAACCATTGAAGTGCGACTTGGACTTATGGCTTCTTACTTACTCTCATTGGACTTACATATTTTATTTTAGTTTAATTATTTGCCATGACACAAGCATCCTATTATAACACATGTGCTGTAGTGATTCGAAACATATAGCCTTGTATGGGACACACAGAGACACTGATAGGGTTTGGTCTTTTGGTCCGGAAACCAAAACATTACTAACACAAAAAAACTACGGATTGGACGGTATTCGGAGTCCTGTGACCACGAACGCTGCAAAGTGTTCGAAACCTCAGGAAAACAAAAAACCAATAATATACCCGATTAATCCGGTTAAAAGTTGTTTTATTATAATGTGTAGTAATCGCGAAAACCTAAGATATTACTATATTTTAACTTCTTTATGTTCCCTATGGTCACTCAAATCTATAACGTAATGGCTATTAAAAAAGTTTACCACCGAAATTCAGCCAGTATTTTCTTACCCGCATATACTTCTACTGCATTCCAAAGTCTGGAATATTTTATCCGGCGCGGAAACGGATATTGCAGCGGGGCCGATGTCTGTCGTTCCATTTGTCAAGTTGCCTGTTTGATAACAAAGGGAGGGCCACAAAGAAAGTGTGAAGGATTGCAGTCCAGCGACAGTTGTTGGTTTGTTTGTTAGTTTGTCTCCATGCGTGCTGGTTTTGGGATGGTGTGATTGAGCTGTTGAACTTTTTAAACGACTGCCCAAAAGAGGAGTGTTATGTTCTTCTTCTTCCCAGCTAAAATACTAGGAAGCGGTGAAGGGTGGACTTTTTATCGGATGTCTTAATGTTTGACGTTCAAAAAGAGGAAATTTTTGGCCTAAATTGATTTTGATTTTTGATTATGTTTTATGGTTGATATATTATGTATGTAAGTATATATGAGGCCATGATTGCAAGACAGCCTCGTTGGTCTAGTGGTCCCAAGCGCGACTGCTGAGCATGAAGTCTCGGGTTTGATACCCGGGTCGGACAGTGTTATTGAGTTTTTCTGTTACGAAATTCTCAATAGCAGTTCGGACTTCGCAATTGTGCCGGGTAGATGGCAATAGGCTCACCACCTATTACATGGGACTTAATAACAGCATTAGTGAAATGTGGGTGTACAACTGTGTACACCTCTGCCTACCCCTTCGGGGAATACAGGCGTGACGCTATGTTATATTAATGTTTGACGTTCATCAAATTTTAGCCTAATTTGAATAAACGAAAATGATTTTGATTTTTGATTATGTTTTTATGGTTGATATATGTATGTAAGTAAATATATATCAGGCCATGATTGCAAGAGTGGCCTATCTTTTTCGAGACATGCTTGATTTTAATTGTCTAGAAAAAGATACCCACTCTTGCGCTCACGGCCTCATATGTTTGTGAGTTTCTTTAGTCCGCTATAACTTCTAAATGCCTGAACTGATTTAGATATATGTAGATTATTAGATATGTAGGTTTCGTTAGAATCCTTGATTTTTTTCGAGTAACGTAATCTAGTAAGATTAAAAAAAGTGTAATATAGTAGGTGTACTGCATAAAAAAGAAAGAAATGAAAAGTAATTAATTTAAAAATTAAAAAGCATAGTGCATTGTGTACTAAAAAATTACAGTATCGTGGAACCCCCCCCCCCCCCACCCCACTCATAGTACCCCGACTGCGATGCAAGTTCTAAATACTTACGCACATTTTAAAACCAAAAATAGAGGAAAACACCAAACACAAAATCCAAGACTTATCCAGCCTAAAGTATGTTGAATGAATATAAATGCCTTCAAATATGGCGATGCGGCTATATCAGTTGAAATATGTTTACAATAACTGTAACTTAAAGATGAACAGCCACTTAAGGGATGAAAGAAGGGGTAGCAGATATTCTATGTCTTTTTGTGCACTTTACAAAGTATTTTTGTGAATTATGATTTGAGTTTCGATGTTCAAGAACCGTTGAGAATTGTTTTTGTTTTGTTTTGGTCCTTATACAATATCTGCGAAGGGAATATTTTTAAATAAATTTTTGTAGCAGCTTTTTTTTTTTTTTTTGGTAGTGGCATCTCGCAGGTCAACCTAGGAGGTTGTCGGCTGCTTAACCGGGCTTTCCTGTGGATGCCCTAATAATAAACTATTATTAAGGCCTCCAGCCAGGGGCTTACGAATTAAACTAAATCTAAAGCGACCACGCTAAGGGCACCCCCTGCGGGGTACGAGCCTCGGCTTAGGGCGTCGCTTGAGGGAGGACAGCAAGGGACTGGCTGGATCGAACAAGGATTATTATAATTATTATTATCAGGGGAATTTAAAGCTACAGGCTCAGCGGCTACGCGGGCTGGCACGAGCAAGGGTCGGGGAGGTGATGCATTAGGTGCATTACGGGGACGTCGCGACGGGCCTCGGCGGCGAGGCCTAAATGACGGCGGTCTGTGCTTGTGTACTGTGCTGGTGGCCCTACGGCTCTCTTGGAGCAGGGTTATAGCGTCATCGGGGTACAATAGTGAATGCCTAGGACGGCGAATTCTACTTATCTGGGAGGGGGTGTATCGGGCGGCAGCCGCGATAAGAGGGTTGGGGTGCTTTTCAGCAGACTCGAAATAACGCTTGCAAATGCGTTTTATAAACTGTTGGATAGTGGGAATCTTGAGGTCGAGATGGAGGTTTTCGTTTCTAACGTAGAGGGGGGCTCCCGTGACCTTACGTAAGGCACGGTTTTGGAGGGTCTGCATCTTATGGAGGCGGTACGATTTCGCGTGTGGGAACACTACGCAGGCGTAGGTCATGATGGGGCGTATGCACGTGGTGTAAATGCGCAGTTTGCACTTGAGGGACAATCTGCTGCGTGCGTTCATGATAAAGTGAAGCCTACCCAGAGCGAAGGCGGCGCGCGAGCGCACCGTCCTTATGTGCTCACCGAAGGTCAAGTGTCTATCTAGGATGACTCCTAAGTACTTGGCTTGCTTCTCCCAAGGGATCGGCTTGCCGAACATGGTTATCGGTTTGGGGTCGGGGGGTCTGATCCTACGCTTTTTCGCGAAGAGTACGGCTTGACTCTTATCGGGGTTGACTTCTATTCTCCATTTCCTGAACCAAGCGCCTAGTACGTTGGCGGAAGTTTGGAGAGTGCTAGCTATACGGTCGCGCACGATACCGGAGTAGAAAATGGCAGTGTCGTCTGCGAAGAGAGCTAACTTTGCCTGTCTATTTTTGGGGATGTCGCTAGTGAAGAGCGTGAACAGGAGGGGCGAGAGCACGGAGCCCTGGGGGACACCGGCGCGGATAGAGTGGGGGGCGGATAGTGCGCCCTCTATGCGATAGCGGAAAGTGCGATTCGAGAGAAAGTCCCGTAGGATGAGCACGAGACGGTCGGGCACGCCGAGTTGGTACAGCTTGTATAATAAGCCGTTGTGCCAGACTTTGTCGAAAGCCTTCGCTATGTCGAAAAAGAGCGCGCCTGTCATCGTGCCGCGCTGAAAACCGGCGCTTATGTGCTCGACGATGCGGTGGACCTGTTGTACGCACGAGTGTTGGGTACGAAAACCGAACTGTTCGTTGGGGATGAGGCTCTTCGCATCGGCAAAGTCCTTGAGTCGCTTATAAATAAGCTTCTCGTAGATTTTACAGAGTACGTTGAGGAGGCTGATCGGTCGGTAGCTGGTGGGTTCGTTCGCGGGTTTTCCCGGCTTAGGGATACCTATGACGGTGGCTTCTTTCCACGATTGAGGGAAGACGTTGTGACTCATGGCGCCATTGAAGATGGCGGTCATGAGTATAATGAAAGGGGCGGGGAGAAGTTTCATTACTTTATTAGTGATGCCGTCTATGCCGGGGGCTTTGCGGGGTTTGAGAATTTTAATGACCTCTTGCACCTCGTCGGGAGTGACGGGGGGCAGGGGGTCGTCGGGGTCTTCGAACGGCGGGAGTGAGGCTCTGCGTTCTACTTCTGCGTCTACCTTGAGGAGGTGCGCTCGGTCGACCGGTTGGGTGCTAGGAGTGCATTGCGCTTCTAGACTGTCGGCCAGGCACTCGGCCTTTTCGATGTCGTCGAAGGCTATGCTCTTATCGGGGCGGATGAGAGGGGGCATGGTGGCCACTCCATCGGATTGGAGTCTCCTTTGAAGCTGCCAGAATGCTTGGTGAGTGGGCTCTAAGTCGCTCAGCGTCTTATCCCAGTGCGCGTTACGCTGCTCATCGATGCGTTTCTTTACAGCACGCTGTAAATAGCGCATGTGAGCTTTGTTCGCGTCGCAGGGAAACGCGCTGTAGGCACGTACGGATGCGTTCTTTTCCGTTACCAGTTCGCGTACGTCCGCCGGTAGTTTCCAGTGATGGTTGTCCATCAATGGAACCTCCCGTGAACAACTGTTCAAAACGGATTGTACGTGACCGGTGAACGAATCGATCGCATTCGTAGTGTCAGTGACCGAGGCGATGACGTCGGGAATAGAGTCTAAGTGCGGGGAGCTGGTCGATTGTAGGCTTTCGCTTACTTTCTTCCAGTCCGTGATCGTTTGGGTGGGAGGGGGTCGGGAAGGATCAGAGGGCCCCGAGCGAGGTGCCAGTGCCATGATCACGGGACGATGGTCGGAGTTGAGCTCGTGTAGCGTCTCTATAGACTGTAAACGAAGGTTTACGTTCTTTAGAAGCGCCACATCGAGAATATCGGGAAGGTGCGCGGTGTTGTGCGGATAGTGGGTGGGATGCATCGGAGCAATAATGTCGAAGTTGAGAGTGGCACACAGGCCGAACAGTTGCCTGCCTCTCGCGGTCGTCGTATTACTGTTCCAAGCGGGATGTTTGGCATTGAGATCGCCCGCTATGATAACGGAGTCACTCAAGCCGAGGAGGGCAGTAAGGTCGTGGGATAGGATTTCGCGTTTTTCCCCCACATCGGCGGCGGCAGGAGGGATGTAGGAAGAGACGATAGTGATGGGTTGGTGACCGGTCATGGCTAGCCGACAGATCGATACCTCGAAAAGTGAGAGAGGAGGTGGGTCTAACGGGATGCAGTGGAGCGTTTTACGGTAATAAATAAGGGTGCCGCCCATGTGACATCTAGTTCTATCGTTCCTAACTATACGGTAGTTGGCGATATTCGGGTCCCGACGGTGAGGTTTTAAGAACGTTTCCTGTACGAGGAGGACGTCTAATTGGTGGTCGCGGAGGAACGTAGCTATTTCGTCGCGTTGTTTGGTGATGCCGTTAGCGTTGAAGAAACCTATTTTTAGGGAGCGCGGTTTGGTTCTACATGGGTTCCTATTATATATTATTATTATTATATATTTTTTTTTTGTTTTGTAGCAGCCAAAATACCAATCATTATGAAGAATTGTATTGTCTCTGGTTTTGAAACAGGACAAGAATGAACACGAGGAATCGAATTCATTTTATGAAAAATTTACACTGAACATTTTTCACTCACGAGGCAGTTAAAATAACATTTTATCGTCCAATATCTACGCATAAAAAGTTATAGTATCTATAGATATTACACAAGAAACAATAAACGATAGTACATAAAACAGACATTTAATTATCAATATTTATAGGTACGGCAAATTATACCGTATCTATCTCTAGAAGTACTAGTATCTGCCAATATCTCAGTATCAGTATCTGCAGATATTTAACGATAAAATGTACATTATCTTGTACCATGTACACCACGATCACTTATTTTTGCCAAGAGTGTGACTACATTTTGCAAAAAAAATGCCACACCTACTTTAACAATACCACCAATCATAACTAATGCAGTCATAATTATGTCGTGGACAGAGTGGTACAATTTACAATTCAATTTAGTGTTTCAATTTTCTTCGTATGAATATATTCAATCAATATTATAACAATAGTTTCTACTTATTTTTTGCATTATTTAGATTGCATACTCATTCGCTTTAACTACCTTACCGTTTCTAATTATTGTTAAAAAGTTATAATATTTATATGACTATTTGAGACCGGTCACGGCAACTTTAAGACACAAAATAACTTTTCAGTGCTTTACTCTGCCAATGTTCGAGATCTACCATTGAAAACCAAACATTTATTATTGCTTATAAATGATAAACTAAACCCAGCATACCACAAACAACAATATTTCCCAACCAATTCAAAAGACATCACAGAAAAATCTATTACACCACACGGAAGCACACAGATAAACTTCTTTTTGTGTTCTCACGTGTGTGCATGTGTGCGAAGGGTGGCAAAAGGGGGGGGTGGAGTGAAATCTTCAGTAGATGGATGTTCTAATATTCAAATGGGATACGGAACTATTATTGTTGGAGCTACTGTCGATATGTATGTAGTGGGAATGGTCTTGATAGTTTCACTGTTATGTGTGTGTATTTATTGTAGCTATGTGCTGTGTGTGCGTCAGGTTTAAACTGTTTAAGTGTCATCATGATTATTAATCTGTGTGTGTAAGTGTGGTATGTAGAGACTTGTGTTTGCCTCTTTATGCAACTAATTAGCAATCACAAATCATAGTGCATAATTTAAAATATGCAGACAAAACCTAATCATATATGTACTTTATATTTTTGAATATGTAGCCCCGTAAAAACTTGTTACGCCGAACATAAAATATATCATAATAAAATTGTATCAAACAATAATTCATGTCGCTATATATCAAGAAATTGTTGTCATAAAATTATGGTATGGTTAAGTACGGATACTTTTCCAGGATAGGCCAGACAAAGATCACATTAAAAACACGACCACATAGGTAGCTCCACAAAATTTAATCCCGCGAAACATGTCACATAACACACAACGCAAAATAAATCAACAGAAAACAGAACCTAAAATCTAAAACTCAAAGTCAAAATGAGCTGTCAAAACTTACGTGCCCCGGGCGCCTTCAAGTATCAAGAGTGTAGGGCGGCGTAGCTTCAACTTCTTTGCATACTTCCCGCGAACGGGCGGGTGTTGGTGCGCGATACGTCACTTATATTGTCTGCCTACACATATTGCTTGGCTAGTGAGGGGATGATATCGGTTGAAGAGATGTGCTGACATTGGAGCGTTGAAATTGTATCGATATATTTTGTAAATGTTTGGGTTACAAAATGGGAGAAAATATATAAATATTGAATAGTCCTCATAATTATTGGAAATGAAAAAGGAAAGCTTTCATTGTAGTTATGCTGTCCTCAATTTGAAAGTTTTATGGTGACCATTTTACTTTAAAAGGATACATAATATGTAAGTCAACGGATAGTTCGTCCGATTTCATACCTGTTACGTTTAGATCAACTTACTTACCAAAAATGGTTAAGGTCATAATTAAATAGTTATTGCCAGAAGTGGCGATGGAAGAAGCCGTCGATGACGTCCTAAGAAGCGGTGGCGTGATGACCTCGACGCTTTCAACCGAGATTGGATGGAGGCGTCAAAGAACTGATACCGCTGGAAAGATGAGGGAGCGACGTTTGCCCAGCAATGGCACAAAATAGGTTATTAAAAAAAATTGCCAGACGTCTCTTTCTCTTTGTCTTCTTTGTCTCTTTAAGATGAAAATAAAAAGGACTTGAAAGTAAATGGATGAAGGAATACGATAGCACAGTTGGGAAAGCCATGACACGGATGTCAAACGTCGTGGTTTCGAATCCCGTTCGAGTCTATTCTTTTTCAATGTTTCCTTAGAAAATAACAATTAATATAGGCATTACATTGCCTCGTATACAAAATATATAATTAAGAGTAGTTACATTATCGATATCAAACTATCCATCCACAAAATTTATCGATAAACCCCACCTCTACGAGATATATCAGCTCACTTCATTTACTCGAGTTCCCGTATCTTTTGTTTGCTATATTTTTGACAAGTACAAAGCGAAATCTGTGCTTGTCATATGTTTGACAGACTACGAGGTGGGGGAGGGGGGTAAATAGGGGTGATAAGTTGTTATTAACTGCACTTGAAGACTTATAGATGCCTAGTTTTGTTTTTTTTTTTGGTGAGTGCCAATGAGACTTTATTGTAAAGACAGTTGATGACTGTTCAAGGAATAACGTGCAGTCAAAACTGTTTTAAAAAAAACAATAATGGATCTACGTTTGGCCCAAACTCCTGATGGTAAGCGACGGTGTGGCTGAAGATGGAGCACGTATATCCAGAATAAATCTGTTTTTTCATTCTTATTCTATAAGTAGAGTGGATAGATTTTGGGAGAACGATAGTTGGGGAGTTGATGCAACTGCCGGAGGCCTTCCCCCAACGGTTGCACCGGACTACATCACGAAACACGACTAGGTCGCTTCACGGCATTGCTTCGTCCGGTGGGTGGTAACCAGCCGCGGCTGAAGCCTCCCACCGGAGTTGTCACGTGTAGGGATTCAATTTTAAGGGTGCACTCATACGGACGCGGGCAATTCAGCCTTTTTCAATGATCAAGACACTTTTCTCATTCACAGATCGTAGTTAAAGTAGTAACTCAGTGAGAGTATGTATGTGTTTAGGTCGGTTCATGTGAATACTGGTATTAAACTGCATCCGGTTAGACTGGTCCAGACATTGTTGGGAAATGGGCAGGGCAATACAGAAAAATGTACGCGAGTCGTGTATTGTGCGTTGAACAATAATTGAGGGTAAAGATAACTCTTTGAAAAGCATTAACGCATGCTTAACAAACTCGAAGAGGTCGAGATGACTTAGAGGTGAGAGCGTTCAAATCCTGCTCACGACTGTATTCTTTTTGTCACCAAAATTATAACTTTAATAATTGGAGGCTATGCACTTTTTATTTTTTATTTAATGTTGCCTTGTTTAAAGAATTACTTCCTGTATCGTGAGTGCATTTACACACACAACATGCACACACACACCCAGACCCGGAACAATTATCTGTAGATCATACAAATATTTGCTTTGAGCGGAAATCGAACTTATCAGTAGTATCACGATTTGGACTTGCGCCTCTCGGATAAATACTCCAGGCACTCTGCCAACTAAATCATCTCGACCTCTGCTCACTACTCCGATTTATTTTTCCACATTTTAATACGTCTTTTGATGACGTCATCGCTATCCATACAGACTTTATACAAGTGTCTGAACCGACACGACTAACTTTGCAGCTCATACAATGTCGTACAGATGCGATTACCTTAACAAATACAGATAGATTCGCCAAACGCTTTAACGCATGCGTAGCGACCAATAAAGTTATAAATTTTGTGGAAAGAAAAATACGGTCTTGAGCAGGATTCGAACCTGCGCCTCCTGGTTAAATACTCCAGGCGTTTTGTCAACTAAACCATCCCGACATTTGCTCACTTTTCCAAATTCTTCTTTTACATTTTAATACGTTATAATAAAACAACTTTCAACCGGATTAATCGCGTGTATTACACTTTCAAGCGTTCGTGGTCGCAGGAGGACCTGGAGTCCTCCTGCGACCACGAACGCTGCAAAGTTTTCGAAACGTCAGGAAAAACAAAAAACCAATAATACACGCGATTAATCCGGTTAAAAGTTGTTTTATTATAATGTGTAGTGATCGCGCAAACCTAAGATATTACTATTTTAATACGTCTTTTGGTGACGGCATCGCTATATTCAGTCCCTATACAGGTGACCGAACCGAGACAACAAACTTTGCAGTTAATACAACATTGTACAGATGCGATTACTTTAATTTCCTAGAAATACATTACAATTCAACATACATAAACTACGAAACAAAACACAACAATACGAGAGTGACATACTGAAAATAATGAAAGCCTCCGTCACTCAGTATTTCCGAATACATTTCATAAAAGCTATGAGGAGTAGGAACTAGAACAATTTCACATATTATATAGTGGTGTTATGTTAAATCACCCCCCTTTCTTTCCCCCCTTGATATAGTCTCCGCGCTTTTAGCCACCTTTTGAATGGAAAGTGTTATGTTGTATTAATTAATGGTGTGGTTTAATTAACGCATGGTTTTTTATTTTATATATAATCTTCTACCTAATATTTAAAAATCTCGAGTCACAGTGTATGTTATCGCACTCCTCCGAAACGGTTGGACCTATTTTTATGTTTTTTTTGTGTATATATGGTCTGAGAATAGGTCGTATGCTATTTTTAATACCCCTAGATAAGGGTGGCCCTATCCAGTTTTTTTTAATGGCAGAACAGCGTTCGCGGGGCACAGCTAGTATTTTTTTTAACATAACAACATAACATAGCATCACGCCTGTATTCCCCGAAGGGGTAGGCAGAGAAGTACACATTCGTACATCCACATTTCACCAATGCTGTTATTAAGTCCCATGTAATAGGTGGTGAGCCTATTGCCATCTACCGGGCACAATTCCAAACTCCGGGCTGCTACCGAGAATTTTCTAACAGAAAAACTCAATAACACTTTGCCCGACCCGGGAATCGAACCCGAGACCTCATGCTCAGCAGTCGCGCTTGGGACCACTAGACCAACGAGGCAGTCTTATTTTTTTTAAAGTCTTCTTATGTTGTGGTTGATGAAAAATCTAGTGCCAGAGTTTAAACCACCTGTAGGTCTCGACGTGGCTTTATACACCATCGCAACCATCTCTCAGGCTCTTTTTAAAAGCTATGTTTTTGATTATTTCCTATCAAACACACTTGAGATAGAAGTTTGTAAGGTTTTCGCAATCACTATACATTATAGCTTTGTGTCTAATGGTCCCAATTGGATTTTGCTTTTATCAGCATCAAGTTTTCTTTACATCTGTTTACGAGGGCGATGTAAATGCTCCTTGCGACCGTATTTCGGTCGCAGCAGCCTATCTCCACGAAGATTACCCAAGCACGCAGGATATTTTAAAGTGCACAAGTGTATGTGCAAACACAGGTGCACTCCTTCTTCCTTCACTCTCATAGTGCGATAGGACGGCAATCCGACAGCTTTACATAGCATCATAGCATGACGCCTGTATTCCCCGACACCCGCATTTCACCAAATGATGTTATTAAGTCCCATGTAATAGGTGGTGAGCATATTGACTGTTCTACTGTAGGGTAGTGTAGTCTATCGTAATCAATGTCCATATTTTTTATCGATATTGTGTTGCAAAACAATTTCCTGCATATCGACTCCTCACATCACACCATCCAAATTCTCTTGGCTGAAACGTACATAATTTGATTAATTTTCGACGGGCACAAAATGCTTGCTCTAATTAAAACTAGTGTAAGTGGCTGCCGCGATAAGGGTAGTTTAGGGGTGTCTACTCGCTTAGATGTGGCATATCGGCTTTCGTGCGTATAGTGTGTTCGCGGGTTTATAGCGCAGTCTTTAATCAAGCTTGTGGTGGGACTAAAGAAATACTATGTGTGTGTGTTAGGTCGTTCGATTCCCTACACTATGAAGTGGGTGATGCTGACAAATACGTCATGTTCATGAACGGGTAACGTCGGTCGGGGTTATCTCTCAACTGCCATGATAACATTTTTGGATTTAAAAAAATTGTGTAAATAATAATACGGTCGTGAGCAGGATTCTAGCGTCTCCCGGATAAATACTCCAGGTGCTTTGACCACTTAAGTCATCTCGACCTCTACTCATAACCCCAAATTCTTCTTCCACGTTTTAATACGTCTTTTAGTGACGTCATCTATTCAGGTCTGGCTCGAATCCTGCTCGCGACCGTATTATTTTTCCATTTAATGTTATAACTTTAGAAATGTTATTGTTATGACGTCTACAAACGCGTACTATCCCTCAATACAACGAAGAATGCCTCCCAAAATCAAACCCCGCACCTCATTCCGTCGTACATACCACCCGGGTACATTCCGACCACTTTTCCCTAAGTACTTATATCAAGCGTTTGACTTTGACAAGACATACTTAACTTATACTTAACTATAACTTGTGTTAGCTTATTATATTGCTAACTACTTTTAACACCCGGTACTATCAAAGCTAATATAAAGTTCGTGGTGGATTTTGAAATTTATTAAGTTTAAATATCACTCGTGGAATGTATTGAAGCGCGAAATGTGAAAATATCGTGGTGGCCGAGTGGTTACGGGCTCATCTCTTGAGCCACAGGTTGTGGGTTCAAATCTAGAATGTACCAATGTGACTTTTACTATGTCATAGTAAAACATGAATATGACATAGTAAAAGTCACATCGGTACATCTTTCTTAGTTAGTCTAGGACATCACAGACATACGGTGGAGGAAAACATCGTGAGGTAACCTGGACTTGATGGTTTGAACTCGCCAACCCGCAGTGAGCTGGCGTGGTGATCAATGCTCGTGTCTTCTCTGTGAGAGCCCCTTGCCCTGCAGTGGGACAGAAATTGTGGTTATTTACGCACGTCTTGAACTACGGGTCATGGGTTCAAACCTGGCAGGTCTACACATATGCTAACATAACATAGCATCACGCCTGTATTCCCCGAAGGTGTACGCAGAGGTGTACACAATTGACATCCTGGTTGACGCAGTGGTCGAGAGGTTCGATTCATGTACGAAGTAAATTTTTGTACGATCTATAGGTAATTGGTCCGGGTGTGGGTGTGTGTGTGTGCTTGTGTGATTATATGTCTGTAAATGCACCCAATATACAGGAAGAAATTTCTAGTGTGGGGCAACATTTATAAAAAGAAAGAAAGAAAGAATTATACACCCAAATTTCAACAATGCTCAAGTTATTATACCTATTGAATGGATAAAGAACCTGCACCTCCCGGATAAATACTGCAGCTGACCACAAAGCCATGTCGACTTCTGTTCACCACCGCGAATTCTTCATCCATATTTCAACACGTCTTTTGGCGACGTCATTGCTATCTATTGAGTCCCTATACAGGTGACCGAACCGACACGACTAACTTTGCAGTTAATACAATATCGTAAAGACGCAATTACCTTAACAATTAAAGATAAATCTTTGAAAATCATTAACGCATGCTTATTCTTTTTCCATTTAATATAATAACGTTAGAGTTCGCTCGGCATGCGTTAATGCTTTTCAAAGAAAAGATAAATATCTTTAATCACCAATACTGTTATTAAGTCCCATGTCATTCATAGTGACGAGTCTATTAGAATATTGGCATAATTCCAAACTCCGAGCTGCTGAAATAGAAAAACCCAATAACATTTTGCCCGACCTGGGAAGATAAGACCTCTCTTATGCTCAGCAGTCGGGCTTGGGACCAATTGACCAACGAGGCAGTCACGTGATGCCTATAAGTATTCGCATATTGTACATTACATCAAAAACGAACTCTTTTTTTGTATACTGCGGGTCTTATCGGACGTCACGGACTTGTATAAAAATTTTGTAATTCCTGAAACCATGATACCGCTGGGTTTTTTTGTAAATTAATTTATAATATTATTAACTTCTGTCCGCGATTACGTCTGCCGGTCCAGCCGGGAAAGAAGTATGTGTTATTCCAGGTCATAAACTATCTGTAACTGCCTCGTTGATCTAGTGATCCCAAGCGCGACTGCTGAGAAGGAGCTCTCGGGTTCGATTCCCAAGCCAGCCAAAGTGTAATCGAGTTTCCGTAACGAAATTCTCAGTAGCATAATTCCAAACTCAGGGCGAATTTGAAAAAAAAAAAATTTTCTTTCTTTCTTTCTTAGTTTGGAATTGTGCCCGGTAGATGGCAATAGGCTCACCACTTATGACATGGGACTTAATAACAGCATTGGTGAAATACGGGTGTACAACTTTGTACACCTCAGCTTACTTCTTCAGAGAATACAGGCGAAATGCAATATAAACTATTGGTTAACCAAAATGCATTCAAATCCGTTCAGTAGTAATTAAGTGAAAGAGTAACAAACATCCATACATCCTCACGTACTTTCGTATTTAAAACATTATTTAAAATTATAAATATTACTGTAAAATATTCAAAAGCCTACTCAAAATTAAACTCCAGAACACAAGGTTCGCGAAAATAGACAACGGCAACATTACTCCGTCTGTCAGCTGTTATCTCCGAAACTCTCGCATCGGACACGTGACAAAGATATGTTTATTTTCTAAAATAATCAACCCATAAATCCGGTGGAATGACAGCGGAATCGGTAAGAGGCGACTCGTGTACACCCAGCCTTATTTATTTTGCGCACTTGTGATTTTACTTGGAAGTGCTTGTGTCAAGTGGAAATTTATATTGTACGGTTTAACATACATACATAGCATTATGCCTGTATGCCCTGAAGGGGTAGGCACAGATGTACACAGTTGTGCACCCACATTTGACCAATGCTGTTATTCTTCTTATCGTGTGGTTGATGAACAACCTAGTGTCAGAGTTTAAACCACCCGTCTGACATGGTTTAACACACGAGAACATCTCTCAGGTGTACACCTGGTGATGTTCCATGGTGGAGGAAAACATCGTGAGGAAACCAGTACTGGTTTCCTCACGATGTTTTCCTCCACCGTTTAAGCAAGTGATAATTAATTTATAATACGCACATGACTTCGAAAAGACAGTGGTACGTGACTTTGGAATCGAACTTGCGACGTGTGACTTGTCAGTCCAACGGTCATACCACTAGACTATCACAGCTCTTAATGCTGTTATTAAGTCCCGTGTAATAGGTTGAACCTACCTAGCGGGCACAATTCCAAACTTAGGTGCTGTCGAGAATTTCTTAACAGAAAACCCAATAACACTTTGCCTGGAATCGAATCCAAGACAAGCAGTGAGTGTTGAGATTACTAGACCAACAACGCAGTAAAGTAATCCAAGGCAATAGTCAAAATAATCTATTTTCCTAATTTTTTACGATACACTAAACGAACAGTTCGAATCCCAATGACGTACAAACACAACTACATACAGACGCCAAACTTAAACTAAGTTATCATGAGTGCGAACCGACGACACACAACCGAGAATAATTCATCGAACGAATGCATAAATCAAAGGCAATACACACTTCCAAACACACCATGTAGCTGAAAAACTTAAAAACCAACTAATTCTCAACCTTATCCTAAACTCCACAAGATCGACGGATTTAAAATTGACAGTTTTGCAGCGGTATTTCTAAGTTTGCAGGTGGAGCAATTCGAAATTCAAACGGGCGCCTATCGTAGCCCGGTGATTGGTCAGGGCGCGCGTGGCTGTGATATAAATAGTGTGGTTGGTGCTAACTGCTAGGCTAATATGGAATATGGGATTGATTAATTGGGGAAACTTCTGTTTGGGAACACGTGTGGGTGTTTGGTTTTATTGATTTGGGTGGGAGAGTGGGAAAGGACGATTGGCAGAAATTTTTGACTACTTTAGGAATAATTTTCATAAAACTTGATTTTAAATGGCTTTAACAGATGCATAGCGAACTTCTAAGAAATATTTTTCGTAGACACTAACAAAATAAACTGAAAGAAGAAAGAAAGATAGATTCCCATACAGTGCAACATTAGTACAGAATAACAGAGTAAACAGTGAAACTTAGACTAAATTATAACTAAAACACATGGTTTACAATATTTAAATTATATAATATTTTATTATTTTTAAATTTAATATAATATTTTTATTTACTAGCTGATGCCCGCGGCTTCGCCTGCGTGGATGCCGGTTATCGCGACCAAAAGTAATCATGATATTTTGATCCCGTTCCCGCTTTATAATTGCCCATTTTTTAAGTATTGAAATGGATATAGTATGTTATCCTTAAGAGATAAACATATGCGCGGAATTTTCTGTAGACCTATATAAGATACACAATTCCACCATGCATCATTTTGTTATATCTCAAAGGGTTTATATAATATAATAATATATAATAAACTCTTTATTTTCAGGTGACTAAGACCCATAGAAATTATAAACATATAAAAACAATAATATCTTATATACTAATACATAAAAAAAAAAGATGTAATTTAAAACTAATGACTACGTAAGGTCGGCGACGTATTGCGCTGTGTCGTGGTGTCATGTAGCCTGCCGCGAAAACGCCGATACACAACACCCTTCGGCCAAAATTCCTCTTTCATAAAGGTCTCCAGATGTTGAGTTGGAACCCGCACCACAAAAGATTTAAAATTAACTTTGTGGCGCGCCTCCAACTTTTCGACCCTCAACGTGAACTTGGTCTTCACTCTTATATATTCCACGATCTCCTCTACCATCGTGGTGTGATGCAGTCGGGACACGTATAGCTGCGTCGTCGGAATAGCTGGACGCAGTAACATGTTCGGTCCAGTCAGTGCAGTACCACACTGATTGCGACAAGCAGGCTTTTTCTTCTTCTTTTCGACTTTAGTGAAGCCTTCTTCATCGGCCTGTCCTTGGCTTGTTGTTGGTGATAACGAGCTTTTAACTGGTTCCAGGGGCCCCTGGGCACCCTTAGATGGTTTAGTTTGCCGTTGATGACTAACGGGAGCTTGAGTAACGGCAGCCGAGTAAGCACGTCTTGGTGTTGATGTGCTATCATTCGTCGGCATCCCAACAACGGGGGACGCGGGGAGGGCGGGGTGCGGATGTGCGTCACTTGCACTGACGGTGGCCGGCAACGAGTCAAATTTTGCTGACTCGAAACTTTGCTGCGATGCATTGACCGCTCCATGACGTGTATTGTTGTTGTTCGCATGCTCGTGTGACCTACATACCGTGTTGCGCAAATCGGCCACTTCGGTTCGTAGATCGCATATGGTGGTTTGTGATGCTTCTAACTTCAACTGCATTTCGACCAGGCTTGATCTTAGACTAGTGATGTCCTTCAGCAGCCTGGTGACGTCGACGTGGTCGAAAGTGACGGGGGGCAGCTTACGCAAATCCTTTGCCACGAAAGTCGGCACGTCGTCTGGATCAATCTCTTTCAATAGTTTGATCATATCCTGGAGACTCCTCTCTCCCTTTTCATCCCTCCTGCGGGACGGAATGCGGTCGGCCATTTCCAGCGACTCAAACAGTAGGGTTTTGGCCCTGCGAATCTCTTCTTCACTGAAGTTGGAGGTACAGATCTGTGTAACACTGACCTCGTCCATGACGTCCAGCTGGTATTGTAGAAACGTCAGGACCTCGTTCGCCACGAGTTCTTCCGAACGCATGGTGTTATAGCCGCGGCACTTGCCGCGCTCGGCTTGAAATAATAATTTCCGCGAGCGGTGTAGTCGCGTCCGTTTGCAACGGTGGATCGCGCTGCACGCAGTTTAGGCAGCGTTTTCGTTGAAAGCTCCCTTATTATATTATGCCCTGCTTATTTTCTTGCGACACTTACAACAATACAAATATCATTATAATAGTAATATCTTAGGTTTTAGCAATCACTACACATTATAATAAAACAACTTTTAACCGGATTAATCGCGTGTATTATTGGTTGAACGCTGCAAAGTGTTCGACACGTCAGGAAAAACAAAAACCAATAATACACGCGATTAATCCGGTTAAAAGATGTTTTATTATAAAATATCATTATATTTTGGCCAATGTATACAAAAACTTGACAAATTATATACTAACACCTTCCTGCACAGCATCAAAACCCGTTACGTAGTTTTAAAGATCTAAGCATACATAGGGACAGACAGTGGGAAGCGACTATGTTTTATCCTATGTAGTGATAGTGAAGTACATAGCTACATATATGTATATCTGCCTAGCCTTTTCCCAATTACTTTGGGGTCGGCTTCCAGTCAAACCGGATGCAGCTTAATACCAGTATTTTACATGGAGCGACTGCCTATCTGACCTCCACAACCCTATTACTGGGTAACACGATATCTCGTGGTATGAGAGGTTGTCAGACTTTCAGGCCTCTGACTACCCGTAACGACTGTCATAGACCTTAATTTGACAACCGAGACCGATGGCTTAACGTGCTCTCCTAGGCACGGAGGGGTCTCGGTATGAAAAGTATGGTCACCCAGAGACCGACCGCGGCAAGCGCAGCTTAACCTCGATCAATCGATCTATGTGGCTGTTACTTAGGCACGAGCCCCTCGATAGCCCCTATATACCTACATATTCATTTTTTTTTTTTGTGGTTTAATATGTCTTGACGTGCATCGCAACTGTGCGATAAATGGTCGCCACTCAGCCTGATGCTGATGTGACACCTAAAAAAAAAACAATCCAACAGCGCTAATATTCTGTGGTACCTCTCTTCGACGTATGGCGTCTTCCAGTATAAAAAAACTTGGAGAATCAATTTATTTGATTTGACTTTCTATCTCTTGAATTAATTTAATTAATCTATGATAAATATCGACATGTCATTGACAAGATCCAAAGTATTCCAAGTTAAGTTCTGTCCTTAACAATGTTTGAACTCGCACCCCTTGGGATCGGTACATCGATTGCTCTACGTCCTAAGCTATTGCAACCAACGCTTGCTAAGCTAAAACATTCTTGCACCGTCTTTAACACGTCTTACGGTGACGTCATCGCTTTAAATCAGCAACGGAGGCACTAATAATGTAGAGTAAAAAAGGTAGGCTAAAATTATGTTGCTGTACAAATTTACAGTCAACAACACAGCAATGGTAACACTTGAACATTTTTTTTTATTTAAAAGTTTATGGCTGCATCGTTAATCGATGACTTTGTCAATGTCAAAGATGAAAAAGACGCAGTGACGGTTCTTAAAACTGACACTACTTTTAAAAGATATTGACCGGTATTTGTAGTGATGCAATTAATGAAACATGATGAAACAATACTAAACATCACAATATGACAGCGACGTGACTCACATGAATGACAGCGCGGTTGGCGCATTGGTCGAGAGACCGACTGCTGCGCTGCGTGTTGCAGGTTCGATTCCTGCACGGAGCAAATATTTGTACGATCTATAGATAATTGCTCCGGGTCTGGGTGTGTGTGTGCTTGTGAGATTATATGTCTGTAAACGCACCCACGTCACAGGAAGAAATTCCTAGTGCGGGGCAACGTTTTTATTAAATAAAAGAAAAAAAGAAAAAAAAAGTACAATGTTAGTAACACATTAACTACAAAACAACACAGTAACGTATACTTCCAAAACTATATACAAAGAGGAAGAAAGTACAGGAAACTATACCTACTCCCAACCGTATTTCGGTCACGGCGGCCTATCTCCATGGAGATATTATAGTGCACAAGTGTACGCGCAAACACAGGTGCACTCCCTCTTCCTTCACTCCCATAGTCCGATGGGACGGCAATCCGACACGACCGGAGAGAGATCAGGCGCAGGACCGACGGCTTTACGTGCTCTCCGAAGCACGGGGGTGTAACACCACCAACTTCCTCAACTCCGGGCTGCTACGGAGAATTTCCTAACAGAAAAACCCAATAACACTTTGCCCGACCTGGGAATCGAACCCAGGACCTCACGCTCAGCGACCGCACTTTCAACAACTGGACCAAAGAGGCAGTCACAGAAAACTATAAGATATAAATAAATAAGATAAATAAAACTTTCCTGACTGCTACGACATAAAGGCGCTGTCAGTGTCAAATAATTACCACCGACGCTGAAATGCATTTGACTGTAGACCTGATGCCATTATAAAGTCAAATTTATTGACAACTCCGGGCTGCTCCAGAGAATTATCTAACAGAAAATCAGTGATACTGGATCTTTGCCCGTCCCCGGTATCGAACCCTAGACCGTACGCTTAGCAACAGCACTTGACACCACTAAAGCCAGCAGTCATCAAGCGTTTCAAAACTACATAAGTAAGTAAATCTTTACCTTAATCTTCATTTATACTTAAAATGTATTCCAAATAACGAAATCCCTTTCCACACGTCCGTACCGGATGCTTATGTGAAATATGCAGAAGGCTCCTCTCGGATAGCGAGCGACATGTTACCAGCGCCTCCAGTATGGAGCTTAGGCATTGATTGAGACAGGTGTTACCATAGATGAGATGCCTTATTGCTGAGTAGATTGAGGGGTAATGTGTGATGGTAGCGTTTTTATCAACTGACCACCATGTTTTTTATCTGTAACATACATACAGACAAAGTATCACGCCTATATTCCCCGAAGGGATACCCACATTTCACCAATCCTGTTATTAAGTGCCATATAAATGGTGGTGAGCAATGCACCGGGCACAATTCCAAACACCGTGCTGTTACTTAGAATTCAATAACACTTTGTCTGACCCGAGAATCGAACTCGAGACCTCATCCTCGGCAGTTCAGTATAGCGGTCAGGAAATGCACAAAAAAAGAGGTCCACAGAAAAACCAAAATATAAATCCATTCATCATCACCCCCCTGACCTTATCCCAATTTATTTGGGATCGGCGCAGCATGTATTCTTCTTTCATTCATACTCTCTACTTGTACTGGTATGCTGCTAAAGTTTTGACTATGTTTTATAACAGGCCGCCTGCCTGACGTCAACCCTCATTGGGAATGCTGTTGTTCGTGGTAACCGCCACCTTCTTCTTCTTCTTCTTCCTGCCCTGGTCCCAAGCTATTTGGGGTCGGCGCAATATGTTTGTCTCTTCCATACTTCCCTGTTAGCCGTCCCTATATCGTTCACCCCCTTTTCATTCATGTCATCGATCACACAATCCATCCATCTTTTCTTTGGTCTACCTCTCCCCCTCCATCCATCAACATTCATATTTATTACTCTCTTAGTCACATGTGTCTCATCCCTCCTCATCACGTGTCCGTACCAAGATAAACGGTTTCCTCTTAACTTTTCTGTCACTGGCGCTATTTTAAAACTTCCTCTAATATACTCATTTCTTACCTTATCCATTCTTGTCACTCCACACATCCATCTCAACATTCTCATCTCCGCTACATGTAGTCTTCTTTCATCCGTCTTCTTCATGGCCCAGCATTCCGATCCATACAGGACGACAGGTCTTATAACGGATTTGTAGATTTTGCCCTTTAACTTGAGTTTTTACGGTTTTTTTTCTATATAGCTATGTCATACCAAATGTTATTTATACGCCAGGTCCTGATGCTATCCTTCTATCACACTCGGGCCATTAAAGTATCAATCCATTTACACTCATAATTACTAATATCTAAAACTAATCTAATTAGAAAACACACAACTACAAAGCTACGATTTCAGGACACAAACGCAAATCCGTCATGCGATTATCCGACGTTTGTAAGCTAGACAAGTGGACACGGAACGGATTTATAGTAGTTGTAAATCACTATTTCAATATTAGAGACGCGTACGACACGATTGTGTCGCACGGTCTTATTAGTCGCATGTCGCTCGCGTATAATCAACCTTAATGTAATTGATGTGAAGGTGTTGTGTAAAGGATGAGATGATCGTAAATTAATGTTACGTTTAGTTAATTATATTGTGATGTTTGGTAATTAGTTGCATCCAGTAATAATTACCTAGGTACCAGTAGTAGACTTCTCGTACATACATGCTGCGCCGACCCCAAACAAATTGGGATAAGGGCAGGGGGTGATGATGCTGATATACCAGTGGTAGACTGGGTCCTTAGTCTAGTGCCCGTAATCGCGGCTGCCTAGCAAGAGGTCCTTATTTTGATTCTTCATTGAAGTTTTCATTGAATTCTGCTGTTAAATATTTTTCATTAAACAAAATAATAGAGTTGGTTGACGCCGGCGCTTTAAGAGGCTTATTAGAGATTGAGTCCCTCGTTGGTCTAGTGGTTACAAGCGCGGCTGCTGAGCGTGAGGTCCTGGGTTCGATTCCCAGGTCGGGCAGTGTTATTGAATTTTTCTATTAGGAAATTCTCAGTAGCAGCCCGGAGCCAGGAAGTTAGTGGTGTGACACCCCCGTGCTTCGGAGAACATATAAAGCCGTCGGTCCTGCGCCTGATCTGTCCCTGGTCGTGTCGGATTTCCGTCCCATCGGAATATGAGAGTTAATTAAGAGGGAGTGCACCTGTTTTTGCGCATACTCTTGTGCACTATAATATCTCCTGCGTACTTGGCTAATCTCCGTGGAGGAAGGCCCTTGTGACCGAAATACGGTCGGAAGAAGTATTTTAGAGATGACCTACTTGTCACCAAAAAGTAGCATAGCCTCAAAACCGCCGAGAAGTAGCATGTCTGTGTATTTTCTGCCGTTTACTTTTAGGTGAGTGTGCGCAAGAGCTTCACGACCTCATTCCAACCTCCCCCGTTTACATTCCCGCTTGCCCAGAGTTCACTGCTGTCCCCAGTTGATGGCGGTGTTAGGATGGCTTGGACATGTAGAAGGGATGGATAAAAGGCGATTAACAAAACAGTGCACATTCTCCAAAAAGGGGCTCGTGGCTAAGTAACAGCCGCACAGATCGATCGATCGAGGTTAAGCTGCGCTTGCCACGGTTGGTCTGTGGATGGGTGACCATCATATCATACCGAAACCCCTCCGTGTCTCGGAGAACACGTTAAGCCGTTGGTCCCGGTTGTCAAATTAAGATCTATGACAGCCGTTACGGGTAGTCAGAGGCCTGAAAGTCTGACAACCAGTCATACCACGAGATATCGTGTTACCCAGTAACTGGGTTGTGGAGGTCAGATAGGCAGTCGCTCCATGTAAAATACTGGTATTAAGCTGCATCCGGTTTGACTGGAAGCCGACCCCAATGTAATTGGGAAAAGGCTAGGCAGTTTTTTTTTTATTTATCGTGGGTGCGTTTACAAACATTTAATCTCACAAGCACACACACACCCAGACCCGGAGCAATTATCTATAGATCGTACAAATATTTGCTCCGTGCAGGAATCGAACCTGCGACACGCAGCGCAGCAGTCGGTCTCGACCACTGCGCCAACCGCGCTGTCATGGATGAAGCGAAGAGGTGTCAGAATCGCAAGTGGAAATCTATAGCTTGTACCTACCCCAATGGGTAACAGGCGTGATGTTTCTGTATATATCTCTCCTCCTTTAACATTATAACAATGTTGCAATATCTATACACAGTAATTATGTAAAATGACAACACAATACAGGTCGATGCTGATGGCTTATTGATTATGTTCAACGGATGTGCTCCGAATGATTTATTACGTCACAACATGGATTCCAAATGTCAAATGGATTGAATCATTAGTGAGGATAAGGTGGATGTTTGTGGGTGCCTTTTTGTGTGGATAATATTACTATTGACTGCCTCATTGGTCTAGTATTCTCAAGCGCAACTGCTGAGCATGGGGTCTCGGGTTCGATTCCCGGGTCGGGCAGTGTTATTGAGTTTTTCTGTTAGAAAATTCTCAGTTACAGCCCGGAATTTGAAATTGTGCATAGTAGATGGCAATAGGCTTATCAACTATTACGTGGGACTTAATAACAGCATTGGTGAAATGTGGGTGTACAGCTGTGTAAATCTCCCTTAGTTATCGTACCGGTACGACATCAAATTAACTGCAAAGTTAGTCGTATCGAATAGATAGGGATGATGTTACCATAAGAAGTAATAAATGTGGAAGAAGAATTCCGTATAGGGAGCAAAGGTTGGGATAGCTCAGTTGTCAGAGAGCCAGGAGGACTTAGCTAGGACGCGTAGGTTCAAATGCCGCTTGCGACCATATTATTCCATCAACATAACCGTTCCACAAAAAAAACTAACTATAATATATTAGCTGGTGAGCACGACTGCGTCTGCGCGACAAATATAGCCTGTCCTTCACCAAGATCCAATCTATCTCCTTGCCAAATTTCATAACGATCCGTCGAGCCGTTTAGTCGTGAAAAGGTGACAAACAGAATTACTTTCGCATTTATACTGTCGTGAGACATAGGTATTTACATCAATTAATGTTCGCTCACGTGCATTTTTCGGAACTTCCCGACTAATGAACTGGTGTGATTCCGCCGCACATCATCGACACGTGCGAAACGCTAAGCGGCGCGATGCAGCTCCAGTTTGACTCGCAACATCACTGCGGGCTCAGCTCATGACTAAGGCCTCCGTTCGAGTTCGAAACTAGTCGGGCAAACCCGAAGAATGTACGTGAGTAGTAACCGGTGAACAATAACTAAAATCCTCTGTAGTATGAAAACCACGTCATAACGTAAGTGACCGGATTTTGCAACCAATCAACGATTCAGAACCACCCTTCGTAAGAACTCCTACTATCTCCACCCACACAAAACTCGTCACCAAAACAATAGGCCACCTGCACACAATCCGATAATAACACAAGATTATTATTAGACATGAATTATAGTCGCAATTAGACGCGACAGTTGGGAAACGGCGATGTCGCGACAAAGCGCAGGACGCGTTGGACATTTGCTAACGTAAATCAATCAGCGGCTTGAATGGAGCCTGCTTTGTGATAATGAATGATAAGTATATTACCATAATATGATGAGAATTGGAAGGAAACGCTAGCCTTTAATCATAAGGAACGTATCTTGTCTAGAAATGCTGGAAATCACGTTTGTAATCTTAAGTAATTGGTCGTTATCATTGTTTTATCCGTATAACGGAACGTTACTTTAAGAAGTTTTGAATGAAGACTGCCTCGTGTAGTGGTCACAAGTACAAAACACTGCTGAGCATGAGGTTGCGGGTTCAATATCCGAGTCGGGGAAAGTGTTATTGAGATTATTTGTTAGGAAATTCTCAGTAGCAGGATAGAGGTTGGAATTGTGCCCGGTAGATGGCAAGAGGCTCACCACCTATTACATGGGGCTTAATAACAGCATTGATAAAATGTGATTGTACAACGGTGTACACCTCTGCCTACCCCTTCGGGGAATACAGGCGTGATTAATATGCTATGTTGAACGAAGATCAAACATGGTTTCCACGCGATTTTTCACTGAGATATTAATACCTACTAACTATGGCTCTTTGATAAAATTGGTTTCATTTCGCGTCCATATTACCCCAAGTTTAATAACGATTTAGTACAATGGAAGAAATAATACTCTCCAAAACTGTAAAATCTCTTTATTGTCGTTTTAGAAATTTTACAATGTTACTCGAGACCTCATACGACGTCCATACTCGCTTACTTGCAAAATTGGAATGAATGAATATTCTTAACGTTAGGTCCTCCTGCGACCACGAACGCTGTAAAGTGTTCGAAATGTCAGGAAAAACAAAAACCAATAATACACGCGATTTATTGTAATGTATAGTGATCGCGAAAACCTAAGATGTTACTAGTAAATATTTATATGATCAGAAATCATCATGTTCATTCACCACCCGACTTCTCCCACTGCTGGGCATGTAATCTCTGCTTGTGCCAAACTCCACGTTTCTGGGCTAGTTTTATCCAAGATTCACCAGGATGGCATCCGTCCAACTCACTGCCGGACGACCTGACGTTACGTTTAGAGAAATTCCAAACTTTTTATATCTTTAATTTATTTTGCCTAATCTTGCTAACTAAGAAGCTTGGATGAATTAAAAACGTTCGTGAGCAGGAATCGAACCTGCGCCTCCCGGACAGAACTCCAGGCGCTCTGACCGCTAAGCCGTCTCGACCTCTGCTCACTACCAATTCTTCTTCCACAATTTAATACGTCTTTTGGTGACGTGTGCCATCTACAGTCCCTATACAGGCAATTGAAGCAACACGATTAACTCTGCAGTTAATAATCATGTCCTACAGATGCAATTATATACCTTAACAAATACACGTAAATCTTTGAAAATTATTGATGTATGCATAGTGAACTCTTCAAGTCATATGTTTCTGTGAAAAGAGAAAATCGGACGTGAGCAGGATTTGCCTGAATTAAATTTCTGTCAGTTTTGTTTGTATGTGTGTATCTACGTTGTATGGGGTTGGTGTGAGCACAGATCGCGACGCGTAGTTATCTGGCAGAGGCCACCGCCGATATGTTTTGTAGTCTCGTAGGCCGAGGCTACGCCGCTGTGGACGCGTGTACAGTGAGCTAGGAAGAAAATAGAGTTAGCATTACAATTAATGATAAGCGTTTGTTGATGCAAGATAAATCTTTGAAAAGCATTAATGCATGCTAAGTGAACTCTAAAGTTATTATATTAAATGGAAAAAGAATACGGCATAGCGGCATATAATCTTTGAAAAGCATACGTTAATCCCTCGAGAGCCAGTCGAGATGGCTTAGTGGTCAGAGCGCCTGGAGTATTCATCCGGGAGGCGCAGGTTCGAATCCTGTTCGCGACCGTATTCTTTTTCCATTTAATATAATGACGTTTGTTGATGTATAAAATTTGACTATAAAGTTGAAAGCTTTGACCTGTAAGCGTATTCTAAATGTAAACTGTCTCGGTTGACAACAACAAAATTGTTATACATTGGAATTTGTTATACATTGTCACTTTGTTATACATTGGAACGTATAGCTCTTCTTTTAGTGCAGAAATACCACATTTCTTTTTGTTTTATTATGTAGTTATTGTTCTTGAATTTCGCGCTGGCCTTTGGTAGATGAGTCTGAAAAAACGTATGATGGTGGGATGACAGGTTGAAATACGAAGAGAATTTGATCAAACCTATATATATCTGCTTAACCTTTTCCCAATTACATTGGGCTCGGCTTCCAGTCATACCGGATGCAGCTTAATACTAGTATTTTACATGGAGAGACTGCCTATCTGACATCCACAACCCAGATACTGGGTAACACGATATCTCGTGGTATGACTGGTTGTCACACTTTCAGGCCTCTGGCTACCCGTAACGGCTGTCATAGATCTTAATTTGACAACCGGGACCGACGGTTCAACCTGCTCTCCGAGGCACGGAGGGGTCTCGGTATGAAATGATGGTCAACCATCCACAGACCGACTGCGGCAAGCGCAGCTTAACCTCGATCGATCAATCTGTGCGGCTGTTACTTAGCCTCGAGCCCCTCCTTTAGAATTTAATCAAATAATAGATTTGATTAAATTCTAAAGGAGGGGCTCGAGGCTAAGTAACAGCCGCACAGATTGATCATGGGATAGGGTGATATTTTTTTGGATACTAGTAGGCTCTAGCTTTTGAATCCAAACACTTAGCTATGCTAGCCCAATATTTATAAACAAACCATTTCCGAAGCTCTGTCGCTTTTAAAGTGCTGCCCACTTTTATTAAAAAAAAAAGCCTGAATGTACCGTATTTTTCTTCATCCAAATTACAACGTTATTATTAAGACACAAATGGAACATATACTGGAGATTATTCATCTCCAATATATGTTCCATTTATGTCAGACTGTCTTTAATTAAGGCCAGCTATATACATCACCACAGTGTATGTACTAAAAAAAATTGCTTATAACAGAATTCGAAATTCAATCTGCCTCCTCTAAAATAAGGCTAGCTCCACACCCCACCATACCGTGTGGCTAGCCGAAATTTAGATGTCACAAGTGTAGCTTTCTGGCTAATGTCCGGCGTACGAGTTGTTTGTTACTGCCGTGCGGTGTGCAAGATGGAAGATACCAACAAATTATATGCTCTTGCGTAAACCTAATGGGTACCACTTTACTTTGTGATGTGCAGCCCAATTTGCATGGATAGGATTTTGATTGATGACCCAGATATGTTTTGGATTTAGTGCTAGTACGCATTTGGTTGTTTGTGGGAGTGGAAAGGGAAGAGCGTGTAAACTGTCGTATCGCTTCAGCAAAAGATGCATAAGGTGGTTAGGGGCCCTTGTAAACTTGAATATGATCATGTTTCAGGCTTCCGTATTAAGCTCAACTAGTTACCTATCCGCCTTCGCCGAAATACTCACATTCTTTCTTTACTTTACAATGTGCTCTTCCTTCCATCTACTCCTTCTTATTTAAAAAATCGTTTCCAGTTTCTATGTGACACTCATACACGAGTCCTGAGATCGTCGGAGAACCTAAGACTGAAGATGCCATTGCATTCCACAAAATTCATTGAGAAATCCATTGCAATACAAGCAGCGCGTTTGTGGAATGCTTTGCCGGTCTCTATTCGACATGCCCAGTCACTACCTGTATTTAAAAAGTTATTGAGGGAGCATTACCTGTCGTTAACGTTGCCCTAAAATAGTTTGTTACACTTTCCTTAATTAATGTATTGTAGTTAATGTTTTTAATGTTATGTAATTTGTATCTATCTATATAATTATATTATTGGTATTCTATTGTATTATTTTATTATGTATGTACACCGACAGCCCTTACTCTTTATCAATGCATCTCTTTCCATCCTAAGGTTGCCTGGAAGAAATTGCCGTGTGCGATAAGGCGGCCCATTGTACTATTTTAATTTTAATAATCTAACTAATTGTATGTTCTTGGTGTGCAATAAAGAATATAATAAATAAATAAATAAATAAATAAATAAACTACGTATTAATAAAACTAAGTTCATCCACGAGACTGAAATAAATGCTTTCTTTCTTTCTTTACCTATTTGCTAAGCATGGATCGCAATAACGCATAACGTACAAGGAGAGATTCAAAAAATTATTACATATTTTCATTTCGGAGTGTGTCTACACTCCGAAATGAAAATATGTAATTATCGTAAATAATTATTTGGTTATCTATCTGCTGATCAAAATGCCTAATCAGCTCATATATATAATTATGCTCATAATAAAATAACCATTTTCATATAATTGAAAATCACCTTCAATGTGTAGGCAAAAATCCAGTTTACACCAGATAATCAATCCGCAAACATACCTAAGGCTGTACACACACTGCACGACAAAGCGCCACAAATGACGCGCAGCGCGATCAACAAGCCGCGCTTGTTATTCAATAACCGTCCCAGGCGATATCAATTTATCACGGGTTCAATGAAGGCGAAACTATATTTCATTGCCGTCCAACCTGACATTGAATCTCCGATGGTATCTGCGAATAGATTATGAAAATCTACACCATATCCAATATCCAACCTTAATATTAACAAAATAAAACTCAGTTTTGATTGGACTTGTGGGCTGATGTACGTCGTTTGGTGGGGTAGTGAAGGTTGCATATTGACGTCATCCAAAAGGGAGTAGGCAGTCGAATGCAAAACGGTTGAACCATGGATTTGGCATATGTTATAGGGTGGTAACTATTGTCTGACACACGGATGAATTAACATTTTGGTTGATTTTAAGTATTTTTGGACTTTTATCTACATTAAAGTGTGTTTGGCTTATTATCATTTTAAGTTTCTCTGGGGGTCTGAAATGGCCACTTAGAGCATTTCTCCTAAAAATGAATCATTATTTGAATTGAGTAACTTCTTAAGATTCTGCTATTTGACACATTAGCAATTCGTATTTTAAAGTTATTATATTAAATGGAAAAAAAAATACGGTCGTGAGCAGGATTCAAACCTGCACCGATACTCCAGGAGTATTTATCCAGGTTCGGTTTCCATTTAATATAATGACTTCAGAGTTCACTAAGCATTCGTTAATGCATTTCAAAGATTTATCTTTAATTCCTATTTTGGGAGCAATTTTACGAATCTCCATAGAAAACTGTCAAATAGATAAATTACTGTTTATGAATTGCACGTAAATCATATTATGATTTGTCCATGAAGTGACCATTTTACGATTTGTGAAACGAATCATATTATGATTCAGCTAGTGACCTTTTTAGACCGCCTGGTCTATCATATAAGTGTTTCTGGTAAATTTTACCTGATCAGGGTAAACCCCGATCTTAGATTTTTATTTTCAAGTGGCTTGCATTTAACTGCCACCTCACCTGTGCGGTCGACGATGGAATACCGTTGCTCAGTACAAAGCTTAAACACAAAATCTCAATATTGAGTGAGTCTCAAAATAGGTTGAATAAAAAGGAGAACTCAAAGGCTAAGAACTATACGGGGCTTTATATACTAGGCATGTTCAGTACCCCCCCCAAGGGTTCCACCTTGTCGTGGTGGGGGGGCTCTAGTAGCCGTGGCTTGGTCACCCACGGTGAAGCTAACGGAACCCGAGGAGGGCCGCTCCTCAGGGCTTTACCTTCAAGCCCATGTTAGAGCGGCGCCGGCGTAGGTTGCGGGCCTTATGGGGGGTGTCGCAACTGAGGTGGGCTGCGGCGTCGTATGGGCGGCACCGCAGCTGAGGGATGGGGGCCGCGGTGGGAGAGGAGTGCCGGTATGTCGATGCGCCGCTCTCCCTACCTGCCGCGGCCTTGACGGGGCCGCCACCGTTGGATGGCGGACGCGGTGGGGCCGCAGGGGAAGAGGAGTGCCGGTATTGCGAGGCGCCGCTCTCCCTATCCTCTGCGGCCGTAGTGGCAGGCGGCGGGGCCACAGACCTGACCCGTCGCAGGGGACCTTGGGCGTCCAGACACGGGGTTGTCTGGCACCCATTGCACATGGTCTCCGAGGTGTTTGCGGCACGCCATTAGTCTGGTGTGCCGTAGCGGGGGGGTGCAATACCCAACCCCGTGAGGGAGTCCGGCAACGGACGACTGCGGGCGGGTTCGCGGTTGTGTGCGAGAGCGTTCCCGCGTCCCGCCCTCAAGCAGCTGAGGAGGTATACTGTGGAGTTTTAGTGGGTTCGAGTCCCACATAACCGCTCTGTCTCCCCGTGTCAGAGCGGTATGCGAGGGCATTTCTCCACATAAAAAAAACTGAGAGAGCCGTGCTTCACCGTTCAAACTAGTGTGAAACAATGCTTGCTTTGTGTTTCGCCGAGTGAGTGAGGGTACCGGAGGCCCAAACCCTTTAAAAGGCCGACATAGCACTTGCAACTCCTCTGGGATGCGGTTGTCCATGGGTGGTGGTAATCGCTTACCATCAGGCGATCCATCTGCTTGGTTCACCACTAACCCATATTTATTTGTATAAAACTAGTATTCGTTCTGGAGTAAGAATCCGAGGGCCAGGTTTAAATACTGTTCAAGAACGTATTAAAAAAAAACGCTATGAATTAACACATTTTAAAAATATATCAGTAATCATGTCATTGATTTTACATACTTACATACAATCAATCACACCTGTTCCCTATTGGAGTAGGCAGAGACTATTTTTTTTATTTTTTTTATTTATTATTTGTGGCTTTAATGTCACAGGGACCAGAAAAGATCTATTGTGATCGCCACTCTTGCGTTTAAATTAGAGCTCATCCCTAAACCCTGCCGCTGTGATGAACTGCAGGATTTTCCTAGGGGTGAATTCTTTTATTTCATCCGGGCTTAGAATATGTTTCCCTAGATGAGCGTAGCGCTTATGTATTAGCGGTCCACATTCCCCCAAAAGGTGAAGAGGTGTTTCCTCAGCCTCTTCACACCGTCTGCAGGTTTGTGTCTCGCTTAGCCTCAAATTAAACATGTGCTTATTTAAGCAGCAGTGTCCAGTTAAGGCTCTTGCCACAACGCGCAAATTGTTCCTACTCAGCTCTCGGACGTGGTTTGTGTACCTTTTGTCGTAGGCTTTAATGAGGATTTTGGAGTGAGTCATGCCTGGCGATTCCGTCCAGAGCTGGCTTGCACTGTTAAAACATGAGTCCATGAGGGATTTTTGAGCTAGGCTTTTAGGTATACCACAGAAGGGCTCGGGGCCTTGCTGTGTACCAATTGCTCCTGCTCTTGCTAGCTCATCGGCACGTTCATTTCCAATGATGCACGCATGTCCCGGTACCCACCTCAAAACTACTCTATTCCATTTGCCTAGAGAGTTTAGTCGAGCCATGCAGTCTTCCACTAGTTTTGATGAGACTACGTTTGAATCTAGTGCTAGGAGAGCTGCTTGGCTATCAGAATTAATATATATCGTATGGTTGATGTAGCGCTTTTGCAGGTTGGCTTCCGCACATTCTACAATGGCGTATACCTCTGCCTGGAAGATGGAGGCGTGGTGTCCCAGGTTGACGCTTTTGCTGAACCTAGGTCGCTCTCCATATATTCCACAGCCTACATCCTGTCCAATTTTGGGACCTATCGGTGTACCATATTAGGCACCCGGCCTCGAAGGTTAATTGGTTATTGAACCAGTCTTCCCTTGAAGGCATTTCCACAGAGTATTGTTTTCCGAATACATGCCGCAGAAGCATGACGTCTGTTGTCATGCCAAGGAATGGCAATTCCATAGCCGAGTCCTGTAGAGTCCTCAGTTTTTGGGAGAGCCAGTTTGTCCTACCCATGCGGGGGCTTTCGCCTCTTTGTGTAAAAATACATGAAGAGGCGGTAGTCCAAGCAGGGCATTCAGTGCCATTCCAGGGCATGTGGACATAGCGCCCGTGGCCATGAGACAGGCAGAGACTATTTAAGACTTTTAAAAGTCTTTTCCTTGCCAGTTAAGTTACTCTCATATACAATTAAAGTTACATTCAATTGAATTCCGAAATAAGCTAAAACGAAACTCGACAAAATATTCGTACAACGCAACAAATCGTCCGTATGTATCCTGCCTAATCTATATGTCTTAGCTGATTCGAGCGGCTGTATTTCATATCGAAGCTAGTGAGCATGCTACTAATTGCCGTCGCCTGTGCGTATTGCGACAATTCCATTTGTCTGGCTGTCTGTACGAACCCTTTGATTGAGCCCGGTTATTGGCGTAGGTGTTTTGTGTTAGGGATTTTGGTAGATTATTGTTTTGGTGTGTCGCACAAATGTATGTGTTACTGTTATGGTGTGATTAGAGTTTATGGGTGACAGTGACGGGTTTTGGGGTGTTTTGTAAGACTATAATTATAAGATCATAATTGATTAATGAATTACCTTTTAAGGGGTTGTTAAGTATGTACATCAATTACATTAATTTTAAATTAAATTGATAGGTAGGTCTGTCAGTGATTTCATTATATGTAATGTCAAAATTAATTAAAAACTGCTCATTAAACGATGCCTTATCATAAATAACATTTAAGGAGGTTTATATAAAGCTAACATTGAACACAATCATTATAAAAAAGGTTACTTCAAAATATATATTTTTATTATTGATATTTTTAGTACCTACCTAGACAAAAAAAATTGCCCCAAGTGCTTGCTGCGCGGGACAAAAACCGACACGTGCAAAATCAACTTAAACTATGTTTAGGAATTCGCCGTCTTTCGAAAAACCTTATTCTTAGTGCCGTTCCAGGTTTATTCTGAAAAACCCACTAGGTGCAAAGTGGAATTGCCTATTAAATAACTATAGAATTTCTAAAGTAATTTTACATGATTAAACATTTTTTAATCATGTACGAAGGTCAACAGATCGTACGTTTTATACCAAAATATTGTCATTTTTTTTTTTCTTACAATTCGGCATTTATAATAATTTGCGGCATACCATCACATCAACCCACGATTCCCATAAACTTTTATAGAATCATACAAAAAGGAATGTTTAATCAAACCCCCCGATGCCATCAAACGCCACAAATTAACAATTCCAACTTTCAATATCCGTCATAACCCTAAAAAGCGGTGGCGGGCAAAAACGACCAACTTAATAGGATTGACAAGATTCCCGACGACCAATAAAAGATGGGGGCCGATCCCATAAAACTATAAGTAGGAAATATGTCTAGAAGATATTTTCTGTGCTATAACCGTGACCATTCGTTGGGCCCGAATGTCATACCAATGAATTCATGTCGGCAATTTTTTTGCACGGTTTATCGCGTTTCTTTATTACGGTCGGTCGTTTTTGGCTTGTTGGCTATGTATTTTTATGGGCAGCATTCGAGGGGTTAGGTTTACCGCGAATTTGTTTATTGCACACATATTGGTTTCAGTGATATTTGAGGCTTTTTTATATTTTAATAATAGTGTAATTGCTTCTCGTTGGGTTTATATCTATTTTATGTGTTAATTTAAAAGAAATTGATCATGAATTCCTTCTGACTTATTTTTATATCTGAATTACTTCATATATATTACAATATTAAATGGAAAAAGAATACGGTCGCGAACAGGATTCGAACCTGCGCCTCCCGGATAGATACTCCAGGCGCTCTGGCCACTAAGCCATCTCGACCTCTGCTCGCCACCGCGAATTCTTCTTCCATATTTTAACACGTCTTATGGCGACGTCATTGCTATCAATTCAGTCCCTATACAAGTGACCGAACCGCCACGACTAACTTTGCAGTTAATACAATGTCGTTAAGAATGCAATTACCTTCATATAATTCAAGATAAATATTTGAAAAGCATTAACGCATGCTTAGCGAACTCTAAAGTTACAATATTAAATGGAAAAAGGAATACTGTTCGCGATAATCCTGTTCGCGACCGTATTCTTTTTCCATTGGATGGATGGATTCATATATATTATTTCCTATTTGCACACAAATTGAAATTAGAAGTAAAATAACTATATAAGAGTCTTAGAAGGTAGGCTCTGTAGTTTTTGCCTAGCTCCATGAGAAAAGGTCGTGAATTTTTGATGTGAAAGGAATAGAGCATTTTGATATAAGTTCACTTAAGCAAGGTTCTGTTAAACAAGGTGTTGACCTCTACCTATGCCATAATTCTGAGGAGATGACTATATATAAATCCGACAAAACCAAAAAAAAAATGGCGTAGGATTTCGCCGTCCTTTGATAATGCTAACAATTTATTCTTCGGAGTGAAAATTAGGCTAATAATTAATAATCGTAGAATTTTAAAATGTGTTTACATGATTAAGCATATTGTAATATCTTAGATTTTCGCTATCACTACATATCATTATCACCCCTGCCTTTATCCCAATTTATTTGGGGTCGGTACAGCAATTACCTATCTGGCATGCTGCTAAAGTTTTGGCTATGTTTTATGCCCTGCCGCCTGCGTGACGTCAACCCTCATTGGGAATGCTGTTGTTCGTGGTAACCGCCACCGATACGGTCTCCTTCTATCTAGGTTTGTCACACCAAATGATATCCAGTTATCCACACGCCAGGTTCTGATGTTATCCTTCTATCACACTCCACTAACCGGGCTATCGCTACAAATTATAATAAAACAACCGGATTGATCACGTGTATTTTAGTATTTCCTGACGTGTCAAACGCTGTAAAACCGGTTTAAAGTTATTTTATTGAAATTAAGCATATTTTTTTATCATTTGATCTTTACTGTTGTTTTTTTACGACTTTAGGATAGTTCGTTTAAATAAAAAAATGAACACTTTAAGTTTGTATTTACAAAAAATAATCGCATTTAACAAAAATCACAGGAACTTTAAAGTTGCAATATTAATTGGAAAAAAAATACTGAATTTGAACCTGCGCCTTTATCCATATTTTAACACGTATTTTTGGCGACGTCATTGCTATCTAGCCATAACTTTTTTAAACCACAAGAATAGTCACGAAAAGAGATAAGCAATTAAACACCAAACGGAATGCAATCCATCAATATCCCTTGAAAATGACACAATTATGACACTGCGCAAATAGGGAGACTTCAAACACTCCACAATAAAACAAAAGCATTGAATACAAAGAGCTGTATTAAAAAATACGAGAATTTTGGCCTCCCCCTCCCCCAAAAGACATCCATTAGATATTATTGAAAATTTTAATATCAAAAATTGCGCGTGGACCTTTTTAAGTGACGATACGATTAATCGGCTTACAATTCATTATTCCAATGTATATTTTATTGATCTAATTTATTATTATAAACCTAAATGGTTTTATGTAAGAAACGTATCTATCATATTAAAAAAGAAAACTTCAGTGTTTTTTTTTTTATTAACGTGACGGATATGTGAATAATCCAATATAAGGTACCTACTTTTCATGTTAATTAATAGTAATATCTTAGGTTTGCGCGATCACTACCCATTATAATAAAACAACTTTTAACCGGATTAATCGCGTGTATTATTGGTTTTTTGTTTTTCCTGACGTTTCGAACACTTTGCAGCGTTCGTGGTCGCAGGAGAACTTAATTAATAGATTATTAATTTCGATGCTTTATACTTAGTAGTACTAGAAGTTTAATTTGCTTAGGCTAGTATTATTTTTTTGTTATTGGTATATTTTGTAGGTAGTTGGAATGTGTTTTATTAAATATTTTTACTTACTGTGATGTAATTAAATAACAACGAAATTTACTAGAACTTTCGTATTGTTTTTATCAAATTATCTGCTGCCATGGAACTGCAATTTCGAAACCCCTGTAAAGGTTAATAGGGAAGGGACTAAGGACTGTATTATATTAATTGATAGGAGTCTAGCACAACATCCATGATGCATTTCCAAATAGATAACAGAAATACGTTTACATACATTCATAAACTCACGCTTTTTTCCTATGGAGATTTGCAGAAACTACAGAACGCCACGTGCTACGATCCTTACATACTCCTCCTGCTTCGTCCACAAGCTAAAATAGGTTTTTAACTTAAGTTGAACCAATTATTAAAAGCTCGTAATAATAAAAAAAAAGATTAAAGAAAAGATGGGTAGATTGCATGAGGGATGACTTGAATGAAAAGGCAGTGAACGATATAGTGACGGCTGATAGGGAAGAATCGAAGAGGAAACAGATAACACCGACTCCAAGTAACTTGGGGCCAGGACAGGAAGAAGAAGGAAAAAGTTACAACGTCATAACTTTCGTGAGACCACCGTTTATTGTTCACCGGTTACTACTCACGTGCATTTTTCGGGATAGCCCGAGTAGTTTCGAACTCGACCGGAGCTCTTAGTCATGAGCTGAGTCCGGGGCGACATCGCGAGTCAAACTAGTGCTGCGACTCGCTGCGTACCGTTGCGCTCGCGCCCTTGACTTGCTCGGTGTTGGAAGTACTCGTGTGTTTCCGTCACTCATGTTACTATAATTTATGTCGGTGCATACCGTGCTGTGTCACACACCAGGCTTAACTCACTCTTATGTGACGTGGACTTCAGAGCTGGTTTCCAAGCAGGAAGCAAGCTCCAACCACTGTCTCTGTTGAAGTTCGGGCGACGTCATAATTATCGCTCTAGTCACGCATATCCCACGACAGGGACACGACAAAAATCGTCATCACTAAAACTCGTCGGCAGCGTTTCAAGGAATATCATTTCGTATCGCGAGTGAGCCACTTTTGTTTTATAGCTTTCTATATTGTTGCGATTTGAATGTTACTTTGTTAATGCTGGATCGATATACGCTAGTGTGATTTACAATTTTATATTACATGCCTTTTGATGGCTGTGTGAAAAAGTTACTCTGTCTGTCTAGCCTTTTCCCGATTACATTGGGGTCGGCTTCCAGTTTACACTTTCTTCCAGTTTGACTGTGGGAGAGCCATGCTTCGGCACGAATGGGCCGGCTCGGCCGGAGTGATACCACGGCCTCACAGAAAACCGGCGTCAAACAACGCTTGCGTTGTGTTTCGCCGAGTGAATGAGGGTACCGGAGACCCAAATACTTTAAAAGGCCGGCAACGCACTTGCGACTCCTCTGGGATTGCGGGTGTCCACGGGTGGCGGTAATCGCTTACCATCAGGCGATCCGTCTGCACGTTTGCCCACTATCCCATAAAAAAATATTACATGGAGCGACTGCCTATCTGACCTCCACAACCCAGTTACTGGGTAACACCATATCTTGTGGTATGACTTGTTGTCAAACTTTCAGGCTTCTGACTACCTGTAACGGCTGTGATAGATCTTAATTTGACAACCGGGACCAACGTAACGTGCTCTCCGAGGCATGGTGGAGTCTCGGTATGAAATGATGGTCACCCATCCATAGACCGACCGCGACATGCGCAGCGTAACCTCGATCGATCGATTTGTGCGGCTGTTACTTAGCCACGAGTCCCGTGTGTGAAAAAGTCACATCGGTATAATTATTATACTAATGTGACTTTCTCAAACTGCCTCGTTGATCTTTTGATCTAAAGTCTAACTGCTAAGCATGCGATCCATCGATATCTGTTAGTGTGATTTGCAATTTTAAATTACATGTGTCTTGATGGTTGCGTGAAACAGTCAAATTGGTATAATTATCATACCAATTTGACTTTTTTAAATTGCCTCGTTGATCTAGTGGTCTTTTGACTGCTGAGCATGAGATCACGGGTTCCTGGGTTTTCTGTTAGGAAATTCTGAATAGCAGCCCGGAGATTGGAATTGTACCCGGTAGATGGCAATAGGTTGACCACATAAAGGACTTTATAAAAGGAAATGTGGGTACACCTTTACCTACCCCTTCGGTAAATACAAGAGTGATGCTATGTTCTGTTATATATTAAATTTACAAAAAATCTGTAGACTTAACTGTGGGGTTACTCTTGGAACGAATACCAATTCCAATCCAATTCCAATATTAAATAGACGCCTTAAAACAACACGTAATTTAAAAATAAATTTACCTACATTATGGTGGCCATTATAGTGGCCTCAATTTTAAAGCATGTTGTCTTCATATTATCACGAATTTACAATTATTTTTAGAAATTTTGGCAATTTAAGGTACGATCTGACGTATCAATTGAGCGGTTTTTTTTTTCATTATTACTCTGGTCAACCTAATACGTCAAGTAAGCTTATCTTTAAAGATGACGCTTTGCGTGCAAGAATGCTTTTAAAAGATTCATCGATTTTTATCTGTAAATGAAGTTTATTTCTAACACTGTTACACTATCTTCATTGACAACCGCATCTAAACACCAAAACAAAAACTACAAAAATCTCTCAAAAATTCATACAAGCCAACATCTGTCAGACGTTTCTTTTTTTTTTAACTAATCTTTCTTTTTATTAATCCGTACTCATCAAAGATCGAAAAAAGGTCGATGTGTTGGATTTTGTTATAAAATTATAAAGCGTATCATATCCAGCTGGGTATGTATTGAGTTGATGGTGAAGTATGTGAAACGAATGTTTAGAGTTCCGCAAAGGGGAGTACAAAACCTCAACAGACATGCTAAACTGCTAGCTAAACTGCTTACGCCAACATTAGTTTCACTTACAAATAAACCTATCAAATGCATTAACGCATGCGTAGCGAACTCTAAACATATACATTTTCGTGGAAAGTAAAATACGGTCGTGAGCAACTTCTAAGTCACTGGTGCCACTTTCAGACTTCCCCTTAAATACTCATTTCTAATTCTATCCATCTGCGTCACACCACATATCCCTCTTCACATTCTCATCTCAGCTACATGTATGTAGTTGTCTTTCAATCATTCCCTTCGAGGGCCAAAATTCCGAACCATACAAGACAGCAGGTCTAATAATTGTCTTATAGATTTTCCCCATAAGTTTAAGTCGAATTCGGGTGTCACAAATAGTTCCAATGAACTGCTGCCATTTTAAAATTATAAAACATTACTGAACATCGAAATATGTATAAACATATTCCAGTAAAATCAATCATAAAATGTACGGAACATTCAAACAAAAAACAAACCACGGCACACCCTGAAATGTTTTAAAAATTGAATAAAAAACTACCTTTCGCGATTCGACCTGTGTTTAACCGCTGTCAAGGGTTGTCAATCATACGCTTCGGCCCCGCCCGCCGGCCCGCGTTTGACAGCCCTAGCCTGATATTATTTTACTTGTTTTTGATTTTGTTTCGTCTGTTAGATGTTATTGTTTATTATTAATTAAAGTTTGATTGTTTTTGTTTTTCCAATATATTTTTTTAAGGTATTAACTCATGTTTTGCAAAATAGAAAAATACTAAAGGAGACCTGCTCGGTATCGTGTTTTTGTTATTTATATAATATGCATCTTGTACATAAAGATACAATATCTTTTGGCAAGGAACATCAGCAAAAATTGATCTTACAACAAATTCAACTCGGGTGGGCTGCGTTTAGAAATTTTGAGGACATTTTGAATCTGCAAGATCCCATTAACAGTAACAGCCAGTCATCGTGATTATAAAATTAATGCCTACCTATTAAAAAATAACTGTTCCGGGTCTGGAACATGCCTGCAATACAGGACAAATTTCTTGTAAGGGGTAATGTTCATAAAAGGTAAACTATTCATACATAATAAGTCTTAACATTGTCTTTTTTTTGATATCTTAATCAACATAGCAAATAATTTAAAAAAGTCGTGACACACAAAACGCTATTCACAAAATAAAATAAGATGCAATACAATCTACTTAAAAAAGTTTGAAATGCTCAAAATATTCGACCACATTGACAAGCAACTGACAGCTGACAGACGGACAGACAAACCGATATTTATACACGTAACATCGGTTATTATTAAATCATCAATCTAAATTAAGTCCAAGTCAGAAACCTTGCTTAATTACTGGCCACGGGTTATTGATTAATTTCTATCATATATTATGGGTGAAACCACTTTTTATAGATTACTCACAAAAAAGTTGGTATGTAAAATGTTGGGGCTATTTTTACACGCCTGCTCAAAAAAGGAGTGTTACGTTTGTGAGTTTCTTTATTGCACCATAACTTCTAAATTCCTGAACCGATTTAGATGTATTGAAATTCATTCTTTCAGACAAGACACGCTAGTATGATTAAAAAATGTATTATAGTAGCTGCGGCACACAAAAAGTATGAAATAAAAATAATAGTAACATCTTCTAATGTAATCTAATATATAAAAATCTTGTGTCACAGTGTTTGTTATCGAACTCCTCCGAAACGGCTAGACCGATTTTTATATATTTTTTGTGTATTTTTGGTGGGTCTGAGAATAGGTCGTAGGCTATTTTTTATACCTCTAGGTAATTAGGGTGTCCTATCCAGAAAATTTATATGGCAGAACAACGTATGCGGGGCACAGCTAAAGTTTTCGTTGCAATGGGCCTATAAGAAAAGGTTTCTAAAGTTCAGTACTGTCCCCCGACTGCGATGAAAATTATTCACCTAAATACATACCTTTTTTAACTTTTTAGTCCACATATGACGTGCTTTTTAATTATTTTTACATGTATAGGGACTGCTAGCAATGACGTCACCACAAGTGGTAGTAAAATTTGGAAAAGTGAGCATTACGCCTGAAATATTTATGCCGAGACGCAGGTTCAAATTCTACTTATGACCTTTTTCATATCTGCTACTTACTGAAAGGTATTAAAGTTATCGATTTCTCAAGTACATTTTTTTATAACACCATTGTCAATCAGAAATCTTGATCCATTGACATGGGGTTTTATTCGCAAACGCAGTGTACCGTAAACGGATCAAATAATCGGATCAACACAGGTAGGAAGTGACATCGGTCTATCGAAAATACCGCAAAACTTTTTTGTTCAACATTCTTTTTTTGTGTTTTTGTCACACGTGTTCAATGTTGCACGGTATGATACGGAAAAAAAATGTTTTGTAAGAAGCGTTTATTTTGTGCAATGTTTATCGAGTTTTTGTTATTCTGCACTTTTTTAAGATATTTAAACTGTTGAACTAGCATTGGGGATGTTTGAATGTGCTGTTGGCGATATATATCGATGAATACGCATCAACATAGCACCGACAGTGCAGATTAAATTGTTGTGATACGATGAAATGACATAGCATCACGCTTGTATTCTCCAAAGGGGTAGGCAGAGGTGTACACAACTGTACACCCAAATTTCTCCAGTACTGTTATTAAGTACCATGTAACAATTCCAAACTCCGAGAATTTCCCAATAGTTTTCTAATACTATTCTTAGTAGCATCCCAATAACACTTTGCCCGATCTAGGAATCGAACCCAACACCTCATGCTTAGCAGTCGTGCTTGGGACCACTAGACCAACATACTTATGGGGGTCAGTGTACCGATTCATGTATACGGACAACTTTTGGAAGAAAAACAGCTGTTCCATGGAAATGTTCATATCTGCTCCACCAGAATGTGGAGCAACAGATGATATCGCGCTTTCGAAGTTGGTTTCATAGTAAAAAGTGTTTGTAAACATGGGTATATCCACCACTCAAAGTTTTTTTTTATCTTATATGGATCTACGTTTGCCACCAACTCGCCTGATGGTAAGCGACGGTGTGGCTGTTGATGAAGCACGTGTATCCAGAATAAATCTATTCACTCTTAAGTTGCGTATATAGATTTTGGGAGAACGATAGTTGGGGAGTTGATGCAACTGCCCAGACCCGTCTCCCACAACGGTTGCACCGAACTACATCCCGAACTAGGACTACGAACGACTAAGTCGCTTTACGGCACAGCTTCGTCCAGTGGGTGGTAACCAGCCGCGGCCGAAGCCTCCCACCAGAGTTGTGTTGCCTATTTTGCACCACCCAAGGGCTACGTGTAGGGATTCCATTTTAAGGGTGCACTCCTACGGACGCGGCAACTCAGCCCCCAAAATCAGTATCACCACGGAGTATTGTTACACATTGTATAAAAATGTAACTTAGAATTCAAACCCACGACCTCGCCAGTCAACAACTACATTAACAACTACATTATCCATCCCACAACTCCCTCTCGTGATTGACAGCCTACGACTTTAATTGACTTGAGCTGTTACTTGTTCGGCTTGAGATCATCTCTCAAGCGTAAAGGATCTGACGAGCTGTGAATGATAAGTCGTGAAAAGATGGCTGGAGATGAACAGATTTATATAAGAACTACGAAATTTTCTGGATAGGGACACCGTAATCACCTAGGGGTATAAAAATAGCCTACGACCTATTCTCAGACCTACCAAATATACACAAAACAATTCATCAAAATCGGTCAAGCCGTTTTGGAGGAGTTCGATAACAAACACTGGGATAGAGATTTTTATTTAGTAGATTAGATTAGAAGATATTATTATTATTTTTATTTCATACTTTTTTGTGTAGCGCAGCTACTACAACTTGATCCAGGTAAATCTTTCGAAAGCATAGCGATCTTTAAAGTAATTTTTTTGGGTAAAGAAAAATACAGTCATCAGCAAGATTTGAACTTCCACCTCCAGAATAAATACTCCAGCCGCTCTGACAACTAAGCCATCTCTACCTCTGCTCACTACTCCGAATTCTTAATCCAATAATTTTTTTAATAGTATAGGGACAAACGAGTAATGGGATCGCCTGATGGTAAGCGATTACTACCGCCTATGGACACCCGCAACACCTGAGAAGTCACAAGTACATTGCCGGTCTTTTAAAAAGGAGTACGCTCTTTTCTTGAAGGTTTGAAGGTCGTTTTGGTCCGGAAATACCGTAGGCGACAGTTCATTCCACAGTTCCAATTTTAATATGTCTTGTGGTATGTCATTGCTATCTATTTAGTCCCTATAATAGGCATGATGACAGGTTTTGAAATCTCCTTTTATAATGTAGGTCTACTATATCTGAAAAACACATTATTTCAGCAATAAACTAAGTTTCAACGCAAATTGTTGCATTTTAATCTATCTAATTTGATTTAACCGCGAAAACACTACTGGGTCTCATGGCGCCGTTTTGACGTCATGCCTCAGCATATTTGACATAAGTTGAAGCCGTTGCAGCGTTTGTACGGCGATGATTGACATTTGACTGAGGCGTGACGTCATTTGCTGTGATTGACGTTTCAGTCAACATGGCCGATTGCAGCATTTTAATCTTTTGTTTTATTGAAAATCTTATTAATCTTAATGATTTTAATAAAACTAGGTAAATTTTTAGAATCCTTTATGCCTATATTTAGCTCTAAAACCATTTATTCTTTTGTTATTTAATACTGTCGTCATGCCTATTCTTCTCTCCTAAGTTTTTGCTGTGCCCGACGGGGTCCATAATGCTTCTGTATTTTTATGACCATTTATGTACATTATGGAACGAAATAAATGATTGATTGATTGATACAAGTGACTGAACTGACACGGCTTAGTGGTCGACTAAATAGATTATGATGACAACATCAGATGTAATAAAAAATGTGAAGGAAGTTTTGGCTTCATGAGCGGTATTCGCAATAACTCAGCTAACTTGAATATACATCCTTAATATCAAATTCAAATTGACGGCCGTCATCAAATAGTTTTTGATCTCAGCTCTCAGATTACTATTTGTCTTGCTTGCCTTTTTCGACCAAATCTACCAATACATTTAACCATTAAAACGCTTACTTGTCCTCAAACATTAACTTTTCAATCCACTTCATCGACACAAAAGAAATGTTAAATATATTTCCATTAACAATCTTCGCTCATGATTTCTTGCACCACCCAGATAGCCAGTATCATCTGAATATCAATACCTCACCCAAACCGACAGTCATTGACCCAAATTTCCATGCAGAAGCAATCTTTTAGAAATGCCAAGCTCCCAATATCAGCATTCAATATGAATATTGTTGGCTGTATGTAAAACAATCCTCCATATTGGCTGTAAGTTATTCAAAGCAGTACGAGTCCAAGTTTCATGTGTTTTATTTGCTCATCGAGTTGCGATACTTCTTGTGTGGAGTAAGTTATAAGATTAAAGTAATACTGTGAATTATGTACTAAGGTCGATTTTTTTCTTTAATTTCATATCAGCATCGGGCCTGTATTCTCCGAGAGGAAAGGCAGAGGTGAGTATCTACATTTCACCAACGCTGTTATTACCTAAGTAATAGGTAGTGAGACTACTGCCATCAACCGGGGACAGTCCCAAAGTCCGACGAAGACAATTTTATAACAGAAAATCTATGCCTGAACCGAGAAGTGAACCTAGGACCTCATGCTCAATAGCCACGCTTGCGACATCTGGACTAACGAGGCAGTTAATAAAATGATTGAAGAAAGAATGAAAGATATTCACAACTCTTTTCACATAGGTATGTAATGACTGGAACAGAATCATTCATGATGATAATTTAGACAGTAATTAACAATAAAGAAGACATCATAGACACAGAGAACAGTGACGCCTAGAAAGCTGTTAAAAGAATTGACTACCGCTATGCACATACTCGTACATAAAATAAAAATAGGGCAAATGTGGTCCAAGCCCAAATGGTAATAAATATTAAATCAGCATTTCAAGTAAGCCAAAAGGCCCCTAAAATAATTCTTAACGCGCGCTCTAAATTAAACCTGCCCAAAAATATTATCGAAGCTCAAGTTTAAGTGGAAATTTAATCAGCATTTCAGGCAGGCCAGATAAAATTATATTAAAAACTATCGTAATAAGCACCCTAAATTAAATCAACCATTATACCAGATTTTAGAGACATTTTAGCAGACTCACTTTAAATATAATTATGAAAAAGAGAGTATTTTGTTATTCTTATTCATATTAATAATATTGATTAGAGATCAAAATTCTTTTTAAGAGTTTTCGAGAATTTTTTGGTGTTTAGAAAATATCAGAATCCGCTCCAATTTTCTACTTGCACCACATCATAAAGGGGATGTCAGAATATACGTCAAACGTCATCGGCCTGGAAGACGGCTCTTCGGTTTTGATACAGCCGTGTCTTATAAATATTATATCCATATACCTTCAACTTTATATCAACAAGATTGCCACTTGAATTTCCACTGTAAGTCGTAGCAGTTATAGTGGGATTTTGGTTGATAGATAAAAGTCTTTAACGGTGATTTTCCCATCAGTTCGTAAAGATGAACAACCAATTATAAGTCAAGTTTGATATTACTCTTTAGAATTTTGATTTCTTTCAATTCTTTTTGTATCGGTTTGACGAGCGAAGTGGTTATTTATAATTAAAATGGCGATTTCTGATCTCTTTGCGTGTGATGCGATTTTTAATTTTGTGTCGATCAAACGGATTATGGGAATCTAATTTAGAATTCAATCTAATGTGAAGCCTGAAGGCTTTGCATATCGCTGGAGATAGCTGTGACAGATTAGTGAAAGAAACAGGTGTGAACAAGATTTTGTATTTGCATAAATTCCAGGTGCATTCCAGGCAATCAGAATAATGCCTTTCAATTTTAATTTGGAAGGTTTTTATTTCTCTGTAACGTTTAACCTCTTCAACGTCCTTAAAGTTAGTTTTTACGAGAAAAGACATCATTCCGGTACTCCTATGGACAGCTGAGAGTGACTGGAGTGTTTATCCGGGAGGCATAGGTTCGCATCCTGCTCACGAGTATATTTTTCTTTTCACAAAACAAGAATATCAGGTACCTAAAATTGTCTTTTGTTGTACAGAATAACTCTTACATCAGGTAGACAAAATATTATAGGGATAATTGTGTGTTGGATCTCGTCTTCTTATATTTTATCTCCTTCACGAGGATTAACCTGCATTATTCTCACATTACCTTATATATTGTTATACCAATTTATTTTAAAAGAGTGTCTATGTAGTTTCTTGCCGGCTCTTCTCCATAAGATCAAAGCCTTGGAACCGTGCACCTAGCTTTGATGTTTCATAAGTGCCTGTAATATGGTCTATTTGAAATAAAAATATGTGAATTTGAATTTATGATTCCTAATCTGATCTCCTTTCCTTTTTGATGAATAGTCCAGTGGCTTCTGACGTTGAGATGACAACCTCTCTAAGGGTTGCTAATTTCCTCACTATGCTATGGCCGTTCGACTAACAAGTCAGAGATCGCAAGTTCGAATCAAAGGCCCTTTTCAAAGGTCATGTGCAATAAAAAGATCACTTGCTTAAAACGGTGAAGGAAAACATAGTGAGGAAACTAGGACCCCTTGGATGTTTTCGAAGATGTGTAAAGTCATGTCAGAGGAGTGGTTTAAACACTAAACTAGGTTGTTCATTAACCATACGATAAGAAGTAGAATCTCTAAACATGAACGATGCCCCCAAGTCGGCACAAATCAATTCAAGAATACTTAATCAAATTATTCCATTCAGAGTCAATTCACAATGTAAGAACAACAAAATACACCATTAATAGTCATTTATTTTTCAAATGACAATAATAATGCTACCATAAAAGATCAGGCCAATAAAAATCAATACTAAGTCGAACTTGCCACAATTCCCTGGTCAATGTTCTGTAGACAATGTACGGGGAAGTGGTCAGCTACTTACGGCCCAATACTTCTTGTAAATATGGGCCTGGGCAAAAAGATTATCCATGATTGTTTATTGTATTGAATCGTTTATGCACGGTTAGCAAATTAAATTCGTAAAATTAATTTCAAATTAAAATGAAATAAATTAAATTATTCTTTAACGCATGCAGAGCGAACTTTTAGAGCTATAAATTTTGATGGCAAAAAAATATGGTCGTGATCGGGATTCGAACCTGTGTCTCTCGGATAAATACTCTAGACGCTCTGACCACTAAGCAATCTCAACCTCTGCTCACTACTCCGAATTCTTGTTACACATTTTAACACGTCTTTTGGTGACGTCACTGCTATCGATTCAAAAAATTATAAATTTCCGATCATTGTTGGTTTGTTCGTCTTCAAATTTTATTTTATTCCATTGTTGATATTAACTTTATATTTGAAACGTCAAATCGGTCCTTTTAGATTGTATCAAGTTTAGTAGGATTATTATTTTTTGCATGCCACTTTGACAGTTGAAATTTACCTATTAACTTAACTGGAAAATTTTATTGAAAACCGTGTTAAATAAAATTTTACGCAATAATACGCAAAAGAAAGATTTATTTTCTTGATTCTACGCGAATAAACTGATACGTAAAATAAACTGGTACGTAAATAAACTGATACGTAAAAACGTGCATGTACAATTATCAAATTCATTTTATTTCTAAAGAGTGTTGGGTTATATCTAAAACAAGGTTTTTGTTTGATTAATTTACAACATTGATGTTGTTTTTGAGAATAGAATCTGAACTTTGTCCACAGCCTAGTGTACTATTCCTGTACCTCGTAATGTTACTCACAGCAGATATATAATTTTATATTGTAATTTAAATTTTTTACCGTCGTGGGAGAGCCATGCTTCGGCACGAATGGGCCGGCTCGACCGGATTGATACCACGGCCTCACAGAAAACCGGCGTGAAACAACGCTTGCGTGGTGTTTCGCCGAGTGAGTGAGGGTACCGGAGGCCCAAACCCTTTAAAAGGCCAGCAACGCACTTGCGACTCCTCTCTGGAGTTGCGGGTGTCCATGAGTGGCGGTAATCGCTTACCATTAGGCGAGCCGTCTTTTCGGTGGCCCCCTATTCCATAAAAAAACAGGACCACCAAAATATTGCTACTTGTTCTGTTGACTGTACAGAAAACGGTAGGCAAATGAGTTGTGCGAGTGCCGATACCTGCGGTAGAGAACTTATTTTCATATTTGTCCCTCTACATTATTTATTACATTTGCCTTAGGGCTGCTTCCGATGCTTTGGAATTAAGCAAGCTAATAGCTAACACACCCATTTTATATCTCAAGTGATGAAAGTCCCCCGTCTCAACGGCCAAACTTGTTAACCCTAGACATGAAAGTGAAGATAGACCGCGGAACCAAATTTGGTCTTAAAGATCCTGTTACGGGATCCACAATGCAATTGACCGAAAAAATATTAAAGATAGAAATAAAAGAAGACACGGGTGGTTCTTTTTCCGAAAGCGTTTAGTATCTAGATTTCCAATTCAATCCAACCCTTCACCTCAGTAAGGGCTGCACAAAATTTTGGAGACGTAAACCAACATTCCGGATTCACCACCTCGTTTACACGCAGATCAGCCTGTCGATCTGTCAATGCTTTAAACACACATACAGTGAAAAAGTTAGAAGCCAAAAGCTGAAACAACTGAATGAATGTAATTGTCAACATTACCAAACGAATTGAGGTTTCTTCTGACTAGAAAATAATCATAAGCCTTCTGTTCTGAATGCTTGGACATTATTTTGATTTTTTTTTTTTGTTATAATAATGTCGTCCAGTTCAGCATGCCTCCTAACAGAGGTCTACTTTAGCAATTTCAATAGTTCTCTATCGCGGATTAATTTACCCTTTCTTCCCGAAGTCAATCAAGAAGATAAACTATCTTCTCATCTCTTATGGTCTTCCTTCCCCTCGTTTACTGTCTCTAGGGCACCAATCTGTCACGTTTGACTAGAGTTTATCATGATTTTGTTACAGTAATTACAAGTTTACCCAAAAAACATTTAAATTGTGTTACTCAGATGTGGCGTAATGACGTGATTGTGTTGCTACACAGATGATGTTTCACCTGCTCGCTGTGTGCACACCTGCACCCTAAGCGACTTAAAAGACCCAACAACCTTCCAAAAGAAGTGGCGGAGTTCTGGTCGAAGTTGATTAATTTAGTAGATCTAAAACGAACCTACATGCAGAATCATCGACACGAAGAAGTGGAAGAGCCCAACAGCTACACCCCGTAGCAACTAATTTCTTTTTTACGTCCTCAATAAGATTCCCGCATTGTAACAAGTAGATACATTTTCCGTATACAAAATAATCTTCAAGTCTGGAGATTTATTGACATGATTAAATGCTTCACCAACATAAAGAAACCCCTCAATTATGTCCAAATAATTTTGCAATTCATTACATACATCCCAAAAATACTGCAAAAACATCTGTTGAAAAGACGAAATCAGATAGACAATAAAGATAAAATTAAACGACCTCCCTAAGAGGCAACCATGAGATTTGACGTGACCACGTATTGTTCATATTTTTTAGTCTGCCGATTGTCCCATAAGCATGGTATTCAAATTAGGAGCGAGCATTGTGCCCATGGAATACATCGCCAATGCTTGCGCGGATCTAAAGGTATAGTTACGTTGGGGTTTGATATTAGATTGTTTGATGACGCAAAACTTCAGGGCAAACCTGTTATAAGAATTCTGAGTGTTAATAGTCCAGTTCTAATACAAAAACTTTCTTTCTTCTTCTTTCTTTTCTTTCTTTCTTTCTTAATAAAGTAGTTTTAAATTAAATAGAAATAAGGATACTTAGCCCAAAAGAAACTGAGTAGGCTTTGCCATTCTTGTCTGTATGCAAAGAGGCTATTTGACATTGCAGTCTAATGTGTTGCAGTAACTTGAATTATATCTAATTACGCCATTTTCCTATTATAATATTACTGTTGACTTTCACTAGTTTGACAGTTACAAGCTGATCTTATTATAGTTTGAACCCCCGCTTAAAAGTTAGTACATTTGGTAGTTAGCAGATCGATCTGGGTTTAGCTGTGGATATTTGGACAGAACTGACTGTTTTACTTCTACATCTTTTCGGGTTTGTTGTTTAACTACTAGATTGTTTTAATCCAGTACGAGGCTAAGTTTATTGCATTCTCAATGGTTCTTCTTAAATTAAGGTCTTCCATTGTGCGGAAATATAGGCACTTCAGGCATTGGATCAAGGGTGGCATTATTATTTTTTCCTATAATCGCAGCAGTTAGATGTTCCATTCGAGTGTTATTGTCGCCTCGAGCCACTTCATTTATTTTTTTATTAATAATTATAAATGATGCGATTATTCTACAATATGTTAAGAAATTCAATAGAACTTACAAACTACAATTTCTAAAATTATTTCGCGATATGTCCGACCCTTTGGATCTTGAATAATTATCCTATTATGTATCGCATTCTAGGCAGATAGCTCTATTTGTGAGGGTAGGATAAATCTTTATTTTTCTTCAAGATATAAAGATATAATTTTTACGTGAATTTTGTGAGTCGATGTTGGAATGTCGGTGATTTGGGAGTTCAAGGTGAAGCTATAACTTAATGACGCAGAAGTGGATTGAGTTGTTTGGAGTCTAGAGAACAAAAAATAGGCAGTTTTATTACTTAAGGACTGTCCTGGGGCGCTTTAGTTGTAGCTTTGATCTTTGGTCCTGGGTTCAATTTCCGCGAGCGAAGTGTGATTGGATATTAGACAGAAAACCTGTTAGTAAATTTTCAGTAGCAGCCCAGGGTTTCAATTGTGCTTGGATGAGATGGTAGGCTCCTATGACTTAATAACAGCATCGGTAAAATGTTGTTGTAGAACCGTGTTTATCTCTGCCTACCCCTTCGGGGGATACAGGCGTGATGCTTCGTATGCATGTATGTATGAACAATTATATCATATTAATTGTTGTGTTTGGCGACATCGCCGCGGTCTCAGCTCATGAATAAGGGCTCCGTTTGAGTCCAAAACTAGTCGGGCAATTCCGAATAAACGTGAGTAATAACCGTTGAACAATAATTAATATGAATGTTTTTTTTTATCCCAAATGGATCTACGTTTGGCCACCAACTCGCCTGATGTTAGGCAACGGTGTGTCCGAGGATGGAACACGTAGATCCAGAAGAAGTCTATTTACTCTAATTAGAGTGGTGTGTGTGCTCACAAAAGTTATTATACAACAATTATATCGTTTATCAGATGTTCCAGGTTGACCGGAAACCTACTCGTATGTTTTTTTTTATTTATTTTTAAACCACTTACAATATTAAATGGAAAAAAAATACGGTCGCGAACAGGATTCGAACCTGCGCCTCCCAGATAAATACTCCAGGCGCTCTGACCACTAAGCCATCTCGACCTCTGCTCACCACCGCGAATTCTTCTTCCATATTTTAAGACGTCTTATGGCGACGTCATTGCAATCAATTCAGTCCCTATACGGGTGACCGTATGTCCTGTTCGCGACCGTATTCTTTTTCCATTTAATATAATAACTTTAGAGTTCGCTAAGCATGCGTTAATGCTTTTCAAAGATTTATCTTGAATCACTTAACAATATCTTAACAGGATATCCCAATACGATATTTTATGCTAAACTTAATCTATTATAAAATATACACTATGTATATCTGCCTAGCCTTTTCCCAATTACATTGGGGTCGGCTTCCAGTCAAACCGGATGCAGCTTAATACCAGTATTTTACATGGAGCGACTGCCTATGTGACCTCCCCAACCCAGTAAATGGGTAACACGATATCTCGTGGTATGACTGGTTGACAGACTTTCAGGCCACTGACTACCCGTTACGGCTGTCATAGATCTTAATTTGACAACCGGGACCGACGGCTTACCGTGCTCTCCGAGGCACGGAGGGGTATCGGTATGAAATGATGGTCACCCATCCACAGACCGACCGCGGCAAGCGCAGCTTAACCTCGATCGACTAATCTGTTCGGCTGTTACTTAGCCACGAGGTCCTCATAAAATATACACCATCATATTTCAGAATTAGAAATGACTAACTTTTCTGCTACTTCTGTGAATTTCGGCAAGGGAAGTGAAATACATCAATACGCTTAGCTATTAAATTAATAAGCCGTATGGCACGCGACAGAGGTGCCCATTTGAGCAAGTTGGTCCTCGACACCAGCACACTGCACGTGTCGGGGTGGCGGCACGCACCCACATAGCCCGTGGGCGCGCACAGGCACGGTGCCTGCAGCACGTCGGGCTGCAGCATGTTGGTCAAGTCTGTATGATACAATGTGAAGAAGGCAAAAAGCTTCTGCTCTTTTGTGGGTGCTGCGGAAGTCTGGTCTTCATCATTTATCATACTATACCATCACGCCTGTATCCTCGAAGAAAGCCGAAAAATTAAAAAAAAAAAAATTTGTTGTGAACCTGTTGTTATCAACCGGGCTGCTACTGAGTTTTTCCTACTATTAAAATCCAATAACACTTTACCAGACCCGGGAATCAAACCCAGGACCTTCCTACTCAGCAGCTACGTTTGAACCACTAGACCAACGGCCACGTAAATGGTGCCTTATACCTAAAAATGTTCTAGAAAAAATTCAGGCAAAATTTCTGTTATTCGGCAATTCACATCAAAGACACGATGTAGGCACCATCACTTTTTTTATAACAACGAAAAAATGAACAAACACACAGTGGTACACAACCTTTTCTTACCGCAAAAAAGTTTTCCGTGGGCCAACCGGGCATTTTTCCCTGCGCCATACAAACGGACCACAGCGTTTAAAATACAGAAAAAAAAGTTGCCGGCACTCGCCTCCACCGACAAAAGAGGATTTTTTATTTTATATTCCAAATATTAAAGGACATCGTTAGCGGTTAGCATTTGTTAAATATCTGAAATATTTTCGTGAGCTTTTAGGGCTTGAGTTTGTTTTTTTTTTTAGCAGCGGCACGCGAGCGAGTTGTCTTGTTTAAGTGGGGTGTTTAAAAAATAAAGTTTTTTTTTTCTCCCAGCGGTTATTGTTTTGCGAGAGAGTTGCAACCTTTCACCGCAAAGGGTGTTATAAGTTCTTGAAAGGAAAGTTTTTAATATTTTTATTTTGTCCAGATGCTCGGACGCTTTGGCGCTCTGTGCGGTTGAAGGTTCGTTCTATTTCTATCTTGCATTTATGGTTAATTGCATGTTTCGTTGTATAATTTTTTGAAGGATTCTGTGAACATGGCACTCCATCTCTTCCCATCGAAGCCTTAATTTAGGTCTTCTACATACTTCAAACAGTTGTAAGTAGTATTTAACCAATCAATGAGGGTTCTGGTAATTTTCAACTTATTTTTTTTATAAAATAAAATAAACCTTAGTAATAAAGGAAAAAAAATAAGAAAAAGTTTATTTGACACGTTCAGTAAGGACACAGTTAATCAGGTATAATAAAAAAAAAAATATAGTGCTCAGAGCGCCTGGAGTATTTATCCAGGAGGTGCAGGTTCGAATCCTACTCACGACCCTATCTTTTTCCATTTAAAATTATATATTTAGAGTTAGCTAAGCATGCGTTAATACTTTAAAAAAAATTATCTGTATTTATTAAGGTAATTGCATCTTTACGACATTGTATTAACTGCAAAGTTAGTCATGTCGGTTCGGTCACATGTATACGGACTGAATAGATAGCAATGACGTCACCAAAACACGTGACGTGTTAAAATGTGGAAGAAGAATTTACGGTAGTGAGCAGAGGTCGAGATGGCTTAGTGGTCAGAGGGCCTGGAGTATCTATACGGGAGGCGCAGGTTCAAATCCTGCTCACGACCGTATTCTTTTGCCATTTAAAATTATAGCATTCATATTTATTGAATTTTAATGGGACTTAACTTTTTTTATAGGAAGAGTGGGCAAGACTGGGCAAACAAAGGGAAGAATGGCGTAAAAGGGAGTAGGATTATGTCCTGCAGTGGGTGATTAGAAGCTGCGAATGATGATGAAGATGATGAAAGGGACTTAATCGCGAAAAGAGTCTTCCCGTGACTACGGTCAATGCAACTTGATCGAAACGTCGAAGTTAATATTGAATAGATTCAGGCGTTACTTTGCGGAAGTCCATTACAATGGATGCAAATAAATACAATATCTAGCTACTTCCACAAAATTGAGGGTAGTCATGCATTACCTGTGTACCACCGAGTGGCGGACACTGCACGGTCTAACAGCTCCTGATGATGCCCCGTGGAGGGGCGAAACACGTGTAGAGTAGTTGGTGGTAGTCGGAATTTTCACTGCTTGCGTATGTGCATATATTTGCGGGCGGGCGGGCGGTGCACAGGTAATGCATGACTACCCTCAATTTTGTGGAAGTAGCTAGATATTGTATTTATTTGCATCCGTCGAAGTTAATATAAAATTTTAGCGAAAGCATTCAGCTAAATACTAATTATCACCTCATTACCGACATCTTCTTCAATTCTCAAATATCAGTACACCTTGAAGCTGTGGAAACCAGCAAAACTTGTTCCTAACTCTAAAATGCAGCACAAAATGAAATCCGAAATCTTCAACTTCTAAATCAATTATTTCCAACTACTACCAAACGAAACCGTTTAAATATTAACAGCCGTACCTCTGAAATTCAATGAGCTATATCAACATTCACGATTGAGCCCCGAGGGTATGTTCAGGGTACGTGCAAATGTCATGCAATATGTTGACAATTGCACCTTCTCTTACCAACAGGTGGAACGTTCGATCAGGCGGGTTCAGATGGGGGTAGCTACTGGAGTACTTGCTCTAGTAAATCTTGATGCAAATATCTATGAAGACTAGTACAGTGATCTGTCTTACAGGATTCGAATTAGTCTGAATTCTTCAAGGGTATCCGATAAACTTCGTTATCTGTTTTAAGGTGCATTTCTGGTCTTGTATAGAACTATCATACTTTGAAATGAACACGATATAACGTTACCTCAACAGACATGCTTGTTGTTTTGTATATCAAAGCTATTTTTATTTATTCAGAAACTTGCAAATTATTTTCTACAGCGTTTTAATCAAATTAAACTTGACTTGTAAATATAAGTCATAAGATCAGTCTACAATAAAATCAAATACCATAATAAATACACTCTAATCTATATCTTTGTTTCTAACATTCTCCCTCATTATTAAGGCTTAAGGCTATTTTGTAGCCTAGCTAGGAGAACAGATCTTCACTCACCGTACTATAGACTACAATTCTGTGTTGCCTTTTATTGTTGAAAACAAATGCATGTAAATCTACAATCTGTTTGTTTGAAATAAATAAATAATTATTTATTATAAAAAGTATATTATTATTATATTATAATTGACAAAATTTTTGTATACATATATCTTTCCTATTTTACAGTATCTTTTCATCCTTCTTTGTGTGTATAAACAATTACATAAATAAAAAAACTGCAATTTGCCATTCACAATATCTCTAATCGCCTAGTCTAATCAGACAGCTAACACCGTCTGAACAAGGCGCATTGCATTCCATCTAATTCTCGGCGGAGCGTCTATGCAACGACATTACATTACAACTTAGTTCAACTCCATGATTTGTCCGCACTTACACGTTATCTGAATAGCTTTTGGCACTTTTGGAATTTGACTTACGAACTGAATATTAGAGAATTTCTTGCACATTTAGCGTAGTGAATATTAGTTGGCATTTATCTAAGCTTATTATAAATTCAGGAACTTATAGATTATTAGGCTTACTCTTGAAAATAAATCTACTCTGTTGTCATTGGAAATATGTCAGTGAGGTTACTCTTGAACTTATACCAATTCTAATCCAATTCCAATATTAAATAGACGCCTCAAAACAACGCGTAATTTAAAATAAATTTACCTACATATTACACTAATTACAGTTGCCTCAATTTTAAAACATGTTGTCTTCATATTATCCCGAATCTATAATTATTTTTGAGACATTTTGGCATATAAAAGTACGAACTGACATATTTCCAATGTCAATCGAATGGAATTATTTGCAAGAGTATTTTATTTTATACTATTTCTTATGGACAACAAAAAACTGCGGATCAACGCATCATACACACTTTTATTTAACTAAGCGTAGTTTAAGCCTAAAGTTTGTACTTTTGATTGCAATAATGGCTTAATAACCTTTATGAAATAGGATTCTACTATACAAGTATGCTTTAAAATTGCCAAAACCGTGATATAGGTTTTTTTTTATATTACCCATTGTTTTTAGGATTGAAGTTTCATCGAGAAGTTGTGTGGCAATCGTTTGTCATGGTGATGTGATGCGAAGGAATGAGGAGCATGTGACGAGGAAAGTTTTGAATATGAATGTGGATGGCTACACGAGTAGAGGAAGACTGAGGAAACGGTGGATGGATTGTGTGAAAGATTAGATGAAAAGAAAAGAAAATAAGTGAATACCGAGACGATGGCTAACAGAGATGTTTGTAAGAAAAACTAGTGCTGCGCCGACCCCAATTAAATTGGAATAAGGATGATTGATTTTAAGAATGAATTTTCTATTGGAATTGATATTAATTTCTAGAGTAACAAGTATATTTGTAAGTATTTTCTTTTTCTTATTCTTGTAAGTACTAATAATCAATAATATCAATGGTACTATTTTATTAACGTTAGAATTATCATTTTAGTTCTTCTACATTATTATAGTAGAGATGACTGGCTCGTTGGTCTACTGCTGAGCATGAGATTTTGGGTTCGATTCCCAAGTCGGAAAAAGTGCTATTGAGTTTTACTGTTAGTAAATTCTAAGTAGCAGCCTGGAGTTAAGAATTGTGCCCGGTAGATGGCAGGCTCACCACCCATTACATGGGACTTAATAACAGCATTGTTGAAGTGTGCGTTTAAAACTGTGTACACTTCTGCTTATCCCTTCGGGGAATACAGGTGTGATACTATTGTCATTAAATAGTCATAAGTATCTGCTGTTTAAAAAAGATGGAAAATCATTTTGTTTCATCTCACGTTTGTTTGGCATAAATTTACAATATATGCGGTCATATGAGTGCACTCGAGTGACAACTGTCTGTTTGGAGGTGAAACACGTCATCACCGAAATCAGTCTGCAGAGATTACGCATCAGTTGCAATAATCGTACTAACATCAAAACTATGTATAGTCGACCACGAAATTGCTTTACCATATTTGACAAAAACTTCCAGTAAATTAAAATGTCAATAAAGTTGACATTATCTGACTGACACTTTAATCTTGTAAGCGAAAATAGACCTTGTAATATTATGATGTGCAAACGAAATTCAGCATTAGGGTGGTAAAGCAATTGTATGGTCGACTATACAATAAAAGAGATGATATGACTAAAGTAAATAATATATAATTAATATAATTTAATTATCTTTATGTATCTACATAATTAAATTTTGCAAATATGGGTAACAGCAAATGATGACAAAAATATAACAGTTAAGCCATATTTTACCACGCAGGCATACAAAATATTTAAACCATTCAACTTATAACTAAATATTTAAATACAATTTTAAAATATTAGACAATGAACTAAGTTTAAAAAATAATATATTTATATATACTAGCTTAAACAAAATCTCAGTCAGGAACTCCTTAATATTAAAATATACTTTCGCCACGAAAAAGCTTCGAAGTATCTTTTTAAATAATGAAAGCGGAAGCTCTTTCTATGTCTTTGGTAATTTGTTATAGATGACTGGAGCCATGCAGAAGACACTTTTGCGGATAAGTGCTGTCTTGGCTGCCTCCATATACCACACGCATAGATGATTATGGTTGTTGAAAATCAGTGCTATCTCTGATTAAGTTGAGCGATGACCGTTCAAAGTCAAAGGTTTTTATTTCAAATAGGCAAAATTGCATGCACTTATGAAACGTTAATTGATTTTAGTGCAACTAAAGTTCCAAAAAGTTGGTCTTATGGAGAAGAACTGGCAAGAAACTCCATAGACACTGTTTTAAAATAAAATAATACAATAAAGATACAAGATCTTTGCATAGTTACAAAGTTTGTAAGTTTCTTTTAGCATTAATAGGACACACAACCACTCCGTAATAAATATATTTATTTATTTATTTATATATCTTTATATCACAAAGGTAAGTATATTATATTCTAAGCCCTACAAAACCGTTGCAATGGTTTGACTGTGAGGTCAACGAGTCTCTAGACATTACAAATTAAATGTACTTATAATTAAATATTATATAGGTATTGCAACTTACACTTATACACTTATATAAAACTCAAAACATTTCTAAATAATATAACTTTAATTTACGTTTAAACCTATTTGAATTTGTTTCACTCCTTATGTCTTCCTTCCTTTCACTCCTTATTATTATTATTATATTATTTATTGGTTTATTTATTAAACTTATAAGCTTCTAATGATTTATTTAAGTGCGCGTTTTGTTTTTAATACAAATGAACACACCACTTTGGAATTGATCAGTGTCGGCTGCCTTAGATGTTTGCACTGATTACCATAGTGTAGTTTTAATCGATTTTTAGCTATTACTTTTTATTCTCTCTTGTTTTTAGTATTTGTGTCTTAATTTTGTTGGAAGAATGGATTTTTATTAATTACTCCTAAACTTTCTTCTACTCTCTTTCCAATACCATCAAAATCAACAAAAAATACACCCCTCCCAAAAGCATACCATCCAAAAATACATCTAAGCATATCAATGTCTCCCATCTTTAAAAAGCATAATCCAGAAATATGTCACTCAGATAACATATCATTACGCTCTTTACGCTCGGCTAGCGTGGCGCGCGTAATTTTTATCGCTCGACTCACATCTGAAACTTCAGGATTAATGATCCGCCGCGTCTAGTCATACGGTTCCGCCGAATGCCGTAAAAACGCTATGCGCAATTCAGTTTTGGTTAAAGATTTGGAATACTTTGGAGAAGGTAGTTCTTTTCACAAAAGTTTATAACTTATGGAAATGAATATTTATTGAAATTTGAATGTACGTGACAAGATTTGCCCGATAGAAATATGCGTTGTAAGTATTATTCACAGCTTTGATTATCCGGTTTCTGTTTTAAATATTATACTACCATTTTTTTATTATGTTTGGAAATCCTCATGGTTCGTCTTGGACTTAATGTTGTGGGATATGTTGGACACCTACCATCAAAAACCACACGGCCGTCACAGCACATATGAAGGGGTACCGTTTACTCGGGTGGATCAAACCAATGCCCTCTCTATATGCCTACAGTGATGGAGTGGTCATAGGGAAGACTGATAGCTTCCCAAAAATCATATATTAATCTACCTACGACTATATCATTTTAGAAATTATTGGCTAGTACAGCCTTTTGCTACATTATCTGGTCTGGTTGACTCTTAAAATTTAAATGTTACCTCAATGAAAACAGAAAACTTTATTTTATTTATACAATAAAAAATTTAGGTAGAGAGCAAATAAGAGAGGCTAACATAATTATTCAGATGACTAAAGCTGCCTAGCTAGTTGAGGAAACCCGTTCTTCTTGATAATGGAATCTTCAGGATACTCATACCCTAGAACTAAAATCATCATTATCATTCTCCATTTCATCATGAACATTAACATCTCATCCAAATGTATTTGTAATCAGCGTGTTTTTTCTAACTTCTTCTTCTTATCGTGTGGTTGATGAACAACCTAGTGTCAGACACACCATTGAGAATATCTCTCAGGTGTGCTGGTTTCCTCACGATGATTTCCTTCGCCGTTTTAAGAAAGTGATAATTAATTTATAATACTTCAAAAAGACAGTGGTGCGTGCCTTGGATTCAAGCTTGCAACCTTTGACTTGTCCGTCCAACAATCATACCACTATCACTGCTATTTTATTGCTATGCTATGTTGTACTATTTTTCTAATACATCAAGTTAAATATCTAACTCCCCTACAGAAAAAATGCCACATCCAAATTCCCCACAAATCCTAGGCATCCGACCTTTAATTGCTCTCATCTTGATACGGCTGGTATATCGAGCGGGAAAATGGGTTTTTCGCTGTGGTAAACGGCAGCAACTTTGTACCAGGACACATTATCGGATTTGCTACCAGAACCTTTCTACTGTATGGTGAAGTTGCGAATTGGTATGACATAGTTGTCTGATCTGATTTGGATTTATATTATGTTTTGTTTTATGGGTTGGGTTTTTGTAGTGTTATATAGCTTCAAGTTGTTGTTGCCAATTGTTCTAAACAATGGATTCTTTGCTACAAGTTCCGACTGAAGTACCCTAAACCTATGAGAGTCAAGATGAATCGTGTGTGTTGTTAAAACAGAGACTTATCGTGGTAGTTTTGTGAATAATTATGCTATTTACGTATCCTACGGATTGTAGGCCTCGATTGTATATGTTATTATAGCCTGGTTAGTGGAGTGTAATATTAGGATAACATCAGAACCTGGCGCATGGATAACATTTAGTATGGCATAGCTAGATAGAAGGAGATCGTAGCGGTGGCGGTTACCACCAACAACAGCATTCCCTGGGTTGACGTCAGGCAAGCGGCCGGTCATAAAGCGTGGCCAAAACTTTAACAGCATGCCAGATATAGGTATGCTGCGCCGACCCCAAATAAATTGGGATAAGGGCAGGGGGATGATGATGATGATGATAGAGCTTCAAGTTCTTCAATGTTTCGGAACACAAAGCACGCACCACTAACTCTTCGTAGTCACGTGCGTATAATACACATTATTAATTATAATTAATGTTCACCGGTTACTACTCACGTGCATTTTTCGGGATTGCCCGACTAGCGTCAAACTCGCGACATCACCACGGACTCAGCTCATGACTAAGGGCTCCGTTCAAGTTCGAAAGTAGTCGGGCAATCCCGAAAAATGCACGTGAGCAGTAACCGGTGAACACTAATTGATAAGAATGTTTAGAATAGTTTTATAAACTTAAATTTTTGTCTTGTAAGTACATTTCTGTCTTCCATTCCTATGTATTTTATTATTTACCGATATTGTGTCTTTAATTATCTGTTGGGGCTATACCCTCTCGTTTATACTGTATATTTGAGTCTTTATATTTCACTAGCTGGTGGCCAACTTTGTCTGCGCGACAAAAAGTAGTCAAGGTCCAAAATTCATCAAAATTGGTTTGGAGTTTAGACGTGAAAAAATAACAAAATCATACAGAGTTACTTACAATATTATTTTGAATCAAACATAGCTTTGTAATATTTAAAACTCTCATCTTTCTCTAAATTCATAACTACCCTGTGCCTAAATAAGAAACAGCCCGCAGCAATCCATCTGAACCGTATAGACGAGCGTATCGAACAGAGCCTTTAAAAAAACTCTGTTATTAAATGTTCATTAAGCTGCGACAACAAACTTACAAACAAAACCCATCCAAGCAAAATTCAATCCTAACGACAAACAAATAAAATCACAATCAACTGCAGCTCCAATTATGTCACTTACTTTACATAAATGATGAAGTTATTTGCAGTGTTTTCGGGCAAATTTCAACCTTATCGTAAGGTAATAATAAAAAGTGTGGTGATGGTTTCAATGGTAAAATGAAAGCCTCAATTGAACAAAACTTTAACTAGTGATTTCGAGTTGAACCGATTTGGATTAATGAATTAAATATACTTGCATGCATGTGTTTACGTCTGGTTTAAAAACATTTGATTCAAAAAATATAACATGAATTACATATAAAGATATTTACGTACTGCCTCGTTGGTCTAGTGGTCCCAAGGGCGACTGTTGAGCATGAGGTCTCGGGTTGGATTCCCGGGTCGAGCAAGTGTTAGGTATTGAGTTTTTCGGTTAGAAAATTCTCTGTAGCAGCCCGGAGTTTAGAATTGTGCCCGGTAGATGGCAATAGCCTCACCACCTATTACATGAGACTTAATAATAGCATTGGTGAAAGGTGTATGACTGTGTACATCTCTGCCTACCCCTTCGGGGACTATAGGCTTCATGCTATGTTATGTTATGTTATGATATTTACGTGATGGCCAAGCAGTAACGAGCCAGTCTTTTGAACCACGGGTTGTAGCTTCAAAGCTAGCACGTACCAATGTGAATTTTTCAATGTCATATGTACTTTCTTAGTTAATCTAAGATATCAGAGTGAAGGAAAACGTCGTCAAGAAACCTGGACTTGATAGTCTAAAATCGCTAACATGCAGTGAGTTAGCATTGTAATCAATGTTTGAACCTTCTCTGTATGAGAAGACGTCTTGCCCTGCAGTGGCTGGTCATGTAATGTTGGAAATGAAATATTTTCCTTTGATTGGTCATTGTAGGTTATATCGGAAGCCGATTTTCGAATACGAATATGATGAATGATTAATATAAATAACGAAGATAACAGAGGATGGATGGATGGACGGACTCATTAATTAAGTTCTATTAATATTTCAATGGAATCACGTACAAAGTTGATGCGTAACTGAATTATTGTAAACAAGCCCACGTATGAAAAAGAAAACGGATTGAAGTAAATTACTGGAATCTATTTACGTGCTTTTTATCGTTCGAATGATTATTCTAGGAATTCCATACATTCTACAAATACTAACACTAACAAAAATATCTTTATGTTTTCGGTATTTTTAATTCTTTCAACTATCATGTGCGCATGGTTAATTTAGATATTGGTCAGGGAATTATTAAATCATTCCATAGGACTTCAAAAATAAACGTTGTAACTGCAAAGTTAGTCGTGTCGGTTCGGTCACCTGTATAGGTACTGAATAGATAGCAATGACGTCGCCAAAAAGACGTATTAAAAATATGGATCAAGAATTCACGGTGGTGAGAAGAAGTCGAGATGGCTTAGTGGTCAGAGCGCCTGGATTATTTATCCGGGAGGCGCAGGTTCGAATCCAGTTCGCGACCGTATTATTTTTACATTAGAGTTCGCTAAGCATGCATTAATGCTTTTCAAAGATTTATTTTGAATAAACGTTGTTTTAAAAAAAAAAATGATAAAAAACCTTAAAATTTTAAAAATTTAATGATTCCCACGGTGCAATACTGGGACCTCTATAAAGATTTTATTAAATTATAAGTAGGTAGTATTAATCTGCATAGAACTAAAATTTAGTCTATTAGGTACTTTAGTCGAGTTAAAACTAGTGCCATTGCAGAATGTACTAACAGCTACTTGTTGTTTAACTAACTCATTGGTCTATTGGCCGCAAGCATGGCTGCGGAGCGTGAGGTTCGATTACCGGGTCAGACAAAGTGTGTTGATTGGCGTAAGGAATTTGGTGGTGTGGTATGTCTGTGCTTTGAGGAATGCCTGATTTCTTTACGGTCGTGTCATATAGCTGTCCCATCAGACAACGAGAGTGAAGGAAGAGGGAGTGCACCTGCGTTAGCGCAAACTCTTGTGCACTGTAATATCTTGCATTCTTGACCAATCTCCACAGAGATCTTTTGAGATAGATTGATCGGGAGTAAGTACCTATAATTATATTATTACTTGTAGTAGACATAAAAACCTATTTTATAAAAAGATTAACCGTGGAGTTTCTTGACCGTTCTTCTCCACAAGAATTTACACTTTGGAACGTGGCAATTAAAAAGTGCCTGTAAATGGTCTAATTGAATTAAATGATTTGTCTTTCACATATTTGAATTGAATACAGACAATAATTTCGACAATAATTCAGACAATAGTCGTTGCTATCTTCTTATGGTTTATAACATTTTCTATATATCTTTACATTCATATCAGTAAAACAAAAATCTAATATTAATGAACCAATTTTATCCGCACATTAGGAACCAACCGAAAATATTTTAGAGCAATTAAAACCTGGTCTGCTTTTTGTTGCAAAAGGGACAAAAAATAACGCGTGACGCCTCGAGGTAGGGGATGGGCAGGATAGCAGCGTGCATATCTAAATAATTATATGGCGTTAACGGATAATGATTGAAAGGTCTTCAGATGTGGACAGAGTAGCGTTTGATACAGAGACTAGTGGGGTTATTCTTGAAATTAATACCAATTCCAATGCAATTCTAATCTTAAAGCGCGAACATAATATAAAATGTAAAAATAAAATTGCCTACTTCATAGTTATCCAATTTAAGAGCACGAGGAGTGTTATGTTTTTAAGGTTCATGTATGTATGTTTGCGAGTTTCTTTATTCCACCATAACTTCTAAATGGCTGAACCGAATTCGATGTATGGGGTATCTTTAGAATCCTTACGTTGTCCCGGGTAACATAGGCCAGTAAGATTAAAAAACAAGTGGCAGGTGAACCTTTTAATTTTTTAACTAATTGCATCTTGTTTATAAGATATTTTGGCATTTTAATGAAGTGCCAAGTGCAAGTGGTCCCAAGCGCGACTTCTGAGCATGACGTCTCAGTTTCGTTCCCCGGGTCAGGCAAAGTGCTATTGAGTTTTTCTTTTAGAAAAATTCTCAGTAGCAGCCCTGTGTTTAGAATTATGCCTGGTAGATGGCAATAGGCTCACCCAAATGGGACTTAATAACAACATTGGTGAAATGTGGGTGTACAACTGTATACATCTCTGCCTACCCCTGCGGGGAATACAGGCGTGATGCTATGTTATGTTACATAACTCTTGGTGTTTGTAAAAAATCTTCGGTAACCGGAAAATAATACGTCGTAAACTCAAAATAATAAAAACAAACCTAAACACAATAATTTTACGAGATATTTTGTTCAGAATTTTCGTAACTGAACATTCTTCTTAGTATCATTTTATCTCATAATTCAATCAATTTACATAACCAAAAATGGCTGCCATGCATATTTACTTTTCGCTTTAAATTACGCAAAAACCAGTAGCAACATCTTATGGAACCAGTCTAATAAAACATACATACGAAAATACAGTAATAATCTTGTTAAAAAATCAAAATGAACGCAATAACAATTAATGTGTTGAAGTTTCACGTACCAACGGACTATTACACGGTACATAATATTCTAAAACAAGACACTGTCCACTTTCTTGTTCCGAGAAAATACATAGTCGCGCGCGCACTTCATTGGAATCGATCGGGCGTAACGTATCCTATCCCACTCACACTCACACCGTTCAACGGAGAAGCCACAAGTGCGACGAATACAGATATAAATCCTACCGATCTATAAGCCACGCCCCACAATCGATCTGATAAATGAAAAACCCGTTTGAGTGCGGGCGCAATGATTTCAATCTCGTCATGACTTGATGTTCGTTTCGCGATTGCGCGTGCGCTTCGTTGCTTTGTATTTAAAATTATCTTTATTACTCCATCCGTGGGATTCTTAAATCTCACATTTAAATGTTTATTACGACATGACTCATAATTATGTACGTTTTAAATGTTCAAACGTGAATCTCTCGGGTCCTAGGCAGTGTGTGGGGTCAATTTTAGTTCGTTGACATGGCGATTGAGTTATTTTTACTTTATCGCTAGCTTTTTCTCAGTCTTTTATATTCGAATGAGTCGCTTGTTAGGTTGCCCGAAAAATGGTAAAGATCAAGTAGATATTGCGTTGCACGTTCATTAATAGGAGTTTTTGTTACCACCAAAATCACGTTCGTCTTTTTTGTTATTCTTCAGAGATTGTATTTATGTTTTATTTTTAGTAGACTTTTCACATCATATTGATTGTTGATTCTTTGGAACTGGCCATTGCAAGAAGTCCTGTGGGGTTACTCTTGAAACGAATACCAATTGCAATATTAAATAGACGCCTTAAAACAACGTGTAATTTTAAAATAAATATACCTACATTACAGTTGCCTCGATTTTAAAGCATGTTGTCGTCATATTATCCCGAATCCATAATTTGCTTTACACATTTTAGAATTTAAAAGTACGAACTGACGTATTTCTAATGTCAATCGAGCGGAATTATTTTCAAGTGTAACCGATCTAAGGCATTTTTTTTTTTGTCTTTTGGTTAAAAGCAGACAATGTATTCAATCTCGCAATCAGTCTCTATAATTGTTACTATGGTTATTATTATTTTTATGAGACATGTAACCCCAAAATGTATTGTAGATACTATTTATATTAGTTCCAATATACCATTGACACTATCAAGTACCTATCCACATTGTGAGAAGCCGGTGCTTACATTTTGAATTACAGATTCAATTATCATTTAATAATTCACACCGCAATTACATAATATTATCATCTACAAGTGTTCAATTACAGCCAATGCATTGTACATCCACAAAGTTTTATTAATATTATTATACTCAGGTAAATTTAAATTAAAGTTTCTGTCATAGTTAACTTTCTAATTTTACGTACATTGTTTGTGTTCATTTGTACACTTTTTTTTAAATATATATGAAACAATTACAACAACATCATCATCATCACCCCCCTGCCCTTATCCCAATTTATTTGGGGTCGGCGCAGCATACCTATATCTGCCATGCTGCTAAAGTTTTGGCTATGTTTTATGACCTGCCGCCTGCCTGACGTCAACATTCTTTGGGAATGCTGTTGTTCGTGGTAATCGCCACTGTTACGGTCTCCTTCTGTCTAGCTTTGCCATACCAAATTTTATCCATGCGCCAGGTCCTGATGTTATCCTAATATTACACTCCACTAACCGGGCTACAACATAATATAATAAGAACACGCAAAATAATAATTCCCTAAAAAATACTTTTCGCTACTCTACAATAGATGTCGCTACTAACCCTAAAACACGACACTCGACGCCTGCGCACCGCACACTAACGCCATCTGTTGGCAACACATGCAAACGGCCCTCACAATCTTCGACCATTTTGATTGGAACTCCGATCCGTGGATTTAGAGAGGGCAATACAGGTCTTTGGTGTCTGGTCATCAATAATTCGATTTTAATAGCAGCTGAAGAGGTTTGATACATTCGTACCGTCTGTACAATTACTTTTACCTCGAATGATTGCTTGAATGATGTCTGATAATTCGTATGAAGCAGGCGCAGTCTGATTGCGTTGTTTCTTATAGCATATTTTATTGATGTTCCCTTTAAAGATATTTATGGCTTGAAGATGTGTCGTGTTTCTACGTCTATCATCAAGTGTTTGTTTATTTGTGTCTGGGTTGAGATGATTTTTATGTATATCCATCGCTCAATGTTACTTTTTGTTTTGTAGCTATGCAGGTTCGATTAACTTTGCAGTTCTCTATAATAATTTAGCATATCATATCTATACAAATAAATAAAATTGTAGCGTCTCTTTGTAATGTCAAAATAATAGTTTTTTTTTAAGGTCATACAGTTATTTACACGACACATATACCTAAAAATCTGTTTTTAAAATTGTTGTCTGTCTGCATGTTTGTTCCGGCTAATCTTCGAAACGGCTGGATCGATTCTGATTAGATTTTATTGGCAGGTAGCTGACTAGTTAAGGAGTAACTTAAGCCAATTATAATATAATACTACGCGGGTGAAACCGCGGGGCACTGCTAGTAAACCTTTAAAGCAGTAAGTAGTATGTTTCATAAGCCATATTCTGTTGAACGAAAAGGATTATTGTTATTTCTTCAGTCTGAAGAGACACGTATATGATGGTATTTTTATTTCGGGTAAAGTTTTATTGTATTTTTCTGTTAGGAAATTCTAGGTAGCAGCAGGAGTCAGGAAGTTGGAGACACCCCCGTGCTTCGGAGAGCACGTAAAGCCGTCGTTCCTGCGCCTGATCTATCTCTGGGCGTGTCGGATTGCCGTCCCATAGGAATATGAGAGTGAAGGAAGAGGGAGTGCACCTGTGTTTGCGCATACACTTTTGTACTATAATATCTCCTGCGTACTTGGCTAATCTCCGTGCAGTTGGGTCGCCGTGACCGAAATACGGTCAGGGAGTATTATTCTAAACTAATGTTTATTATCTGTTGGATTCAACTCCCGAGCATAGATCCATCCTTTTCTTTCTATTATCTTATTTCAATTTCAAATTTACTCTGACTGGTAGATTTCATCATTAGTAGCTAATACTGAGCGTGTAATCATTCGATTCCCGGGTCGTGCAATATGTTATTGGGTTTTTCTGTAAGTAAATTATTGGAGTTGCAGCTTAGAGCTTGGAATTATGGCCGATAGATGGCAGTAGGCTCACCATCTGAGATAGATAACTGCATTAATAAAATGTGGGTGTACAACTGTGTTTTTCTCTGCTCAATCCTTCGAGGATATAGCCGTGATGCTAACTGTTTGAATGCCTTTATCAGATTTTATCACAAAGCGGATTCCACAATAGTTGCTGTCATTATTCTATAACATGTAACAAAAGTACAAAATAATACTAACATTTAATGTACCTATGTAGAGGTACCCGTAAAAATATAGAACAAAAAAGTTTTTTTTTTTCATTCGTGTTTATTCAACTTAGCGTAACAATGTCGTGGTGGCCAAGTGATTACGGGCCCGCCTCCTGAGCCACAGGCTGCGGGTTCAAACCAGGCATCCAATGAGTCTTTTTCAATGTTCAATGTATCTACCTACTTTCTTAGTTAATCTAAGACATACGGTGAAGGAAACATCGTGAGGAAACCTGGACGGTAACTTGTTAGTCTGAAATCGCCAACCCGCCGCAAGTTGGCGTGGTGATCAATCCTCGTGCCTTCTCTGTATGAGATGAGGCCCTTGCCCTGCAGTGGGACAATTATGGGATGGTTATTTATTTAACATATCATTCCATCACGCCTGTAGGGGGTAGGCAGAGGAGTACACAGTTCAACACCTACATTTCACAAATACGGTTGTGAGCAGGATTTGAACCTTTGCCTCCCAGGTCTCTGTGCCTGCCCTCCAGGCTCTCTGCCAAATAACCCATCCCGACCTCTGCTCACTACTCCAAATTATTCTTCCACTTTTTAATATGTTACAGTGACGTCATCGCCACCTATATAATTAATTCGACATCGACATTTCTTAATTTAACCCCATCTGCTTTTGACGAACCTAAAATACTTATAACCGAAGAAAATACGTTTATAATAGTTTGAACGTGTGTTACAAACAAAGAGGGTTAATGCGGGCTATTTGCGAATTGCCCGGGCAAAGCGTTGAATTATTGGGTTATGAAAGTTATGTATAGTTGAAGTAGAGTTTAGATTGAAATCTTATGTTAAAATCGTGAGATTGGGATGAGCACGATTTTGATATAATTTGGAGTGAGATGAGTTAATATTTTATTAATAAATGAAGTCGTTTCTTGGTTTGTTTCATGGTCTCCTGTACCTTCGGCGATAAAAAATAATGGTGGATTCAATATTGTTTTACCAGTACAATAGTAAAAAAATATCAATGAAATTCTAGGTTGTGGTGGCAGTGTGGTTAAAGGCCCGCCTTTTGAGCCACAGGTTGTGTGTTCAAACCTGGTATGCTAATCACTAATGTGAATTTTTTAATATCATCATGTAGTTTCTTAAATCTAACACATTACAGATAGCAGGAAAACATAGTGAGAAAAATCATGATTTAATGGTCAGGAATAGCCTATCTGCAGTAAGCTAGCGTGGTGATCGAAGAGGCTCTTGCCCTGCAGTAGGGCAGTTATAGGCTGGTTATATTATAAAATACTAAAGTTATTATTGTAGATAACAGTGATAGCCCAGAGGTATGACCGTTGGACTGACACGTCAAAGTCGCAAATTCGAATCCAATGCACTGTCTTTTCGAAATCATGTGCGTATTATGAATTAATGATCACTTGCTTAAAACGGTGAAGGAAAACATCGTGAGGAAATCAGCACACCTGAGAGATGTTCTCGATGGTGTGTAAAGCCATGTCAGAGGCCTACGGGTGGTTTAAACTGTGACACTAAGTTGTTCATCAACCACAAGATAAGAAGAAGAATGTAGATAGAAAAAAAAATACAAAAAGGATTTTGCCCTTGTGGTAAATTTATCGTCACATATTAAAAAGAAGAAGTCTCTTCATGGTAATCGAGTGTTTGGCTATATAGATGATACGTAAAATAAATATTATTCTGTCGGGAGTTTGGGGCTTGAAGACCTTGAAGCTAATAATAAATTATGCAATAGATATTTTTTATCTGTCTACTGATAATTAAAATGATATGGGTATGCGCTAATTAGCCAAATTAGGCCATAGATGAAGAAAATATATACTGCCTCGTTCTCAGTAGCTGTCCGGAGTTTGGAATTTTGCCCGATTGATAGCAATAGGCTCGCCACCTATTACCTACATGGGACTTAATAACAGCATTGGTGAAATGTGGGTGTACAACTGTGTTCACCGCCTACCCCTTCGGGGCATACAGGGGTGGGATATGTATGAAAAAAATTGCATTGATTCCTATAGAATACACCAAAGATATGTTTTTAAAATTATCCTCAACTCACACTGCAAGTCACAATCGAAGTATCATGGTATCCACTCATCGGATCAAAAATCAAAAAACGGCAATCATCAATAACCAAAGAAAAAACCTTCTCAAACCCCATGAGACAGCAGATTTGAATTTTTTTGTGACAATGCATCCGTTTTTCATTCAGGTCAATATAAGATTAATTTTGACGGGTTAAGGCTACTGGGTTTGACAGATTCGGTAGAAATAAAGTGTTAAGACATTTAGTAATTATATTTCTGCCTCGTTGGTCTAGTGGTCGCAAGCGCGGCTGCTGAGCGTGAGGTTTTGGGTTCGATTCCCAGGTTATTGAATTTTGCAGCAAAGTGTTATTTTTCTTGTGTTGAATTTTTCTGTTAGGAAATTCTCAGTAGCAGCCCGGAGTCAGGAAGTTGGTGGTGTGACACCCCCGTGCTTCGGAGAGCACATAAATCCGTCGGTCCTGCGCCTGATCTCTCTCTGGTCGTGTCGGATTTCCGTCCCATCGGAATATGAGTGTGAAGGAAGAGGGAGTGCACCTGTGTTTGCGCATACACTTGTGCACTATAATATCACATGCGTACTTCGCTAATCTCCGTGGAGAAAAATATGTTAATTATATTTCAGACCTCTGTATTGTGGCCCGGTTAGTGGAGTGTGATTTACTCAATAATTATATTACGACACTATTGACCTTATATTTAGCAGAGGGGCTCGTGGCTAAGTAACAGCCGCACTGATCGATCGCTCGAGGTTAAGCTGTGCTTGCCGCGGTCGGTCTGTGGATGGGTGACCATCATTTCATACCGAGACCCCTCCGTGCCTCGGAGAGCACGTTAAGCCGTCGGTCCCAGTCGTCAAATTAAGATCTATGACAGCCGTTACGGGTAGTCAGAGGCCTGAAAGTCTGACAACCAGTCATGTCACGAGATATCGTGTTACCCAGTAACTGGGTTGTGGAGGTCAGATAGGCAGTCGCTCCATGTAAAATACTGGTATTAAGCTGCGTCCGGTTTGACTGGAAGCCGAACCCAATGTAATTGGGAAAAGGCTAGGCAGATATATATATTGACCTTATAGAATAGGGAGGCCAATTCACAATTATTATTCATATTTATTCCGATACCAAAAAATACAGTTTTTTTATAACTCAGTGGGTCGACTCTTAACCTCGTTCTTGCCTGGCGGAAAGCAATGTATGAGGTCTACGTTGAAACTAGGGTTCTCAGAAGATGTTTATTGAGTCTTATATTGAAGTTTTTTTGGGCTATAAGTAGTAGGGACCACAGACGCTGGCAAGGAATTCCACCAGCAGTGCGCATTATAGAGGTTAAGGAGAACGCGGAGTACGAGGAAGTCTGGAGTGAAGGAATATCAACCAATTGCGTAAGATATCCTGCTATGTATGTATTTTTTTATTCATAGCACTATTTTATAAACATTTTTGAAATATAGTTATATCTTAGGTTTGCGCGATCACTACACATTATAATAAAACAATTTTTAACCGGATTAATCGCATGTATTATTGTTTTTTTGTATTTCCTGACGTTTCGAACACTTTGCAGCGTTCGTAAACCAATAATACACGCGATTAATCCGGTTAAAAGTTGTTTTATTATAATTTTTGAAATAGTACATTAATATTAAAAGTTTTATTTCATTCAGATTTTTAAAGTAGATTGAGCATTACCATATTTACCGAATAGCGTTATTGCCAGCTTAAACGTCTGGACAACTATCTGTCCAAAGATACTCGGTAGAAAACGACTAAAGAAATACTTAAAACTCAGGCAACTCCGCTGCTTATCTCTAGTCAACCACAAAACTAACAATTAACACTGTCAACAGGAAGCGGTCTTATGGACCAATTTCCTCTCCGCTTGGTCCTTTGTACCAACACGTCGTTACCATACAATGGTGCACCAAATCGTCGCAGTGTAGGGGTTATCCCCATAATGTATCGATTTGAATATGTTGACGGTTAATTTTCGAGGTTCGGTTTAGAATGGAGGTAATAATATCCCTATTGATGATAAATTGGTCCGCTAATGACGTATTGAATTGTGATATCTTCATTTTTATTTAGAGGGGACTTGAGATATATATCTCTTTAGCATAGATAAATTTACTAGTAATTGAGGCTTGTATTTTAACGGTCTATTGTCTAGTTTCTTCTGCAATGTGATTAACATTTTTGTTTAAAATTACACTGTCACAGTTAGTGCATTGGGAATTTCACAATTTTAATTTGCAACACACAATGCTGCAAAAAAATCTTTTTAAAATTTTTGGCTGTACAAAAAGCTTTTAAAACTATCAATGACCATACTGATTCTACTTCTGATTCTCCAAACACTTCCACTTTTGATCCAATACACACAACATTAATGCAATTGGCACGTGGAAATGCTGCCAGCCTTTTGGGTAAACCACCAGTTTTTATAGACGCGGATGAATTTTCCGATGCTCTCATAAACATTTAAATATATATTTTTTCTTATTATTATAATCGTTTAAATAAAATTTATTATAAATTATAAAGTATATATTATTTATTATAAAGTAGATTTGATAAACCGTGAGTAATGTTAGAATAAATATACCTGCATCACAGTTATCTTAATAATCCAATTGACTATAACATTACGACAACAAATAAAAACAAATTAACAGCCGTAAAACTTGATGACCCTAATGTCGAAGACCCTAAAATTAAAGTAAAAGGAAACCATAAAGTAACTTAACCAGATACATCTATACCAATCAACGTGGTCAAAAGGACAATGGAAATTAAGAATGTCACGTGATAAAATTTAAAACGTCTCAATTCTTTTGATCGAACAAAACGTGGTTCCAAGCTGATGATTGACTTCCTCGGCGTGGGTTGTCCAGCTTCGGATTATGTTAACGAGATTAGATTGCTCTTAATGGCTGTGAGACGCGAGAGGCGTCGATTGTTATAATTAATGAGTCATCCTGATATCAGGTCACGAGGGTTGGATATGGGCTTTTGTCTTTGCTAGGAGTAGGAGGTGTTATCGTTGGATATGATGTGGAGATGAAATTTGTAATATAAGACAAAAACTTTTCAAACCAAAATTGCATACAATCACGAGACTATCAATTTCCACTCGCTACGAATCTGACACACCTTAGTAATATCTTAGGTTTTCGCGATCACTACACATTATAATAAAACAAATTATTACCGGATTAATCGCAGGAGCTCCTCCTGCGACCACGAACGCTGCAAAGTGTTCGAAACGTCTGAAAAACAAAAACCAATAATACACCTCTCTAGGTATAAAACTAAAATGCAATGAACCCCTTAGTTCAGATGCACATAACTATAACACCGTGCGATATTTAAGGAGGTGATTAATAAATACTTATATAACTAATTAAATAACCTATTACCCCTTTATTAATTAATCTTACATAAATAGCTAATATTTTTATATTAAAAGGTAAATAAATTACATAAGGATAAAAAAAAATCGTCTTAAAAATCTACCTCTAATTACTCTTATAAATAATAAAACAAATATACTTTTTAATGTAGTATAATCTTCATCATATAAATTATAATCATTATATCTGCCTAGCCTTTTCCCAATTACATTGGGGTCGGCTTCCAGTCAAACCGGATGCAGCTTAATACCAGTATTTTACATGGAGCGACTGCCTATCTGACCTCCACAACCCAGTTACTGGGTAACAAGATATCTCGTGGTATGACTGGTTGTCAGACTTTCAGGACTCTGACTACCCGTAACGGCTGTCATAGATCATAATTTGACAACCGGGACCAACGGCTTAACGTGTTCTCCGAGACACGGAGGGGTCTCGGTATGATATGATGGTCACCCATCCACAGACCAACCGCGGCAAGCGCAGTTTAACCTCGATCGATCGATCTGTGCGGCTGTTACTTAGCCACGAGCCCCTAATATAATCATTAATTATTAAATATATTAATAAACGAAAAGTATAAAATATTGTTAAATGGGAAAAGAATACGGTCGCGAGCAGGATTCGAACCTGCGCCTCCCGAATAAATACTCCAGGCGCGATACCACTAAGCCATCTCAACCTCTGCTCACCACCGCAAATTTTTCATCCATATTTTAACACGTCTTTTGACGACGTCATTGCTCACGACCGTATTCTTTTTCCATTTAATATAATAACTTTAGCGTTAATTCTTTTCAAAGATTTATCTTTATGGACTTTAAAACTCATCACGAATCAATAAAAAAAAAAATTGGTTATAAAATTTAAAAGTTTGCCTGCCATTTTTTTTATGTTTTACTAGCCTATGTTACCCGTATACATCCAAATCGGTTCTGCCATTTAGAAGTTATGGTGGATAAAGAAACTCACAAACATACATGAACCACGAGGAGTGTTATGGTATTACCATAACACTCCTCGTGCTCTAAAATTGGGATAATTATGAAGTAAGTGAATTTTGTCGTCCTTCGACAATGCCCACGACTTATTGTTAACGTCATTCGGGGTTTATTTTGTAAAATCTATTGTTTCGAAGTGTAAATTTGCCTAATAAATAAAATCATTGAATTATTAAAATAACTTTACGTTTATTATTTGCTCTATAAATATGTCATGAGTACAAATTAACAGCTTCTGTTAGTAAATTACATTCTCAACAAAAACATCGAAAGTCTTGGGTCCCCGTGATAATTGCGTTCATCTGCTCATTCCAGCACTAATTGTTCTATCCAAGCTATTTATATCAAATTGCAACTTTAATAGTCCTTACTATTTTTGTAACTACACTATGCCTCTTCACACTCTTGAACACGGACGGAATTTAAAGTTCTATATGGTGATGATTCTGATGTAGACTAACTTAAATAAATGAAACAATTGCTATCCTTTACCAACGGTTACCAAAAGTGCAAGACAATATAGCAATATAAGAGACGTTAAAATGATTTTAGAGATTAAGTTGATAAATTCATTTTTAATGCGTCTTGGTCTACCCCTATGGGAAACAGGAGTGATCTTAACTATGTTTGTAAATGAAGAGACGTCGAACTAAAATTTCCGATCATTTTTTGTAAACACACTTCGATCTGAGTATTAAAATTATAGACAACCTGCCTGGCCTTGAACCATTTGGGGTCTAACCAGTTGTAGCTCGGTACCGATACTTTACAATGGAGTGACTACTAGTAACTGGATATCTTGTGGCAATACTGGCTGTCAGACATTCAGGTATTTAATAACCCGTAACGATTGTCATAAATCTGCATTCGACAGCCAGGACCGACCGTTTCACGTGCACTACGAGGCACCGACATTAAAATTAAAAAAGTCAAACTAAAATTGTATTTTATAATAAAACAAACTTTTAACCGGATTAATCGCGTGTATTATTAGTTTTTGTTTTCCTGACGTTTCGAGCACTTTGCAGGGTTCGTGGTCGCAGGAGGACTGAGGAACCGTCAGGAAAAAAAAACCCAATAAACACGCGATTAATCCGGTTAAAGGTTGTTTTATTATAATATGTAGTGATCGCGAAAACCTAAGATATTAAAATGGGATACTTAAGTTTAGTTAATTTACATCAGAATTGACACCACAGTCACTCCTACTTTCTTTGACATTTATTCCATGTCAAATAACAAAAGACTATTCAAATATAGTTTATACGAATAATTAATTACAAAGCACGATAATAATAATAATAATATAAATATCTAAATCAACAAATATAAATACATGAAATGATCTGTCATCGTACATACAAGAGATGTTTCGTTGATGGATTGAATTAATAAAATTTTATAAAGACTTTTACAATGCGTGGTGGATCGACATTCAGAGTGGAGACAAATTGTGACGCGTTAACCATAAACACTACGATGATTTTGTATAGGTTAATATGTAGTATATGGAAAATTATCACATACTTAAGAGGGTGAAATAAAAACAAATGTTTTTTAGGAAATTATTGGCATATTATAACATTGTAGTTTTCAAATAGTCTGGAATGATGTGTTTGCCAATATTTTATATTTTGAACTTAAAAAATATATACAAAAATAGATTGATGGACCAAAAAAAATTTTCTTTTTTGTTCTTCTATATTATCTGTAAATTATATTTTCTCGAAACCAAGTAATACTGTTACCTATACACTAAATATATTGTATGTTTATATTTCGGCTCAAACAATGACTTCCTTGAAGTCTAAATTAGATAGTTAGATTTATTTAAAGAGTTCAGATATCAGTCAACAAATAAAACAAATGAATAATCCCGTAGTATAATATTTTACTTACAAATCAGACTGCAAGTAGGGTATAAAATTTTGTATATCTTGTTTTCTCAACCATACAATGATCTCTCCCACGCACACACATACACAATTTATCTCCAAACTCACCATATACTATCAAAAAGAGAATTAAATACGCAAACTCTTAAAGGATTAGAGGCGGTGACAGATTCGTTTCCACAATAAAGGTGACTACTCACAATTGATTTATGATTTCCAGGCGAATAAAGCCTGGTGTGCAATAGCCTTATATCTTGTTTTATTTTGGATATGAATGGAGTTGTGGAGTCATTGGCTTAGATATATGTCTATATTGTAGCTGTTCCGATGGGTTTTAAATCCGTTTACGTCTCGTGTGTGTTCTAAGGCTTATTTTGAGGTTAGCTGCAAGTATTGTGACAGCAGAGCTCGTGTAATTTTTGCTTAACTTTGAAGTGCAACCTACGCTAAGTACGGTCTTGTTTATTCAAGGGTAAAATGCTTCTTATCATTACAGTGTCTTCAAATAAATGCGTGGAATTTTATTTTTTTTAATTCTTAATGGTTTCAGTTTGACTCGCGACATCGCCGCGGGCTCAGCTCATGACTAAGAGCTCCGTTCGAGTTCGAAACTAGTCGGGCAAACCCGAAAAATGTGTAGCGACATGTATCTCGCTACATGAACACTACGCGCATAACACGCTACATCGCGCAAGCAAAGTTTGCCGGCAAATCTGCATATATATAACCTCCCGACATTATCTGTCAGGCCGTGGCCCACCAGGCAATATCACCCGCTTGGTTGGAAGATCCTCCCTTTTCAATGGAGGAACACCACACCTCTTTCCTCCATAAATGCACGTGAGTAGTAACCGGTAAACTATAATTGATAATTCTTAATAGGCTTGACCGCGACCTCACCCGATGTTAAGCGATGGTGGATTTCGATTCTCTATTGATTAAACAAACTTGAAACTAACCGTTGTCAATATAATATGGTCAATAAGTATGTTCGCGACCGTATTCTTTTACCATTTAATATAATAACTTTAGAGTACGCTAACCATGCGTTAATGCTTTTCAAAGATTAATCTTGAATTGTTAAGGTAACTGCGTTCTTTACGACATTGTATTAACTGCAAAGTTAGTCGTGTCGGTTCGTTCACCTGTATAGGGACAGAATTGAGAGCAATGACGTCGCCAAAAGACGTGTTAAAATATGGAAGAAGAATTCGCGGTGGTGAGCAGAGGTCGAGATGGCTTAGTGGTCAGAGCGCCTGGAGTATTCATCCGGGAGGCGCAGGTTCGAATCCTGTTCGCGACCGTATTCTTTTTCCATTTAATATTGTAACTTTATGGTCAATAAGATTAACAGAAACTAATTTCACATATCTACGACTAGATCATGAACAAAAACTGCCTCATCGGGCTAGCGGTTACCGAGCATATGGTCTTGGTTTCGATTCCCAGGTCGTACAAAGAGTTACTGGATTTTTCAGTTAGGAAATTCTCAGTAGCAGCTCGAAATTTGTTTAATCGCAATAAGCACACCATGCTATGATGATGATAAAAAAAAACAATAATGCTGCTCCTGACCGTATTTCAGAGATCAGCCAAGTAGGTACGCAGAAGATATTATAGTGCACAAGTGTATGCGCAAACACAGGTGCACTCCCTCTTCTTTGACTCTCATAATCTGATGGGACGGCAATCCGACACGACCGGTGAGAGATCAGGCGCAGGACCGACGGCTTTACGTGCTCTCCGAAGCACTGTGGTATCACACCACCAATATCCGAACTCGGGGCTACTACTAAGAATTTCCTTACATACAGAAAAACCCAATAACATTTTGCCCGACCTGGAAATCGTACCCAGGACCTCATACCGAACGTAACAACAATCATTTTAGTAACCACACTGCAAATATAAATGTATGCAATGGACGCATTACTGGATGGATATTGTTAACTGGTACACAATGGAGTTTGAGTCAAAGCGTATAGTTGTGAGCGAAAATATTGTGGGGTATGAACCGAGATGATGTATAGGCACGGTAGGGTTGATCGGAGAATGTAGTTTGTGGATTGGTATATTTGCTTTGTTTTATTAAATTGAGCTAAGCATGTTGGCCCAGGACGGAAATGAATGAAAGACAACTACATGCAGCTGAGATGAGAATATTAAGAAGGATGTGTGGTGGGACGTAAGGTAAGAGGATGTCTGGAAGTGGTACCGGAAGAAATCGTTGAGGTTAGTATGGGCATGTGATGCGGAAGGATGGGGGTCATGTGACGAGGAAAGTTTTGAGTATGAATTTAGATGACTATAAGAGTAGAGGAAGACCGAGGAAGCGATGGATGGATTGTGTTAAAGATGATATGGCTAGAAAAGGAGTGACTGACGATATGACGGCTGATAGAGATGTATGGAAGAAGAATACATGCTGCGCCGACCCTAACTAAATTGGGATAAAGGCAGGGGGATGATGATGATATTGAAGTAAGTATCTGGAACTCCAAATGGAGGGGCTCTTGGCTATGTAGCCGCACAGCTCGATCGATAGAAGTTAAGCTTGTCGTCGCGGTCGTCTGTGCATAGGTGACCATCATTTCATATTCAGATTGCTTCGTGCGTTGGAGAGCACGTTAAGTAGTCGGTCCTGAATGTCAAATAAAGATATTTGACAGCCTTTACGGGTATTCAGAAGTCTGAATGTCCGACAACCTGTCCTACCACGAGATATTGTGTTACCCAGTAACTGGGTTGTGGAGGTCAGTAGGCAGTCGCTTCGTGTAAAATACTGGTCTTAAGCTGTATCCAGTTAGACTGGAATCCGAGCCTAATGTAGTTAGGAAAAGGCTGGGCAGATTTATTGAATCAAATAAAGAGTGAAACATCTACTGCTGTCTTATATCGATATAACAAAGTTAGGTAAGTACATGTGTTTAGGCCTCGTTGGTCTAGTGGTCCCAAGTGCGACCGCTGAGCATGAGGTGTCGGTTTCGATTCCCGGGTCGGGCAGTGTCATTGATCTTTTCTGTTAGAAAATTATCAGGATCAGGCCGTAATTTGGAATTGTACCCGGTATATGGTAATAGGCTAACCACATGGGACTTGATAACAGCTTTCGTGAAATGTGGGTGTACAACTGTGTACACCTCTGCCTACCCCTCGGGGGAATACAGGCGTGATGCTACATGTGTTTTGGCGTTAATCGTTGTAATCTATATAACCCAATTGCCCTGTATCTCGCAAAAACTTGAAAATGGTCGACCGATTTTGATGAAATTTTTTGTGTGTGTTTTAGTAGATCCTTCGATGGTTTAAATCAACAATTCGACCCGGTAGATGGCGCTGCAATCGAGTTTAGGGCAGTACTACGTCTGCCGGGCCCACTAGTGCTTAATATAATAAAAAATTGAAAAAAAAATCTAAGTCCTCCAATTCTTTGTTAGCTTTTTTATCCAAATTAATCGCTCTCAAAACACATACTAAGTCCGTCACGTACAATATAATGTATATTTACATTATTTATGCTAATAATTTATAAACAATAATCGTTCAGTGACAATCCTGCTGGTTGCGTAGGCGACAACACACGGAGAAGACATCGCGTTGTGAATGGTCGCCTGTGCGCATGAGTTGCAAACATTTTGACTGTGTTGGTTCAAAAAGTTCTTTTTTAAAGGAGGTTAATTATATCTCTTAAATCGTGGCACGTTGTAAATATTATTTACATAATTATAAATAAAATAAATAAAAAACCAGCCCATAGCTCTCCCACTGCAGGGTAAGGGCCTCTTCTCGTACAGAGAAGGCACGAGCTTAATCACCACGCTAGCTCACTGCGGATTGGCGATTTCAGACTACCAAGTCCAGGTTTCCTCACGATGTTTTCCTTCACCGTATATCTGTGATGTCTTTGATGAACTAAGAAAGTACATATAACATTGAAAAAGTCACATTGGTACATGCCAGGCATGAACCCACAACCTGTGGCTCAGGAGGCGGGCCGGTAACCACTCGGTCACTAAAATAACTAAAAAATAAATTACTTAAAGTGTCTGTCAAATGATATTTAAGTTCAAAACGAAAATGTAAATCTAATCGTTACTGATGGTCAAATTGAAAGTCTCATAACCAGTCTTACCACGAGATATTGGGTTACCCGGTAACTGAGTTGTGGAGTAGCAGTTTATCACAGTGGCAAGGTTTAGGGATGAAATATAATTTAAACTCAAAAGTGGCGATAACAATAGACCTTTTCTGGTCTAAGTGATAACATCACCAAAAAAAAAAACTGAGTTGTGGAGGCCAGATAATAGGCAGTCGGTTCATGTAAAATACTGATAATAATTATTTTCCTTTCCTACAAAATTCGCCCGCCTAAGGCAAAGTCTAAAATTCTCATGCTCCGCAATTTTGGTGGAATCAATGTTGAAAATATTCGTGAGGATGCTTACAATTTCGATTGGTCACCACTTATAACCTCCGAATCAGTCAATGAACAGGTTAACATCTTAAATAAAAATCTGCTGAAACTTTACGATCATCACGCGCCCATCAGGCCAGTCAAGGTTAAGCATTTGCCGTCGCCGTGGTTGACAGATCAAATAAAAAAGTTGATACAAGCGAAAGCCGCTGCCAAATTTAAATTTAAATGTCGACCTAACGACTGCAACAGGGAAAAATATGTGTTAATTCGAAATCACTGCAATAAAGAGTGTAGGAAAGCTCAACGCCAGCATGTTCACAATTCTGTTCAAAACGGTGACCCAGCTAAAGTCTGGAAATTTCTGAGATCTATGGGGGTCGGAAAATGTAAACATGAAATTTCTCCCAAAGACATTAACATTAATTCACTTAATATTCACTTCACTGCCTCGTCCAATTTTGATAGGACAACGAAATCTAATACCTTAAGTTATCTTTCAACTGTCACGACTCCCGATTATCCTCAACTTGTCTTCAATCAATTTTCCATATGTGATGTTAAAAAGAGCATCTTATCAATAACTTCTAATGCTATTGGAAGTGACTGTATCAGCCGTAATATGATCCTCCCCATCCTAGATGTTATCCTTCCTATCATATCACATATCCTTAACTGCTCTGTATCCAGCGGTATCTTTCCTTGCCAATGGAAGGAAGCCCAAGTCATCCCACTACCTAAAAAGTCCAATCCTACATCCTTTTCAGACTATCGTCCTATTTCAATATTACCGTTCCTATCTAAAGTCCTTGAACGTCTGATCCACAATCAACTTAGCAATTTCCTCTCCAAGAATAATTTACTCAATCCCTTTCAATCTGGTTTCCGTGCTGGCCATAGCACAACCACTGCATTGGTCAATATTACGGATGATATCAGGTCAGGCATGGAAATCGGCAATCTGACGGTTCTAGTATTATTAGATTTTAGTAATGCTTTTATTACTGTAGATTTCGATGTTTTGCTTGGCATACTATGCTCTCTTAACATATCTCCATCTGCAATTGATTGGTTTCGCAGTTACCTGTGTGGACGTCGTCAACGTATCTGTATTGGAGATATCTCATCTTCTTGGTGCAATACTACGGCTGGAGTCCCACAGGGTGGCGTTTTATCTCCCTTACTTTTCGCCATTTTTATAAATTCCATCTCTAGTCAATTACTTTCTTCCTACCACCTTTATGCAGATGATCTTCAGATTTACCAACAAGCTCCCCCTGCACAGCTTACAGAAGCCATCGAGAGAGTAAACCGTGATCTCGCTCGGATATCAGACTGGAGCAAGAGGTATGGCCTTACAATCAACCCCACGAAAACACAAGTTATTGTGGTGGGCAGCTCTAGGCTTATATCTCGACTTGATTGGAAAACAATTCCTGAAGTTTTTTTCAATGGAAATTTAATACCTTTCGCTGACCACGTGAGGAATCTTGGGATAATTGTTGACCGGAACTTGTCATGGACTGCTCACGTTCAAGAAATTTGTCGCAAGATGTTTGCTTCAGCAGGATCTCTAAGGAGATTACGAAATTTCCTTCCGATTTCCACCAAGATTTCGCTTGCACAATCCCTTCTTCTTCCTATCCTTGATTATGCTGATGCCAGCTATCTTGATCTTACAGAGGAACAATTAGAAAAGCTTGAGCGACTTCAAAATTTTTGCATAAGATTCATATTTGGTCTACGCAAATATGATCATGTTTCTGACTATCGTAACAAGCTCAAGTGGTTACCGATTCGCCTTCGCCGGAATACTCACATACTTTCGCTACTATATAATGTACTTTTTCATCCTTCTTCTCCGTCTTACCTTAAAAAACGTTTCGAGTTCCTCAGTGACACCCATGACAAATTCTTAAGATCGTCAGAGAACCTAAGACTTAAAATGCCGATGCATACAACAAAATTTATCGACAAGTCCTTTACTGTTCAGGCTGCTCGTCTGTGGAATTCCTTACCTGTTACAATAAGGCGTGCTCAAACGCTGCCAATTTTTAAAAGACTAGTGAAAGAACACTACCTGACACAGTAGTTACATTTACATTGTTGCTATTATTTTATTTTATAAATACATGTAGTATTATTACATAACGATATTGATATGTAGTATATATACCTATTCTTAATAATTAATATGTATGTATTTAAGTATCTATTATAGTATTAGTATCGTATGTATGTTTTTGTACACCTCAAATTACCCCACATTTTTCTCCATGTCATACCTATCCATCCAAAGGTTGCCTGGTAGAAATCGCCGAGTGCGATAAGGCCGCCCATTGTACCTTTATTTTAAGTTTTCATATTTTCTTTTGTTTGTTATATCGGTGTACAATAAAGAGTTTAATAAATAAATAAATAAATAAATAAATAAATAATAAATGGCATTCGGAAGAAGGCTAGGCAGAGAAATCAATACACATTTTTATCCTATATTCTGTTCCTTAAACCCTGATAGATTATTTGCCTTCCGAAGGTATAACGTATCGAGAGTCAGGGAACAGCTCTTCTAAAATAAATGATGATAAATAAACAAAATCGCTTAAAAACAAAGTAATTAAAATTATCATGAGCCATGATCTTCGGCCAATCCTTCCAATAGGTGTCTAGTCCGTCCTGCTATCTCCTTCTGGACCTGTCACGACGTCACCTAGCCTTGTGTCGGGTCCAGGGTACCTATCGGCTATCTCAGTTACCATCAAATTGATAGTCACTTTGTAGTACGTTGCGTCGTATGTTACCGTTTGTATGCTATGATGTGCAAAAATATTAAAAACATATATCGGCCAAATTCCATTTTAGACTTGCGGCTTACTGACTAACGTCGGCGACCGTTTGAAGCACAATATAGTACAAACTAATAATATGTAGAAGATAACTTCAACCGAATGTTGCCAACCCCTGGAAGCTTACTCAAAAGTCATAAAGAAATCATAAATTACATTACAATACAAACAGGGACGATATGCACTAATTTCAATGGTGTGGGATTCAATTTTATATGAATTAAAAGTCGCCTCGAAGAAACCTCTTTGTGGGTATTGTTTGGTGTTGAGAAAATAATAGCATTTTGAATGGAAGTACTAAGGTTACGTTTAGACAGATCATGTTTTAAGCGAGATGAATTACAATATGTGTTATTCTGTAATTTCTTCGTTAGTCTGAGTCCTGGGTTCGATACCAGATTATAGAAAAAATATATACTCCTTCCGACTGTATTTCGGTCACGGCGGCCTATCTCCGCCATCCATCCAGAAAATCGATAGGCATTTTTTTTTACATTTCATGTTCAAATTAATTTATTTTCCTCTTCGGTCGTTTTGTTTAATTTTTTCATTTTCGTTTGAAATAAGTATAATACTGTTATATTTATTATGATCTAGTTGCTATTTTATTATTTCTATAATTTTAAACTAGCTTGTAGCGACTTCTCCAATCTCTATACGAAATTCCATCTAAATTAATTCAGCTGTTTTTGCATGCTCGTGTAATAAAAATACAAACTTTTACATTTATAATATTTGTATAATTAGATACATAACGGACCTTTGTATTCGAATTTGAATTGTGTTCTATATTCAAAACTTTAATTTTATGAAAACAAAACCTAAAAATGTCACAATCACTTTTTTGTCGAACAAAACTCATTCGTATTCGAGAAACATTAGTACGTCTGTCACCGATCCATACAAAACCCGCCTACTTTTACATTGCCCGACTTTTTGTTTGCCCACAACATTTGACGGGCATTGTACCAAACGTCTTAACTGTTGATTTATTATACGAATTTATATGAACTATTAATTAGAAAACTGTGTGAATAGCGTGAACGTGTCATCGAGTTTTCAATCTTCTATTATTTATGGAGGTTGAATCAATGAGATAATCTAAATTTGTTATAATGTGTGTGTGAAAAGGATCAGTACTCTTACTCTTGAAAATAATTCCGCTCGATTGACATTGTAAATACGTCAGTTAGAACTGTTGAAATCCAAAAGGTCTAAAAAAAAGTTGAGGCAACTGTAATGTAGGTAAATATATTTTAATATTACGCATTGTTTTAGGGCGTCTATTTAGTATTGGAATTGGATTGGAATTGGTAGTAATTTTAAGAGTAACCCCACATATTTGAATAGAATATATAAAAAAAAAATATAATATACTCCTCCCGACCGTATTTCGGTCACGGGGGCCTATCTTCACGGAGATTAGCTAATTACGTAAGAGATATAATTATGCATAATTGTATGTGAAAACACAGGTGCACTCCCTCTTCCTTCACTCTCATATTCCAACAGGACCGGAGAGCATGCGCAGGACCGATGGATTTACGTGCTCCCGAAGCACGGGGGTGTCACACCACCAACTACCTATCTCCGGCCTGCTACTGAGAATTTCCTAACTGCAAAACCCAATAACACTTTTTCCGACCTGGGAACCGAACAGAGGACCTCATGCTTACCAGCCGCGCTTGCGACCACTAGACCAACGAGGTTAATAATATACTGTAAAGGTAAAGGCTGTTAAATATGTTAATTTCATTAACAATTTCAAAAATATTATTTCAAATTAATATTTGAGGTTCTTCCACGGGTTTACCCCGTGAGGTGTATTATGTTATGTATTCTGAGTATAACTATCAGATTTATCTTGCAATTTATCTCGAATTATTTATTATTGGATACGAACAGAATAATATATTTCGCAATTATACAAGAAGCTAATTAAAATACTCCACCTATCACATCTCATCTCATAAACCTAAGTACAAAACAACAGAACTAAGGGTGTCGCCACACTAATGTCATTGACACGATATTGCGTGAACGGATGTCAAACGTATTTAACAATTAAGACTTCACATCTGCATTGTACACTTACCTTAACTCCGTTGGTATTGGTGTTGGAATTTCAACTTTATTTCTAGGTGGTAAGTTTGAGATTTGTATGTGGGGGGGGTACGTGGTTGTTTCCTTCTATTTTGTGGACGGTATTGATGACTAAAGTCATTCGTTTGAATATAGGATCATGCAGTCAATTATGAGCGAGGCGATCATCGCACGGATAGTATGTATTATTACTAATTGGTTATTTTTAGGGTTCCGTTCCTCAAACAGAAAGAAGAGAACCTTTTAAGATCGCTTAGTTGTCTGTCTGTCTGTCAAAGACCCTTTTTCTCAGAAACGAGTCGAGGTATCATGTTGAAATTAATAAAAATATAAAAATATGCAAGTCTACAATCCCTTGAAGCTGTAAAGATCAGACTTCTAAGTAAATAAAATACAAAAATGTGGTCATTTATATTATATGTATTTATCTCAAAGCACACCTAAATGAAATCGTAAATAAGTAGTATTTCACAAAAAAAAAATTTTTTGGGACGGAAACGGGAGAATGCTTTATCAACCGCAAAATTAAATTTGTCTTTCAATTTGATTTTGTTTTAAATCAAATACAGACAGTTGGCTACGAACTTGTATGATGGTATGCGATGGTGTGGCAGAAGATAAAGCGCGTAGATCCAGAAAAAAATATTCACTAAAATGATTCCAGATCTTGATAATGATGTCAAACTAATTCTAATTTCAATAATATACGGAACCCTCAGTGCGCGAGTCAGACTCACACTTATCTGCACTTTTTTTAATTAGTTCAGCCGTTCGGTTTGTGTGCATAAACAATGGTGTTGTTCAAATGTTTACTGTACATTTGACATAAATTGGTAGGATCAGTAAGTAGTTAAGTTGATATGCTGTTAGTATTATGATGAAGTATTATCTCAAACATAAATCTGAAAAAAGGGCCAAGTTCGGAAAAAAACACGATGCCAATCGGCGTCAAGTTCAGTCACACTTTCTCAAATGATAACTAGCTGTGAAAACGATTATATTGGCATAACATGGCAAATTTTAATCTAAATATTTACATATTGTTATGAGTAAGTCTTTCTTATCGTGTAGTTGATGAACAACCTACGGTCAGAGTTTAAACCACCCGTAGGGCTCTGACATGACTTTACACACTATCGAGAACATCTCTCAGGTGTGCTGGTTTCCTCACGATGCTTTCCTCCACCATTTTAAACAAGTGATAATTAATTTATAATACGCACATGACTTTGAAAAGACAATGGTGCCTTGGAGTCGAACTTGTGACTTTTAAATTAGTAATATCTTAGATTTGCGCGATCACTACACATTACAATAAAACAACTTTTAACCGGATTAATTGCGTGTATTACACTTTGCAGCGTTCGTGGTCACAGGAGGACTCGAGGTCCTCCTGCGACCACGAACGCTGCAAAGTGTTCGAAACGTCAGGAAAAACAAAAAACCAATAATACACGCGATTAATCCGGTTAAAAGTTGTTTTATTATGATTTTTGACTTGTCAGTTCAACAGTAGCAGTCAGTTTGTAGCAATGATAGCCTAGTGGTAAGACCGTTGGACTGGCAAGTCAAAAGTTCGCAGTTCGAATCCAAGGCACGCACCACTTTCGTGTCATGTGCGTATTCGAAATTAATTATCACTTGCTTAAAACGGTGAAGGAAAATATCATGAGGAAACGAGCACACCTGAGAGATGTTCTCGATAGTGTGTAAAGCCACGTCAGAGGCCTACGAGTGGTTTAAACTCTAACACTAGGTTGTTCATCGACCACACGAAGAAGAAGAAGTTCAACAGTGATACGATAGGCTATTGGCCTATGCTTCAAATTAAAATGTAAATGTTTCAGACCCTAATACCTCGAGAATTACAAAAGATTTATTTATTAAATTTTAGATCCTTAATATTTAAGTAGGTGTTATTAAACATGATAAATTAAAAGTATGTAGGCTTATAAAGTTTGTTAGTTATAGGGGGTGAAAAGTAGATCGAAATGGTTCGTATAAATATACACACTGCGTCGCCGGCTTCTTACTGAACTTGGCGGACACACTGCCGGGTATCTCAATTGGATTATGACATTAGAAGCTGATATTTTACGAATATAAACCGAATTGACTACCTCATTAGTCCAGTGCAGCTACTAAAGCCTCTGGTCCAGGGTATGCCGTTTCCTTTTGAGTATAGTCCGAACCTGCGTCTACTAGAAAATATCCCAGGCACTCTGCCAACTAAACCTTCTGAACAATTTTTCCACATTTTAATACGTCTTATGGTGACGTCATCGTTATCGTCCAGTGTCTATACAGGTGACTGACAGTTTTTTTTTTTTGGAATTTAACTCGTTTCATGGTAATAGGCTCACCACTCATTACGTGGGATCTAACTAACTGCATTGGTATAATATGGTATACAACACAACTTACTTTTCAGCTTACCTCTGCGGGGATAGAAGCGTGATGCTACCGACGGTTTAACGTGCTATTTACAATAAATTGTAGTTCCTTTATTATTATTTTCATTTCGAACCAAGGCGTAATGATGATCACCCATCCATAGATTGACCCTGGTAAGCGCAGCTTTGATTTGTACTCAGCTACGAGGCTCCCAAAATTCTTTATAATTAAATAAAATTAACAGGAACAACACATTTCTTAATATTATAAGATTCGCAAGCCTTCGTCTTTGACAGCTATTAATTCATAAATAACTTGACGCACCTGCTGATAACTTAATCCCGATCGAAATGTTGCCATCTCACTCTGCCTTGAACACAAATCAATATGTTTGTCCTTCTCTAACGGTTGAGCGGAGCTGTCAAAACGTCAAATAAAATTATGCTAAAGCAGGTCAAAGATTAAGTTATTGGAGTTGCTATTTCAGAGAGACGGTATTCCTTTCAAATTTTATTTTATGCTATGATATTTTACCTAACATAACATTACGCCTGTATCCCAGAGGAGATAGGCAGTTGAGTAGGTACTATTGTACTACCACATTTCATCGATGTAGTTATTAAGTTCCAATAGGTGGTAAACCAAGCACAATTACAAACATTTTCCTAACAAAAAACTCAATAACAGTGCCGACCCGGGAATCGAACCCAAAACATTACACTCAGCAGCCGATCTTGCTGCAACTGGACAAGAAAGGCAGTTTTATTATATTTTGAATAGGATTGATCCCAATTACAGACTATGAAGTGATACTCCCGTCATACATATAAAAATTTACTCTTTTAATCAATTAAATAATCTGTTTTAGCTTAAATTACGTATTTAACGATATACGTCTTTCATATATTCATCTAAATTAATTGAACTAACTGGTATTAAATATTTCTTCTTTTAATTGTTATTTATTAACTAATACTTTGAAAGACACAATATAAGTTTTATTGTTATGTCGGCTATAGCCAACAACCGTCGTGTGTCCCTCAGTGGAGTTAATAATGTAACATATGCTTGGTTGAATGAAATACATCTACTTAATTTTATTCGTTTTCGTTAACATGTATCTTTTTTTAAATAATTATTTTCGCAAAGACTATCTATCGAAATTGAAACGGTTAGTGCATTAATATTATTCGCATTTTCATCTTGGTTCAAGTCCATTGTAAATATGAGCTTATATTTCTTGGGCCGTATCTCACGCTATCAATATCCATAAAATAATTATTATGACCTATGTAATGCTCTTCACATCAATCATCATTTCAATATGTTTGACAACCCGATTAGCAGTGACCGAACGATTGCCTTCTGCGGGTCGTGGGTTCGACCTCCACTCAGAATAAATATTTTTGATATCCACGAGTAGTTTTTATAGATTTGGTTTTAAAATAATGTTAAAATTAATTTATAAAAAATATATAAAAATAAGAATTCACAATAAATCCGCGGATTACATACCAATTTTCGCCTTTCCGCTTGAGAAACCGTTGCGGTGTTATTCTTTTTTGCTATATTTTGACTATCTGCACCAAACAACTCTTTGACAGGACCGATCGAAAAATCTTCACAGTAATTAATTGAGATGCCAAGTAATTTGATGACAAACTTGATATTCGGGAGAATCGTTTAACGGTCAATTAATTTCTCTCCACTCTTCCCTGATCAGTTATTTTGTTGATTAAATTAAACAGTGGTCCCGTTTCGAAGTCGTCAGTTGCAATGCTGGGTGGACGATGAAGACCTTGAGATTGGGTGCCTAAGATTTTGTATCGATTTTCAGTTCTTAGTTAAGGAGCAAATGCTTCAAATGTTTTTTTTCTTTGTTTCATGGTTTGATGAAGGATTTCAAATTGTTTTTGTAGGGTGGGCTCAACTAAGGACTGTTGTAGTATATTAATGTTGACGATATGTCAAAAACCAATTGTAATAATTGTACATGAGGGTACATTCTAAATTCTTCTTCTTCTTATCGTGTGGTTGATGAACAACCTAGTGTCAGAGTTTAAATCACCCGTAGGTCTCTGACATGGCTTTACACACCATCGAGAAAATCACTCAGGTGTGCTTAGATTTTAAATAAATCAGTATCATACCAACCTACGTGTGTTTCACTATAGTCGTGGTGGCCGAGTGTTTACGAGCCCGCCTCTTAAACCACAGGTTGTGGGTTCAAACCTGGCATGTACCAATATAACTGCCTCGTTGGTCTAGTGGTCCCAAATGCGACTTCTGGGCATGAGGTCCTGGGTTCGATTTCCGAGTCGGGCAAAGTGTTATTGAGTTTTTCTGTTAGAATATTCTTAGTAGCAGCCCGGTGTTTGTAATTATGCCTGGTAGATGGCAATAGACTCACACCTATTACATGGATCTTAATAACAGCACTGGTGAAATTTGGGTCTACAACTGTGTACACCTCTGCCTACCCCTTCGGGGAATACAGGCGTGATGCTACGTTATGTTTATGAACCAATGACTTTTTCAGTGTCATAATGTGTACTTTCTTTGTAAATCTAAGTCATTGCAGACATACGGTGAAGGAAAACATTGTATGAAATCGCCAAGACGCAGTGAGCTAGCGTGGTGATCAATGCTCGTGCCTTCTCTGTATGAGAAGAAGCTCTTGCCCTGCAGTGAGACAGCTAAGTGCTGGTTATGAAATGTTTATAATTTTGGCAGTGAATTCTTAAAGCGGTTTTTTAACTTTTTATTTTTCAACCAAATGTTTATTTTAATTACAGATACATTTTTGAAAAGCATTAACGCATGCTTAACGAACTCTAAAATGGAAAAATAATGCGGTCGTGAGCAGGATTCGAACCTGCGCCTCACGGATAAATACTTCTTTTGCCATTTAATATGTTTATTTTAATATTTGGCCCGGTTAGCGGAGTGTGATATTAAGATAACATCAGAACCTGGCGCATGGATAACATTAGGTATGACATAGCATAGATAGAAGGAGACCGAATCGGTGGCGGTTACCACCAACAACAGCACTCCCAAAAAGGGTTGACGTCAGGCAGGCGGCCGATCATAAAACATAGCCAAAACTTTAGCAGCATGGCAGATATAGGTATGCTGCGCTGACCCCAAATAAATTGGGATAAGGGCAGGGGGATGATGAATTTTCAAATTAATTTAAAATGTTGGCATGTGAGTTTCTAAACAGATTTTCATTTATATAGTTTTGTGTTCTTTTTGTTCCAATAAAATTTATTATTAGGTTACTAGATTTTCACTCGCAGTCGTACACAAAAAAGTTACATATACATAAACAAAAAAAACTTGAGAGCTGTCAAGGGAAACCCGGATGGAACGAAGTTAAAGAGAAAACAAAAATAAAAAAAAAAACAAAAATATATATATATATCTGGCTTGCTTTCTATAAGAGAGAGAGAGAGACAGACAGACAGAGAAACATGCGCACGCCGCACGGCTTACAATAGCTTACTATAGCAAAAAGTATCGTTACAACTTTCGTCTTAATTTTTTCCGTCTAGCCCCTTTCGAAACGCGCGATAAGGACCTTCGTTCCAAAAACAAATATACACGTCGACTTAAGAAACTCCTCTTTTTTTCGTAGGTTAAAAAATATTACACCACATAAGTTATAGTTTCATGCTCTGACCACTAAGCCATCTCGACCTCTGCGCACTACCACAAATTCTTCTTCCACGTTTTAATACGTCTTTTTGGTGACGTCATTAAGTTATTGTCTTATTATCGTCACCAAAAAGTTAATTAAGTAAAGTATTATTAGTAAGAATTCGCGGTAGTTTGCAGAGGTCGAGATTAGCGGTCAGAGCGCTTGGAGTATTTATCTGGGAGGCGCAGGTTCGAATCCTGCTCACGACCGTATTCTTGTTTCACAAGAATATATTACTTTAGATTTCGCTGAGCATGCGTTAATACTTTTTTAAAGATTTATCTGTATTACGCCACGGTTAATTTCTTTAATTTCTAAAGAAAAAAATTAACATATCATATTTATACTTTCAAAGAAACCTCCAATTATCATGAAGCATTTACTTTTTTTCTCCAAATAACAAATGACGTATAAAAATAAAAACTTTTAATAATCAATGTCGCATTTTTACGACATATCTGTCAGAGTTCGTTCGATGCCAATCTAACTTTGTCGAGACGAAATAACACATTTATAGCATTTACATGTGTTGCGGGTATTGTGGAGAATCGTGGAGATGTTAAACTTACTACATCAGATAAACATTGCCATTCAACGTGGCAATGCTGCCAGCGATGCGGATGAATTTTTCGACGCGAGTATATTTAATTATTATTATTTTTAGTTATAAGTATATTGTTTAGATAGTTTATTATACTTTTAAGTTTTGATTCATGAAAATAATATTAAGTCTTTGCTTTTTGTATGGTTGAAATAATATGGAGAAAGAATTGAGTAGTTATTTATTTTTACTTGGTGAACGTAGTGGTTGATTGCAGCGTCGCGTGTCACAGGTTGGATTCCCGCACAAAGCAAATATTTTTATGCTCTATAGATAATGTCTATAAGTAGAAATTGAAAGAATCTGGGTGTATTTGTGCATGGAAGATAGTGTCTGTTATCGCGCTCATAGTAAGGAACAATACTTAGTGCGTGAATTCTTTTACAATATACCTATTATTAAACTACATAACACGTATCTCCAAGCTTAAAACAAAAACAAGGGGTATCTGAAAGCTTTTTTCTATTTGCAGTAAATCTTCGAAAACCGTTAACAAAGCATAGCAAACTCTAAAGTTATAAAATTTTGTGGAAAAAGAATACGGTCGTGAGCAGAATTCAAATCTGCAACTCCCGGATAAATACTCCAGGCGCTCTAACCGCTAAGCCGACATTTTTTGCCTTTTTTTTATTATATACAAAGTTCTTTCAACTTGCTCAACTTACCACGTTGTTTTACCTATTTATTTAAAAAAAAAAAAACCTAAAAACCTTACAGAAGTATATCGAACATTAAAAAAAATACTAAATCGATCTCACAAGTTATGTGCTTACCAACGAACATCATTGAATTTTTATTTATAAATAAATTCTAGACATTTATCCAAACGTCCGAATTTCAATTCTCCCTCAACACAGTACAGATACAACTTATTTTAAGTTTTTAATGAAATATCCTTTGGCGGAGTTGATCCCGAGCGGAGGAATAATTTAGTGAGTTCAGCAATGGCTCCCTCACCTATGCAGATGATGAAGAATTACGTGATAGGACCATAATAAATTGTTGTGTTGGATAATAATTATATTTAAATATATAGTTAATAACACACATACATGCATACACCCACACCCACACACACACCCATACACACACACCCACACACAAACACACACCACACACACACACACACCACACACACACACACACACACACACACACACACACACACACACACACACACACACACACACACACACACACACACAAACACACCACACACACACCACACACACACACACACACACACACAAACACACAGCACAATCGATAGTCTACTACTAGGTATTATTCGCATATCAGATCTTCTTTTTTCTTTGTGTAACTACAGAATTATTATGTTGTACTTGTTATGGAGGATACTAATAACCTATATTACAGATATATCCTAGTTGGACTGCCTCGTTGGTCTGGTGGTTGCAAGCGCGGCTGCTGAGCGTGAGGTCCTGGGTTCGATTCCCAGGTCGGGCAAAGTGTTATTGGGCTTTTCTGTTAGGAAATTCTCAGTAGCAGCCCGGAGCCAGGAAGTTGGTGGTGGGACACCCCCGTGCTTCGAAGAGCACGTAAAGAGGTCGGTCCTGCGCCTGATCTCTCTCCGGTCATGCCGGATAGCCGTCCCATCGAAATATGAAAGTGAAGGAAGAGAGAGTGCACCATTGTTTGCGCATACACTTGTGCACTTTAATATCTCCTGCGTACTTAGCTAATCTCCGTGGAGATAGGCCGCCGTTACAGAAATACGGTCTGGAGGAGTATTATTATTATTATATCCTAGTTTAGGTATTAATTACATTGTAATATATGGTATTAATTTTGACAAATATATCAAGAAATTGTAGATAATGCTGAAACCAAATTGGATTATGGTGTGGTACACCTGTAGTTTTGTAAAATAAAAGCATTTTTCAATATTTCGATTAATACATTTATCGATTTTTTAGGTTCCGTTCCTCAAAAGGTAAGAATACCTTATAAAAGATCACTATGTTGTCCGTCTGTCTGTCAAGACCCTTTTTAACGGGAACGAGACTTGACTTCTCATAGAAAAAAACCTAGGCACTTAACAGTTTTCTTTTAAATTTACATTATTAGCATGGCGGTGAGGCGAACCCGTAAGATTTTCCCCTACCAAACGCTCAACGCGCCTTAACAAGTTTTCAAATCAAAAATCAACCGTCGTACAATAATTTGTTTATTATCTACGGAGATTTTATTAAGCCACAGTACGAAAAGTCATCAGAAAATAAAATAATTTGATCCATCCAATGTCCCTCTAATATATTGCCAAACAATTGTCATAAAGCGACAACACTACTTATTACATTGCCGGGATTTAGTAGTGACGTAGCTACTTGTATCGCGCCATCAAAATATTCGACAATAAACGGAATTGAATTTTTCGTCAACAATCAGATACGTTACACTTTTGTTATTCTGTATTTTCTAAAGCTTTGTTTTTCGGACTTGCTTGGTATATATTTATAATTTTATTTTTGACAAAAATACACAAAAAAATGTTGTCTATGGATATTTTGAAATTTTTGTGATATGGTTTGCGGTGAACCATGTGGATGGCTATAAGATAATGACAGAAGAAGCGATGGATGGATTCTCTTAAAGATGGTATGTCTAGAAAAGGAGTGACTGACGATATGACGGCTTATCTCAAATAAATTGAAATAATGACGGTGATGAATTAATGTGAACCATAAACAATGTTTAAATTGTCTATATGAGACGCAAATGACGATACGAATACAATCTTAACATTTTTAAGGCTAGAGTTAAAAGATTTCTTCTGGATCTATGTGATCCATCCTCGGCCACACCATCGCTTACCATCAGGCGAGTTAGTGGCCAAACGTAGACACATTTTTGAAAAAAAAAACTATTCCATTTAATTACAAATTTTCTATATTGGATAGTAATTAAATTCAAGACATGTTGCATTATGAGCTCTAAAGATTAGGCCTAGATTTCTAATTCCTAGATTCTATTATCTTTTACCCAAAAGAGAACCGGAGTACCATAAATTCGTAGACCAACAGTCGATTAATTATATTCATCTGTACACAAAAACATCAACAAACACACAAACAATATACCTACGCATTCCTATCACAATAATACGTATTTCCCTGTTTTCCCCAATGTTATTTATAACTTGTTTTTATTCCGAATCTTCGAGATACAATCAAAAGTTCCTCTCCTCTCAATCAAACTTTTTTAAATGTTCTCCCTTACGTCATACCGCCCCTACAATCATCCCGTTTTGTATTATCGCCTTTTTATTCCGCGATATATATTTTATTTTATGGGCAATAGTTAAAAAGTTAGATTACCGTATTTTAAGGATCAATTATAAATGTAATGATGATAAGTTATGAGCGATGGAAATTGTTCGATTATATATATATTTTTGTGAAGTATTTTATGTACAGTCACTAGCAGAAATATGTAAACACAAGCTTTTAGATTTGCTTTAGATAATTAAATATGTAGCACAGTTACTGACGTGGGCTGAGTTGCGCGCGTCAGGTGGAGTGCACCCTTAAAATGGAATCCCTACACGTGGCCCCTGGGTGGTGCAAAACAGGCAACACAACTCTGGTGGGAGGCTCCGTTCGAGTTCGAAACTAGACGAGCCATCCCAAAAATGCCCCGTGCACCGGACCGTAACCGGTGAACAAATTATTGCTTTCCAAAGATTTTGGAAAATGTCGTACTATTTATTGATTAAGGCCTAAAACTGTTTTACTACCTACTACTTATAAATAAACTGTAACTTCAAAAGACGTTATTATATTCGAAAACGAATAAAATTATAATAGAAAAACATTATTTACTCACTCTTCTTAATAATGCGCACTTAACTTTTATAATGCGCACAGCAAAGGTGTGGAACTTTCTACCTGCGTCTATATTTCCGAAAGCATTCAGCCCTAATCTCTTCAAAGTTAGAGTGAACAAGCTTCTTCTGGAACAGATCTCTCCATCGTCGATTTTGTCTCTGTCACTTCTGACCTAGACTAGAGTTTTTTTTTTATGTTATAGGGGGCAAACAGGCATGGACACCCGCAACACCAAAGGAGTCACAAGTATGTTGACGGCCTTTTAAAAAGGAGTACGCTCTTTTCTTGAAGGAAGTCAAAAAGAACGCTTTTAAATAAAAAAACCTAAACTCTTCAATAAATAACTAACATTAAGATTAACTAACAAAGCATTCGCGCTGTACATACAACAAATAATTAAGAAAACAACACAAGCAATTAAGTTATAAACACAATTAAAAGAAACGATAGCTACAAGATATTCCTATAAAAAGTCCATAAGAAAATTGTCGCGTCCCTCGAAACATATGTGCGAACATAACTTTACATTTAAAAACAGTTTTAAAAATAAATTGCAAAATACAAATTACCAAATACAACATCAATATCGCATTCAGGCAATAATCGTCAGTTTGTAGCCTAAATGACCTTTGGGGAGTGGTTTAAGTAGAAGCGATTGGCGGGTTATGATATTTATTACAATCTCACGAGCGACCCGCCCTGGCTATGCGCGGGTACAATTTATACAGAAATACCATCCAAATTCTCAACAGCGCCGGTAGATTTTCCGAAAAATTTCTTTCCCACAAACCTTGTCCTGATAATGCGAGAATACAGCAAAAAAAAAAAACAGTCAAGTCGGTCGAGCCGTTTTCAAATGACAATCTTTCATATATGCAGCAATAGATTTTTATTCAATAGATATTCGACACTCACTTGACCTATCATACTACCGTACCTTTGATTTCGTTTGTTTAATTATTTTTCATTACAGAGATTATAACTACGCATATTCTGTGAAATTTGTAATTGCCTCGCTATTACAGTTCTATAGATATAGACTGTGATACACAGACAGACAGCGGTGTACGATCAGTCCCCATTGGGCAAATTTAATTGAGAAAAGACAAATCACATGTTTATTTTGTATGAGAAAAAAAGTATAGCCATATTCTCATATTTTCCAATATGTCATAAATACATATTTTAACAGTTTTTACAATAATGACTTTCGCTTTAGATAAGAAAGGGTTACTTACATAGTTCAAAGCATTTCCTAACAAATTCATTCTAAAGCTAAAATAGATCTAGTTATTTCCAATTTCACAGAAACCTAATCATAGCAAGGTCAGATATATATCTGCTTAGCCTTTTCCCAATTACATTAGGGTCGGCTTCCAGTCAAACCGGATGCAGCTTGATACCAGTATTTTACATGGAGCGACTGCCTATCTAACCTCCACAACCCAGTTACTAAGTAACACGATATCTCGTGGTATGACTGGTTGTCAGACTTTTAGGCCTCTGACTACCCGTAATGGCTGTCATAGATCTTAATTTGACCACCGGGACCGACGGCTTAACGTGCTCTCCGAGGCACGGAATAGCAAGGTCCGATATATCCTTTTAAAAGAATCTAAATTTTACACACATCTCGCTACCTCTCATCACTTCAACCGGTTACAAACAGTAATGTCCACTTTGAATTATAATTATTGCCCGGTTAATGTATGTCTTCTTCAGTTAAAGCATTGGGTGTCCCTATTTCTTGTTGTCAAGTCACAATATGAATGGCCGACCCGCTGCTGTGATATTGGAAAAAAATACTTTTTGTTTCTTACATTTTAGGGTTCCGTTACCTCGAAAGGAAACAAACTAAACGCTTGTAAGATTGAAGAAAGTATATGCTGTCGGTTGGAAAGAATAATACTTAAAAATATTGTGAGCAGAATTTGAACTTGCGTCCTCTGGATGAATACTTCAGATGCTATTTTGTTTCATTATTTTCACCAAAATTCAAAACTATAGATTTCGTTGCGCATGCGTGAATACGTTTCAAAGATTTGTCTGTACCATATAAGATTACTTTGTGATCTGTCCATCATGAATAAGTTTCTCATGAAGATATAATTAATAACACAAAGGTACATAATCAGGTGTATGGTTCTTTGGAGGTGTGAACAATTTTATTCAAGACATTTAAATGCGGCCGTTTATGTCATATATTTTGACACTCCCAAATATATTTCTCGTTGACCAAGAATCGAAGAATGAAAGACAAGAAACAAGGTCACAATACATACAAGCAAAGGTAAAAATCCGAGTGTTAAGAAATTGAAATAATAACGCAAAAATAAAAACATTGTACGGAGCCCCCGGCTTTAGCCCGACTCGCATTTACCCGTATATCTTCGAATAATGTCCCCAATGTATTTCCGATTTTGGTCCCTTTTTGTTTTGGTAAATGGTTATTGCATTTCCATATATGCTTGGGTAATTAAATTTTATTTGGGGTAATTTTTCAAGTCGGCATTCTTATTTTGGGACGACATTTCTTACTTGGATTCAGAAATACATAGTTTCATTCTGGATTTTAAAACACTAGTCAGTGATGGAAGGTGGATCTATCTCACCTGGCAATATATCAAGGTGACTTTAATTAGCTGGTTATATTATTACACGACTGCCCAAAAAAGGAGTGTTATGTTTGAGGGTTCATGTGTATATGGTTGTGAGTTTTTTTATTCCACCATAACATCTAAACGCCTGAATCGATTTTGATGTATGGGGTTCGTTTAGGGTTTAGGTATCGTTAGGTATCGCCTTGCGACAGGTCGTTGAGCTCCCTAAATTATGGTTCGAGCTTTACGGTGACTGATACATGTGTGCCGTCAGTTAGGACTGGTCAACTTAAAATTGCTACGGTTCTTTCTTCAAAAGGCCTTTCCAGACGCCCTACATGATTACGCTCACATAACCATAAAGATGATGTCTGGACTTTAAAAGAGACAGTGACCTCTGAGTTTGTTTCGGTTTTTCTTCTCCGAGGTAGTCAGATAGGAAATACCGGCGCCTTCTAGATTAAAAAATGACATGTAAAAGAGTTTGTAAAGACCTATTTACAGAATAAAAAATTTGAATATTGAATTTTGAATTTTGTTATAAACCTTGGATTGTCCCGAGTAACATAGGCTAGTGAGATGAAAAAAAAAAATGATTTTGTCTATGGTACACAAAAAGGTGTGATATAAAAAAATATTCACACATGGCAAATGATATTTTTTTAAATTAATTACATCTTGTTAAACTGTAACTTGTAACTACCTCGTTGGTCTAGTGATCCTAAGCGCGACTGCTGAGCATGAGGTCTCGGGTTGGATTCCCGAGTCGGGCAAAGTGATATTGAGTTTTTATGTTAGAAAATTCTCAATAGCAGCCCGCAGTTTCGAATTTTGCTCAGTAGATGGCAATAGGCTCACCACCTATTAAATTGGACTTAATAACAGCATCGGTGAAATGTGGGAGTACGACTGTGTACACCTCTGCCTACCCCTTCGGGGAATACAGACGTGATGCTATCCCGGTGAGTCCGGGCACAGTTGCGCTTGGGACCACTAGAGCAACGAGGCAGTCTAATTTAAATGATTAATTTCAGGTACCTTCTGAAATTAATCTATCTAAATAAAATAATAAAATCTATAAAAAATATCTTTCAAAGTATTGCTTTGATCTCAATATTAAAACAACTAATTCTTCTTCTTCTTATCGTGTGGTTAATGAATAACCTAGAACAAACCAATTTATAATACGCACATGACTTCGAAAAGACAGTGGTGCGTGCCTTGGATTCGAACTTGCGACCTTTGACTTGTCAGTCCAACGGTCATGCCACTAGGCTATCACTGCTTAAAAAGTAACTAATATTGTAAAGACACATTCCAACAGATTAAAAATAACATAGCATTGCGTCACGCCTGTATTCCCTGAGAGGGTAGGCAGATATGTTGACACCCTTAATACACCAATGCTGTTATTAAGTCTCATTTAAAATACGGTGAGTCCATTACCATCAAACGGGTATAATTCCATACTACGGGCTTCTACTGAGAATTTACAAACCCAAATTAATACTTTGATAAAAATAAAGTTACAATATTAAAATATGGAAAAAAGAATTCCGAAAAGATTATAGGTCGAGATTGCTTAGTGGTCAGAGCACCTGGAGTATTTATCTGGGAGGCGCAGGTTCGAATCCTGCTCACGACGGTATTCTTTTCCTATTTAATAGTATAACTTTAGAGTTCCCTAAGCATGCGTTAATTCTTTTCAAAGATTATAAGTTATCTCTTTTGATTAAAAATATTAAATCTAATACCAATATCAAAACACAGTGTTGAATTGACACATTTGAATTTGAAATTCGAATTCGATTGACGCGTTCGAACATGGCTGACTGAGCAGAGCGCGTTCGACTGGAAAAATATTAAAAATATTTATTTACTACCTTCTATTTGCTGTCCTTAAAACAACATTTAGTCTTTATAATAAGAAGATAAGGTACAAAATTGTATTGCATATAGTTTTGAACGTGCAAATCAGTTTTGTTATTCAAAGGGATCGGTAGCATGTTCTACCGATTGGAAAGATATCATGTAAACACATTCCGATGAGGCAACGCGGATAACAAAATGTTTATAAATGCAATAAGTAAAAAAAAAACTGGCGTCATATAAATATTGGATGCAGATTTCTAATTACGTGCTGCTAATGAAAATTTCCGAACAGAAAAAAACCAGTAACACTGCCTGACTCGGGAATCGAACCCAGGACCTCACGCTCAACAGCTGCGCTTGTGACCACTAGACCAATGAGGCAGATCTTATTAAAATATGCAAAAAATGTTCCTAAATTTAAAATTGAGGTCTTTGAATTAGTCCCGTCTCGCTCTAATAGTAACTGATAATAAGAGACAAGTTGGACTATATCAGAATTGACGCCATTGTCAAACAGATCAATATAACAATACCAAAACATTCTTCATCTTCTTCATCGTTTGTTTGATGAACAACCTAGTGTCAAAGTTTAAACAGCCCGTAGGTCTCTGACATGGCTTTACACACCATCGAGAATATCTCTCAATTGTGCTGGTATCAAGCTGGTAGTTAAAAAAAATACATTATAGATATAGTTGCCAAATTAAGCTATTATTACTTAGTTGCTTAATTGAATGAAAAAACAATTGGATAATAATAATAATGATTAAAAGTCAAAAACTTCATACATTGTCGGTCGTGCACGTAGTACGTGACGGCGACATCGAGATGAATGTATCGCGGTAACATCGGAGACGCGCCCTCTTCGAGTTGCCTCGCTTCGTGGAAGGCTGACCTCCGGGTACATTGGAAGTACGTGTTTGAAGACATTATGGGTTTTCAACGAACTTGCCAGGAAAGGGTTGAAAAGATTTATGATTGAGCTACACTTTTTTGTAGTGTTGACTTTCGCTCCAATAAGGTTTTTTTCTTAAAGGTATGAGCACAACGGAGAGTAGCGTGTTGGGTCAAACTAAGTGACGAAATCTTAAGTTCAGAGATCAGAAGAAGAACCAAAGTAACGGACATATTAAATCGAATAGACCCTATGAAAGTGGGACAAACAAATGGAGTGATTGATTTTCATCTCATACATACATTCACGCCTGTTTCCCACTGGGATAGACAGAGACTATCGATTTCCATTTGCTACGATACTGAAACCCCTCTTTCGCTTCATCCACGTTTATTGCCCTTTTCATTGATGCTCATTGATTTAGGTGGCTTCTGACCTGTCCTTTTTTGAGAACGTCCGGAATTTGATTGCGGTACGTTTATCGAAGTCGGCCTGCCCCGACTCCTTCCTCCACTCTCACCTCATGTTCTAATTTAGTCAATCGCCTTTCATCCATCCTTTCTACTTGCCCAAACCATACCTTTCTCAATCCTCGTCACTACATCCTCTTTCACTCCACAACGTTCCCTTACCACGCTGTTCCTCACTTTATCTTTCAAAGTTACTCCACAAATACTTCTCAAAGCATTACTGCATTGATTCTACTTTCATGTTTCTTCTGCCACACCCAACTTTCACTACCATACATAAGAGTTGGAACTAACACCCCGCCATGAACGGCCAGCCGCGCCTTTTTAGACACATTCCGGCTATGCATGAAATTATGCAGCGCTCCATTCATGGACTGGAGTACTGCAGTCACTCTCATTTCTATGTCCTTCACATGCATCCCATTCATCATAAATATAGATCCCAGGTAAAAAACTCTTTTTCCACACATACATAAAATAAAGAAGGACGAGAGAGGGAGGGGACACAATTAAGAGGTAGAGGACTGATGATGATTTAAGTTTACTAAGTCAATAGTACCTACAGTGAAATATCGAGAAACCTGTATTTGTGAGTAAGTGAACTAAAAGTGCGAACTTTTACACACAATCAAACAAACGCAACCCACTTCCACATATATGTACATCACGATATAGATTAAGATGTATGCAATACGCGCGACAAGTTATTAGTTATGCCCGGCTTCACTCGCGACTTATTCCAGGAACGACGCCCACGCTCGGGTCGTATAGTGAAGTTACATATTAATGTCACACGATGTACAATGCAGTACTGGATGTGTACTGAAATTACTGGCAGGAACTTGCTGAAAAGAAACGTTTAAATTGAGGATATGTAGTGAGGGTCTGTTTTTGGGTGTTGTTTCGTTGCGGATGCCCTTAACGTTTTGTCACTTAGTTTATAAGTTGAATGCCCTGACGGAGGCCTTAATTTTCTTAAAGCAACTACAGGAAAGCCGGGTTAAGCAACAATCTCTTAGATTGACCTGCAAGGTACTCTACACACAAAAAACACGGTGCTGTGTTTTAACGCATAAACTAAAATTTTCAGGGTTTGGATCACCAATTACTCCAGCATTCTGTAGTGATTATCATCAATATCAATCATAGATTTGGTTAACATATATACTCCTCCGGACCGTATTTCGGTCACGGCGGCCTATCTCCACGGAGATTAGCCAAGTACTCAGTAGATATTATAGTGTACAAGTGTATGCGCATACACAAGTGCACTCCCTCTTCCTTCACTCTCATATTCCAATGGGACGGAAATCCGACACGACCGGAGAGAGATTAGGCGCAGGGCCGACGGCTTTACGTGCTCTCCGAGGCACGGGGGTGTCACACCACCAACTTCCTGACTCCATGCTCCTACTGAGAATTTCCTACCAGAAAAATTCAATAATACTTTGACCGATCTGGGAATCGAACCCAGGACCTCACGCTCAGCAGCCACGCTTGCGACCACTAGAACAACGAGCCAGATTAACACAATATAATATATAACTATCCTCGCTGTTATCCCTTCCCTCCTAGTTAGGATTTTCCAACTTTTTCTGCATAGGGTTTTCTCAACTAAGTTAAGGTCGGCTTCTAGTCCAATCAGCTGCAGTTTTAATACCGGTATTTTACATGGAGCGACTGTCTATGTGACTTCCACGACACAGTTACTGGTTAACACGATATCTCGTGGTAAGACAGATTTTTCCAAGAAGGTTTACTAAAACATAACTAAAGATATGTCGATCATCTAGTAAATTTTATTAGATACGTGTTGACTGCCTCGCTGGTCTAGTCTTCGCAAGCAAGGTGGCTAAGCGTGGGACCATGAAACGGCGGCGCCATCTTGTTAAAAAAAAACTTGTATACATGTCTTCAAAATATCTATAACAATAATTTATCAATTACAATATAATACAATACAATTCTTTATTCATAACCCCATAGTTACATGTCATTGTCTGTTATTGCATTATTACATTTAAAATTATAAAGCACACATTTATGTTATCCACTTATTTATACTTTTATAAATTCTTAATAATTAATAATTAAAAAATTACATTCAATATAAAGTTACAATATTAAATGGAAAAAGAATACGGTCGCGAACAGGATTCGAACCTGCGCCTCCCGGATAAATACTCCAGGCGCTTTGACCACTAAGCCATCTCGACCTCTATATATTGTAACTTTAGAGTTCGCTAAGCATGCGTTAATACTTTTCAAAGATTTATTTTGAATTACATTCAATATATTATATATATTAGGTTAATTATTGTTTTATTGTTTTATAGGTATAAATTATACATTACTAACACCATATTTAGATTTTGTTTTTTAGCATACATTCTACAGTAAAGGCAGTTTATAAAATTCTTCTAAACTGTGGAATTACAATTCTTCTAAACATTAATAGAACAATTAGCGCACCGATTTTTTTTTCATGCGCAAACACAGATGTAGAATAACTACATCATTTTTACCTATAACCCTTAAGTACTACCTTCCATTAAACCCTACCTCTGCGGCTCCCAGTCTGTGGTCGCTCGTCGTGTGGTCAAACCACTCGCTCTTTATCCTTTGTCTATGCTTTATGTTGCCTATTAGTTTGAACAACAATTGTGCACCAGGATTGATTAACATTCGAAGAATTATTGTACAAAGAAAATGAACATGAAATTCTATTATGAATATGAACGCTTTTGTAAGTTCTGCCATTTTGTAACTTAGTACTGTAATGGCAGAAGCTAATAAATTGAGTTAGTACAATGAGATCTGTTAGATATAATTTGTTTTTTTTTTTTTTTTTTTTTTTTTTTTTTTTTTTTTTTTTTTTTTTATTGAATAAAATATCGTACATTAATAAAATAACAAGTACAAAGCTTCACTTATAAATTTATATACACATGTGCCTGAACTAGGAGATCCTGTGTCTCAGGCATGAAGAACAAAATTAGTCTTAAAATTAAATACACAATCACATTGTTAATATAATAAAAGTACCAAATATGTAATATTTTAATGTAAAATTAAACAATTATATAATTAAAGCAATAGTCCCTAATTTAACATTAATGAAAATCTGTGCCTAACATCTTAACTAAAATAAAACAATAAACAATAAAAAAAAACAAAAAATCTTTTACTTTAATACGGTTAATAATTTCTCTGTATCTTCGTATGACATATTTTGTAGAGCATCATTGAGTTTTTTTTTGCAGTTATTATGATTGTAGGAATAGATGTTTGTTATTGCATTTAGTCTATTGTACAAAAGTAATTATTGTATAAAATTTGGTTGTAAAAGCATGTTTTGTTCCTATTTTTTGAGGGCAAACGATATCTTTCCTCCTTTTGTTAATAAAATCAGTGCTGTATGGAAGAGCTGCGTGCTGCTTTAGGATAATGCTCATTATAAACAATTGACGAACTGTTAGTACACCACAAGACTTATAGAGCAGGTTAGTGGGAAAAAGGAAAGGGCGGAAAGTTGATACCTTAAGTATTGCTCTCTGTGCTCTCTCTATGGTTAGTAAGAGAGTTTTTCCCGTACCACCCCATGAGGAAATACAGTAAGATATTAATGATTGACAGAGAGCAAAGTATACTTGTCTTATTATTTCTTGGTTTGCAATATAGCGTAACTTTTTGAAGACATATATCAACTTACGAATTCTATTATTTAAGGCTTCGATATGTGGTTTAAATGAAAGGGTTTCATCTATTATAATACCCAGGTATTTTATTTTGTTAGTAATTATAATCTTGGGACACATACATTGGTTATTAGTGGGGAGTGTACAATAATGAGCATGTAATGAAGCGTTAGTTTGATTTGATGTTAGTTTGCGCATCGTAAACCTGATATAATTTGTTTTATCTGCATTTAAGGTCAATGAATTATGCTGAAGCCATTTATTAACAACATTGAAACCGTGTTGCGCAAGCCTGTAGACTTCATTTTCTGACTCAGCCGAAAAAAGGAGTGCAGTGTCGTCAGCGTACGATACGATTATGCCGTGATCTAAATTTAAGTTACACAGGTCGTTTATGTAAATTAAGAACAAAGTAGCCCCCATACAGGACGTATTTTTTTGATCAGCACTAAGGACATTGCCAATCCTTACGCATTGGGTACGTTCTTCCAGATAGCTTTTGAAGAGTTTAAGCTGAGTGCTTCTTATACCTATAGTTTCAAGCTTGCGCAACAGGATAGGAATGGAAATTGTGTCAAAAGCTTTGGCGAGGTCCAGAAATATACCTATTGTGTGGTTACCCTTGTCTAGTTCTTGTGCTAGGTAGTCAGTCAAATGATGAACGGCATCGGCAGTTGATATCTTAGGTCTAAATCCGAACTGTGTCTTAGACAAAATCGATTTATCCTCTAAATATTTGACTAGCCTATTATTTATGATTTTTTCTAAGATTTTAGACATGGACGGTAGCAAAGAAATAGGTCTGTAATTGGTCACTTGATCTTTACGGCCAGATTTATATACAGGCACAACAACAGCTTTCTTTAGGCACTTGGGAAAAAGTCCTAAAGATAAACATTTTCGGAAAATATATGTCACTGGTGGAACTAATATGTGCCTATATTTTTTAATAATTTTGTTCGATATATTATCCCAACCAACTGCACAGTCGTCTTTTAAGCTCATGATTATTCTTTCTACTTCGGTTTCATCAGTATCCAATAACGTAAAAGATGTAAGGGAAGTGTTACATGAAAAAGGAGTGCATGTAAGGTACTGCGATTGAGCCTGAACTTTTTCTGCTAGACACTGACCCACATTAACAAAGAAATTATTTGCAATGTTAGCAGATGTTAACTGTGATGAGTGTGCCTGTAATAGACCTGACGATGACTCATTTTGCTTCGAGGTATATGTTACATTTTTGATATAATTCCAGACTTTTTTGCTATTCGTTCCAGCCTTTTCTAGTTGTAGTTTATCATAGTTACTTTTTACTTTCTTTAAGATATTATTACAAAAGTTTCGATATCTTTTGTAGGATAATTGCAATATGGAATTACCTGGATTCGCTTTAGCTTTCATATGCAGCTTATCTCTATGTCTCATACAGCGAATGAGACCTGCCGTGATCCATGGTTTTATATTAAAATTTTTGTTACTCAACCGATAATTTATCGTATTTTTCTGAATTGCATGTTGGATATGTTTTATTAGGTATGACATGCTAAACTGTGGATCAGCGGAATTGTAAACTGGGTCTAAATCGATGTTGCGTAAGTCTTGTTCAAGTTTATTGTGAATTAATTTAGAAATTGTGCGAGTGTTGTCTAATTTATGTAATTTACAATTTAGGGTTAGTAGGACAGCATTATGATCAGTTATTGTTGAGTTCATGACAAGCGTAAGTGAGGAAAAGTTTGATTTAATAAGTATATGATCTAAACAAGAACCAGTTTGATGAGTTGGAAGCGTGTGCGCAGGGAGCAAGCCATGAAAGGCGCACAAGTTAAGGTAGTCTTGAGCAGCTAAATCAGCACTTTCTGGGAGAATATTGATATTTAAATCGCCAACTAAAATTGTGTTTTTGAAGGATGACAAGTTTTGCAAGGTGTCATTCAAGGAGTCAATAAAATTGTTTATATTTCTAAAGGAGGGCGATCTATACAAAGCTAGTATCGCAAAATCAGATCCAACTTTAATTAACACTCTGCTACAATCGTGTATATTAGGTTCCTCTACAGAGACATCTAAATGGTTTCTTGCATAAATTATCACCCCATCGTTTTGATTATAATTTACATTACTCCTGTACATTTTATATCCAGGCATTAGTGGTAAGTGATATTGTTTGGCGAGCCAACATTCAGTTAAAACAATGATGTCACAGTCTATATTAAGTCTACTTTGGAAGGTATCAAAATTTTCAAAATTCTTAAAAATACTGCGTATATTTTGTGTTAGTATAGTTAGTGGCATAGTGTAGGAGGAAATATATTGTTTGCAATGTTCAACTTTACTAACTTTAGATTCGGATACAGAGAAATCATCCAATTCATTAATTAAGTTATTAATCATAATATTAGAGATAGTAAATTAAAAATAAGACAAAAGGTCAGATAAAAATATAGGTAACGGCGCTCTTAGGCGCCCCCATAATCCACAGAATTAATATACCTTTGTTCTGCCATTATTTTCGCAGGGCAGTCAGCAGCGCCTGTGTTGTGAATGCCGGGTTTTTTGAAACGCAGGCACGTAGCGCATTTTGGTTGTTCTGCCTTCTTTGTGCATTCCTTTATTGAGTGACCAAGATCACCACCGTGGCCGCAGGTGTAGATCGATTCCCGACATGACTTGGCCGCATGACCATATTGCTGACATTTATAGCATCTAGTAACCAAAGTAAAGTCTCTTACAGGGCATGATGACCAATTCACATAAACTCTATCTTTGTTTATCAGGGCTTTGCGTACATCTGCAGGTATTTCAACTATATAGTTACAAGTCTCAGCGTCCTTCTTTCCCGACTTATGACTCAACTTAATTGAAGACAAGAAAGTCTCAAGGTTGATCTGAAGACTGTCGGCTAGGTTCTGGTGGTACATACAGGTAAAAACTTCCTTTTCTTGCATAGATGTGGGCACTCCAAAAACGATCACCCTAGGCTTCCGTTTATGAGGCTCATCGATCGTAAGGCCTGAGTTAGTTAGCTGGACAGATTGCTTTAGTTTATCGATGTCAACCCTAGATTCTGTGCTAATTATGACACCGCCATTCTTAGTCTTCCGTAGGCCTCTTACGTGTAATTTCATCTCTTCAGGGCTGATAATTTTTTGGACAAGAGATTTTGTCTCCTCGCTTGACTTTAATTTGTCATTAGGATAAATCGCCACCGCTTTTAAATTTATTGGCTGAATAAAATTGTTGTTACCTTTTTTGACCATATCAGCAAAAGAAGGTCCCATGGCTGGCTTCGACGATTCTTCAATACTCTGCTTAAGGTCATGTAATTGCTGCGACAGATTAATTTGGTCTTGGAGAGTTTGTATAGTTGAATGGGCTTGGACAGTTTTCAGCTTGATCGACTGGTATTGCACTGCCATCTGAGATGTGCCATGAGCCACTTTTCGGCACAACGTATTAATACGCAGTTTCTGTTCCATGTTTAACTTACCCTCTCCTGCAATATTGCACACCTCACTTAGGGCCTGGTCAATGGATGACATCCAGTTCTGTATTTCCGGCGTCGCGATGACTTCAAGGACGTCATCTCTTTGGTTCGGGTCTTTAGGACGAGGTGCGGTTGCAGGTGAGGGCGTAGGAGGCGGGGTGCGGACGATCCTGCTACTCCGAGTGAAGGGGCTGCCTTCCATTTTATTGATGTTATTCAATTATTCACTGCACATTTTAAAAATATACACATGATATACCTAATGACACAGTTAAAGTTACTACCGGTAATCGGTAAAACGAGGTCACGATTCAGCAAGTGATTATTTATTAATTTTAGTAATTATTTGATACGTCTATTCTCAACGATGGTACAATATACTGTATTGGCTTCCCATTGGCAGGTGGTATTAAGAATATGCTGATTCTATCACATTGGTATAGCGATCGCTAGCACTTATGCTGAGCGGACTTAGGTAGGTATGATTCTCGGTTCGGGCAAAGTATTTATGTATTTATCTGTTAGGAAAATTCTCATTAACAAAAATAAAAGACGTTAAATACGGCGGTGAGCGGAGATCGAGATGGCTTAGTGGACAGAGCGCCTAGTATTTATCCGGGAGGCGCAGGTTGGGATCCTGCTCGCGACCGTATTCTTTTCCATTTAATATAATAACTTTAGAGTTCGCTAAGCATGCGTTAATGCTTTTCAAAGATTTATCTTTAATTCTCATTAAGAGCATGGAGATTGGAATTGTTCCGGTAGATGGCAAGGCATTTTACATCGGACTTAATAATAATATTGGGCATATGTGGGTGTACAACTGTGTACATAAATATGTACCCCTTTGGGGACACAGGCGTGATGCTATGTTATGATATGATGTCATCCTAATTCTGCATAAAATATGTGATGCAAATTAACACGGACATCGCCAAAATATGCAATAATATTTCATAATTGCGTGGCTAGCTTGTCCGGCCACAAATCAGAGAACTGTTAAAAAAATATTAAAAATAAAAACGACTAATGACGCATAAAGAAAGAATGAAGCTATAAAATATAAAAGAAATTGAAAAGGTCGTAATCTATTAACACTCAAAAACGGTGGCCCGGTCGAAACGACCCGCGTATAGATTTTGAATTTATTTACGTTTTGAAAAACTTTTTTATTTGAACAATTCACTTTAGAATCTTTACGTGAAACTGGTATTTATTTTGAGTACAATAAGGTTTGGAAAAACAACTATCAAAGGTAAAAATAAAGTTGTCACATGAATAAGTAACCAAGGTTTAAAGACTTCTTTTGCGTTTTTTAAACAATTCGTTATTCTATTATAGCTCTTATAATTTATTTAATAAGGAGTAATGCTTATTTTTGCAGATGGAAATAAATTGTTTTATAGCCAGGTATTTCTTACGCGCGGAGGGTCTGTGATAAATAAATATCCTCGCAGTTTGACAAATGAGTGAACACTACCTTTATAGAGGCGGCTTGTCTGAAAAACACTGCAGTATTAAATGGTATGCATCGTTTTAAATATCTTTTTAAATTAAATTAGAAAAACATTTCTTTGAATTCGAGCTTTAGACGTATGATGAACATTATTTTTATGACATTAATTGCTGTTTTTTTTTTAAGTAAAATATTGGTAACTTGTTAAGTTTTTGTGTGGACTATATAGTCAGATTATATTAAATAACATAAATGTATCGAAAATGTATCAAAAAAAATATTTTCCACGATCAATGTATTTTCATGTCCAAATAAAAATATGCGGTCGATTATCAATCGTAAAAACATTTTTATTTTCACATTAACATGGTTTCGCACTTCAACTTGACATAGCAGCGTGAATAATTCTTCGACAAAATAAAAACCGATCGCCCATTAGTCACAAAACTGCAAAACTAACACTTAAACCAATAAACCCCATAAATAAGAAAACAAAAGACAAAAATATATATATACAAAAAACATATCAGATTCCTTTCTGAACGTTGTAAAACACAAACGGAATTCATATTAGTCGATTAATAAATTCTCGGAATCTAGAAATAAGACATAAATTTAAATAAAATACACCATAACACATTTATCGGTTGGTTTGATCTAAAGTGTCTCGGTCGTGTTCTTAGCATTGTTTTAGATGAAAAAGATTTTAGTTCGCGTGATGTTGTATGAAAGATGAGTTTTAAAGTTTGAATATTGTTTTTGTGTAGCGCGGATAGGGTTAAACATCATTGGGGGCGTTGACCTGCAAATACTTACTGTAATATTTTGATATGATAGGTTAGTAATTGGACTGCGGAGGTCAGGTGCGATTCAAACACATTCATGGAGATCTGATTAAACTTTGAACTTACCATAGTTTATAGAATATAGAATTAATGGTTCGCCTTACAGTGTAGCTGCATCCAGCTACACTGTAAGTCGACCCCAACGTGTTTGGGAAACGCCTAGGCCGAAATAACTTCTCAGTAGCAGCTCGGAGTAAGGAAAATTGCGGTGTGACACTCCCGTGCTTCAAAGACCACGTAAAGCCGTTGTTCCTGCGCCTGATCTCTCTCCGGTCGAGTCGGATTGCTGTGTAATCGGACTATGAGAGTGAAGGAAGAGGGAGTGCACCTGTGTTTGCGCATCTATAATATCATCTGATATTGTAGTGCGAGGAGATAGGTCGCCATGAACGTTTGGTCGACAGTATATTAAGAAATTAAGCATTACTGATGAACCAAAACATTTCCATATACTACAATGATTTTATTTATAAACAAATTTAGTCACCTGAACCATAACAAAGAATCGATTGACACCTCATTCATCAAAATTGGATGAGTTGTTACGGAAGTTGGAACACTTTACCGTTGGAGTATCTATCCGGGAGGCGCAGGTTCGAATCCTGTTCGCGACCGTATTCTTTTTCCATTTAATATTGTAACTTTAGAGTTTGCTAAGCATGCGTTAATGCTTTTCAAATATTTATCTTGAAATATATTAAGGTAATTGCATTCTTAACGACATTGTATTAACTGCAAAGTTAGTCGTGGCGGTTCGGTCACTTGTATAGGGACTGAATTGATAGCAATGACGTCGCCATAAGACGTGTTAAAATATGGAAGAAGAATTCGCGGTGGTAAGCAGAGGTAGAGATGGCTTAGTGGTCAGAGCGCCTGGAGTATCTATCCGGGAGGCGCAGGTTCGAATCCTGTTCGCGACCGTATTCTTTTTCCATTTAATATTGTAACTTTAGAGTTCGCTAAGCATGCGTTAATGCTTTTCAAAGATTTATCTTGAATTGGAACACTTTGTTGACTTAAACTAAATACAAACATAAAAAGACGGTCTAAATCATAACCCTCCCTTTTACTTTACCGTAGTCGGATAAAAGCATACTATACCAAATTAATCTTGGTACCGCGTCCCGTACTCTTGTACGAACAAAGAAAATCACAGAACTTTCCCACAACACATTGTACTATAAAAATAGCACACAAGGTTCCCAATCTCATTCTCTATTAGCGGATAGCACTTGGAATAATCAAAATAATGACGACAGACCACCGCATAAGATTCGATTAGTAAAACTACCTAATTAGGACCACGATAGAAATACGAAGGAAATTGCCTTGGCACCATGATCACTATAATTGCAAACAGTCAGCTACCGGTCTTACGGATCTTCTGTCTTCTTCATTCTTGTTAAAAATCTCTACAGCCATCTCGTTTCAACTTTTAGATTTATAAATCCAACTTTCAAATCAAAAGCTCTTATGAAATTGATACTGTTGTTTAATATTCGATTTTGTGTGAACGTTATAGAGTCAAAATTTGGGTGGTTTAAATTTAGTATATCGGATAAAGTTTATATAAGTGATTGCATGTCGATTATTAAGGTAATAATACACTGATTTGGTTTGTAATGATATGCGATACGAAATTTTTCTCATTTGTCCTGATTTCGGTAACTTGCGTATCAGATAAAGGTCGCAAATAGTTGGTAAGCCCAGAACCAATATTAGTTCTAAAAAATAAGTTTATTTATTTATTACGCTATGCTATCCAAACGCGCAATATAGATAAAATAACGAACATGCACGAATATATTTGACTTATAAATAAATATACTAGAATAGTGGACTTCATAATTTAGATGACGTTCTGAAAACGCAGTTTGTAAGTAATGAGAATTTAAAAGAAAGGTGTTAATCAAGCAGTGTATAGCTCATTGTATTTTATAAATTTTTTGTGGGATAGAGGCAACCGAGCAGACGGCTCGCCTGATGGCAAGCGATTACCGCCACCCATGGACACCCGCAACCCCAGAGGAGTCGCAAATGCGTTGCCGGTCTTTTAAACGGTTTGGGCCTCCGGTACCCTCACTCACTCGGCGAAACACAACACAAGCGTTGTTTCACCATGCAATATTAACAATCCTGTTGAGCCGGCCCATTCGTGCCGAAGCATGGCTCTCCCACGGTAAATTGACAATTGTATGCCACACCTGGTGATCATGCCAGAACATTGTGTGAAAAAAGTCCTACATAAATGAATTATATGAAAAATCTATGGCGCATCCCCTATCCTTGATAGAAGAATGCAGTTTTAGTTCACACAGACCAGATGTTGATAGAATTATACGAACCGCATTTTAGAGTATGTTTCTATTTATATACAGGAAGTGAATAAGTCGATTTCTAAACAGTACAACCGAAGACTTTGTCTCATCTTTTTAAGTGCCACTAAAGTTGAGCGAAGCCAGCTCATTTCTTTAAACTACTTGTAAATAAATAATACTCCTCGCGACCGTATTTCGGTCACGGCGGCCTATCTCCACGGAGATTAGTCAAGTCCGCAGGAGATATTATAGTGCACAAGTATATGCGCAAACACAGATGCACTCCCTCTTCCTTCACTCTCATATTCCGATGGTACGGCAATCCGACACGACCGGAGAGAGATTAGGTACATGACCGACGGCTTTACGTGCTCGGGGGTGTCACACCACCAACTTCCTGACTCCGGGCTGCTACTGAGAATTTACTAACAGAAAAACCGAATAACATTGTGCCTGACCTGGGAATCGAACCTAGGACCTCACGCTCAGCAGCCGCGCTTGCGACCACCTAGACCAACAAGGCAGTTATTGTAAATAAATATTGGGCAGAAGGCACTCTAGTGTTTCACGAAAGAAATAAGGCAACCTAATCACAAACAAGAATTTGCTCGTTACACCTCAGTGCACAACCACGTTAAAATAAGTTAATTCGATGCATCGGTAACCATCAAAGGCGCATCGATGGTTGTTCCACTCGATTTACAATCGTATGTAATTACACTTCATAAATCGAATTTTAACCAGTATATTGATTATTGAAGATGAAGAGATTCCGATTTTATTGACTACTTATATTTATTATTGGTAATTGGTAGGTGTTCGTGGGATCTAAATTTTATGACAAACCTCATAATACCAACAATAGGGAGTTCTTAATAAAATTGAGATTGAAATTATGGAACCGAAGCATCAGTTATGAGTAATATGTCAAAAAAAATGCAGGACTAAGTAGATAGTCTAAACTAGCAAAAATTCAAGTAATAGTTGTGAACTTAAAAATTTATATTATTTTTGTATATTACACAAATTTTATTGGACACAATTACAAAGACTTGCTGAACAGTATTCCTGTATAAAATCCTTATGTCAAGAAACTACTCCAGCTAAAAATCATAACAACTTCAAAGTTCATCTCCTACAAATGCACGAATACAAATCAAACATCAAATCGCATCAACATAAGCAATCAAATCTAAAATAAATCAACAAAACATAATTACTAAAGGTGGCACAGTAGCTGAGTGGCCACCGACTCTAATAGATGGCGCTAGCGGCGCGGTTCAATTTACAAATTAAAGAGCGCAGGCGCACGCACGCCGCCGCCGCCGCCGCAGTGGCGGTTGACGTATTCTGGAGAATACTGTGGGAGAAAAGTTCTAGGAACGACACAGGCTTGTAGAATGTTTTAAGACGAAATAATTAAATAGAAATATTAAACTGAACAAAGGAGATGGAAAAGAATGAAGCAAGGTTTTCGAATATTCTGTTAATAGAAGTTTATTTGCATTGCTGAAATGCATGTTGAGCATGATAAGTGTGAACAATAGTAGCTAAATAAAAAAAATGGTCACAGTAACAAAAATTCTTCTGTAGTCAAATAGAATAAAATATATAACCTGCAAAGATTTATATGGAGTATATCAAGACACTAAACAAAGTAACAAAGAGAGACAGATAGACCTTTATGTTGAGCTAAAACATTAACATAAATAAATATAATAAGTCAATTGTTTTGTAAATCTAGAAAAGAAGAAAATTCGGGTAAAACTTAAAGAGACACAACCGATTCACCAATGCCCTCATCACAAAAGATTTAATAACTAATTAAAGAAACTCGTTGATTCAGAGGCTAAATAAAGTCCCACAAATAAATTCGAATCACCTCCCTGGTTTCGTAATCTCAGTCACAGAATAAGCCATCAGTTTCCGAGATTGAACTTTTATAACTTACGGAGGCATCATCACAGGCGATTGCATACAATATTGATTTTACATTTTTTTGATTGTCCACAATGAAATGACTTTGATGATTGTGGACTACCAGTTATGGACGAAGTTTGGATTGGGATTTCGAATACTCAGAATTATTTAAAATAAATTGTTCTTTAGTTTTGGCTGTGTAAGTGTTTGTACGTCTGTGTGTTTTAATAAAGATGTAAATATCAAAAGGTGGAGGATTTCTTTTTTGAGAAATTGTTTGGTACCTATCACTATGATTGAAGCCCTGGGTTCAGTTCCTTGGATAGACAAAGTGTTATTTTAGGTTTTTAGTTATTACATTTTCAGTAGCAGTGTGTTGCAAATGTGTCTAGCCATGTCTGCTCACCGCATGGGACTTAATAACTCCATCGGAAAAATGTGAGTGCAAAACAATACATCTATGCCTAAACCATTACTGAATAACGGCGTGATGAAATACTATGACTATATGAGATTGTTTGGTCAAGTTCGAGAAGTTATTTCGACTATTTTGAACACAAATGTTAAATAGCAGAAAGCTTTGTCTTGTTGAAAAACTAAAGGAGTACGTTGACGTCGAAAGGGTGACTTAAAAAGCATGTGTTGTGATCAGTCATGATATTAAGCAGCATACTTTAAGCCTCATAGATGAAGTCAAGCATAAGGAAAATAAAAAAAAACTTTATAAATCTCCAAACAAAATCACAAGCAACAATTTCACAACTGACTCAATCCAAATAAAATACAGTCATAAAAACTCCAAAGCCAAAAAACCGTCAAAGAATCGATATTATTAACAAGAACCGACAAAAGTCACAATCGATACCTGTTTACGACTCCCACGATTTTTTTCTTTTCTTTAATATCAATAGCAATGTCAACCTTCTTGTAGGTTCAAACAAAAAAGAAATGCCTATTGTAGATATCCCTTTGTTTGGTGAGTTTTATTCAAAAGAGGATTATAATCGGGTATCAGGCTCATTGAAGTTTATTCGTGAAGAAATCTCTGATACCGTTTGTTTGGCGACGGAAAAAAATCGAATTAAAGTACTTGAAGTTTTATTTTTATGTTTGTAGGTATCTTATCTAATCTTTATGGTTGCATACTTATTTTGTGGTTGGATGGAGTTGTATGATTAAAATCTTTTACAGAATTTGAGAATAGTCAATAATTCAAATCCAATCACATATTTATTTAAAATTATTTATTATACAGTCATCATGATTTAATTACTAACTATGTAAATTACTTCCTCTAAACAACTTCCATTGAAGACGGTATAAAAATCAATCCATTGTGTATTTCCATTTTTCAAATTAATACACAAAACACTTGCAAACAATTTCTTTACAAACCCAGAGAATGATTTGTTTACCAACTTATAATTGTCATTGTCAGCAAAAACTGTCTACCTTATTACAACTCACGTAGGACTCCATTTCAAAAGAAAACCAATAACCAAGAGCACTTAAAAAAATTGCGTTCGAATGATTGTAAGGGAGGATTGGTTTTTAGCAAACTTGAAGCCCAGAATGCATCTAATCCTGTCAGCCTTAAATCATAAGCAGAAGATTCAAATTCGTTTGGCTTTAATGGTGATGATGGCATAGAAGAGTTGGTAGTAAAAGTGTCGTATCCCTCCCATTTCTTTATCAATCACGTAGACAGACAAAAAACGTCTGCACATCGAACTGAGAGTCACTTACGTTAATGGACGCAGCCCTAGAGTGCAATGCTGAGGTTTGCCACAGACTAAATTATTAGGCCTCAAGGGGTAAAAAAATTCCTGCAAAATTTCTACCATGAAACAACTTATTTAGGTACTCAAAACTAGCCTTTTTTACTAAGGTTAATGAATGAATTACCGGAAGAAGAATGCGCTTAAAATCCTGTATTTATAATATATTTTGTTTAACTTGATTACTGTGATTGGATTAGTATTTTAATTAATATTACCTAAATCTTTGATCCGTTTAAATTCACTTATTTTTTCTAAACTGTTTAAATCAGGTCAAATTATCTACTATATTATGAGTTGATATCGATAGCTCTAGTAACATTTTCATGTAATCTTAAGTTACTTGTTTTTCTTTTTCTTTGCTTCCGATCCGAAATTGCTCATTAGCATTACAGTTTTGCTATCAGACTTTCTTTGTAGTCCTCTCAGAAATAAATATTTTTTAGGCAAAAACCTTCTTTTACGTTTTGCAACCCTTCTACAGTTACTTCATCTCCATCCAATCGTCATTTGGTATTAGCCGTCATCGTTTGCCGATTGTCTGGCAGTGACTGGAGTGACGGGGATCATGAATGCTTTGTATCATTGTGTATTCTATATTGATTAGTAGCTCTCGAAATATAGGTAGATAGTGCACTGTAAATATTAGGATACGGTAAACGTATGATATTTGAGTAGAAGTAATGATTTGAATTGTATCATTAAATTTTTATTAGCATTTTCTTGTACTTAATGTGGTATGTTAAATTACTTCAACGAAGACTCTTAGGGTTACGTAGAGATTACCCCCGTGGGAAAAAAGCGTGAATATATTTATGTTATTATTTAGTGTCCTTACATGTAATTGTTTATTTAGTTTTTTATTTAACGATCAATAAGTATTCGTTCTAATTCATCTGGAACCAAATCTGTGGTGGGAGGCTTCAGCCGCGGCTGGTTACCACCCACTGGACGAAGCCATGTCGTGAAGCGACCTAGAGGTTTTTAAGGATGTAGTCAAGTACAACCGTTGTGGGAGACGGGTCTGGGCAGTTACATCAACTCCCTAACTATCGCTCACCCTAAATCTATCGACTCTATTTATAGTGAATAAATTTCTTCTGGAACTATGTGATCCACCCTCGGCCACACAGTTTCTTATCAGAGTTTCGAGTTGATTGCCAAACTAGATCCATTTTCGATAAAAAAAAAAACTTATCAATTCTTCAATTAAGATCAGTGGTTTTCCAATGACTTTCCATTGAACCATCATTTAAGTGTAATTTTTGGTGAAATATGATAGTTCTCAAATATTTATTATACAGTCATCATGATTTAATTACTAACTATGTAAATTACTTCCTCTAAACAACTTCCATTGAAGACGGTATAAAAATTAATCCATTGTGTATTTCCATTTTTCAAATTAATACACAAAACATTGATTGTGGGAGAAGTTTGCATGCAGGATACGAATTTAGACACGATTTTAATGGAGTCTCAATAGGGACGGCAATTGTACGTAGATTTTGAATTGATGCAACATTCATAACAATGTATTTTGTTGTATTCTGCTTGCTACAAACCAAGCATGGCTTGAAGATAAACTAATCCTCGTAACTAACTCGCTTAACCTTTTTTATTTAGCTCCAATAAATCAAATTATGGATACATCACGCAGTAATCGTGTCATCCGTCGGGCATCAAACTGGAATCGAACCCATTGTCTCGCCAGTGACAGATATCTCAATACGATGCTTTATGGGAGTCGATCAGTATTGTCGGCTTATGTTAGCCCATCTGGATTGGGCTTTGAATAATTTTAAGTAGGGTGAATGTACCGGTTGTTGTCAGTGCGATTCTCTATTTAACTTGTTAGTAATTTATATTTTACTTATATATACAATCAATTGTTTTGATATGTGTGCCTTGGGAAGAGAGATTTGATTATGTGATCATATTCGTGAATTATTACGAAAAAGTACATCAACTATCCGTCATTCAAAAAAGTTTTTTTTTTAAGTAAAACTGATTTTCTTTGGAAGTTTTGATTAACAAAATAAACATAACATTTATAGAAATATTTTCAGTTGTTCTTACGATAATAATGTTTTTTCTAACTTTCAAACGTTTCTGACGTTACCTATATATCTTTAAAAAGCGTTATCATATGCGTAGCGAACTATAATGTAATAATATTATTGGGGAAATAAAAATACGGTCCAGAGCAGGATTTGAACCTGCACCGAGTACTCGAGTATTTATGTTGTAAATACTCGAGGCGCTCTGCCAACTAAGCCCGACCTCTGCTCACTACTGTGAATTCTTTTTCCACATTGTATTACATCTTTTGGTAACGTCATCGCGACTGAACCTATATAAAGAACTCATCTAAACTTATTCAAAGCTTAAAATCGACTTAAAATCATCTCCGACGTCTTGTCCATCAACAGTGCGATCGACCCTATCCGTCGCGCACACCACATACAATACCCGCGATATTTTATTGTCAATGTTAAATAAAGTCATTATATTGATTGAACGTCGCCTAGCTATCTGGCATTTTTTGTAGCTTTGCTCGCGTTCGGGACAAATCGATTGTGATGGACGGCGCACCTTATTAAGAAACTACCAATTTAAAGAGACACTTCCTTCTCAACTGTGTAGATCTTATTACGTTCTCATAGAGTTCAGTATTGTATAATAAAGTGTTTCATAGATACGGTGGTAAGGCTATGGTTTCCTGATGATGTAATATAGAGAAATAGCCGTACAAATCGCATAGAAATAACGTGGTAATACAAAATTTGTTGTATTTTGGACACATTGGATGTGTGACGTAAACATATGTACGTCATTAGTTTGTGTCGATTCGGATCGGGTTTTTGGGTCAAAAGGCGGGTTTTGATTGAAATGTTTCGATGGTTGCATAGTGGCTACTTTGTTGCCAATATAGGCATCGAAAGTGTGGCTAATTTGTTGATTTGCCACACTTCATGTTTATATATTCTTTGTAGCCGATGTTGGCTACAGTGACTGCTATAAATGTAATATCAAACGAGGATATTACTTCACGACACGGTGACACGACCGGAGAGAAATCAGAGCAAAACCGACGGCTTTACATGCTCTCCGAAGACGACACGAGATTGTCACACCGCCAACTTCCTAACTCGGGGCTGCTACTGAGAATATCCTAACAGAAAAACCCACTAAACTCATTGCCTGAAAAATAGTCGAGCAATCCCGAAAAATGCACGTGAGTAGTAACTGGTGTACATATTGATATGAATATGTCTCACAAAAGTTATTATACACTTGCAAAACTGGTAGTTAGATCAAAGGATATTATCGAGGCTTCTTCCTCTTTTAGGTGGTTGAGAAGACCAATCTCGTGTTAAAGCTGCTTTTGCTGCCCATAGGTGTCTGACTTAGTTTAGTGAATGCCACTATCTATGCGACAACAGCCAATGGGATCAACCAAAAATAACAAATTCTTGGCAACCTCCAAACCTCATGACACCAAAGGGTAGCTGAGAAGGTGTGTAGAATTCGTTTGGTATGGTATGGACATGTGATGCGAAGGCATGAGGATCTAGTGACTAGGAAAGTTTATAAAGAATGGGAATGGCTATAAGAGTAGGGGAAGACTAAGGGATGATAGATGGATTGTATTAAAAACGAAAGGGGTTACTGCCGATATGAGGGCTGATAGAGGTGTATGGAAGAAGAATATATGCTGCTCCGACTCCAAATAAATTAGGATTAGGGCAGGTGATGATGTAGTTGAAGCGCGAAGAAAGTAACTATCAAGAATTAGTCTACAAGCCAGTTTTACAATAATCAAGAATGAAGTCCAGAATACTCAAAAGTGTCTCGATTACCAACTAGGTTCTGGATGCCAGAGGTTTAGCAAGGTTCCCAAGCATCGACCACGGACTAGTTTTTAGTTCCAAGTGAGGTGTGAAATCCCATAAAAAAAATAACATAAAAATTGCATGACAGCGAGGTTGGCGCAATGGTCGAGAGCGCTGCTGCGTCGCGAGTCGCAGGTTCGATTCCTGCACGGAGCTCATATTTGTATGATCTACAGATAATTGTTCCAGGTCTGGGTGTGTGTGCATGTGAGATTATATGTCTGTAAGCGCACCCACGATACAGGAAGAAATTCCTAGTGTGGGGCAACGTTTTTTTTAATGATGATGAAAATGATGAACTCGCCTATATTCGCCAAAGAGGTAGGCAGAGGTGTGCATAGTGGTAAATCCACATATCACAGATGGAGAGCCTATTGCCATTTAAAGGGCACAATTCCATACTGCGGGCTTCTATCGAGATTGTCTTAAAAGAAAAACACAATTACACTTTACCCGATCTCACTGGAATGGAGTGGACCTCAGTCTCAGCAGTCGCACTTGAGACCACAAGACCAACGAGGCAGTTCCCATAATACTTATAAAAAAGTAGCTACCTTTTAAACCTTCCAATTACCAGCAACTTACAAATACAAGAGACAAATATCGAGAGGTTCAAACGATCCATCAGTGCTGTACTTCCGAGGGAAGCGAGATAAAAATGATTATGACCGCCTACTAGATCAAGATAATCGGTATATTGAGGTGATAGACGCGATCGGTATAAGCCGATCGGGTGCCACTGCGCATTACGTACAGGCTGTTTCAAAATATCAAGTTAATGCAGATATTTTGTTTTTGATCTGGCAACAAATCCATACTAATATTATAAATGCGAAAGTAACTCTGTTTGTTTGTTACCTTTTCACGGCTAAACGGCTGAATGGATCGTAATGAAACTTGACAAGGAGGGAGATTGTATCTTGGGGAAGGATATAGTGTACCCTTAGGTGCGCAGACAAAGTCGCGTGCACCAGCTAGTACAGCATAAATATAAATCCACATACTATACAGATATACTTTACAGGATCTATCTGAAAATCAGAGTGGGCACTTTTTGATGTGGTCACTTATTCTGAGATAGGGACCTTTTTTGGTCTTATGCAGGTGGCTTAATGAATCATCTAGTGTGTAAGTTCTGTACTTGTTTCTTACATAATACTGTTGTAATTTAAGTTTACCATAAATGGATCTACATTTGGCCACCAACTCGCCTGATAGTAAGCGACGGTGTGACCGAGGATGAACCAAGTATATCCAGCATAAATCTATTCATTCTTAAGTAGAGTGGATAGATTTTGGAAGTACGATTGTTGGGAAATTGATGCAATGCCCAGATCCACAACGGTTGCACCGGACTACATCCCGAAATACGAATAGGTCGCTTCACGGCATGGCTTCACCCGGTGGGTGATAACAAGCCGCGGCCGAAGCCTCCCATCAGAGTTATGTTGCCTGTGCAGCACCACCCTGGGGCCAGTATAGGGATTCCATTTTAAGGGTGCACTCCTACGGGCGCTGACAACTCAGCCTGCTATGGCCTCCAGGATTGATTTCCACTCAATATCTATCTGCCTAGCCGTCTCCTAATCTATGTTAGGGTGGGATTCCAGTCTAACCGGATGCAGCTTTGTACTCGAATATTTTATGTCGTTTTTAGACTGGTTATCAGACATCTGACTACCTGTAACGGCTGTCATAGATCTTCAATAGACATCTGGGGCTGACGGTTTAACGTAGGTATTCTCCGAATCAGACATTACCAAAATTTACCATTAAAAAAAAACCAATGCTTATTTCATTTAATAAATTTTACTTAATCATTGATAAGTCTGATATCGTCAACGACATTGATGATAAATTCCACACACACCAAAATCGTGTTTCAAAAAATGTATTCGAAAATCAGAACACGCCATATAAAATCTTGCGGCGAGCGGAAGATCCCCATGTCGCGATACTGTCGTAGTGATAGATAATCTTTGAAATCGAACAAGCTTCGACGGCTGCAGCTAAGTTAATACGGCATTAATTTATTGGGCAAGCGCAGGCTGTATAGATTTTATGGATTTCACGTTATTCAACTTTGGTTTGAACTGTACGTACTTTCGAGGAAGTGCGGCAGACTTTTAATAAATCAATCATATTTATGCAATATTTAGAGGGGCTCGTGGCTAAGTAAAAGCCACACAGATCGATCGATCGAGGCTAAGCTGCGCTTGTCGCGGTCGGTCTGTGGGTGGGTGACCATCATTTCATACCGAGACCCCTCCGTGCCTTAGAGAGCACGTTAAGTCGTCGGTCCCGGTTTGTCAAATTAAGATCTATGACAGCCGTTACGGGTAGTCAGAGGCCTGAAAGTCTGACAACCAGTCATACCACGTGTTACTGGGTACTGGGTTGTGGAGGTCAGATAGGCAATACCCCCATGTAAAATACTGATATTAAGCTGCATCCGGTTTGACTGAAAGCCTACCCCAATGTAATTGGGAAAAGGCTAGGCAGATGATTTATTCAATATTTAGTAAAAATATATTATAAATCTTAGCACTATCATAATACATTATAAACCAAGTGAACTAAGTTGGTCAAGCCACACGAGTCTGGAGTAACAATTCCGCCGAGCTTTTATTGATCAAAAACTCGATCATTTTATACGGCCTTATTTTGAACCACTTGCGTGGAAAACAAATTAATTTATTTGCGTAAGCTAATCTAAGCGCGCGGATTTCTTTTATCGTACGCTGCCTCTATGGTCTATGCGCGGTGGCATGAGAGGCACTGATGACGTTTCCAAACAGCTTAATATTAAAATATAATAAAAATATTATGTTTCGATTTATGACCAAAATTAATGTTAATTTTGCAACAAAAATTTAACATTTTGTGCATTGTAATATTTATTTGTCATATTTTAACTAACACAGCGTATATACAAGTATCAAAACTCTTTAGTTGAAATGTAATAACAAATGTGAAGGTGCTATGCGGGTTTTTTACGCTTTCCGGTTTTTAATTTACATTACCGCAATAGTGTGGTAAAGTGAAATGCACACGTGCGTTATAAACATACATACATAAACTCACGCCTTTCTCCCATGGGGGCAGGTAGAAACTACAGAACGCCACCTGCTACGATCCTTACATATGCCTTTTGCTTCATCCACGTTCATACATCTGGTCATACATGCGCGGCGGTTGCGAGTACTACGCACCTTACCTTTTTGGAGGATAGCACTAATAAGGTCAGCGTATATCCTTCTAGGGCGTCCCCTTCCATTCCACTTACACCTGCCTTGTAGATACCTTTTGTTAACCGTCTTTCATTCATTCTCTCAATATGACCAAACCATCTTAGCATACTCTTTTCAATTTTCGTCACTACGTCTTCTTTTATACCGCAACGTTGTCGTAATAAACCTCATCATTAATCTAAAAGTGATGCAACAATGTGTGTAGAGTGGCTAGACGAGTAGATGAAGACCAAGAAACTGAATTATAGAATCGAATACGTCTGCAGAGGTTGTAAGCGCCTCAACTCACTTCAGTAAAAAATATTACCGGCAACCCTACAACGCATACGGACTTAAAACTCGTAACATCAAAAATTCAAAATCGAGATGAACACAACACATTTATACTCGAGAAGCTCGAGAACGATTCCATTCACACATTCCTATGCCCTTACTAATGCCTATACTCATTCATAAAAATAAACGATTCGACTCGAACAATAATATCGATATTAAAATATCCGAATCGATTTGATCCTTTGGAAGTTTGATAAATGAATCGAATACAAAGGTGGCCAGTCACCGGACGCGGACAATCGAAATATAAAAATTAAAAAAATATACTGCTACTGTCCGCTTGAACTATTAATCAAATTCTTTTAGAATCGACAAAGATAACATTGCGATTGCAATAAACTTTATTGTTTTGGTTATAAAGTTGAATTTTGCTAGTTTACGCGAGTGATTATTTGGTAAAGTTTGTTCTTATTGGTCATTGATAAAATAAATAAAATTATTTTTTACCGGTTGCTACCTCATTTTTGTTGCAGTAAAGGTATAGAATTATGTTTTTTATTTCAAAGTCAACATTACAATTTAGCTGAGCTGTCTTAAAAACATTACAATAGCCAGCCAAGCATTCCAAAATAAATTAATTATTTTTTTTTTATTCCGCTCTATCTAGCCCTTTCCCAATTACATGGGGTCAGCTTCCAGTAAAACCGGATGCAGCCTAATACCAGTAAATTCATGGAGCGGCTGCTTATCTGACTTCCACAACCCAGTTACTAAGTAACACAATATCTCGTGGTATGACTGGTTGTCTGACTTTCAGGCCTCTGACTACACGTAACGGCTGTCATAGATCTGAATTTGACAACAGGGACCGACGGCTTAACGTGCTGCCAAGGCACGGAGGGGTCTCGGTATGAAATGATGGTCACCCATCTACAGACCGACTACGGCAACCACAGGTTAACCTCGATCGATCGATCTGTAAGGCTGTTATTTAGCCACGAGCATGCCTCACATTTTAAAACAATATAAAGGAAGATATCTCTAATAAAACGTATTATTATGCTAAACCAAGAATGGTATATAGGTATTTGTCAATATTTTACTAATAAGTAAGGTAACATCAATCCTAAACCGGTTGGAGTGTATGGAGTGTACCGGATAGTAGGATAACATCAGAACCTGGCGCATGGATAACATTTGGTGTGACATAGCTAGATAGAAGGAGACCGTATCGGTGGCGGTTACCACCAACAACAGCATTCCCAATGAGGGTTGACGTCAGGCAGGCGGCCGGTCATAAAACTAAGTTGCCAAAACTTTAGCAGCATGCAATTTCAAAAACAATTAGAAAGTGGATAAAGAATTCATGCCCCATTCATGGACTCTGCGCAAGACCCCAAATAAATTGGGATAAGGGCAGGTGGATGATGAATCAGTATTACCTCAATAATGTACCAACTTTTTCAATATCTGCTAATTTTTAGCATCTGTATCGTGGGTGCCTTTACAGTCATCAATCACATAATATATAATATAATACAGGCGTTACCAACCTCACGATTGAAAATGCACTCCTCTAGTGCGTTTGTTACATCCATTAAAATCTACAATAAATTACCTGAATACATAAAAAACACAGAATCAAATAATATATTTACCAATAAATTAAAACGATTTCTCTTAGATAAAAGTTACTACACAATTGACGAATACCTCAAAGATAAATTCCAACCAGGGTAACAGGGATAACTAGAATAAACAAGCAGTACTTAAATAAATTTATTTACCTTACTTACTATGCATATGCAATATCTTTAACTACTTACTATTTAGTTAATTAAAATTACAGCTAATATATAAATAAATATATAAAATAAATAATAAAAATTAATACATTATCTAGAATAAAACTATTAATAATAAATAAATAAATGAATATTAATAAATAAAATGAAAATAAATCTAAACAATAATAATACCTACTTAAATATCAAAATATCAGATTGTCTTCCTTTATTTCAATATATTATGTTTTAAAAAGCGCTCTTCATCCTCTCCTCTAAAAACTAACTTGCTGTGCCCGACAGGGTCCATAATTGTTTCTCTTTAATTTTTACCCACCAGCCTTTGTATACATTATGGGATGCAATAAAGTTATTGAGTATTGAGTATTGAGTATAATTATGCATACATACCTGTAGATCTTATAAACATTTATTCCATACTGGAATCAAACCTATGTCACGCAACGCAGCTAGCCAATCCCTCGACCGCTGCGCCACACAACGACACCACTCATTCTCGAATATTCCTTCCTACATTTGAACCCTTGGGTACTCTCTTTCCCTGTCAGATCAACTCAGAACTCATAACTCAAAATATTGACTAAAATAATACACATCAATTTATTACCTTAGTACACGAAAAGAACCATAACGCTAGCTATACTGGGGGCTAAGCAGTAATTACACCGACAGATCGTCCATCAATTGATTTAGTGTGCCCCGTCTTATTTATTGTCGGTAAATATTATTTATAGATGTGTAAGAAATGGTGTAAGTAGAAATATTAAGAAAGTAAGTGTAGGGTTGTGTTTTAGTTAAAAATTAAACTATTTTACTATTTAAACTGTCTCGTTGGTCTAGTAATACCAAGCGTGACTGCTAAGCATACGGTTTTGGATTCGATTCCCGGATCGAGCAGTGTTATTGAGTTTTTCTGTTAGGGACTTTTGTTTGAAATTGTGCTCGGTACATGGCAATAGGCTCACCACCTATTACATGGACTTTATAACAGCATTGGTGAAATATAGGGAAATGTGTTGGTACAACTGTTCACACCTCTGCCTACCCATTCGGGGAATTCAGGCATGATGCTATGTATGTATGTAATTTGACTTATTTAGTTGATAAAAGATATATACATATATAGTCGTTATATAACGCAGTACAGCGGTACCAATGTGGAATTAATTTAAAAATGATGTCATGGGTGTTTCTCTGTGACAACGGAAAAGCGATCTACTTATTAAATTACTTCAATTTAACAGCAAATTACAAATACCAAACTTAAACACATTTCTCAATCGACTACATAAAATAATATTATTAATTGGAATCCGGAATCCGGTCCTGTGGCGTCGCGCCATGAATCTCCGACATCCGCCAGGGAGGCATCCAATTTGTCACTCCTGTCAAAATAATGTAAACTGCTTAAAATAATCGGAAATTATCGGCTCGGCGTGAATCGGGAGATATCGGATCGTATCATACCGCCTGTGACGATGAACTTGCCCGATATAGCAGAGATTTTAAAGGGATTAATGTCGTTTGATCTTAAGTAATTTAATTTGATCAGAATTTAGAATAATGAAGATAGGTAAATACGTAATACGGTACTATCTAACAAATTAGATCCGTGACTAAATTGAGAATCGATTAATGGATCTTCGATTAAAAATCAAATCCATACATTACTAAAACCAGATAAATATTACCAAAATAACTCATCAGCAAATGTGACACACAATTTGTGTGTTACTAAATTTTAAAATTACAATATTAAATGAAAAACAATACGGTCGCGAACAGGATTCCAACCTGCACCTCTTGGATCAATACTCCAGGCGCTCTGACCACTAAGCCATCTCGACCTCTGCTCACCACCGCGAATTCTTCATCTATATTATTAACGTCTTTTTGACAACGTCATTGCTATCTATTCAGTACCTTTACAGGCGACCGAACCGACACAACTAACTTTGCAGTTAATACAATGTCGTAAAGAATGCAATTACCTTAATAATTCGACATAATACTTTGAAAAGCATTAACGCATGCGTAGCGAACTCTAAAATTACAATATTAAATGGAAAAAGAATACGGTCGCGAACAGGATTCGAACCTGCGTCTCCCGGATAAATATTGATTGATTGATTATCCATTTAATATTGTAATTTTAGAGTTCGCTAAGCATGCGTTAATGCTTTTCAAAGATTTATCTTGAATAACTAAATTTTACTTTCTGTGTAAACTGCCTCGTTGGTTTAGTGGTCCGTAGCGCGACTGCTGAGCAGGAGGTCTCGGGTTCGATTCCCGGGTCGAGCAAAGTGTTATTGAGTTTTTCTGTTAGGAAATTCTCAGTAGCAGCCCGGAGTTTGGAAATGTGCCCGGTTGATGGCAATAGGCTCACCACCTATTACATGGGACTTAATAACAGCATTGGTGAAATGTGGGTGTACAATTGTGTACACCTCTGCCTACCCCTTCGGGGAATACAGGCTGATGCTATGTTATGTTATGTTACTTTCTGTGTGTCTGTCTGTCACTACCCAAATGCAATACATGAATACCCAGTGACGACCAAAGCCAAGATTACCACAGTAAGACACATGGATTGTTGTTGTTGACGTCATCAACACTTTAAAACTGATCCTGGGGACCACCTTTATATACATTTTTTATTTTTTATTTATGGTGGCTTTGCATCAAAGCTGTCCCAGGAACCTCAATGTTGTGGAACTGCGAAACGCGTCTCTTGACACTATCTCTTTGCGAGGAAGCTGAGCAGCGATAATGTGTAATGTAGCTACCAACACCAGCTGTGCTGAAAGTCACTTTTTAGATGCGAATTTCGACCAGAGATTGCAATTGAAGTGTGCCGAATTGATGGCAACAGACTCATCACCCACGCATGCGACTTAATAACTGCATCGGTGATAAATGATATTTATTTCTGTAAATACATCTGTTATAGACACTGTTACAAGTCATAAATTTTTTAAGCTAGATGGCGTCCAACAGCAGGTGAAATGTGGTTGTCCAACAGCAGCTTAACCCTTCTGCTTAACCCTGGGGGATAAAGGGGTGATATACTGCTGATGCTACGTAGGAGTCTCAAATAATGCCTATAGCATACATACATACAATCACGCCATTGGGGTAAGCAGAAAGTATCGGTTTCAACTTGCTACGAATCTGACACACCATTTTGGCCTCACCAATGTTCATTAACCTGTGCATGCTCGTCTTTTTAGGCTCTTGACCTGTCCTTTTTTAAGAACGTCCGCAATTTGATTACAGTTCTGTTAAATCAAAATAATCTATGAATTATTGTTCGACGGTTATTACTGACGTGCATTTTGCGGGATTGCCTGACTAGTTTTGAATTCGAACAGAGCCCTTAGTCATGAGCTGAGCTCGCGGTGATTGAACAATAATTATTATGGCAATAATAATTAATATGAATGTATCCCACGAAAGTTCTTATACAAAAAACAGTTATTTTTACGTTCAAAAGAATACTTATCATTTGTTGACGCTACCGCCCACGTACTGTCGCTTGCGAAAGTACATTACCGATACAAAAAGATGCCTTTTTTGGGACACTAAAATGTTGTTTAAGTTTTTGCGGAGCTTTTTCGTTAGTCATATTTTCTGGGCTAAAATCTGGTTAAAGATTTTTTCTTTGAATACCGATTTCTTGTATGCCATAGGAAATAAATAATTCAACATTTTTAATGGGTCGATTCCACTATATCTACCTACGATAAAGGTTTTCATATATACTCTAGTCACTGTGTCCTGAGATCTTTAACCGTCTCATGTTAGACGCACATGGCATTAGTACTGATATAAAAATATATTTTTTATTGAAAATCAATGTTGTTTTTACCTAGGTATTCAATAGAAAAATAAACCAATACAATCAAATAATCGATTGTGCGATTACGTTCCGAATAGGAACGCCAACGACCGATCAATATCTAAACTGTGACTAAAAAAATACGATTTACAAAGTAAAATTATTATTAATTATCGTTCTTATTAACATAACACGTGTTATGATTTTAGGGTTCATGTATGTATTTAAGTAAGTAATAATGTATGATTCGAACCTGCGCCTCCCGGATAAATACTCCAGGCGCTCTGACCATTAAGCAATCTCGACCTCTCCGCTTAATGGTCAGAGCGCCTGGAGTATTTATCCGGGAGGCGCAGGTTCGAATCCTGTTCGCGACCGTATTCTTTTCCATTTAATATTGTAACTTTAGAGTTCGCTAAGCATGCGTTAATGCTTTCCAAAGATTTATCTTGAATTAATAATGTATATATGTATGTACGTATGTATGTTTGTGAGTTTCTTATTTCACCATAACTTCTAAATGCCTGAATTTCGATGTATAGGGTAGTTAGAATCATTATATTGCCCCGGTAACATAAGCTAGTAAGATAAAAAAAAAATGTACTATCATGGCTAGATAGAAAGGTGTGACGTAAAACGAAATCAGACATGGTAGGCGTGCTTTTTAATTTTTAATTAATTTTATCTTGTTTCTACATTATTTAATAGAACCTTAGTCTTACAACATTCATTGAAGTTTTTAATTCTAGTAACTATTATTGTTCTGTTAACGTTACAATATTATGGTGAAAGGTATAATCCTATTTTTAATGAGATCATCTAGTGCATCGCAAATTTTATACTAAAAGCCTATTGCATACTACATATTTATTGTTTTATTTATTCTGTGTATGTATTTTGTGCTGGTCTACAAATATATTTCATTTTTTCTTACTCTTCAAAAACAGATTTTTAAAATATATATTATTATATTAGTTTTAAAACGCAGCAGCATTTTACCGCCATATTGTCACTATCGATAAAATATGGTTCCTCGAGTCAAAGGCCGCAAGGTTCCTGAATGGTCCCTCCCTGGATTATGTCCGTATCGGCACCCGTTGAAAAGTTAGATCGCTCCTAATTATGATTTATCGACGTCCTGCCGAGTAAACTCCGGACCTCAACGGTTTTCAACGATTCCTTTTTTGTATTATCGACGGACAGTTAGGAGGATTCGAAACCTGTTTTGGTCAATAAGCTTCAAGGCGTGTGTTTAATAATAATTTATAATTGAATTATTATACAAATAGGATTGCTTTTATTGTGTGTTGGTTATCAGTGTTTGTTGTGGACGATTTCTTGACAGGAGTTTACGTATAGCTACTGTTTCTATATCTCAGTATACCAACATCCTGCCTGCCTCGTTGGTCTAGTGGTCGCAAGCGCGGCTGCTGAGCGTGAGGTCTTGGGTTTGATTCCCAAGTCGAGCAAAGTGTTATTGAATTTTTCTGTTAGGAAATTCTCAGTAGCAGCCCGGAGTCAGGAAGTTGGTGGTGTGACACCCCCGTGCTTCGGAGAGCACGTAAAGCCGTCGGTCCTGCGCCTGATCTCTCTCTGGTCATGTCGGATTTCCGTCCCATCGGAGTATGAGAGTGAAGGAAGAGGGTTTGCGCTTACACTTGTGCACTATAATATCTTCGGCGTACTTGGCTAATCTCAGTGGAGATAGGCCGCCGTGACCGAAATACGGTCGGGAGGGAGTATACCAACATCATTTCTTTTTTATCGACAAATTTGCTAACTCTGGTTCATTGTATCCGGTTGATTGTATAGAACCATATCCTATATTTAAAATCTCATTGTACCTATATTCTACAAATAAATTAAATTTAAATCAATCTGTTAAATATGTGAAGAAATTTTGGAAGTACAGATAAATCTACGAAAAGCATTAACGCATGCATAGCGAACTCAAGAATACGGTCGTGAGCAGAATTCGATCCTGCGCCTTCCGGACAAATACTCCAGGCGCTCTGACTGCTAAGCGGTCCGATTGACCGGAGAGGTCGAGATGGCTCGATTTATACTTAAAATTTTGGGAGGCCATTATCAACCGCATGTTAGTGGTACCACTTGAACTATGAAGTAGTCCTTACTGCTACGACATAAAGGCGCTATCTGTCGTTTGTCTTTGAATTTCGTTTATAATAACAGGGTATGTTCTATCGCCACGATACGGCTGCTGTGATGATATTTGAGTAAGTCAACGATCTGCTGCACTTTTTTACAAGTCAAATAATATTATTTTCAAATATGTGTACATGTGGATGTCAGGTTATATTTTAGAGTAGACTTTATTCCATATTTTGCCATGAAAGGATATGTTCTTGGTTACTGAGGATTTTATCTCGACTGCCTCTTCTTTCCGGGAATACTAGCGTGATGAAAATGTAAATATTTCAGAATAGAACAATAATTTACACTATAAATCTATCAAAAAAAAGTTTAAATGATTTGACAAAAATTGAGAATAGTAAGCTTAGATATTTAAAAAAAAAAACGTTGCGCCACTCTATGAATTTCTTCCCATATCGTGGGTGCGTTTACAAACACATAATCTCACATGCACACACACACCCAGACCCGGAACAATTATCTGTAGATCATACAAATATTTGCTCCGTGCAGGAACGATAGATAGATGATGGATGAGATAGAGATAGGTTTGGTCATGTTGAGAGGAAGAACGAAAGGCGATTAACAAAAGGTGTAAGTAGGAACTCTCAAAGGACACGTCCTAGAGAAACTTAAACAGACCTTATTGGTTAAGTCTTCCAAAAAGGTCAGGTGCATAGTACTCACAACTACCGCGCGTGTATGACCAGATGTATGAACGTGGACGAAGCTAAGGGAGCATATAAGGATCGTAACATGGCGTCCTGTCGATTCTGCCTAGCCCATGAAAAAAAGGCGTGAGTGTACGCATTTAAATATCTGCCTGCCTAGCCTTTTCCCAATTACCTAGGGGTCGGCGTCCAGTCAAAGCGTGTGCAGCTTAGTACCAGTATTTTACATGCAGTGACTGCCTAACTGACCTCCACAACCAGTTACGGGGTTGCACGATATCTTGTGGTAAGACATGGTGGTTGTCAGACTTTCAGGCCTCTGACTTCCCATAACGGCTGTCATAAATCTTAATTTGACGACCGGGACCTATGGCTTAACGTACACTCCGAGGCACGGAGGGATCTTGGTTTGAAATAATGGTCACCCATCCACAGACAGACCGCAGCAACCGCAGCTTAACCTCGATCGATCGATCTGTGCGGCTGTTACTTAGCCACGAGCCCCTCCATGCATGTATGTATAAAATATTAAAATTTTGATATTACCCAAAACGTTTTCCCCCCGTCTGTACTCATATTGTTCGCCAATGCGTGGGCGCCGGTGTCGATCCGTTCGATGTATGCGCCATTGATGCTGATGATGCCAACAGACGGACGATTCGTAAATACATGTGTGAAATATTACTGTACAACACATTTTATTTTAATTAACTGAGGGATTAAGCAAGTGGTAGTAATTATTTATTGTTTTATGAACAATAATTATGAATGTAACCAATTTCTTATGTACTCCAAAGTTATATTTTTTGTGGTTACAAAAATACAGTTGATAGCAGAACCGACCAAGTTATAACTTTTTAAATTATTGAGCTTGGTTTTTTTACACGACTGCCCAAAAAGGGAGTGTTATGTTTTTAATGTTCATGTATGCATGTGTATTTTTGCGTGTGTCTTTATTCCACCATAACTTCTAAATCCCTGAACCGATTTCGATGTATGGGGTATCTTTAGAATCCTTGCATTGTCCCGGGTAACATAGCATAAGATTAAAAAAAATGCCAATGGTCATTTTTAATTATTTTAATTAATTTCAACTTGTTTCAGTTCTTCTCTATAAGACCGAAGCTTGCACCTGACTTTGACTTTTCTCAAGGACAAACTGACAATTTAAATCTGGGGTAATTGCGCAATTCACTTTCAATGGCAATTGCTTTTGTATTGACATTTCGACCTATACATTGTGTCGATCTAAGTAATCGAGAAGGTGGTATAACATTTTTACAGTTTAGAGCATACGGCGCATTAAAATTAGTTCGCGCAATCACCCTGCTGTGCTGGTCTATTTGAAACTAGCTGGTGCCTGCGACTACGTCTACGCGACTGGAGGTGGTCTATGTCCTTCCCCAAGATACAATCTATCTCCTTGCCAAATTTCATTACGATCCGTTCAGCCGTTTAGTCGTGAAACAATAAAACAAACTAATAAACAAAGTTTCTTTCGCATTTATAATATTAGTATGGATTAGTATGGTTGGAGAAATGGTTGTCAAATTAAGATATATAACAGCCGTTACGGGTCGTCAGAGGCCTGAAAGTCTGACAACCAGTCATACCACTAGATATCGTGTTACCCAATAACTAGGTTGTGGCGGTCAGATAGGCAATCGCTCCATGTACAATACTAGTATTAAGCTGCATTCGGTTTGACTGGAAGCCGACCTCAATGTAATTGGGAAAAGGCTAGGCAGATATATATATAAAGTATAGATGGTAAGTATGAATAAAAACGTTTTAATTTATTGATATTTGTATCTAAAGGGGCTCGACTGTTGTATAGAATTCCTTGCAAAAGACTGTCTTCCCAGCCATGAACACGTCGACCCTCCACATCAGTTTCCCATACTCCATTGACGACACCCAAAGATGCTGCACTGAATTGACGTCCAGATTCTTATAGGCATATGTTCCCTAAAAAATAATAACGAATTTACAATTTATAATAAACAACAGGTAATCTAAGATATCACACATAAACGATGAAGCAAAACATGATGAGGAAACCTAAACTTAATAGTCTGAAATCGCCAACCCGCAGTGAGCTAGCGTGGTGATCAATGCTCGTGCCTTTTCTGTAGAGAAGACGCCCTTGTTCTGCAGTTGAGCAGCTACAAATTGCTTATTATTTGAATAATAACTACTAAATTTAATAACATGATCTAAGTACATACGTAGGCTAGAAAAAGGACTTGACACAGTTAAAGGTAAACTGTATTCACTACAGAACTAGGTTGGAATTTTAGTCAATAGGATTCGGCACAGACGCCATGATGGATGTTCAATACTTATAAAAAAAGGTTGACCTGTATTTAGCATTTGACGCCATTCCCCAAAAAAATAAGTATCAAACTAGCCTTTTTATGTCTCAGTGCAAATATTTACACGCATTTTGTAATAACGTATATGATATCAAAACTTACCCCTGGAAAGGGAGACTGGATTAATGAATATTTATTTACAAGAGTATGGTATAAAAGTTCTTATTTCTAAATGTTTATTGGTATCACAAAACTCTGCCAGCTAGGCATGCAAAACATACAATAGAAAATTAATGTGACATGCATACTGATAACAGTCAGAAAACAATAAAATTATTACAATGCACTGACAAAACAGACTGTCAAGTTAATGAATTTGAATATTTGTAGAGAGAGAAACTTAAAAATTGGATGGCTTGTATGACGGAGGACATGAACGAAATGTTATTGAACGATTTCATAACGATTGACAGGGAAAAATAGAAGAAACATAAATATCGCGCCGACTCCAAGTAACTTGGAACTTGGATAGGAAGAAGAACCTAATATGACACATGATTAACCTTCCCCTGTGACCAAAGGACTTACCTTCAAATAGGTGCAAGTCTTGCTGTCATACTTGACCTTGGTAGCCACACTGACGAGGCGGATCACCGTACCGTGACAGTTAATACTACTGATCACATAGTTCAGTTCCCATTGGCCATTGTGAAACAGAAAACTTCTTATTTTTGTCTGAAAATAATCGATAGTTTCTTATTTGTCGGGGGCCTACTCTCTAGAGTCGACGGCGTGGCGGCGTATACGCAGTTTGGCTGCCCCTAACGTCTGACTGCCCTATGCTCGGACCCAGTTTGCCATAATATATGGTATATAGATATGTAAAATGCCTGTGAATCAAGATTTAAAAATGTTTATAATTCAACTCTAGGAATTATTTATGAATTATGAAACTGCATTCCGTCGTTATGCCAAAAGTTTGTTTAGAATGTTCATCAAAATAAATAATTGGTTTGTGATTTTCATACTAAGATTCCTTTTTGACCACGTATAGTAGCGGTCTAAGGAGTCTCATGATCTTCACCTTTACTCTCTACTCTACTACTCTCTACTCTACTACTCTACTACTCTCTACTCTACTACTCTCTACTCTACTACTCTCTACTCTACTACTTTCTACTCTACTACTCTTCATCTTGAAATCCACTGAAAGACACAACTGACTTAAGGACACCGCATGATGTTTTTAGTACTCCTCAATCTTAACACACATTAAACAAGTGATCAAGTACTGTCCCGTAGATGACTGATGTACCTTCAGGTTCTTTGCATCCCTTAAAACTGTGAGGTTCCCGCTCAACATGTTGCCCTTCCCCGTGCTGTTGTTTATGGAGGTTTCGAAGACCAAAGGGGGATCTGGCATGAGCGGATGCACCAAGTTCGTGCAGTCATCGACACTTACGATGAGACTTCTGAACGGGCCCTGGAATATATTCAATAAAAAAATTTTGCCAATGAATTTTTGGAGATTACTCTAGAATCTTTTTTCTGGGTGACTTAAAGGCTTACTGACTTACTTTTCCGTCACCAAAAAGTAGATTTAAGGTCTTATATAGTGTCTGAATCGAACTAAGATTAATTATTATTGTGTCAGTATCACAATACACTATACAGCTAGAATCTGGTTTGCCCTAAGTCTAACGTCATAATATCGTCTATATCCTCGCCTTCGGGTTTAAGACTATGAAAATGCCCTATTCTAAAGTTTTTCTTGAAGTGCCTCCTCAACAAGCGAAGGTTGGCAGTCAGCTCTACATATTTCTTTCTATCCCTCACGAGGTCCAGTCCTCTCTGTTAAGTTTCTAAATCACAACGCTTTCTTGCAGTTCTCTTATCTATAGCCGGAAACCTTAACCTTCATAATAAGTCTCTAGTGAATTCTAAACTAAATGAATTTCAAGTATCTTACCGATTTTGGTGTGGTGGGTTCTGGATTTGAAAAATAAATAAGGAATAAAAATGTTAACAAACATAATGAATTTAAAAAACTATGTGCACTCATGTTCGTTGCTGTGACCTGTTAAAATCACATTAACTTGTTTGAAATCATTTCTGTTGATGATTATCAGCTTTTTTGCCTAATGAGGCATCATTAATGAGGTTTTAAATAGTAGTATTTGTTTATCGTATTAAAATCTATACGAGTTTATGGTATATATAGTTTTGTATATATCATTTGTTATAATAAATTTTCTTTATTTTTGTGTTCCTATCTATCCATCGATGGCGACAAACTTGAGTGCTAGATCCAAATATTTTATTACTATTATTAATATCCTCTACATATTCATTTTTAAGGGTTACATAAGATAGCGTCACGCCTGTATTCCCCGAAGGTGCAGGCAGAGGTTTACACAGTTATACACCCAATCACCAATGCTGTTATTAAGTCCCAAGTCATAGGTGGTGATCTTATTGCCATCTACCGGGCAGAGTTCCAAACTCCGGGCTACTACAGAGAATTTCCTAACCAAACAACTCAATGTCACTTGCCCGACCCGAGAATCTAACCCTATCATGCTCAGCAGTCTCGCTTGAGACCACTAGACCAACGAGACACTTACATTCAGTCTTTCCAATTCCTGTTAAATTTAAATTATCTTTATATCTTCACTTACTTTGTGTGTGAATGTCCACATGTATGCAGTTATCAGCGACTCTAATATAAATCACATTGATCTCCAAAACTTTTTTTTGTGTGGTATAGTGGGCAAACGAGCAGACGTATCGCCTTATAGTTAGCGATTACCGCCGCTCATGGACACCCGCAACCCCGGAGGAGTCGCAAGTGCGTTGCCGGCCTTTTAAAGGGTGTGGGCCTCCGGAACCCACGCTCAGTCGGCGAAACAAAGCGCAAGCGTTGTTTCACGCTGATTTTCTGTGAGGCCGTGGTATCACTTCGGTCGAGCCGGCCCATTGGTGCCAAAGCATGGCTCTCCCACGGTAAAATATTTATAGGGTTTCCGAGACTCACAGCTGTATTTGTCGGGATTCCGGCTTATTGATGACCGTTATCATTATTGTCTACCTATCAATAATATAAAACACCAATTCACTGTTAACCTTTTCGATTATAATTTTAAGACATAATGGAGTTATAATGTTTCGAAATAATTCCGTTAAATCGAGTCAAATTATTTAATTCCCACCTACATGTCTGCTCACCTACATGTTAATCTAGTGCATAGTGCAGGAATCAGTTTTAGCACACTATAAATCCATAAAGAATTCGCTTTAAGCCAAGTAAACACGTTAGGTTTGATACAAACGTGCGATCAGTCGATGCGATTATTCGATGTACTAACTAACCTTTCAGTGGGCTTTCTTCGATGGAATTTGAATTGTGATTAGTAAAAAAGTTGAGTCATCTCCCAGATCTGACACATCCCTGGTGAAATTAAATAATTATCTCAATTTCTTTTGCGAGAAGGAACTTAGTCATTCCATAGTCAAACATGCGTTTAGCGGCAGAAATTGAGCAGTGAAATAGTTCTTGCCTCATTAGGTGACTTTACCTCTTATTCGGGAAGGGGTTACATTTAATTTTTTCAAACGTCACTGGCTTAACTCTCTTCTTTTAATCTTCATTAATCTTCTAAAACAGATGATTTAATTTAGTTTGTTTTGAAATAGTCTTGCGACAAAATAATCGCGGCATCTGTATCAATCCTAAAGCTAATTAAATTAAACGCTCGCTGACCTACAATGAGATGAAAACAATTTATTCGCAATAATAATAAAACGACGAGTGCATTGCTGAACTAGTTTCTGCCTCTGTGTTTACTTGTAGGGCATAATATTTTCTTTGAAATTATTGGTAGCAGATCAACATCAAAATATCGTTTAATATAGTAATATCTTAGGTTTGCGCGATCACTACACATTAATAAAACAACTTTTAACCGGATTAATCGCGTGTATTATTGGTTTTTTGTTTTTCCTGACGTTTCGAACACTCCCACAACACCTCCTGCGACCACGAACGCTGCAAAGTGTTCGAAATATATAATATCGTTTAATATAATTCGACTATATGAAATGGTATGTTTTGAACATCACATAATACATTCTGCCATCTGTTTACTAAAAGGCCGTTATGTGAATAAAGCTGATTAGCAATTATACAGTGATATAGCCTTATTTAAGTGTTGTACGATCTCAAAAGTCTTCGAATCTTGATCTTGAAAAATTGCTCTTATAATTTGACAAAATGTCACTAAGCGGCCTATTAGTAAAGGGACGATAGCATAACAATACAGTCAGACACAGTCAGTAGACATTCCCCAAAAATGCCCACCCTTCACCATTTCTTAGTTCTTCACTGGAGGAAAGAGGCAGCGTAACAAACTCCCCAGCTACACGTCTCTGTCTATCAAGAAACTTTCCGTAGGTTCATCCAAGGTCTCAGTACATTGCCTACAATTCATCACATCATCGTTGATGTCATCATTGACTGCTATTGTCTTACCCATTGTTGCTTTATAGCCGGCTCTAAAATAAAACGATTGCTATAATATTCTACGATCATACTATGATCAGCTTATTAGTACTTGCAACAAAAAAAAATTGCGTCGTATTGTGTCAATTTCTATTGTATAAGATTTTTCATCATCATTCTCCTGCGTCAGTTCTAGGGTCAGAAGCATTTCATTCTACACGTCTTCCCAAAAAAAAATATGCTATGTTTTTAGGTTTAATGTATGAATGAATGTATGTATGTTTGTGAGTTTCTTTATTCCTTCATAACTTCTAAATTCCTGAACTGAATTCGACGTATGGGGTATCGTTAGAATCCTTGCATTATCCCGGGTATCATAGGCTAATAAGATTAAAATTAAAAATAGTAATATAGTGACTATGGTACACAAAAAGATGTGCTATAAAAATATGTGTAATATAATTCATAAACGGCAAGCGTTTTTATTTTTTTTAATGATTTCGTCATGTTCTTCCGTACATCTTTATCAACTGTCATCTCAGCGATCATTTTAGTTATTATGATGCTACTTGAATTACCTGATCACCAACCTTTTGTCTCCACTTCCATTAACATTTTCAGAATCAGATTTTTTACATAACACACTTGAGAATGGTATCCATATTAATTATATGGAGAAAATACGACGCTTTCCATATTTAGTTATCATTAATATATGTGACGGAGAATGGTTTGAAGAATAGGATCAGAGGCATCTACGTCCGTCAGGATTTTAAAGATAATAGTCAATAAAACAAACATTTGTAGCGCTCGGTGTTGCAACACTGATAATGTAAAACAGTGTTGCCATCTCCGACATATGTAACAAACAACAAACTAATATTTTACTTTCCTGTGACTCAAGAATCATCTTCGAAATAATCTGGATAAATGATCTATTCAATGTACAGACACGTCTGCGTTACAATATTATTATATTATTAGACTTCTCGCCCACTGATGTGGTAAAGAAAATTAGAGCGAATGTTTTGTACGAACTATCGTGAATGACGTGGAACACATTCTCATTTCCAACTGAAGATCACGTCTTTACATTAAATTTAAGTAAGTAATTCTATAAACAAAACTTTTTTGAAAAACATCTTGCTTCATACATAACATAACTACATAGCATCATAGCATCACGCCTGTATTCCCCGAAGGGGTAGGCAGAGGTGTACACAATTGTACACCCACATTTCACCAATGCTGTTATTAAGTCCCATGTAATAGGTGGTGAGCCTATTGCCATCAACCGGGCAGATTTCCAAACTCCGGGCTGCCACTGAGAATTTCCTAACAGAAAAACTCAATAACACTTTGCCCGACCCGGGAATCGAACCCGAGACCTCCTGCTCAGCAGTCGCGCTACGGACCACTAAACCAACGAGGCAGTAACAACATAACATAACTACACCCGAGATGATCATCCAATTTCATAAATTAAATGGTTTTTTTAATATTTTTCAACAAATCATGTTTTTTGATCTGTTTGTGATGTTCTCAATGGTGTGTAAAGCCATGTCAGAGGCCTATGGGCGGTTTAAACTCTGACACTAGGTTGTTCATCAACCACACGAAGAAGAAGAAGAAGTTCTGTTTGTATCACTTGCTCTACCGTGAGTAAGTTATGAGTTGTGTATTTATTTCATCACACCTGTCGTGGACAGCAAAAGTTACTTTATTTATTTTTAGGATTTTCTAATTAAAAATAACAAAGCGGCAATAGCCTCTCAATGCAGATTTCAGTCGAAAAAACATTGATAGAAATTACAAAAAAAAACTATTTCTGTCAGAGTATGTAAAACTTCTACCAATCTTATTTAATAAAACGTATGTCGTCTAAATATTCACCAACTTAAAACTATCTTACGAACAGCTAATCCGAATGCTCGCCATTACACATCAGTGTACCACAACCCTAGCTCCCAGTTGGAGCAGTTCCAATAACCTTGTCATTTTGATATGAGTCACAATGTTGCCATGACGTATCCTGAGAGGACGTTATTATTACGTGTGATCTCGTAAATAGGTACACTTTGTTCATGAAATGGGTATTTTGAATAATAGTCTTCAGAAAACTGTGTTAAAATTATTACAAGACATCATTAAAATTTACTCACAAAGTAATATTACGAATCGAAACATCACATCACATCATTTATTTGTGAATATATGTAAATTAATATCCTTACATATTACTATCCTTTTAGTAGCAGTGATAGCCTAGTGGTATGACCGTTGGACTGATAAGTCAAAGGTCGCAAGTTCGAATCCAAGGCATGCACCACTGACTTTTCTAAATCTTGTGCGTATTATAAATTAATTATTATCACTTGCTTATAACGGTGAAAGAAAACATCGTGAGGAAACCAGTACACCTGAGAGATGTTCTCGATGGTGTGTAAAGCCATGTCAGAGACCTACGGGTGGTTTAGACTCTGACACTAGGTTGTTCATATAGATGGAAACCTCAAATCACATATTTTATTTGTGAATATAGGTAAATTAATATCCTTAGATATTATTCTCCTTTTAGTAGCAGTGGCAGCCTAGTGTTATGACCGTTGGTCTGACAAGTGCTTTGGATTCGAACTTGCGACCTTTGCGCAAGTTCGAATCCATGGCATGCACCACTGACTTTTCGAAATCTTGTGCGTATTATAAATTAATTATTGCCACTTGCATATAACGGTGAAAGAAAACATCGTGAGGAAACCAGCACACCTGAGAGATGTTCTCGATGGTGTGTAAAGCCATGTCAGAGACCTACGGGTGGTTTAAACTCTGACACTAGGTTGTTCATCAACCACACGATAAGAAGAAGAAGCTAATAATATTTATCGTTATAATATTACGGGAAGCAAATCTTTATATCTATATAGCAAGTTTATATAGAGAAAATTATGCAGTTAACTAATAGATATTACGTTTATTAATTTATAACCTACAACAAAAAAATCTATAGAATCCGTAATTAAAAACGGAATCAAATTGAATCAACATAATACACAGAGTCCTCACAGCACGCTAAAGTGATGCAATTGCGTAAATTTACCAGTCAACCCGAATAATTGTGTTGCACGCAATTAACATTTGGATCACAAGCTTTGCTGATATCTAGCTACATTTACAAGTTTTAAGGTTGATCAATTTCCGTAAACATACCATCACGCATGTATACCTACCTAAAGGGATAGGTAGAAGAGGACTGTTGTATACCCAAATATTACTGTTGCAGTAAAAACCCTCATGTCCATTAACCGTGTGTCACAATCGCGGTAACCGAGCGTTGTATTCTGTGTTCGATTCTCGGGTTGAATAAAGTGTAACTGGGATTTTCTGACACAAAGTTCTCAGTAGCCCGGAGTTTGGAGTTGTGGCTAATAAATGGCAATAGACCCACCACCTATTAGAAGATACATCTGTAAAATGTGTAAATACAAAAGTAAACCTCTGCCTACCCCTTCGGAAAACACAGGCGCGATGATATACGTAATCTGTTAACAAATCACAATTTTAACAGACAACGAGCAATCACATCCCTTACTTTCACTCAACAAGTGTAAAATGCAAACAAAAGAAAATGGCCGTCGATAAATTTGAACCAAAATAAAAGTAGCCACACTTCCATCTTGGGTGGTAATGTTAAGATCAAAGATGAACACACAGACTGACAAAGAAACTGTCCTGTTGGATTAGCAGATCTCTATCATTATAAATAACCAATATGAAAGGCTGTAATGATGGAACTGAATGGTACTATGGGTTTTCGAACTCATATCTAGAATTAACTTGTGAAACCAACTGCCGTCTATGACCTTTCCCAATAAATATGTTATAGGAGTCTTCAAGTAAAGAGCGTAAGAAGGTGTGAGCAGAGATGTACACAGCTGAACACCCACATTTCACCGTTGTTCATTTTTATACTCCTCCAGACCGTATTTCGATCACGGTGGCCTATCGCCAAGGAGATTAGCCAAGTACGCAGGAGATATTATAGTGCACAAGCGTGTGCGCAAATACAGGTGCAATCCCTCTTCCTTCACTCACATATTCCGATGGGTCGGCAACCCGACACGACCGGAGAGAGATCAGGCGCAGGACCAACAGCTTTATATGCTCTCCAAAGCACGTTGTTCATTATCGTAAAGATGACCAGTTAACAAATACCTTTCCCAGGCAAATATTTTCTGACAACCGTAGGCATGCGAAATATAATGTTGTTTCCTAGTTTATTAGTAAAACAGTGGTGACCTCTTATTGCTGTTGGATTAGCAAGTGAAAGGTCACAGACTCCAGCCCTAAGCCACCAACCACTGACTTCTTGTGCGTATTATAAATTCATTATCATGAGTCAAGGACAAAATCGCGAGGAAATTTGCCTGACGTTCTTGATGCTGTGTAAAACCATGTCAGAGGCTTAAAATTAGCTTAATCCAATCCAAAAAATAGTTATCACTCGTGCGATAAAATAGAGTTTACAAAAATGTAAACAAGATTTATAAACTAATTAAAACAAATTAGAACAGTTCAAGATAAATCTTTCAAGATAAATCTTTGAAAAGCATTAACGCATGCTTAGCGAACTCTCTTCTTCCATTTAACATAATAACTTTAAATTAGAACAGGCCTGCCATATGTGCCGTTACTATTTTTTTAATCTTACTAGCCTGTGTTACTCGGAACAATGTAAGGATTCTAAATCGGCTGAGGCTTTTAGAAGTTATTGTGGAATAAATAATTTCACACACACATATACATGAACCCTATAAACATAACACTCATGTTTTCGAAAGCCCTGTAATTTATGTTATAAAAAAAAAAATGTATTTATTAGTTGAAGAGACAATGAAAACCCAAAAGACCTAGGTCAACAAAAACAATAATAGTACATGAATTTGTCCTAATTGAATAAATTATCCTGACATTAATGAATAAGACATTTAACTCCTCAGATAATAGCAAGAATCATAGTAGTGTCCCTGGACACATTCCAAAAAGGCCAAGCGGTATTCTTAAAGGGAACTCTAATTATATCCTACTGAATTGTGTTTTGAGCGTCCAATTAACATCTTGTGATATTTAACATATTATTTGTTTGTAACGCGTTTTTGCCCGCGACTTCTCTCGCGTCTTTCAAAAATTTTACCTAACCACCAACAAAAGTCTTAATAACCAAATATTTATTAGCACTATGTATCTATTCTGATTCCGTTTCATTGGTCTAGTGATCCTAATCGTGACTGCGGAGCATGAGGTCCTAGGTTCCATTCACATTTTGGGTTTTTCTGTTAGAAATTCTCAGTAGCAGCCCGAAGTTTGAAGTTTTGCCCGGTTGATGGCAATAGGCTTATCACCATGGATTTAATAACAGCATTGGTTGGCAATATATCATAGTTTGGCAAATTTGGGTGTACTATTGTGTACACCTCTGCTACCCCTTCACAGAATACAGGCGTGATGCTATGTTATGTTATGTTATCTATCTATTCAGTCAACGTCTATCCACTGCTGAGTATAGGCCTCCTGTTTTTTACTCAACTTTTACCGGTCCTAAGCAAAGCTCATCCAAGTTTTTCAAAGTTTTTCAAATATAATTTTTCTTTTCCTCTTCTGGCTGGAAAACAGACAAGCTATCAAGAATAGTAACAAAAGCACAGACTGACAAACAAATTTTCAATATTATAATATTAGTACATTTAATTTAAACGCTTCATCGTAATTTCTGAATGAAATTTTAATTAGTACTTGCTAAGTTTACTCCAAGACCTTACCGAGAATTTTGACGTATAAATTCTAATGCTAGATTTGATCTATTTGTTGAATCATGTTTCCTAGAAAGTAAATGTTTGGTTAGAGATTAACCTCTTTGGATACCAAGGTGATAGATTTAGGGTTTCCGTAAGGTGCTAATACTTCTTCTCCTACTTGACGCAATTAATCTTGGTTGCTGTTATTAATAGCATATTCTGGATAATCTTTTCTTAATCGTAGTCTTTTGAGGAAAAAAATTTATGTATGATTGTTTCACCTGTTCTCGTTTTAAAGTTTTACTACTCGAATTAAACAAAAGACTCACTGCAAGATTCGTTATTTTTGGACACAAATCTTAACAAACATTAATTCGATTTTCCATCGTCTATATCTTCTTTAATGAGAATTAGGCTAATGAACACAGATAAAGCGAAATAGGTGTGTCACAATTGTAGCAATTGGAAATCGATAGACATTACCTATCCCAATAGGAAACAGGCAAGATTGTATGTATGTATGTCTCCCTTATATTCTTGAAGAGTGCTGATTCCTATAAATTTTTTGTATTACAAAATCATGGAGGTGACATTTCTATTCTCACCATTTTACCATCTCGAGTAATTCTACACGTTTTATGTGTATTAAAACGAATGCAATTTTTTGATTCAAATTAATCACCACAAAGTATGAATTCTCAAAAATCAATACAGTTATCAACAAATCTCAACCGACCAATAACAAAAAACAATCGACCGAAAAGCCTACAGAAACACAACACCATACTCGCAAAACGAATGCAATAAAGTTGTACCATCGCCGATCATAAACCAATGCGCACAGCACGCACCGTGCCTATCTCATGTCTTAATTTGTACAGTGGGACCAAAACAGTATAAATAATATAAAAACAATGAATACGTACACTGCCAACGATGTGGGAGCGTGAGGTGGTAGACTTAAGTAAGCGAAAGATATGGATAATACTTTAACAGATTCACAAATGATCAAGTTACGGAGAAAAAACTTGAAATGTAAAGAGAAAAAATTATACATTATAATAAAACAACTTTTAACCGGATTAATCGCGTGTATTATTGGTTTTTTGTTTTTCCTGACGTTTCGAACACTTTGCAGCGTTCGTGGTCGCAGGAGGACTAAGGTGTTAGGTGTCTCAACAGTTTATTTAAATCAACTTTTAACCGGATTAATCGCGTGTATTATTGGTTTTTTGTTTTTCCTTACTTTTCGAACTCTTTGCAGCGTTCGTGGTCGCAGGAGGACTAAGGTGTCAGGCGTCTCAACAGTTTATTTAAAACAACTTTTAACCAGATTAATCGCGTGTATTATATTTTATTTTTGTTTTTCCTGAAGTTTTGAACACTTTGCTTGTTAGTCTTAGGAAATACCGTCGCGATTTAGTTTTAAATATGTATCAGAGACAAAAATAATTTTATTAATTATATGTACAGTAGACTGAAATAATTTTAAATAAACTGTTGCGACGCCTGACACCTTAGTCCTCCTGCGAACACGAACGTGTTCGAAACGTCAGGAAAAACAAAAAACGAATAATACACGCGATTAATCCGGTTAAAAGTTTTTTTATTATTATTATGTGTAGTGATCGCGAAAACTATCTATATTGCTATAGAAAAAATTATAATTTTATCTGAGGACAATACAAAAAAAAGGTAATGACTTGATTAACTTTTAGAACAAAATTTAAACCACAGTCTCAAAATATCGTATGAAGCAATAACATATTAACCAATTGCCAAGATTATGGGTACTCTTATGTAATTTCCTACTATTCCATTAATCTATACAAATGCACAGACATAGAAATAAAAATCTAATATTCGCAAGACGGGTCATCTCATTACGCATACATTATTTTAAATTCTTCATACAAATTACGATGCACAATCTAATCTCTTCTAAAGCTACGCAAACGCACGCAGCGGCGAGTTTGACGTTTAACAGAAAAATCTAAAATCATAAAGCACTAACACGGGCTTGTCATATCGGGTTGCGATTGCCGCCTGAATGCTAATGTCCTTTGGACCTGTGTCGGTTCACCTGCCAATATTACCAGGGGAACTTGAACCTTATTCGTATATGCACTAAGTGCTACACAGTCTTGAGCTGAAGATCAGTATTGTGTTCGACGATATTGGTTCTTGGTATTGAGAATCGTAGATGCAAATGCTTCTTCATGACTATAAAGGATAAGTAGAAAGCATTGGCAACATTATGTCGTGATGATTGAGAATCTTTGAGAGAATAACTATTGAATGGTTCTTAAGAAACTTGCTGTGTTACTTTTTGATATTGCAATAAGTATTACAGATTTTTAACATATAATAAAAAAAAAATAGTCACCTTTAATAATAATAGACACAAACGGGACTTTTCGTGACATGGCAATCTATGGAGACAAATAAAGGTCCCGTTAGTGTTCATAAATTTGTCACCCTTATACAATTTTGAACTGATATTTTCCTAGGTCGAAAGCGCTAATAATAATATAATAATAACAAAGCACATAGTAACTGAATGAAAATATATTTCTGGACTACGAAACTGAAATAAAACATGAAACAGATACTTATACGTAACCAACAAAAGAAAATGAAACGATCGATACCAACAAATAAATCAATAAACATTTTGAACAAACAAACCTTGAATCCGATTACGCCGTCCATCTTAAATCGGTACAGAATTAATATGTCATGTTCGCCGCCATTTTATTAGCGGTCGCAAACGAATATCAATAAAGTGCGCACGCGGCGACATTTAATATTTCGCTATATGAGAGATAAAGCAGATAGCCTCGAAGGATTTGTGAACGAGCTAGTCATTGTTGGACTTCGTAATTTTCTTTCGTTATCTTTGATGAGAATTAAGAATAGAAAGGTAGAATGCAAGAAGGATTCAAGAACAGAATAAACTGAACAGTAGGAAAAAAACGACGAAAGGTTTTGTAGATCATTACTTTTTTAACGCATAAAAATCATTATTAGAGGTGAGGTCAAATTATGTAGAAAAGGACATAAAAAATGTGCTAATAATAAACGTTCGATAAGCTTTCGCTGATTGGTGAACTATTAATGGGAGAATAGACAATAATGGGGTGATTTTGAATCTTCTGTTAATTTTAACCATAGCAAGACAAAATATTTGATGTGAGAAATTCTGTGTCCAGCATTTAATTATTGGTTAGTACGGTCAAATTAAACATATTGGGCGAACAAAAAACAATTTATCGTAAGTTATAGTCGTAACTCTATATTTATGCGGGTCACACTTCTAGTAGTGGGGTTTACCTGTGGTCTTTATTACTGGTTGATAAATAACCTGATGTCAGAGTTCAAACCATCCTCAAGCCTCTAACATAGCTTGACATACTTCCCATCAAAAACGTCTCTCAAGTGTGCTGATTTCTTTATTACCGTATAGTTGATATACAACCTAATGTCAGAGTTTAAACCACCCTTAGGCCACTGACAGCTTGACATACCATCAAAAGGGTCTCTCAAGTGTGCTGATTTCCTCAAGATGCGATGTTTCCTTCACTATTTAAATAAAGTGATATAAATAATGTTAGTTTCTGATACGCCGATGCCTATGAAAAGTGATTAGTGCGTGCCTTGTGTTGGAATTTGCAACCTTTGACTTGCTATCACAAACCATCTCCTGTGGTGAAATCTTAACACCATTTTTCCATAACATCTCTCAAGAAACATTAATTTGAAACCCAATTGCGACATACAAAACCTTCTAGATATGGTCATTGTAACAGTCAAGTAATATTAATAGATAAAACGAGTACTGTGTTTAGCATTCACGGCGTTCATTCGCTGCTCGGTCACCTTTCATCTCGCTGATAGGCATCAGATGCGCGTGCGCATATGAAACGACTAGATATGGGAAATGGAAGACCGGGCTTGGAAAGTATGGGTAGGATTTGTTTTGTATTTTGTTTAATTTATGTAACTAAGATCTATTTAATTTGTTTGCCTTTAAAAGTCTGAAATGTCTACTACAAAGGTTAACAAAATAATCTTCCTAAGAATATAAACGCAGAAGTATTGCATGTGACTCAATAAATATTGCTGACGTCAACAAAAACGTATTAAAAAAGAGGAAGAAGACAAGGACATTTGACACAGCTAGTAAAAGCTATTGTTTAGTTGGAAGAGAAGTTGGAGTACCGATCCGAAGGGTACAGTCAAAATTCTACTCAGTTCTGCATAATTTTTAAAATAATAAAATTATAGTAATGTTTTAGGTTTTCACGATCACTGTACATTAAAATAAAACAACTTTTAATCGGATTAATCGCGTGTAGTCAGTTGTTTTATTGTAATTCAATTATTTTAATATATTTGCTTTTATACAGTTTACATTTTCCAGGAATCAGAACTAAAGTTCCGAATGCATACTCTTGAAAAAAAAATGAAATAGCTCGTGCTTTTGAATGCAAATATGTCCTAAAACTAATTGAAGATTGTGATACTATTAAGTCAACATGCTTTAAAATTAAAATAAGTATAATGTAGGTAAATTTATTTCAACATTACACATTGTTTTAAGGCGTTGAGTTAATATTGGACTTGGATAGGTATTAATTTCAAGAGTAACCCCTTGGTTGTAATAGTAATTTTGTTCTAAAAAAACCGAGTATTTCTGAAACATATCACATAATTTTAACACATAAATATAAGAGCAAAGATGCAATAGAGGAATAATAAAAATGTTGTTAAAATAGAATCACGTTTTTTTTTTATTAAACACGTCATCCAACACATCTCCCAGGGTCACACACCCATAACCAAAGCAATTATCTGCAAATCGTACAAATATCGAACTCGTGGCACACGGCACAGCAGCCAATCTCTAGACCACATCGCAGATTTTCGTTCTTATTTCTAAGAAACAACATCAAAAACGAATACAATAAGACCAAAACAAACTGTATAAAGCAACTAACTCACGCTTTGCCGCAACAGTGTGAACAGAACCTACCCATCGTCTCGGATCTCCAAGCTCATAACTTGTTTATTTATGTCTTACTTTAAACCGAAGCTCCTGAATCGGATTAGGTTACATAAAGTCTTTGTTTATGTGCCACGTTCGATTCCGGCTGATGTATCGGTTTTGAGTTTAGGGGCCCGTGGTGGAATGAGAGGGAATTGCTTTTTAATATTACTTTAAGGATTATGGAGTTACTGGAAAGAGCCAGGCCTGTAATCACGGGTATCTTCTTCTTCGCGTATTTATGAGCCAATCCAGTTCCATAAATGATTTTATTTTGATAAATAGATTATTATAGGGATTTTTCTCTCACTTAAACTACCCCAGTGGGCACCATCGCAAGCTGTTATTAAGTTCCACGTAATAGATGGTGAGCCTATTGCCATCTACCCAGCACAATTCCAATCTGCGGGCTGCTGCTGAGAAATTCTAACAAATAAACACAATACACTTTGCCTGACCTTGTAATCGAACCCAAGACCCCTTCAGTAGCCGCTAGACCAATTGTTCGCTTATCATCAGGTAATATAACAGTAGAAACGCATACCGAATAATAATGTTTGCTCATTGGAAACAAGATCCTTCTTTGAAAACAGAGTAGCCATATTTGTCGATCATTTTCCTTTTGCGGGTTAATCCAAAAGGACAATATAAACATGCCAGTTCTCCTACATTATCTTTAAATATAGGTTGATGATGTCATCACGGTATATTTTCTACTCATAATTAATTATATTTACTGCACAGCTAGCAAACTTAAATGCCGTAGCAAAATTTATAAGGCATATGGTTTCCAGATTTTAAATAATTCAATTGATTGAGGTTCGATAAAGAACAATGACAGTCAAAGGAAAGATTTATCTATGTTTGTGAAGGTAATCGCTTCTGTACAACATTGTATTTACTGCAAAGTTTGGCAGATCGGTTCAGTCACCTGTATAAGGACTGAATAGATAGTAATAACGTCAATAAAAGACGTATTAAAATGTGGAAGAAAAATTCGGAGTGGTAAGCAGAGGTCGAGATGGCTTAGTAGTTAGAGCGCCTGGAGTATTATTTTTCCGGGAGGTACAGTTTCGAATCCTGCTCACGACCGTATTTTTCTTTCCACAAAAACTTTAAACTTTATGAAATAACAGCGTTTTATTTTTTATTTATATTAGCATGCCGATTATGCAAACAGATAGGACTTTCCCTTACCAAAGTTGTCGCTAAACTAAAAGTTCTTAAACATAGTAAATATCCATGTCATAGTAGCCAAGTGCTTATGGGCCCGCATCTTTTAAAAGACTTTTTTAGTTAAACTATGAAATCATAGACATACGGTGAAGGAAAATATCGTGGGGAAAGTCAAAGTCAAAACAACTTTTAACCGGATTAATCGCGTGTATTATTGGTTTTTTGTTTTTCCTGACGTTTCCTGACTCAGTCCTCCTGCGACCACGAACGCTGCAAAGTGTTCGAAACGTCAGGAAAAACAAAAAACCAATAATACACGCGATTAATCCAGTTAAAAGTTGTTTTATTATAATGTGTAGTGATCGCGCAAACCTAAGATATTACTATCAAAGTCAAAAGTTTTTATTTCACATAAACCAATATAAAAGGCACTTATGAAACGTCAAAATTTACTTAGTTGCACGGTTCGAAAATAGTTGATTCCTATGGAGAAGAACCGGCAATAAACTCCATGGTTACTTTTTTAAACTTCATATTTTTTACAGTATTTTACATACAATTTAGAGAGCGGAATGCGAGAACAGTGTAATCTTCGATACAAAGTAATTAATATTAAAAATATTTAGCTATCATGTAATAAAAGCAAAAAATTTGGCAAGTTTACTGAGGTCTCACATTTAGAAAATATTGAAGTTCAAGAAGCTATACAAAACAAATCAAATAAAATTGAATGCAAATTAAACAGAATTTAGTCAAGCAAAAGAAATAAAATTGAATGAAGTTGTTAGAACCATTGTTAAACTAAAAAAGAGGCCTCGAATTAATAATATATTCTTTATTGTACACACGATACATAATACAAATTATAATAGTGAAAAAGGTAGTAGGTATATAAAAGCGAGCTAATCCATCTATGAGTTACTCATAAATGGATGAATTCACCAGTCTGCGAGAACCTAGCATGATATTTAATGCTAGGTACCTAGTTGGTATGAGAAGAGTCCCTTGCCTTGTAGTGAAACACTTACACGATGATTCTGATGATAAAACTCCTTGGCACTTCTTTCTTGCTCAGAATATAGAATACTTAACTACTGCAAAACAGTGGATACACCCAAAGGAATTTACCATTTAGAAGATATGTTATAAAATGAAAAAAGAGAATTGCTATAATTCGAATGATTGTCTTGCATTATACTGAGCATATTTATGTTTTTTATAAGAGGGCTACTTCTTTAGAAGTGACTGATTACCTGCTATAATTAAATGTCTAAATATCTCTTAATCTTAATAGTTTAATGTTATAAACCGTTAAAAGTTCTGACGTAACTCAAGAACCGAATCAAACATGACTCACTAATTACAACATTCTCATGACAATATAAACACAAATAAGTTATTTTGGATGTCACGAACCCATTATTTAAAGGAAACTACCCGAAAACGTACCTTACGAGACTACTGAGGCGATATTGTACCATAAATGACCATAACTTCTTTGAAAAGATAAACTTTTTGGGCCAATTATGGGACAGGAGCGGTGTTTCCAAAAATCCCCTATATACAGTTTTTTATCTGCCATCAGACAATATACTTACGTGGTAGATGGTATCTTTTTAATTTACAAAATTATTAAGTAACTGTGGCTTGAGCAGTAACGACCAATACAGCCTTTATTGCTGTAGATGGAAGGTTCAAAATTGTACCGATATTATTTTTGATAATGGTACAGCGTATGTTGGTTTTTACTAAAATTGTTAGTCATGAATGCGATGGCCAGTGTCTTTTACTGTTTACAAGGTGATATTAAAAGTTGACACGCCATTTTGGTTTCGATACCTTTTTTTAATGCTGTGACGAAGTGCGTCTTATTTATTTTGGTTTAAAATTTACAAATCGAATGTTTTATGCAGGATTATATGACTGTGTACACTGAAGTGTATATCCTTTATCTTTTATCACATCTAAATGTATAAAACATCGATGATAGCTCAATTTCAATTGAATTAATCGGTCAAACTGTTTTGGACATTTGCTGTATGAATATTTTTTTAATCGCAACTCACGGTACCAGACGATTTATTGGTAGTTATCGTTTATTTAATAAAAATAAGACAAGGTAAAGCAAAGGAAATGGACTTAAACTATAAATAGGATGTACAAAAAAATAACAATCAACTACAGTTGGAAAAACAATTTTAATTGCTGATGATCTTCAAAAAACAAAAGATACAAAAAAACCAACACAGCTCACCGCGCCGAATTTCCACATCGACTGCCAAAAGAGAAAAAAGACAGACACGGAAAATAATAAAAAAATGAGTACTTCAGTTTTTCACCAAGTTAATGATGACGCAGGAGAAACAATTCGGTTCGCCACTGAAAAGGCTGAAAAATGAACGGAATCGTTTACTGGAAGAAAGCCTTCGGAATAATGCGGAATGGTGAAAAGAATAGCACAAACAAAAGGGCAATTGAAGTCGAAAATAATGAAGAACAAACAATTAACACACGACGTACCCGCGGCACTGGCCACGGAGTTAGTACGGGAGCTGGGCTCTCAAATGGAGAGTCAATCTTAATATTTTATTTTTTATTTTTCCTGTTTATTTTTATCTACAAAATAACCATAAGACTACTTTTAAGATTTATAAAAATAACAATGTTAAAAAATCATTATAATAATAATTTTATGTTTTTACAGGATAACCAAGCAACAGTTACGTAAAATATTGATGGTACTGCTTAGATACTAAGTACATACTTAGATACATTAAAAAGGAATATGAATACTTGAGCATAAACAAATATTTCTATATATACAACGCCTTCCTCTCTTCTAATTTACTATTTGCTGTGCCCATCAGGGTCCACGATTACTACCATGTTATTTATATTACCATCTTATCTTTACATTGTGGATTTGCAATAAAGAATATGATTATGATTATGATTATAAGTTCAAACATTGATTATCTAATATTAAGCTGCATAAATTTGATCTATATTTTATTAAAGATGATTATTCAATATTTTAATTGCAATATTTTTTTCATTACGCAGTTATTGAGTGAAACGTAAGTCCGTTCGTACTTTTTTTTGAGATAGGTTTCCTGTTGGCTTTAGTCTAGGTCAGAGGTGACACAGACATAGTCGACAGTTTTTTATTTTATTTACTTGGCATGATGATATATTGTATTAACAAGTTATGCAAAGTTTGATAACACTGTAACAGATGGCTTTTAATAAAATTAACAATCATAGGTCAACAGTGTTGTGCTAAAGACAAAATTCTTTGCTAACTCCCGGCCTAAAATATGATTCTTCGAGAAAAAAAAACCTCATGTATTGTTTTGGCTTTACTTTTCCCTTTAAACATAAAGGGTTGTGAAATCCACCCTAAGAAAAAATTCAACTCGAATGGAAGAAGAATGCTAACGTTTTTTTCGTTTCAGCCATTATTATACCTTTCTTTTTTATTTGTTTGTTTTTTAAAATGTTTCATAATTGTTTCCCTTTGATCGAGATGGACGGGCTTGGGAGGTCAGTCATTCTTGCTGTTAAAAAAGTAAAAAATGTTATCAAATATTTTTTTTTTTTTTTTTTCAAGTTTTACTTCGATATCTACGCACTGCTAGGTCAAAGAGAGATATTTTATTTGAACTTCAAAGGGGTTAAATTTTGTAAATTGAAATACATGAGTATATTTTATTGAAATCAAATCGGTGTACATAGTAATATCTTAGGTTTTCGCGATCACTACACGTTATAATAAAACAACTTTTAACCGGATTAATCGCGTGTATTATTGGTTTTTGTTTTTGCTGACGTTGACGTCAAGAATAGACGCTCAACAAAATCAGCAGTGTGTCATAGTCAAAATTAAAAAGTTTTTATTTCCCATAAACCAATTTAAAAGGCACTTAAGAAATGTCAAAATTTTGTTACATATACAATAGATACACCCAATCAATTTCTACATTTTGATAAACCCCAAATCTCCGCGAAAGAAAACCGATATGTACTTAAAATGATCAGTGAGGCTATTGAAATTAAAAAATACTCGTATTTCAATAGAGAAGATGGTTGTCAATTACTACATGTTTGGAACCCTGAACTCAAAATAATCAAATCCTAAACTACACATCACACGATAAATCAAGATACAGTGAGGGTTTACTGCGGGCATCCGAACACCTTTTAGTTAATAATTCAATGAAATTGTAAAATTTTATCTCTAAATTTAAGACGACTATGACCTCTCAGTTTGTTTAGATATTTCTTCTCAGGGATAGTCTTAGGAAATACCGTCGCGATTTAGTTTTAAAAATCTATCAGAGAAACAAACAATTTTATGAATTTTATTAATTAAATGCACGGTATTCTGAAATAATTTTAAATAAACTGTTGTGACGCCTGACACCTTAGTCCTCCTGCGACCACAAACGCTGCAAAGTGTTCGAAACGTCGGCAAAAACAAAAACCAATAAATACACGCGATTAATCCGGTTAAAAGTTTTTATTATAAAATAAGTTAAGTTATTTATTTCAGATGACATAGTAATTATTTCCATCAATTTCAATATTTAAATTATGTACTTACCTATCTTATTCGAAACACAGTTAAAATCATATTCATACCTAATCGAAACTGCCTCGTTGGTGTAGTGGTCGCAAGCGCAGCTGTTGAGCTTGAGGTCGAACTCAGGACCTGCAGGAATTCCCGGTTTGGGCAAAGCTATTGAATATTTCTACTACTAAAAGTTTTAATAAAAAATTTGGATGTACAACAGTACTCTTTTATCTAGCCCCTTTAAATAAACAGGCGTGATGCTGAGTGATACGATGCTACATATAAAAGATCTTCTATGAAGTCTTTCGTAGTTGTGTACACCTCTGCCTACCCCTTCGGGCAATACAGGCGTGATGCTATGTTGTGAAGTCTTTCTCATTAAATCATGAATATACAACGCCATCATCACGCCTGTCTTCCCCGAAAAGGTAGGAAGTGTACAAAGTTTTACACGCACATTTCACCAATGCTGTTATTTAGTTCCATGGTGGTGAGCCTATTGCCAATCTACCGAGCACCATGCCGAACTCCGGGCTGCTACTGATAATTTCCTAAGAGAAAATCACATTAACACTTTGCCCAACCTGGGAATCGAAATTCTCATAGGACTTAATAACAGCAATAGTGAAACGTGGGTGTACAACTGTGTACACCTCTGCCTACCCCTTCGGAGAATATGGGCGTGATGCTATGTTATGTTATTAATTATTGTTCACTGGTTACTACTCACGTGAATTCTTCGGGTTTGCCCGACTAGTTTCGAACTCGAACGGAAGCTTTAGTCATGAGCCGAGTCCACGGCAATGTCGCGACTCAGACTGACTCTGACTGACTCCGCAAACCCGAAGAATGCACGTGAGTAGTAACCGGTGAACAAGGTAATGAATATGAATCATCATCATCATCAGGGATAAGGGCAGGGGTGCCCTTATCCCAATTTATTTGGGGTCGGCGCAGCATACCTATATTTGGCTGCAAAAGTTTTGGCAATGCTTAATAACCGGCCAGCTGCCTGACGTCAACCCTCTTTAGGAATGCTGTTGTTGGTGGTAACCGCCACCGATACGGTCTCCTTCTATCTTGCTATGTCACACCAAATGTTATCCATGCGCCAGGTTCTGATGTTATCCTAATATCACACTCTACTAACCGGGTTAATAATTAATATGAATATGGCTCACGAAACTTATTAATATTAAATTATGTTTTTTTTATAAAATAATATTACAATACGAACATTTAAAAACAATCTTGAAAGAAAAATTAATACTGATTGGAAAGCAGCCATTTCACGGTATTATTGTTTAGGGATGGGTAAGGTAAGTAGCCCCCAAGAGACCAACGTTTGGCATTTGAAAAAAAAAATGCGAAAAACAAAATGGCGAGGGCTAATCTAAATTAGTACGGTTAGCAAAAATAACTTGTTGTTTTCTTTACTGAGAGATATTAAAAGCAATTTTGGGCGTGACATAAATGTAAACTTTCTGGTAATATTTTTATTTAATGTCTTATTGGTTTTGTGGTCGTAGACGTGGCTGCTGAGCTTGATATCCTGGGTTCAATCCTCGGGTTGGGAAAAGTGTTACTAAGTTTTTCTATCAGGAAATATTCTCAACCTGGAGTCTAAAATTATGCCCAGTAGATGACAATATAGTACACAGTACATGTAATTAATAAAGTTTGGTCCTTTCCTCATTCGCAAGATTTCTTTATCCTATTTTGCATGAACGTAATATTTTTTTTATAGTTTCACCCGAAGATATGGTCTTTACTGGTACGAGTAAATAATTTGTATAATAACTTTCGTGAAGCGCATTCTTCCTAATTATTTTAGTCACCAGAATTCTCATAAATTTTTCGTTCAAATTATTTTTTGTTACACAGTTTGATTTAGGACATCACCGCGGTTTGAGCTCATGAATAAGAGCTCCGTTCAAGTTCAAAACTAGTCGGGCAATCCTGAAAAATGCGCTTTAGTAGTTACCGGTGAACAATAAATTATACGCGTCAATATTTTTCCGAACTCAGACGCATTTTGGCGAATTGTGGGCTTACCTATACCTCTGCAAGTTGCAGGGTGGCAGAGGTTGTAATGCCTTGTAATGACTATGCTACCTTTCATGATACCCGTGGTTATACCATGTGGTCCTGGTGTATTGGCTATCTCAAATACCAACGCATTTAGTGGTACATTACGTCCCATGTTTTTAATATTTTTGCACGTTATAATTATTATCGTACGGCTACAGCAAGATGTCAAAGTAAGAATATGCTCACAGTTTCAGATCTAACTCTATCAGTCAGTTTTAAACATCCAGAGTCAGTCGGCTCAGATCCTCCAGACCTCCCGAGAATCTTTTCAAGGGACAATTCTTGACTATATTCTGGATGGTTTGGACAGGGGCCCGACTGCCACATTTAGGAGATGTTGTAAAGCCCCATTTGTGCAGGTGATAGTCACACCTCCCCGATTAATAGTGCACAATTTGTGATGTTATTTGAACCCGGACTGTTCAACGGTAAAGTCGGAGATCACGACTGGTGCTTCTGGTCGTGCTTCAGCCTGTCATAGCTTTTGCCACTCAGTGCGGATGTCAGACTGAGATTTAAGTCTTCTGTCGCTCCAAATCTATTCCTCGGGTGTTATCCATTGTTTTCCTGCTCAGCATTGGGTGCTGTAGTACATTGCAGGTTTATTTTTTAATTATTTAAGCTCATCATAGATAAGCTATAAAATGCGATGCAATGTACTACTCAACTTGTGGGTCACCGAGATACCTAATAGGAACGCTAGTGTCTATTATATTTATAAACTAAATGTATACGAAATACTTTAAAAAGCTGTAGTTTTTTTTGCTGTCCCTCCACAAATCGGAACCAATCGCAAGTGGTCGTAATTTTTTATTTCGTAATTAGTATTAGCAGAAGTAGTCCATTAAGATTATATTTTTAAATTCGAGGGTGTTTTTTTGAATAAAGCCAATAGTCTTAGGATAGGGATTACGTAGAATTAACGTTTTGTTTTAGTTCTGATTGATCTATAAAAAATTAAGTATCTATATTAGAAATTAGTTTTCTTTAGAGTAATGCTTGTTGTAGATCTTATTCATCACTTAAAATTATAACAGTAAAAAAACTAAATTAATACACATAATGGTTAACATAAGTGAAAAAATAAACGTTGATAATTTTTGTGGAAATAAAATAACGTTAGTGAGCAGGATTTAAACCTGTACCTTCCGTATAAATACTCCAGATGACATAGACATATTAATTTGGTAATTGTAACATTACGAGTCAGACTATAATCATATTACATCAATTTGGTTCAAAGCCTATTCAAATTCATCATACAACAATCATAATCTAATGTTTTTTATTTAATATATAGTTTATATAAATTCTATAATATATACAAATAAATCCATTATAATTAATACAATCTTAAATAAAATGTCAAATAATTGCTTTTCTCACTAAGTTATCTCGACCTGTACTCACTACCTACTCCGAGTTCTTCTCCCACATTTTAATACGTCTTACGGTGTCGTCACCGCTATATATTCAGTCCCTATACAGGTGACTGAAACAATTCGACTTGATAATTGCCTCGGAGAGCACGTTAAGCCGTCGGTCCCGGTTGTCAAATTAAGATTTATGACAACCGTTACGGGTAGTCAGAGGCCTGAAAGTCTGACAACCAGTCATACCACGAGATATCGTGTTACCCAGTTACTGGGTTGTGGAGGTCAGATAGGCAGTCGCCCCATGTAAAATAATGTATTAAGCTGCATCCGGTTTGAGTGGCAGCCGACCCCAATGTAATTGGAAAAAGGCTAGGCAGATACATATAAGTTTATCTGAAAACCAACAGGAAATAAAGCAAGAATTTAAAAAATAACTGGTTACAACCTCATGCTCCGCAGTCGCGCTTAGGACATACTTTTTTGTGTACTACAAAGTACATTACATTTTTTAATCTTACTAGCCTATGTTACTCGGTAACATGTAAGGTTTCTAACGATTGCTTATACATCTAAATCGGTTCAGGCATTTAAAAGTTATAGTAGAAACTCACGAACATACATACATACATGAACCCTAAAACATAACATTCCTTTTTTGGGCAGTCGTCTAAAAAGAAAATCTAAGAAAATGGTATAAAATCATAAACTGATAGACAATTCAACCAGATATCAATTCGAAACCAAAACATCTCAGGACAGACAACGCTGAAGAGTGATCGAGTCTTTCCGAAGCTCTCCGAAGCCTCCCGAAGTACTTCGAGTGCTACAAGTGTCATCGAGTGTAGTGCCCTAGGGACAATCTGTCGGAAAATGATGAGAGAAAAACAAACCTTTGTCACGAATCACCATCGAACTGACTATTACGTATTGTAGCGGCTATTGCTATCCATTTTGAGGTTCTAAAGAAGTTGTGGTTGGTGAAAAGAATATGGCTGTGGTGCCACGTGTCTCGGCCACAATTCCTGGTAGCAACAAATATTTTTATAATAATATTTTTGTGGATAATTTAAAAGTAAACTCTTCTATAAGTAATAGGAAAACTGTAATAACTTTATAATTTTATTAGTGTCTCATGAATCAATTTTTTTTATTGTCTTAATAAAAAAAAATTGATTCATGAGAAATGACTAGAGTATGACAAAAAATAAAGGAAATAGGACTTCAATTTGTCTTTGTACCTAATGTGTATTTTATATGTATGTTTATATTAGTACCTATTTGTGGAATATATATATATATATATATATATATTTAACTAGCTATTAAGTATAAGTTTGATTATTTTATAACTAACTAGCCTCTGCCTGTGCTTTCGGCGGCGTAGACTTCAAAAAATATTTTATTTATTAATCCAGGCTATAAACTATGTAAGCGTGAAATTTCATCCAAATCCGTTCAGCCGTTTTTGCGTAATATGTTACAAACATCCAGATATAGTAGTTGGATGTACTTCCTTTATTGTTATTTTCATCTACCTTGTATTATCATATCTAGTTTAGGTTATAAAACGCCCAAGACGAATAAAAAGAAGCTTGAAACTTAATAGTAGCGAACAACGACACGGTCTCAGTTGGGAGACTGATGACACGGGCTTTCAAAGATCGCGGAAGCCTGACCGTGTCAATATTTTTCCATGTTTCCTTAGTAAAATAGTATCTAATTAATGCCTTAAGCATTATGACCACGTTTGTGGTCTTTCGTGAATCTTCTTCTTTTTCTTCCTACCCTGGTTTAAAATTATTAGTGGTCGGCGCAATATGTTGTTCTCTTCCATTCTCCTCTATCAGTCGTCAGGTTATCGTTTACTCCCTTTCATTCATATCATCCCTCACAAAATCCATCCATCTTTATCCCTCTTACTCTTCATTCATTCACATTAACATTCCTCTCTTAGTCTTGTATTGTACTCTTTTGTCTATAAAGCATAATATACGGTCCTAATTTATTAACCAACGTTTGCTGTATGTCATTACTTCCCAGAATGTGATCCTTTTTAGCAACTATCGAATAGTGTAATAATGCAGAACGCGTTTTTTGTTTCAAATTGAAATTGTTCGATTCTTCGCTGGTTATATTGATTTTTCAAAAATTCAATTAAGCAGTAATTGTTTTCGTCAAAATCGGGCCCGAGAGTGTTTCGCTATTCCTTAGCCATAGTTTCGGGTTTACCCATCGACGCCGCCTTGAAAAATTCACATGGTATATAAATAGCATCTAAACTCCATTGTAACACGTAATACAATCCAGTGGCAATTGGAAAATTCTACAAATCAACAGTTTGAAAATTTTCGAGAAGTACAGTAGATTGTAACAACCCTTTTCTGGAAGCTTAAGGGCTCTTCAGACTACAGACGTTGTCCCGATGTGGAGTGGCCCTTATTGTCCCCACTATCGACTTCCTAGAATACTTTGGGAATTTTTAATTAATTAACGTTATACTGTATTGTCATTTTTAAATGTTGGTTGGTCTGTTGGGGAATTGAGTTATATTCGTAAAATAGTGAACTAATTAGGTATCAAATTATTTATGTTTAAATATTTCTTATTGATGATGGCCGAGTGGTTACGGGCCCGCCTCTTGAACCACAGGTTGTGGGTTCAAATCTAGCATGTACCAATATGACTTTTGTACTTGTACATTGTACATTGTTTTGTAATGTCATTTGTACTTACTTTCTTAGTTAATCTAAGACATCACAGACATACGGTGAAGGAAAACATCGTGAGGAAACCTGGACTTAATAGTCTGAAATCGCCAACCCACAGTGAGCTAGCGTGGTGATCAATGCTCGTGCCTTCTTTGTACGAGAAGAGACCTGTGCCCGGCTGTGGAACAGTTATGGGCTGGTTATGTAATGTTACTTCTTATTGGTGGCACTTTAACTAGAAATCACTTATGTTTTCCTGAGATTAATCTGAGAGTCACCGATTTATCAGTGACGAAATTCAGTGCCGTCAAATTGGTGATTATTTTGGTTCGAATCACGAACAATGACATTGGAAATATGTCAGTTCGTTCTTTTAAATGCCAAAATGTCTAAAAAATAATTATAGATTCGGGATAATATGAAGACAACATGCTTTAAAATTGAGGCAACTGTAATGTAGGTAAATTTATTTTAGAATTACGCGTTGTTTTAAGGCGTCTATTTAATATTGGAATTGGTATACCTTTCAAGAATAACACCAGAGCAATATAAAAAAAAACCCATTAAGTTCAGTTTTTCTTATGTTTAAAATCATAGACAAAGGACACCTGACTCTATAACAAAAAATCGGATGTCATAGTTGTAAATTTTTAAAACATTCCTTGGGATACTGAGAGTCTCCTATACTGGTGCATTTACAGATACCAATTTCACGTGCACGAACCCAGTCACCGGTAATTGAACCTGCAACACGCAACGCAGCTGCCGATCTCTCAACCGCTGCGCCACAGAATGCCTTCTCATTCATCGAATATTATTTTTTTGACATTTGAACACATTCGTGCCACGACATACCCACAGTATAGAAGTCGATATCTCCGCAAATCTACTCTGTATGTGACCTTCCAAGAAAATAAAATAAAAATACTACAAGGGCTTCATTATTCAAAATATCATCACCATAAAATCTCATTCACAATCAATACTACATCACAGCTCAATTACATTAACAATCAACATCTCTTATTCGGAAGCCAATAATTGGAAAACGCCATTTGTAATTTCAATCATTTGTATCCATTAAGCAAAGGAACAAACAAACAAACAAATCGAATCGGGCAATTTCGGCCTCTGGCGATCGCTGCCGAAATCAATTAGCCCCTTGTAATCTGCAAAACCAAGTTATAATAACCTCTCTGGAGACCAAAAAACAACTTTATACACCAAAAAATACGCACCAAATTCAATTTCTGAACAACCATTTCAACCATGTCAAACATAATCGTAGGATGTACAGCCCAGACGTCTTGGATTACCGAAAATTGCTACCAAACGAAAATACCAACATACAATCATTATAATTTTTTTTCTTAGTTTTCGATATGAAAAAAAAAAGTCGGCGAATAACTTATGCGATGCAATGACCGCGGGCGGCGACATCAAAAGGGTTAGTGGCGAGATGTTTTGTCCTTGTTACGCTTATGGGCTCATCAATATCTGAGCGAGATGGATGGATGATGTTGAAGATAAAAAATGCCCTTTAAGTTGGTATGAAGCGATGCCGACGCATTTGTAAGTACGTTCTGTAGTGTCAAATGGACGAAAGTATCATGGTTGCCTGTGCGTATAAAATTGCAAATGTAGTTGTTTGTTCAACGTTTTAAATAAAAGACTTATGGTTCCGTCAGTGTGGAGTATGTCAGGTTTTGAGGCAATTAAGGTTTGTTGGAGAATGTCTGTTTTGTCAACGATGTATTGTATACGGATAAATCATTCAATCACATTATTGTATGCATAGAGACTCTAAATTCTTATTTTGTGGGAAGCATTATTCGGTCGTGAACAGGATTTGAACCTGCGCCTCTCGGATAAATACTCCAGACGCTCTGCTAAGTAAGCCTACTAGCACGATGTTCAAAGTCGCAATAAACAATTAAGGCTAAGGTTGCACTGTATAACAAATACTGCGAGATATATAGGAATTTAGAAACACAGGGACTCTCTAAAATTAAATTGTTTGCCGTTTATTTATTAAGTTATTTATACTAGCGAACTCAGAAGGCAAACTCTGATCTAATCTGGATATACCTCGACCCAATCTACTGGGTCAAACCATCCAGGTGAAGTACAAAAAAAAACATCAAAATCGGTAAAGGCGTTTAGGAGGAAAAGAATTACGAACTTCAGAATTTTATATCTAATATCTAAATATTTGACCAGATTTATTGCAATAAAATTAAAACTAAATTATAACCTTATTTAAAATTGATTGAATCAATCAAAGTAAAACGTGGAAAAACAATTTGGTGTAGTGAGCAGTGGTCGAGATGACTTAGTGGTCAGAGCACCAGGAGTATCCAGGAGGCGTAGGTTCGAAGTCTCCTCATTACCGTATCGAATTCAGAACTTCAACCAACAACCAAACCTCTAACCATTGAGATATCTTTCCTCCTTTCCCCAATCCTTTCCCCCGACGATCTATATTTTGTTTAATAAGGATGTTTCAAAGAAAACAAATTAAACTATTGTAAAAAGTGTTGTAAATCTGGCTACCAAAGGGCAGAACATCAATGATAAAGTAAAACGAATTCCTTCACGACTTATCCCTTTGAATATAAAAAGGTTTTACAGGAAAACTTTTAATCAGACCCCATCGCTGCTACTAGGAGATCACGAAGTACAGAGTAACTCGAACGTGTAACTTTATATTAATTACTTGCCCCGCAAACGTTGTTCTGCTATATACAATTTTCTGGGTAGGGCTACCCTTATCACCATCATCACCATCCCCCTGCCCTTATCCCAATTTACTTGTGGTCGGCGCAGCATACCTATATCTGGCATGCTGCTAAAGTTTTGGCTATGTTTTATGACCGGCCGCCTGCCTGACGTCAACCCTCTTTGGGAATGTTGTTGTTAGTGGTAACCGCCACCGATACAGTCTCCTTCTATCCATGCCATACCAAATGTTATCCGTGCGCCAGGTTCTGATGTTATCCTAATATCACACTCCAGTAACCGGGCTATAATAACATATACGGCCTACAATCCGTACGATACCTAAATAGCATAATTATTCACAAAACTACCACCTCCGGTCTCTGTCTCTCTACCCCTATCACCACGGGGTATAAAAAATAGCCTACGACTTATTCTCAGATTTAACAAATAAACAGAAAAAAAAAATATCGGTCAAGCTGTTTCGGAGGAGTTCGATAACAAACACTGTGACACAAGATTTAACATTATGATACACAGATGTGACTTTTCGTGTGGTTGATGAACAACCTAGTGTCAGAGTTTAAACCGCCCGTAGGCCTCTGACATGGCTTATGATGTGACATAAAATTGTTCAACAATTATTACTCACGTGCGAGTCGAACGTCAAATAGTTTGAATCGCGACATCGCCGCGAGCTCAGCTCATGACTAAGGCCTCCGATCGAGTTTGAAACTAGTCGGGCAAGAATGCACGTGAGTAATAACCGTTGAACAATAATTAATATAAAAGGGTCTCACGAAAGTTATTACACAAGAGTAACTTTATTTTGAAAAATAAAACTATGTGGCTTCATCAGGCGTCAGTTATCTTTTATATATGATTACTAGACTGCCTCGTTGGTCTAGTGGTTCCAAGCGCAGCTGCTGAGCGTGAGGTCCTGGGTTCGATTTGAAGGTCGGTCAAAGTGTTAATGGGTATTTCTGTTAGAAAATTTTAATTTTCGGTATCATCCCAGAGTTAGGAAGCTGGTGATGTGACACCCCCGTGCTTTGCACCCCCGTGCTTTGCACCCCCGTGCTTTGGAGAGCACGTTAAGCCGTCGATCCTACGCCTGATCTATCTCCGGTCTTGCTGGATTGCCATCCCTTCCGACTATGAGAGTGAAGGAAGAGGGAGTGTACTTGTGTTTGCGCATACGTTTATGCACTTAAATATTTCCTGCTTACATGGCTAATCTCCTCGGAGATAGGCCACCATGACCAAAATACGGTCTGGAGTGCTTATATATTACTAGTTAGCACTGATAACTTATTGGTATGACCGTTGGACTGACAACTCAAAGGTCGCAATAGACTCACCTCTTGTAACATTAACACTTTATTAAAATTACAGTACATTTCTCCCCAGATTAAGGGCTCCGTACGAGTTAGAAACTAGTCGGTCGATTCCGAAGAACGCGTGAGTAATAACCGTTGAACAATAATTAATATGTAAGTATTTGATAAAATGTTTTCATTTAAGTGAATACTCTTCGAGTTAACCCTTAGTAAACCAGTCGGGGACATTGAGCTTAAAAATGAAAGCATAAATCACGATCTTTGGCCCTAATTAATTCCTGGAGGCTTCGCAGGAGTGTGCTATGGGGTTGAATTATTTGAAAAACTTTTCACCTCTTTGCACTCTTTCATTATCTTTTGGTAGTCACCTGCGTTCAGGTTTATGGTACAGAGTTATGGGGTTATGTTTTGATTAGAGTTTCGGTAATTTTTTATGTTATTTGATTAAGAGTTTTTGATTTCGAACCTGACAAATACTCCAGGCGCTCTGACCACTAAGCCATCTCGAACCTCACTACTTTACAAGCCGTTTTTCTTCCACATTTTAATACGTCTTGCAAGATTCAAAATATATTAATTTAAAGTGCTATTTGTCTGAGAAAATGTCTGAGAAAAAAATAATATAATAGAAGTCAAGATAAATCTTTGAAAAGCATTAACGCATGCTAAGCGAACTCTAAAGTTACAAAATTAAATGGAAAAAGAATACGGTCGCGAACAGGATTCGGACCTGCGCCTCCCGTAATAATACTCCAGGCGCTCCGACCACTAAGCCATCTCGACCTCTGCTCACCATTGCGAATTCTTCACCCATATTTTTAACACGTCTTTTAGGCGACGTCATTGCTATCCATTCAGTACATATACAGGTGACCGGGTGGAGCAGGTATATATATAAAAAATAAAAAATAACTTTAACTATAGAAGTATTACAGTAAAACAGAAAGGCAGCTGATCGTTACTTAGAGGTCAAAAAATAATTCTTGTCGCAAATTATCGCGTATCACAATAATACAATTATTGTACTTACATACTGTCACGGCTATTGTGGGCAATTAAGATATTATCAGACTTAAATATCTTAGGTATTCGCGATCACTACACATTATAATAAAAAATGTCAAGAAAAACAAGAACCAATAATACACGCGATTAATCCGGTTAAACGGCTGGACCGATATAGATGAAATTTTGTGTGTATATTTCAATGGGTTTCTGGATGGTTTTAATTGAAAACATAATTGGACCCGGTAGGTGGCGCTACAATCGGGTTCAGGGCAGGACAACGTCTGCCGGGCCCGCTAATATATATATACTCCATATTTTAACAAACAAATAAAACCTTTAAAAGTAATAAAATATCTTTTAACCAGCTTAATCGTATCATTGGTTTTTGTTTTTCGAACGCTGCAAAGTGTAGTCAGAAAAAAATAATTGTAATGGTCGCGAGAACCTAAGATATTACTACCTTTAAAAGTTCTCGCTGTACTGAATGCCTCTGCGGTTTTGTAGTCGGAAGCGCGGCGAGTGAGTTCGAGGTCGTGGGTTCAATCATCAGATCAGGCAGTATCATTGGGTTTTCGGCAATTTGACATCTGTTGATTCGTTCCATCTTGCTCATAATTATAGTAACTGTGAGAAACGATAGAAATGTTCTAAATTTAATTTAGTTTCCTACATTAGAATTGACCCCTATGTATGTCTAACTCTAAACCCTAAACTGTTCAAATTTCTAATCTAAATTCAAAGAAAAACTTAAAAGTTCTCACTACAGAACAGATGTTTTATTTATTTTTGTACAACTTTGATCTAAGGCGCTTAAGTTTTTATTGTGTCATTTCGCCTTCAATACGCTCGCTACACTTATTAAATTTCTATAAATCGAATTCGGATCATCGCACTCCATAAAAACCTAATCCAAATCTCACAGTTCGGACAAGTATTTTATTAAAGACATCTATGGGAACCACTCGAAGAAACTACGAATCATTCTTTTGACTTTTTGTAACCACACTTTTAATAGAAAACCGTCAATTGACAAAGTTTAAATGCCAACAATAAACTCCCAAAATCCAAATATCCCATCACTGTTCTTAAAGAAATAAGAACTAGAATCAATCGAAATTCTGAATTATTGACAGCAAATTTAAATTTGTAACGCTACAAAAGTGACATTTAAGTTTCGACTGTAACGCTCTTGTTATACGGTTTTGTTTACCTTGCGTTGTAGTGTTGAGACAGAAGTGATATTTTGGACAATAGAATCGATGAGCACAGCTTTGGGATTGATTTCAATCAGTCGGACAGTAGGTGGCAACTGTATTACGATGACCATTGGTGTGGTAATTCAGTGTAGCAAAGTTGCTCTATTTTATATTACAGGGAGGAAGAAATATTCTGCTTAAGGAGCGTTAGGTACGAGAGTTAAGTTTGAGTACCGATCCAAAGGGTGCTAATTTAAACCCAAGTCGTGTTTTTTTATAATTTTCTTTGCTGGAAACATTGATAAAATAATAGACTAGAACGGGGCTTGAACCTTTTGCTCCACACTAGGAATTTCTTCTGCATTGTGCGTATGTTTACATCCACATAGTGTCACATACACTCATGCCCAGACCCTAAACAATTATCTGTAACTCATACAAATATTTGCTCCGTGCGAGAATCGAACCCACAACACGCGTCTCAGCAGCCGGTCTACCACCACTGTGCCAGTATCATCGGCAAAATAATATTGAATTGTAGTGCTAACGTTGCATTCATGTGTTTCATAAATTGTAGTACTTTCTCTACTTCATTACATATTTCTATACAAATTAAAATGTAGGCACAATCAACAAAGAATTAAGAAAACTGCACTTTAATTAAATCTTCTCTTATATCGATAGTTTTGTCAAACTATAACAATTCTCGTTATTAATTTTATTCAAATTGGCTTACTTAAATGGGAAACACAACATTACTTACTCTTATAAATAATTCCGCTCGATTGACATTGGAAATATGTCAGTTAGCACTCTTAAATGCCAAAATGTCTTAAAAAATAATGATATTATCGGGATATTATGAAGACAACATGCTTTAAAATTGAGGGAACTGTAATGTAGGTAAATTTGTTTTAAAATTACGCGTTGTTTTAAGGCGTCTATTTAATATTGGAATTGGATTGGTATTGGTATTAATTTCAAGAGTAACCCCACTTTGTTTTATCAAAACAAAGTGTTCCATTTTCCATGTTCATAAAAAATGCAGTTCAGATTCAGATTAATTAACATTAAATTGAAGGGGAAAAAAAAAACACTTCGTTCAAAGGAAACAAATCTTAAAGTTCAAGTAGAGCAACTAACTGAGCGTCACTTCCCACTGACAGTCAATCAATACTCCAATTTAATTAAGAATGAATTTATTTTTTATTGTAATAAGTAATAACATTATACACAATGACGTTCAAGTTCAATACCCGGACCTGGTTTTATGTTATTGTGGTCACTTTTGCGCTTGGAGTGGGATCTGGGAGGCGCAGGTTAGAATCCTGCATGCGACTCCAGCCGAGATGTTTTATTGGTCAGAGTACCTGGAGTATTTATCCGGGAGGCGTAGGTTAGAATCCTGCTTGCGACTTCAGTCGAGATGGCTTAGTGGTCAGAGCGCCTTGAGTATTTATTCGGGAGGCGCAGGTTCAAATCCTGCTCGCAACTGAATTCCATTTCCAGAAAAAAATTATACATTTAACAGCTATATTTCCAAATATCTGAAATACCTTTAAATTATACAAGGTGTCCTGTAAATAGTAGATACGCCTTTTTTATCATTCGATTATTAATTATATATTTTTTATCTAACTATTAAAATTTTACTTTTCCATACTTCGACCTCGATATAACTTGAAAACGCAACTTGTTTTGTCCACCAACTCGCCTGCAACCTACTCGCCAAAGGAGCTGAAGAAATCTATATACTCTAGCCTGAATATACCTATAATGGATTTCTCATGAAACAAAAAAGACGGAAGACACTTGTTGCACCGTGGGAGAGCCATGCTTCGGCACAAATGAGCCGACTCGACCGGAGTGATACCACGGCTTCACAGAAAACCGGCGTGAAACAACGCTTGCGTTGTATTTCGCCGAGTGAGTGAGGGTACCGGAGGCACAAACCCTTTAAAATTCCGGCAACGCACTTGCGACTTCTCTGGGGTTGCGGGTGTCAATGGGCGGCGGTAATGGCTTCCCATCAGGCGAGCCGTCTGCTCGGCTGCCCCATATGACATAAAAAAAATTACATATAAAATTGCGACTACCACCAAATACTCTACACGTGTTTCGCCCTCCCACGGGGCATCACCAGGAGCTGTTAGACCGTGCAGTGTCCACCACCGAGTGGAATAGGAGTCTGCTTTGTGGAAGTAGCTAGATATTGTATTTATTTACATCCATCATATATTATATGGTCAGATAGGCAGTCGCTCCATATAAAACACTGGTATTAAGCTGCATCCGGTTTGACTGGAGCCGACCTCAGAGGAATTAGGAAAAGGCTAGGCAGATTGATTGATTGGTATATTCAACTTATCACCCGCAACCCGTAAAAAATACTCCTTCTGACCGTATTTCAGTCACGGTGGCCTACGGGAGAGAGATTAGGCGCAGGACCGACGGCTTTACGTGCTCTCCGACGCACCCCTGTGGGTGTCACACCGCCAACTTCCTGACTCCGGGCTGCTACTGAGAATTTCCTAAAAGAAAAACTCAATAACACTTTGCCCGACCTGGTAATCGAACCTAGGACCTCACGCTCAGCAGCCACGCTTGCGACCACTAGACCAACGAGGCAGTCCCGCAACAGTATGCTACTACATAAAGGACACACTGTATATGCCAAAAACATTCCAAATAAAGGTGAGAGGAAAGTCTCGTAATTAACTGAAGGAAGTAACTGTTTTATGGGGACCGGTGATGGCAGATTTCAATCCATTATGAGTTAAAACCGTAGCGTATTGAGGTTATTTTATTTACGTTGGTATGTTGTGGATATCCAATCATTAGGGTTACTCTTGAAACTAATACCAATTCCAATATAAAATAGACGCTTAATTAACAATAAAATCAACGCGTAATTTTAAAATAAATTTAACTACAATACAGTTGCCTCAATTTTAAAGCACATTGTCTTCATGTTATTCCGAATCTATAATATTTTTTTTAGATATTTTGGCATTTTGAAGTACGAACTAACATTAAATTAAATGGAAAAGGAATACGGTCGCGAACAGGATTCGAACCTGCGCCTCCCGGATAAATACTCCAGGCGCTCTGACCACTAATCCGGTCACCCGTATAGGGACCGAATTGATAGCAATGACGTCACCATAAGACGTGTTAAAATATGGAAGAATTCGCGGTGGTGAGCAGAGGTCGAGATGGCTTAGTGGTCAGAGCGCCTGGAGTATTTATTTGGGACGCGCAGGTTCGAATCCTGTTCGCGACCGTATTCTTTTTCCATTTAATATAATAACTTTAGAATTCGCTAAGCATGCGTTAATGCTTTTCAAAGATTTATCTTGAATTACGAACTGACATATTTCCAATGTCATTCGAGCGGAATTATTTTCAAGAGTAAGCCCTGATCTGTCACGAATGCTTACTAAATGCTCGTTTAAGCACAAAATTCTACTTGATAACAATAATATTTCTTTTGTGTCTGCTAATTAGCGTGTCAACAGATTAATTACCTCATTGGTCAAGCCGCAAGCGCAGCTGCTGAGCGTCAGGTTCTGAGCTCGATTCCCGGGTCGGCGAAAGTGTTATTGGATTTTTATGTTAGGAAATTTTAGGTTAGGAAGATGGCGGTGTGACACTCCCGTGCCGTGGAAGGCCGTCGATCCTACGCTTGATTTCTCTCCGGTCGTGTCGGACTGCCGTCCCATCTGACTATGAGAGTTAAGGAAGAGTCAGTGCACCTACAGGTGTGTCCAGGTAGGGGAAAGGATTGCTTTGATCCACCGCAATGCCTTAAAAAAGGCTTTAAATCTTGCTGGTGACCTTTCGGTACCTGGGCTACCAGAGTACTTAGCTCATTGGCATAATGGTTATTAATACCTTTACTATAAAAGTTTCAGAATAGGTGTGCAGTATACATGGACACGTGTATACAGAAAAAGACGGCACAGCTTTTAAAACCCTAATCCCAGTACAAAAAAATCTCTTATGATCCAGCTAGTCCCTAGTTGTACCCCCAGCAACGCCCTTAGCGCTGTTGTTTAATTTGTAATATTTTAAAATATGCTCTGGCTGGAGGCATCAAACCGCGCTTCTGGGTTTCTGCAAGAGGCCATCACAAAAAAAGGGAACAAATCGCCCCAATCACTCTCACTTGGCGGACTCATTTCTTTTGTTTTCGGCAGATTGGAGCATCGGATTAATGTGTATTAAAACATATGTAACGGAAGCCGAGGAGGTTGGCAAGATGGCGCGTCGTTTTTGGTACTACTGAAGAGTGGAGAGACGAATCGCGGGGAGGGGAGGAGATAATGTCTATAAAAGTGTTGTCATATAATTAGAAGGGCTTATTATATTTTCCAAAAATCTGTAAATCTGATTGTAAAAGTAATAAACTCTTATTGTACTACCTAGATATATTATTGTGTGTGTATACAAATATGAAAATAAAACACCTATCTTGCCAAAACTTTATACCAAAAACATCACAGTCGCAGCCACAGTAACCTAACGACCTAAACGACGCATACGCATCGAAGGCAGGTGATCGGACACAGCGCATGCCAACATTATCCGTCGGTGAACCACTTGACGCAAGCACGCGACTCCATAATATAATTCAATCGCTAATTGTTCATATGATAGCGCCTTTATACCGTATAGACACGGCTAAAGGTTCCACAAGTGACTTCCAAAGAACTTGTGGAGAATTTTGTGGAATGGAGAATGGGATATGAGGAAAGTGCACGCTAGATCAGAGGAGATAAATGTCAGTGCTATGTCAATTATCCTCTAAAGGTTACTATTTGGTATTTCTGCAAAATGAGCAAATAGTAGCAAAAGAATTGTAAAAGTATTTAAGGTGGAGATTATTTTATTTTAAACATATAATTTTTTGTGGATGGAAATATACAGTTGCGAGCAGCGTTTGAATCTGTCTTTAACCAATGATAACCTAGTGTTATGACCGTTGGACTGTAAAATCTTACGTCACAAGTTCAAATCCAAGGCAAGCACTACTGATTTTTCATAGTCACTTGCTTAAAACAGTGAAGGAAAACATCGTAAGGAAACCAGCACAGCGAGAGATGTTCTAGATAATGTGTAAAGCTATATCAGAGGCCTACGTTGGTTGTTCATCAACCACACGTTGAGAGGGGGAAGTTCCCACTATTTTCACATTGCCCAGTCTTAACTTTTATAAGTCCAATTATTCAGTAATATGTCGTTGAACAGTTCAGTTGCCTAATTGAAGCTCTAATTAGTCAACGATCCTTGAAAAAGTAAAAGACGTATCGCCAATGTTTCGTTTCCCGGATACGCCTGCTATAATATGTAGTATGTACCATAAATATGTAACACAGCGTTGTTTCAATTACGTACACTATAATTTCCCTTCTTTTAATTAATTTTAAAAGCCACGTATGTTATAATAATAAATTTAAGGGAACTATTTTAAAAGTAATATTGGTGGCAACATCTGAGTATTTTTTCATGGGAGGAATTTCGACTTTTCTTACACGACTGCTCAAAAGAGGAGTGTTAAGTTTTTAGGGTTCAAGTATGTATGTTTGTGAGTTTCTTTATTTCATCATAACTTCAAAATTTCTGTACCGATTTAGATGTATGGGGTATCGTTGGAATGCTTACATTGTCCCGGGTGACATAGCTTACATTATGGTACCTACACAAAAAGATGTGCAATAAATAAATCTCACGCATTATCACGCACACACACCCAGACCCGGAACAATTATCTGTAGATCATACAAATATTTCTTCCTTGCAGGAATCGAACCTGAGACACGTGACGCGGCAGCCGGTCTCTCGACCACTGCGCCAACCACGCCGTCACTTTTATACAGTGAGTAAAAAAGATCCAAGACCTTATTATGAGGTATTTGTAACTATAGTGTTAGTTAAAAATTATCTCGCGTTACAGTCACGACCCCGGCAGGCTATGGTCCATCGGAGGTTTAAACGAAACCCCGTCATTTGTGCGGCCCGTCCACAGTTAAGTTGCACACTCCAGAGTAGCACACGAGTTGAAGTGCGGCGCAATGCCGTCTCGAGCCTCTAACTAGTTGAACGGCGAGCTACCCAAGTCCGTCACCCTCAGCGACTGTCGGGCATCGATAGTGGGTCCGAAATAAATGGCAAAGTATTATTGAGTTTTCCAGTTAGGAAATTTTGAGTATCAGCCATATCAGAGCGTTTGGAATTGTAAATAACAGTACTCATGAAATTTTGGTGTAGGTATAATTACTTGCGTGCACATCACTGCCTACCCGCTATCGGAATACAGTCGTGATGGGTATGATGAAGTATTTCTGCTAATACCACATTCTATACACAATAAAACTTGTAAATCAAACACAAACATAATCACCACATAAATGTTTTATAATCACCATTGTTAATTATAAACGACGCGGTGATTAGTTAGCGCATGCGCAGGCATTAATATCAGGAACTGGTATATGAAGCCGTTTGACCATGTTCGATGGTAACAAGATAAATTTGATTATCGATCTAACATATTTCATAGACGATATCGATTGCTGAATCGAGGAATATTACATTCTATTCAAATTGCCTCATTCGTTTAATGGTTGTGAGCGCGGCTGTTAAGCGTAAGGCCCTGGATTCAAATAGCAGGTCAGGTGAAGTGTTTCTGAGTTTTTCTGTTTGGAACTGTCTTATGGCGATGTCATTGCTATCAATTCAGTCCCTATACAAGTGACCGAACCGACACGACTAACTTTGCAGTTAATACAATGTCGTAAAGAATGCAATTACCTTAATAATTCAAGATAAATCTTTGAAAAGCATTAACGCATGCTTAGCGAACTCTAAAGTTATTATATTAAATGGAAAAAGAATACGGTCGCGAACAGAATTCGAACCTGCGCCTGATGACGTCGCCATAAGACGTGTTAAAATATGGAAGAAGAATTCGCGGTGGTGAGCAGAGGTCGAGATGGCGTAGTGGTCAGAGCGCCTGGAGTATTCATCCGGGAGGCGCAGGTTCGAATCCTGTTCGCGACCGTATTCTTTATCCATTTAATATAAGTGATAATTAATTTATAATACGTGCATGACTTCGAAAAGACAGTGGTGCGTGCCTTGGATTCGAACTGGCGACCTTTGAGTTGTCAGTTCAACGGTCATACCACTAGGCTATCACTGCTATGACTTATATCCTTCATCACTCCATCTTCACACATATAAAAAAACTAAAATCACCTCGAGACAGTACTGCCATTCATAACAAACAAATACGCGACGATGATTTAAGGCGAGCGCACACGATGCATTGTAAGGGCGAGCGCACACCGCCCACAGTAGCGGCCCACGGCTTGATCGCCGCTAGATCGGCCCGCCCGCCTCGCGGACGATGGATGTTGGAAGTGTGGAGATGGCTTTCAACTGAATCTTGATTTTTTACTTGCTAATTATTATTATTAAAACATTTATTTCGTAAAACTAGGATCAGAAATTACATTGCACCGTTACATTATTTTAATTTTATATTACATACATAGCATAGCCTATATTCCCCGAAGGGGTAGGCAGAGATGTACACAGTTGTAAATCCACATTTCACCAATGTTGTTATTAAGTCCCATCTAAAAGGTGGTGAGCCTATTGCCATATCCCGGGTACAATTCCAAACTCCGGGGTGCTATCGAGAATTTCCTAATAGAAAAACCCAATAACATTTTGCCTGACCTCGGGTTCGAACTCAGGACCTCCTGCTCAGTAGTCGCGCTTGGGCCCACTAGCCCAACGAGGCAGTAAAAAAATATTATATGCAAAAAAATTACCATTTTTTTTACTGTATTCAGTACATGAACCATGCTGCAATGATTGAAGTACTGACCTTCTAATCGGTCCGTAAATGCGCTCAAGATACCGTTGCGGCTGGCACGCACCCTGTGCAACAGGTATGTGCACCGCTACTAAAATTAACATAACGGTATAAATACAGGTAATTATTTACTTGGAAATTCTCTTGATAAGTCACCACAAAAAATATACTGAAAATACATCACCTGCTTTGACTACTCAATACTCATACGTTTATTGCATTCCACAATGTTTAATGCGAAAGAGGTGTGTCAGAATCGTCGCAAATGGAAATCGATAGTCTCTGCCTACCCCAATGGGATACAGGCGTGATAATATGTATGCATGTACAATGTTTAAGCTTCGTTGGTAAGAAAATTTAAGAGTAACAATCGTGGACCCTGTCGGGCACAGCAGTTCCCAAACAAAATACCGTATCTACGTGGTAAAGCCTGCTTTTCATGACCTTTCTTTTGTCTAGGTCATTTTAACACATCATCTTGCAACTAATTATTATAGCATGACTGCCTCGTTGGTCTAGTGGTCCCAAGCACGACTGCGGAGCATGAGGTCTCGGGTTCGATTCCCAGGTCGGGAAAAGTGAAATTGTGCTGCAGTAGCAGCTCGGCGTTTGGAATTGTGTCCGATAAATGGCAATAGGCTCATCACCTATTAAATGGGACTTAATAACAGCATTGGTGAATTGGGTTTACAGCTGTATACAGGTGTGATGCTGTGTAATGTTATGTAATTAAAGCATAACCTAAGGTAATGATAACCACAACATGATTTCAAGAGATGGACAGCCTGGAAATGAGTCACCTTCTAGGTCTCAATGAGCATCTCTGTGTTTTCAAGAGCACGTTAAGCGTCGCTCCTGGCTTTTGCTAATTAATAGAAGACGCCCCGACCGTAGCCACAAATATATTGGGGGATTACCCTCATGATTTAATTTCGGGGCCAGGTTTAATGCTTTTTTCACGTATGGAACACGTGTTAACATTATAATTTCACTAGTTGCCTGGCATTATATGGGTGTTTGAACCCCCAAGACAAAGGCGTAAAGGGTAGCTTAACCACACAAACTAAGAAACAATAAGCAACAAAAATATGTCAACACATAAGTGAGCTTCAGCAAAAAATATTATAACCTGACGCTGATTTCAACTTAATTGCGATATCAAAATCAAATCCATTTTTTTTAATTCAAATTAGGCAAAAAATTTGCGCTTTTTGAACGTCAAACATTAGGCAGCCCCCAAAAAAACCCACCCTTCACCGCTTCCTAGTGTTTTAGCTGGGAAGAAGAAGCGGCGCAACAAACTTCCCAGCAACACGCCTGTCTGTATCAAATTATTTATAGATTCTATACAAATCTAAAATTGAATATATATTAAATAATTTTATCTATTGAGATAAAATGTCTTGGGCACTTACAAGTTTACAGTAGCAACTAATACAAAAGCCTCCTCCACACTCACCAACCACAACATTAACATAGAATAACTAAAAGCACAGTAACAAATAAGGGTACATCCATTCACTTATTGTGCACAGCGTTTTAAATAATAATTGAATCAATTCTCTGGCTATCGGCCATTGATTAATATGAGGCTAAAAAATAATGCTTTATTGAATTATAAGTTATGGCCTGGCCTTTGTGTCGGCTTATTTATGAACTTATAAGTGGGTGTCCACCTTTATGTTTTGATGTATTTGTACTTAGTAATGTAGAGGGAGATATTGGTTTTCTATTGGTAATGTAACATCATAGCATCACGCCTGTTTTCCACGAAGAGGTAGGCAGAGGTGTACACAGATGTACATTGAACTCAATAGCTAGCCTTTCGTGAGCCGTAATATGACTCGCTAGGCGGAACTTGGTTTTAAATAGGGTCATCGGCGCAAAGTTAAAGTGGACAAGCAGTTGCGCTGGTGCAAGTCCACTCGCTCGTCCTACTCGCTTTAGTCCAATGGACAGGCAAACCAGGACGATAGGCAGAGTTCAGGAAACATTACTTATTTTGGGGAATCCCCTATTTTATATCCCTTAGTTGCTTCTTATGACACCCATGGGCAGAGATGGTGTGGTGTATTCTTTTCTGGAATCACACGGAGATCAGCAATATACATACTTCCGAACGAACGTTCGGTCACAGCGGCGTATCTCTAAGAAAATTAGTTAAATATGTAGAAAATATTACAGTGCACGATTGTATGCGCAAACACAGGTGCATTCCCTCTTCCTTCACTCTCATAGTCCGATGGGACAGCAATCCGACACGACGGGAGAGAAATAAGGCGCAAGACCAACGGCCTTTACATGCTCTCCAAAGCAAGAGAGTGTCAAACCGCCATTTTCTTTTTTGTAAATGGGTTTGCTCTTGGCTCTAGTCTAGGTCAGAGGTCACCAGGCTACTACTGAGAATTTCCTCAGAGAAAAACACTGCTCAATAACACTGCCCGACTCGAGAATTGAACTCAGGACCTCATGCTCAGTAGCCGCGCTTGCGGCCACTAGACTAATAAGGCACGTAATCAGCAATATAGCTACTGGACAAAACCAACGTCTGTTGACCTACACAAACACTGTAGTCTATGATATAGCCCAAAGAACATGAATTGTATAAAACTATTTAAATCTCATAATAATCAATTATTGTTCAACGGTTGTTACTGACGTGCATTCTTCGGAATTGCCTCGCCCTCGGCTATATCGCGAGTCAAGCTGACCAGTTTCACTCGCGAAATCGCTGCAAGCTCACCTCATGACTAAAGACTATTCGAGTTCGAAACTAGTCGGACAATCCCGAAGAACGCACCCGAGTAATAATCGTTGAACTATCAATACAAATAAATAAAATAGAAGTGTCTGTTTGTAATGTCAAAATAATAGTTTTTTAAGCTCAATCAGTTATTTGCACGACACCTATGCCGAAAAATCTGCTTTTAACATTTTTGACTGTCTGTTTGTTCCGGCCAATCTTCAAAACGGCTGGACCGATTCTGACAAGGTTTTACGGGCAGGTAGCCGACTATATAAGGAGTAACCGCGGGGTTACAGCTAGTTATGTTATGAATGTGTCTCAAGAAAGTTATTATTAAAATCTCCTTGTTGGATTACTTTTAATTCATTCCACAACAAGAAAGCCCATAAGAAATCCATCAGAAATTTGATAACCCATGGTAATTATCATAGAATTTTAATTAGACGTCTATAATAAATTGATATTGCTGCTTGTCTGTCTGTGTGACTGATTGGGGAGTCATTACATTTTATTAGCGACGTCGTTAAATGACCAGTCGATTGGTGATAAGCTTTGAAGGTGGGTAGAATAAGTATTTAAAGTAGAAGGGGCAAGTCGTTTTGTTTCTAGGTTAAAAATATGTATTAATTGTTGTTCAGCGGTTACTACTCACGTGTCTTCTGAATGGGAGTGTACACTCGCGACATTAGTGCGGACTCAGCTCATGACTAAGAGCTCCGTTCGAGCTCAGAATTAGTCGGGCAAACTCGAAAAATGCACGTGAGTGACCGGTGAATACCTGTGTGTACCGGTGACTCACGAAGTTATTATACAAATAAAAATATGTGCTCGTTTTGAATATTTCAAAGTTTAAATAGTCAGGGTATGGGTTTCTTATTTTAACTGCTTCATTGGTCTAGTGGCTACGTTAGCGTTGGGTCCTGGATTCGATTATTGACTCAGCCAAAGTGTTTTTTTGTTAGAACATCTTAGTAGCAATATACAGTCTGGAATTGTGCCCAATAGATAGCATTAGGCTCACACAAGATCCAGTTAACAAAAAAAAATTGTTCTTATTAAGGTGAGGGTGAATTTGTTTAATAATTTATTTTCTATTTATCATTTTACTTACACTTATTAGTACATAGGAATAATTACAGTTACATACCTATATATTTTGTCAATGAAGCTAACAATCCCTTAGTTTGTTCTCAAATATAATCCAAATAATTCACATATGCACTTATAAAAGAAACGTAAAAATTATTGGTAAAGAAAGGTTATAAATGAATTGTCATATCGCCGAAGTATTACCTACTCTCTATCTATAACGTATCAACGGCAGGTGTAATGCGATTATGTTAATTTCTGAACTATTAATTATACAGAGTCGATACATGTTTGTAAATGACACCGGCCGTGTCCTGTCTGTTTGTTTATCGCTTAAATTATCGAGATTTCTGATAATTTATTGGATCGATCCAGTTAGTTTCGGTTCAAAGTCCGATTTATTGAGTATTGGGAAGATTAAAACTTATTATTATAATATAATTCAATTATTTTTGTTTGAACATAATATAACATATCATCGCGCCTGTATCCCGGAAGAGCTAGACAGCGCACTGAATCTATTATAAAATCTAATTTAATTTGTTTAAATGTTAAACTGCCTCGTTGGTCTAGTGGTCCCAACAGCGACTGCTGAGTAGGAGGTCTCGGGTTCGATTCCCGGGTCTGGCAAAGTGTTATTTAGTTTTTCTGTTACGAAATTCGCAGTAGCAGCCTATAATTTGGAATTGTGCCCGGTTAATGACAATAGGCTCACCACCTATTACATGGGACTTAATAACAGCATTGGTGAAATGTGGGTGAACAATTGTGTGTCACCTCTGACTACCCTTCGGGAAACACAGGCGTGATGCTATGTTATGTTATGTTATTATAGTATCTTTTATTTTCTTTTTTATGATTTTAAAATTGATTTAATTATTTTATGTCAAAATATTCTGTTATTAGAGATGTGGATATTTAAAAATTACAGTTGAAGTCATTGCTCAGTTATTTCACGGAGGGTCTGGTGATCTACAATACAGATCTCACCTAATTCAGACACCAGTATCTATGTATTGCAAATGTTATGGACTATAAACTGTAAATGTGATGATGAAAAAATAAATAATAAATATTAATATTATATCGATGGTTGAAAGGCTAATTGATCTAAGTGAAATTTTTTTTTTTTTAATGCACACTTCAACCCTTAGAGGATCAGACGGGATTCTGACTAAATATCTAACAAATTAGCTCGCCACTTTTGGCGGGGGGTGAGGTAACACACAAGCACAAAAGAACTTGTGCTTAAGCGAAAATAGCTCTCGTCATTACATTAACAGTATTAAAAAACATAAAAAAACTAAACACAAACAAAAAATTGTGTTACACACGATTACGATCGTGTACTAATAATTGTGACCATACTGGTAAAAGATATCTTTATATGATTGGGAATCATATGCCAGTGGCGAGAGGGGTATGCCCGCTAAAACTACTCCAGTACTAATTCCTTCAAGCTTGAACCAAATAGACTTTCACCTATCGATATAATATTTTTGTAAACATCCCATTTCACCAAAGGTTCCTCTGCATCACATGTCCATCATGTGATGCAGAGGAACGAGGATCCAGTGACCAGGAAAGTTTTGAGTATGAATGTGACTATCACACAAGTAGAGCAGGGCCGACGAAACAATGGATGAACTGTGTGAAAGATGATATGGCTAGGAAAGGAGTGACTACTGAAATGATAGCTGACAGAGATGTATAGAAGAAAAAGACATGCTGCGCGGACCCCAATTAAATTGGGATAGCAGGGCGATGATGATGAGTTATTAGGTCCCAGGTGCCCTACCCTAGGTAAACCTATTGTTATCGACCCTACGGAATTCCAAACTCCAGGCGGGTACTGAGAATTTCCTAATACAAAAATTCAATAACACTACTTGCCCCAGAAATTGAACCAAGGACCTCACGCTCGGTAGCGTAGCGTAGATTGAGTGGCACATCGCGACGTTGCATTTTGGTGTGCATCTGTATTTGTGTCTGTGTGTGTGTGTGTGTGTGTGTGTGTGTGTGTGTGTGTGTGTGTGAGTGTGTGTCTAATTTGTTAATTGTTATTTGTTATGCTTTGTTTGTAGTTTTATTTATTTCTTGGATTTTTGAAATTTGTAAAAAAAATAAAAAATAAATCGTTTATTGTCCCAAGTAATGTTTTACAGGCTTGTATATAATAAACTATGACACATTTAAAATATAAGAAGTGTACAATAGTAGAAACTGTGAGCCCCAAACTAGACAGTGAGTCTGTATCTCAGGGCTCAGGATGTTGTTTGTATGTTCTTTGGTATTGTGGTTTAATAAACTTATTTTCTTTCTTTCTTTCTGAAAATGTCTACTACATTACAGAATACATAGCTATAGCCATATTTAAATATTTATTTACTCTCCTCCACATCAGCAAATTAACAAAATTATTTACCAATTTATATGTTAAAATAAATAAATAAAAAAGTTACAAACATAAAATGTCACACTCGTGCACTTACGATTGGGAGCAGTATCAGCGCGCGCGCATTAATTTTCTCCCAAAATGGAGTAGCGAGCATTACGAGTAGGGTTACCATGGATAAGAAACTTTGAGGAATGGTAGCCTAGTAATAATTAATGGTAGTATATTCAATCCTGATTTCCATCACCGTGCTCATTAACTACAAAATTGTACTTGATAACATTAATATATTTCTATTGTGTCTGCTATTTAGCTAGCCAACAGTTAACAGAAACCTAGGCTTTATGCTTCATGTAGCTCGAGGTTTTAAAAATATTCAGGCTGTTGTCGCATTATATAAGGCTTTAGTTCGGAGCCAATACTGTTGTTTTTTTTTTCTATAGCGGATGTCAAAGATTTGGAACCAAAACGACAGTTGCTGATATCCCTGGAGGGGAATCCCTGTAATAAGGACCTAATTTTTGTATAAAAACTTTCGTGAGACATATTCATATCAATTAATGTTCACCGGTTACTACTCACGTGCATTGTTCGGGATCAGTTTGACTCGCGACATCGCCGCGGGTTCAGCTCATGACTAAGGGCTCCGTTCGAGTTCGAAACTAGTCGGGCAATCCCGAAAAATGCACGTGAGTAGTAACCGGTGAACATTAATTGAAAGGACCTAATTATACAGGGTGCATCAGAATAGCGTGGCCATATTTAAGGATCATGAAGAGAATCTAAGAATATTATTGAATACGTTGAAATTTAATAGGCATTTGTCTATGAACAATCTAGGCATATTCAAAGCAAAAGTGAATAAATTTCTTCTGGATCTATGTGCTCCATCCTCAACCACACCGTCGCTTAGCACCAGATGGTTACCAATGGTAGATCCATTTTTTGTAAAAATATAATAGTTGATACTTATTATTCGTTGGACGTGTGATGTACTACTACGCAAGTACCTACATATTACAAGCTCTTTTGATCTTGCATCTGTTCAGATCTTAAAATCATGGATATTACTGATGAAGCAGTTACACGAAAACTCAGTATAGTCTTTCTGACGTAGGCATTTGTCTATGGACTATCTGTTAGATGCAGAACACTACCTATTGGGAGAAAATATGATACTCTACTGCCAATATGTTTCTAAAGCAGCAATGGTGGCCTAACTTAGCGTTAAGACTCCAACGCTACAAAAGAGTTGTGATATTTGGCTAAAATTGCAAGGTGAAACGAAGTTACTTCCCCAGTTGGACATCTCCAGATTTTTCAAGCCCTTTAAATTATTTTCTTAATTATTTTCTCGAGTTTTCCAATGCGTGGTCACCCTACACATAACGTATCGTTCAAATCTTCGGAGCCGTACTGCGGGTACCGCTACCGTTTGAGAGCATTTTATTAAAACTGTATAAACACTTGGAAATTCAAGCGGATCGGTATTTTGCGCACGATTACATCTGTAAAGGTGTGGCTATATTGGAAAATTTAAGATAATGTTTGTTGTGGTACTTGAAATCGCCTATGATGTATTTATAAAGCTATACATTTTGGTGGAAAGAAAAATACGGTTAGTGCAGGATTTTAACCTGTGCCTCCCGGAGAAATACTCCAGCCGCTCTGCCAACTGAGCCATTTCGACATCTGTGGGTTTTGAAAGAGAAAGGTGTGCCTGCAAATTATGTGGAGTTAATTCATGCTATGTACAGTCAATTCACTACATACGTCCGACCAGCTGATGGCAATACCGACAAGTTCAGTGTCGCTGTAGGCACTACATACAGCTGTGATGAGAATGTTAAGAAGGATGTGTGGTGTGACGCAGATGGATAGAATTAGAAATGAATATATAAGAGGAAGTCTGAAAGTGGCACCGGTGACTGAGAAGTTGTGTAGAAATCGTTTAGCATGGAATGGGCATTTGATGCGGAGGGATGAGGGTCATGTGACGAGGAAAGTTTTGAGTATGAATGTAGATGGCTATAAGAGATGAGGAATAACCAGGAAGTGATGAATGGATTATAGTTTTTTAGTTTTTTTTTTTTTAACTTTGCCCCGCACAAAAAATATCTTGCTGTATCGTGGGTGCGTTTACAGACATATAATCTCACAAGCACACATGCACACCCAAACCCGAAGCAATTATCTATAGATCGTACAAATATTTGCTCCGTGCAGGAATCGAAACAAATTCGCGGCGCAGCAGTCGATCTCTCGACCACTGCGCCAATCGCGCTGTCAAATCTATCTATATCATAGTCTATTAAAGAAGATATGGCTAGAAAAGGAGTAACTCTCGATATGACGGCTGATAGAGATGTATGGAATAAGAATACGTGCTGCACCGACCCCAAATAAATTGGGATAAGGGCAGGGGGTGATGATGATGATATTGACTTGTACATACAATATATAGCTTATGTATTGATAAACTCTTGTTTAGGTCATACACATTAGCCTCCAATTCTCCAAAACATGTGAAATTTGTAATTATAACAAAAAAAAATGAGCACAATTTTAATAAAGGTATTAAGTGTGAACAGACCTCAACAAAATCCTTTCGTTGGTATCAATCTGTATATTTCACACTAAAATCCAAGTCATTTGGATTCGTGCTAATTTCTCGAAGAATTTCTATCGAAGTAACGATTAATTTTGTTTGATAGTGCGATATTTTATGGTGCAGAGGAATGCATTTGTAAGTTACTTTTGGACCAAATTGATCGATCCAGTGCAGCTGCGTACCCATCTAAGAACACTCAGCGGCTTAAAAACCTACAAGCAGGGCTGACAAACTTATGGTCACAGGTTCTAACTTAAGGAATAATGACTAAATCATCAATTGAAGAAGTATTAAATGTATTATCACTTGCTTTAAAAAGAAAGTCGTAAGTAAACCAGCACACTCGACATATGTGTGAGTGTAAAGCTTATGGATCCGTCGTGGTGATGACAGATTATGGGTTCGAACCTGGCATGAACCAATGGGACTTTTTCACTGTCATATGTACTTTCTTAGTTAATCTAAGACATCACAGACATACAGTAAAGGAAAACATCGTGAAGAAACCTACACTTGCTGGTTTGAAATCGCCAACCCGCAGTGAGCTGATGTGGTGATAAATACTAGTGCCTTTTCTGTATGAGAATTGGCCCTTGCCCTGCAGTGGAACAGTAAATGGGCTGGTTGTGTTATGTTAGAAGCCTACCGATGCCTTAAACTCTAACAATAGATTGGTCATCGATCGTACTACAAGAAGAAAAAGTTAATACCACGTTATGAACCTCCAATGATGTCCAGAAGTCCCAAACAACCCGGACCAAATCAAATACAAAATTCAAAACTATTCCATTTTCAAAAACACTGTCCCAAGCAACATCAGAAAGCGCTTACACACGGCTAAGTCACCATAACTCACGCGAAACATCTCCTAATTTATCAGTACCGCATAAATTTATGCGCAAGAGTTCTCGCCTTGCAATCGACCAACATTTAGCTTTTTATCGACTGTTTGATTTAGGGTCCGCTGGCAAGCCAATCCCTCAAGTCGATATGTACTGCGACGTGATCGAGGAGCCGTATTCTGGAAGATATAAAATATTTTTTCATAAATTAAAACAACAATCTACATTATAAAATTCTGCCGAAGAGTGGTAACAGCCGCACAGATCGATCGATTGGGGTTAAGCTGTGGATGGGCTGGACTGAGATAGTCCTCCTGCGTTTCCTCCTCCTGTTATTTTATTATAATATTGAGCAAACCATTACTATGCCAACTGCATACATACATAGCAACACGCCTGTATTCCCCGAAGGGATAGACAGAGGTGTACACAGTTGTACACCCAATGCTGTTATTAAATCCCATGTAATAGATGGTGACCCTATTGCCATCTACCGGGCATAATTCTAAACTCCGAACTGCTACTGTCAATTTTCTAACAGAAAAACTCAATACCACTTTGCCCGACCCGGGAATCGAAACCGAGACCTCGTGCTCAGCAGTCGCGCTTGGGGACGCAACTACCATGGAAATATTCATCCATCTTTATTTGACAACCGCAACCGACCATTTCTTACCCTATCTACGACATGGATATATCCTATCAGATGTACTTATATTGGCTACCATTAATAGGCATTTGTAAATGAATGACATGAGCATTCGTGTTAATAATCAAATCCATAAAAAAAAGATTACAGAAAACGCGAGTAAAACTAAAAGCGAAAGAGGTCTGAATTGTAACAGGTGGAATTCGATAGGCTCTGCCTACCCCAAAGGGAAATAGGCATGATTGTTACTACCTATGTTATCCTATGTTAGAGGGGCTCGTGGCTAAGTAACAGCCGCATAGATCGATCGATTGAGGTTAAGCTGCGCTTGCCGCGGTCGGTCTGTCGATAGGTGACCATCATTTCATACCGAGACCCCTCCGTGTCTCGGAGAGTACGTTAAGCCGTCGGTTCCAGTTGTCAAATTAAGATCTATGACAGCCTTTACGGGTAGTCAGAGGCCTGAAAGTCTAATAACCAGTTATACCACGAGATATCGTGTTACCCAGTAACTGGGTTGTGGAGGTCAGATAGGCAGTCGCTCCATGTAAAATACTGGTCTTAAGCTGCATCCGGTTTGACTGGAAGGCGACCCCAATGTAATTGGGAAAAGGCTAGGCAGATATATATATATATGTTACTACCTATGTTATATATTAAGATATATATTTATAAGCCAATAGGAAGTAGCAACTTGAAAATAATATGTTTACTTAAACCCGTTCTGTACGTTTTTTATAGGATGTTCGAATTCTTTAAAATATCCCGTTGAACCACAAAATTATAATAGATCAATAATATGTATTAATTAATTATCAGTTTATAATTGAATTAAATTCCTAATAATATCATCATGTTCTATATATTATTTTGGACAAAAAACTAATATGCGTCGTATGTAAAAATGTTAATTTTATATTATGATAATCATAAGATGGAATTTTAAACGGTTTATAAATGAGAATAACTTGAATATCTTGGAAATTCATTTTAAGTACTTAATCAAGTATTTTATAAATAAAAATCTTATTATTTATTTTATGTAGTAAGTGTAGTACTATCGTGGAGACTTGAGTCTAGTATCCAGGCTAATTTTTTTTATATTCGTTATTGTTCACCGGTACTTACTCACGTGCATTTTTTCGGGATTGCACCACTAGTTTCGAACTCGAGCGGAGCCCTTAGTCATGAGCTGAGCTCGGAGCGATGACACGAGTAGAAACGTTTTGATAAAAAAGAAAGAAATTAAAAAATAACACATACGTTTTCATAACAACAGTAAATTATATAACATGCTCTGTACGATACAAAATATGCCAAAAAAGTGATGAGCCTATTGACATATACCGAACACAATTCCGAACTCTAGGCTGCCACGGAGTTAATTTAACACAAAATCCCAATAAGGATTTGTCCGACCTGGTAATTGAACCAAACCCCTCAGCAGCCGGGTTTGTGACTAATAGAACGAGGCAGTCAACGGTATTAATAGTACCTTTGCCTGCAAATAAAGATTATAACTTTACATATTACATAGTCGATTATAAAATGCCACATACGAGAAGAAAATGGTCCTTGGATCTGTATCCACACATAAAAACATAATACAGCATCTTGTATTCTCCGAAGGAGTAGGCAGAGGTGTACACCCACATTTCACCAATGCTGTTATTAAGTCCCATGTAATAGGCGGTGAGCTTATTGCCATCTACTGAGCACAAATCCAAACTCGGGACTGCTACTGAGAATTGATTAACAGAAAAGTCAATAACACTTTGCCTGACTTGGGAATCGAACCCAGAACCTCGTGGTCGTGGTAAATTGTAAAATTAATCGATACAGCAATCGGTAACATGTTTAAATAAGCGTCTTATAAAAAAAAAAATTATATGTTTAAGTTTAATTTTTAATTTCACTTGTATTTTTCATTAAATTTAAATAAATAATAAAATAAAAACATAGTTTGTAACTTAACTATTTGTAATTTTAATTTAATGTCTAACTTAATTAATTTAATAAATTATTTATAATTATGCATGCTGTGTTCTCCTGTAATGGAGAAAGCCCAGGGATTGAAGATAATTTAAATTCTAAGATTTGTAATGTAATGTGTATTTCTTGTTGGAGATCCTAATAAAATAAATAAATAAATATCGATATTTTACCATCGAATATCAATCGAGTCCATATTCCCCACCATATCACAGAATACACCCGTCGACCAGACGTAGGTGTAACAGGGACCGCTAAAATTATTACTCGCATATCGAAACCTCGTGTTTTCGCCTGACTGTTTGTTTGTTTGTCCTGTGCGCGTTGTTCGCGGAGTATCGGCAATTAATCTTGCACTATGGTTTCTGATGTTTTTTATTTTTCTGTACCTAGTCGTGTTGAATAGGGAAATAGTGTTTGTGTTCCAGTATTGTTTCTCACGTTCTCAATTTTGTCTGTTTGTGAATGATTTATTTGATGGCTACTTTCAAGCCAAGCGTTGCGTTGAAGACTTTTGATTAGAATGTTGTTTAGATCCTACCAAATTTTACATGTGGATTACAATATTTTCATATTATTTACTAGCTATGCCTGCGACTCCGTCCGCGTGGATGTCGTAAATTAACACCATGTCGTGTATGAACACAAATTCATAATAATTAACAAATTTTCGACGTGATTCCATAATTTGGCATAGCTTTTTTAGTAATGAACCGATTGACATGAAACAAACACTAAAAGTTAAGTAAGATTACCACAATATATTAGTGAAAACCACATCTAAATCGGATAAGCAGTTTCTGAGATTAGCGTGCAAAAACGTAAAGGCAAACAGACAAAAATTCTAACAATCATTGTTTTGGGTGCTATTTGCGTTGATAAAGGTCCCAATAATATTTTTTCTCATATATCTTACATGTACAGACAGCGATCCGTTACATTTTTATTATATGTATTGATTAACCAACTAGCTGTGTCCCGCAAAAATGTTCTGCCATATGCATTTTCTGGATAGGGCCACCCTATCCGTCCCTATCCGTCAAGCCGTTTCGGAGGATTTCGATAACAAACACTGTGACACGAGATTTTTATATATTAGATTTTAAAAAAACTCGTTGGCCTAGTGGTCTCAAGCGCGACTGCTAAACACGAGGTGATGGGTTCGATTCCCAGGACGGGCAAAGTTTTTTTTATCGGTGTTTTCTCTTGATATTCTCAGTAACAGCCCTGGGTTTGTAATTGTGTCCAGTGGGTGGCAATAGACTCACCACCTATTTCATAGGACTTAATAGCAGTATTAATGAAATTTAGGCGTACGACTGTACACCTCTGCCCACCCCTTCGGGTGATACAGGCGTGATGCTATGTTATGTCACATCTAGAATTACCATAAAATCATACTAAACTGACACGTCTATCAAATCCTTAAATCCGCGACCTCATATCAGCTAGGTACACATAGTTGCGCGCGCGCCGTTAGTCATGCATTAGGCTACGATTACACCGTTTACTGCTCAGACGGTGTCATGTTAACAATTTGACATCAGACGGGTTTCCTCTATCAATTCACATCATCACTTGTTTACGTTTAATTTTGGAGGTTACCTAGCTACGTAGAGTGGCGGACAGAATTAGTGGCACACGAAATAAAATAATATCTTTTAGTTTCCCATATATATATATATATACTATAACTATTAAATATAAAGTTACACGCAATTATTAAGGTTAAATTTAATTTTTATTTATTTATTTAATAATTTATTGTACACCGAAATTTTCTAAATTAATTCAAGTAAATTACAAATGTACAATGGGCGGCCTTATCGCACACGTCAATTTCTTCCAGGCAACCTTGGGATGGAAACATGGGTCCTCGATAAAATATATTTAGAGCAATAGGTGGTGTACCTACTTACATATAAAATAAAAATAGATACATACTTATATAGATTTTTCATTTTCTGTTTCTATTTCTGCAGTTTTTTTTTGTGAAAAAGTTTTTTTAGCCATTGTATTATTTTATATGGAGAACTAATCAATATAAATATATTTTTAAATATTCTTATAAAACTAGTTGTCCAAAAAAAGAGATTTACGTTGTCTGTGAAAACGATAAAATTGAGGTGAATGTAGCTACAATCCCGGAACTCAGAAATGTCCTACCAGCGAAGGACTGTATAGTGATCATGCAAATTTTCACACTCCCAAATTAAAATGTCGCCTATCTCAAACCGTTCGCAGCTTTTAAAAACAATATCCCGAATATTTCTCAAAATAAAACAGTAAATACGATACAAAATAACATAGAGTTAATATAACCACACCCAGCTCCTAACTATCCTACTGCAGGGTAAGAGCTTCTTCTTATACAGAGAAGGCACGAGCATTCCAGTCCAGTCCAGGTTTCCTCACGATGTTTTCCTTCACCACAGCTCTGTGATGCTGATTTCTTAGATTTATTAAGAAAGTACATGACATGGAAATTTCAGCAAGTTAAGCTTTTTGCACGACTGCCCAAATAAAGGAGTGTTTTTTTTTTTTAGGATTCATGTATTTATGTTTGTTTGACTGCCTCGTTGGTCTGAGGTCGCAAGCGCGACTGCTGAACGTAAGGTCCTGGGTTCTATTCCTAGGTCGGGCAAAGTGTTATTGAGTTTTCCAAATTAGGAAATTCTCAGTAGCAGCCCGGAGTTAGGAAGTTGGTGGTGTGACACCCCCGTGCTTCGGTGAGCATGTAAAGCCGTCGGTCCTGCGCCTGATCTCTCTCCGGTTGTGTCGAATTGCCGTCCCATCGGAATATGAGAGTGAAGGAAGAGGGAGTGCACTTGTATTTGCGTATACACTTGTGCACTATAATATCTCCTGCGTACTTGGCTAATCTCCGTGGAGATAGGCCGTGACCGAAATACGGTCGGAGTATTTATTTATGTATGTTTGAAAGTTCATTTATTCCACTATAACTTATAAACGCCTGAACCGATTTACATGGATGGGATATCGATAAAATCCCTTATATTATCCCGGGTAACATAGGCTAATAAGATTTAAAAAAAATACAATAGTGGCTATGGTACACAAAAAAGGGTGATATAAAAAAATATAATTCACAAATAGCAGGCGTGCCTTTTATTTATTTTTTAAATAAATTTCATTATATTATGAATAATCTTTAAGAACGACATAAAGCATAGTTAAACATCCACTACATCTTAACAAACAATTAATTCGACACATCACATGATCCCCAAGTGTACAGATAAGCAGCAAATACCAGTCGGCTATAAAATTGATTGCGAACTAACTGAGCATCCTGCGATCTGCGCCTACGCAGCCGTCGTCCCACCGCGCTGTCGATTCAATGAATTTATTCATATCTTATTGGCCTATTTGTTTTTGGATTTAGAAGGAGAATGTGTCATAGTTTTAGCTGTATGAGGAGTTATACGATGTTGTAGATAAAGTGTAAATACTGATTATAAAAATAATCTTTGACGAAACAACAAGAACGTACGTCATGTTAAATTCTTGTATACAAGTCACATTACATACAAACCAAATTGATCACCTCACCGTATAAGGAAGAAGGGAAGTGAATAAATCACAGTAATTGGTATCGAACATAAAGTTTGTTTATCTTGGTTGAGAAGTGATACATGTAATGGAGTAATGCAATAATTTGTCACTAAGAACTTCTTCTTTAAATTCTATAGTTTACATGTATTAAAATTGGTAGAATTTGTCACCGTATTGTACTCTTTCCAATATGTTTATTTTTTGTCAGTTTACTGATTTATAAGTGTCCTATCTCTCCTCACAGAGTGGACTTGACTTAACTGACAGACAGAACTGGATGAACAAATACAAATCTGATAATTCTTGACCGAATTTAAGTTCCATCCAAAACTTGCTCCAAAGTCAAAGAAGTTCTCTTTGACTAGCTTTTATCTAACTAAGGTGAGGTCGGCTTCTATTTTCAATCGAATGCAGCGAAATACCAGTATTTTACTTGGGCAAAATGGCCAACCCAGTTACCGGGTATCATGATATCGCGTGGTAACTGGTTGTCAGATTTTCAGGCTGTCATAGAGCCTCATTTGACAACCGGGACCGACGGTTTAACGTGCTCTCCGAGGCATGATGGATACCTCTCGATATAAAATGATGTTCCATCCTCAGACAATCCGCGGCAAGAATCGATCGATCTGTGCTGTAGCCACGAGAAGTATCTCCTATAGCCAAAGAAGCAATAACCATTAATGTCTTTACTCCTCTTTAAAACAATAATTCTATTAAGACCTTACAATTTGTAACAACTGTCGCAATCAATCCTCTATCCAACATTTATCGGCCCTTTACGCGTGAGGCCAAGAATTCTGTACATACCACTAATTTTATAATTCGGCATGACGAACGAGATCTCAAAACACCTTCGTCCCCGTATCAATACTCGGTTATCGGGGATCAGGGAGACACCGAAACTCATTGATTTATATGAGAAATCAGACCAAAATTCCAATAGAATTTGAACCTTATATTCATGAATCATGGTTTGGTTTTGCTTGAGAAGTGTAGGGGAATTTAAGTTAAATATGTTTTGGCGAATTTGGAGTGTATATTTTTGGTAATAAGGTTGTGTTTCGTGTGAGTTTTGATAAGATGGCATACCACCAAAGACGAATACGCCACTTTCGAGTGATTTATACCCGATACGGCGTATTAAATGTTTTGTTTTCGTTTTTATAAAATGTAAAAATCTGTTATTTATGATACCAAAATCGAGAGGTCCCGATTAAATTATGTCCGATACTATTTAGATTTATAGCGTCTTGGTGTTTTGTGCTTCCTCTTATATGTAAGAATTATTTTTCTTTTTTGTTTTGCTAGACTAAATGGTGGTGTGTTTTTTTGAACTGCATTGTACATTGACAGATTTTTGATAGAGGTTGTTTAATTGTATTTTTTTTACAATTAAATGTCTTTATATTCGAATTAATAAAACGATGGCCTCAGAATAGAAACATAAGAATTGTTAAATATTATTCAAATTATTTACTTAAAACTGTGAAAAAAAATGGACAGACACAACTAATTTTTATTTTTATTTTTATTGCCTTTGGTAGCCATAGGAACATATATACACACATAAACTCTCGCTTTACTGCTATGAGGGTAAGCAGAAGCTACTTAACGCCACCTGCTGCAACCTTACATGTACCTTTTGCTTTGTTCACGTTCATACATCCTGATTTGAAGAACATCACCAATAAGGTCAGTATATGTCCTTCTACGGCGTCCTCTTCTGGCGTCTCCACTTACAACTCTCTTAAGGATCCTTGAGTAGTTGGGCCTTTTGCTATTCGACTTTCATTTATGTTCTCACTGTGATCAAACCATATTTCATCACTTTTAAGTTTTTGTTACTACATCTTCTTTTAAACAGTGAGTGCCAATTTGATATTATAATATTTTTATTTGTGCCAATCAATTTTTACGGAATCAGATGAGGCGATTTGGACAATAAACCTTATTATCATAATTTTCAGGATGAAGAATAAAATTATTTGGCCCTAAATAAATAATTAAATCAAAGTATAATTTAACATTCATCGGAGTATAACGCGACATCGTCTGCGTGACAAAATGTAGCCTATGTCTGTTTCCAAGGTCTTCTCAAGCATTTAAATCTCTATTTACCAAAATTCATAAAAATTGGTTCAAGCGTTTAGTCGTGAACGCGCTTATAATATTAGTATAGAAAAACTACATAACCACCCAAATACCACAATTATTTCCAGAAATAAATCGTGATTTCTGGTTCTTTCATCTAAACTGGTGCGTAGAATATCAAAAAAAGGATACATCTGCAAATTACATTAACACAACTGTTTAGAAAACAATATTAGTACACAGTAACCATAAACAGCTATATATAGTGTTATTGCTCACAAAACTAATACGGAAGTCAGCAATAATGAAAGTTTTTCAAAACACCATGACGCCTGCGCTTGCGCATCTACAAAGCAAACAAGTGTATGTAGCGGCAACGCGCTTGATTAAACACACATTCGGTGCACGGCCGATGCCTTAATTAGAACTGAGGATAAGGGTGGGGATGTGATGTATTGGCCGGCAAATGTCGATATCGATAGTTAATGATGAATTGGGTTGACGGTTAGTACGAAAGATTTGTTAATTTTAGTTTCTTGTTTGTAATAGGATTGGTCAGTGGGGCGATCTTTGAAGAAGCACGCCATTTGGCTTTTTCCAATCCAATTATCATCATCATCCCCCTGCCCGTATCCCAATTTATTTGGAGTCAGCGCAGCATGTATTCTTCTAAAGTTATAAAATTTTCTTGAAGTATTCTTCTTCCATACATATTCTCTACTTGTACTGGAATATTGCTAAAGTTTTGACTATGACCGGCCGCCTGTCTGACGTCAACCCTTATTGGGAACGCTGTTGTTCGTGGTAACCGCCACCGATACGGTCTCCTTCTATCTAGCTATATCATATCAAATGTTATACATGCGCTAGGTTCTGTTGTTATCCTAGTTTCACACTCCAATCCAAAGGGCATTATTGCTGCCAGCCAATAGAGATTTTTTTTCTAAATTTGTATTAATAAATTTGATTTTTTTTGTTTAATACAATACATATATCACTTACAACCTTACTGAAGTTACTAATAGACGTTAATTTAGAAAAAAATATGCCTTTTTTGAATCCCCCTTACTTACTCGGTCTAAATCAAACAATAATGTCAATATCACTGCAATTTCACTAGAAAGATTTTTAAAACTTTGCCTTTCACTGGGATTTTCTTCCTAAATCATTTACACTTGCCCATTTTATCGATGTTTTGTCAAACTCTTCACACCCCATCCCTAAAGTGTTAATAGCTGTAACACCAGAGTCATTGAATATGGTCGTAATCGTAATTATTTTTAATTAATAATCAACACGCTTAGAACGGTGCACATAATAAGGATGTGCGTGTCGATGTCCTGACAATCGCCGAGCATTTGAACTTACTCGTTATACGTACTAACTTGAGTTGACTTTGTTTATAATTATTGGTTTTTGTATTTTTTTTTCTTATCTTAGCAATCTGTAGAGTAAATGCTGTAGTGACTTTTGGTTGCAATAGCTTTAATTTTAACAGTCGAACAACACACATTGTGTTAATCTTAGTAGTTTAGTATATAGTATGACCGTTGGACTAACATGTCAAAGGTCGCAAAATCGAATCTAAGGCACGCACTATTGACTTTTAGACGTCATGTACGTATTATAAATTAATTATCACTTGCTTAAAAGCGGTGAAGGAAAACATCGTGAGGAAACCAGCACACCTGAGAGATGTTCTTGATGGTGTGTAAAGCCATGTCAGAAATCTACGGGTGGTTTAAACTCTGACACTAGGTTGTTCATACGATAAGAAGAAGTGGTCGACGAGAAAAATATATATGATATTATATATTTTTTGAGTATTCGTCACAATATATGGATTTTTTTAATTTATTGTCACAGCAAGTCAGTTGCACAATCCGATTGTTGAAAAAGTTGTTTTATTTTAATCAAGTATTTTCTTATATACTCCAACGATGATTTTATAACCGTTGGGCTAGCAAGGTTACAGGTCGAATGCAGTTGCGATGCGTTTTATCAGTAAAATTCAACAGCTCCCATGAGGAATTTTCCACACGAAAAAGGTCCCAAAGCACCGCTGACTTTTGGAAATTATAACATAAAACATAACATACCATCACGCCTGTATTCCCCGAAGGGGTAGGCAGAGGTGTACACAGTTAAACTCCCACATTTCACCAATGCTGTTATTAAGTCCCATATAATGGGTGGTGAGCCAATTGCTATCTACTAGGCACAATTCCAAACTTCGAGCTCTTACTGAGAATCTCCTAACAGTAAAACTCAATAACACTTTGCCCGACCCGGGAATCGAACCCGAGACCTCCTGTTCAGCAGTCGTGCTTGGGACTACTAGACCAACGAGACAGTTTCGAAATTATGTGCGTGTAAATTATCACTTGCTCGAAACGGAGAAGGAAAACATCATGAGAAAACGAGGAAACTTGAGAGATATTCTCGATGTGTAAAGCCTTAGAAGCGTACGGTTTAAGAATCTAACACTAGATTCTAGTTTACTCATCAATCATACAATACTGCCGGGGTCGCGGTAACTGCTGCAATGAATCCGGGAGCTCTGTAAAGGCAGGAGAGCAGGACCGTGTGGTTTTTAATCAGTAGATGTCCGGTACAACGTACATGAAGGATTTTCCACACCCAAAAAAATGGTTGTTCATCAATCATACGAGAAGGGATAGAAGCAGTACTTGGTAAGTCAGTCCGTAGATAGCTTTTTTATATGAGCATCACCATGCTTCGGTAGCAACATTAAACCATCCGTTCTGGTTGACTAACGAAGACATGATAGTCGTTACAGGTAATACCGTGCCTAAAAGTCTGACAACGAGTCTTATCAGGTTATTTTTTTTATGGGATATGGGCAACCGAGCAGAGAGGATCACCTGATGGTAAGCGATTACCGCCGCCCATGATCACCCGCAATCCCAGAGGAGTCGCCTCTTGCCGGCCTTTTAAACGGTTTGGGCCTCCGGTACCGTCACTCACTCAGAAACACAAAGCAAGCGTTTTTTCACGCCGGTTTTCTGTGAGGCCGTGGTATCATTCTAGTCGAGCCGCTCCATTCGTGCCGAAGCATGGCTCTCCCATGGTAAATAGGTGTCAGGTGTCATGTTACCTCGGAAGCTGCTCGGGCAGAAACTGCCTCGTTGGTCTAGTGGTCCCAAGCGCGACTGCTGAGCAGGAGGTCTCGTGTTCGAATTCTGGTTCGGGCAGTGTTAATGAGTTTTTCTGTTAGGAAATTCTCAGTAGCAGCCTGAAGTTTGGAATGTGCAATGTGAATGAACTGTTGATGGCAATAGGCTCACCACCTATTACGTGGGACTTAATAACAGCATTGGTATACACACAGCATTGGTATATTATTGATGTACACCTCTGCCTACCCCTTCGGGGAATACAGGCGTGATGCTATGTATGTTTATATATGTCTTGTTACCCAGCTGTAGGGGCTGTAGAGATCAGATAGCCAATCGACCTCTGTATGCAATAATACTGGTATTAAGTTGCATGCGATTAGACTAATATCAAATCCCAACATTTTAGAAAAAGCTTACAAAAGTCTAGGCCAATCATAAACCTCTAACAATAAACCATACAAATAAACCAACTTTCGCTACTAATATTATTATTATTATCCGTTAAATCGTACATATCAGTATAAGTCTAATTTAAATGCAAGAACGTTCAGGTAAAACGCAATAAATACGATTAACGTTTATATTTCTGTTCGCCCGATCGTTAATAACGTTATAACGACCGATAATAACGATAACGATAAATATAACGATGTGGTGTCGTCGATGTATCGTTGGTTATGGCTATTTGTAAGTTTGTGTGTTTGTGCTGACTATAATTTTATCTCGTTTAGGGGTTTATTTAGACGAGGAGAATAGGCATGATGACAGATTTTGAAATCTCCTTTTATAATGTAGGTACATGTCTACTATATCCGAAAAACACATTATTTCAGCAATAAACTAAGTTTCAACGCAAATTATTTCATTTTAATCTATCAAATTTTATTTAACCGCGAAAACGCTGCTGGGTGTCATGGCGCCGTTTTGACGTCATGCCTCACTATATTTGACATAAATTGAAGCCATAATGTACGGCGATGATTGACATTTGACTGAGGCGTGACGTCATTCGCTGTGAATGACGTTTCAGTTGACATGGCCGATTGCAGCATTTTATTGAAAATCTTATTAATCTTAATGTTTTTAATAAAACTAGGTAATTTTTTAGAATCCTTTGTGTCTATATTTACCTCTAAAACCATTTATTCTTTGGTTCTTTAAAACTGTCATCATGCCTATTGGTTGTGTCCTTAGATATATATTAGGTTACAATTTATTTGGTAACCTCGTTTTGAGAGATCAATGTGTAAATGATAGGGATTTGTTTAAATTCAGAATTAACATTTTTGGAACTTTTTTAATTATTGAGAAGCAGTTTTTGTATTGCTGGCAGGTACTATGGTCACAACATTTTTTTTTTTTCTGTTTAATGCTTAACTTAGATTAATGTACTGAACTTTTATATTAACATTATATTACATGTGACTGCTGAGCATGAGGTCTCAGGTTCGATGCCCGGGCCGGGCAAAGCGTTATTGAGTTTTTCTGTTAGCAAATTCTCAGTAGCAGCTCGGAGTTTGGAATTGTGCCCGGTAGATGGCAGAAAGCTCATCAACATTACATGGGACTTAATAACAGCATTGGTGAAATGTGGGTCCACACTATGTACACCTCTGCGTACCCCCCTGGATAATACAAGCGTGATATTATGTTATGTTACATGTAATTAAGTATAAGAAGTAAAATCAATGTCTATAGTATAAATTATAATAAAACAACTTTTAACCGGATTAATCGCGTGTAATTGGTTTTTGTTTTTCCTGTCGTTTTGAACAGTTTGCAGCGTTTGTGGGACTGCGACCACGAACGCTACACACGATTAATCCGGTTAAAAGTTGATTGTATGTAGTGTTCGCGAAAACCTAAGATATTACTATATAGTATAAATGTCACAAATAAGATTAATGTCTAATAAACTGATCTATAACGTTTGTCTATATTAAACAAATCAGAGGAAAGAGACTTGGTTTTAAATACCTTTTAATAGATAATATTCTTGAATTCTACTGGCAGATTTTTTACGTTTGGCCTCCAACACGCCTGACGGTAAGCGACAGTGTGGCCGAGGATGAAGCACGTAGATCCAGAAGAAATCTATTTACTCTTAGTAGAGTGGATAGATTTGGGGAGAACGACAGTTGAGGAGTTGATGCAACTGCCCAGACCTGTCTCCCACGACGGTTGCACCGGACTGATCCCGAAAGACCAAGTCCAGAAGGTGGGAACCAGGTGCCGAAGCCTCCCACCAGAGGTGTGTTGCCTGTTTTGCACCACCCAGGGGCCACGTGCAGAGATTCCATTTTAAGGGTGCACTCCCACGGACGCGGACAACTCAGCCCCCTAAATGAATGTTGATTTATAATACACGCAATGTTTATTATTAAATATCTTGACAGGTCTCGCATGAGATCTCTGCAGGTCGCTAAAGTGGTTAAAGGGCTTTCAGCTTCCTCTGCTCTCAAATTACTCAAAAATATATAAGAAGGATAGTTTGCAAAATAAAGTGTTGCATTTTACATCCTCACTTGACAAATTAATATTAGTTATTTGTTTCCCTAGTGTTTCTAAAGTAAATGGCGAGAACCTGTCCTCGTCTAAATCGACCTAACGGTAAACCTGTAAATTATAATGCAATTATTGTTAATATAATTATGTGTATGGCTTTTGTTGTCCGATTTGAAGGACCATGCATGTATGTGGACTTAGGACCAAAATTCATTGAAAGTTGTCAACTAATGCCAACTATTATTTATTTTGTGATAATATAATTAATTTCCTAAAATTGTATGTTGTTAAACGGTCAAATAATATGAATGAAATAATGTAGTAATGTCTTTTTAACTACCTTATTGACAATAAAAGGCATAACTTATCTAAAAGAATAGAAATTATTCTCATTTGGATAAGTCTTCTTATCGTGTGGTTGATGAACAACCTAGTGTCAGAGTTTAAACCACGCGTAGGTCTCTGACATGACTTTACACACCATCGAGAACATCTCTCAGGTGGGCTAGTTTCTTCAAAATGTTTTCTTCACCGTTATAACCAAGTGATAATTAATTTCTAATATGCACATGACTCGAAAAGTCAGTGGTGCATGCCTTGGATTCGGTCTTGCGACCTTTGACTTGCTAGTCCAACGGTGATACCACTAGTCTTACACTACTTAAATTCCTATTGAATAACAAAATGTAACTTTGCTAGCAATTTATATTTTTGGATAATTTTATTAGCTAATCCTCATATCATTCTAGTACTAAAAGTCACTATTTATAATCTTCTTTCGGTTTAATATCCACAAAATGGTGTAATATAATATCTCTGAGCCTATTAGAATACTATAAAATACTTCATTCGGTATTAAAATTAAGGAGTTTTGTAAAATACGCATAAAAATCAGATTCCTATTAATTAATTAGAAGAGTTGGGCAATAGAAACTAATGGATCATCAGTCCATCCACCAGACAGGGTGATAATTAAAAACAGCAAAAAAATAACCCGTGAAAGAAAGACACTAAAACGGAAAAAAATATCAATGCCAGACGAACCCGCGGCAAAAACTAGTAAACTTTAATACAGCAATTATCGTAAACTAAACCAATAGTCGTACAAAACAATAACTTAGCCACCCAAACGCCGGTTTCCGAACAAAAATATCGATATTTATCGATAAAAAAATCGGTTTTTCGTTTCTCGACGATCGTAAAACGGAATTTATACACGTGTTTATGGGTATAATAATGTATTCGGAAACGATGAGTTTGTTAGAAATCGGAACATTTCTTTAGATTAGTCGGTATAATATTTATTGCTTAATAACGTATACACAAGGTAGCTTATCGATGATCGGATGTGGAATAATTTTTAAGTGGAATTTTGAGGGCGTTTTATTGCAGCTGCACTTGAGAAATATTTGTTTGACAATGAACATCTAGTGGCTCTAACTCTAACACTCAGTCAAAGTGTTATTGGGTTTTTCTGTCAGGAAATTCTCAGTAGCAGTCCGGAGTTAAGAAGTTGGTGGTGTGACACCCCCGTATTTCGGAGAGCATGTAAAGCCGTCGGTCCTGCGCCTGATTTCACTCCAGCCGTGTCGGATTGCCGTACAATCGGACTGTGAGAGTGGAGGATGAGGGAGTGCACCTGTGTTTGTGCATACACTTGTGCAATATGATATCTCCTGCCCAATTGGCTACTCTCCGTGGAGATAGGCCGCCGTGATATGTATATATTGAAGATAGACTAAATACATACAATTATTATTTATATTTCTCACTTTTTTGTCTACCATAGCCATATTTTTTTTTATCTTACCGTATTATGTTACCTGGGATAATTTAAGGATTCTAACGATACCTCATACATCTAAATCTGTTGACGCGTTTAGAAGTTATGGCGGAATTAAGAAACACACAAACATACATACATACATGAACCCTAATAACATATACAGCTAATAACATAACACTCCTTTTTTGGGCATTCGTGTAAAAAGGCCATAAAGATGAAAGACAAAGATCACCATTATAGGCAGTTACAATAATACTACATTTACATTTGTTCGATTAAGGGCCCCTCACATCTAGACGCAACAAAGACGACCCATTAGGGGTGGTCGAGACGCTAGATTTATGTTTGAAAGGGTTACATCCCCACCACCCCCATCGATTTATGTGCAGTGGTTAAGATACTTCTGATTCGAGATGGGTTTAAAAGTGTTAATGGGTGGTATGGTGCTGTGGTGATTTGATTAAAGTCCGAAATGCCAGTTTTAGATATATCTTAAACTAGATTCTGCTCGCGACTTCGTCTCCTTAAACTTCACAATTGGCTCTTACAACTGCAAAGTGGTAACGCTAAGTTTAGTAATCATAAATGATTGTTAAATAGCAATCGCCAGGCGTGTCCCTAAGACGAAAAGGGAACATGAAATTTTATGAATGCTAGCATGACACGATAGCTCAGTTGGGTGAGCCATGACACGGAACGTCAAGTCAAGGTCGCGGGTTCTAGTCCTACTCAAGTCTTATTTTTCAACGATTTCTTTAGAAAATAATAACTATAATAGTTTAAGCATTACATGACCTTAACGTGTATAAAAATCATTTAAAATTATCTTAAACTAGCTTCTGCCCGCGACTTCATCTGCTGGGTCCAGCCGGGATAGCAGTAGGTATCCTATGTGATAATCTAAGTTATAAGCTATCTGTGTGCGAAATTTAATCCAAATCTGTTCAGTGGTTACTGCGTGAAAGAGTAAAAAACATCCATCCATCCATCCATCCATCCATCCAAACTCACAATATTTCGTATTTATAATACCTATTAGTAGAAAGTAGGAATAAAAGACCAGATAGTTAAAATTTCTCAAAGTTTCGCCTGCAAGACCAGGATTCGCATTTTGTATTCTAGCCAATCACAAATTAAATATTATGTGTAATATCTACCTATATTATGGTCTCCCTGGTCTATGGTTTCACATACTTGCATTTTTAATGTGGCTTTGAAACGTAATGGAGCTCTGATTCAGAACAGTAATTGAGTGCATTTTATTCGGAAATAATAATATAATACAACATAACATAGCATCACGCCTGTATTCCCCGAAGGGGTAGGCAGAGGTGTTCACAGTAGTACACCCACATTTCACCAATGCTGTAATTAAGTCCCATGTAATAGGTGGTGAGCCTATTGTCTACCGGGCACAATTCCAAACTCCGGGCTGCTACTGAGAATTGTCTTACAGAAAAACTCAAAAACACTTTGCCCGACTCGGGAATCTAACGCGAGACCTCATGCTCAGCAGTCGCGCTTAAGACCACTAGATCAACGAGGCAGTTATTTAATATAATATACCTGAGTAAAGCCTACTTAGATGTAAAAAAAGTAAAATGAATAAAATGTTATGTTATTACATAATTAATTTCCAAATAAGCGGGCCAACCTTAGCGTCCAACACAAAAATATGAACGGACTAAAGAAACGGAAATAAAACAATACAGTATTTACGACACAATAAAAACTCTCGCGCATGACACTTCAGACGCGCGAAATACGAAAATTTTAATATAATCCAATCGATTTCATTCAAAAGTCTAAGACAAAGAAGAATTGAAGAAGATTGACTAAAAATGTACACATAACTTGGAAAAAGTCACACTGGTTCGTGCCAGGTTAGGACCCAAAAAATTTTACCAAGAACCGCGACCGTAACCTTCGTCCCACCATCAGAGATTTAAAGGAAAAAAGGATTTTGCTCCCGACCCTCACAACCTCGGTTTAATCGAACTTGCCCACACCCAATACAAAACTGTCACATTTTTAATTTTATATTAACACTCGTACATTTGTCTTCGACGTAAACTTTATGGCACATTATTTATATATTAATACCTGAATCCTCAATACTTTACACTTTTGAATTAAATCGATTGGATTATATTAAAATTTTCGTATTTCGCGCGTCTGAAGTGTCATGCGCGAGAGTTTTTATTGTGTCGTAAATACTGTATTGTTTTATTTCCGTTTCTTTAGTCCGTTCATATTTTTGTGTTGGACGCTAAGGTTGGCCCGCTTATTTGGAAATTAATTATGTAATAACATAACATTTTATTCATTTTACTTTTTTTACGTCTAAGTAGGCTTTACTCAGGTATATTATATTAAATAACTGCCTCGTTGATCTAGTGGTCTTAAGCGCGACTGCTGAGCATGAGGTCTCGCGTTAGATTCCCGAGTCGGGCAAAGTGTTTTTGAGTTTTTCTGTAAGAAAATTCTCAGTAGCAGCCCGGAGTTTGGAATTGTGCCCGGTAGACAATAGGCTCACCACCTATTACATGGGACTTAATAACAGCATTGGTGAAATGTGGGTGTACTACTGTGAACACCTCTGCCTCTTCTTCAATTCTTCTTTGTCTTAGACAAAGATGAATTGAAGAAGAGATGAGAAAATGAAGTTAGGTTATAGATGGCACATTTATACTAATATTCTTCTGAATTCAACTGAATGCTCTCATTGTATTGAAAACACAGCAAAAGCTATATCTGTTTATTCAAGATGTTTCCTTTCGCCATTTTAAGTAAAAAGAAACATCTTTCACCATTATAAGCATAAAGCAGTGATAGCCTGACCGCATGGTATGACCGTTGGACTGGCAAGTCAAAGTTCAAATCCAAGGCACATGTGTGTGATGTGCGTATTAGAAATTAATTACCACTTGCTTATAACGGTTATGGAAAATATCGTGAGGAAACCAGCACACCTGAGAGATGTTCTCGGTGGTGTGTAAAGCCACAGTGGTGCATTTTTTTTTTATGGAATAGGGGGCAACCGAGCAGACGGCTCGCCTGATGGTAAGCGATTACCGCCGCCCATGGACACCCGCAACCCCAGAGGAGTCGCAAGTGCGTTGCCGGAATTTTAAAGGGTTTGGGCCTCCGGTACCCTCACTCACTCGGCGAAACACAACGCAAGCGTTGTTTCACGCCGGTTTTCTGTGAGGCCGTGGTATCAATCCGGTCGAGCCGGCCCATTCGTGCCGAAGCATGGCTCTCCCACGGTGAAACACAGTAGTGTCTGTGGTGTGTACGAATTTTCAACCTTTAGTTCGGCAGTCCAACTATCATATCATCAACCTATCACTGCTTCCGCATCAACAAAACTTAAAAGCGAAGTCATCCCAAAAATCCCTTAATTATTTTAATAATTGACCTTAACGCTATTAATTTGTAGAGGGCAATAAAACAGGACATATTCAAACATTGAGTTAAATTGCGACACGGCACAAATTTAGTACCAAAAGGGTTCATATAATTACGCCGCAGCATTCCGGGGCCGATCAGGAGCTGGAATTAAAATGAGGAGTCCTGTAAGAGGCATCTGTGACTTATGGGCCGGATATTGAAGAGTTGGTGTAAAGGGTTCGAGAATTGTTTGTAGAAAGAAAGAGATGTAGATATAGAAACTAACTCTCCATTTTAATTCTAGACCAAAAACCTGATAAACAAATGAGTGAATAAATGGATGTTTTTATTATTAATAATTAATAATATACTCCCACCCGTATTTTGGTCACGGAGGCCTATCTCCATGGAGATTAGCCAAATATTATAATGGACACCCAGGATCTCACGCTTAGTTGACGCGATGACTAGCATGCTGAGCATGAAGTCGTTCGATTCCCAGGTCGGGCAAACTGTTATTGAGTTTACTGTTAGGAAATCTTCCAGGTAGATAGCAATATGATCATCACCTATTAAAAGGGATTTAATAATAGAATTGGTGAAATGTGGGTGTACCGTTGTGTACACCTCTGCCCACCCCTTCGGGGAATACAGGCGTGATGCGATGACGCAATGACAATCAATCTTACCGGCGTATTCATATTTATCCATACGTTCAAATTTGATAGCACAGATACATTTAAAGTAACCGTCACTTAATTAGAAGCTAGATGACCTTAGAAGAGACTTTATGCAAAATAGTTACGGTCGAAATTACATATGCCAGTTCCCTTCTCTGTTTTGTTTGGTACACAGTCAATTCTAATGTAGCAAAATAAATTAAATTTAGAGCATTGCTGTCTTTTACTAACCGTTACTAGAATAGCGGGACGGGATGACGTCAAATTCAAATTTAATTATGTCAACCTAAATTTCCATACAATTTTAGTTTGACGTCTCTAATTTTAGTGGCTGCGAAAAACTGTGCCTACAAAAAACGTTCGGAGATTTTAATTTGACGTGCCTAAATTCTAATTTGACATCTGTTGATTTGTCTCATCTTGCTTCTATACTAACTGTTAGTAAAATACAAGAATGTGCTAAATTTAGTTTAGTTTACTATATTAGAATTGACGCCAGTATATCGCATTTTGCCTGTCAGCCAGTGTACCTAGGCTCAGAAAAAATATACCATCCACTACAATTCGACCCAAACAAGTCGAAAAGTTCATCAAGTGATTTTGTATTAAAGATAAATATTTGAAAAGCAGTTAAATGGAAAAAAGAATAATATAATAACACTAGAGTTCGCTAAGCATGCGTTAATGCTTTTCAAAGAATTATCTATAATTGTTAAGGTAATTGCATCTTTACGACATTGTATTAACTGCAAAGTTAGTCGTGTCGCTTCGGTCATCTGTATAGGGACTGAATAGATAGCAATGATGTCGCCAAAAGACGTGTTAAAATATGGATGAAGAATTCGCGGTGGCGAGCGGAGGTCGAGATGGCTTAGTGGTCAGAGCACCTGGAGTATTTATCCGGGAAGCGCAGGTTCGAATCCTGCTCACGACCGTATACTTTCATTTTGTATTTATAAATTCAATTTTGTAAATTGATCGAAATCTACGCCACAAGCTATACTTTTGAATAACTGAATCGTTATACGTCAATTTAAACAACGTAATAAATATTCAGTTACTAGCACAGATTGGACATAACCTAATCTTATGAGTAGCCTTGTCGATAGTTATATTTCAAATAATAACGATCCCATCACTAATTAGTAAGGTTTCCTCGGATCTTTCGACGATATTATCGCGATGATACTCGGAAACCGAGAATCTGGTCAAAAATTCGATATTTTTTATAGATATTCATCGCTTCATTGCATAGTAGTAGGAACCGCTAGTGATTGCTACTGTTTCTAAATTTAGTTTTTTTCTGTCATTGGTAATGATTTCTTAGAGTTATTATATTTAATAATGATACTGATAATAGATTTTGACGATAAATAGGGTCTAATGTCGATAGGGTGTATTGATATGTCCATTACTTATTACGGGCGATGTTTACTTTTCCAATTTGGTCCTTACAGCCAACTTTTTTGTTTGTCGTAAAGAGCTTTTAAAAATAATGGTCCTTTTCAAACCAATTCATGTTAACTAGGCAAGCTTTAGTTATTTTAAGTAAAGTAAAGTTTATTTCTTTCTTTCCAAAGGTTTTCTGTCACATTCTTCAATCATCACAATTATTTCTAATCTGAATCGTGGCAAAAAAATTAAGATTCTACAAATTACAACCAACTATAACTTAAACGCCAAACTAACGTCTCCAAAAATAACAGAAGCACTCACCCCTTCTAGGGGGTTGATATTTATCGCAGGGTGTTTATTGCTGCGAAAATTATACCCCTAATGAGTTCCCGAATTCTCCCTGCGGTCCCAAGCGAGGACAGAAAATCCTATCGGCTATTAACAGTCAAGAAATGGTAAATTATTGTGTCTGTACACCAAAGTTTTGGCCCGCAAAGTCCTTATGTTAATGCGCGCTTTGTGAAATGGCTCCTTATGTTTTTGTTTAGGTGATTTTGTTAACTGTGTTACTAAATCGTAGGTTGAGGGTCGGGTGTGGTGTTGTTATGTTTTTTATGAGAATAACTCCTTTCCTTATAGTCGTGCTATTTGAAAATGTTTGTGGAGAACAATTTCCGCGTTGGAAAAGGATCTTTCGCTTATATTGTTTTCTATTTGTACATCGAAAAGGACTGGAATATCTTGTGCTTTGATTTTGGTAGTGGCATTTATGTCCTTAATAAGTCATTTTCCAGCGATACTAGTACGTAATTAACTCACAAGAACCACGGTAGAAAGCTGCATTCATGCTTAGCATTGTCAAAAAAAAAAAAAAAAAACGACTATGGGTGCAACGTATCGAGTGCCACACAACAAAGACAGAAGAAAGTGGTCAAATAACCTTTAAATTAAATCAACCACCAATACTCACGTAACCCCATAAAGCAGTAAAACACGCATTTGACATCAACCCATAATGGCCTAAGTATTTAATAATCTCACCTTGTCGATCGACCCATTACGAATCCCATAGCAGAGTCACGTTGCATTTCAAATCAATTACCAGAGCCTAAAACCTTATTCCAAGTTCTCTTTATATTCTATACTCCAAGATATCCACTGTTTCTGAGAAAAACGACCTCGTGTACGTGCATCGGTTGTTTACCGATTTTTATCGAAATTTTATCGAAACTGGTATTTTTTTCGAGGTTCGGAGGGTAATAAAATTTTATGTCTATATATTTGATGGCTGATCGGGTAGGATAGGTTCGGGTTGGCTGTGATGTGTTGGTGGTTACTTTGATCTGTGGTTACTGGTTTGAGTTGAAGAGTTTAAGGTATTTGTTGATTATTTGTTATGGTCTAATTAAATGGGGGTTTTCTTATCGGCTACTTGAGTTATACTCTTAATCTTGAACTTGTGCGCTATAAAATATTAGTTGATTCGCCTTCTCCCGTCAGTGGTCACAGACAACCAGAAAGTTATGAGTAAGATTTATTTTATTACGATCAATATCATCTTTTTATGCCCTTAAAATTGTTGAGGTCAGATTACTGATGCTTTGCGTGAAACCAGAAGCTTGTTATACATAATTGGACTATTTCACAGGTTGCTCATGAGCACAGGTTGGTCAGATCTGCTGGCTCATTAATTACCAGACACAAAAGATTTTTATTATTATGAAGTAGAATTTTGTACTTCTCCGATTCGCAGAGTCCGCTGTCTAAGAAAGATCTTAATTCTAGATGAAATGAAGGTAAGACAAAGTAAAATGATGTAAGCAAAGAAAAGACATGACTAAAGAATAATAAGATTCAGATTGAGAATGTTCATGATACTGATGCGACAACAGGAGACTGACTCACTGCATATTTATGTAATAATAAACAAGTTACATACAAAACGAAAGAATTCGCCGTAAAACTAGTATAAACTTAGCATAATTAACACAAATGATGTCTATTAAAACTTAATAAAATTCAGAAACGACATATCAAAGACAACGCAGACACAAAATGGCGAATTTTGCAATTTTACAGCTGTCACTATTATAGGTGTCGATTTAGACTATCGAGATGACACCGATAAAATTTAACGATCGATATAATGAGCTCTCCTGTCAAATGTCAGCTGTTTTCTTTAATGTGCACCGGCTTAACGCATAAATCAGTGAGATATTCATATTTAATATAAGAGTGGAGGATTTTGTTAAAAATTATTGCCGTTTCTCGGAATACTTGAGTTGTGATGTGTCGTTGTTTGTACTGGTGCGTACAAAATGGTTTTGGGTGCATTTTACGTGTTAAAGCGTTTTAAATTACTCTATTTCATTAACTTATCTTACTACGGTATCATTGTGTTTATTTTGACAGCTGTAAGAAAACAGTGAAGTTGCATAGATTTTTCTTTGAAGATATTATTAGTTTTTTGAATAAGGACTGCGCATTAGACAATTATTTTCTTTTTTATACAAATTATTGTCAGAATCAAGGAATCGTTACTACGTTAATTTTTTTAATAAAACTAATTTTATTCAAGCGTAAAGTCAAAGAACATTAGCTCTACATAGTATAAATGCAAAAAGACGAGGCTACGTTCATCGGAAGGACCAAATAAATCTTCATTGATTTTGAAATATCTACCAAAATTGTATTGTCATTTTTATTTAGGTAAAATTTAAAATACTATTTTGGTGGTACAATATCTCAAACCACCGCTGTCGTCATCTTCCCCACTACTTCAACACGTCCGCGCGTGCAGTACTTTCAAGATGCCGAAACAAGATACAAGCATACGACCGTACGATACGCATGTCTTAGTGCCTTTATAGCAGTTACTGTAAAATTGTAACCGTTCGGTTTAAACGCTTCACACTGGTAGCTAGTGGTTAATGGCTGTAGTTATTTTTTATTTTAATTCTAGCTATTAAACTGGAGGTCGGATGCATCTGTTCGGGTTCTACGAAATCAGATGTGTGAATGTGGGGCCTAGAATATTGCCCTGAGGAAGTCCTACAGATGATTGGCAATATTTATCCGATATATTTTCTACATACGACATTACGAGTAGACTGTATAATTAGTACCAGGCTTTATAATACGATTGGATAAATTTTTGGGGAAAGGCTTTAATCATAGTACGTTGTAGTTTTTTTTTTACATGAGTGAATAATCCATTATAGTCTAGTCACTGTGTCAGACTACTTCCAACAAAAAGCCACCATAGCCTTGACTAGCCAACGTCTCGGCTTAAGAGCTAAATTGGCCGCAACACTGCCAGGTTATGGTCCGTCGGATGTATACATCCAGATATCCATCCATCATTTGTGCAAGCCGGTCACTATTATAGATGGATAGATGTTTTTAACTCTTACACGCAATAGCTACTGAACGGATTTTGATGAAATTCGGCACACAGACAGTTTATGACCTGGATTAAAACATAGAATATCTTTTTATCCCGACTGAAGCTAGTACAATACACATATAATAAGATAACTAATATCGTGATGTCCGCACGGGTACCGATATTGGTCATCATATGTAACTTGCTGGTGATCGCAACTTCCTCTGCGCGACAAAAGGTAGCCAACATCCTTCCAAGGTCTATTCTATCTCTATACCAAAATTCATCAAAATTGGTTCAGGGGTTTACACGTGAAAACGTAACAGGCGGAGTTGCTTTCACATTTATAATATTAGCTAAGATTAACTAAGTAGTAGTGGAAAGTAATCAAAATAGTTCCAATAAATATAATTGTTTTAAAGTTACAATATTAAATGGAAAAAGAATACGGTCGCCAACAGGATTCGAACCTGCGCCTCCCGGATAAATACTCCAGGCGCTCTGACCACTAAGCCATCTCGACCATGCTCCATGTCCATGTCGAGGTGGCTTAGTGGTCAGAACTTGTAACTTTACTTTACTTGTTGTAACTTTAGAGTTCGCTAAGCATGTGTTAATGCTTTTCAAAGATTTATCTTGAATAATTGTTTTAATTTAATAACTGCCTCGTTGGTCTAGTGGTCGCGGCCGGCAACCGCGGCTGCTGAGCGTGAAGTCCTGGGTTGGATTACCAGGTCGGACAAAGTAGTATTGAGTTTTTTTTTTTTTGTTAGTAAAATTCTACGTAGCTGCCCTGAGATAGAAAGCTGGTGGTGTGACACCTCCGTGTTTCGAAGAGCACGTGGTGCCATCAGTCCTGCGCTTGATCTCTTTCCGGCCGTGTCGGATTGCCGTCCCATCGGACTATGAGAGTGAATGAAGAGAGTGCACTTGTGTTTGCGCACACACTTGTGCACTATAATATCGCATCGTACTTGACTAATCTCATAGGAGATAGGCCGCTGTAACCTGTCCGGTTGGGGGAGCATTATTTGTTTTAATACACGATTGTATTAAATAAAATAAGTAATTATAGCTCGATGATTTCATCTTTTCCGCTGGCATCAATGCCTTGAGACAAGCATAGCCAGAAAATACGTATCACACAACATAGTGTGAGACATTAGTATAACCTTATAACAGCAATGATTAGACCAATTACACGTTAGATCGTGATCTCCAGCCAGATATAGTCAATTAAACTGTCGTTTTAAACACCTCGCTGTATTTGCTGAAGTTGATAACTATAGTTTTGGTATGTTGGTATCACTGAGCTTTGTGGTTTAGGAAATAAGAACAACTTTCAACTGGTATATAAATAAGTTGATAAGTAAAAAAATATAATAACAAAAAAATTAAAATTACCCTAATAGCAACCGAGAGAGAAAAAAGCTAGTTTGGCTGGTAACTAATAAATTTAGATCACTATTGGCAATTATTTGTAACATAACATAACACAGCATCACGCCTGTATTCCCCGAAGGGATAGGCAGAGGTGTACACAGTTGCAAACCCACATTTCACCAATGCTATTATTAAGTCCCATGTAATAGGTGGTGAGCCTATTGCCATCAACCGGGCACACTCCAAACTCCGGGCTGCTACTGAGAAAGTCCTAATTGAAAAACTCAATATCACTTTGCCCGACCCGGGAATTGAACCCGAGACCTCTTGCTCAGCAGTCGCGCTTGGGACCACTAGACCAACGAGGCATCATTTGTATTCTTAATAATCCGGGTACTAAAGTTTCCAGTAATAGTCTATTATAAAGATGTCCCAAACGATTGCCTTCTGAAGTAGCCAAACTCTGGTACTGCTGCTCAGAATTTCTTTACAGAAATACGCAATAACCCTTTATCCAACCCAGGAATCAAACCCACTCTCTGCATTTGCCGATCATAAGACCATCAAAGCATTCACAATTTCATCCTCTCTTGAAACACGATCAGTTTTTCGCGCGTCAATAGCCAGGAGCGTGGGTAAGACAAGCCACAACGTTTAGTAATCAACCAGTAGTTGGCAATCATAGCGATAGTATCACGAGCCGGTGCCGGCTGCTATTACGTAAAAATGACGATTACCGTAATGAAATAGTGGTGCGTGGTGGTGGTGCTGGATGTGGCAGGCTTTGGGATGTCTTTGTTGTAATTTATTTGATGATTTATTTGCAGTTTTGAAGGGTTCATCTGACTTCGGCAATACACCATCACGCTCTTTATAATCGTCAATTATTACCCCAGTGTCTCTAGAACATAAAACTGTCAATGTTAATTGTGGATCCATGATTTAACTGTTGATATTAAGGTACACTGACTGTTACTGTTTACTGTATACATATTGATCTTCGCTCACCATATAGTATCTTCTTTTGCTATGCTCAAAAGAAGATCCAATGGAGGGCAAACTAAAAAAAAAAAACAATAATCCATTATTGTCATCCGCAGCCCTCAATATCCCACTGTTGGGTATAGGCCTCCCTTACACATCCAGGTAGAACCTGTGATTCTCGTAATATCGAATCTTTCCTCCACTTCAACACCACTCCGTCAAAACCTTACCCAACCTGTACAACGCAAATCCAGCCACAGTTCTAAGAAAACATGTCAGTAAATTAGTAAACACTAAATATCAGTCATTATCTGCCATGAACCACGCTCAAATCCCTTCGATAGCTACACTCTCACCACCTCATCTATTTACTCTATATCATTACAAAGACAGCGAGCCGCTCGAAATAATTACGGCGAACAGTAATCATTACAGGCGACGATTAGAGCCAAGATAGCTTCGCTCCTCTGAACTCATACTTTAATAAAAATTATATTAAACATTGCATCCATGTTTGTGCAACTATGATGGTGTGGTGGTGGAATTTGGACTTTAATAGAATCATTCAAAGTAAAGTTTTGAATGCAATACTGGCAGTGGATGATTTTGGTTGATAGAAGTGCTAGACGGTTGACACCCTGTCGCAATACATCAGGTACCAAATGGAATATAGAATAAAAAAAGTTGTCAATATTTGTTTATAGACAAAAGTAAGATACTTAGCTTATTGTCATCTACTAGTTTGAGACTGCTTTTCCTAGTTCCATCTGTATCACCACCTCAAACTTTGTGTACGGCTCCATGGTCTCCATGGTACAAATTTTAATTATCTTCTAAATGGTCAAGTGTCGCGAACATATTGTTTTTTTTTTATTTATCTTTGCAAGTATGTACATTATACGTCCATAGGTCTTAAATTTGGATTTACATTTAAGTAAGTACATGCACCTTGTTAGGGTATTTGCAAGTGAGTGCGCTAAACATTCATATTTAGACGATATTTAATAAAATTTGCAAGCAGGTAATTGTCAAGTTTATTGTTATTATTATTTTAATCTATATGATTGTCAGCGGCCTATACGTGCACTTAAAATAGCAGTAATTTCTGCTTATTTATTTATTTATTTAATTTATATGGAAGACTTACAGCTAGACAATACAGAATAAAAAATAGAAAGTTTGACTTTCAGCTACTTATTAAAATAATTAAACAATAAATCTTGCAAATGGAAGCTCATAAGTTTTTATTGTACACTACGAGACCATTACACTCGTAAAGAAAAAAAACATCCATATTAAGTAATCCAATGATAAAGCCAATAAATCAATAAAGTTTTAAAATCAACCTTCACCAATAGATGGCGCCACTAACAACGTTCGAACACGATTGCAATTACGCCCGTTCACGCACCGGTAACATCAGTTCTAAATTTATACAGAGGGTAGATAGAGATCTAAACTGCTGCGTATCGACGTGCATCGGGGCCGTCTTACTAGCTATAAGTATCAACGATTTTTTTGACTTGGGTTTTTTTTTGTACTTAATTTTGGTTGTTCCAAGAAGTTCAGTAATTTTGTTTGTAAACTTATCTGCTATACTATAATAGACATGATGACAGATTTTGAAATCTCTAGGTACACGTCTACTATATCCGAAAAACACATTATTTCAGCAATAAACTAAGTTTCAAAGCAAATGATTGCATTTTAATCAACCTAATTTGATTTAACCGCGAAAACGCTGCTAGGTGTCATGGCGCCGTTTTGACGTCATGTCTCAGCATATTTCACAAGTTGAAGCCATAATGTACGGCGATAATTGACATTTGACTGAGGAGTTAAGTCATTCGCTGTGATTGACGTTTCAGTCAAAATGGCTGATTTCAGCCTTTTATACTTTTATTTTATTGAAAATCTTCTTAATCTTAATGTTATTAATAAAACTAGGTAATTTTTTAGAATCCTTTGTGCCTATATTCACTGCTAAAACCACTTATTCTTTGGTTCTTTAATACTGTCATCATGCCTATTGCCTAAGACGGGCAAGTTAAGTTCAAGTAAACTATAAAGCCTCTTGAAATTAAATGTACAAAAAATCCAAATTATTGTTATTCAAATTAGGCAAAAATTTCCTCGTTGATCTAGTGGTCCCCAGCGCGACTGCTGAGCAGGAGGTCTCGGGTTCGATTTCCGGCTCAGGCAAAGTGTTATTGAGTTTTTCTGTTAGGAAATTCTCAGTAGCAGCCCGAAGTTTGGAATTGTGCCCGGTTGATGGCAATAGGCTCACCACCTATGTACATGGGACATAATAACAGCATTTGTGAAATATATGTGTGCAACTGTGTACAACTCTGCCTACCCCTTCAGAGAATCCAGGCGTGATACATCTAAAGTATTGCACAAATCAAATCAAATAAAAAATGTCGCAATTACCAGCCATTCATACAATAGACTTCTTCGTGACGTGTCGGGAGGTTTCGCAAGTGATTCAATTTTATTGTGCGTACTCTTTGACAATGGTTTGCAATGTCGTTATTTTAAACTTTAGATTTGTGTACCATGGTTTGCGTAATAATTTCAGTATGTAAAGAGAATGTTACCTTGTACGGTGTAGTATGACTCCATAAATAAATATATGAAATTTAATAAACAAAGTGGTCGTTGCAATGCCTGATAACAATTAAAATTGCAGCAGAATTTCTACCTTCTTCACTATAAAAAAATGCTAGCCTAAACATTAGGCCATTATCTCTGAGATTTTTTGAGCGTTTCTTCTCAGAGGTAGTCCTATAATAAATGACTTCTAGACCATAGTGCCAAGCAAAATAATTTTTGAAAATGCCCTCAATATTTAAAAAATAATCACTATTTACTTCAGCTACTTTTCAATTGATTATTATGTGATCTGACCACGGCGATACCGCGAGACAAAATCTACATAGTCTGAGCTCGTAATTAAGAGTAGCAAATTCAAATTCAAATTCAAATATTTTTATTTCAAATAAACCATATTACAGGCACTTATGAAAAGTCAAAACTAGGTGCCCGGTTCCAAGGCGTTGATCTTATGGAGAAGAGCCGGCAAGAAACTCCATAGACACTCTTTTTAAAATAAATTGGTTTAACAATAAATAAGGTAATGTGAGAATAATGCAGGTTAATGAGCAGACTAAGAAAGGAAAGTAAACTTATATAGCCTTTTAAAATGATTGCCAAGGCAGTTAGGAGCCGACCAGTCCCGACAGACAGCACCCGTTCACGAGCATGACGCGCACATCAGCCTCGCTTAGCTCAACCATTTTGTAGGGAACTCGACGACCCGATGTACGACGCCACCATCAGCAGGACATTTTAGCGAGCATACACATATAGCCCCGAAGATACACGCGAGTAAACCATAAACCGTACCATAGTAAACAAATGAATCTATAAAATAACACGCCACATGCTAATGCACGACAAGCTATAAAATACCATGAATTGAACTGACCTACTCAAACAGAAACCACAGCCCACACAATAGATGCAGAGGATACGACACAATTCAATAAACACGAAAGCATCAATCAATTCGTCGCCAACCCCATCATCAGTCATGAATGGAGTGCTGTGAACTGTGACTACAAGCCGTAGAGTACGTTGAATATGCAGATATGTCAATTTGTTCGTTTCGGTCGAAAACATGCGGGTTTTGAATGTAAAATTTTGGGAGAACAGTAATTTTTGAGTCAAAATGGTAAGGATCATTGGGATTACTCTTACCAATTCCATTCCAATTCCAATATTAAATAAACGCCTTGAAATAAGGCGTAATTTTAAAATAAATTTACCGACATTACAGTTGCCTCAATTTTGAAGCATGTTGTCTTCATAATATTCCTATTTTGGCATTTAAAAAGTACTAACATATTTCGTGACATATTTCCAATGTCAATCGAGCGGAATTATTTTCAAGAGTTAGCCCACAGATGGGTACTTATACGATCACATCAGACACGAAGGCAATAAAAAAAATCTACGACTATTATGTAAATAAATTATTGTTCGGATTACAGTTAAATTAGAGAATTCAAAGACATGTTGTAGTTAAGACATGTAAATTTAAACTGTGCCAATCACAATTCCTATTATCTCTAACCTCAAAAGTTTAGCATAACTTTTTCGCAAGTATTTCGTGCTATTGTCCCTGATCAACACCATAAGGCGCTAGTCGGCTGGATAGAGACGTTATACAGAAAGCACTCTTTGACACAACACGCATTGTGAGGTTCTAGGTATTAGTATCATCTGTGTTACCTTATGACAAATACTTGGGACCAGTGGTTTATGTTTTGCCTTAGATTTGGATAAATTTTTACTATTGCAGATAGAAAAGTCAACCACCTAACTGATAATCTAAATAAAACAAGAAATATTAAGTAAAAAAATTTTTGCCAGCGCGGTTGGCGCAGTGGTCGAGACAATGACTGCTGCGCTGCGTGTCGCAGGTTCAATTCCTGCACGGAGCAAATATTTGTACGATCTATGGATAATTGCTCCGGGTCTGGGTGTTTGTGTGCTTATGAGATTATATGTCTGTAAACGCACCCACGACACAGGAAGAAATTCCTAGTGTGGGGCAATGTTCTTTTAAGAAAAAAAAAAAATATATTAAAAAGCACGCCTGCATGTGCGTTTCTTTTATTTCTGACTTTTTTGTGTACCATAGCCAATATATCACAAATTTTTTTTTATATTACTATCCCATATTACCCGAGATAATATAAGAATTCTATATATTCATACATCTGAATCGATTTAGGCGTTTAGAAGTTATGGTGGAATAAAAAAACTGACAAACTTACATATATATACATGTATCTCTGCAAATTTTAAATTGAAGCTACGAATGAGATTGATATAAATAAAAATGTTACACATCAGAATCTAAATCAACACCCCTAATATTAGTAGCAAGTCTACCAAATCATATTATTCTAAGTTGTACGAATTCAATACGAGGTGGTTGTTAGACACGGTCTGTTGGTGGTCGATAATTGTCCAGCTGATTGACAGAACCGATGTGCATTGTGATGGGTACACTACGGATGTGGCGTGATTTTGGGCTATTTGCATAGCTGCATGAATTTATTGCTCTGTCCATAAAAGCTGTTGTATTAATGTTAACTGGCCGTTTTAAATACTATTCTGAAATGAATCAGTAGACTAGTAACACCGACTGTAACTTTAAATATTATTGGATATAAAATTAATTAAAGTAAAACAAACTCGTGGAAGTAGAAATCTGCCTAGCCTTTTCCCAATTACATTGGGGTCGGCTTCCAGTCACACCGGATGCAGCTTAATACCAGTGTTTTACATGGAGCGACTGCCTATCTGACCTCCACAACCCAGTTACTGGGTAACACGATATCTCGTGGTATGACTGGTTCTCAGACTTTCAGGCTTCTGACTACCCGTAACGATTGTCATAGATCTTAATTTGACAACCGGGACCGACGGCTTAACGTGCTCTCCGAGGCACGGAGGGGTCTCGGTATGAAATTATGGTCACCCATCTACAGACCGACCGCGGCAAGCGCAGCTTAACCTCGATCGATCGATCTGTGCGGCTGTTACTTAGCCACGTGACTATTGCAGTTAATTTAATTTTTTACAGTTGCGACTACTTTTACAAATAAAAATAAATCTATCAATATTTACTCTTGAATATAGTTTTACTAAAATAATAATAATTCTTTTGATTTTTTGTGGAAAAAGAATACGGTCGCGAGCAGGATTCGAACCTGCGCCTCCCGGATAAATACTCCAGGCGCTCTGACCACTAAGCATTTATCCGGGAGGCGCAGGTATGAATCCTGGTCGCGACCGTATACTTTTTCCACAATAATTTAAAACTTTAAGGATCGCTAAGTAATGCTTTTATAAAATTTATCTGTAATTCTTTTGAAATTAGATATAAATTGGAAGATTAATATTTTTATGTGTTAACTTAAATTAAAGTTGTTTATTCTATAAATAGGGCTTTTTGAACAATTATCATGTCACTATGATCTAGTAAATATCACCGATAGTCTAAGTAAAGTAAGAAAGACATCAAAATCCTAAATGCATTTGTTATAGGTATATATTTCTTTACCCAAATAATTAAAAGGTAACTGCAAAATTTCTTCACTATTTAAAAAAACGATTTTTTATACTTATGTTAAAGAATTTTATTAGTTGAAGGCAACGGAACTTTTTCATTGCTCATTATATTAAAAATAACTAAATTGATAAAGTGTCTGATTAGTGTAGTGGTCACTAGCGCAACTGCCGAGGGCGAAATACTGGTTTCGATTCCCGGATACGTCAATGTTAATGGGTTTTAGCAGATCGGTACTTGAATCAAGGCTATAGAAAAATAAAAGAAAGAAAGATATATTAATCCTACACAGAGCAACACAAATACATTATAACAGATGCTACAGTAAAACTGAAAGAAAATTAAAATGTTGATTAAGTTAAAGATAAATCTTTGAAAAGCATTAACGTATGCTTAGCGAACTCTCAAGTTATAATATTAAATGGAAAAGAAAACGGTCGTGAGCAGGATTCGTACCCTTTTCCATTTAATATTATAACTTTAGAGTTCGCTAAGAATGCGTTAATGCTTTTCAAAGATTTATCTTTAATTGTTAAGGTAATTTCATCTTTACGACATTGTATTAACTGCAAAGTTGGTCGTGCCGGTTCGGTCGCCTGAGTAGGGACTGAATAGATAGCAATGACGTCGCCAAAAGACGTGTTAAAATGTGGATGAAGAATTCGCGGTGGTGAGCAGAGGACGAGATGGCTTAGTGAAATTCAAAAAAAATTCAAAATTCAAAATTTTTTATTTCAAATAAACCATATTACAGGCACTTATGAAAAGTCAAAACTAGGTGCACGGTTCCAAGGCGTTGATCTTATGGAGAAGAGCCGGCAAGAAACTCCATAGACACTCTTTTTAAAATAAATTGGTTTAACAATAAATAAGGTAATGTGAGAATAATGCAGGTTAATGAGCAGACTAAGAAAGGAAAGTAAACTTATATAGCCTTTTAAAATGATTGCCAAGGCAGTTAGGAGCCGACCAGTCCCGACAGACAGCACCCGTTCACGAGCATGACGCGCACATCAGCCTCGCTTAGCTCAACCATTTTGTAGGGAACTCGACGACCCGATGTACGACGCCACCATCAGCAGGACATTTTAGCGAGCATGACAAACTCGTAATGCCTGACAATAGGCAGTATGTATGTAATATGAGATCAAAACTAACATTAATATCCACATGATAGCACAGGTTCGAATCCTGCTCATGACCGTATTCTTTTTCCATTTAATATTATACATTTTGATTAAGTTATCTACGATGGAAGGTTCGACTTCCACCCAACTTCCACTGATTATAATCTATAGGAACCTGGCCAAATATCCATTAACCCCTAGTATGCCGCGAACGTGGATCCACGCGAGATACAATATAATTTTAATTGTGTCTGGAAATGTTGCATATAAGAGGTTAAAATCGAAACCAGCCATCACAAAGTAAAGCATAGTCATCATCATCTATTAGGATAACAGCATTGATGAAATATGGACACCTCTGCATACCCTCTTCGGGGAATACAGGAGTGCTGCATTAAAGTATGTGGATGATAAAAATAATCTGATTCCTTAAAAGTCTATCAGATCCAAATCAGCAGATACATTAACCATCTGTTCGTCCTAAGCCCTTACCCCGTGAACTGCTCGACCAAAACAAACAGTTCATTTAAAATTCCGACTCCACCATCATTTGTATTCATTTTACAATACAATACAAATTCAATACCTGTTCATACACGTTCCAAGACTACGTTTTATGGTTGTACCATGTTTGTTTATAATTAGATTTACAGTTATAGTCCTTGAGGTCATGAAGTCAAGGAATTGCTGGGAATTTTAATAAATTTGGTTTTTTGATTGTCATTGAATATGGAGTGTATGGTAATTTCGATGATGTTCTGCTATCCTTTTGAGTAAGGAGAAGTAGTATTAAAACATGGATATCTTGGTTTTTTAGAATAATTAAAATTCGGAGTGACGTCATCTAGACTGTCTGCAGTAAGCGTAATTGTAAAAAAAACTACAATCAAAATATTTGTATAATAACTTTCGTGAAGCATATTCATATTAGTTTCTACTCACGTACATTCTTCGGGTTTGCCCGACTAGTTTCGTACTCGAACGGAGTCCGCGGCAATGTCACGAGTCAGCTCATGACTAAGGGCTCCGTGCATCGAAAAGCAGGTTAATCCCTGGTCCCTTATGAAATGAAGATCTATGACAGCCGTTATGGGTAATAAAAACCTGAAAGTCTGACAACCAGACTTACAAAGAGATATCGTGTTACCCAGTTAGTAGGTTGTGGAGGTCAGATAGGCAGTTGTTCCATGTAAGATTCTGGTATTAAGCTGCATCTGATTATACTGGAAGCGACCCCAATGTAGTAGGGAAAAGGCTAGGCAGATTGATTTCTGTCTCTTATTTATACTTACAATAAGAGAGAGACGGAATAAATTAAGAGACGTCAAATTTGAATTTAGTTACGTCAAACTAAAATCCCCAAACATTTTTAACAATTGGCTCAATTTATTTTCGGTGGTCACCTACAGAAATTCTAGATTGACTTTACTAAAATTGAATGTGACGTCTCTGAATTCATCTATTCCCGCTCTTATTGAAGTCAAAGTCAAAGTCAAAAGATTTTATTTCACATAAACCAATTTAAAAGGCACTTATGAAAGGTCAAAATCTAGTTGCACGTTGCACTTGATTCGAAAATAGTTGATTCCTATGGAGAAGAACCGGCAAGAAACTCCATATCAGAATTTATCCCATATCAGTGATACTGTTGCACTCATCGCATCGCAACTTGATCTGATCGGTCAAGGGTAAATCGAAAAGACTTCTAATGCCGTAATAGCCCCAAACATAATAATACATTTTCCACTATACCCACAAAAACCCATTCAATCGTCCATCAACCTGATTTCCAAAGTGACCACTTTCTAACATAGTTCCATTTTGTCATTCATATCATCAACCCATCATAATGCGAGGGTGACAGCAATAATATCGGTACTACTGTCTTTTCTGTAATCATTCCTCTGTCACGTATTTTTTTCTCAATAGAATTCAATAAGGCGCCTTTGTCGTATAAAAACCTTCTAGAAAATATGGATTTTGGTTACACCGAATAGTACTGAAGAAGTGGGGTGAATACAATCGGTTGATCTATCCTCGTGCCATATTTACAATATAGCCTATCGGTATGACCGTTGGACTGAAAAGTCAAAGGTCGCAAGTTCGAATCCATGGCAAACACCAGTCTTTTCGAAGTTGTGTACGTATTATAAATTAATTACCACTTGCTTAAAACGGTGAAGGAAAACATCGAGAGGAAACCAGCACACCTGAGAGATGTTCTCGATGGTGTGTAAAGCCATGTCAGAGACCCACGGGTGGTTTTAACTCTGACACTAGGTTGTTCATTAACGATAAGAAGATTTACACATCTTCATTAAATTGTTTTTACGATTGGCATTGAAAATTTTTACCAATGGTCAGAGCAGATGTACTGATTGATTAATTATTGATTGCCACATTAGTCTAGTGGTCGCAAGGGCGACTGCCGAGCGTGAGGTCTTGGGTCTGATTCTCGGGTCGGGCAAAGTGTTATTGGGTTTCTCTGTAAGGAAATTCTTAGTAGCAGACCGGAGCTTGGAATTGGGCCCGGTCGATGGCAATTTACTCTAGGCAGCCTAATTGAAACAGTATACAAATTTTAATCTTACATTCCGTTTAAAGCTTTATTTTTTACTAATATTATTTCTTGATCACTCAAATATTTTTGCTCCATGCAATGTCCATTTTCTCCGTCACCATCATTACAGTACGGTGTGACAGTGGTCCGATGTCATTTAATAGCGTTTCTATTGTAACACAAAACGCAAACGACAGGAAGGCAGACATCTAATTTGACGTTTGACATAATTCCACCACCCATTATGCTTTGACAAAGATATTGTTTGACACAAAATTAATTATACTTCTTTCTTATTGCATTAAGAATAGAGTTGAAAATTGGCTGGCTGTAATAGCAGGTTCCCATGCCATAGACACAAATAATGCAGAAACTGTGGTCGTACATATATTGAATGTATGAAAGTTATTGTGATTTTTCTTGTCAGTGGTTGTGTAACCTTGAGTGCCTAGGAAAAAGCCTACGTAGGAGATATATTCATTCGTTTGAGGGCTAAGTTGTCCGCGTCCGTAGGTTTACACCCTTAAAATGGAATCCATCGTGGCCCCTGGGTGGTGCAAAATATGCAACACAACTCTGGTGGGAGACTTCGGCCGCGGCTGGTTACCACCCACCGGACGCAGCCATGCCGTGAAGTGACCTAGTCGTGTTTCGGGATGTAGTCCGGTGCAACCGATGTGGGAGAGAGGTCTGGGCAGTTGCATCAACTCCCCGACTATCGTTCTCCCCAAATCTATCTTCTCTACTTAGGAGTGAATAGATTTATTCTAGATATACGTGCCCCATCTTCGGCCACATCGTCGCTTACCATCGTAACGTCATTACATTAACACAACCAAAAAAAAATCCTACAACCCGATTAAAATCATTGTAACCATACTGGTAAAAGATATCTTTATATGATTGGGAATCATATGCCAGTGGCGAGAGGGGTACGCCCGCTAAAACTACTCAAGTACTAATTCCTTCAAGGCACACAGTGACGGCCTATAGTCTGTGCCTTCTGCTACGGAGATAATTTTTAGGTGCATAAACACGAATCAACTGATTGTGAAGTTTTTTTTTGCCTAATTTGAATAAAGCATATAGATAAATCATTGAAAAGTATCTTTAGAGTTCCCTAAGCATGCCTATGCAATACAATAATAAAGAAGAGAACTTAAAATACAATTATAAAGAAGACTGACTGTGAACGAGCTGTATGCTCATTCATGAGATGTTATGATGTTGAAGTAAGTTTGAGTGCGGAGAGAAAAGATCACATAGTCGATGAGTAAAGTTTATTAACACCAATATGGATTATACATAAAACTGTTGGCGATTCTTTCCTCTCATGTTGTTCGTCTCGTGGATGTTAACGCACTAAATATTAAAATGTTTAATTTGTTATGTAAAATGATGCGCGACCAATCGAGGTCGCAGCGTCATCAAAACATGTACAGTTTAAGACTGTACATATTGGCAACTCAAAAAGATACCGACCAGAAAAGAGAGAAAGGAAAGCCATCACAAAGCAAAAGATAGTTGTGACGATGTTCCTAGTAGATTTTTGAGAAGTGCTGACCGAAGTCTCAGGATGTAGTTCTACATCTTCAGCGTCTCCATTGCTTGGTGAGGTTGGCATGTAAGATTGATGTCCTCGTGTGACGTGAACAGGCTGAATATTGACTACTGAACTTGGACCTGTTAATTTATATAGTCTAAAGTTACAATATTAAATGGGAAAAGAATACGGTCGCGAACAGGATTCGAACCTGCGCCTCCCGGATAGATACTCCAGGCGCTCTGACCAACTAAGCCATCTCGACCTAGAGGGAGGTCCGGGAGGCGCAGGTTCGAATCCTGTTCGCGACCGTATTCTTTTCCCATTTAATATTGTAACTTTAGAGTTCGCTAAGCATGCGTTAATGCTTTTTCAAAGACATATCTTGAATTATATAGTCTAGTCCAAAAAAAGGAAAAAAATATCTACTTTTAATTCGATCTTTAATTAGATGCTAATTAAATGGTACATTAGGAAACACTACTATCTCGTTGTACTATCTGATGAACAGGTGTTAAAAAAATATTTCGGTTAATAAAATTCGGCCTTGTACCTAATTGACCCACCAGACAAATCAGACTGAGTCACTACCCCAAATTCTTATCTAAGAACGCATGAAAGTTCCCCTGCAAAGTTAAATTTGTACTCCGAAAACTAAAACAGTTACAAATCTCAACCTTACATCTATTGAAAAAACGGCGTTCCCAAAAATTACAGCATATCATTTGGTAAAGAATGAGTCACTAGAACCTAGACTAAACAGTTTAAAGTCGCCAGTTCCGTTGACAATGACTCCAATTTACATTAAGATCTTTAAGACTGGTATGTTAGTCATCATATTAATACATGTCACAAACAAACTACTGGACTACACTGTACACATACAGAAGTCCCATAAAATTCTACAATGGACAAAAACGTAGGCAATAGTACAATAAAACAGCTAAATTTGAATATGGCGACGAGGCTTTAAGGATCAGTGATGGCTTTGGAAAGGTGTTCAAATAAGAAATTGGTACTTCAGATCGAAGGACTAATAAAAAGAGGCTGCGAGATGAAATTCTAAAAGATTCCTAGGATATTCTAGTAAGCTCTAAAAATGTACTGCACTTTTTAACCGACTTCAAAGAAGGGGAGGTTCTCAATTTGTCTGTATGTTATTTTTTATGTATAATTATATTTATGTATTATTGTCGCCATTGTAAACCGATTTAAATTTGTCCAGAAGTGGTCCCATTGAATCTTGGTGAAGATCAGATGAAGACCTGCTGAGATAGATAATGGAACTGAATGCATTACAGCAAATCACTCGCAATTGTTGTAATCGCATGTTTGTATATTCTATAAAGAAAGAAAGAAAGAAAAGTTTTTATTCTGGACCAGCACAGGAAGCAAAAAGAACAAATAAAAAATAACATATCTGCCTAGCCTTTTCCCAATAACATTGGGGTCAGCTTCCAGTCAAACCGGATGCAGCTTAATATCAGTATTTTACATGGAGCGACTGCCTATCTGACCTCCACAACCCAGTAACTGGGTAACACAATATCTCGTGGTATGACTGGTCGTCAGACTTTCAGGCCTCTGACTACCCGTAACAGCTGTCATAGATCTTAATTTAACAACTGTGACCGACGGCTTAACGTGCTCTCCGAGGCACGGAGGGGTCTCGGTATGAAATGATGGTCACCCATCCACAGACCGACCGCGGCAAGCGCAGCTGAAGCTCGATCGATCGATTTGAGCGGCTGTTAAGAATAAAATGCGCTTATATAATGACTACAACAAAAAAATCAAAGATAACCTGTGCAAGGCGAGTACTGGGTACAAGGGTCCTATATCAGACTAATGCTGCGACATTGATTAGAATGTCGAAGCGCTGATATTCTGATTATTCTAAAAATCCGTTTTTATAAGTTAACTGGCCCTGCCCCGCAAACTATGTTCTGCCATATAAATTTTCTGGATATGGCCACCCTTATCACCTAGGGGTATAAAAAATCAAAAAGCCTATTCTCAGACCTACCAAATATACACAAAAAAAATCATAAAAGTCGGTCAAGCCGTTTCGGAGGACTTCGATACAAACACTGTGACACGAGATTTTTATATATTAGATAGATTACTTAATTACTTTCCAGCATCATGTCATGCCATCTTGCTCATTCATGCAAAATGGTTGATAAACAAAATACAAGCTCTAAAGTTACAATATTAAATGGAAAAAGAATACGGTCGCGAACAGGATTCGAACCTGCGCCTCCCGGATAGATACTCCAGGCGCTCTGACCACTAAGCCATCTCGACCTCTGCTCACCACCGCAAATTCTTCTTCCATATTTTAACACGTCTTATGGCGACGTCATTGCAATCAATTCAGTACCCATACAAGTGACCGAACCGACACGACTTTCCGGTGCAACCGATGTGGGAGAGAGGTCTGGGCAGTTGCATGAACTCCCCGACTATCGTTCTCCCCAAATCTATCTACTCTACTTAGGAGTGAATAGATTTATTCTGGATATACGTGCCCCATCTTCGGCCACATCGTCGCTTACCATCGTAACGTCATTACATTAACACAACCAAAAAAAAATCCTACAACCCGATTAAAATCATTGTAACCATACTGGTAAAAGATATCTTTATATGATTGGGAATCATATGCCAGTGGCGAGAGGGGTACGCCCGCTAAAACTACTCCAGTACTAATTCCTTCAAGGCACACAGTGACGGCCTATAGTCTGTGCCTTCTGCGACGGAGATAATTTTTAGGTGCATAAACACGAATCAACTGATTGTGAAGTTTTTTTTTTTGCTTAATTTGAATAAAGCATATAGATAAATCATTGAAAAGTATCTTTAGAGTTCCCTAAGCATGCCTATGCAATACAATAATAAAGAAGAGAACTTAAAATACAATTATAAAGAAGACTGACTGTGAACGAGCTGTATGCTCATTCATGAGATGTTATGATGTTGAAGTAAGTTTGAGTGCGGAGAGAAAAGATCACATAGTCGATGAGTAAAGTTTATTAACACCAATATGGATTATACATAAAACTGTTGGCGATTCTTTCCTCTCATGTTGTTCGTCTCGTGGATGTTAACGCACTAAATATTAAAATGTTTAATTTGTTATGTAAAATGATGCGCGACCAATCGAGGTCGCAGCGTCATCAAAACATGGTACAGTTTAAGACTGTACATATTAGCAACTCAAAAAGATACCGACCAGAAAAGAGAGAAAGGAAAGCCATCACAAAGCAAAAGATAGTTGTGACGATGTTCCTAGTAGATTTTTGAGAAGTGCTGACCGAAGTCTCAGTATGTAGTTCTACATCTTCAGCGTCTCCATTGCTTGGTGAGGTTGGCATGTAAGTTTGATGTCCTCGTGTGACGTGAACAGGCTGAATATTGACTACTGAACTTGGACCTGTTAATTTATATAGTCTAGTCAATAAAAAGGAAAAAAATATCTACTTTTAATTTGATCTATAATTAGATGCTAATTGAATGGTACATTAGGAAACACTACTATCTCGTTGTACTATCTGATGAACAGGTGTTAAAAAATATTTCAGTTAATAAAATTCGGCCTTGTACCTAATTGACCCACCAGACAAATCAGATTGAGTCACTACCCCAAATTCTTATCTAAGAACGCATGAAAGCTCCCCTGCAAAGTTAAATTTGTACTCCGAAAACTAAAACAGTTACAAATCTCAACCTTACATCTATTGAAAAAACGGCGTTCCCAAAAATTACAGCATATCATTTGGTAAAGAATGAGTCACTAGAACCTAGACTAAACAGTTTAAAGTCGCCAGTTCCGTTAACAATGACTCCAATTTACATTAAGATCTTTAAGACTGGTATGTTAGTCATCATATTAATACATGTCACAAACAAACTACTGGACTACACTGTACACATACAGAAGTCCCATAAAATTCTACAATGGACAAAAACGTAGGCAATAGTACAATAAAACAGCTAAATTTGAATAAGGCGACGAGGCTTTAAGGATCAGTGATGGCTTTGGAAAGGTGTTCAAATAAGAAATTGGTACTTCAGATCGAAGGACTAATAAAAAGAGGCTGCGAGATGAAATTCTAAAAGATTCCTAGGATATTCTAGTAAGCTCTAAAAATGTACTGCACTTTTTAACCGACTTCAAAGAAGGGGAGGTTCTCAATTTGTCTGTATGTTATTTTTATGTATAATAATTATATTTATGTATTATTGTCTCCATTGTAAACTGATTTAAATTTGTCCAGAAGTGGTCCCATTTAATCTTGGTGAAGATCAGATGACGACCTTCAGAGATAGATAATGGAACTGAATGCATTACAGCAAATCACTCGCAATTGTTGTAATCGCATGTTTGTATATACTATAAAGAAAGAAAGAAAAGGTTTTATTCTGGACCAGCACAGGAAGCAAAAAGAACAAATAAAAAATAACATATCTGCCTAGCCTTTTCCCAATAACATTGGGGTCAGCTTCCAGTCAAACCGGATGCAGCTTAATATCAGTATTTTACATGGAGCAACTGCCTATCTGACCTCCACAACCCAGTAACTGGGTAACACAATATCTCGTGGTATGACTGGTCGACAGACTTTCAGGCCTCTGACTACCCGTAACAGCTGTCATAGATCTTAATTTAACAACTGTGACCGACGGCTTAACGTGCTCTCCGAGGCACGGAGGTCTCGGTATGAAATGATGGTCACCCATCCACAGACCGACCGCGGCAAGCGCAGCTGAAGCTCGATCGATCGATTTGAGCGGCTGTTAAGAATAAAATGCGCTTATATAATGACTACAACAAAAAAATCAAAGATAACCTGTGCAAGGCGAGTACTGGGTACAAGGGTCCTATATCAGACTAATGCTGCGACATTGATTAGAATGTCGAAGCGCTGATATTCTGATTATTCTAAAAATCCGTTTTTATAAGTTAACTGGCCCTGCCCCGCAAACTTTGTTCTGCCATATAAATTTTCTGGATATGGCCACCCTTATCACCTAGGGGTATAAAAAATCAAAACGCCTATTCTCAGACCTACCAAATATACACAAAAAAAATCATAAAAGTCGGTCAAGCCGTTTCGGAGGACTTCGATACAAACACTGTGACACGACATTTTTATATATTAGATTGATTACTTAATTACTTTCCAGCATCATGTCCTGCTGTCCTAAAGTTACAATATTAAATGGAAAAAGAATACGGTCGCGAACAGGATTCGAACCTGCGCCTCCCGGATAAATACTACAGGCGCTCTGACCACTAAGCCATCTCGACCTCTGCTATCCTGCTTATTCATGCAAAATGGTTCATAAACAAAATACAAGCTTTTAAAAATGATTTTGTAAATTTCTGCAGAAAAAAATACGCATTTATCCAGACTAGTACATATGTAAGCCAAACGCTAATTTTAATCTAAGATTCGTATCCGCAGCCTCCGTTCCCACGGCTCATCACTGAGACCACAACTCTTAAGAACTGACTGAGACAGGTGAAGTAAGACGCACGATAGAAGTTGCTTTCAGAAAATTAAAATAATTGCAAAGTTATTATAATAAATGGAAAAAAAGAATACGGTCGCGAGCAGGATTCGAACAACAATAAATAACAGTAACAAATAACTCTTCAAAGATTTATCTTTAATTGTTAAGGTAATTGCATTTTTATGACATTGTATTAACTGCAAAGTTAGTCGTGTCATTTCGGTCACCTGTATAGGGACTGAATAGATAGCAATGACGTTGCCAAAAGACGTGTTTAAATATGAATGAAGAATTCGCGGTGGTGAGCAGAGGTCGAGGTGGCTTAGTGGTCAGAGCGCGCCTGGAGTATTTATCCGGGAGACGCAGGTTCGAATCCAGCTAGCAACCGTATTCTTTTCAATTTAATATAATAACTTTAGAGTGCGCTAAGCATGCGTTATTGCTTTTCAAAGATTTATCTTTAAAATAATTGCAGTTTTAATTTACAGCTTCGACGTCAAATAATGTCACATTGTGTGACCGAATCTCAAAAATTATAATTACCTTTGGTTAGTTTTGCACTGTTAATGCTAGATTTTGTTATACCTATATGTGTATCTTATAAAGGGAAATTGTTCATAGTCAAGGTATCTATTAAATTATACCATTTACAAACACTTGATTTGTCAAAAACTAGTGGCTATGTTTGCCTTTTGAATAGTCTAACTACTTTTGCGTGTGTAGCCTTAGGTAAAAAAACCATCCGAACCTGAAATAGACAGTCCTAGATTTATTGCTTTAATTAACTTTTTTACTAACTAAACGACTCCAGTACTTTACAAGTTTAGTACGTCGAATTTTCTGCTGCAATTATTCTAACAAATTTACAATAATCTGTGCAACTTCTATCTCTCGTCCACGTCAAAAATAAAGGTGATACGTGCAAATTGAGCTGTAACTATGAGTGAATTAGCGCAATTTACGCGGCTGCGTGTTAACTTACATAATGGCATGAGTAAATGCTACTCCTCAACAGTTCCAATTCATCATGTTTTTTTTTGTTTTCAGGGCATAGTTCTATTATGTATTGTATAATACCTGATTAAAAATATGTATTATTATAAGTGTTTTTAATTTATATATTGCTAATAATTAAGATGACTAATTTTTATGTGTTCATTTTAAATGCAAAATTATGAAAACATATTTTTATACATGTACTAGCTGACCCGGCAAACGTTGTTTTGCCATATAAATAAAAAAAAATGGGGTGGACTACCCCTAACATTTAGGGGGATGAAAAATAGATGTTGGCCGATTCTCATAGATACCGGATAAGCACAAAAAATTTCATCAAAATCGGTCAAGCCGTTTCGGAGGAGTATGGCAACGAAAACTGTGACACGAGAATTTTATATATTAGAATAAGAAATATAAAAGATAATAAAAACAGATGACAATTGAGAGCTCAAAAAAATCTTCTTTTCATGTGGTTGGCGAACAACATAGTCCTAGTGTCAGAGTTTAAACCGCCCGAAGGCTTCTGGCAGTGCTAAACATGAGCAAACCAACACTTCATCGAAAACATCTCTCAGGTGTGCTGGTTTCCTCACAATGTCTCCCTTAATTTATAATACGCACACAACTAGAAAAGTCAGTGATGCTCGCCTTGGATTCGAACTTGCAGCCTTTGACTTGCCAGTACACTGTGATAACACAAGCACAGCTCTCAAAAATAAAATGTTTACCAAGACAATATAACATTCTACTCAATACTACCTATATTTTTGTTTACCTTTAATGTAGGAATATAATGCCAAAGCACAAGATTTGTACCGATGGATTAATTACAAAATTTTGAAACTTGCCCACTTTAAAGCGATTTTTTTTTACTCTTTTTCTTCATAATAACATCAAAACGAGTTGTGGGTCTATTTAAAGACGGCTACTTACTATTGACAGCAACTAGTTCAGGTGTCTCGCACGTCAAATACTTGGAAAGAAACTTTGACCGTGAGAACTTGAAATCAGCTTAATATGAATTTTAACGACCTCAAAAGAGGTGCTAAATGTTGACACTTAATATACCACAGAAATTCATGACTAACGTATTTTCGGTCACAAAAGTAATCCTTTTAATACTCAACTTTAAGACGTAGCAGTTATGGTTGAGTTTGGTAATGAAGGAAGTTTTGCGGATGCAAATAACATTTTGTCACTGCAAGTTATTTTTTAAACACATGAGATTTTAAAAATAAGATACGAATGAAGTTCAAGGGAAATACTAGATGTTATCAATAAATTATACCGATGTGGCGGTGAGTCAGAATTTAATATATTATTGGGTATGATATGGCAGACTATAAGGCAGCAGGTTGGGAGATTCACGACAGGTGTCCATATTCGGATAATTGCAGGTTTGGACTGTGCTTTTGCAAGATTGTAAGGACTGTTGATATTTAATTATTTGTTATATTGTCAATTGTTCACAAAAGAAGATACAGATGACTAAATATTTTTATTAATTATTGTTCGACGGTTTTTACTCACGTGTAACTGACTCGCGACATCACCGCGAGCTCAGCTCATCACTTAGAGCTGCCTTTCAGAACTAGTTGGGCAATCTCGAACAATGCACGTGAGTAATAACCGTTGAACAATAATTCTTATTAACCTTTAATATTTCGGAAACCAATTCCTAAATAACAAAATGATTAGTTAGTTACATACACAATTTTTTTCTTGTTTCCAACTATAATCCTCTCCTCTTTTTCCTCCTGAGGATCCCCTCATTGGATCTTGGCATGGATTCGAAAATCCGTTTAAAAATATTATTTTATCTGATTCACAAAGATTTATGACATCATTACAATTTAATTTAGTGTTGACAACTTAAGGAAGAAACAGAGGATTGATAGCATTGACGCAACGCTGCCCAAATTCAGAAATATCCAAATATAGCTGCAGTTGATCAGGAAATTAAGTTGAACACTAAAAATTGCTGACATTTTAATCTCAAACGGCCATGTGCGAAAATGATAGTATTTCCGATAAGATAGATGAAACAATTCTTTTTCACACTCAATGACGCTGACATGCTAATGAAAATAATCAAAATTACTTAAATACCGATCTAATGGCGAGGCCCTATTTTGTCACGGGCTAATTTACTTTTGCGGTCACCGAAATAGTTTTGCACTAATTTACGATCGTATACTTCTTGAAATAAGTTCGAAATTCAATCAAATATAAATTTTAGGACAGCAAAAAATAAATTTGCCGAAGCAAAATTACAAACCTAATTTTGCAGTTGCAGAAATTTCTGCCACTGTAATTCAGGTCTTATTATCAAGTAATAAAGCTCCAAAATATGCTTTAGTTTGTAAAAAATAAGGTAAATGATATTAGCTGCAATAGTTACAAAGCAATATGCAAATAGTGGCGGGAAGTTCGCATGGACACGAGTCGATTGTTGTGCTGTGCGAATGAATGTCGATAAATGGAGTGTTGCGCAATTTTGTCACAATGGTCATATTTAGTAGTCGATGGTATCAAAACATGTTTATATGTGATTGTCATTATAGTATGTTAATTTAGATGAGAAGAGAAACTTGTCTAATTTTGATCACAAACATATTTCAGTTTATCAGATGTTATGAAATGGAATTGTAAGTTTACTTATGGTATGGCCTTATACATCTTATTATTATTATTTGTAGATCCTTCTCCTCACATCGAAACAAATTGCATCATTTTTGTATACCTAATAACTTGCACAAAATTTATTATATTTTTCAAACCTAATTTCTTTAACTCATAGTATAAACGGTTTATATCTACATATCAAGTCCCAGAAATTATCTTGCTTTGTATTCATTATGTAAGAAGGGTGCAAATGCAATGATTTATTTGTTTATATTTTGAACTTATGTGATCATTGTGATTTTAGTGCATTCTATGGACTTGACATCAATTACATTTTGGTTAAGTCTATGTATCAATGTTCCTGTTTTTTGCAGCTGGGACCGATTCTTATTGCATAGTATCTAGGGCCCCGGTTTTAATAGAACCCGAACAGAAAAACTGTTGATGTTGTGTGCAAAGTGTATGTAACACCATAACCTTAGTTTGTTTTTGTATTCTGATAATTAAAAAATAAACTTTCGTGAGGCATATTCATGTTCATTATTGTTCACCGGTTACTATTCACGTGCGTTTTTTCGGGTTTGTCCCGACTAATTTCGAACTCAAACGGAGCCCTTAGTCATGAGCTGAGCCCACGGCGATATCTGCAGCACCTGACTAAGGGCACAATCATTTTACTTGAGAAGAACTGTATTAGTTATGCGATAGAAACATTTATTTATTATGTACTCAATCTAGTTGACTGGAACAAATAAGATAACCAAATATTTGCTAGTGTACATACATCAAGTACAGAAGAAAACTATTGTAGTTCAAAGTAAAAAGTAAATAGTATCCAGCTCATAACTATCACAGGGCAAAGCAAGGCACCATACATGGTAAGGGCCTCCTTTCATTAATTACCACGCTAGGTCAATGCTGGTTGGTATTTCAGACTACCAAATGCACGTATAAAAATTCTTAACATGATGTAGAGAGAAAGGGCGGAATCTCATCATTATCATCCCCCTGCCCTTATCCCAATTTATTTCGGGTTGGCGCAGCACACATCTGACATGCTGCTAAAGTTTTGGCTATGTTTTATGCCTGGACGCCTGCCTGACGTCAACCCTCATTGGGAATGCTGTTGTTCGTGGTAAGCGCCACCGATACGGTCTCCTTCTATCTCGCTATGTCACACCAAAACCAAATGTTATCCATTCGCCAGGTTCTGATAGAGATACTCATAAATGCGAAAGAAGCTCTGTTTGTATGTTTGTTACCTTTTCACAGCTAAAAAGCTGAACAGATCGTAATGAGATTTGGCAAGGAGATAGATTGGACTTTGGAGAAGGACATAGACTAGCCTTTTGTCACGCAGACAAAGTCGCGGGCATCAGCTAGTAATAATATATAAGGGTTACAATCCGCACAAATACCTGAATAGCAAATTTATTTTTAAACCGTTCAAGTTTGGTCCCTATTCTGACAACAAACGCGATTCATCTTCAGAGAAAAGGAGGAATCTATTTTATTAAAATTTTAGATTTGCCTCATTGCTGTTAAAAACCCATGAGATATTAAGACTGAGATTTTGTTTAGAAGTGTCAGTTGTATAAATTTAGACATCAATCAGTAGACCTTATTTAATCAAATGCACCCACAAGACCCACATATCATAAAATACTTGGCCACAAACACGCTACCAATATTTCAATATAACAACAATTTGGTCCAATCATGGTTTCCCTTGGTAAGTATGTGAACGTTGCCGGTTGGTTGAGCCCAGTAACGAGCTCCGGACGACAGGCTTCACACTGATCAATCACCAAGCCTTAAGGTCAAGGACTTTATGTGGTACTTAAAGCGAAATCAAAGCTAGAATTTACTCATATCATTGATGATGATCATGAAGCCGTTTGCTCTTTAAATGTGTAGCAAATGCTGCTTAATGCGTTTTAAATAAATATAGGTCGTGGGGACTGCCGACAGAAGTGAAAAACTATGACATCAAAATGATTTTGTATTTTTTATTTACATTAGAATGTTGGTGACGCGAACCTATTAGATGTTTTCCTACCAATAATAATCACATAACACGCCTAAATAAATTTTCAATTCGAAAAATGATCAATCATATAATTTTAATTAAATTATCGGAAAATATCGTGAACAAACCTGAACCTAATGGTCTAGAATTGCCAACCCGCAGTGAGGTAGCATGGTGATCAATGTTCGTGCCTTCTCTGTATGAGAAGAGGCCCTTGGCAGTGCCCAGTGGAACAATTATGAGCTGGTTATGTTATATGATTTAGATTAAGATATCATTAGTTTTTACAACCTATTCTCTTATCTGTAGCCTTCTTTAATGGCATTAGTAAACTGTGTTTCTGTTAACACTTTCAATTGTATATTTTTGGACCATGTCACGTGGAAGTGCAAAATCTTCTGCCACAATTAATACTTTGCTAAAAGGAACTTAAAATTTTGTAAAGTTGGATTTTCTATTGACTCCGTAGAAGAAACTCTTCTCGAAGTGGAATCAAGTTCATTGTTATTGGTTACAACAGAAGAAGATCTTTTCGTAATCTTAAATGATGCCTTAAATTAATAACATTGGTGCATCCCAGGTTTGTACCCGTAATTTGATACTCATGAAGCGTTCATGACTCGCTTCCTCCGTCCGACCGAACCACCACGAACACCCAAAATGTAAAAAATTATATATTTAATACTTTAAAAATTGGGAAGTGATACAAAAGAAATACTACCGACATATTTAAAAAATCAAAACTATTTATGACAAGTACTCCACCGCTTAAAACACACAATTCGATACGGCGAGTGGGGGCGTCACGCCTGGCTACCCCCTTTGGCACAAGCGTGATGATATAAAGGCGATTGTCGCGACGCCAATGAAATGTCTTTCTTCCTTCCTGTCTGTGCCTTTGTGCGATGCCATCTCGGAAATATGTTGATGGTAAGATGGTGCTCATTCTTAATGGGGTTTGGATGTCGCAATTTTTTTAATGGGTTGTTTTCTGTATTTTGTGGTGTGTCAATTACAATTTATGTCTTCATGGGTGTCTACTTCAATTTACGAATATCGTCTGTTGAAAGTTTTTTTTTTTTTCTGTTTGTTTTAAATTCATCCTGCAGGCTGCACATGGTTCAATCACACGGTTCCCCAAAAAAATAATCTTTACCCGAGACCTGGGCTCGTAGTTGCATGCGCTACGACTCCGGTAACCGGCTATCGATGCCGTCAATAGACCCTGTCACCAAAAAAGTAACGGACTTTATCTCATCATTAATTGGGAGCCAACTCCCCCGCCCCCTTATGCTAGATTTTGTAAGGCTTTAAATAGTTGCAGCGACCAAGTCGATTTTCACTTTGACTCTCTAACTAAACAGAAATCAAAAATATTGAACTGTTTGACTTGACGGTTGAAGATGCTATTATGGTTGGCATTTATGTTTTTTTTGTTTTTAGTATTATGTTTACTTTTAAAGTTTATATGTACCTAAGCTTGCATTAAGTTAATTTGATTATTTTGTTTATTTATTGTGTTTACCTTTAAGTAATTGTTGCACTGTATGATGTTTTAAATGCATGTTTTTCTTTCAAAATCGTAGTGTAAACAATTGTTCGTAGACGTATTAAATAAATTAACAAATTCCAGCCAAATCAGCAATTCACACGAATCACAAAATAAGGGAAACATCAATGCATTTATTTATATAAAAAATCATGACTAAAAAAACTCATTCCCTCAACTGTCCTAACATGTCTCCTATAACACGTCAATCATCCGGTTGGTTGAACACCTAAATGACATGTATTGAATCAATCAAACCCCCACCTGGTCGTTGCGACCTAATGACCCATGGCTGGTCGTGCTTAATTTAACACCGTTGTTGCCACCGCGAGGTGACGGGTTAAATGGTATAGAACGAAATATGTAAGGAAAGCCATGGCTTGGTGACTCTGGGCTTTTAAAAAAGACTCATTGTGAACAAGCTTCTGTAGACCAACATTGAAGGGGCAAGACAGTCTGTCATTTTTTTTATCAGAAATGCATCTACGTTTGGCCTCCAACTCACCTGATGGTAAGCGACGGTGTGGCCGAGAATGGAGCACGTAGACCCAGAAGAAATCTAGTCACTGTAACTAGAGTCGATAGATTTAGGGAGAACGATAGTTAGGGTGTTGATTGCTGCCCAGACCCGTCTCCCACAACGGTTGCACCGGACTACATCCCGAAACACGACTAGGTTCACGGCATGGCTTCGTCCGGTGGGTTACCAGCCGCGGCCGAAGCCTCCCACCAGTTATGTTGGCTATTTTGCACCACCCTGGAGCCACGTGTAGCGATTCCATTTTGAAGGTGCACTCCTACGGACGCGGGCAACTCAGCCTCCAAATTCTTCTTCCAAGTGTTGTTCTAGACAGCGTAGATAGACCTTCACTTAGGAACTGGTATTAATTAGCTATTGGTACCGATGGTTTAATGTGCTCCCCAAAGCAAAGCAAGCATTTAAATATGTATTTGATCTTGGGATTCTGAAACAATATAATGCCAAATCGATTAATTGTAGATTATCTATTATATATCTTCTTCATACCAAAATTTGTATTACCACTTAAAACTCACTCCACATCTGCAATATTATTTCAACAAAACATAACAGATATATCTAATATAAAAAATATCTTACGTGTAATACGATCTCTGATATTTAAACGACTACTCGGAACGGCAATCAAAATATTTTTTCTTACCATTATTAGTCTATTTAATAACATAATGACATCCTCATTCGTGCTTACTGCCTATACAAAGTTATCTTCTGATCTGTCTCCAGCCAATGGTTTATCTAATAACTCATATACATGTAATTTTGTTTGTGCTTTTGTTTGTCATGTACCGTGCGTTTAATTGCGTTTGATTGCTGTGACTTCATGGTTTTCTTAATTGGTTTTTATGTCAAGGAGTTCTGTATTGTTATGTGGTATTGGTGGAAAATTATGTTTACTTTCAAGTTTTTCTTCACTTTTTGTTTGGAGTTTAGCTCCATTAAATCTATCACATTAGTGTAGTGGCGGCTAGAGCGGTTGGCGTAAGTATTATTCGATCAGAGAGATCAGATTAGATCAGAGTTTGCAGTTGTGTCACAAAAAACTCGACACCTATTACATGTGTTGTAGTACAACTGTGTACATCTCTGCCTACCCATTAGAAGAATACAGATTTATTGTTATACTATATTATGTATCTATCGTAAGGCAATTTTTTGTTCGTGATTACATTATTTTGAAGTAAAGCTTTGTTTACGTGTAAAACATATAAGAGATCTAATCACAATGTTAAATCCAATTACGAAGAGGATAAACCATGTTTAAATCACACAAAAACAGAAATAACAGGCGAAGATACGAAATCTAACAATATCAGTAACATCTCACACTATAGCTGAAGCAGATTAATTGCGAGCCATTAAGAGCGCTATAGTAAATAAACAAATTGTTATTTTTTCTTTCGCTGGCCAGCGGACCGTGGCTGCAAGATCTTGATGGTGACTAGATTCTTCGTTACCACTACCATGAGCGAGGACTGAGATTAGACGGGCTGTCTCATAATTGGACATTTATTTTATGACATAGATATAACAAACAATTGAACACAATGCATCGTAGAAAAAAATCTATACGTATTGTATATTAAGTGACTTGGTCAAGTCTACACTAGTCGGGCAATTCCCGAGAAATGCACGTGAGTAGTAACCGGTGAACAATGATTGACTTGGTCAAGGTCTGCGAGTTAGGAATGGTACTCTCACAAGTAACTAATATTTGTATGATCTACAAGTAATTGTTCAGGTTTTTAATTTGAATGTTATTTTTGTGTGTTTTATGGAACTAGTTAACGTTATTAGAAGAAAATGTTGTCATGACTATTGTGGTGTCTACTTCCATTCATAGCTATTCTTTTGTCTCTCTCTCTGCCTGGCTATGTGTCCCACACGGTGAAATGGTTAGTTTTCCTCATTTTTCTCTTCAACTAAGCTCTGACATATTTTGTAATCATTATTATCTATGTCCCTGACATTGTTATCCGAAACCTTACACTCAATCGTGTCCTTTAGCACTTCGTCTTCGTTATTATTTATGTCAAATTGGAAACCTATGAAGCTATAGTAAAACTAAGGAACAACAACTGACTATTTAAATAGAGTTAGTATTGAAATTTTAAATTTTGAAATTTAAATCAATGCAGCATCTTAAAATAATGCGTAATTTTATTGAATTACTTACTTAAGAGAATTCTTTTTATTTATAAATTTTTAAACCAGTTTTATATTCAAATTCATGAACTGACTTAATTACAAAATCATTCGGGCGTTTTTATTTAGAAGAGTAATCCTGCTGTTTATATCTCCTAGAACCATTAGTAGGAATTCCTCTAAGTACTAGAGCCTTCCTACCTATAACAATGGTAAGCCGTGTCTAATCAGGAAGCGATGTTATCAGTAACCACGGCCTAAGGTGTCTGATTGTTCTGTGCCTTTGTAGGCTGGAAAATTGTTACTTTACTATCCAAATCTGATTTTCAATCAATATTTGGATAAAGAAATATTCTAATATTAATATAAAATTTCATGTTTTGGACCACTGGTTTTGGGATCAAACCAGGCTTATACCAAGTGACTTCGTAAGTGTCATATGTACGTACTTTCTTAGTTAATCTAAGACATACGGTGAAGGAAAACATCGTGAGGAAACCTGGACTTCTAGTCTGAAATTGCCAACCCGCAGTGAGCTAGCGTGGTGATCAATGCTCGTGCCTCCTGTATGAAAAGAGGCCCGCGCCCCGCAGTGGAACAGTTATGGACTAGTTATGTTATGTTAGTAAAAATTACGAAATATTTACTCACAATATAACCTAAGCAATCAATCAACAATACATTTTTGGATGAGTGACTGCAATAAGTAATTTCATTGGACCATCCGTGCTTCGGAAGGCACGCCAAACAGTCGGTCCCGCTTGATGTTAATAAATAGCATTTTCTAAGCAAAGTGAGAGGCATTATAAGTGGCTAGAACCACTCTTGACACTAGGTTCTGATTTAACCTCACGAAAGAAGAATAAATGCTATTTATTAGTGCCTGTAGCAGTGATACCCTAGTAGTATGATTGTTGGACTGACAGCACAAAGGTCGCAAGTTCGAATCAAGGCATGTTCCACTGTCTTTTCGAAGTCATGTGCGTATGATAAATTAAAAATCACTTGCTTATAACGGTGTAGGAAAACATCGTGAGGAAACCAGCACCAGATATTCTCGATGGTGTGTAAAGGCATGTTAGAGACCTACTGGTGGTTTAAACTCTGACACTAGGTTGTTCATCAACCACACGATAAGAAGAAGATTGCAGGATTTTTGGACTTCAAGAGTTTCGAGCTAATGATTGACAAAAAACACCAAGTGGTGTTCTCAAATAGCAGAACCCAAAACTAATTGGGTTCCTGAGGCAACTAAATAAGTATTATTTCTTTATTTGGTCTTTCAATGTTTGTATGTATATTCGGTTTTTGTGAAATTTAGATATATATTGTAATTAACTAATTTAAAATTTAATTTTGGTCACGTCGCTCGTAGAAGCCTTGACAGCCTAGAGAAGCTAATGGTAGTTGGTCAGGACAACGGGAAAAGAGCACGAGGTCGTTCACCTACCCGGTGGTCAGACATAGTAAAGACACTCACTGGCATGCCAATAACCAAAGCTATTAAGACCGCCGAGGACAGAAACACGTGGAAGAACGTAGTACATCGAGTGATCAACACTTCATACTAGACACGATCTTCAGCAATGAAGATACCGACTATAAGAAGAATTAATTAATTTTTGTATAATAACTTTCGTGAGACATATTCATGTCAATCATTGTTCACCGGTTACTGCTCACGTGCATTTCTCGGGAGTTGCCCGACTATTCCCGAGAAATGCACGTGAGTAGTAACCGGTGAACAATGATTGACAATTAATTAATTATTGTTTTACGGTTAATACTCACGTGCATTTTTTGGGATTGTTCGACTAATTTTGAGTGTTTCGCGAGAGTTTTTACTCGCGACATCGCCGCGGGCTCAGCTCATCTCTAAGGGCTCCGTTAGGCTAAGGTAAGGGATGCGTATTGACAAATATAAATAAACCTTACAAACGCATTAACATATGCATAGCGAGCTCTTATGTTTCAATTTGTGTTTATGTGAACTTGGACCTTCCGGATGTACAATGTAAGAAGGCGTAAATCCTGCTCACGACTAATTTTCCTTCTACCTATCTTTAGTTTTTAACAATGTGAGATTATTTAGGGCGTGTATCTCTGCCTCCCGGAATTTATTATAAAAAATTTAATACCCCAAGAAGGCGCAGGTTCAAATCCTACTCACAAATAAATTTTTATCTGTACTATTTTTTATGATCTAATTGAAATAAGGGGAAACTAAGAACTTCTACAGCGGCATGTTACCCAAAACCACCAAACCGATTCTAAAGACCACCCATAATAATAAAAAAAAAAACAATAAATTATAACTGCGATTATGTACTTATCTAGGTATTTTAATGCTTTCTACAAAATCACTGAACCAATTTCGATAAGCCTTACATTGTTGGGCACATCCGTTTAATTAGTGGGCACAAGTCGTGTGAAGCCAGCAAGATATTCGTACAGATACTACACAATAAGTGCGTGAGAGTGCGTGTGCGCACTTTCTAATGCACATTATGTACGTTAGTTGCGACTTTTTAATCGTGGATTGTTGATGAAAATATTTAGATTAATTGTCGTGTTTATCTTCAATATTTTTGTGGTATTTTGGCCACTTGTCAAGTTTCTCTACTGACTTTCTGGCGGAGATTATGAAAATTGGATTGTTTTCGTATCAAATACTAACTTCCGTTTACTGAGCTGGAGGAGTTGGTTATTTGACTGTCCTGTTGGTCTAGTGGTTAGTAGCCCTGACTGCTATGCCGGAGGTCGTGGGTTCGATTCCCACCCAGGACAAATGTTTGTGTGATGAGCACGATCATTTGTTCTGTGTCTGGATGTAATTTATCTATAATATGTATGCATTTAGAAATATATAAGTATGTTTATCAGTTGTCTAGAACTCATAACACAAGCTCTGCTTAGCTTGAGACTAGACGGCGTTGTGTGATAGTTTTGGAATATTATTATTATTATTCTTTATTTTTTTACACGACTACCCAAAAAAGGAGTGTTATGATTTGAGGGGTTCATATATGTATGTTAATATGTATGCATATAAGTATGAATGTATGTAAGTATGTATGTATGGTGGAAAATCTTCCAAAAGGCCGCCTTTGGTGATAAGACCGGGGAGTGTGTGATCCTTACCTCACTAAAACCACCCACCATCAGCATATGGAGGAGGGCATTTGGTCCTTGGAGGGGGGCACTGGTACCTTGTGCCAGACTCCTACCGACTAAAAATCACACGGTCCTTCGCTAAACTTTGCTGAGGTCTCAGGATCGTAGCTGCATTCACCGCGACCCCAGCAGGCTATGATCCGTCAAAATCATTGACGGATCCCGTCATCAGTGCAGGCTGGCCTTAGTTGGATTGCACGAATACTTACTAGAGGTGTACGCTCCCAAACAAGGAGTGCTTTCGGCTTCCAGTCAAACCAGATGCAGCTTAATACCAGTGTTTACATTAAGCGACTGCCTATCTGACCTCAACAACCCAGTTACTGGGTAACATGATATCTCGTGGTATGACTGATTGTCAGACTTTCAGGCCTCTGACGGTAACGGCTGTCATAGATCTAAATTTTATACAACTCTAAAAATTACATTATTGTACATTGTTCTTTTAAATTAACATAACATAACATAACATAGCATCACGCCTGTATTCCCCGAAGGGGTAGGCAGAGGTGTACACAATTGTACACCCACATTTCACCAATGCTGTTATTAAGTCCCATGTAATAGGTGGTGAGCCTATTGCCATCTACCGGGCACAATTCCAAACTCCGGGCTGCTACTGAGAATTTTCTATCAGAAAAACTCAATAACTCTTTGCCCGACCCGGGAATCGAACCCGAGACCTCATGCTCAGCAGTCGCGCTTAGGACCACTAAACCAACGAGGCAGTCTTTTAAATTAATTTTAATAAAACCATTTATTTTTATTTTTAAGTAGATTTTTGAAGGCGGTTTTTATTTTTGTTTATTTTACGCTCATACCGTCCTTTTTTGCAGGATACCTAAGCCTAACAAACAGTTCTTAAAAATCTTGTCTGTTCGAAACGGCTGGATTCTACTGACTGATTCTGATAAGAATTTACTGACAGGTAGCTGCCTATATAAGAGAGTAACTTAGGCTAAATTATAATATAATTATACGCGGGGGAAACCGCAGGGCACAACTAATCAATGATATACTGTGATGTCCAACACTCCTACTCAACGCAACGTTTCAATCTGGACATACCAATAACCGTATTTAACCTATCTTCAATCCAATAAACATACCGTTACTGATACAAACGGAGTAAATAGAGATACTATAAGTACCAAACTCCTAAACACATCTGCCAAAGGATAATCGACCTAAGAACTAGGGAATAAGGATTGACAAGTGCGTTTGGAGTGTAAGGATATGTTTGCCAAGTTGCCAGGACATGTTAATCGTGATACGACAGAGTGATCTGTGAACAGGCTGACTACAAGCTAACGACTAATCGACACTATAATAACTGCGACACAGAATCTCATCTTATAGGGACTGAATAGATAGCGATGACGTCACCAAAACACGAATTAAACAGACAGATATTATGGGCAGGTACTTATGTACGAGTGGTTTAAGTTCTGTAACTAGGTTGATCATCAGCCCTACGATAACAAGAAGAAGAAGGTACAATATTTATAATCACATAATTGCTACCAGGACAGTGTTAAATGCATCTTATAAATAAAATGATTTTGTGAATATTTTTGTCACCATAGCGAAAATTACAACCTTAGACCTGAATTTTGCGCAGATATTTACAGACTTTATGTATGACTTATGACTAATTTAAAAATGTCGTAGCTCGAGCTACGCTACATGCATACGTCCGACTAATCGTCCCGCATGCAACAATCCTAAAAGGGCTAATTAAATGCGGATGAACGTATCTCGGCCATGCATAGCGCCGAATGATTTAAGGCGGTGCAAAAACTTAAGGAAATATTGCCGTATTCCAAGTATATGAGGTAACAGTGTATTAAGAATAATGTCCTCTGACATAAGTGATACTGTGTCAGAATTAGAGGAAGGAATCTTGGAAACTGTGGCAGATAGGTGACATAATTGCTAGGAGTTATTTATTCATGAGTTTCTCACGTTTGTTGATTTAAATGCTGCATGCAATATTGACGTATCTCCTGTTGAAAGCAGTCGGCTAAATTAGAGGAATATTAATATTATGCGATCCCCTTACACCCAATTTTTTTTAACGCTTTCGGACTTTTAAATTTGTAAAGAAAAGAAGATTAACAAAAGGTGTAATGCAGGAAGGGGATGCCCTAAAAGGATATACACTGACATTATTGGTGTATCCTCCAAAAGGTGGATAGAACCGCCGCGCGTCTATGACCAGATGTATGCATGTGGACGAAGCAAAAAGAGTATCTAAGGATCGTAGTAACCCGCGGCAATCTGAAGTTTCTGCCGACCTCCATGAGAAAACGGTGTGAGTTTATGTATGTATGTAAGTAAAAAAATTGGACCGAGAGCGAGTTTTGAACGCAAGACCAGTCGCTCTTGTTATAGAAACCTATGTTGTAAATAAAAAAATAAAGATTTTCTGATAGTTCGCAGAGATTAAACATACTAAGCAGACAGCGATTGTCTTAGGCGCAGCTGCTGAATGGCGCTGACTTCGATTCTCTGATCGATCGGTATTCAGTACTTCTATAAGGAAAATCTCAGAAACAGCCCGGTTTTGGGATTGTGTTAGAATTAGAAGGCATCCAATAATGAACAATAAACCGTGAGCAAAAAGAAGGAAAGAAATATTTATTATATGAAATGGAAAAAGAATACGGTTGTGAGCAGGATTCGAACCTGCGCCTCCCGGATAAATGCTACACGACTAACTTTGCAAAGTTAGTCGTGTCGGTTCGGTCACCTGTATAGGGACTGAATAGATAGCAATGACATCGCCAAAAGACATGTTAAAAATATGTATGAAGAATTCGCGGTGGTGAGCAGAGGTCGAGATGGCTTAGTGGTCAGGGCGCCTAGAGTATTTATCCGGGAGGCGCTATAACTTTAGAGTTCGCTAAGCATGCGTTAATGCTTTCAAAGATTTATCTTTAAATATTTATTAGACCATCACAAAACAAAACATACATAAAAACATAATTATACATTAAAAAATACACATCGCTCGCAGTGATGATATACAACAGCACAGACCTCTGCCATACCATAGTATAATACAAGCGTAATGCTATATTATTATAATCCAGTTCAATAGATCTTTGCTCCCAAACTGCCCTTTAAAAGACCTGGCCAGGTGCTAAACAACAAACTTCGTTTTAAACGATCCTAATCGATTATGTTGGCGTGTCGGTAACGCAGAATTTGGAATCGAGCCAGATCCATCGACATTTGTAAGAAAATATTATTAATAAGTCGTTGTATGAGAATAGATTTAGACACGGTGAACGTGTGAGTAATTACATGGTATTTCGGCACGTGTCAACAAAACAAATACTAAGATATGGTAAAACTATTTTGATTTTTGTTCTCTGCCACAGAAATACCGTGTCAATTTTATAAGAAAAAATATGGTGGATGGAAGAAGTGTCGTGTCTACATTTTGGAAGACTTGTTCTATAGTATTGCTGGATTTCTCAAAATCTACTTCTTTTTAAACCACAAGGTGCCAAATAAATGTTCAACCCGCTTGACGTTAAAAAAAATTACAATAGCATATGGACTTGTACTGAACACAAGGTCTCTGGTTTGGTTCTCGGGTCGGGCAAATTGTTATTCAGTTTTTCTGTAAGTAAATTCTCAGTAGCAGCCCATTGTTTGGAATTGTGCCCAGTAGATGGCAATAGGCTCACCAACTATGACATGGGACTTAATAACAGCATTGGTGAAATGTGGGTGTACAATTCATCGAGGAATACAGGCGTAATGCTATGTTACTACACATTATTCTTACTTACATAGCCGATGACCGTTTTTAATCACGCAAATAGGTGAGACTTATGTCCACCAAGAGATCGATCATGATGGAGATCTTAATCATGTCCAGATAGGGACTATGATTATTTTTTCTCGAAATGACGACCAGATCTACCAACTAAAGGCTATTTGACTCAGATAACTTTGCACTGAGCCAAGCAATTCACATTAACTGCAGTAAATATTATCTATTCATCATTTCTAAAACAGCTTAACTACCAAAGCCGTAGGAACAACAAACTCCTCCTAAATACAGTAAAACAAACAAGCTAATCCTTAATATGTTTCAATCTTTGCCTACATATGTCTTATTAAAATAACGCGTTGGTATAAATCTTGAGTGCCGGTAGACGCGAGAAACGAGATATATTAGGCATTTGGACACATTTTTGATGTAGCTTCGAATACCTGGGATAGTTTATTATTTGTGGTGTTACCGAAGAACCTTCTTGGTGTAGCGGTAGCCACGGCTGTTGAACTTTAGATCCTATATCAATTATTGTTCACCGGTTACTACTCACGTGCATTTTTCGGAAATTGCCCGACTAGTTTCAAACTCGAACGGAGGCCTTAGTCATGTGCTGAGCCCGCGGCGATGTTGCGAGTCAACAAGTAACCGGTGAACAAAAATTGATATGAATTTGTCTCACCAAAGTTATTTTTAATTAGATCCTATAGTTTGATTTCCAGATCGGGCATAGTTTTAGAGGGCTTTTTTTGGCCTAATCCGCGTGTAAATCGCTCAACCTTCTCCATCAAAACTTGGACACACCAAGAAACACATTCAGAATAAAATAACCTTTTTGACCTTGCTGTGGCACAGACCGTGACAGACCAGGGGATAAGCTTTATATTTATCAGTATCATCACTTGCTTACAGTTCTTGCAGACTTCAGCAGTGGGACAATATTGCACACCCACATTTTACCTACGTAGTTATTTATTAAGTCGTCCCATGTCATAGGTGGTGAGCCCATTACCACCAACGGGAACATTTTCAAATTGAGCTGTGACTAAAGATTTCCAATATCACTACCCGACCCAAAAATCGAAATCAGGATCGTGATCAGCAGCCCCAGTCACTCAACATAAGACCAAGGTGGCAGTTAAGGTGTTAGGTTTACATGTATACATAGCATCACGCTGTATTCCCCGAAGGGTAAGGCAGAAATGTAGACGGATGTACACCCACATTTCACCAATGCTTTTATTACGTCCCATGTAATAGGTGGTGAGTCTATTGCCATTTACTGGGCACAAGGTCCAACCTGCTAGTAAGAACTTCCTAACAGAAAGATCAATAATACTTTTCCCGATCCGGGAATCGAACCTAGGACCTCATGCTTAGCAGTCGCGCTTGGGACCACTAGACCAACGAGGCAGTATGCTAAGTTTATAAGTTGTCAATTACGGTAAGTTTGATGCCTAAGTATCTCAATTTTTTTCTACTTATGGAATCGAGGTGTATTTATCAATTGTCACAATCATCATCTCCAACTCTTCAAATAATACCAGTAGTAATGTCTACAGCAATAAAAAACGAAAGATCATCAAAATATACTTTGTAAATCGCCAATAGCGATAGTGTTACGCGCACCGGCGCGTGATTTCCGCACATTGTTCCCAGCGCGCGCGCATTCTACGCTGTATTTATGAAACGACGTTACACTTTGATCTTGGCTGGGGAATGATCACTGGACAATTGAAGAGTTTAATGATGAATATATACCATGATAAAAAACTAATGACAGAGTAAATACTCTTATATATATATTTTTTATTATCTTCCTAGCCTTTTCCCAATTAAACTGGGGACAGCTTCCAGTCACACCGGATGCAGCTTAAGCTAGTAAATAAATACTGGTAGTATTTCACATGGAGTGACTGCCTATCTGACCTCCACAACCCAGTAACTGGGAAACACGATATCTCGTGGTATGATGGTTGTCAGACTTTCAGGCTTCTGACTACCTGTAACAGCTGTCATTGATTTTAATTTGACAACTGCAACCGACGGCTTAACGTGCAACGGTATGAAATGATGGTCACCCATCCACGGACCGCGGCAAGCGCAGCTTAACCTCAATCAATTGATGTGTGCGGCTGTTACTTAGCCACGAGCCCGTCTCCAGGTTTTTTATATATATATTTCCTTTTTTAAGAAGATGTGTTTAAAGACACAAATCTTATTTGTACACATACCAAAACCCAGAATGAAAATCTGTGTATGTCCTCCTTCTAATCGTGTGGTTGATGAAAAACCTAGTGTCAGAGTTTAAACCAGCCGTAGATCTCTGACATGGTTGTACACACCATCGAGAATATCTCTCAGATGTGCTGGTTTCCTCACGATGTTTTCCTTCACCGTTTTGAGCAAGTAGTCATTAATTTATAATACGCACATGACTTCGAAAAGTCTGTGGTGCGTGTCTTGGATTCGAACTTGCGACCTTTGACTTGTCAGTCCCGGTCATACCACTAGGCTATCACTGCTATAATGTCCTCCTGATATCGTCTTATGACGGGTCGTTGAGCTCCCTTAGTTATGGTCGAGCTACACAATGACTTATGCATACGCGCCGTCATTTAGGACACCTCCAAGCTGCTGTGGTTTCTTCCTCAAAAGGCCCTGCATGTGTACACTCATACAATTATGTACTATATATCTTGAGGCCATGACCTCTGAGTTCTTTTCGGCATTTCTTCTCAGAGATATTCATATAGGAATGCTGGCAACATCTAGTCTTATAAAAATTGATTTGTAAAAATATCTGATAAAGATTTATTAACAGGAATAAAATCATTTATCATTTACAGTACAGAAATCAAACTTGTGACTCGCAACGCAGCAGCAGATTTATCAACCACTGCGCCAATCCCTCCATTATTTAGTTCAGTGGCTTGTTCAATTACTGTTTTTAAAGATTTTATTAACATGCCTATTGCGGTATTTTATTTTATTTTATATTTTTAGGAAAACTTACAGCTAGGCAGATACAGTATTTATAAAAAAGTAACATTAATATGGCCAATTACAAGTTTACACCAATAACCAAAAAAACAAACAAACAATATGACGATAATAAAGCTAACGGACAACAGATCCAAGATCACGTACATAAGTATTACTTATTATTTAAATTTATGAAAATGATCGTTTATAATATAATTTTTGTGGTGATTACAGTAGATGGTCAAAAAAGTGATTACACAAGGTTTTTTATAGCTTAGAAACACTAGTGTTGAAAATATCGATATCAACTTCCAGGCAGGTCGCATTGTACATACGGCTCGCCCTCACCAGGTAAGAATTTTGCCTATAGGTACATCGTACCTCAGGAATGTGCAGCAAATGAGATCTACGCAGAAACGCAGACGGTACGCGCAGTCCTACTTTGTTAACTAACTCGGAAATGTTGGATGATCCATTTGTGATTTTAAATAGTAAAGCTAAATGTGAAATTTTTCGACGCTCATAAAGTGGAAGAATATGGAATCTCTTACAACGTTTGAGATAAGTAGGTAAATATATTTTAGAACGAAATTGAATGTGCCTTAAGAATTTTCTTTGAATGCTCTCTATCCGATTGATGTAAATATTATAATTAGGGTTCCATACTTGAGATGCATACTCGAGGTGGCTACGAACAAAACAACAATACAAAATTTTTATAGTCTTAATGCTCCTAAATTCTGACGAGACTCTTAGAATAAAACCTAGTGCTTTAGAAGCTTTGTTAACAATGTTGTCAATGTGTTTATCAAATAATAGTTTTGAGTCAAACGAAACTCCAAGGTCTTTAATTGTATTAACCCTGGCTATCGAGGCATCTAATATTTTATAATTAAAAATGATGGGTTTAGGCTTGCGTGTAAAGGAACATACATAGCACTTGGAGACGTTTAAATCCAGCTTGTTAACACTGCAGTAGTGTTGAAAACAATTAAGATCTTCCTGCAGTAAAAGTATTAGGTATTACAAATAAGTATTGGATGATAGTTCATAGAACATTTTCTTAATCAAAGGTATGTGTTGTGATTCGGATAGGTAATTTTAACCGGTTAAGGCAAGTTAAAGATTTCATTTAAATGGGGAAGGAACTGATTTCTATCACTCAGACTAGATTTTAGATCAGCATAGAAATCAGAGCTTTAAAAAAAATTTTACTTAATTAGTGTTAAACAAATAAATAATAAAGATTGTTAATTATTATTCAACGGTTATTACTCACTTTGAACAAGACAAAGAGAAAAACAAGAGTTTGACCCGCGACTCAGCTCATGACTAGTGGCTTCGTTCGAGTTCGAAACTAGTCGGGCAATCTCGAAGAATGCACGCGAGTAATAACCGTTGAACAATAATTAATATGAATGTGTCTCACGAAAGTTATTATACAAAAATAGTTACTGAAAACTATCCCAAGTACGAAGTTAATTTCACTTTTGCCGATCATAACAAAAACTTAGCACAGATAAATAAAAAAATGAATGCAACCACACCAGAGGGAAATCGGAGATCGTTTAAAAAACCATTAAAACCCTAGTTTCACCATAAGCTACCCGAAATGAACGCCATCGTTTAGATATAAAAACAAAAAACTTATTGTCACCTATTCAGAAACAATCGAGCGATTTCTGGTATCACCTATTTTAATTTACCATCAGAATATTCACATTTACGCCAAATTCTATCTTATTATCTTGAAAATAAAGACTGTTAATTGTTTATGCAACTCCGAATATATCATTGTTACAATCTTTTACATCTGCTATGCAAATCTCATCTTTATTATTCTACGACAATAGCACATTTTTTCTTTTAGCATTACAACGATACTTCAACGTGTACAAACTTTTTATACAGTTCTTAAAATAAAAAACACTGAAAATGTAACTTTAAACCTTTGTGATAAAGTACACGGAAATCTTAGTGTAGTGAACGATGGTGTTGGTTCCGAAGTGGTTGGTGATAATGACGTCACGGTAAGTAACCTCTGTCGTATTAAAATGACATTACTAGACGTACGGAACAGTTATAATAATTCACGCCTTCGAGCTTCGGATATTCAGATTTATTTTGATTTGAACGCCAATGAGGTTGAAGTAGAAGATAATTTGTTATAAATTATAGGTGTATAAACCAAAAATATAATTTGAATTCCTTAGCAACGATAATTTGGTCAGATTTGACGTCAAACATAATTCCAGTCGGTATTCCAAAAAAACACCTCATTATATCAATGTGATTATTTATCACAAATTTCTTCATCTGGTAATTAAATTAAATCAGCATGGTACCAACTAATTCCTACGACTAAAATTATCTAATGATCTTTTTACACAATACCTTAAACCAAATTAACTGCAATCACAAATATATTTTTATAATTACCATTTTTCATGGAAACATTGAAAAAATTATAGATAAGAACGGGGCTTGAACCCACGACCCTTAACATTCCGTGTCATAACTCTACCAACTGAGCTACCTTGTCATGTTCATAGCATCATAGCATCACGCCTATATTCCCCGAAGGGGTAGACAGATGTGTACACAGTTGTATACCCACATTTCACCAATGCTGTTATTAAGTCCCATGTAACAGGTGGTGAGCCTATTGCCATCTACCGGGCTCAATTCCAGACTCTGGGCTGCAATAAAACTTTGCCCGACCCGGGAATCGAACCCAAGACCTGTGCAGCAGTCGCTCTTGGGACCACTAGACCAACGTGGCAGTTGGTATGTTCAAACCTATTGAATCTTCAATGCTCCTTGTATATATTTTTAACGATAAGCACATTCACCCGTTCCCAATACAGAAACTTAAACAAACAGTCACTGGCTGTAACAAATCCGACGACATCAAACCTTTTGAAGTGGCCACACTCAATATTCATCCAATATAACACGTCGAAACTCATAATGTTGTAAATATAGACTATCAATGATGCGTCAACTTTGTAATGCAGAATTGCGCGTGCGATTAATGATTCGTGCCAAGACATCTGCTATATTACCATCAATATCTGTCTGTCATATGTACACTATAAATTTACGAACGATATGCTTCGACGTTCGGAGAAGATCTCTTAAATTATAGATGTTTATAATTGCAATGTTTTTCCATGTTGACTGTACGACACCTGTAAGATCCATCGATCTAAATTTCTTGTGATGATGTTCTGAAAATAAACTACCAACACCTTTTCATTTGAAAGATGTCTTCAGTTTTCTGAAGACATCTTTCAAATGAAAAGGTGAAAAAGATTATGATAACAGCAGGCAAGATTATGATGACAGCAATCGAGATTATGATAACACCAATCGAGATTATGATAACACCAATCAAGATTATGATAATGACCAGAATAACATAGAATTTCATAGCAATGACAATACGATTTAAGTAGATGAAATTAAACCAGTGTAATAAGTAGAATGAAGATAAAGGTGTTCCCCACTAAAAAATCAATTTGTCCGAAAATATCATACTTCAGACTACATTCCCTGTCTTGAAGTATCATACTTAATAAAATTGTATAAGCCTATGTCCAACGGTGGGCTCAGGTTTCCTTTTTTAACTTTTTAGGTATGATAGTGATAATAATACTGTCAATTAAAATCTTGCCCATAAAACTGAAGCAATGAAACCAATCAGTTCGCTTTCCCCTCCAAATTGAATGAAACTTTTGAATTTAATCTCAAAAACAATTAATCTATTAGAAAATATTATACTTAACACAACGTTTCAATACCATTTCTTTCCGAATCATGCTCAGTAAAATTAACTTTTCCATCACCAACAAATCCAGCAAGAGGTACACAAAATTCCTCAATACCAATTGAACTAAATAAATCTATAATCTAATTATAAACCGTTAAAAATCCCCCAGTGGTTCGATGATGCATTGCGGGGCAGTCCTATGATTTGTGGTAGGACAGGTGTTAGACGCAAATACATTGGGACCGGTTCGGTTTCGCCATCCCAATTGGCATTTTGACGTGGTGCTCAAAGTTTATTAATTGCATTTAGTTTAATTTTGTAATGTGACGTATGAAATGTCGCGGTATTTGGCTTGTATCAACAATAGACAAATATACTACTATATTAAATCTTGCGTGTGTTCTGCTATTTTGTAGTTTAAAACATCTGAGGTGCAGGATTTATTTATAACTGTACTCGATCTCTCTGTGACTTTTCGATGACTGTCGTCGGGGGAATCCCCAAATCACAATACCTCTAGTATTCACAGCGGAATGCTCTAATAATGAATTGTTATAGATGTGAGTTAGGTTCGAACTATTACTTCGTCACTATCATCTTTAATTAATACAAAAACACAATCTATTAGAAATATCTAATATGTAGAATTTTGATTAATCTATTCTTGCATCGGATCCTATACCAAAAACTCCAGTAACTTTAAATGTTACACGAAACACCGAATACTCAAAACATCATAAAGAAGCATTAAAAACAAACTAAAAGTGTTTAAGTTTGAGCACCACACTGCAATAAGTTGGGTCCGTCGATAAATCTATGAAAATGAACGTGCTCCTAATGTCGCTGGAATGCTTTCATGATCTGACCGAACCAGGGACGGACTGTACGCGATACAATTTTTGTAGTATAAATTCATTTTGATTTACAGGTGTCTTTCGTTTCAAGTCAAAGTATGCATCACCATATAGTCTGATGTGTTTCTTCATGCAATAAATAAAAGGCACTCGTTGCAAAATAATTAACGTAAAAAAAAAGGTTAGTTGTTTCTATCAATACCAATGAGATGTGGAAAAAAGGTGATGTTATTTTTCGATTGTTTTAATTCATCGTCCCTCGAAACAGAACCCGTAGTCTAAAACAAAATGTCCTATCCTAAGATCCCTTTAAACTTAACTTGCTACAATGAATTTTATTTGAATTTATCATGATGTTTTCGATGCTCTCCCATAGTTTTAAATTTAAAGTTTTTTTTCTTATTATTATTATTACAACTTTACACAGAAAACTAGTCGGGCAATTCCCGAGAAATGCACGTGAGTAGTAACCGGTGAACAATGATTGATTACAACTTTAGTTTAATTTTTTTATTAAAATAGTATTTGTAGTTAATCATTATTCTATAAATTGTACATATTTTCATACATAAATGAATAAAACTTACTGCAATAAATACTAATTTAACAAAAAATAAATAAACATAATTATGTTTTAACATTCGACCAAAAAAAAAACAATTTAATATTCATTCACCCAAATCCGTTCAGCCACTAATAACTAACGACCGACTGGCATCAGATCGAAGTGCAAGCTTCTAAATATACACGACCAGCAATACAAATCAATTTGAGAGGAATTAATCGTGGACGCGACATTGTGGCCAGAACGCGGGTATTACACGAATTGGCAGTTTTACAACTAGCATTATTGGATTTTGGTAGCAACTGTTTTTGAGTTTAAAAAAATATGGGGTAAATAATAGGAGTTAAGACAACTATAGATTTACCTTCTTAGGTTTTCGCAATCACTAGACATTATAATAAAACAATTTTTAACCTGATTAATTGCGTTTTTTTTTGTTTTTCTAACGTTTTGATCATCTACAAAGTATTATAAATTTTGTTTAAAAGTTGTATAATTATAACTATTGTTTTCCATTTTTATATCATACCTATGACAGATTGATGACAGATAAATTAGTGATGTCTAAGTAATGCTCGAACGTGTTAGGTATCGATTCGTTTGTACAATAAATTGTAATGAACGCCTTCGCTGCCGACGTATATCGAAGCTAAATATATAAATATATATGCACGTCCGTCATTAAAGATGTTCTTTATGATATTTATTTAATGTGAAAATGAGTCACTTAAGTGATTTCATGTGTCATTTCGATTATTTTTAATGTCTATTTTAATCAATACTTTCTACGGAAAAATTGAAAAACAATAGTTGAAGTTAATAGATGGTTGAGGATACTAACATGCAATACGGTAGCTCAGTTGGGAGAGTCATGACTCGGTATGTCAAATTTCACGGGTTCAAGTCCCGTTCGTGTCTATTATTTTTGAATGTTTCCTTATAAAATAGCAATTTATTAATTTATTTTGTATACCCAAGTCCGTCCGCCGTTCATAACTAACCCGACCGACTGCCATAAGATCGAAGTGCATTAGCTAAATATACCGAGCACCCGCGACATGCGCATCAATGTGCGACGAATTAATCGCAAGTGTATACACAACTTTGTAAGCACGATATGCTTGATATTTTGTTGAATTTTCCGTGTTTATTGATATTAATATCAAATATAAGTTCTTACATTATTAATACAAAATATTTTAACACGCACCATTCATATCAAAAATAAAATGTATTATTTATCTTAATTATTGTTCAACGATTATTACTCACGTGCATTCTTCGGGATTGCCCGACTAGTTTCACGTGAGCAATAACAGTTGAACAATAATTAATATGAATGTGTCTCACGAAAGTTAATAAAAGTATTATTTATCTGTTTTGTGGTCCTGCCTTCAAATCCCAAGTACCGTTTGATATTTAAATGTATATAAAAAACCTAAAACTGCACCTGTCATCACATAATTATAAGAAGTGATAGCCTAGTGATATTACCATTGGACTGACAAGACAAAGATCGCAAGTTCGAATCCAAGGCACGCATCACTGTGTTTTCGAAGTTATGTGTGTTTTATAAATAAATTATCACTTGCTTAAAAACGGTGAAGAAAAACATCGTGAGGAAACCAACACACCTGAAAGATGCTCTCGATGGTGTGTAAAGTCATGTCAGAGACCTACGGGTGTTTAAACTCTGACACTAGGTTGTTCATCAACCACACGATAAGAAGAAGATCACATAATTCACAGAAATCAGAAAATCCCATAAATATCACCTCTATATACCTTCAAAGATACATAGCTCAGTGATACTTCCCCCCCCCCCAGAAAGACTTACCTATACACCACCCCCAGTCTACGTTAAAAAGCAATCTCCTTAATGGAATTTCAATTTTCGCAGCAAAGTTAACTAAAAATCCAACTGGATGCAATATTGCCGTCCAACGCGAAGACGCCAACTATTTTATATATTTTACGTCTGTTCGTCTGTCTGTTAGTCACGTTATTAATGTGAAGTTGGAGAGGAAATATCTTGTTTAATGGAACTTTTAAAATAGGTACTGAATGAAGATCGAAGGGACATGAAAAGTGGAGTTTCTGCTTGGTATTAATTCTGATGTAAAGTGAACTATACTTGCGACAATCTAAATGTGAATTTTTTCAATATAAAGTTAAACTTGAGGTTTACGAATGATACTCGTTATTATAGTGTATGGGTAACATAGTAATTATTTAGGATTACGAATTAGATTTTTCAATTTCTTACGTAGACTTTCATACACAAGTAAAATGAGAAACGTCAAATTGGACTTCTTAGATTGTCGCGAGTTTAAAATAAAGGAATTGCTGTCTTTCACTATGCAGTCATGTTATGTAAGTATAGGAGTAATCTTCCGTCATATTGCGACGTTTATGAAACAAAAAAAAATTAATAAAAAAAATACGCCTGTCACGAATGACCTAAGTTCTTCTTATCGTGTGGTTGATGAACAACCTAGTGTCAGAGTTAAAACCACCCGTAGGTCTCTGACATGGCATAACACACCACCGAGAACATCTCTCAGATGTGCTGGTTTCCTCACGATGTTTTCCTTCACCGTTATAAGCAAGTTTCGACTGCCTCGTTGGTCTAGTGATCGCAAGCGCGGCTGCTAAGCGTGAGGTCCCGGGTTCGATTCCCAGGTCGGGCAAAAAGTGTTATTGGGTTTTTCTTTACGAAATTCACAGTAGCAGCCCGGAGTCAGGAAGTTGGTGGTGTGATACCCCCGTGCCTCGGAGAGCACGTAAAGCCGTCGGTCCTGCGCCTGATCTCTCTCCGGTCGTGTCGGATTGCCGTCCCATCTGAATATGAGAGTGAAGGAAGAGGGAGTGCACCTGTGTTTGCGCATACACTTGTGCACTATAATATCTCCTGCGTACTTGGCTAATCTCCGTGTGAGATAGGCCGCCGTGGCCGAAATACGGTCGGGAGTAGTATTAGTATTAGTATAAGCAAGTTAAAATTTTTATTTTAAAAAATTGCTGGACACTAGGTATGTCTTGCTGTAGGTATCGTGGGTGCGTTTATAAATATATAATCTCACATGCACACACGCCCAGACCCGGAACAATTATCTATAGATATACAAGTATTTGCTCCGTGCAGGAATCGAGGCTACAACAAGCGACGCAGCAGCCGGTCCCTCGACCACTGCGCCAACCGCACCGACAAATTAATTCAGAATACGCACATGACTTCGGAAAGACAGTGGTGCGAGCCTTGGATTCGAACTTGCGACCTTTGATTTGCCAGTCGAATGGTCCTACCACTAGACTATCACTGCTTATTAACTAAAAAGTGGAAAACAAGGTAAGTGAAAAAGAGTTATTCTCCTACCTTATTTTTACACGACTGCCCAAAAAAGGAGTGTTATGTTTTTAGGGTTCATGTAAGTATGTATGTAAGGACATATGTAAGTATGTTGGTGATTTTCTTTATTCCACCATAACTTCTAAACGCCTGAACTGATTTAGATATAAGATGTTGATATGATAGAAAAGGTGTGCCTTAATGTATGTGTGTATGTAACAAGGTGCGACGGGTGCGCCTTTTGTTCTAATAAGAACTTAATGAGGTCGATCTGTTTAATAAATTTATAGAAGAAAATCTGTAGGAAAATTAATTTTGTACTTCTGGTCTTGGTGGCGCAAGCACGGCTGCTGAGGATCCTGGGTTCAATTCCCTGGTCGGGCAAAATGTTATTGCGTTTTTTATAAGAAAAATCTCAATAGCAAAACAGTTTGAAACTATATCGGTAGGTGGCAATCATCAGAATCAGTGAATATATCTGCCTAGCCTTTTCCCAATTACGCTGGGGTCGGCTTCCAGTCAAACTGGATGCAGCTTAATACTAATATTTTAAATGGAGCGACTGCCTATCTGACCGCCACAACCCAGTTACTAGCTAACACGATATCTCGTGGTATGACTGGTTGTCAGACTTTGAGGCCTCTGACTACCCGTAACGGCTGTCATAGATCTTAATTTGACAACCGGGACCGACGGCTTAACGTGCTCTCCAAGGCACGGAGGGGTCTCGGTATGAAATGATGGTCACCCATCCACAGACCAACTGCGGCAAGTGCAGCTTAACCTCGATTAATCGGTCTGTGCGGCTGTTAAATAGTCACGAGCTCCTCTTCAGATTCGATTGGAATCAGTGTATAGTTAAATTCAAATAATAGTTATTCCTTGTTACAATATTAAATGGAAAAAGAATACGGTCGCGAACAGGATTCGAACCTGCGCCTCCCGGATAAATACTCCAGGCGCTCTGACCACTAAGCCATCTCGACCTCTCGAGAATCCTGTTCGCGACCGTATTCTTTTTCCATATAATATTGTAACTTTAGAGTTCGCTAAGCATGCGTTTATGCTTTTCAAAGAGTTATCTTGAGTTATTGCTTGATTGAAATATTTTCGGTTATTGCTTGAGTGAAATTAAATTAGGTGGATACATAGTAGTTATTTTATTTATCGGTCTTATAATTTGAGTGCTAGATTAGATGTATATTTTATTTAATTAAATTATACGAATTCGTAACGTGACAGACAGAGACGTTTAGCTGGGGAGTTTATTGCGCCGCTTCTTCTCTCCAGTGAAGCACTAAGAAGTGCTGAAGGGTGGGCATTTTGGGGACTGTCTTATTTTAATATATGACGTTTAAAAAGTAATCTTTTTATGCAATATTCGAAATTGACGTGCTTGCCTTCGCAGTAACAGAATACTTCTCCAAACATAGTTCAGCAAAATAAAAACAAAATAATTCTAAGAAAAACGAGATATTTGATTCAATAAGCAAAGTTGGGAGCGAGATACTAGTATTTAATATCAGAAGCGAGCTCAGAGCGAAAAAGAAAAATCTATACGGGGTGGCAGGGGGACACCCAATCTCTCACCGTCTTGGGGACGTTTTCCAACTGCAAGTTTTAAGGACACGGTGCACCTGACTTAGTGTGTGTTTGTTTGTTGTGTGCGACACGGTGTGATACTGTGTTAGATTAATTAATTTGGTAGTGTAAAATTTATGTTGTGTTTTTAATTATGTAGGTACCCTACACCTTGTGTTTTATTTCGTGTATGATAAAGGTAACGGGCCTTAAAAAAAAAAGACATGTGAGAAGCATGCAATCATCCAATTTCAATATCATACATGAGCGAAACGCATACAAATGCTTAAAACTCATCCACTCGACACCAGTACGCTGCGTGTGTGTGTGCGTAATCTATGCTTCACTTATGAAAAGACAAGGATACATCCTTATTTTTTACAGATCCATGCATAAAGGTTATCGTTGTGTAAGATTCTTAAAAGAAACTGACGTGTTATTTATACATATCTACGAAGTTTTAAGGTACATAACATATTAAAGATATTTACTCAGTACAGAACATTTGATGAAATACATCATAACCGTATTAAAACATTCCTCTTACCTACACAAAACAGTGCAACAAATCAAGAAAATAAGACAAAACACATTCGGAAAACATACTCCTCAAAAATTGAGCTGAAAAGGGATAAAACTGCACAATATACCCGGTCACGAAGTACATAGGAAGCCAATACCAATCACACTTCAGCACCCATCTATGTCCGTAAACGGGCGACGTGCACTCCCATTTACGAGAGAAAAAACCTCGGAAAATCTACGTGACGTAACATAGAACCGATAGCCAATGGCGTATTGAACCTTTGGCGATTAACGACCAACACAACAAGACCTTCCACACCCCCCTGTCGATAAAAAAGTTGTAACCGTGATGGGTGCACGCGAACACCGGCGGGGACCAAGCGAAAATAGTCGGTAAGTATCGAGAACGAACCGAGCCTCCTGATTGGTTGATCGGTTCTGCGCGATTGGGCACCACGGCGCACACTCGAACCGATATCTCGTATTTACCACGTTCGACGTTTGTGTAATAGTGTGCGTGCATGAAACCGCCTTTGATAGGTATTTGCCGATGTGTTCGTGTAGGTATTGATTTGATTTGTGACGCCTGCCGCGTCGATCGGTCAATCGCGATGCGTCGCTGTCGATTTAAATTTGGAACGTGATATTTAAATTTGGTATGCATTCATTGACCGTTGGCGTGACGTGGCGCTGTCTGATTGGATTAAAGCTACGCTCGTAATAGAATTAGCAGACGAAAATTACGGTAGTAAATTAATAACTCGTAGATATCTTTACGGTTACTACCAGAAAATGTACCTCTAAACTACAGGAACTTTAATCAAGTATAAATAAGAAACGTTCTAGGCAAACATGTCAACTCTAATTCGTTATTATCTAGAAATAATAATTCCCAAAGTCAAGCATGAAACGCTATCAAGAAAGTCACTTGAAAAAAAAGTGTCAAACGTAAAAACAACATCGGCCGTTAATTAAAACGCAACAAATAAGTCCATAATAATTCACTACTATAGCAAATCTTCACAAATGTCAGTCAGTGCAAAAAAAAATAACGGCTCGTTTCAACAAATTAAAAAAGCACGTTCCACTCCATTTCTGGATACAAAAAAAAAAGTTTCACAGATAAAAAATATCCTCATCAACTCGCAGCTATTAATAGGGAAAAAGTGTGCAATCCGGGGCTCACTGTTCACTACCTACTAATATTTAACGAACTTCTAGATAAAGCGAATATATATGCTTTTCCGTGTACTTATTTAAAATGGAAAAATATTTTTCCTGCGTCCCGTCGTCGCTTCCGCTGCAGATAGCCGTAACTACATTATGTTTGATGTTTTTCTTTTTTATAATGCGGCTAGCTAAAGATAGATGGCCTTTATTTTTCTAGCTTATGCATACCGATAGGAGAGATGGGTTGAATAATGAGGTCCGTTCATTTGAATAGCCTGGTGCAAACTGTTGTAGATGAGGGTAGGTAATGACTTAATAGTTCCTTGGGAAAGAGTTGGTATGACAAATTAGTGCCATTTGGAATTCTAATGTTGTTCTCCAATAAGCATTGCTTGGTTTCGAATTTAAGGGAGGGCAAGTTTGTATGAGATTATGGGCATCTTGGCCTTCTAAGGCATTTAATTAAGTAGTTCTTAATAACTTTTCTTTAAAATCATCTCTTCCAACAAGTCAATCTGCCGAATTGCGATCGCATTTTCTAAAATACATCAGATAAATTATAAGTCTACTTAAATAAAAATCTCACTAACATCACACATGAGAGAAGTATCTAGTATTATTACAAAATCGAGTATTGCCAGAGCGAGATATCCGCCATTCGGCCGGCGAGGCGTCGCTCGCTCTTGAAGACACACTGAGAGACAATTACAAATTATTAGGTATTATTTTTTGCACTTACATGACTTTTCACGACAGCTGTCCGGTCACTGAAAGATAACAACGTAAATATTGATTAATCATTTAATTACAGATTTTACATAATATAACACATAAACATAGCATCACGCCTGTATTCCCCGAAGGGGTAGGCAGAGGTGTACACAGTCGTACACCCACATTTCACCAATGCTGTTATTAAGTCCCATGTAATAGGTGGTTTGCCTATTGTCATCTACCACCAGGCACTATTCCAAACACCGAGCTGCTATTGAGAATTTTCTAACAGAAAAATTCAATAACACTTTGCCCGACCCGGGAATCGAACCCGATATCTCCTCAGCAGCCACGCTTGGGACCACTATACAAACGAGGCAGTTAAGTTACCTAAAAGTTAATTTTACCAAACGAAAAGTATCCCGGTATTCACGAGAGTTTATTGAAAATAAAATAATTTCTCCTCCATGTGTACCATAACTTTCACATATACGGTACATAGTTGGTGGCGGTGCTCTCGGAATATGCTCGATATAGAGCACGTCGGCTCCACTCGATCCCGGTGAAACATTGCTTTAAATAGTGTAGGGAAATAAAGCGATATATCGATAAAAATATTACACAATAATAGCATATTGGAATATTATCGATATCGGGCCCATCAGTTTGGTATTTTCCAAGCGATAAAAACAAAATATCGATAATAATATCACACAATATCTTGCTTTTAATAGAGCAGCTTGAGTTCACCCAAGTCTGGTAAAACAGTGCTTTAGTCAGTGATGTAAGACAAAGTAATATATTTTGAGAGCGATTATATACTAGCGACCCGCCCCGTCTTCGCACGGGAATTATACATTTAAAACTTTCTCATAAATATTTGTAAAATCCGCATGAAAATCCGTTGAGTACTTTTTGAGTTTATCGGGAAAAGACAGATAGACGCTGCGGGGGACTTTGTCTTATAATATGTAGTGATGTATAAAATGAAAATTTCATACATAAAAATCACTTTTTAAGTGAAAGTATGTATTTATCAAGACTATAACGTCTACGATCTACACTTTCATTACGATGTTAGTCTGTAATTAAATACTTTCAATCAGAAAAACAGTCGTCATTATCGATAAACCTCTTGCCCATCCCTAAAAGCACTTCCGATATAATATTTCATATTTAATAGTGATGCACCACGAAAAATCCTTCGCAGATGACTCTCAGCTTATATTTTACATAAATTGGATATTATTGCGCACATATTGAATTTTTAAACGATATATATGTAATTTGGTATTCGTACTGACTATTGGCTTCTCAAATGTTCATAAAAGTCCAGCAAACTTATGGATTTACACATGCAAAAGAAAGGAAAATTGCGGAAGTTCTCAATAAAGGATAGGTCAAGAGGAACCTAAACCGACGAGCATTCAATATAGATGAAGCGAAAAATATGTATCGGACTCAGAGCACGTAGAAAACTATATCTATACCTACCCCAATAGGAATCGGGTGTGATTGTATATAAAAGGAAGGTCAATCAACCATTTTATTAAGTTTTGGATTATTAAATAAAGTAATCAATCTGCCTAACCTTTTCCCAATTACATTGGGGTCGGCTTCCAGTCAAACCGGATGCAGCTTAATACCAGTATTTTACATGGAGCGACTGCCTATCTGACCTCCACAACCCAATTACTGGGTAACACGATATCTCGTGGTATGACTGGTCGTCAGACTTTCAGGCCTCTGACTACCCGTAACGGTTGTCATAGATCTTAATTTGACAACCGGGACCGACGGCTTAACGTGCTCTCCGAGGCACGTATTAAATAAAGTAAAATAAGTAATATAAAAATAAAATACATTGTCGAACTATGAATAAACAACATTTGACTATAACCTTTTTATTTGTATAATAACTTTCGTGAGACACGTTCATATTAATTATTGTTTAACGGTTATTAGGAGTTTAGTTAGTTTACGCTGAGCCCGCGGCGATGTCGCGAGTCAAACTCATGAATAAGTGCTCCGTTCGAGTTCGAAACTAGTCGGGCAATCCCGAAGAATGTGCGTGAGTAATAACCGTTAAACTATAATTAATGTCAATCAACCTACCTAGCCCATTCCCAATTACATTGTGGTCAGCTCCCTGTCTAACCGGATGCAACTTAATACCGGTATTTTACATGGAGCGACTGCCTGTCTGACCTCCACAACCCAGTTACTGGGTAACACGATATCTCGTGGTATGACTGGTTGTCAGACTTTCAGGTCTCTGACTACCCGTCACCGCTTATTCGGCAAGCGGGACCAACGGCTTAACGTGCTCTCCGAGGCATGGAGGGGTTTCACTATTAAATGATGGACACCCATCCATAGACCGACCGCGGCAAGCGCAGCTTAACCTCGATCGATCGATCTGTGCGGGTGTTACTTAGCCGAGAGCCCCTTTCGCTGTGCATTTAAAATCAGGTGTTTCCAATCAATCTTTAAGTGGCGATTAGAGTTTACAGCAGCAAACTGTGGTTCGTAAACAATCATTGTAGTTAAGCAATACTTGGCGCGGGGAATTTTTAGATGGGTGGCCATTAGGACCATTTTCATTGCGTTTATTCCACAAACCAGAATACGGTTTCTATTTCGGGACACAATCAACCAGTCCATTGACGACCTCGTCTTCATAACCCGAAAAAAAAAACAATTACTAACCTCATCATTAAACTAATGCCTTATTGGTCTAGTAGCTACTAAATGTGAGGTCCTGCGTTCAACTCACGGGTCGGGCAAAGTGCTCATATCTAAGCCCGGAGTTTGGAATTGTGCACGTTTGATGGCAATAGGCTCAACGTATATTACACGAGGCTTAATAATGGCATTATTGAAGGTGTATAACAGCCTCTACCTAACCCTCAGTGGCGTGCATTGCATATAGGCAAATAGGCAGTGCGGTGCAGTGTGGTAGACACTGCCTATTTGCCTATATGCAATGCACGCCACTGCTAACCCTTCTGATGCTATGTAAGTATTTAAAATACATAATTCATGATCAGTTTCTGACCAGCTCCGTCAAAATTCTACCAACCATTACTCTAGAACAAAAAAAGGCAGGTACAAAAAAAAATCTAGAATTTTGAAACATTTTCAATATTCTCCCCAAGGTGCTGCTAACCGAAAGTTATATTCACCTTGTTTTTAAATAAAATCAAAGTGTACGTTCGCTGCAAGTTCCCGGCCCGTTCTTTATGAACTTCATAAAAATGGTCGTATTTACTGGCAAAGAACGGAACCCTACCACGAATTCAAATATTTTTCTTTCAAGACCAACTTACAGATACAATAAAGCGTTAAAATCTAGCTTTGGATAAAGTTTTATAAAGAAAACATACAAGAAAGTCCATATACGCTAGCAAGATTCGAATCTGCGCCTCCCGGATAAATACTCCAGGCGCTCTGACCTAAGCCATCTCGATCTCTGCTTACTACCGTGAATTCTTCTTCCACATTTTAACACGTCTTTTGTCGACGTCATTGCTATCTATTCAGTCCCTATACGGGTGACCAAAGTCTTTCTCTATTTAATATTATAACTTTAGAGTTCGCTAAGCATTAAGCTTTTCAAAGTTTTTTTTTTTTAATGAAGTTTTCATCATCAGTGATGGTGAGATTTATACTAATACAAGCTGGTGCCTGTGACGTTGTCTGTGTGACAAAAGGTATATCCTTCTCCATGGTTCAATCTATCTCCTTGCCAAATTTCATTACGATCCGTTCAGCCGTTTAGTCGTAAAAGGTAACAAACATTCAAACAAACAAAGTTACTTTCGCATTTATAATATTAGTATGGATACATTAATTTATAAAGCCAAAATAATTACCAAACAGAGGAAGTAAGAGTTGATATGTCTCGACAGACAATACCCGTTTATGAGAATGAATAAAAACGTGGGTATAAAAAAACACTTAATACAGTACTGCAGTGGAGGATGTTTTCAAATCGATTCATTCCCGGACTCACATCTTGAGCACTAACCTTTAATATAATAGCGGGACGGGATAACGTCAAATGCAAATTTAATCGTATCAACCTAAAACTTCTATACAATTTACATTTGACGTCTCTAATTTTAATGGCTACCCAAAACTGTGCCTACTAAAAACGTTCAGAGATATTAATTTGACGTTTCTAAATTCGAATTTGACATCTCTTGATTCGTCCCATCTTGCTCATATAGTAACTGTTAATAAAAAACAGGACTGTTCTAAATTTGCTTTAGTTTGCGACACTAAAATTAACGCCAATGTTATATTTTAGCAAAGGGGTCGCCGTTTCGAATACCTTTAGCTATTTTTGTTTCCACAAACTATCATACATGGATACAGGAAGTATATCATTATTATAACACCCCAATGTTCTTTTCTATCCGTATAAGGAGCATCGCCAAATTTATGAAACAGTAAATAGACGAAAGTCGAAATAATATTAAAGTGAAAAGCTAGTGAGTTCACAGCTTAAACAAAGAGTTAGCTTGTTTATAAATGGGCGTATTTGTATTGAATTTTAACGCAGGAAAAGTCTTCGCAAGGTATAGTTATAAGCACCAAGTAAAAATCCACAAATAATATTTATTACCAATATATATTTAGTAATATCTTAGGTTTGCGCGATCACTACACAATATAATAAAATAACTTTTAACCGGATTAATCGCATGTATTATTGGTTTTCCTGACGTTTCGAACACTTTCAGCGTTCGTGGTCGCACGAGGATTAAGGTGACAGGCTTCTCAACAGTTTATTTAAAATTATTTCAGTCTACCGTACATATAATTGATAAACACATAAAATTATTTTTGTCTCTGATACATATTTAAAACTAAATCGCGACGGTAACACAAAACCAATTTTTTTTTTTTTTTTGTAATATGTCTGTAAACGCACCCACGATACAGGAAGAAAATCCAGGTGCGGGACAATGTTTTTACCAAAAAAAATAATTTTTTGGATCACAACCAATTTTATTGTCATCTACTATACACTAGTTTTAGGAATAAATCCAGCCTGGATCAAAGGAGATTTTTTTTTGTAATATATTTAACAAACTAACATAATTATAGTTAGGTCACCGGCTGCCAAGCATTCAACTCCTTCCATATTCGGAACAACAAAAATTTATTGCGAATTCCTGATATATGTATTATGGCTTCAGACATTTTCATCAAGTCCAGTAAAGCTTTCCTGGTTTTTTTATACTACTAAGATGACAAACAGCGCGCCTGATGGTAGGCGGTAGCCTATGAATGATTGCTGAAGTAAGGGATCACTTGCTAATTAACACTTAAGAATTGCTCCAACAGCGACAAAATATAGCCAACAGGTTTCTCCAAAAAAATACTGTCGACTTTGCACACCCTTAAAAACAGATCTATACAAAAGAGCAGTGTTATTTGTTAACTATTTATCAACGTAGATCTCCTTAACAACACGCTTATACCTCCGAAGGGGTAGGCAGAGAAGTGCTAGTGAAGTTGTTTCAACACTACACTCACATTACACCAAAACAATTTTAAGGACCATGTAAAAAGTAGTGAATCTATTATCATAAATTGGGCCTGCATCCAAATTCCGGCCTGCTTAGACAGTTTAAACTAACTGTCCGAGACGGTCTCCCAGAGACTTCCTTGCTACAATAATCTATGAACAGTTTCAGAAAAACCAATAAAACTATATTTCTGGGTATTCTCAAGTATATTCAAGGCTGGTCCTTTCATCCAAGTAGCTGCAGCTGAGTCATAGGTCACATTAAATCACTAAACTTTAGTTATATACACTACTCTAACCTTGTCTCTTCTTTACGGATCATTCGTGTGACGTACTAGCTTGCTAAATGTACTGTACTCTATTTTAACCCTGAACTATAAATTGTGGGTAAAAGGACCAATGGGGTTGAATGAGGTTTATGCATTTTCAGAGATTTGTGTTAAAGTGAACTTATAGATAATTATGTTCTGATGATCTTTAATATCAAGAAGTTTTCTTTATGCTGACTGAATAGAACTCAAGACCTCACGCTCAGCAGCCACGCTTGCGGCCTAATAAGGCAATTATTATCAGGCACCTATCACACCAGCGGCTATCACTGCTTTTTTTTAACGAAAAACCTCTCACAAACAGCCATCCCCCACACAATGTTCCGCCAACAATTTCAAACTAACCTTAGACCGCTGCTCACCCAAAATTCGAAACTTAGAACTTAACTCAAAGGTAAGCAAGTAACACCCTTTGATACCTCCACGGTTACGCTCAGAATACGTTGCATTTTAACCAGTTTAAAATACTTTATGCATAGACATTACGAGGAGCTTTCTGTACCGGAGAAATTTCATTCGATGCAGCCGGGAAATGGTGGAGGTGGATAAGGAAGGAAACTGGCAGTTTGAAGTTTTACGAGCCTCGTGGGATGGACTGGATTCCGGTGATCAGGAGTTTTTGGTGACTGCTTTTGTTTAGCTATTGCTGTTTTTAAGGACTTTTAATGCGGTATTTTGAGGATGGGTCAACGCTAGAAGCTATGGACGCCATGCCAAACTGTTCTAGAAGCCCCATGGTCTTCCATGACCCTTAAAATGAACATCAAGAACAATCGTTATCTTGAAATAGAACGATTTTATAGGTCAAATATTTACGTGTAAAAATGCTGTCAGAAGCAATCATTTGAATTCATCCATAATCTCAATTTGTAAAGACTACCCTTGTCAAAATATTCATTGACTCGACTCAATCTCGTATTACTCCACTCCTGTGGTAGAAATACTGTTATAATATTTTCTAGTACCCAACATGAACCCTGTTAGGGCACTACAAATCTTACATATTCGGCAAAGAAGGTCTCTTCTACTACTTTTGTCCCATAAAACAATAACTCTATCAAGTAGTGAACATAACCTTATCCAGTATTTCATCGTTTCGCGGATGTAAAATACCACCCAGCGGCAGCCAATAGCGGCGGCCAATTTGAATATAGAACGCCCGCTCGGAATTTATAACGGACACACGAAACTTAAATGTTCGGCAACTGTATTGTGTAGCTGCAACTGGTTGCTGTAATCGTTGTACGTGAAATATCAAACTTTATAGGAAAAATATGTTTGCTTACAATAGGATGAAATTTATTTGAAAAAACATACGTTTAAAAAAATATATAATAATTATTTATGTGAAATAGTCATAAGAAACGCTTATCAACGTCAACAAGATTAAGAAAATAAGTACCAAACCATTTCAAAATAACAGAAATGAATGCATAAAAAGAAAAATATCAATTATTTTTCCACGTTGAATTCCGGTGGTGGTACCAATTCAGATAAGGTCTCCCTGGAGAAAAATGATTAACCAATCGATGAATGCGTACTACATAACATAACCAGAGAACATAACATAACATAGCATCACACCTGTATTCCTCGAAGTGGTAGGCAGAGATCTACACAATTGTACGCCCACATTTCACCAATGCTGTTATTAAGTCCCGTGGTGAGCCTATTGCCACCTGCCGGGCACAATTCCAGTCTCCGGGTTGCTACTGAAAATTTCCTCACAGAAAAACCCAATAACAATTTGCCCGACCTGGGAATCGAACCCAACACATCATGCTCAGCAGTCGCGCTTGGGACCACAAAATCAACGAGGCAGTTTGACGTAACCAGGGAAAACCACCAAAATATTATTATATCAATTCCAAAACCTCAATAAAGTCTTAACGGACAGAATCACAATAAATTGCAGACATTTTAACATAGACAACCATTGACAAACTACTCCGCGAACGTAGAGAAAACTAGCACTATTTCCGAGCAAAAATTCTCCCCAAAATCTCATCGCAATCGCAACTGAGCGACTAAAAACGGTCGCATATTTGCACAATATGGCGTCGGTTTCGTTCGAATTTTTGAGAGCAATATTCGTGCTCATACGAAATCTAAGAGTAACATCTGTAGTTCGGAACCAACGGTGCGGGAGATACAGCTTCCTTACCAAACGAATATGTTATAGAAAATATGATTTTGTTTGGAGAAATCGTCCGCTTTTGTTTTCTTTTGGGTGTGGACTTCATATTATGAAGTATGGTATTACTGACAGTCTGAGACTGTTGTAATGTATTTGAAGAACATTTAAATCATATTTTTAGTAACTTATAGTGTCCCACTGTAAGGCAAAGGTTTCCCCTATTCCCTTCCCAGAGACACTGTCTCATTTTTGTGCAAGGATGTCCTTTCAACAACTCCCTGTATAATTCCATTTCTCTGTAAAATTAACAAAATCATTATGCTAGCGTTTTCTCGGCCTACTTAGGCAGCGAAGTTTCAAATCATAACATAACGCCTGTGTTCCCCGAATGGGTAGGCAGAGGTGTACACAGGTGTACACCCACATTTCACCAATGCTGTTATTAAGTCCCACGTAATAGGTGGTGAGCCTATTGCTATCAAACAGCTGCTACTAAGAATTTCCTAACAGAAAAACTCAATAACACTTTGCCCGACCCGGGAATCGAATCTGAGTCCTCCTACTCAGCAGTCGCGCTTGGGACCACTAGACCAACGAGGCAGTCTCAAATCATATCAATTAATATTAATCCTAAACCAATGGATTTATTCATAAGTTCAATACAGTAATGACAAAAAAAAACATCACATCGCTTGTGTAGCGAATTATGGGTACCTAATGCTACTTTTTTACCATTTAATCTTAAGACAAACATAGATCAGACAAAATTCTCAGAATAAAAATTCACTTTTAACTAGCTAGATGGTATTTGCTTAGTATAGTACATCTAACTACTATGAAAGTCTGGGAAACGAATCCAAGAATTCGATTTTCCTTTTTATGAACTTGGAATAGTGCCCAAACAGTCCCAATAAATGGGTCTAGCAATGTCCCTTATCGCCGCTCAGTATGTGGGGGTTGGGTCCCTCTTATCATGAAGATATAATATTATTCTTATCGGATTATTAGTGTACGGTAATAGAACTCTGTCTCTCCCATGTAATCGATAGTAGGGAAAACGGTTGATGGTCAAAATATGCATTATTGTGGATAAAACATCTACGTAGTATGAGAGAAGCATTTCAAAGACGCTATAAACTTTATGCCAATACCAAGAAACGCTCTTATTTCCAAAAACAAAATCTATCACAAATCTCTTTAGTTAGAATAGATTATAAACCTTCATCGTGGGCCTGTGTGAATTGTAAACAAAAACCAAAAATTTGTACAAAGCCATTAACAATGCTGTTTACGTAATAAAGTACTTGTCCAATATACATAGCATCACGCCTGTATTCTCCGAAGCGGTAGGCAGAGATGTATATAGTTGTACACCCACATTTCACCAATGCTGTTATTAAGTCCCATGTAATAGGTGGTGAGCCTATTTCCATCTACCGGGCACAATACCAACTCCGTGCTGCTATCGAGAATTGCCTAATAGAAAAACCCAACAACATTTTGCCCGACCCGGGAATCGAACCCAGGACCTCATGCTCAGCAGTCGCGAGTTTATTTTCAAAAAATGTACCCAAATTATTTTAATACACCCAATAAGAAGAAAGAGATTGAGATTTGCCATCATAAAACTTTATCACCAACCCGACCATTTACCAAATTCAAAATTCCACCGCCTAAACTTAACCCTAAAATTAATAAGTAACCCAGTAGAGAAACGTTAAAACTAATAATGCAACAACGGACCAGATTGCACCAATACATTGCACCTGGCCGTGCTAGGACTGGGCTCTTGTCACCCCGAGGGGGATCCCTCCTTCTCCTACTCCAAAAGGGGGGAGGGAGAACGCTGTACGTGTGAACGGTTTTTTATATGTATTATATTATATTGAACTGTGAGAACAGGGGATGGTATTGGATTTTGTGTGTTTGTAGTGTCTTTGGGTAGTCGTAGTTTAGGATGGGTAATGTCTTCTAAGTTTTGGGCTAAATATTTGTATCCTGATGCAGTAAAGCATCTAGAAGTCTTTGGCATCCAATAATGTTTTTTAATCACATTCATAATAATTTCCATAACTTTTGTCCACATTTCAAATTCATTTAATTCTCACTGGATCAGACGTCTTAATTATCTAAGGAGGTAGATTAGACAAAAGAGGAACATTTGTTGCTTGCCGAAATCGGGTCAAAAAGTATCTTGTGGCTAAAATTGGCTAAAAAAAATAGAAGCTAATTAGTATCTAAAAGAAAATCTTTCAAGGTAGTTTTTCCTCCAGGTGACCTCAATATACGACACGAGCATAATAAAATGAAGTCAAGTTTGGTACCTGCAACCCCAAAAACACCATTCTAAAAACAGGTAACCAGGCAAAGACCCAGTAAAATCCCATCCAGTAACCAATTTCTACCCATCCTCAGCACCAGAAAATCTATCCCAAAATAACAATACAATATGCGGACGATTATCTATATGTCCCCTAAGGCCACAATGTAGGAGAGGATAAAAAACTTAAAGCCTTACATCGGGCGGGCGGGATCATAAGGCATTTTTCCGAACATACACGCCAGCCCCCCACCCTGGGCCCCCCACCCCGTTGATCTGCGCCCGATAGCGTAGAGTAGCGTGAGAATTTTTGGCAGAGACATTTTTAGTTAAATGATTTTCGGCGTCTTGGATGTGATATGTGTCATTGGAAGGCGAAAGCAAAGGTGATAGCGCGGTTGGTGTACTGTTCGAGAGACCGACTGCTGCGTCGCGTGTCGCAGGTTCGATTCCTGCACAGAGCAAATATTTGTACGACCTATATATAATTGCTCCGGGTTTGGGTGTGTGTGTGCTTGTGATATTATATGTTTGTAAACGCACCCATGATAAAGGATGAAATTCCTAGTGAGGGGCAAAGTTTTTAATAAAAAAAACGTTTTGTTTGTTAGTGACGGAGGGAAAAATCGCAGCAATACAAGAACTAGTTAAAAAAAATGAAATAATGTTATATTGGTATGGTGGAATAAAATTACACCTTGAGGTAACAATTTCACAAATCAGATTTGGCCTCAATGTGTATATTATTTATTTATTACACACAATCACTTTTTTCGCCGATTGAAAATAAAAAAACTTACAGGCTTCAGTGAGGTTCAAAAATTTCTTCACACCTCAGGGCTGCAGCCTTTTCTTCTCTTTGTAAGAAAGCACGGTGTTGACTGTGATAGGAAATGTCTTACTAGATTAGACTTACAACATAATTGTGTATCACACCAGCAGTAGTAATACCCTTAATTCCGATACAATTAAAATATGAGTGTCAACAGGGCTACTAGCTCGGACTTAACTCAGTTTTTAGTTCCGATCCACGACTAACATACGCTCGAAATAATTATCGTGGACGGGAACAGTGTAAAAAGTTTTTTAATTATAAAATTGACTATTCGTTACCTCCTGCCCGTTGTAAATTCTCAATCGTCTGGTAAAACGTAAAAAAAAATTAAATAGTAGATACATTTATATAATAACCCGTGAGGCATATTCATATTACTTATTGTTCACCGGTTGCTACTCACGAGCATTCTAAACAACACAACTATTCGGTCAAACCCGAAGAATGCACGTGAGTAATAACCCGTGAACAATAATAATTAATAGTAGGTAGATACATCTATCAACAGCTCAATTATATCTGTACACACTAGTGTGTAATTAGTTTCTAGAAATAAATTCATTTCAAACTGAAAACCCGCCTCCCTCTAAATCTTAAACTAACCTATAGCGACTCTTTGCTTCTTCGTCTCGCCGATAGCCTCCGATGTGTGCGGCATCGGAACGCTGAAAGACGCCCTGTGACGCCGGAGCCTTCCTGAAAATGTATGCTACCCCCACCCCCACCTCGCCCACGCCGCGCTCAAGCAAAAACACACACAACGACACGGAAAAAACCTCACGAGTGTACTAACGGAAAATACACTTCTTAGTGTGCGTCAATGAAAGATTACTCCTATGTAGTGGCAATACATATTCGTCGAGCGAAAGGTTTTGTGTTAGTGTGCGTTGTGTGTCAACGCTGTTTCGTATTACACTGCGCTAGTGTGAGTGTTTTATTGACATTTTTATACATGAAATTTTATGTGCGCGATTTAGATGTTTTTGTATATAAGCTTGTATGTGTTGGTTGTGTGTGTGTGTGTGTGTGAATTATTTGCGGTCGCTTTCGATGTTCGTAGAATACTGAATGGGTGTAATTAATTCGTTTCAGATGAAACTGTCGGTTGCTCTCCAGTGAGGAATATTCAGGGTTTTGTAGGGAGCTGTTGGATTTCGTTCGTTCTCAACTATTCGGTAGTGGAGCACCGTATCTGATTTCGGTAAATACTCGTGTTTGACGGATTTGCGGTGCAGCGGAACTCTCGTCAGATATTGTACCTACGTTCGTTAAAGAGCGAGTTTTGTTATCATGAACTATGACACCTAATCCCTCTTCGGTTTTGTTTCAGAAGATGATTTATTAAAGGGTAATCTAACGAACTATTTCAAATATATATATGAATTTTACTTGCTGACTACCTCGTTGGTCAAGTGGTCGTAAGAGCGGCTGCTGAGCATGAGGTCTTGGGTTCGATTCACGGGTTCGACAAAGTGCTATTAAGTTTTTTTGACAGGAAATCCTCTTAAGCAATCACTTGCTCACCACTTTTTATATTGAAATGTGGATGTACAACAGTGTACACCTCTACCTACCCCTTCGGGCAATACAATCGTACTGATATATCTATGGATTCTATGTATGTACACAATCATATTCATCATCATCCGCCTACAGTTAATACAATTTTATTGGGGTCGGCGCAGCATGTCTTTTTCTTCCATAATCATCATCATTTAATCATAATCATTTATTTGCCTTAAGTGTTGTATAAGAAAGACAAACACCTCTGTCAGCCGTAGTCTCGGTAGTCATTTCTTTTCTAGCCATATTATCTGTCACAATATCCTCCCATAGTTTTGACAGCGCGGTTGGCGCAGTGGTCAAGAGACCTTCTGCTGCGTTGCGTGTAGCAGGTTCGATCCCTGCACGGAGCAAATATTTGTACAATCTATAGACAATTGCTTCGGGTCTGGGTGTGTGTGTGCTTGTGAGATTATATATCTGTAAACGCACCCACGACACAGGAAGAAATTCCTAGTGCAGGGAAGTTTTTCTAAAAAAAAAAAAAAAACTGCCTATATCTTCTTCTTATGGTATAGTTGACAAACAACCTAGTGCCAGAGTTTAAATCATCCGTAGGTCTCTCACATGGTAACATCACTCAAGTGTGCTGGTTTCCTGACGATGTTTTCCTTCACCGTTTTTACGCAAGTGATGGATTAATCAATACTTATTACTACATAATTCATGTAATATAAGAAAGCTGAAGGGTTTTGTTTTGTTTTGACACGTTAATCTCTGGAAGTGCCAGTTTTACTAGAAAAATTATACCCCCTTCTTAAGGAAGGTTGAAAGGCTATCTAACATAACGCTATTACTCTCAGGAACCGAACAATAAGAAACGAGTGAAACCGTGTGGCACAGCTAGTTTGTGACTCGCATGACTACAAAATCAGTAGTGCATGCCTTGTATTCGACCATATAACCATTAAATTGCCAGCCTAATAGTTAAACCACTGGACTGTCACTGCTCAAATCAATCATCTTCCTATACGAAATGCATAAACATTATTATTTAAGAAATCACAGTATAAACTGAACATTTTCCGTGCCACAGGCAAATTTATTTTCCACATCCTCTCAACCCACATCTTAAAACAACACCAAAAGTTGCCACCACAGAAAAAACAACCCAAAAAAGACCGTGAACTACTCCAAAAAAGCTATCCAGTGGTTCGCCCGGCAAAATTTGCATAGTTAATACGAATCGACACGCACACATGCATACGGTACACAGACAATGCCCCTACACATGCGGACATGCAGTGGGAATTCTGCTCTGTCGTATTATAATAGACTTCAAAATATGGAGAATAGGTAATTGGGTATGGAAAATTTCCTTATGGACCTTCATTATTACCGTTACTTATGAATATTTCCTGTTTTCCTGTTTCTCTGGGCTAATAAGCGATGGTTGAAGTTAAGCAACGCTTGGCGCGATCAAGCTATGGATGGGCAAACCACTTGGACCGCTTTCACCTAAGCGTCCGCTATTCGTTGGGCATGTTAATTCATCCATCCTGGTTATGATAAGAGACATCAATCAGAGATCTGGTGGCTTAAACAATTCAGGTTTTCTTCTTAGTAAGATGGTCGATGGAACGTCGGCGTCATCAAAAAGCAGGTATCTCCACTAGTCTTCTTTGAGGACTCAGATTTTAATATGAACCTCTTTGAGGTATGATTCTGTGAGAAATGTTCCTTGCCCTTCCTATCGTTTCTGTCGTTATCATTACAGAGTCCAGCTCATCCCAACATCGAGTCCATTTAGCTCTAAGATTCTTCTTCTTATCTGTGGTTGATGAACAACCTCGTGTCAGAGTTTAAACTACCCCTAGATCTCTGACATGGCTTTACACACCATCAAGACCATCTTTCAGGTGTGCTGGTTTCCTCACGACGTTTTCCTTCGCCGTTTAAGCAAGTGATAATTAGTTTATACGCACATGTCTTCGAAAAGACAGAAAAGACTTCAACCATAATCTTCATACCCACAGCCAGAGAGAAGATGGCTTTCTGCACCAGGAATCCACATCACATCTATATCTTATCCATAATTACTTTACACAGAACTTTCTACCTGCATTATTGTTAAGTTCCTGGTTTTTATGAAGATTCATTTCGACACTACTAGCACAGGAGCGTGGAGATTGGCACTAGCAGAGAGGGGCCTATGTCAGGGGTGAAGTCGGGCTGTGGATGATGATGATGATAAACAATTAAATGTAACTAACAATTTTTTTTTAGACACATAGTACCAGCAAGACTTCCTAAGACGAACGTTTGGGGAAAAACCGAACTCTGAACTCTTTCTTCTCATCTGAATTGCTGGATTCAAACTCGATACCGGTCAATTGTGATCACGGTCTTCTAGGACCGCAACAGTGAGTGACAGGACACTATAATTCTTTGTACTTAATTTTAAATTATTAGGTACTACCTTGTTTATATAAACGACATGATAATACATTTTTGTTTTCGACCTCAGAGGTCGAGATGACGTAGTGGTCAGAGCGCCTGGACTATTGATCCGGGACGCGCTTTTATTTTGCTGACGACTTTAATTGTCTTTCCACAAAAAAATATAACTATAGACTTCGCTACGCATGCGTTAATGTGTTTGAAATATTTATCTCCCAACATCTACGCGAACGGAGTCGCGAGCATAACTAGTGTGCAATATATGTCGTAAAGATCCAACCAACTCCCTGAGGAAGGAGTCTTGTATTTTTATTTCCTTGCTACCCATGCCAGAGATGCATGCAGCCATGTTGGAAAGCCGGCCGAACTGAACATCACTGCGTTGATATTATATTATTCTGATGCTTGACCTAGTTACGAGAAGATGTCATGTGCGATTCTGAATTGTTATTGGTTGATTTTCGATTTATACGGAATTCGGTATTAGCGCATAGTATAGACAGAATTAATGTTCACCGGTTACTACTCACGTGTATTTTTTGGGATTGTCCGACTAATTCGAACTCGAACAAATTTGATTTGCAACATTGCCGCAGGCTCTGATCACGTTCATGTTCATCAGATTCACATTATGGATGTAAAGAAGATTCAGCAAAACCAAAGTTATAATACTAAATGGAAAAAGAATACGGTCGTGAGCATGATTCGAACCTGCGCCTCCAGATAAATACTCCAGGCGCTCTGACCACTAAGCCGTCTCGACCTGCTGAATCCTGCTCACGACCGTATTCTTCTTCCATTTAACATAATAACTTTAGAGTTCGCTAAGCATGCGTTAATGCTTGTCAAAGATTTATGTTTAATTCAACAAAACCACTCTACGAACAAGTGCGTTAATAAAAATGTTACCATTATCTCTATTTGTTAATGAAACAACAAAAAATAATTTCATTTAATATTCATTGCAATAACTTATCTATGAAGACCACGTTAAAGGTTTATTGAGGCGTAACAAATGAAGATGTAATTGAAAAATGTGTTAATAAATGCAAAATGGCGCTTAAACTCAATAGAACTATTACAATCTATCGATGATTACAATCGCAGTATTTCAGCCCTACAATAACAACTTAGAATGAATTGTGCAGAAAATTATTCATACACTAACATCCCTAACTGATGACAGTAAATTACCATACAAATTACTATCATTTCCACACATAAACCAAGCAAATATCAACCTTATTTTTAGTTCCAGAAAGGTTAATAGACCTGTATAAAAGCATCGTTTGGTTAACACTAAGAAGTTTACATAAAACAGTGGATGCTCTTATTTTTATTGAAGATCGTAATGTAGTAGGAATTAATTGGAATAAAAAATTGTGTTACCATATCGGACAAAAACTAGTATCGGCTGATTATGGTGCGTAGTAATGAAATGCAATGGAGGGTCCGCAAATTATATTATGAGATAAAAAATAAGCGTATAACCTGTCGCCACATTGTAATTAGGTGCGCTTTATTGAATCATTACTATAAAATTACTTATGCATTGGTAGTGTCTTAGGTTTTCGCGATCACTACACATTATAATAAAACAACTTTTAACCAGATTAATCGCGTGTATTATTGGTTTTTGTTTTTCCTGACGTTTCGAACACTTTGCAGCGTTCGTGGTCGCAGGAGGACTGAGGTGTCAGGCGTGTCAACAGTTTATTTTAAATTATTTCAGTCTATCGTACAGATAATTGATAAAATTATTTTTGTCTCTGATATATATTTAAAACTAAATGGCGACGGTATTTCCTAAGACTATCCCTGAGAAGAAATACCGAAACTAACTCAGAGGTCATGTAAAACTGTGACCTCTGAGTTTGATTAATTAATCAGGTTAAAAGTTATTTTATTTTATATATATATACTATAAGCATTATATATAATACTTATGCATTAATTAATTTTCTTTTTAGACGTGGCCTCTTGCCTTTACGTATCCGTAGAGGTTTGATCTTCGTAACCGAACAATAGCTATGGCGAGGCAATTTGATGCCTCCAACCAAAGCATATTTTAAAATACTACAAACTAAGCAACACAGCACTAAGGGCGTCCCCTGCGGACAACTAGAGACTAGCTGGATCATATCAGCTCCCTTATTATTGAGGGAAGAATTGAAAGCTATTGACTCGGCGCGGGCCAGCTCGAGCAAGGGTCGGGGCGGAGATGATGAGACATTTCGCGATGGACGCGGACCTCGTCAGTGAGGTCTATAACGAGGCAGTCGAGCGCGTCGGAGTGTGCTCGTGAATTTATTGGATTCTTGAGCTTCATTTAGAATATATTCGTTCTCTAATTTATACACCATAACCTGTTGTCAGCTGGTCATGATGCCATGGTCTATAGTGACTAAATCGACTGTAATCATCATGGATTGTTGTGCCCACCGTCCGCCTATCGAACTGCCACCTATCGAACCGGGTATTGCGCCGGAAAAGGTGTTGGGGCGAGGCTGATGGTATTACGCAAATAAAAGGTAATGCGTCGACATGTCTGCCGAGCAGGTGAGGAACCAACCCCTGGGCCCGACGTCATACGACGACGTCAACCTAAACAACTACATCTATGCTCCTGCGCACGCCATCTCTTGTGGTAATCTTTAGGTATACCTTACTAAGTAAAATTTGTACTGGTGTCCATAACTCAAGTTTATTTTTACTTTGAGTTCAATTTATTATCATCGTCAATACAAATAAATAAAATTGAACTGTTTGTAATGTAAAAATAATAATTATTGGCACTGGGTAACTATGCAAAAAAGCTTTTTTTGTCTGAATATCTGTTTGTTCCGGCTAATCTTGGAAACGGCTGGACCTAATCTGATAAGATTTTACTGGCAAGTAGCTGACTTTATAAGCAGTAGCTTATGCTAATTATAATATAATTATACGCGTGTGAAACCGCGGGGCAAAGCTAGTTATACATATAAGGGGACAAACCCAAATACTTTATGGTGTAACTGTCCAAAAATTTAGTTTAAAAAGAATTTAATTATTTATTTTATTTATAGATATACAATAATTCAAGATATGTCTTTGAAAAAGCATTAACGCATGCTTAGCGAACTCTAAAGTTACAATATTAAATGGAAAAAGAATACGGTCGCGACCAGGATTCGAACCTGCGCCTCCCGGATAGATACTCCAGGCGCTCTGACCACTAAGCCATCTCGACCTCTGCTCACCACCGCGAATTCTTCTTCCATATTTTAACACGTCTTATGGCGACGTCATTGCAATCAATTCAGTACCTATACAAGTGACCGAACCGGAAAATATGGAAATAAAATAAAATATGGAAGAAGAATTCGCGGTGGTGAGCAGAGGTCGAGATGGCTTAGTGGTCAGAGCGCCTGGAGTATCTATCCGGGAGGCGCAGGTTCGAATCCTGTTCGCGACCGTATTCTTTTTCCATTTAATATTGTAACTTTAGATATACAATACTCTCTTTCTAATCGTGGTTGATGAACAACCTAGTGTCAGAGTTTAAACTTTCTGTAGGCCTCTGATATTTCTGTAGGCCTCTGATATTATACGTACCTACTTCTTCTTCTTCTTATCGTGTGGGTTGATGAACAACCTAATGTTAGTGTCAATGGCAAAATTTCAATTAAAACTGCTTTTTATACCAAACTCATAAATTACCGATTTTAGAATTTTGTGTCTGTCTAAAGATTTGTCTCGATTACGCTCCGAAACGGCTCGACTAAATTCAATGAAAATTTCAGATATTAAAACAAGAACTTTAACTTAAATTTTTGTGTATGATTCATTTTGATATCTTTCTGGGTTTAGAAGTTATGAATATAAATATAAAGTGCTATTTGTCCAAGTCCCCGCAAATGAACAGCAGGGCACAGTTAATAAATAATATAACGTATCACGCCTGTATTCCCCGAAGAGGGAGGCAGAGGTGTACAAAGTTGTACACCCACATGTCACCGAGGCTGTTATTGAGTCCCATGTAATAGGTGGTGAGCCTATTACCATCTATCGGCACTAACTTTTAAAATATCACGTTGCATGATATTATTATATACTAACGGAAATTAACGCGCAAATAATACCTTTGAATCACTTGACGTTTCGACCAGGTTTTAAATTATCAGCAACGTGGAATCCAGTGATTAAAATATCAAAACCTCGCTATTTTAAGTCGGTTACAAATACGGACACAGTGAGTGTAGTGTGTCGCGGCCTTTATAACAATTGTGAAAACATGGAGGTAGATGAAGAAAAATCTACCGCACCCATGACGGAGTAAACTCGCTGCATCAGTCTGCTTGTGACCACGATCAGTGCAACCTGGTCGAAACGTCAAGCGATTCAAAGGTATTTATTGCGCGTTAATTCTTGTTGGTATATAGTAATATCGGACAATATTCCCACTTCGGGCTGCTACTGAGAACTTCCTAACAGAAAAACTCAATAACATTTTGCCCAACCTGGGAATCAAACTCGAGACATCATGCGCAGCAGTCGCGCTTGGGTCAACTAAACCATAATAATAAATAAAAGTTTTTAAAATGTAACAAGCATATGAATTCCTCAATCATCATGCTCCGGGTACAAAGTGCTAGGAATCGAGACGTATGATGTGACCTCTCCCCTCCCCTTAAGGGGGGTGGGTGGCATCGCGACCCACTTGTCCCTGTAATATAGTAATGGCGGAGTGACATTTATTAAATTGTAAAAATCGTATTGATTTCCTAGTTGTGGAAGGGGTGGGGGTTGACTGATGGGTAGATTGGTCTGGGTAGGGATATGGAAGGGGAAATGTTAGGTAGGTATATAAAAGATTCGTAATATTTTTTCGTCTGGTTATTTTTGGTAGATTTCTGTTAGTTCTCAATAATAGACCTTAAGGATGCCCTGCTATAATAGAATTGCCTTCTTGGACTAGTGGTTGCAACAGGGGCAGCTGAGTGCATGGATCTAGCTTCAATTTCCGGGTCAGGCAATTTGTTAGTCAGCTTTTTTAATAGAAAATTTATCAGTAGGAGCCCAGAGTTTGACATTGTGCCCGGTAGATGGCAATAGGCTCACGACCTATTACGGAGGGCATACCATCATCAGCATCAACTTAATAACACTTTGCCTGGCCCGGTAATCGATTTATAGTCGGTACAATTCCTGGGTCGGGCAGTTTTATTAAGTTTTTGTGTTAGGAAATTCTCAGTAATAACCAGGAGTTTTGTATTGTGCCTAGTTGTTAATGGGATCAGCAGGTGTGCTTGCGACCAATACACGAGTGAGGGTGCCCCTTATGATATATATTTATTAATGTAGTTTTGGAAATCTAATTGTAGATATATCGTAAAATATCAATAATATATTTTAAATTTTTTAGATGGAAAAATTTAAACATAATAGACACGAACGGGGCTCGAACTACGACCTTTGACAGTTCGTGTCATCGCTCTCCCAACTGAGCTATCGTGTCGCCTGTTGGCTTCTATTATCGATAAAATATATACAACATATATATGTACAAGAAAAAATGTCGATTTCATTTGAAAAAATAAGCAGGAATAGTAAAATATGTACGTTTTTCTTTTTTCACACAAATAGTTTATAACCTGGATTTTTATCCCGGCTGGACACTATTCTGAGTCCACTCAGACGAAGTCGCGGGCAGAAGCTAGTATATTATATACCTACTAAAACCTTTCCTGAAAAATATGTATTGAAATAAAGAAAATCCCATCCAAATCGGATCAGTTATTCAAAGAAAATTGCAGACATAGAAACATACATACATTCATACGGGTCGTATACAGAACCTCCTTTTTTGAAGTCGGTTAAAATTAACATAACATTCAGCATCATTTACAAGTGATTACCTGCATCCCAAATGAGGCAGCAAAATAAACGTTTTTACATACTAATAAGTCACGCCACAACGCATCCAAGATGGCGATATCAACGCAAGTGGTGACAAAAAACAGCAATATCTACGTCTGTGCCGTTCAAGTGTCGTATCTTGCCGTGCCGTGCCGTAGTGTGCCGTTCAAGGGCCGCTGGCGTGGAGCTCGATGGCTCTTGCACAGACAGCCACTCCAGTTTATGTAGGTATAGTGGTGTTTCTTCATGTTTCTTGGGTAGTGTTCAGATTTGTGTTCCAATCAAAAAAATCATGTTTATCAAACTAGCTGGTGCCCGCGACTTTGCCTGCGCGACTAAAGGTAACCTATGTTCTTCCCCAAGATACAATCTACCTCCTTGCCAAATTTCATGACGATCTGTTCAGCCGTTTAGTCGTGAAAGGGTCACAAACAAACAAACAATAGAGTTACATTCGCAGTTATAATATTAGTACGTATTTATAAATACAAGGTTGTATTTTTACACGACTGCGCAACAAAAGGAGTGTTATGTTTTTAGGGTTTAGTTATTTAAGTATGTTTGTGAGATTCTTCACTCTACCATAACTTCTTAACGCCTGGACCGATAAAGATGTATAGGGTATCGTTAAGATTAAAAAAAAAACAGTCCAGTATCGGGGTTAAGGTACACAAAAAAGGTGTGGAATATAAAAATATATTTCACAAATAGCAGGCCCGCTTTTTAATTTTTGGATTCATATCATCTTGTTTGTAAATAGAAATATTGGACCAGTATCTGTTAGGAAATTATCAGAAGTTAGGAAGTTGGTAGTGTGTCACCCCAATTCTAATAGAATGTGGACGAAGAAGTCGCGTCTTTTGGTGACGTTATTGCTAGCTTAATCATGTCGGATCGGTCACCTGTAAAGGGACCTCAGTCCCTGAGGTCCTATAGGGAGTAATCGTATATCGAATAGCCGAAATATTTAGCTCGAAGAGTGAACAGTGAAATATATATTTTTTTCTTTTCAAAATTGAAATCCATGTTATCTACAAATAAAACACATCTGAAACCAACGTTATCCGGATACCATCGCCTTAAGTGTTAATCCATTCGAAAAACCCTTCATTTCTACAACATATTCCATCAAACAGCCTACATATTTTTACATAACATATTACACAATTAATAATTCCATTGTTATGACTTACTATTGTGTGCGACACATTGAGACCGCTCATTACATTTGTATGTCAACTTTGCGTAATGTAATAATTTCTTACATTTGTATGGGAAATTTGTATGCAATCTTTTTGATAATAGTAGGTACCTACAAGAATTACTGAGCTAACTTCTTCCAAAATATATTAACATAATGCCAGAAAATCATTCAATACCTTCTGCATTGATCTGTCACGTGGCAATTTGGAATCTCAAAAATTCCAAATTGAATTGATATCCAAAATCAGGACAGCATGCATGATGCAAAAAGAACTTTAGGATAATGTCCGTTTTTTTTTCTTAGAAATTTCAAAAAAAATATTTAAAGAAGAATTTGAAGTAATGCTGGAGATATTAAGGATTTAAGAATAAGGCTTTGAGTCCAAAGCACCGTCATACTAAAATTTCCACATAACTTTTATCACCCACCACCTCAGAGTGATCAGACCAATAAAGTGCAAAATAGCGATTCCTTTATGTAAGTTTACTTGCTTTTATTCTACAAACACCACTAGCTAATATAAAGTCGACACTACAGACCAAAAAAAATTAACAGCCATCCAATTATTAAAAAAAAACGGGAGTGCCGAGCATTAGGCCATTTCAATTCTAAAAATCAAATAGCTCTTTGATTAATTCTTTGTAGTAGCCCGGATTTACGAATTGTGCCCGATTGATAGCAATAGGCTCACCACCTACTACATGGAACTTAACCTCATTGGTGAAATGCGGGTGTACAATTGTGTATCTCTGCCTACCCTCTCGGGGAATACAGGTGTGATGTAATCTTATGTCACAAAAAAGACCACGAAAAAAACCAAACCTAGAAACCTCTAATTTACCTCGGCACAGTACACAAATCCGTACAAAACTCAGATTTATATCCTCATATTTTTCAAGACAATGGGCATCCTAACCTGGGCTCGCTCTATCGCACGGTGAACAAAACAAAACATCTAACAACTAACTCTGCTATACGTAGGAGGTACCACTCCTAACAAAACCGGGACTCAAAGCGTGCGAAAGTAGAACCCCCTTTATCTGAGAGCCGTCTGGGGGGAGGGGGGCGAGGACAAGTGCATCTCAAAGAAATGCAGATTTTACACGTCGCTACTCTTCGGGTGTGTCGGATGTATCGCGTAGACTGTTGCGTACGGTTAGCAAATTAATTGGAATTAAAGATAGAATTCTTTGTGTGACAAAATTAAGTGTTCAAATTTTTTTTTGATTACGCTGCATGTCTTCTCCCCATATCATTATGTTTGACAATACTATTACTTACCTACGTCAAATCTAAATAAATGTTGCGTCACAGGGTTTAATTAACATTAAAAGATGACGTATGTAGATGATAGGAAGATTATATGTATTAAAAAGATTAAGTAAAAACGTTATAAAGAGACGCGGTGTCGGAGTGTCTAATAGTTTAGGCGCTAGTTCCTTCTTTGTTTAAGAAAAAGATGAGGTCAACCTATGGATAGATTTCCGCCAATTCTGTGCTGGAAACTGAGCACTGTGAGGAGATGTGGGGGAGTTGTGATACGGTTTGAATCTTTCCACCAAAGATTTGCTGGAAAGTTGAGCAGTGAGAGGGTTTGCAGCAGAGCTGTGAAACTCTCTTTTCATTAATACTATTGACAGGACCTGTGTGCCACGGGGTGCATTTACCTCCCTCGCTCGCATTGTACATACAAAGATCTTGCCCTGCCATGCCTTTCCCACCAGAACTGCACTGTATGATACGGAAATGAAGCAATCCATTGGTGGATTTCTTTGCTCATCGCTCCTATTCCTCGCACACCTTTGGTCAGAAAACAAATCCTATAGAAGACTAGCTCAAAAACGATCTTAATAAAGACAGACTATCGCAAAACGTTATTCAAGTAGACATGTCGTGACAACTAGATATTTAGTACATTATTATACGTCCCATTACGTTGCGCACATTAGATTTATGATTCATTACAATAAAAGGGAACGTTTTGATAAAAAACTAGATTATTAGCTAGATTATAAAGTCAACTGGATATTCATATCTTAGATAGTTTACACGCAAAGACTATTGTTTTTCTGTCGATACTATAAATTAGTTTTTTTTTATTGCGTAGTGTTTAGTGTTGTATAGTCTATTGCAAGCTTTGGTCAGTAAACAATAATATCTTTTTACTTTTGGAAATAAATCTTAGTTTTAAACTTATATACAAGCTGTTGATCTCTACGCGTGCCAAATGTGATTAAAGAGTAAGAACGGCGTTAATTCAGGAGCCGAAAGGAATCATTATATGCTATTTAAAAAAAAAAATGTTTTATTGGGAAATGAAAGGCAAATAAAAACAATATTTGGTTCTTAGAACTTCTATAAATACTAATACTAAACACCCCATTTCCATGTGATTGAACATAGCAGTTATGGTAAGAGATAGCATTTAACAAAAATCTAAAATGAGGATTTTTTTTTTATAATATTTAGAATCGAAACATATAGAAAAGCGTTATACATATTTTAAATAACGCGTTTATTCAATTCAGGTTCGAAGGTGTTAATGAGGAAAAAAATCTACCACATAGTACTTGTTTTGCAGACCGTACACCGAATATGACGCTCATTATAGTGCGCCGGTAGGATTTCTCTAAAATATGTCAAACGTAAGTAGGCGACACGATGTCTCGCCGATCTTAGCGCTAATGCTCTTTGTGTAATTGTCAGAATACGCTGCAACATCTACTTATAGCATAAATAAATAAATAAAAACACTAAAAAACTAAAAGATATTAAATTAAATAATTACAAACAGGCCTCATAATTACAAAACTCTCAGAAAGGCCTAATCGGTCTAGTGGTTGCAAACGTAACTCGGGAAAAGTGTTATTGGGTTCAAATAATTTTTCAAACACACGCGTAGCGTCTTAAGTCATAAATATTTGTGGGAAAAACACAATTGCAAGCAAGATTCAAACCTCTTTTTTTCCTTAAAAAAATATAACTTAGAGTGCGTTACACATGCGTTAATGCATTTGAAATATTTACCTGCATCAGTATGACATTGTATTATCTGCAAAGTTAGTCGTGTCGATTCAGTCACCTGTATAAGGACTGAATAGGTACGATGTCGTTTTTTTCCTCGCAGGTGTTTTGAAAAACGTATATGAGACGCGTGAGCTGTGGTCATTACAACGTCTCAGCACCATTGCTACCCTCGCCTATTGCTCGACTAGCAATTCAACCTCAACTGTAATGACTAACTTCATCACTTGTGTCATAACTTTATTGTTTGCTTACGAACATGAATATGATGGTCGGTCGGTTAAGTCACTCTTTAATTTATTATTAACATTCCTATTAAATTACAATCTCCAACTTACAAACAACATATTTCTTAACACTTAAACAATAACCTCACTTCAAAATAGCTTTGAAAACAAAACGAATTACAATCAGAATTAGCTGCAATATTCGTTAAGGGGTTGCTCCTATATTCGTTAAGGGTTGTTCCTATATCCGGCAGGGTTCGATCTGGTCCAGTTGGAGTACGGGAAAACTTAGCACATTACGCGATCGTAACGCTCGACGATTAAAAGCAAAGTTTTTACAAAAGGGTGTGGCTCGGGGACTGTGGGGGGAAGTTTATAGAGCTGTTGAACAATTCCTTTTTGTTTATACGTTATTAAATAAAGTGTGTTCCTCTTAAGCCCCTCTGATAAATACTCCAGGCACTCTGCCAACTAAGGTATCCCGACATGTCAACAATTTTTAATTATATAATATATTTTTTATGACTGTATTCAATAAATAATATTTTTTATATATATTTTCAATCAGTAATTTAGTTAGTATTATATTTAATTTTTAATGTCAATTAAATATAATACTAACTTATTAAATAAAATTATTTAAAACCTATATATTATATACCCGTAAATTACTATAAATTTCGAACTTCATAAACCCACTTTACATACTTCCATATTTTAGAACAAGAAACAAGTACAAGAATGTTAAGTAAACAAGAGAGTCAAACAACATTATTTTACTAACTTCATATTTACTTTAAATATACATAATTAAAAACACTATAAATTCCCTTTTCAACTGACACGTTAAATATCATTTATGAATGAAACACAAGCTGACACACTAAAATGATCCAACATCACAGTCTCACCACTCTATATCGAGCAACAATTAGACAATCGGCGCATCGGTGGGCCATGAGCCATTAGAGCTTTAATTGAAAATAGCGTAAAAGCTGTAAATCGTACAGTGCAGCCCGATGTCCCTGCCCCTCCACTGTAGCTTTACAATACATTTGAACATTGAAGCTAGACTTTGAAAGGGCTTCTTTAAAAGAAATAGAACGAATAAAATGTTTTGTCAGTTGTTATTGAATAGATTCAGGCGTTAGTTCATTACAATGGATGCAAATAAATACCTACAATATCTCGCTACTTCCACAATTCTACACGTGTTTCGCCCCTGTGATTTGACCGTGTAGTGTCCACTGATGGTGGACACTGCACGGTCTCACAACTTCTGAAGATGCCCCGTGAGGGGGCGGAACACGTGTGGAGTAGTTTGTGGTAGTTGCAATTTTTCACCGCTTGCGTATGTGCATATATTTTACACAGGCAATTGCATTGACTACAGTCAATATTGTGGAACCAGGTATTTCTACAATATTGAGAGTATTGTATTTTTTGTCAGTTCACGGTACGGTTAGCATATTGGTTGAAAATTCTAGTAGCAGCTCGGAGTTAAGAAGTTGATGGTATGAATAACGAGGGTTTCATACCATCAACTTCTTAACTCCTAAAACACGTAAATCCGTCGGTCTTGCGCCCGATCTATCTACAGTTGAGTGGAATTGTCGTCCGGATTACGAGAGTGAGTGCACCTATGTTTGCGCATACACTTGTGCAGTATATCTCCTGCATACTTGGCTACGTGGAGATATGATGTGACCGAAAATTCGGTCGCCAATACCTACGGGTATATACTATTAAAGTAAGTATTCAGTTGAAATGATTTATCTAAATAAAAAATAAAGCGCTATAATGATAAACCAATATCTTCATTAACAATACGATATTATTTAAAACAATGTCCATCGAAAGCTGCATTAAAATGCGGTGGCAGTAGAAATAGTCGCCATACGTTAAAAGAAATTATGTATATTAAATTCTCAACTGACTTTCTTATCGACATCAAAATGTATCGACTGAGGGGATGTAACAGTTTTGATACTTGAATAAGTAATTTATATAACTTTGTGATACTAGTTAAAATTAATGATTAATTTATAAAATACGATCGGATTACATTTATGTTAGCGTTTTTATTAGTGAGATGGTATGTGCCTGCCTCGTTGGTCTAGTGGTTCCAAGCGCGACTGCTGAGCAGGAGGTCTCGGATTCGATTCCCAGGTTGGGCAGCGTTATTGAGTTTTTCTGTTAGGAAATTCTCAGTAGCTGCCCGGAGTTTAGCATTGTGCCCGGTTGATGGCAATAGGCTCACCACCTATTACATGTGACTTAATAAAAGTGTGTATGTACAATGGTGTGTAAAGCCATGTTAAAGGCCTATGGGCGGTTTAAATTCTGACACTAGGTTGTTCATCAACCATACGATGAGAAAGAAGAAGTAGGTTCTTCCATGGAGATGGGTTTTATTAAACTAATAAATTTTAACAACATTGTTAATGAGCTCAGAATCAACAAAAACTGCTTACAATAACAAAAAGCCAAGAATAATAAAAAACACAAAAACATAACACTTATTTTTTGGGCAGTCGTGTAAATATACACTAAAACTTTCAACCAAGTAACAAGATTATGCATTGACCAACATAACACGTTAATATCGCATGCGACTAACAATCTAATTACAACCCGCGGGAATCGAACCGCGATCCGTTGGCCGATAGGAGCCGATTACACTCCCACCGGCCGATACCATGCGTTAGTTAAATGAGTGTAAAAGGGTCCCTTTTTGACCTTAATTATGACTTTTTTCTGGTGAATTTTTATGTCAACTTTTGTATGGAACCATTAAAATTGTATTAAAGAGCATTTTGAAGATAGTAATGGTTTTGCTTATTTAAGCTTCTACATTGTGATAACAGTATAAAACTTCAATAAGTTATACAAACTTTTAAACTATCGCGTTGCATGTTTTTTTTTTAATATTATAAATGGATATTCGTTTTGCCACCAACTCGCCTGATGTTAAGCGCCGGTGTGGCCGAGGATGGAGCACGTAGATCCAGAAAAAATCTATTCACTCTAAGTCGAGTGGATAAATCAAATTATGATTTGATTTGTCTGTCTGTGATTTTAAACTATATAGTAATATTTACGGTTAAACTACTATTAATACTATGACGTATCAAAAATTTCTGTTTTAAAAATTTGGAATTTCTGCTTGCTTGATTGAAAGTTTGTCTCGAATAATCTCCAAAACAGCTCAACAGATTTTAATGAAAGTATTTCAATACTTTTACTTACTTTGATCAGAACAAAAATGTTCACTTAAATTTTAGTGCATATTGTGGTGTTATATCTTGCAGGGTTCCAAAGATATAAATAAAATTTGATATTTGTCCAAATATTTACCACTTAAAAATTATGTATGAACGTGGAAAAAGCAAAAGGCGTTCTGTAGTTTCTACCTACCTCTATGGGAGAAAAGCGTGAGTTTATGTATGTATTTACTAATAATAGGAAAGAGAAAGAGTTATCAAATAAAACCGATTCTAGTATTAAATCTGTAACAATGGTTCCTATTGTAACATAACATAACATAGCATCACGCCTGTATTCTCCGAAGGGGTAGGGAGAGGTGTACACAGCTGTACACCCACATTTCACCAATGCTGTTATTAAGTCCCATGTAATAGGTAGTGAGCCTATTACAATCTACCGGGCACAACTCCAAACTCCGGGCTGCCACTAAGAATTTTCTAACAGAAAAACTCAATAACACTGCCCGACCCGTGAATCGAACCCGAAACCTCATGCGACCAACGAGGCAGTTCTATTGTTATCAAGAAAACAACAATATTGCAAACTTCGGCAGTAAGCCTACAATTCATTGCAATCAGATTGTAATAAATTACATCTTCGTTAATTGATTCACTGCTGGTCGGGAGGGTACGAGCTATCGACTTAGTAATGAACTAGATAATAATAATAATAATCTTTATTGGAACTAAAAACAGGTTTACAATTAAACTGTGTTCGATAATAGCCACATTAGTTAGGAACTGTGTCGCAGCTATTAACGCCCACCTCCAAGAGGAAGAAGACAGCAGCGTTCCAGGCTACATCTAAAATATTACAATATAATTTTATAATTATGTTTAATTGTGTATTTGTGTGTGTGTGTGTGTGTGTGTCAGTGTTGTGTGTGTATGTGTGTGTCAGTGTTGTGTGTGTGTGTTATGTGTGTGTGTGTGTGTGTGTGTATTTGCGCGCGTGTACGGAGGTGTGAAAGGAGAAATATGGATTTACGTTCTTACAAAATGTTCTAGTTCTTCATACGTGAGACCAGACAACCACTGGTTGGTGAGCCTTCTACAATGATGTGAAATAGAATGAGATGAAATAGAATCAGTTCAACCAAAATTTCAATGCTTTTTTAAAATACTAGCTTCTGCCCGCGACTACGTCTACGTGGACTTCAGAATTAGGTCCAGCCGCGATAAATATACCCTATGTGTTAATCCAGGTTATAAACTATCAGTGTGCCAAATTTCATTGAAATCCGTATAGTAGATATTGCGTGAAAGAGCAACAAACATCCATACATACAAACTTTCACGTTTATAATATTATTATAGTAGGATAACATAAACAAGCATCACGCCTTTACTCCCCGAAAGGGTAGGCAGAGGTATACACAGTTTTACACGCAAACTTCACCTATCTTATTATTTAGTCCCATGTGGTGGTGAGCCATCAAACGGTCGCAATTTAAAACTCCGCGCTGCTACTTAGAATTTCTCTACAGAAAAACCAAATAACGCTATCGCCGACCCGGGAATCTAACCCAGAATCTCTTGCTCAGCAGTTCCACTTGAGACCACTAGACCAACGACGCAGTTGTAAGAGAATATTTTAATTTAAACTGGTAAGAGTAGAAGAAATAATTTATATAAACAGAACTGTTCAAGTGACGTGGGGTAGGAAATTCGCAGTAGCAGCACAGATTTTGGTAGTGATTGTACTTAGTAGCTATAGGTTTACTACCACGTTGAACTTAAAAACAGCATTGGTAAAATGAATGAATACACTCCTGCGCAACTTTTTATGAGCTACAGGTGTGATGCTGTGCTATGTCTACTGGTGAAGCTAATTAATAAAGGTTCTTCGAGCAGTGGTGATAGAATCGACTTTCGGGAACTCTCAAGTCTCGGTAAAATCTTGACTGAACTTTTAAAAACAGAAAACATGTAATAATATCTTAGGTTTTCGCGATCACTACACATTATTAAAAAACTACTTTTAACTTTTTATATGTACCGTACATACTGACACACAGACTGAAATATTTTTTAATAATCTGTTAAGACTCCTGACAGCTTCGTCCTCCTGCGACCACGAACGCTGCAAAGTGTTCAAAACGTCAGGAAAAACAAAAACCAATAATACACGCGATTAATCCGGTTAAAAGTTGTTTTATTATAACATAATACATATATCTGCTTCTCCACCGTGCCACTAATCGCCCTCAGTTATCTCCATATTGCAAATATAACATGACTATTGACCCAGAATATTCATATTCTGTTACGTTTAACACCTGACTTTCTTACAAAGAACATTTTCGTACTACATAAAAAGCATCTGATTCTCAATAGTTTGATTGTACAAAATAACAAACGAGCAGTTATTTTACCCATTGAATTCTTAGGCCAAGGTTCCGCATCGTTACAAAGGGACTTCCTTAACGCAACCACACACTTTTACATGTGTGGTGCCCCTAATTACATTCATATTGGTGACCGTCTTGCAGGTGTACACCCAGCCGTAACGGGCATCAGTCAAGCGGAGAAACAAGCAAAAGAAAACCACAGCACTGAAAACAGAAGGTTCAAAATTAATTGTACAGACTTCAAGGATGAAGACACGATCGACGATCAATGTGTGATTCGTATTAAGAAAGTATTAGAGGTTATTTTTGAATGTATTAATGAATTCGGTAACAATGATACTGGCTTTGCGTAAGGTCAATAGCATGGTCAATTTCGGCATCGTTAATTACTGACCGATGGACGAATGATTTTTTATTAGTAAAAGGTGGTTGTCGATCGTAATTTGAGTTTGATGGACGGGCAGTGGTCGATGGAACCGATAGGGCATTGGTGTGGAACTTGGTGCACTGTAATTTTCAATTTTTGGATAAGACCTCGTAGTTATAAATCTTGTAGAAATAAATGAGTTACAAAGAGGAAAAGAAAGAGAGAAAAAAAAATTTACCTAAAACTACTTAGCTTTTCAATAAATAGCCTGAATATATTAAATACGTATTCATATTAGAAAAAAAAACGAAACTGTTCCGGAACACATGTACCTTGATTAGTTAATTAATAAAGTTATAATTTTTTGTGGAAAAAGAATACGGTCGTGAGCAGGATTCGAACCTGCGCCTCCAGGATAAATACTCCAGGCGCTCTGACCACTACGCCACCTCGACCTCTCGCTACGGTCACGACCGTATTTTTTTTCCACAAATTTTTATAACTTTAGATTTCGCTATGCATGCGCTAATGCTTTTCGAAGATTTATCTGTTTAGTTATTTAATATCAATGTTTAAATCATTGATAGCATCAAGTGCATTTTGAAGTGATATGCTTTATTTAGGCTTTCGCGCTTATTAGAGTCATATTAGTTTTACGAAAATAGAATAATTAGTTACTTTACCCCTTACCTTATATTTTAATCAGGAATGTCATGGTTAATTTCTAATTTTACCATCATATATTTATTTTTGCTTCATGACTTCATTCCATAATTACTACAGAACGGCACACTACAACTTGTGAAAATTTCGAAAAGTCGTACTCGACGATTTGGATCCTCGTTTAAGATACGTACTGCCCATAAATGGAACTTCCTGACATAATTCCTTGATTTCCCAGAAATACAATCTAGTCATATTCTAGAGTGAATAGATTTCTGCTAGATCTACATGCTACATGCTCAACCTTAGCGTCGCTTACCATCCGGCAAGTTGGTAGCCAAACGTAAATCCATTTTGTATAAAAAAGTTATATAAAAAAGCGTATGTTACAGTGGCTTGAAGTATGGATATTAAATGTTATGTAAAGTTTTCTTTGCTGTTATTTCAAACGGCATCTAGAGGTCTGTTATGTTTGTTAATAAAAAGTACTTTGTTGCACTAGTAGTCAATTACAAGAAGCAGAACAATAAATCGCACATTTGACTTTAACTGCCTGCATGAGATGCCAACTACCTTATAAACATGTCCTATTTTTTCTTCCCTTACTAGATCAGCATGAATCATTTCAAAAAAGTCTAATATGTTACACTTCAACTATTCAACAAGCCCACAACATTCTATCGAACTCAGCTTAAAGATCAGGAAAAATTCACATAAGTATACATCGCACGCAAAAAATTAACTTTTACTTCCAATCCATCTATCAATGTTTTTTGTTAGTTTTTGCTTACCACGATAATTACGTAAAAACAATGAATATAGAATACCTGCAACGGTTATGGAGGCTATAAAAACGTCACTATTAAATTAAATGTCTACTTTCTAATAAGAATGGTATGGGTCCTAGGAATGCGCCTTGGTGAACTTCGCGTGTCAAAGTTGAATTTAACATAATCTGTCATTGTATCTATACTTACAATGGAGTTATTTACAACTGTTCGCTATAGGCCGTTATGTCATATAAGGAATAAAGAAAGTAAATAGAAGCTATTGTGATATATTTTTAAACTGTTGTATTTTTTACGATGTGTTCAGTTGAACAAGCTTTGTCAAAGCCTTCTTATAGATTACATTAAGATATAGAATAAGTTTGTTAGATGGATGCTACTAAAATAAAAGCTAGTCTTTAAGTGAATGCTGCGCTGGTTTGATTCGAAGACCCTCAGGCGCACTCCCCCTTTTTATAGAAGAGAGTAATAATACAGTAATTGATATAAAGAAGAGTATATTATTGTCAGAACGACATTTTAAAGAAACGAAATAAGTATAAGTAGTAATACGTGCTAAAATGTGCACCAAACATTTGTGACGGCACGGTTGGTCGAGAGAACGGCTTCTACGGAGTCATGGGTTTGATTCCTGCACGTAGCAAATATTGTCGAGTGTTAGTGTGTTGTAAGCACCCACGATACAAAAGTTCTGATGTAGAGCAGCTGTTCAATTTAATAAATGCTCCAGTATCATAAAAATAATACGCCAATAACTAAAAACAATGATGAAACCCTCAATTAAATTGATTAAGCTTAGCCATTTACACTTCCATTCAATACATTTCTACTACAAGCAAAACCGTTAAAAACAACAAATCTACGTCAAACTGTTCCAATAATACTTACACTATTTTACTTTCTACTATATTTCTACCTATGTTATAGATGTTCTTACACGCATTCATTAATATTGAATACGATACGTTAAGAATGTAGACATTACGATTGCGATACATCGATACAGTATCGATGCAATCGGATCGTTAAAAAACTGCCCATAATTAACTGTTGGTAACAGACGCCACATGTCATTCTAAACAAAAGCTCTATACATGAGAAACTAATTACTAAAGCGGGGGTGACAGAGACAGGAATATATACAAACTTTGAGAAGGAACGAGAGGTCAGAAAGGCCAAGATCGGAAGCAGATTGGAACGCACCACTGCGCACTGTCCGAATATGTTTTTTACTAATTAAAAATGCAGGCGGCAGTTTGATAAATGGTATCCCGGTCGATTTATTTAGCTTTTGTGTTTTTGAGGTTATGTGCGTGAGCGCAGATCGTAATGAAATTGTTCAGTGGCCACCGATCGGACAACCATTGTTAATTTTTTGTTGTGGAATGTAGTGGATTGAATTAGAAACGTAAATAGAACGTATTGTGGTATTGTTTTTGTTATCCGGGATTATGAAGCATGCGTTAATATATACAGAAAATATACAAGGTTTTGTATAAGTCTTTCCCAGTCCAGGAAATCGTAGTAGGTACATGGCAATTGTAAAACTGTAGAGTTCTTCGAAAACAGCGAAAGTGTTAAATTAATATCTATGAGTAATGCAATTAAACTGCTAAGCGCAAAATCTTGGGTTGAACAAAATGTTATTGGGATTTAATTGTGTTTAGAATTGTGCCCGGTAGATGGCAATAGGCATATCACTTGTACAAGTATTATATAGCGCTTAATAAAGGCATCAGTGAAATGAGGGTATGCGACTGCGGTATTTCTTTGCCTGCACTTTGAGGAATACAAGGTGCAACACATGATCTCGATGTGTTTAAATTCTAGTTTTGAGTAAAAGATTATCAAATGAAACTCAATCCAATGACAGGCACATTGGTAAGTAAGTACATGCTAGATTTGAACTCACACTCTATAGTTCACCAGTTTTCCGTAGAGACAGTTTTTGTTTATATTAAACTTTATTCCGACTAAGAAACGATTCTAAATACAAAATACGACAACTATTATTACTAAAGTTTTTTCTAGTCGAAGTGTCTTGAAGGACTGCGTTACAGATAGATCTCGTTTTGAAATATCCTCATTTTCAAAATTAGTTCTCGTCATCCCCCTACCCTTATCGCAATTTATTTGGGGTTGGTGCAGCATCTATCTAGCATTCTGCTAAAGGTTAGGCTATGTTTTATGACCGACCGCCTGCCTGACGTCGTTTTTGGTGATAACCGCCTCCGATACGATCTCCTTATGTATGCTATGTCATACCAAATGTTATCAATGCGTCAGGTTCTGATGTAATCTTACTATGACACTCTACTAACCGGGCTAACACTCCACTACCTTTCAAAATTAGTACTATTAATATCTAAATCATTGCTAGAAATTATTATTTTCTTAAAAAGCCCTACGTTATTCATTGTAATTCTTTCTTTTTGGTGTTCATTATTTCTTCCAAATATCCATCTCCGTCTTCATATTTACTCATAAACAATTTTTCTGCCCCAATGCTCTTTACATCTTGGACTTACTCATTATGTTAGCTATCAGTAACTCTTTTTCTTTTAAATGTTTTTCTGTCTTCAGTCAATCATTTAGTTAATTTATAGGCGTTAAGTTTCTATCATAACAAAAACTGTAGCAGCCATTAGATACTGATTGATCTATCACGATCGTAACTTAGACATGCTTTGTGATTCTTCAGGGATACTTAGTATTCATGATAGTTACTTTTTAGGTTGGTTATTAAGTAGAACTTACCTCAATAAAAAGGTTCTAATTGATTTTGATCAATAATATTACTATTTCGTAATGGTCGAGTGTTTACTACCTTTTTTTGCGGAAAATCCATCAAAGGCGCTGTGTCAGATTCCTGCTGACATGAAAACAGTTCCCCACCAACCTGATTCTTGAGCTAAAGGTTCAGGATTTAAAACTGGCTTGTGCAAAGAAAAACATCAGGAAACCTGAATATCATCTGTCCGAAATTCCAGTCTGAAATCGATCCACAGTCATCTACTTTACTGATCAATGCTCGTATCTCCTCTGAGTCCAAGAAGGCCCTTGCCCTGCAGTGATACAATTATGTAATTTTACCAATTTCATTGCAGAAGACCATTATTAATCTATTGAGTATTATTACTATTAACTAAATGACTTTCACGTAACACATATTTAGCATTATCATTGCCAATTTCCGGCCCATTTTATCCTCTTACCACATTATACGCACCGAAACGGCTCATTCATAGATTAAGTGCATTTGAACGTAAACCATAAATCCACATCATATCTCATACAAAAATAAACACTAAATCACAATCATGCAAATAAGGTTCAAAAATTCAAATGATGCCCATAAAATCGGTTGGGACACAATATGCAGAAGAGATCCACGGATCACGAACAATATCGGCTTTGCCCAATGCCACTTACGGACCGATAGCTACACACTAATGAGCTATTGAAAAATGATAGCAAAAATAATTCAAGGAAAAATTATCATAAGCCATTTGAGGGTTTAGTGTTCCCATGGACTGGAACATCAAACGAAAGTATACCTTAACAACTAACAATAGAATCTAAAATTAAAAAACAACTGTAAGAAAAATCTTTCAAAAGAGCATTCGCATCTTACGCATCAAACATATTGAATACATTCAACTTAATTATTTCACCAATAAAGTTCAAAATCCAACGGAACGGAATGTCAAAGTAATGATATGATAATTTTTTCTAACCCTTAAATGGCGTATGCAAATTTTCGTATTGTCAATCGGATGCGTATGCAAGGATTGAGGAGCGTTCGGGGGTTGACTCAATATGCGATGACAGATGCGAAGTCGGGACACAAACATAGTATCGAGTTACTTCCATTTTGAGGAGCAGAACGAATCTGGAATTACGTTTTCAATGTTTATTTTCCCATGTATTGATTGTAGAAATAAATAATGGCTAATAACATTTCTCACGGCTGCAACGTCTTGATACTTTTTTTAATTACAGGTTTGTGTTTCGATAATATTAATTAACCTCATTCTTATTCTAAAACCTTAATATTATTTTCTATATAGATACATCTTTCAAACACATTTACGCATGCGTGGGGAAGCTTAAAGTTATAAATTTTTGTGAAAAGAAATATATGGTCGTGAGCAGGATTTCAACCTGCGCCTCCCGGATAAATACTTCAGTCACAAAATACAAAAAATTATAACTTTATTTTATATAAAATTTTATACTTTTCTATATTTATTATACATATTATACATTTTTAATACCTGGTTGATTCTTTCTCCAAAAAATAAGTAATCAGGAAGTTGGTCCAAATTACAAAATACGTTTTTAGAGAAATACTTAATAATAATTGTGATCGTGGCTATTCATATTCTTCAGCATAGTTTTTGTATTTAAGATCTCTCAAAATTACACAAACAGCTTCGATCGAAATGGATTCAAGAAAGATAATAATCCACAACTACACATCAGGGTCATCGTCTATATTTCTTGCAACATCACATTCATACAATATCAATATGTTAAAATCTAAACCATTTTGCTATCATTCATAATCTTCATGCATCGTCCGAACCGCTTCTATTTCATCAGACTTCAAAGAATCGGTATTTTTTATTCGCTAAACAAACATCATCGATAAATCTCTGATTATCTTAAAAATCCCATGAAAAACGGAAAATACCTTTAGACAGATTAAATAAATCAAATTCTTTTAACATAGGTACACTGAACTTCCCACAAGTCTTCAAACAAATTGAAATAAAAACGTTATTGCACACTTCCCCATCGGGCTTCGCTTGAACGCAAAAAAGTTGCGGTTACTACAGACAGACAGACAATCGATAAGTAATAATATCGATAGTAGTGATCTAAACGAACGGGCCGTAATCGAGTTATTACACAGTAATTATTAACCGACGTTTTACTTTCTTCGCTTTGTTCGGTAGAATAGTGTGGAAAAGGCGCTTTTGTTGTTCATGTGCCACGTAATACGTTAATTTTGTAGTTTCTAATTTGAATTCAAATAATATTCGATATTTCTACATTGTATTATCAGAAATCAACTCTAATAGAATTAATAAATGACGTCATGAAATCATCTTTCGTAGATGTTATAAGCTGTTATTTCGACAAGTATTAACCTACCTTATTTGCACCAGAAGATCATTTAACGTCTGTATTTAAGCAAAAATGTTCCATTATTTCCGTCTTCGAGTCTACAAAACCTTTAACACCTACTTTGACTAATTCTACAGCTATATTTGCTTCTTACACACCAAACATCTCCAAAAAAACCTCTGCATCTTCAATCATCTCTACAATGCAACTAACCTTGACCTTTGATACTCCAAATACTTCACTACCATCACTTACAGAAGAAGGTACTAGTATAGAAGCCTTCTCTATACTAGTACCTTCAGTATCATGAGATGCTCGCAGGTGTGGTCACACTTCATCGCCTACCACGCACCACAGACCAAGATAAAAGCACCTCTGTCTACCACCGACAACATTATATACCTTCTTTGCTGTATTAATTGACAAAAAGGTGCTTATTTCTGTTTTGCCTCCAAAATATTAGTTTTTTTTTGTTATCAATATCGATTTTGATTGAATGAATTATTAATGAGATTACTATTAATATGTCTTTGTTTTTTATTTCCTTGTCAATATGTTAAGTTTTTATTTTGAATTTTATTTTTATGTGTGTGTCTTCATTACGGACTGAAGATTTATTGATATTATTATTTTTATTCGTTGTACCATAACAGATGTAGGTATTAAACACGCGATTTGTAACATGGAATGCGGATGCATTGGGCTGTGATGTTTGAGGCATCCAATGCACTTGATAGAACGTAGAAAGTAATTAAAGGACGATGTTTTTTTATTACTCGCACTAAAATCTAAGAGATTTCTAGGTAAATTTCTTTTTCAATGAATTATTTAGATGCAAACTGTAGCATTTATAGGATCAATTCAAAACGAATGCAATGCTAAAATGTTAACGACATACTCCAAAACTTAACCCTAAAATATTCGCTTTACAAAAAGAACACAAATACAATCGTCTTTTGTACGAATCGTAAAACACCGATTATTTTTGCATCAATTACATGCAACTGTCGTTGTCACGTTTTCGTGAACGGGTTCCGAAAAATATAGATTAATGATTGTGCGCACATTAGGTTTGACAAGCAAATCGATACATTTGTGAATCGATATCATCATCAATATGAATTATACGGTACGATTGCTGAGAGAAGCAAGGCTTGGATGGAAGTAATTGATTTTAAACTAAAGATGGTGGTAACATCTGCTAACTATGACAATGTAAGAAAAGCAAAAGATACAGTTAGAAAGGCCACTGTTTTTAAAGTCAACGACAAAACAATCATACACAAACTATCTTTATAATTTCCATTAAAAATAATGTTCTAAAAATGGTTCTGACAATTGAATTCCTAACTTATAATTTAATACCACTAAAATAATTAATAACTACTGATAAAACCAACTACATCCGGCCCACCACCCATACAATGGCAGGCCCTCACCAAAATCCGGAAACGCAAACAATAATATCGAACGTATTACATTTAAAAAACGAGAACTTAACAACGAACTTTCATATTCAAATTTGAAATTCGAGCGAACCGAACCGAACCAAAAAAAAACGAACGAAGAGCACCGATCAATTAGAGTAACTCAATACTCTGTCACATTAAAATGACGAGTCGCACTAATGGATTTCCAAATTTGAATTTCAAATATGAATGGATCGGAAGGATCAGTCGGGTGTTCTCGGGTGATTCCGTATCGGCCTGCACGTTATAGTGCATGTTCGAAATATGAATCAATCATAAAATATTGGCAGCTTTTACAAAGGCTAAATGGCTTTTATGTATTTGCTATTTACACAGAATGAACAGATAGTATGCTTTTCTAATTATTTCAATTTCCGGGAGGCGCAGGTTCGAATCGTGCTACCGTATTTTTCTTTACTAATAATACCCTTAAAAGATTTGTCTGTATTACAAATCTGTATTATTTTAAGACAATTAGTTACAATAGTTTCAATTACAAAGCATCTTTCTGTGAGTTCTTAACATTTCACATTATTTTGAATAAATCTAATCATCCCGCAATGCTTTTTCTTTGGAGGCTTTTCAAATCCATGTTACTATTTTAATGTTAAGTGATTAAACAAGAATGATTCCTAGTCCACTCATCCTTTTAAAACCCAAACAAAACCTTCCATAAATTCAAATAAACATTAAACAGGCACCATCGATACTCTATGATACACCGTCAGTCTCACTTTGACCAGTCTCCGTGACGGCCGCACTTTTTGCGTCGCCTATAATGTCTAATTACGTATGGACGTAATTGGTAATATTACACGATGGTGATTAATTAATGGGGATGTTATGACGAAGGCTTAATGCTTGACGCCTGCGTTGAGTGGTGGTTATCGGTTATTGTTAGGTTAGAAAAGTTTTATTTGATGTTTTTTTGTTTCCAGTGCCTAAAGGGTTTGCTGAATAAAAACCTTATTGGTTCGGTTTCAATATTTCTGAAGAACAAAACAAAGATAATGAAAAGGGTGGCAACTAAAAGAAACTTGAAAAGCATTGGTAGTAGTATTTCATTCAGCTCGTGCCTTCTCTGTATGAGAAGAGACCCTTGCCCTGCAGTGGGACAGTTATGGGCTGGTTATTTTATTAAACACTCTCCATACAAATATATTAATGTTATATACAAAAATAAACCCCAAATACATTTATTAGACTACTTAACTTTATACAAGTAAAAGATAACACTCTTAAAGTTTATAATTTATTAAGTGAAACTAAATTGAAAGAATTGAATTGAAACAGTTTTATATTAGAAACTTATATCGAAACAGTAAGTATTGTTGATAATATCTAAGTGTCTATTTTTCAAAGAAACATTGAAAAAATAATAGACAAGAACGGGGCTTGAACCCGCGACCTTTGACGTTCCGTGTCATCACTCTACCAACTGAGCTACCTTGTCGTGTTCAAACCTATTGAATTTTCAATCCTCTTTGTATACGTCTTAAGGAGACGCCTGGTGATATTTATCTAGTAATCATTACAGATTTACTAAATGCATTACATGGCCTCAACATGTATTAAAAAAATATAATTAAATATCTAAGTGTTTAGGAGTATGTAAAGTCCAAACTTTGGTATAAACCCAAAAATCAAACAAATTCAAATTTCTACGCAAAATCACCCCTGACTTCGATTCCTAACATTAGCAAGTTCGATAACTATCGCATACTTAACAAGTATATCCCCTACGACTGGTTGCGCTAACCAAATCTCTGCAACCAGATAAATCTGTCCGTATTCGCCACGCGTCTCCCGAACCATTTGTCACTCACTAATGATTTTGTCGCGTTTCAAAATGCGTGAAACTACCCCTTTAAAATGCCGATAGGGGTAAGTAGTAAACGAAGGTCTCTGGGTGGTATAGGGTAAAGACAGACTACTCTAATACTTTGTCAGGAAGTATGTAGGATTTATAATATCACGTGAACATCTATACGTGTTTTGGGGGCTGAGTTGCCCGCGTCCGTAGAAGTGCACTCTTAAAATGGACGATAGGGACGATGATAGGGAAGCCCTACACGTGACCCCAAGGTGGTGCAAAACAGAAACAACTCTGGTGGAAGGCTTCGGCCGTGGCTGGTTACCACACACCGGACTAAGCCATGCCATGAAGCGCGTTTCGAGATGTAGTCCGATGCAATCGTTATGGGAGGTCTGGGCAGTTGCATCAACTCCCCAACTATCGTTCTCGCTAAATCTATCCACTCTACTTAGACTGAATATATTACTTCTGAATCTACATACTCCATCCTCGGGCACACCATTGCTTACCATCAGGCGAGTTGGTGGCCTAATTTAGATCCATTTTTGTAATAAAAATGTGTACGGACCTCGCTAAGACAATACCACTATATCAAGGGCACACTATGAACTGATCAAATATATTATTTATTACAAAGATACAAATTACATTACTCACTATACACACACATATCATACACTACACGTACCTACTCAAACACAAAATCAGACATACATATCACACTCATAAACTTATTATTTTTTGATATAATAATTTTTGTTTGTTTTAGAATTAGACCTTTGTATCCAAAGTATATTTACGCCAACACAAATTTATATTAAAAAACATATGTCATCTCTGGCCCCCAAGATACAGGCTCCGCCTAGTTTGGGGACCGCTGAATTCAAACTATGAATGTAGATTTTAATTGTTACTGATGTTCTGTCATAAACTCTTCTCTAATTTTATGGTAACATTATGTTTTTGTAACTTTGGATCAATAAAAAAAAAAAAAAGTTTTTACAAAACTTACGAATACATCTATCAATGTGTTACATGATCTTTCTGCTATGGTTCCAAAGATAAATTTATCAATCAAAACTGTAATTATAAAACAATGCTAGATTAGATAAAAGTAACGATCAGATTGAGACAGAATTTGTACAATCATCATTTTTGGCAAATGATTGAAGATCACAGGAATTTGCTCGTAGGTGTACAAGTAGATGATATCTGAGTGCCATATTGAACTGAGACTGAGGGACTGCAAACTGTGGACTGTAAATAATCGTTAAAGTAAAGCAACGGAGAGATCAAAAGCGATTGATTAAACTAGTACATGAGGCGAGAGTGGATGGAAGAGTCGGGTCAGGCTGACCTCGACAAACGTACCACAATCAAATTGCGGACGTTCTAAAAAAAGGACAGTTCAGAAGCTACCTAAATCGACGAGCATGTATGAAGAGGTTAATGAAGAAAGAAGTGTGTCAAAATCATAGCAAATGGAAATCGATAGCCTCTGCCTACCCCAATGGGAAACAAGCGTGATTGTATGTATGTAGTAAAGCAACGGTTGGCACGATTAGTATATAAATGGGTGTATATATAATTTTCATCATTTTCGTCCCAGCTGTTTTTAATAATCAGTGGCCTATGAACAGCTTAAACGACTCTTGCCACTAGAACTCCTAGCTATAGTAGACGAAGAAGGCCATACTATAACTGTACCATTGTAGGGAATAAATGTCACTGAGTTCACACCTCAATTGCTCCTTGTTAGCTATCATAAAACTTTAATTCGAGATTCCCTCACAATATTTTTCTCCACCGTAACTCAGTCAGGTACAAAATATCAAATCTAAATTTAAACACACCAAGAACCGTAGAATTTCATATCAAAAAATAATTTTATTCACCTACACTATTTAAAGAGCGCGTGCGCAGGTCCACCCACGGACCAACAGACACACAAACCGATCTCGTTACTAACAATGCGCCATATATTACGCCGTTTCCGGTGAGATATCACGTCTTGTGTCTCTTTCTGGCTCGAGTGTGTCATATCTTCTGTCTCCCTCTGCAATCATCGCGAGACATCAAGATCATTAACAGGCGATACTGTGATTTGTATAGTGTATTTTTTATAATGTATCCCCCTTTGTATGTAATTTTTCGATTTGGCGAGTTAATTTTGAATTTAAGGACTGCTTCGGGTATCTTGTCATCTTGTGAAGAGTTAGTGTTTGCTTGTTAGTATGTTTGTATTTTTGTATTCGACCGCCTCATTGGACTCGTGGTCGCAAGGGCGACTGCTGAGCTTGGCCCTGGTCGTCGATTCTCGAGGCTACCAAAGTGTTATTGCGTTTATCCGTTATGTAATTCTAAATAGCAGCCCGGAGTTAGGAAGTTAGTGGTGTAACTCCCTCGTGTTTCGGAGAGCACTTAAAACCTTTTCTTGTGCCTGATCTCTCTCCAGTCGTGACGGAATTTCCGTCCCATCGGACTATGAGAGTGAAGGAAGAGGGAGTTCACCTGTATTTGCGCATATAATTGTGCATGCACTACGAGTATAATCCCGCGTACTTGGTTAACCTCCGTGGAGATAGGCCGCTGTGGCCGCAAATTCTGGCAAGAGTATACCTATAATTATTACTTTTGTACAATAAAGACGTGTTTTAGAACCCTGAGTTTTCTTTAAAATTGAATTTTGAAATAGGACAAACAAAACTCTCTAACTAGTAGAAAAAAAAAACAGATTTTCGCTACAACTATAATGTAATCAAATTTTGAGGTCGCAAATACTCTTTGATCCGTAGGTGAGCCAAGCAAAACCTGTACAAGCATACTTACAATCACGCCTGTTTCCCATTGAGGTAGACAGAGACTATCGATTGCCAATTGCTACAATTTCAACATACCTCTTTCGCTTTATCTATGTTCATCAACCTTTTTAAAACCTTTATTAGAAAACGATATTAACGCAGATCTAGTTTCCGCATTATGATGTAGAAACTATTTTAATTTTAAGACCTCCTTATGAAAGGTTTCCTGAAGCCTATAGTAACCAGATAACCGAACCCATCTTCTTCTTTCTCACTTGACTTAGTATCAAGAGTTTTTTTTTTTTTTTTATTATTTGTGGCTTTTATGTCACAGGGACCAGAAAAGATCTATTGTGATCGCCACTCTTGCGTTTAAATTAGAGCTCAAGTATAGTATCAAGAGTTACTAATAATAACAAAATTTAAAGAGTTGTTATTTTACAAATCAAAGTTACAAATATTTGCTCTGTGCAGAAATCGAACCTGTGGCAGGTGGCGGAGCAGCCAATCTCTCAACTTCTGCGCCAACCGCGCAAATTAAATATAGCTTCAAGCTATAATAATTCCCCAAGTTTGATCCAAATATGGCATTCATTTATCTTTTTAAAAATAATAACCTGGCCATGATCAAATAGTTCGATGATACCGGCACAGATAGTTCATTGTCTATTTTTTCAATAGACCTCTATTATAACGCGATCCATCTTTTATGGTTATGTCAAAAATATAAACCCTGATTTGCATATCAACAGCATTTTTGCCCTACATTGTTTGTCTGGTTTTTGGGGTGTTTAGGGATCCTTAGTGCAATGTTGTAAACTCTTTTGGCTGACTTCCATGATTGGTGTATTTAGTTATTTTTCTGACAGCACAAATAAATACGATTTATTCGAACAAATATGAGATAGATAAATCGACAGGTATATACAAACTACCTAAACAAAATATTAAAACAAAAAATAAAAATATAATATTATAGAGCGTCGAATATTCCATCCGCATCGCTATCAACTGGTTACGTGCCCAAAAGGCTGGCAGCATTGTCTCGTTGAATGACAATGCTAATTCTCTGTGCGAAGTAAAGACCAGCCTTCAGGTCACGTGAAATTTCGACCAATCACTCGAACTCATGACCTGAGTGTTTCAACCCCAAACGGCTCGAAAATATAATTACTGATAAGATTGTCATATTTTCGCCGTTTGAAGATCTTCGCAGCGGAAGCAGCAGCACCAGCTTTTTGCTTCTTGAAACACTAAATAGATGTTGATGACTTCATCATAAGACGTATTCAAAGTTAGAGGAAAGATTGGAGTTTGCTAGCGGTGGTTGTCATATCTTAGTAGGCTGAGCATTTGAAGTACCGATCCAGAGTGCGAGTTTAATCCTTGCTCGTGATTTTATTTTTCTGATTTATAGTTTTGCTTTCTTGACGTTGTCCGGTTAACAGCTAAATTATGAATTTTCCTACTGTTGTAATTTTTTTTATGAATACCTTGTGATTTTTTTTTTTATTACATTGAAATGGGTCATTCTTCAAGTTGAATTTTTTGCGTCAGTTTTGTGCCGTTAATATTTTTATGAAACTATGTAACTTCAAAATATTAAAATTTTCATTAATTCTAGTTAATTAATATACAATGAACTAGTATTAATATTTTTTTGATATTTTAAAGTTAGTTTCATAAAAATATTAACGCCACGAAAATGACGCAAACAATCCAACTTGAAAAATTACCCAAATAAATTGTGTGTAATTTATAAACACTAAAAATATAAATAACTGCAACAACTGTAACCCAATAAATTTAAATATTGTTTTTTATTATCTGCCAAAAGGTTTTCCATGAAAATGCATCCAATGGATATAATAATATATATCCATCTTAAAAAATATTTATACGGAACCACATTCACTGAACCAATCTCTTACAAATACCGGTGTCATCGTAACAAGGAATCGAAACAGACAGCGGTACGGATAAACTGTCACTGAATGTTTTACGCTTGTTTTGTGAAGATTTGTATAGAAGATATTTTTGTCCAAAACATATGTGTAGTACCTAGTGACAATATGAAAAGTGACCTGGTGGAATCTTCACGGCTCTTTGTTGTTTGAGGTTCTATCAGTGCCTTTGCGAGTAGCAGTTCTAATAAGTAGGTTTATTCAAGATAAATCTTTGAAAAGCATTAACGCATGCTTAGCGACATTTATCTATCTATATATCTTATTTTCAAAGATTTATCTTGAATTGTTAAGGTAATTGCATTCTTTACGACATTGTATTAGTCGTGTCGGTTCGGTCACCCGTATAGGGACTGCATTGATAGCAATGACGTCGCCATAAGACGTGTTAAAATATGGAAGAAGAATTCGCGGTGGTGAGCAGAGGTTGAGATGGCTTAGTGGTCAGAGCGCCTGGAGTATTTATCCGGGAGGCGCAGGTTCGAATTTCGATGAAATTTGGCACACATGTAGTTTATAACATGTATTAACAGAAACAATACTCTTTATCTGGTCTGAACGCAATTCTGAAGTCAATGCAGAAGAAGTCGCGAGCAGAAGCTAATATTTATAAAGGATCGATATCGTTCAGCAATGATTTTTGTATACATTTACACTAAGAAAAAAAGAAAGAAAGAAAGAAAAACTGTTTATTCACGAGAAAGTGACGCACATACATACAATTTAATAAAAGCCTAATAATAAAAACAAGTTCGTATAGTTATAATATTAAATGGAAAAAGAATATGGACGTGAGCAAGATTCGAACCTGCGTCTCCCGGATAGATACTGCAGGATAAATACTCGGAAGGTGCAGGTTCGAATACTGCTCACGACCGTATTCTTTTTCCATTTAATATTATAACTTTAGAATTCGCTAAGCATGCGTTAATGCTTTTCAAAGATTTATCTTTAATTGATTTATCTTTAAGTGGGTATAGATTGTAAAAATAATATTCTAAACGGAAATATGCGTCACTACGCTGTAAATTATAGTATTTGCTCAACATATGCTATAAACTTGAGCATTTTAAAGCTAAGTCGCACGACCCGCTTCACCCCTTCACTTCCCCCACCGCACAAGCAAAAAACTATGTTAATATAGCAGACTTGCTTGCGATATAGCGTATAGTGTGAACGCCACGACATAAATAGTTATAGCTTATAACGCAATAGCACAATATGATATATCTAAGTTATAGTAGAATAGTATAGTATAGACTGAGCTTTAGGTACCTAAATTTCTTTCGTAATAAGTAGTTTCATTATTATTATATAGGTCCTCTATTATTTAGTCCTATTCACGGACCTTAAAAAATACGGACGAAAGCGTTGCGTACGACATATGAGAAATGCTTCTCACATGTCGTACGCAACGCTCCGTCCGCATTACAAGCGTCCGCGTCACAAGCGTCCGCGTCACAAGCGGCCGCGTCACAAGCGTCCGTCTCAAAAGCGAAATTGGATGACTTCAAATACATTTTTTTGGATTGGAAGTCATCCAATTTCGCTGTCATACACGAGCTAAACGCATACAAATACTTCAAACTCATCCAATCGGCGCCAGTACGTTGCGTTTGTGTGTGCGTAATCTATGCTTCGCTTATGACAAGGCAAGGTTACGTCCGTATTTTTTTCAGATCCGTGATCGTATTGTTATTTATTTACTAATACTTTATGCACAAAACACAAGTTTTACAAAGCGGGACTTCTACTTTCTTGGCTTCGGGGTTTCTACCAGTCACCTTATCTGATGCAATGAGAGAATATTATATCATATTCTAAATATTTATATCATATTCTAAAATATGTAAGACAAAACGCAATACACATAAGGTACACAATATTTAATAATATGTGCAACGTGTAATTCAGAATAACAATAAAAAGATAAGGAATTGCTTAGAAATTTCCCCACATTTGGGTAAATGTAATGATGGTTGGAGAAACACTGATTCCTGACTAAATCGTGGCAATCATGGTCACTAATGGCAAGATGGGTCTATGATATACATAATGTCTTTGTCGATTTTTTTCTTTCCTTTTAATCTTGTTTATAATTTATTAATTTGATGATGTTGTTGCTATGTACTTTTAAGAATTTTTTTTTAAACTTTGCCCCCGTACTAGGAATTTCTTGCTGTATCGTGGGTGCGTTTACAGACATATAATCTCACATCCACACACACACAGACCCGGAACAATTATCTGTAGATCATACAAATATTTTTTCCGTGCAGGAATCGAACCTGCGACACGCGACGCAGCAGCCGGTCTCTCGACCACTGCGACAACAGCGCCGTCAAACACATATATGTATTTTTGTATGTGCCTGCAATATAGAATTGTGTTCGAAACGTCAGGAAAAACAAAAAACCAATAATACACGCGATTAATCCGGTTAAAAGTTGTTTTATTATAATGTGTAGTGATCGCGCAAACCTAAGATATTACTATTATAGAATTGATTTATTTATTATAAGGTCGCAGGGAAGACGTGGACAAGACTGGCCCAATACAGGGAAGATTATGCCCAGCAGTGGGTGAACAATATCTGCGAATGATGATGAAGACCCACGATAACTTTGAGTTTAAACCAATAGGCTAAAAAAATAAGACGAACAATCATTCACTATCCGCACAATAGCCAAAAAGCAAACACATATTTTTATTTTCTTTATACCATAACTATTATCTATGCTCTATTTTTTTAATAATAATGGCAAAGGTATCAAACACATCCAGCCGTTCACAATGGACTGTCATTACTAGATTTGAATAATAAAAAAAAAGTTTGAAGCAAAGGGGAGATACTCAGCCTTGCATAAGTAATTAGAACAATTATTTTTTGATAGATAATAAATTATTTTTGACATCGGCTTGTCTGTTGGGGTGTTATGGTGTTCGAAAATGGATCGCCATTTTGATTTGCATTTTTTTTAAATAGATGCTTGTTTCTTTAACCCATTTGCGACACGTCAGTGCCCAAAAAATGAGTTTGCTGATACCTTTGAAGAAAGAATGAGAAATTTAATAATTATTATTAATCATTTATTTACTTTCAATCCATAAATTTTAAATGTTATTAAAACTATATTAATAAATACAAATAAATATAATTATGTTTCTGTTGTGTAAATGCCTCGTTGCCTCGCTGCCGGATCCAAAGCGCGACTGCTGAGCATGAGGTCTCGGGTTCGATTCCCGGGTCGGGCAGTTTTATTGAGTTTTACTATTAGAAAATTCTCAGTAGCAGCCCGGAGTTTGGAATTGTCCCCGGTTGATGGTAATAGGCTCGCCACCTATTACTGGGACTTAATAACAGCATTGGTGAAATGTGGGTGTACAATTGTGTACACCTCTGCCTACCCCTTCGGGGAATACAGGCGTGATGCTATATATAATTATTTTTCATGTGTTTTTTTTATTTAAATTACCTATATATAAGAAATGGATACTGTACATTCAATTAGTATTTCTAATTTTGAGAAGGTTGAGTTGACATAGCATTTTGCTCAGCCCAGGAATCGATTCCAGCACCGTCTCAACTCAGCAGCTATGCTTGCGTCAACTAGACGAATTGAGTAGTTCTTTTGAGTCTACCTTAATTTTAAGAATATATCAAGGACTTGAAGTTATATAGAGTCTTTATATTCTGCTTGCCCCTTTAAAGGGTATCGTCGTTATCATTCTGCTTAACCTTATTAAAATGTATTTCTGGTCGTCGCAGCATGTATTCTTCTTCCATAAATCTGTATCAGCCATCATCTCAGTGATCACTCCGGTTCTAGCCCTATCATGTCCCCTATAAAGTCAATATCTACACAAAAAGTTCAATAAACATCCCTTCTAATAATTTTACTTTCGTGCAAACAAACTTTCATTTATGTCCTATAGAAAGTGAGTTGTCACAAAAACGGCGCCCGCGCACCTTGACGACAGGATATATTTGAATATGACATCCGATCTACAGTATCGATAAATATCGGATGCGCCGGAGTGAAATGAGGGGACATAGGGACACTAACTTTTTATAAGTTTGGGGGCCTACGGGGCAGTCTGCCGGGAGGGGGTAAACCTTCCGTAATGGAGGAGTTTGTTATGGAAGTAAATACAGTTTTTTTTTTTTTTCAAGTCACTAGGCCAATTTTAATCAACAGCTTTGCAATTATTGGTCTTCTTCTTATCGAATGGTTGATGAACAACCTAGTGTCAGAGTTTAAACTACTCGTAGGTCTCTGACATGGCTTTACACACCATCGAGAATATCTCTCAGGTGTGCTGGTTTCCTCACGATGTTTTCCTTCACCGTTTTAAGCAAGTGATAATTAATTTCTAATACGCACATGACTACGAAAAGACAGTAGTGCCTGCCTTGGATTCGAACTTGCGACCTTTGACTTTTCAGTCCAACAGTCATACCACTAGGCTATCATTGCTCTACAATAAAGGCTAGGTATCTACTTCACGTATTTAACTACTCTACCTCTTAAAATAAATTGTAATTGTACTTTCCCTCCAACATAAAACTCATATTTCATGCCCTGAACATGAAATCATAATTATAAATATGCTTTAATCTTCTAATAAACATTAATTAACATCGGTCCTATAAATCAAACACCCTTATAACATTAATTTTTTGTCGTCCATCGTCACTTCCTTTCACGAAAAAAGAAAACAGATGTCTACCATTCATACACAGATCTCGATATTATTATATTTAGATAAACCCTTTTTTATTATCACAATGAGTCACAGTATCCTATGCCACCGTCTTGCGGCAAAGGGTTCATAAAAAAATTTACTTCACTGACACCACGTCTTTTCATCTTATCGTGTGGTTGATGAATAACCTAGTGTCAGAATTAAAACTACTGCAGTGTCTCTGACATAATTTTGCGCGCCATTCATAACAATATCTGCGTCCTTGGTCTAGTGGTCCCAAGTGAAACTTCTGAGCATGAGGTCCTAGGTTCGATTCCCAAGTCAGCCAAAGTGTTATTGAGTTTTCGTATTAGGAAATTCTTAGTAGCATCCCGAAGTTTGAAATTGTGCCCGGTAGATGGCAATACGATCACCAACTATTACATGGGAGACAAAAACATCGGTAGTTTTTTTTTTTTAATACGTTGCTCCATAGTGATTTCTTCCTGTATCATGGGTGGTTTTGCAAACACATAATCTTACATGCACACACCCAGACCCGGAACAATTATCTGAAAATCTTACAAATATTTTTTCCGTGCATGATTCGATCCCACGACACACGACGCAGCAGCTGCTCTCGACCAACTTTATATAGTAGAACTCTGCCGAACACTTGATGAAATACCTGCGTGATGCTATCGTATTTTCTTACCCAAAATCTATTATTAATTTTGAATCTTTCCCCATTTGAACTTATATAATTATTGAATTCGAACGGGATTTAATTAATTTAATTTAATCGCGCTGACAAAAATAGCGTAATTTCGAGGTAAATAAATGTAAGGTTTTTACGCGATTAAGTCCCGTTTGAATCCAAAATCTATTTTACTAAAGTCCTGTAATCACCACACTAATAAAAAATAAAGCAGCCCTGTGACCAGTACCTACTATTCTACTCTCTCAACTCTCTTTCGAAATTGAACCGACAATTGATAATTTTGCCAAAAACTCAACATTATCAAGCACTCTTAAAGAAAAAGTGCAACTCTCAAGTGGCAGGTCACTGTACGAATGCAGGCGACGTCGCGGGGCGAGTGCAGTTCGTATTGGACAGAACAGAGCGCCCGCATCATCAAATTTTAATTGTTTCAATGACGCCATTACTTATGAAGAGTTAGGTACACGTAGATGTGGCCAATTTTGAAATAAGAAAGATTCTTTCTTATTTCAAATTTGCATATATTTTAGTTCTGTGAAAAATGTTTTGATACGGAAACACGAACGGTTATAACAAAGGCTATAGGTTCGTCATCTTTTTTAGTATATTTCAGTTGTCCCACCTTAAAAGGCGTCTGTTTTTAGTTACTCATGTTTTTTTTACAATTTTCAGCTAAGTATTAACTTTTCTGATTCCAAACAAAAGTTTACAATATTTAAGGCATGCTAATATATTTAATGAACAAGCACATTGGTGATTGTATTTCGATATAATTACTTCGAATAATAAAAATGGGCCCAGCAGACGTTGTCCTCACCTGAACCCAATTGCAGCACCAATCAAGAACCTACTCAAACACACACAAAACATTTCACTCAACCCATTTTTGAGTTTTTGCGAGACTAACGCATGGCATGTTATTTTTATATACATTATGATGTTTACGTTGAAGAATTGCATACCTATTTATCATTTTATGAACCATTTCGAACAATAAAAAACTTAACAATAACTGATATAAATTAAAGATAAATCTGAATCTACCACACGCTTCAAATCTTTAAATGAAAACCTATAAAGTTAAAAATCCTAAAATTAAATTAAGCCCCCTCTAGTAGCACACAACTCTGTGTAAAACTCATTTCACATGGATACATCAATTCGAGGGCAATTTTTTGAAGAATATAATAATGTTGATTAATTAATGATGGTGATTGTGGTAAAACAATGAGTCAACGACTTCACATAAACTATGGGGGCACGAGCAGTTGTACGGGGCTTTTAAGATCAGAGACAATTATTGATCTTCTTTTTATTTTAAAGTCTTCTTTTATGGTTGATGAATAACCATAAGAGAAAAAGAAGGGTAACTACCACACGTAAGCCTCTCACATAGCTTTACACACCATCGAAAACCTTTCTCAAGTGTGCTTACTCACGTCACGATGTTTTCCTTTGCCGTTATAAGCAATTGATAATTAATTAGTTTCTATAAGTTATTTAGCCCGGTTAGTAGAGTGTGGTATTAGGATAACATTAGAACCTGGCGCATGGATAACATTTGGTATGGTATAGCTAGAGAGAAGGAGACCGTATCGGTTGCGGTTACCACCAACAACAGCATTTCCAAAGAGGGTTGACGTCAGGCAGGCGGTCGGTTTTAAAACATAGCCAAAACTTTAGCTGCATGCCAGAATTAGGTATACTGCGCCGACCCCAAATAAATTGGGATAAGGGCAGGGGGTGATGATGAAGTTATTCATGTTTTGGAAACGTTCAGTTAGGATGTCGATTGGAAGTCAGAAAAATAAAGCCTTGCCTCAATGATATCCAATATTTATTACTCAAGTATCCTAATATTTATATCTTGCGCCTCCTGGATAAATGTTCCAGACGCTTTAACCACCAAGCCATCTCAACGTCTGCTCACTCCCCGGAATTCTTCTTCCACATTTTAACACGTCTTTTGGTGACGTCATCGCCACCTATTTAGTCCCTAGCTTAGCGCACAGAGCCCCTGGAGTATTACCCCGGAAGACGCAGTTTTAAATACTGTTCACGACTGTATAAATATTTTTCTATTCACAAAAAAGATACAATTTAAGAATTCAAAGATGTATTTGTAGGTATTTATTTATATCTTTCCACATCGTAATCTATATCGTCTTTTTCCAACTCTTCTCTCGAGTTTTCTCTTCTAGTTTCAGACATTCTTAATGTCTAAGTACCCCAATGATCATTAACGTATCGACCTGACACAATCCCTATGTCACGAAAAAGTGGGGCGGCTTATTCTTAGCTAAAACCCCATAAAAACAGATGTCGTAAGAATTCTCAATAACAACACATTCAGAGATATCGGGCTATTGTGAAAGAATACAATTTTGGTAAGTACTTTGTCTCGACAGTAAATATTGAAATGCAAAGTTTATTTTCACATGATACAGGGTAGAAAGACTCTTATTCTGTATGTAATAAGGTCTGTTTAGTGTGTAGAGTTATGGTTGTAAGTGTACCACAGAAATATTCAACCCTTACGAAACCGCGATGTGCATTTCGATAATAGGAGACAGGGTCGTGTGAGTACAGAGACATCTTGTATTTACAAAAATGATGACTTTGTGGTTAAGATGAGCATATGAATATGTAGGTTTCTATTTTGAAACAAAATTGTTTTAGTAAAGTAGTATTAAAATTCATAATCTTCATATAAGTACCTGGTAATTACTTATATTTGTATTATCCAAAATGTAATGTTGTAAGTGTATGATAAGATCCTAACCTAAGTCTGTCTATAAGTAACTTTCAATAACGTTCTCGAACCCACAGTCAAACCGATAATACGGTTTTGTATGACTCCTTTTTGTGTTAATTTAATACCGTGTATTATCAATAAATAATATAGATAAATAAATAAAATGTGGCATCGCAACCTCCCGTTATTAAATTTTAATTTAATTAGAATCTAATAAATACGACCAAATTCACATGAATCTGGTCGTATTTATTAAAATTAACCCAAAGTATATGGAGCATGTGCACACACCTTTAAAGACACACACCTAATAACACTCCTGTAGGTATTTAAAACAACATAACTAACCATGTCATCACAGTCATGTTAATAAACCACTTAATTCCAGTAATCATCATTTCACAAGTAACGCCCATCAAATCTAAGCAAACACTAACATTTGACCACCTGTGTGGTCTACCATAGTTGACTATATTACATGCAGCCTCTATATCTGACACTACTCTGTGAAACATGGCCGCGATCAAAGATTCAGAGGCGGTGCCGAGGATTATTGATATGCATTTCTTGTAACTCTCGTAATTCTCGTAAAAACTCATACTTTGACACATGGTACAGTGGTTGAGAGATCAGCTTAGGCGTTGGTCACATGTTCAAATTCCGCAAGGAATTATTATTTGCAGTATCTACAGATAATTGTATGTATGAAATTTGTGTCTGTAAACGAACCCACAATAGCATAAAAAAGAGCAGCGAATGATTTTAAAAAATCCATTGACGTTGACAATTTTACAAGGTGCGCTTTTCTATTGAATTTTTTTATCATGAACGCTGAGCTGAGAATATTATTGTGTGAAAACAAATCAAGTTTTCAACATTTTATAGGGTTTTCAGAACTCACAGCACTATTATCCAAATCATCTTAATAAGAACTACTGGACTTAATATTAGTCGTATCTAAGATTTTCGCGACTTTTTCAGCCTTAGTCCTCCTGCGACCACGAACGCTGCAAAGTGTTCGAAACGTCAGGAAAAACAAAAACCAATAATACACGCGATTATACCGGTTAAAATTAGTTTTAATATGGTGAACTAATCTTAATAAAGTTATATTAAATGGAAAAAGAATACGGTCGCGAACAGGTTTCGAACCTGCACCTCCCGGAAAAATACTCCAGGCGCTCTGACCACTAAGCCATCTCGACCTCTGCTCACCACCGCAAATTCTTCTTCCATATTTTAACACGTCTTATGGCGACTTCATTGCTATCAATTCAGTCCCTATGACGGGTGACCGAACCGACACGACTAACTTTGCAGTTAATACCATTGTATTAACATTTCATAAAGAATGCAATTACCTTAACAATTCAAGATAAATCTTTGAAAAGCATTAACGCATGCTTAGCAAACTCTAACTATAACTACTATTTTTCCATTTAATATAATAACTTTAGAGTTCGCTAAGCATGCGTTAATGCTTTTCAAAGATTTATCTTGAATTATTTGGATGTACTTTCATGTAAATGGTACAGTTAAAAACGTATTCTTTTTCCATTTAATATTGTAACTTTACATCCAAATAGTAAATCAATTTAATTCAAAATATACTGAGACATCTAACAAATTATCTCATAGACCAACTGATATACAAACACAATAATTTTGATCCGTACAATGTGTATTAGCATACGACGATGGACGCGCCGTAATAAAGACTTCACGACTCATAAATAATTAATGTATGAACAGAATTCTTATAACAGTAGCCGGTAGCTGCTTTGATGTTGGATTGTGGGATGAATGATAAGCTGATGCGGGTGTTTCAAGCGTTTTCGGAGCCCTAAATCCGTATTGACCCTATAAATAATCCGTATTGACCCTATAAATAATCCGTATTGACCCTATAAAATAAAAATTCTGGAATTAGGTCTTTACAAAACACTTAAACGTGTCTTTTTTACGCCGAAACTAATAGAGTTTTAAAATCCAGATATATTTCTTTAAAGGGCGATTGCCAAACCGGTATATGAGGCAAGTGTGGATGGAAGAATCGGGGCAAGCCGCCTTCACAAGCGAACCGCAATCAAATTGCGAACGTTTTTAAAAAAAGACAGGTCAAAAGCAACCAAGAGAACTGCCTCGTTGGTCTAATGGTCCCAAGCGCGACTGCTGAGCATGAGGTCTTAAGTTCGATTCTCAGGTCAAGCAAAGCGTTAAATTGGGTTTTTCTGTTAAGAAATTCTCAGTAGCGGCTTGGAGTTTGGAAATATGCCCGACAGATTACAATAGGCTCAATACCTTTTACATGGAACTTAATAAAAGCACTGGTGAAATATGTACAATCATACACAAAAATTTTACAACTCTGCCTCCGCCTTCGAGGAATACAGGCGTGATGCAAGAGCAACCTAAACCGACGAGGATGCATGTAGAGATTAGTGAACATAGATGAAGCGAAAATGGTGTATCAGAATCGTAGTAAGTGGAAATCGATAGTCTCTGCCTACCCCAATGGGAAACAGGCTTACATACATACATACGTACAACCGGCGGAAACAGGCTTGACTGTAGGTATATAATGTGGCATAGTAGCATTTGCCGTTAAGTATATACAAGATTGATGATGATTGAAAATGATACCTACATGTCGTGTTTGTCTATTTGATGTTCAAATAGACAAACACGACATGTCCATAATAATAATAATCCACATTTTCTGACAAAAGTGACAACAGTGTCCCATACCGTCACGTACTCTCTGCCTAGCCGTTTCTAATTACATTGTAGTTGAACCAGTCAAACGGATTACATGGAGCGTTTGCCTATCTGACCTCCACAACTCAGTTACTGGGTACCACGACTCGTGGTATGACTGGTTGTCAGACTTTCAGGCCTCTGACTAACCGTAACAGCTATCACACATCTTAATTTGACAACCAGGACCGACTGTTTAACGTGCTCTCCGAGGCACGGAGGGGTATCAAGTTATGGTCATCCATCCCCAGATCGCCCACGGCAAGCGCAGCGTAACCTCGATCGATGGATCTGTGCGGATGTTACTTAGCCGCGAGCCCCTCATTAAATACCGTCACGTAAAAGTAGCAAATCACAGGACTAAATATGTAACGCGCTTTGGTTCCACCGATCATGCATTCCTCAACGCCCTCGCTTCGCCGAAAAGATAGACGAAGGCAACTCACCAATGACAGTAATCTAATACCATGGCGCCATTCCAACTATGGGCTAAATGAATATCAATCAAAGGGAAAACCCAATCGGTCTTTAACACCTTTGTTTGCAAATCACAGGTTTTTCCAACAAATTCCACTCCTTCATAAGACTTACGAAGAATTTCAGATCTGATATTAATTTCTGTCTTTAAAGATTCTTCGATTCTTTTTGTCATTACTTCTAAGTAACTTCGGATAAACCGTTGTTTTGGATAGCAATTAATAGATCAACTGCTATCTATTAATAGTAGGAGAGAGCAGCATACCCGTCTCATCGAGCAACCGAAGACACATCACGTGTTGAAGAGCGCAAAACAATCTTCGGCCACTATGAGTTCTTATTTATAATAAAACAACTTTTAACCGGATTACTCGCGTGTATTATTGGTTTTTTGTTTTTCCTGACGTTTCGAACACTTTGCAGCGTTCGTGGTCGCAGGAGGACTGAGTTCTTATTTGCTTGCGAAGAACAATAGCAGTCCGTTTCTAGACCAGTTACAGGTCCGAGACGATGGTACTGTACACGCGCTTATTTAGATTTTGTTCTGTCCATAACCTGCCGGAGCTACGGTGTATCCTTTGGCAATCCCGGAACCCCAATAATGTTTAGTACAGGACTATGAGGTTTCAGTTGAAATCAAGCACGCAGTCCAATACAAATTTTCTTATACCAAAAATGAAAATTGATAAGCCACAACAACACTGCTACTTGTTTAGCTTCTAAACACTTTAGAAAGCGAAAGTGTAATCATTTTGCAACATGATTCCTTTCTCGCCTAACTGACACCGCAGTCAGCGACAGAGTGCCACGTTACTTACCCTCTGACCAATCCTTTTGTGAAATTCTTCTCCACTAAACTATTTTCTTTTTCGTGTTGATGTTGATGACCTAGTGTCATAGTTTAAACAACTCGTAGGTCTGTTACATGGCTTAACACACCATTTCTCAGGTATATATTGTATTGTACGCACATGACTTCAAAAGTCAGTGGTGCCTTGGATTCGAACTTGCAACCTTTGACTTGTTAGGCCAATGGTCATACCACTTAGCTATCACTAAACTGTATCGGAACACCACCATCACAGCTGCATTCGCCGCATCTAGAATTGATCTCATGAAAGGTGTCGCCGGACCCAATCACTTTGTACAGGATCTATCCTACCCGCTTTCCTCCTATCCCCCAACCCATAGGGTCCGCCTAACCGGAGACAGTAGTGGGTGACTATTGTCAAGAAACACGTGGCTATCATTGTCTCCGTCAACAAGGGTGACGATGTGTCCCAACTGGTTCTCGAGGAAGCTGGTTTGAGGATGATTGAATGATGTTTGTACTATTTGGTACCCCAATATGTTTTTGATTGCCTCGGTTAGGTACCTAAAATCCATTTCGTGTGTTTTTTTTTATAGAAATGCTTTATCAAACATGAATTTATTGGTATTTATATCTGATAACTAGCTGTGCCCCGCGGTTTCGTGTGATGTGAAATAGCATATAACTTTGTTCAAGGAATCAGCCATCAAATTCAAAAATAGTATTCTTCAAATGCGATAAGTAAGAGATTAGCGCGTTTAAAAAAAAAAACATACGCTTTATTATACTGTACATATGCCTTTAGCATTATTATATTAAATTAGATAGATTACTTTTAAAATGCATTCGTTCATTGAATGCATTTTAAAGTTTAAGTTCGTGCGTGAAATCCTGCAGTGTCATTTGATTTTAGATTAAGAAATTATTATTAGAAGCCCGGAATCGGAATTGCTCCCATATTTTCAATCATATTGAAAAACAAATATCATAAATAAACCTCTACAATATCTAAGGAACCCAAAAAAAAAACCTTGCTTCAGAAATCCGTCTATCAACTCCAAGCGGACCCAATCCGGAATTCTGATTACAGAAATATAAAAACAAAAGGACAATTTACACTTCAAAAAACCTCGATTTTCTTTCGCGTTAATTAATTCTATTGAACGAAAAAGTCGAGAAACATTCGTAACCCTTTGAAAGGGAAAGAAAATAGGTTCTATACAGAAATTTTAAATAAATCGTTTCGAACAAAAAAAAATGCTAATAAATCATTTGGAAATTAATAATTAATATGGCAACACTCCAACGCGACGGGCCGCTAAAATCAAACGTAAATTCTAAGGAATTATTTGCATAAGAAGGGATGTTTTTTTTTTCGTAACTTTTTTCTGCTTTTTGGCGTTCACTTTCCGATTTCCGGAGAAAGATTAGGGGAGATATGAATTTGTTCAATGAAATTAAAAGTTTAGTTAGGGAAAGTTTTTATCTATAACTTCAGGACTCACGATAGATGTGCACCAGTGGATTTGAGGAAAATATCTCAACAAAAAGTTTTAATTCAGAAACTTTAAGTCATGTAATATATTTTATTGATAATTACGTCTTTAAGGGACAATTTATACGAAAATACCATACGAATTGCCAACCTTTTCAGTTAATTTCCAAATTATTTCTTACATACGAACTAAGAATTACGAACACAGTAAAAAATCTGCTGTAAAATTACACTGTAGGTACATACAGTAACAATAAAACTATATTAATTAGATAATAATAGTTTGACCATAAAATATCTAATTTATATATAATAATATAATATAGATAATTAAAGTTATCATTCTTTTATATATGTATATAAACGCGAGTACGGTTTCAACTCTCTTGGCCGATCGGCTCGCTAAACGGAATTCTTCGTCTACTTTTAAATAAGTGTTATGGTGACGTCGCCGACACCTATTCAGTCACTACAAAATGACTGAACTAAACTAAACCGTACTTTAATAACACCAAATCCATTTTTATTTCCGTAAGGAAGAATTACAAGGCCAAAAAAAATGCCAGAAACGGGACTTAAGTCCGCGAAACTTGTCGTAAAATGCCAACACCAAATTATTTTGTTATAATTTTGGCTTCATGAGAATTATTTTCTGAAATATTTTATTATGTTTTTCGGTTCAACCGAATACTTCCAACAATGCTATAGCCCACGAAATAAAACCAAAAAATAACCCGAAGAATGTCCACAACAATTTGCGTTAACCCTTCCATCGCGGGAGGGTATCGGAGGGATCGGAACAGATGTTTTTAATATCGGAGACACCCCTATAGCCGCTGTGTACATTCGGCCATTGTTGCTACGTCTTAAGTCCCAATATTTAAAGGCAAAACGTTTGTTTAAGAGACAATATGTTTGTTAGTGATGTTTTCAAAGACGGGTAGTCTAAAAATTGAAGTCAATTTTACTGCGATTGTGGTACGAGTCATTATAACATTAATGTAGGTATGTATATTATTATTGAAGTGTCGTGGTGGCCGTGTGGTTATGGGTCCGCCTCTAGAGGCACAAGTTGTGGGTTAAATGTACCAATGTGACTTTTTCAATGTCATATGTACTTTCTTAGTTAATCTAAGACATCACAGACATACGGTGAAGGAAAACGTCGTAAGGAAACTTGGACTTAATTGTCTGAAATCGCCAACCCGCAGTGACTTACCGTTGTGATCAATGCTCGTACCTTCTCTGTATGAGAAGAGGCCCTTGCTACAGTGGGACAGTTAAGGACTGGTTATGTTATTATATCTTTAGTTTAAAATTTATACCAAAAACATATATTTTCCGTTTCTTCTTTTGTTGCCTGCCTCATTAGTCTAGTGGTCCCATGAACGCTGAACATAGAGGTCCTGGGTTTGATTCCCGGGTCAGGCAAAGTGTTGTGGGGTTTTTCTGTGAGGAGATTCTCAGTAGCAGCTCAGAATTTGAAATTGTGCCCAGTAGATGGCAATAGGCACACAACCACAAAGGACTTAATAACAGTTCGGTGAAATCTGGGTGTCCGACTGTGTACACCAATGCCTAACCCTTCGGGGAATACAGGCGTGATTCTATAGAGGTACTTCCCCAAAAGTAAAAGTAAGTTATAATTACGACACTAGGCGAAATTAAGAAAACTCCATTTATCTAGACTTGCCCAATGACAATAGCAATGACGTACAAATATTACAATTTACTAACCGACCAGCAATTTTGTGGTGTGGTCCAAAATATGACCAAAAGCGGTAGCGAAAATTTCGTGTTTACTTGAAAATTACAATTATAGTTTTTTTTTTGTCGATGTAGAATACAGTCGTGAGCAGGATTTGAACCTGCGCGTCCAGAATAAATACTCCAGATGCCCTGACCGCTAAGCCATATCGACCTCTGATCACTACCGCGAATTCTTCTTCCATATTTTAATACGTGTTTTTGGTGACGTTATTGCCAACTATTCAGTCCCTTTACGGGAAACTGAAGCAACACGACTAACTTTGCAGTTAATACAATGTCGTACAGATGCAATTACCTTAATAAATACAGATAAATCTTTGAAAAGCGAAAAAGTTCCCAACCTGGAGTACAGCATCATATCACACCCCCCCGCTACGGCACACCAGACACATGACACAGACGTGCCGCAGTTCAGCAGTAGTGCAGTTGCGGCACCCCCCATAAGGCCCGCAACCTACCGCCGCTCCAACATGGGCTTGGAAGCAAAGCCCAGAGGAGCGGCCCTCCTCGAGTTCCTCTAGCTTCACAGTGGGTGACCAAGCCACGGCTACTAGAGCCCCCCCACCACGATAAGGTGGAACCCTTGGGGGGGGACCCTATGTGCCCTGATACCTGCACGTTAAATGTCATAATTGACTCTACTGACAAAGCGGTTGTCGTCGCTGGGTTATGGGCTGATACAAATTGAGTTGCCATCGATACGCTGAGAAGAACTCAGTACTATTCACCATCTCCCCGCTGATCGCTCATCACGCTATTCTGTTGTCGTTACACCGCGCTTGCGTGAGCGGTGAGCGCTACAAATAATTGCGTTCGCACGATCGACTCGCGCGCAATTATTTTGTCACAATTTTCATGAATCTTAATTCCTTCTTTTGTTTGTCGATGTAATTTGAATAGATGGAGATTAGATACTTTGTTTGTGTAATTGTGTATTTAGATTGAGCTGTAGACATAACGTAGCATTATGCCTGTATTGATCGTGGGGGTAGGCAGAAGTGTTTTATACAAATTTTACCGATACGGGGCAGCGTATTGACATTTCAAACGCCAGGCTACCACTTAGAATTTCGTAACAAAAAATACTCAATAACATCTACCCGACCCGAGAATGGAACCTACGACCATTAAGGCAGAGCTTCTATAGCTGAGATATATCTAATTTTGATTGTAATAGCAAATTACTTAGGAAAAGCATTAGCAAGTGTCAGTGCCTTCACTGCTCTCAACTAGTCCCCTCTAATAAGAAACACAAAATTAGATATTGTATCAAAATTAAAACGTCATCTGAATTTTATACATTTGAAGTAAAAAATTCATACATTTTCCAACAAGATAAAATTAATTAAAATGCACGCCTGCCATTTTTTTTTTTTAATCGTACTAGTCTAATTTACCCGGGAGAATGTAAGGATTCTAACGATACTCCAAACATCGTAATCGGTTCAGGCATTTGGAAGTTATGGTGCAATAAAGAAACTCTCAAACATACATACATGAACCCTAAAAACACAACACTCCTTTTTTTGGGCAGTCGTGTAAAAACAAAGCTTAGTTTGAATATTTATCGTTACCAATTTATCTGTCACTAGCTTCTGCCCGCGACTTCGTTTGCGTTGACTTTAGAATTATATCCACCCGGGATATAAAAAGTATCCTATGTGTTAATCTAGATTATAAATGATATGTGCCAAATGTCATCCAAGTCCGTTCAGCAGTAGTCATGGCGGGAAAGACTGACAAAAATACAGATAAATCTTTGAAAACCATTAACTCTAAAGTTACAATTTTAAATGGAAAAAGAATACGGTCGTGAGCTGGATTCGAACCTGCACCTCCCGGATAACAAATGGAGTATTTATTCGGGAGGCTTAGGTTCGAATCCTGCTCCCACCGTAGTCTTTTTGCATTTAAAATCATAACTTTAGACTAACAAACATCTTCACAAACTTTGGCATTTATAGTATAATAAGGATAAATGAAAAGCCTCAGCTGTTTTCGCAGTGTGAACTATGATTCAGCGCATTAATTCATATATTCACATTATAATAAAACAACTTTTAACCGGATTAATCGCGTGTATTATTGGTTTTTGTTTTTCCTGACGTTTCGAACACTTTGTAGCGTTTGTGGTCGCAGGAGGATTACGGCACTACGTTTGTTGTTTTATTAAAATGTGTAGTGATCGCTAAAACCTAAGATATTAATTGTTTCACCTTTTTACATTCCCGGGGGCGATAGCGCTGACGCAAAAGTCACAGTCAATCTGTTTGATTTCCGAACTCAACGAAAACGACCAAATGCCGTCTATGGTTGTGGATGAAACATTTTGTATATGAAGAACTACAAATGTTCAGAATATCCATAATCCAATTCTATTCATATTAGGCCGTAAGCGGTCAGAGGAAATAAAAAAAGATACGAGTAAGAAATCATATTATGTATCATCTCAAATCCATAGCGATATCACATCTTCCCTTTTTAAAGTATAAAATAATCACTACATACAAGGTCCTAATTTATTTGGTAATTTCCTTTTAAGGGGTCAATGTGTAAGTGATAAGGATTAATTTAAGCCATAATTTAATTTTTTTACAAAAAAAATAAAACTTAGTTTTCGCCGTTCATGGAACAGTTTTCGGTTTTTAGTATGGTTATTACAGATAATTTGTTATGTCCATTTAATTCTTAGCTTAACTGAATGTATTTGTCTTAAATATTACCCCTTTCAAAGGAAATTACCTAATAAATTAGGACCTTATATATACAATTAATCGTATATTATTTATAACTTCACTTACCATCGTCAGCACTAAATATTCTCAACACCAACACAGAACCTGGAACAGAAAAGCTCTATCAGAATAAAGAATCAACAAGAATATAAAAAATTAAATTAAATTAAAACGGCAAAGAAAACTATCAAAATCCTATAATGAGGTTTTATTTCTAAAACACCTACTCCGAGAAATTAAGAAAAATAATATTCAAATCTCGAATGTTACAAAAAAATTGTATACCTTTTTTTCTATTTGCCAATGCAACAAACATTAATTACGGAAACCATTAAATTATTTTACCAAAATAAAGACTTTCCCCTACTAGTATTACTTATTTACCAAAAACGTAAAATCTAAAACTCATTTAGTCACTAAATCAATATTTTTAAGAAACGTATAACTTCTACTGAAGCTTCCGACCAATTCTTAAGCCGCGACGGTCGGAAAATGCCATGAAAATGAGGAAAAGCGCCGTCTAGCGCCATCTAGTAGGGAGAGGAGCGCAACAGACTTTTCATATTTTCTTTACGGAGAAATATTATTAACATAGTAGAATAATATATTTACGTTAGAGTTTGTCAAATAGTACATTATGGGTAGAAATTTAGAAATCGTTATTCTAAAGGTATATTAAAATAATTATTACGAAAAGAGTTTCAACATTTATTTATCCCAGGTGTCATTTTTTGAAAATATTTTTTATATTTTAGTTCGCTGCCTACAGTATTCAATGTAGAAAATCTATGCGAACGAATTGAAGTTACTAATATTAGTAATTTAATTTACTTTCAAACTAATCAGGCTATAACTCTTTAACGTCGACAACCTTTTTACTATCGCTAAAAATAAGGTAAAAGCCCCAATTATCGGCCCCGTTAAAGATTAATACCAAACGTAACACGAACGAACCTAGTAACCGAATTTCGGGTGGCGCGAAACAAAAACTGACCTACATCGACGCCCTACGGAGTTCACCCACCCCTGCCGACGATGAGACGATCACCCTACGCGTCTTGCCCTTACAGTTGTATTCATGCACTTTCGATTATTTCAAGGTGATGCCCGATACCCGATCCCCCTTTCTTATTCTTTTCAACCGCTTTATTGACGGTGCAATGAAAACTCGAGCAAAGAATTTATTTTATAATATTCAGTGTGTGTTCAAAATTGTTAGAAAAATAAATAAACATCCTAGAGAGCATGTATGACAATGTAGTGGCACCCAAGGCGTGGAGCTTTGATCAATACATTTTTAACAGATAGAAAAAATCAGGTAGGCGTGTTTGTTGTGGTCACAAGTGGAAGCAGTTGAGTAAATGTAAACAAATGAATGCCAACACAAACAGCCGCCGAGCGGTCCAAGAAGCGGGCAGTCGATCGCGCCGCAAAAAAGCGCATCCTATTATCGACTACAACAAAAGGACTTGTGCAGTGATACCTAAGTACACATCTCGATTCATCGTCTCGACTCGATCTGCCGAACCGATCCTATTGGCGCGCCCCACTGTCGCCGCGAGAGAAAGAGACGAGAATCGTGGAATAGAGCGCGAGTGATAAAGAGGGAGACGGTCATCTTAGCTACCGAGTGGCGTCCCACTGGGCGGGGCCGCGCCAAGGAGTGAGCCTCAGATGCGCGTAGTGTTGGTGGGGCTTCGTCCGAAGGATCGCACTGCAGTCGTGTGTCGCGCCAACGACGCGCGCCCGCCGCCACGCCGCGCTCCGCGTTCAGGATCACCTTACGTAATAATAACTAATCGGATCGAAACCGTTCGTCCGATAATCGATTGTGATTGTAAACTGTCGATAATCGCACACAGATTTTTTATTTATTTAATTTTTTTCTTCCGTGTCGGCCGTTTGTGAACTTGAGTTTTGTGTACACTGTGACATGTTTTTGTTTTGTTTTCGCTCGGACTTAAGATTATTTTTGGGCGTAACTGACTGTTTCGCTTTTATAATTTAGTAACAATATTGTTACTAGTGCGTGTGCAAATGAACAACAATTTTGAAATTATTGTGAAATAATTTGACTAAGAAGTGTTATGTGGACGTACATTCATAATAATTGTGATTTTACAAGTCTCCTCTGAGAATACGTAAGTGTTTACAAATTAAGTGTATTTGCTTGTGTTATTTAAGGGAAGTGTGATTTTTTTCTAGTGTCATGTTAGTTAATTAGAAAATTTTACAAGTGTCAATATGACAAAAATCTCATAAGACCGGTAAAGTTCTATCGCAGTTCTAACATTGTTTGGTAGTTCTGATAAGATATAGGCCAACTGGAAATCACAGTTATTTCTGTGTAAAATGTGTTATGCATTATTTAAATCATTGGTCAAATCGAATTGACACACAAAATAATCTACCAAAGCCGGCACAACTTTAATATCGCTCCAACATAAATTATAAGTAAACCCAAACAATAAATTGGTACATTCGAATAATAAAAATTGCTCAACACATCGTCCAAGAATGCGTTTCTCATTAAAAAATAAAAAGTTGGAAATAGAGCAGAGAGTGGATTTGATCGGTAAATCGAATGATCAATTGCAATCGAAAGTTTAATTAGCTACCGCATCGCGACGGTATCGTACCGTCGAGCGACGATACGGATGATTCTGTGATTGATTGGACGATTGTTGGTGCTCTCACCTTACAATCTTCTTTCGTAGATTTGGTGGGTTCAAATTGGGGAGGCTTAAGGACTTAAATTGTACCCGCTCTTGTGAAGTAAAGTTAGTTTTAATTGAGTGGTGAAGTAGAGAAATGTTGATATGGAAAAAGCCGATTCGATCTTTTTTGAAAAATTGCCATCATTAACAACAATGTTAATGATGGCGTATTATAAAGGAAAAGATTTTTATGCTGGTACATACATGAAAAAATAAATAGTTTATACATGAGGAATATATATTTTGAATATTAATAATAAAACAATTGAAACTATTTTTAAACGAGCGCTGTGAAGTCATTCATTTGAAAAACTAACTAAAATTAGGTTTTTGCAAATCAGTAATTGAAATACACCGTATTTTCGTACAAAACTTTATCATTATGTTAATATTAACGAATGATGTCATATGCACAAAAAAATTAATAAATGCATGTTTAAATTTATAAGCACACAAAACAAAAAAGATACAATATAGTTAGGTAGTATGTATTTACTGATCTGCTATCAAAATTAGGGCTTTTCGAGATTATATTAGTACCCCAACCAAGAATCAGAAGACCTTTTACAATTTTGAAAAATAGCAATTGCTTCAACATATATTTCAAATAGAGAATGAACAAAATTAAGTAACTAATGATTCTCGCACAGATGGCGGTGGGGTCGTTGACCTCGAGAGTTGTCTGTTGAATTAAACAGAACAGTTTCCGGTATTTAATTAATTTATTATTATTATATCGATGCCAGAATTATTATAATGTTCCACTAAATATTTTCTGTGACAAATAATGAAGTGGTTCGCTTACAAAATGTTAAAAAAATAATTTATTAATTAATTAGTAGTCTTTATCATCGGGATGTTTTAATTAAAATTCTTGTACGACTATAACGTTTGCCTGTATCATGTGGCAGAGGGCAAAAAACGCAATATTCAAAGTGCCCTTCGCATTACAAACTAATAATGAATATAGAACAAAGTCTCATACAAGTGTTTTTCCAACAATATCAATTACAGTTAATACTAATTAGAATGGCAACAAAAACCTAATCGATTCTAAACAGTATCGATTAACAGTGAATCGAATAACGCGAATACGTGATAATGTGAGATTTTCCATTGTTGTCATGAAATATTTAGTTTTTTTCGCTGTGAGAGAATATTTTTATTGCTAAAGTACGAATGAATTGAAAACACCTTGTATTTCTGTTATATTAAGCAAGACATTTTTCAGTAACAATTATATAAAACATTTCCAAAACTGTATGCGTAATTTTAAAATTTATTTCCATTGTTTTAATTTGGATTTATGTGAAATATTAATTTATAATTTTAGTTCGGTAAAGAAGGTGATAATTTTTTATAATGTAATTACTATGGTAATTAAATTTTGGTTTTATATAAAATAAAAAATAATGAAAGATAACATTTTTTGACGGCGTGGTTGGCGCAGTGGTCGAGAGACCGGTCGCGTGTTGCAGGTTCGATTCCTGCACGGAACAAATATTTATATGATCTACAGATAATTGTTCCGGGTCTGGGTGTTATGTGTGTGCATGTGCGATTAAATGTCTCTAAACGCGTCCACGATATAGGTAGAAATTCCTAGAGTGGGGCAATGTTTTTTTAAAGAAAAAAAAATCGTTACATAAAAATTAGGCAATAGGTATTTTTGTCATCAATTCTTTGTTACAAGAACATTTCTTGTGGTTATAAGTCTTTATACATATTATTTAAATTGAGACAGTAAACGAAATAACTTATTGTGGAGGGGAAACTAACTAATGATGCTTATTATAAGTATATTCTTTCTTAAGTATTTTGTGTAAAATTTTAGTGGTAGGTAGCTACTCTAGTTAGTAATTTTAGTGATAATCTTAAAAATCCTTTTTTTTTAATTAACCTTATAAATAAAATAATTCTCAGAATGTTTGAGAACCAAAGAAACTTAAATTAGAATTAACCAATTTCAAAATATTATTTTTGTTTTCAAAATTAATCAATTATGTAGGTACACTAAAATCACACTTCTCTTAATAGAAGCGTTTTTTTAATTCCAGTTATAAGGTAAACGTGACCTCTTGGTACCCTCATATTGCAAGTTATATCCCTGTTAAGAAGTAAAATTTAATTAGGTGTTTTACATTATGACGCATTTCTGTCTATCTTCCATTTATGACTGATTTAGTTTTGTCATGTCAGTAACACTGTTTTTTTTTTCGTTTTATACTCTCTCCGATATATTAGAAATACAGTGCTTAGATAACTTAAGTAATTTTACATCCCTCCTTTTTCAAATTGTTTATCTCTTATTGTATTCCCGGTGTCCGATTCCCGGGAAAGCCCAGCAATGGTTTGTGCATAGATAAGTAACCTAAGTATATTATGATGTTATTTATTTCTGACTATTTTTTGTAATTAATTATTTTTTACATGTTCAATCACGTAATCCGCTGCAATTTAGGTAATGATTATATTAATCAGGCACGGCTAAGTTGATAAATGTAACAAATGCCGCATTGAATCTATTCAATAATTATTTGAATAGTTTATTTTTTATTCTACAATACAAACCATATTAACTCTCAATCATAATGACTGAGAAATAAGATTTTATGCCGTAACAATGAAATGAATATTTTAAATAATATTTAAAATAATATTTGAATTATAATTAAAATCGGCTGACGGTGACTACATGCACCAAAAAATTTAATTCCAATAAAAACCTTTTTAACACAAAATAAATAACTGTGATCTAAATAGCAATACAGTGATACTCGAACCACATGTTTGATCGTTTGAACACAGTTCGAAATGTCGTGAAGAAATTTATCGATGTGGGTCCCATCCCTATTCACATCGACCGATAATGGTTAAAACGGGTCAGTATATATCGGTCTTACTTAATGCAATTTGATCAGCATTTGAATTGACTATAATTATAATTTTATATTAATTTATTATCCAAAATCCTTATTGACAGCCCCGTTGGTCTAGTGGTCCCAAGCGCGACCGCTGAACAGGAGGTCTCGGGTTCGATTCCCGGGTCGGGCAAAGTGTTATTGAGTTTTTTAGTTAGGAAACTCTCAATAGCAGTCCGGAGTTCGGAATTGTACCCGGTTGATGGCAATAGGCTCACATAGGACGTAATAACAGCATTGGTGAAATGTAGGTGTGCTATGTACACTTCTGCCCACCCCTTCGGGGAATACAGGCGTGATGCTATGTTAAAAACCTTATTTTATCATTATACAAATAAATAAAATTGAAGTATATGAATTGTAATGTCAAAACAATAGTTTTTTTAAGCTCCTAAAAATCTGTTTTTAAAATTTTTGTTTGTTTGTCTGTTCGTTCCGGCTAATCTCGAAACGGCTGGACCGATTCTAATAAAATTATTATTATTGGCTGATTATGTAAGGAGTAACTTAGGCAAATTATAATATAATTATACACGGATGTAACCGCGGGGCACCGCTAGTTACTAAATATAAAAACACCAGATTTTTTTAAATATAAGAGGAAGCTACGGGCATCAGGAATAGATTCAAAGCAACCACTGATTATGGCTCCATAGAAAGGAGAGGAACCTTCCCTACAATGCGTGCGGTGTGGAGGAGGAGGGCATGGGAACTTACTACATTAGCCCTTGATCCAGCCATCTATCAAGAGGCCCTTTGTTAATCAAGGCTCTTCGCCATATTCTAGTAGCCGAAACGACTATCGGCACAATCATTATTTTTATTCTTACTGGTCTTGCGTTTGACCCCCACTTCACTTGATGTTAAGCGATGGTGCGATCAACAATGGAACACGCTTGCTTATATTTTTATTTTCAACGATATAATTAGCAAAACAAAACTGATTAAGGTAATATGAATCGGATGAAATAGATTACAAAAATCCTACTTAACGTAACGTAAATCTTGAATAGATTCAGGCGTTACTTTGCCGAAGTCCATTACAATGGATGCAAATAAATACAATATCTAGCTACTTCCACAATATTGAGGGTAGTCATGCATTACCTGTACGCCCGCCCGCAGGACCAGTGACTCGGTGGCGGACACTGCACGGTCTAACAGGTCCTGATGATGCCCCGTGTAGGGGCGAAACACGTGTAGAGTAGTTGGTGGTAGTTGGAATTTTCACCGCTTGCATATGTGCATATATTTGCGGGCGGGCGGTGCATAGTTAATGCATGACTGCCCTCAATATTGTAGAAGTAGCTAGATAGATATTGTATTTATTTGCATCCATTAACATAAATCATCATCCCCTGCCCTTATCCCAATTTATTTGGGGTCGGTGCAGCACGTATTCTTCTTCCATACATCTCTATTAGCCGTCATATCGCCAGTCACTCCCTTTCTAGCCATATCATCTTTCACACAATCCATCCATCGTTTCCTCAGTCTTCCTCTATTCTTGTAGCCTTCCATATTTATGCTCAAAACTTCCCTAGTGACTTGATTCAATGCCTACAAATTATAATTTGTATAACATGCCGTCCACAAACAAACTTTGTTATAAAAACCATAACAAAAATGCCTGCAAATAAAAATGTGTCGATAATATTATGTAATAGCAACGTTGGGGTTACTCTTGAAACTAATACCAATTCCAATCCAATTCCAATATTAAATAGACACCTTGAAACAACGCGTAATTTTTAAATAAATTTACCTACATTACAGTTGCCTCAATTTTAAAGCATGTTGTCTTCATATTATCCCGAATCTATAATTATTTTTTAGAAATTTTGGCATTTAAAAGTCCGAACTGACATATTTTCAATTGACATTGAAAATAGCGGCAATATTCTAGCGGAATTATTTCCAGAGTAAGCCCACGTGTACAAAAATATTGCAACATTGTCTAAACTATTTTTAAATAAATTGATACTTGATTGATTGATCAAATAACATCGGAATATGTATAAAAATGTGCTTATTGGTAATTGAACGTGAATCGTCATTACAAAACTAAAAATCACAATCCTTATAATCATAACCTCAGATAAAATTTGGTATGACACAGCAAGATAGACTGAAGGAGACTATATCGGTGGCGGTTACCACCAACAACGGCATTCCCAATGAGGGTTGACGTCAGGCAGGCAGCCGGTCATAAAACATAGCCAAAACTTTACCAGCATTCCAGTACAAGTAGAGAGTATGTATGGAAGAAGAATACATGCTGCGCCGACCCCAAATAAATTGGGATAAGGGCAGGGGGATGATGACTTATAATAAAACATGTAACCATTTTTAGGACATGTACTGTTACAGTCCACAGAAAAGGCAACGCTACAAGATTTTTTATTATTATCAATCAAATTACTTCTCAGTACATATACAAATTAATTTGCTGATCCTAGGTACGGATAGCAACGTGTACCGTCCGCAAATACGGCGTGGGACGCGGTCCGCCGAGGTGCTCCCATATTGTTCGATTTCTGACGTCATTATTAGTGTTACATATACAGGATGTGATCAATACATTCCTAATAAAAAAAAAAACAGTCATAAAGTAATATTGATACAGGTGGCTGTAATATCTACTAGAATTAAAATACAAAACTACTTTCTTTATTTTTAAATAAAAAAATGTGCATAAATGTATAGGATAAATTTGTCGTCTCTGTTATTAATCAATCAATCAATCAATCAATATATTTATATTAAGTTTGAAATGAAAAGAGATAGTAGATAGAACAACAATTTAATAACTTTTGTAAGACATATTCATATTAATTATTGTTCATCAGTTACTATTTACTCAGTCAGTTTGACTCTCAACATTGCTCCGGACTCAGCTCATGACTAAGGGCTCCGTTCGAGTTCGAAACTAGTCGGGCAATCCCAAAAAATGCACGTGAGTAGTAACCGATGAATAATGTGGTTATAATATTAACCGTTACATGAGAAGTGTAACTAGTTATTTATAACTAGGGAAAATAGATTACTGCTTAGCTAGTAATTAATATAAATATAATTAGGAGTATCGGTCAACTTCAGAATCACTATTAATTATAAAATAAATAAACATTTACAAGACTGGTTGACTGCCTCATTGGTTTAGTGGACACAAGCGTAAGGTCCTGGCTACGAATACCGGGTAGGGCAAAGTGTTATTGAGTTTTTCTGTTAGGGAATTTTCAGTAGCAGTCTGGAGTTTGTATTGTATTTGGTAGATGGCAGTAGGCTCATTACATATTTCAAAGAACTTAGTAATTGCATTGGGTTACAAAACTACATAATATCTGCTTAATAGTTCAGCTATCCTGGCGTGATGCTATGTTTGTAATTTAACTTGGTCATTTGACAAAGGAGCTGCTTAGAACGGCAAATGTCAATAATATTTCAAATTTAATACATTTAAATTTAGTTCCCGATTTCACCACCTGCCAAGATAAAATCGACACAACACTTAAGAACGTCACAACTAAAATAAAAATGTCGCCACTAATCTGAATGAAATTTTCTAATGTACCAAAAATAAAACAAATCGGCCATCAAAATGGTCACGAAAATAACTTCCATCAATTAGTTGAACACACATACGTTTAACAGGAATTTCTCGTAATAAAACTATCAAAATTATCCTCAAGAAATACGAAATCATTTAAATAAACAATTTTATAAATATTTCATTCGGTTTCTGAGCGTATACGCAATCAAATACGTTTATTAGTAGAAAGATGCGGAGATATGCAATTACAACGGATTTCGATACGCATTCGAGTAAATATTTATAAATAGTAATAAAAAGAAAATATTTTTATGTTGCCCGGGATTGACGAATGTGAAAGAAACTGGAAAGATATTTGATAAAAATAAACCCGGTTGTATCCGTACAATTTTAATTAAACATACACGAAACACTTTGTTATAAAGTTAAACTAAAAATATTTTGTGACAAAAAAAAAACATTTTTGGCCTAAATAATATCTAAACAAAAAAAAGTTCACTGTATTTGTTTGCACTTATTTAGTATCCGCCTGTATATGACCTATCATCCAATATTGTTTACTTTAAGTTTATCTGCAGGACGGTAAACTGAGCCGCCACTCGACTCCTGCGCAGATCGATAAATATAAGAGATCTATACATCTTACACAGGATGTCTGTGGGAAGAAAGAAGAGATCGACATTTTTATTGGTACTTTGTAATTGCCTATTGTATTCGTGTTATTTGATTTTTGAGAACTAGCTCACTAAGTAAACAATACGCTATCATTATAGTTAATACGTGAAGCAAAAACTTTGTACCTCTGTTTACAAAAATTACGCGGACGGAGAAGTATGAAATGTCTCACAGTTAAAGTTTATATGGAGAAGGAGTGCGGAAACCTAATATTTTATATGATATGCATTCTTCTTCTTCTAATCGTATGGTTGATGAACAACCTAGTGTCAGATTTTAAACCACCCGTAGGTCTCCGACATGGTTTTACACACCATCGAGAATATCTCTCAGGTGTGCTGGTTTCCTCACGATGTTTTCCTTTACCGTTTTAAGCAAGTGATAATTAATTTATAATACGCACATGACTTCGAAAAGACGGTGGTGCGTGTCTTGGAATCGAACTTGCGACCTTTAACTTGTCAGTCCACCGGTCATACCACGAGGCTATCACTGCTATAAATATGCCTTACAAATACATTAAATTATTAAAGACAATTGAAATCTTTGACAATAGAACCTTATTAACGTTCAAATTTAAAATTTTAATGAATTTTGGTCGAATTTCGGCCAGTGGGCAACCACTAGTATTTATAATTTTTCATAACAGCATCACGCTATTATCCCCGGTGAGATAGATAGAGGAGTACTGTTAGACACTCACATTTAACCGATGCAGTTATTAAGTCTCATAGTGGTACAAAACTACAAGCTGCTACTGAGAAGTTCCTTATAACCCCAATAACACTTTTCCCAACTTGAGGATCGAATCCAAGACCTTACGCTTAACAGCCACAGCCGCGCTTCCGACCACTAGACCAACGAGACAGTAACATTATAGATATTATCTATAATGTCTATTAGATAATACTAGCTGTGCCCCGCAAACGTTGTTCTGACATATAAATTTTCTGGATAGGGACATCCTAATCACCGTATAAAAAATGCCTACGACCTATTCGCAGACTTACCAAATATAAACAAAAAAATTCATAAAAATCGGTCAAGCCATTTCGGAGGAGTTTTGTTATAATATGACACAATACTTTAATGCTATTTACATCTATTTTTTACACTGTCACTTCTGTTTAAAGTTAATATACGAACCCTTTTCCATCAACCACATCAAGAAGGACTGTTCAATAAATGCATTACATTTATTTGTGCATATGAAAAGAAGCTCGGCAGATCTAAAGACCTACACTTCCTTGCTTAAAACCGGAAGAAGTAAAACATCATGAGAATAACCCTTCTTTTTGCTTTACCGTTGTCGGGTAAGAACAGCACACTTGAGAGATGTTCGCGGTGGTGTGTAAAGTCATGTCAGAGGCTTACGGGTGCTGTAAGACTCTTCATTGGCTCCTATCCTCACTAAAAGAAAAATCTATACAGCATTATGTCACATGAGAAGATGTTGCGGTGGCCGAGGGGTTACTGGGTGCCTCATAAATCACAGGTTGTTTATTCAAATCTGGCAACAGCGTCAGATAATCGATAAAGGGAAACGTCGTGAGGAAACCTGAATTTAATCTGGAATCACCAACTCGCAGTGAGCTAGCGTGGTGAGTGCCGTATGAGAAGAGTCCCTTGCCCTGCAGTGGGACAGTTAAGGGTTATGTTATGTTATAATGTCACATCATCCCATTGACAAGAACCGTTGGTTGTAAGCGGATATTTCTTGAAGGCCGATAGACGATAGTCATTCATGGGACGGTTATGGTAAGTAAGTAATAATACACCATTAATTGATCCGCACGCCCTGTGACGTTTTGTTTGTGATATGTTACACCGGATGGTGTGAGTGATGAGCGGTAGCGGGAGCGGGGGTGAGGTAGCGGATGTATTGGTTGTCATTTGACAATGCTGTAGTCTAATTCTTGTTAATGATGTTATATTTTACTCGTAATATCTAAATGCTTTCACAGCCTAAATAAAGTTCGTAAATCATTTTTATAATAATTTATCTCGGATTAAGTATAGCTTTACATTTTGGATCTGTTTTTGTTTACCTAATAACTACATTGCTGAAATAGGTGTACAACAGTAGGACATAGGTACACCTCTGTCAAACCCTTCGGGACGTCCAGGCGCTATGCTATCTATGTCTTGTTATGCATATCTTGTTCTTAATATCTACTAAAGTGACATAATTTCAAAATCGCTTCCACTTCAATCTTTGTACTGACACAAAACATAATTCCGCTACCTCTCACACCATACGCCAAACTTACTTCCTCAAACGATCATCCCAATCGATATCCCACCTTAAAACCTAACTTTACGGCTCAATTTCCCATATCAGTACCGTGAGAAAATATGTCAATACATCATATGATAAGAAGGTGATGGAGTTGCGGAATGTGATATGATAGAGGATTTTTATTCGTAAACATTTTAATTTCCTTAAGACACATAATTTGTTACTTTTATAAATGATATTGATACCTTGTTATTGCTAGTAAAATTCCGATAATTGAGAGCTTACAATAACATATTAATTGAATGTTTTAACCTATGATTTATTTTAAAATAACCTGCATTCTAGAAAAGATTTGATAGAGTAAATTTTATAGAAACGCATTGTCATAATATTGATGGTTGAACTGCTATTAAGTTCAAGCTACATTTTTGTGAAATATGTTTCTAGATACTGGTTTTTTTTAAGGTTTATTTTAGAAAAAATATCCTCCTGAGGAGAGACAAAGTTGGAACCCACGACCTCATGGCCACCAGCCGCGCTAGCGACCATTAAACCAACTAGACAGTCCAGCTATTGTTTGAGAATATATTCTGGAAACTATTTTAAAATATTTCAAATGCTTATTAAATCTTCTAGAAGCATGCTGGTTTCGTCTTCTACCTCAAATCCCGCCAACAACAATTTGTAACGAACATACAAAATAAACAAATAATAATCACTCCAATAAATTCTCCGTACTAACCCGTTAATATAACTATTCGAAAAAAAGGATAATATTCATTGATCCCATCCTGTAAACACATGTGAGAGGAAACAAAGATGAAACTATGCGTTAGAGCGGGAGAGGGATAATTTTTCTTTTTTTTTTCAGCCATCGGAGGCACCGATTTCGCCATATGTTTGAACATTCGATGGTTATAAAATTGGTTAGTGGACCTTTGTACAAATAAAGGATTGGGATAACTTTGTCTTTGAATTAACTCCGAATGACTATGATGCAGTTAAGCGACGATTTTTACACCGAAATGCTTGTAAAGTCCTGGTGAGAATGTTTTTACGAATTTGTGTACAAATGTCGTTCTGGGGGATTCTACCGTCCGTTTACTAAGAAGCCGTTAAGTGACATTTTGTCAAATTTGAGTTATATTTTCTTTATTATAGGAGTAAATGTAACTATCGATCAGTCTCAGTCATATTTTAATAATTATAATAAAACAACTTTTAACCGGATTAATCGCGTGTATTATTGGTTTTTTGTTTTTCCTGACGTTTCGAACGCTGCAAAGTGTTCGAAATAATACACGCGATTAATCCGGTTAAAAGTTGTTTTATTATAATGTGTAGTGATCGCGCAAACCTAAGATATTACTATATTTTAATAACTTTATTTAACTACAAGATTTGAAGACTACATACACGGCTAACTGCATCATTTTTGAGATCTTTGAGACACTGAAATACGTTTTTATCACTGTCTTTATATAAGAAAGTGGGAGACTTACTTTGAAAGGTTTTATTGGCTATAGGCTCTAAGACATCATCCCTCTACCATATTCTCAATTTATTTGGAGTCGGTATAGCATATATTTGGAATGCTGCTAAAGTTTTGGCAATGTTTTATGACCGGCCGCCTGCCTGACGTCAACCCTCATTGGGAATGCTGTTGTTCGTGGTAACCGCCACCGATACGGCCTCCTTCTATCTAGCTATGTCACAGCAAATGTTATCCATACTATCACACTCCACTAACCGGGCTAATGCCTCTCCTCTAAGTATTAAAGATTAATGAACAACCTAGTGTCTGAGTTTGAGCCGCGCCTGTATGTCTCTGATATGGCTTTACACAATAACTAAAACGTCTCTCAAGTGTTCCCATTTCCTCACGATGTTTTACACGAACCGGGCACAATACCCAAACTGCAGGTTGCAACTGAGAATTTTCTTACAGAAATCTAATAACACTGCCCGAATCAAATCCAAGGCCTCTCGCTCAGCAATCGCGCTTGCGACCACTAAACCAACGAGGCAGTTAACTACAATGTTAGTATGGTTGAAATAACTACCCGTACTAATTAAACTGTTACCATTATGGTTTTAACTGGTATAAAACATGTGCAATATGGTCTGACGCTGCCAATAAAGTCAAAAGACTTGACCTTCTGCCAAACGACAAGATATCATTTACAACACTTTTCAACCTACCAAAAAGGTTCAAGTTTACCTACATAAAGCCTGGTTAAAACATTAGATCTCACACCCAGAAATTTAGTAAACTACTATAAACTATAATTAAAAAAAAAAAAAAAAAAGGACAACACAAGCATTAGAAGGGAAAAATCTAAAACATTTGAAACATTGCCCTTTTAATTGGAACGACTCGAGTACCACCGTTAAGTATCGATATTAAAAAATATTTCTTCGACTGAATACTTTTGGCTATAGCAGTACCTAGTTTTGACATAAAAATAGTGCCCGTAAGGGCATCTCAACGATGTGCGGGTGAAAGAGGAACTTTTTCATTTGTTTTTTTAAATAGTGTTAATTTTTCGGCCAAAAAAGGCCCAATACTCTTGAAAATAATTCCGCTCGATTGACATTGGAAATATGTCAGTTAGTACTTTTAAATGCCAAAATGTCTAAAAAATAATTATAGATTCGGGATAATATGAAGACAGCATGATTTAAAATTGAGCAACTGTAATTTAGGTAAATTTATTTTAATATTACGCATTGTTTTAAGGCGTCTATTTAATATTGGAATTGGATTGGAATTGTTATTAGATTCAAGAGCAACTCCACAAGCCTTTGTATATTATGCCGGAGCTATTTCGGTAACTGTGCGCAAGAGCTTCATGGCCTTAATCCACTCTCCCCCTTTTTACTACAGGACAAGTAGAAGGCCGGCACACTACCACGCGTTCCTCGTAGACTACGTACCTCTTTCATGATACGTTCTGCCCGAACCAAAGATAAGGTAAGGTAAAAACGGTGCCAGAGCGTATTGTCTTCTGTGATAGTTCCATGATAGCCTAGTGAGATGACCGTTGGACTGACAAGTCAAAGGTCACAAGTTCCAATCCAAAGCCACCACCTTTTTGAGTCATGTGTGAAACCAGCACAGTTGAGAGATGTTCTCGATGATGTGTAAAGCTAGGTCAGGGGCCTACGGGTGGTTATACTCTGACACTAGGATGTTCATCAACCATATGAAGAAGGAAGGAACTCAATATAAATCAATAGCATTACCCAGCTCTTGACAGAAAACTAAAATGATCATAAATCGATTTTGTTCAACACTAATCACAGACAGGATTCGAACCTGCGCCTCCCGGATGAATACTCCAGGCGCTCTGACTACTAAGCCATCTCGACCTCTGCTCACCACCGCGAATTCTTAATATATATACGTATAGGGACTGAATTGATAGCAATGACGTCGCCATAAGACGTGTTAAAATATGGAAGAAGAATTCGCGGTGGTGAGCAGAGGTCGAGATGGCTTAGTGGTCAGAGCGCCTGGAGTATTCATCCGGGAGGCGCAGGTTCGAATCCTGTTCGCGACCTTATTCTTTTTCCATTTAATATAATAACTTTAGAGATCGCTAAGCATGCGTTAATGCTTTTCAAAGATTTATCTTGAACTAATCACAGATTCAAAAACAAATTCATATATCAATGCTTACACCCCTAAATCTCGATCATCTAATCTAATTATATCTCCTTCAGTCACCTGGCGACCATTACATCATGTACTATCAAACTGTATGCCTGTATGCCTGTATGTCTATATGTATTGCATACAGTCCGTTTGTCAATGTCGTGCGGTCAGCCAGCATTGTCGATATTAATGTCATTACAATTATGAGGAGTATCTGCGTAGATCATGCCTGACACTTTGAAAGGGAACTAAACGCTGATTGGAATGGAAGTAAGAAAAAAACTAGCTTAGCTTCACGCCTGTATTCTCTAGGGGGTAGACAGACAGTGTACGTTATTGTAGATCCCAATTTAACCAAAATCCAGGTTGCTATTTGCAGTTGAATATTGTAATAGAAATACCGAATTGAACTTTTTCGGAGTCGGAAGTCAAACCCACGGCCTCACGTTCAGCTGTGGCCCTTTCGACCATTAAACTAACGAGGCAATAGTATCTTTAGTCAAAAAACTATCTGCTTTTTCTATTTATTCTCTTGTCTTACAAATAATGTTTCTATCTTTTAAAGCATCTATTACCGAATAATTATTATTTAATAGACTCGTATCGTCAATAACTCTCTCCCATCCCATTGAAGTTCCCATAACACAGCATCGACAGCTCTCCCGAAATATACCGTCTCACGCGAGGGTGTAATGACATAGTGCCTCAAATCTTTGGGGTGGACATGCTATCGTATAGTGTGGGATAGTCCTTTTGCGTGATTTGCGATTCTGTCGAAAATGTTTTTGTTTTTATAATTATTTATCTACAACATCAAATAAATATTTTTGTCCTGGATGTGTGTCCTGTTACATTCTGCATGTTCAAATCCTGTTCACGAATTTATCAGTTTCTTTTCTCCAATTTTTTATTTAATTTGTAAGTTTTCATTTGTGCAAGTCTATAAATATAATTCATATATATAGTTGAGGTTATAGGGAATGGCCCAAAATGTATTAATGGCATGAAAAAGAGGGGGGGCACTACGGGTTGTTAAAATCTGCGAGTGATGAATAATGATGATTTTTCTGCAAATAGATATTGAATTGGTTTCAAGTTAAATCATCATCATCTCCCTGCCCTTATTCCAATTTATTTGGGGTCGGCGCAGCATGTATTCTTCTTCCATACATCTCTATCAGCCGTCATATCGACAGTCAATCCTTTTCTTGCCATATAATATTTAACATAATCCATCCATCGCTTCCTCGGTCTTCCTCTACACTTATGGCCTACTCCACGTTCACGTTAAACCAAGATCTGAATTTATTTAATGCAATTTATTAATAAATCTTTATCTGTATACAGTTTTAGACTGCGATAGATTGTGTTCATTGAAATGATCAATATCTAGTATCTATCTGCTTTCTAAGTTTAAAGGTGATTACACACTTTCTATACAAGTATCCTGTACTTACATTAAATCACCGATGATACTTTATAACAAGTTATGCAAATCGAAAATAATAAGAAGCAAAGTAAATACTTTGATAAATATGAACCTCCATAGATACGGCTGTCATAAATATGATAGGGTAATAGTTATAGAAGTATATATGACTACAAGATGATTATGGACACAGACATACATAGGTAGATGTTATCCCTGGAGTTCCAATGTTATGTCAGGCAATTTTTTTTAAATTATTCTTTTTCAAAAATGTTCCTACGTTTGACCACCAACTCGCCTGATGGTAAGCGACGTTGTGGCCGAAGTTGGAGCACGTAGATCCAGAATAAACCTATTCACTCGTTAAGTAGAGTGGATAGATTTGGGGAGAACGATAGTTCGGAAGTTGATGCAACTGTCCAGACCCGTCTCCCACAACGGTTGCACCGTACTCCACATACACATCCCAAAACACGTCTAGGTCGCTTCACGGCATGGCTTCGTCCGGTGGGTGGTAACCAGCCTCGGCCGAAGCCTGCCACCAGAGTTGTGTTGCCTGTTTTGCACCACACAGGGGCCACGTGTAGGGATTCCATTTTAAGGGTGCACTCCTACGGACGCGGGCAACTCAGCCCCCGAAAACTTACTTACTCTTCTGAACTAAAGATACCAAGACAGTTGTGATACCCCAGTAATATGACCGTTGACCTGACAAGTTCACAAGTTTGAATACACAGACATTTCGAGTAATGTGTTGAGAATTAGATTAAAAATGATCACTTACTTAAAACGGTAAAAAAAAACATTGTATGGAAACCAGTACACCTGAGAGATGTTCTCGATGGTGTGTAAAGGCATGTCAGGCTTTTAAACTCTGACATTAGGTTGTTCATCAACCACGCGATAAGAAGAAGAAGACTAGTGATTTTCGCAGATATTTCAAATTAATTAACCACTTGCTTTACACGGTGAAGGAAAACCTCTTGAGCAAAACCAGCACACGCTTCAAGATGGTGTGTATAGCCATGTCAGTGACGTACGCGGTGGTTGAAACTCACTGGGTTGTTTATCAACCAAACAACAAGAAGAACAACCAAAGGCAACTACGGTACTCCTCCGGGGTAGCGGGACTTCCTGCATGCATAGCAACATAGTCACCCTACAATATAGAGGAGCAAAAAACAGTAGTACAATATTACGCATTCGGTTGTCATTTTTTGTCTTCCCATCTATGGAAGATAGCGTGAAGCTATGTTCCGTGCGTGTGTTATAATTCAACTACTATTTCAAGTAATTGTCCGATCTGTATATCGGTGGACGATTATTGACGATTTTTTTTTTTTGTTTTATTTAAATAACAAAAATGTTGTATAACATAAAGTTATACACTGCATTGGGGTATTTATCCGGGAGGCGCAGGTTCGAACCCTGCTCTCGACCATAGTCATATTCCACAAAAACTATAACTTTAAAGTTCGCTAAGCATGCGTTTATGCTTTCCAAAGATTTATCTGTATATGTCATACTATGACATCTTTCGTGAGGCATATATTTATATTAATTATTGTTCACCGGTTACTACTCACGTGCATTTTTCGGGATTGCCCGACTAGTTTCGAACTCGAACGGGGACTTTAGTCATAAGTCATTCCATTAGGCAATTATTGCTCATTTAGGAATTTTTTTTTTTACAAATTTCTAGGTTATCATGTTACTATAATTTTTTATATAATCTCATCATACTCATCTCCATTTTTCCCATCCTCATATCATTTTAAGTTCAATAACCACAGATATTTCTTGTTTTAGTCATAAACAATTTTTTATGGTGCTCTCCCCTCGATTGAGTTTTTAAGCACACCATAATGTCAACTGACACTATATTAAGTTTTAAATGAATTTTAAACTAAGCGATAACTATGCCCAAGTGTATATTTAGTATCGTAATTATGTTAGTTTTTTTTTTTTCTAATTTAGTGTACGTACTTTATTTGGTGGGGCAACATTGGGACACTTAAATGGGTGCAGTGTAAATGAAGTTTGAAAAAGGAATAGTATTTGATGGAAGTAGATTAAGTAGTATATATATACAAAAGGTTTTTTTTTTACTATGTGCCATGTGTAATGAAGTTCTGTCCTGGGCAGCATTCGAGGTAATGATGGATGATAATACATTTGAATCCACGGTACTAATAACTTAACCTTATCTGATATGTAAGAAAAAACATCCCTTTCCTTAAAGGATCTTAAATAAGACATTACGCAATAATAAATTGCATATCAACAAAATACTGCAAAAACTAGACCAATAAATATCCTAAGACCTAATTCCGTGGGTCATAGTTTCGATCCATTAGATAAGTTGCAATCGATCATAATGAACGAACGAGCGGTAAGTAATGCGATCGGTGCGCGAGTCGCGTGTGAGCCGAGTTGGACAGTCGAGAACAGAGGTCACATCACTAATATTTTTTTAGAAAAATAATAAAATTTTATTATGTATGATTTTTACTTAAATGTTTTTTTTTTCGTTTAATTGTTTTTGTTGAAGCCTGTGGTTACACCACAGGCTTATTTATGTGAAAAGGTGTTTTTTATTTTTTATTTTGTTTCCTTGTTTAATACGGTTGCGATATTTTATTGATAAAAATTCAAGAAAAATATGCGTTATATGTATTTTTTATTTTATTTTCTTTGTTCTCTAACAAAATGTTTCAATAAATCTCTTGTAACAGTTCTGCGGAACATTGCAACATTTCAACTAGAGTTTGACACGTTTCAATGTCTACGATTTGAAGGATTTATTGCACAAAATTATTAACTACGTCGAAGTTTGCTAACCAATAAATTACATCTACTATGTAGATTAGTGCATAATTATAGTCTTAGACAAAAGTTTCAACTAGACGTCGTACCTACTTACTTCGATTCTTTTAGGTTTTTCTTTTCTTTATATAACATCACGCCTATATCCACGACAGGGCAGGCTGAGGAGTACTGTTTCACACCCATATTTTACCAAGTCCCGGTTACTAAGTCCCATGTAATAAGTAGTAAGCCTATTGCCATGAACCGGGCACAATTTCAAACTTCAAGCTGCAACAAAAGAAACAATACTCAATGACTCCTTGCTCGATCTGGAAATCGAAACCAAGACTTCACAATCCGCGCTTACGGCCACGAAACCAAAGAGGCAATATCTAACTTTTACTATTTTCGTTCGTGTAAGCTTTTCAGGTTTGCTTTTTTTTTTAAATCAATACTGAATCTACGCTTGACCACCAACCCGCCTGATGGTAAGCGACGTTGTGGCCGAAGTTGGAGCACGTAGATCCAGAATAAACTTATTCACTCGTTAAGTAGAGTGGATAGATTTGGGGAGAATGATAGTTCGGGAGTTGATGCAACTGTCCAGACCCGTTTCACAACGGTTGCACCGGACGACATCCCGAAACACGACTAGGTCGCTTCACGGCATGGCTTCCTCCGGTGGGTGGTAACCCACCGCGGCCGAAGCTTCCCACCAGAGTTGTATTCCAATCCTTCAAAACTGTCACTGTTAAGAGGCAAAAGACGCCTCAATTAGAAAGTAAAAATCTTATAAACACTTGATTTAACTCCGCCATATTAAATTTTAACACTCTCGCCTAGCTATGGCCGTTTTGCATACAAATGTGTTCATAAACAGCCATTGGAAATGCAATAATGCACCAAGCATTACTCATATTTAATCAATTACCTGTTCAAATACGCGATACTTTTTGTGATTAATGGAACTTGATGACAGCTTCTTGCTATATGTAGACCATGCTTTATGGATTTTCAATTAATGGGGCATGTAGATTTGTATGCCTCTGTACTAGTTCTAAAAACTGCCTCATCCGTCTATTGGTCGCAAGCGCAACTGCTGAGCATGAGGTCTCGGGTTCGATTATCGGGTCAGGCAAAGTGATATTAAGTTTTTCTGTTAGAAGATTCTCAGTAGCTACCCGGAGCTTGGAATTGTGCCCGATAGATGGCAATAGACTCACCACCTATTACATGGAACTTAATAACAGCTTTGGTGAAATGTGGGTGTACGACTGTGTCCACCTCTGCCTACCGCTTCAGGGAATACAAGCGTGATGCTATGTTATGTTTATGCCGTACCAGTCTATACCATTTCTTCGTTGTCGATCTTTTTAGTGTTGATATTCTTTTTTTTTTTGTTCAGTTCAATTTAATATAGGTTTATAAAACATTTACTACGTAGTGGAGTTTGAAACAAAAAAGGCTTCGAAAAAAAAAAACCTATCATTTTACTTACTCAATCATATCAGCAAAAAAATAAATACAACTTTTTTTAAGTTACTTAAAAATTCACTTGGATTCGATAAAAAAGCATAATTATTCAAATGACATTTTGTTTTACTTTTTATTTTTTTACCAGTCACTTTTATGCCCGACGATACATTTTTTCTACTTGACTCATTCATGACAACGCTTTTTTCTCGCCCATTCAACAAGCCCCAGTAATTGTGGCTAATTATTAATTCCGATAGATTACACCTATTAGTGCATGATGTCTTCTGTGTTCTCTTATAAAGGCTTTGAATTTAAAATTAAGGAAACAGGCTAATATAAATAAACATTACTTAGATATGTTCCCGTCTCTATCTTGCACTTGTAGTTTGACAGTGACAGGAAAACTTAAAGCACGTGCTAAGTAATGTATTGTCTCAAACTCAAACTTTTATTTGCTATCCACAATGGTGTTTAAAGATGATAATTAAAATAATATAGTACATCGTGGACCCTGTTAGGCACGCAAAAATTAAGAGAGAGGAAGACCATTGGTAAGACGGTACTTACAGCATTATTATGTCCAGAGCTTAGTATTGTTTTTTTTTGGGCTTACGAGTAGACTGCTTATTAACAGACAGTTTACGCAGTGTTTTAGAAGTTAAACAATACATTTAAATTTTAAGAATTTTTCATTGTAGCTTTATCGGAGATAACAAACATTGTTGACCAAATGACAAATGAACCGAATCGGATTTTTAATACGCACTGATTTTTACTACCGATTTAGAATATTTTTTTACGCCTAAGGTATCTGTCATCACAAAAGCTATTTTTTGTACAAAATGGGAGTAAATACAAAAATGTCATACTACATAATATATATTAGAATAAGTAACTGTTTCAATTATTATTTTTTACCGACCTTTTTCAACTACTTGCCTTATTAAAAAAGTAATCGTATTTAATCAACAAATGTTCGACATATTACAATCAACCACAAGACCTTTCACAGACACACAATATTTATACCAATATACAATTTTAATAAAGAACACTTTGACAATAACATAAGGGTGGTCGAAAAAAAAAAGAAATTTACCACCACACCTGCTCTTGATAAACACACACGCGACTCGATTCAACTGTATCGATAATCGACCGTTTAATAATCGAATGGCGCGTCACTATCGTGATAGTGGAACGTTAAAAAGTGATGTCCTTATCGCAAGTGAAATTGAAATTGATCATTTCGTAGAATTTATGTTTATTGGGCTGATAACCGTTATTTGTCGTACGGTCAAGTAATTGGTTTAAAATACTTTTTTGTCGGCATTAGGTACACGTTAGGTGTAAGGGCGACGTTAAATGTCTAATAGTAATGAACGTAAAATTATATTTTAATAGTTAATGGACGTATTGATTAGCGTTATTAACTTAAGAGAGATAAAAGCTTCTTGTAAGCTATAAACACGAAGATACTAACGTCATAAAGTGCTTTAACATGAGCCGCTGATACACATATAGATAATTAAAATAATTTTATGTAAAACTAATCGCACATCTCTAAAAACTACCACAAAATTTACAGTCCACTGCTGCAGATCGAAACACGCAACATGCATGCAAAAATTTAACTTCATTCAATAAAAGAACACTCGTTTTAAACCAATACGACAAAGGGGCACTTAGCACACGTTCGAAAACCGCTCCGCTTTGGAAAAAAGTGAAAACAAAACCCATCAATCAAAGAACAGAAATGAAATAATCGAATTGCAGAACGTCGACCGTAGTTCAAAGAGCACAAACGAAGAACCGCAACAGATTTAACAAAACGGTTAAAATAAAAAACTAAAATGGCCGAACATGACTAATATCTGGCACAAAGTTCAGTGTCGATATGAAACAAAAGGAAACGGAAGGGGGAAGGTATTTAGAAATGGAATGTTCAGAATACTCGCGCTGGGAATTGATTCTTTTTGAAATTCGAAGTCATTTTCGCGGGATTGTTTGGTCTGGCTTTTTTTTCACAACTGTTTCCAAATCTACATTTTGATTGGCTTTTACGAATTTAAAAAAGGTTGCAAGGTTTTGATTTAAAAAGTGCAGTACTGATCAATGATCATTGTCTTGAAGAATTAACTGCATTATTCTAAAGCTCTTAAGTGAAGCCTACATTAGAATGAAAAGTATTGTACTGAAAATAAGCATGTTTTCCCTCTCTTCTAAACAGTTGCATGTGAATAAATAATTAGGTTAAAAAGTTAGGAAAAAAACGCCGAACTAAAAGGCATCGATTGAATGGCTACTAGCGAACTTTTCTGTCACGAAAACCCAACGTTTTCAATGCACGATAGATTTTACTGCCACTAGGTTCAGATTCACTATCGGCTTGCGCGCCAAAATTTAATTACGTCCACAATACCGAAAATCACACAAAAATAAACCTTATTTACTTAAAATAAAGACTAAGGGTGTATTAGGGAATGATTTGTGTATTGTATTAGATTTCTTCGATGTATTTTAGAATTTGAGGGTATTTTTTATTTACAACAGTGATAAAAATGTTTGCGGCCATGTTTTCCTTCGGATATATTGTCGAGTGTAGTCTTTGGATAGTCGTAAAATAGTTTTTAATGGTTTAGTAAATCATTATAATGATACACCTAAGGTTTGGTTTGAAGGAAGAAAGTATTATAGGAGCGATTTCGTTAATAGATATTAAAATCTTTTATGTTCGTGAGTTTTTATTATTTGGACAGAGGTCACTTGTCACTTAATTTCTAGGTACGTATATAGCCCATTAAATCTAAAAAAAAAGAAAATGTATGAAGCTCGCGTTGAAAACACTGTAGTATCTACTAATATTTTACGAACTAACACGTTTGATAAAATAATTAAAAATATGTGCGATAGATATTGAAGCGTGTCAGTGAGTCATTGATTCTCCCCACAGGGACCTCCCCTTATGTTTAGAGTACTTAGTTTTGTCCTAATTCATTACTAACTCAAAACTAGCTTAGTACTAGCCAACAATTCATTTAACAGTTTTCAATTATCCGCCAATTTTGAACGAACAAGTACATGACACAAACCACTTAGCGACACGACAAATTTACAATTCTAATTCACAGTTAATTTATATTATATTCCTTAGTAGACATATTTTAGGATTTTGTCGAAAAATAAAGTTGTTAGAAGCCATTGTAGAGGGGACCCGGCGAACGGGCGACCAACACGCGACTAAGATCACTATCGATGACAAACTTACCAATATCTATTGAATAACCAAATAAAACTATTAAAACAATCCTTATACCTATTTACTTTAGGTCTATGTTTAAAAAATCCAACTATCAAACAGCAAATTTGAACCGGCGGATAGATTGACGTTCGATTTTCGAAATTGACGATTCAACTTCTTTTTTCATTTTGTTAGCACCGTTAATTAATTCAAAGGGCCAATTTCTTTATTTTTTTATATGGCAACGGAATTCGGTCTAAGGATGCTTCTGGTTTTTTTTAATTGTTTCGGGGTACCATTATACCCTTTAACTTATGTTTTTTGCTTGCCAATTAAAAATAACACATTCCATGTATTAACATTTAAAAGTAAAAGAGTCATTGTCGTAAAAAGTGACATGTATCTGTCAAAATCATGTCAATTAAACTGAACAAGTGTCAAAGTTAATTCACTCGAACATTATATTTGCTTTACACAGTACTTATTTAATTATTTTATTGTTATTACTAGTAAAGGTAATAATTTGTGTTGTGTGATATGTAAAACTAATTTTAAACAATACGTAGGGGTAGAACGTTACTAATAACGAGTGCAGCTTATCTATGGCATCTGACCCCCTTACTAATGAATATTAACTAATATGAACTGCTGCAAAGTGGATGGTTACAGCTATATATTGTGTTTCAGAGTCGGTGACTCACTTTAAAATGTGAGGGAAATCAGTTTATTAATTTTGTAGTTGGCCTCATTTTTTTTTTTACCTTGTTCAGCCCTTTACTTATGTTTCGAATATCTTAAGAACGAGTCTATTACCAAAAAGTATACAAGTATTAATAGTTTATTTATATTGTTTATCGATTCCCTGCACTAACGAGAAATTTCTATTTGTATGTTTAGTATTAGTAACTCACATTGAGAGTGCTTACATTGCTTCATGCATATGGAAGATATCTGACAAACTAGTTTTAGAATCAATCAATGACATCACTGTCTGTTCCATTATCGGGAAGCACAGACATCTAATCATACAGCCTATAGTGTTGTCGCATTTAGTTTCAACTAATTAACATCAGCAATCGATTCGTACAATCGGCTAATCGATTCAAGGCGTGTAGAGTTCGTGCGGGCGTGTAATCCTGTTTGCATATCGGCCAGCACGAAACTCCCGCACTTATCATGTTTATTGATTGACACGGCAGTAATTCAACGTACCAACCCCACCGGCTAACTTGCGGGTTGGCGCGTAATTTGGGAGTGATAGCGGAAATAGTAAAAAAAAAATAAGGAAGAAAATGGTTGTTTAGAATATATTTTTTCTTTGGACTGGAAACTACCTGGCTTAAAAGTATCTTACCTACTATAAAAAAATAGGTAAAATACATTAACCGGTGCTAAAATAGTATATATTTCAACAATATGTTCTTTTTTTCTGTGAAATACCACTACTCAAAATTATTAACTACCCACGAGTGAAAAAAACATAAAAAAAAATAGGTCTAAGAAAAAAAATGTGATGCAAAATCGCTACAGTTTATACCTCAGACTGACCTCACAAATTCACAGGTAGCAGTTTACGGCTCTTTGTTTGGGTGGCGATAAGTTTTTACATGTTTTATTATACTATTTAGTATTTACTATAACATGAAGTAAATATAAGAAACAAACAACTTCGTGCAAGGCGGTAAAAACTATTTCCCGTCTGTTTTCCCGCTGAAATAACGACTTTCGATGTTTGAATCTGAAATACTTAGGTTGAATAGGGTCGTATAAGTTGTGTAAATGTCTCCAATACTCTATACGTTCTTATTTCAAATAATTATGTTTATTCTCTGCTTTTTGGTTCCATTTTTGAAACTGCCAGTAATAACAAAAAGGGAGTACTAGATATTTCGTGAACCCTGTGTCTTTAAAGTATCATGTGTGCCTTAGAGATAGTTGCGCAAAGGTGGTGACTAAATGCTAGTCAATCGCCTACGCACTTTAACCTATTTCCTCTAACTCAATATGACAACTTAAGTCGAGTTAATACAAACTATATTCAGCCTGTACCGACTCTTTGCTGTAATTATATCGACACGCATATACCTACCTGCCGCAAACCGCCTCACAGTCTCAGGGTTTGCTTGACCATTATTAACGACTCCTGCTCATTGACAGGCCCATTCCCATTTTTCATACTTTTACCTCTTTTGTGTTTCACAATCGTCTACCTCCCGATTGTTCTTTTCGATTCACAAACCTGTCAATTTACTTTTTCGTAAGCTATCGCTTTGATCAAACTTCGCAACCAAATTAGTTTCGACACGAAAACCGAGTGGCCGATTGTCTACAGACAATAGAATCGATGTAAAACCTTCCCCTTTCAATCGCCTTTTTCTGTTTCAGGCTGAACAGCGCAACAATAAGAAAGTAAAAGAAAAAGTAAAGAAACGTTCGACACGCGAGGCAAAGGAAAGAACAATCGATTAAGCTGAGTCAAGAATCGATTCGAATAATTTGAATGTAGAATGTGTCGTTGTGCCCGAATGACGTTTGAATCTCGCGCGCGATGTTGATATGGTCAGTATGAGCCGGGCGTGAGACTTGGACGGATGCACCCCACGGGCGCGGCCAGCCTGCCCGCCGCACCAGAGGCGGAGGTGCAAGCTATGCACTCGATGGACTGGCTCTTCAAGAAAGAGAGAATATATCTACTAGCGCAGTTCTGGCAACAGGTAAGATTACTGACAATACCTGCTTCATGAAAGCAAATAGATCATAGCATTCATAACAATCAAAACACTTACCTTCACATGAATCTTAAATAAAGCAAATACCCACAAAACAACACCTTTTCAAATTACGAACACAATTACTTAACCTTACAAGCGCGACAGTACACCCACCCTCTATAATTTCAAACTATTCAAACAATTGAATACCGATAGATATGAGCCAACAATGTAGCAACAAAATCAATTAATAGTTGAACATTAGAGGCACAATTAACCTGCGGAACCCACGGGTCGGCCCGGCCATCGAGACGTGATTATTGTATTGTCTCGTATGGTAATCGTGATTGGTGTATTAGCAATTTCTGCACTGCGTAGACTTGGTATGGTATGCCTTGGAGTAATGTCGATACAGATTTATTCTAAAAATATTATCTTACTGATGGTTGAAAAATAGAATCTTCTCTGTAGAGTACCTTGGCTTGAGGAAAAGGAGTCCAAAGAAAATATGGGTAGATTATGTAAAGGATGATATGAATGAAATGGGAGTGAACAAAATCATGACGCCTAACAGTAGAATTAAAGAGAAAAATATAATGCACCGACCCCAAATAGCTTGGAACCAGAGCAGGAAGAAAAGAGGACTTTGGCCTTATGTGAATACAGCCTTATTATGAAATAATAATAATGGCTAAAAATACAAATTAAAACCACTATTTCGAGGTTCAAATGACAATTTCCTTACTTAGAACGGCTAAATAAGAAAATTATTAATGCAGTTAGTTGCAAATAACACGTTTAGTAATTAGCTTTGAACATTAAAACCATGCTAACGTTTAAAGAAGTAAAGTTAAACTATATTTCTTTGAATTTAAAATACTATAATGTTATGTACAACACTAAAACATTTCAAAACAAAGCGTTAGGTAAATATATTTTTTCTTACACACTCCTGAAGCGACCGTATCAAATTAACAATTATAAGAATACAATACAATAGTTCTAAGTATTCTAATCAGATCTATTGCAATATTTAGATCTGTATCGTCAATACTAAGGTCGCAGGATGTTACGCCACAGAGGAAACACGTTGATGAGTCCAAATCATTACGTAGGAATTGTTATAAAAAATATCTATTGAAAGATTAATAGTCTGTAATGGTCAATAATTATAGGTTTGTGTGTTCATCTATAATTTAAAATATTGCTTTTCAAATATTTAACAAATGATTAATTTAAACAAAAAAAAATTACGTAAGAGATTTGTCAAACAAAAAAAAAACAAAAGCAAATAAATATGTTGGTAACATTATTGTTAATACTTACATGTATTTGGAATGAACTCGACTTTTTGGGGTTAGGCTCCTTTGCATTCCATTTTTATATCTACAAAAACGATGCAAAAATCTACATTAAAAAATGCGTACATGAATCTCTTATAAATCCTCAAGTGAATAATAGATAATGACTTGTGATCTGTGACACGGCATTGGCTATGTCAAACGCCATTCAATTATTACACGTCGCATTATCGTCTAATGTGTGTAATATTGAATAATAACATCGATCCTGAATGGTACACACGTATAAATTAACATGTAAAATGGCGGCGACGGAGGGTCAAAATGGCTCCTCGAAGAATGCTAAATGATGTGTTCGTTGGGTATTTTGAGATTTGCAATTAGTTGCAGAATGGATCATGTACAAGTCGATTGTATGGTTATGCTGTGAAAATGTTTACGTATGCATTATTATTTATGAAGAATTTTCCTATGTGGGAATTCTGAAGGCGTTGGTCTAAGATTTCAATCAATTTTTAAATTATAGACTATAAAAAAAAACTATAAAGAAAATAAGTTTCAAAGAAAAACTAAATCTCGATAATCGAACGTGTTCCAAAAAAAAACGTTCAAATTCAAACAGAGATTCTACTTTTAATTTCATTGGAAGTCATTTAAAAACTATAAAAGCAGCCAGTCACATTAAAAACAACAGACTAATAAAACTAACCGAATCCGAATCCCTATTCTAGATTCCGATAGGAGACATTAAACGACAAATTACGAACAATAGTATCATATAAACTGCTATGCGAAATAAATATTCATTCGCGTTCAAGGAACGGCTACCGATTCGTCCCACTGATACTGAACACATTTGAATGCTGCCTTCCGATAGTATTGTTAGAATTACTTACAAACCACTAGTAAGCCTTAACATTGATTAAAAAGCGTATTTAAATAGAAAATTTGCATACTCCGTGCCTCGAATTGCACTTATCGATTAGAACTTTGCAAGGACGTTTTGTTTTAATTTCATAGTTAATTTTATGATGTTTCTCTACTATTTTGCATATAAATATGCATTTTAAGGCTGTGTTCGCGTGTTTGTGTAATATGTCACTATATGTGTTGTATATTGCGGGACTTCTGAGCGTAGTTTCATTAATATGGATTTCTAGAATGTTGGTCTAGGAAAAATTGAAGTAGCGTTTGAACGAAAGGCAGTATTTGACAGCTAGTACTGCCCGGCTAGGCAAGTATCTTGCAGAAAATCTTAGTCGAATAACACTGCACTTGAAATAAATACTTTCTTTTCTTTTTCTTTTTTCACTTCTGTAGTGTTGTGTTTCTAACGATTAGTTAGGTTGTAATTGCTCTTTGTCCTTGTCCCACTCTAGTGTCAACACAACACTTCCTACACCGTTTCTTGTTCCCTATATTGCCGCCCCGTGGTTCCCCTTGCAGAGTGTTGGTGTTTCATCCATAGGCTACGGTTACCCCTTACCATCAGCCAGGCCGTACACTTCGTCACCACTTGCCACCTTTGTGGAACTTTAATGCTTATCTACTCATTACTACAATACCTAATTTAGCAGTTTCCGCGATCATACACAAAATTATACCTGAAATACCAAACAATATTAACTAACTAAAAATATAACAACTTTAATAAAAAATAACTAATTGTTGCCTAAGCAATAAAACCACTTTAATTAATTAACGTATATGTATGTATAATAAACCTTTGATACTGTCTGAATTACTTCCGTAATTTAATACTGGTAATGGTTAAATAGCAAAAGAAAATAGATTTCAAATTAAAATAGTTATTAATATGGCCATAAAAATACTTTTCTTTTATTGCATGTAAGCTAGTGTTAGCGAGTAAAGTTCAAACATTTTGCAAGAACACGCCACAATTAAAACAAAACTTTATTTATTCGTAATACAATACATTTTCACGTAAAAACAGTAATTTTGTTAGGATTTTATACAGTTAAAAGATTATCGACTTCGCAGACCCGTCTCGGTTTCTACATCACTAATCAAATATAATACCACAAGCAATCAGGAGCAAGAGTCAATTAAATTTTCAATTACGGTTTTCTATCACATCACTAGTCAATCGTCTGCAATCTGACGTCATTTGCAGTAATAAAACTTGTACAATCGCTATCAAAACCAATCGTCATAAATGAACGATTAGCCACCCAACTTGAATGAATGGAAGAATGAACGGAGAGATGTGACAGTTGTATGAAATTTACTATCTCGCTGTCAAGCTGCTCAGAGGCCTCCGCGGCTGCTGTCTATTGGCAACAACGGAGACTGACAAGTTAACTTGCCCTCTGCTGCAAGTTTTCTAGTAGTTCATAAATGACAGCACTAATCCTCAACATATATAATATTATAAATAAACCAACCGGATATTACAGCAGCTACCAGAAAGACTACAGAAAGTCCCAATTTAAACAAAGGTTTTAGATATTTTCCTTTCTTAAAAAAGAGAAAGACATTCGGTGTCGCTTATCGTCTGTAATTTTTCACTGTGTGTGTGACTTCTCCAGCTTCGCTATCCTGTTAACAGAATAAAAACATGTAAATTATCAAGTACGCTGGTGGTGAATCTATCGCCATCACTTAAACTCCGAGCTACTACTCAGAATTTCGTAACAGGAAACCCCATCTTGCGCAACGTAGGACCCGAAACTCAGGACCTCTCGTTACCGTTTTCATGGTTTCTTTCGAAGCTATACTGGGACCACCAGGTACTAAAAGCAGGCAGTAAATAAAACTAACAATTAACATCAATAAAATCTTTGCGGCCTATAGCTTCACATCATTTTATTGTCACTATAATTGAATAAGGTCGAGCGAGCTTCGATTCAATCGTTTTTATGTCGTTTAGCGGTGTGAGTGGCAAAAAATAAGGATGCTGAGGACAAGCAGTGCTTACAAAAAGTCTTCCAGACTGTATTGTCTGATGTTACTTTAAGTATACGGCAAAAACCTGCATTGACAGACGAAATTTGTTGATTTAGTCACTATAGGTATTCATTCTCGGCTGAATTTTGGCAAAAATGATCATTAGTAAAAATCTACATAATTAACTGTTAATTATAATTATTTGCATTGCTGTCTTTATTTGATTAATTTTTTGTTACAATCGCTGGTAATAAATTCTTGCAAACTCATTAGTAGATGTATTAATGTCTGTATGCAAAAACTATTCGCGGTACTGAAACATGTTCGCAGTTTCCAAAATAACTTTAAATTTTAAAATTAAACCTCGAATGTCCCAAACGTTAATTAGTGTTGGCCGAGGAACGTCAGCGCAAACATTCGAATTTCGACGCCGTTATTAATCGACTCGATTCATCGGCCGATCGTATCGGTTTGGATCGTAAAAAGAGCATTTCCCTACGAGTCGCAGGCGGAATGCAATCGGTTCCCACAGCCTTGATGTCCCGAAGAATTTGTCCCGTGTCCCGTTTAGAGCAAAAAATCGCGCGCTTTCCCATGCCTACGTCAGTTCTGGGTCGAATAGTGACGCCAGCAAGGACGCAGACGCTATAAAAATAAACGAAACGCTGCCTTCTTTTCTTTTAAGCAAATGAGCACTAAGTGTCCGAAGTTTATTTTTAGAAACTTTTTACTCCAGTTATCTTATTATCGTGCAAAAACTGAAAGTCGAAGATTTCAAAAACGTAGAATCTTGTGCCGCGAATGCGCCCCGAACAAAAACTGTAACCTGTATTTAAAAATCGATTGCAACCAAAAAATTGTCACTGACAAATGATTCGAACGCCTTGCGGTTGAAATTACGAATTCAAATCTTCGAATTTCGAACAAAAACCGCCATTAACCAACGGTTGTTACCTTTTTTCGACTGTCAATGATTTTCGGGGCTAATCGTGTTTTTTGCCGATACGTTTGAGGCTAATCGATGCATCGGGCTCACTAATTCGATTTGTGCCCCTCCCACTGCATCTATAAGTGGGCGTGACCTATCGATCCTCTAGCTCGATCATTACCATAGATAATCAACTTCTTCTAACAGCAAGCCCGCGATTTCAAGCTCCATCCATTTTTTTATTTTGTAATTGGAACGTAATTCTTTTGTAGGTATTCATGAATGCTGGACATAATTTTTGGTAGCGCAAAATCGAACGTTAAAAACCGCGAGCCATAAACGAGCAAGCCTGACGACGTAGCTAAATAATTTAATAAAAATACTAAGAAAAAAATTAAGAATCGATTGTGGTTGATGGCCGGCCGCACGAATCATCTGTGGAACATTCAAATCATCAAGCGCTGATGGTTTTTTAATGATATTTTTCACAATCGGCCCGATCATTGATGGTTATTAGGTATAGGCGAGTGCCCCGAGACATGAATGTTAAGACTTCGACACAGTTAACACCGCCTTACTGGTATTACTTACGCTAATCTGATCTTTAACACAACTTGATAAAGGGCAAAATCCTGTACAGATCATCAGTTATTAGTGGTATTTCCATGTGGTCGTACAGTTCAGTTGTGGTGGGAACGTCTCCAATGATGCGTCATACAAAAATTATAGGAATTGTAAATGTCGTATACAAAATAGAAAACTTATAGCGATCTATTCTGTCGCTTGTTATTAGTCTTTCGTTTTCACATTGTATTGAAATAAAAATCAACACTTTAATGCAGCTGGAGGACTGTGTTATTTATAAAGATTTAAGACTAAGACAGTGTTTAAAACATTTGTTAGTGGTGCTAAATTCTCGAGTATATAGGTCAATAAAACATCTTTATCAGTACAAAATTATTTTCAGACATTTACGATACACTAAATAACACAAAACATCTTATTCTCAATTCTTTTAAAAGGTCATGCACCTAACCATTGGTTGTAGTACAAAAAACGCAAAATCAATACACCGTTTAAAATCGACAACTAACAATAGCGAACACGGGTAGCATCCCAACGGGCGGCGGGAGTCGAGTACTCATTATCATAATCTTAACCGCTTTCAACTGGTTTCGACTAATTTCCCGCTCACCGCTCGCGTGTTTAGTCGAGTCGCTAATGCACAACACTAATGTTTGTAAACATACCTTTATGAATGAATGTATCGACGTCTGATTGAGTGTGTGCTTCACTAATGAATGAATGATCAGAATGATTGTTTTGAAAATAGCTCTTTGAGTCTTTTTAATGGGACTTGACGTGAACAATTGTCTATTAAACTTATTTTTTAAGTCATAGGATAATATTAGAAACGATTCCCTACTATAAATAACTTAACTTTTTTTAACACACGTCTGTCAAACTAGATACAGCAACATCCTTTTTTTTTTAATTTAAAACGTTGCTTATTAGCAGCTATATCTATTGAGCAGCTGTTTTCGAATACGTTCTATGACGCCATGACACCTGTAACGCATTTGAAGAAAGAATTATGATTTGATCGCTGCCGCGTGGTAAACAGGACTGGAATACACCATTACGGTTGAATTCTAATCAGAATTATAAAACGGTTATATTTTGAACTACAAACGTAATAAGCACACTTTCAAATAAAAATACATTCATTTGTTCTAACAAATTATTGTAATTAATTATTTGCCTTATTATCTATAATAAGGCAAATTTTTAGACTTGCTGTGAATCCTGGATCCCTAGGAAGTTAGTGAAGAGAATAGGAGTCTGTATGGAGTGCATAAGGATTTCCACACGCCAAATAAAGCTAACATAAATAATTTCTAAGTAAATCAAAATGTTATCGATGGAATAAACAATGCGATGAAGGTACAACAGCCATAATGAACAAAAGTAATCGAATTAACAAACTTCGAAGCAGTTATTAGTCGATAATTGCTGTAATACGTATATCCGTTTGCGAGAATGTCAGTGCTAACACAGCCGGTAATGAGCACAGCCTATTGAACGCAGTAATAACTGAGCTCGCAACCTTGAACAATATAGAGCCTCTTTTGTAAGGTAATGAAAATAAAAGATATTTTTTTAATAGTATTGACACATAAACAATTAAAGCCAAACAGAATATAGTAAAATAATAATTTGTATTAAGGTTTATGACCTCTAAACCAGATATGACCTTCTTCAATAGATTATTTTATGTATAATTAAAATTAATAACTTTTCTATGATTATAAAAACTAGGAATAATGAATCGTCTTGGACAACAAAATTTAATAACATCATTACCACATTCAAACATGGAACACAAAATTTGAATTTAAAACGCGTCTGCATTCCAAATTCAAAACAAACACGACACGAATCGAACATTAATTTTGACGAGCACATTCTAATATAGAATTCTTTACCGTACGGGTGTTGTATCGACAGTCGACACTTAATTAATCGATTACGGTAAATCAATGGTTTAACCGATTAATAATGTATCGATAACGCATCGAGTTACAGATACAAATAGCTTGTATAAGTGATTTACGATACCATTATAGTAAGCGACAGCTAAGCGATGTCGCACAAACTTAAAAGGTTAATTGGGTACTCTTTGCTCCTAAAATAACCAATCGTAAAGTTTTATGTAGAGTGCCAAGATATCGACCGGTGATAAATATGAAGCTAATGCATTATAATTTAAAAGTTTTCATTAGAAATCGTATTAATGTCGGAACATATATCACAAAAAGGAAATGATGGCTATGAATCCCGTTTTGGGAGTAACATTGGAAGACCATGTTCTAAATTTGATTGGAGCCTGAAGATTCGATCAATCGGAATAAAGTTAAGATGAAGAAACAGTTTTACCTAAAACACGCCTACCTAAACCTTCCCGTTAGAAATCCTAGCATTTAGCAAATACCGCCTAGTTACCTAAGCGAGAACAATTTATACGTCGTTGGGCAAAACATGCCAACGTACATTAACAGTTCCCAAACAACATGCCAAACGATTTTAAACTTTACATCATTAGCATAAGACGCCGAAATACAATTTCTGTGTTCAATAGAAAAATTGTATAAGTCCAACTGAAATGTCATTCATGTTTGACTGATTGCTATCGAACTGCAAAATGTTGCCGTGTACGGATAGCAAAAAAATCGCATGACTGCAACAAAGGTTTATTGTTTGTGAAGAGATCCAACCAGGAGATAGGCAAACGTTTCTTGTAATACAGTTTATTGCACAATATTGCCAATAAATAGAGGCAAGCATTGTATTCCGAACTGTTTGTAAATTAAATTTAGAATGACGAGCTTGATTCAGAATAAGTGCATCTATTTGACTGAATGCCAGATATGCTACTCACACGTACACGAAAGATACACGTTCCAACTGTTTCTTGTAACGTCAGCACAGCACTTTACAGGTTTTCCGTTCAGTATCTCCTACTTTTTGTCTGAAACTTTGAATGTACTAAACTTAAAAAAGAAAATGTCTGTGTTCATTGAAACATTTTTAGCAGCATCATAAATAACGAGCCTTTAGCTGCCCCTATACGGGAAAAGAAAAAACATAAATCAGCACACACAATGTTAGTGATTTAAGACCAGCTCCAGCTTTCCTTGCGTTGTTTTCCTCCACCACGGTAAAGGAAAACATCGTGAGGAGACCAGCACACCTGAGAGATGTTCTCAATGGTAAACTCTTGGTTCTCAACTCTGACAGTAGGTTATTCATCAACACACGATAAGAAGGAGACCGCTGTTGTCACTTCTCAGGGGAACCACATGCGCAGTTTTTGTCTAACTCCCCTTGCCTACTGACGGTACTAGTAGAGCTGCCCATTGTTCGCGATGATACACATCGGAGTTAGAATTGCTCGCGCGCTGGTTGTGAGAAATGACTTCATAATGCTGGACCTGAGGTAAAAAACTTCTAATATAACTTTAAAAGTAAGTTTTAGATAAAGTATAGTTTAGGGATGAATAAACTACTGATTTGTTAGAAGATTATTGAAAAACTACAGAACTATAATGTTCAAAAGACGAAAAACAACTAAAGTTATATAATATAATATTTAGGACAACTAAAAGAAACAAAAAGCGAAATAACATCCCTCGACCCCAAGGTTGCCTGATAGAAATTGCAGATGGCGAAAAGAAATTTGTTTAAAAACAAACTAGATGTCAGTCACTGTATAGCGACTGAAAAGATAGCTATAACATCACCATAAAACGTATTAAAATGTGGAACTAGAATTCGGTATAGTTAGCAGAGGGCGGGATGACTTAGTTGGAGGAGCGCCTGGAGGTTTTATCCGGGAGGTGCAGGATCTCCTGCTTAAGACCGTATTTTTCGGTAAATAAAAAATATATTAATTCAAAACTAATTTTTCTATGGAGTGGAGTACAAGAAAACAAAACAAGGGATTTAGAAGTTACGAAAACAATCATCGATATTGTACTAACGATGACCACCAGTATGGTTTTAGTTAAGGCAGTGTCTCACACTCCCGGTTTCATCCTCGAAGGCTGATAATATGTTTGGAGGTCTCCCTCCGAAAACAAAAAAAAAACGGAAACACTACGATGAAAACTATACCATACTCCAAAGTCAACGGAACTTGGCAAAAAGCCGGGGATAAAGCAACAATCAAGGAAATAGTTTATCATGTATATCATGAATACTGCAATTAAAAGATAAGCAGAAACTCATATTAGGACATATGACGAGACGAATTTTCCCATTCAGTTAATAAATAGCTTGTATTCAAGACACGTAACTGACAATTGTGTTATTTAGCAACATGGAGTTTATGTCGTTGGGTTTTACCAGTTTTCACGTTTTTGTCTACTTTGATGATTAATGTAATTCCAAAAAAGTTATTGTTTGAAGAAATATTTGGTTATCTGCATTATAAAAAACATTTAAATCGTGTCTGTTTTAATGATTACGTAGAAATGATTAAGTTTACTGAATTTTAGGAGGATCGGTAGCACAAATGTTGGAGCATTTTCCTACTTATTTAATGCTGCTGTTAATCAAGCAATCTTACGCAAGCTTGGAATTGTTTACATGACGTGCCCTATTTCACTGTAACAAAAACATGCAACAGAAACAAAAAAATTATGAAAATCAAGCGTCATGTCACCGCAAACAATAAAAAATAAGAAACAAACGCATTTCATAACTCACGCGCAATTTTTCACGGCGCCGCCATTGACGCGTCCCGGCAGCCGTTCGAAAATCGAAAACATTTCAAATTTAGAACACCCCCGCCCGTGTTCGAACTCTTTCAAAATACGCGCGGGAATCGAAAACAGCGATTAGTTTTAAATGTCGCCGTTCGAACTTTTAAAAATATGTCGTATTCTTAATTTTAAATATAAACCGACGAACGTGTTCTATTTCGTCGCCACTTTACGATGTTTGTCAGTTTAATGATTTTCGTTACGAAACATTTCGAGATTGGTAATATAAAATTTATTTGCGCTTTTAACAATTTTTTCTTTTTGTTTTATGCCCGTGGGCGTGGATTATTTTTATAATTATGTTCCACGTTAGTGATGGGCGATTATCGTAACTAAGGTGCTATGTCATAATACTAAAGCTTTAATGATCGAGCTTACAAAATTTTATATGTTCCATAATTTAAACTTTAATTTACGTCTTTACAAAAACATTGAATACTGCTTACTTGATCACGATACAATATACCTGCATAATCTTAAAATAAAACACCGCTAACTAAAACAAACGTCATCGTCTTACGAACCAAAATGTATACTGAAAAATAACTCAGTAAATATCCTACATTTTTAACCAAAACTTTTCATCCATCAATTAACTATACCAAACCATACCAAAAAATTAAAACCTAGACTTCCACATAAACGTTCCACCTCGAATTCACCAAAATACAGTAATAGTTCAATCAATAAGCCAACACAGATCCGAATCCGTCTTAAGATACGTCCGTCATTCGTAGCCGACGTCACTTTGACATTTCGGACTTCGGACTTAAGGATTTGTGCCGCCTCGTCCGCAGCCGAGGCCCGTGGCCGATAGCACCGAAAATTGAGATGAAACATTATTAGAAAAGGGAAATTAATTATTATTTGTATTCAATTTGATGTTTTGGAGCGACAGTTCCAGATTATACAGTTACTTTATTGGGTACCAGTACCCTCTTTGTATTTTGAAATTTTCTCTAAAGATGAATCGAACCATACTGCAAGTAACGCATACAAACAACACAATGACAAAGACATAATTATTTATTGACATCAGATAAAATTGTGAAGGTGACATTAAAAATGACAATAAATTTTTATTGCCTAAAACACCTCACTATTCTGTCCTCTTTCTCAATTTATTGATATATTCAAGAAGTATTGGAAAATATCTCATTAATATTCTGCTGGCAAATATAAAATATACCAAATAAAAAAGCTATTATGTATAGTACCTACCTACGATTAATTATTCCGTATTTTTTATTTATAAAGCCATAAAAATCGATTTAATATGCTTTATTTATCATGCCCAAACCCAGTTTTATTACTGATTATGTCGAAATCATATTTTTATAACTTTATTAATTATTCAAAATATGTAATTTAATAGCTACCTACGCGTAAGACAAGTATCACATTGATATCATTAACTTACTAAAACAACATAAAATAGACATACAAAAAAATATATTAGAAAATACGTTTATCTTGGAGCCTTTTTTTTTTCATATCAGAGAATAATTAAATTTCGAATAAATTAAAATTTTCAAATTCCGAACAACTATTTGAATTCCGCGTGTCTACTGACTCACCGCCATTCATCTAGAAATACTAAGAAATTCAAACGGAAAACTCCGTTTCACTCATCTTAATCGCGACAACAATGTCCCGGCGATAGTGTGAACATGTGTAACGCTATAAAAAAAATATAATCCCCAACATTCCGTAAAATGGAGCGGTGTTGTAACCGATTTTGTAACGTTCACAAAAATAAATTCAGTTTTTATGACATTAATTTCTCTTACAAAGTAATATTTAAATAAAATAGTCTAAAAATACAACACATTGTGTTTTGTTTCATTGACACTCACCCACTTGGCAAGTGTTTTTGGGATAATGACGCTTTTACTTACGAAAACATTCGAGGTTTTTTTTTTCATATATATTTCGTTGATGTACCTATTTATCAGTAAATAATTAGGTATATCATTATTCATATCTATATCTATCATAGGTACCATCATATTTATTTTATCATCAGATTTATTGCTGAAAATATGGCATAAAGGTAAAATGCAGTTTTCCTGATATCAATATACATCGCATTAATTTCGGAACCAGATGAGATTTACCACTCTTATATTTTTGTTTATAAACCGACACATGCGGCATCTTAAATAAATATTATCTTAACGACGAATAATAACAAAAAGGCAATTAGCTCGGTGTATAACTGATTTAATAATGAATAAATGTATTTTACCGCAGTTTGCTAATAACTCGCTCCGAGCGATTCCAATTAATTGCCATATTTACTTGACTAATAAACATTAAAATAATTCGTTCTCAATAATGACCTAAGTAATTAAAAATTAAAATAATTTATCAAATACTGAAATAAACATAGATGTGCCGCAAATATCGGAGTTTATTGCTTTTCCGAATTTGAAAAGCATGTCAATTGACGTCAGAGAGACACTTCGCTCAATACGAACAGGACATAAGCAATAACACGAAATGAAAACGTTATAAGAAATAAAAGAACGTTCTAATTTTAAAATCGTAACGATATCCCCCTCGTGGTTCGATGGAGTTCGATTTTTGAATGCCGTTTCGTTCGGAAATAGCGCGCGACAGCTGAGAGACGACATCGGACTGTTTTTTATTACCTCCTTCGTGTTTATGAGCACTTTATGAGTTTTTATAGATTTTATTTTTCTAATCCAATGAAAGTCACACCGGGTTCGTGATCGGATACATTCTGAACGTTAGTAAATTTACGACTGGGACCTGTTCGCACGTTATTTATTGAAGAGTTTAACGAATGACACTTTTTCCGAGTATTGGAACTCAAAAAGTAATGTTAAACTAGTAATAAGACATTTTTAATTACCCTTATGCCAAGGAAAGAGTAAACAGCCAATTAAATTAATAAACATCATTGCCATTAAATGCGGCCTTAATTTAATATCCGAAACTCCCCTGACCGCATGCTTTGCAATAAATACGCGAAGATATCGACAGATCTAAGATAATTAAGCGTTGATATGCAATCCCAATGCACTGTGGTTATTATGACATAAAGTTTACCACGACTCCGGTTTGAGATTAGTTTAATTTAAATAAAAAACCCTTTTGATTAGATCATTCAATAGCCCGATCAATAAAATAAGCAATATCCTTTAAACGAGGTCACTTATCGAATGAATCTATAATCGAAATTCGAATCTCATTCGGTATTCAAATTACCGATTGAGTTCCGCACTCTATGCTCATTCAAAATTCGAAAAGAAATAAAACCTATTTAAAAGAAGCTTCTGTTTGAATTAAGAACGGAAATCAACCGTCGCGGTCGCTTGTTCCAAGTGTGAAAGGATCGATTCGAAATTTAAAAGGGGTTATTTTTTCCAGCCAGCTCTTATTGACATGTTGCGTGTTGTTTTTTTTGACAAAAGCCATTGTCTTAAGGTCTGACATTTGCGTTTCGAAAACGCGAATAAATTACTCGGGTTTCGACGCATTTTGTTTTGTATTGCACTAGGCATTTCACATCTGTACATACACATAAAACATACCATTTTTAAGGCTGCAATAAAGTTAAAACATAGTAATATCTTAGGTTTGCGCGATCACTACACATTATAATAAAGCAACTTTTAATCGGATTAATCGCGTGTATTATTGGTTTTTTAACCGACTTCCAAAAAGGAGGAGGTTATCAATTCGGTTGTATTTTTTTGTTTTTCCTGACATTTCGAACACTTTGCAGCGTTCGTGGTCGGTGCAGCGGTGTAGTCCTCCTGCGACCACGAACGCTGCAAAGTGTTTGAAACGTCAGGAAAAACAAAAAACCAATAATACACGCGATTAATCCGGTTAAAAGTTGTTTTATTATAAAGTTAAAACACTTATCTAAACGTATTGGTATTGCTTTATTTGTACCTATATTAGTATACACTGATCCAGTAAATGCCATAAAATTGGGACCAGAAAATAAGCTTTTTATATGTAAATATATCGATTCATTACACAGATTATAACCAGGGTGGATATTTTTCAACCTGTTAAATATAATTTTATTGTTTTCCGAGCACTTAATGAAGTCAAATTAGGCATTTTCGGCTTCCCATCGGCCTGTCGTAAAAATGGTAGTAAAATTGTTGGTATTGATCACGACCGAGTAAACTATTTTATGTTGTTTTTATTGTTATTTATAGTGGAATAAAAACGTTTTTATGAATGTCATCGATTCCAGAGGGCGGTGGAACTATTAATGTATCGATAATTAAAGGTTTATTTCGTTGCAAGCAGGTAGGTCCAGCCAACGATGAGTATTACACAGTTACAAGTTCACCTGATTGGATAAAACGAATGTGACTTTGATGTTCAAAAAATGAAATTACAGACTTTTTTAGTAAATAAAGGTACTTGAGTAGGTACTAGTAGATGTTAGATGGTAAACTAAGAAATAAATACTTTAATAGTTAACTTAAAATTCCACAAATCGGGTTGGATGACATTTCTAAGAGCAGAGACATGCCTTGGTCTCTAGTTATCGGCAGTCGACATTCACGATACAGTCACATTTTCGCTATCTCTACATCGAGAATACAAGTTATTTTATGTAACCGGTTCTTAATTCAATAATAATCGGCTATTTATATTAATGTTACACGATAAACGATAAGGCCCTTTGCAAATAAAAAAATAAATATAATAAATAAATAAATGGCGCTTAAATTCTTTTTAATTAAGAAATAAGCATTTGAAAATAAAATGCTACTAGGTACATAAAAAAAATTAAACCTTAGTCGTTCAGAAACAGATTTCTGTCTTGTTTTCGAAACTAGTTTAAGAGCTTAATTAATTTCGGAAACGGTTTTCATTATAACACAATTCGATCATTAAATTCTGAATGGGTATAACTCCTATATTTTAGTGCCGAAAAATCAAAAGAAGATAATGGCTCCTATTATTATAATTCAATATCTACAAGTTTAATGTTGGTTGTAAAATGATTCTAGGATCGTAAAGAAATATAATGTAATGTGTTAGTGTTAATTTTATGACGACGCCCGCATGCTCTACTTGATGCTAATAATCCTTTATTTAAAATAATACATTAACGCCACCCCCTTTTGACGGAGTGTCATGCTATGATCCAATTTTCATTAAAGAAACGTAGAGGTAGGTATCTAAAATGAGGTCTCCCTTTTTTGTTAAATATCTTTCTAATTAAGTATTTTATTTATCTTTTCAGGTAATTTAAGTTCCTGTATGAAAGCTACAGTGAGTACCTACATATTTATGTTTTCATCTAACATAACCAATCGAAGTAAAACATACAATACCTTGTTAACAAAATGGCAACACTAATTCGATTTTCAAATCCAATTTCCGGACGCTCTCACACAAACAATAAATAAAATGATATAAGAAAAGAAACACGTTTTTCAAATTTAGAACGCCAATGAATTTTGTATTTGGAACAAAAAGAGCGCCCCCTGTTGCAATTTAATTATTAATTTGTTGGCCACCATGTTAGATCGTGTGCATTTTAGGGTACAGTAAAATATTAGTATAGTCCTCTTGTCCGTCTGTTGACACAATTTTGACATACACTGATAGATTACTAACTACTTTGACGAACATTGCGCGTACAAATGTAGCAATGGACAATGATATGTGGATAACATGTGTCATTGTGAACAAGAGACTTAATAGGTATTATGCGCAGTGTCTGGGGTTATAGCAGTGTTTGTACAATGTTATGATTAGTCGGAGATCTATGTCTAAACGTGCTATGATTCATATTAGCACACAGAATACTGAATAGGCACTGGTCACATTATAATATTATCATATGATTTGTCACCCAATTTTTGTTATCATACAAAACTAAAATAATTCAAACTAAATACTCAGTGTAATTAATTAAATGCATAAACAGTTATCATAATAGATATATACTACATTACTAGATTTTCAGGGATGTACTTTAAACAGAACCCACGCCTTTTACCGTTCAGCATTTGCCACTTTTCTCATTTTATTTTTTAACGCTTCAATGGTGGCAATGGTAATTTGTATCAAATGCAATACTTATTTCTCTTTAAAAAAAAACATTGCATCTATTGTCTTGTTGAAAGGATTTTTACAAAAACGGTATTGTATACCATTATTATTTCATAGGGGAATTAAAAAAGGTGCTAATGGCAAAACAAAAACATGGATATAAATTAAAAAAAATCTTGAAAACAGATAGATATAGGTAATGCAAAACTGACAAAGTAGACAAATTATCGCCTATGTTTAGATAAAATACACAAAGAGATAAACTAGAGGAATTTATTGCAAATAAATGCATCGATAAATGAAATTGAAATGTAGCCAAGTTTAAGAACAAAAGCGTACACGCGACAAAGAAAAACCTTGAGAGAAACTTGGTTACACACTTTTTAATAACACAAGGCTGACATCCCATTGCAAACTATGGTTTATAAATAATGACGTTAAGCAACACTTGGCGAGGTCACTTTGCAGATGGGTGACCGATAGTAGAATTTATGCAGTCAGTAAGCCAAGCCGAGGCTTTCGGGACGCTCAAATAAAATAGATGCCATTGAAGTCCAGGTGATGGTAATGTCTGAAATAAGATTTTAAACCGATTAAAATGAGAGTTCGTTGGTCTAGTAGTCCAAGCGCGACTGTGGAGCATGAGGTCCTGGGTTCGATTTCTAAGTTAGGCAGTGTTCTTTAGTTTTTCTGTTAGAAAATTGTCAGTAGCAAGCCGGAGTTTGGAATTGTGCTTGTTGCAATAGGCTTATCACCTTAACCCTTAATGGACTTAATAAAAGTATATGTAAAATGTGTACCTATACCTCTCTGCATAGATAATACAGACGTGTACCGCTATCGTTTATGCTATATACAAAAATAATAAAAAATCCATTCAGCTCTTAACTTTTTTAAAGTCTATGCCCCATAGTCCCTTCTCTAAAAACACACATCACATAACATCTTGTCTCAAACCAATAACAGACCCAAAACTAATATTTGTAAATCAATTCTCTATCAATGCCATCAGTCAAAGCACGCGTCCTACAGGGGTGGATGAAGCTATAAAATTGATTAGCATCGACAGTTGCGACACGTCGGGATTCCACCCTCGCGACATAAAATGATACTTCATAGGAATACCTTACACCGTTTTAGCACTTTACAAGTATTGTAGCAGAATGATAAAAAAATGTGTTTGATTTGAAGATCGATATATAATTTTAGAATAGAAAAAAAATGTTTTAGATCTCCACGAGTTTGGTTTACGACTTTTTTTTTGTTGTTGATATTATTGTGAGGTTGGTATCTAATGTAATAATGTAATTTAGGTAGGTATTATATGTGTGTATGTGATATATTGACCCTAGAGAAGAAGGTGGCACTGTGGTCACGTGCTACCGTGAACAGTGACGCTCCCTTTACTGTCTCAGCCGTGGAACGCCTTTTTAGGGCCATATCTAGTATGTGCCCTAAAAGGCGTCTCTTCTAAAGCTGGCCCCTTAAGAGGACCCAGTGCCCCCCTCGATGTGCTGATGGTGACCACCCAGGTGGATTTAGTGAGGTCAAAAACCCACACTTTCAAAATTTCCCCCCGAAAACAATAAAAATAATATAGATACACAACCTATATTTTTATATAGAGTATTCCGAATTTTAATAAAAATAATGAAATATATAGCTACTATCAATGACAGATGATGACTGCAATGCAGTTCTAATAGAGAATGATGGGATATTGAGCGTGAGGTTTCGGGTAACCAAAGTGCTATTGAGGTTTTCCGTTAGAATATTTTCAGTAGCAGTCCGGAGTTAGAAATTATGTCCAGTTGACGGTAATAGGCTCACCACCTATTACAGACTTAATAACTGCATCAATGAAATGTGTTCAACAGTATTCCTCTGCCCAACCCTCCAGGCTAAGCTCTAAGTCTCAAATCGAGGCTCTTTGTGCAAAGAAGTCATGGTTTGATAAGCTGTTACCATAATAGTGCAATAACTACGGGTTTTTCAACAGGCTAAAAAATTAATGGCTATGAGGATTCTTAACTATGATCTTATCGTACAAACGAAAGGCCATAAATTAAATTATAAGAACTACGCTACTAATTAATTAACTTAAGGGCGCAAAAGTAACAATACAAAAATTCATAGAAAATGTAAAACTAGCTTACAATAATTCAGATTACAATTATTTATTACACATAATTTTTTTATTATGACAGGGTATCTTTTTTTTTCATAACACATTATCCCTTACGCGGCGAAATTTTTAACATTTGCGCGTGAGCCGCTGCGAATTATAATTCAAAATGGCGGATAAAATTCTGCACATAACGCCACTTTTCTTTGTCCGTGACAAAATTCAGTAAATGCATTATACATTTATGATAATGTCGACCATGTATTGTTTAAAATAAGAGCTAAAACGACTTAAATGTTGTGTTTGCGTGTCTTGACGAAAGATAATTTTGAAAATGATCCGCAAAAACGAGCAGACAGTGATCTTGCTGTGGCTCCGCGTAAATATTATGAAATTAACGCATTACTTTTGTACCATAAAAGACGCGGTGCTTTCGCGAAACGATGTCTTATAGCCAGTTGCAACTGCTGGAAGTCAAATCTCTTAACCTGATTTTGGATTTCGCGAGATGGTTTTGCAGAAAACGAACACAAAAAGTTACACTTGTAACTGAACTGCTGTGACGTGAAGTATATAAAAAGTCAGATATGTTTATCGTTTAATTTTAATAACACTTTATTACTTTTAAATTTATATGTCTGTAATTTAATATAAACCTTCTGAAATTACGGATAACTCACAATAAATATTCAACTGCCATAGCAACATAGACACGTGACCCTAGCACGAAAAACGAAAAGTCAAATAAAAAAATAAAACAAAGCGCGTTCGATTTCTTTCAAACACCAAAAGTAACAAAGTGAAGCAAATAAAGGCAATCGAAGTTTAACCGCAAAGATTTCCCGACATCTTTCAGCCGATGTTTACAAGTTCAAAAGAAAACTCCCGGCGTTCCCCTCGAAGGGTCCGGAACACAGGTAAAGAGGTGCTTAAAGGTATTTTTTTGCAAACAGATCACGTTCGATGTCCTTAAGTGAGACATCTTTGTTTCCCGCCCCTCTCAACCAATTTGTACGTGCAGCTAAATCGAACGCGCTTTATTGATTCCCGCGCGTTCCAGGTTTAAAAGTTTGTTTAATTTTAAATTTTGGCTGTGGTAACGTTTGGGTATTGGGGGCTTATTAACGTGTCTTTTGTTTACGTCTCTTAAAAAAGTTACGGTCACCTGTTTTTTGGATTCAACTTTAATTTAAAACTGTCGTTAAAATACAAAGTCAACTTAAGCATTCTTTAGGACATACTTTAATCATACTCTCGCTTTATATTCCTTTGAAATAAAGCTATCTACGTTAATCATAAAGGTAAAATTCTTTTCCCTTCACATTCAGTTTCTGCGCACGCCGTTCCTTCGTGATACTCGACACTGCACTCGGTCACCAATTGTCCGCCTATTATCCGATAATGCCGATCAATCTGTTTTGATTGAATAATCAATCGTTAGTCAATTGAACTCGATTTAGTTCGGACAACTTTGTACAAGACGTTGCGATGTGTACGTGGCATAGATTCGCTGAGAGTTACGATTGAAAATTTGATGCTTTGAGAGGAAATCGTTTCGGTTGATAAAATTATACGTCAACGATAAGATGGCGTATTGTATAGAGCGATTATTTGTGTAGAATTGACTACTGAAAGCTATCACGTTTGTGAAAAGGGAAATTTTAACTGTACCTGTACAAAACCTTCTGTTTATCATGCAGGAAATATGAAAATCATGAGAAACCGTGAAATGCGTACCTACCTAGTTCAACGAAATCACAAATCACATATTTATTATAAAGCCGAAATTAGTTTTTTGACAAATATTTATAGCTTAGAAGATTATAATCTTTTAATTAAAAACATTTTTTTGGGACATACCGTCCAATGTTCGATTCTTAAAATCGATCTGAAGAATAGAGTCACCTACCCGAGGTCCTAAATTTTTATGACCAATAAAAACTTGACTTATTTGAGACCGCACTCGCCACGTAACTCTACTAAAAAATTCTACACATTAAAAATTCGATATTACGACCGAAAGTTCTAATTTACGATGGTTTAAAACTAAACGATAGGGCTTTTTTTCTCAACTAATATATAGATACACAACAAATTGATGATTTTTATTACTTATATACGATTTGATGAAAACACAGTCGTAAAATTTTACAGTATCGTTATGGGACGTTGATTGTGGCACGTAATTCAGAATCAGATGATCGTTAAATGACATTTTGTAATGTGAAATATTACCCGAAACGTATTTTCTTTTTTCATTCCAGAGATGAGGGTATTGTGTTTTACTGTTGAGTTCATGTAACATTTGTAAGGAAAATTAAAACAAATAAAAGCCTTACAAATGAGACCGGTTCGTTTTTCCGTAATAACTGGGTTTTGCGTCGTGGATTCTTCGCAAGGACACGCGACTCGAGAGCGATGCGCGCGATGCTCAGCGCTTTAATTGTCAAAATTGCGCTCGCGCCGCTTTTGATGTCGCCGACAAGCTCCCGCTGTGAGACTCGTGAATTCCAAAACATACACGTCCAATTATTGAACAGAGTCATAATTATTATTTGCTAATGAATTACAGATGGGCTTTAGTGTTACATAGTTAACCAAATATTCAATAAATTAAACTGAGGTTTTCTTTGTTTGGGAACTTTAGAAACTAAGCTTAGCTTGTTATTTTGATCTTCCTATTAAGTTATAATAAAATTGTAGATTGAATTAGGTAAATTTTAATTTTAAAACTATAAATTATACTCGAAATGTATGAATTTAGTATCTAAGAAATAAATCCGCACGAAGTCCTTCACCACATCGATGCAAGCACACTCCACTAGCGCACTGCGCACGCGGCGCTCGGCCCTGACCTCTGCGCGCGCGCCGCCGGCAACGCGTCACTGAGGGGGATACGTTATGCGCACTTGTGCAGCCAAAACTATAGGCTGATAAAATTGCGAGCTTTTAGTTTATTTGTAATGATTAATATCAATCAAATTATTAAGTTTAAATAAACGTAAATTTACTCATTCAGTTTTATTTTAATCACTGAGATCCTTATGGAATTATATAGTAACAAACATTATAACCGACAAGAGTTGAATTTAAGTGCATTAAGTTTTTTTATTTACTGTGGTTTCAAACTGAATCTTAATATAGTGATGACGAACAAGCTATAAATGCCAATTGTAAAATTCATTATTAATAACACAAACGTCTCCCTGACCCATTTCAGTAAGCTCAAGGCAGACAACGAAATGCATTTCAAGGAGCTTGAATTGTACCCGAAACTTAATTAATACTACGACCCTACTACGATTTTAGTAAAAAGATGTGTGTACATACCACTACAAAGGCTTTGTCTTCAGTCCAGTGCAATAATAACATAAGTCCGGTCAATCGCGGGAAATCCACTCAAGATGTTGCCATTATAAATACACAATTATTATTATTATTCAAAGGATTTAAATGTGACGCTTCTGGCCAGGGAAGAGGGCTCAAAATTAACTGTCAATCAATTTAGACGTCCGCAATTATAAAAAGGTTGATCTCAAAACATCCAGTGGCCGCTTTTTGCACGGATACCGATTATTCGACGTGACGTTCCCACAGAGCGAGCGAGCGATCGCCGGAATAGGCCCCGCGGTGGAATTAAGACGAATTCCTTTTACGAATTAGCGAATCACCTGTCTAATTACGCGCAAACCCAAACTTTAAATCTGGAATCCTGAATTCTTTTCCTTTCAACGACAGCCGTTCAAAATTTGAATTTCCAATCCGATAACGAAAGTGGTGCAACCGCGAAAAAATAGAATCTGTGTAAGAAAACAATGATTAACATAACAAAAGTGACGGAGTGGAGCGTTTGTTGTGAATTGACAATCTGACAAATTTACAACCGATCGCTGAGCAAAACACACAAAAGTGCCCTTTTCGAATGCAAATTTGTCAGAGGGATTCTTTTCCGAATTTTTTCTCCCCGGCGCGAAACTTCCGCCTATTTTCCCGCTCAACGCACATCCGGCAGGGGGCGCCGCTTCCGCTATCGGTGCTCGTTCGGAAATCGGATGAGTTTCACCGACAAAGATACGTCTATTCTCAACCCTCGCCCCATTGATTTTGCGTAAAGTGGTCATATTTTCTATTTCATATTTTTTATTGACTTTCAATTATTATATTGTTGAATACGCAAGTTTTTCGGGCGCTCCGTTTTTTATTGCATCAATAACTTTTTGTGTTGCTTTTTTATCCTTTTCTTCATTGAAAACAACACAAATATCGCTTCATTAGTTAAAACAAGACCCCAATTAAGTTGAATAGCTGCTTCGCCGCCGATTGCCTTCCTATCGGCTATAAAGCTAAACGGCCGATGGTGTTTCGACCACATAACCGGAGATCCTTATCGCGGTCCCCGTAGACCGGGTATCGGTGACCGCAAATCGGCCACCGATTGTCGGTTCCCATCGATAGCTGAGCAAACGATAGACCGAAGGTACAGTTATAGAATTAAATTGTGGGTATTGGGTATGCTGATTTCAGTTAATAGATGTACTTAGTGAAGCTGTTAGCGGCGTTGAATCTTTTTGATTCTGAACTTTACATTATGATGTACCTTAAATTATGATGTGTGAACAGAACAATACTAACTTACGAAATAAGTTATTTCTGGGCATGTTTTTGACACAAAATAACATAGCATGACTGTATTCCCCGAAAGGGTAGGCAGAGGTATAATATACAGTTGTACAGCCACATTTCACCAATGCTGTTATTAAGTCCCATGTTTCTATATAAGTACTTTGCCCGACTCAGGAACTGAATCCAGGACCTCGACATGGCCACTAGACACCAAACCAGTATAAAGATAATATTTTATCAGATCATTAAAATACTGCAGTACAATTTAACTCAATCGGTATCATAAACTGAAAAAATATGTCATAAATAGACTTATGAGTTTATGATAACGTTATTAAATAAACATCTACTAAATAATAGTTCATTCTTTTACAAATACAAAAATCTGACATGTTTTTTATGAAACAAAGATGGCTCAGAAAACAGAACGTGTAATATCGACAGGGTGTTGAAACTAAAATTGTAATTAATTTACTAATATTACAATAACATAGAATCATGACAGTGTACCTGAAGGGGTAGGCTGAGGTGTACACAGTAATAGGTGGTCCCGTGTAATAGGTGGTAAGCATATTGCCATCTACCGGGAAAAGTTCCTAACTCCGGGCTGCTTCTGAGAATTACCTAATATAAAACCCTATAACAATTTGCCCGACCCGAGAATCAAACCTAAACCTTCCACTCAGCATTCGCTCCTGGGATCACTAGGCCAACGAGGCAGTACAATAACACCGACGGACCTGAAAATCGAATCAATTACCCCACACTCAACAACCGCGTTTACGATCACAAGACTTGCGGCAGTATGTAAACCAGCATACGTCAGAAATACACTAAAACCATTAAATGTTGAGTTATAACAATTTCAAGCACTTACTCCTCGTGTCAACGACCTTACTCAACTATTTGGAGTACACAACTTAAAACCTAATAGTATTAAATATCGAGTCAGTCGCGCTAATGGCTCGTAATCGAAGAGTTTGAAAACAACAGGTGTCGGGAATCAAACCGACTGACAGTTACGACAAGCATCTGCTCAACTATCGGGATTCCTCCAGCGGGATTTGGCTAAATATAATTTACTAAATTCTTTCTTTTTTATTATTAAAGTGAAATGTTTTTAACTTTTGCTGTGTTTACTTATCGTATATCTCACTTATCTGACGACTAATTTTTTTGAGCAGAAGCTTGTATTAATATTAAATAGACATGACATAACATAGCATCACGCCTGCATTTCTCGAAGAAGTAGGCAGAGTTATACACAGTTGTACATCGATATTTGACCTTATACTTGCTTGATCCCGTGTAATATGTGGTGAACCTATTGCCATATACCGGGTTCAATTCCAAACTCCGTGCTGCTACTGTAAATTCCTAACAAAAAACCCAATGGCCCGGGAATTGAACTTCATGCTCCGCAGTCGCGCTTGGGACTACTAGACCAATGAAGCAATCCATAAATAATATTTTAGTATGCAGCTATCGCATAAATAAAATATCATGTAGTGGAGGTGGATCTTCGGGAGCTTCAAGACAATGATTGGCGAAAAACTGCCAAAGGTCAAGAACCAAGTGGCCTTAAAGCCAGCTTTGAATATTCTGGTCAATACACTGTTATACTAATACAGGTTGAATGCATATCCACGCCCAAAATTGTATTTTAGTAGATAGTAGATTATATTTTTATTTTTTGAAATTGGTTTGTGGTGAGAAATAAACGATTATTATTATTATTATATATTGGCTGTGGAAACTTACAAGATCGATTCTAATAATGAAAGTGAACAACTTTTCTATAGAAACATGGGTTTTTAGACAATTTTTTTTTTTTTACTTGAGATACAACGTCCTTACCTGCGTTACACCTTCTGCAAGATAAACAATTTAATCAATCTCTAACGATCTTTAAGTTTTCGCAACGGATTTAATTCATTCTGAAGGACTCTTCATACAGCAGGTGAATTTGCCCTCCACACCCCAAACCCTCAAACCATAAACTAATTACCATAAGAAAATTACAATAAACAAAAACTTACAGCAACAATACGACGAATTAACACAAACTAACAAACGAAAACATTTCAAAGTCCAATTAATACAAATATAACACCTTGCAACTGACGCTCTGACCCTTAGATCCACAAATAAAATTACACTCTAAAGTCATAGTTATAGAGTTGAAAATTGTATGTGTGAGAACGAAGACACAAAGGGTGCTAGGCAAAAGGGTACATCTCGACAATAAAATACTTTTGGTGAGCCGCAACTCAATAAATACTTCATAGTATCGGTTTGAGGGCGACTTGACCGGATGTCCGGCCTTCGATCTTTTGCCCTCCGGGAGGGCAAGAGGGTAGGGTCTACATGCTTTGAATGTATTTTAGTTATTTGTAGTGGGAAATTTTATGTTAGAGAGGCATTTAATGCGGCTTTTGGTTTATAAATGTTAGTTAATTTGGGTGTCTCTCCTGCGAAAGCTGTTCAGTTTTGTTTGTTTTTGGTAATCATGTTTTCATACTGTGTTTTAGATGGATTTAGTTTGAATATTATTAGTATAGGTCTTGTGTTTGGTACCTGTATAATAAGTAAATATAATGGGACTAACACTTAGTAGACCAATCAACAACTTTGATTATAATGACGAGAATTAACAATAAACAATAAACAACGAACTTTTTATCCTACCTCTATTCATTCAACGCTACACCAGATCCCTTTGTTAAACAAAAGATTATAACAAAATTAATTTAAATTAACTTACGAAATCCGAAGTTAAAATATCACCATGTAACATCACATAATTCAGGACTAGAGGGCAAAGGTCGCTTTAAATAATAGAAGAGAAGGGGTTCCGTCGGCGAGAAAAGTCCGGTCAGATCCGACGCGAAGCAGTTTGATCCGGTTATTTGCCAATATAACTTGAGCTCTGTTAACAAAAGCTTGCAAATTTTCCTAGGAGATTTATTGATGTATTTCGATAATTATTAAATAGATTGGATTTAACTATAAATCATGAATTTAAACTATTTTTATTTTTTTTCGTCATTATTGTTTTAGCTATAATTTTAAGTTTTCTCTTAATTAACACAGGTCTTGTTAAAGAAGTTATTAGCAAATATGTAAGTGGACTCGGTCAAGAGGTGTTTTATTGGGATAATCCCGGATTACCATTGTATCCTGTCACGGGCCATCGCCTTAATTAGGGTCAATAGTTCCGAGTTCAATGTAAACTGTCGGTTACTTTAACTAACACCCCTATTGGTTTATTTGTTATCGAACAGTTTATTGAGTTAGGAGTAGACATAAACAACCCATTGATTGAATGTTTCGACTTAACTGTTCACGTTAAATTGTTTTAACTGGAATTCTTCATTAGCTACCTTAAATATTAAATATTAACCAACAAAGGTGAGCTGTCAATAGCTACTTAATATAATCTTAAAATAAGACATGAATTTAAGTGCCTTTATTGTGTTACCAAAAGACTAATGCAATAACTAATAATGAAGATTATGTCATTACGAATTTGATCACCTTGACATCACCTGCTTAAGTCGGGACAGACGAACAAAAACCTAATCCCTGTGACGAATTCCAACCATTGATCTCTTTCATCTATTGATCGATCGAGATACAAAGAACCATCAATTGTAAAACGCCAAAAAACTCTCCAGCCTAATAATCAAATATGAACTCTATCTCTGATATGGTAACGTTGAAATTTAAATGTATTTTTCTTAACACGTGCAATCTGTTTACGAAAGGTTAGCGGATATTGCTTATTAATGTTATGACTGAATCAGACTATTGGCAATAAAGATGATTGAGTCGGCTGAAGGTACTGTTGCGTAGAATTATTATTGTAATGATACTTACATGTACTTGTACCTACACACTCTTGTAGTACAATGTTGCATTAGTTTTACAAAGAATTTGATAACGACATCGATAATGAAATATTTTTAGTTGCTATTTATCAAGCAATAAGCATGATGACTGTTTTTGAAATCTAAAACACATTATTTCAGCAATAAACTAAGTTTTAACGCAGATTATTGCATTTTAAAATATCTAATTTGAATTAAGCGCGGTAAAGCTTAAGGGTGTCATGGCACCGCTTATGATGGGTTGTGACGTCACTATTCGATAACATTTGACCAAACTTCAAGAAAAACCACGGCGGTTATTGACAATCAATTGATTGGGGCGTGTCGTCATTCGCTGTAATTGGCGTTTCAGTCAACATGACCGATTGCAGTATTTTATATTTTATTTTATTTAAAATCTTGTTATTCTATGTTTTATTCAAACTAGATCATTTTTTAGAATCCTGTGTACGTACATATATTTTTCTCTTAAATCATGTATTCTTTGACTCTTTAATACTGTCATCAAACCTATTTACCAGATGCGTACTTATTATAAACTAACTTGCTTCTGTTTTATATCATATTATAGATTTCGATAAATGTAAAAAGAAAAAATGCTGCTTAGGCGTCAAAGTATTTCACGGCAACGCTGTCATCTAGTAAATTGGAAACCTCCTCGAAGGCTGGCAGTATTGCCACGTTGAATGGCAATGCTAACATTGCTAGCCCTCGAACCGAAAAGCAAGCCAAACAATCTCTAATATATTTTATAAGCTTCTTTTTAAACGTTTTTCATCATCAGTCATCGAAACATTAAACTTATACAGTTAGTTCATTGTTCTTACTCACATTTAGCATAATCAAACACACATCACTCGATGTGATTGAACTCAGTTTCTCAATGCCGCCACACCAAAAAAATCTATATTTATATTTATGACCGTCATAAAATATGACAAAAAGATTGAAAACATTATTTTTTAACGAAGTCCAGATACAAAATATCTGTTTTAAATAAACAAAGCCCCATTAATAACGTTCTGACTAATTACCGACAACACAAAACACAGGATTATACCATATAATCATAACATAAATAAATCTCTATGAAAAAATCAAACAAAACTCAACACGATTGAGACGCCACATGTATCATATTTATGTTTTGAAAAGTTATTTCTAGTTTAATCTAAATAACGCGTTAACTGACTTACACAAATATCCTTACTAAACTAAGATAACATAATAAAAAATATTCCAAACATTTGACGTTTTGATATAATTTATGTAAAATTTTTTTTTTTTGGTAATTTTCGACTTAGGTGCGTTTGTTAGTCGAATGTCAGAGGTAACAAGTCTGTGATTTGAATTTCGAATTATTCAAAATGTTATGTTTAGAGACATTGACTCTGAGAGCTCTATAGCAAAATTATTTGATTACCTGCCATAATTTCTCTCTAAATTTTCAGACATTATATAATTTATAAATCCATTATGTCATCCAGATAAAATTAACGAATGTAAGGACTTTGTCTAAAACAAAAGTATATAACTTTTTTCTTCATACGGTTTTCTCAATTTGATTCATTATTCACATATTATTGCCAGCCTAGGTAAACAATCCATAACAAAACGTAATGATCGAACAGATCCCAATTACCCGAAAGTCCCACAATAACTCGAGTTACACGTTTCCGAACCCGGCTATTAATAGAACTCCCGAAATAAAAGGATATTGTGTCATTCTCCCTATAAATAGGAACAAAGCCTGCGAAATTTGTCGGAAGCCGTTCCTACAGACTTCGGATAGAATAATTGCGTACATTTTGACAGTACTAAGACATTCACTAACAAATCATGGACTGTACTTCACCTTGTCAAACTTGTATAGATTTAAAATCCGATTATTATAGCAAAAGCTTTGTTAGTTAGTACCAAAGATTTCCCTCAAATTCCTTTAAACTTATCAGACACTAAGCCTCCACAACACTTAATTTAAATAAAATGTTACACAAACAAGAATATTTCAATTACACAAAGTACTAGGCATCCATAAACGGTAACCATTTTAATACATTTTATTTGCCCATTATTGCTTGCTTGATAAGAAAGAATGCGCAGAGAAAGAGCCGGTCCTCACCTCAGGACGACCTGCGCCGCTGAAAAGGACGCATATATGGAAAAAACTCGGGAGCGAAAGAGACACAACCACCTCCGATAACACGTCAATACATTCCTTACAACACCCACACACGAGAAGCGTCCCTGTCTCGTCGAATCAGAGTCGAATATCGCTTGTTTGCGTTAATGGAAAACCGATACGACATCAATATGTTTTACTGCGCCATTCTGCAACCAAATACATATTTTAGTGAGCTACAGATAAGGTTGAGTTTGGATATTTCGTGGTTTTCTTGGAAGGCGTACTCGATATCTTGTAAGATAGTCGGGGCGTTCGGAACCGATCGAACGCCGATAAAATGTTATTGGAAAAACACCTCTATAGAGCTAACGTAAAGGTTTTAGTCGACAAGGCGTTCCCGTATTGGGACACGCCCAAGTCTTATATGGAAAAATGAGGAGTGACTTTTTTTTATTTCCCTCGATCGTACCCGCAATATATCGAGATAAGACGTATATTATTTTATTTCATTGTTGATAATGTTTTCTTTATCTTATTCACGTATTGTGCTTTGATTTTTCCAGGTACGTTACGATGCTGTGTCTCTATCAGGTAAATATAGATAACCTAGATCTACTGTCAATAAGGAAAGAGTACACACTTTGTAGATTTCTTTTACGAGCACCTATGTAAAGATTGTTTTAAATTGTAATTGGTGAGAAGATTATTCAAATTGGAAAGATAACGGCCATAATAAGAACATACAAACAAGAGTACAAGCAATTTTAAATATGGAACTCAATTTGAATTGTAGTCACAAATCGCGCGTACCGTTAATTCGTATTGAATTACACGCTAGTGTTGTAGAACAATTCCAATTTAAACAACAATTAGAACTCCTATAGGTGAACAAATCGAATAAGGCTGAACGCGATCCGGCTCCACTCACAATGCGATTAAAAAGCGATCGAAACAAATGAAGTGAAAGAGCTCGATTAACGATTTAAAAAAACGAACGCGTTCATTATGCGTTAGGATTTTAAAACAATACGCCATTCAGGCATTGGCCTGTTTGAATATGGAACGTGATGGACAGTTCCACGTGAGTTCCTTTTAAATGTTTATTTCGGGTGCGTTCAATTTCGCTACCTGTGTCAAGGATTTCATTAATTTTTACGAATTGATTGACGCGGATCGCCGGTCATATGTCTACCAATATGACGTTTTAAGTGATGCCGCTGCAATACAGACAGATTCTGGTTAATTCTAATTTTGAATTCGATGCTGTTTCGATTGTATTTGCTTTTTTGCAATCAAAGCTATAGAACTGGAATAGGACTACGCATTTATTATAATAATCGAAATGTTCAATTCAGTATCAAACAAAAATGTTTCTTATTCAAACAAAAAGTTTACAAAATCTTTAACAGTCCATTAGAAGTCAGAAACCATATCAAAACGCTATTGGGCAATACACATTGTTCTAAATAATCCAAGCTATTTGTACACAACAGACATCTGTTCTACGGACATCAGAGCAAACAAAAAGCTATAATCAAAGGTGGCGGGTTTCTTGTCGGAGCGCTATCGGCCCATTTGTCCGGCGCGCCTACGATCCGATAGTCGACTCGCCACAAACAACAATTTAGCCCCAACAGTGATTGATACGACCGATACATCACTAAACGCGTTTTTCTATGAAAAATTGCTATAATCGACTTAAAAACTCATTAGGCCGAAGACAAAGAAATCTTCCGACCGCCATTCGTCTAATTTGAGTTTCTCGATCGAGACGAATTTCAGTCGTGATTACTGTTCCCCTTTTTTGTGTTATTAAATGCCATCAAAGAATTTTAATACCATCATCCTTAATATTTGATGTTTTAGTATCGTTGTTTGATAATGTCCGCGTGTTAGATATTTAGTGTACACGTTGTGTGTGTGTGAGTGTGTGTGCACATGTCCTACGTCACCGGCGTCACATTCATTAGTGTTGACAGCACAGGAAATAGTAATAAAGCGTGTACGCCGCACAAAAATCATAAACAAGAATAAATAATTTAAATAAAGCATCCATATTTGAATGCGACTCGACAGCCTCCAGAGGGGAGTCTTTCATAGTTACGAAAAAAAATCGATCACAATGCACGCGATATTAAAAAAAAGTGTGTCACCGTCACCATTCAAATTAAACGACAAGATAATTTTTGAATATGTATCGCGGTATATTTGAATAAGTGTTACATTAATATTCTTTTGTGATAATTTCGAATTCGGAACGCCTACGCCGTCCCATTGTCTCGCAAGTTATTGGCTCATTAGGCAACGTGTCGCTTTGTCTCGAACGATTTGAATTTTTGATTTTCGAATCGAACGTAATTGATTTGTGGCTCAGGTTCGAATAACGAAATCTATAGAATATCCTTTTATGACAACCTATAAAACCATTGTATAAAAGATTAATTTAAAAACTACATAAAATTAAACCACTTATTGTTGGCATAACGATTCATTATTTCAATTTCAACGACAAAACATTATCTAAATAAAAAATCTGAAAATGTCAAATTGACAGTTACAACTTCCGTATTACTCGCGCACGTTATCTGGAATCAAAATGCGATTCGAACGTATACAAAGGAGCGAAATGATATATTTGAACAATAAGAAAGCAAGAGTCGCCCACGTGTGAGCGAGGGACAGATGTGCTCACAAATTACGTATGCTAATGTATCTTGTAATCCTTCCGTCGGACCTCCCTGCGCCGCGTCACCTTGTCTCGCGGTATAATCGATCGATTATGAATGCGGGTACTGATTCTCGATTATAGTTTTGAGATGTCGCGTCACTCAGACTTGACGCGCCTACAGTTTCAAACTCCGAACACAAAAAGGTTGTAAATCTTTGTATATTTGAATATCGAAACAGTCGTAAACAAAGTTTTTCTGTCAACAAATCATGGGTATGTATCGTTTATGAGGCGCCGGTTCCAATGGCATTTTGGCGGCGATGTAACGGAACCCCTAAATATGAAAAGGAATAACGTCAAAAATGAACGAATCCTCGCGACATTACCGGTAATCATGTTTTATGAGTTTCCCCCGACGAAATAGACGTACAATATGCCGCCCCCATCGGTTGACACGTATACTTGTAAAAAGTTAAAATTGCGTAATATTGTGCGCACGTACTTATTATTGACATTCATCGCAATAAACGCTCAAATTATCGGCGTACCGAGGCAAAATAACATGTTTCTCTATAACTGGAAACTGTGCAGAGCGCGTAGGTACATCCACCTACCGCATTTGCATAGAACGGCCTATTATAAGTCATTATCGTAAATTTCCGTTCAATATAATAACATGCGTTGTGTCGCGCAACAAAATTTTATCAATAGAAACGTTGCGATATTTCGTTTGAAATTAGAATCAGTACCGTTTCCGCTTCCGTTCGATATTTGAACTCACGCGTATGAATTAAGACCGTCGTTCTAAATAAATGATAACTGTCGATATAATTCAAATGCGGAATGCAACGGTTTGGATCAAGAACGATTTGAAGAATTTATATTTTTGAAACACCTGAACCGCTTAGTGTATTTGGTTCGTTCGGTAACAGATAGCAAGGGAAGAGGCAATAACCATTAAAAGCTTGAGGAGGGCCGTTCCGAAAGTTTTCTTTTCAATAACGCGTCTAATATTCAAATTAGAGGCACTAAGGCGAGGAATTCTCAGCGATATATCATCGAAGCTAATCAGATTTTTTCCTTGCTCCGTACATTTCGTAAAATGTTTCGGGGATTAAATAGGGTACGTAGAGACGAAGATAATTTAGTAGTTTCGATGCAAGATTTCATTTTTATGCGAATAGCTATTGTGTTTTTGTTAGATCAATCATCTGTCTTTTAACACCCTCTCGAAAATTTGGATACTTCGGAACACTCTTAAGAAATCTGTTTCGACAATATTCTTATATGGTAACACTGATCCTAAAATGGAATTATTAAAATATTCAAATAAGATCAACCCCTAGATCACTACAAACCACATTCGCGCATATGTTCTTTATTCAAACCTATTCTCGAACACACGCATTAAATCTATCACACATATAATTTAAATTTGGAACGCGTCTCTATACTCACGAGTGGAGACAGAATCAATTCAAATATGGTGGCTTCATATAAAATATCAAATGTGTTGGTTCATATAAAATTTACGAAGAACGGAGGCAATTCCTCGATCCCGTCAGTTGGCGAACTCTCAATACACTCGGGCGCCATAAAAAATAATTTAAATTGCTCTTACAGTGACTCGCTATCGCTTCGAACATTTGCATACTAAAATAATGCAAAAATCTATGCGCGGAACGCACTCAGCGCGCGTTCGCGTTTGTACGTTACATTTTTTATGACGTGACGTCTATTAAGAATGACTAAAGGCTTATCCCATGTTCGAATAATAAGAGTTCTATAGATCAATGAGTATCTAAATCATAGGCCGCTATTGGCTGCGGGATCAAGTAAGACTTTTTTATTCTGCTGTATGTATTAGATGTCAAATATGATTCTTCGTTACTGTAATGTTATTTATAGCACAATTTTCATAGAAGTTTTGTGTGTACTAGGAAAATTGGGACATACCTATCTTATTTCAAATACTAATAATAATTATGTACTTCTTAGAGCCGGTTTTACTATCTACTGAAAACTATTAGAAGAATGAATTCAACATTTTAACAGATTTTTTGTACACAAAACAACACATCCAAATATCAAGCTAATTCTTTAATTAAAAGATATCTGGCGATTCAAAAATTTGCGATTGGTACTGAATTTGTCATTTGTTGTAAGATCTTCCGTCACGACAAGGATGTCCTGGAACATTGGAAACGCGCAGAAACATTAGACGCGTGGGGCAAAGAAATTTTTATGTGTTATTTTTTTTTCTTGTTTTGAAATATGTACGCCGTTAGGTTATTTATGGGCTCCATAGAGGTTATATTTCGGGAAGTAATGAGGTTTCGTTCGGAAAGGGCAATTTAAATGTGCGTAGATTGAGTCGTTAGGGGCGCATCGGCTGCTTTCCCTACCCGTAAGTAACTCGCGAGCGATCACGCGTGGTCTCGATCAAATTGTGGCTTTAAAAGAAATGCGTAAAACGCTTAAATTGCCCGCGTAAAATTGGGAATATTGGCGGGAAAGATTAAATGCCGAAAGTAAGAAATGATGTTACATACAACAAAAACAACACAGTGCTGCAAGCAACTGCAAATGAGGAAACTAATATGAATGTTCGAATACCTACATTCAAATCTAATGACTTTAGCAATTAAGTTTCTGTATCTGTGCATCTCCAAACCCGATTAATTGATAAACATGTAACCAAAAATGAATACGAATGTTAACGTTCGCCAAACGGAGCGTAATATAACATTTATGTGTTCAAACAGTGGACACGGTAGATAAATTAAAAAATTCACCAAGTGAACATCGACCACGACCGCTACGTTTCAAATCTGATAATGAGCGAGCGGTTATAAAAACTCTTTTATTCATAATTTTTATTTATATTAATTAAACATGGTGCTAAGTGTACCGTGACGGGGTTAACGCACGTTTTCGTTGCGGCCGATATTGGGATAGTGGCGTGGTAAATACGGCATTAATTGGCCATTTAGAATTATTAATATCTTTTTTGTTTTGCAATTCAAAATTGAAATACTACTCGAAACTAAATTTCTAATTTCTAATAGCTAATTGTACTTTAAAATCGTTATTAAGTAATTATTTAGTACAATCTATCGAATAAAACTATCCCTACTTACTTCGCATTTGAAATATTAGTTCAACATAACCTTAAATCCTACAACAAACGAAACTAAAGTTATTCTTAATTAAAATTCATTAATTTCAAAGTTATCAAAACCGGTAAACAATCCGACTCACTAACTAGCAAAGAGGTCAGTTGCGGTACCAAAAAATAATAATTCGAACGAATTAATATGAATTATTGTTTACAGCACAATTACTGAATTCAAATTGCACTAATCCAACGCTTATTCATTGAACAAAACAATAATATTTTCTCATACAAAGTGTATCGTAATATCAAAAAAATTACACCTTACCGCACTTACAATAAAGGTGGTTTTCTTTTGACGGATAGATTTTTTTAATAGTGATAATTAATTAAAAAGATTATATATCCAGTTTAACATTTCCAAATTCTTTCGGAGTCAACGAATCGTTAGACGTGAGACTAAAATGAGCTATTGTTTAATTTTTATTATTTGGACCGTTACCACGATATACTTTTACAATTAACTTTTTATTGATGACCGTTAAAACTACTTAGTTCGGTTTTTGAATTTTATTACAATATAAAGTACCTTCATACCTAATGTGCTTCGTCTTTCAGCGTCAAATCGATGCCGATTTTTACTTTTTTAAATGTCGAAACAAAATGTTTTTGAAATTAGAACTGAATTCGAACAACCTCTATAACCAAAGTTAGTACGAAGACAGTATGAAAAATTCTACTAATAGATTCATAAAATAGAATGATGTACGTATATTCATTCTACTACATCTGCTAAACATATATATTTGCCAATAATATCTCTGTAACTAGGACGAGCGTAGTTAATTACAATGTCCTCCATTGAAACGTGTCAAAAGTTATTACAATTAGAGCGACTGAATCATCGACTAATTTGTTTTTAATTTTACCTTTTTTTTCGCAACGGAAATCGCTAATACGTTCTTCCTGTATGTACGTTTATTAGAAATTGAGGAAATAGGGACTGTTGGTAATTAAAAAGTGCTACTATATAAGGACTATAAATTGGTATTACTTTAAAGAGTTGACTAGTAGGAAAAGTTATTTTGTAAATAATTTTAAACACCGCCGCTTATTTTAATTTGCATAAAAAATATCACAGACACAAACGTGTTTTATGAATAACAAACCCGCTGCTCTAACATAATTTGATAATAATAATAATAAAATCTTAGCATATTCAAATGGAGAATTAAAAAATTACGAAGAAACTCGATCATCCGTAAAAATAATAAATCACGATCGAACCCACGGTACGAATCAAAGATTCTCACAAAAAAGAAACCAGTTGAAGACATTCGGGGATTCTTAATATGCAAATAATTAACCAAAGTATCGCTCAACCCTTAACCCGACACATGTAGGTCAATAAATTAAAAAAATTAAATAAAAAATCATTCGGTAAAACCGGTTTCTACCGATCGTAACCCCTCAATTGTTCTATGATTTATACCGATCGATCTGCATATGGTAATTCGAATAATTATTACGGAGGTCGAAACTGCTTAATATGCGAATAACAATTAGTGTTTCCTTATTTTTCTTGAGTCACTTTCTCACGAGTGGGGTTGATTGATCGGATACTCGTATTTTGTTATCGGGGTGGCCGTTTTATTTAAATATGTCCTGTTTTTGGAATATAATTATTAGGTAGGTAGTACTTATATTGTATGCAATCTGACTGCAGCCATATAACCGACCCAAAACAGTATTAGATAATGTCTTGGTATGTTTGTAGATACCTACTATTTGTAAGTTTAAACTGAACCAACAAAAACGAAATGCGTAGGTACCTAAACCTCGATCGAAATAAATTCTGTTTGCGAGCATCCCCGCACCAATCTCACGACTTAACAGATCAAAAAAAAGAAAGTTTGTATTCAAAACATCATTTTTCTCCACACTGATTATTGTCAACGACATAAATCGTCAATACTGAATACTGAGACATTAATGCACACAAGCGATCGCATCGCATTATAAAAAACCCATTTCCGAATTTCTTCTGGCGAACAATGAACTAAATATCAATACTTCGAATGCGACACTGACATCTGGGCCGAAGGGTTAAAAAGTCTTAACCCTAATCCTATCTCAGGACGAACAAAGGCCCATCACATATATTTAAACCTGTTTTACCGATTGATAGCTCGATTCCGATATAAAATGTGTAGCAACAATAGCATAAGATGCATGCTCGCATCGATTTGCATACATCTTCTTTATATATGCAAATGATTTGATACGATTTTTACAAGGAGCCGATAGTATGGGAAACTGACGGTGTTCGGGTGCATATATGTAAATGAGACGATAACGCGGCGAGATGGGCGCGTTTATCTAACTTAGTCAGTTAGTTGCTCGCGCGCTTCTGATCTGTAAACGTCATGCGCGAGAATATTACTTGTGTTTAGATTTCGAGTGTAAACGAAGCGTTCGATGTTTGAAACTTTTCAAACTTATGATTATTGTTCAATCGGAAAAATCTGTTCTAATTTCAAAGTTAATTCTTGATCGCTGTTTTGTTTTCTGTATTATATTATAGAACAGATTTTTCTTTTTAATTAAAAATCGAACAATAATCATAAGCCGTTTTCAAAATGGAACGTTAGTTTATTTTCATTATGTTTAAGGGTTTTTAGTTTTAAGTGTCAACAAATTAATAATTAACGAAACTTTTTCGAAAATAATAAATTAAAACAGTGCACACATGAATGAAATTTACTGTGACAGACTGAAAATAACATTTTTCGAAATTATGAAAATACGGAATTATTATCATGAGGTAAGATTTGGTTATTATTATAAAATTTTGCAAATAAATAGTTCGCGTATTAAAGTTTTGATTCTTAAAATTGATTTGATGATTCTATATATTTAAAAATTATCATATTGTTTGTACAATATAATTTTATAATTATAATAATTGGGCGACAAAAACTAATCAAATTTCCTAAAAAAAAAAATGAATTGCCAACTTTAACTGCTCATTTGCTTTTTAACCCTCATCCATTCCAACTGTAGTTAACACGGCAAACAGAACAAAGTAAAAGCCGATCAGGAGTTAGTTTTCTACTCAAACTTGTACCAGTACTAATGAAAAGAGAATCTATAATTGAGGAGGTTTACCATAAACAAGAAGATAGAGTTGACGGATGCGGTATTTAATAGGAAAGGATGAGGAATTACTGGCCGGAAATAAGTATGAATGTTTACTTAATTATTTATTGATTGTTTGTGTATCGTCTTACTGCTAGGCAAAGGCATCACACCTTTTGATATAAATATGCACGAATAGAAAAAATTTTTTTTTTTGTGTTTTTAATTTTAAAGATGCTAATATTTTTTATTGAGTAACATATAACATAACATAACCAGCCCTTTAACTGTCCCACTACAGCGCAAGGGCCTCTTCACGTACAGAGAAGGCACGAGCATGTATGTTTTGGAGAATAAATGCCTATATTTTGTTTATATTTATATAGATTTAGAAATTAGGGTGTTTCAAACGAAATTCCCTCGTCCAAGTTGTGTACAAAAAAATCGTATACAGCTAAAATCGACTCAATACGTTCAATGCTGAGTTACTTTACGATTAATAAAGAAGTAAAGCCACTTTGTCAATGTTTTACTATTACAATAATCATCAAAAATTACAATTATACCGTTAGATTATACAACAGTACCCAATTGTCTGTAATTTGGTAACTTGATTACAATGACGCAAACTTCCTCTGTTGGACTTATCAATGTTTTCTATATGATGTCATGGTGATCTAGAATCCAGCGTAATTGATGTAGAATACCTACAGATCGGTTGCCGCCGAGAGATAATTTATTTTGAGTCGTCTGAAATATGTTATTCACATTCCCTGAAGATATTGTGATGTGTTTTATCAATTAAAATCTTCGGATTTAACAAAGGGTAATTACAATTTAGTTTATTTGGAATTCTAACTTTGTATTGATGTTATAAACTTTAGTAACGAATAAAAAAACAAAAACACGAATTTAAATTACGAAACAGCAAAAAAAAAACATAAATAAATTCAAATACAGAATACCGCATCAAACGGTGTGTTCTAGTCCCCGCATCTCTGGTAATTAAGAGGCGCAAATTAGCAACACGAGCGAAAGACGAGTGTTTTTCTTTTATCCGTGTGCGGCCGTCCTACGTGCCCTGAGGTTTCACACCACACGTTAGAAGCCCGCCTAACATTTGTTTGTGTCTTTTCCGAGTTTAGGCGGGAAAATGTAAAGTGCACGTTGTCGATTTTATATTGTTTTCCAAAACTTGTGTTTCTCCGAAGTATAATGTGTAATTATGGTGGATAATTAACCATTATGTGTTCATGAAGGTGTGCAAGTGTGGGCAAATTGTATACAATTGAAAATCATGACTTTTTGTGTTCACTCCTAAACTCCATCGAAGACTCAGTAAAATTTCCACCGTTTTACTGGGGCAATAACTGCAATAACTTTTTATACTTGATTAATACAAGAAGGAAGTAACTGAAGACGAGGCTTTGGCCTTACTTTTATTCAAGAACACTGAAGACGAGGCGGTATGGTCTAAGACCTTAGCCTGCCCGATTAGGGCGAAAGAAAAAAAAAAAAAAAAATTGTCTCTTTTCCAATGGTTTTGGCGGAATACGATTCTAATTACAAACTTTTTGGTCTTTTTGTTTAAATTTGTCCTTTTGCTGTGAGTTAGTGTTGATTTGTCATAGTACAATTTGGTAACTAGTATTTTTGTTTAAATTGTTTGCAAATTGGTCACAATTAAAATGAATATTATCTGTACTCAATTTCTTACTTACTTAATATGAATCCGAACGTGTATTTGTTTATTTTTAAAGGCCATAACCACGGATCTGAAAAAAATACGGATGTAACCTTGCCTTGTCGTAAGGGAAGCAGAGATTACGTACACACATACGCAGCGTACTAGCGCCGAGTGGATGAGTTTTAAGTATTTGTGTGTTTAGATCGTGTATGGCAAGCGAAATTAGATGACTTGGCATGCTTCTCACATGTCGTACGCAACGCTCCATCCGTATTTTTTAAGATCCATGGCCTTAACTGCCTACATAACAGATTTCAACAGAATTTGGCACAGAGCATAAATACGATTTGGAGAAACAAATAGGATTGATTTTATCCAGACAAATTGCTTAGTTTTCCTGGGGAATTTCTTATATTCTTATATTTGGTCGGGTTAAATTTGAAAGACAAAAATTACGTGGGCAAAGCCAAGGGTGAAAGTTAGTTTTACTATAACTAATATTCACTAGCTTTACTCGGTCCCATTCAAGCCGTAACTTGAAATGGATTCTGGTAAAATCGGTTTCTGCGAAAATGAATCATTGATAGCGTCATGTTAAACTGTTAGTTTTAATTATAATAATACTCGGTTTATGTAAACTTTTGCACATTGTGCAAATATGTACTGACTCGGTGTGTTGTTCGCAAAGCGAATGCGTTTGAACTGTTGCATGTGTTGATACAATTTTGTGATTAAATCGAGACATTAGTTTATTTGTAACTATAGGTACCTATCTACATTGTATACTCAATTGAAAATATATATCTTTATCTACACATTTCAAACAATATCAATAAATAACTGAAGTGGGTGACTTGGCACACCCACTCACACATACCTATATATTTTCTACCAATAGGTAACTAGGTACCTACTATGATTTTCATGTCCTATGTAGGTGACATATTCATTGCATGATTAAACTCTCTCTTATTAAAATAAAGACAAAGTATCAATTTTGATAAATACGCACACAACTTTCAAACGCATTAACGCATGCGTAGCGAACTCTTGTCATATTTTGAGGGGAAAAAAAATACGGTCCTGAGCAGGATTTGAACCTGCCTCCCGGATAGATTTAAGCGATACTTTGTTACAATAATAAAATTATATAAAAATTAAAGCCATATACAAACACCTACGAAGTACGGTACGAAAATACCTTCATACACGACAAAACTTACAAAAAAAAAAAACAAAAAAAAAACTGTCAAAAAAAAACATCCATCTTATTCCTAAGCTGACGCTACACGCATTAAAATTGATCAACACATAACGATGTTATCCACATAACGCGACCCGACTCAGCGGTCACTTCGACAGCGTCCAACCTTACCCAACCCCTCCCCCCTATTTCAACCCACTTTTTACGTCAATGTTTTTCTATAGAAGGGACGGTATAAGTATACGAATAAGTGAATGATGGGGGCTATCAAAACATCTCCCTTATCAGCTAAGGGTCCCGCTTTTTAGGGAAAAGGATTAGGTAATACATGACGAGGAGGTTTAATCGCTATGGCGGGATCAATTTTGCGTGACTTTACGTTTTGGGGCAGAAGGAATGTAATTATTACAATTTTTTTGGACACGAGGACCAAAATTACCAGAAAAATATTTAGTTTAAACTATAGTGTTTGGGATATTTTGTACCATTACTGGTCATCGTTTGAAAAAGAAGTAATATCTATAGTATTTTAAGATCTTAATACGTCGCGCTCAGAATAATCTTGGTCCTTTGCCTTATATGTTGCTTTTCTCAACAACCTCAAAACAAGTACCAAGACCTGATAGAACCCAAAATATAAAAACAAAGACACATCATATTCTAAATATGAAGGACCCCACGTCAACTCATACTATACTAAACCCAAATCATTGTACCCATCGGACACTCGGGCTTTATAATTTTTCCACTCATATTAATTCCTTAATATCGACGCTCAGAGGGGTCAGCAGGGAGGCAGGCGGAGACATAAAGCGGAGGAGATCGCTAATTCATCATAAGTTAAAGGGTTTTTATGTACGGAACCTTCCCTCTTTGTACGGTGCGCAAAAAGCCTGATGTCTGCAATACAGTTTAAAAAATTACCGTCAAAGGCTTGTGATATTAATTAACTTTTTAAAAGGTGATTTTGTGAATAGATTCTTGTAAGAGATTTTAGATAGCTTACATGTGAAGGCTTTTAGGTCGTGTTGGAAGCTTTGTCGAACATATCGGAAGCAGGCGAGTTTGTGATTAGAATTTCGTGCATATTTTTTGTTAAATTCCGATAAGATTATTGATTTTCTGCCGGCTTTGTTTGCATAAAAAGGTGTAAGTTACAAGGTCAAATAAAATTTTTGACGAAACCACACAATTGGTAGTTTTGTTTGGTATTTTTTATGGCATCACACGATGTCGCTCACCTGTAAAGTGGATCCTAATTGAGGCCAAGATAGCAAGAGTGACTTAATATTTTCCGAGATATAATTAATTTTAATTATGTCTAGACAAAGATGGGCCTCTCTTGCGTTCACGGCATCAATTCATCTTTCATACATACATACATACAATCACGCCTGTTTCCCATAGAGGTAGGCAGAGACTATCGATTTTCATTTGCTACGATTCTGATACACCTCTTTCGCTTCATCTATGCTCATTAACCTCTTCATACATGCTCGCCGATTTAGGTGGCTCCTGACCCGTCCTTTTTTGAGAACGTCCGCAATTTGATTGCGGCACGTTTGTTGAGGTCGGCCTACCCCGACTCTTCCATACATTCTCGCCTCATGTACTAGTTTAGTCAATCGCCTTTAATTCATCCTTTCTACATGCCCAAACCATCTTAGCATACCCTTCTCAATCTGTGTCACTACATCCTCTTTCACTCCACAACGTTCCCTTATCACGCTGTTCCTCACTTTATCTTTCAAAGTTACGCCACCCATACTTCTCAAGCTTTCTCATCTCTACTGCATAATTCATCTTTCGAGATATTTTAAATAAAATTTAGTGGCACACACACGTACTCCCTTTAACATAATTACAGTATCTATTTACAAAATACATTTAAACTTTTAAACCATTTAAAAGTTGGACAAAGTTGGAATATCGACAGACGTCGGAGCTTCGAAATCCGTTCGTCTATTAATTGTATTCTGTTAAAACTTTTAATCCTATCGATCCTTTGAGCCGGTGACGGTGTAAACAAAATAATAATTAAGTTATAATTATTGATCTAGTTAGGAAGGATTGGGTTCTAAATAATTATTGACGGTAAAGGAAGAGGTTGGTAGATTCGATTTCGAATTAAACGTAATTGTGTTGTTTTTGGTCTTTTATCCAGTGTTGCCTGAATTAAGTTAGGTAAAAATCTAGTCTAACCAGGTGCATTTGATAATTTCTTTAATACATAACAGTTTCTTCAAAATAACTACCTATTTAGATAGATTCCGACATTTGTCAGTCCATTAAAAAGAAATACATTTGACTCACTTGGTTATCGAATTATAATTTTACTATTTTCTTTGTTTATGTATTTCTATTAAAATACTCGACTATGTAGGTACTTATTAATAATAATCATATAAATGAGGAAAATTCCCAATCAAACTTTCATCCGCATTCGCTACAAAACATCACGTAATGCAACCTTTTTGCTAAAAAAACTGAAGTGTTGCTCAAAAATTCCATTTTCGGCAAGCATCGGCAAAGTAAAAGTTACACACTCCTACATCCCTTCGAGTTAAATCAATTAAGGGCTGTTTTAAAATCGTGTGAGGGCCAGAGGGCGGGCTTAGAAAAACTTCTAACGAATGCCCCCGAACCCTTTTTAATCAATTAATTACTCAATACGAACACATTGTACTGGTTCGGTTTTAGTTACTATGAAAGGCCATGAAAGTGATAAAAGAAACATATTTCGACGAAGAATATTTTGTGGGTCCCGATGAAAAATGTAGAAGACTCGGTTGCACCAACATAATTAAAACCGTAATCGACGTTTAACATTATTATTTTTATAGCAGCACTAGTATGACCGTTGGACTGACAAGTTCAAGGTACGCACCACAGCTGTCTTTTTGAAGTCATGTGCATGTTATAAATTAATTATCACTTGCTTAAAAAGGTGAAGGAAAACATCGTAGGAAACCAGCACGCCTAAGAGAGGTTCTCGATGGTGTGTAAAGTCAGAGAACAGCGGGGGTTTAAACACTGACACTAGGTTGTTCATCAACCACACGATAAGAAGATTTTGTCAGTTTTTCTATATAAAAATAACACAGTAACACGTCGGATACAGTCAAAGTTAAGTTGGTTGCTAATAATATATGATTTTACATGACTATCTTTGTAACAATTAAACCTGAACGTACCGTCTTAGACAATTGATCACCACTCCGTCACAACTCATCGCATTCGATTCCAATTCGAATCTATTCAAATGAAGTGCGAATCGATTCTAAATGAAGTGCGAATCGATTGCTAGTGTTGCACTCTAAGTCAAACGATGCGACTAATTTGTTCCGATAGAATGATAGATTAAGCAATCAGTCTAATTGGAATCAATAAGAAGATTGGTTTGTGATTGATTCCGAGTTGGAATGGAATGATGTCATCCAATAAGAACTGTAATAAATGCTAACCTAAGATATTATTATGATTTATGGGATATTAGCGAAGATATTACTTTATTTCAAATACAGACTTTCAAACGCATTTTCGAATGCATAAAGTTATATGTTTTTGTGGTTAGAGCGCTTGGAGTATTATATAGCTCAAGACCGCATCTTCGTTTCCACAAAAATTTATAGCATTAGTGTTCGCAACGCATGCGTTAATGCGTTTGGAAGTTTGATCTGTATTTGTTATGGTAATTACATCTGTACGATATTGTATTAACTGTAAAGATAGTCGTCTCGATTCAGCCACCTGTAAAGGGACTGAATAGATAGCAATGACTTCAACAAAAGACGTTATAAAAATGTGAAAGAAGAATTTGGGTTAGTGAGCAGCGGTTAAGATAGCTTAGTGGTCAAAGCGCCTGCAGTATTTATCTGGGAGGCGCAGGTTCGAATCCCTCTCACGACCGTATTGTACTTTCCACCAAAATATAATTATTGACATATATAACACACATAATAACCAATTAGCAGTAATTATAAATTAACGTAACGAGCCCCATAAAAGTCGTGGATTGCAAATATTAGCGGAGAGACAGACAAGCCGGGGCGTCGCAAACTTGCCCAACTTGACGCAACTTGGCGCAACTTGGCACAACTTGGCGAACTTGGTCCGAACTCGATGAGCTACAAATAGGCATCGGAATTAAGTTTCTGTCGGTTTTCAGTGCGCCTTTTAATTATTTCTTGGTACCCTTTCAGGTACTTTGATCGGCCCCTTCCAGTCGCCTTTTGATTTTCCTCGGAATTGACTGATAGGCACTTTAAATTGTAATTACGTTTGCAGTGCGACTCTCATCCCTCACGAATTTGATTTAAAAATGACGTTTTTAAATAAACCTCAGAAAAAGGGTTCGAATTTTTTAACAGTTTTAAATATTAGGGGAAGGTATCAGTGATTGCGTTATAATGGTATTAAAAGTCTCAAAGATAAACAAATGATTTTGAAAAATAAATAACATAGATTATAAAATTATCCTTAGAATTGAGTTTTGTCATATCTCCATATTGCACCTACCACATTTTCTCTCTGCATCACCCTAAGGTTGACTGGTAGAAAATGCCTAAGGCATTAAGTCCGCTTTTGTACAACTTTGTTTTGTGCATAAAGTATTAAATAAATAAATAAATATAAATAAAACACACAGACAGGACAATAGAAATAAAACAAAAATAAATTCTTAATTACCCCAAATTAAAATACTTATCACCCCAATCAAAAATCTAACCTCCCAAATAATGGCATCGTTCCAAGAGATGCGCCCGCGCCGATTCAATGGATCCATCCCATTCACACGTCAACGATCAATCAGCGTGCATGGATCATTACGTGGATCTCCCGGCCTGATCTATAGATCTTCGCTATCCTCACCCGACTGTGCATAAATCAAGTTAGTATGATGTTTTATTTTAATGTCTACACTTAATATAGTCGTTTGATCACGGAAGTCTCGTGTTTTAGGTTTTTTTCTGTAATTAAAGTCAGAAATAGTTTTGAAAATGTCGATGATATGCCATTTGTATGACATTTGTTAAGTGTAATTGGCTTAAAAGGGAAGCTGGGTTATGCTTCTTACTTCATTAAGCGGAATTGCTTTTGAGTGTGACAAATGTCGGTTTAAGTAACGAGATCCTGAAAGCAGTTCTACCTATATAGACTAACTTGTATCAAGCTAGACCTATTGTACCTACACGTTTTGGAAAATCAACTCAACCTGCTGATACAATGCTAGACATAGACATAAGATTCTCCCAAATTGTGCTACATTTAGTCTCTGTAGCTCCCTTCTTCAGATTCACTCAGAAAACCTAAATAATGTGAGTTTCCTACAAATTTTCCCCAAAAATCTACCTTCAATAACTTAATAAAATTCACCATAGGCACATTTCCTCAATAACTTCGCTCACACTTCGAAACTTTTCCAAAGATTTCCGCGTAACATGATGTTTATTATATGTGAGAAGTAATATTGCATGTCCGTTTGTTTCGCGCCCCGCGAGCTTCGGTAGTTGCCAATAAACGCCTTCCTTTGTACTTTGTGCAAAGATTAAATTCGAATAAACATACAGAGAGGGCAGTGAGACGTGGAAAATATTACATTCATAATCTTTTATTTTTTATTTTTATATGTATATATTTGGTTTAATTTGTATTTAAACAATAGATAGCCTGTGAACACTGTATCTATGGACGTCATTGACAATCTAGATTTATTATCTAAAGTGCTAAAGTTTAATTTGCGAACAATGTAAAAACAATATTTAAGTCCTCGTTTAATATAAAACTATGTGAAACTATTTCAGGACATATAAGTACATAACAATTATAATTAAATGAATACAATTACAGAAGATGCAATGAAATCGTGTTTCCAAGAACGTCATATTTAAAATCTGACGTAAAAAATATCTAGGCAAAAGTGTCGTGTCTCCGATTATCATAGTGTTTGCAACATCCCTAACAAGTACCTCATTGCGAACACGATTGAAGATAAAAGCCTAGCTAATAACGCGCCAATAAAGGCTTTATTGAGCCGAACAGAATTAAGAGGCGACGGAAATTACCGATGTTAGCCGAACGTCGCCGAATTTAATAACGCACGTTCAGTTTTTAATGTACTTTGGTGGGGGAGCACGTGTACGGTGTAATTAATTGGAGCATTTTATTAGACGTCATTACTTACTGATTTATTGGATGTTTTTGATGAAAAATCTATACAGAATGATCTAGAACAACTGAATCAAAATCAAACCTTAATACAAATTTAACAAGCGGCAACCTGTTACAGTTAATTCCGCCATTAACACCATTCCCAGTTGACCGGACCAATAACAAGACAATGTAAATCATTGCAGCGTACGATCTCGCACGAACGCTTCCGAACGGCTCCGAACAATGCCGACGATACAGATCTAAATGAGTTGAGTTAAATATTGTTTAAATGCGCTCTTTTGGCTTAATCATAGGCTCGAGTGGGTACCAGGTGATCATAGATAGGTGGGAACGTTGACTCGTAGGCTTCCTTGATGCCTCTAATTGCCTGGTTACGTAGGTACGCAAGTAGGAATGAAAGCGTGACAGATTTTAGCGATAAGTTTAAATAAGTTTTGTGTTGGTTTCCCGTTGTAGATATAGTCGTGTTTATTAGAGTTAAATAGGAACCAAATTGTCCTAATGTGTAAATTTTTAAATTTATTAAAGTTTATTTACTATATTTATTACCAAATATAATTTGTTCATCTTCAAAACATTCGTCAGAAGCAATTATTAAATTGTAAAATATTATCGCTAAATCAAATCATCGTTAATATTTTATTTATAAGTTTGCAAAGAAATATGAAATCACAGAAATCAGTCCTCTAACAAAATAACTCACTATTCGCATTAGAATTCGCGTGTAGCCAAACAAACAGTCAATAAGCGAACAATGCACAACACAAGTGCGTCCGTACGTAAAGTTAGCACAACAAGCGAATAAATGTCCCGCAACGGCACAACTTGCGCGCACCACTGTACACCCTACACCTATACCTGATTTGTGAACTTCGAAAATTGGACATAGAGTAGCAGTCGGATAGGGTAAAAGTATTATGCCTATATACACATTTACAGAACACACAGAAAAAGAGATTGTGCTGAGCCGACCCTTGGGGTAAGGATAAGGACATGATACTGACACACTTTATTAAAAAAGAAAATCGAAATACAACAACAATTCTAAAAATTTAAAGAAAACAGATTTACACAATTTACTATAAAAAAAAAAAACAATTAAAAAAATTGCGTACCTTACTAGAATAAACCAGCAAGACTGCAGTCAGTTTTCGGGATGATTACATATCGGAATAATTCATATCGTAAACTAATTCTACTACACATACAAACGAATATGTTAGAAGTACTAACAGTAGTTAACTAAACATAGGCACATTATTTCATAATGCTGTCGGATCTGTTCCAAATAACTTATCACTATCGAAATTGCAGGTGTGAATATTGAGTTTTATTGGCGTTGCTTGCCCCGAGCCGAGAGAAAGTTTTAGATTTAGTTTACTAACAATAACTACATCAAAAACCGAATATATTTCCAATATATACGGTTTCAATAATCAGTGTTCTTTATGTGTTTTAACAACGGTATGTTTTGTTTGCGAATCTAACTTAATGTAAGTAGATTTGCGATTCGTATTCGCGCAACAAAATATCATAATATTATTTATAAAGAAAATAAAGCATTATAAAACAATGATAGTTTAGGCGTCGAAGTATTCCTCAGCATCGCTGTCATCTGGTAAAGTGCCCAGAAGACTGGCAGCATTGCCACATTGAATGACAATGCTAATTCTCTGAACTAGAAACAAGCCAAGACAGAAATTGAAAGAAAGAAAGAAAAGGTTTTATTCTGGACCAGCACAGGAAGCAAAAAGAACATAAATAAAAAATTACAAAAAAACATGTGCAAGGCCAAATAAAGCCCCTATCTCAGCATAATGCTGCGACATTGATTAGAAATTTATTATAAACCATTTACATAGTTCCTATATGTATTACTCTCCTACTCTTCGCAAAGATTACCATAATTCTTTTTTTTTTGGAATGTGGAAATTCTTCTTAGACGTAGTACTGGAATCCGCCTAAACCCACACAGTCCGTCAATAACCGAGGTAGCGGGATGGCAACTGCTTTTGCCGCAACCCCCGGCAGATTAAGGTTCGTCGAAGATGTCGGCGGACCCTGTCACATTGTGCTGACTGACCACATCTCACATTTGGTCTACATCTCTATAAAATCGTAGCGAAATCTGACTGTTGTTGAACGATCGTAAATGAGCCAAACTTAACATTTTTTTTTATTATTATTCAAAATTATGTTTTACGTATATTCTAAATCAAGAAATAATCAGATTCCTAAAAAAAAAATAGGTTAATTCGAGATATTTCATAGTGCCAAGTTGTCACTTTCAATCTAGTAATATGATTGTCCGAACAACATACTGGATATATGTCCGACATCTTAGAAATATGTATTTAACATTTCCATCATAACTAGAATTATGATGGAAATGTTAAATTTTTATGAAAAATTACGATTTACAATGAAATATTTTCTGCCGTTGAGACTTCATCATCTTTGGTTAGTAAGTATAGTAAAATACGTCAAATATCAATTGAACAAAAATAACAACAATATTTGTGTATATAAAGGCCATAGACAACGTCAACCGCATCATTCTTCAAGAAGAGATTGAACCAAAAAGTTTGTAATCCACCAACAGTACAATGAAGTAAAAAAGTAATCACAAAAGGTACTTATTACCAAAACAACAAGATACTACACAAATTCTAATCGCGTTCGTGAATTAACAGGAACACACGAAAATTCAAATGTGGAACGCCGGAATCACCAATCGGATTATCGTTCTACATGTATAAAAGACGAAAATTCCCGTTCTTACCCCTTTGCCCGACACCCCACGAGGACGAAAGGGGGCAGGGTACATGGGAGAGGGGGGAGAGACAGGGAGCGGTGGAGCTAATGGCAGTACCACTCGGATTCATTAGTAAATTAGAAAGCGGATGAGTCCAAAGTTACGAAAATTCAATATCTAATAATGATCAACTCTTACCTGCCTATAGTCGATAGAAGGGTGTTTGAACGAAAATTTCGCCTTTCGAACGTTTCTATTTGAATTTGTCAATCCGACTTTGTTCCGAATTGAATTATTTAGTTTTCGATTCGAGTCTGTTTGGGTTTTGTGTTTGTCTATCCGAGGTGTTCATGCTCTGAGGGTTTTGTTTTGTCGAACGATTTCATCAATAAGGGCCCTTTGGGATGTGGAAAAATATGGGTCACTTACGTTGATTTTATTCAGCAGTTGACTGAAATTCATTACTTAGTTCACGAGCCGGAAAAAAATTGTAAGCGTAAGTTGAGATTAATGTCTTAACAGAGTGGAAGGTAAAAGTAAGTATTCTAATCGTAAATTGGAGTACGTATATTTTAATAAATATGATTTTTTATTTTAATCAACCCTCCCCTGCAGTACCGATTACCAGCTACCAAATTACAAGTACGATACATTGGACCCTCAAAAATCTGCAAAACAAAATTGGAAATCTAAGAGCGTAATCAAATTACTATGTAGGTAGACGTTATTAAAAAAATCCCGGTTTTTTTCCTGTATTCTATTGAACGACGCTTAATATCTCAATGTCGGTTTTAATTTGGTAGCATCGTGTTACCTCCCAACAGTTTTATTTTGAGTAGAAGACAAGGAAACGCATTTCGACAGCCTACGTGGAAAATAAATATGTTTATACCGCGATGAAATGAAAAATCGAACGCAGTTTTTTTTTCGCTTTTTGACAGCTGTCTTTTTTTTTCAATATTTTTGCTCATAAATTGTTGATAATTTATCTATTGATGACATGTGGGGGCCTAAATTGATATTTTTTTCTAATTCTCATAAATCAACCTAATTCTAGTATAAATCAACATAATTAAAATCAAACATCAATACAAAATCCATCAATACAAAAGATTTTTTTTTCTTTAACTAGTCCGGCCTACCTTATTTCAAAATATAGATACATAAGTATCAGAAAATTATGAATACATCGGTTGACATGTACAAATTAATAGGCAAATTATCTGACAATGGTCAGACGGCCCGGGACGGCAAGACAGAGGGTTGAGAGGGGCGACCGAGGGTAAATAAAGTCCACGAAAAATATCATAGAACACATACATTTGTAGACATGACGAATATTTTATTTTATTTATTTTTCAATATAGATATTTGCACGAGTATGAATATGAATTATATTCCTATTGTTTATTAAATTTTCTTGCATTTGTCTGCGTACTCTTTGCGTGTCGTATATTACAAATAAAACTAAAATAAATAACTAATAAGGTCAACCCTACACTTCTTCATCGTGGTACAGAAAACCCGCCCTAGTTTTTTCGCTCACCTCTAAACGTTCTAAAGTGCTCATTATTCACTAGACCGACAATAAACGCTGTACATCATGTAAATCATTAATACCTTCAATTCTGTACTTCCACTTACATATTTATATGACATAAAATGTTCAAGTACCGATCCATTTTTAATACTTACCCACTCTGATCCAATTACGGAATACTGTTCGCTTCAGTCGTCTAACTAGACACTTTATCATGTAAGATTGCAATTTTTTGTTAACATTACATACGGATCAATCACAATACTGTTTTTCTTGTAATTGAGTTAAGCAAAGAAATTCCTCATAAATTAATAATTAATCGATGCGAGCAAAACAAACAATAATTGTCTATGTATTGACGGCTTAATCCTTCAGTTACAGGGTACCGAAAAAAAACAAAACCCCGAAGCCCTTCGTCGGAGGCAAGAAGGGCGTCCTTTATCATATTTATTTTATTTCAATTCGGTACGAATTTAATCCTTTTCCATTAATTGGTCAGCTCCCCGTATAATGCGGGGTCTGACCGACCCCTCGCGAGTATGCGTTAATTTTTCTTGGCGGCCGCCGCAGGGTTGAGGCGTGGTGTAAGTCATGAGTGATCGATTCTTGTCGATTACTCAAATTTTCGTAAAAGTTAACATACATTAAGCGTGTTCACATAAAACCATCTATATACATACACGGTGAGATAGCATTGAGAAACTTTTAGCCGAAATCGAACCTACTAAATAAACTATCACATTACCAAATTATAATTGAAAAATAATAATTATAACTACTTACTTACTCATTACCATAGGGTGACAGGCCACATTCACGTACTTTCAAAACAATAAAAATTCATAAGCATTTTAATGCGACCGCTCGACTGTGGCGGCTCTCACCGAAACACATATATGTTTTCCTTCATTATTTCCACAATTTTATTATGTTCTAGAAACGGATGCGTTACTCATTGAGATTCACCTTTCTGTTATCAGATCTAACGTACCATGTATCATATTAATTGGTCGTTTCATGTTCATTATAATTAAATCTTAATTTTTCGGCTCCATATTTTTTGTTAATACGTTTTTACTGTTATATTTTACAATTTTATTGTTTAAGCTTTGTCGGTTACACGTGGATTTTATTGGTGCCAGTGATCTGAGGTGTATTTTTGTATACAGTTAGCCTCTTATTGGAAAAGTTTTCTGAAAACCGCTTGGACGGTTGTAGCGTTTTTCCTTAAACTATCGCCTCCCACTCGCTCATTAGACGTTGTATGTATTTCGTCAAGCATTTTCACATGATAGTTTACAACAACCTTAACATCTTAAATGAAGGTCATAATATATGTTTGATGTCTGTTGGCTTCTCATTCTTATAAACCCATACGACCAACATACATAATCAAACTGTTGACATATCTATATGACAAAGAATCGTAAAAGTCAGGTAAGCAATTTAACCATCGTAAACATACGAATTGTCATTTTTGTAGTCATTTCGCCATTCTTTTGTAGTCATTATCAGTCATTAAGATACACAAAATGCCGATGTAGTTACAAACACACAGACTTATTTACTTTGAGTCATAGATACCACGATACGCTGTGCCAATTTAGAACGATGTGTCGCAGTGTTTTTATAATATTGCACAAAATTTTCTTGTTTTAAATTATAAATATGACACTCACAATCTTGTTGAAGAGTAACTTATGTTTTAATAAAATATTTCTCTTTATACCTATTTGCTATATTTTTGGTTTTCGTTATTAGTCCAATATCCACGTAAATAATTCTGATGGCTGAAGTATTAGCCGCCACTCGTCGTGGGTGTTATATGGAAAATTCTTTATCTAATATTATTCCACTTCCGATACACGTTGACATATTTCGTTACCTATATATCTTATTGAAATTGTTATTTCTAAATAGTACATTAGAGTACGTTTGTTTCAATAACTTCTCAGTCAAGGCTATTTGCTTTAGAATGTCGCCATTTCTCTTTTCATGCAAAAAAATACAAATAAATAAAAACCTTAAAACAATACTGTTTATAATGGAAAAAATTCCGCTTCTGAAAATCATTGCCAAACTTTTCAAAAGAAATAAAAAGAAACTCGAACCCTTGACATTCACAACAATAACAAGAACCGTAACCACCAACGAGTCAAAGGCGAATCGTAAACAAATCGCATTCGATTAGTTTGAAACAAAAGAGGCCCCAGACAATGAGCTTTCAATACAATCTGCCGATATCAGGCCTCTCGATGTATCGATTGGTTACCAAGCCGTCCTCAACTGAATAACTTTGATTGATTTCGTTGTATTGTTGAAAACAACATTGAAAGTAATTACCAAAGACGTAACACAATTTCTTAAGAAAAAGAGAATTTCAGAATAACAATTAACGAAAGCAAGGATTTGGTAAGGGTTGAAACAGGTACTGAAAATTATAATTCTGATTTGATTAGAATTTCTGACTCTGATGAAAAAAATTATCTTTTAAAGGAAGAACGTGGAACTATGATGGACATACATTATCAAGTGACTAACCATTGCCACCATTTTCACCCATTGGAACAAGTCCTGATTGAGCAACGCTATTTTTCGAATCCAACAGCGCAATAACTCATTGAATCATTAAGCATAGAACCGTTACCGTAATTGTTAGCCGTGAGAGTTCAATTACTAAAATTACACCGACTTAATCTATTGCACAAACATACTAAAATTTAGAATCAGATGACTTGGATAGATAAGTATTCTTTGTTGGTTAGTCGCCATCAGTTTAATTGTTGGTTTAAACCGTGCACTTTGGTTAGGTTCTTTTTGAATAACGGATCATCATTGATTGCTATCTTTGGTAATGTAACTTCGGGTTTAGACTGCTTCACGTTAGGATTTAATCTTGAGAATAAATTATTGTTCTTTTGTTACAAACCAATATGGAAATTTCTAGACCCAGATTCGTGTTCCTAGAAGATTGTTTTGAAAATAATTAATCTACTAAACGAAACAAGTGGAAATATTATCAAATATTTTAACGCTTTCGCACAAAATATTTTAAAAACAATGATATCTATAATTCGTCGCCTCAATCCGTCCCAGTTCCACAGTCATCAAAGTTTCTCATCTCTTTCATGTTCAAAGCTATAATTCATCAATGTCGAGTGCGACTCACCTTTCTTGTCCACACAATCGAAAAAACTTCTTTCTCACATTATACGCATCCGAAATGTCTCTTGGGCTATTATAAAAACATTTTTGACGACATCGACCGTTTTTAATTATTCAAAATTATTACATTCTCATTACGCTTCACACAATGCTGATAATTTTTCTTCTATTTTAATTGAATGTGCTACTTCTTTCTTAATGACTACTTTCATACTTTCGTGTTTTCGACTTTCTAGTTGTAAACATAAAATTATTCGGTCGAAGTACATCGTTTCTATTTAGAGTTTAATTTGAATTACGCAGTTTACGATGGCGGTATTCTATAGTCTGAATAGATAACTTGTAATGCTCGGCTTCGTGGCTGGCTGCGTACAGATGACACGATAAATGAACATATTATGGCCGCAACTATGTTTTGGGTCCGATAAATTGCAGTAAAAATAGATACATGATAATATCATGATTTATGTTTATAATTTCTTCATTCACAACAACAATTTCATGAGCTAAATGGCGCAGAAAATGATTTTTATTCATTTTAAGCAATATTTAATTATTTTTTACTACACTATTGTCTCTTCTCTTAACTTTACTAACAACCACTCTGTGATCACCTCATACATTACGTTTTCCATTTTCATAACATATTGCAACTTTATCTGTCTCCACATCTTCTCCAATATCCACTTCTCCATCGTTCCATCTCTCATCCGTTCACCTCCTGCCCACAACGCCATCAAACTAAGGTCTCGATGACGACAGTTTCCAAGGGCGTTTATTCTTAAAACACTGCACTGAGTCAGGCGAGGTTGAGTGATCAATCTTGGTCAATTGAGCGTGTGTTACGTAATCGGGACACCGTCAATTCGGTACTAGGTGATAGGAATTATCTGGTATTTGGTTTCAAATAAATCTATGGTATTATTAAAGACTACTATATAATTGATGTGAATAATTTGTTTCATCAGGAGTAAAAGTTTGAGATGCAAAATAAAATTACTGAAATTTTTCTCAATAATTCTACCACAAGATTTCCAGTAGTAATTGTTAAGTAAACCTATAACTCAACTCCTAATCTAAAAATATCTCTATGATCTCTGGTGGAGCTTAAATGATCATATAACATGATATTTGAAGCAATAACTAATGCTGTAGCAAAACATTAAGTCTGTGAGGCATACAAATATTTACCTATGGCCATATCGAAAGACTTTCCAGGAATCCTGATCGTTTTGAGACATGTTCCAGTTACTATGCCATTAGTCTCTCCTATGTATGCTCCATAATATATCATGTATAAAGCTGATATAGAGACTTTTGACAAAATTTTTGTTTTCTTATTTGTATCGAATTAAGGTTATTAAGAGGTAAAGATGTGTGATTTTGTTTTAATAAGGTCTGATGTCCATTAACAAAATATTATTTAGATTATTTCACTGATTGATTGCTTCGTCTGTCCAGTAATCCCAAGCGCGACTGCTGATCATGAGGTCTTGTGGGTTTTCCGTTAAGATATAGCAGCGCGGAGTTTGTAATTGTGCCCGTGTAACGGCTATAAGCCCACCACCTATTACATGGATCTTAATAACAACATTGGTATAATGGAGGTGTACAACTGTGTACACCTCTGCCGACCTCTTCGGGGAATATAGGGTGATACTATACATGTATTTTCATACTTTATTAATCTTCAGATGTATGAACGAGGACGAAGCAAAAGGAGTATGTAAGGATCGTAGCAGGTGACGTTCTATAGTTCTGCCTACCCCCATGGGAAAAGGCGAGAGTTTATATACGTACTTCACAAATTTCAACTCTGTTTTATCTATTAGCTAGATATATCAAATGCAATACCATTAATGTAAAGTATATATTACTAATTAACAAACTAAAATTAAATTAATTATGAAAGACAATGAAACAACGCGATTACTTTTAAATACAAGTTGAGGGTAAGCTGATATAGAAGAAAGTAGTCAGACAAATATAATTAGACAAGTATGAAGTATAATCCACACATCTTTAGTTTCATCAGACACACTCCTTCAATGCGTAAACGCATACGTGTATGTAAGAGATGTTTCAGACAAGATTTAGACGCTGCGTTATAGGTAACGTGTACCTGAGATTTTTATAATCTTCTTTGGGGTTTTCTCGGCGGTGGACACTCCTGATGATGTCCCACAGGGGGGGGGGGGGAGACACGTCTAGAGTAGTTGCAATTTTTCAGCGCTTGCGTATGTGCATGTATTTTCGGGCGGGCGGGCGGTGCACAGGTAATTGCATGGCTCCCCTCAATATTGTTGAAGTAGCCAGATATTGTATTTATTTTCATCCATTGTAATGGACTTCTTGTTGATTGTGTTTTTCTATTATAAATTCTCTGTAGCAGCCCGGAGTTTAGAATTGTGCTCAGTAGATAACAATGGGCTCACCACCAATTACTCAGAACTTATTATCAGCATTAGTGGAATTTGGGTATTCAACTGTGAACACTTCTGCCCAATGATAATACAGGCACGATGCAGTGTAAATTGATGTTATCTGATATCCATTTTGAATTGATTGTAAGAATAAAGAATATTCGTGAAACATTGTGTAGGTACATAACTTTTTTCATACGCTACTTAGTCATTGATAGGTGTGGCCGTGTAACCAAAAACCGCTGCGAAACGACCGTTGGTCTGGCATCACCCTTCTAATCTGCGTCCATATCATCACGCTGATAACATCTGTTCAGGGGCCGTGCAGTCACGCGTGCGCTCACTCCGTTTTATACTTTAGCTTTCTTTAACTAATGACTCATTATTTTTAGTTTTCGTAGTTTCGAGAATAGATATTTTTGAGTGAATTTCAAATTAAATTGTAATTATTTCTGATAATAGTTGTGATTTTTGCTTTAATTTTTTACGAGGTAAAATACTGTTTTTTTTTTGTGTTTCTGGCTATTACTAGAACTATGCTAAATTCAAGTCTTCTAAGTACTAAAATATGATCATCATAATTAAAATTTAATTATATTCGTCAAATAAAACATATTGCCTCACTACTCAATATGTTTATTAAACTGCACAAGTATTACATAAGAGTGTAATTCTAGTGAACGTAAGCACGACTGCTAAGCGTCAGATTTTGGATTCGATTCTAGGGTGGGTCAGTGATGTTTCGTTAGGAGTCTTAGTAGCAGCTTGGAATTTGGAATGCCTTGTATATGGCAATAGTTTCACCACCACGGGACCTTAAAACGGCATCGGTAAAATTTGTGCATATAACAGCACAGCTCTATCAAGCTCTTCGAGGAATTCAGGCGTGATGTTATTTTTTAAGTTAAGGAATCGTCTTGGAGTTGAAAAGAATGTAGTGACGAGGATTTAGAAAGGTATGCTGAGATAGTTTTTCCTATGTTGTTAGCCTATTGCCATCAACTGGGCATAATTCCAAACTCCGGACCGCAACTAAGAATTAAAGATAAATGTTTGAAAAGCATTAACGCATGCTTAGCGAACTCTAAAGTTATTATATTAAATGGAAAAAGAATACAGTGGTCAGAGCGCCTGGAGTATTTATCCGGGAGGCGCAGGTACAAATCCTGTTCGCGACCGTATTCGCAACTAAGAACTTTCTAAAAAGCCGATAACACTGCCCGACGGGAATCGAATTAACACCCCATGCACAGCAGTCGCGCTCGGGACCAAAAAACCAACGACACAGTCATGGCTACCTAACTATATACATTGACGGCCTTTAACACTTAAACAATACAGCTAACACCTTTTCATTATTTCACCGATATACAACCTCCAATAGCTGCGCACTTCCGGCGATCACTGATAACCTCACTGATGATGATGCTGCCGGAAACACGTCACTATGGGAACTGGTAATTAGATTACATTAATTGAAATGCGCTTGCGTTTGTAAAAAAAATCGTTTCCTCTAGTGTTTTATTGTGGTTTTAATTGAGGGTATTGATAGGGTTTGTTTGTGTGTAAGTACTTACATCTACTTGTTGCTTTTGGAACTGCCTCGTTGGTCTAGTGGACGGAAGCACGGCTGGCGTGCGTGCGAGCGGTCAGAGCGCCTGGAGTATTTATCTAGTAGATCGAATCCTGCTCACGACGACCGTATTTACCTTTCCACAAAAATGTATATTTACTATGATTCTTGGTTATTTATTTTTTAACAACCTAAGATAAGAAAAATACTGTTACAAAATACTTAGTAGCAGCCAAGAGTTTAATATTGTGCCTGGACTTTGGCAATAGGATCACCACCTATTACATGGGACTTAATAACTGCATCGGTGAAATGAAAGTGTACAACAATACCCCTCTGTCGAAACCCTAGTGAATACAAGCGTGATGCTATGATGCTGTATGCATATAGGTCTGAAACTAAAATGTTACCACAATAAATATAAAATCCTTTTTCTCTTGTTACAGCGAGCCACACTGGCCGAGAAGGAAGTGACCACGTTGAAAGAACAACTGGCCACTACTACCCCGACCCCTCTGCAGGCTACAGTCCCTAAAACCAATGGCTCCCACATAGAACCCACCAGGGACCAAGCCACAGAGACAAGGATCGACAGGTTCAGTCCTGACATCAAAGAAGAAAAACACGAGGTTTATGACGACCTAGAACAGAAGATGGAGATGGCAGCCACCGGGAGAAGTAACAGCAACTCCTCCAGGAGTAGTCCCGTGGTGCACCAGCCGGGGCATCTGGAGGGCGAACTTGCTGCTAAGGAGAAAGAGGTATGTGGACTTTTGATAAAGAATTTTTGAAGTATCGGGTGCATTCGGACTAAATCCTTATCACCAAAATTTAAAAAGATATCAAGCAGGTACCTATAGATTTTCCAAGACTAACTTATGTGTATCAACTATTGGATTAAGTTGTAGGTAGGTACTAGAAAGAAAGAAATATATATTTATTCCCACACAGTGCAACACATGTACAGAAAAGCAGAATAAACAGTAAAACTTAACTATTTTTTTTTTATATTTCGACGTAATGTTGTGCAATACAACTGTGTGAAAAATTATCGCCACTCAGCCTAATGCTGATGTGTCGCATAGAAAAGCAACCAAACAGCGCTGAAATTCCTTGATAACCTCTAATAGACGTATGGCTTCTCGTCTTCCGGTATAGAAACGATTTAATACCCCAAGGAAACTTTAGAAAAGCTAAAAGGCAATACGATCAGGGTCCATAAAAGACTCAACACGATCTTTAATCGATAAATAATCTTACTACAAAGTATGTATTGTATGTACGGACAAATGTATTATACCGCTGCCGCTCAAGTCCTATTACACACAAATCTTTCCATATATCACTGCCATTATCCATGATCATAGCAGCATGTGGGCGGTCATCCAGTTATGACAACACAAGCGATTGACTCAAATGCTGCATCACCGCTCTATTGCTCTCAATTAGAGCTGCGCCTAGCCGAGCCGCGTTAATTGACTGTATCGATAATATTGATTGATCGATTGGTGGGCGGCCAACATTGTTATCGACGCTTAAATGAATAGGTGATTGAGTCGGTTTTGAGAGTTATGGGGTGACTCAGGAATATTTACAAGATACGGGCTTGGTTACAGTTTCTAGTCCAAAACAAGCATCACTGAAAACGTGAAAGTTACCTTAAAACGTGATTACAGCTTAACTAAAGCGGCACGCGACTTTCAAAGGTCTCTTTAACAAAAGCTTTTAAAAGAGCTTTTGTAAAGTTACAAAACAATAAAATAACTCCGGATACGCAAGTGGGCCACCCAAATAAAATCGATTTCACAAAAAAATTGTCAAAACATTCACGCGTCCAACATGAAAACTCAATTTAGAAGTGGTACCACGCAAAACAAGACTTCACTCTTAAGAGGTGCGGAAAAAACTTATCATGTCTTGTCGACATTTCGACACCGGCGTTGGCACAACACTAATTGAAATTAGCAGCGCGCTCTGATCGCTTGCCAATGCCAATTAAACCCGAAAAGATAATGTCGTATTAGATAACTATAGTATTTCGTGGCATATGTTCAATGATAGATTTGGATCTAATTCTGGGATTTCCGGCGTATTTTTAAAGAAATTCGTATCAGTTATTAATCTTTTTGCTTGCGAAATAGGTTAATGAGTACTATTCGTGTACGGTATTGAACAAAAATGTCGAGCGGAAACGACTTTTGATAGATACCCGGATAAGAACACCCAGTCCTTCCTGTGGATAACTTAAAAGACAAACGAGAATGTCTAGCTACCTTGTAGAGACGAATAGATAACTACCATTCTTCTATAATATAAATAACACGAAAACGAAAGTGGAACATCCTACTAATATTATAAACGCGAAAGTTTGTATGTATGGATGTTTGTTACTCTTTCACGCAAAAACTACTGAACGGATTTAAATGAAATTTGGCACACAGATAGTTTATAACCTGGATTAATACATAGAATACTTTTTATCCCGGCTGGACCCAATTCTCAAGTCCACGCAGACGAAGCCGCGGGCAGAAGCTAGTAAGTCATAAAAGACACAAGAAATATACAAGAAAATGTTAACTGCCTCATTAGTCTTTGGGTACGATTACCGAGTCGAGCAAAGTTTTGTTGGGTTTTCTATTAGGAAATTCTCACTAGCAGCCCAGAGTTAGGAAGTTAGCGGTATGACAGCCCCGTGTTTCAAAGAGCACGCAATACCGTCGGTCTTGCACCTGATCTTTCTGCAGTCGTAACAGATAACCGTCCCATCGGACTATGAGAGTAAATAAAGAGGGATTACACCTGTATTTGCGCATACACTTAAAATTAAGCAATAACAACACTGCTGGACCCTGGAAACGAGCTCAGAACCGCTCAGGAGCTACAAACGCAGCTCCAGCATTAGACTAATGATCTCGATAATGGGTCAAAATTTTCCAAAAACCAAACCCATAGATGCTTTTCTCAATTAGCCACAATTCTATAAATAACAGTCAGTCACGTGTCTTATACCGTAACTCATAAATGGTGATATTTATTTAGTGCAAGGATTACGTTCGTTCGGTGCCGATCAATCATCCCATTGAACGTATCCTGTTTCCTTTGTCTAGTGTTGGGATGCACCAATCAGTTATCGATAGTTCGTCGTTGATAAGTCCCAAGTCCATTCTGATTAATAAAAATGTTATATTGATTTCGTTGTAACGTTCTTTAAAATAGCCTTCATATATAGTTCTTCATTTTTTTATTTATCGTATCCTCTTTGGCTATAACCATGAATGGTCCACTACTAGACGTTCCTAATAGTCTTTTAAGTATTTCCTGTTATAGTTAATGAAATAACTTCCTCATTGCTATTGTACTAAGTAGCCTCAGTACTTGTATACCATACGACCTTACTCTTTAAAAGCTTCCGTCGTGTTAACGTTCCTACTTTTCTCATATCATCACTTTTACTTAAAGCTTTGTAAATTTTAAAGACTATTAATTGATTTCAAAATAATCGTCTCCTATAACAATTTATCGATAAAATCCCACCCACAGTTTACCAAACCCATCCCTAGATCTAACCAACTGTCAAACCCAATTCAGCATTGCCCCCGCGCACGTAATTGATTTATTGATCGTACGTTATATTCGATACGAGATGAGCTGCGCTTGCGCTGCATCCTTTACTCACAATTTCTAACCAGTTGACCGGCTGACCTCGATCGCATAAGTCATGGAAGCTAGGGGACGGTCGCGATTGACTATTGAGTTTAAATGTCATGTGGACGATAGAAAGGGGTAATCTTTAGCTAATAGGGCATAATGAAAGATCAAGAAATTTTTCATTGTATTACCTAATAAAAAGAACTTGGGTACCTTCAATTGAGTAGCACAAGAAATACACTATCCCTACGTATATACAAACAATCGTGTTTGGACTGGAAGCCCCAAAAGTGGTATAAATATGCCATAGACTACCTGTATTTGCACGGCAATATATCTTCAATACAGTTCTATAGATTTTTGAAAAATAAATGACAAACACTTTGTAACCAACGTGACTATGTATGAACCTTGAGAAAAACCCATTGGTATAGAAAAATGTGTAATAGTAAAATGTTGCAGTTATAATAGTCACGCATCTTAGCATGCTGAGAAAAGATCACAATGTCTGCTGATGACGAGATAGCGAGCTGTCGTTACTTTGTGCGTAGAAAGTATTATATCTTAGATATTATTGATGGCGCTTCACTCTTATTATTGTAATGAGAGATTTTAAACATTCAGCTATGAGACCAAATTGTACTAGATAAGAAGTGGTTTAGAAACTCAAGTCCATTGATAACTGTACGAAGGATTTACAACATACAGAGGTGGAAACAAAATTTTAACAAAAAAAACATTCAGTTGCCTCATAAATTAAAGATTGTTCTATACATTCAGGGTTCAGTAGCAACTCACAAACACAACATTTACATGAAAGAAACTACAAAAACAATAATTCATGAGTCAAAAACAGACCCCCATCCATTTGAAGTGGTGCTCATCGGCAATGCGGCCGAATTTCAAAGAAGCCTAGTTGCAGCAAGCCTTTCAGAATGCACCCATTCATGCTTCAGAATCATTAGTCCATTGAATCACCGAATTTAAAGCAAGCGAAAACGCGGATTTGAAACGAATTTTCAGGTCTTTGTTGGGTATTCAATAGCTCTATATAATTACAAGTATGTTTGGGTTTATTGGTGAAAAGTCTACGCTGTTTTTGGGTACTTCGAAAATTGATTGTTTTTTTAGTAATTAATTTAAAAGGGCCTACCTAGTGCGCATAATTTACTAATTTATTAACAATGATTATAAAAACGATCCAATAATAATAAATAGAAAAAGAATACGGTCGCGATCAGGATTTGAACCTGCGCCTCCCGGATAAATACTCATTACATTATATTAACTGCAAAGTTAGTCGAGTCGGTTCGGTCACCTGTATAGGGACTTAATAGATAGCAATAACGTCGCCAAAAGACGTGTTAAAATATGGATGAAGAATTCGCGGTGGTGAACAGAGGTCGAGATGGCGTAGTGGTCAAAGCGCCTGGAGTATTTATCCGGGAGGCGCAGGTTCGAATCCTGTTCGCGACCGTATTCTTTTTCCATTTAATATAATAACTTAAGAGTTCGCTAAGCATGCGTTAATGCTTTTCAAAGATTTATCTTTAATTATAAGAAATAGATTTTTCTTTTCCTACAAAAGCAATTGAAAGAAAATGAAAAGACAACAAAAATGCAGCAAATGGAAATATTAATAGTGTTGAACGCGACCCTCCAGAATACTTGCACAGTGTCGAAATTCAATGAGCTCGCGATATAAAAGCTGTTATTTGCCGTAACGAACGCCTTTGTGCAGAGGAATGCCTCTACAAGCACTATCTTAAAGACGAATTACCGTACAACGCTGTGCGAACTCCGGCCGATGCAGCCACAAAGTACTGTGACGGCGCAATGCAAACAATCCACCGCGATAGTTCCGCGTACAAACTAGCCATAAACAATCCGATAAAGGTACCGAACGAACAACTTTTGATAGTACGCCGCTTTTTATGCAAATTCGTACGGCGTTCCGAAATATCGATGTGTTTAGAGAGCTTCACCGTTGTCTTCTGGATTTATTTGTGTTGTTCAGTTTTCAATTTCTTCTATTGTAGTTTTTAGTTGAGGGTGAGCGAAGGAAAAATTATTTTCTTTGTTGACTTTAGTGTCGTATTCTTCTTATCGTGTGGTTGAACATGAACAACCTAGTGTCAGAGTTTAAATCACCCGTAGGTCTCTGACATAGATTTACACACCATCGAGAACATCTCTGAGGTGAATTAATGTTCACCGGTTACTACTCACGTGCATTTTTCGGGATTGCCGGACTAGTTTCGAACTCGAACGGAGCCCTTAGTCATGAGCTGAGCCCGCGGCGATGTCGCGAGTCAAACTCGGAGGTGTGCTGGTTTCCTCACGATATTTTCCTTCACCGTTTTAAGCAAGTGATAATTAATTTATAATACGCACCTGACTTCGAAAAGACAATGGTGCGTGCCTTGGATTCGAATTTGCGACCTTTGACTTGTCAGTCCAACGGTCATACCACTAGGCTATCAGTGTCGTGTTGAAAGGTGTTTCGACGAACAAACATAAAATCTTGTTTAGTTGTATCATCCAACAACAAATCTTGCCATTACTAAATCCCAATTACAGACGAAAGCACTTCTTAATTTACTCAAATCAAAGAACTCATCCAATCAAATTCAAAGCAAACTTATCAAACAAAAAAGGAGACCTGTTATCGGAATGTCATCAAAAAGGGATAACATAGCGTCACCCTTTCGCCAACTTAATTAAAATCTTGGCAAAAAATACCCGAAGGAAAAACTTGGACCCTTCGATAAGGTTAATAAGTTTCTAACCATGGGTCCGACTGAAAAATTGTTTCTTTTCCGCGAAATTTGTCTAACAATCAAAGAGTATCAAAGAATACATGCCTTGGGGTCCATTGTCGCGATTTCCCGACTTATAAACCCTTTTGTGGTTGTTTTGGGTATGTTTTCGAACACTGTTTTGGCTTCTTTATTATCGACTTGTTTTGTTTATAAAACAAGTGACTTCCTTATGCCATTGAAAAAGTAACGTGCGTAAGTAAGAAAAGGAACTGAAACATTTTGAAAGGATTCAATGTAATTTTGATATGTATCTATTCTCTTAACAATTTACTTCACAGATTACGCGGAGCTTTCAGCGTTCAATGGATTCTTCAAATTTCTAATGTTTTGTTTTTCGATACCCGAGGATATATACTACTTTCCTTCCCAAATCCTCTTATCTTACTTCGTTTCTATCTGTATCCTAAACCTTAACATCACAGCCAAGTTTTTTCATACACAGTATTTAATATAATATTTCTCACATCTACACGATGACTAGTCCTATCAATTGGCTTATTCGAATTAACGAAATAGGATTTAACGTGTGTCACCATGATATTATGACAAATGGAGTGCGATGATATTTCTTTTTTTATAAATTGACTATTTATTACTGTAACCCTCGCTTCCGTCTTGATGAGTGTTGGTTGGTAACAGGATTTTTAAAACGTGTGTCTCATAAATGAAATAAGGTGGTTTTGAACTTTCTAACTAAGGTCACGATTACGAGCACGTGTTTTGACTTAGTTCCTGTCTCTATCCTGCACTTTTAATTTGACAGTTGTGTGCCACAGACTAAGCAATGTTTATTTATATTGGGCTTACCTAGTTGTCCTTCACTATACATTTAAACACTTCAATATAATATCCATATGCCTGTACACATACTTTCTACAGATCTGTTGCACTTATAAATGAAAACATGCTGATAAGGGTGTAAGAGTAGCTGCTTCTATTTTTTGCAAAACTGTATAAACCTTGCCCGTTGCAGTGAATCCATTACTCATAGACAACATACGAGTCAAGGATTCCCGCTATTGACTTTAACATTGCGACAAAAGATAAAGAGATCAAGCATGTTTTTCTTTCACAACCAAATCAACAGACGACTTGCTTTATTTATATCATATACATAAAGTTATTGTATCATAAACAGACAGTTAGTATGATTATAATTACGCCGGCAGATAGCGCCCTTTTATAATTAAAACTAATATTAGAACGTTACTTTTTAAATCTTGTGCGTATGGGCACCTGTCATTAAATCTATACAGCCAGTCACCTGACATCAAGACTAGGTAAACATCACAATACATACACATTTATACGATGCTACTATTTAATTTCGAAAAGCAATAATTGTATACATAAATCATAAACACCTTTCTTTTTAGGCATTAAAAACGTTACTTTCATCTCCGTGCGCATAGATGGCGCTGTACTAAAATCCAACTGTAAATTATAGTTTAATGTCACTTCACGGCGAGACATGAAAGAGTGACGATGCTATTTTTGTACACACCAAAACGAAAACACTCGAAATTAGTTTATGACGTTTGTCTGTAGTTCGATTTATTTTAATTTTGTTATTTTCGGGGGCGTCCGTGCTCTTATTATGTGTTGGTCGTCGTAAAATGGTATAGTTCGACACTGAATTATCTCTCGGCCGACTTGACTAATGATGGCGGCGGAATGATACTAATTTAGACTTTATTGACATTTATCGATGATCATTCGTATCGCGCCGGAAACTTACCTACCACTTCAACTACAATTTGATTTAACACATTCCAATGTTAGAATTACTGCTATTTTGCTCCGAAAATATTTCCCGATTACGTGTTTTAATGCTCGCCAATATATTTTTTTGCTTCATATTTGCAAGACTCGTTTAGTTTTGATAAATTTAATGCTTTCCTTCATTCCCGCTCGGGCTATTAGATCTTGACATAATTATTTCATACAAATTAGATAAATCAAAATCTAATACGACCTCCATGAATATCTTTCATGATTTTTGAAGTTTTAAATAATGTCGTGGCATTTCGCATAATTTTGCACAAATGGTTATTATCCTGGTCAATAATTTATATATATCCAGCATACTATAAAAGCTAATGATAAATTTTGTTAACAACTGGAACAATCTATAGACATTAATTTTCAGTAGTCTATTCCCTGATAATTTACGTCGCGAAGACGATGCCAAGTCGCGACAGTCTGACACCGTGAAGTACGACAATATATCGACCGATATATTTGTATCGATAGATATACGAGTATCGATAAACATGCTAAATAAACTTGGGCTTGTTGAAATAACATATTTGAAATAGTACCTTACAAAAGATCATCGACATAAACAATAGTTTGTTTGAAATTCAACATTGAGTTATCAATTCAAATGAAAACATCTCTAGCAAGGCTGAAGAAAATAATAATGTTTTCGCTAATGTAAATCCATGTTTGATTATAGATATGTGACTACGTACAAACACACATGATGACCTTTACGTTCTGATTTCCAAGCAAATCAAAGAGAAAGCATCGAGGGATGTCGACAAGAGAAGCAATCAGATGCCCCATCAAACGCAACCTATCATCTTGTCAGAAATCGGCACGCACGTTAATTTAATAACAAAAAAAGCCTAGAGTTACATTAGAAAAAAGGACAAAAATAAATTGTAAGTAGTGTGCGCGTGGGTTCGCTCTCGCCCGGCGACGCCCGTAATTACGCTCCAAACACGCAAGCGCAACTTGAAAGCAAATGTCAAACTCACATATTTATTTCTTAGTATTGAATGCTGCGCTCGCTTCTCGGAAGACCCGATGTAAACATCATCGTGTCGATGATGAAAGCGATCTGCTTCTTTGTACTCGATGCTGATTAGTCTAATTTTATCCGACAAAAAAACATCACAAATATGTAATTTGTGTGTACCGTGACAACGCTTGGCGTGACTCGGCTCTCAATAATGACCGGAAAGTGTTCGGTACATCTCAACCGAGTGGAAACTTTGTTAGTCAGTCAGCAATGTTACTTTAATAACCTCGTAATTAACTAAAACGAAGACGGCTCGTCGAATTCGTCCCGGTTTATTTATACACGGTCCCGCGTCGATATTCAGAAGCCAACTTGATAGATTCATAGCAGCGAACATCAAAGACCGTACATTAATCATAACTCACATCAATCGCCGGTGAAACATTTCTGTTTTTATTGTAAATCAGTATTAAAAAGCGACAACGTAAGCATATGAATCAAACGTGCGCCTCGAGACGTCGACTATGTGCAATAAATTCGTGAAAACGTAAATAAAAAAGTGTAGCGGGCCGATCGGACCACCCTGCGGTACACCTGTTGAATCTATTAACGTGTGCGCGCCGCCCGGACCAGATACTATCGAACACGTCGCCGGTTTGTGAACTGATGTGTCGTACATCATAATACGCGATGCGTTGAGAAAAATCAGCGTCGGCCACATCTGTGGGAGCCGACGTCGATGAAATCGCGCAATGGCTTCCCAAGCAAATCGTGCGTTTCGTTTCGTTTTTTTAAATTACAGCCGGTGTAAGTGCGCCTCGACTGCGCCAAACTAATAAAAGTTATACTTCCTACGAAGTGATATTTATGTATGTACTACGTCTGGCTTCCATCTTTTACGATCGTCAACAGTTACATATTTAATGTTCGATGTTTATCAACATTTCTTTCTTATGCAGGTTTTAGTGGAGCGATAAATTATTTATCATCAAAGACTTGCTTATTTTGAAACTTTTGTTTCTCCAGCGCGGTAATTCCTGGCTTTACAACAGACGTCACTGGCATTATTAAGTAAACTCCAGTATTCTTTTATCATACGATTTGATGTATTAAGAACGGATCATAAATTCAAAGATATGGCGTTTGCTATGATATCAATTTCGACAGGGCCAAAGAGAACAGGTGTTTGTGATGTCACTGTGTACATAGATGCGAACAGATATTAGTCAGTAGTTTACTAATTGACTCATTCTCAAAATCTGCTAACTAGTCATGCATCTCGTGATTTCCTAGCACCGATTTTCAATTTAAAATATTTGATGACAATAGTTGTCTTATTACGACTTGATTTAATAGTGTTGATTCAAAATAATAAGCCTGCCAATCAACGTATTATGATTTATTAGATTACAGTGATTGCCACGTAGATATCACCTCTCTATGGATTAATATTTACAGTATTCCTAAATTCGTGACAGTTGAATCTACCTATGTTTAGGCTTTCACATCATGATTCATCCCTCGATTTTACAACAGTTTTGAGTAGTCTGTTAGCCATACAACTTTGCGTTGTCTTTTTATATTTAAAAGCTCTCTTTGTCTCACCGAAGTGCTTCACGTTTAATAAGATACATCTGTTACTACTATATTTTGGGGACATCGTCTTTAAACGTCATATAGTGCAGAGCGTAGATATTCGGTTACAAGAAAGATTTTTCCAACAATTTTAAACCTTATACTCTTGTATTAAGGACTGTGGTTCGGAGGAATATTTACACCTTTGATGTATTTCGATCTCTTTTTGTAGGAGCTGAGAATTTTCGATGGCTCATCGGAACACGGCCAGATGAGTAAATCAACGGGAGAAATATCAATATTTTTAAACGGCTTATTCATAACGTGTGTCTCATGAATTTTGTTGGTAGAACAAATTTTGTATCAAAATCAGAGTGTTGACAAAGTTTTTGCTGTCTGTTGTAATAGAATCAACTATTATATCAAAATACTCATCATCGTCATTTGTCTACTCTAAATGACGTTATATTTTTAATACAACAATATAGGGAATAATACTTAGATTATCTTGTTTACAACCAAAACTTCTAAATCCTCTTCCATTGTCGTTCTTAACTTCAAAATCATATTATTGTAACTTAGCTGAAGAACTAGTTTAATAACATAAATATCTTCTAGAACAAAACCACTACCCGTAACGCGCCTTAGTACAATATTACTATCTAATACAAAATCATGATATTCTACACTAAGCATCACAACATAATTCTGTATCAGATTGTCAAGAAATCTTACCTATTCCTCGAAATTACACATCACTTCAATATTCGTTTGATCATCTCATGTTTTATGTATGTCGTCCTAATTAGTTCGATACTGATCATCAATATTAATTTGCAATTACAATATCACGCCACCGTACATGATTAGGTTCATTCCAGTTTGATTAAACTTTAATAAGTTTTGTTTATTCATGGTTAACTAGCTACGATTTTGTTCAATATTAAACGTTTGATCATTCAAGTTTTTATTAGATACTAAGGTTACATTTTTATGGAGGATTATATTTTTTGCTCTTGTTAATAAATTATTGTTTATGGCGTCTGGTGATAATTAATCTTAATTATTTGATTAAGCTACGGATATGGCAGTCATTTCTGGTCTAGTGAAGTTAAATTATTATAGTTTGATGGCATGTTGGGCACTAATACATCTACACTTCAATGGACAAGAAACAGTAACTAGTAAGATCATATTGATGATCAAGCCACACACGATAAAATTAACAAGAAAATAACATAGAAAAAGCTAAAATAATCACGCGTTACATTAATCCACAATACTACTAAAAAAGCAATCTTCTAAACTCGATTGGTTTAATAAAAACCAGTAATTATAAATGAAAATGGCTCCAATACTAATACATAGGTAATTATCGTCTCAACTAACGATCAAGGAGTATTACACTTATCGGTACTAGCGCGATATTGCCTTAACTAAAACCTTATTGGGTTTCAATAAGAACCAATTTGTTCCAAAGCTACCGTTCCAAAATATACCGTAAACTGAATTTGGATCTAAGAAGGAACCTTGTAGAGTCCAATATTGTTTGTTAGCTCAATGTCTCCATATGTAGGGACGTGTTAGTTTGAAGCGAACACGTGTGCGGAATATGTCAATTCATTATAAACTTTGTGTCGTATAGAAGATGATTTGTGACATATTATAGAATAATGCGGTATCTGTTAGTACATGCATCCATTAAGGACTTATTGTTTCGTGTGTAGATACCGCCGAATTCTGAGTAATTGACGAAATTCGTCGGTGTGTGCCTGTCATTATGTGTTTAATTAGTTTCTGTCTGTTTATTGTTCGTATTATCGATTCTAGTTACGTTATCGTCGAGAAAGTTTGACTGTTTTGGGATGAATGGGAAGATTTGTATGATTCATTCAATGCTTAGATGTTTGGTGAGTTGAGAGGGCCATTTAAAGCATGTATTTTCAATTTATCAAGTTTCACAACGTCAAATATGTCGAAAATTTGACTTTCTTATTTAGTTGATTTCGGGTTCATTAGAATTTATAAAACTTCTCAAAAGTCTTCCCTACCTGAAACTTAACAAAACTCCAAATGCAATTACAAAACGTCGAAAACATTCTACTATTGTTTTTATTAAAATTAATTCTGAAAATCAATCAATTCAGAAGTTTCTTGCCGTCCCCTGGTGTTTGGAGCATTTTTCTCGCCCCCCTCATACAGACAATAGAAAATGGTTATTAATATTCCTTGTAAAAAAACACGGTTGCTAAACAATAGGTGTTGTTAATTTACTCATTAAGGATTCATGGGGTGTGCCTACCCCCGTTGGGAGAAGGGTGGCAGATTTCAAATGATATTGGCTTCCTTTGATACATTCGGTTTTGGTACAAATTGAAATTTAATTTTGTATCAGTTGGGATATAATGAAGGTACTGAAAAATAATAGGGTCTGGTCATCTCGAATACTTTGAATACGAGTTAAAATGATAATAATAGAAAATATCAACATGCGGAACTATATTTGGATGGAGCAAAATTAGCTGTTTTAGCTCCATTCGCAAAAGTATTAATAATAAACTCAAATTTTGCCTATAAATCACTGATTCTAACAAAACACAATGGGCACAATAGAACCGATAATTTTAATAATGCTTTGAATGACAAAACTCTGTGACCACGTGGCGGGGGTCAAAACCGGTCCGAACCGGTTCTTAATAAAACATCATTCAATCGAATTTCATACAATCCACCATTAATGTATAGAATTCCACAATAACATGTCAAGCTATTCTCACCTTTATCGAAATAAAATAAAGGCTATAATTTTATGAAAAAATCTTGCTGTACCAGGGTAGTGATTGGTACATTTGATCGGCCATTCATTCAGCAGATTTAAATCTACGCAGATGTCCAGCTGGTCATATTTAATCGAACGAGATCTATTGATACGATTTTTTATTGTTATTTTAATGGTCAAGCGTGAATAGCACATCGCGTGACGATTTCAATGTAGATCGGAGCCCTGAGCGTTTGGCATGGAGGATTCTATTACTGTATTTATATTAGACACTGAGTAAACCTTTCATACGCCTTCGAAACGTATCGTAACGAAATCGTGAATTCGAAAATGTCGGACTGACGAAGGTATCTTTGCTCATTGCAAAACTAACTGTTAGCACATAAATTCAATCATCTGGTTCGTAAGATTCAAGAAGTAGACTTCAAGCAAGTACATTTTATCGCTTTACATAACACTAAAATAATTAGCATGTCTCTGGGGACACTTTAATTGAACGGTTTCTGCTGGTCCCATCGAAACAAAGGCGTCAAAAGGAATATTTCGCATAAATTATTTTTCTCTTTTTTTTCAACACTTCATTGTGAAGATATCGTTAATATTAATTTTTTGACACGGATACACCACGCTTTAATATTCGTGATACAGCCCTTTGTTATTTTAATGGGTGCCGATATTCCCTTTGCTATCTATAGCTTCGTTAAAGAAGTTCTCTATTTGCTTTCGTTGCAATTCATCGGGCGATTTGGATGAGGGATTGGTTGTGTTTCTAATTAATAATTAAAATAAATTACTTCAGTTTTATTTGGTATTGATTTTAAAGATTTTATCTTTACTGAGGGATATTTGACAAAAAACTTCATTTGAAAACGTTAATCGCAAAAACGTATTTATTAATTTAATGCGAACTGTTTTTACTGTACAGGGCAAGTTGATGTAATAATTAAAGCTACCGATAATAAAGAAAGAAAGAGAGAAAATAAAGAAAAAATGAGATAGCTATCCTAACTGGATAAGAAGTAAAAACTAGTGACGTAATCTGCAGCACGTGTAAGCCAAATTTTATCGATAAGCAATCGATAGTAGCGCCAATTGAGACGGTAAGTCAATGGCCTGCTTATCGTAGGTCAACAATTCAGTAGTTTTAGTTGAGCGAACTCATCATTATCTGAACTCTTGCGCAGCGGTGCGGCTGTCAAAGTTTTATTGGAGAAATAATAATGCTATATATATATGCATTTGGATTTAATAACATAGATTCCAATTTTGAAGATTGTGTTATAGAAGCTACCAATTATTGTGATTTCTTCATTGGAAACATGTTATTAGAAATAAAGGATACTTAACCTGATATTTTAAAAGAAGGTCTATTGTAGTCGGTTGCACCAATATAACTTAACCATAACCGACGGGTTAATTTATTATTTTGACAGCTTTTCTATATAAATTCTGTCAAAATGACTTAGTAATATATCGGTTATGGATTAAGTTAAGATGGTGCAACTGAGAGACTTAAAGTTGTACGTTTAATGGCGAAAAACGTTTAAACTTAATTCCTAAAGCAATACTCATAAAGAATCTAAAAAGTCAATAACAACATATTTTTTCCGAAACTTTGAACACCATAGCCCGGTGATCGATACAACATTTTGACAAAAACAATGTACCAAATACTAGTGTTGATAAACCGGGTGTTTATATAATATTTTTAGTTTTATCTGTACATATGGTAGTCGACGGTAGCTCGATAAAGTTCTGCATCCGCCCGTGAGTGATTGTGACTGAAGCGACTCTGATGTGTATCAAGGATTCGGCGAAGAGGTCGGTTCACTAAATTTGTAGCTGATATTTAATTATCTAGACCTGAGCTTAGCTTTTTAGAATGTAATCCATGCAATATTTGGTATTTCAGAGGGTTAAAAGATTATACAAAAAGTGATGTTGTTTCTATATTTATCAATCGAATATTTATTTGTGAATACAAGTAAATTACTGATGTAGAGGATTTATGTAGACCTCGATATTTATGTAGACTCCGATATTTGGCTAATTGAGTATTTTTAAGGATTATTTATGACTTAATATTAATAATATTTTTATAGTCATAGATTGAGTAATCAAGTATGTTTAGAACAATATAAGTACTTTCTAATATATAAGAGGATATTTACATAAATCCCTCATATTAACGTACTTACAGAGTTTGTAATTACACCCGAAGCTCTATTTGTTCTTGTAAGATAATTAGAACATAATAAAGTATGAAACATCTACTTGGCCTCACAGAATTCTAAGAATCAGAAGAATATTTATAATTGAGATTTTTCCAGAAGCTCAAAGAAACGTAGAATGTTACGATGGCTGCTTCAATAGACGGCTTAATAATATACAAACAGAAGCAACAGAACAACAAACACGACAATAGTTACGTAGAAACAAAACGTTTCCACCATCCGTTTAGAACACATTAAGCGATTTACTTAATGTCTTATCGCCGACAGCAATCAATAACAAGCTTAAAGCACTAATCAATAAGATTGGTATTCGATTGGGGATTCAACCGTCCTTGAAAACATCCGATCTAAACACGCTCCGTGAAGGATACTATTCTCAAAGTACAATCGACTCTATATCGACACGGCTCGGTCGATTGTGAGTCGATACCGTCTTCAGTTACGTCACTCCGAAGAGGTTTGTTACCAATCTATCGGAATAGTTCTCTTAGGATGGAGGTCTAATGCATTGTCGTTAAATTAATGCCACGATTTATGACAGTCGGAATTAGCCCCAAACGAGGGCCAGCAATGGATCACTGTTTAGTTTTATTGATGAATGTATTTGAATACAAATAACTGTGACATTATCCGCGGTGAATGATGTACGAGCGATTTTGGTGTTTACTGATTTGAGAATAGCGTGCGTTTTGACTGGTATTGCAAATAGTTTGATTGACATTTATAAGTTTGATGAACTTGCGAATAATATCAAAGAGGTAATTCAAAATGCTACGAATATTGTCGTAGGTAAACTATTATATTCTTATATTTGTCTCCGATTTGCAATATTAAAGGCATATGCAATATTTTTTGTTGAACTTTTCATCGCCATCAGTGACAACTAGGCTCCCATGACCATTGCTTGTCGTCAATCCATCACTAGTTAATATAAAAATGTCAACGATTCGTGTTACTCAATTTGCAATAATTTTCAGTACCGCGGCATGGTTGAGCAAATCCACCATGCAGTAACCGTCTGCCGTAGATAATGAGGTTCGATTCCGCTGGAAGCAATTTTCTTCTATAATACGCCGATTTTTATTTTATGATCGTCTCGGAACTATGACTTTGGTAAAGTTGGGTGCTACCGTTGACAATTTTCATGCGAAGCAAACGTTTGATCAAATTCTGTGAATATGACAAATATTTGGTTTTTGTTAACTGTTTGGAAGAATAAAAATCATTTGGTATCATAAACATGTTGTTTGGCCAAGAAATTGGCAAGTTTATACGATTGTTTGATCAGGCTTGTATACATTTTCGCGGTTTATTGTTAATTTTTATCAGCAGCGTATGTGACGCTGTCCTCGTCTCAAATGATTTAAATCTCATATTTTTTACCTATTGCTGTATGTTTGTGTATCTCATTTGTAGCTTACACCAAGTAATCACTTATATCTACATTACAATTTGTTTATTTATTATCACATTAGAATGATAGCTTATGAAATCATCTAAGCAAATCAGAACATTTCTTCTATTACCAAAAGCTACTTTAAACAGTAAAAACCCTTTACAAAGGTCAATTTTGCTGTTGTCAAAAATTTCCTTTACACTTAAAAAGTTTGACCAAAACGATCGACAAATAATTTAGCGCCAGACAGTGTTTATTTATTTTACAAAAGAGGGTATTTGTCTCCAAAGACAATAGGTATCGGTGCGAGAGGGGGCTCCTGATAATTGAGAGGGGCTCTTTAATAACCTTCGATTATTTATTTAAGAGTTTTGCCACCTGAGGCTTTGGGAGCTGACAAAAAAACTGCTACTAATTATTTTATATTTCCTTCTAGAATCATTTTACATTGAGCATTATTGCTATTGTTTTTAGGTTTAAAATCGAATGTCGAAAGTAGTATTTCCTGTAAAGGTTTGCAGGGGAATAAGCTGTGGTTTATTTTATTTTCTCTGTGACGTCGTTTGTGTTGTCTGTAATTAAGATTTTTTTAGGCACACCTCTAGTTGCTCCGTATATTTATAAAATTTAATATTATTCGCAATTAAATTATCTAGCCACATTAGAACTAGTGGTCCCGGCAAATGTTGTCCTGCCTGTTGACGCGATTGCAGCGCAACCTACCAGGTCCAATTTTAAATCTAAAACATCCAGGAATCAACTCAAACAAACACAAAATATTTCATCGAAATCGGTCGACCTATTTTCGAGTTTTTGCGAGACACGGCAATTGATTTTTATTTAAGAAGACGATACAAATGTCTTAGATATAAATAATACAACAAATACGTTTTGTAATCTTAATGACATCCTGAAAGACATACATACCAATACATATCTACATATTAATACAATACAATTTTGTATATACAAAGATGCGGTCGGGGCAAACCGATACACAATTAAAGAGGAAAACAAGAATACTTGTAAGTACTAATGCTAAGACGAATGTTGCGTAAAATCGACGCGTCTCCCTTACCCCAGCCTCCCCATGGCCGTAGGGACGCCTGATTTACGATATCTAGAGGAGAATGGGGTTTTGTTTTTGTAATTTTTCATAAATATTCAAGATTGTTATGTCGCAAGGTTTAGCGATTGGGTTGCAAACAATGTTATATAAAATTTTATTTGGTGGAAGACTTCAAGTTTTATTGCTAAAAAAAACTTGTTTTAAGTACTTATTAAAGGAGAATGGCAGGCTTATATGGAAGTTATGTACACCCATTAAAAGTGCATGTTTATTCATGATAGGTGTATATTTAATAGATTATATTATTTGAGAAATACTACTTTAATTAAAAGATTTTTATAACATCGGATCTAAAAAATAAACGTACTTTAAAATAAAAAAATAGGTTATGTTTTATTTTAGTTTGACAGCTAAATAAAACTATTAATTTGTTGTGTTTTGATTAGTTTGATATATTTTTTGCGCCTTTTCATCAATAAAATCGTCTTATACTAACAAGCGCATGGACTAACCAGACAATAAAACTCCATAATAATTAAACCTGTTTATTTTTATTCCACTACAGCGGGCTAAATACAGGTGTTTCCCATTATTTATTAACGTGTCGAGGATGCGATAGTTAGTCGAAATTGCCAATATAATTGATAACTTACTTAACTACTTTCAGTAAATAAGATTCTTTCGCAGCCAGCCGCCTACGTTTAACCACTCAGTGGAGAAATAGAACATGGTATGGATACCTACCACATAATAGGTTATATTTCTACTGAGCGGATGGTTAAAGATCATATGAAGTCACATAGACGTCATTTGCCAAATGACATAACTTCACCAGACACATGACATGACATTTAACATAAACAAATAATTGCCATATTTTTCCGAAACATTGAACTTATTATTCGAATGACAGATAATATAATTAAAAATAAGATAAATTGTACGTTATAATACCGTTTCATATCATTAATAAAAGGAAATTGTAGTGATTACTTTATTAGCACATAATAATATGGTATTAATATAATTCCTTCTTTTATTTTATATTATATTATCATATAATGAATCGATACATCTACATATGGCAACTCAAAGATGGAGTGCACTGATTTACGTTTAATTTTTATACAATTTTTTGCGTTTTGTTGTTGTTTTTTTACGATAAATTCAATTTGAGATTTTTCAGTTCCCCGGAGTCACAAAATTATTCTGATTGGTGATAACCAAAGCTTTATTGCTCTTTCATTAAACAATGTTAAAATGAACTCAAATTATCACAAAAAAATATGGTGTACAGGAACGCGCATTCTCCTTTAATAATAAGTGTATAATCTTTATATTTTATAGCATATTTTTATATTTGCACATTAATTAAATCGAAAAAATCTGTCATAAATCATTCTGAAAACTTAGACAAAAACAATGGGCTCTTGCTTGTCATAATTAGTTTTGATTTTTCATTTTAATTTTTTACCTGTATTTTACTAGCCAGTACTTGCGATTACGTTTATTACATCAAACATATACAAGTAATCATTTTTATCTTACAAATAAAGCACAGCCCTAGTCCTCCCCCGCAGAATTTGGCGTTTTCTTTCTCTAATTGATAATTCTTGCGCGATCCCTCATCGGAGCGGGTCCTACAATAATACAATTAATTCCCTTATGCCGAGACCTACTTATAAATTTCTTACGCGCAACCCTTATTGAGGACCGTTTACATTAGCTGATCCTCTTCATTGGGCGTATGTTTTTTGTTATTTCCGTAACAATGGTTTCGACATAAGTTTATTTTCTTTCCACAAACAATAATTCATCTTAAACTAATTTAAAAGCTGTTTCATAGTCTTCGCTACTTTATTCGCGATTCTAAAATCGTCTGTTATGATTCTAAACTGAACTTGAACCAAAATTGTCATCCGAACCAAAGTATTTTCGTCAAAACTTTCTACTATGCAGCCGAAATAGTCTTCTTTCATCCAGTTTTATTTATTGCAACTCCATTCGCTTAAGAGTTTGGTCACTCGCTCGATTTTTGTTAGTAAACAATAACAAAATATCATCTTTTTTCTATTTTATTTTTACTAATACCTAATGTATTTAATCAGTTAACTTACAATGGCTTTTAGAATTTTGTATTTCTAATTTATCAACAGAACTGGAAAATTACCATATACATTAAAATACCATTAATTTTGCAAAAGCATCTACGTTATCTCTAGCGTTACCACAAAATTGTCGTCTGGCTTCGATGCATGTTTTTTAACATTTGCTTTATCAGAATTGTTATTTAGTACTACTCTGAAATCATCGGGGTTTTTACCATATTAATCCTCCTCCTGTCCTTATTCCAAATTATTGTAGCATGCCTTCCATAAATCTTAGTATTCTTTCTCTTTCTAGCCATATCATCATCGCTATCGTGTTCTTTGCTATCATGGTTTACCAAATCCTTGTCTAGTGTAACAGCTCCTCAACCCGCTCCTGTATGTGTCGTGTTCACCCTTCAGACACCGGAGACTCCTCAGTAATTGCTTCCCCGATCCGAAGAGCGCATCTTTTGTTATCTGCTACACAACACAAAAACATATTTAATACCGCGATACATTCGTGACTACTCTAAGATGACGTCACGTTATGTGCGTATATTGGTTTTGTTTACCCCTTTCTGAAGTGACTTTAACTTGAGATATAGGAGCTTTGGGATTGCTACAAGAGTTTTGGTTAATTAAATTCAATTACAGAACAAAATCTTTTGTAGGTATCGATGTCAGATTTTTTGCAATCAACAATACGCTCATGTCACGATATGTTTTTAAAGGCATGCGAAAGCGGGCTCTAAAATCATGGAGGAAAATTTTGACTTAGCTAGCGATGGTCAGAATATCTTTGTGTACTGATCCAGGGGGTGCGGGTTCAAACCTATATTGTTAATTTCTATCCACAATCAACATAACCTACGTTGTTATTTTCCTTTAAAATATTAACTATAGCTTTAGTCATAGTAACAAATGATTTAACTTTTTTAAATGTTATTACCAATAAAATTCAAACGTGCGACCTATATCATGACCTTATGACCCATCAGCAATATTATCTAACTTTACAAATAACTGTGAATCACAATGATAACGCTAATAATAATTTGCAATTGATTTGAATAATGTATTTTGCTATACCATAACAATTCATACAATTTGTATTTTCAAATCTTTTCAAAACTAAAATTTCAGTTTTCATTTTTTTATGAGTGAGACCTGCTCACACTTATAAAAAAACGAAAACTGACCAAAATTGCCTAAAACACGACTCATTATAAACTCGACCAGTATCGATAATTCAGTAACAAATTGTGCGTTCCTCCCCGCCCTCCCCATTTCCAGATGGTTTGCCGATTTGGCCGGCGCGACTCCTACATTTAAATATGGACGCCTAATGTTCGATACAGATACAGATAATATTTTATGTGTACTTACTTTGTTTTTTTTTGGGTGATGAGATAAAAATAAAATATTTGAAATAGAGTTAATTATGTATATAAATTAAGACTGTAAACTCTTCAACTAATTATTACTTTTTTTGTTTCAGGTAAATACAGCCAATTACTCTAGACATAGAGGGGCATTCAAGTTAGGTTCAATTAAAATCGTTAAAACAATCAGTGAATTTACTCTTGAAACTAATACCAATTCCAATCCAATTCCAATATCAAATAGACGCTTTAAAACAACGCATAATTTTAAAATACCTAAATTTACCTAAATTTCATTTATATTATACCGAATCTATTTTTTAGACATTTTGGCATTCAAAAGTACGAACTGACATATTTCCAATGTCAATCGAGCGGAATTATTTTCAAGAGTAAGCACACAGATCTACCAACAGACAAACAGAATAAAATAAAAAGCAATCAAACATTTTTTCCTTTGCCTATTGACATTAAAAAAAGCTACGTCACCCGTTGGCGCCAACTGCCAGTGGCACATCAAATAGAAACAATTCAACAGATACCAAAACAATTGCCACTAAGCCCACTCGATTACCAGTAGAAATTTGTCAATATTCGAACCAAGCGGCCATTAATAGCGTTAATCTTTAAACGTCAACCGATTAAAACAAGTCGCGTGACTATAAAAAGGTACCATTTTTAAACGCAACTTATCGACTGTCACTTGTTAACGATAAAACGTTTGAGTAACCGTTGGTAAAGAGCTTTCCACATTGAACGAAGGCGGTGCGAGCCGTATCACGGCGCGTTTCTTTTACAACAAATCTTTTAGAACCAGATCGCGTGGTCGCATTGTTGTGTCCTATTGGCTGTGCAGATAGCAGTGAGACGCTTATCGTTCGATTTGAAATTCAGAAGTAGTTCTATTGTGACACGAACGATTCCAATCGTTCTAAAGTACTTTCGTCGGACTTTAGTAGCCGATAGTCGCATTAAAAGGAAAAAGAACATGTGCTTCATTCAGTTGTATATGAGCATTGTGAACTAAGAATATAATATTAATAAACCATTAGAATGTATACAATTGGTGTGAAAATATGTTTAAGTCCATCAAATGTCAAGGTGGATTACAGTAGCTTTATATACTAAACAAACAAAGCACTAAACCCGTAGAAAGTGGAGGTGTGTATAACACCAATTTACGATCGGGTAAAATTTTATAAAAAAAAACCGTTGCCCTTTTCAACGTAATTGCGTAATAAAACTACAGGCGAGTAATAAAGTCACAAAATAACGTAAAATCGATAATCTCAAGTGGAACAAACGGAACAAATATAAATAGCATTGAACGGGTTATTAATTTTTCTTTCGTATTTAATTTTTTTTACTGCGCAAATATTCAAATGGGGGTTTTAACGATTATTTTTATTGACACTTTATGGTTCGGAAACTGAAAATGACTTAGATATGATCCGATGCTCGGACGTTTAACGACTGCACGCGAAACGCCATTTTAGAAAATGGAAGCGTCTGACAATGAATTACTCTACTCATTGCAAATTGAACAATAATCCTAAATTTTCATAATGTGTCTTAAAATGTTGGTAAATAAGATTCATTATCACGTTTCTGTCTCGTACCGGCAAATTTAACCCTTCACCGGCTAGAAATATACAAAGTCATCAAAAATCAATGAGGCGTCTTCTCGGTAAAAGATGAGGGCATTAATCATCTCACACGATGTTACGACAATGGACAGAATCTATAAACACATCCCCCTAGCCACCCTGAACCCACCCACACACATGTAATTAATTAAAATTATTAATGACAGCGCATAATAATGGATAATCAATATTCTCGAGTTACAATTATGAGGAAATTAAGTACGTTGCGGTGAAAGGGTTAAGACTAAAGAGTTCCCGCCAAATTGTTCGTAAAATGGAATATAAAGTTATGTCGCTTTTCATTCTAAATTCAAATGAAAAAAAAAATACGTTGTCGGTTGCTAGTTACAGCTTCTATGTCAAATAATCAAAAGAGGTTGCCTTACTTATTGATAAAATTGACATGCAAGAAAGCTTTAATTATTAGTGAAAACTAAAATATTAATGCCGACATTCAGTAAGATATAATTGATTTGATTGAACATAAAGATGACTTACGTCCAGCAGTGGGAGAAACTATGCTGAGCTACTTATAGTTAAAAAGATATATTTTTTTAATATGTAAATGTGTCTAAATTACATATTTTTCTTATTAATATTACTATTGCTTATTATTGTAATCTACTTTTCTATTCAAAATTTTTAACACACACCAACCCATATTTATATGATTAATTATACACATTTATTAGCAAAACTGAGGGTAGGTAGGCAAGGGGTGTAAGAAAGGGTTGTGTGCTATTAATATTTATTTCGTATGCATAAGTTATATCAAGGATTGATTGCTAAGCGCCGAGAATTCGCCATTTTGATTGATTCAGCTGGTAAAATGATTCATACATTTTGTTCGTGTTTCTTTTTATTAATGACTTGGTAGAATTGTAATGCAAATTACCATAGCTTATGTTTAAGTGTTAAATTACGTTCCAGATTTAAAAAAGTAAAAAAACATTTACCATACCACGAATGTAGTCAATAAATAAATGCAAATAAGATGGCCGCCAAAATTGTTTCACTAGAAATCGAACAACACTAACAACACACGTAAGACGGACACGTAAATCGCACTTATCTTTAACGGAGCCACCGCAATTACCAGCGCAATATATTTAAAAATTGCCACTTAAACTCCGGTGCCTAGTTACCAACAAAAGTAACAATACAAAACAAGATAACAATCACTAATTGCACACCAAAAAGCAAGTCTTTAAACGCGAAAATTTGAGTGTGAAAAGTACGGACGATGCCGTGTCAAACAGTATAGTCGAGTCACGCGACGATCGCGTACTGTATTCCAACTGCACAATACTGTGTTACAATTCTGTGCTAACTTCAACGATGTTCGAACACAATGTCTCTACTGTGTGCAACAGGGGTGAGCTTAAAATGTTATCATAGTTCGCCTGGATCCCAAGTATTGCATGTCACCGCACAATAAAAGTGCATTTGGTAAAACATTATAAAAGTTTTTGCACAAATACGCTTAACTACCTTATAATGCAGAATTAGCAGTCACTCAATGTATTTATGGGTAGAGCATGCTTTCATCCATTCATATAAATCATAAAAATAGTCTACATCTAGTCATTGACAAATAAATTTGTGTCATAGTACCTAATTGTTTTTATTCGATTAATGACTACGTGAAAAAATAAAAATAAAAATGTTCGGACAGTCAAAAACAAAAACACTAATATCAATAATAATAGACAAAATTAATCCGGTTATTTTCTCTTTATTGTGATTTCAGTCATATCTTTTTTTTTTTTTCTAAAGAACTGTTTCCTGATTTGGCTTATAGGCGATAAGTTCAACTAAAAGACTTGATACCACCAAACCTTATCTCACATACCAAACTAAAATAATACAAATATTTAATTTCGTACTCTAAGTCTAAATCTCTGCACAAATACGGTCTGACAAACAAACATTTTACATAGACAGACAGTATCGTTCGAACCCCTAGCAATATTTTAAACTAACCCTTCGTTTCAACCCTTTGATTGCGACTTGCGATCAATCGATTGGGTCCTGACCACCCCTTATTATTTACCGATAACTTTAATATATAACTACTTATTATATGTCAATCCATAATTAGATAAAGAAAAATTGCCAACCCTAAAAATACATTTAGTTACGCCATGTATGTATGAAAATTGCTAATTTAATGCGTCTATTTGAGATAATCTCAGAAATTACTCGACTAAAGTTACAATATTAAATGGAAAAAGAATACGGTCGCGAACAGGATTCGAACCTGCGCCTCCCGGATAGATACTCCAGGCGCTCTGACCAACTAAGCCATCTCGACCTCTTAGGTCTAATCCTGTTCGCGACCGTATTCTTTTTCCATTTAATATTGTAACTTTAGAGTTCGCTAAGCATGCGTTAATGCTTTTTCAAAGACATATCTTGAATTACTCGACTAATTTTGATAATCCTTGCAATGTTTATGTTTCTTTGAGAAATAATTGTGTGCGGATTGTCACGCTACATCAATAAGTGGTCAGATGAAACGTAATAAATTATTTTAAGTATAATAATGAGATAGATATACTTATTACCTATACCACTTCTCACCATCCCACGCAGCTAATTAACTCAAAACCTCTTTCACAAAACTTGACATCATATATGACAAGAGACTGTGCAGCATTTTCTTTATAATAATCACCAAAAAAACTCTACATACGCTAACCGATCAAAAACCAATACCACCACGAGAATGTCCAAAAAAATCACCCCCTAATCTGTCACCCCTTACACACATACACGCGCGCGCGCACTAAGACACGTAAGTTTTCGATAGGGCTCGATCGCGCCTGATTTTTGATCCCCATCTCAAATTTTGTCCCAAGAGGACCCACCCTTTTCGGTTTTCACTATGTACAAGAATTGTACATTATAGTTGCATACATACGAATTAAAACTGCGCCCTGGGGTGTTAGTTTGGGGCAGTTACATTTACTATAGTTGCAATATGGTCTGGAGAAATTACGATGGTAATTTGAGAGGCGTAGTGTCTTACAATTTCTACTACCAACATTAATGACACCATCAAGTTAATTAATGCAATAATAGTAAATACCCAAAAAAACTTATAGCAGACATCTCCAGCATTTCATCATTATTTTCTATTAGGAAATATAATCACTGACATTACTTAAATATCTTAGATCCACAAAAACAAACATCAATAAAATATGAAGTAGAATAGAGAACTTCATCCTTTTTCAAATCAGTTCAAAGGCACTAACGTACCCTAATTACTCTCCAACCAACTTCTAAAATCTCTCAACTACCCTACTTACCACAAAAACCAGAAACGCACAAACGATCAACAAAATATCCCCAAAATGATTCATAATATCGCAAATAAAAACAAAAGCAGACGACAGTAGCGTTCTACCCTCAAAAAACAATAAAAACATATAGCACGCACCTCAGACGGACATGCAGAACCCTAACGCATAGAATTAACCCTTTCGATACAGAAAGGTGAACAACCCAGTTAAAAACGGGACTTTCTTGCCCGCGTTAAGTGATGAGCGGAGGCGATTTTTGGTATTTTTCGAATAAGGGTCGTACTGTGTTGTCTAACGCAGCACGACCGTTTGCATGGCATTGGCAAAAATAAATCTCTGATTTTGAACTTAACCATTTACTTCCATTTTTTTATGACATAAGTAGAATATAGCTAATTTAAAAGTATTTTATTTCGCAATGAAATCTTAGAAATAAATATTTATTTGTCAGTTAAAGAGTAATTTAATTGTTTTAGTCTCTCATTTCCCCTTAACTGTCTGAATTAGTAGTGAGATAGTAGAAGAAAGTCTGAGCAGCAGAACATCAACCAATAAATCGCTTCGTCCTCTAACTTATCCTACAAGCCCGTATTTTATCCGCAGGGTGACACGCATGCGAACGAATATTCATATCGAACTTAAAAAAAGGATCGTTCATTTAGAAATAATCTGGAACGCGGCCAAAATGTCCGCCTCGTTATTAATTTCTAGATCAAAAGCTTTTATTTTAATTGTTATTTTATTGATGTGTCGATGCTTTATTGTATTATCTGCAACTAAAAATATAGGTTTTAAATGTTTTTCTATTTTCTGTTGTTTATCATTGTAGTGTCTAACAGATATTTATGAAATAATTGCTGATATGAACTAACTCAATAATTTATTCAGCCCATGAGTATTATTAAGATGATAAATCTCCAAGAAATCTTAACATAGGACAAACTAAAAATACGCCACCCCAAGTCGATGCATCACGAAGAATTAATATAATTCTAGTCGTTAGACGTCCGATCGCCGGGACGTCGTCTTCCCGACTGACAGTTGACATTGACAGCTCGTTAATGATGGCTGACAAGTGGCGCCCTCTCGGCCCTCTTGCCAATTTTGTTGTACGATGTTCTTGAACACGTCTCGATGTCAACTTGGTATATTAAAATATGTTTAATTATCTTCACATCGGTTGGGGAAACAAATATGCTGAATTGTTATTTCAAAGAATGTTAATCGTCCAGGAAATGTGAGATAATAAAACAAGTTAAAGTATAACAGTGTTAATATGTGAGTATCTTACATTTTTCGCAAATATAATTATGATGACATCACTATCTGAAAATCCACCATATCGAAAATCTCAAAACCGTGTTCTCGCAAAACCTTACAAACTCCGTGTAATCAAAACAAAACGTACATCATTAAATATCTGCGTACGATCGCTGGCAACTGAAAAGTAAATTAATTCTGGAAGTGGAACAAAAAAACTGCAAAACAATAAGACTTCGGAGGAAACCGCACAATTCGACCGCCATTAATTATTCAGTGTCATCATCCAACGACGGATATCAACGCTCGTAATAAACTCGTATTTTGTATTATACAGATAGGTAGATAGGAATCATTTGAGAATATTCTAAAATTTAAAGATCAAATTCTTAGCATCTTCAATTTACTAAACTGCCTTAGTTGATTATGAAGTGACAACCCTAAAGAAAGTAAACCTAATTTAAAAATAAACTGTCACTTGAAAATAGAGCAGTCTTCAAAACATCTATGTATGTAGTCAATAACATTTTCTAAATTCAAATAAGAACTGTGCACCATCAAAAGCTTAGCATTCGTACAATGAGCACAATTTATTACAATCAATATACACACACATAAACAATTATAAATTCGTCGCACACATACAAAGTTTTAACGAAACTCATGCATATTTATAAACTTAATGTGTATATTATTTTATATCTGCATCTGTGTGGGTAGGGAGGGTCTTAATAACAGATATTCAATCAAAATCAACCCCTTTTCCTGTCCGATATCTTTGCACTGTGCATCTCCCCTTGTCGGTTTTGTTTTGGCAGTAGGTACCTACTATGTATGCTTATGTTGACAATAGTAATGTGCCTCATCATATTAATGTTAAGAAAATTAAGGAAAACGCTGAAAATAGTATGTAACATTTATTCTTACCAAAACTATTGTTAGGTATTGGTTATTTTTTTCGTAAGAATATTAATGTTTCTGGTAACAGTGACTTAAATAATACAATATAGTAACACCCATTACATTTTAACTACGCAGCGTATAATTTAAAACTTCCCCACCATTAATAATTCTAAAGATTCCTGTCGATCTAATGCCGTGTTCCTTCTATAATAAAACTTACATTTACATATGAATACCTACTGCTTTTGTTACTCAACTATTACACCAAAAAAACTGCGACATCTAATCAACTATCGCTAAGTCCCCTTCTTCCTGATATCAGGTCAAAAAAGCCCTTTTAAAATGATGGAACAAATTATATTACGTAGACGATTTTCTCATTTTTCCCGAACACCGTTTTTTAACAAAAAGTCCCCCTCTACCTTAAAAATAATGTCCATTTCAATGCAACAGGAGCAAAACTCCATCGGTTCACGCAAGAAAACATCGCAATTCCAATAAGATATAGAAACACCAATTGCGTATCAGAAATACACAATTAATAACGAGTCGCCCAAAACAAAAGCGCGGGCAGACGCCAAAAAAACCGGGAAACATATAATGCATCAGTGAATCGTAGAATTTGAACAGTATCGCGGAACGGGGTGTATAAAATGTATAAATCTTTCGGGGTGGCCGTCTGGCAGGACTAGCCGCGCCTGTGTGTAGATATTTAAAATTATTCCCTTTGATACGAATGATAATTTCATTCGCAGACTTGCAGCGTCAACATAAACATGTATTAGAAATATCATAATATTTTTTATTGAAAACCTGTGCGACATTTGTAGTTTTCCATGCTTAATCGAATCCCAATAGTGAGTTTTAAACTAAAACAATATTTACGACGGGAAAGTTACGGTTGACGGGAAAAGTTTCACGTGGCCGAAGAGTTTTCCATCGTTCTTAGATTAGACTTCATGTAAATCTTCAACTTTATTACAAAGAAATAGAAGGCACTAGCAGTTTTTCCTTATAACATTATTTTTTACTGCTTCTTCCAGTAAAAAAATTGTGTAACTCACTCACGTTTTTTTTTTGTATACTGTAACAAGGCATCATCTTTAACAGTTAAATTAAAAGTTTCAAGATTCTGTCGATTAGCCCTACCTACAATTAAATAGTCGAGTGTCAAAATTATAAGTGGCCGTCACTAGGGATTTGAATTTGGAAACAAACATTCTGAAATCAAATGGTTCGATGGTAAGGCTACCACGTGACACACGGCTTGTCGGCAAACTTTTTCCCGACGCAACGAGTTCGCTGTGAAAGTTGTACAGGGCTTTGTTTCGCGCAATCATACGGTACGTTGTAAGGATGCGTTGCGAACCGCGATCTCCACTCATCCTTTTGCCAACAGTACTTTGATTTCCGAACCGCTTTGATTCAAACTTTTAAGCATCCCGTGTTTTGACGTCGAATATTGCATTTCCGTGTGTGTTTAATTTGATATTTGTTTGAAACTACACCGCCCGTATATCATTTATATTTGAAATTCAAAACTTCAAACGGCGATTCCGATTAACGTTATTTAAAATGTTCCGACGCGCCGTGATCAGGCCAATAACACTCAGTTTCTAGTTATTCTCATTGTATACAATCTCACCCCACGTAGACCACGACCCTCCGAGAAAAAATAATAAATTATTTTAGTTAGTATGCAAATAAGCGCGGACCGATATTTTAACCTACACCCCATTGAAATGGCGCATTTTTTTTAAATATCTGTTCTTTATGGTACGGAAGAATGTGCTTGTTTTTAACATTTGATATTGGAATCATAAATAGTTCCAGTACAAGCGACGCGCTTGTTGAATTTAGAATTGCAAAGTGATTCTGAATTTGGAATAGTGATTCTAAATGCGAATTCAACTATGGTTTTAAATGATGGCGCTTCGCAAGGCCCCTTCAACATTAATCTAGATCTTAACGCGTGCGAGTGTGTGTGAGTGTGTATGTGTGAGACAGGGCAATGATATTTAATTCGAAGGGTAGAATTTCTCATCGATTTTAATTTTATGCGCGCATCCCGTCTCGGTGTGTATTATTTGTTTTTTATGTAAATATTCCCGATCTCTTATTCAGACGAGTGGCGTCCATTTTGCGGATTTTTCCCTTTTCAGATATTTAGACGCTGGAATATTTTAATATAATGGGTTTTGTGTTTGCATATTGGCATAACTTATTTGGAAAATTCTAATTCGTTCTATCTAATTGTGTTGTCGTGAACTTTTACCGTCGTATAACATATGTGATTGGCAAAGTTTAAAGGAAGACGCTACCCTTTTCAAACTTTAAATCATAAAGAATTATTTTTTATATTAAATTGCAAATTATTATAGTTTGTAATTATGCATCACCAATTCTGATCCATGTCATCGTGTCCACACTATTTTATAATTAATACATGTCACCTCACTAGAACGTTAGCTTAAAATTACGTATTCTCATGCAAATATAGCAGATACATGACAGACACAGTATCTTATATTCTAATGAAGAGGTCAATGACGTAATTAAGGCACCCCCACACACACACACAAATACCTGTCGATATATCAGACCCACCCCTATAAACCCACAAAATTAATATAGCCGAGAGCTACGTCAAAAATCATTATATTTTATGGGCGGCCAAAATAAATGACGCTTATACGGTACCGTAGGAAAGTTTATATTCAAATTTCACTCAGTCCGTCGGTCCGGCATCTCCAAGGATCAATTTACATATTTTCACAGGTTTCCACGATTACATTTAATGTTAGATATGTATGCGGAACCGTGAACGTTAAAGATACTTTCATGTTTTCGAGCTCACATGCCGTTAGATTGCCTGGCTGTTGGGATAGTTTCCTCCGCCAGTTTACTAGATGGCACCAATTAAAAATATATTTGACAGCTATCATTTCCAAACACAAATTTTCTTCTATAAGATAAATGTTACCGCATATTACACACAATAAATACCATAAACAAAAAAAAAACATTGACACGTGTACCGACCCACAATTAATTTTCTTTGTCAAACTTAACGTGTTTTCTAATTACACGTGTGTTTTATACAATGTAAATTCCAATTAATTCTTGCGAATACTAAATAAAGAAAACAAAGGTTTAAACATATGACGAATGTCGGAGGACCATAGAACACGCAAATTAATTCCAAAGAAGGAGAATGTCAAAAATAAGTTAACGTCAAAGCATATTCAATTAAAATAATGATAGGGATGTGTTTGTTACGTAAATAATGATGTCGGTTTGTGTGTTGGTTTGCTTATTTTTGGGAGAAATGGAACGTCTTGTGTTAGAGAAACACCTATACCATACCTAAGTATTTTATTCGCGTGTTATTCTTCGCTTAAACGATGTTTGAGGAAGCTCGAACTTTGGCGAACTTACACGAGAATTCTGAACTAACTACGGCGAATATGAGTACATTGATATGCATAAATGTTTGGCCTGTATGAAAATTAAGTTTGTTTTGGTTCACTCCTGTTGAAACGAGTTTGGTCCAAAAAATTTCGAGTGTACAGTTGAAGACTCTCCAAACTGAAGAGCGCACTTGATTCGATGCATCTATGAAGCAACCGAATAATCATAACAAGTAATAATTTAAATTGAAAACGAAACTACTATAACAAATGAAGGCAGCCACAGCAACCAAACGGCACTAGAATCAATTCCCGTCTGCGAATTAAAAGCATTAATAATACAAAATTTGATTATCCCATAAAAGATTCGGCCCATAAAACTCATAGTTGCTATAGTGTGCACCGTTGCCGAATGTACGAATTAGGAACCCTTTTGATCGTCCCCCACCCCACCACGAACACCCGTCGCCCCGCACTCGCCTGCCATTCATTTTCATAATAAAATCGTAACAAACGGCGCAGGTAACAAAATATGGAGAGAGATCCAAAATTTATGTGAACGCAATGTGATTATTTATGTCGAAACTTGAGATTTTGCTAGAGATATTGTCGGCAAACTGGATGTATGGCCACTTGGATGACGGACCCGAGATTTCGATGATATATAAGTTCTGAGTTTTGTGTTCGTGTTATCTTCGAATTGGACAATAGACATAAATATGGAATTGCAAGTACGAACATACGTTACTACTTCAGTAGTGAAGCTGTAGATGCGCTGCCAGCCTGCCACCCCTTCTAAAAAAACATCGGCTTTATAACAGACATTATCAAATATGGCAATTTTCTCAAAACTAAACATTTTATATATGTTCAATCATTAGAGTAACCATATCCTCACCTCCGCATCTGTAGGAAGGGCCCAATCAATCTGTCTGTACGAGATACAGCCTCCAAAATCTAACTATTGTTCACGAATAGGGAAATTTCCATTTGGATTTATTCATTTGTCTAACTATTGTCGGGCCTTCCTATTTTGTATATTAAAATAATTGTTTTGCCGCCAACATTTCGATGCTCTAAATTCAAACTAGTGAAGTTTCATATGGAATGTGTTTTGTGCCAGTGTTAGAATAGCTATGAACTCTACTTTTGATTTTGAGGTAGGCAATGGTCGATTTGTAATCAGCCTAAGTATTTCCTTTTCAATTAAAATATCACTTGTAATTAATTTCTCAGCCGTGAAATCGACGTCTTATTAATACTTAAATCCGAAGCCTCAATAAACGTTCCATTTCACATCGAAAACCGAAAAGCCGTTGTATAATAAATTTAACGACAAATTCCGATAAGAATCGGCGACGCACAGACGCAATTTTCATAGATATAGCTCAATTAACAATTGGTTTCAATCGCGAAGACATTTCGTATAATAAAGTACTCCCCCCACGAGGGGGGTGCCTTCAGGCAATCTTATTTCTGTTTGTAATATTGCGGTGTCAATTTCGCATATTGAAGTGTGAGCACGAATATGGAACGCCATTGTTTGAATCTATATTGTCTATGAACTTGCTTGTCTCTGATCTGGCAAATTGGATCCTGGGGCTTCGTTGAAATTGGAAAGGCTTGAAAAGAATTTTAAAATGTGACATATTTTCTTGAATTAATGTTGAAGTGGTTAGTAAAAAGTTTTTATAGAGATAACAAAGACTTTTGTTCATAATTCAAATACAATTTGACCCTATTAGATGAGTCACCACACAAATCTGAACAAACACAATATCCGCTCGTTACAAGCGTACGTAAACAAACAATCAATGAGAAAAACAAAATTCAAAAATGTAAATAAAAACGCCAATAATCAACAAGCACAAAACGATAAAAAAATAAAACCATTGTGTGCAAAAGAATTACACACAATATCCAATTGTGGTACCGTCAACGAGGTTTGTAATAAAAAAACCGCCACCCCACGGAACCCAGGCATTAATATCAATCTATCAATAGCTCTCAATACAGAGGCGTGAGTGATCAATAAACGATAATAAAAAATACCCTATTTTTTTTGTCGCCCCTCTATTACTATTTTATCGATGAATCGTATCGTCTGTTTTGATTAGACCCTCTACAGCGTTGTCTATTGAATTATCGAGTATCGCATTTTAATTCCTCAATGTGATTTATTCCGATTCGGTTTAATTTATTCCGATTGAATAATTCGATTTCTGTAATTGTTTACGGTTATGGCTTAATTTTTGATAATCGAATGTGGCTGGGTGACTCTACAATTGTCAATGGCTTGTCACTTAACTTTCAATCAATTGAATTGTATTAGGTGTGGCGAATTGATAGGATTTGTATAGTTTGACTCTATTGTCTCACCATTATACTGTTTTTATATTTCCAGTCTTCGTATTCGAAAGTCAACTATAAAACTTTTACAAATAATATTCAAAAATTCAATAAAGCAAACAGAAGGGGATCACTTAAATTTTGTTTTATCAGTAAATACTAAAGTCCTCGCACACGCTCCAAACATTTGAAGCCGAAAACAGTCGTAACTTCAAAATCTCCAATAAATACAGATCTTACCAAAACTTGGTACATTTAAAACTCCATTACTTATCACTCGTCTCTCAATCCACATGTACTTAATTACTCTTGGCAAATACAATGACGTCACATCGATACCTACAATAGATAGGTACAAGATGGGGAGACAGGGGAAGATAGAAATCGTATGTTTTCGGATTAATTCGTTCGTAAAATCGTCTCGTTCCGATAAGAATGGTAACTGCTTCGTACTAATTGAATCTACAATTGCGTTGGCATGTCTGATTTCATTAGACGCTTGTGTGTGTAAGGGGGTGGGGGGAGGTAAGTATCCGACTGATGGATGCTCTTGAAAGTTTTTTACTGTGCTATTTTTGGCGATATTGGTTTTGTAGTACATAAGAGCGTTTCAACACCGAATTTTTTGAAGAAGTTGAATTTTTTTGAAGGACTATGTTTTGAAAATGTAAAAAACATTGAGAATTCGAGTTATAATGAGTATTGGAAAATTACAAATTTAAGAATATATACCAACAGATACTTCAGTGTTATATCACACATCTAACATACATCGCTGCATCCAAGTCATGCCAAAATCGTACCCTTCTTAACTTTATGAATACACGATCAACCACATAACTTAGTTTCACTTACAAAACATACAAAATCTGAAAAGTTATCTATACACAAACGTCTTATTGAATACCCACGTACAATTCAAAACAAACGGAACGGGTCCAAAGCGTGAATTGTTTCAGAATAATGGTATTTATATGCTACATTGGTTTCAAGGGAAATCACTCTTCGGAATAGTCCATAACGTCTGGTTCTGCTGGCGGATGCTGCTAAGAATGGTTCGAGGAGCGCGTCCCTTTACTGCGTTGTACGTGAAAATGCGATGCCAGAATTCGATATTACTTAAACTCGTATTGAAATCGGGAGGGGGTGGAAGATTCGGAATATTAAACATTCACGTTTATTAGTTTGTCCTCAACGTATTTGGTAGTCTAAACGGGGGTAGTTTTCGATGGGAAACTTGGAAAGTGTGTTAACGAGTTCACCCTTAGCGAGTGTAGTCGATTTTCCTAATGGGTATTACATTTTAGTCGATTGTGTCAGTTTTGAACTAACTTTTGATGTAAGTTAAGTAAGTAGTGGTGATGGCTCACTGAACTAATGGGCCTGATTCGGGATCGAACGAACCGTGTTCATATTTGTCGGTGACATTCACTGGAACGTTAAAAGGGAAAAGTTAACCCATTAGTAATATATATATAATTAAAAGTAATATATTGACTATGTGTTGACAGCAATTAATGACGGTTAGGACATTCCTTCGTGACAGGTCAATGTTGATATTAATTTTCTATCAAATATGCCGAAAAAGACAAATCTTAACGTGTTTGAAATGACATTCGATGGTTAGACGTATATATATAATACTTAAAAAATCGTCCACCCATCTCATCGCAACCGATCCCATCCATTAAAATAAATCATAAATTCAATATCACAAACTCTACTCCAAAATCCGTTCTTAATCGATGGCTCTCGAAAAAAAATCGTCAAAAGAAAATTGGTATCGTATGATCTCGGCTGCACAGATAGCTAAAGGGCCCCACAAAGGCAGCTATCGGAAGGAAAACGAAAGGGTAATGCGGGCATAAGATGCGCATCGACACACACGGCCTAATCACGACCCCCCCGGCCCCCACCACCCAACTTTTGCATATTGCCCAAATTGCCCCAACTCCCCTGGCTTCGCCGCTAAGCGTACATTTTTGCTGGCCGGATAACTCTTCAGTTTACCGTTTTTATATCATAACACGCTCAATTTTCGTCTTTATTACTTCTGCTTAAGGATGTGAGGTTATTTTTCTGTGTGCGCCAATGTTTTGTTTGTAGTGTAAGGGTGTCATGACGTTTGAGGGATGTTTCGACTCAGAGGACTTCTTAATTGTGAGCGTGCAGTTTTACTATTGATTTTTTAATGTGTCTCTATGTATGGGATGGGGGCATGTTGTGTTTTAAGTACGTTTTTGTGATATTCATTTAGTTATGGTACGGTGGATGTATTGTTGGGGGCAAAAGGAATATTAGAGTAAGCATTTGATCTTCGTAACATTTTTAAATGAGAAGTCAACATTCGCGTTGTATAGAAAATAAAAATACGACAGACGGTAAAGTTTGAACTTGTACCTTTTGTATAAGTACTCTCAAGTGATCTGCCAAATACGTAAGCAACGTCTTCGTCCACTTTTTAATACGTCTTATTATAATCATCAGTGTCGTATATTCAGTCACTACTTCAACTTTATGTTAAATTTACAAAGCCTAGTCTTATGTTTATCACATTAATAATAATTAGTTAAACTACCAACCCCAACAATTAGCGTAAAAAAGTGTAATTCATATAAACAAACATGAAACAAACAACGCTCATTGGTAGTTCGTTAAAACGTTCAAAGTATATAATTATGGCACAAATAGTAGCAAAGACGCCGCTCTTTAGCAAACCTGTCTATAATTCCACCTTTAAACCATAGAGCAAGATGTAGACTGGCATTCATACTTATCATTAAAGGTTTGAAGCAAAAAAATGTAATGTGTGTGTGTGTTTTTGGCGAAAAAACAAGCAACTCTGCAACAAACAACAAGATAAATAAATCGAGGTTAATTTTGTTTTCAAAGGTATTGCCGTACATAATTGCTTCCAAAACATTTTTCTACTTATATATCAAAGAAAAGATATCTCAACTAACTGTTAGTACAATACGTCAATATTTGTGCAAAAAAAAAACGTATTATTCTTGTTTATGCGTGTATAATGTTTCAAGTGTCTGCACTGCATATCTCGTTACTCTACGACATTAATCTCTATCTTGTTAAATTATAATAATTGCATCAACATTTAATAACTGCGTTTCATTACACGCATTTACCTTTTCTCATATTAAAAGGAATTATTTTCTAGAAATTGCTAACCCACTTTAAAAAAACATGGAGACTCGTAATTAATGTCAATTTTATTTATAATTACGCGACGACTGCCGCCAGATGGCGGTATTTGCGTAAAAACGAGACCGGCCCATGAGCTATGCGATAATATAAATATTTCTTACAATATTAGACTTTAGTATCTGTGCTACAATTTTATTATTTTAATCTATGACCGCATTCTTCAAGCGTACTTTTGTACTAATATGGAGTAATCGCTTCTTGAGCGTCCTTAATTATTTTTTATTTATGGGATGTACAAACTTAATGCTCGCTTTACAGAAATATTTTTTATTTCTAGAACATAAACATAAGATTTGATTTGACCTTATACAACTGCTCGCTAACGCTAGAAGATGACCAGCACCACTACAATAAAATATATCGTATCTGCTCCCACTTCAAACAATCCATACGACATTTTCCAACAGTCCACTTACTACCGGAAGAGACAACCTAATAATTTAAGAACGATAAGTTTTTTACTCTGGACCAACACAGGAATTGCAACAAAGATCAAAAACAAAATATAGATAGATATTCCGATAGGACCTATATTATGCAATTCACACTAACACTAGTTCAACAAAAGCTCGTATCTGCAATCAAACAATCAATACGACGTTTTACAACTGTAATTTCTTGCCATCAACGTCTAAATGTCATATGTAGTGATACGAGCCACAATTAGGCGCATTATTGTAACAATGGTAGCGAACCAGTGCATTGTGATCCGTCCTTCGCACACAATGGTATAGGTGACGATCTTACAATATAAATAGCTTGAAGTTAACTTCCTTGATTATTATAATGACTTCAGGTTGTATGAGTGGCAAGGCTGTATTATCTTGTAGTTGTATGGTGTAATTACTATACTGTGTGTTATGACTTCGCTAGATGTTTCCTCTTGCATTAAATTTTACTTTAAAAGGTACTGAAAAAGGTGCTCTGTATTTGTCAATTTAAAGACAGCACCAATGTGCCAAAATAACATAAAGCACTCGCATTTTCTATGAAAACAAATCACAGATTAACATCTGAGACACAAATTCTCACTTCTATCTCATGTAATATCATTTTCTTTTACGAACTACTAATTCACAGTAATATAGTGTCTACCCTTAATAGACAAGAGAATTAACGATATTTGTCGAGCACAAAACAAAATATCGTTTTCCATTCTCTTTATCTTGTCATATTATTTGCTTACGAAGCCTGCATACGGGCGGACAACGATGTATGGCAACTGGATGTGAAGAATACATTGTTAGCGTGTTTGTAGAGGGAGAGCGAGCGCAGTTGGATTTGGAATCGCTTTGTTCGATGTTTGAAGTTAGAATTGTTTCTTTTTTTCAAGAATGGAATAAGTGATTCTAGTTTTGTACGTTACAGAGCAGTTATTATTGGTGATAATGAACTGTTATTTAAATAAAGTTGCGGATCAGTGAAAATACGACGTTGAAGAAATTATTAATTGTAAAGACATTTTATAAAATGTCAGAATTACAAGCATATACAAATTAATGTATTTACTATCCAATTGTCATACTGAGTTTTCTCATTCTATGGGCATTTCCAGTTCCATTACATCTACACCCACTCCCCCTTCTTCCATTCTATTTGCACAACTCCTTAATGCTTTATTTCGTTTGTGTGCTTAGTCTAATTAGAAAACTCCGAATCTACTAATGGCTAATATCGAATTTTAGCTCTTTTTGTTTTTCTATGTCTTCGCATTATCAAATTATGTTCTTTAGAGAGTCCATACGAGTTATTACTGTGGACTCCATTGAAAGGGAGCTGGGAGGTATGAACACGAAAATGAATATGTCGAAATATTTCACCTGAGTACGGGGTTTTTACTTCATTGTGATGAGAATTTAATATTTCATATGAAATTATGTTAACATTGTTACTAAACGCTAGTTAAAACTTAAAACTGTTATTATTATTTTTTTATTAAAGGCAATGGCAAGGCGTTGACGTATAGAACGTAGGATCGTTTTGACAGGCCCAATACTTCCTTCATCCAAGCCCAATTCCGTCAATCTCCGGCTGTTCCGGCAAATCGGAACGTGTTCCGATTAGTTGAGACGTGATGCTGAGACGGAACCGTTCAGGAAGAAATCGTACCATGCTTGGTTTGGAAAGATCTGCTGAATAACTTCGATTTAGTAAATACCGGGTTTGACTAGTAAGTAAGCTTATGTAAAGCTGAGGTTTTTTTAAAGTTACAATATTAAATGGAAAAAAAACGGTCGCGAGCAGGATTCGAACCTGCGCCTCCCGGATACATACTCCAGGCGCTCTGACCACTAAGCCATCTCGACCTCTGCTCACCACCGCGAATTCTTCATCCATATTTAATACGTCTTTTGGCAACGTCATTGCTATCTATTCAGGCCCTATACAGGTCACCGAACACGACTAACTTTGCAGTTAATACAATGTCGTAAAGATGCCTGATGATTACCTTAACAATTAAAGATAAATCTTTGAGGTTTTTTTATTATTTTTACGTACAACATTCTATTGATAACAATGTGTCTTAGTGCTCTGTATTTGCGAGTACCTCTCATGAAGATCGGTGAGTGTTACGACATTGTTTTGAATTAAAAGCCCTCTTAGTTAATTTGACGTATCTACCTAGTAAACGACGGATATGATACTTATTTATCTATTTACTTGGTTCTAAAGTTTTGAATCACCTTCCAATATTCAATCCTAAAATGTTGCATTTAAAAGTCAAAAGGGGAAAGAGTTGGATCCTTCGCGATGAGTTAGCATTTCTGTATATTTCAACCCCGATATAAATCCAACACCTTATCGCACGAAACAGAATAATTCTTGAAAAATAAATGTGATAGAAGCGAGCGATACGTAACTATAAATTAAAATAATTATCGCCCTTTTCGGGGGTAGAATGCAAGGCCGACGCGATCAGCTGTGCACTGCATACTGCACGAAAGTGCTAAATTGTGTTCTTTAGTGATTGCAGTGATTTATATTTAGGTTAGAAAAATATGTGCTAGTTTTTTGGCGGTCTACTTTCAGAAAGAGTAAAAAAAAACATTTTCTTTTTTGGTATCTACTTTTTAGTTTATAGTTTAACCATCTGGAAACTTTAAAGATTTATCGAGCTATAAATCGAATACTTAAATTTATCAATTCACACCCCAAACACAGTGCAGACAGATCAAATAAAAAAGCAACAACCAATTCCTTACCACCATTCTCGAAACAAACCATTTTAATTGCAACACGAAACAATATTTTATCCATGGTATGCATTTTTTCCGACCACCCCCGACGGCGAGCCGTTACTCAAAATAATCTAGGCTAGATATCGCACACCCCACGTGATCTACTGCCTCTGCCACGGAAGAAACACGTTTCACTTGATATTTTTCTTTTAATCCCGAATGACGTCTGTACGTAATTGGCGGGTTATTTTCGCGTCGCGTGAGGTTGGTAGCATGCGATGTTATGTTGGTATTGGTGGTTCCGTTCGTAATTTGAAAATGTGTGGTTGAAAAGTGTTGGATCTAATTATTTTGTAATTTTTGTTGTTTAATAATTTTTTGATGTTCTAACTGCTTAGGAAAGTAGAACAACTATAGTGAAATAATAAAATAACATAATAAACATACAAATTCTACTAAACTGGCACCTAACTTTACAACAATCAAACATTGCTTCAACAAACCTACCCAACCATACGCAAACGCGATCAACCCACAACAAATCGGTATCCAATAACTTCCACACGTATCAAACCCAACTTATCATCGAAATCAAAACAGCGACACCCCAATAACGCGAAGTCGAAACCACAACAGGCAAAACTTAGTTTTCCATTCGGTTTTATAACAGCGAACGATAGACAGGCAATAAATGAGCCCCCACAACTTATAATTGCTTCATTTCGTTGCCGACTCAGACAGAGAACTATGCAGTTTGCATTCGGCTTGTCTGTGCCGTGTTTCCAAACGATAATTGGATTTGTCAATAAAAAGTAACGCTGAAAACGTATGACAGGCATCTAATTATCTATGATCGGTGCAAATTGTCAGTCATAAAAACATCTACGTAAGTTAATTTTAATCGCTTGACATGAAATGTTTTCTTAGGAATAAAGCTGGAAATGAAGCATTCTGTATTGATATGAAGAACTTATTAATAAAGCTTCATATTTGAGAAACAGAAGAAAACTTTTATAACTTTTCTCTAAATGGTTCCCCGTCAGTACCAAGTCTTCATTTCGCTCACCACTGGATACAAATATCCTTCATCCAAAATTAATCAAGTCTGTTATACGGTTCATTAAAAACTATCCACTATTTAATACTGACAGAATCTCCGCGCGTAAACTTCCCAAACATGAACTGACAGCGACGAAAAAGTAATAATCGAAATGATCACGATTCATCGCTATGTTTATCCGAACGCCACCAACGTATCATGTCAAAAGTGCATGGACAAGTTCCATGTCGGTATTTGCCGTTAAAATTCACTCCAAAAACAAATTATCAAGCCAAACTCAACTCTATCCTCAACGCAATAATAGAAAATATGTTCTTCAACAATCTGTGTTTGTTGGTGCTTATTAATTTTTACCATTTTCACGCCGTACGTTCGATATGACACGTGATTGATGATTGCGACGTTCATTGTCAATCAAACTGTTACTGTAAAAGCATTTGGCAAAATGTGAATATTTATGAATCACCGTTTGTCCCGTGCAATACGTTAAAATAATAATTTTCATTCGACCGTTTTAATTCCAATAGATGCGATGACAGTTGAAGAGTACGTAATAAACGGATAGTAGGAATCTTTTTGAAACTCGCGTCCAACTGTTCAATCATTCGCGTCGTTTATCATCTTTTTTCGAAACGAAACGAAACTCGTCGCGTCAAACTAGACAGACTATAGATGGCGTAAAAAGAAAAACTGCCGCTCCACCGTAGAAGCTTTCCGAACGTCTTTTTGTTCGTTGAGTTGGTATTGCTCGCGCGTTCGAATTGGAAATTTGAATTTGCCCGCTTAAACGTCGGCCTAATAAATGTTTCGCGATTTTGGTAGAGTTACCATCAACAAACAAAGAGTTAGGATGTTATTGAAACCTTCATTGCCGAATTAATAGGCTTAAGATTATAGCTACAATTTTAATGCTCTATTGCGGATATTCAGTGCGGTGTATAACAAAATGACTGACATTGAGGGGCACTGCAGGTGAATATAACAGAAAATCTGATGTGTTTAACAGCCTAATAAGCGTAGGTAAACCTTTTCCTTAAACTGATATGGCCTGATAAGAATTAACTGTGATCGTTATTCAGATAGCTTAAAAAACAAAATTTTACTCATAGAAGCGAAAAATTTGATATTATGCATAAGCAGTATAAAGTCGCGTCGTTGTCGCCTTCGCGAAGTCTCGGTGAGAAAATCAGGACGTATCCCGCGAAACTCAAACACATATTACCTCTAAACTGTTTGACCACTTTGACAGATCGCCAACATGAACTCTTTCTGACGTCAAAATGGCGTATTAGGTTTTTTTTGTCAGTTGTCTGTCATTACTTCCTTTGTGATTGAGCACTGCATTGACGCATTGTGCTTCGAATTGATTTGGTTTTGTTACTTTATTGAGCTTTAGACAATTGGCGTGGTCGACATCTTTGTTGCTTTTTCATAGATTTTAGACAGATAAAAGAGGTTATGGTTTTGAGAAATAGAATAAAAACATAAAGGGGTCCTTTGTAGCTCAACTTCGGAGAGATAGGCTTTCTGTTATAATTTCCTTTTTTACGGTACGTTTCAGTATGTATTAAATATTAAAGCTAATTTATATGTCGTAGAAAAAATAGGGTCTATCTTCGTCCCCTTTTACAGTAGGTAATATTATCACTTGTACAAAGGTAGGTGTAAGGTAGAATCGAGCACGTCTGATAAACCGCCGGCGACGACGGTGCGGCGGCGGATTTATGGCCAGCGACTCGACCATTTGCATCGGAAGGAACACGACTAAGAATGCGAAGCGACGCACGCAGCCGCCTATGTGTGGCTTGACAATACACGGCTGAAAAATGAATTGCCCTTATGTTGTTTTTCTTTTAAATGTAAATAGTACAAGAGTGATAATGACAAAAGTAAATTTTAAAATAAAATTAAACCCAAAATAAATCGTCTCATTTCCCTGTCATCAAAGAAAGAACAGTCGGCTAAATTAACAACTTACCGACGTAATGTAATGTGACGTCACTAAATAAACTAGCAACTACTGCGAATGAACTCCCAAAAAATCCCATCTGGAACTCAAAACAAAGTTGCTAACACATGTAAATCTCACCAAATTGTGCAAAAGGTCTTTTTTAAATGATCCGCACGAGAGAGGTATTCGAGTTAATCGGCGTCACAGTGGGGTGATCACAGACCCTGGCGACCACGCTGTAATTATACTAAAAATGTGGTAGACTTCAATAAAAAGCTGAAACTGTGACGGGCGGCGGTCGAAAACATAATTGTCCATAGTAATGATTGTAGGTAATTGTGCGAGGGTTACCCTTAACCCTTCGCTGAAGGAACAACCCTTGGATGCTGCAAGGTGTGGGCGGGCAGCGTTCCCTAAGATAAAAGCTGCCGCATTCCTAACAAAAATTGCTTGCTGAAAAAAGAACGTGATTATCTATTTAGAAATAGGCATGTTACAAGCTAAAACAGTAATAATAAAAAAAAACACAAGACAGTTTCAATTTTTAAATCAACATAACAGGTGAACATTGACAAGATTTGAATTATGCAAAGGAAATTGTCGCCCATCCTCTTTTCTACAACGCTACCGCTCGTCAAATACGACCAAGTTAATGGCGGTCAGCGGAGGTCCGAATTAAGACAATAATTACTCGCGGTGTTGTCCGCCCGAATTTTCGTTTCGGCTAATACTTTTTATGGTGCAACTGTACTATTCTGAATAGCGGGACGCATGTTTACATAGCCCTTTATGAGGACATGAAGGATTACTATGAATTGACAGAGAAAATGTTAGAGAATGCCTTTAACATGGCTAGGTTTTTACAATTGTCTCATAGTGAACGTATACAGTATCTACGATTTTTCTTTTAACTCGTTGCTATGGTTACAAAACAGCTATTAATATGTTACTTGTTTCAAAAATAACAACTTGCAGCAAAACAGCGAAAAATAACTAAAAATATAATTACAAAATAATGCATCTAGTTTAATAATAAAAATGCTCCATTTTTTTATTTATTTTTTGTGTAAGTACGTTCTCTATAACAAAACAAATAACTATGTTCTCACTAGCAATTCTAAATCATTACACGTATTACAATAGTAATGATGATTGGAGGTTATTTTTCAGTGTTTTTATTACGTTGTCTAAGGAGGCCATGTTATAACAAAAGATTATTTACGACAGTTCTTCAAGGTTGCGTCAAAACTGACAATATTTACGAAGTATTATTTTAGTGATATGTTATAAGATATCGATGTCAAGGTGTGTTATTAATTAAGTGATTTTTAACCTTATTTTGTAGGTGATAATGTAAAATATTGAGTAAGCAAAAGTTTCTGTTGTTTTTACGCAAATTAGAAATTCAACCTCATCTGTAAGCAACTATAAGTATTTCTACGTTTTTATTGGATTTGTCATAATCTGTATTTACCAATTATCACTATGTAATAGTACCTAGTCTAGACGTTAAATAGAAGATAACAACCACAAGTTTAAAATAAATATCCATAGAAATATAATTACTGTTTTAATAGCTTCTGAAAAATATTATTTAATTATAATAACACTTATCTTTAGTATATTTCCTCATCAATCGTCGCAAAAACTTTTATGACTAAACCCAACACGAAAATAAGTCGATTATTATATTATTATAACTTAAATCACTAGCAGTTATTATTATTACAGACTGTATAACATTAATTAGCTTCGTATATCATTATCAAAACATTTATACCTATAGATTGTGTTTGAAGTACAAATATAATTAAAGATAAATCTTTGGAAAAGCATTAACGCATGCTTAGCGAACTGTAAAGTTATTATATTATATGGAAAAAGAATACGGTCGCGAGCAGGATTCGAACCTGCGCCTCCCGGATAAATACTCCAGGCGCTCTGACCACTAAGGCATCTCGACCTCTATTAAATTTAATTACTCTGACATGTAATTTATATATTTAAATCATATCTTTGTATTTTGTTGTAACACTGTTCACTGTTTTTTTTTTATTTCTATACAATCTTTGTTTTCACTTACATATCGGTGGATATAATTTCAGTACCGAGGTCCCTAACATTAAAACAACTGAAAACTTGAAGGAAAATATAATTTGCATACTTCTACGCCGAAATATGGAGTAATGTATCAATACTCAATACTCAATTCATTTATTGCTATTTATCAGTGAACGGTAGACTTACGTTCATTCAATAATTTCTATAAGTTTGCTAACAATTTTATAAGAATAAGCATAATTCCAGTTTCATATAAACAATCAGAAAATGACTCCATAAAACGTGAATTGGAAAAACGGCCGTCTCAAGACGTATCCAGGGTCATGTGGCGTCCGTGATTTCCGTCGCATCTATCTCGACGATACGCATCTTCACGCTCGAGCGCCGGCGACACCCCACCTGACGGCTGCGCCAACAATTGATATCTTCCGAAGGTCGGGTAATAACATGCTGAGAGTTATCCGACCAACATACACGAACACACACAGAAATCCCACACAACTCTTATGTTGACGCAGTAAAGTCGAAATTTCTTTACCTGTCACGTCGGGTGGGACAAAGATACGCTTGTGTTGTCAGGTGCTGATTTTATGAATAGATCGTCAATTGTCGAACGGAAACGCGAACTGAAATTAGTTTTTAGAGTTCTGTTTCTAAATAATACGATTCTTTGATTTTCTCAATTGCTGAGGAGTTTAATTGTTTTTTCTTTGGTGTGCTGTTATTTAAGTCAATAACTGCGGAAAAACCAGGTATTATTGTGAAGCAATAAAACTTTATATTGTACTTAATTTTATGTTCGAAGCGAGTTTTTTTATTTAAGGCTTAAAAGACAAAACAAAACAGTACCAACAAGTGACTATCTTCGCTCAATCAGAAATAATGCGAGTCTGACTGATATTTTTAAAACTTATGGAACTGATATGTGTAAATAAATAACAATTACAAAAGTGAACTAAATCACTAAAACCTATCCACACTAGGTCACATAACAAACTGGGCCTCCTACAACATCTTAATAACTAGATGGCACCATTTCAAATATTTATTTTATCATTAAAAATGTCTGATAGCATCACAATTTTATCGTTAAAGATTGATCTACATAGTTACAAGAGTTAGATGCTTTTATTGTGCGCACAGATAACGTAATTATAAAGTAATTAAATTCTTTAGAAAATATTTTACTGGCGACATCTTTGATGTCGTAACGTTATTATTTTAATGTTGGTAGTTCTGTTTATGGAATTACACGAGTATGTTCTGATGAGCCTTTTTTTTAAATTGGACTTTGAATGTAGAATAAATGTAGCAGACTGGTTCATTCGTGTAAACGACGCAAACACGACTATTGAGTTAGAGATTCGAGATTCGAATCTTGGATCAGGCAAAATATTATTGGGTGAATTCTCAGTAACAGCCCGTAGTATTAATCACCACCTTGTTTGTCACTCTGTCAACCCCGTCGGAGTATACAAAAGACGCCAAAATAAAAACTAAATTTATCTCTCTCCTGTTTCAGATCGCCCAACTAGTCGAAGACGTCCGCCGACTTCAGGCATCCCTGAATGCGCTTCAAGAGGCGCATGCACAGCAGCTTCAGAGGCTCGAGGAGAGGCTAGACGAGAAGAAGCAGCACATCGCGAGGCTGGAGGCCAGGCTCGACACGCAGAGAGACTATGATGATATCAAACGAGAAATCAGGTGAGTATCTATCGTTCTGATTACAAATTAGGACGATGATAGGTTAATTTTAAGATAATGTATAGATAATTACTAAATGTGTACCTTCTCAATTATATAAATACTAATTGCTACAAACACTGATCAAATTCTTCTATTAAATAAAAATAATTGAAGCTATGTCACACTAAATGCTAAACAACAGTAAATATAGCTACAACGGAATAATAAAAATCGTACAAAAAAAACCACTTTGTGCTTTAACAACTCCGTTTCCAACAATATGTCTAATCCCTTTAACTAATGCTATATGTGAAAGATCTTGATAGTTATAACTACCCACTGCCTGATAAAACCTCTTTTCATTTACTCGATACATATTCCTAAAGCCACCTTTCATTTTCCAACCGTCTCCATAAGTACTTACTCTGTGTTACTGGCCAGAAATTAAAAAGTCGACAATAGAGAATAGAGCACGTGTTAATAAACATGATAAGCGCGGTATCTCGGTCGTTCACCTATGCACAGATTATAAATGTTTGAACAACGAGCCTTGAATGTGGTCGAGGTACTTGTAACAAATGATCTTGGTAACTTCGAGAACTGCATTTCCTTGTTGATTTTGATGTAGGAGACATAAAAGTTACCTACACAGTATACATACGTAAAGATATGATAATAATGAGTCATTTTATGTGTATAATATTATAAGGAAATCTTGTAGGGTTAATATGTTGTTTCTCGAAGCATTTTAGTTAAAAGACGGTTTACCGCTGTAAAAACCTATGAAATAATATTAGGTTAAATTCGTAGATCAGAATAAAATAGATTATACAATAATAACGACTTTCGTCAATAAATAGGAAACGAAGCACATCCCTATTGTCAGTTACGTGTCAGTGCTGCCAAAATAATAAATTGCACTTCTCACTGTTCAATTTAATTGGCAATCAAACAATCCAAACGGTCATTGAAAGTCAATTGTTTATCGACAATTAGTTCAATTTACGTAGCCAATAAACGTCGGCATCTATAGCTTAATAATCAATGGCATAAATTATTGCGTCGTTAACATTTTATCCGAACATTATAAATACGAAAGTGTTTGTTACGTGAAACAGACTAAATTGATTTCCGGATAATAATCTTATTTTGTGTGTAGACAACCTAATGTCAAAACAGTTCACGCTTCCAATAGGCCCTACTATTAAACGTGAGGTTTGAACTTCGAGTGACGTCGCAGGTAAAAGCGGTAGTTTATAAGAAAGTTCTTTGGCTTATCAAATGCCAGAAAGGATTAAGTCTTTCGCCAGACGCAAACAGTAAAGCTAGAAACAGTATCATAATCTTTACTTAACTTAATGTCACTTAAGTACATACGTTCAATGTATCATTGTGTGTTTAAAGCGCAATTGTTTGCTAACCGTACCTTTGACTGATAAGCAGGCGCCTTATAGTTACACCCTTTATTTAGTACTAGCTGTGCCAGCGACTCCGTCCGCGTGGATGTCGTAAATTAACAAATGTTCGACGTGATTCTTTAAATTGACATAACTTTTTTATTTATGAACCGATTCACATGAAACAAACACTAAATATTAAGTGAAGCTTACCACAATATATTAGTTTAAAACAACATCTAAATCCTATAAGCCGTTTCTGAGATTAGCGTGCACAAACGCACCGACAACTAGATAAACAGACAAAAAAGCTTTTTTTCTCATATTTCTTCCATGTACAGACAGCGATCCGTTACATTTTTATTATATGTATAGATGTTAGTCGAATCTTGTGATATGGTTAGCATAAAACAGCTAACTTAAACTTTAAACCTATATACCTGCTTAACTCGTCAATTCCTTAATACGTATAGTTATAATTTCAGAAACAAATGCAACCTTTTCAATCACGACATTGTCTATTTATAAAGATGGAAAATATAGACATGTAGGGTTACTCTTGAAATTAATACAAATTCCAATGTTAATTAATAATACCTACATAATAGTTATCTCAATTTTAAAGCATGTTGACTTATTAAACAGCGCTATCTAGTTTATAAAAATGACTTTTAAAAGATCTATTTACAGAAATAAAATCATTAACATTAGTATCCCGATTTTATACTTATTTTAAGACATTTCGGCATTTAAAAGTACGAATTGACATATTTCCAATGACAATTGAGCGAATTTATTTCAAGTGTAACCCTAACGGCCATTCAATCCGGTGAAGGCAACCATTTTGAAAAATGACAACATTTAACTAATCGCGATAGTGTTTTGGAAAAATCTGCCCCTGGGCTCAACCCTAAAGCGTTTCTGTAAACAGGCAAAACTGCATCAATCTTGGTTGTAATGTTTTGTCGTAAGCAAAATTGAAGCGTGAGTGGATATTTGAACCCGCGACCTTCTGGTTAATCACGTCATCGTCCTCTATTTAGATTTACTACAGAGTGTCTGAACCGATCGACTAACTTTGCAGTTGGTTCGCATGCGTCGAGGCATTACAAAAATGTATTAAAATATCTTGACCGTTTTAACTCCCAAAACTTCTCCGAAAACTATTGATGTTCCTACCGCATTTCGTCTTGCTCGTCCCATCTCTATAACTACTGTCCCCGTATTGTTTAGACAGCTTGCACCGACAAGTACCAGTTAATTACCAACACCATCTTAAAGGATCTTTTATGGAGTTCCGCCGTATTTATGTTGTTTTTCAAACAAGTATTGAGTCGTCACTTGGAGATCTGACGGCCGTGGTTTTTGGTGCCGCCTGTGACACCCGAGACACTTCCTTGTTTAGTGTATGTACTTATGTAGTCGCAGTTTTAAACTAACTTACATGTTGTTAGCTTTAAAGACGTGTCTTGAAATTGAGAAGTTTTAAAACTGGCTTATGTAAGATCATTCAAAAAAGGTACCAGCAATTGACAGCTCCTTAAATACTGGACTGATAACTGCCTCGTTGGTCTAGTGGTTCCAAGTGCGTTTGCTGAGCAGGAGGTCTCGGCTTCAATTCCCGGGTCGGGCAAAGTGTTATTGAGTTTTTCTGTTAGGAAATTCTCAGTAGCAGCCCGGAGTTTGGAATTGTGCCCGGTTGGCAATAGGCTCACCACCTATTACATGGGACTTAATAACAGCATTGGTGAAATGTGGGTGTACAATTGTGTACACCTCTGCCTACCCCTAAGGGTAATAGAGGTGTGATGATATGTTATGTTATGTTAAATACTGGAGTATAACACAGCACATAAAAGTAAAAAGTAAACCACAAATCAAACAAACTTCCTAATACTCCAAAAAGTACGCTTTCGTAAACGTTTGACACAAACAGAATCTACCCATCGGCTCCCAGAAAGTCATCGAGGAGGTCCAAACACTTTTTTTCTAACACAAATCGAAAACCACTTGTGAGTGTCCCATCCACCTCACACGCATACGCTAAACGTTCGAGATAAGGAATTTAGCAGCCTCCCCCGAGTTTACACAATATATTGATACAAAAATCGCTCCCTGAGAACTTTAAAAGGTAACTTTTTTATTTTTCCTGTCCCGTCACGCATCAGTGGGAAATATAAATAGAATTATCGAGGGATGTTAATATTTTAACACGATAGTAGGATGAATGGGAACTTTCAGCCGGAGTTTGGAACAATGGCAGCCCATTCGGATGTTTTTATTAGCTATTAGCGCAGTGTGGCCGGAACTTTTCTCCGTATTTGGCAAAATCTGTTTCTCTCAAAACATCGTTAACTGCGAACAAAACAAGTAGACAAGCACATCGCAGTATTGGTTACTCATATATTTGATTGACGATTATAAAACGATCCAATAATTGGTTGTTCGACACCAAAACGAAGTATATACTGGCACCACACTGGCCATTGTTCTATACAAACCTGCTTCCTCCTAACATAGATTAAGACATAACAACTAAGGCCTGAACAAATCAGTATTATTAAAAAACTCTGCCTGCACAAAATAGTGCTAATTCTGACAAATTCATATATTTTTATGGAAAAAGAATACGTTTGCGAGCAGGATTCGAACCTACGCCTCTTGGATAAATACTCCAGGCGTTCTGACCACTAAGCCACCTCAACCTGGTCAGAGCGCTTGGAGTAAGTATATAACTTTAAGAATCGTTAAGCATGCGTTAATGCTTTTCAGAGACTTATCAGAATTTCTTATATTTCAGCATTTCAACTAATATTATATGTACACTTAAAACCTGATATATTGAATTGGTTTACGGGCAAGTATTAAAACGTTGAAAGTTTAGTATACCGCATTCGGTACGCGCCGATTACTTAACTATTAGCTTAACGGACAGCGACAGTGTTAAAATCACGGGAAAAAGCGTTTCACATAAGAATTCCCTTTGCCGTAATGTTGGCACCTCTGTCTTTTAACGGGAGAACATCGTAAAGTTATTTTTGAAAGTTTCGGAATGATTGAATTTATTTTTGGAATGCTTCAAGTACTGCGAAAAAAAAATGATAGTGATTATATCTACTGTTTATAAAAGTTATACTTTAATATGTTGTTCTTCTTTTATTTTTGGATTTTTACCGTGCTTAATAGTAAATAAATAGATAAATTTCAGTGAGAGAACTTCTTAAACGTCCTCCATTTTTACCCAATCCATAAACTTCTCCCATTGATGGTGCGGTTCCCACGTAGCAATATCGTAATCGTGCGATCAGTCAACATCCTTGAGCGCCATCTATCACCTGGGACCTGATAACATTAATTAGCGCTTACTACAAACTTTCACAGCAGGTGCTTTGATCAGCTAGTGTTATCGTGTGGAGATGGATTGGTTTTAGTGTGTGTACAGAATGGGCCAAGATGGCACGCTAACATCTCGATTCATTTCACCTGTTTGGCAGTTGGCGTATTATTTGTTTAAGCATTATATGTAGATAATGCTCCATGATACAAGCAATCTAAATAATTAACATTTTTCTCTTCTCAAATCCTTAAAAACGATGGCAAGTTATGATTAGGTGTTGAGACTGGCTGGAGAAATCCTAATACTCAAAAAGGACGCCTCAAGTGTCTTAGAAAAGAAAGCTCTACAGATGCACAAGAATATTTTGAAAAATATGAATTTTATAAAAGTCCAAACACAGTATAACGCCATAACTGGAAAGATGATTGACAATGTTATTCCAAAGATTTTTCCCCAGTCCAAACATTCAGAACAAAACACATCCAATACAAAGACCACATCACAAAGCTTAAGCCACTCAATCTATTAATACCATCACAACAACATCCCTAACCCAATGTTTTGAACAGTTTAACGTCTCGACCAATACGGTGTCATACTGCCGGCGCCTTTGATCCACCGGCAAAGATCACATCACACGCGCCGACATTGCGACATAAAATCAACACTGTGCAAACACGATAAAAAGTGTTTTTGAAACTTTAATAAAATGTCGATCGATTACGTTTATAATCAGTTTACGACGGGAAATCGGAAATTGGGACGCGGACTGTTATAGAATTTTATGCATCAGCTGACTGTACGTGAAAATTTGTTGTTTGTAAATTATGTTGATCACTATATCTATCTATAGATATTTTATTCAGAGATCTAGAATGTGTAGCTTATTCACGCGATTTAAATGGAAAATCCTGAATTCATAGTTTGAAAAACCAAAAGATTAATTAATGCTTTTGAAACTATTATATTAGAAATGACATCGTGCAAAGAGTTTTATGAAACAACTAAAGCCAAAAATCGTAAAAATAATATACCACAGACAATCGAATTACCAACAATACTAAGAAACGAAATCCGTTCACATCACAACCATAAACAACACATAACCGACATATTATCTGTCCACACGACACAACATGATAGAAAAATAAACGAAACACACCCATTTCAATTATTGCTGGCAACACGCGAATCACCGCCATTTGGTATCTTTCCCATGATCGCTTTCCTCTAACAAAAGATAAGTTCTAATCCTATAAGATCTATAATTCTCGATATAAACATTGAAAGGCACCTGCACTGGTTTATTGCTTATTTATTCCGGTTCTCAAGTAAGGATTAAGTTATAGCCAGCCCCCGAAGATTAAAGCTTAATGGAGGGAGGAATGGATTGATTTCTGAACGCGGTTCCCGCCAAATCTGCGCTTTACTTGGCTTTGGCGTCATTACGTTCGATTTATTTGTTATCTGTGGCGCTTTGAAGATCTTCTTTAATCTGTGGTTTTAATCAAAATAGAACGCTTTTCAATGTGAAAAGAAAACACGTTAGGACGTATTTAAAAATAAGATTTACCATTATTGGTCTATTTGACTTTCCAATGCTCGTAGTCAAATAAAAAAAAAGATTTAAATAAAAATCCGTATTCTAATCATGATCACACAAATGTTCAAAACACTGTCTTTATAATTAAAAAACTAAAAAACATCTCTATGACACCAAATACAAGGCACACAATGTTAACAATGTTAACACGTCAAAGATGAAATTTTAAAAAGTCAAATAGAGATTCTGGCCGGTTATCTGATGTTTAATTAACATCTAAGCACACTAGATTTACATAATTTCTAAGAAACATTCACTTATATTATGTGTCGTGTGTTTGCGCCTATATATCAATATGCGAGCCTATCGTAGACACCTGTTCTCATTTACTTAGGCAATGTTTGTCTAACATTTAACGCAAGTTTAGCCTAACACTGTCGCACACAAATTATCAACTAATTTACGTCCCCCGACGATTTTTGATGCCATAAAGAATGCCCGTCGGCCCTAAGCTTTTTACTGTGTTTGTTTAACATTTCGACAAACGTTTCTTCCTAGTCTAAATATGTGAGAGTAAGGAAACTTGTGTCAATATGGGATTGTTTAAAGACAGAACCAATGAACGTTTGTGTCTGAGATTTTCAAGTATTTGGTTCGTGTACAAAGGCGTTAGTTAGTGACCAATCGATCGTTCGGTGATTGGTCAGCGGCCGGGGGGCGGGGCGACGTTATCGGCGATCGAGTTGATACCGCGTGCTGACGTCACCGCATCGTCAGACATTGACGGAAGGAAATAAGTACATATCCAATGTTAGATCATTTTGTGTCTCATTTGAATACAATCGATTTTCTGTGCAAGTGTTTTGCGTCAAAATACTAAAGTCGCCATGTTTAAAAAAAAACTACAATGCAAATTGTCTCCGGCTGACTTCAAATCAAAATGGAGTTTCGTTTACAAGATCTGCGAGTCTCGGTAATCAACATGATCTCCCAAATGACACAGAGCACAATAAAACAACTAAAAGAACACGTCAGGAATTCGTAATTCGCTAATCAATATTGAAACATCCCTTTATAGAACAACCCCTTTGGAAATATGTCTTTGAAATATTCCCTTTAAAGGGTTGAGCAGTGCAGGGGCGATCAATCAACATTTTGTCACAGATTTTGAAATATGATAGTCATTCGAGAGATATTTGTCGAACGCTGAGACAAACGGAGTGATGTACTGGAAAAATGCTCTTGAAGAATATCAATGGGGTTCTCCTTTCAGTAGTCTTTGAGCGAGATATCATATCTCATCTTTAAGACTTAGTAATCAGAACTAAAAATGTATTTTTTAAACATAGACACATCAAATCAAAAATTTTAAATATTTGCCTAATGTTTTGTCTTTAACATAGCATCACTCCTGTATTCCCCGAAGGGGTAGGCTGAGGTGTACACAGTTGTACACCCACATGTAACCAATGCTGTTATAAAGGTCCATGTAATAGGTGGTGAGTCTATTGTTTTGTCATTAAAACGTTTATATCCCATTAAGACTTGAAAGTACTTATTAACCTTTTGACTGTCGACGCGTGGATCCACGCGAGACACAATGCAATTTTTATTGTGTCTGGAAATGCGACATACGAGAGGTTAAATATGTGGAAAATCCACCATGGACGCTGTGCCGGTTCCTATCGAATAAAAACCAAACTTTCCACCATTATTCTTTACCAGGATCTTAGGAGAGTAGCTGCATTCCCCGCAACTTAAGAAATAAAGTACTATTCCTAGATATTTTGTGACTACAGCTTTCGCTCTCTCATCATGTGTTTGTTGAACAACCTAGTGTCAGAGTTTAAACCACCCGTAGGTCTCTGACATGGCTTTACACACCATCGAGAACATCTCTCAGGTGTGCTGGTTTCCTCACGATGTTTTCCTTTTAAGTGTAATCCAGTTATAAGCAAGTGATAAAAGTCAGTGGTGCGTGTCTTGGATTTCAATATACGACCTTTGTCTTGCCAGCTCAACGGTCATCCCACTAGGTTAGGGGGGGACTTGGGCTAGGGACTATCACTGCTGCAACTACTACTGCAGTGACTTCAGCACAATTAGTGTTCTGCTAACTACATACCTTAAGTTATTATCACAAAAAATCTTACATTATTTTAATTCACAACCCGCAAGACATCTTTAAAGAACTTTTCTAAGATATTTTCGCTAGACAATTCAAAGGACAAACTCTTTAAAAGAAAAATAAGAATTTCACCCACAGAAGCATAAATAAAATACCTGATCAATAAACAGGTTAATATAAAATCAAAGTTAACCCTCAACGCGCCCGATACCAGAATATTTAAAGCCTAAACACACAGTGTTTTAAAAGTTAACCCATTAATTAATTCAAAGTTTAGCGGTGAGAGCACATCGGTTACATTCGGCGGATCAAATATTCAGTGTGTACACGCCTTATACTGAAGGCTTTTGGCCGAAGACAAAGATGCTTTTAAGCTTTCGTTTGGAACAGAGAAACCTGTTGAGTAGTAGTTGACGTGTCAAATTTGGAGCCCTTAATACTGTTACAAAATATGAAGAGCTAGTCTGATAAGTTATTTCTAGTTTAGGTATCATAATAACAATAACCTCAAAAGCGTTTATTTCGTTTACAATCATATCGTACAAAAAAAAAACTTGATTGTGCAAACCATTCCTGTAGTATTTCGACAGGTGAAAATTACAATGAAATTCTAGCTTTAGTAAAACAGCACAAAGTTCAATTTAATGTTAACCAATAATATTGCTACATTATAATCCCAAACTTAAGTGTCAGTTGTCAACAGTGCCGAACGACACGTCGCCGGTATAAAAAAAAAAGCATTGGTCTCTAGCAGGATTCCAAATTCAAACTAGCGGTACTTAACTCAAAACCTCTTTACATCACGCCACTCCACAGCTCCCAACTAAGCTACGATGTCGTCACTTCCCAACTGTGTCATCTCTGTTTATAATGTATCAGTTTTAAAACCATCGTAAACATTAGCCGACGTTCTTCCTTGTGTGGAGGTAGTTACGTTTTGTGGGACTTGCTTAACTTTCCGCATCCATTTTGTCAACTCAACTAACACGAGGGAAAAGTTCACACTTTTTCGAAGCTATTATAGAATATAAGATGAGGCAAAGGTATTCATACAGCCCGTAATGTCATAGGAGGCTGGTCATGGCCGAATTTCAATTTCAAACAACTATGACGTTTTTTTTTTCCTACGTCATCTTTCGTGTACTATGAATCACACTGGTGTTAAGAGTTATTCAAGCGACCTCTGGGCCTCTGACCTCTTTGCGACTGCTCTTCATTAACTAAAGCCAGTATCGACATTTAAATGAACCCTTCGAAGAACAGAGACACTCAGATGAAACCTCTTATACTCATAGCAGTCACCCATCTACCGACTAATAGCATCAAGGATTGCTTAACCTCAACATTCATTTACTTACAGGTTGCAACTAGCCCTAAGCACCTCAAATCGATTAAACGCCACCTTTCTTTTATCTAAATCCGCCATCTTCCTTTTCCTTGTAATTCAAGTTTAAATCTTTAAATTATAAAGTTATTCATTTTTGTGGATACGGTTATGAGCAGGATTTAAACCTGCTCTCCCGAATAAATACTCCTGGCGCTCTGCCAACTAAGCCCCTCCCCTCACAACTCCTAATTCTTCATCCACATTTTAAACGTTATATAGTGACGTCATCGCTGTCTAATAAGTCCCTATAAAGGTGCCGTAAACTCTAAATTCTGCTTTTAAATGGAAACAAATTAGTCTAAACACTCCATTCGCACACCAAACAACAATATCCAGTATTAAATCGTTTATACACAAGTGAACGACGTCGGGAGTCGACACTAGTCTAGTTATCTGTATTCCCTGTGAGACGGTCGCTTCAACGAACACACGTAAGCTTTGAACAATGCCCGGTACTTGCCTTAATGCAACTGATTTTGATACTTAAATCTAAATGATTCTGTATTTAATGTAAGTTAATATTGATAACTACTGATTTTTTCAAAACTGCCTCGTTGGTCTAGTGGTCCCAAGCGCGACTGCTGAGCATGAGGTCTTCGGATCAATTCCCAAGTCGAGTAAAATGTTATTGGGTTTTTCTGTTAAGAAATTCTCAATAGGCTCACCACACACAGACTTAATAACAGCATTGGTGAAATGCTATATTATTTTTTCAAATCATTATTGTAAAGAAAGAAGGTAAAAAGATTGGAAAAGATAATGTGACATTTCTACATTGCTTACCAAATTTTTGAAAAAAATAATATTTGAATTACCTCCGCCCGTTGGCTTCATGAGTTGGAAAAGCTAGTTCTACTTCTATCGTATCGCTGGCACGAATTATATTATGTTATCCCAGTATCCATACGGACTTTCGTCACCTGTCTTGGGGCATTCGTGTAAAAACAACCGGGCCCGACGCACGACGGTTTAACTTACCCGCCCTCTGAAGCACGAAAATGGAAATGGTCCTAAAAGTCCAAGCAGTCACCCAACTATTGAAGCCCGCCAAACACTGCTACGCCTGAACAATCATTTACCAGCCACAGTTTGCAATATATTTAGTAATTAAGACCAAAACAAAACCATCATTATCCAGTGCAAATTATAAAGACAAAAACTGAATGGAAATATTCATACAATCACAATAACTCAAGAGCTAGTTTTCGCTTATTACCTATGCATGTTTGACTCCCTTAAATCCAATGTGTTATGGCTGCAAAAACTATACCAAGAAGGGGTATGATAACATTCTTGAAAAAAAAAACTACGATTACTTGCCGTTGCACATCGCGTAGTCACGCTTTGATAACCTTTATTGTTCATCATATCGGCCAGTATTAAACGTGGAGACACTAATAGCAAAGAGGTTTGTTAAAGTTTGCGGTTGGCAATACTGCCTGCAATATTCAAATGTAAAATTGACATTTTCCATTTTTAAAATGAGGCTGTTTGTTATTTCTATAACTTTGTCCCATCATATAATCTTCAGTTTTGCGAAAAGCAAAATAGTTATCATCTTGGAATAAATGTTCAAATCTTTACCAAATTTGACAATTTAAGGACTAAAGAAATAATATTGCCTCTTCTAATAACTGAAGTAATATAGGCAGCTACGTAACCAAAGTCGTACATTAATAAATATATAGGTACAGTAATACCTTCACTAACAAAATGAAGTTGCCAACACCTCCGAGATTCGGTGCTACCGATCAACGATTTAATTGGCGATATATTAAATTGTAATTAAGGTGCAACCCTACTGTGTCGGTGGTAAACCGACAAATCGATGAACTGGGGCACCAACGAATCGACTATTCTAACTATGTAAGCCGAAATTAGTCGATTAATCGGGAGTTAGTGAGTAAATGTTTAGAGGAGTTGAGCGATTTGTCGGGTATTCGATCGTGTGTCGTAAGTTACCTTAACAATATGTTGTTGATAGTTTTATTGTTAGCTTGAATTTCGGTCCCTTGAGGTCGAGAAGAAAGAAATCTGCTATGATTCTTGGTCTTCTAATTATCAAAGAGTTTTCTTTTAGGCCGTAGAAAACATTTGGTAGCCCAGCTCTTATACAGAGAAAATATAATTGTGAATTGAAATATTTATCTAATAAGTGAATTGTCAGACTAATCGTGAAAAATTGTCTTTTGGATTGGCTGATTCGCATTTAAAATATTTAAATAATAAAAATAAAAGATAATCGACGAACATAATTTTAAAGGCAAACTGACCGTGATATTAACATCTTATGTAGTACCTATCTGTTATAAGTAAATCAAATAAATATTTATCATTGTTTTAATTAATTTACAATTTCCTTGTTCCTACTTAATAATCCTTCGAAAATAATTACGCATACTTTTTTTATTGTTAATTTAATACTTAACGCCAATTAGTGTAGTTTATTTAGTTACTTCATTGTCTATAGTTAGCTTAGAAACAATATTAAACAATTAGGAATTGCGTCAAACCTATTGGTTTACGTCATAAATACGTTTATTAATGTAACTTACATTCAAAATTCGCACAAGTAATTAGAAAAATAACCATTTGTATAATTACTATTGTCAAAAAATATATAATTAACGTACAACACTATTAAAATCAAAATAATTCGTAATGATATTGGTATTACCACGCTACTTGTTAATACAAGGTAAGATATACAAAAAAACGGATCGTAATAAATAACAAAGATACAAAAAAAAAATTACTATTGAACAACAAATGATAGAATAAAAATGGAAATAATTTATTTGCATATGATTTTGAGTATAATACTTAAGATATTAGTATGAAATGCTTTATTTTTAAATGATTTTAATACTACGACAGATACAAAAATAAATCATGTTTAGATATCAAAACATCTCTACCTATAAAAATGTCACTTGATATGCCAATACAATATTAAGTAATAACTTAACAATCTTAATTAATTTAAGTCTCAAAGAAACCTTCAGCTACCTCTCAAGCAACCAACCTTCACGGTAGGTGTAATCACCCATAAAATAATACCAATAAATGGACGGACAGGTACGGGGGTCTTATCTCCTAATAGCCGTAAGATACCGTTCAAAGCGACCCAATCTCAATAAATTTATTAAAGGAATATTGCCAATAGAGACCCAGCACATCCTATTAATTAAAATACTTAATTAATTCACCTGTAAATTGTTTTAATCAATTCACTTTTGGCCCAATTTATTGGGGTATATCGAACTGTGACCCAACGTCTTGTTATAATTAAAAGCGTTATATTACAATCGGGATTATCTGTAGGATTGTGTTTTAATTATGATGGCGGTTGGAATTTGGGGCTGGTGGGGAGGGGTTTACTCATGACTGCTCTTTATTTCAATGTTTTTTTAATTAATTACTTCTGAGAATTATTGTTCCTACGTTGACTTAAAAGTCTTCGAGCAACACTACCAACCATGTATCACAGACTAAAAAAATATCAGACTTGCTTAAAACTGTGAAGGAAAACATCGTGAGAAAACCAACACACCTGAGAGATGTTCTTGATGGTTTAAACACTAAATTGTATATTTGCGATAAAAATGTTATGAATTTCCGGTTTAATTCCTTAGGGTTTTGTAGTGGATACAAATTTTTCACTTCTATCTTCCACTAATTTTATTAACAATTTAATTTCCTTGTTCCAGCATGCTCCGAGCGCTCGACCTGGGCGGTGGGGAGCGATCTCTAGAACGCAAGCCTGAGATCCGCTCGCCAAGCACCGCACCTTCGCTTCGAGACCACTCAGCTGAGCGGGAACGGAGCGCAGAGCGACGGGATACAGGTACGTCACTAGTGTTGAGCAACGACTAGGTTGAGTGGACGAGATAAACGAACTAACAAATCAAATTTCGTATTAAGTGGCTTTGAAAATAATTCCACTCACTTTAGTCGAGTTGTGATTCGGTAACTCCCAGCATTCGGGCCGAACGATGACGTCATAAGTTTCAGAAGATGATTTTAATACAAATAGTGACGTCAGTCCGGACCGCATGCTCGGCCAGTTTCATCGTCGTCAAATTAACATTGGAAATCGATCGCGGCAATGCTCGTTCGATGTTTCAAACCTTGTGTATGTCCGTAGCTAGTTCGTGTTCGCTTCACTTTTCTGTCCGCAAAAAACAACAATTCGCAAAAAAACGCGCGGAGTACGAGGAATATCCAGTTCCCACCACCTCAGCCATGCCGCTCACGGACGCGCGTAATCGTTTCAAACTTAGGCTTTAGAATTCGGAGCATGCCATGATGCCGACATGAGAGACGCCGCGCGCGCATTAAAGATTCGTACGCCGTTGCCGAATGATTGCGACGCTTACGAGCGTGCGTGCTAGCAAGCCCCCCTCCCACGCCCCGCCCCCCGTCCCGCTCCTCGTGTTCCCGCGTAACCGTGCTCTCACCGCAGGTGTGGAGGAGTGGCCCAGCACGCCGCCGCCGCTAAACAACAACACCACGCACCACAACAACAACGGGCCAACACCGCTGCCACTGCCGCCGCCGAGCCCTTTCCGCTTCGAGGAGCACCGCACCTACAGGTTCGCCGAAGACATGGGCCCACTACCGCCGGGCGCTCTAGTCGGACGCCTTGGTGACTCCCTCATCCCCAAAGGCGACCCAATGGAGGCGCGACTGCAAGAGATGCTCAGATACAACATCGACAAATATGCCAATACCAATCTGGACACGTTGCATATAAGTCGGAGAGTCAGAGAGCTGCTGTCGGTCCACAATATTGGACAGAGACTGTTTGCCAAATACGTTCTCGGCCTGTCACAAGGGACGGTGTCCGAGCTGCTGTCGAAGCCAAAGCCCTGGGACAAGCTGACGGAGAAGGGTCGCGACTCATACAGGAAGATGCACGCGTGGGCTTGCGACGAGGCCGCCATCATGCTGCTGAAGTCACTGATCCCTAAAAAAGGTATTTTTCTATACACGCAATCACGTCTGTTTAGTTTTTATAGCGGGATCTGTCTTGCGTCATTTTTGAAATTTAATGCAAATGTCGCCATATTGCGAATATGTCGGGTCCCACGTCTAGCTTGATGCGAATACCATTGACGTTTAACTTAAAATGTGGATACAGTTTTTCAGTTCACCCTTTTGGTGTTTTAATTCGGTGCTGATTTTAAGTTCGGTAGTAAAGTAAATAAATTCAATTTTTATTAAATTGATTCAATGGTATTCGTAATTTTGCATGTTCAAACTTTGAACGTACCAAAAGTGACAAACATTAATATGACCAAAGTTGTACGACATGAACACACCATAAAAATAGTCATTATACCGATAAATGACAAAATTATCTAATCATGTTTTGGTACGTCAGGCCAAGATCATCAATTCCTTTAACACGAATCATCTGAACCGTTTGACACGTTGGTTATCTTGGCTTGTCAAGTTTACCTGACAATATAACTCATCAATCACACGGCACCACTCGCCTACGAAAACAAAAGATGTTTACATTTTCCGCGTCGATCACTTTATATACGCGAATATTGATCAATCATCACGTATTATGGTCAATCAAAGCGTATCAACTGTAGGAAAATTCGTAATATGAAATTTAACGGTTTAGAACGCACTCGAAGCTTCTTCATATAGTTCCGCACTCTTTTTTGTTTTGTTAATACTATTATTTTATTTTTTGTTTTGTTCCTTTTAGACCTGTACTTAATCCTTTTCCCTTGTCCTTTCATCCTGTCTCGTGCGGAAATATCAGGAACTGTACAGTCGGAGGAAACGAGGGGCAAGTAAACTTTCCCCAGCTTTGACAAAAAAAAATTATTTTCGATTTGTTTTAGATTGCCAAACTTACTTTTGTGTACTATTAACAAAGAAAAAATAAATTTAAATGACTCTTTCACCATAATTTGAATAATTTCATTGAGGAGTAACATGTAAGCACTCGGACGGCGACGAAATGAGAGTCATTATTCCAAATCCTAAATTAGTTTTTTCAGAAATATTTGAAACTTGCTCTTGTAATACTATTTTCCAAGGAATTTAAAGTAACTATATGAAAACACAAGTCCATTTGTTACATAAAAGTGTGGAAATGGAAAAGTGGAGCGGACACGCACTCGGTGCTGACAACGAACTTGCCGCACTGTGATAGCATTCAGTTACATAGCATAGCAACTGCAACTGTCACTCTACTTTGTATACTTGCATGGCACAAGGCTAACATGTACCTTTTAGTAAACTTTTAATCAAAAATTTTCCATATACAAAACTAAAATATATGTTAGATACTCAAACAAATGCTACCTACACAGTTTTTCTATTTTAAATAAGAGAGTAATTTTCTTTTATAATTTTGTCGACTATTGCTATTTCTAATATTGCTATCAAGACTAATTTTTAAATTCAGAACCAATACGTAATGAGAGCATGGTACAGAAATTCGGTGGAATTAAAAAGGACGTACTCATTGTAAGTCTGTGTACACATTAACGACAATGCACGGCAATGTATAAATCTGCGGACACAATGGACTCTTGTGTATTAGCCTTTGTCCCCATCGATAGGGATGAGCTCAAATAGATTGAATTTCAGATAATTCCCGGAAGGGTTACGGTTTTCTTATTTCGATGCGATGTTGTGCGGTTTACTTTTTTCTATTTCGGTTATTGCTGATTGGTGTTTTGGTCACGTTTATATTTATGCAAGGAATTATTATTATGCAAGGAAGATTTAGGATGCATTTTCACCTTTTTAACGGATTTCGTACTTTGTTCGGGGAATAAATCGCTGTAATTCGTGAGAGGAAAACAATAGCTAGTTCTTTCATTACTCTCTGTGCCACTGGATTTTTATCGATAAGCGTTGGTGTATGAGACATTGGGTGTGTACATCCGAGGCTAGTAATAGGTAGTAATGATGGCTTGTTGGTCACGCTACATACGTAATCAATCCAGACGGCAATCGTGGGAAGCGCTTTCTTCCGATTGACGATACTTTTTCAAGTATATTGATATCATTATACTTAAGAAGTTTGTAGAGCTTAGGCTTGTAGTTTTTTTAATGATTTAAATTGCTCTATTATATATAAACTGCAAGCCTTTGCTATATAACTTATTAAAATGAAGCAATTCCAGAAAACAAGATGAAATGAATTAAACATATTTAAACCCTTTTTAGTGTACCATAGCCATTTTAATTATTATTATTTTTACTAGTCTATATGTTACCCGAAAAAATGTAAGGATTCAAACGATACCCCTTACATCTGAATCAGTTCAGCCGTTAAGAACTGAACTTATGATGGAATAAAGAAACTGACAAACATACATATACTTGCTTGAATACAAACCTAAAAACATAACACTCCTTTTTTCGGCAGTCGTGTAATAACGACAAGGTGAAGGATACGAGATATCATACGCTGTTCACTGTCTTTGGACTTCTTCAGTCTGTTATTAAACCTACAGGCTGAAGTCTTTACAAAACACTTGCTTAAAAATGTTTGCCATCGTATTGCTAGAAAACCTAACAGTAGCTACTATTCTTAAACACATAATAGTAGGTACATAATGAATAGCGTACAATAACGTCAATACATAAGTAGTAAGCACAAACGTATCATTTCGCTACAAACGTTATGGGTGTCGGCGGTTTCCCAGTTCCCACGATACACATGCATAATGTTCGTCCGTCCGTCCGTTGCGAAACAATTGTTGTTCGACGTTCACACGCGACAGAGGCTGTATAGGGTGTTGCAGCAATGGTAGGCTGTACAGGCTGATGTTAGGAAATGTTAAGGCCGTTTTCTTTACAATTGAAGCTTGACAGATTTGTTGATGTTTTTTGACCTTTTAATTTTAATTATAGTAAGACCGTTTCTGTTGTACGTGTGATAAAAATCTCGATATGTACGCGTAATTTCTTTACCGCCAGCTTTTTCTTGTATGGTGTTGTAAAAACTTACTCTATTAATTAAGTATCTATAGTATATCAGTAGTTAGCATGTAAACGTAGCTTTTACGTACGTACTCAGAAGTCGACACTACATAAAAATAATTGGATAAACGACGCACGCGCCGTAACAATGGCGGTTCAATTAAAACTGGCTACACTTGCTTCCCGCCCTAAGAATAGCAAAAACCGTAAAGAGCCGCATTAAGGCAGCACTCTATCATCGATACTTTTTACATCACTACTGTCTTTGCTTTATGACGCATTAATATTGGAAAAGGGCAAGTTTTAATAACAGAAGTAAATTATATTTATGGTTCGATCACATGTCTGACGGTACCGAGGAGTATGTTTTTTTACTTTGTTTTTATTTCCAATTATTTGATTCTGGAAATACTTAATTATGTATCCACGTAAATGAAATGTGTATATTCATATTTTTATAGCTAGTCATAACATACAAGCCTAACAACGTTTCTCTTAATCAATGAATAGTAAAATACTAACAGATTTACAAGATAAAATAAATAATTTAATAAAGAAAAGTTTTATTATTCTGTGTTCCAACACGATTACACGGTCTAATTGCAGGTAAATAGTGATGTACAAATTTTACGGTATCAAACTGATACCTGTCGTGACTGAATTCAATTTCCGAACGTGCACACAGCAAATAAATCGGTAAACTATCGTCGTATATCGAGAATACACGAGACAATATATATTATATTATTTTTCACGGCCACTAAATTTCGATGCAAGTTGGCTAGTGGCTACGTTATTTATTCATATAATCCTTCATTCCAATTAAGTTTAATAATGGTGGTCGTAATTATTGGTCTTATTACTTGTACGGTTCAGTGACGAATGTAGACGTCTTGTTGTTTACGATCACAAAAATCGATTTAAAAGCTTATTGGTCGAGATTAATATCATGTTTCATATGTGCTGCAGTAAATCTTCAACACGCTCCATGATTCACGTAATTAAATCACCACAAACAATCTTATTTTACTGCTTAAATTTTAAAAATCTTATAAATTATCTTAAATAAATTTAGTTTCAACACTTGAATTTCGAAAGTAAAAAATATGCAAAGTTTTCAATGTTATTCTGTTTAATCTTTGACGTTTATCAAAACCAAAATTCTAAAAACCGATATCGTAAAGCTCATAATTAACTTAGCTGCTCTAAATCTAAATTTCAAAACCACGACACGGGGCACCAACATTCCAAAAAAGTCGCTTGAAAATAGAACACGACTTAATGTTCGGATACACGCAGAGAATTTGGAGAACCCGCCAATATTTGGACGAAGTTCGGCTCTCAAAAGCATTTCAAGCGTAGCGTGAAAATCTATTTTCAATGGGCCACTATCGGCCGGCGCAGGACACCCGCCAAAGGCTTTATGCCCGAAGTTAAGCGTCCTCGATGCTCCTATACTGTAAACTCCCCTTGTAGAGCTCTTAGTTTAACGCTAAGCAAATTTTAATATTCAATTGTGCTTTTGCATGTTCGGAATTTGTTTTACAATAGGTGCTTCATACTAGAAGTTTAGAGTGGAAGTGTGATTCTACAATATATGTTTGTTACTTTTATATTTTTATTAAAAAAATCTTATGTTATATCTATATTTTAAAGCTCTATGTATCCTTTAACAAGTGTTCGTAAAAAGTTTTATTTATTTGTTTTAACGTTGTGTCTATAATTATTTATCGTCGTAAATCGAAGATGCTTCTGACAACCCGGTTCTTTCTTATTCAAAAGCTACACATAACTAAAGCTCCCTCACATCTTCTCCAATAAACATTAAAGTCATTATTAAACTTTAAATCTTAACTTTCCTCTCACATAAACGTTGCGCTAATAAGTGATAAGTTATCGATGCGGTGGTCATGTGAGGCAGGCTGCACGGGGGACTGTCAAAGGCATTTAAAACTGACCGGAGTTGGGAACTCCGCAAGTGTATTAGCCTGCCTAATGCGCGCGGACAGCGCATCGAACGCGAGCGGACACGACTCGCCGTCTTCACTCGAGAACTTTGAACCGAACTGTCTTTGGAATTCATTTGAATGCTTTCTATTTTCAATTGAATTAATCTATATTTTTATTTAGCTTTACATTTGAATTGCATGAAGACTTTTTAGAATTTGCATTGATTTAGCAATTGATGTTTTAGCATTTATAAAGAAATTGAACTGCTGCTACTTATTGTCGTTTGTCAATTTGCCAAGTTTTTGGAGACACTTTAATATATTTAAGTTTTAATACGATGGTGCTTCTTAAATATATCCACAAATAACAAAATACATTAGTCAAAATGACACAATAATAAGCATTTTCCTGTACGAAAGAATAATCTATAATTCTATAAAATTAATGTTACTGGAATCGCTATAAAACGGTATGAATATATTCCAAGACATTACTCCCGACAATAATTTGACAATTAGACAGATGGCCTAATGATAAAGTGCCGTTTTGCAAACTTATTACTCTACATCGCATTAATCCACTTTACTTAACTATTACAACCAAAATCGATTACTCTATCAAATAAATACCTATAAGAGGGTGTAAAAGCGAAAAGTAGTTACCAAACGAGACCATAACACATAAATCATAAACTTTGAAACACGAAAATTCGTGTTGATAATCACATAATAATTACCGACCCGATAAAACCCGCTGGGAATCGAATAGGGATCGAAAGGGATTGGCTTATAATGAGAATAAAATTGGTGACATATTTATCCTTAAATATCATATAAAGGTTTTCATAAACTGGTTCATCGACGTGTATCCGAACAAAGAACGATTTGAAAGAGATATGGTAACGTGCCGCCATCTATTGGCGAGCGGTGAAAGTAAAAATACTGCGTTTACTAGAAAACAACAAGCTTTATAGCAGTAAATGACATAAATTGAATGCATCTTACAAATATTTATGAAATTACGATGACTGAGACAAACGTTTAATTTACGACGCAATTATCGCTAAAGTATTATTACAAAGGACATTTGCAGCAAAAACTTTTGCAACGGCCACTTAGAAAGCACCTTTGAAAAACTAAATGCTCGTTTAAGCGCATTTAAGCAGAAATAACTTCGAAAAAAGTGTGGTATGCAAGCAACAATGTGTACGTAACGCCATCTGTCGCCGAGTAGCGTAAAGCTAGTGTAGAGGTCAAGAAATAATTTTGCGAAGAATGTTCGCCGTGCCGCGGTCGCTTTGATGGCTTCCGACGAAGCAATCAGACCTCTTTACGGGCATATTTATGATTATAATACCGTGTCTCATTATATACTTTATGATTTTATACCTAAACGACTGTCCAAGATAATAATACCTAAGTAATTGTTACGGCTGAACGCGTAAACGACTTGACAGTCGAGACAACCGCCTGTCTGTCTTTGTCTAACATATGGCAATGCAAGCCAATTTTACAGAATTTTCATAATAGTCTGTTCTACAGAACTTAGTCATAGCAACTAATAATTAATAGCCCTGTTGTTCTTTTATGCTAATTAATAACATAATACAAACACAATTGGTTTTTTACAAGTGAGCAAATATTATTTCGTCAGTTAATTGTATAATTATTCCTTCATAATTGTGATAATGAGAAATTTTTATTGCCAAATAAACATTCTTGAAACCTAAGCAGAGAATTAATCTCTAATTAATATACTAGATTATATTTAATTGTATTTTTAATCTGAAATATATTTTTCGCCTCGTATAGCAACACTCCATAGGTTTAGTTTTGAATTAACTTTTTATTTTGTCAATGGAAATATATCATTCAGCCGGTAACGTCAAATGACTTTCTTTCTTTCTTTTCTTTTTGGAATACGTATTGGAGAATGTGTAATAACTATTAAACTCAAACGCGAGGACATTATATTCAAACTACGCTTTACACAATTTATTTGTATAAAGTGGACTCACTTCATAGTCCTTAACACAATTAGCTTTTAATAGCCAAACTAAAATAAGATGGCGTTAAATTATTGCAATCAGAGCTCTTGTTGAATAGCGTTCCGTTGCAATAATTTTGTTGCGTTTTACAACTGAACAGACAAATATATTTTAATGTATATCAGTTGACATACGTGAATTAACTTTAGAGAAATATCGGGGTTAACTATTTTCATCTAAGATATTACAAAGACATTTTACGAGCTCGCTTATTATATTTCTCGACGTTTTGTTTTCTAGAAATTAATTGATAGGTTACATTCGAGTGTCGAGTTTTATTCGTGTCAGTCAATATTTATCATTAATGTTGATATTTATTAATCCGATTCTTTATGAAGACCTCATACGGATTGCTGGCTCAATTTGCTACTATTTGTGTAAGTAGTTTGAACGCGTACTTCAAGCAGCATCGACTGAAACTCCCAAAAACCAAATCATAAATCGAACGCGATCAAAATCTCCAGAGATTATCTAAAAAAGGGTTTAATTCGCCAACAATACGTAGAAAAAAATAAAGAAGGGCATTCTCGTTCGTCAAGCAAGCGGCCGAAGCGCGGGTAATTATTTTAATAAAGCCGCGGTTGCACCGGCGCGGCACTCGTAAACACGTCGCGCGACCGTCGCTGCGTCAACGCCCACCGTTCACTTTCAAACGTTTCGATTTTCGCGCAAATGTGATCGAGAATGCACCCGGATTGTAGCTGTTCCGGCCAAAATAATGAGGTGGTTCGTCTCGATTGATGACTGAAGTGCACGAATGAACGCCTGAATCTTTGTTGAATGTTTAATTGATCTGTTGTATGTTGGGTGCTATTAATAACGGGATAAAGTTCTTAATTGAGATCTATGTGTCGACTTTAGTGCGTATACATAGTGCGCGACTATTATTGATGTATTTCGTTTAATAAAATTTTGCATAATTGTAAACTACTCGGCATTAAAACAAAGACTAACACTAACATTACAAACGAGATATATTGCAACTAAACTTTCGTTACCTACTATAAAACCAATCTTCAAGAGAAACCATACAAGTATTTCAAGGAAAGATCAAAATTGTCGCGCGCCAAATCGCAGGCGCCATTTTGCGAACCGTTTTCACAACAGTTTAATAGGAAATTAAGTGCATCCTGACGTATTATTCGTCGTAATTAATTACACACGTTTCCTTAGCATACCCCGAGTTATATATCAGGGATCTGTCTCACAAGATGGGTTGTTTAAACTGTCAGTTCGGACGCGATTTGTGACCGACCATTTTACATCTTTGCTCCCCGTCTTGCATAATTAGTAAGGATTAATGTGTAGCTATGAATGACTCGTCATTGTGCCGCGAAATAGTTTTAATCCACCACACTCGCAAATTAAATCAAGCTCTAGATTTATCTATATAAGTCACAAAATTTATGGCTGCGAATCGCAGAATGTTGAAAATATTTCCAGTTATTAAAAATGGAACCATATTTTCAAGATGGCGTTTTGACAGATCACTACCTCACGTCAAAATGTCGCTCTCTAGCAGAGAAAAATGTTTGGAATGATTGCCAAGATCATTATGACCTTTTGTCTCTTAACTATTTTTAATGCACCACATTTCCGCACTTATGATGCCAAAAGCAAAAACTGCTATAATCTTTGAGATAGGTACGTAGGTAGTGTAGGTACTTATTCCTGGAAATTTTACGACTAAGGTCGTTCATGTCAAATGCTGATACATCTCAATTTTATTTCGTATACCTACGTGCTTTATTCTTTCAGCACTGGTGTCAATGAAGCGATCAATTCGGTCTAATTCTTTGATCCGAGGAATGTTTGGCATTAATTTTGACATGAATGTGTTGTTTTATCATCAATTTTATTCTTGGCCACCACACCGTGACTCTAGAAAGTGTAGTAACTCATCGCTTCATTGTAGACGTGGTATTGTAGAGTCCACTAATCTTTTCTACAGTTATGGGATATAGACTTGCCATCGATCTTTTTTTTTCAATTTTCACGCAACGAAAGCCCTCTCGCGTTAGCGCGTGTTTGCGTGCCGCGTCGCTATCAATCGCAGCTACAATCAATAAAGCAACTGCGCAAAATCAATGCATTAATACCTGCTATTAATGCGAGACACGTGAAAAATCACTATATTGTCACGGCACATTGTTTTATATATTTTATCTGTAGAAAAAACTGTTTGATATTACGAAAATGGCGGCAACGTATTCAAATTCGTCTCCATTAATTAGTAATCAATTACACGTTAGATGGTTGAAGGAAATTTTACGTAAACAGTATTTGTGTGAAACTATTCAAACAAAGTCAAAATAAATTCGCTGATAATAAAGCTTGTTCATTAATAACTCTAAAGAAAGACACGGCACAGACCTTAAAATCAATTAAAACCGGCACATGAAGCGGCAGACGCGATCGGCACTAACCACGTTACTCCGCCTGTAGTTAACGGGAATTCGGTTATTTCGTTAAAAAACTTCGCTTCGCTATCGTTAAAAGTTATACAGATAAGCTCCGGGGAGACGCCTGGTGTACAGTCTGCAGTTTTTGTGTTGCTATTTATGGCAAAAACGATGAAATTAGTACGTAATACCTACGTCTGTCTAAGGTGAGCAGAACGCTACAGAAAGGAAAAGAAAAGAAAATAATAATTTATAAATCAAATATACCGCTATAATTTATTTATGATATTTTTAATAAGCATACATATTCATAATAAAAAATCCAACATTGCAAATAGCTATACCGAAAATCACCTTAACGATCTTTTCTTAAACTGTCAAAAATTTAGTTTTTGGTCGAAGGTAGTTGATGAATTTCATCCACGTTGCACGTCACACTGTGATAGCACTTAGTTTCATCTATATAGACGGTCCCTCAGCGAGGCGTGCAAAATTGATTATTGAATCTAGTTACAAACTTGCGAGTACCGAGGTTTTACCTCACAAGGGAATATCACTAGACTTTTTATTTCGTTACAAATATAATGTCAAATACTTTGTACTAAAATCATGATTCAAGTTACTAATATTCCCCGTCTAGTCTAAACAGCGAATGATAGCAATATATAATAAATAAACTGTGGAATTCATATTATGACATGCAGATTGCTTCATAGATTAATCATATCGAAGACAAAGAAAATTGCCAGTCGCAGAACCAAGGTTTACACACACTCGCTCAATATTATATATGTGAAGTCGCCAAAAATATTACAGTCTGTTGACAAAATGCAGGGACTCAAATAAATTGATCTATAAAAAATATTTAAATAACAAACTCAACCTATGACGTAATCTCTTCCTAAACTAATAATATTTTAAACTTTTACTACGCAGCCATAAATCACTAAAATTATTTCTCTATTAAAATGCGACACATTTTAATACGTTTTTACTACGTTTAATAAAAAAAATACTTACCCTCAATATGATAGTTTTAACGAAATCGTGTCATTTTCGCGCTCGTGTTCGTAACGTCTATTCCGTTTAGCCACCAGCCAATCAAATGCACGCAATTTGAAATTCGGTAATTTTCGGCTCAATCGGGGAACGTGATTGTCCATTACGTGTAATCACCGAAATACAGATAGATCGCATGTTTATATAACATAGATTCGGCAGGTAACTAATGATATCTTTCCTCTGTACGGAGCGTACAAACAAATCATTCCTGGAATTGTCTTACTCGTCCTTATCTTAATTTCATGAGCTCGCTTCCTCGGTCGCACGTACTTCGTGTGGCTCTCGTCACATGCACAGGACCATTCTGTTTCTCTCTCGTGTGGAATCAATTGTGGTCGGTGCCCCCGTCGCGGCAGATTGCCATCTAGCACGCGATCCCAATCACCCGACCCTACGCACGCGACGTCGAACAAAAGAAACTTACCAATCGAAAATTATATCATTCCAGGCTTTACCTCTTCATTTTCGATGTTATCGTATTTTATGTAACGCAAGATTTATTTTGTGTTGTTAACGAATGTTTTGACTAATCGTCAATAATGCTGGATAACTTGCATAACGTACCCGCTTCTTCAAGGTACGGGCCAAACCTGACATAAGCAGTCATAGCCTAGTGCTATAAGCGTTGGACTGACAAGTCAAAGGTTGCAATTTCGAATCCGAGGCCGAACCACAGACTTTTCGAAATCATGTGCGTTTTATAAATTAATCAATTGCTTAAAACGGTGAAGGAAAACAACGTGAAGTAACCGGTACACCTGAGAGATGTTCTCGATGTTGTGTAGAGCCATGTCAGAGGCCTATGAGTGGTTTAAACTCTTGACACTAAGTTACTAAACCAACACTGGCTTACTAGTATCATCACCATGTATTTAGTAAGCGCGATGCGCAATGCCTTTTCCTTTTCTGAATAAGAAGAAGTTTTTACTAAACAGTGAGACGGTTACTGCCTTATCACTATCATAATAGGTTATAGGGCTCCTCATTGAAATGCTCCCGACACATGCAATACCATTTCATTGTTCTACCACTTAGCACCTAATTTTAACTCAGATGCCCGTTTATGCAACTATTTCTTTTGCATATAATTAACAATTCAAATGCAGCATTTTTTCCGTGCTCTGCAACACTTTCGAGCGGCCCTGACGTCCGCTGCCGACGACGACTCGAATGCAAATGAGCATCGATCGCCTGTGTGACGTATAGAGCGCACACTTCTCACCCCTTTCTTGCGACTACCCGCCAACTTGATTTACAATCCCGGATACGAGTTCCCCGTTCGAATCCAACCTATACGGTTAAATTACGAACGTTACTTTTTTCACTATGTCACAGTGACACTATAATTTAGGGCACCGCCCCTTTACTTTCCAAAGGCTTTGAATATTCATACGACTATAGCAATCAATAACGGCCACAAAGAAAATAGTTTTCGCGTGCACGCACGCGATATAATGTCGCATAAACAAATAATTTCTTCGTTTTTATTGTTATCCTTGAATTATGTTATTGCCACTCGAATTTACACGGCCCCTTTACCGCCATCGGTCAGAAGCGATCAAACGGCGTCCGATAAATTTTAAACTTCCGTGACTGGACGACGTTAATTGAGTAGCGCGTTTTTTTTAAATATCCATCAAAAATGCACATCTTAATGGCCAACAATAAAAACTGATATCGTTACATACTTTATAGTCTACAAGATAAGAAATGGGAATTAAACTATATCAATAAAAATGTAATATTTAGAGTAGAGTCCCGTGGGTCGGCCATGTTGACAACTTTGACGTGTATACAAAATGGCGCGACCTGCGTTGCGTCACACGCCTGTGGAAATAACCTCCGTTTTTTGACAATATTTCGAAGCACGTCGCAGTAATTGCCCGCGTGCCGTTTACAGAATAACAAAATGTCTGCAACAAGATCAAAGGCATTAATAGACGTGTGTTGAAATTTATCGACGGCCCGTATGTCGAAGGATGAATATATACATACAAATCTCGACGAGCCGTTTATCTGAGATTTCAAAATTATATACGAAGTACCTATATTTGCGAGACAATTTATTTAAAGAGTATTTTTATAGTTTTTGCCTTTATGACTGTTCGTTTACTCTTTAGGTACATTAAATTACTCGGTTCATAAGAGATAACTGCGTGCTTCACATTTTGATTCGCTACGATACGTCAAGCGGTTTTGAAGTTATAAAAGAAAAACCGCGGAGACCGCCGTGAGGCGAGCCGTGGATTTTAAATAAACTAAATAATCAGCTAGTCGTCGCGGCGGACGAGACACGGGTGACATTCTAATTATGTTTTGATCGGTACTTATTGACATAACGGGTGTCTTTTGGGTACTAAAATTGAATTTTGAATAAGTGTGGCGGCCTTTTCGACCAATCTCATATAAATACAGATATTACGTCATACGGTTTTATATTATATCTACGTTTGACACACTGCATATGAGTAATTATTATAAACTTAACGCTTAATTAAAATGTTGTAGCTGCTCATTTGTACAAAATATATATGTCCGATTTAAAATTAGAAAATCATCGTGATTCTTTTTTTTTTCAATTCACTCAGCCAGATTTGTCTTAACAGCCTATAAAGTTGTAATATAAGCAAACATTAGAAATTGAATTTATTTAGAAGCGTATCACGTAGATATATAGAGTTATTGTCTAACATTATAATCACACAAGATCATAATCTGGAATATTTTTAAAAATATTTGAATCACGTTCGCTCAGTTATAATAAGTCGTTATGTTCGTGAACGGTTAATTTCACAAAAATATTGTCTATAGAAGGACATAACAGCGTTTCTTGTATGATTTAGAACGTGAGAATCACCAGAAAGTGACAACATTGCCAATGAAATTTTCGAAAGTGAAAACAATAAAGTTTTACTTGAAACAGAAAAGACAACTGGTGAAAGTTGAAATAGGCGTTTTACGTGTCAAACTATGTATTGAGTTATTGCTCTGTTAAGTTGTGATCTAGTATTTAGACATTTTTGACGCTAGTAACATTTTCTTTAATGAGGCCTAATGGTAAGTTACAGTGGAGGAAAATTTAATAGATACTAAGGTATATTTAAGTTTGTTTGCGTATTTCCACAAAACAATGTCATTTTGCGTTATCTTAATTCATTTTTAACTCTCAATAAATAAAATACACTTTACGTTCCAATAAAAGCCCGATGTGAGTTTTCGAAGAAAAACAATTGCACCGCACAGAATTATGCCTTTTATTGTCAAATAATTAGGGACCAACTTGGTGCAACAACAGACACATCTAAAATAAACCAAGTGGAAATACTTGTGAGGAAATTAGCGTACATATTGTCGGTTTTAAAATAAAATTTAAGGACGCAATTAAGTCTTTGTGATCCTTGAAAATTAATACGTCAACTCACAAACGATCCGTTTTCGGAGTCGTTAAAATACCGCAAAGCAAATAACATTATCGTTTTTCTTTAAACACTTGACGGATGTGGCTGATTTTTAACGTACATTGTCATACAATATGTGCAGACATAATAATAATATCACAGTATAGTTATCTAAAGAGATGGCGTCCAATTATTATCATGTTCATTAGATAAAATAAATGAGGGCGCCGCGCTAACGCCGCTCGGATTTAACACCAAAAATTCTTTGAACTCGAAATATACTGTAACAAATATTACCCGCAAGAGATCCGAGTATCCGAACATTATGCGCGCACTTTAATTCTATAATCATCTCGGTGAACGTCTAAAACTAATTACGCGACTTAATTAAACTAATTCCGTGCGTACATCACCATCTAAATAGTGTCGTTTCATTGTGAGAGCGGAGACAATATGTTGACAGGATGAATGACCACAGTATGGCGGGCGGTTTTCACGCGTAACTTCACTTGTTTATGAGTGCGCGGGCGCAGTTTTAGGATTACTGGGCTTAGGCGATGAGTGCTCGTTCCCATTCAACGATTATCTCTAAAGCGCTATGCATCGCTCTAGAGTTAAATGAAGCGCCTAATTTCAATTGTACCAAATATAACTCGCGTATTTATTACTTGGCAACAGTTAAAGCTACTAACACGGATGTGCGCCGCCCTGTCCGTGTGTGCGGGAACAATTTAGCGGCAATTAAAATTGTTCATGTGCGGATTCGAATGCAAAACGATTGCAATATATTACGTAGAAATATAGCTATTTACATTATAATTAACAACAACATCACAACTTTGTTCCATATATGTGTTACTGTTTCTGCTCTGAATTTTCGTTTTTTAAATAAGTAATACAAAAAAAATACATTAATTCGTAAGTCATAAAATTTTCGTGGAAATCTCAAAACAAACAATATGTTTTTAAGTAGTCTAATTAAGATGACTAGATAAGTTAAATTCCTATTGTTTCGAGGGTGACAATATGTTTGTTTTGTTTATAGTTGGGACGAAGGATGGCACCGGCGCGGTTTTCGGTCGACCGGACGGAGAGGGCGACGATAGGCTCACGCACGCGATTCTTAACGAAGCTCATCTGATGAAGACTCCTAGTGGACCTCCTCACAATGATGACTCCAGAAGCAATGAGGACTCTAGCTCGCCGAGGACTCAGTGCCCCTCACCGTTCTCTAATAAGGTATTTATTAATCACTCCAATACTACAATACGAATCAAAAACAAATCCTAAATATAATAATAAAGTAATCTGGTTAACGACTATAATCGATACTTCTGCCACTTCTTCAGGATTCGAGTCAAAACAGAAGACTCAAGAAATATGAAAACGACGACATTCCTCAGGAGAAAGTAGCGCGCATATACCAGGAGGAGCTTGCCAAAATCATGACTAGGAGAGTGGAAGATATTCGCCGCGAAGGTTTTCCTGGGTAAGCCTAAATTTTTTGACTCATTCAAACTTAAAGTATATAGAACCTATAAATTACTCAAAATTAAAACGAGAACAGCAAATCTAAAACTAACGTATAGCATGTTCCCTCCTTTTTTCAGCGGCGGTATGCCACCACACATGGAGCGGCCACCCGAAGACATCCGTATGGCCCTGGAAGCATACCACAGAGAACTTGCCAAGATCCAGCCGGCTAGCAACATTCCCACCATCCACAACTTGCCAGCAATGCCGCCCTTTCCAAACCTCCTCGCGTTGCAGCAGCAAGCGATGCAACAAGCTCAGAACCAGCAGATGAATGGCTCAGGAGCGGTTCAAGATCTCTCTTTACCTAAAGATAAAAACGCCAAAATGAATGGAATGACTGATAGTAGTGATAAGGATAGGTCAATGGATGCCGAAGAGGCTATTAGACACGCGGGGAGCGCATTTTCGTTAGTAAGGCCAAAACTAGAGCCGGGACAGCAATCGACAGGGTCGTCCGCATCCAGCCCACTGGGTAACGCGATACTACCTCCCGCAATTACTCCGAATGAGGACTTCAGTAGTTCAGCCGCAGCAAGCCCACTACAAAGGATGGCGTCAATCACGAATAGTCTTATCTCCCAGCCATCGAATCCTCCACATCATCCCCCAGTACAGAGATCAATGAAAGCAGTTCTTCCACCGATCACACAGCAACAGTTTGATCTTTTTAACAATTTGAACACAGAAGATATAGTGAGGAGAGTGAAAGAGGCTCTGAGTCAGTACTCCATTAGCCAAAGATTGTTCGGTGAGTCTGTCCTCGGTTTGTCGCAAGGTTCCGTGAGTGACTTGCTAGCGAGGCCAAAACCCTGGCATATGCTAACGCAAAAAGGACGAGAGCCTTTTATCCGCATGAAGATGTTCCTGGAGGATGATAATGCTGTCCACAAGTTGGTTGCATCACAATACAAAATCGCGCCGGAAAAACTAATGAGAACTGGAAACTACAGCGGAGCACCTCGTAAGTATTATCTCTATACAATTTCTACAATATTTAATATTATTACGTTCAATTGGAATAGTAGATTAATTGTATTTTCCTCTTCTGTTCTTACAGCATGTCCGCCAAATATGAACAAACCCATGCCGCCAACACAGAAAATGATTTCCGACGCGACCTCCTTGCTGAGCAAGATGCAGCAGGAGCAGCTACTGGGTCCCGGCCATCTCGGCCACCTCGGCCAACCCACACCACTGCTGTTAACACCACCGGGCTTCCCGCCGCACCACGCGGTGACATTACCTCCGCAACACCACGACAACAACAACAAGGAGAGGAAGCCCCCACCCCCACCACAACCTCACCACCAGCCCCCCGTCATGCGTAACCTACACCAGCACATATCACCGAGTGTTTACGAGATGGCTGCACTTACTCAAGACCTAGACACGCAAACCATTACAACTAAAATCAAAGAAGCGCTGCTTGCAAATAACATTGGTCAGAAAATCTTCGGTGAAGCTGTTCTAGGTCTATCACAGGGCTCTGTCAGCGAATTGCTATCAAAACCGAAACCCTGGCACATGCTCAGTATCAAGGGACGAGAGCCATTTATTCGAATGCAGCTTTGGTTGAGCGATGCTCACAATATCGACCGCCTTCAAGCTTTAAAAAATGAGAGAAGAGAAGCTAGTAAACGACGACGGTCAAGTGGCCCCGGTCAAGATAACTCCTCCGACACATCATCGAATGATACGTCAGAGTTCTATCACTCCAGCTCGCCGGGCCCGACTGCGGGAACGCCATGTGCCAAGAAACAACGAGTACTATTTTCAGAAGAGCAAAAAGAGGCGCTTAGATTAGCATTTGCACTTGATCCCTACCCAAACATGCCAACGATCGAATTCCTAGCCGCAGAATTGGGTCTATCGTCGCGAACCATCACCAACTGGTTCCACAACCACCGCATGCGGCTAAAACAACAAGCGCCACATGGCTTGCCGGCCGAACCTCCCGCTCGGGATCAGTCCTCGGCACCTTTCGACCCTGTCCAGTTCCGTCTTCTTCTCAATCAGAGACTACTGGAACTTCAAAAGGAAAGGATGGGTCTCGCTGGGGTACCACTACCGTACCCGCCGTACTTCGCGGCCAACTCCAACTTGGCGGCGCTGATTGGTCGCGGGCTAATACCACCCGAAGATCAGGTGAAGGACCAATCCGGTGGCCTCGACCTTTCGATGCCGCTGAAGCGGGAGCCCGATGGCGATGACTTCGAGGACGATGACGTCGAGAGTAACCTCGGCTCCGAGGACTCGTTGGACGAGGAATCTAAGACTGAGCCCAAGGCGGCATCGACACCAGCCGGCCGATCCAGCAGACGGAAGCCCGCCGCGCCACAATGGGTCAACCCCGACTGGCAAGACGAGAAGCCACGCAACCCCGATGAAGTGATAATAAATGGAGTATGCGTGATGCGAAGCGATGACTTCCGAAGAGAGGCAGAGGAAACGGTGCGTGTAGAGCCGTCGCCAGTGCCGCGCGAGGGATCGCCGACGGCGTCACCGGCGCCGCGCACGCCGCACACGCCGCACGCGCCGCACACGCCGCACACGCCGCACACGCCGCGCCCGCCGCACACGCCTGACGACGTCATCCCTGAAGACAAAATCAAATCTGAGACGGACGACGGTTGGGAGTACTAAGACTTTACTTGACGTACTCTTACCGAGTGTGATAAAAACGGGTCCCGAATTGTGAGGTGTTGACTGTACCATATCACGTTCGAACGATTATTTATTGTGTGAAGTGTCCGTCGGTCCGGTGGCGACGCTCAGTGCAAATGTTACAAGTGTAGCTAGTGTTTGTTGTAATTCGATTGTAAGGCCAAAGACTTTGTACATAATACCCTCGTAGCTTCGTGATACGCCAGGCGTCCCCGACCGGGACGAGATAAACTTACGATACAAAAAGATGCATTTTTGCTTTAATTTTTTAATAATACGTACCCTGATTAGGTACAAATATCTGAGTATTTTTAAGTTACGGCTTTTTAATTCGATTGTAAATAAATATACCAAATATGTGTCGGATATTGCCTGGAACCAGACCCTGTATATAAGTAGGTTAGACACTATTCATGTAAGATAACTCAGTTGCTGATAAATTTAGGGATAGGGAAGGTTCATTTAATTGTTAATGAAAAATTATAAAGTGCAATCAGATGTAAATTTAAGCTATGGTTTAACGAGCCCCAGTTGAAAAGTATTATTATGTTTATTAGAACCGGCGAGGTTTAAAATATTATAATCGGGTTATATAAGTTTAACATTTAAATTATTAATGTTTATTTTATACTATTGTATGTTTTTCTATTGCATTATTTTATATACCGCCGCGGGACCGCTCAACTTTGTGATTTTAGCTGTCATTTTTTTATAGCGTTTAGTTGTCTTAAACTGTCAATTCTAATTCCGTACAATAGCTATATTGTTTGTTTCTTTTCAATTTTATATATTTTTTAGAAAATGTACAAATCAAGACACAAAATAATACGATTAAGCAAGTAATGTATTGCTTATGGTTTATAGTTTTATTTTATTTTAGCAATAAATTTGCTTTTAATCTTATTTTCTTTATTTTATTTTACCTCCTTATTTTTTATCCGTTTCTTTTTCTTAGGATATAAGTAAAAAAATGTAAATTTAAAAGGAACCATACTCCTTGCATCAAGTTGTAAATAGTTATATTCAGTTAAAATGTAAATATAATATTGAAATGCCACGTTAGAGTAAAAAATAGTGACTAGGAAAAATAGATTAACCCAAAAAAATTAACTTCGTAAAAGGGTAAAAATCATGAATAATCAAAATTATTGTCATTCTAAAGTATATCAAAATTGTAACGAAATTATGTCAGAATAGATTTAGGCCTCCAGGTTTCTATAAAAATGAACAGTTTGGAAAATTTCAATTTTACATGATGAATATAAATTCTTTCTAAAAATACATCCATTTTAGAAATACCAACATACATATCGATGTTATATATAAACATTAAGTTAGATAAGTAATAGCGTGTAATAGTCAATATTAAAAAAAACTTAGGCTGTTTAACAGTTAAAAGAACAGTTATTTTAATCTCCAACTCCGTTGTAAGAAGTGAAGGAAATTTTTTAACATAATAAATATTGATTTTTAGGATCATTTCATAGCTTTTTGCTTTTAAAAGAATAATATATGTATATTATGAATATTATTGTTATTTGTTATAGATGCTTCGAATATTTTTGATATGACAGTTACTTACCAAAATGCCTCCAGACTTTTTTACGTTGGCAATGTGGTAACTACTGGATAAGTCCCCTACATCGTGGTTACTTTTAATTTAACAGAAATGTACAGAAACATACATTCGCAATAGGCTTAAATGTTTTCTGTAATTGGAATACATCAAAACCAAAATGAAAATTATAAAAATGTTTTATAGGTAAATTTGATATCTTTCTGCTCAATTTATTTTTACTGATTCATATAAACATGCAATAGTAGGTTACATTGAAGTATTAGCACACCTTTACAGATTTTTATTCCAAAAAATATATTAAAAAGTGATTGCTGATTTTTATAGAACTTTAAGTAGACTTTCAGGGAAACGCCGAGAAATACTATAGATTAATGAGTATTTCATAGGATTATTGTGTATAAACGTTACGCCAACCGATTTTTACGTGTTTTGATGGAGAGGGTTGGCGCAACGAATTGGAGATTAAAGGAGGGCATGTACATACTCTAATCAGCCAGAATTATTGTTCTCTGCTGGACATAGGCCTCTCTCCCAAAACGTAGACCTATGTCTTTATACACAGCAGTAGACACAGGCTGTAGAATATGTTATTATACTGTTAGCATTAAAATATTAGAAGCACCTATCATATATGATATGCCATCTTGTATTTTATATTGTTACGTTGAGTGTTGCCAGGTTAGAATGTAAATAGTAATCCGGTAGTGAATAGATTATTATTATGCGTTATATCCATTATAATAATGAATAGTATTAAAAATTATAGCGATAATTATTATTGTTCATATCATAATATTAATTAATAACGATGCTGAAAACCATTGTCTTCTTTCCGAACAATTTCTAAAGTTATTAAAATTAAAAATAAAGAAATTGCTAATCACTATTTGTTTTAATAAGTCTTGCAAATGTTTAAGCCCTTATATATAATTTGTTGTCTATATATGAATATGCACGAGTATGACAACGAGAATACACTTTGAAATTGATATACACTTTTGGCAGATGTTATGGGTAGGTAGTAAGTATTTTATATGCAGTTTTTTTTTTATAAAAACACGGTATTCTTCGTGATCCGGAAAATAAGAGATGCCTCGTTGGTCTAGTGGTCCCAAGCGCGACTGCTGAGCATGAGGTGTTGGGTTCGATTTCTAGGTCGGGGAAAGTGTTTTTGGGATTTTCTGTTAATAAATTCTCAGTAGCAGCCTGGTGTTTGGAATTGTGCCCGGTTGATGGCAATATAGACTCACCGCCTCTTACGTGGGACTTAATAACAGCATTGGTGGCGATGCCTACCCCTTCAGGCAATATAGGCGTGATGCTATAATGATGATGTAGAAACTCCACATGAAGATGCGTCTGCCGATTACCTTCCCGCGCCGGGAATCGAATCCAGTTTGGCAGCCTTTGCGACCACTAAGCCAATGAGGACACTTATAGCTAGAATAGAGTTAAAAAGAAGAGGTCAAAAAAATTGAAGATGTCGTATTATCGACCCAGCACCATTCCATTCTAAAAACGGAGTTTTTGTCATAGTATGTAACGTGAATACATCTTTAAGCCGTTGGCTCGCTAATTAGCAGACACAATAGATTTTTATTGTTATGAAGTACGTATTTGTACGTGGCTGAGCGGAAGGGGCCTTCTACGACTATAAGCCGACTGCTTCGTTGGTTTTGTTGTCCCAAACGTGGCTGCAAAGCGTTAGGTCCTCGTTTCAATTCCCTGATAAAGCAGTGTCATTGGGGTTTCCTTGTTATAAATTACGGTAATAAATGTGATAGTAGCCCTGAGTTCTTTTTTAAATTCAAGTATGAATCTAGCTTTAGCCGCTAACTCGCCTGATGGTAAGCGACAGTGTGGCCGAGGGTGGAGCAGATAGGTCCAGAATCTATTCACTCTAGCCTTGAATATGCCTGGCTTGAATTTCTCGGGAAACACGGAAGTCGGCACGGAGTTCTATTCACGAGCAGTACATATCGTGAACGTGGAACCAAATCGTTGCTTTGCTACGAATTTTCGGAATTTCTACGAGGAACAAGTGTGAGTGGAACCCAGTGGCGTAGCTAGTGCTTAGGGGCCCTGTAGTAATACTGCATTCGGCCATGTTAACTGAAACGCCAAATAAAACGAATGACGTCACGCCCAGGTAAACAGAATATTTTTGCAACCCCATTATCAATCACCGTCAACATCTTCAAACATTTGACAAAAGTTCAAGCAACACTATAGTCCAAGAGCCCCTAGACCTTACTTATTTTCTGATGGACAAAATGTATACGATTGAGTAGTGGTAATGTGTACAGTGGACGTATACATACCTGCTAGCTTGGGCCGACGGCCAATTCTCAGGTACCAAGTGCTACAGATACGTAAAAATATTCACTTTACTTAAAGTCTGAGAGCAGATTTTTACGTATATTGTACGGAATATTGTAATATTTTTTTTGCCTGTACTGCCATACACCTTCTCTCTGGTGATAATTAATTTCACAGAAGGTATTTTAGTATAGACAAACAAAATACAATACTCCGTAAAACATACGTAAAAATCAAATCCTGTTGTTTTGGCTTTGAAGACAGGGGGCTGGCAGGGCTTCTTCAATAAGGCTCGTTATTATAATTTACAATTATATATTATCAGTTTTTACAATAATATTTAATACGAACGATCCTGCTCTCTAAAACACACTGAAGGGGGGTCGTCGGATCATTTTAGGTCGCGAGCGAGACGTCTTCTCCCGTTGAACAACAGATGTCGCTACTTGACCCAACATACCGGCCGCCTTGGAAGATCCGTCTTCCAACTACACAGGAGTCACGTTGGCTTGGGTTGTGGAAACCGGCAGCGGGCAGATTTTCGAGGAAGCACGCTTGATTGTGCCTGTTGATGTTCGGATTTCTGCGACTCTCGAGACTCCATCTTTCCCTGGAAACAGGTGAACAATCCTACCCATTTTCCACTTGAATGGTGGCAGGTTATCTTCTTTGATGACGACAAGACTGTCTTTAGCTATGTCATCTTTATTGTGTGCCCACTTCGTTCTGCGCTGTAGCTCAGACACATATTCTTTAGACCACCGCTCCCAAAAATGTTGTCGCAACTGTTCCAACCGATGGTAGCGGCAAGCAGGCGTAGAAGTCGTCATGTATTCCTCACTGGCAGGCGCAGTCAACGGCCGGCCGATTAGAAAATGAGCAGGAGTGAGTGGAAGGTAATCATTTGGATCTGCGGACATAGGTGACATAGGACGGGAGTTCAGGACGGCCTCAACCTGTGTCAATACCGTACCAAACTCCTCGTAGATTAGCTTAGCATTACCCACGACACGTCTCAAGTGATACTTGCACGACTTCACTCCCGCTTCCCATAAACCACCAAAGTGAGGAGCATAGGGCGGAATGAAACTAAATTTAATATTATGACTACTAGCAAAATCAATTATTTCATTGGAATTTTTAAATATCGCTGAAAGTTCCCTTTCAGCTCCAACGAAATTCCTACCGTTATCCGAAAAAACTTGACACGGCTTACCACGTCGTGATATGAATCGTTTGAATGCCAATAAATAGTCCTGAGTCGACAATGAACCAACTAATTCTAAATGCACAGCTCTGGTAGCAAAACATACAAATAAACAAATATATCCTTTAATTAGTTGTGAACCTCTGCCTTTGCGATTCAATATAGATATTGGTCCGGCATAATCAACACCACATCGCATGAATGGAAATCCAGCTTCTAAACGTTCGGCAGGGAGATCACCCATGTGTGGAGTTAATGTATTTCCTTTCATGCGAGTGCAGGTTACACATTTATGAACCACTTGCCTGGCTAAATTACGTGCTCCCAGCACCCACCATCTGTCACGCATGGCAGCCACGAGAAGCTGAGGTCCAGCATGAAGCAAACGTTTGTGTTCATACGAACACAATAACCATGTAAACCGATGTTTACGACACAATAACACTGGATGTTTTTTATCGTAATCAAATTTTGAATTTCTAAGTCTGCCACCAACACGGATTATATTATCTTTATCTAAGAATATATCTAAACCTAATGTTTTATTACTAGATTTATTGTTCAAATGCACCTTTTCTTTAAGACTATGATATTCATTACTGAATGATTGTGATTGAACTAAACGTGTTAACAGAACTAATGAACTATTTATCTCGCTCACGGTTAATGAACCCGATTTGCGACCTTGACTGACACTCGAAGCACGTAAGTTAAAAATGTACCGTAAGACATACGCGAATGTTCTTTGCAAACGATTAAAACAAGAAAACCTTTCAAAATCGACCATAATATTATTATTTTCTATATTAAGCAAATTTGTTGTTTTAGAATATTTTAATTCCGGTAAATTAATTTCATTTGTATTTGTTGTCAACCAACATGAAGTCGGTTCACGTAGAAAGGTCGGACCATACCACCACAAACTAGTGTTGTCTCCCTTTAATGAATCAAACAGAACGCCTCTTGATAAGATATCAGCAGGATTCTCCTTACCTTTAACATGCAACCAAGTAGTGTTGCTTGTTAATTCGTTGATTTGCACAACCCTATTCTGAACAAATGTTTTTAACAAATGTGGTGATGTCCGAAGCCAGCCTTGAACTATAGTGGAGTCAGTCCAGAAATAAACCTTATCGAATTGTAGCCTAAGAGAATTTATAATTTTATTATATAGTTTAGCTCCAACTAAAGCTCCACACAGTTCAAGTCGTGGAATACTTAACGCTTTAATTGGTGCGACTTTACTCTTAGCACATAATAATCGGCTAGTAACTTGCGACTCATCAATATTATTATGTGAACGTATGTATGCACACGCACCGTATGCAGACTGAGAAGCATCGGTAAAAATATGTAATTCCTTATTTACAGCATTAGTACACATGACACAACGCGGCACTAATATTTCGGGCAAATATTGTAACGAATTAATAAAATCACACCAGATACATGCAATTTCATTTGTGACTTCATCATCCCAACTTATTTTTGCAAGCCATAATTTTTGTAATAAGACCTTAGCTGTGGTAATAGCTGGTGCCAATAATCCTAGTGGGTCGTAAATCTGTGCAATGACTGACATAATTAAACGTTTAGTTATCTTCGTATCAATATAATTTTTATCTACGGAAGTTGAAAAATTTAATAAACCGTTCTTGTTAGACCAACCAACACCCAGGGTTTTAGACTGACAATATTCACCAATACATAAATCCTTGGTACTTTCAGAAGTTACATCAAAATTAAAAGTCCATTTCCTTAAGGGGAAGCAACCGCTTTGTAGAATGGCAGACGTTTTATTGCAAATATCTAATAACATCTCGCGCTGATCATGCCCAGTCAAAAGATCATCAACATAAAAATCCTCATTGATAACGCTAGCGATGACGTCATCCTTACATTCATTTGCCAATTGTTTCAAGCAACGATTGCTAAGGTACGGTGCTGATGCAGTGCCATACGTCACCGTGTTGAGACGATAAACTTGTATTGGTACGCTGTTATCAGTTCGCCACAATATTAATTGTAAGTTACGTTGTTCAGGATGAATTAAGATTTGTCTAAAGAATTTCTCAATATCTGCGCAAGCAACATATTTATATTGCCGGAAACGAAGCAATATTGAGAAGATATCATTTTGTAACCTAGGGCCCACGTATTGAATATCATTCAACGAATTATTATTAGAAGTGGTCGCGCTTGCATCGAAAACGACACGTAATTTGGTTGTCATGCTACTTTCACGATATACCCCATGGTGTGGTACAATATAATACGGCTTATTTGAATGATTAAAATCCTCAATATGCGTCATGTGACCTAATTGCTCGTACTCGTGCATAAATTCACAATACATTTTTTTATACTGTGGCAAACGATCGAGTTTTCTCTCCAAAGATAAAAAACGCTGTTTAACAGAATTATAAGAATCACCCAAACAATCGGGTGATTGTTTAAATGGCATTCCTACAGAAAACCTACCGTGCTGGTCGCGTTCAGTAGTCTGCAAGAACAACTGTTCACAAAAACGATCTTCCTCAGTAATAACGGGAGGGATAAGTATTTCTTCGATTTCCCAGAACTTTCGTAATTGAGAATCAACTAGCATCAAATTGCACTGAACTTCATTCATGCTAGCCGCTAATAAACGATTATGATTATAAACTGGACCGGATATAATCCAACCTACCATAGAATCTTGTAGGTACGGACCGGTGTGAAGTTTTATTTTATTTTCTTTTAGCAAATCCCAAAAGACATCGGCGCCTATTAATAAATCTATGTCACTCGGTACATAAAATGTGGGATCTGCAAGTAGAATATTGCTAGGTATACTTATAGCATCACTATTAACGTGTGTCGAAGGCAACTTCGAAATGATACTAGGCAACACTAAACAATGTAAGGTTGTATTAAAATCATACACCTTAGAACGAATATTAATATCGCACTTGTGACTGGACTGTGAAACGGTTTGTCCAACGCCACAAACACGTATAGTGGACTGTATAATAGGTATTTTTAAACGTTTACATAAGCCTTGGGCTATAAAACAATTTTGACTGCCGCTGTCAAGCAGAGCGCGAACTGTGTGATAACTGTTATCAATATCAGCGATCTCAACTAACGCCGTAGACAGCAAGACAGTCTGTAACGATTTAGTATTATCTATGAACGCGTCCCCGCTACGATTATCAATATTGTCATCTGTTTTACTAACGCAGTGTAATACAGACGACTGTGGCAACGTATTATTGATAACGGAGCGCTGTGGTGACGTATTATCAACATGAATTAACGCATTGTGTTTTTGTTGACATAATTTGCAAGGACCGAAATTACAATTTTCAATTGTGTGAGTGTTTGAACGTAAACAGTTTAGACAAACCCCTTTAGACTGAACGAAATTTAATCTTTCTTGTACCAACATATTTAAAAACTTAACACATGAATATAATGCATGTTTACCACTACATAACGGGCATGTCAAGTTTTTTTTATTTGTTTTACCTTTAGTACCTGATGAGACATTATTATTCGCACTCGCATAACTAAGTGTAGTTTGAGAATTAGACTGCCTTTTATGATCAGCTGACTGTCTACCCTCATGTTTACTTTGTGAATTTGACTGAACATTTTTACTGTTACCCGAATTAATCATGTCTAACATGTCAGACCTATTGTTTAAAAACGTTATTAAGTCTTTTAGTTTTATAGGTTTAGAGGTTTTGTTAGTGTCAGAGACAAGTGTGCTTCTGTAGTTCTCCCACTCGCGTTCAGTAGCAGAATCAAGTTTACTGACAACTAAATAAATGATAAGTATATCCTCGAGTGAAGATTCTGGTTCTGCAAGAGAATTTAGGGCTCTCAAATTACGTAAAACGCAATCTACCAACGTTCTAATCTGTGACGGACATTCCTTACCCAGTGAAGGTGCCGCAAACAAAGCTTTTACATGGTTGTGTATCAATAGCCTATTATTTTGATACCTTGCTTCAAGCAGGTCCCACGCGTTACAATAGTTAGCTGCTGTAAATTCTAACGAACTGATAACATGTAACGCAGATCCACTGAGAGACGATTTTAGGTATTGAAATTTCTGTATAGTATCTAAGTCGTCGCGAGCATGTATCATTGAAACATATGAGTTCCTAAATTCCAACCATTTATCGAAGGAACCGTCAAAGGCAGGTAACTTTATTTGCGGTAATTTAATAGAAACAGATTTACCGGAAATGCACTGAGAATTATTTAATACGTTTTGTTCACAGTCACGTATCATGTGCTTTGCTATAGCTACAATTGAATAATATTGGCACTCAAACGAATCTCTGTAATCTAAATGTAACAGTAATTCTTTTTCCTCGACAATTCTTTCTATTTTAGATTGCAAGTCGTTAAACTCGGTAAAGAAAATGGCTGCCGACTGAATACGCATTTGCACTTGAGTTTTAATCACAGAATCTACACATGATCTATCTAATTTATTAATATAATTTGCGAACAACGTTAATCTTCCTTTAATGACACCACGTTGTTTTTTAAGATCAGATAACTGACTATCTATACGTGAAATAGTTTCATCATCACTCATTTTGGTAGTCTACGAAAGTAGGTACTCACTGTTTTGCGTGATCAGTCGTGTATTCTCACCTGAAGACGGCCCCAGCAATGCCAGTAGATCCGATTTCGATCAGAACTGAAACGTTTAGGTACGATAATTTACACAAGGCGAAGACACGGGGTAGGAGGGAAAAGGGTAACTGGATAACCTGACCGTTGTTGGCTGCTGCATCAATAGCTTCTCATCAGGAAACTGCGGCTGGGCTTCCAACTCTCCTCAACGTACTTCTACTTCGAAGTTCCACTCGCTTCCTCACTTCTTCAACCCGGCTCGTAACGTGGCTGATATCTTCAATGTGGCTCGAAGGTCCAATGTTTTGGCTTTGAAGACAGGGGGCTGGCAGGGCTTCTTCAATAAGGCTCGTTATTATAATTTACAATTATATATTATCAGTTTTTACAATAATATTTAATACGAACGATCCTGCTCTCTAAAACACACTGAAGGGGGGTCGTCGGATCATTTTAGGTCGCGAGCGAGACGTCTTCTCCCGTTGAACAACAGATGTCGCTACTTGACCCAACACCTGTCTATGGGAAGTATGAGGCGTCAGGCTCGGTACCATATTTTAAATGATTACAAACTCACCAAAGAAAACCAACATGTTAAACGATAGACAAAGTACGACATTCGACAAAAATGTTAAACCGTTTAATGACCAAACAATAACCAAACGTTTACTAATATTTTACTCAAAAGATCTAATCAATTTCTTCAATAACTGGTCCATCACTGCCGCCTTGGCCGGTCTTCGAGCCAGTTCCATGAAGTTTTTTCATGAGAGGTCCACACTCTCTGGTCATCTCTTTAAATTTGTTAATGTACTCCTCCTTCTCCGCCAAAGAGTTGTTCTCCATCCACCGTAAAGTGTCGTCGCATTTACGACGAATCTTAGCACATTCCATCTCTCCTAACTTACTTCCAGCATCCTCAATCGCTTGCTTCACGCCAAACACGTAGTTTTCCAGCTTATTCTTGGCTGCCACTCGGTCTCTTTGCCTTTCATCATCGTCTTTGTATTTTTCGGCATCAGACAGCATTCTATCGATCTCCTGCTGCGATAAGCGACCTTTATCATTATTTATGACTATATTCTTGCTTTTTCCAGTACTATTTTCTTTAGCGGAAACGTTTAATATCCCATTAGCATCTAAATCAAAGGCTACGTCAATTTGTGGTACTCCACGAGGTGCTGGAGGAATGCCAGTCAGATCGAAAGTTCCCAGCAAGTTGTTGTCCTTGGTCATCGCTCTTTCGCCTTCGTAAACTTGTATAGTTACAGCTGACTGATTTTCTGAATATGTGGTGAACGTTTGGGAATGTTTGCAAGGTATCTTTGCGTTCCGTTCCACGATAGCCGTCATGACACCGCCGGCTGTTTCAATACCCAGTGATAATGGAGCCACATCAACCAATAGAACATCTTGGATCTTGGAATGACGTTCTCCACTGAGTATAGCAGCTTGAACAGCTGCTCCGTAAGCCACTGCCTCATCAGGATTAATAGACAAATTCAATTTCTTTCCGTTAAAGAAATTTTGAAGCAAGCTTTGTATTTTAGGTATACGAGTGGAACCTCCTACTAAGACGATATCATGTATCGCACTCTTCCCAAGCTTAGCATCATTCAAAGCTTTATCAACGGGCTCTAAGGTAATACGAAACAAATCAGAATTCAGTTCCTCGAATCGAGCTCTAGATACTCGTGAGAAAAAGTCAATGCCTTCGTAAAGAGCATCTATCTCAATGCTCGCCTCTGTACTTGAAGATAATGTTCGTTTAGCTCTCTCGGCCGCGGTTCTGAGACGACGAAGCGATTTTGGATTTGATTTCAAATCTTTCTTATGTTTCCTTTTGAATTCATCAGCAAGGAAATTCACAAGCCTACTGTCGAAGTCTTCGCCACCAAGATGGGTGTCCCCAGCTGTTGCTTTGACTTCAAATAGAGATCCTTCATCGATAGTTAGTATTGATACATCGAATGTTCCACCACCAAGATCGAAGATCAATACGTTGCGCTCGCCTTTTAGGTCTTTATCTAACCCATAAGCCAACGCAGCAGCCGTTGGTTCATTAATGATACGAAGGACGTTCAGCCCAGCAATGACCCCTGCGTCCTTAGTGGCCTGTCTTTGAGAATCATTAAAGTAAGCTGGAACAGTTATTACTGCTTTCTTCACTGATTTTCCCAAGTAAGCTTCAGCTATATCCTTCATCTTAATGAGTACCATGCTACTTATCTCTTCAGGGGCAAAGCGTTTACTTTTACCTTTATATTCAACCTGTATTTTTGGTTTCCCGCCTTCGTTGACAACTTTAAAGGGCCAATGTGTGAGGTCTTGTTGTATCTTCGGATCATCATATTTTCTTCCAATGAGTCGTTTTGCATCAAAAATTGTATTGCTTGGATTCAGCGCCACCTGGTTTTTGGCAGCGTCTCCTATGAGGCGCTCAGTGTCAGTAAAAGCGACGTAAGAGGGAGTTGTACGATTCCCTTGATCATTAGCTATGATGTCGACATTACCGTGCTGCCATACACCGACACATGAATAAGTCGTTCCTAAATCAATTCCAACTGCAGCCATTTTAAGATTTTATTGAGTCTTTTATAATTCTTATTTTTTGTGTTTTATCTATTTTGACAAATAAAAGTGATGCTAGTTTTCTAAAATTGAATTCCTGTCAGAAAATTGACTAATCCAAAATCAGTCAGTGTTTCAATTATGTTAAAAAAAGTTTCTATGCATGTTATGTTTCCTATGAATTAGATTTAAGAAAATCTCCATAGTCAATCCCAAGAAGTTTACATATAAAAGGTCAATCTCATTTCTTGACTCCTTTTTGGGACAAGATTGAAAATAAACCAGTAATGGCACAGACGACTTTTTCTAAATATGTAGTTCTTCTGTTCTTACGATGTTCTTACTGACAGTACAATACACAAACGATTTAGTACAATAAATCTTATTCTACACAGTATTAGTTAGATGGTTTTACGGCAGCACAGTAATTTTAATATTGTCCGATATTTGTAGACATAATTATTTATAAAAAAAAAACTTGGTTACAACCTAAACTAATGTACGAATGAAGACTTTGGATTTTTTGTAGTTCCAAAGTTACGAACGAATCTAAAAATGTCAATGTCAAACTGTAATATTTTATGTGAAATGTCATGTCAGTAAAGCTTGTCATAGTTGTCATAAACAAAACAATTTATTTGTGGATTTCTGTAAAGCAAATGAAAATAAATACTGTGCCATTTTTATAGATTTGTACTAAGTTTTTTCGCATATATAAGCTTTATCCCCGAGAGTCCATGATAAAAAATTAAAACAGTGTGTTATAACAGCTTAACCTATAAGTATACTTTCAATTTTATTTTTTAATGCAAAATGCGTTATGCACAATTAGTAGTCGGCCCTGCCGGGAGTGGGAAGGTAAGCATTTAATTGACATGAAACCTGCTTTAGCTATAATATTCTTGTCTAAACATAGCAGTAAACTTGTGTGTATCCTATGTGTGTCTATTTATGATCTACTTCTTATCGTGTGGTTGATGAACAACCTAGTGTCAGAGTTTAAGCGTGAGATGTCTAGACATCTGTGTGATAGACACACCCTCGAGAACATCTCTCCGGTATGCTGGTTTCCTCACGATGTTTCCTACACGGTTGTAAGCAAGTGATAATTAATTTATAATACGCACATGACTCCGAAAAGTGGTGCGTGCCTTGGATTCGAACTTGCGACCTTTTATTTGGCAGTCCAACGGTCATACCACTAGGCTAACACACTAATTATTTTTAACACAACATTCACATAATTACAGGTAGGGTTGCCAACCGTACTCTAAAATAGAGTATTGTCCTCTATATCATGTAGGCGTACTCTATAATCTATAACACTAATAGAGTATGCTCAAATACTCTTTTTTACACAATGTTTACCATACTAGTGCCAGCATTCATTGGCTTCCATAGTAAAAAAGTGTTTATTTAGGTAACGGTGCCTCAATAAAAAATATTTATTTATTCAATATTTTGTCATTACATCGACCAGTAAAGCCGCTATCAAAGGACAATAAAGATAAACTACTTACTTATACTTTGGAGACATTAGAAGTATCGGAACTGTCTACTACAAGCAGGGACAACCTTCAAAATTTTATTAAAAAACTATACTCTTTTTTGGAAGTCCGTACTCTTTACTCCTTTGAAATCAGATATACTCAATTTCTTCTAATAAAAGTTGGCAACCCTAGTTACAGGCCAACACACACATACACACGGCATTAGGCTTAACTTAAGAGCACATGACCCTGTTAAGGTGTAGCAAGTTTCATTATTATATTAACTAACTAGTAACTACTGCAGTACTAATTTACTGGAGCAGTTTTAGTGGGCGTGCCCCTCTCGCCACTGGCATCTGATTCCCAATAAAACCTTTATTCAGTTTACCTGTATGGTTACTATAATAGTACAGATTTTAGTAATATGTGGCACTATTTTATGTGGGCTATTGTTAGAGCTATTGTTGCTTTAGTGTAAGTTCTTGTGCTTGTGTGTTACCTCGCCCCCTGCCAAGTGGCGAGAAACCTTTTTTTAACCTTTTTTTGGTATTGTTATATAACAATACCAAAAAAAGGTCACAAGTTCTTAATGTAAAATAAAATATTACTGTAACAAATTAACTTTTTATTTGGTGTCCTGTCTAATATTCGGTTAATGCAGGCTATACCCATAGCCCAGGCTAATATGTATAGATTACTTACTCTGCCCTTGCTTTACAATGAAATGATATAGCCCCTGTGACTCCAAAAAGTTTAACAAAGGGCCAAGTGGTACTATTGTATACCCACATTTTACAGATGGTTAACAATAAGTAATATACCTATAATTCAAGATAAATCTTTGAAAAGCATTAACGCATGCTTAGCGAACTCTAAAGTTACAATATTAAATGGAAAAAGAATACGGTCGCGAACAGGATTCGAACCTGCTTCTCCCGGATAAGTACTCCAGGCGCTCTGACCACTAAGCCATCTCGACAATAAGTAATATATAAACAGTTGTTGGTGCTGACGACTTTGTTTGCTCAACAAAACATGGCCTATATGTATATCAAAAAGCATCAAAATTTGTTCAGTGGTGTATGTGTGAAAACTTAACAAACAAATATGTAATAATAAAAATTAATAAAAAGCCATGTGTGAATTATTATTTGTGTACCATAGCCACTATATTAATTTTCATTAAATCTTACTAGCCTATGTTACCCGGGATAATGTAAGGATTCTATTGATACTCCATACATCTAAATTGATTCAGGCGTTTAGAAGTTATGGTGGAATAATGAAACGCACAAACATAAACACATACATATTTACATGAACCCCTAAAAACATAACACACTTCTTTTTTGGACAGTTGTGTAAAAAGATTTTCATTTATAATGTTAGTTTGGAAAACAGAAATCCACTTACAACAATCTAATATCTTTGTATTACAGTCTACATATTGTTCAACCATTGTGAAACATGCAAGTGATGCTAAAAGGATAGTCGAGGTGGTGAACTTGGACCCAGCAGCCGAACACTTTGACTATGAGCCCCTCGTGGACATCAGGGAGCTGATACACTTGGACGATGCTATGGAGGATGAGGAGTTGCAGTTTGGACCTAATGGTGGCCTTGTGTTCTGTATAGAGTGAGTCTTTTGTTATGTACATTTTTTTTTTTAACTTAAGTTACATTATCCTAATCAGCCTTTACTTGAAAGCCTACTGCCGTACATAAGCTTCTCCAATTTAAAATATTACACACCATCATGCCAATATTCCCTGAAGGGGTAGACAGAATTGTACACAATAGGCATGATGACAAATTTTGAAATCTCCTTTTATAATGTAGGTACACGTCTACTATATCCTAAAAACACATTATTTCAGCAATAAACTAAGTTTCAACGCAAATTATTGCATTTTAATCTATCTAATTTGATTTAACCGCGAAAACGCTGCTGGGTGGTTTTCATTTCACGTCATGCCTCAGCATATTTGACATAAGTTGAAAGAAGAGTTACAGAAGACTTAATGCTTTTAAGAATAAGGAAATGAAAGTAAATGTAAGTAAGACGAAAGTTATGGTTTTTGAAAGGGACGAAATTATGACAGAGTGCAATATTTTGATAGATGACCAAAGAGTGGAACAAGTGAAAGAGTTTGTATATCTGGGATCTATGTTTACGAGGGATGGGTTGCATGTGAAGGACATAGAAAGGAGAGTGACTGCTGGTAACCAGGTGAATGGGGCACTACACAATTTCATGGATTGCCGGAATGTGTCTAAAAAGGCGCAGCTGGCCGTTCATGGCGGGGTGTTAGCGCCAACTCTTATGTATCGTAGTGAAAGTTGGTTGTGGCAGAAGAAACATGAAAGTAGAATTAATGCAGTAGAGATGAGAGCTTTGAGAAGTATGTGTGACGTAACTTTGAAAGATAAAGTGAGGAACAGCGTGATAAAGGAACGCTGTGGAGTGAAAGAGGATGTAGTGAAAAAGATTGAGAAGGGTAAGCTAAGATGGTTTGGGCATGTAGAAAGGATGGATAAAAGGCGATTGGCAAAATTAGTACATGAGGCGAGAGTGGATGGAAGTTTCGGTGCAGGCCGACCTCGACGAAAGTACCGCAATCATATTGCGGACGTTCTCAAAAATGGACGGGTCAGGAGCCACCTAAATCGGCGAGCATGTATAAAGAGGTTAATGAGCATAGATGAAGCGAAAGAGATGTTTCAGAATCGTAGCAAATAGAAATCGATAGTCTCTGCCTACCCCTATGGGAAACGGGCGTGATTTTATGTATGTATGTATGAAGCCATAATGTACGGCGATGATTGCCATTTAACTGAGGCGTGATGTCATTCGCTGTGATTAACGTTTCAGTTAACATGGCTGATTGCAGCATCTTATACTTTTATTTTATTGAAAATGTTATTAATCTTAATGGTTTTAATAAAACTAGGTAATATTTTAGAATCTTTTGTGCCTATATTATGTCTAAAACCATTTATTCTTTGGTTCTTTAATACTGTCATCATGCCTATTGTACATCCACATTTCACCAATGCTGTTATTAAGTTCTATGTATCAACCGAGCACAATTCCAAACTATGGGTGGCTACTGACAATTCCCTTATAAAAAAACCCAATCACACTGGGAATTGATCAAAATCATCTAGGGTCCTTCTTGACAGAGCTAACATATAAAATGCTAAAGACACTTCCAAATTGCTGTGACAAGAAAAATACTTTCATGAGCAGGATTCGAACCTGCGCCTTCCGCATAAATACTCCAGGTGCTCTGACCACGAAGCCTTCTCTACCCTGATTGATTACAACCATAGAGATTGCTATGGATGGATTTGAAAAAATTATCATTACACTTTTACAATTAAAGTTTTTAAGACTGTAAGATAGTGTTTTAAACACATAGAATAAACAATTTGATTTCGTCATAAAACCTTATATTTCAGGACCCTCTTAGAGAACTGTGACTGGTTAGAAGAGCAGCTAGGAGATGTGGATGATGACTACCTACTGTTCGACTGTCCTGGTCAGATAGAACTGTACACACACCTACCAGTGATGAGGAAGCTGGTGGATCTGCTGCAGAAGTGGAACTTCAGGATATGTGTAGTGTTCATGGTGGATTCACAGTTCATGATTGATGGGGCTAAGTTTTTGTCAGGTAAGAGAACAGGTGGCATTCTGTAGGTTCTGCCTACCCTCGTGCGAAATCCATAGATGGATTTGGTAGCAATATCACAGTTGGCAACATCAAAGGCTTTGATTTTGCGTGCATCTTCTTCAAAGTTCAGTGTTGCCAGATGGACTTACAAAGTTTTCCATTTCCCTAAGTTTTGGATTTCAAACTAAGAAATAATTGGTCGAGATGGCTTAGGGGTCAGAGCGCCTGGAATATTGATCTGGGAGGCGCAGGTTCGAATCCTGCTCGCGACCGTATTCTTTTTCCACTAAAAGTTATAACTTTAAACTTCGCCATGCATGCGTTAATGCTTTTCGAAAATTTATCCATACAAGAAATAATTATTTTATAGATATATTTAATTATTAAATATATTACATTTCCAAATAACGAGTAATACAATTATTTGTGATTAACTGATTATTTTCTGTACTTAAATTAATAAATAAAAAAGCCATGAAATATAATAAAAATATTGGAAAAAATCATTTGTATATTAATTAAAATTCGAGCCTTTGCGGCATGGAATCTATAAACATTCTATGATCTGTTATTATTCAGGTACAATGGCGGCACTTAGTGTGATGGTGAACTTAGAACTTCCACATGTTAATATTCTCACTAAAATGGATCTGCTCAGCAAAAGCGCCAGGAGACAGATTGATGAGTAAGTTGAAAGAATTTAAACAAATTTTCAATCAGTATTGCGATCCACTGATTTGATTGATTGATTGATTGATCACTGTCAACTGCTGAGAGTGATTTAAATTACCTCGAGTAATAGCCTTTTTTCGATTAGTCTTCAGTCAAATCTCAGTTAATAAATAAAGATCCACACAATGGGCAAAAAAATTGTAAGGTGTCTAAATTGAATTGTAGTTTTATTCATTACAAACAAATACACAAATCCTTTCTCTTTATAATATTAGTGTAGATGTACAGTAATATCTTAGGTTAAAAATGACTGTGACCTCTGAATTTGTTTCGGTATTTATTCTCAGGGATAGTCTTAGGAAATACCGTCGCGATTTAGTTTTAAATATATATCAGATACAAAAATAATTTTATCAATTATATGTACGGTAGACTGAAATAATTTTAATAAACTGTTGAGACGCCTGACACCTTAGTCCTCCTGCGACCACGAGCGCTGTAAAGTGTTTGAAACGTCAGGAAAAACCAAAACCAATAATACACGCGATTAATCCGGTTATAAGTTGTTTTATTATTAAGTCTAGATGTAGATTATTCTGATGAACCGTACATTTTCCAGCTACTTAGACCCAGACCCACACGTCCTACTAGCAGACATGAGGAACGCGAAATCAAAATGGCACGAAAAGTATGCGAAATTAACTGAAGCCATTGGAGAAGTGATTGAGAACTTTAGCTTAGTTAGATTCTACCCTCTCAATATAAAAGATGAAGAAAGCGTGGAGAATATCATCATAACCATAGACAATATCATACAGTATGGCGAAGATGCTGATGTGAAGATCAAGGACTTTGATGAATTGGATCCCGAGGATGAAGATAACTGTGATTAAAGGTTGATTTTTTGTTTAATTGACTGTTGTTTATTTTGAATAATTTTGAACATCAGGTCTGATATATATCGCTTACGCATTGGGCCTAGTACCTAAGCCTGGGTCTAGTATCCAAATTAAGATATTCGATTCTAAAACAAGTTACGTACATATATGCAGACTTCCTGAAAAATTGTATATTGAAATGTCCATGGCCGTAAATGCAGCATAAATCTAAACTATACTCGCGACAATCTAAGAAATCCGATTTGACGTTTCTTTTTTGAGTGCATTTTTTCAATATAAAGTTAAACTTGAGGTTTACGAACGATACTCGTTGTTATAGTGTATGGGTAACATAGTAATTATTTAGGATTATGAATTTGATTTTTCAATTTCTTACATAGACGTTCATACAAAGGTAAAATGAGAAACGTCAAATTGGACTTCTTAGATTATCGCGAGTTTAGGCGTAGAAAATATTTAAAGTTGAATTATTTAGTTTCTATTACTTGTAAACTGTTGATATTAAAAGTACAGTGTATCTACACTGTCCAGATCCATGCAATAATAATATACTCCCAACCGTATTTCGGTCACGGCGGCCTATCTCTATGGAGTTAAGCCAAGTACGCAGGAGATATTATAGTGCACAAGTGTACGCGCAAACACAGGTGCATTCCCTCTTCCTTCACTCTCATATTCCGATGGGATGGCAATTGGTCTTCCTGGTGGGATTCACACCACCAACTTCCTGACTCCGGGCTGTTACTGAGAATTTCCTAACAGAAAAACTCAATAACACTTTGCCCGACCTGGGAATCTAACCCAAGAACTCAGGCTCGGCAGCCGCGCTTACGACCACTAAACCAACGAGGCAGTCCATACAAGTATTTGTTTTGTTTTTTCTTAAAAAAAACGTTGCCCCACACTATGAATTTCTTCCTGTATCGTGGGTGCGTTTACAGACATATAATCTCACAAGCACACACACCCAGACCCGGAGCAATTATCTATAGATCGTACAAATATTTGCTCCGTGCAGGAATCGAACCTGCGTCACGCAGCGCAGCAGTCGATCTCTCGACCACTGCGCCAACCGCGCAGTCCATACAAGTACAAATAAGGAGTAATAAATAAAATTATTAAAATTTTCTTCATTAACCTTTATTTGACAAACATAAACATCATTATCCTAGATTACGCTACATATCGCTACACATAATACGACACTGGGTAATATGTATTTTAACATTAATTAATATAAACTAGACGCCTCTATATGAGACTGAACGAACGAGCATTCGTTTACAGCATTATTTTGTTGAAAAGATATAATTAAAACTATTTATGTAATAGTTAACAGGGAAATACAAATGTTTATTTGGCTATTAGCCCTTTAAATGTTAGTGAAAACGAAACGATTTTACTGGAATGCTGGAAAATACGCCCGTATTATTTTTTATATAGCATTTGTGACGATTCGTTTCTAATTACTTTGATATATTTAAGTTTTAAAGATGAACGAAGTTTTATATTCCGTGTCAGAATTACAACAGCCACATTGGCGGGCAAAATTCGACAACCTGTCATAGATACTTTCCATAGATAATATGATATAAATAATCCGCCACAGATAAAACATGACATTGAAAACGTCATATTTTTGACACAGGAAATAATATGACCAGTGCCTCGGGTTTCCTAATACTAAAAGTAATCCAGCTCTATATAGGATTACCTATAACATAGCCCTCGACAATTATACTTATAACTGGATAGACGCCATTTTGAAAAGGGGGCAGGCCCAATGTGATTAATATAATAAATACTGGTAAGGCCAAGTCTGGCCAAGTAATTTGCTAGTAGAGAGAGTAAATATGATTATTTTATTAATTACGGTGGTTAAATAACAATTTAAATAAAATTGCAAGTGAAACAAGTGAAAGGTAAACATAACATATCAATGCTCGCTCATTCATGGCAGTGGAGCACTTCTGTGCTCTGGTTCCTTACATCTGCTGTCGTATTGGCTAACACTTAGTAATACATTGCATCGTAATTTATAGTTTCTCTAAAATATTGATAAATATACGACGCAATGTACTGCAAAATTACTATAATTTCGATGTCAATTGTGTTACTCGTACGTCTACAGGGCTGGCGGGGTTTCCTTACCTCTAGTTGTATTCCAGATACAAAATTAAGGGAAATATTACATTTTTAACTGTAACAGCAATATTGATATACATTTTGTAAGTATAATTAGCTCTTATGAGCACAGGAACATTATGCGATAACTCTGCTCGAAATATTGTTCTATTATTAATCTAATAAACCAGAACACACAAGTTTACGAAGGCTGAGTATATGTTACCGTATTTAACTAAAATATTCAACTACCCACCTCATATTTCACAATAGATTTACAATAAGGCAGTAATTATTGGCTATGGAGTTGTTTCAGGCAACATAACAGACCCACTGCAAGGCAATGGCTTCTTCTCATACGGAGAAGGCTTAAGTATTGATCCCCACGCTAGCTCACTGCAGGTCAGCGATTTGAAATTAAGTTCGGGTTTCCTCACGATGTTTTCCTTCACTGTATGTTTCTGATGTCTTAGATTAACTAAGAAAGTAAATTAGACATTGAAATAGTCACATTGATACATGCCAGGTTTGAACCCACAACCTGTGGCTCAAGATGGGGGCCCCTAACCACTCAGCCACTACGACATTTCTACAAGCAAAATAAGAAATATATTCATATATATTTTTACCGCGAATCTGCCGTACTCCTTTACAATAGGCTCATAAATTATATATGTACACAAAATATTCTAAATGACATGGGGATATGGTAATTGACCTTAATCTATAGATAGGTATGGAGTCCATTTTGGCCTATTAATTCTCAATGATTAATTACTGTGGATACCTTTCACATAAATAAATATTAGGAGTATTTAAACAAAACAAACATTATAAATATCGAACCAGCCGTATTAAATACAAAAATATTTTCGATTATCGCAATCAGTACAGTGTAATAAAACAAATTTAACCACGAACGACGCTGCAGTGTTGGAAACGTCAGGAAAAACAATAACACACGATTAATCCGGTTAAAAGTTGTTTTATTACAAATATATTGTTTAATGCATGCTCCATTTCCAATATTATGAGTTGATTTATACCGTCGCGGAAGAGAAGCAATGGTAAGCGACTTTTTTGTTTTTTCTTTATTTTAACTATCACATTGGTCTAGTTGTTGTAAGCTGGGTTGCTGAGCTTGAGATCTTGGGTTCGATACCGGAGTCGGACAAAGTGTTATTGGAATTTTCTGTTTAAAATCTGTCCGGCAGATGGCTAATAGGTTCACAACACGGGATTTCAAAATTACATTGGTGAAATGTGAGTGAACAACAGGATACATCTCTGCCGACCCCTTAGTAGAAACAGACTTCTTACTGAAGAGGGTATTTCTCAGAATTCCCGCAAATACCATTACCGTTTGTTTACACCTTCGTGGTTTACTCATATCTCATTTGTACGTTATACAATGGCGATAAAGTTTAAAATACAATGCATGCTACCCTTTCTTTCTCTTCTGCAAAAATGAAAATTTCCCTAACATGAAAATGTTTTTATAAACTCCAAATGGGTAATAATATCTTAATAACCGTATCGGTAGGTAGTTTACAATTGTCATGCTATATATCGACACAGCATGGCAATTGTAAACTCAACTCACTTGTTTTGAAGCTAAAATTTTTATTAGTTTTATAAATTAAACAGTAAATAATTATATTAAGTATCACTTGAAGATTAGTTTTAAAGGTATCTTGGTATACGAGGTTCTACGAGGATTGGTGCATGAACATTTGAAATCACAACCAACTATCAAACGATATTAACCCATGTAGCAACAAATTTCACCATTATACGCCGATCGGCGTTAGCAAAACCTAATGTGTTAAATTTAAAAACGCCAACAGGCGTCCGCGGCATCGAATGGGTTAACAGTCCAGTTCGACAAATGAAACGCTATTTTATTATATTTAAGATTTTTTGAGATTTAAAATATATTTTAAGATTACATATATCGCAATATGTATTTAAAATGCTAATTAGAAGCAAAACTCAAACAATGTGGTTTAAATTTAAACACAATTTATAAAATTTCAATTTTGTCCACAGAACAGTTACATGCTAAACCCATATTATTACATGCTACTAGTTTATTTCTAACTATTTACAAATCACCACTAACATACAAATACGTACATTAAATAACATTTTATCATAAAACAGAGGAAAAACAGTTTCAATCTCATATGATTTACTATTCTCGTAATTATGTTCTATACACATTTTGTATCCAGACAATCAAGGGTTAATGACAGAATTTAGGCGAGCTTTGTGTTAAGGCCGACAAGATGACAGATGACACTCCGAAATTATTTATTTTTAACTAGCGAACCCGGTATCCTGTCACATTTTCTGGGTGTCGACAACACTGCCACCTAGGGCCCAAAAAAAACATCACAATCAGTCAAATCTTGATAAAATTAATTAACTGCGAAAGCCCGCACTTCGGAGTGGCATCATCTTATTTTACAAGTGAGTAAAATTAGATTTCTCAGCATCGGGTTATTTTCGTCTTTTTGCGTACAGCCCGCCCAAGTTAACTTGAGACTCGAGCGGGATGTGCACTCCCTTCCCGACCCCGCGCCATTTATCGCTTTCACCATAAACGCCTCAGGACTGACAACAAATTAATTATCAATACTTTCACTAGTACTCGACAAATACTATTTGTTTAACAGTCAATACGTCACACTTACGTCATGCGAGCAAAGTCTCAATTAACGTTGGCGACCCTAGTATAAACCACACAAGGCTTTTACCTAAAAAGTTACGTATTTTTTAACTTGAATAACTGATATAGACTGTAACTCAATCTAGTATTAGTATTTCAGGCAGTAACATTTTTAAACCATTGTAAATTTAAATTTAAAAGTCCAACTCTGCAGAGTGAACAACATTATATGATAAATGTTGAATATAGATAACATAGTACAATTATACTAAGCGAGTAAACATATTAATGTTTCGTAAACATAATGCATTGTTATAACTAGGTTATGTTAAATATAGGCCATACATTTTCGTACTCATAATTTTTTAGGATATGGAATACGCCATACCATTATTGTAACGTAAGACATGACATAATATAAGCATCCCATAACTGTCCCACTGCAGGGCCAAGCCTCTTCTCATACAGAGAAGGCACGAGCATTGGTCACCACGAAATCGCCAACCCGCAGTGAGCTAGTCACTGCGGGTTGGCGATTTCAGACCATTAAGTCCAGGTGTCCTCACGATGTTTTCCTTCACTGTATGTCTGTGATGTCTTAGGTTAACTAAGAAAGTACATGAGTTTGAAAAATTCACATTGGTACATGCCAGATTTCAACCCACAGGCCTGCGATTCAAGAGGCGGGACGTTAACCACGATACATAACGTAAGAAACGATACAAATTTTATGGTATACATGTTGAATTTTTCAAGAGGGCATGGGAATACACAAAGGAATCTCGGGCCCGATTTTGATGAAAGCTAAGAATAAAATTGGATTTTTGAAAAAAAAAAAAATTCGAAACCGTTGATTTTGAAAAATGGGTAAATTTCTGGGAAGTAATGAAATATGGCAAACACTGTACTATCTAAGAGTCCATTGTAATGGACTTCTGTTAGATAACACTTGAATCTAATAAATACTGATAAGTTTTATAGACCTAGTGAATGTCCTACTGATCAGGTATCGCATTTATTCAGGGGGCGCAGGTTCGAATCCTGTTCACGACAATATTTTTCTTTCCACAAAAAAAATATAATTTAAGTGTTCGCTACGCACGCGTTAATGTGTTTGAAAGATTTATCTGTATTGGAATGAAACCTATTTTAAACGACTGCACTATAAAAAAAACTTTTCAATCTAACAAATATTTTTCCGTGAAAATAACAGCACACTTTACGAGTTGAAATGGCCTATACATAACACATACCTATTTGTACAAATTCACAGTGTAGATGTAGAGTATCTTCAGGCTATAGCGCAGGGTCGTCAGTAGTGGTCTCGTAGGGGAAGGCGAGTGCGTCCGTGATGCTGAACACGAAGGTCTGGCACCCGAACTGTAGCAGTGCGCCGTGGGGGACCAGCGCCGAGCCCTCCCACGCGCCGCCCGGCGCCGGCGGGCAGGACCCGCAGCGGCACGGGGACTCGTTTGGTAGTGGAGAGGTTAGGTTGCCGTTTATTCTGTAGTGAACAAGATGAAAACAATTAAAACCACGCAAGCCAAACTAGTCTACGACCTATTCTCAGACCTACCAAATATACACAAATTATTTCATAAAAATCGGTCAAGGCGTTTCGGAGGAGTTCGATAACAAACATTTGTCACACGAGATTTTTTATATATTAGAAAATTATTTGGTTCATTAATCGGACAATACAAATTTACTTACTACTGATGCGATTATAAAAAATGCTCTAAAGTAGTGAATATTATTATTTTAAATAAATTATTGGTTATAAAATCAGGAGGGACTCGTGGCTAAGTATCAACAGCACAGAATGATCGATCGAGGTTAAGCTGCGCTTGCCGCAGTCGGTCTCTGGATGGGTGACCATCATTTAATATCGTTAGGCCGTCGGGCCCGGTTGTCAAATTAAGATCTAGTCAGTGTCCTGAAAGTCTGACAACCAGTCATACCACGAGATATCGTGTTACCCAGTAACTGGGTTGTGGAGCTCAGATAAGCAGTGGCTTCATGTAAAATATTGGTATTAAGCTGCACCCGGTTAGACTGAAAGCCGAACCCAATGTGGTTGGGGAAAGGCTAAGCAGATAATATATTTTGGTGATAAAAAATAATCACAAATCAATGACCTTTAATAAAATGTTAGGATATGGTATATTTGATTAAATTTTGTTCAGTATTGTTACTCAAATAAGCTGATCTGCCGCAGCTTCACATAATTGAAAGTTCGGTGACTCTAATCGTTAAAACAGTTAATCACATGGCTGTAAAGCCCGGCCGTTAAAAACATTGAGTCACATAGATAAAAGTTCATTGACCTCGTCTCAAAAACCATTGTGTTATGTCATTCTATCACTTCTAGAGACAATTCTGGCAAAAATTCAGCAGCTAATTAAATAAAACCGTGTATAGTTACCGGAGCGGCTCCCTCATGCGGTGTCGGACGAGGTCGCGGAGTGCTGCGGCTCTGACGTCACTGTCCGGCGTCACGTCCTGTGTCCGGGTGTCTACGTCACACGCGTACAGCACGCCATTCACACAGCTGCCCCACTCCGAGTAGTTGATCAGTTCGAAATGGCGGCTCACCTACAAATAAAAGGGAACGTAAAGTTATACATATTCGTGGAAAGAAAGAAATGGTCGTAAGCAGGGATTGAATTTGCTCCTCCCGGATAAATACTCCAGACGCCCTCACGCTAAGCCATCTCGACCTCCACTCACTGCCCCGAATTCGTCTTCCACGTTATTAATACGTCTTTTGGCGACGTCATTGCCATCTATTCAATCCCCTTTACAGGTGATTGAATCTACACGACTAACTTTGCATATAATACAAAGTCGTATAGATGCAATTACCTTAACAAATAGAGTTAAACCTTCCAAACGCATCAGCTCATGTGGAGCGAATTCTAATGTTATATATTTTGTGTAAAGAACAATGCGGTCGTGAGCAGGATTTGAACCGACACCACCCGGATAAATACTCTGCCAACTGAGCTATCCCGACCTCTACTCTATATACCGATTTTTTTCCCACATTTTAATACGTCTTATGGTGACGTCATTGCTATCTATTCAGTGCCTTTATCCTCGTAAGCCCAAACTAAACTTAGGTCGATATCAATTATGACCCGATGTACTAAAAATAGGTGCAAGTAGCGTTTCAAATACAATGTCTTATGTGTAGGTCGCTGGGCTGTAATCTAAAAAATCTAAAACAGTTTTACAATTGCTAGTGTATACGCAATACGTTCGACGTGAAGAAGCCAACATTATTGTAATAATAAACTCAAGTTATAAAGCTTTGAAACGTGTTAACGCACACGGAGTGAACTTTACACTTATACATTTTAGGCACGACTAATTGTGCCGTTAATACATTGTCGTATCGATGATGACTAAACCATTTTTGGCCTCGTAAGGCCCAACGACCTAATTTAATGACAAAAATGGTTTAGTCATCATCGATACGACAATGAATTAACGGCACAATAAGTCGTGCCTAAAATGTAGAAGTGTAAAGTTCACTCCGTGTGCGTTAACGCGTTTCAAAGCTTTATAACTTGAGTTTATTATTACAATAATGTTGGCTTCTTCACGTCGAACGTATGGGGGAGGAATGAGGAGTAGAGAGAAACAATAGAACATATTTGGGTCTATCTTCTGGACGAAGACCGGTGGGTTGCCCCAGATACCGCTGGTGTGATATGGTGGAGGCTGATCTGCGGGAGATTTAAGCCAGTAACTGGCGAGAAACCGCGCTAGATCGTGCCAAGTGGAGAATTCTCGTTTCAGAGGCCAAGACTCGTTTTAGGTTGCTGAGCCAGAGGAGTTACATACATAACATCACGCCTGTATTCCCCGAAGGGGTAAGCAGAGATGTACACGGTCGTACCCCCACATTTCACCAATGCTGTTAAGTACCATGTAATAGGTGGTAAGCCTATTGCGATCTACCGCGCACAATTTTAAACTCCGGGCTGCTACTGAGAATTTTCTGACAGAAAAACTCAATAACACTTTGCCCGACCCGGGAATGGAACCTGAGACCTCATGCTCAGCATTCGCGGTTGGGACCACTAGACCAACGAGGCAGAGTAGTTAGTTTTAGTTAATGTTGTCTTCTATCCTCACGAAAGAAAGAAAAATAGTGTAACATATAATATGAGAGTATCACCTCGTCCATGAATATGACGGCGTGGTTCCTGGACACGTGCCGGCAGAGCGCGGGGTCCAGCCGCACGTGGCAGCCGCTGTCGGTGCCCACGCTGAGGGACGACAGCCGCATGGGGATGGGCCGGCCCAGGCCAGAGCCCACGCCGCTACTGCAACAATTTCAAATACATTTTGTAGTGTTTTTCACATCAATGCAGAACCACCATCATCATCCCCCTGCCCTTATCCCAATTTAATTGGGGTCGGCGCAGCATATCTTTCTCTTCAATACATCTCAGCCAGCCGTCATCACGCTGTTGATTTATTTTCTAGCCATATCGTCTTTCACACAATCCATCCACCGTTTCCTCGGTATTCCTCTACTCATGTAGCCACATCCACATTAATAATCAAAACTTCCCTCGTGACATGATCCTCATTCCTCCGCATTACGTGTTGTTCCGTAGCGGAGGACGGGTCTGGGCAGTTGCAACACGTCCCCAACTATCGTTCTCCCTAAATCTATCCACTCTACTTATACAATAGATTTATTCTGGACTAGCTGTGCCGGCGACTCCGTCCGCGTGGATGTCGTAAATAACAAATGTTCGACGTGATTCTTTTTGGTATAACTTTTTTATTCATGAACCGATTGACATGAAGCAAACACTAAATGTTAAGTGAAGCTTACCAAAATATATTAGTGAAAACCAAATCTAAATCGAATAAGCCTGTTTCTGAGATTAGCGTGCACACACGCACAGACAAACAGCTAAACAGACAAAAATTCTATCATTGTTTTGGGTGCCATTTGCGTTGATAAAGGTCCCAGTAATATTTTTTCTCATATATCTTCCATGTACAGACAGCGATCCGATACACTTTTATTATATGTAATTGATAATTGATAAACTTACTCCATCCTCGTGCAACCCCGTCACTTACCATCAGGCGAGTTGGTGGCCAAAAGTAGATCTATTTTTGAAACACTAAACAAACGGTAACACTTACGAAACTCTCAGACTTCCACTTACATACTCATTTCTAATTCTATCCATCCGCGTCCCACCACACATCCCTCTTAACATTCTCATCTCAGCTGCACGCAGTAGCCATTCATTCATTTTGTGGCCCAACATTCCGAACCATACAAGATAGGAGATCTGATAACTGTCTTATAGATTTTCCCTTTAGTTTTAAGAGAACTCGGGGGTCGCAAATAGTTCCCATGACCTGCCGCCATAATGGTACCAGCGAAATATAATTTAAGTTATCGCTGTCTGACAAAACTCTGATCGGTGAATTCAGTTAGTGAGAAGTCGAATCGTTTTTCTTTTTTTTGCCAAATGTAAAAACGCTTGAAAACCTAGAGGAAACAATGAGGACAGTTATGAACTTTTGTAGCAAAATCATCGCCAAGAGCGGGGAGTTGGAGAGACCAGCTCAGTAAACCATAACCATGTGAGCTTTTCTTCGGCGCTCGAAGGCATTGCATCAAGCTGGACTAACCCAACAATCGCCCCACGGGCGCGCGTCGTGACGTCAGCAGTGACTGTATACACACATACCTGTCAGTAGTGATAGCGCAGAGCGTGGCCCGGACGGTGGCGTCACTGAGCGAGTGGCCGGGCGAGCGCGGCGCGGCGCGGGGGTGCGGCGCGCGGGGGCGGGGCGCGCCCCACACGGCGGCGGCGATGCGCGCGCGGTCGGCGCCGGTGAGCAGCTCGGAGGGCAGCGCGCGCCGCAGCAGCCCCAGGCGGGCCAGGCGCGCGCGGTCCACGCTGCGCCGCACCGCGCCGCTGGCCGCCGCCGACACGCCCGACCCGCGCCACGTGCCCCACGACTGCTCGCCCGCTAGCACCTGCCGTACAGAACGGATTCATTCAATACAAATGTGCACTCGTCATGGTTGAGCCTAAGTAGCAGAACATGTCGACTACTTCTAGAAGGGCGCCATCCAATAAACTCGATGGTTTCCGCATACTCCGAGCGAGTAACACAGTCATTCTAGCATTGATAAACATGGAAAACAAGTTATGTCTAATATTCAGAGTAGTGAGCAGAGATCGAGATCGCTTAGTGGTCAGAACGCCTGGAGTATTAATACAGAAGGCTTAGGTTCGAATCTTGTTCGTCATAGTTTGCGAGTTCGTGGGGAGTTGCCCATCATCAGCAAACAAAAAATTTACTGTAAAGGTCATCACGATGGGGCTTCGATTTTTGGAGGGAAATGTTACAGAACTTCCCATCAGACCCCGTGTAAATACCGTGGTAATCGTGAAAGATTGCATATCTCGAACACGGTAGGTTCAAAGACGCATCCCTCTTGCACGCCTCTGCGCATATCAAAACAGTCAAAGTCAAGGTCAAAAGGTTTTTATTTCAAATAGGCAAATTACATGCTCTTAAGAAACGTCAAGTTGCTCGGTTCCAAAAAGTTGATCATATGGAGAAGAGCCGGCAAGAAACTCCATAGGCACTCTTTATAAATAATAAGTACAGTCTTGCTTTGTTACATTTTTGTGTTCAGGAAGTCGGATATGTTAACATCGAAGACTACATAACTTTACATTTCCTCGTGAAGCGATTTTACGAGACTGAGAAACTTTCAGCCCATTATATCAAGCGATATATAGTTCCAGTGTCGCACGCCTCGTAATGATCCACAAAGAAGAGAAGACTTTGAAAAAAGGGTAAAAATCATATAGTCTTTTGATCGCCGGACGTAGAATCCGTATTGGCCTCAAAGTATACGCGGTCAGCAAGACGTTGTCAATCAATAGCTGTCGCTAAGCCAAATCAGAGGTCTACGGGCAGCGCCAATAACTCTTAACCTAGGTTGGACCTAAGCATACGAGAAGAGAGAGACAGTTGAAGAGAGAAGAAGTTGCAGTTTACTGAGAACTACAACGTCCTATGAGCTTGTTGACAATCTTCAAAACTGATATACCATGACAGGACTTACAAACACCGCAGTCTCCCTTTCCCTTTATAATATGTTATAATATTGGCATCACGCAAATCCTGAGACAACGTGCCTTCGAACCAGCATTTTATTGAATCGATCCAGTCAGTTCCTAGCTATCCTCCACTATCCAAGAACTACCGTCCAATATCCATACTTTCCTGTTTTACAAAGTTATTTGATACGCTTGTTTGTTCTGTAATCACACTACACGCAAAAACTTATATCTCCCCACACCAGCATGGATTCGTGCATGGTCGGTCTACTAAAACAAATCTTGTAGTATATCTTAATGATCTGTCATATGATCTTGATAACGGACGGCAGGTAGATGCCATTTACACAGATTTCACAAACGCTTTTGATAAAGTGAATCATCATCGGTTATTGAACAAACTTCAACTAATAGGTATCGGTGGCCCATTATTATGCTGTCTTGCATCTTATTTGTCTCAATGATCACAGTTAATTGCAGTAGGTAGATTTGAGTCGCAATCATACTATGCTGAATCAGGAGTTCCGCAAGGATCCCATTTGGGCCCTGTACATTTTTTAATGACCTTACCTATAAAATTCAGTATTGTAACTACGCTATGTATGCCGATCATCTTAAGATACATAAAACTTTCAAGTACCTCGATGATGCAACTCAAATCCAAAATGATCTTGAAAATATTAACCGCTGGTGTACTGATAATGGAATGTTCTTAAAAGCCATCAAATCACATTCACTAGAAAGAAAAATCCTGTAATATTCGAATAGAAACTAAATTGCACTAAACTAGAATTTTTTAGTGAAATCAAAATTTTAGGAGTAACAATAGATAGCAAACTAAAGTTCACTCATATCAACAACATAGTCAATATCTGGTAGGATTCTTGGTTTCCTTAAGCGCAATGCTAACTGTTTTAGGCATCCCCAAACGAAATTACTTTTATACAATACATTGGTTAGAAGCAACTTAGAATATACATGTACAGCCTGGAACCCATCCTATACGGGACACTCCCAGCGCATTGAATCTTTACAGCGCTCGTTCACACGCTCCTTAGGTTTTAGTACTCGTGGTATCTCGCACAGATGTCCATATAATTAGCAACTCTCCTTCTTTAAAATGATTTCGCTCCGTGGCCGACGAGTAATGCTCAGTATATTATGTCATCTCCTATCAGCGATTCCTGTTACAGTTCCACGTACCTTAGCCCGCACTATCCTAATACATACTGCGCTCTATTCTGCCGTCCTTATATTGGTGCCCATGGTCCTTTACCCAGAACTTGTACACAATATAACATGCTCAACAAAAACTAATTCAACCCTCGTCATATTTCATGACTCCTTGGGAGGTATTCGGAAAAAAATCCTTGATATTTATCGTATTGTTATCTAATTTCTGATAAAATACTAAATTGTATTCATAGTCATATTTTAATTTATAGACCTAAAGTAAGGCCAACGAGACGAGATAAAAATAATTTTGAGGGGTTCATAACATTTTTATTAGAAGATATTATATACAAATTTTAAATTTCCTATTCGATTCATTCTCTTCATTACATGAAGATGATATTAATTATTAATATCTTTCAAGGGTGTGATTCCATAATTAAAATCAACAAGGAAAACTAGCAATCATGAATTGATAAAAACAAATAATTACACAGATACGGAAACAATAATAATCGTATCACTTCGAACTCAATCCCAACAGGAATGACCTTGTTCACAAAAAAAAGTGGACCAAATGTTGATAGCTGCAGTATCGACCGCTTTCCTGTACCACGAATCACACAACGACAGCCATCTCTATCGATTGCGACGAAACAACTGACGTCTTTATCGCATGTGAGATATAAGGACAGAGCTAATAACCGCTTGCTGTCGTAATCGTTATCGCATGCGAGTAATTGGGACAGAGCTAATAATCGCTTGCTATAGTAATGTTTATCGCATGCGAGAGATTGGGACAGAGCTAATAACCGCTTGCTGTCGTAATGTTTATCGCATGCGAGAGACAAGGACAGAGGTAGTAACCGCTTGCTGTCGTAATGTTTATCGCATGCGAGAGATAAGGACAGAGCTAATAACCGCTTGCTGTCGTAATGTTTATCGCATGCGAGAGATTGGGACAGAGCTAATAACAGCTTGCTATCGTAATGTTTATCGCATGCGAGAGATAAGGACAGAGCTAGTAACCGCTTGCTGTCGTAATGTTTATCGCATGCGAGAGATAAGGACAGAGCTAATAATCGCTTGCTGTCGTAATTTTTATCGCATGCGAGAGATTGGGACAGAGCTAATAACCGCTTGCTGTCGTAATGTTTATCGCATGCGAGAGATTGGGACAGAGCTAATAACCGCTTGCTGTCGTAATGTTTATCACATGCGAGAGACAAGGACAGAGCTAGTAACCGCTTGCTGTCGTAATGTTTATCGCATGCGAGAGATAAGAACAGAGCTAATAACCGCTTGCTGTCGTAATGTTTATCGCATGCGAGAGATTGGGACAGAGCTAATAACCGCTTGCTGTCGTAATGTTTATCGCATGCGAGAGATTGGGACAGAGCTAATAACCGCTTGCTGTCGTAATGTTTATCGCATGCGAGAGATAAGGACAGAGCTAATAACCGCTTGCTGTCGTAATGTTTATCGCATGCGAGAGATTGGGACAGAGCTAATAACCGCTTGCTGTCGTAATGTTTATCGCATGCGAGAGATTGGGACAGAGCTAATAACCGCTTGCTGTCGTCATGTTTATCGCATGCGAGAGATTGGGTCAGAGCTAATAACCGCTTGCTGTCGTAATGTTTATCTCATGCGAGATATAAGGACAGAGCTAATAACCGCTTGCTGTCGTAATGTTTATCGCATGCGAGAAATTGGGACAGAGCTAATAATCGCTTGCTATAGTAATGTTTATCGCATGCGAGAGATTGGGACAGAGCTAATAACCGCTTGCTGTCGTAATGTTTATCGCATGCGAGAGACAAGGACAGAGGTAGTAACCGCTTGCTGTCGTAATGTTTATCGCATGCGAGAGATAAGGACAGAGCTAATAACCGCTTGCTGTCGTAATGTTTATCGCATGCGAGAGATTGGGACAGAGCTAATAACAGCTTGCTATCGTAATGTTTATCGCATGCGAGAGATAAGGACAGAGCTAGTAACCGCTTGCTGTCGTAATGTTTATCGCATGCGAGAGATAAGGACAGAGCTAATAATCGCTTGCTGTCGTAATTTTTATCGCATGCGAGAGATTGGGACAGAGCTAATAACCGCTTGCTGTCGTCATGTTTATCGCATGCGAGAGATTGGGTCAGAGCTAATAACCGCTTGCTGTCGTAATGTTTATCGCATGCGAGAGATTGGGACAGAGCTAATAACCGCTTGCTGTCGTAATGTAAATCAATAGAGGTTAGGTGGCTTATATTCTTTACCTCGTCTCGTAGGCCTTACTTTAGTTGATACTTATAGCCCCACCACATGTTCGTAACGCCTTAATAGATTTTGTGTTTTAAATATTTACTATTAACTATAGCTCTGTTTTTAATATTAGCCTAATTAAGCATCCTTTGTCTGACGTTTCGTTCTATTGAATGCTATGTACACCTATAATTTGTGTATATCTAAGAAATATTACGGAAATATTGTGTAAATAAATATTATATGTATTTTTATGAAATAAATAAATATATCACCCTCTCGACCGCATCAGCTAGACCCTCAAGAAAGAGAAGTTGCGTTGTATTGTGCTGGGTTGGTTGTTTTAACCGAACTGCCTTACTGAGATACCTTTTCGGGTTTTTTTAATTTATACAATTTATTTTATTGACGTACAATTAATCCAATTGTATTATTATTTTTTTGACACTTGGGTATGTAAATTTACATATCGATTATATAACAGCTAGTATCGAACCTACTAGTTTTAAATTTACATTATTATTTCTTTATGAAATTTTCCATAATATATAACTTTGTAAAATGTGAGCATCATGTGGATATTAATGTTAGTTTTAATCTCATATTACATACATACTGCCTATTGTCAGGCATTACGAGTTTGTCATGCTCGCTAAAATGTCCTGCTGATGGTGGCGTCGTACATCGGGTCGTCGAGTTCCCTACACAATGGTTGAGCTAAGCGAGGCTGATGTGCGCGTCATGCTCGTGAACGGGTGCTGTCTGTCGGGACTGGTCGGCTCCTAACTGCCTTGGCAATCATTTTAAAAGGCTATATAAGTTTACTTTCCTTTTTTAGTCTGCTCATTAACCTGCATTATTTTCACATTACCTTATTTATTGTTAAACCAATTTATTTTAAAAAGAGTGTGTGTGAAGATCAACGCCTTGGAACCGTGCACCTAGTTTTGTAGTCGTGTACCTACAATATAAAAGGAAATTTCAAAATCTGTCATCATGCCTATTTGGTTCCACGTTCATGATAAGTACTGCTCGTACATGGAACTCCGTGCCGTCTTGTGTTTCCTGAGAAATACTATCTAGGCATATTCAAGGCTAGAGTAAATAGATTTCTTCTGGATCTACGTGCGGCATTTTCGGCCATACCGTCGCTTACCATGCAAGTTGGTGGCCAAAGGTAGATCCATTTTCGATAAAAAAAAACATTGTAACACCTGTCCTTGCCGGAGCCGTATAGGCCTTCCATCGTCTTAGCGTCCTGGAAATTTGGAAACTGTATGAAAACCATCCAACTCATCCTACCTGCTGCAGCCGCTGCCAGGCCAACAGTTTCACGAGCCTCTCGTCTAACTTCTTCAGCTGCTCATCGACGACAGCCAGCAGTTCCTCCACATTCCCCTCAGGCCTCAGCTCCAGCCTGTCACTCTTGCCCCTCTTGTTGGGGCTCTTGTCTTCAGATTGTGAGACCTTCCGCTTCTTCACGGTGGCTGTCAGGTACTCGAAGTCAGAGTCGGAAAGCTCGCTTGAGGAGTCTGTGTTTCTTTCGGGCTAAAAAGAATAATCAATTTGTTAGACTGATAATATTATCTTTATATATAAAACTGAATCCCTATTTCCCTTGGTCACGCTATAACTTAGACGACTGCACCAAATTGAATAATTCTTTTTTGTTGTTTGCCACTGTCAGGACAAGGATTTTACATAAGATTTTTTATTTAAATCGAATGGAACATTTTTAACGAGGCGGGTGAAACCGCGGGGCATAGCTAGTAAATTATAAAAATAACTTCGTTACCACTCAAAAGAAATAAAAACAAAAACAAAAAAACTTGTTTACTGAATTCCAACTCGAGACCCATCGAATGGGGTTTCTAAAAATTCTGTTTTCGCGTTCCGTTAGGTTAGGTTACACGTCAACATTTCGGTGTAGCGTCAACGAAAGACAAAATGTCGAATCGCGAACTTGGATCCGAAACACTTCATAAGAGCGTAAAGTCCGATTTATCAGCTGAACCTTCCGAGTTCGGATTTCAGTAGCACATCTAAAGTGTTGCTCTTAGAATAATTGCGGGCTGTTTATGTCACACCTTACAAAGTATAACTACCTTCAGACTGTGGTCCTCAGTGATGGCATGCAGATCATCAGCGGCATCCTCGTCAGTAACTCCGCGGAGAGCGTCCGCGTCACAGCTGCCGCTGCCGTACTGCGGACAGCTCAGGTTCATGCAGATCTTGGTCTTTGGAGCGTCCCCGTCCTCTTCACTTGCGTCGTAGCAACCACTGGCTTTAAGGTTCCTTAGAACTGCGATAAAACCACTTATTATGTCCAGAAAGTGAAAAATTACTGTTTGGATGAAAATAAGTTGGTGAAGAAAATTATACAGTTTCGAAATTGATTTGGATAGTATCAATTGCATAAGATCAGTGTTTTGCGAGTGGTGGTAATTCAATCGTTTGTTGGTGATGTGGATCAAGATTATTGCAACAGTAGATGGCATATAGTAGATTAAATTCTTGACTCTACGATCATTAACACAAGTTATTAACTTTCAAATATTATGAAATCTTATGTTTATTAAGTTTAGTTTTTTTGAGTATTTTTTATTGATAGCCCGGTTAGTGGAGTGTTATAGTAGAATAACATCAAAACCTGGCCCATGAATAACATTTGATGTAGACATAGCTAGATAGAAGGAGACTGTATCGGTTGCGGTTACCACCAACAACAGCATTCCCAATGAGGGTTGACGTCAGGCAGGCGGCCGGTCGTACAACATAGCCAAAACTTTAGCAGCATGCCAGATATATGCTGCGCCGACCCCAAATATATTGGGATAAGGGCAGGGGATGATGATTTTTAATTTTAATTGTACGTATGTTGCAGTACGTAAATACTATAAATAATTGCGTGTTATTGTGTTAGTGTGGTGCTCACCGTTCCGACAGCGCACGTACTCGCGGCGGCTGGGCAGCAGCGGCGGCGGCTGCCGGTAGTGGTGCCGCACCATGCCCGGCACCACCACGCGCCTGCGCAGCTCCACCGGCACCTTCATACTGGCGGGAGGGGAACTGATCAGCACACATCATCTCGGTAACAGCTGTTTACACGTCTACATGATGGACGAACGCAGGGACGGCTAGCATGAGAGTGCGGGGGCAAAAGACACGAAGCAGAAGGATACTTGAAATTTTATAGATGCGACCAGGGGCGATGTCACGGTTTAACAAGGGTCATGGATTCGAGTCCGAAACGAGTGTTAGTGAAATAGCTGCTCGTCATATTAATGTTTTTGTTTTGATGTCATTCTTAAAGCAATAGTTTGTGAAATGAAACGTTAACAAATGAAACGGGACATGATTATTTGCTAATAAATTTACCCTTCACGAAAGGACGGTTAGCATCGTATACATCAGTGCATGGGAGAAAACGCAATGAAGTGTTCTGTGATCTTTCCGAAACATTTGATTGTGTTGATCAAGACATTCTCGTATGCAAACTAAAACATTACGGTGTCCTAAACGTTTACGTTAAACGTTAGTTTTATTGATTCATATTTACATCAAAGGTTTCAGTGCATCGATATCAACGTTATGAAATCTTCCAAAAATTCAGTTCAATTAGGCGTGCCACAGGGCTCAATACTGGGCCCTTCCTTATTTTTGTATATATCAATGATTTACCATACTATTTAAAAGGTATTTGCGACGTTGTACTATTGGTCTACATCTAATTGCCATTCAATTCCTTTATATTAAGAGAGAGATTTAACACTAAATAAAAACGCACGCCATATTCGATTTGTTTACATTGTCGAACTAGAGCTTAATCGAGCAACAAAACACATGAGTATTAGACAAATTGACTGATACGTGAAACTTTCCTAAAAGGCATGCTAAACTATTATTAACGATAAGTGTAGTTGGACGCTGTGTTGAATACAAAACAATCCTGTTATTTTTAATTTTATATACCTGTTGTATGCCATTTGTTCACAATCCAGTTTTTTTTAACATCAATATTTTTGTATTGTTTACCTTCCTGGCATGGTCGATACTGTTTATACCGAGTATTATTAACGATGTCAACTCGTCAAAACGGCCTTTCAAACAAATCTCAAGCCATATCAGTGGGTTTACTCTTGAAATTAATAATATAATCACTTCTTATTGTCTTCAAAGAAAGTTTTGCTATAACTCCTTCGAGTTTTCTAGTTCGTCAACATCTGTCATATATAGAAACTTACCGGAATGCAGGCCGAGCAGTTCGGCCTCTGCGTATGAAGTCCACCTTAACGGCCTGCTGGTCTACTGGCCCCGAGAACTGTTCCCACAGAGCCACACGCTCACTCGCTGATATCGAGTTCACCAGCTTCCAGTCCTGACAGGAGACAAAAGTAGAAAATAAGATATTTTAGTTACAATTGGACTATTACATGTCAATGGTCTTCTTGGTATCGTATGGTTGATGAACAACCTAATGTCAAAGATTTACACCACCCTTGGGCCTCGCAACATCTCTAAGGTGTGTTGGTTCTGTGTTTCTGACCGACCGGGCGTCCGTATAATTAGTTTATATTCACAAGTCTATAGTAAGAGAGGGGGGCTCATGGTTAAGTAACAGTCTCAGATCAATCGAGGTTAAGCTGTACTTGCCGCGGTAGGTCTATGGATCGGTGAAAATAATTTCATATCGATTCGAGACTCGTCCGTGTCTCGGAGAGCACGTTAAACCGTCGACCCCAGTTTATCAAATGAGGATCTTATGACAGCCGTTAATCAAAAGCCTGAAAGTCTGACAACCAGTCTTAGCATAAGATATCGTGTTGTGGAGGTCAGATAGGCAGTCTCTCCATGTTAAATACTGGTATTAAGCTGAGACTGGAAGTTGAGCCAACATAGTTGGGCAGACTAGTCAGAATGATACCCGGGCTGTTGTATCTTCTATACAGAAATTGGAATGCAACGCGAATAAAATCAAAATGTGCCGTTAGTTCATGTTCTGTGAAGTGGCGTCTTTGCATTCAGCTTGAAATTAAAATCTATCACATAAATCTTTGAAAAGCATTAACGCATGCTTAGCCAACTCTAAAGTTTTTTTTTTTGTGGAAAAGGAATGCTGTCGTGAGCAGGATTCGAACCTGCACGTCCCGGATAAATACTCCAGAGGTCGAGATGGCTTAGTGGTCAGAACTTTAAAGATCTATTTTTACATCTAATGATGTGGAATATTTAGTTGATAAACATGGAGATGTATGGTGCCAGACCGGCTTTCCGTAGTTAGTTATTGTCTGAATCTTGTTGTGTGACCAATGCTTGTGTGTGTATAGGTATATTGTAAGGTGTGTGTGTCCAATAAAGGTATTTTCTTTCTATCTTTCTAAAATGGCGCGGATGAAATTTACGCGTGCCAAGACTGCAATAGATGAGTTACGATGCGCAACACTTGTGTAGTAGTCGAACATCAGTGGTACAAAACCAGTATAAGCTGGCCTCGCATCCTATTGAAACTCCATACCAAGATAGGCCAGCTCAAAGATAAAGTGTTACTATGGCCGTACATGCTCAACTAATTAACAATAAATTATAAAGCCCGCGTTTGCAATAGCCGCTGTTAACCTCAGTGCAATAAGAGTCACTTTACGAGCAAATGTGTTCAAATAGTAGATTACACTTGTGGCTGTATTACGAGCTAGCCTACAGCTCGGGCTGCAATCCAGCCTCGAGTGTAATGACCAATTCTCAAGTCTTTCAACACACTTGAGACTATTTAAAATTAAAATAGCGTGGATGTAGGTTGATATACACTCACAATATATTGCTCCACGTGATTGGGACACATCCAGCGACCAGTCGGCAGGGCAGTAAGAGGAGGGTCCAGGCAATCCTGAAAGGTCCAAAAAATGCCACATTATAATGACCATTTTTGTCGTCAGAGCCAAGCCAATATCTAATTAAAACTAGTGCTGCCAAACAACCATTGCACACGTGTTACCTGGTGGAACAGCAGCGGGCAGTAGTCGCACTGCAGTAGCGGCGCCAGCTTGCACGTGCGCTGGCACACGAAGCAGCACTTAGCAGGCAGCGGCACGCAGCCCCAAGCATCCACTGTTACTAGCGAACCGTTGCCGTTCTTGCTTGGATCTGGTGAGACAAACAAATACCTCAAATATAGTAATATCTTAGATGAGAGAGAACCTTTTCCCAATGACATTGGGGTCGGCTACCAGCCAAACCGGATACAGCTTAATTCCAATATTTTACATGGAATTACTGCTTACCTCCACCAGTTACTGGGTAACACGGTATCTACACGGTACCGACGGCTTAACGTGCTCTCCAAAGCACGGAGGGATCTCGGTATGATATGATAGTCTCCCTTCCACAGACCGACCACAGCAAGCTTAACCCGAAACGATCGATCGTGTTACTTGACCACGATCCCGTTCTTTCGCAATCACTCTCTTCTCTTTCGCCATCACTACACATTATAACAAAACAACTTCTAACCTGATTGAGTTTGATGGATGATTATGACAGGTGTGAGTGAGTGCTAGTGCTTATAGTTTGATGGATCGCATGCAGGCTGTTGCTTCATGCTGTCCCTGAATTATGTCATACTATAAGTGATACAATGCGAGGCTAGCAGGGCGCACAACTTTCTTCAAAAAAAAAACGACTGATCCCGTGTCTTATTGGTATTTGTTATTCCTGACGTTTCGGACACTTAGTAGCTTTCTCATGCTGCAACCTCAAACGCTGTAAAATGATCGAAACGTCAGGAAAAACAGGTTTTATTAGAAAGATCACTTTTTGTTAAAGATAAATCTTACGCATGCTTAGCGAACTCTAAAGTAACTATATTAAAATGGAAAATGAATACGGTCGTGAGCAGAATTCGAACCTGCGCCTCCGGATAAATACTCCAGGCGCTCTGATCAGTACACACACTAGTCGGGCATGGTGGCCTGGAGTATTTATCCGGAGGCGCAGGTTCGAATTCTGCTCACGACCGTATTCTTCTTCCATTTTAATATAATCACTTTTTGTATGACAAATTGTTTTCGAAAGCAAAATAGGGTCGTGCGCAGGATTTCAACCAACGCCCCCCGGATGCATACTCCGGTGTCCAGTCGCTTGACCTTTGCTAAATATTTATATAGTTGGCGCTGTTGTATGCATGTTGGAATGATGATAGTATAAAAGAATCAAAGAATAAATGGTTTTAGAGAAAAACAAATATACACAGGATTCAAAAATATTACATAGTTTTAATAAAAACAAAGATTTTCAATAAAATGAAAATATAAAATACTGCAATCAGCCATGTTGACTGAAACGTCAATTACAGCGAATGACGTCACACCTCAATTGAATGTCAATCACCGCCGTGGTTTTGCTTGAATTTTTGTCAAATGGTATCGAAGCGTGACGTCACAACTCATCATAAGCTCATCAAATTAGATAGATTAAAATGCAATAATCTGCGTTAAAACAAATTTTATTGCTGAAATAATGTGTTTTTGGAAATAGTAGAAGTGTACCTAAATTATAGAAGGAGATTTCACATTCAGTCATGCCTATTACCAGCCGTTTCGGAGATTAGCCGAAACAAACACACAGACAGACAAACATTTTTAAAACTGATTTTTAGGCATCATGCAAATAACTGCATAAGCTTAAAAAAAACTATTATATAACAATATCATTGTATTTATTTCTTCTTGTCAAATTAAGATCTATGATAGCCGTTACGGATAGTCAGAGGCCTGAAAGTCTGACAACCAGTCATACCACGAGATACCGTGTTACCCAGTAACTGGGTTGTGGAGGTCAGATCGGCAGTCGCTCCATGTAAAATACTGGTATTAAGCTGCATCCGGTTTGACTGGAAGCCGACCCCAATGTAATTGGGAAAAGGCTAGGCAGATATATTGTATTTATTTCTTTGTGTTGATAAAAAAATCAATGGTATTTTTCGCAGACAACCATGAAATAAACTGAGAAATCTTTCAAACGCATTAACGCAGGCGAAGCACTGTAAAGTTAATAAAAAAATTGGAATGAAAAATACGGTCGTGAGCAGGATTCGAACCTACGCCTCCCAGAAAAAAACTCCAGGTGCTCTGACTACTACGCCATCTCGACATCCGGGACGCGCAGGTTCGAATCCTACTCACAACTAGCTTTAGCCATGAGAGTAGATAAGCTAACAAAGTCATACCTTTATCAGTCCCCGGGAATATGCAAGGTATCCTCATCTCTCTCGGCAGTTCGAACTGCTTAGGGTTCATGATCTTGGCCGCCTTCACCAGGATCTCCATGGGGGTGAGCTCCTTCTCTGGCTCCTTCTTGATCTCCTCTTCTTCATCCTTGCTCTTCTTCTTGGCTGAATTGGTGCGGTTGCGCAGGCTAGGTAAATAGATTACTCAAGATAAGTAATGGCGTCAATTCTAATGTAGCACACTAAACATTTTTTTTTTTAAACATTGCCCCACTCCGGGCATTTCTTTCTGTATCGTGGGTGCGTTTACAGACATATAACAAGCACACCCAGACCCGGAGCAATTATCTATAGATCGTACAAATATTTGCTCCGTACAGGAATCGAATCTGCGACACGCAGCGCAGCAGTCGGTCTCTCGACAACTGCGCCAACCGCACTGTCGAAAAATAATTAAAACATTCCTGTCCTTTACTAACAGTTAATACATGAGCAAGATGGGACGAATCAAGACATGTCACATTCGAATTTAGGCACGTCAAATTAAAATTTCCGAACGTTTTTAGCAGGCACAGTTTTAGGTAGCCACTAAAATTTGAGGCGTCAAACGAAAATTGTATGGAAATTTTAGGTGGACATGATTAAATTTGAATTTGATGTCATTCCGTCCCGCTCTTATAGTAACGGTTAGTAAAAGACCGCAATGCTCTAAATTTAGTTTCCTTTTATACATTAGAATTGAATTTAAAGATATATTTCTTGTGATACTCTCTCTGTGGTCTAGTAGTATCAAGGGCGACTTTTATACCACTACATCAATGCGTTGGTTTTCATCCACCTGGGTTTGATTCTACAGTTGGGTAGTGTTATTTGGTTTTTCTACAAGGAAATTCGCAGTAGCAGCCTGGAGTTTGTAATTGCGCCTGGTTGATGGCAATAGGCTCACCATCTATTATGTGGAACTAATTAAGCATCTGCATGATTTTCTTAGGAATATTATACCAATTTTATTTGTTGGGTTACAATAGTAAAGCTATTCCAACTTCTCTAAAATCATATTTTTCTGTACAACAACATGATCCTTCCATTTCACGCTACACTAGTTGTCTTCATAAACAGACAGAGAATTCTTAGCATGTTATTGAATAAACAACTACTAAAAAAAAAACTTTATGCAAGTACAGTCAGCATTGGCATTCAAAATGTTCACAGCACTTGATAGAACTTAACTTTATACCAATCTAGTCAAGATAAATCTTTGAAAAGCATTAACGCATGCTTAGCAAACTCAACTCTTTTTCCATTTAACTGATTTTTGTAAATTTTCGCCATATTCCAGATAATATTTGAAATTTTTTATAGGCACCACATTTTTGATGCACATATACACGGCATATCACTGGACATAGACCTCTTTCACAGACCTACTAAGCAATCTAAACCCTTAGATCAAACCACTCTCAATCACACCTCCAATAACCGTCACTAGTCAAACAATTACCTAGTCTTCTTCTCAGTATCAGACTTGCTGTCAACCGGAGACTGTGCTCGGCTACTGCGGGAACTGGCTGGCTTGTTATCATCTTGGGCCCTGCATTCCTTACACAGCCACAACCCAGCTGGTATATCATTCTCATCAAGCGGAGGGTCACTGTAAAGTAATGATATTTATAGTTTATCAACCAAGATAAATATTTTCTACAGACAATTTCTTGCTATCAATTATTAATCACCAGTTATGGTGTTTTTTTTTTCTTGATATGTGAGGTCCTAATTTATTAGGTAATTTCCTTTTAAGAGGGGTAACGTGTGTAAGTGATAAGGAGTCATTTAAGCTATCATTTAAATTTCAAATATTTTTTGTTCTTTTTCATACTGTTTGTATTTTGAGGCATGTTTAAGTCTTGCTAGTACTATGGTAATTAGAAATCATTTGTTATAACCATTTAATTCTTGGCTTAAGTGAATGTCAAATACATTCACTTAAGCCAAGAATTAACGGGTAACTTATATATTAACCCTTTCAAAGGAAATTACCTATTAAATTAGGACCTTATATTACTAATAGTCATAGTTTGAAGTTGTACACAGATGGCAGGGCGCGAAAAAAACTATATTTTTGTATGTAAACACTTTCCTGTCAAACTGTACCTTTGCGACTATTCGGAATGTCTAACTTTACAGATGCAGGTTTAAGATACGAGTACTGTACTTTTTATTTTGAACCAGAACTATAGCAAGTAACCCATTTTGTACTTGTAATTTTACTTTTAATTCTATCAGTATTTTATTGATCATTAAAAATAAGTATGATGAATGGAACTTTGTTAATTATGAACTAGCAACCTGGCCTGGCTTTTACCAAAATCTTCAACAATCATCGTCATATTTCAACCAATTTACACAAAACTTAAACTCATTACACTTAAGCCTTCCTTGTGAATCTTTCTGTCTATTCGTGAAAACTGCATGAATATCCGTTATGTAGTTTTTAAGTTTATCACGAACAGACAGACAGATGCAGTGGGGGACTTTGTTTTATAATATCAACGGTTGAAAGGCTATTTGATTCAAGTGAATTTACTGTGGTTTATAAATAAACCTTATAATGACAGCCTTTAGAGACGTTTTCATATTTTTTAAAAATTTTGCTTTAATCAATTAGCCTTTCAACCATCAATATTTATTGATAAAAATAATTAAAGTATTGCAAATCGTAGGCTGAAGGCTTGTATTTTTTATATTTTTATTTGGATATGAAATGGCAGTCAGCACAAACCATGAATCAATAATATTATGAATATTATATTGCCCTACAAGAAAATGATTGTTACATATAACAGTTTGGCAAGTTATATTTTTCGTGTGGAGTTAAAAGTAAGGTTGTGAGCAAGATTTAAACCTGCGCCTCCCGGTTCAATTGAATCAACACATAGTTTGTATCAGAACCACACTTTTATTTCCACAAAAAGTTTTAACTTTAAAGTTTGCTGATGTATAACATTTTTGGAAGATTTTGCCAACATTTTAAGTGTATTTTACATAAACTATTGATATTTAATACATTTAAAAAATGTCTACAACTAATACACAAAATATGTAAAGTAATGTGTTTTCTAATCTCATAATTTCCTTGTTCGTACATTTATTTTTTTCTTTTTATTTTTTAATTTACATAATTATGTAATTTAATTTATATATATAATTATAGTGGGGCACTATCATGCCAAAATAAGAAGAATGTGCGATAATTTTTATGCATCATAATTTATTTTAAGTAAGGGGCTGTCCATTAATCACGTGAGGCTCGAAAGGGAGGGGATCAGGCTAAAATCACGAAACATCACAAGGGGGGGTGTAGCAAGATATCACGTGTATTTATTTTCTGTACCTATTTATAGATAATATTCTAATTTTAAGATTCTTTGTAAGTACTAAAAAATACATGTGATTTTGGGTGAGGATGGGGGTTTAGTCTTAAACCTCACCACATATCACCAAGGGGGAAGAGGGGAGGGGTGCTCACAAATGCTAAAAAAACATCACATGATTAATGGTAGGCCCCTAAATTAAGTTCCATTGTGACATGACTTTTTCCTATTGAAAGGCAAGACATGATGGCCTTACGATAGCTATGATTTAAAATATTTATGTATGATATCCTGTGGCATTTAAATAATTGGTATTGTGTGTGTATGGAATAGGTGTTGTATGATATATAGTTGTGTCCTGTTACACTAATTTGTAAATATACATATTATGATTTTACTGCCAATTTATTTTACTTTCGGTTGAAAATCTATATGGATCACAAACAATGATATTGAAAGTACCTACCTAAATAACTAACCATTTAATTTGTTATACTCGTCTACAATGTTATAGTACTGTACTTTATAATATACTTACTTAATACATTCTAAAACAGATACTTTAATATTTATACAAATATTCATTATTCATAGTTTTCATGCATCCACCAAGTTACTTACTAGCACCCAAGATGGAAGCTAGCGGGACAGCGATCACAGCATATGAGATCGCCGCCTTCCCCACACGCGTCGCAAGAATCATGGTTGTGACCTTTACCAGGCCTCTTATAGTAAGGATGCTGAGGCTTTTTCGGCTTCTGCACGTTCAAATCTTCGTCCGGTGGCTTAATCAGCGCGCGTATAAGCTAAAAGACATCCAAAAACCTTCATAAGTATACCTTATTCCATACCAAGGCTGGCTCTTATAAACTTAGCTAAAATGGCGCCAGTACCAAGATAAAGTAGGTAGCATTCAAACTTTACTTAAAACAATTTTAAACAACAAACCGGCATTAGCCCGCCCGAAGTATCAAGGTCGTAGCCAACGTTAGACATTGTTACACCTCACAGTATCTTCAATTGTTAGTTAAAATGAATATGAAAGACAAAATATGTAGTTGAAAAAGAGTTCACTGAAATTGAATAAATTCTCAGCATAACCACACAGAATATGGTTTTACGGTAGCATTTTTAATAAAACTGTGTCAGATGTAGAAAATATATATTCTTCGAAAATATTTATTAGGAAGGAGAGTTATTTAAATAAAGAAATACGCTAAACAGAACAGAACACCGACAGACAACCGTCTACAAAAATGGCTGCTGTGTAATTTTCCATAGTTTGTTCGCTATACATTTGTAGCATGTATTAATACTAATACACAAATATTCTGCAGATTTTTACAGTAGTCAGAAAAGAACACCAAATATTTCATGACAGCAATCTAAAGTTTTGTAATGGAACGCAACCAAAGCGTGCGTTTTGACAATTGACACTAGAGACGATTTAATATTTTGGTAAATAACGTTTCATTTTTGAATAATGTATGGAATAGAGAATACCTAAATAAATTAGTAACAAAACGCAGTGAATTTATTTCATTATTTCAAAAATACTTTAGTTGAATTAGAGCAAGATAGGTCAATAATATAAAAAGTAATAGCGAAAAAGAAGATCTAAAACTGGCGCAAGATACGGATGAATAGGGTAAAAGCAGACGTGGATCCACTATTGTGCGCAAAAGTTATTGTACAAAATAAAATTAACAAAAATAAACAATCTGTGCTTGATTTGGAACGCACGGCAGCACTCATGACACGTACATTATTCAGTGTAAAGCTGAGGTGTAAAATGTATAATTTTTAGGGTTCCGTTACAAAAAGGTAGATAAGGAACCCTTATAAGATCAGTTGCCCTACCAGATACTGAGGTCTATAGTCTCTATTAGGTGTATAAAAATAAGGTCCTAAGTCAACACGATAAAAATATATGGGTAATCTCTTTGTGCTGTGACCTTGCTTATTGCCAAATTTCGTGAGTTTAGGTCAACGGGAACTACCATATAGGTTTTTGACCTAAAACCTACCATACCATATCCTTGCCATATCTTTTTATCGTGTTGACTCAGGACCTTGATTTTTATATACCTAATAGAGATTATAGACCTCAGTATCTGGTATAAATTTCAACTTGATAGGTCACCCGTTCCTGAGAAAATCGTTGGTGACACATGGACAGACGGCATAATGGGTAGGTATGGAACTCACGGCGCACGAGTTCGACTCGTACTTGACCGGTTTTTAATCTATTATCTTAATTCTGATATAATTTCAAGTCGTTAAAATTTCATCAAAATTTATTCAGTAGTTTTGAGTCTTATTTTTTCTTCCTTGTTGTGATGTCCCTGCTGCCATGACTGCCCTGATAAGGTCATGGCGTTACTCGGCTAAAGTAGGGTGCTGCGAAGTGTCGGCTCCAATTATATTTATTTCCAAAGCAAATTTTTACCTCTATTCCATTACTAGGATCCGTTTCAGCTCGGACAGCTTCACCACAAATTCTCGCAGCCGGTCAGCACCTGCTGGTAATCGCCGTGGGGCGCTTCTCTATGGCGTTGGTATTATTTATTTTCTGGACGATCACAGCACGAGGGAAGACCCCACGGCACCATCGAATTTGTTGTTAAGTATGTTTGGCGTAGTTAGGATTGCACAGGTTTTTGGGAGGATCTCAGTTTAGTTTCAATAAACACTGCAAAAGTCCGAGCCCATTTGATGTCATTGGCCTCAAGACAGGCTGCTCTCAAGGATTAACATCGCGGTGGTAGGTGTCACCATTGACGTTGAGAATACGATGATATCTTCCTTGATGCTTTAGCAGCTGGTGGGACTTCGAAGAACACATCCAGCGGGTTACTCATGGCTGAAATCTTTGAACGAAAGAAAGAAAGAACACATTTTTTACCAAACCATATCTTTGAACCTATTGCTGGTCAGAATCGGATTACCCAAGCCCGTCGCCCGCAGTCTACGGCTCACGGTGGCCGGAGATCATTGAGTGCCCTCCGACGCCTATCTTCTGTTGCAGGGGGAGAAGATTTGTCACCTTGGCAACTAGTATTGATTTAGTTTTTACCTAGGGACTTGACGCGAAATCTATCGGAAGCGCAGTGAGGTGGTAGATTTGCCATGGTAAGTTATAGCGCGGTTAATCTTAGTGGCAAAATGGAAGCAACAACTAGCGCAAACGTGAGTAAAAGAGAGTAACGAGATCCGTCAACCTTTTCGATGGACTATGGCATATAAGTATATATCGTGGAGAATGCTAGCTGCATTATCACTTAAAGTCTATTGCGGACTGTGTGATTTTAGTCCGTAGGAGTCTAGCATTAAGTACAAAACGGATTTAGAAATAAGAAAAAAATATAGGCCGTAATAAATTCATGGCCAGTAATGCCATACCTCATGGCAGAGGCCATAGCTTGGGATCATTTCCAACCTGAAGGTTGTTCTGCAACCGAGTGAATCCGACGCCCCCACCGAAGGCTTAACCCGGGGACACGCACGGTCCATTGCCTTTTATGTGGTGTTATTTTCAACATCGCAATGCTGAGAAAAAATTGCCGGTAGGCTAATTTAAGCTTCCTTCGAGGTGGAGAGCCATTTGGGTGATTTTCCATCCAGTATTTTTTAGGTGAAAAGCAGAAACTGTCGGAAGTGCGGTGAGGCGCTGGATCTTGGTAATCAACCAGTGCCAGACAAAATAATGTAAAATGATCAAGACCTTATGGAATTGGTTTCGGGGAAGGCATTATCTTCAGGAATTTAATTCGGGAGGGAAGGGGGTTACTATATCTCGGCTGGGAAGTCATATTTTGTAAAGTTCTTCTTTGCAAGAATGAAGTGAGCGAGTCTGCAGTCCGACTCGCACTTTTCGCCGATTTTCAGGTAGCCGTAACCGCAACCTTTTTTGAGGGCGGAATCCGCGCCTGGGAAAAGTGAAGAGGCTTAATACCTATCACTGGGTTATGAAAAGCTGCGTATGCGAACATGAACAAAATTGATGTCAATGAGCACGATTATTCAAAGCTGTCCGAGTGTAAAGCAGACCTCTTGTTGTAGTTGCGTATGAATTCGCCACTAGTGGCGCTAGTGTAGCGTGAGGTTTACGAAATGTCAAATATTACTTTTTGTGGGTGGGCTACGCAGGCTTATTTATAATTACATTAATGTTGTGAATATTTTGCAATACCTGAGATTTATCACGGCACATATTACTTACGGGTCAATAAATAAATGTCAGTGCTTTAAAAGCTGAGCTAAATAAAAGACGTGGAAAATTCACTATTATTTTTCATTTTTCCTAACAAAATGGGTCTGGGCAACACTGTGGCATGCTTGATATTTTTCCACTCGGTTTTTGTTTCACGCCCATTTATAGCAAACTTTGAAATCTATACTTCAGGACCTTACAGTGGCGCCAAATGGTGAATACAAAAACGGTAGCCCGGAGTCAACATTTTGACAACGCCACGGGCTTAGCAAGACAGTTTTTAAAATTCTTGTCTGTCTTCTGTCTGTTTAACTCTGTAGTATAGTTATACAATTAAAGATTGCGGATTCAAATGCCAAAAACGCACTAAAAATTATGTGAGAGGAAAAAAACCGTCTAGTACCGATTTCTATACATAGACATTGACATTTGACAAATATGTGACCACCTAAATTATAAACCTACTGATTCAGTACAATAGTAATTTACTTGTAATCTTCGTTTTTTTTTGCAATAAACCTTAATCGATTTGGGACACAAGTACAAGCTTAGGAATGTATTAGATTAGGTATCAAAGAAAGTGAGGGGGTATTATATCGATTTAGATTTCTAAGCACCGTTATTATTGTCGGTAAGTACATTTACGTTTAAATTAGGAATTTTTCATTGTGCTAAGACCATTTTCGTTTGGAGTAAATAAGTCAAAAATTAAAATGTGGTAGATTCCAATATAATGATAATGGGAGTATTCTTTTTTATATATGTGGCAATACTTAGTAGCGGAAGTTGCCATTTCTATGACGTCATGGGCGGAGTTTAGTTGAAGATCGAATTCGGATTCGGTTGGCGGGCGCGGCCATCTTGGTGAATTAGTGACCTGGCGATTCGGTTTTAGTTAGTGAAAAATCATTTGTCATCCACAATGTCGGAAAGAGAAGATAATGTTTATAAAGCCAAGTTAGCCGAGCAGGCTGAGCGCTATGATGGTAAGTACATATTTTCGTTGTATCTTCTACATTAGGATGAAATTTCTATCGTATTTTCGCCGACAGTTGAAAGACGATTTGGTGATAGTTAGGAAAATTTCTAGATCGTAGTAGCCGATAAGCCTTCCTATTGCAGTTTTTCGCGGGGAAACTCGCCCTATAGATTCAATTATATTACTTTGTCGGCGTACTAACAAATCAATGGCATTCGTTAGGCTTGGTCAGCGATCGATGCGTCATCCGCCGGTGGGATGTCCTTACGTTTTTTACATTGATAAATCCATGAACAACTAAGGTATGCAACCACTATCGAAAGCTTCTGTGTAAAGTAATATCCCCCTTTTTATTCTCTAAAGATAGTGGCATCGGGTGTTTCAATCGATATCTGTATGTGCGAGGTAAAAAGTTGTCTCCTCTTTTCCCGTCCTGGAGAAGTAAAATGCGATCGATGTCATTGGATTCGGTCATGCATATCGTACCTTAGGCAAATCACTTGATTAGAACTAGTGGAATGTTCTGGGTTTGTAGGCTGCGTACTTTTATGTCGCCTCAGATTTCACCTATTGTGCACGATTTAGTTGCACGGGAGTCTACCTGAGAGCTCTTTACGTTACCGCGATCATCTTTTTTTGAATCGACGCGGTCATTGTAAAGGTTATCACTAGTGGTTTCTACCCTTGTGCGTGATTTTACACCTTTTTTACATTTTATCTGGGATCGGCAGTTCAATGACCTTTATTAGAATTATCATTGAAAAATACTAATTACTATCTTATCATGCCTATTCTGAATTCTGAAAGGTTATTCGACCAAATTTATAATTATAAATTAAAAATTTATACCTGAAATTTATTAATTTCTTTAGCTATTTACACCACAATCATCTACATTCTATAATACCTAAATGTCATTCTGTAATAATCACTCAGAAAATGACAAATGATCTCATGACTGTGTTCGGAATGTATAATCAATTAGTTCCTTGGTACGAATAACTCTTTCAGAGACTTCTACAGCTTAAATCTACACTTTCATCACATAAAAATGTTACAACATGATGTATAATAAACTGAAAGGTTAACAGACCACACCCTTCTTTCAGGTGAAGCAAAATAATCTATAAAAACATCACAAAATGGAATTAGTTTTAAATCAATAAGTCATCTGGCTTACAATTTACACATTTTAATTCTGAACATGAATAAAATTGCTGTATTAGTAATACTAACAAACATGCATTTACTTACTCTTACTCTAGAAATGTGGTCATGAACAGCATACATTGATTATTTATGAATAAAACTTCTTGCATTATATAAAATCCTAAGAATGGCTTCTGTATAAATGGTATTAATAAGATTTACTGTTTAGTTTAAAGATAATGAGCAGTTTAATTTAATGCACATAGAAAACTGTTTTAATAACAAGTGGCTCCCATTCTCAGCACATTTTATAATGTTACTAAGCAAGCTTGAGTTTTAATTACCACTTTCTATTACTCACAATGGTATGAGTTGAGCTTACAGTAATTATGCATCAAGGTGGCCTCTAAAATATGATTTTTATTAAAAATATTGTGTATTTTATGGCACACTTCATAGAAACACCAGTTCTATGGATTTTACCAGAATATTGCAGATATCATCCCATATTTAATGACATTAAAATTAAATAAAATGTTAATAAAAAGAATAAAATTTTCTTAACAGGTTGTTCATGGTCTGTATTCAACCTATGTTGAAATTTTACAGTTAAGTTTAGTATGGGCTATAGCTACCCACCACCAGGGGTTGGTTTTATTTGTGTAGTAATAAAGCAGTTCTAAGTTTTTTGATAACAAACCGTCTGGTTTAACCAGTAAAAACTGTTTTTTTTTATCAATACTTCCTGTCCATTTCATGGTAATCCGGAAAGTCGCACAATCGCGCATGTGGACTACGCGACTGCAGATAATACCTACGTGAAGACCTTCAAAGCTTACGCAAGGCTCAGTTAATACGACCCAGGTCACCGCTTTTTATCGAAAACTCGATCTACAAAATGGAAATGGACTAGTGTCGTGGCGTGTCCCATTTAGTCAGTGTCAACAATTTTAGCGCACGCATACTAATTGCAGTTTTCGCATTGAGGACGCTACTGCGCATATAGCTAGATTTCGTTTGAAAAACTGAACTAATTAAAAGGATATTGTTTCAAATAGGGTTGCCGAATGAACGGGGCGCAGCTGACGAGTCCAGATTCCTAAGATGGCGTCTGCCCCGTCCACAAACATATCCCTATATAACAATTTCATAACTTTGCCCCTCCTTTTTGTTTTACGATCACTCAGTGCCGCCTGAATAATACAACGGGTCCCCGTCGTTTTGTTTAAATAGGCCTTTACAAAATCTAAGGTGCTATTTTGTTTCAGAAACCCTGTTTTATAATTTATTCAGGTAGTAAAAAGAGTAGTGAATGTATCAGCTGTCGGCAAGTTGAGGAAAACCGCATGGGCCACGATGTGACGCTTTAGCACCTGTTACATCGCAGGCCCTGCCGCGGACGTAAAATCGATTAGAATGAACTCCGCAACATTGTATAACCCTTAAAACAGAAAGGATTTATTTGCCTACCGTATCTCACAGTCTATCGACACTTTTGAATGGGAAATGAGCATTATGCGTATGTTTCCGGAATTACGTCTCCACACTGCAATGTACGTCCTATTGCGCCAGTCATTACAAGGGCGATCTTAAACGTCAAAATTAAAGCACATGGGTGAAACATCGCTTTGGCTCGCGTCTCTGTCTATGCGACACCCATTCCCCCTCCCGTTTTCTAAATTCCCATCGATAACAGATTAATTTTTATCTCCTAACATTCCGAGAGCGCGCAAAGTTTGTAAAGAATTGATATTTAAGTATTGAGGAAGGAACACTGGAACTTATAAATGAGGCATACTTGTGCTAAGTATTTGATCGATCCCACTCACCTTTTGGTCATTAGATAAGTATTTTAGCAATCTTCCTTGTCTTTCAAATTGCTATTCCACTCAAGGCCCCTCGGACCTTTTTTATGCTACTTCTAAAGGCTGTTATCCTTGGGGAATTATGTTTTTTGATACCCAAGCAATATGTAGTGTTCTTTCAGGATGTTAGCAATATTTGGGAAACTCACTTGTTGAATATTCGAGTATAATTTTAGCAGAAGAGGATACAATCTACCTAATCAATATTATAATTTATTATAAAAAAAAGAAACATGAAACATTCATTAGAAACGGACCGTTTATTCCAGTTACAAAGAAGCCCCCATTGTTAGAATTAAGCACCATCGCAAAGTAATCGTTATTCACGTCTCAAAAATGTTAATAGCTTTCCGGTACCAATCCCTAATTGATTAAACTTAACACATTTTGTTTCATAAATCTCGTAAAGGGAAATATTTGTCTCAAAGTAAACTTATCTATACAAATCTTGTATAATTTACGAATTTCTGTGTAAAAAGAAAAACTGAGCTTAATGGGGAAGGGCCCAGAGAGTACTTAAACAACCAAGCCTCGTTTTCATAAAAAGACCGCATCCAGAATGTTCGACTCCGGTAAAATCGATACTTCGACTGATATAGTTTTTGTCCTGTATTCCAGAAATGGTGGAGGCGATGAAAAACGTAGCCTCACGCAACGTATCCGACAATGAACTTACAGTTGAGGAGAGGAACCTGCTCTCCGTCGCCTACAAAAATGTGATAGGTGCCCGCCGCGCCTCGTGGCGGATCATATCCTCCATTGAACAGAAAGAGGAAACCAAGGTAAGCTTAGATGACTTCTTTTTAAAAACAGATTTCTTTCACGTTCATAATATCTAGAGTACTGTTTACGCGAGTACGACTAAAAAGTAACGATCGTGAATCTGAGTCCATTTACGCATCTATGTGGCCGTCCCTTTATCATGTCTGGAGTTTATCGATTCGTATGAATGACGCGCGTGTTTCAGTCTGCGGTCGGGACACGGGCTAGTTTTTCTAATGAACACACCCACTATTATGTCAGACGCGCCAATTCCTGTAGTATAAAGAAAAAGTGACTCACCTTTCATAGAGCCTCCATTTCCCGAGAAATGGACTCGAATGTATAATTTATCTATGGCTGATTCTACTCCAGCAGCATCAATAGCTGAGTAAGCTAAAGAACTACTTTGGTATTCGCGTAATCAATACCAACCCCAGTGAGCTTTAAGTAGGTGTTTGTGATTCAGCCTCTACGCGAAGGCCCCAAGTGATTGATGACATTATAACATCTAGAAGAGCTTTTAAGTTTAGGAGCTATAAGTCGCCGTGTTATCTATAGTCGTGTAGGTACTTGTACCTGTATTGAGTCTTTCACTGGGGTGCAATCAATAAAGTGACAACTCGCTGCAGGCGATGGGTTCCGCACGAGCCGGGCATCTCGATTCGCCGCGTGTTTTTTCAAGGCACGAGCGCCTTTTGTTGCTCGTTGACATACTTAGGAGTCTAGCCAGTAGGATTCTCTGGAACTCTCTTTTACGCAGTTATTAAGTGCTTTCTACGCTTGGGCAGATATTTATTTGTTCTACATTAGAATATCTTTCTTTTTAGTCATGTCTGAAATATTATTTACAGCAATTATACATAGTTTATTTCACTAAACGATAAGTAACAAGAGTACTTGATAAATTGGATGCCACGTGCCAAAGTAGACGTTCGTTGTGGCGAGTTCGCAAGCTATGCCAACTATATAGAAATAGCAGATCGTAAAACTAATGCACAGTCTCACGCGGTGTTTCTCTGTCATGGCCACCTTTATGGCTACTTTCCACGTACGTTTCCCGCCGAAACAGAAGGGATATACACATGGCCGAATTTAATGGTTTGAATACCCTGAGGCAGCGAAGAAGTGGATGCCCCGAATAAATAGAATATGATATTCTTTTGTAGAGGATTTATTATACCCACAAAGTCCGTTTTTCCTTGTCCTTCGTGATTATGGGCTTTATTTCTTTGACAGAACATTTTACTTAGGTACCTGTTAACAAACATTAAAAAACTGGGGTCCCCGGGGCTACAAAGCTGCTGTTACCCTCCTCTAAATTCGCCCCTGGATTTACAGTCTAGAGTTATATGAATTCTCGTACTAGAAGCAACTTTTCTCGTTACTTTTTCACGTTAAAAAAATTATAGATCTTTATCTTAGATTAAAAAGTTAAATTATTCGTGAAAGGGACGTGTGTCATGTTCTGGGTCACGTAATTTACGATATCTAACTCATGCAATTAAAGGTTCAACGACCAATGATAACTTTCATAGTAACCTTGTTGGAGCTCGACCAAATCGTCCAGTTCGGCGATAATGAGATAACAGGATGATAGGGCTGTCGACTGTCTAACAGCCCCCATTGTGCGCAAAAGTTGTCATACAAAAGTATAGACTACATTCGAATTTTTTATGACTAGGCATGAATCGATTCAAACCGTAAAGGCTATGACCGATTAGCAAAAAAGGTCAACAAATTGACGTGTTATTTGAGGAAAATAGGACTATAGGCAACCCTTATAGGTGTGAGTCATTTTCCTCTTTACGGCGAATTTCGGCTTTGTCTCAATTTAATTATTTGTCTCACCTCTAGTAAAAGTAGTTATTCAGATAACCCATAACGCTATACACGTTGTATTGGAATTTAAAATCCAATTCATTTGTAATTAAGTTCCAAGTGTAATTAACACGAGCTGATTGCTTAAAATCCTTATCTACAACGTGAAATATTTCCGTAGATATAAACTTAGATTAGCGATAAATGATTAAGCAGATAATCTTTGCTTAAGTTTTGTATTAGCTCCTCAAAAGCATTTTAAAATCATGCATTTGAGCCTTATTTTACAACATTGCAACAACTGATACTTTTTACATGTATCAATACGTAATAAAGGTCAATTACTATTTATATAATTATTTAAAAGTAGAGTCGATCAGAAGTCAGTCAGGCACCAATGACCTCCAAGATAATAACTTGCATTTGGTTCATTTTTTGTCAGTTCATATATGTGGTTAATATGACGCGGAAGGTCAGTTACACATTGTCGCAAATACTGAAATATTTTGTTATACTTTTCAGTTGAAATGACGTCACATAGCGGTCGACAATAAGGTCACACCGGTTCATTATAGTATCGATCGAGGTTTGAAAAGGTGTGGGAATTTTTATTGAACATCGTGTGGTGTTAATTAGTTCATATTGTTTTTGTTCACATTGAAACCGACTGAAGACACTTGTAATTTCTATTATGTTGTCTAAGATGAGTATCTCATTTGATTTTTGTCTGTGCGCGAACTTCACAATAAATACTGGATGAATATAAATAAAACTGTCGGGATTCAACTTTCGGTATCTCGATTCACTTTACCATATTGATGGCAAAACTGACTTTACGGTGTTTACCTTTAGACAACGCCTTAATCACTTAATTAAAGCAGGGTGGATGAATTGGCAGTAGATCACGAGAACTAGTAACCCCCTAATTCTACTAAAAGTTGAGGAGAACATCGTAAATTAAAATTATCACACCTTGTTACCTCGTATGTTAGCCCACAAAAGGGACGAATGCATTTAAATACAGATTCAATGCAGTCCAAAAAATATACGCACGAGGCCACGGGCAACCTAAAAATAATATGATTAATCCAAATTGAGGAAAAGGCAACCAAATCAACATTGAAGTTTTAGAACTGGTTGCATTACTCTAGTGATTTCTATACAAAATAACCCCAAAACTGTACTACGTAATATTAATCTTCATTTTGTATTCATATCTCTACTATAAACTTTCCATTATTATATATTGACACGGAATCACGTAACCTGCATACAACATGGTACAAAGTGGCATACGTTTGAAAGTCAACGTCATATTAAATCGATTCTGATTGGTAGCAAAGTTACGTCATTAAATTGCAAATAGCTATATAAGGTCCTAATTTATTAGGTAATTTCCTTTTAAGCGGTCAATGTGTAAGTGATAAGGAATCATTTAAACCATAATAAAAAAAAAAACTACAATTTTATTTTTGTCTTAATGTTCGCCGTTCAAAGAGCAGTTTTCGTCTAGCTAGTACTATGTTAATTACAAATAAATTGTTATTTCCATTCAATTCTTAGCTTGTGTGAATGTATTTGACTTATATATTAACCCTTTCAAAGGAAATTACCTAATTAGGACCTTATATAACTGTAACTCTTGATATTGTCGCCCAACCTGATAATATTTCGTTGTTTATAAATTCATTGCCAGTCTTGCCTTTCGTTAATAAAATCAAAATCCCATCTTAAACTTTAAAACTTCTAAGCATTTATTGATAACACCTGCTTGAAGCCAAAAGTAATTTAAGTTTGTTTAGAACTACGATTTTTCAAGATAATTGTTCAAATACGTCGACTTCAGCAATGCATTAATTTTAAACACATGATCTTTAATTAATCTTTCTCTTTAACCTGCGTTCTACCAATGACACGAAATTCAATTATCTTTGCAAATAAAGTGCATCGTTGAAGCTGCAATAGCAACTAAGTAGCAGAATTGTGTAAAATTGAAGTTTATAATTGAGTTTCTACAAAATTACAGCTAAATGTCTCATAAACTCGTTAGCTTTTACAGCTTACTTAAAATACAGACAGATTTACCGTAGCATGTCGTAGACTAAGCGTAGCTTTCAGTAACGGTATAGGATTCCGTTTGCAAGTGAAATTGGATCATTCGTCAAGGTTTTGTTTTTTAGTTTGTATAAAAATATAATGGACAAAGGTAGTTGCATCAGCGAGTGGCTTTCCTAAATTGTGTTGAGTTAGAGTAACTTGTGGGTGTGGGTTGGGTAAACGCAGACAAAAGGATGTATTGTATACCGAATGGGCGTGGCACACCTCATATGCTTCCAAATTTATAACTAACTTACATTATTTGTCCGAGAACGACTAATAACTGTCATGAGAATAACAAGATAAAAGTAATTACTTTGAAACAATAATTATTTATGTATAAAAATAAAATTAATACCTAAGGCCTTTGATCCCTGTAGTATTACATCAACATAGATATCACGAAGGTACCTATATAGTTGTGCACCTAAACGAAAATAAATTACATTAGAATATTCAAACTAATCAAAAATGAGTGCGCGAATATAACCGATCTAGTCCAAAAACTATGACATCAGGTCAAAAAACTGACTTGATATAAAAAAGTCAAATGTAATCAATTTGGTTTGCCTTTCAGTTACACGATTGTCGTGCAGATACCAATATAAATGTAAGGACTTGAAGCACAAAGGAATATGACAATCAGATTTATATGCTTCATTCTGCCGATGAGTTGTACGACTAATGCATTTTAAATCATTTACTAACTTAACACTATCACACAAGTCATTACAAACTAGTTTCGAAAAATGCAGTAATATTTTATTGCCTATTATCTTAACCGGAATAAACATTAAATTGACGTACATCCGACGTGTTAGGTGCAAATTGTATACTGCATACTAAACCAGTCTACGTTGTACTGACGTCGAAGCTTAGTCAAAATCCTATTGCATTAGTTGCGGACATGACATTTACGTATTGTCACGCTAGATATACTTCAAAGATTGCCTTTTTATGTCGTCGGATTAGGTATAGGATAATCTAGTTCCAGGTTTACTACAGTACAGTACAGTAAGTTATTATATATCAGCATTACGCCTGTAATCCCCGAAGAATTAAGCTGAGATGTATTGTGTGAGTGATGTATCCATTGGTCCACCACCCAGACAATGAAAACTCCGGACAGCTGCTGAGATTTTTCTAACAGAAAATTCTAGTCTGAAAGTTGCCTAACAGCAAATCCTAAAGCATTTGCTCGGCTCGGGATTCGAACTGAGGACCTTTACTTTTAGCAGCAGCGTTAGAAACCACTAGAAAAATTAAGCACTTTTACGCCTTTGTAAATTTCAATGAAAATTATCTTTATTTTGCTAATGTGTTGTACAAATCTCAATCCTCCATGTGTCAGAATATTCACAGGACAAAATCACAGATTCTTGCGCTGACCAAAGGAAAAACCTTATTATTGTTAGAGTATTGATATAATATTGCGGTCCTTGTTCCAGGGCGCGGAAGACAAGCTGAACATGATCAGGGCGTACCGCAACCAGGTGGAGAAGGAGCTCCGCGACATCTGCTCAGACATCCTCAGCGTCCTCGACAAACATCTCATACCCAGCTCACAGACCGGCGAGTCCAAAGTCTTCTATTACAAAATGAAGGTAACACGACCTCACTGATTGATCTATGATTCATACGAGAACTATCTGTCAGCGTAAACATTATTGTCTAATGAATTTCTCTGAAACCGCGCTGCCCTGTTCACGGATGATAAATTAGTCATAGCTTTTCCAATTTTCGTGATTGCATTGTTTAATTAGTAGAGACTGAATGCTGCTTACATTTCCCAGGCCCAAACTCCTAGACTCTCGTTTCATCACGAACGTCATTATATCCCAGAAAAATCTCTAAATCCTTGGTACATGTATCTTAAAAGACCCCTCATGGTAGTAATCACTAATTCAATATTAAAGCCACTGACTGAATTAGCTGCCCAAGTTGTATTAAAATCGTTTCTACCTGAAGTTTCCACATTAGTTTAACCCATTAAACGGGTCACCGAGTTTATAAAAATATTACCTCTTTATTTATATCTCGATGACGTAAATGTGACGACGGAATTTTCGTAAACATCAAACAATAGCAATGGGTTTCTTAGAACTGAGTAGTGACGCAGTACCTAACAAAGATTGGCCTGGTATCGGAAAGTTTTACTATTTCCTACTGTCGATTTCCTCTATTTATTCGTCTTGGTTCGGCGTTTCTTTTCATTATTTCACTCATGTTTATAGCAATTTTCCCTCGTGATCATTCAATGTAGTTGAAGAGGCCTTTTATCAGCTGCGGGTGAGCTGATAAAATGATGACGAAATTCTATAGATGCACAAGCTATGTATTGGTAAATGTTTTTACCATATTAAGCTACTTTCTTAGTTAATTAATACTAACTCACCACGCAGCAGACATAATAGGTAGCGGTTGGTAAGCAGGGTTCAGTGGTCGAGTGATCGGCTGTTGCGCCGCTTGTCGCGGGTTAGATTCCTGCACGAAACGAATACATTTTGTATGATCTGTATGCAGATAATTGTAAACCGTAAACGCACTCACAGACCAGGAGAAATTCAAAAAGTGTGTAGCAAGGTTGTTTTTATTTTTAATAAATAAAATTAACAACTTTCTGCGTCACACTTAGAAGGGGTTAAATAAACAGTGTTACTCATATGCATAGTACCTAAATCCTAATTAATGTATACGTGTTGTGGTCCAGGGCGACTACCACCGGTACCTGGCGGAGTTCGCGACCGGCAACGACCGCAAGGAGGCGGCTGAGAATTCGCTGGTCGCGTACAAGGCCGCCTCCGACATCGCCATGACGGAACTGCCCCCCACCCACCCCATACGTCTCGGCCTCGCGCTTAACTTCTCAGTAAGTACTATAGTTAGTAAGTTATTATACTGGGCAGCAAGCAACATGCAAGTGGATAATTTGGCTGCCTGCTGGTAAAGGAAGAATTCATTTTATACTATAAAATATATAATTATGTACCTATCTAATATTGTATAAACACAACATTTCCAAGCATTTCCAATAGTGGGATGCAAGACCAAGAAAAGAAAAGCACAGAGCTGTTTATAAGAATATTCACGCCTCAAAATATGAGTCGACGTTTAGGGCGTGGCCCAGATGAAACTTAGAATTAATGTACAAAAACCTCCTCCTTTTTTTGAAGTCGGTTTAAAAAAGTAATGTGTTATCTAACTGCTAACTAACTACAATATTTGTTTTGCAGTCGGTAACAAACTTATTTATGAAATATTTTCTACATCTTATCTTGCTGTTGGAGGTATGGCTGAATTATTAAAGAAGCCAATCAAACAGTATATTACGTCATTACAACATATACTTGTATCAGTAACATTAAATAATTGTATAAAAATTAAAAATCTTTTCTGTGCATCATTTGTTATTATGTACTGATTCTAAAACGAGAATTCTTCAATTGTGGAACAAAACCAGCTCCAAAAATAAAGTTTCTAATTCGTGAAAAATACTTAACCATTCCGATCCTGACCAGTCCAATATTATGTTTGGCGTATGTAAAGCAAGGCGTACGACGCATAATTGTCGACTGACGCGCTGGTCGTGTGCATAAACATATTTGCTAAATTAATCACGGGCGCCGCGTCACCGCCATGTGATGTCACTGTGTTAAGAACTACATAGTAACTGCTTAGTAAGGCTATGTGTTTAGATTAATGGAGAATTCTGTAATAGAGGATTAGACTGAAGATTCGAAGCTCATAAATAACGCTAACTCTTTGTGTTTATAAGCGATGTGTCACTAAAAATCGTTTGATTTTATTTTTAACTATAAAAAGCCCTTAGTGACCTTTACTCATTAGAAAATAGACTAGGTATGTATGTATAAACAGCATACATGTACATTTAAAATTAACATATCGTCGTAAATCTTCCACAATTTTCCGTACAGACGTAACCTTATTGCCCAAGTTTAAATGGCTCGTAAATACGTAATAAAGACGCAACGACCACGACTTTATGGGATTATTATAGTATTGTCTGGTTGCTTTGAACACCGCACAGCGGTGAAACTAGCCAGCCATCATCATATTGATTTAGACGCAACGTATACAAAAGAACGCGTTTTTACTATAAATACACTTTTCGTCAAATTCAAATTATCTGGATACGTGTAGACACGTACGTAAATAAAATTAATGAATACTGACAGATTTGTCAAACATGCTTAAATGAATATTTAATATTAATACTAACATTTTCACTATTATTTTTATAATGAAATAAATTATTATTGTGAAATATCAGGAAATAGGACAATTCGAGTTTCAGCCGTCCGCTTAATGTCATGTAGTTTATGTTCTCCATAATAATGTTAGTGTCGTTGTTACGCAAGTCTGTCTAATTTATGCTGTAGCCAGATATTGGACAGCTAATAACTAATCGTTTGCAATCTATTTCATTGGTGGAGCTTAAACAGTGATTATTTACCCGTGTATTGGCATAATATATAGTAAACGACCTAACGGAGGAGTATGTCATTGGAAATTCGATCACAATGCTTTAGACAAGGCGCCAGTTGGCGGTTCCTCGCCTCATTTATTTTCTATACCAGCTCAATCAATCAATATACAAATTACATTATTCATTTGCGGATTTTTTTAACACACATATATTGAGTTTAACATACTACATTACATAATAAATTTATAATTTATCGTGAATCTTAAGCTAAAAAGGATAGATCCTCGTGGACAATTTTTACATTAGTATAATTTATGATAATAATGTAACGCGCGGCTGAATTAATGAGGCACTGAATATAAGGACGACCTTCAAATAATGTATGTATTTATGTATCATACGCGGTTTTCTCTGAAGTGCGAGCGAAACTAAACTGCGCGGTTCTATAGGTGACGTAATTGAATTGTAATAATGAAGAGATAAAGGATAGCGCGACTATTTTAGAATCTGATTCTAACAGGTTTTCCTTTAGAAAATATGTAGTACCTAAAGTTATAATATCAAATGTAAAAAATACGGTCTCGAGCAGGATGCGAATCTGCGCCTCCCGGATAAATACTCCAGGCACTCTGACCACTAAGCCATCTCGACCTCTGCTCACCACCACGAATTCTTCATCCATATTTCGTTACCTGTATAGGGATTCAATAGATAGCAATGACGTTGCCATAGAAGTGTTAAAATATGGATGTAGAATTCGCGGTGGTGAGCAGAGGTCGAGATGGCTTAGTGGTCAGAGCGCCTGGAGTATTTATCCGGGAGGCGCAGATTCGCATCCTGCTCGAGACCGTATTCCATTTTCCATTTAATATTATAACTTTAGAGTTCGCTAGGCATGGGTATCTTTTCAAAGATTTATCTTTAAATGTAGTACCTACTTCAGACAGCTCGCATTCGCTTCCAAACACTACCCGTTTCTTTACTTCTGAAACACGGTGAATAACCCTGAGACTACGGTTGACCTAATAACAGTTCTTGTGACAGTGAACATGGATAAAGAAAACAGTTAACTGACTAGACCACCCAGTTGTGGTTGTGTTGTGAACCATAAATCTATTCTAACTAACAAGCAAGTACATTTGTCTAAAACCCTTTTATATCTCGTCTATTCGTCACTCGTTTCGGATTTCGGAGTCTGCCGTCCTCTTTCGAAGCTAGAAAATTTAAAACTAACCGTTCCTTCGTAATGTATTTCTAGTTGCGTAACTATTGATAGATAAACCGCCGCTGCTAATGATATCAATAGGTTGGACTCGTCACGCGACAAGTTATCTCGTATTTACCCAGCCAACCGTTAGAGTTCAAGGTCTACGGATATTGCAAATTCTAACCAGTGACTCGCCAGTAGAGATATTTGTATGTCACAATAGAAGGGAATTTCGGTCAATATGTTTATTGGTAGTAATATCTTAGGTTTTCGCGATCACTACATATTAATCAACGTATAACCGGATTAATCGCGTGTATTATTTATTGGTGTCTTGATTTTCCTGACGTTGTGATCGCAGGAGGACAGTCCTCCTGAAGATTCTTGATAACATCACTTAGGGAAAATTGTGGTTGTCCAATACCTTACGTTATTTAGAATTTGCATCTCATGGTATTAAAGAAGTCAAATAACAAATGATTACTACACATGATTTTATTTTGACGTGGTTGGCGCAGTGGTCGAGGGGTCGGCTGTTGCGCCGCATTTTGCTGGTTCGATTCCTACACGAAGCAAAAATTTGTATGATCTACAAATAATTGTTTCAAGTCTGGGTTTGTGCGGCATCTCAAGTTAGGTGAAACGCACGCACGATACAATAAGAAATTCCTAATGTGGGGCAAAACAGTAATATTAAATGAATAAAAATTTTTGTTAAATTAATCTGTGAGTAATGTTATAATTTTCTTTGTGCAGGTATTCTATTACGAAATCCTGAACAGTCCGGACCGCGCGTGTCGGCTCGCGAAAGCCGCGTTCGACGACGCGATCGCCGAGCTCGACACGCTGTCGGAGGAGAGCTACAAGGACTCCACGCTCATCATGCAGCTGCTGCGGGACAACCTCACGCTGTGGACCTCCGACATGCAGGGCGACGGCGAGTCCGGTCAGTACCACGCTACTACTGTGCCCCTCCAGTACCCCGCCACAACTGTGCCCCTCCAGTACCCCGCCGAACCGACGCTATTCTTTATTTTAGACGCACTTAACACCTCACAGAGAAGCAGTCATACTAAAAGATGATGCTATATGCATCATCTTTTAGTATGACTGCTTCTCTGTGACTTCAAGAATAGGTCAACATTTCCTGTCACAATAACCGACGTCTCGTATCGATCCGAAGTTGAATGAGTCAGACTTGGCTCGTAATCGAATCACGCAATTGAAAGTGACACAAAAGTAGCACTAGGTTTTTATACAATTTCACGGAATAGCCGGACTGAGCTAGCTCACATGGCGATGATATTGTTGGTGATCTGGCTAATAAGTTACACCATCATTAGCTCACGAAAGCTACAGTGTCCTGTTTGACAAATCTGTCAGTATTAATTAATTTGAAATTTGGCAGTATTGGCTGGCCCATGTTATGCAACGATGATGAAATGAAATGATCTAATTATATATTTGTCACATTCCAGGTGAAACGGAACAGAAAGAACAGCCGCAGGATGTTGAAGATCAGGATGTGTCGTAATACTTTTTAACATTCTATTTAAATATAATAAAAAAAATAACTATAGTATCACGTAAGACCCAGCCCCCAATGACAACCGGTTGTATGGTACTCCTCCACAAATCTCGCCCCCCGACGTAAATTGTCAGTTCCAGCCCCGTTGTACACACAACACGCATATTGTATACATGATAACGTTTCGTTTATGTATCGTGTCAAATTATCTACGAGTTATATACATTAATATGTACTTCTTTTGATATATTTGTTTTCAATTACGAAAAAAAATAATGTTTAAGAAAAAAGTACTTTGGTATTGCATTTTAACTGTATGTTCTATGATGTATTTTCATAACTGTAACCACTCGATGATCTCTCGCCGTCGCGACCGGCAGCGCCGACGCTGAAGCTACTGCACACACTTCCGACTTCCGTGCGGCTACTTCTTATCGTGGGAATTGTAAATTTTCTAAGTATTTTATACTGTGTGTAAAATTAATGTATTTAAAAACTCTGTTGATACTTGAAACAAGCACCGTAGCGTCGAGGATGTTTAATGAGACATACAAACAAATATGATAACGATATAATAGTTGGATACATTAGCGAGTTGCGTATCGTCACGTATGTCGATATAGTGTTTACTTTGTAATCGCATCTCCGTGTTGATTCGGTCTGCACAAATAGTAGTTTTATACAATGGACGTTTAATCTCGTGGCTAGGTTGTTGTTTTGAGACTGTTGCTAGTTCGTATTAGTCGGGTCCGGAGCGGGCGCGCCGGCGGTGCCCGGCGCCGGGCCGGTGCGGTTCGGCGCGGCCCGGCACGTGCCCGGTGCCGTCCGGCGCCGGCCCGTCCGCCGGACGTCTGTGCGAGCGAGTCTTCCGCGCCCTCGCTGCATTTGTATACATTTGAATCATTTATTGATATATTTTAAACGATAAACGTAACATTATTAGGGTGGTATGATGTAGTAACTTGCAATATTTAGCTAAGTGATAGCGGCGTCACCCTGTTGGTCTTTGTGTATCTATCTCCTATGTATCGTACATGTATGTATTTATTGCAAACGGATAAGTTGGTGTAACTTGTGACTACTGTGTAGTGTGCACTACTCTACAGCTCGCGAGTGTCACCGACCTCACTCGACGGGATGGCCGTGGCTGAGCTTAAATAGAATTAAAGACATGTCGATGTACCCGCGCTTCGTTCGTATACAACATTTGGAGTATTCACATTTGAATTGCTTTAATTACTTACGAGTATTGTGATAGAGATTTTGTATATTTTAATTTATTTTTTTTAATTTCGCAAGTTCTCGAAAATTGCTGTAGCGCTACATCTCTTACGATTTTTACAGGACAAACAGTAGTTCTAAAAGTTGTGCTAGGTTAAGGTAATGCACTTGGGGAAATTATTTATTTGATGCGCGTCGCGGACGGCCGCGACCGCGCCAGTAATGCCTACTCGAAGACATTCCATCTTCACGATACCTGTTAACTAAATATCTGGCCGATGTTCGCTGAACTCCAAATTGTAGTGTGGCATAGCGGCGTGGAGCAAGTGCGTGCCCGAGTAAGATATTAGCGTTATTTTTATTTGAATTTGTAATATTGCATATATTTTGTTAATTTATCCACAAAAATACTAATGCAATTAGCCTTAGTGTTATGCAATATTGATTTATGTCCTACCAACTACATGGAAATTTATTGTAAATGACAGTGTAAATCTAATAATAAAAATTCAAAAGTCCATATTTTCGTTTTACTCATTTTTAACTCACTATTACCAATCCAAGCATTATAATAATCCAATACTTAGTACAATGCAATATTTGTCCACATGTTCGATCGGCTGGGTCTTTGTACGCAGTCGCTAGGAGCATGCGCGCGTTGCACCTGGGACCTATCGGTGACGCCTTCTTCCTTTTGTGTAGTGTTCCCTAGATTTAAAATTATTAAAAGGCAACACTGTACTTCTCATATATAAGTCTGCGCGAGATCGAATTTGTGGCTTTATTCGTCACTAATAAATACTGGGCATATGTCTATAGACCTTTTACCAGAAAAAATATAGCGACAGTGCACGGTCGATGGCGAGAATAAAAAATAATAGAATGGTACGTTGTTGGCGAGTCGCCTTTTACTACTTGTCTCGTTTTATTTGCCAGAATTGTTTTCAAATTTTGGACCTACTTAAAAGACTACGTTTGAAAGTAATTCTGCTAAACCTATGCGGAATTGTGGTTTAACAACGCGAACTTTCTCCTTGTAGGGGTACTTAATAAATTTAAAACACAGTCTTCAAATCGTTAAATGAACAAAATGTCGAGATTTTGAGATTGACAGCTGACTTCTGGGTCAATAAAACAAAAAAGAAATGTGAATAATTTAATTAGCTGAATACAATCATCGCCGTTGAGTCCGTTGTTATTATTAGGTATAAACGATTAAGGCGTAATGAGTGAAGAGAACTTATAAAAACGAATGAAATCACCACAGTCGCTTATTTCACTGTCATAATATACACCGCGGCGTAAATACGGCTCCTAATTATTATTATTAATAATAATTAAAAGCTGTATTACGCCGAGAAATAAGGCAATAATTAGGAGCCATAATAAATAAAGGCTTCACAAAAGAAATTGTTAATTCGATTATAAAATATAATATAGCTATATAACAAATGACTAAGGTTCAATATACAAGGGAATTTAAATCGATTACACACAGAAGAAAAACTCCCTGGAACGTTAATAACAATCATGTTTTTGAATGGGACATCATTTTTGTTTTAATTAATAGTTGTTCAGTTATATTGTTTATTTTTTATACATGTTAAGGCCATGATTATACCTATGTTAATTACTATCTTTAGAGGAAAAATTTGAAAATCATTTCATCAATTCCAGAGTGATGACACGGAATGTTTCCTTGAAAAATTGTAATTGTTCAGGTAATTTATCTGTATATTGCAAAAAACATAGGTTCTACCGAATAAGTATTGAAACTATGAGTAATGTGCAATCAAGAAGGTACAGATCCCTTTAAATCATCAATACAATACATATACTAAAAATGTAGCGGGTCGCTGTCTGTACATGGAAGATATATTGAGAAAAAATATTATTGGGACCTTTATAAACGCAAATAGCACCCAAAACAATGATTGCTAGAATTGTTGTCTGTTTATCTGTGCGTTTGTGCACGCTAATCTCAGAAACGGCTTATCCGATTTAGATGTGGTTTTCAATAATATATTGTGGTAAGCTCCACTTATCATTTAGTGTTTGTTTCATGTCAATCAGTCAAAGTTATGCCATTATAATAAAACAACTTTTAACCGGATTAATTGCGTGTATTATGGTTTTTGTTTTTCGTGACGTTTCGAACACTGCAGCGTTTGTGGTCGCAGTTGGTAAGTGATCGCGAAAACTTAAGATATTACTAAAGTTATGCCAACTTAAAGAATCACGTCGAACATTTGTTATTCACGACATACACGCGAACGGAATCGCGGGCACAGCTAGCTAATAAATAATAAAATCCAAATCTTTAATCGGGAATTATACCTACTCAAATCTTTCAAGAACCATACACAACATACATAAGGCATAATTCATACAACTTTTAACACAAGTATAAAATTATTTGTACAATTTACAGTTCTACTTTTTTCAATGTCTAAAAAATTTCCATGCTTCGCACAACCTACATTTAAAATACATACCATAGATACATGAAACTAATTACGCTCAAACCCATGTTAAACATTGCCAATGAAAAAATACAATATTCAAGTAGTAGATAATGATATGGCTAGAAAGGGAGGGACTACTATATGGCAGAAGAACATATGCTGAGCTGACTCCAAATAAATTGGAATAATGGGGTTAAAATAAAGGGTACAGGTGAAAGAAAACATCGCGAGGAAACCAGCACACCTGAGATGGTTTTTCATCTACAATACCAATAAATAAAATTGAAGTAAATTATTATTTTATAGGCAAACATAAAAAAAAATATAGACACGAGCAGGACTCGAACCGAGACCCTTGACGTAGAGCCATGACACGGTAATTCATAAAGACCTTAACATGTATAAAAAGATAATTTAGAAATTATAAAATAGAAGTGTCTGTGATTCAAAAATGTTTAATGTAACACTTAATTAAATGTTGCGAAGCTGAGTATAAAGAATTTATGAGAGGTAATTTTTTCCATCTTTCACTTGGATGGAAGTTCATTGACCACGAATGTAAAACAAAAAGTTTCTCTAATTTAAAGTAATGTTTACAAGTACGATAACTAATATTGGGAATCAATGAGTTTCAGATACTTATTGGTCGATTCTAGAGTAGAAGAAATAAACTAAAAATTAGAGCACCGCTGTCTTTTACTAATTGTTACAACAAGGGCAAGATGAGACAAATTAAAAGATATCAAAAGCATGTTATGTAACTCATATGTTTACACAATTTTTGATAGCGCGGTTGGCGCAGTGGTCGAGACCGACTGCTGTGCTACGTGTCGCAGGTTCGATTCCTGCACGGAGCAAATATTTCTACGATCTATAGATAAATAGCTCCGGGTCTGGGTGTGTGTGTGCTTGTGAAATTATATGTCTGTAAACGCACCCACGATACAGGAAGAAATTCCTAGTGTGGGGCAAAAAAAAAAATCGTTTCTAGTTTTATTAAGAGCGCGTCGCCTGTTAGGAAAATACACCGATGCTAATTATAATATTATAGTCTACGTAAAAATCGAAACCACCAAGGGGTCTTCAGACGAATGTCAACGGCTGCCACCGAGCTGTCTCCGACAACGTACCGCTCGTCCGTAAAAACCCTAATAAATGTGTAAGTATGACATGAATAAAATTATGACATAATATGTAGGTATATATATACTAGCGGTCCGTCCCGGCTTCGCACGCGACTATAATTTGAGATTTAAACTATCCTATCTCTCAAGTTGGATCGAACTGCACATGGTGTGCGAATTTTATTATAATCGGTTAAGTGGTTTAGGAGTCCATTGAGGACAAACATTGTGACACGAGATTTATATATATTAAGATTTTACAAGTAAACTACATTTGATTGTATATCTATATAAGGGATTACCAATTTTATATTAAAGTATAGCAGATTGTCTAGACCACCGTGAATAATGTGGATGCCGTGGATGCCCAGATATAATTTATATTGTAAGGAAACAAATTGATACGGATATGCCAGTAAAAAATGCTATATTTAAGGCGGCCGCGACATATCGGCTTTTCTTCTTCTAGTGAAAGAGATAGTATGTTTGGAGCACCAAATTATGAAAGCATTTTTTCTTTGAAAGATAATTTTAAGATCTTTATTGCTAAATTAGAGGGCATTTTATTATAATAAGGTACCGTCAATTACACGTGGATAATTTATTTGTGTCTTTGCACTATTAGTTTCCTACACATTATTAATAATTAAAGAATTAATAGACATATTTCTAGGTCTTATCACTATGTAACGCTGTTTGTAAATATTGTCATTAATATTGATATTCATTTGTTCCTCGTTGTGTGAAGTTAACAACAGGCTAAACCCACAATAGCGTTAAATGCTAAGCATAATAAACGGATCTGAAAAAAATACGGATGTAACCTTGCCTTTTCATAAGCGAAGCATAGATTACGCTAACACACACGCAACTGGCGCCGGGTGGATGAGTTTTAAGTATTTGTATGCGTTTAGCTCGTGTATGATAAGCGAAATTGGATGACTAGGCATCCTTCTCACATGTCGTACGCAACGCTTCGTCCGTATTTTTTAAGGTCCGTTTCTTAATATTACATAAATGCAACATACTAAAAAAATTTACTAGCAAATAAAAATATTATTTTTTTGCCAAAATACACACCCGTATATTATTGCTATTAGAAATTTTATAGCTTCTTCTTAATTAGTTAATTTTATTATTATTGGCTACATAAGGATGTTCCCTGAACACGAACAACATACACAAGCACTGCAAACAATTATAACATAGGTAATATAAATAGGACTCACTCGAACCAGTCTCCGAACGCGGAAAAGCAGACATGTGGCCAACGTTTGCAAGATCGTAACACGGTAGTTTGAAAATTAGAAATATAAAATAAAATGATTAACAACTTACTTTCGCATTTATAGTTAGGATTGGTGACAGAAAATAAATTCGTTAATGAAAAATGCCTTTTACATCAAAAAGTAACAAATGTAAATTTCCAAGGTTTTTTTTCAATTGACTATCACTTATGAACCTCTCGCAACGGAAACTGTGACTACCCTCAGATAACAAGCGATACTTTTAAATATAGGTGCTATTGTTTGAACATTGTGCTGTGAACGTATTTTCGGTTTATAAAATATAAGAAGCGAAAATACGCATAACTTATTTAAATTATTAACTAAATCTAAATTAAACTATACAGTAGTCGTTTGGCTCGCCATGTTTTTATGATAATAAGACTAGGATAGTTTTAGCACACTGAAAATATACACTATTAACAAATAGTGAAAAAACACTATACTCGTGACAATCAAGAAGTCCGATTTGACGTTTCTTTTTTGAGTGCATTTTTTCAATATAAAGTTAAACTTGAGGTTTACGAATGATACTCGTTGTTATAGTGTATGGGTAACATAGTAATTATTTAGGATAAGAATTTGATTTTTTAATTTCTTACGTAGACGTTCATACAAAGGTAAAATGAGAACGTCAAATCGGACTTTTTAGATTGTCGCCAGTTTTAGCTAATGATTATAGTTCGACACCAGACATAACTAGCTGACCCCGCAAACGTTGGCTTGCCATATACATTTTCTGGCTAGGGCCACCCTTATCACCTAGGGGTATACAAAATTGCCAACGACCTATTCTCAAACCTACCAAAAACACACACAAAATTTCATAAAACTCGGTCTAGCCGTTTCGGTGGAGTTCGATAACAAACACTGTGACACGCGATTTTTATATATTAGATAGACTTATAAATATTAAAATCCATACTAATACTAATTTATATTATAAATGCGAAAGTAACTCTGTTTGTTTGTTTGTATGTTTGTTACCCTTTCACGACTAAACGGCTGAACGGATCGTAATGAAATTTGGCAAGGAGATAGATTGGACTTCGGAGAAGGACATAGGCTACCTTTTGCTACGCAGATGAAGTCGCGGGGACCAGCTTGTAATATATAATAATTTAAGTACAAGTATCAAGGTTGAAATACCTTTTACATTTGAATATTATCTGTATGTTTTCATAATCATTATCTTATAATATAGAGCAAAATACAAAGAAGCTCATAACTTTAATATTAAAATATGATGCGCAAGAGTAGCCCGCGAAATTAAATTTTCTCATACAGATAAATCTTTGAAAAGCATTAACGCATGCTTAACGAACTCTAAAGTTATAAATATAAGTATTTATCCAGGAGGTGCAGGTTCAAATCCTGCTCACGACCGCATTTTTTTCCACTTTTTTTTTTACTAAAACAACACTTTTTTTTTTTTAAACATTTCTTGATTTTTCTTTTCAGTTTACAGCTCAGTATCAACTTATAGGGTAATAAAAATAAATTGATGCCATTATATGTATAGGTATAACAAGAATTAATATCATAAAATCTCTTTTTATTAAATCTGTATAAATATATAAATAAAATTAGAATTTCGCGTGCAACCTTAGCGCATATCATAGTATTGCAATGTCAGGCACATAAAATAATAGACTCATTTTGTGGTCTTTTGAAAGTATTATGTGATCACTGACTGTAGGGCCGCCTTCCTATATCTGAGGTTCGCAAGTATTTATACTCTTGGTCACAGATCATCGGCGCAGCATATACCTATCTAGCATTTTGGCTAAGTTTTATAACCGACCGCCTGCCTGACGTCAACCTTCTTTGGGAATGCTGTTGTTATAATAATTGTAATATAATATAAATTTCCCAGATAGATGAAGAAAGGACTGAATTGAACTAAAATTATACTAATATACTATGGCTACACTTGTCCCTGTGCGAGGTTTGGCTTTTCAAACGACCACACAGGTACGGTCGTATGACGCACAGGGACAAGTGTACCAATATAATAGAACGTAAAAGATTTTTTGTTTGTTTGTTTAATCGAACAAAAACTGTCGGTTTTTTTTTTCATAATTTGATAGCCAGATTCATGACTAATAAGGCTATCTAACATTAAGCTACACCTCTCAGTTATCCTTATATATTTTTGTTAAGTGAGTCGGAAGAAAGCGCTTTATCTGCGGGCGCTGACGTACTGTTTAGTGATACGTAAATATCATGTTCTACAAAAATATTAGTCTTTAGTATAACAGTTAGACATAAGCAAATATTTAAAACTGATTTATTAGCATTATTATTAGGTATGGCATATTAATCCTTACGACCGAAAGCTGTTTTATCATCAAGACAATTTTATGAAGATAAACTTTGCACTTTATAGTACGTTATTTGGACGCGCACGCGGGTGTTGAAATATTTTCATTTTACATTATCTCCTAAGATAATGAAATGAAAATATTTCAACACCCGCGCGAACGAGCCGTGTGACGCGTCACAGTATAAGCCTAGCCACCTGATGAGGACTGAGCATTGGCGAGAAGAGATAAACTGTGAATTATTTTCCATTTGTTGGTTAGTACTAATTAGGTAAATATAATTATACGCGGGTGAAACCGCGGGGCACAGCTAGTTATAAAATATTCAGATTATTTTGCCTATACAGTCGTACTTAATATTCAATAATAAAGAAAGAGAAAGAAAGAAAGAAAGACAGAAATTAAATCTTAAAACTATGAAATAACAATGTTTTATATTAATAAGCATATCGGTGACGTGAACCCATAAAATTCACCGACCAAAAATCGGAGAACGCGCCCAAAGAAGTTATGTTCTTTTAATAATACGGTTGTGAGCAGGATTTGAACCTGTATAGGTACTGAAAATATGCAATGACGTCACCATAAGACATTAAAAAGTGGAAGGTGGTATAGTGAGCAGTGGTTGAAATAGTTCGGTAGGTAGAGTGCCCGGAGAATTTATCCGGGAGGCACAGTTTCAAATTCTTCTAACGACTGTATTTTTCTCTACACAAAAAACTATAACATAAGAGTTCAGTACGCATGCGTTTGACATGACGTTTATCTATATGCGCCTAAGGAAGTTGTCACATGAAAAATGGTGTTAAAGTTCAACATTATTGAGGTTGGAGCCGGAGTGCTCGGGCAGGTCGTGGTCCAGCAGCAGGGTCCCGATGGGCACGAGCGTGTGGTCCCGCTCGCGCAGGCGCCGCATCTCCGCGCGCAGCTTGTCCAGCACGGCGTAGTTGGGACAGTTGTGGCGCGCCTTGTCCTGCAGCAGAGTGATCTGCTGCTCCTCCAACTTCTTCTCCTTGCAGCTCTTGACGGAGCGGGACCCGTACAGCCGCAGGAGAGAGCCCCAGGAGTGCACGTGCGGGTGTAGTGCCTGCGGAAAAATGGTTAATGTTCATTTCTCGTTTTTGTTATTTCGGGAGAACAAGATTTTTTTATTTAATACAAATATCGTAAAATAACAATATTTATTATTTATAAATCTTAGAAACTAAGAAGATATTAAAATTTAAGGTACTAGGAGGATCCAGTGTCACAAACAAACAATTACATATATCGTAAAAAATTTCTAATGCTCTACAAGCCAGTCTTTAATTACAACCCTATTATTAACCCTACCATAGAAATATCTAGTCCACATCCCATTCGTAACCCTAACAAATATGAAATTACATTTAATTTTTTGAGGAAACTATCAAAATAAGAAGACAATACTATATTTTTTTCTACAATTGGAATCAATGAATTTTAACCTATGTAACGAGCAGAAGTCCATCAACCCCGATTGGCACGTAATATTAGTGTTGCATACCTGCAGTATGGACTGCGAGGCGCGTTGCTTGGCAGTCTTCTTGTTCTTGCTGATGACGGTCGCCGAGTGCTTGCCGACCTTCATCGTCAGCTCGATCTTCTGGTACTCCAGCTTCTTCATCTAAACAAATATCAAGTTTTATTAGAAAAAAAAATTATACATATAATTTATTTTCTTATAAGGTACAGATTACTTGGTTAGGATGAAATAATGTATAGTATACAGTGGCTAAGCAACAGCCGCACAGATCGATCGATCGAGGTTAAGCTACGCTTGCCGCGGTTGGTCTGTGGATGGTTGACCATCATTTCATACCGAGACCCCTCCGTGCCTCGGAGAGCACGTTAAGCCGTCGGTCCCGGTTGTCAAATTAATATCTATGACAGCTGTTACGGGTCTGAAAGTCTGATGACCAATCATAACACGAGATATCGTGTTTCCCAGTTACTGGGTTGTGTAGGTCAGATAGGCAGTCGCTCCATGTAAAATACTGGTATTGAGCTGCATCCGGTTTGACTGTGAGCCGACGGCAAGATAATTGGGAACAGGCTAGGTAGATATATATATAATACATTACCTCAGTATGTATGTGGCGGTCCCCTGCGCCGAAGTTCCTGAGCAGACACGTGCGCAGTATGGCGTGCGGGGAAGGCTCGCACGTGGCCGCACAGAACTCTGTGATGCGCGGGTCCTCGATGCCCACGTAGTCGAAGAACTGCCAACAAATAAATTTTTGAAAATTTTGCTTCGTGAGTTGAGTGATGACACGGAATGTCAAGGGTCACGGGTTCAAGCCCCGTTCTTCGTTTATTATTTTTGCAATGTTGCCTTCAAAATTAGTAATTAATATAGGCATTACATGGCCTCAACATGTATAAAAAATTACATTAAATATGAATAAATTTGTACTTCTTCAAATCCAACTCCAAATTCAACTTGATTTCTCTGATATGAATTTACATTAAATGAGGGCTATTTTTATGTATAACTAAGTGGGGCTACCTATCTAATTAGTTTTATCAGTTTTTGACCACGATTTCGCCTGTTTTAAAGCGATGGTTGAGATTTACAATGGAACGCCCATACCCAGAGCAAATAACTCTTATTCTAAAGGTTCTCTTTGATTCTTCATTCGTCAGTTAATTAAAAATAATATTCACATTGAAGTCAGGCTCGCTGTTGTCGTTGGCGTGCTTGTGTTGCGGCGCGCGCGCGTCCAGCTCGTCCTTCATCTCGGGGATGAGGATGTGGATGGAGCTGCGCGCGGCCGCGGACTTGGCCTGCCGCTTGCTGCTGCCGTGCCCCACGCCGTACTGCATGCCGCCGATGTACACGGTCGCCTGGTACGGGGTCGACGCGTTCTCTGTGCACACCACGTTGACATTCAAACAAAGCCCTTCATGTACAGATACATCTGTTCTTCAAGATAAATCTTTGAAAAGCATTAACGCATACTTAGCGAACTCTAAAGTTACAATATTAAATGGAAAAAGAATACGGTTGCGAACAGGCTTCGAACCTGCGCCTCCCGGATGAATACTCCAGGCGCTCTGACTACTAAGCCATCTCGACCTCCTCTGATGTTACGGTTACGTCTTGTTGCAAAAATGTTAGGGATGAGACCAATTGTTATAGATTTTTTTATTTAATAGATTTACATTCGAATGAATAAAAAATCTTTATTTTGTTATTGTTCATGAAAATAGTAAGTATTCCCTTTCTCAGAATAAAACCTCGTCTTCTTAAATATAGATTAACACTGAACGCATTGAAGTTGTATCTTCTTGTTTGTTTAGCTATTCTGATTTTAATTATGTCCTCTAGACCGTATTTCGGTCTCGGCCGCCTATCTCCGAGGAGATTAGCCAAGTACGCAGGAGATATTATAGTGCACAAATGTATGCGCAAACACAGGCCCTCTTCCTTCACTCTCATAGTCCGATGGAACGGCAATCCGACACGACCGGAGATTTCAGGCGCAGGACCGACCACGGGGGCGTCACATCACCAACTACCAACTTCGGGCTACATCTGAGAATTTCCTAACAAAAAAGAAAATCGAATAACCAAAATAAAACGATCTGTAGATCTGACTGTGTGAAATATTTGACTGAATTGGTATATTTTTATTTTTTATTTATTTAAATCAATTTGATCAGTACTTTCCAGCACTAGTCACATTGGTTTGGCAGCTGTCATTCTGATCAAGCTATATTTTACGGATTATAATATCTCGTACTCACCCAGTTGCTTGAACTCGTACACGGGCTGCTTCTGCAGCGCGCGGTGCACGTACTCGTGGAACACGGACAGGTAGCTGCGTTCATTCATGTTCATCACCCAGTCGCGCTTGGTTGCTTTACCACCGGCTATAAGGAAATGTGTCTCGATAAACGTCGTGTCTAGATTAAAACTTGTGTGTTCCATCATCATCATCAATACATATAATAAAATTTGTAACGGATCGCTGTCTGTATTTGGAAGGTATATGAGAAAATATTATTGGGACCTTTATCAACGCAAATAGCACCAAAAACAATGATTGTTAGAATTTTTGACTGTTTATGTGCACGCGTATCTCTGAAACGGCTTATCCGATTTAGATATGGTTTTGACTAATATATTATTAATATTACTTAGTGAATATCTACATTTAATAGTGCCTACTTGATTTGTACCTGTTTATATTTAATAAATAAATGAGAGGGGAAGACATATGCGGGGGGAGTGGTTGCCGCCGCACGCCTAACGACTAATCGCGCGCGCGCTAGACATATAGCATCGCATGTATGTGTGCGTAGCGACACGGCGCGGTGAGTTTATGGTTAGCGCGGGGAGAGCGCGGGGACTGACAAAAATCGGGGAATTTCTGGGAATCCAGACCACCTTTTTCAGTGAGCTACAACTATTTTACGTTGGGTAATACTTACAACAAAAAAAAAACACTTTTCGACTTGGCAGATACAGCTCGACACTACTAACATAATTTTGAATGGCAACACCACTCAAATACCTGCCCTTACAGTCGTTTGAACAAAGGCGTTTAATTAAAAGCTTTTTTTTGTATCTGCTATAAAATGAAGCACGTGGCCCTTACTAAGTCTGTAGATGTAAGAGTTAATTTTGTTATAGTTAGGTATAATATTTTATAAAAGTTTAAGTAGGACCTATATTAAACAATTTTTTTTATAAAATAGCGTTTTTATTCCAAAAATATCATTTCGGGGTATTTGTGGGGAATGAATCAAAAAGAAGCGGGGAATTTCGGGGAATTGATAACACTGACGCGGGGAATCGAGTTTTTTTTATTAGCAGCACTGCCCGCCATGCCAGTTCGACCGACCGCCTAGCCGCGTACGCACGCTTCACGCGCACAGGTCTTCCTTTCCGTTAATATCAATCGAAAGCCTACCTATCATTTCGTAGATACCCAAGGCGATACTATAGCTACTCATTCCCGCGCAATCCAGAAAAACGTGTGGCCGCCTATTGTATATTTTGGTCGCGCACATTTAGTGTTTGTTTCATGTCAATCGGTTCATAAATAAAAAAGTTATGGCAATTTAAAAAATCACGTCGAAAATTCGTTATTTTCGACATCCGCGCGTACGGAGTCGCGGGCACAGCTAGTCATTACTATAAACAAAGAAAAAGGGGCGCATTTATATGACAATAATTTGATCCATTGAGAGGAAGGTAACGTTTGCGAGCAAAATTCAAGTTAACGCGTGTGGAGTCGGTTAATCGCCCTCACTGACGGCACAAATGTTCTGAGACGAATTACTTATTATACGCATAAGTCCACCTTAAGGACACCTTCAAACAATTTTGTTGATTTTTGTTGTATTAAGGAACTTTTTCTTTGCGATTCGATGGCAGACCTATATTTTTGCAGCCCAAAAATTGGCAGCGCAAATTGCAGTATCGGTGTCGTTCATAACATCCTGCCGCGAACAGGTGGTAGAGCAGGCAGGACAGGACACCTTCTGGGCCATTGATTGGACTACTTCACATACGCAATCCAGGCTTAGGTCCTTCGAGAGTCCCCATCTGAACGTGTTTTCCTCATTTCGGCCTTCAGCCAACCTGAGTCCGAAGTCTGTTTGAAGACTTCCAGATTGGCTACGGTAGTCGATGCCCAGTTGGGAGACTCTCAAAAGGCGAAACAAAAGGATTGGGAAGAGATGTACGTGAACACCAGATATTTCATCTCGCTTACATGGGTTCTGTTACAAGGAGATCGACGCATTTGAGGGAGCTTTTGCGATTTTTCAATCTTTGTGTCGGTCAGCTGTTCCCATGTAGGGGGTGGCGGGCGTATGTCGTCGTAAATTTTTGCCCTTTTTGGAACTAGCCACGGCCATGCGAACATCTGGAGGCGCTATGCCAGCCAGTGGATACAGCAGCTTTACAGGCGTTGGCTTCAGGCAGCCGGTAATAACCCTGCAAGTTTCATTTAAAGCTGTATCCACAAGCTTTACATGGGCAGAGTGGGCCCACACAGAGCTTGCATATTCGTCGGCGGAGAATGCAAGTGCGAGGCCTGATGTCCGCAACACTTGTGGTGTTGCTCCCCACTTGGTTGTAACAAGGCGATGCAACAGATTATTACGGGAGTGTACCTTCCGTTTCAAATCCTCGCAGTTGTTTTTATAGGTGAGAGACCTGTCCAGCAGAACACCGAGATATTTAGGAGGGTTATTGTAAGAAATAGGTACTCCGCACCAAATGATCTTGAGCTACTTCCCGCTATTGCACTGCGGAGATGGAAGACGCATGACTCAGTCTTAGATGGATTAGGCTTGAACAAGTTCACATCGTAGTACTGGCTTAAGTTGTTGAGTGCTACAAATAGCCACAACGTCATCGAAACTGGTCGTTTGGGACGTAAGCACAAGATCATGTGCATAAAGGAAACGGGAGGTATTTAGACTGGATGGTTGGTCGTTGGTATGAATATTAAATAGTAGAGGGGCTAGGACACTTCCCTGAGGGAGACCATTATTTTGTGGGCACAACGGAAGGAACTGAAAATGCAACATCAATTTAGGCCTGAATTAAACTTTATCCCGATTTTGTCTTTTTAATATTCATAAAATTTGATGTATTTTTATTCGGATGAATATAAAACAAATAAGTCTTACATACTCTGGCGGTAACATCATATTCTGCCATGTGTGGCGTGCAAATAATAAACAAAAAATACTAGAAAATAATTTATTAAAATAGAAACAATTTTTTTCGTTGAGAGACTATAGTAGCTTGACATAAAGGTAGGAACAATTATGATGCCTACCCTTTCGCAATTACATTGGGGTCGGCTCCCAGTCAAACCGGTTACAGCTACCAGTATTTTAAGTGGAGCGAACTATTGACCTCCACAACCTAGTTACTAAGTACCATGATATCTCGTGGTTATCACTGGTTGTCAGTCTCTGACTACCCATACCGGTTGACAGAAATCTTAATTTGACAACCGTTAACGTGCTCTCAATGCTTACAGTGACCCAGGAAAAGTAACCAGTATTGTCGGTGGGTTCATTATCACGTTCTCCGTCCACTGAAATGATTTTGGAGTGTGGACATGTATGTAATGTTCCAACTCACCACTGTTCTCCTCCCCGGGGGCGGCGGGCTGCGCGGGGATGGTGATCAGCTTGGTACCCTCAGGTAGAGTGGGGTACTGCAAGGTCTTGCGGGCCTTCGTGTATTTGCGACGGTCCGCCCAACGCCTGAGGGACAGGAACACATTATCATAAGCAATCCCGTCAAAAGCTAGATACTCAGAATCGATTACTCATAGCAAACTATGAAGTACTAATATACAACTATATTTTTGTTTTAGGCCCTTGTATTTTTTTTTTAAACTGAAAAAATCCACGCAGACGAAGTCGCGAATATATTTTCTACCAAGAAATTGTATTTCTTTCTAAATTGTTATCTTTAGCGGATGGACTAGCAAACATGAGTTTAAAAGAGTTTTTCACTTTTGGGAGCAAATCACTACTTCTATTCTCTTATTTCCTGCGGCAATCGTGAAACCTTAACATAAATTATTTTGATTAATCGAATAAGTAGAACAATCGAACCATTCGATTGTTTTAGTAACAATCGCCTTATGATTTGCTATACTCACTTGAAATGCATAATATTGACGGTTTTGAACTTGAACAATTTCTTGCAGTAATCATTGATCTGTTCCGCAGTCAAGTGCTGTGTCTTCCAGCTGCTGTTGACGGTCTCGACCCTCGGGGGCGGCATCACGATACCTCCTGGAAGCACCACGGGCTGCCTGTTCAACGGAATTTGGGTCCTGTTCTCAGTTGGTGTTTTACTAGCTTCAACATTGTGATTTTCAGATGCTTCAGCACTTTGAATTTCAGTTACTTCAGCCCTTTCATTAGCTTGTTCACTGGCCCCTTCTTCAAATCCTTCATTGCTCTTTTCTCGCGTCCCTTCACTGGCTGTTTCTTCAGTATTTTCAGTAGTGCATTGTTGAGAATTTTCTGCAGTCGTGAGCCCACCATTCATGAATGGACACTTAATGTCTCTTTCTATAGGTATTTCCTTTTTGATAGGGACTTCCACATAGTGATCTGCCTCTCCTGTCTTGCAAGCGTCAGTGCTTTCCTGGCTGTTGTCATTATACACATCTTTGGCTGAACTGTCAGAGTTTATCGCCCAGGAACCAGTGCGGATCTGGTCGGCGATTCGGAGGTCGATTTCTTTCTGTTTAGTCTCTTCTTCTAAAGCTCGGCGGTACGCGAAGCATGGTATAGCGCTTATTGGTATGTCGTGGCGCTGAAAATAATAGTTTTTTTAACTGTCGTAGCTTCATGCGGCATTTTGTAACATAAATTTATATTTCTTTTCAGTCAGTAATATGCGATGTACTTGTATAACTTAACATAAACTTCTATAGAATATAAACATTATGCAATAGATTCCTTTTCAGGTTATATTAAATTCAACGCAGTTTTAGAATACTATAAAACTTTGGTTTTTCAATGCGCTAGCCACTTACCCGAGTATTCCCCATGCCGAGGAAGTAGGGCTTGGAGAGCGTGCAGACCCGAGAGGCGCGGTGCATGTAAATAGGCATTCCACTGATGTGGCGCACCATGATCCAGTCCAGAGGCAGTACCTCGAAATGGTTCACGCCTTTCTCTGTAGAATATAATATTTAGGTACAGTACGTCACAGAAACAGCTCATGTTATCATGTTTATACATAAAACCAGTTTCGTAAAGTGTACACAATATTAGTTGCAATCGGAGTATTTAAAAACCGCTGCGTAATTTCGGCATGTGTAATATAAGTTTTTTTTTTATGACTGCACATGGGTAATTAATGAAGACCACGCAGTCACACCTGACTAAGAGAATGTGTGGTCTAAAGACAACTGATAGCTGTGTTCCTTATTTCAAATCATTAAAAATTTTGACATTCCCTTCTTTATATATACTAGAAACGGCTATGTTTGTAAAGTTTAACCCACATATATTCCAAACATATTCTGACAAAAAATGTAAATATATATAAATTACTTTTTGGAGTATTGGTACTTTCATTTCTTTAGTATATTCTAACTGTAATTATTAATCTAAAAACCATTGTATTATTATTTGCATGCCCATTGACGGCAAAATATGGAGAACTTATATTTTATTGAAACATACTTACAACCCATGTTTGCAAAGAAATAAATGATTTGATTTGAAAAAAAAAAGGTTTGGATAAAAGCTAAAAAAGAAACACTACCTTCTAGAACGATCTTCTGTCTAGTGACGTATGCCTTCTCCTTCTGTTTGGGAGCCCCCTTGAAGTCGTCAGGCAGGTCCTCCTCCAGCATCTTCTCGATTTCCTCCTCGGGGAGACCTTCGGATAAACTTAGCAGTTTTACTAGTCTACCATAATATTTAAACTTAATAGTATAATTTAAAAATACGACGAGGAAGTCCCTCGTCGATATTTTGCAGTAATAACGATTACGGTAGCCATCTTATAAGAAGCAAATAAAAATATATTTCAGAAATAATAATAAGTGTTTTTTAAACACACTTCAATAAAATATAAAATTCTGCATCTGGATAGATTATAAATTGACCCAAGTCAATTCAGAAAATGCACCTGTGTAATCAAGACTTTCAAATATTTTGGATGCACTTGTTTAGAAAATATAATAGCAGCTACAAACATAATAATCATGATTGCGAAGACTATATGGATGACAATTTCGTATGCTCGTATCTGTGACGGAACATATACCAATTGGAAAATTGATTATCACCTAACTAGGTGCTGAGACTAGGACAGGTGACTTTATGCAATTATGCGAAAAGGATTGCTTCCCTGTTGCATTGAGTGCAGTGTAGTACCAGCATGAGCATGTTAAAGAGATGGAAAGAATATTTTGATAGTATGTTCGAAAAAGAGGATCAAGTATCTCCAGTGATGATGGGAGATTGGGCAGAAACTAAAGATAGGAATGGTGTGGATGAAATCGTAAGAGGGTTGGACAGTATGAAATCGGGGCAGGCTGCTTGGTATGACAGAATATCGGTCGAAATGCTGAGGCTGGACAGGGCGTGGTAGTAAGTCTGTTGACCCGCCTTCTCAACTTGTGCTGAGTAGCGGTCGGGTACCAAAAGATTGGTGCAAGCCATTATTGTACCGCTCTACAAGGGGAAAGGGTCACGGCAAGATTGCAAAAATTACCGAGGCATTAGCCATCTTAGCGTTGTCGGGAAATTTTATGCTCAGTTTTGATAGAAAGGATAATAAAAGAGACTCGACAAATGTGGAATTTGCAAGCAGGATTTATAAAGAGCACACACCCTGTCCTTTATATTGATTCAGGTTTTATCCTTACGATGCATAGTTGAAAAATTCTTGGCCAAAGGCCAAAATGACCAAGTAAGGAGGAATGAACTGTCGGTAATCTATCATCATCCCCTGCCCTTATCCCAATTGATAGCAACATAGATTTTTTCGATTGTTTAACCACCACGAGTTGGTGGCCAAACCTGATGCTAAGCGACGGTGTGTGGCCGAGGATGGAGTGTAGATCTGAAGTAATCTTTTCACTCTAGCCTTGAATATGCCTAGATTGTATTTATCGGGAAACGCTGAAGACGGTAAGGAGTTCCATTCACGGGCAGTACGTATCATGAACGTGGATCCAAATCACTGTGTACGGTATTTCGGAATTTTGGTGGTGGTGGGCCGTCCTTCTACTTGTCCTGTAGTAGAAGGGGAGGGTGGTGCAGTCATGAAGCTTCTGTGCGCACTCAAAATGTATCCGGTAGAAAATAGACAGACATACTACATACACATATACACATACATACTTTACGGCGGTGCTCAAGGCTTAGCAACTTTTTGGCGACAAGTTGGCCATCACTAATCAGCCTCGTAGCTCGCCAGTCAGCCGACTCTAAAGCTTCCAGCTGGTACTATGCCACTCCATTAAATAGGTGGCAGCAGTACTCCACACACAATCGGACTTGAGCTTAATACAGGTAAAGCAACTGCCCTAGTGAGAACCACTGCCTAACCTTATTGGGGATGCCAGGTTTTTTACACAACTGCCCAAAAACGGTGCTAGGAGGATTTGCTATCCAGTTTAGCATTAAACTCGAGATAGGCTCCAAAGTTCAAAGTTGAAGTTAGGGTAAGGCCAAGTAGCTGTAAGTGGTCAGCTAGTGGTATGGACACATTGTGGAAAGTAAGAAAAATTTGGAACTGACGCTTTTCGATGGAGAAAAGACTAGAGGTGTACTTTTCCACTACTGTGCTGACATCTGTGTACCCAAATGTGCCAGCTTGAACAGCCACACAAGGGCATTGAAAGGACAATAACCAGGTGAATGAGACGCTATTTTGAAACCAGAAAGCAAGTTGCCATAGTAAACTATTGACACAATATCAGACACATTAGTCACAATTATAGACAGTTTATTAAATTAGTGAATTTAGTTGATTATGTAACTTAAATAGACAAATCACGCATATTTAAATCTCATATTTTTAACAGCAAATATAAAGATTATTATCTATGTTAAAACATAAAGTAATACCATGCAAGCAGGAATATTAAATTGGATGATACCAATACCATCAGAGCTGTCCGATTCCTCATTGTTGCTGTCTTCATCATTAGACTTGACTTCATCTAGCACCTTGAACTCCTTTAGCCTCTCCAGCTCTTCTGGTGTTACAAAATTACCATAACTCTCTTCGCTATCAAAGTTATCTTCGGTATTATCCCGGATCAAGTCATTAATGATATTATTGCTACACGAGCCATTGCTTTCGTTAAGTTTTTGTTTTTTCGCAGGGGGTAGTTCCACAAGGCTTTCTTCACTCATATTGCTGTCTAAAAATATTGATTAGTTTAAATGCTTATATGTGGTATTGACGAGTTAAGCCAGGGTTAATTTAACTGTATATTAAAGTTACTGAAGCAGTGATGAAACTTAATGTAGTTCAGAATAATAAAAATATGTATGGAAGCATTTCTGTTAAAAACTTAAATCAATTCAGAGACTCTGGTTTAACTCATAAATACAACATAACATCAGCACATAATAAAAGAAATTACAACTCCTATAATATCTAAATTATTGTAAATACTCAGTCAGAGATAGTATATACAAAATACAACTTGATATTGCTAGAAATCCTGTGATGACAGACATCTTTCACAATTTTGACATGGAAACAAAAAATGCTAATGCTGCAGTTACTACCTTTCATGACATAAAGAGCTTATTGATTTAATATTAAGTACTCCAGTTGGAATGAGGACACAGTTTTATTATTGATTCATCATACTGTTGAGAAACATACATTGCAAAAAATAAGTATCACAATATTCATAACAGTATTTCAGCAATTAATGATAGTGTCAACAAACACCTGAAGGATTTACCTTTGAGGTTATTCACATTATATAAAGCTCAAAAGTTGTTGGAAGATAGTCCACAACTAGCGATGGCACTAAAAATCCAATGTGCAATAACAGTTGGATTCCAACCATCGCTCGATGTAAACTTTCGTTAATTCTGTGACCGCGTGAAAGGCGAGCGCTACGGCCGCGAAGATGTGGCAGAGTTGCAACGGACTAGGGGCTCTGACCATTTATACAGAGTCTAGTCCGTAGCAAAACGGCATAATACAACCGCAGGATACCACCTCGGGCAGCGCTGCTAATGTATTCCAGTGTTCTCTGTAAAGACAACTTGAAACTTCTCGCTTGCAAAATCGACAGATCAAATGTCTACAACATACCCCACGTGAGCATTGCAAGCTATTATACCATTTCAGTTAATCACCGCTACGTAGGTAATCAAATATCATTGAAATCTGACCATTTTGCAAGTGTACAAGAAAATATTTTTACTTACGTGACCAATCATGCACTCAAAATAAAATATATTAAATAATTTCGGTCGCTATTTATAAAGGTTTTTGCCAATTATATGAGTGCTAAACTTAAAACTAATATTAATTGAGTTTGTAGGTCAAACAAATATTTTTTTAACAAAGAAGATACAAGTTCTACTACACATATAGCCCAGTTGACAATTTGACTGAAAAATTGAAATGAGTTTGAAGTTTGACTTAAATCTTGCCATTGTTAAAATATACAGAATCTTGCACACTACGTTTCGTCTCACGCACCAAAACACAACCGAACAAGTAATACATTTCATAAAAAATCATTTTCACTTTATTTCGAAGAGTATTTTACGCCAAAAATCACTGTATTAAAACACACGCACCAACCTTGTTTTTTTTTTAATTGACTGGTTTCTTATTTTCTACTGTCTTTATGACTTTAGTTATAATAAAACTTTATGTTTATACTATATATATTATTTACTGTATGTTAGATGAAACGAAACGTTGAGTTATAGCAAAAAAGGAGTGCAGTGTTTCCACATAGGTAAATTCTACACTAAATAAGGGTGAATCGATTACCTATTCTGATTAAGTTCCTGTTTATGATGACGAGGCTACCGCATAGCCGCATACGACAGTGTGAATTGAACTACAAATACCTATTTATTACTATAATTTAGTGTTCGGCCGAAACAGGTTTTGCAGCCGAAACCGAAACCGAATTTTCGGCTGAAACCGAAACCAAAACCGAAACAAGTCAAGTCAAGTCAAGTCAAAGGTTTTTATTTCAAATAGGCAAAATTACATGCACTTATGAAACGTCAATTTAAAAAATTAAGTATAACTTACTAAAACTAAGTATTATTATGTAAGCACAAGTAAAAACAAAAGAATAAGAGTAGAGGAAAACTGAGGAAGCGATGGATGGATTGTGTTAAAGATGATATGACTAGAAAAGGAGTGACTGACGATATGACAGCTAATAAAGATGTGTGGAATAAGAATACATGCTGCGCCGACCCCAAATAAATTGGGATAAGGGCAGGGGGATGATGATGATGAAGTAAAAACAAATTAAATACTTACCTAATCTTAAATATGTGCAAAATACAACGTCAGCTCCTGCGATCAATGGCGACGAATGGAGTCGGCGCGGGCAATCTCGAGTTTCGGCGCGACTGAAAGTATCCATATATAGTACAGCCATTTTTTGGCCGAAACTGAAACTAGGGCCAAATCTAGATTTATTGGCCGAAACCGAAGCCGAAATTTCGGTCAGGCACTACTATAAATACATTTTTTTTAATAATTTAACTCCTATCTAGCACACTTTAATAAAATAATAGGGTAAATCAATTGAATTTACTTACACCTTCCATACTGCTTAGCTTTGACAACGGAATCTCAAATCAATCGATAGTCGCAGACTGGAATGGAAAGGGGTGACGAGAATTCAGGAGTACATCTCTCCGTACCCCGCACAGTGCGTGACTAACCACGCCCTGTTTCGGAGTTGCAATCAATACATAATATCTTATAAACCTCCATAGGCGTTTTAAGATAAAATTATTTTTTATTTGCAAAAACATGTATTTTATTTGCAAAATACAACAAGGACAGAAACACAGGCATACAACAGAGACATGTATTAAGGATGTAAAAGTTAAATAGACCAAACATGTTTTACCGTGATTAGGTGTACAGATATGAACGAAGCACTAGAGCATTAAACAAATCTTGGACAATCCGAAAAAACATTACATATGCATTGTATGCCAATAGGATTGTATGATACATTGGATGCAAATAAATACAATATCTAGCTACTTCCACAAAATTGAGGGTAGTCATGCATTACCTGTGCACCGCCCGCCCGCCCGCAAATATATGCACATACGCAAGCGGTGAAAATTCCGACTACCACCAACTACTCTACACGTGTTTCGCCCCTCCACGGGGCATCATCAGGAGCTGTTAGACCGTGCAGTGTCCGCCACCGATTTTGTGGAAGTAGCTAGATATTGTATTTATTTGCATCCATTGTAATGGACTTCCGCAAAGTAACGCCTGAATCTATTCAATATGTATGATACATGTTTGTTTACATCTTTTAGGTTTTCTATAAATAAAATGGTTCCGTTCAAATAGTACTACAATGGACGTGTTCTTTTAAGGGAATCTAATATAAGCTATTAATAGAGGTCAGATTAAGATTACCTTGCGCAGACCAATGTCATGTTCTGTTATTTTGCGACCAAACGTAGTATGTGAACAACACTTAATCAGGCGAAACTACTTACTGCACGGATATTTAAATAAAATAATAAAATTAGTTATGACTACAGGTATTGTCGCAGGTAAAATTGCAACCAAAAACTAGCGTAGCAGAGGTATAACAGGAAACATAAAAATTTTCATAGTGCCTCTACCAGAAGACACAGCTGAATGTCAAATTAACAAACAGGAACTGACGTATCAATTTTATAATTAAAAATAAAAATGCCATCACGATTTATTTATTATATCACCTTTATTAACCATAGAACAATTAAAATGTTTAAGATCTACTATTTATTCATTACTGCACAACATAAAGTTCTTACTGATTAATTATAACCTGTAACTCCTAAAGCACAGAATTTAATACTCAAACAAACTTACGAACATTTAAACAATATTTTCTCTTACAATCTACGAACATTATCACAGTGATTTGCAGCAGTCGAAATCGTTAGAAGAAAGCTGCATATAAATTTTTCCCGTATTTATAAAATGTGGCAACCCTGATACATTGAAACTTTTTGCCTTTTTGTCTTTCTACTTCTTAATGAAACACTGCATTCGATAGCTTTTCTTTTTTTGTAATAATTATGTAATTGTAATGATTAAGAATTATAGCCACATTTACATCTTTTATACTAAGCTGAAGTGTTGGCTAAAGATTAGTTTCACAACATTGAGTGCTTTTTACTGTAATTTATTGAAGAATTAATAAAATAATTAATATCCACAATGAGTTAACATTACGAAAAAGAAACATTTTCCCATTTACCTTTGTTTTTTTTTCAGTATTATGTATAATTTTTTGTAATGGTGCTCAATTGATTAATAACTTGTAAATTCGTGTTAAGGGCTATGTGCAGCTACAAACAATTCAATTCGGTCAGCCTCGCTGTGTAATCAGCGCACAAAACTGAGAATAGGTGGATCAACTGAATAAAATACAAGTGGCGTCAATTCTAATGTAGCAAAATGTTGTAAATTTAGAACAATTCTGTCTTACTAACAATTATTTTATTTATGAGCAAGATGGGACAAATCAATACATGTCAAATTAGAATTCAGGCACGTCAAATTAAAATCTCCGAACGTTTTTAGTGGGCAGTTTTAGGTAGCTACTAAAGTTGGAAACATCAAACGTAAATTGTATGGAAATTTTAGGTTGACTTGATTAAATTTGAATTAGCCGTCATCCCGTCCTGCTCTTATAGTAATGCCAGTAAAAGATAGCAACACTCCAAATTTAGTTTAGTGATTATAGCGTTTCATAGCTCTAAACAGAAAACATTTTTTTTTATTTCCGCCTTGTTTCCATTTCAGTCACACACACAGTCGCACAGTATGTAACCAGCACTGTAATGTTAGCAGTGGCCAGCCCCTTACGGCCGCAGCCCCAGCAGACGGGCGGCCTACCGCTTCCGGCGGCGCGGCTTGGGCGGCGGCGCCACGGACACGTGCGCGGCGGCCAGCTCGTCCTGCGAGGCGGCGGCCTGCTGCTGCAGCTGGCCGCGCGCCTCCACGAAGAACATTACGTCGCGGAGCTGTTCCTTCAGTTCTGTTACCTGGACAGTTAGAGGATTTACTTACTCCATGTTTTTTAATTGGCACTTAAATCAAATGGAATGTGTTTATAATGAAACCAAGGCACAGAGTACTTTATAATATAGGAAATAGAGACCTCTCTCTCGTTCAATTTAGAAAACAGGGCACACAAACGCCATCTATAGTATTACGAATGCACTACTAATGCCACGGCGCGGGGCAGCGCGAGGGCGCGCGGTACGAGACCGAAGACGGCCGCGCTGACAACCGCGCAGCCTGTAGGGTGCGCGGGGACGGGAAGTGACGCGGCGGCTGCCGCTCTTTACTCCATTTTGGCGCGCAATACTTCTCTACGACGATTTTCCGCGGCGGTCACGAAATACGATCAGGCGCCGTTTGATCAATCTTTGTTTTTTATTATACTCTTTATTTATACAGTCCGCTCTTTTGCTATTTCTGTAAACGATAGGACCCCGACATGCATATACATTTGTTTAGGTATTATTAGGTATCTACTTAGGGTCCAACCAACAAAGATATAAAATACATGATTCAACCGATGTCAATATATTCTTCCATTTATTTTTTTATTATGAATAATTTGGAAGAATATAATGAAATAAAATTAATGGTTTTCAAAGATTTATCTTAAATCACTCAATACATATTTTATTGCCTTTAATTTATTGCTGTCCTTATCCGTCTCCCCGCATAATATTTTATTAAAATTTTTGCCATAATGGTGAATAAAAAATCGGGATGACAAAGTAATCTTAAATCTATCAAGTTTTCTATATGGATTTGGCAATGCAGGAATTAGAAACTAATATGTACAAATATTATTACTTTTATAAATTGTTTAAAACAATTTTTTTTTTATTTAAAGTTATATTTGTTTTTGATATGTCATCATAAATGTCTTGTAATTCAGATATTATTAATGAGTAACTGGGACTGCGAAGCTAGTTCCGACAGCATACTCCCGATATTTAATGAATTCAAGTTCACTTTTACACTTTTTTTTTTTTTTTTTTTTCCTTACATATCTGAGATATCTGTTGCAAAATAGCATTAAGCGCCATCTATTGTTTTACGAAGGTAAAAAATATTAATATAACCCTACCAAATTGCAAAAGAATGATTGCCATAAGATAATGGATGTTTAAATGAGCTACTTTATTTTGTCGATTTATAATTGTCCAGTTTCCTACTCATTTGTTCTAAGATTGTACACCCTGAACCAAGGTTAGGTTCCAATACTGTATTGACCATAGAAATAAGAATGGAGGAGAAATGCTAAGTGGGCGTGTCCGTGCCATCGCGATAAGAGCAATTTGCGCACGTCGGGAAAAATGACCGTTTCAATAGATCAGTTCACATTTGATCACGTTCGTGAAATGTTGTGAAAATGCCGTGTTGTACGGTGATATACTGCAAGTCTTAGTGATTTTAATACCTTTGTTATATTGTATCATATATAAGTACACGAATTTTGTTGTATTTAACTATAATAACAATAAATTAAAAATTCTTGTTATTTTTACTAAGTTACATTTGCCTTGATGGAAGAATACGATATTCTTATTTTAGTACGAAATCAATATCACCTGAATCCATTCAATACATACCTCTTTGACGAAGTTCTCCTCTCGTATCTTAGCCCTGGCCTGCCACTCTGCCTGGCTGCTCGCCAGAGCCTGCGCTAGGCCTCTCTCTTCTGACAATTCAGTCTGTAGTATTGATAGTCTGGAAAACGAAATAAATTATCAATTGACGTGACTGGACTAACGCGCTGCGTGTCGTGTGCTCGTTGGTCTAGTAGTCCGGAGAGCGGCTGCTGAGCATGAGCTCTAAGGTTCGATTTCCCGGTCGTGTAGTGCTATTGCCTTTTTTTTCTGTTTTTTAAGATGTTTCAGAGCACTCTGAATGACGTTAATGGTATCAGTCAAACTATAGCATAGTTAAAGTTAGAAACTTTTGTGTATAAAGAATATGCTCGTGAGCGGTATTCGAACCTGCGCCTCTCGGATAAACACTCCAGGCGCTATAACCGACATTGTATTAACTGCAAAGTTAGTCGTGTCGGTTCGGTCACTTGTAAGTACTGAATTGATTGCAATGTCGTCGCCATAAGACGTGTTAAAATATGGAAGAAGAATTCGCGGTGGTGAGCAGAGGTCGAGATGGCTTAGTGGTCAGAGCGCCTGGAGTATTCATCCAGGAGGCGCAGGTTCGAATCCTGTTCGCGACCGTATTCTTTTTCCATAAAAATTTATAACTTTACGTGACATAATAAGTTGTAGAGTATACTAACTTAGTAATATCTTAGGTTTGCGCGATATCTTAGGTTTGCGGTTTTACCTGACACCTTAGTACTCCTGCGACCACGAACGCTGCAAAGTGTTCGAAACGTCAGGAAAAACAAAAAACCAATAATACACGCGATTAATCCGGTTAAAAGTTGTTTTATTATAAAATAGTATACTAACTTATTGGTGACGTGATGCAGTTTCCTCTCGAGGGTCTTGTTCTCCTTAGTGAGGTTGTTCACTTGTTCCGTTAGCTTGGCTGAGCTGGACTCCGCTTCTGATGCCCTGGTGCGCAGCTTCTCGCATTCCGTTATGTGTTCGGTCTCTAGCCTGTGGATTTGTGCAGAAATTCATATTTATGATCTTATAATAGGCATGATGACAGATTTTGAAATCTCCTTCTATAATGTAGGTACACGCCTACTATATCCGAAAAACACATTATTTCAGCAATAAACTAAGTTTCAACGTAAATTATTGCATTTTAATCTATCTAATTTGATTTAACCGCGGAAACGCTGCTGGGTGTCATGGCGCCGTTTTGACGTCATGCCTCAGCATATTTGACATAAGTTGAAGCCATATTGTACGGCGATGATTGACATTTGACTGAGGCGTGACGTCATTCGCTGTGATTGACGTTTCAGTTAACATGGCCGATTGCAGCATTGTATACTTTTATTTTATTGAAAATCTTATTAATCTTAATGTTTTTAATAAAAATAAGTATTTTTTTAGAATCCTTTGTGTCTATATTTACTCTTTAAAACCATTTATTCTTTAGTTCTTTAATACTGTCATCATGCCTATTTTTATTTATTTCTGAGTCTTCGCTTTTTTATCAAAAATGGATCTACGCTTGGCCGCTATCTCGCCTGATGGCAAGCGATAGTGTGGCAAAGCTAAGGATGGTGCACGTAGATCAAGAAGAAATCGAATCACTCTAGCCTTGAATATTATATCTGCCTGCCTCATTGGTCTAGTGGTCCCAAGCGCGACTGCTGAGCAGGAGGTCTCGGGTTCGATTCCCGGGTCGGGCAAAGTGTTATTGAGTTTTTCTGTTAGGAAATTCTCAGTAGCAGCCCGGAGTTTGGAATCGTGCCTGGTTGATGGCAATAGGCTCAACACCTATTACATGGGACTTAATAACAGCATTGGTGAAATATGGGTGTACAATAGTGTATACCACTGCCTACCCCTTCGGGGAATACAGGCGTGATGCTATGTTGAATATTGTATTTCTGATGAAACAAAGAAGACGGTAGGGAGTTACATTCATGAACAGTACGGAATGGGGTGGTTCAAGTATTACGTCAGCAGATTTTTGCAATTATTGCCCCCCCCCTCGTCAGCAAAAGTAAGCAAAGCGTTTTCTGGTTTCTTTATCTGGTGTCTCGGTTCTAAGCGAGTAAACGTATCCATTATTTTCGGGAATCCCTGAAAATGTGTTTCGTTGTCAAGCATAGACGAGTAGGGTTGCCAATTACCAATAAAAGATTATTACCATGTGTTCAAACCAAAATCCATAACTTTTTTTAGAAAATTCGAAAAAGTAAAAAAATTAATACTGCTGACGTAATCATCATCTAGAGCCCCCCATCCCCCCCGTCATCAAAAATAAGCAAAACAAAGCCCTCCCGCCACCCTGTAGTGCTTACGTAATACTTGAATGGAGGGGCCATCATGAACGTGGATCTAAATCGCTGCATATGAATTTTCCAAATACCCACGTCTTTCAAGATAAATCTTTGAAAAGCATTAACGCATGCTTAGCGAACTCTAAAATTATTATATTAAATGGAAAAAGAATACGGTCGCGAACAGGATTGGAACCTGCGCCTCCCGGATGAATACTCCAGGCGCTCTGACCACTAAGCCATAATGACGTTCTTTCCATTTAATATAATAACCCACGTCTTTTTTTATCGTTTTTTGATGAGCATCCTAGTGTCAGAGTTTAACCACACGTAGATTGCCGACATGGCTTTACACACCATCCAGAACATCTCTCAGGTGTGCTGGTTTCCTCACTGTGTTTTCCTTCACTGTTTATGTAAACTTAATTATCATTATAATTAATTTATAGTATTCACATGACCGCGAAAAGGCAGTAGTTCAAGTGCCTTAGATTTCGCACCTTCAGCTTGCCAGATCTGTGATCTGCTTTGTATTTCGAACACTAAATTGTTTTTTATTTTTATAAACAATATATTTTTGACTATTTACGGTTAAGCAGATGATGGAAATTAATAATACCCTCCATACAAAATATAACTAACACCATATTGAATTCAGTACCAGTTTCCTGTGTATAAAAACTTGGCCAGTGGAATACATCACAGTCAAAATAAAAAGCGTAAATATTTTCAGTAGAAAGTTGATGGTAATGACCCTAACTTGGTCATACTTTCATAGATGTAATAATAATAATATATTCCCGAGAAAATTTCAGTTACGGCGGCCTATCTCCACGGAGATTAGCTAAGAACTCAGGACATAATATAGTGCACAAGTGTATGGGCAAACACAGGTGCTCTCCACTCTTCCTTCACTCGCATAGTTCGATGGGACGGCAATCCGCAATGACCGAAAAGAAATCAGGTGGTCTCTGAAAAACGAGACATCTAGATGTACGAGAACTGAAGCTAGAAATCGCCTGCAAGTGTCACTATGAAGATACTAACTTGGCCATCCTCTCCTCGTAGAACATCCTCTGGCTGTCAAGCTGCTGTGTCAGGATGTACGTGAACTCCAACTGGGCAGAGTCCAGCTTCTCTCCTCCGCAGGCCGAGTCTTCTGAAGTGAAGCCTCCTTCTGCGGCGACTAGTTTGCCGTCCGCTTTGTTCTGTACGAGACGGTGGACGAAGTTGTCACCTGACAACAAGATAGTTTATCATTTTTGTTGCGAACTTTCTTGGTAACCAATTCATGGAAATTATGCCTTTTGTGCCAGGTTACATAGGTAAAACATTCGACAGTTCATTCTCAAACTCAAGCAAACTTGTTATGGCATTTAATATTAAGTTAAAAAGATTATGTTTAACAATATTTTTCTTCTTATTATGTGGTTGATGAACAACCTAGAGACCCTAGAGACGAGAGAGTTCAAACCACCTGTCGACATGGTAAACTATCTAGAACATCTTTCAGGTCTGCTGATTTCCTTGATTGACTTCAAATATTTGATTTGCTAGTCCAACGCTTAAATTCTAGTCTATCACTGCATAGTTAAAATTGTCAATAAGAAAGCACTCACCCGCATAATCCCAAACCCGGTTTGAGCCCAACTGCAGGGCGTAGGTGTGATTGGATGCTAAGAAATGTTTCGCCGCATGACCCCCCTCGTACCTAGTTGTCAACAAATAATAATGCTATAGCCATAATTTATAGAATGTAAACATTCTTCTTGAAGTTACTTGGATGAGATATGTATAAATAAAACCATTTGAGTGTAACACAAGTATGCATAAAAACAATGCATTTTTTTTGTAAGTATTGGAGATATTTTTGACAACGATAAAATTTTGATGAGACATCAAGAGCATATAACCTAAATTATATCTATAAAAAAAGTTTTGTTGTGTAATTCTACAAAAGTTGGTCCTAAACATAAAAGAAGATAAATTGTCTTGTGTCTTGTATGTAAAGATATTGATATAGAAGAGTATTCTACGAGGACTTGCAACTGACCTGCCACAGCCAACGTGTCCGCAGATAAGACAGATCCACAGCGTGCCAGCCTCTACTCCATCCAGTAAACCTTCAGCTACGCCACTAATGTTCTCTCGTGTTTCATCGCCATCTTCTTCTGTTATATGAGAAATAGGACATGAAAGCCAAGATATTGTTAATTAAGAGTAAATAATAGTATATGACCTAGAATAAGACCTTGCGGGACGCCTACTTTTAGTTCTTAGAAAATATCCTATTGAAACATAGCCGAGCAAAGTTTGTTTTATTTTGACGCGCACTATGTGTTTTGCAACACAATAAATAAATCTGATAAATGATTAAGCTGATAATTAAGCCCAAAAGTAGGCGTTGAGTCATGAGTGTCATTATCAAATGGTTTCGGGAGATATTTTGATCGATAAAGGCAAACGATTGAAATTCACTGCATACAGCCAAGAAGAACGTTAGTAACTCCACGTTCTTCTTGGCTGTATTTTATGACAGTTTATTTAGCATGCAGTGAATTTCAATCGTTTGCCTTTCCATCTAAAAGAGCCGGTGCAAACTTATTGAAGATTTAAACTCTGCCTATAAGAGTGGTGTTTCCGTTAGGTTTATGAGGATATAGTATACGTGCCCGCCTGTGGCTTCCGTTCGCACTGGAAGCAGGTGGCGCCGCCGCGCGGCTCGGGCGTCTGCGCGCAGCGGCACACGGGGCAGCGCGCGTCGCGCCAGCGCACCAGGCACTCGGCGTGGAAGGCGTGCGCGCACTGCACGCTCAGCACGCCCGCCACGCTCTCGTCCATGCGCTCCAGGCACACGGGGCACGTGGGCAGCTCCGTGTGCGACGGCGGCGCCGACCCGTGGCGCGCCCACTCCGCGCGCGACACCCACGCCATGTGGCACAGCGCGTGCGGCTCCAGGCTGCTGTACGGCACGCCGTCGAACGTGCCGTGGAACTCGCGGGCGGCCTCACTGCTGCGGAATCTGGACAAAAACAATTCAATCACTACTTCACTATTCAGCTCCTTTTATCTGATCTAACTACTTCCTTGCAATTTATTTGAGTCTAAAGCTATTCTAATAAACATTTAAAAGTAAAAATGTAGAATTTCACCACCATAGAGTCGGCTGATTGATGAGTGAGACTGACGCACACTTCTAACATTGTTCCATTTGCCCCACCAGTGGGACAAGATCAATATTGGTGTGTTCTCACCAGTAATAAAAACGCATCGAACATGCTGCAACTGACAGCAGGCAAGGATACTGCACAAAATAATACAATTTTAGGTCCTGACAAGATATAATGATGAAAACACTTTCCTTTTGCCCATACCAACTGCTTAACTAAGCCAATTACAAGACAAGATCTGTCTGCCTGTCTTGTGACTTCAAATGCTTTTAATAAACAGAAAGACTTACGTAAATAAAGCCATGTAGTGATCTGGAGTGCCATCTCTTAGTACCCTCACATGAGCTATGTCCTGCTGACAGGCCGCTGCAAATGCTAGCAGATCTGGAGCTCCTAGAGCACCAGGAACTGACAGCAAGCACAGGGTCTTGGCTTCCTTTGCTTCTTTCATTTCACTGGAATTCAAAATTATCCTCAGATGTGATGTTGTATAAAAATCATAACAATTCAACTAGGTACAATAGTTATTACACTATGTGTACTGATTCACAGCATTTTTTTTTTCCAAACTTTTATGGGTTACAAAAGATGTTAATACTATCGGTACAATGAAAAGGTTTGAAAACACTGTTAACAATAACAGAAAGAAAAAATATTATAAATGTAGATATTTTGGGAAAAACATTTTCTGAAAATAATACATTAAACTAACTTTTCCTTATACAGATGCAGTATTCCCTTAGTGACTTCTACGAGAGGATTTCCACAGAAGAAGCTAATGGTATCCTCATCCTCAGAGGTACTGTTGTCAGGTGGGGAACGCCTGGAGCTGGTCGGCAGGATCCCAGTATCAGTGTTGGGACCTGTTAGCACACTGGCATATGTCTCCACTGTGATGGTCTTGGATTCTCTAGCTCCACGGTCTTTCTTCTTCTGTTCTTTAGCAGCTTCTGGGTTGAAGAATATTGTCTTTAGTAGTAGTTATTTAGCCAATCAGAACATGTGTTTGTACAAAATTAAATGGTGATTTCATGTAATAGGTATGCTCTAGTCATACTTTTTCATTGTATTTTCTCAAAGATCTTAAGAGATAACTATCTATTGTTAGTGAGTAAAAATGTCTCTATTTCAGCCAAAGTGAGTCAGTTTGACTTACACTAGAAACTAGTTAGGCAATTCGAAAAAATGCATGTAGTAAGTGGTGAACAAAATTAACATTAACCTTTCGGCTCAGCAACATACAGAATGATATGTTGTAACAATAAAAATCTATTGTGTCTGCTAATGAGCGAGGCAACAGCTTAATCTGTTGGTTTGCTAAGTAGCAGACACAAAAGATTTTTATTGTTATGGAGTACGTATTTGTATTTGGTTGAGCCAAAGGGTTTTAATGTCTCACAAAATGAATTATTTATTAATGAAAGCTAAACCAACTTTGTTGATCATTTAAATAAAACATATGTTCAGAAGATCACTAAGAGAAAGTATAACCTGTTATATCTGTTACATTCAATGAATTTATAGGTACTAGAAGACAAACATTATGAGCAAAAATTGTATTAAATTAAGTATGTATTTTTAGTATCACTCAAGAAGACGTAGCGATTATTATTGGTTTAATGTTATTATAATATTTTACCATGTTGATCTATAATTAGCTTTAGTCTGTTAACTGATACCTTATGAATGCTAACTATGTCACTGAATGAACGAAAAAAATGTTGTATCTTCAACTGTTTCTTATTTATATTTATAACGAATAACAAGCTGGTGAAAAAATATATTTGTTCTACTTATAACTGTATATGAGGGGCATTGAACTGTTTAATTTATACAAATTATACAACCGTTTTAGGATAGCAAGTATATGCCAATATTTTTTCCAAGTAGAGTGGGCAACTGCCTTGTATTTTACTGGACGTCCTGTTTGTCTCCCATTGTTTTCGCTGTGTCCTGTATTTTAATACCGACACTATGGAATCTTACATGATCCATGTCGATTTTTTATGGAGATATGTAATAGTTATATTCAATCATGAACACATTGTACCGTATTTTCTCTCTCATTAAAATAATGTAAAAGTAGCACGTAGGGATAGGGATTGGTCACCCTTGTCGCAACTGTACAGCAGGCAGCTGTTGCGCTATTGCATTGTTTGTAATGAATATGGCAACATAAATAATAGATAATATAATGTACTATCTAATATACTAATATAGAGATGTTAGCTGTTGTTGAATATTTCTTACCCATTTCAGTAGAATTATCGCCCATTTCAGGCAGATCTTCGTCGATTTCAATGCGTAAAACACACAAAGACACGGACATTTACAAGCGAATTATTTATTCAACATAGAAAACAAATCGACTGTTAAATGTAACATTTACATTACTTTCACTTGCATTTAGCAAAACTCTCTATCTTTTGCGAAATTAGCTTGAATGCAAACAAAGCAATAAACTTTAGAATTTTAGCAATCACAGCACAATCAGATGACAGTAGCTCGGACAAATAAAAAATAATAAAATTTGAACAGGATGATTTCGGAAATGGTACTTCAGATAGCAATAGCAAACAACCCAATGAAAGAACGAGATGCAAAATCATTGCGTTCAAATACATGAACATTGTATTTCAGTTACAGTCACTTGATATTTTGACGTGATGACTTTTTACAATTTTATTTATCTGATTAAAGAGTGTTATTTTAAAATGGATATAAATCAATATTCATTAAACGGCATAAAAAAAATAAGTTTTGGTTCTATTCATATCGGTTGTTGCATGAAAGAAAATATTTTCTGAACGTGTATCCGAATAAAAATTCCAATAGAAAAAAAAGGTGTTCCATATTTTCACTATACATTGCGTCTTTGAAAGAAACTAAAGTCATATTATGTGATACGAAAAACGCAATTGTTAACATTATTTTCAAAAGACGTTGTAATTTGATGGGAAGTAGAAGTAGAAGAAAACATTATTCAATATGGCTACAGATCATACGACGTGAGCTGTCAGCTGTAATAATTTTTGTTTCTTTGTGTTTAATACGCCTTTAAAAATGTTATGATCGTTACGTATACGCGAATATGGGTGCGAAAGACTCAAAACCATCTTTTATTTCGTACGAGGATGCAGTGAAACGAGGTACGGCGAGTGTAAAAAGTTGATCTAAGTGCGTTGTAGGAATGTGATGAATATCGGTTTATTTTATTTGCAGTGTCTGAAAGTGAGTTGAGACGTATACGCGAAGCGTTCAAGAGATGTGCTGGTGCAAACGGAACGGCCTTGAGCTTGGAGGCGTTCGTGCACGAAGTGCTTTGTGATGGAGTTCCCTGCGAGGTAGCGGAGTGGCTGTACCAGGCTTGCGGTGGGACCAAGAGGGGCATCGCCTTCAGAGAGCTTCTATGCGGGATCGTGGTCCTCACCAAGGGCAACATCGAAGAAAAAATAAAGTGAGTATCCTCTGACCACCGTTTATAGATAGTTGTAAACAATTGCATCACAGTAGTTAACAGATGATGATAGTGTAAGGTGTTATGTTGTTAGCGCCAAAATATTCACTCGCTATTTAATATTAAACTGAAAGCATTTGTGCAAGTATTTACATTATGGGAGATATCAGGTAGTTAATTTTTTATTAGCAATTAAGTAAACAATGCTCATTATTTACGGTATTCAGTAGCTTTTGCTGAAATGATATGGTAGAACAAAGATTTAAATACATGCAATGAGTAGTCAGTTTGTGGCAGTAATTTTCCACAATTGTACATAACTTTATACACTTTACAAAAACTGGGTATCAGGCGATAAATTATTATTTTATTTTTACATTCAGTTAACTTAGTCATTAAGTGCCTGTGCCTGTGCTTTAATTTTTTTATTAGAATGGCTTATACATACATTTTTTGGGAGTGAAACGTAGATGTGTTGAATTTATGTTACCCTTACTAGTTGACCCAGCACACTTCATACCACAATTTCTTCCAGTTAGTTTTTTTTTGTTTTCTTTTATACAAACCTTGTCCTGACAATAATAAACACAAAAAAAAAATCACAGTTTGGTGCAGTTGTTTGGAAGTTATGCGCGTACAAACATTTCGGCGATTCATTTTTATTTATTAGATTATTGTAAATCATTTTAATTATTTATAAATCATAGTCTTATGCCAAGTTGCAGCTGCAATAATTTAATCTTATGTTAATTGCGGTACATATCAATTTTTTTACAATATAAAATATTTTGCATAACATAGCATCATGTTTGTATTCCCCAAGGGGTTAGGCAGAGGTGTACACGGTTGTACACCCACACTTCACCATGTTATTAAGTCCCATGTAATAGGCGGTGAGTCTATTGCCATCTAGCGGGCACAATTCCAAACTCCGGGCTGCTTCTGAGAATTTCCTAACAGAAAAACTTGATTGGGAATCGAACCCAAAACCTCATGCTCAGCAGTCACGCTTGGGAGCACTAGACCAATGAGACAGTTACGAGGTAGTTAAATATTTTACGCAAAATATAATACAGTAAATAAGCTATGTATGTATACAAATTCATGCATCCTTTTCCCCAACTCCATTAAAAAGTTCCATAACATCTAAAGATAAATCTTTGAAAAGCATTAATGTATGCTTAGCAAACTCTAAAGTTATAATATTAAATGGAAAAGAATATGGTATTCTTTTTCCATAACATTGTTTAAAAAAAACTTGTCTACTTTGCAGTTTTTTTTTGATTTGTCTATCAAGTTACTTAATAGAGCATAAATTTAAATTCTGTCAGTAAATTTTTCTAACAAATATTGTATAGAATGTGTTCAGTTATCACAATCAAACTGATATTATTACCATTGTCCAATTAAATAAGACTGACAGCTAAAAACTTAAACTTACGTTAGATATCACTACATAGTATAAAACAAAGTCGCTTTCCGCTGTCTGTCTGTCCTTATGTATGCTTAGATCTTCAAAACTACGCAACAAATTTTGATGTTTTTTTTTTTTGTAATAGATAGAGTGATTCAAGAGGATGGTTTTAGTATATAATTTATTAAGTTTTTGTATACATTGGCTAAAATATAATGATATTTGTTGAAGGTGTCGGAAAATAATAAGCCGTTTGGGAGCTTTCAATGAAAACGCTGTCTAAACCCTTTGAGATATAACAAAATGATGTATTGTGGAATTGTGTATCTTATATAGACCTACAAAAGTCTGTGATGGCATATGTCCATCTCTTTAAGGATAACATACTATATCCATTTGAATACTAAAAAAAATGGCCATTTAAAAAGCAGTTATTGGAAAGCAGGAATGGGATAAAAATTTCATGATTACTTTTGGTCCTGATCATCAGCTAGCAAGACCATAATAAGTTACTGAGAAATATTTATTAATGATCAAAATATTTTATTTGTATAAAGTAGTACCTAATTAATCTTAATCAGCCGGCGCCATCTAGTTTAAAAAATGACTTGTAAAAGTGTCTTCAACAGATCTATTTACAGAAATAAAATCATTTATCATCATTTATCATTTATCATTTATCATTTATCATCGTAATTCACATGGAGTCTACAATTTTCAACAAAAAAATACAATGGATAACATTTATGCTTGGATTGTACTAAAAGCAATTATGCATATTTTTTATAGTTAGATAAGTGTGATTTTCTTCTATTCACACAGTATTTAATTTTAGTAAAACTGTTAGGCATTCACACATCTATCTTTCACTTCACGTCACGGATCTGAAAAAAATAGGATGTAACCTTGGCTTGTCATAAACAAAGCATAGATTACGCACACACACACGCAGCGTACGGGCGTCGAGTGGATGAGTTTTAAGTATTTGTATGCGTTTAGCTCGTGTATGACAAGCGAAAGTGGATGACTAGGCATGCTCCTCATATGTCGTAGACAACGCTCCGTTCGTGTTTTTTTATGGTCCGTGCTTCACATCACATAATTTTGCATGTATTATCCTCATTACAGTTTTTGTGACATCAGATGTAATTTTGCTTACATTACATAATATTTCCCGTACTCTGTTGTTGAATCATAGTTTTATTTTGTAGGTACATCATAGTTTGGCTAGATTTGCTTTCTGATTATGGTATTGTTATTTTGTTTAGTTTCGCCTGCTCAACAAGTTTTGTTAATATTGGTGTAATGTTCAAAAGTCAATGGTAATATAATTGATAATACATTAATTTGTTTCTCCATCATCAGATTAACGCCAGGTTCCTATAGTGTCATCAAAAAACTTAATGTGTGCAAAGTTTCAACAGAATCGCTTTACTTTAGTTTTTTTTTAAACGTTGCCCCACAAAATAAATCATTCTCTTTTATATACCCTTAGGGATTGTTTTTTGTTATTTACATTGGCACTAACATTGAAAAAAAAAAAAACATTTCCTAAGGGTATAACAATATAGGCAAAAACCCTCATTTTTAAATCAAACTATAAAAAGTTATGCATTGGCTTGGATATATAAAAAAAAAACAAATATACGTGTCAACTTGAGAACCTCCTCCTTTATTAATTGTCTGAAAACAGAAAAAAATAATATAAATGATAATATTTCAGAGGAAGGAAGGAAGAAGAAACATTAATTTATTAAATACAGATAAATCTTTGAAAAACATAAACGCATGCTTAGCGGACCTTAAAGCTATAAATGGAGTATTTATCCGGTAGGCACAGGTTCGAATCCTGCTCGCGACCGTATTCTTTTTCCACAAAATTTATAACTTTATTAATTTATTATTCGACTTACTGGCGACTTTATCTGTGCGGACATCTAAACAGTCTGTTGTTCTATTCCTCGTTTAATTAGCAATTGTAAATTTAATTTAGGCGACAGCTTCCGTCTTGGTAATGTAGACAAATGATGACAATGTTAAATGTATGTCTTGCCTACACACTAAAAATTACAAATAGACGTAATATGAGACTCGAATCAAGTAGGAGGTTGAGTACTCTAACATTCTCGTTCTAGAATCATCAATTTATTTATTGAGAGTAATTACAATGGTATGTGGCCTCTGATTATCGACGAGCCACGACAAATTCAAACCACTTTCACCCTGTTTATGTTGGCGTCTTATAAAGCATTTGAAGGGTTACGCATACTGAAAAAGTACCTTCCCTAAAGTGATGCTGATGCCAGAATAAACGGCTTTTTCCTGGTAATAACATTGTATTGGTGAAGCCCCAAGGATCTCTAGGTATAGATCGTAGGGAGTATTGCTGTAATCAAGTAATGGATTAGAGATATAGACGCAGTAGTGTTTTTATTCGCTTAGGAGGACAGTACTACTCTTTCGATAAACATATTAGGAAATATTTTCTCGTGTATCGCGTTCATAGACTATATCATATGCGAACACACACCCAGACCCGAAACAATAATATCTAGACCTCACAAATATTTGTTCCATGCATGCGCGACATCCACGCCCTCAAATGATTAAATTTGAGAGTGTGGCCTAATTATAATAATGATGATACACAGTAAGACAATAACCATTTCTTCCAATTGTAGGTTCCTATGGACGCTCTACGTTAACAACCAAGGCGACAATGGCACCTACATATATAAGAGAGACTTTGCACGGAACCTCCACCTGGAGTACACGTCCCTCCCCCTCCATGGTGCCCAAAGAAACGCAGAGATCCTGCTCAGTCTCTTCGGTCCCGCGGAGAAAGTCACTTTCGACCAGTTCCGGTCGTGGCTTCTCATACATAAGGATGCGACGGTGCTGTCCAAGTGGTTGCTGTCAGAGGTGAATGTGGCTCAGGATTTGGAGACGCCGACTTTTTATCAGAGTCTGGCAGGGGTCACACATTTGGAGGAGAGGGTGAGTGGATAATTAATTAATTTGTATTATTATGCGTATAGTCGACATGTTCCCTTCTACCTATAACCAGAAAGCCCGTTCTCCCATCTCGTTCCATCATATACCTTATCCAACGCCTTCCTTTCGGCAAGATCGAGTAAAGAGTAAATCATTTCAGTACATAAAGTTATGGTGTGTATTGCAGTTCTGTCGCTCAATGTTGACAGGAAGCTCTATTCGTAATGTCATAAAAATTATGCCCTGGGACTTGTGTTTCTGTAAATGTTATATACCGTCGTCTATGAGAACACAGATAACTTGTGTTTATAACATAACGTGCTGTGCGATAAAGGCGTCATATCAAACAGTAGAAAAATTGTTACGTGCGTAATTCTTAAACAAAACACGACTATATACTGTAAAGAAGATTAAATTCCTAGTGAACCAGTTTGTAAATTAGATAATTTACTTCTAGCAGTGTCTAGCATTACGTTGAGAGCTTCATTATCACCGTATCAGTCTTTCGACTTCCCAATGACCGCTGTGGTTAACGGTTAAAGATATCAATCGTTATGTTCAGGCAAACGTAACATGAGACTAGTGACCATAGATTGTTGTATGTATGTATTTAGCAGTGGCGTGCATTGCATATAGGCAAATAGGCAGTGCCTATCTCAAAAAGTTATCTAAATACAACCTATATCACAGTTTACTATTATTTAGGTAATTTTTTGAGGTAGGCACTGCCTATTTGCCTATATGCAATGCACGCCACTGGTATTAAGTAAATAATAAGTCGCATTTTCTGTTCCTCAATCTTTGGTTTAGGTTGCAGCGTATTCTTCCGTTGATGGGCTCCAAATGATATATTGTATGTTTTTGAATCTTTATTATCAAATTTTTGTTTTGGTCCTCCCATCCTGATGTCGGAGTTGTTCAAGCCACAGTAGCTGGGACGGTCAGTTTAACGTGCCTTCCAAAGCGCGGAGACGTTCTATATTCATATCGTTATATGAAAACGCTTGTAGCACTTACCCATTCACAAACTCATTCTGTTCAATCACCGCCATGATATTTTTAATAAACAGGCTCTGTTGACAACTCGCGCCAAATTGATGATTACGCGCAGTCCATTGATGTACAGATACTGTATCAATCGTATCAAACATACTGTGACGTCAAAATATGGACTTAATATAAAAGGTGTTATAGAAACACAAAGATAATTTTGTGATCGAAAATGTTGAAATGTTTCCTAGTCTTGATTTTGTACGTAGCAGATTGCAGTTCTCTTCAGACTGGATATTGTCTCAGTCTTAGTTCTTGCGTCTTCTGTAATTTGTTATTATGTTGGTGTTTTTCCTTCTGCCACTTATCTCGTCAGTCTCTCGGTGTTTTTAGCCAGAAATAGAGGTTTCTCAATTCCTAGCTAACTAAATTAAGTTCATTTAAATCGAATTAAATAAACCGAAATGAGCCCCAATTAAATCGGTTTGCAATTAATAGTAGTTTTATCTCGTTTTACGCTCTGATTAAAGTTAATTAAAGCAATTTATTTTATTGAGTAGTAAATTGGCATTTAATATTTTCACGGGCCGAGGTTGTACTAATGAGTCCTGCTCACGATGGTTATTTGTAAGTCTATTAAATGTACTTCCTTTTGTATGGATGAATCATTATACTTTACTGTATGTGGTTTTTAATTTCGGCCATTCGTTACGTTCTTTTTCTGGGAGAAACAGGTGGACAGCTAGCAGTGCGAAGTCTAAAGAAAATTGGCAGCAGTGTCGGTAGTGATCCTCCAAAAGTCGCTTGGGCCCTATATCAGAGTAATTTTAAACTTGCTTCAAATTTAGTCAAGGCCTATAAAGACGTAGGCAGTGTCGTCACTATCCAATAATAAAACTGTGTCCATCGAAAATGCGAATATTTAAAGTTACTAAAAATAACTAAGTTGCGATTTGCGTACTAAAAACTTCGGCAGCTAGTTTATTGAATGTTGATTCATTTATTTACTGACATCCTTGTGCTGAGTATAGGCCTCGCCATGCTTTCCTGGTCAGTGCTAGTCGTGGGTCGTCCAGCGTACCTATTCGTTGTCTCGTTTGCCAACCGAATTGATGGACACTTTGTAGTACATTGCGTCGTGTGTTACAGCTTGTTTATGGTGAGCAACAACAGTAAAAACTTACGACGCAATGTACTACAAAGTGTCCATTAATTCGGTTGGCAACCGAGATAGCGAATAGGTACGCTGGTCTTTCCGTGATTCTTTGTAGATACTCTTTCCCTCATTTCTGTGAATGTAAAAGATGGAGAAATCTATTGAAGTCTCCGAATAGCATTAGTCCAAAAGTGTAGATATCATAAAAAACCTTAAACACATGTTTCTCGTCCAAATGTTAGTTTTATTCCACTTATGTATGAAGTAGAATATGACTAAGAGTACTGAATGTCATTAAGTACATTTTGCGCACTTACGAGTAGCAGTTAGTCATAATGATCTGAATACGTGAAGGTTTTCAATGCGCCTGTCCATGTAAATGAGACGTGTTTATAACATTATGTTGCTGTTGAAGTTTGTAAAGAATATTGACTGCCTCATTAGTGTAGTGGTCGCAAGCGCGGCTGCTGAGCGTGAGGTCTTGGGTTCGATTCCCAGGCCGGGCAAAGTGTTATTGAATTTTTCTGTTAGGAAATTCTCAGTAGTAGCCCGGAGTCAGGAAGTTGGTGATGTGACACCCCCGTGCTTCGGAGAACACGTAAAGCCGTCGGTCCTGCGCCTGATCTCTCTCTGGTCGTGTCGGATTTCCGTCACATTGGAATATGAGTGTCAAGGAAGAGGGAGTGCACGTGTGTTTGCGCATACACTTGTGCACTATAATATCTCCTGCGTACTTGGCTAATCTCAGTGGAGAAGGAGGGATTGAAGGAGTATTTTTAAGCTGTTGCGTCAGTCATTAGCAGACACAATAGATTTTTATTGTTACAACGTACAGATCTGTACGTTACTGAGCCGAAAGGTTAAAGAATATCCGAGGAGCAAGCAGTGAGTTAGGAACATACTGGCTATTGTGCTAGATCTATTTTAAAATTATTTATTTCTTCCTCATAAACGGACAAAAGATTTCATTATCACTATGAATCTATGACTGGAGGATAACTTTTGAATAACCGGTTAAACATTGTGTTGCAATTTTCTTGTCACAACAACAATTCAATAGGAATTTTTCAAATATTACCTCATCCTGTCAATTAATTGTCTTTGTTATGCGAACAATTTTCCGTGTTAGTTTTTAGAATAGATTGGTCTAACTAAACACTGTTGTACTTAACTCTGTTATTGTAGCTTGCAAAAGCCCTGAAGTTTATATTACCTTCATTTATACAAGTACTTACATCGATTCGATCGATCGAGGTTAAGCTGCGCTTGCCGGGGTCGGTATGCGGATGGGTGACCATCATTTCATACCGAAACTCCTCTGTGCCACGGAGAGCACGTTGAGCCGTCGGTCCTGGTTGCTAAATTAAGATCTATGACAACCGTTACGGCTATGCAGAGGCCTGAAAGTCTGACAACCAGTCGTACCACGAGATATCGTGTTACCCAGTAACTGGGTTGTGGTGGTCAGATAGGAAGTCGCTCCATGTAAAATACTGGTATTAAGCTGCATCCGGTTTGACTGGAAGCTGACCCCAGTGTAATTGCGAAAAGGTTAGGCAGATATATATATACAAGTACTTACATTTCCCACTTGGGGTAACGTCTTGAGGAAATCTTCCATCTACAACGTGGCCCAGGGAAACCCCGCGTGCATTCATGCCGCTCGCTGTATCGAAACTATAGGCCGATAGCATGTCGTAACATATTAGTGGTGAGGTGTGAGTGCGGTGGCCCACTTAACTTGCTTATTATTGAAGGGTGTCTAAATACTGATATTATTATGTTAATCGATATTTATTAAGCGACAATAATGACTCATTGATATGGGGTATAGTGCAATAATTGGACCAGTAAATACAGAACTATTTGAAGCTTTGAGTTTCACTGAGTTGGTGTACTCAAAGATTTGAAGTTGCAGTCAAAAAGCCCTTATATTGTTATAAGGCGTTTTATTACACGACTGCCCAGAAAATGGAGTGTTATGTTTTAAGGGTTCATCTACGTATGTATGTTTGTGAGTTTTTTTTTTCCATCATAACTTCTAAACGACTGAACCGATTTAAATTTATGGGGTATCGTTAGAATCCTTACATTGTCCTAGGCAACAGGTTAGTAAGATTTAAAAAAATAATGGTATAATGGCTATAGTACACTAAAAGGTAAAATAAAAAAACGTTACACATGGCAAGCGTGCTTTTTTTTATTACTATCATCTTGTTTTAACGTTGTAATGTTAAACGATAAATTGGATTTCTTGACAAAACGACGTACACGTATAAAAACTTACGTTGATAAAATCTAGCCTTAATGTTTACCACATTAAGGCTGGTTTTCCCTTCACTTGTAAATTGTATAAGACCTATACACTTTTACCCCATTGCGCAGGATCTTTCGATCTATCCAGTCCCTGCTAAGTAACCTGGCGAAGAACTGTAGATCTTACTGCAATTAGCTTTAGAGCCTCCTACACTACTGTTATCGATTTATAGTTTTCAACAAGAAATCGTTTACTTCAATATTTATTAGCTCTGTTGTGCTCTTGTAGTGGAGTTTCTTGCCCATTCTTCTCCATAGGAATCTACACTTTGGAACGTGGGTAGCTTCTGACAATACAAAAGTGCCTGTAAATGGTTTATTTGAAATAAATGATTTGATTTGTAACTGCCTAGTAGGTCTATTGGTCCGAAGCGCGTCTGTTGAGCACGAGGTACTGGGTTCGATTCCTGGGTCGGGCAGTGTTATTGGACATCGGCCCAGAGTTCAGAATTGTGTCACCTATTACACGGGAATTAATGACAGTATTGGTGAAATGTGGGTGTACAACTGCGTAAACCTCTGCTGTCCTCTTCGGAGAATATAGGCGTGATGATTTTATGTCAAAAGTTGTCAGTTCAGCGGCTAATAGGGCCAGCAGAAACGGCACAAAAGTAAACATAAAAAATACAACCATTAGAATGGCTTTGAATCATGAGAAACTAAATGATCCAACCATGAAACCAAATAAATGGTTCTTATTATAATTTAATGCCACTACCATCAACTAGGAAACCGCAAAAAAAACTATTTTGTTTAAACCGTTGTATGTTTACATAATGTTCTTTTAATTGTTTTGTCTGTAAACAAATCATTGTGGTTTTCATTTACGTTTAAATCGGTTGAGTATTTTTTTTATTTAATCCTTACAAGTAAAAAATCAAGTCATTCTTCTTTATAATATTGCTAGCCTAGTACTGATGCCCGCGGCTTCGCCCGCGTGGATGTCGGTTATCGCGACCAAAAGGAATCATGAAATTTTGATCCCGTTCCCGCTTTCCAATTACCGCTTTATAATTGCCCATTTTTTTTAAGTATTAACATGGATAGAGTATGTTATCCTTAAGGGATAGACATATCGTGGACTTTTCTGTAGACCTAAATAAGATACACAATTCCACCATACATCATTTTGTTATATATCAAAGGGTTTAGGTAGCGTTTTCGTTGAAAGCTCCCAGACGGCTTTATTTTTCCGACACCAACAAGTATCATTATATTTTAGCCAATGTTTACAAAAACTTAACAAATTATATACTAAAACCTTCCTCGAGAACCACTCTATCCATTGGTGAAAACAGCATGAAAATCGGTGAAGTCGTTTTTGAGGACGCGTCGTAGGACTTTGTTTTATAATATGTAGTGATTATTATCATTTGATACTACAATCACAGGAAAAAACGATGTCTCTATCATAACGTTTCTCATTTAGACTCAGCCCCTATCCGAAATTATTCGGTTTTTTTTTATGGGTTTGCTCTTGACTCTAGTTTAGGTCAGAGCTGACAGAAACAAAGTCGACGATGGAGTGAGCTTACTCAGAAGCCTGTTAACTCTAACTTTGAAGGGATTAGGGTTGAATGCGTTCGGAAACACAGACGCAGGTAGAGAGTGCAACTTTAACTTTTAAATCCGATTCGGTTTTTGGATAATTTTCCCTGCTTCAAACCGACACGGCGGTGCGAGCATCTTTTTGTCGAGACGTTTGTCGATTTTAAACGTCAAATTTGACTTTAAAGTGTTGATAAAACGATAAAATTGAATAGTCGAAAAGTTTGTCGAAAAGATCCGTGATCGGACGCCAGATTCGGGATGACTAACACAATTTTGTCAAGCGTGATATCTCAACACAGTTATCAGTATTGTTCAGAACTAGTACGTCATGATGATCAACTGATACGGTGGCAAATTATTCAAAAACAAAATAATACAATAGTAATTTTCTTTTGAAGTTCAATGTCAAAATTATGTATGACATTCCATTTAAAATTATATCAGTGAGCCTGCTGTAACTGCTAACCGTTTGTCTCAGGTTCTATTCCCGGGTCGGACAGTGTTATTGGGATTGTCTGTTAGGAAATTTTCAGTAGGCGTTTGGAATTGTGCTCGGTAGATAGCAAATTGGTGAAATGTTTGTGTACAACTGTGTACACCTCTGCCTACCCCTTCGTGATGCTATTTTATGTTATTAACTTTAGAAGTTCAATGTCAAAATTCAATATGACATTCCATTTAAAATGATATCAGTGAGTATCACAGAGTACATACATATTATAAGTATTTACCTGCCAACGATAGCAATTACCGACTACTATCAAAATATTCTGTGTATGTTGTTTACTGTAATATTTTTAAAGACAGACTGACACTTTATTTACTATCTGTTTGAGTGCGTTATCTTTACTAACAGTACTGGCACATTTTACATGATTACTTGCATATAAATGTTACGTAGGTATCTGCATTTTTGTTCTCGTATGTTCTGATGAACGACAATTTATTTCACATAAACTATAAAAAATAGGTCAAGTGCGAGTCGAACTTGTGCGCCGAGGGTTCCGTACCTACCCATTATACCGTCTGTCCGTGTGTTACCACCGATTTTCTCAGGAACGGGTGGACCTAGCGAGTTGAAGTTTATACCAGATACTGAGGTCTATAGTCTCTATTAGGTGTATAAAAATCATGGTCCTGAGTCCTCCAAGGTCCAATCTATCTCCTTGCCAAATTTCATTTCCATCCGTTCAGCCGTTTAGTTGTGAAAAGGTAAAAGGTAAAACAAACAAACGTACAAACAAGTAGAGTTACAGATAAATCTTTGAAAAGCATTAACGAGTAACTTTCTAAAAATTGAGTTATTTCACATTTATAAACATTAGTATTGGTTTAGATTTATTTTTAAAAATATGTGTGAAAAATGATTTGGCTAGAAAGGGATACAGATATGACGGGTGATACAGATGCATGGAAGAAGAATACATGCTGCGACAACCACAAATCAATTGGGATAAGGGCAGGGGTAGATGGTACTGCCTCATTGATCTTATGGTACCAAGAGCGGCTGCCGTGAGGTCCTGGGTTAGGCAAATTGTTATTGATTTTTCTGTCACGAAATTCTCAGTAGCAGCAGCTTGGAAATGTGTCCGGTTAATGGCAATAGGCTCACCAATAACTACGTCAATAATGAAATGTGGGTGCGCAACAGTATGTACTCAACTACCAACTCCGTCGAGGAATGTATGTATGTTATAATTTGGATTGATTTGTATTTAATGACCATAATAGTTGACACAGGCCTCCCTTAAATTGCTCTATTGATTGACTCTAGGTCGTTTAAATTGAACGCCCCCCCGCGACCTTTACAAGGGCGTCTGTTAGTACATAGGGCATTGTTCGTACCATGTTGTGTTTGACGTTTCTTGCAACACGCAAAAATCTATGACACAACATAGTGTAAAGTTATAAAATTTTGTGGAAAGAGAAATACGGTCGTGATTCCAGACATTATCTTTATAAAAGACATTATGACAGAAAAAAATCGTGTGCTGTGTTTGAACTGGCACCCTTAATTAAGACCATTATTCGGAAGACTGAGTGCCGATCCAAAAGAGTGCAGGTTAAAAACAGCTTGCGATTGTAAATATGCTTTTTATCGTGGGAGAACCATGCTTCGGCACGAATGGGCCGACTCGACCGGAGTGATACCACGGCCTCACAGAAAACCGACGTGAAACAACGCTTGCGTTGTGTTTCGTCGAGTGAGTGAGGGTACCGGAGGCCCAAACCCTTTAAAAAGCCGGCACCGAACTTGCGACTCCTCTGGGCGACGGTAATCGCTTACCATCAGGCGATCCGTCTGCTCGGTTGCTCCCTTTCACATAAAAATAAAGTACCACCCGCAGAAAAAACATCATTCAATCAGTCAAACATATTTACATTGTACATAACACTTGTGGGTAATCATCATCACCCCCCGCGCTTACCCAAATTAAATGTGGTCAGCGCAGCATGTCGATGTCTTCCATGTATCACTTGTCAGCTATCATCTCAGTAGTCACTCGAGACGATATCGTCTTTCACACAATCCTCATGTAGCCGTCCACATCCATAATCAAAACTTTCCTCGTCCAATGATGCTCAATCCACCGCATTACGTGTCCATACCATGACAAACGATTTCCATACAACTTCTCGGTCACTGGCGTAACTCTCAGACATCCTCTTACATACTTTTGTTGGTACATATGTAATTGATTTTGAAGTAAATTTTCCAACAAATGACACATTGTTAGGTCCTGAACTTGTCAGATATAATTCACGATTATCTATCTGCCTAGCCTTTTCCCAATTACATTGGGGTAGGCTTCCAGTCTAACCGGATGCAGCCCAATACCAGTATTTTACATGGAGCGATTGCCTATTTGACCTCCACAACCCAGTAACTGGGTAACAGTCAGACTTTCAGGCCTCTCTAACGGCTGTCATAGATTTTAATTTGACAACCGGGACCGACAGCTTAACGTGCTCTGCGAGGCACGGAAGGGTCTCGGTATGAAATGATGGTCATCCACCCACTGATAGACCGCGGCAAGCGCAGCTACTTAGCCACGAGCCCCTCCACATTCACGATTATACTTATTAATTATTCACAATCGAGCAAAATCCAGTTTATTGTAATGTAAATATGTGTAAAATTTACTGCAGTATCTATTTTGACTAGCTTTCTTCATTCATTCATTCTTATCTGTTTACATTGTTTGAAAATCGTTATGAAGATTAATTTGATCAACTACCGGACAATTTCACGTCAACGGTTATTCGCGACTTACCTACTTAAGCCGCATTTTTGCAATGATCCTCAAAAAGATTGGATACTCACGAAAATCTGTCTTAGATTCCAAATGCTTTCAAAATCAAAATTTCTTTATTCAAATAAGGCTTAAAAAATTAGCAACACATCTGTCTGCGATTGTCTTATGTTCGCAATGAATCGATTTGTCCAACTACGCTTCGACATAGACATTCTTTGTTTACAAATTCTAATAAATTAAACAATATAGCAATCATATTATTACATAATATTTGTTTAACGACATTGTGTCAATTGTGACAATAATTTCAACTGCGTATATTTTAATTCAGGTCACGCGAGTATACCTACTCGCATGATTACTATCTAAATTGTAAATGTGAATGGCGTCTGTAATGATAAAAGTGTACAGATAATATAATACTGATTATCTTTTATCAAAATGGCAATGGAAGTGAAATATTTCATAATGATATCGTTTCAAAAGAAAATGTTTGGTTAGTTGAAGGAGGTAATACAGGATGTGAGCTGTTATGGTGTTGATGGGCAATGGGATAGATGATACTTATGAATAGTTGTAAGTGGTGATCTTTGAACCCGGTAGGGAACACTCGATCATCATATCATTCTCAGCATTTATCAACTCTGCATAAACCTCCTCCTTAAGAAGTCTCGATGTATTAAATAATTAATATATTTGTGTGCGTATGTGATACTTTTATGTTTCGTTGTTTACTGTTTATACATCATTAAATTTTCTTTAGTTTTTATTTATTAATTGTTCGGTACGTGTTATCCCTAAGTATTTCTGTGTTTTGTGTGATTAAATAAATGTATTTTATTTCTTATTCTTTATTTCTAATATAATTAGAAGGAAAACATATTGAAAGTACAAATGACATTTAAACCAATAACTCTGCAGGGTCTCCATAATAATAAGGTTTTTTCTTTTTATAAATACTGATATAAATATCCATGTTTAGCATGAGATATATGGAATGCTGTCAGCATTACTCCGCTAAAATCTGCAGGTACACGGCAGTCAATTAACATTATACTCGTAATTATTGTTTTATTTTACAATGAAACAACTTTTAACCATCATTATCGCGTGTTTGATTGATTTTTACATGACTGCCCTAAAAAAGAGTGTTATGATTTTAGGGTTCAAGTGTGTATGCGTTTGTAAGTTTCTTTATTCCACATCCATAACTTCTAAACGCCTGAACCAATTTAGACGTATCAGGTATCGTTAGAATCTTTATATTGTGTCGGGTGCATTGGTGAAATGTGGGTGTACAATTGTGTACACCTCTGCCTACCCCTTCGGGGAATACAGGCGTGATGCTATGTTATGTAACATAGGCTAAAAATAGCAATATACTGGCAATCTGCTTCTTATCGTGTGGTTGATGAACAACCTAGTGTCAGAGTTTAAACCACCCGTAGGACATGGCTTTACACACCATCGAGAACATCTCTCAGGTGTGCTGGTTTCCTCACGATGTTTTCCTTCACCATTTTAAGCAAGTGATCATTAATTTATAATACGCACATGACTTGGAAAATCATGCGTGCCTTGGATACAAACTTGCGCCCTTTGACTTGTCAGTCCAACGTCATACCATTAGTCTATCACTGCTCTATATACTGGCAATGGTAAACAAAAAGCAGTGAAAAAAAAAAACCCATGGCAGCGTGCTTTATATTTTTTTTTTTTTTTATTGTTCTTCCTGACGTTTCGAACACGTTGCATCGTTCGTGGTCGCAGAATGACTGTGTTTGTTCCGTTTTGTTAAAACAGCGTTTCTGTGTCTGTGTATTTGTACCGAATAATTCTTTTCACGTAACTTTTTTAATCCAGATTTACAATAGTACCGCGTGTATCCGCTTTTAGTTCGACATCGAAGCTTTCATCCATTTCAAAGCGAGTTTAACAGCGTATGACGTAACAGTTGAGCGGTTTTATTTCAGTTTCAGCTTTTAACGTGACTGCAATTCTTTTAAGTGGTTTTTCCCCGCAATGGATGATGTTGCATGTTTTTGCCATTGAAAATAGTTTTATAGCGTTCTAAATCAAAGTTTAGACAGTAAAACGTTTCGTGTGGATATAATTTGGGATCTAAATAATTATCTCTTTATAATAAAACTACTTTTAACCGGATTAATCGCGTGTATTATTGGTTTTTGTTTTTCCTGACGTTTACGTAATAATCTCTTGATTCTTGACGCATTTCATTCATTATCATCTCCTGTTCCCAATTTATTTGTGGTCGGCGCAGCATTTCTTTTTCTTCGATCTCTGTCAGCAGTCATCTCAGTGATCACTCCTTTTTGCAGCCATATCATCTTTTACATAAACGGGCAGTGTTATTGGGTTTCCTGGTAGGAAATTCTCATCAGCAGCTCAGAGATTGGAAGTGTGCCCGGTATATGGAATATGCTCACCCATGCAATTTAACAACGGCATTATTGAAATGTCCACTGTGCACAAGTCTGCGTACCCCTTCGGCGTGATCCTATGTTAGTAATCTTAAAATCAGTTTGGAAATTCTCAGCAGCAGCTTGGAGTTTGGATTAAATTTTGCATCATCTAAATGCTTACTAGCTGCATTGGTGAAATGTGGGTGTACAACAGTATACCTCTACCTATTCTTCTGGGATACAGGCATTATACTGTGTCATGTATTTTCAAGTTTCGAGTCTCGACGAGAATCTATCATGGACGCTGTGCCCCGAACTCTTGCCGACTATAAACCCTAATCTAACCTTTACCGAGGTCACAGGTTCATTGCAGCATTTACCGCGACCCCTGCAGGTTATAGTCAGTTAAAAGGTGTCAATAGATACTCCGGGATTTTTGCAGGCTGGCCACAGCTAGTCTGCACAGACACTTAACTTTGTCGCAGGTGCGTGGCCGTCTCGGGCACGCGGTTGATCGGGCGGCGAACCACCCATGCCCACGGCCTTAGGACAAATACCCTTTCTTATGTGTGGAAATTCCCTCATGGACGCTTTACGGGCCTCCTCCCGACATAAATAATACCACACGATATCTCCACTAACCTATACCGGAGTCCGGGCTCGTAGCTGCGTTCACTGCGACTAGCACTAATACCCTAAAAAATATTCGTCAATGACATTCGATATAATAATAGTATTTGGGGCCTTAATTTCCCTTTGATTGCCAATATTTTGTAATTGTAAATGTACGATGCAAATTATATGACCGAATCCAAATTGCGACTGCAATTACATGTGTTACTTGATTATTTGAATAACATGTTGTGCAACTTAGTATTGGGAGTTAATAATATTATTATGTGTTATTGTGTAAGAATTGCATTTGTATGTGTGTATTTTTAGAGGTTGTTTCTTCGGCATCGTTTGATTGGGGCTTTTGGTTTTACCATTTCATCTTTCTCCAATTCATTCTTTCCTTCTAAAAAACGACTTTAAATATGTTGTACGTGAACGTTTGTATGTTTGTTACTCAATCATGCAAAAACGGCTGAACAGATTTGGTTGAAATTTGGTATAGAGATAGATTAGACCTCGGAGAAGGTGTTCGATTTTTGTCGCGTACACGAAGTCGCGGACAACAATTAGTTGATAGTAAAAACATTTCCTAATAAGGACCGGCGTGTCCTCTCTGTTATGTCTCGTTTTGCAGTAAATAGCAATTGGATGATTGAATGGATCTCAAGTGTCATTCTGCTGCCAATTCTAAGATGGACAATTAGAATAGATTGCAAAAATATGTAGGGATATTATGGACAGCTTTATCAGGTGTCCATACAATTGACAACAATACTCCGATTACGACCTCATTACACACACAACGGATACCAATCCGTTGTGGTCGTGACATTATCCTTCCCAGATGATTTGTTGTTACAATCTAAGCAAGGTCTCCCAACCGAAGTACTGCATTTGTTCAAAGCTTGTGAATGGTTAAAAAAATCTGTGACCGATTGATTCATCATCAACAAATACACCCGCCTTCTTCTTTCGAGCTATAACACTAGGTAGTGGTGAAGGGTGGGCTTTTTTGGGGGCTGTCTTAATGTTTGTCGTTCAAAAGGCGTTAAGTTTTAGCCTAATTTGAATGAAGAAATTTTGATTTGATTTGATTGATTAACACTTTCACATTTCGGGAAGCAGATATAATAGCTCAAAAATCGCCTAAGACTCCTTGGACTGACAAAGTGTTAAGACAGTACTCCAGAATCCTTTACTTCACGTTAAAAGAAGCATCTTGTTTACTCGGTTTTCTACAAAAAATTGCCTTAACACATCAGTGCTGACTGTACCATGAGCCAACCTTCTCTCATAATTCTCATCGTGCACAGCTTCCAAGTACCGCCTCGTCTCTCATCATTCGCTGCCTGACTTCATCCACTGCTAGGTATAGGCTTATTTTCGCCCGTACCATTCTCCGTAGTCCTGCGTAATGAGATGCGGTTCACGTCGTCTCATCTTGCCACTGGACGTCCAACTTCTCTTATACTAAGACCTGCCAATGAGGCAGTCGAACTCACGATATTGATATCTAAAATTAGTTTGTTATTTTAACTTAAAAACATACTTTCATTTCCATTATTAAATGTGGATGGAGGGTGGTGTGTGTAAAACAACTTATTTGTACGAAATACGTATTATATCATTACCGTATTGGATGGAGTGTTGATGACTGATAAAAATGTGTGCACACTTGAAACCAGGTGTTAATTAGACATGACATGACTTTAATTGTGCGTTACACAATGAGATATGATACGCTATCTGTGTGCGGATTGCGGCGTAGTGCAGCGTCCAATGGCGGTCTTTCAACTGCGTTTCATAATATGTACTTGCAAGAGTAAACACAAAATTAACATTCATCATGAAATAATTAGCATTCATCAGATATTGATAAATCATTCTGATAAATAATGTTATTCCCTAAAGTTAATATATTAAATGGAAAAAGAATACGGTCGTGAGCAGGATTTGAACCTGCGCCTCCCGGATAGATACTCCAGGCGCTCTGACCAATGGACAATAAACAACAATAGCAATGACGTCGCCAAAAGACGTGTTAAAATATGGTTGAAGAATTCGCGGTGGTGAGCAGAGATCGAGATGGCTTAGTGGTCAGAGCGCCTGGAGTATTCATCCGGGAAGCGCAAGTTCGAATCCTGCTCACGACCGTATTCTTTTTCCATTTAATATAATAACTTTAGTATACCATAATTTATTCTATTTGAGTCCAAATTTTGATATATGCTTCTACTATTCGACGTTGCTCATAAGAAATTACTCGAGGTTGTCGTAATAAACATAGTTTATTCGAAAGTATAATTTTCCGTGTTCAGATTGTATGAATGAGGAAACTTGAGTCGCAGACCGACACAATTTATGTAGGAAAGTTGTACATTAGATACGAGGCAATAACTTTTCCTTGACAATTTGAATATGAAAAGAAAACAGTACATAGCTCGTAAAAGTAAGGATATTAGAAGGTTTAATCACTTTGTTATAGTCAATTGACCTAGTTTTTTGATATAACAAGATGGGAAGGGTTTGTTTATGTCTGGAGCTGTTTATCCTGACTGGTTGACATTTAAACCTACAAAATGAAATGCCGTGGATATGTAACTTATAAAATGCTGTCATAAAGAAACAAAAGCCCCAGGGTCTGACTAAGTATTATAAATAATAATAATAAAAATAAATAAAAATCTTTATTTTTGACATAATATAACATTACACAAACCTATGAAGCTTCTGAAACCTAAACTAAGTAAAAACTTGTATGTCAGGAATCAGCGCTCTCTCCCATTTTGATTTCATTTTTATGTCAAACAATACATTCTACAGAGTATGTTTGCAGGGTAAAACCCATCTAGGGTAAAAAATAAAGAACAAATAAATTTTAAAGATGACGGCATGCAGTAATTATATAAAGCAATAGTCAAATAAAAGTGCGTGAGTGTGCGCCTGTGTGCGTCTGTGCGTGTGTGTATGTGTGTGTGTGTGTGTGTGTGTGTGTGTGTTTCTGTGGTGTAGGTGTGTATGTGTGGGTGATTGTTTGTCGAGTGTGTGTTGTGTATTTATATATGTAAGTATATCCTTTATCTACTGAAGTAATTTTTCAGTTTCCTCATAGTTTAGCTTAAGGAGCCATTTCTTAACCCTAGATTGACATTCGTGCAATGAGAGAGGGTAAAACTTTAAAACTTTATTTATTTTATTGTAAAGATGCACTGAAAGAAACCCCTGTTGACGTCTTGCTAATGCGGTGTGACATCTTACGTAATCAATAACATTTGTGATTGTACGTTTGTTTTTTAATATATTCGGGTCGTAATGGGTAGAGCCATGCTGTTTGGTAATAACATGAAAAATAAAGAGCTGTCTTACCGTAAATACTTGACACAGCTCATAAAGCTGTAAAGTAGGGAATCTGTAAGGTTTAAATGTCATAGTTTTAAGCAAGGATCGTTGAGCTCTCTCTAAGTGTATTATGTGTGTTTTACATGCACCTCCCCATACCCCGATGCAGTAACCAATGACAGATTGCGCTAGCGCATAATATACAGAACGAAGAAGCTCGAAGTCAGCCACATGCCTAAGATTTTTGAAGACCCATATTAGTTTTCTGACTCGTGACGAGATCACGTCCAGATGGGGTTGCCAGGTTACTTTCTCATCAAGTAGTACTCCAAGGTACTTAACAGTCGGTGTTTTAGTGATGATGTGGCATGAACAATGTTGGTTAGTAAAAAAATCGCATGTATGAAAACGAAGCTCTATGTTTTCTTGTTTTGAACGAGAATTGGTGAATTGAATTAGTGTAGTTTTAGACATGTTTAAGGTTAATAAATTTTGTTTTAGCCACAGTTGAGACCTGTGTAGTTCCTTTTCTGCATTTTGTCGTACCTCGTTCCAAGTCTCTCCCACAAACACGAAAGCTGTATCATCGGCGTAAGTAAAAATTTTTCCGTTTTGTAGTGACATTTGACACAGGTCGTTTATGTATATAAGAAAGAGACTGGGACCGAGTATACTGCCCTGTGGGACCCCACAGGTAACAGCTGCGTCTGAGCTGATGTAATTATTTATTTTAACCTTTTGCTGACGGTCCGAAAGAAAATCTGTAAAAATTTTAAGCACCGACCCCCTTATTCCATATCTTTCTAACTTGTCCACAAGGATAGGAATCGAGACTGTGTCAAATGCTTTAGCAAGATCAATAAAAACTCCCACACACTTTTGTTTGTGATCAAGACTTGTTGTAACATATTCAATCAGAGAGCTGACAGCTCCGTCTGTACTTCTACCTGCTCTAAAACCGAATTGAGAGTTTGAAAGGATATTATTTTGCTCCAAGAAATTAACAAGTCGCTTATTCAGAAGTTTTTCTAATACTTTCGAGAGTGCCGGAAGCACAGATATTGGTCTGTAGTTTGTAACACTGTCTCGAACCCCACTCTTGTGGACAGGTGTAATGAGTGCTCTTTTAAAAACCTTTGGAAAAATCCCTTGTTCAAAGCATAATTGAACAATTATGGTGAAAAGCGGAACTATAATGTGTTTAGTCATTTTAAGGAACTTATTTGAAACAGAGTCCCAACCAACCGCACTGTCGTTTTTCAGATTCATGATTAGAGACTCAATCTCACTTTCATCAGGCGGAAGTAGAGCCATGGAATTAATGGTGTTTGGGTTTTGGGGTTGAGATATGTTCAAATGGTTCGAGCTATCTTGTGTGGAGCCGAGAGAATGTGAGGCACTTTCAGCCAAAATTTTTCCGACACATGCAAAATATCTATTTACCTCCTCAACCGCATCACAAGGGTTATCTTTAATATGTAGCAACTCTTCCGCAGAAGATTTCTGTTTATTAGTACCGGTAATAGATTTAATAGCCGACCATGTCTCTTTATTGGTTCTTGCATTTTTTAAGACGGTTTTTTCATAGCTTATTTTTAACCTCCTCAACAAAGCGTTACATGAATTTCTATAACGTTTATAGATTAATTCGAGAGTTTGATTATAAAGATCTTTTTTTAAATTTTTGTGCAATTTGTCCCGATGGCGAATAGAACGCAATAGCCCTGGTGTGATCCATGGCTTTAATATTTTTTTACGCCCAGATAGAGTAATAATCTTAGAGTTAGATTTTATTGCTGATGACATTTGATCAATTAAAAGAGTTGCAGCTTGTTCAGCATCTGCTGTGTGGCAAATGTAGGAGAAATCCACAGATTCTAATTGCTTAAGAGTCGCCGCGAGATCAGTTTTAAGAATTTTGTTGCTCTTTAACTGCTTACGCTTATAGGTAAGACTAAGAAGAACAGAATCATGATCAGTAACAGTTGACTCTATCACAGTGACTATTGCTGTCAAAGATGTTTTAATCATTATATGATCAAGGCAGTTATTTATTCTGGTAGGAAACGTATGACCTGGAAGAAGCCCCAATTCGGCAGTGAGATTTAAATATGATGAACTGTTACGATCGGTGCTATTTTGCTTAATATCTATATTAACATCACCAATTAGGACAATATTTTTAATTTTACATGGACGAAGTAAGCTGTTAACAGTGTTTAAAAAATTATCAGTGCAATAAATAGACGGGGATCTGTATACAGCTAAGATAACAATATCAGCGCCTATTGAGACAAGCAAAAAGTTTGCACCTACTGGGTCTGGTTCCTCTACCGTACATTTAATTTCGTTTTTGACGTATATGACGATGCCATCATTTTGGTTAAGGCTTTTCTTGGAGAAATAGCATGTATAATTGTCGACAGCAGGTGGCGGTTTATCATCAGTAAGCCAGCATTCAGTCAAAACAATAATGTCAGGTTCAAACGTAAGCCTAGTCAACTGTGCAATAAAATCATTTATGTTTTTATATATGCTGCGAATGTTTTGAGAAATAATAATTAAAGATTTAGAGTTATGTTTAATCAATTTGCAACATGTTTCTGCATCGCACTTATAGGACTTTGCCACGGAAATGTTATCGAGATCCTGAATTATATTAGTTAATGAAACCACTTATAATTGTTGTTATTAATTTGTCACAGATTGCAGGTATAATAGCTATTTTTAACCTAAAAGAGACATACTCGGTTAGTATAACAGTGAGGAAGCGAATATACAAATAATTTAGCGGTATATATACTATTTTGTGGGTTATTGTGAGCTCAGCGTGAGTGTGTGTTTGTTTGTGATTGTGTAATATTGTATAATAGTTAGTTGTTGCCTTTTTTTTGTTGATGTATGTGTAGATTGACATAGGTGTGATAGTGTGAGTACAGTGTAATAAAAATGACAGATATTTCATACTTAGATGCATGCGAAAAAGACAAAAATTGTGGGTATTGCTAGTGCTTGACATTAGTCATGTAGAACTGGAGCATCTAATCTTCTCCAAGTCAGCTTCCGAGCTTACTCTAATTTGGGGATCACCAACATTTTTCCGAAGATAAACTACGCCATGCGAGGTCCAGCAAAACTTATATCCGTAGTCTCTGTGTTGAGTTCTTGCTAAATAAAACAGTTTTTGTGTTTTAAAAGTGAGACATTCTGAGACATAAACCGGTTGCTTAGAATGTTTAAGCTTCAAGTGAGTAGTGCTGAGCTTAACATCTTTTTCTTTTGCCTTGTTAAAGTTTTTCACTCCTTTAATAACTTTGTCCTTTAGTATGACTGAGTGAAAGTTCACAAGAATTGGAGACGAATTTTCTTTATTTTTGAATCTGTGCACATTTTTCAGATCAGCCTGAGTGATTTGCAGGTTCAGACTCTGTCCAAGATTTGAGACTAATTCGCAGAGGTCGTCTTTTGTCTCGCCTTCAATTTTTGGGACGTTACGGATTTCTATTTCTGTTGCTCGAGAGGTACGCTCTAGCAATTCAAGCTTGTCTTCAAGTTGGCGGATTATTTTTCTGTCTTCCTTCTTCTCAGCTTCCAGGGTAGATATACGCCCTAGGAATTCGTCGTACTTGTCCGACATTACCTCGACACTTTTCTTGAGCTCAATATTTTGCTCTATTATGCTATTTATTTTTATCATCATATCCCCGTACAGACTTTCATGTTTGTTGGAGTAGGTAGCAAACATAGCCCTGGTAAGCTCCACGGACGCAGTGGCATCGACTCCATCAAACTTCCTCTTTTTACGTTCAGTGACATTCGACTTAGGTGACAAGTCGGGCGCCGAGGCGCTTTGGTGCAGCGAAACTTCTTGCAATGTAAAGCGAACGGGTGTAGCGATTGAGTCATCTATCGCAGCGTCAGGTGGTAGGCGAGGAGAGGCGGGGGGAGAGCGGTTAACGGGCATTATAGTTCCACGCCACTAACCAACAAATGTACTAGGCAAGCAGAAATTAAGTACAGCAAAATATGTTCCTATTACTTAGGGAGCTCAACCCAGAATGGTCGGGATCGACGAAACAGAACAAAATCGCTTTCCGTCCAGTGTATGTAGACCTCCGGCACATGCGCTTAGTGGTGTGTGATAACGTGTCAGTTACTCACGGACTATGGTTTCTCTGTGTGAGTGTTCGTCAGCGAAGCTCTAATACACCTCCTTCACTTTATGCAGTCCTATTTTTCTGTTGTATTTTATTATGTTAAATTGATAAAAAATTACTGTATTTAAATACGGATTGCGAACACACGTCTGTACTCCACAGAGGTCCAAGGGAAGAGGGGATTATACTGCGTCTTCCCTCCCCCTTCCCATTCTTCCTTACTAAACATAACATACCATCACGCCTGTATTCTGGTATGCAGTAGTTGTACACCCACATTTCACCAATGCTGTTATTAAGTCCTATGTAATATGTGGTGAGCCTATTACCATTAACCGGGCAGAATTCCATACTCCAGAAAAACTCAATTACACTGCCCGACCCAGAAATCGAACCCGAGACCTCCTGCTCAGCAGTCGCGCTTGGGACCACTAGACCAACGAGGCAGTTCATACAGCATAAACACATAAATATAACATAACCAACCCATAACTGTCCCACTGCAGGGTCTCATACAGCATTGATCACCATGTTAACTCACTGCGGGTTGGCGATTCCAGACTATAAAGTCCAGGTTTCCTCACCATGTTTCCCTTTACTGTATGACTGTGATATCTTTGGTTTACTAGGAGAGTAAATATGGCACTAACAAAGGTAGATTGGTACACGGCAAGTTTGAATACACAACCCTGGCCTGCTCTTCCCTCCTTCCTGATTAAGATTGCTTGAACTTATTTTCTAGACATGTAAGAGAGCCTTTTCAATACTAGCTAGAATTGCAGAATTAATTTAAAATCTTCTTTCAGGACATAATAGAGCTAGAGAAATGTTTTTGGACTCTTCGCAACGCTGCGCCGACGGGTCAGCTCGACGCAGAGAGTCTGTCGCCCTTACTATCACCGCCGTTGCCTGCCGCAGCCGTCGCTGGCGCCTTCCTGGCCTTCGACGAGAACAGGGACGGACATGTGGATTTCAAGGAGTTGTGCTGTGGACTCAGTGCCGCTTGCAGAGGACCCAGGACTGAGAGGTTGAAGTGTAAGTACTTTTTTTATACTCCCGTTGCTATGGAGACGGATCTTTCTGGAACTGCAAGGCTATTGTTGAAAATAATTGTCCTAGATTTAGATTGGGATTATGTCAGTTTGTTTATGTATCGCGGAATTGACTTAAACATTATTATATGAAACAGAGCCAAACACACAAGGGGCAGCATGCATCAGCAGTATCATCTAAATAAAAATGCTGGGAAATGGGAGTGTCTGAGATGTTGGGAAATTCATTTTAACATTTAACTTTGTAGTAATATCTTAGGTTTTCGCGATCACTACACATTATAATAAATCAACTTTTAACCGGATTAATCGCGTGTTTATTTGGTTTTTGTTTTCCTGACGTTTCGAACACTTTGCAGCGTTCGTGGTCGCAGGAGGACTAAGGTGTCAGGAGTCTCAACAGTTTATTTAAAATTATTTCAGTACCGTACATATAATGGATAAAATAAAAATAAAAATTGTCTCTGATACATTTTTATAACTTAATCGCGACGGTATTTCCTAAGAATATCCCTGAGAAGAAATACCGAGAGAGGCCACAGTCGTTACGGTAGACTGAAATAATTTTAAATAAACTGCGACCGCGAACACTGCGAAGTGTTCGAAACGTCAGGAAAAACATAAACTAATAATACACGCGATTAATCCGGTTAAAAGTTGATTTAACATTGTTTTTGGTCTTTGCAATTTGATTAAAATCAAGAGTAACATTACTGGGTAGCTCTACATAATTTTAAAAGGGCTCTTAAAGATATATGGATTAGCAGAATTATGTGTATTTAGACGAATTACCTTTTCCTTTCTTTAGGTCGCTTTGTGAAAAGTCCGGTACATCAAAACGAAAACTCTACACAATTAAACTCTACGCAATAATTTACTGAACTTGAACCTCCTCTATACCTGAAGTATTTTAATTGCTTTGATAATGATGTTTCTCTCGTTATTTTAGTACGCGGCACTTTTATGTCGCTTGTATGTTTTGTGACGCGATATAACGATTTTCACAAGGTAACAATGATTTTATTATAACTATGTTGTTGTATGTCTACGTATATGTTATTGTCGACACGTTCTCAGCTATGAATACAGATTCATAGTTGAACGCGATAAAATAAATAAGGCTGATTGCATAAATTCGTACTTTTTTCTTCTCGTCTTCCACCGAAATGAAGATGCTTAGATCGGCGGGAGGTGTGACTCGACTCGATAGAGTCCGTATGACTGTATACGAGGTACCTTGAAAGTCCACCAATCATCGACAAAATTACCGAAACCCGTCTCAGATGGTATGGACATATAAAAAGACGAAGTGATGATCATGTGGTACAAATTGCTTTGAATAGGAGAGGGCCGCCCACCATCGACCTGGTTGTCAAATATAAAAAGAGGCCTCAAGCAAGCCCAATTGTCAGAACTGTTGTCAGTTCCAACCCAAGATACACAATCTTGGCGTAGAAAAGTGAGAAGACCTGACCCCAAATAACGGGACCAGCGAAGGAATAAAGTTTAAAGATATTTATTCTCAAAAAAAAAGACACAAAGTCACTTACATGAGAACAATGCTTAAAATAAATTATATTTACAGTTCGTCACAGACGTCACGGTAGTAATTATTACAATGATATACATGATATGATATATGATAGTATGATACACCCATCCAATGAATTCACGTTTTAGGAAGGGTGTTATTTGTAATCAAATATTCGGCTAAAAGAGTTTTGAATGCATTGAATGAGTGTATTTTTTTAATAAATGGGGGTATTTTGTTGTACAATTGTGCTCCTTCAAATGTTAACATTTTTTTGCCAAACTTAGTTCTCATCTTCGGCAAAATCAAAAAACTAGCTCGGCGAGTGCTACGTTGGGTTACTTGTTTCACTTTTGTAAACGACAAATTAGTCTGTATACTTTTGTTGAGTGCTTTACGAATGAAAATACAGGTATTGTAGATATATAACTGTCTAATGTTCATTATTTTTGTTTCTTCATAAATTTTGCTTGTTGATGTTAGATATGGGTAGTTGAAAATCATCTTTATTATTTTGTTCTGTGCAACTTGGAGACTTGCAAGCTTCGTCTTGGCCGCACTGCCCCAAATTTCAACCAGATATAGTAGGTGTGGTTTTACTAAGGCGTTATAGATGGTGTGACGCAATCTATGTGGAATACACCTAACTATGTTTCGAAGGGATCCAAGTAGTGACGTTAGCTTTGTTTTTATATGATCCAAGTGAACAGCCCACGACAGAGAACTATCCATTCTTAAGCCAAGATATTTTTCACAAGATTTTTGCTGTAACGGTATATTGTTAATAAGTAATGGATTATGTGGAGGTATTATTTTATTTTTGGCTTTAAACAAGATGTAGCATGTTTTAGAAATATTTATCGTTAATAAGTTATATTGAAACCATGAAAAAAGGGTGTTTAAATCGTCTTGAGCTTGAGAAACTAAATCATGAATGGAAGGTCCGAAATAAAATAAGCAAGTGTCATCAGCGTATAGAGTGAGATGTCCATGTAGTTGAATTTCCTGTATATTATTTATGTAGATCAAAAAGAGCAGGGGCCCCAAGATTGATCCCTGGGGGACGCCGCATGTTATAGGTAATGTGCCACTTTGATAATTATTATCCGTTCTAACTAACTGCGACCTGTTTTTTAGGTAGGAATGGAACATTTTTAGTGCACTGTCGGTAATCTTGATAGTTTCTAGCTTTTTAAGTAACAATTCGTGACTTACGGTATCGAACGCTTTTTTTAGATCAATAAAAATACCAAGGACTATGTTTTTTCTATCTACATTTTGCTTAATTTTAGTCACGAGATCGACTGTAGCTGTTAGTGTGCTGCTTTTTGGTCTAAACCCGTATTGTCTGTCCGAAAGAAAGTTGATTGTAGTTAAATGTTTATACAATCGGTTGTATAGGATTTTTTCTAATATTTTTAACATAACTGGCAACACTGAAATTGGTCGGTAGTTACCTGGGTCCATTTTTGAACCCGATTTGTGTATGGGAGTGACCTTCGCCATTTTCAAAGTATCGGGAAAATTACCTTCAAATAGCAATTTATTGAAGCATTTGCTCAGGTTGCTCGCAATTAAATTTTGTATGCATTTTATTGCTTTGGTACTAACTCCATCTAATCCAGTACTACAGTTAGGGTCGAGATTTGATATGATTTTTACAATTTCAGTTGTAGAACACGGATCAAGAGTTGATAACACTGGTATGTCTTCAGGAGGAGTTTTTGGTAATGCATTTGTATGATCATCGTGATATGGTCTAGGTATTTCATTCGCTAAAAGGGGTCCAATAGTGGCAAAGTATTCGTTGAAAATCTGGCAAATTTCGCTTGGGTTCGTAATATGTTTCGAGTCGATCAATAGTTTTAAAGGAGCACAACTTACTTTAATTTTATTGTTAGCTAGAAAGTTTACCAAATTCCACATTTTCTTGGGTTTATTAATACAATCGCTAAACTTTTTATAGTAGAAAGTATTCTTCGTATCTTGCATGTGTTTGGCAACATGTTTTCTTTTTGTGATAAATTTTGCTTCCAGGGTGGTGTTCTTTGGATTCTTCTTTAGTTCTATCCACAATGCGTTTCTTTTGTTGATATCATCAATTATGTTTCTGTTTATCCAGTCGTTTTGGGGTAGGTTCAGAATTTTGGTCTTTGTTGTTTTACTTTTGTCAATTATTGATTTTATTTTGTTTTCTAGCACTGCGTAATTATCATCGAATTCTTCAAAGTTTGTGGTTTCTATCATATCATATAGTTTCGTAAAATCAATGGCTTCGTATTGTGTCCGTATTTTTCGAGGGGATTTAGTTTTTTTGAGTTCAACATATATTTGTTTGTGATCTGACATTGAAGAGTCTGCTATTGCCATGTGGAAATGATCGTCTTTCAGATTAGAACTTACAAGGTCCAAAATAGATTTTCTAGTATTCGATTCTCTTGTACAATACTTCTTAGTGATTTTATTTAGTAATGTATGTCCAGTTCCCTTCAAAAGTTCATGATATTGTTTAGTCCTTTTGTCTTTGTTTAAAAGATCAATGTTAAAATCTCCGAACACAATTGCTCTGTTTTTTTGCTGTAGTTGGGTCTCATAAACCTCAAGAAAATCTACATAGTTAGTATCGCCGGGGTTATATACGACTCCTACTTCCAATGCATATCGCTCTAGTCGTATCCATAGATAGTTGTTTCCTCCTGTGTACTTAGAATCTGATAAGCTGTGTTTAAGGTCATTGTGAACATATGCTGAAACTCCACCTCCTCTTGAATCAGTTCTGTAGTTGTAGTAGTGTGAGTAGTTGTTTATTTGTAGTTCCAATGCTTGTGTTTCAGTTCTTATCCAAGTTTCAGTCAGTAAGATAACATGTATTGTATTAGGAAGCGATTGTAGGATGCACTTAAGTTCGTCAAATTTTCCTTTTTTGCGTATACTTCGAGCATTAAGGTAGAAAAATCTAAGCCGTGATTTGTTGGTTTCTATATTTTGGTAATTGTTGATAACTTGGTAGGTATTGCTAACGATTGTCGTAGGTACGGTTTCGATTATTGTTCGAAGTTTTTTGCAGGGTTTTTTATTATTGTAGGTGTGCCATTAATGTACTTTATAGTCAGTCCGTTCTCTCCATCATTTTGACGACGTATTAGTTCTTCTTTTAGATCTTTAAAATATTTTTGCTGAGCTGGGGTTTGGTCTGAGAATATTTTAATGTTTTCTGGCAACTTCTCTTTATTGCGTAAGAGATGCTTTGCGGGTGCTGAAGTGTCGTAACATACTTTGATTCGGCGGTCTTTTCCCGGCGAGTATTTGCCTATTCTGAAGATTTTAATCGGTTTCGGGAGGTCTTGGCTCACTAGTAGAGTAATTTTTAAAATATCGGCGTCATCTTGGGATTTTCGTTCTTCAGAGCTAGCAGCGGACTGTTCGGGCAGGCCCACGACAATAATATTTTTTTCTCTGCTATTGCGATTTGCTACTTCCTTAATTATTTGTTCGTTCAGACATAGCTGATTTTGAAAGTTTAAAGTCGAAGATTCAGAGGTGGGTTTAAGTGTGTTAAGCTGAGACTCGAAGGATTTAATTTTATGTTCCCCCATCGATAATTGTTTCTCCAATTGCAATACAGTTGTTTTTAATTGTTTATGTTCAGTTATCATGCTAGATGTGGATGATTTAATCTCATTAATCTGCGATGTATTTCCGCGAATCATGTCTGCTGTTTGTTCGTTACATGACTTCAACTCAGTGACCTCAGCTTTAACCTCTGCTAAACTTTCCTGCATTTTAATTATAATCTGCTCATTAGATACAACGTATTTTTCTAGCAACGAACCGATACGGGACAATTCCGAACGCATTTCTTTAATTTCGGTGGCGCATTCACATTCATGTTTCCTTTTATTTCGAAAGGTAATTTGCGGGTCCACTGCTACCGAGCTTAGCTTTGATAAATCGGGTTGCGATCCGCCGCCTGCGCCGCGCGGTGGCGATCTTTGTACAACATTCATAATAGTGTGACAGTATTCAATGCACGCTCAACTTCAATGATGAGGGCACGTGTACTTATCGTTGATTTACTTGGTTTGAGCACCACCGGCGTACACTCCGCCGCGTGTGACGCGCGAGTCACTGTGCGAGCGAGTTAAAAAATAGCAACTGGTCTACTCACGCGGAGGTGAAGCGCGCTCGCGCGGGTATGTCCGTGGGTGGCTTGTTGTTCTTGAGCCGCAGGTCAACAGGGACGAAACGTCGCAATTAAAAATTTACTGGTTTTGCAATTTGAGTCCTATCTTTGTGTTTCTATTAGTTATATTTGAAGAGCATTACTAAACGGATTTTGAGGATAAAGTTATACACGACTACTCCGGACGGGCGACGAACGTCGTGTTTCAGTAGAATAAGATTAATGGTCATGTTGGGAAGATTAATCTCTCTCAATATCATCTCATAGTGTCAGAAGACTTGAAACCGAGGCTCGTGGCTAAGCAACAGCCGCACAGATCGATCGATCGAGGTTAAGGTGCGCTTGCCGTGGTCGGTCTGTGGATAGGTGACCATTATTTTCATACTGAGACCCCTCCGTGCCTCGGAGAGCACGTTAAGCTGTCGGTCCCGGATGTCAAATTAAGATCTGTGACAGCCGTTACGGGTAGCCAGAGGCCTAAAACGAGATATCGTATTACCCAGTAACTGGGTTGTGGAGGTCAGATAGGCAGTCGCTCCATGTCGTATTAAGCTGCATCCGGTTTGACTGGAAGCCGACCTCATTGTAATTGGGAAAAGGCTAGGCAGATAGATAGTGTCAGAAGACTTGGACTATATCAGAATTGACGTCAACATCATCGAGTTCATATACATTGAAAATGGATCAACAATACAGTTTGGAATACATAATGAGATTCTGGAATGAATACGAATGTGGGTCAACTTAATAATATACTTCGAAATCGATCCACGATCCGTCCGCCCTGGTTTCAGGACGATAAAGTCTGGTGTATTAAAGCTTATGTAGGATATTCCAAAAAGGCTCAATTATATTAACCCCCCCCCCCCCCCCCCTCACCCTTGGTGATACGTAGTAAGGTTTAAGACTAACCCCCATCCAAAATCTCGAGTATTTTTTAGTACCTCCAAAGAATTTAATTTTTTCAGAATATTATCTTTAGATACAGAAAATAAATACACGTGATATCTTACTACACCCCCCCTCCCCCTTGTGATATTTCGTGATTTTTGCCACCCTTCGAGCCTACCGTGATTAATGGACGGCCCCTTTGCATAGAGTAATACTTACTATCTTCCTCTTCTTCTTATCGTTGATGAACAACCTAGTGTCAGAGTTTGAACCACCCGTAGGCCTCTGACATGGCTTTACACACCATTGAGAACATCTCACAGGTGTGCTGGTTTCCTCACGATGTTTTCGTTCACCATCATAAGCAAGTGAACTTGCGAGTTTTGACTTGTCAGTCCAACGGTCATACCACTAGGCTATCACTGTTTTGGGAAGATTAAAAAAGTTATTTATTATGCTAGTTATTTAAATATTGAAACAGTAATCTGTTTGTGTTTGATCAACTGTACTCGTATGTCTTCAAAGTTCAATGTTATTGACAAAATTATTTATTGAACACGCCCTTACTGGCCGTATCTTATTTACTTGAGTGGGTAACATGATACAAAGTCAAGAGCATGTGGTCCCCCCTCCCGTGTGCTCATAACTATTTGTTGGATCAGTCCAGCAGGCCAATGATTTATTCATTCAGTAGAAAATCAATAACAAAGTGCTGTTTGTTCTACATTAAATATATAGAGGAAATCAATAAAACATAGCAAGCCTGTATTCCTCGAAGGGGTAGGCAGATCTGTATACAGTTGGACACCCACATTTCACCGATGCTGCTAATAAGTCCCATTCAGGTGGTTAGCCTATTGCCATCTTCCGACCACAGTTCCAGACTCTGGGCTGCTACTGAAAATTCCTAACAGAAAAACTCAATAACAGTTTGCCCGACCTGGGAATCTTCTCCCGGAAGTGGTCCCGAGCCGACTACTGAGCATGAGGTCTCGGTTTCGATTCCCGAGTGGGGCTAAGTGTTATTCAGTTTTTCTGTTATTATTAAATGAGAATTAACAATAGCATTGGTTAATTGTGGGTGTTCAACTGTGTACGTCTCTGCTGTCCTGTGATGCTAAGTTACGTTATGTTATGAATGTATCGACGGACTCTGGTTATTTATGCAAGTCGGCCACAGATGGCCTACACAAATGAACCATCATTAAATCAAAAACTCCTCTCATAATAACATTGAGAAAATATAACATAAATATTATCCTTTTGTACCAAAATCTTCCTTATATTCGCAATCGATGAATAATTATGAACTCCGCAGATTTCGAAATATACACAACAGGTAAAACTTCGGAAACTTAAACTTGCAAAACTTTTTGCAACGGCTGGAGAATGTACGTACAGGTAAACGTGAAAGGAAGGGAAATGTATAATGACGTCAATAAGACGGTCCATTCCAGAAGCAGGACAATTGTGTGATTAGTCAGTTAATGCGTACGTAAGAGAGGATACTAATACTTTTCCTTTGCTTTTTCTAATTAATTCGATGTAGATACAAACATGCAAGGCAATTGAATCAGATCTATTTTAAATATTACCCACGAATGCTACAAGAAATTTCCTGACAGAAAAAATAGACAATAGCTAACCACTAACTAACACTAGCTTTAAATCCACTTAAGCGATGGCACTTAGCCCTCTTAAAACACTGCTAAACGGTGAAGACGATATCACTAAGTTTGGATAATAAATTGGTAAGGATATCAAAAAACTTTGGATAATATATTGTAAAAGGAAGTACCAGTGGATAATGTGACGAGGAAAGTTTTAAGTATGAATACGGATGGCTACACGAGTAGAGGAAGACCGAGGAAACGATGGATGGATTGTGTACAAAATGATATGGCTAGAAATTGAGTGACTACTGAGATTACGGCTGACAGAGATGTATGGAAGAAAAAGACATGCTGCCGACCCCAATTGAATTGGTATAATGGCATGAGGATGATGATGAAAGGAAGTACCACTGTCTCGGTGTGAGGTCTTCGGTCCATTTCGACTGTCAGGGAAAGAGTAAGCAGCCCAAATCTGGGATTGTATTCGATATGGAAGCTGTGCTTTGTAAATGACAATAGGATCACCACTTATTACATGGAACTTCATAACTGCATCGGTGAAATGTGGTTGTACAGCCGTACACTTCTGCCTAGCCCTTCGCAGATACAGGCATGTAAAGGAAGTACGTACTAATTAAGTCCAAGCATTTACTCCAAAATTAGCAAAGAAATAAGTATAGTTAAAAACCAAAGCCTACAAAAAGTCGTCATTGACACGTCATCACATAAACAATGAAGGGGAAATAAAAAGTATTTGTAACTTAACTGATTCGCCTTCATCGGGTCATTAGATCAAGGCGATTTACATACGTCATTGTGTTTTTACACCATTTCGCTCGGTCCTCTACATGCGTCACTGTGTTTTTATTTTACATCGCTCGTATCTTTACTTAGTGCAAGCAGTAATGATAGTGGTATACCTTGTTCAGTGCACGAAGACGCCCCACTCTTTGTTTAAATCGTTACAGATAGTAGGTAGACGCGCTGCACACTGTGTCTAAGTTGTTGCAGATCGTTCAATCGATGAGGACGCGCCCCACTCTTTGCTTGAATCGCTGCACATAGATCAATTCCCGAAGCTGCACTCCACACAATTTGTGTCTCATGTTGTTGTAGATATTTCAATCCACTAAGACGCGCCCCACTCTTTATATAAATCGATACAGATAGTTTAATTGAACCTACAACCATCAACTCAAGAAGCGGTTTCGTAACAACTAGGCTTCATTCAGTTCCTAAATAAAAGTCTCTATGGTGATAGTTTGAATAACTATTAGACTCGGTGGCGGACACTGCACGGTCTAACAGCTCCTGAGGATGCCCCGTGGGGAGGCGAAACACGTGTAGAGTAGTTGGTGGTAGTCGCAATTTTCACCGCTTGCGTATGTGCATATATTTGCGGGCGTGCGGGCGGTGCACAGGTAATGCATGACTACCCTCAATATTGTGGAAGTATCTCGATATTGTATTTATTCGCATCCACTATTGTATAACACAAAAATTGCTGTAAAGGTCATTGACCTTGCTGTCAATTGTCAACTTGTCCTCATTACATGTTAATCCATCTATTATGAATAACAGACAAGAAGAATGGTCTCATGTTTAGCAAACTCTCAATAGCAATTGCCCGTCGTGCGTCACTTTGTTGCTTTACTAGGGGTTGTTAATATTCGAGTCTTATCATATTTATAATCTTACATGCACACATAGAGAGATAGAACAATACACACACATCCCCATGGACTGCACTCTTTTTTATTGTGTGTGTTAATTAATAATGTGTTAGGTTATAATACAGTTCATTCATGTCATCATGCCATCTGTCCTTATCCCTATTTATTTGGGGTCGGCGCAGCATACCTATTATCTGGCATGCTGCTAAAGTTTTGGCTATGTTTTATGACCTGCCGTCTGCCAGTTTCAGTACATTCATGTGCTTACTAACTATTCTTGATTGTAATAACAATAGTCAATGAATGTTGTCACGTAATGCGCATCTATTTACTAGGTAACATCACTCGAGAACTCCACGAGACAGGCTCGACCTAGTGTGGAGTTCTGGAAAGATTTAAGCTTAAGCAAATCTTTCCTTTTGTTATTAAAAATGTAAAACTTGATATTTATGTTGAACCTTATGAAATGTCTTTAGAAAACAAATACATAGAAAAAAAAACTAGATCTTACAAATATTTATTCTGTGCAGTAATTTAATCAGCAGCTTGTTCTGTATTAACCGCGCCATCAACATTACTTGAATTTCCATTAACATAACTGTCCACTGCCCACCTCATAAGTAAATGGCTGGACGTTTACCGCATACTGATCGACTTCCGACTTGCCACAGGATGAGTGTGTCAGTGGTAAAAACAGGTGACGCAGGGTTGGCACCGGACTTCCCGCCGCCTGTCCTCATGATCACTGGCCCAAGTTAGGTTTCCGGGTTGGTACAGCTTTGATGTTCTTCTGTTGTTATTTTAATTGATTTTATAGCATTATAAGCGCTACAAAATTACGTGGATAATGGGTGGATAGAAATCGCAAGTAGTATTATTTGTATTTTTATTACATTTTATATTTTCATTTATTTATTGTCATAATACGATTACAAATCAAACTTATGAAGCTTCTGACTCCTAAAGTAGGTAGACCTGTATGTCAGGAATCAGCGCCCTGTCCCAATTTTGGCTTTAATCCTGATGTCAACATAGTGACAATTTGATTCACATGAAATAAGCAATTCGCAGATCTGTAGTTTCGCGGAAGTTTTAGAAGATTCTAGTGTTTTCATTGGGACAATATCATTCCATGGTAATATCGACTAGTCTACTAAAGTATGATGTCTAAATGGTTTCTCAGACCAATATTGGGGCCCAATTACTGTCTTGGTGCTGTTTTTATTATTCTCTCATTTCCTTATTAGGACAGGAAAAATATTAGGAAAATGTTATATAGAATATACGGCTGGTATTAGAAATACAAAAGGCTCCTGCAGATCCCAAATCGGGCAAAGTGTTATTGGGATTTTCTGTTACGCAATTCTCAGTGGTAGGCCGGAGTTTGGAATAGGCTCACCACCTATTTACACATGGGTGTACACTTCTGTCTTCCCCTTCGGGCAATACAGATGCGATGCTATGTCCTGCGGATTATAGGGTTGAGTTTTCCGGATCAACAAAATGTTTACTAGACTTTTACTATACTTATGTCTCCTTGTTTACCTATGCATATAAACTCCCTTCTTTCAAAATTACTCTTCGATAGCTCACTTGTTCCATTATTAAGTTTGCATAACGGAGGTAACAATGGGCAATCATGACAAATACTTAAGTACTCGTATTGATACATCAAGTCCTGCGTCATAAGGGGCATGGTACTGTTGCGTACACAATCGGAGTGAAAAGTCCGGGCGTCGAAGGTCGTCTGACATGATTGTTCATCTGTCACGCTGCGACACTACGTTTTAAATGATTGTCGATTCTTGTACGCGATTGATCGTCAACGTCAAGCCTTTACTAGCTCGTCGTGCATTTCCGACTTATTGTTATTTGTGTGACGATAGATTTATCAGTGTGTGTGTATACTGTATGGTTAAAGTTGCGTATGTTTGTGCCGAATTGGCCGAGTGGTTACGGGCTCACCTCCTGAACAACAGGTTGTGGATTAAAATCTTGCGTCTACCAATGTGACTTTTGCAATGTCATATGTTGTACTTTCTTGACATCACAGACATACGGCAGACGAAAACATCTCGAGGAAATCTGTACATGATAGTCTGTAATCGCCAACCCTCATTGCTAGCGTGGTGATCAATGCTCGTGCATTCTCTCTATGAGAAGAGGCCCTTGCTGCAGTGGGACAGTTACGGGCTGGTTATGTATGTTTGTATATAGAAAGTACTGCGTGTTAGGTTTCTACATGCATTCCATAGAGGTACTCAAAGTGTTCTACCAACTAAGTTATCGCTACCTCCGCTAAGTCTAATCTTTTCAATACGTCTAATCCTGACGTCATTGTCATCTACACGACCAATTTTACAGTATAATGTAATGTCGTCTTCATCTTTTCAATCACATTAAAGGGACTGATAACTAAACAATACAGCCTGGCTCAAAATGGTGTGTTTTCATGTATCCGTGATGGCCCATAAAATAATATGATCGTGCCTTATTGGAACATCTCGCATAAGCTTTAATACACCAGACTTTATTGTCCTGAAACCAGGGCGGAATCGTGGATCGCTTTCGAAGTATGATGTTATTAAGTTGCCCCACATTTGTATTAATTCCAGAATCTCATTATGTATTCCAAACTGTATTGTTTATACATTTTCAATGTATACTATTTAACTGTTAGTAAAAAAACAACTATGATCTAATTATAGTACAGTTGTGCTACATCAAAATTAAGGGTTAATGTTACGTACTATTATACCCGATCTTGATTCATCAATCTCAAATATTTGGAGATTTTCTGAGGTCGAATGTGTAGATCAGTTAGAAGTGTTTGCTATGGCTGATACTTATAGTATTCGCTTAATTGTCTCTAAGAATCTTAAGTGGGCGCTTGGCATTTAAATAAACATTGCACCAGTAATTAAAAACCTTACATATCGCGAATCACGCAACAGCAGATGTTAAGATAAAAATACGTATATAGGTATCGACTACCAACTGCTTAAAAATGGCGTTTGAGGTGAGAGTGGTATGGTGTAGTGTGGACACTAGACAAAGTAGCATGATCGATTTATAACTGTTGAGTCCTTAAAGGACAACAAAGCTTGGACCTATACAATACTATACCTATATATACCTATATAATTACTAATACATAACTAAACATGTAGTATGAACAGAATAGTGTCTAAGTTAAATCTCCTGTAGGCCTCTGACACGGCTTTATATACATCGAGAACATCTCCCAACTTGTGCTATATGCCCCCTGCATCCTCTATCTTTTAATGCTACTTTGCCTTATGTATCTACTTTTAGTTAGGTGGGTCCTGCTTACGTCTCGCTGATATGGAAAGAATTCGTTAGCAACTGGACCATTTATGTCGTAATTAGCACGTAATATGTAAATTAATCACTATTGAAACATTGTATGCCGTTATCTTGACGATATCGCGTGCATTTCCATTTGTTCTACACAATATATTTTTAGTTACAAGTCAGAATTCCTACTTTACTTTTAAATCACAGCAACTGGTCGAACCTCATTATAACTTCTCCTTAAATTCCCAAGATGTTTTAATTATGACAGCTCTTTTTGAGATTCTACTTTAAACACTCCCGCAGACTACAGAGTTTTAGACGGCCGAATAAAGTTTGTTGCATTCGGTCTTCATTTTTACTAAACAATCACTAAATTGTGAGTTGTATAAAACAAAGATATAGGGGAGTGCGCAAATTGCCAGACTAGATATCTCCTAAAAAGATTAACCCCCGCATAATCGTGTTTAAAATGTCTAAAATGCATAGCACAAACGTTGGCCGAAGCAAAAAAAACACCCATAAGTAGGGGTTCATAGACGACTCAGAGCCAAACTGTTAGTGCGGTATCTTTCAGCAGATAATGGACTTTATATCTTGCGCTGTATGCCCTGTAAATTGTACCCAGGAGGAGATCATGATCGCTTCTAGGGTGCAGTGCGTTTGGGCCAATAAAATTTTATCACTGACTCGGTAAGAAGTTAGTCGGTCTTATAGTCATTAAGTCCTTTTACCACAGACTCGGTAAGAAGAAGAGGTTTCTGTTACTGTCAACCTTTATCATCCCACTGCGGGGAAAAAGTTCTGTCCACCAATGATTACTGATGTAGTTCAAATGATGTAGTAAAAATCCGCAAAGTTGAAGTGGGACTGGGCTGGCCATGCCAACCGTATGCTCGATCAACTGTGGGCTAAGTGGAGTCCTGACATAGCTAGACGGCATCGTGGCAGACCCCGAAGACGATGACGGATTTAATATAAAATGGAATACAATAGCTCTAGACATACAGAAGATATTTACATAGTATAATTTAAGAAGCGTAAGTTAAGCGTCAGTTTGTATGAATATGGCCCTTAAACTCTGCGGGAACGCGAAGGCGCTTAAGAACTGGTTGATTAATTACAAGACTTAATTACAGCATTGAATTAAGTATGCAAACTACTTACATAATTATAACCAACTGCCAAAATTATACAGCGCTTCAATTAACTAATTAATGCTAATATTATACAGCATGAATAACGATTATCTTCACGATTCTGGATCGAGCCGGTTGCGAATTTATCGTGTTATTAATCGTGCTAAGGACCTTGCTTTTGAATTTGCTTAAAGGTTATTAGAACATGCGTAGTCATTTAGTTACGTACATTTTTGTTTTCGTGATTTGGTGAGTCGTGACGTCATTGTGTTCTATCCTGGATTAATGGTTTTCTTTCTGTATATTTTAGAGATTGGATGAACAATTCCGTGTATAGGTAAAAAAATCCGCGCACAGTTATAAAAGAAAAAGATGCTAAATGCCATAAGCATCTTATGGCATTTAGCATCTTTTATAACTGTGCTATATAGCTAACTAGATAAATAAAATAAAAGGGTTATGGGGATATCGATATTTCATGTTAAAAACATCCTGTAATTGTGGGGGGGGATTGATTCTTGTTGAAGAAGAATTAAATGGAAATAATACATAATTGATTATACCTAATTGATCTCTAATGTCTCTTTAAAACACCAAGGCATGATAATAGAAAATGCAAGACAGATCATGTTTTCGTAGAAGATTCTAGCGTCACATATGATGCAGTACTTTTGTCCTTCACAAAGGCGCTGATCAAGTGTGCTTATGTGGCGTTATCTCTCAACACCGTTTCGATAAGGAAGTGTAGAAATGAGCTTATCGGAAGGAAGGCGATTATTGGAAAAAGAAAATACGGTGACCATTATTATTTTGAGACGACGTCATCATGTCTTTTATCAGGATTCTGGGTTTTGTTGATAGGTCTGACTAATAGTTTGTAGTACCGAGTGCTCGATTACAATGTGTATTCGTCTCTGTAGAGACTAGGCTAATATCTTGCAAAACGTAAGGTTAGGATGAAGTGGTTCACAAACCACGTATTAAGAAAGAAAAGATACGTGAGCAGGATTTAAACCTGCGCTCTTCTGGCGTCGGGGTATATTAGTTGGCAAAACTAATATATCCTGACTTCTGCTCATTAATCTGAATTCTTCTTGCACATTTATACGTCTTATGGCTATGTAATCGTCATCTATTCACTGGCTGTATAGTGACTGAACTGACACGACGATCTTAGCAGTGCAAATGCTCTGAAACAATATTTTAACAAATACATATGTAGCGACATCTACCGCGCTATATGGATACTACGCGCATAACGCTCTGCGACGCGCAAGCAAAGGTTGACGGCAAATCTGCATATATACAACCGCCCGACAAAATCCGTTGGGCCGTGGCCCGCCAGCCGCCTCGTTGGAGGATCCTCCCTTATCAATGAAGGAACAAAACATCACGTTCGTCCATACATACAAAAATTTCAAACACGTTTAACAATAAAAAAAAAATGAGTTAACGGTCCATGTATTTGTACTACGCGATTTGATCATGTGGTAAGATACTTGGGCGCATGCTGTTCTAAAATATTTCTTTCTAGATTAGTTTCACTAAATAAATGCCTTCGGGCAGTAGGGTAAAACTTATTTGTCCTCGTTAAAGAAATCTAGGAATTACTATTTGATAAAACCCAGCATTCCTTTCCAGTCTGCTTCAAGATCTTTGACCTGGACAGCGATGGAGTCCTTAATAAGAAGGAATTAATCGACATGGTGGGGATCCTCTGCACCGTCGCTAACGAGAGTCTCAAGAACCAGAGTTCTCGCGCGTCCACACCGTCCGACAGCAACGACTCTGAGGGCATGGAGAAAGGGTTCGACCCTGAAGTCATCCTGCTTAACCTGAGGGATAAGTTGGTAACTGTCCCTAAGAATGGCAGGAAGCCTATCTTCCAGTTGGGACCTAATGGGGATAACAAGGAAGAGATTGCTGTGTTAAAGGAGGTGAGTTGTTCAAACAATATTTACTATAGGGAATCATAAATATGGAGCTCCCTGACTGAAGAAGTACCTCCTACCCTGCAGAAAATCGTAGCCCAATGACACTGTTAATGTAATAGAGCGCCTGGAGTATTTATTCGGGAGGTCTTCTTTTCTTTAAAGATTAGCTCTTGTCGGTGGAGCAACCGTCATAGCTTTCATTTTGACTTTTTGATACGACTCGACTCCTACTTTCTCCTTCACTTGTTGTATAAAGCTTCGTCTGGGAGGTGCAAGTTCTAATCCGGCTCATGACTGTTTCTTTTTTCCACAATCAATTGCAACAATTATTTTGTAGTACTGTGTTCCTATTCCAATGGTAGGAGGGAGTCAATTAGTATACATTTTGTGCTATGTGGATGTTCTGCAGCATCCACTTGTATTGTTATATAGCTTTATAGAGATATTTCATAAATTTCGTCAATCCACATCCAACGACGACTCGCACCATTGAAGCATTTTGGTTTCATCTTCTACAACAATTCTTCCACTTTTCAGCAACAACAGCAACAGCAGCAGCAAGAAGAAGAAGAAGAAGCCGAAAATGAAGGTCTTATAGCCAGCGACATGGCTCTAACGTTAGAAGACTTCCTCATCTGGAGTGTGGAGAGCGCGGAGGCTTTGGTTACCCCCTTCCTGGACTTGGTGTTCGAGGTGTGCCACATTGTGCTGGGGCTGAGACCACAGTGCAAGCACCAGGAGAGGGATATCGGTAAGTGGAAGACTTAGTACTATAGTAGAAAACCTTAAAACTATCGTCAGAAGATTTTCGGTTATGACGTGTTAAGACGTCGAAAGCTTCAGTTACCCCCTAATTGATCCAGTATTTAACGTGTGCCAAATTGGGGGCTCAAACCACAGTACAGGCACCAGGAGAGAGATATCGGTAAGTGGTAGACTTAACAATTGTAGGAATCAATGTCCCTAAGTGTTAAGACGACCGAGACTTAGTGACCCGGATCCTAGACCTATTGTTTGCATCATCATTCACAGCCTGACTTCACCCACTGCTGAGTATAGGTCTCCCATCGCTTGTGTCGGTCTCTTTGGTATGTGCCAGTCTCACCCAGGTGCGGCCCACGACGCTAACGATATCATCAACACTTCCTGCCCCTGGACATCCTTGTTGACCATTACTTAGGCTTTTTTATACCAATAACTTTTTATAATCACCATACTTCCACTTATCATTTTGTTGTCAATAAATCATATTATGTCAATAATATTTATACATTAGATACATTTTACCTAGTAGACTTTCATAGCATTACAAACAAGGGGGGTAATTTGTTAACGTAACAGCAAATAAAATTGTTCAAGGATAAGAAAAGAGTATGCAACAATGTTATAGTTACATAACAAAACTATAATTAATTCGATCTCCATTCAAGTGTTCAGAACCGCAATTACCGCGCACTATAATTAGCTCTTCAGTACATTGCGTCTTTGATACTGTGAGATTACTACTTGTAAACATAGCATCTTTATTTCAAGCCAATATAATATAAAGAATCGTAAAATATCAACTTTATGTTCATGTCTATTAAAATCATTTTAGATTGTCAAATTCATCGGAAAATTTGCAAGCAATTGTAACGGTTTTATTTTTTATTAAAAATCTTTGCCCCACTCTAGGAATTTGTTCCTGTATCGTGGGTGCGTTTACAGACATATAATCTCACAAGCACACACACACCCAGACCCGCAGCAATTACCTATAGATCATACAAATATTTGCTCCGTGCAGGAATCGAAACACGCAACGCAGCAGTCGGTCTCTCGACCACTGCGCCAACCGCGCTGTCATGTCATGAATTTTCTATTACTAAGTAAATGTTCCTTTTTATTCATATTTATCTAATTCTAAAAAAATATGGTTTAATAATGTACGAGTTAACTTATTTAATGGGGGTTAAAGTACGATAACAATTAATTTGAACCTACATTAAAAATTCTATTCGTAATTTTCTTCTGTAATGTTCACCAAGTTCCACGTAGTTTACATGTTAATAGTATATTTCTTTACACATCGCTGCTAAAAATAAAGTCCGTATAAATATTGCAATATCCATTGTGTATTGTACTGCGAATAAAAACTCTTTACAAACATTGTTATCTATGTATTGTATATATGTATCAGTGTCGCGATACACTTGACTTAGTGGCCGACAGTGGTCTTGTATTTATCAACCGATTGCAATAAAAACTACCGCCGAAACCGTTTTACTTTGATAATTATTCAGGAATAGATATATTTGCTCAGATAAAGACAATGGCCTTGGATTTAATTTGAATGCAATCGTTTTATTTTATAACGATGAGGAGCTTTTCCGGCTACTTACGATCACGCAGATGATGACAAATCATTTATGCTTAATCTTTTGTAGTGGTGAAGCCGTTTTGTAGTTTTTGGCTTTCACGGCCAGAGCGCCGAATCTGGCGTCATCTTGCCAGGCCTGTGGTAGGATATGTTATTTTTTTTCATTGAATTATTAACTACTCACCTGATGGTAAGCGACGGTGTGGCCAAGGATAACGCAAATACATCTAGAAGAAATCTATTCACTCTAGCCTTGAATATGCCTGGATTGTATTTCTCAGGAAACAAGGAAGACCGTAGGGAGATCCATTAAATAGTAGTACGTGTATTTGGGTCATGCATCGGTTTATTTATTCATCAGTGGCACTGCCATCAATTCTTATGTAGCAAACTCCAGCCAGCAACAACTCTGGTGGGAGGCTTCGGCCGCGGCTGGTTACCACCCACCGGACGAAGCCATGCCGTGAAGCGACCTAGTCGTGTTTCGAGATGTAGTCCGGTGCAACCGTTGTGGGAGACTGATCTGGGCATTGCATCAACTCCCCAACTGTCGTTCTCCCCAAATCTATCCACTCTGCTCAAAGTGAATAGATTTCTTCTGGATCTACGTGCTCCATCCTCGGCCACACCGTCGCTTAACATTTGGCGAGTTGGTGGCCAAACGTATAAACATTTTTAATAATAAAAAAATAACTCAACCGTTCAAGGTCGAAACTAGTCGGGCAATCCGGAAAAACCGGTGAACATTAATTGATATGAATATGTCTCACGAAAGTTATTATACAAAAAGATACATTCTTACCGTAAAATCTCATGAATGAATTCTATTGATATGTTTTTTATAATTTGGGTTCATCGTTATGTATGGTACATACATGTATGTAAGTTTGTTGTATAGTCAAAAGCTCCATTTACCAATATTTTTTCATTAAAACAATTTTTGTCCGGCGTTCTGAGACAAAAGTATTTTTGATCACATAATATTGTGTAGTGGTTTATTTTCTTTATGGTACATACATGTATGTAAGTTTGTTGTATAGTCAAAAGCTCCATTTACCAATATTTTTTCATTAAAACAATTTTTGTCCGGCGTTCTGAGACAAAAGTATTTTTGATCACATAATATTGTGTAGTGGTTTATTTTCTTCGGTAATACAACTAATTATTGTATTGAAGTATTGTGTTAAATTGGAAATACACATGTAAGCGGCCTAACCCTTCAAATTACACCTCTTAACAATTCCTCTTCATATTCAAATTCACGTGAAACTTACAAAGTACTTCATATGTAACATTCTAGTACTAAACTCATGTTCAAACCATGTTATCACAAGTACTAGGTAGGTGATTACATGCTTCCGATCCTTTACATTTATTGTATTGTATTACACTCACGTTCTACTGCGAATGTTGTTGTAATTATTGCTATTAAGTAGTGTGTATCGAAGAATACACGAGTAGCTATTATAAACAGACTTCGTTTCGTCGTGTGGTTGATGAACAACCTAGTGTCAGAGTTTAAATCACCCGTAGGCCTCTGACATGGCTTTACACACCATCGAGAACATCTCTCAGGTGTGCTGGTTTCCTTACGATGTTTTATTTCACCGTTTTAAGCAAGTGATAATTACAATATTAAAAGGAAAAAGAATACGGTCGCGAACAGGATTCGAACCTACGCCTCCCGGATAAATTCGGCGTTAATGCTTTTCAAAGATTTATCTTGAATTAATAAGGTAATTGCATTCTTTACGACATTGTATTAGCTGCAAAGTTGGTCGTGTCGGTTCGGTCACCTGTAAAGGTACTGAATTGATTGCAATGACGTCGCCATAAGACGTGTTAAAATATGGAAGAAGAATTCGCGGTGGTGAGCAGAGGTCGAGATGGCTTAGTGGTCAGAGCGCCTGGAGTATTTATCCGGGAGGCGTAGGTTCGAATCCTGTTCGCGACCGTATTCTTTTTCCATTTAATATTGTAACTTTAGAGTTCGCTAAGCATGCGTTAATGCTTTTCAAAGATTTATCTTGAAGTGATAATTAATTTATAATACGCACATGACTTCGAAAAGTCAGTAGTGCGAGCCTTGGATTTGAACTTGCGACCTTTGGCTTGTCAGTCTAACTGTCATGCTACTAACCGTGTGGTATGACAGTTGGACCCTGGCGAGTTAAAGGTCGCGAGTTGGGACTCAAGGCACGCATTGACAGTTTAGCGCTAGGGCTCGGCCAAAAGGCCAAAGCTTAAAGATAATATTAGTATTGTTTGAATGTAATTACTAATTATATTAATTGACGTGATAGATGCGTAAATCGGTCACACATTTACCGACACATTTTGTTGTTACGCATTTGTTTTGACAATAATTGTTTAGTTTAAATTGCTACATTAGAATTGATGCTAATGTTTTGGTCAGTTGACATTTTAATGAATTTGGCTCTCCATAGTCGAAAATAATCAACCTCATATCAATAGAGTTAAGGTGCACTTTTGATCGAAACTGATATTAAACCATTATAAATGTTTCGATTAATTTGAATATTTTGACTGCCAGAAAGTTCTAAATTTGATGTTCACTGTACTGTGAAATATTCATATCCTCGTCTCGTCGATCAGGATGCTTCGGAGTCCATGCATTTTCTGCAATGAGTATAATTAATGTTACTTGTATGACGTCTGCGTTCATCGAAAGTAGTTCTTTTTCTCCAGCTCTTGGTGCCAATCCACTACTAGAAACGGACGTCAGCTTTGCAAAACCAGCTCTGTCCTTTGCTAAGCGGTCCACTCCCTAATATTCATCACCTGATGTATTTCTAACCATAGAATATTAGTGTACGAATCAGGAACGCAAATATACTCGCAGCAAATTAATATCTGTAGGCTGTAGGCCGTGCAAACATTTGTCCCCGTTATTTGAAGGAGTTGATTGACCAAATGACCATCTAATAATTTCCTATTTAGATTGTTGCGTGCTTCATTTGATCATTTTCGTATAAATCTTACGTTTTGGAACGCGAGAACTACTTCTTGATATATAAAAGTGTTTGTATATGGTTTGAAAAAAAAATTGTTTCGATCTTTACTTTTGCCTTCCCTCTCAGAATGGCCTGTTCAGCATCTTTCCTTTATTCCCCGAAGGGATAGGTAGAGATGTATTCTCATGTATCCACATTTTACAGATGCCGTTATTAATCACATGTAAGTGAAGATCTTATCTTAATCTCATGTAATAAATCGTGAGCCTGTTGCAATTAACGGGTACAATTCCAAACTTTCTTAACAGAAAATCCAATAATAATGTCCGAACCGTGGAGGGTGTCATCGAGGTTTTACCTCCTTCTCTCTTGAAATAAGGATTACAGTGTATCTAACTCAATTATGACTCATTATGAATTCGGTCACTTTATTACTAAGCGTGCGATATTCCGCAATGGATTAAATACGTTTTATCTCGAACTATATAAAATATACCTAATAAATCGTAATTTTCCTTGTTATCGCGCGGCGCTTAGTTCCTCGCAATTAATCGGTTGATGCTCTGTGATATTGTATCGATAAATGAGTTTCAATGTAATAATTTCCTTGAATCTAAAATTCTAAACGGAAACACTTTCGTTAATATTCTTGAACATTCTCGTGGTTTAATTGTGTAGTATTTATATTACACCGTATTTCTGGAAAGATTTAAGAATTAAGAAAGGTTGGTTTTGTTTATTCCGATACCATAGGCTTCTGGATCGATGTCGGAATGAAGTAAAGGCGCATAGATTGCGACGCGTATCGACCAACAATTATATTTGTGTAATCAGAGTTAAAGACCTATTTACTTGTCTTTAGAAATAAGCAGGAAAATGTTTTGGCGTGACACGTGTCTTTTTTATCTAAATACTAGTGTCGTATCTGTGCTCGCGGCTTCGCCCGCGTGGATTTTCAGACAGAAATCTTATTATCACTCAAAATGACAGAAATAAAATATAGCCTATGTTTATTTATTTGGGAAAACAAACAGTTACACAAAAGATCTTAATTACTAATTCTAAGTATCTAAAGTTAATATTGTATGTGTAACTCACAACGTTATCCACATGTTACCTATTAAATTTTTTATGTAAGAACTAATTAGGCATACGAGTGAATTTACATTACATGTTACTCAGTGGTACTGCAGCTATCAATGGGTGAAAGAATTTTTTAAATCGGTTAAGTAGTTTCTGCTGTTAAATCCTATCATCAAACAAAAAATCAAATCTTTCCTCTTTATAATATTAGTCTAAATATAAAAGTCGCAATATTATTACGTACACGCCCGAATTCTATCCCATCCTATTCATCTTGTGTGTCGTCATCGTGCGTTTTGTTCTTAGCATTCATGTGCTTAAATTATTAATTAATTATTTTTATTTGTAGGCGACACGTCAGCATTAGGCTGCGTGGCCATCATTTTTCGCACAGTTGCGATGCACATAAAGACGATAAAAAAAAATGCATATTATAAAAATTATATTGTCAACCATGTGTTTTAGTTATAGTTTACATTAAGTTTCACTGTTTATTCTGTTTTTCTGTACTAATGTCGCACTGTGTGGGAATAAATATGTATATCTTTCTTTCTTTCTTCTTTAAAAGGATTCGAGAATAGGCATGATGACAGATTTCGAAATCTCCTGTTATAATGTAGGTACATGTCTAATATATCCGAAAAACACATTATTTCAGCAATAAACCAAGTTGCAACGCAAATTATTGCATTTTAATTGATCTAATTTGATTTAACCGCGGAACACTGTTGGGTGTCATGGCGCCGTTTTGACGTCATGCCTCAGCATATTTTAAATAAGTTGAAGCCATAATGTACGGCGATGATTGACATTTGACTGAGGCGTGACGTCATTCACTGTGATTGTCGTTTCAGTTAACAAGGCCGCATTTTATAATTTTATTATGTTGAAAATTTTATTAATATTAATGTTTTTAATAAAACTAGGTAATGTTTTTGAATCCTTTGTGCCTATATTTACTTTTAAAACCATTTATTCTTTCGTTCTTTAATACTGTCGTCATGCCTATTAGATTACCTATGTTACAAAGTATAATTCTCCACTTCTTTCGTGTGCTTACGAGCCAACATAGCCTCAGAGTTAGTCACTAAGTCACTATTAAGTTTAAGAATAGCGTCTGGTAAATCGTCAACCCTAGCTTGACAGTATAGCTGAAGGTCATCGGCATAAAGATGATACGAACACTGACGCACAGAAGTTATGAGATTTATAAAAAATTAAAACAGAAGTGGAGAAAGAATACCGCCTTGGGGAACGCCAGTTTCTAAGTTAAGCCAGTTCGATGAGTTTATCGACCAGAGTACTTATTATCTATCTTGGTTACCAACGAATTGGAGGTTACTTTGTAGTACATTGCGTCATATTTTCCAGTTTGTCAATGATGAGTTTTTTCTTTAAATATACGCCGTAATGTACTACAGTGACTATCAATTCATTGGTAACTGAGATAGCCAATAGGTACGCAGAGATACAACTAAGAGGGTCTGAAGGTGTTAACTAAAATGAATGATTTGTTGCAGTACTGGGCTGGCTCCGTCGCTCGGTGCAGCGCGGGTACTCAGTGGGCCAGTTCTGGTACCTGGTGGCGGCGGAGTGGTGGGGCTTGTGGCTGGCCTACACGGGCGGCGCCAGCACCGACACGTGCTGCCGCGCGCCCGCTCGGCACATCGACGAGGCCATCGTCTGCGACGAGAGCTTCACCAGCAACTCCACGGGTTAGTCACTAGTCTGAGTCATCTCGTGTATCTATTCGCGATTTTTTTTTGTGTTTCCCGCGATGATGGTTGAGACTTCACAGATATACAAACATACGGAATAGTTGAGTAGTTCGTCCACAGTAATTCGATCATATAGACTGGAGATCAATGAGACATGGTGGCTCTTTTGAGTCTTGCTGGTCTTTAACTGGCGGACATTTCTGCACGATCATCCGGACTTCACATTCCTTCAGATTTTCATATGCGGACAGTTAGTTTGTCACGTTCCATCCTCACTGATGTCTGAACGTTCTAGAGTCAATGGGGTCCCTGCTATGGCGGGCAGAAACAGCATCAGTGGGCAGTGCGGGTAGCAGCAGTGGTGTAAGCAGTGCTGCGGCTGCAAGAGGACACAGACATCCCGGACCTGTGGATAATAAGAGATTGTTGGCCCCAAACCTACTTAAGGTATGAATTGATAAAGGTAAGAGCGTTTTCGATCAGACCGATACTTTATACACCGAACTTTTAACAGGATTTATCAAGTGTTTTTTTAGTTTAAGGAAGGAAGATGACTGTCTTCGGACCACGAACGATGCAGTGTTCGAATAGGCATGATGATAGTATTAAAAAACCAAAGAATAAAAGGTTTTAGAGCCACAAAGACGTCTAAAAAATTACCTAGTTTTATTAAAAACATTAAGATTAATAAGACTTTCAATAAAATAAAAGTATAAAATGCTGCAATCGGCCATGTTAACTGAAACGTCAATTACAGCGAATGACGTCACGCCTCAGTCAAATGTCAATCATCGCCGTATAATATGGCTTAAACTTAAGTCAAATATGCTGAGGCATGACGTCAAAACGGCGCCATGACAACTAGCAGCGTTTTCGCGGTTAAATCAAATGAGATAGAATAAAATGTAATAACTTGCGTTGAAATTTAGTTTATTGCTGAAATAATGCAGTGTTTTTCGGATATAGTAGACGTGTACCTACATTATAAAAGGAGATTTCAAAATCTGTCATCATGTCTATTATCCGGTAAAACTAAAAAAACGAATGTTCATGTTTCGGTCGGCAGGTCCGCACACTAACAGGAGAGGGCGGGCACCTGCGGCGGGACGTGACGCTGGCGCAGCAGCGCGACTTCGAGCTCGTGCCCGACGCGCTGTGGCGGGCCCTCGCGCTCTGGTACGGCGGGCCCGACCCGCTGCCGCGACAGGTCAGTGCCCACTGTACCGGCAGGTCCGCACACTTCTCGTTTAAAACTAAATTCCTAATACTGAACCAGTGCACTATTCTAGAAAGAGTGTTATTTACATCGTCAGTAACTGGCTGTTGCCGTTTAAGTTTAAATAAAAGTGATGTATCATCAGCAAATAACACTATATCTTGATCGTTTTTTACAATAAAAGGTAAATCATTTATGTAAACGAGAAATAGGAATGGGCCCGAAACTGAGCCCTGCGGAACTCCCATAGTAACCACTGACCTTTGGGCACGCTTTCCATTGACATCCACTCTCTGGATCCTATTACTCAAATAAGAAGTAAGAAGATCCGGAGCGGTATCCTTTATTCCATAAAGTTGTAATTTCCTGATCAATATTTCATGAAATACGCAATCAAACGCCTTAGATAAGTCACAAAAAATACCTAAAGCATCATGTGAATCTTCCCAGGCATTATAAATATTATCTAAAACCTCAACTCCGGCATCGGTTGTTGATGCGACCCCTTGTGAAACCAAATTGTTTTTTGTTAAACATGGTGTTTTTATTAAAAAGACTTTGCAAGTCATCAAGGATTAACTTTTCAAATATTTTACTGAAGGTGGGTAGCACAGGGATCGGTCTGAAATTAGTGGGGTCATTTGTGTTGCCCGATTTAAATAAAGGTGTGATACTGTTTTTCATTAAGTCAGGAAATGCACCACAATCAATACAATTATTATATATTATGGGCAATTCAGGCGCTACTATGTTGGTTATTGATTTTGTAAATTCAACGGAATGGCCCCAAAGATCAGCAGTTTTTTTTACATTTAGGGTATTAAACATGTTTATAATATGTTTGCCATTAATATAATGGAATTTAAATACATTAATACATATATTAACATTTTCCTTAATAAAGACTCAGCAACAATGGGACATGACTTAAGGGATTTAGTGGTTTTGAGATTGGAATGTCCGAAAAAAGTTTTCAAAAGCTTTAGCAACTTCCAGATCCGATTTAATTTCTTCATTACTAATATTAAGGCAATACTCACTATTACGGTTCCTAACTCTTCCAGTTTCGTTATTAATAATATCCCATGTCATTTTAATGTTATTATTACTATTCTTAATTTTTGCACTTATAGAAAGAAAGAAAGAAGAAGAAAAGAAAGAAAAACATTTATTGGCACAAAAATACACATAAAAGTACAAAAATAAGACAACTATTATCAAAGTATGTGCCAAAGGGCCATCAGCTCAGCATTATGCTAGGGTAGCTACCTACCTAGCGCTGATTTTCAGCTGCGGCCCACGAGTGCCATACGCTCGAAACAAGGTGAATACGTTAAGGTACTATTGATAGGAAGTAGACATAGTGAAATGTTAATATAGACATAGTGATAAATTAAAAGTGAAGAAGTTACGAAGCAAAGACGTTTATTATAAGGTATAGATATAAGGCAGCCATACACTACTGGAATGTATGGCTGCAATGCCCTATTAGTTTGGATATGGTACTCGTACATATAATAAATACTGAACACATGACATACTAAATAAACTATTAAATTATTGTAGGTTAGTTTGATTATAAATTATGAAGTAGTTGTATAATCCAATTATAATATATTTAGATAATATAATTTTAATTAAAAAACGGGTAAATGAGCAGTATATAAACATGTGTGATGGATAAAAGTTTGTTTATGCGCTTTATATAACGGCTCTTTGCTATACGACAAATATGTTTAACAACTTTGAATATTTTTTAACATACTGGTAAAATTCATGACTTTATTGAAGTTTCGTTCTTCATACAATTCAAATATTTTTTTTTCTAATTTTATATATACCCTTAGTGGCCCATTCACTGAAGGTTGCAATACTTCGAACTGAGATTTTCTTGGGAATAAAGGTTGAATCAGAGACAGTAAAAAAAGAACATTTAAAAAAAAGAATTGTACTGCTGGTTTGGGTCATCACTGTTATATAAAAAGTATGGTAATTTACTAATTAATTTGTTTTTGAATGCCTCCAAGCGACCCACAGTTTTAGGCACCACAGTAATTTCTTTTTTTACTACATCTTTGGACTTTTTCAGAAAAGTCATAAATTGTCCACAATGATCAGAATCTAGTTGATTTATTATTTGTTCACTTTGTGGTACAATGTCTGTGAATATATTATCCAAACATGTAGCAGTGGTATCAGTTATTCTAATTGGCTCCAAAAAAAGATTTTCAAGATTATATGACTTAATTAATAATTTTAATACACATAGATGAATTTTCCAACAAATTAACATTGAAACCGCCACATATGATAACATTTTTATTCAATTTGCAAATTTTCTGAAATACTTGAAATACTTCATCCATGACATTTTCAAAACAGTCATATAATGATGAAGGCCGCTCAAGCTCAATGCAGGCTATTTCTATAGTGCGCTCAACAAAGAGGCTCACAATATCTTTACGTTCTTTAAAATGATATCGTCAGTGTCCTAGTGTCCCGTTTCGAGAACTTTAGTGTCCCCGTGTTAATAGTGTCCCAAATCAATATAAAAAATATTCAAATTTTTTTTAGTGTGTCCTTTACAATTTATACATTTATTCCATTACTATTAATGATTGTTTCAGGTGATTCGTCCGCCGAACTCCGATGTCGAGTTGGAGTTGTATCCTCTGCATTTAAAGTTGTTACGGCACGTCGCGAGCACTCAGAGTACGTATAACAATTCTATTAATTTGCTTTGTAATATGGGTTAATATCTAAATGTGTTATGATCAGGTTAGATGTCTGTAATATATTACCTATTTTTTAATTACGGAGGTGCGTCAAATAATAAAATAAAAACGTGGGTATAGGGAAATACATCTGGAGGCCAGCTAAAATAACCAATCTGCGCATGGTAGCTGAACCATAAAAGGTTTAGCTGATCGGGGGGTCTATAATGGCCACTTTGAGCATTTTTCCTAAAAATAAATCATTATTTGAATTTAGCAACTTCTTAAGATTCTGCCGTTTGATACATTAGCAACTCCGACTCTGTGAGCCATTTTGCGAATCTCGATAGCAGACTGTCAAATTGGTGAATTACTGTTTATGAACATCCTTAATGACAGACTAAAAATACTTACCAAAAGTAATAAAAAAAATATCCTAGCTGGTGATTTTAACATTAACTTGACCTTTTCAGCTAAAAAATATATTCGCAGGTTACAATTCCAGAGCTGAGTTTAAAATACCAACTCGGACTGTTAGTAATACATGTATTGACAATACTGCTCATAACATAAAGAAATGTAAAGATGAAGTCATCGAACTCGCACTATCGGATCACACAGCACAAATATTAAATTGTCCTGTTAATAAAAGTTGTTCCTTAAGGTATTGGTACATTTTTAAGCGCGAATACTCATTAGAAAATAGAATTGAATTTAAAGAGTATATGAGTGAATTAACTTTTTATAACGTATATAATGAAAGTGAGCGAAATAATGCCTTTAACAAATTTTATGACATATTTACCTTATTATATGGTCTATGTTTTCCTGTGTGCAAAATAAAAGTTCAAGCAAAGGTAAAGCCTTGGTGGATATCCAAGGGTATAAAATTATGCAGCAAACGAAAACGTGAACTACTGTGGACATATAGAAAAAAAACAGATACGGTAAATAAGAATAATTTCAATTTATATGCTAAACGATACAAAAGTATAATCAACTTTACCAAGAAAGCCCAAAATAACTTCTATATAAATTCATCAAATAACAAAAACAAAGCGACATGACAAATTATTAATAAAACTAGAAACCAATTCCCTAATGAAGGAATTAAAGAAATTAATTTAAGAGATAAAATATTTCAGTGACTCAAGATATTGCTGAAGCTTTTAATCAATTTTTTATTGACGGAATTGATTCGGTAACCAATAATAAGAATTATGACTCCTCACTTAATATGACATCCAATGCAAATTCAGTATTTATGACGCCTACCATTCCACTTGACATATATAAAATAATAAATTCTCTTAGAAATACTAAAACTGCAGGTCATGATGACATAATAACTTTAATTTTAAAAGACGCGGCAATCATAATATCCCCTCTTTTAAGTCATATTATTAACATGTGTATAGAAAAAGGGATATATCCAGAAAAGCTTAAAGTATCGGTTATTAAACCTATTTTCAAAAAAGGGAAATTTCGAACTTTATCAAATGTTTTTGAAAAAGTCACGTGTAATAGTCTATACCAATGTCTTGAAGAAAACAATATTCTCACATCTGAACAATATGGATTTAGAAAACACAATACTATAAACGTGGCTATATATCAGTTTTTACACTCTGTGATGACAAAAATGGATGTTAGACAACCAGTAACGGCTTTATATATGGATCTCAGTAAAGCATTTGACCATGTAGTATCACGATTTACTATTATATAAGCTTTATTATGACTCCTCTATAAGACATGTATCATACGGAGTACCACAAGGCAGTGTATTAGGGCCATTGCTATTTGTCCTATATATCAATGATTTGCCTGCTAACATTGACTATAAAATTACCCTCTTTGCTGACGACAGTACGGTCCTATTCACAGGAAATAATATGAATAGCATTGAAAAAGAAATTAATGATGCCTTAAAATCAATTATTAAATTGCTTGAGAATAATAATTTAAAAATAAACCTAGACAAGACAAAATTCATGACATTTAGACAACGATTTAATGAAAATAATATGACTAATTTAAATATTCAATACTCAGGTAAAAATATTGGTGGAACAGAGGTTGCTACGTTTCTAGGTTTACAGGTTGACAAACAAATTAATTGGAAGGTTCACATTGAACACATGTGTAAGAAAATAAGTCAATATTCCTATGCGTTAATGAAATTACGAAATACAGTTGATCTGTCAGCAGTAATAACTGCATACCATGGTATAGTTATGTCCAAACTGCGATATGGTGTGATATTTTGGGGCAATTCCACTAATAAAGATGATGCTTTTAAAGCACAAAAACGCTGTATCAGAGCCATATTTAATATAAAACGAACTGACCTTTTGTAAAACTTTCTTTAAAAAATACAAACTGCTGACATTACCGTGCATTTATATATATATGAGTGTTCTGTGTTTGTCAAAAATAACCCTGAAAAGTTTAATTTTAAGGAAAGAGCTCGCAATAAACATTATCTGCGTCTAGTCCCTAGTAAAACTACGCTACTCAATAAGAGCATATTTTGCAAAGCTCCACCATATTTATAATAAAATTCCGATGTCAATTCGCACCATTAATCATGTGAATGTTTACAAAAAAAGGCTAGGCGAGAGTTGTTAGTCATTAAATGCTATATACGATATTCTATATCGATTTTCTAAAAGACAAAATATAATTTTATAAATTTCTATCTACACATTAATTTATATGAAATGTTTGCAATTAATTATTTTAATATACTATTATTAAGAAATGACTAACCATAATATTGTATACCATAAAGGCAGGACGCAGTAGTGCTTTTATTTTCTTATGTACCTATTGAATGAACATCTTATATAACCTGTGATCCACAATAAAGTGATTGATTGATTGAATTGTACGCAAATCATATTATGATTTTGTCCATGAAGTGACCATTTTACGATTTATAAAATGAATCATATTAGGATAATGCAGCCAACGTGGCCTTTTTAGACCCTTAGTTCACACAGAAATACGCGCGGTACAGTGCCACCTTATAGGGCCAAGGGAATTATTATAGAGCGACAGAGTCCCGTTAGTTTAACGTCCTCGCGGGCCCGAGGCCTTAACTCTCGGCAATTGTAACAACCGCTGCTTTTAACTTTGAAGACGAAGAAGGGGGTTCCTTCCCTTTCAGGACTGTCCACTAACCTGTAGGTGTTGTTCTGCACAGGGATAGCCCCTGTGGGTGGTGGTGGAGCTGGTGCATCGCTGTATAGCAGTGTGCCGCTATCCCCCGCGCCGCCCGACCGCCAGCTGGCCTACACCGCCGCCTTCTCGCGCCTCGCCACCGTCAGACAGGTACACACTATACACTATCCCCCGCGCCGCCCGACCGCCAGCTGGCCTACACCGCCGCCTTCTCGCGCCTCGCCACCGTCAGACAGGTACACACTATACACTATCCCCCGCGCCGCCCGACCGCCAGCTGGCCTACACCGCCGCCTTCTCGCGCCTCGCCACCGTCAGACAGGTACACACTATACACTATCCCCCGCGCCGCCCGACCGCCAGCTGGCCTACACCGCCGCCTTCTCGCGCCTCGCCACCGTCAGACAGGTACACACTATACACTATCCCCCGCGCCGCCCGACCGCCAGCTGGCCTACACCGCCGCCTTCTCGCGCCTCGCCACCGTCAGACAGGTACACACTATACACTATCCCCCGCGCCGCCCGACCGCCAGCTGGCCTACACCGCCGCCTTCTCGCGCCTCGCCACCGTCAGACAGGTACACACTATACACTATCCCCCGCGCCGCCCGACCGCCAGCTGGCCTACACCGCCGCCTTCTCGCGCCTCGCCACCGTCAGACAGGTACACACTATACACTATCCCCCGCGCCGCCCGACCGCCAGCTGGCCTACACCGCCGCCTTCTCGCGCCTCGCCACCGTCAGACAGGTACACACTATACACTATCCCCCGCGCCGCCCGACCGCCAGCTGGCCTACACCGCCGCCTTCTCGCGCCTCGCCACCGTCAGACAGGTACACACTATACACTATCCCCCGCGCCGCCCGACCGCCAGCTGGCCTACACCGCCGCCTTCTCGCGCCTCGCCACCGTCAGACAGGTACACACTATACACTATCCCCCGCGCCGCCCGACCGCCAGCTGGCCTACACCGCCGCCTTCTCGCGCCTCGCCACCGTCAGACAGGTACACACTATACACTATCCCCCGCGCCGCCCGACCGCCAGCTGGCCTACACCGCCGCCTTCTCGCGCCTCGCCACCGTCAGACAGGTACACACTATACACTATCCCCCGCGCCGCCCGACCGCCAGCACACACTATACACATATCATATATATAATGCGTGTGTGCTAAGAAGTAAGACCATGCTACAGATAGTGCAATTCGCTAAGACGCGCCCCACCAATTTTTGGTTGAGGGGATCGCGGGGTGTGGGGAGTTTGTTCCGAGCGTCAGTCGCGAACCGTCAGCCGTTCGATGCACAAGAGTAGTGAACTCTATGTTGCGAAAATCGAGACTTGTCACGAAAGTTGCTCTACTTCATATTTTTTTTAAATGTCGAGAAAATCTCAACGTGTTGTACTTAAAAGCCAGGTATGCAAATTATTGTTTAGAAGTCGTAGTTACTAAAAACACATGAAATAAGCAAAATAATTTAATATAATAATAGTAATTTTTCTTTTTCCATTTAATATTGTAACTTTAGAGTTCGCTAAGCATGCGTTAATGCTTTTCAAAGATTTATCTTGAAAAATAATTTTATTTTGAAAATAGTAAACTTTATTAAGACTTCATTTTATCTTTAAAAGTAAGAAAAACTATTGAATGTTTACTTTTTAATTTTAGGCAAGAGAAATTATTTCTAAAGTTTATGATTTTATGAAAAAAGAAGCAAGTAAACATTATGCAGAAAAAATCACTGATGTGCGATGGAGAACCGCACAGGCTGTTGGAGTATCTGAAAGCACAGTGACTAGAATTCTACGCGAAAGAAAGGAATATACTAGCACAATGAAGCAAACTACAGTACCTGCTATGGAATCAAATATAACTATGGGATAAATAATATGGAATAAATATGCGATAGTTCCTACAATCTCAAGTGCGGAGCGTACAACAGAACCGACCACGGAAGCGGATATTGATTTGAAAATGAAGCGAGTACGTCGCATTCGTATTTAGTAGGCAGAAGTGCTTCTATTTTTACATCACCTATGAAGAAGCGAAGGGTAAGACCACGAAAAATAAATTTAGACGAATTTGATATTGATGTAGTCCGAAGAACTATCCAAAACTATCATATAGAACATCGTCAATTTCCAACATTATCACGTCTTAATATTGTTTTGAGAGACCGCATACAATTTAATGGATGCATAACAACCCTAAGAACATTGTTACTTAAAATGGAGAAAAACTGAGAATAACAGGAAGGTGCTAACCGAAACATGATATTCAAATGTTAAGATTGAAATATTTAAAACAGGTAAAGTCTTTTCGTAATGCAGGTAGACCTATAGTCTACACAGATGAATCATATATTCATAACAACAACGTGCCAAAAAAATTTGGGCCGAAGAAGGTTCTAAAACAGCAATAAAACAAAATTTTACAAAAGGAGTTCGTATAATTATAGTACATGGCGGCAGTGCAGAGGGTTTCGTACCAAATGCGTTGTTAACATACAGAGCAGAGATCAAATCCGGAGACTACCATGATAATATGAACACAGAAAATTACTTAAAGTGGCTAAAGGAGAAACTAATACCAAATCTCCCAAATGATGCAGTGGTAGTCTTGGATAATGCGGCCTATCACAATGCTAGTTCGGAAAAAATACCAACATCCAACTCCAACAAATTAGACATGCAGACTTGGCTGAATGCAAAAAATATCCATTTTGAACCAAGCTACAAAAAACCTGAACTTTATGACCTTATATTAAAAAACAAAGAAAACTTCCGCAAGTACAAAGTTGACGAATTATTGAAAAAACATGGATTCACAGTACTTCGGCTGCCTCCTTATCATCCAGAGTTAAATCCAATCGAAAACATTTGGGGTATTGTAAAAAACGACGTTGCTAGCCGCAATATCAATCAAAACTACACTTCGATTATGCCCATTATAAATGAAGCATTTGATCGAGTAAATAAAGATGTCTGGTTCAATACTTGTCAGCACGTGGAAAAAATAGAAAACGAATACATGAGACAATTTGATATTGATTTTAGTTTTATTATAAATGTCGGTGATACATCAGACTCTGAATCAGATATTTCTGAAACGATTTTAACGATTTTCTTTTCTCAATAAAGTTCAATAAAAAAATTTCACGTACTTATTTCATTTATGTCTATAATTACCCCCATTATAAAAATGGTAATATTATCGTATATTAACTAATAACCAAATAAAATATCCACACCTAAAAATAAAAAAAAACATATCCCATAAAAATATAAAATTGAAGTAGAGCATCTTTCACGTTGGCCATGACGCTTTCTCCTGATTAGTCTATTTATTGTAGTGTGCGTGTGCACTCATAGGTAATTAGTGTGTACCGATAACACTCAAACATTTACAAAAGATAGCACACATATACTTTAAACGGTTAGGATGAATAGTGGGGCGCGTCTTCGTGGATTGCACTATCTTTACAAGACTACATATCGATGGGTGAAAGGCTATTTGGTTCAAGTGTAATTATATATCGATATATCTGCCTAGCTTTTTCCCAATTACGTTGGGGTCGACTTCCAGTCAAACTGGATGCAGCTTAATGCCAGTATTTTACATGGAGCGACTGCCTATCTGATCATATCTATCTATTGGATATCACGATATTTCGTGGTATGACTGGTTGTTAGACTTTCAGGCCTCTGACTACCCGTAACGGCTATCATAGATCTTAATTTGACAACCGGGACCGACGCCTTAACGTGCTCTCCGAGGGACGGAGGGGTCTCGGTGTGAAATTATGGTCACCTATTCAGAAACCGACCACGACAGTCGCAGCTTAACATCAATCGATCTGTGTGGCTGTTACTTAGCCACGAGCCCCTCCATCCTCCAAGTGTACTCAATTTGCTTTAAAAAAATTAACTTTAATACAACAGCCTTTAAAGACATTTTCATTATTTCACTAAAATGTCGCTTGACCCAATTAACCTTTCACCCATCGATATTATGAAATTGAAGGTGCCGATCATAGGTTGATGTAGTTGGCGCTCGTTTCCTATCCGTATCGTATACATCGGCAGGTATGCGAGTTCCTGTGCGCGGCGCTAGGCCTGGCCCGCGAGGACATGCGCCTGTGGTCCGTGGGCAGCTCGGCCGTGCTGCTAGACGACGAGCGGCCTACACTACACGAGCTGGGCTTGGACGAGCGAGCACGGCTGTTGGTGGAAGTACGGAACCCCGACTTGACATGGCCTGAGGAGATCGGCGCGCTTAGGTATAATTATTTTTACATTATATAATACTAGCTGGTGCCCGCGACTTCGTCTGCACGACTAAAGGTAGCCTATGTCCTTCCCCAAGATACAATCTATCTCCTTGCCAAATTTCAGTTCGATCCGTTCAGCCGTTTAGTAGTGAAAAGGTAACAAACAAACAGTTACTGTCGCATTTTTAATATTAGTATGGATAACATCATCATGTCTGTATTCTCAGGAAGGTTTAGCAGATGTTTAAATGTGGGTGTTACATTCTGCGAATATCGATGTTAAGCGCCATGTTTTTAAGGTGTAAAAAGAATTTGGAATCGTGATCAGTGGAGGGGATAGCTTAGTTGGTAGAGTGCCTGGAGTATTTATATTGTAATCCTTTAACAACCGTTTTTGTTTTTCCTCAAATCAATATTTTTTATCACTTGAACCATAGGCAGGCGTAACTTAAATAAATTGTTTGACCACTGTTATTTAACTTTCATATTTAATATACATATGTTGATCTAGTTGTCCCAAGCGCGACTGCATAGCATGAGGTATTAGGTTCGATTCCCAGGTCGGGCAAAGTGTTATTGGGTTTTACTGTTAGGAAATTCTCAGTTACAGCCCGGAGTTTAAAATTGTGCCCGGTAAATGGCAATAGGCTATAACATGGGACTTAATACAGGCGTGATGTTTGTGTGTATGTCATCATCATCATCCCCCTGCCCTTATCCCAATTTATTTGGGGTCGGCGCAGCATACCTATATCTGGCATGCTGCTAAAGTTTTGGCTATGTTTTATGACCGGCCGCCTGCCTGACGTCAACCCTCTTTGGGAATGCTGTTGTTGGTGGTAACCGCCACCGATTCGGTCTCCTTCCATCTAGCTATGTCACACCAAATGTTATCCATGCGCCAGGTTCTGATGTTATCCTAATATTACACTCCACTAACCGGGCTATATTTAGTATCAATCCTATCCTAATAATAATAAAAACTAAGAAAGAGTCCGATTTGCGCTTTATAGCATTTTGTGTACGCTGTAGAAATCGTGTTGCGATGTATAATCTCTTATTTTAGAGATAAATCTTTGAAGAGCATTAACGCATGCGTAGTGAACTCTAAAGTTTTTTTAAATCTAATTATTGGGTTGAGTACTGTTCTCCTAGATAGGATACTAAATAACCTGTGTTTAGGAGAGCCAGTGCCGATCTCCTAACAATATGTATAAGATAAAGCATCCGTTTGTTTTACATTTCGATCTACAACATGTGGACATGGAAAGACATAAAAATTATAAGAAAAGGACTAATATAATAAAATAAATGGAAAAAGATCCTCTTATTTTAGCTTACGATTCATGTTAATTTAAGTTTCTTTTAACTCGAACACTTGATACAACCAAATCGCTCTGGTGCTGTTATCAAAAGGAAAAACGTATCGATTCGCAATTATTAATCGCACACCGGAACCATTCCAGTCTTTTACATCATGGTAGTTCCTAGAACTGAGAGATTTGTGTTAAAAAAGTTTAGTTCAATAGTTATGTGATCGCTTTTTGTGAAAGAAATGACTATATGGTATAGTGAAGTGTTGTGGTATCGATAATTATTATGTGTGTTAAATTAGTATTTTCGGAACCGTATTATCTTAAAATATCATTTCGGTATTTGTTGATGCCAGTGAATCCGTTTGTGCAAAAACGTAGCGTCTTTCTTCAAGTTCCAATCTATCTCCATACTAAAATTATCGAAATTGGTTTAGTGGTTTAAGTGTGAGAACGTGACAGACAGAGTTAATTTCGCATTTATAAAATTAGGTTGGATTTCCGTGTTTTTTAAATAGCGCGTGTATTGTTTTGTTATAAAATTGATATAGTAGCACATTCTTTGTATGGAGACTTATACAAATGTGGTGTGCTAGTTAGCTTGCCTGATAGAAGGAGGTCTGTCATTTCGTTAAGTGAACTGTCAAACAGTTATGGAAACCGAAATTTGTCATATGTTGCCATAATATAAGGTCCAACATTATGAATCCATACTTCTATGAATGATGGAGAAGATATATCAATATTTTTTTTGTAATTTTTGTTTTTTTTTTGTTTTTGTTTACATATTAATTTAAAAAGAGAACGGCGAGCATGTCACGTGCTTATGATTATCCATTGAATGTCGCGTTACTGATAAAGTAATGGTATTATGCAAAAGAAAACAAACATTCTTAGAATTGTCATTCGAGGCGGTCTACCACCTCTTGGTTAATTACACCCTTGAAGGAATTAGTACTGGAGTAGTTTTAGCGGGCGTACCCCTTTCACCACTGGCATATGATTCCCAATCAAACCTTTATACCTTTCACCTTTATGGTTACAAGAATAGTACACGATTTTAATCATTAATCGTTAATACAATTAATGTAATGTCGAGAGCTAGTGTTGCTTTAGTGCAAGTTCTTTTGTGGTTGTGTGTTACCTCACCCTCCGCCAAAAGTAGCGAGCAAATTAGTTTGATATTTTGTTGGAAGCCGTCTCCCGTCTGGTTTTCTAAGATTACACCAGTCTCTGTTTCCAAAAAAGCTTTCGCGATCACCGCCATTAAAATTGTTGTGGGAAGATAATCTTTGGCTGTAAAAACTAAAAACCCTTGACACATTCTTTTTTTATTTTAGATGTCTTCATATTCATAATGCAATTAATTAAGCTATAAATCAAAAATAGGTTTTGATTTCCAATTTATTATGGCTTGAATTTCAGATTTTTTAAAATTTATTTGCAAATACTGATATTATGAGAAATGGAGCTACATAATAGCGTCGACTCTTAAACATGACTACTAAAATTTATATAATTTACTATATAACAACTTTGAAGTTTTTTATGCAAGCGTTAATCTAATATACGAGGGGCGTTCAATGTATTCTCGGTATCGGTATGAAAAAAAAAACTTAATTCAAATAAAATTATTTTTATTTTTCAATATAATCCCCCATAACCTCAATGCATTTGTTACATCTCGAAATTAATTTTTCAATACCCTGTAAACAATAACTTTCCTCCTTCTATGAAAAATGCGCATTTATGGCCGCCGTAAGCTCTTCATCGTTGGAAAATCGTTTTCCCAGAAGATCTTTTTTCAAATTAGGGAACAAATAATAATCGCTAGGGGCTAAGTCTGAACTATAGGGTGGGTGGTTTATTTCTTCGAAACCACAATCTCGCACAGCAGCCTTGGCAACACGCGCCGTGTGAACTGGGGTGTTGTCGTGAAGAAGCAACACACCGGCGGTCAGTTTACCCCGTCTTTTTTCTTTAATTGTTTCCCGTAAATTTCTCAAAGTGGATGCGTAGGATGCTGCGTTTATGGTTTCACCTTTTTTTGTGTACTCAATCAACAAAATTCCCTTTGCGTCCCAAAACATCGTGGCCATGACTTTTCCGGCAGACGGAACGACTTTGAATTTCTTAGGGGGGGCACTACCCTTCTTGTGCCACTGCATGGATTCCTGCTTACTTTCAGGGTCATAATGGTGAACCCACGTTTTATCTCCAGTAACAATTCGATCGAAAATACTTGATGGGTCTTCACCACAGAGCTCTAAAAACTCTCTACAGCACTCGATTCGACTTGTTTTTGAGGCGCCGCGCCGTGAGCATTCGCGGCACCCATCTTGCACTGACTTTTGAGAGGTTAAGGAGGTCATGAAGAATAGTGTGTACGGTACCAACGGAGAGGTGGGTCATCTCTGCTATAATTTTGACCTTCATTCGGCATCCTCCAGTATTAACTTCTCAATTTTTTTCACGTTTTCTTCCGTAGAGGCAGTAACCGGGCCGCCCGAGCGAGTGTCATCTTCAATACCCTCTCTGCCCCTTTCAAATTCACTTGACCACTTTTGTACTGTCGATAACGAAGGTGCAGAATCTTGGTAAACAGCCACCATCTCTTCGTGAATAGATTTTTGACTTTTTCCTTGTTTGGTAAGGAATTTAATCACAGCGCGGTGCTCGATTTTCTTCGACATTGTCACGTTAGCCATTCCAGTTGTCGTTGACTAAGGGTAACTAGCAAACTAATGATCAGAACTATATGAAATTTCATATTTATACACTCAGATAATGTCATTACTTAATTAATTAGTCAAATGGGTAATTTGATATAATCATCATGATGAAATAGACATCATTATTAAATCACCCCCATACCGGGAATACATTGAACGCCCCTCGTATTTAAAAATCAATTGCTGTTCGTTTGTCTCGCTAAAACTGAGAATGGCTGGGCCGATTTAGCTGATTCTTGTTTTGAAATGTTTGTCGTAGTCCAGGGAAGGTTTAAACGGTGAGAAAATGTAGAAAAATTGCGAGGAAGATAGTAATAACAATAATTTCATTTTTCCATACAAACTGTTCTACCTACTTTCTTGTCAAACATTTGACGTTCGAGGTGATACGAAGTACACCAGGTCATCTAGTGCGTAATAAAATTATGACAATAACGGATTATTTTCGGGTTATATTTAATTTGTTATATACATTTATTATTTTAACAGTATGAGCAGTGGATCATGTCGAGCAACTGAGCGTCGAGAAACATTAATAGCGCCAAACTTGCCCGGCGCCACTGGGCTACACAATTTGGGCAACACCTGCTTTATGAATGCGGCGCTGCAGTCTGTAAGTGTATCACGCCTTTGTGTACCGTGAAATTATACAGGGCGACCATTTCCTTCGTATTCGACACCCCCCGCCCCCTACAGATACTAGAAATAGTATATTGTGAAAGTTTGTACATTTTAGTTTGGAGCTTTTAACTATTTGAAGTGTTCAGGAATCATCTGTCTGTGTTGACACTTATTGGCAAAAAATTAATGAACTATTATTATATCGATTGATGGACACAAGTAGTGATATCGACTATCGATATTAAAGCTACACTGAAAAAGGATACTATGCACTTTTATAAACTTCACAACCTTGTAACAAATTTTTCATTCTATTTCTCATTCGTTCATTTATGTATGGGAGGACGGTATACAAGTTTAGTGTTCGACAAACATGTGCTTACGATAACGTATACAATCAATGCGTACGTTGGTGTTCGCACCTGTGCGAGCGTGACGGCATTTTTCTTGTGTGTCGTCCACACACAAGAAAAATGCCGTCACGCTCGCACAGGTGCGAACAAACACATGAAATGGCAGGTTTAGCGAAATTTTTGTTCCGCCATCGCACTAAATTTTTTGCGTTTTTTTTTCTAGGTATGGAACACAGGTCCTCTGACGAGGTATTTTAACTCCGGAATGCATTTATATGAAGTGAACACGACCAACCCATTGGGCACCAAAGGAGTGCTTGCGTTAAGATACGGAGAACTTTGTAAGGAGGTAAGTCTGAGTATGACAGTGGTGTGACAATAATTGCAATAAGTTAAAACTCTTTTTAGACCAAATAAAATATTATATGTTATGGGGCCCGATATGGCATCGTGTAGTTCGGGACGGGCATGGCGTATACTAATAAATGTATGTTAATCTCGTCATCCAAACTGGTACGACTCCGGAGGCCTGGAGCAGGAGTGTAGTGGTCTTGTTTTTCAAGAAGGGCGGTATTACGCGGCTGAAAAACTACCGCCCCATTTCTCTCCTGAGCCATATTTATAAGCTGTTCTCGAGGATTATCTTAAATCGTCTCGCCCAAAAATTAGATGATTTTCAGCCACCGGAGCAGGCCGGGTTTCGAAAAGGCTACAGCACCGTGCACCATATACACACCCTCAGGCAAATTATACAAAAAACCGAGGAATATAATCAGCCTCTATGCCTAGCGTATGTGGACTACGAGAAAGCCTTTGATACCATCGAGACATGGGCTATGCTAGAATCCATGCAGATATGCCTTATTGACTGCCGATATGTCGAGGTGCTGAGATGTCTGTATCATGCCGCAACAATGACCGTCCAAGTACAAGAACAAAGCACAAAACCAATCCAACTGCGTCGAGGGGTAAGACAGGGAGACGTAATCTCTCCGAAACTGTTTACCAACGCATTGGAGAACGTTTTCAAGACGCTTGATTGGAAAGGACGAGGCCTAAATATCAACGGTCAGTTCATCTCACACCTGCTAAACGGCCTGAGCGATTCTTCAAAACGGGTGGGTCTCGGGATGAACTTGGATAAAACCAAAGTCATGCACAATGGTCACGTTTCTTCGAGCCCTGTAGTCGTAAATGGCGCTAATGTCGAGGTTGTGCAAGAATACATATATCTTGGCCAAACTATACAGCTGGGGCGGCACAACTTCGAGAAGGAAGCGAACAGAAGAATACGCTTGGGCTGGGCGGCATACGGGAAGCTGCGTGCAATCTTTGAATCGTCGATCCCACAATCCCTTAAGACCAGGGTATTTAATCAGTGCGTCCTGCCTGTAATGACTTACGGAGCCGAAACATGGACACTCACCGTTGGTCTGGTCCACAAATTTAAGGTAGCTCAGCGTGCAATGGAGAGAGCGATTCTCGGGGTTTCTCTGGTGGATAGGATTCGCAACGAGGTTATCCGCCAGAGAACTAAAGTCATCGATATTGCTCGTAGAATCAGCACGCTGAAATGGAAATGGGCTGGCCATGTTTGCAGACGGACAGACGGTCGATGGAGCAGACACGATTTGGAGTGGAGACCACTTTTGGGCAAGCGTAGTGTAGGACGCCCTGCGGCAAGATGGACCGACGATTTTAAGAAGGTGGCTGGCAGCGGATGGATGCGGGCTGCCCAAGACCGGGATGGTTGGCGCTCTTTGGGGGAGGCCTACGTTCAGCAGTGGACGGTGATAGGCTGATATGATGATGATATGATTATGATGATGGCGTATACTATAGCTCGGTGCCCCCGCAGGTGTGGTCGTGCTCGGCGCGCTCGGTGGCGCCGCTGCGCGTGCGCTGGTGCGTGTCGCGCTGGGCGCGCGCGCTGGCGGGCGGCGGGCAGCACGACGCGCAGGAGCTGCTGGCGTGGCTGCTGGACGCGCTGCACGAGGACCTCAACCGCGCGCGCGCGCCGCTCCGCCCGCCGCCGCCGCACGCGCACGGCTCGGCCGGCCGCCCCGACCAGGTACTGTGTCTGTGTATCTGTGCCCCGCTGGCGGGCGGCGGCAGCACGACGCGCAGGAGCTGCTGGCGTGGCTGCTGGACGCGCTGCACGAGGACTGTGTCTGTGTATCTGTGCACCGCTGCGCGTGCGCTGGTGCGTGTCGCGCTGGCGGGGGGCCCAGTGACCAGATACTGTCGCTGTGCACCTGCGCACCTGCGCACCTGTGCACGTCACAACTAATACGCAATCAAGCTGCAAGGTACTCAATTTAATGATAGAATCTGCAGCGCGCTTGCACGACCTAGCGAGAGCGCAGTATCGACATGCTACGTCACTCCTTTTAATTCCGTCAATACATCTGTCTCGTTCACGCTAGCGCCGAGAACAGTCGCTGTATAATGTTTCGCGATTGTACTGATTTTCCTAACAAACTTTAATATTTTAGCCCGATAACACAATTCTACACAACTGTACCTGCTAGGTTATTTTAAATGACTAACTTTAGACATGCACAATTATATTGCAACAGCTTTACTTTGTAGCAGCACTGCTGGCGTACACTCAACCTTTATGAAAACATCCTCAGTAATATTTCCGCCCAATAAAATGATGAATTACTATCTCGATATCACGCCATTGCTCTAACTTGACTCCCGATCTATAGGACATGATTACTTCCCGGAACTCCATGGTTCGAAATTATCACTACGATATATCACGATACTCACAAAATAAACTCCTCTACAAATATCTCCAACATCCACCAGGTGGTAGCAGCAGAAGCCTGGGAACAGCACACATCCCGGAACGCGTCGATAATGACGGAACTGTTCTACGGGCAGCTCAAGTCTAAAGTGCAGTGCGATACTTGTGGACGTGACTCCGTACGGTTCGACGCCTTTAACATGCTGAGTCTGCCGTTACCCATGGAGTCTTATGTGTGCTGTGAACTTCGGGGTAAGTACAATGTTTGGGGTTCGTCCATTTTTTTTTATTTGCCTGTTGCTTGACACGTCGTTTTGGGATACAGTGTGGGTATTTGGGGCTCTCACTAAAACAATGCCGTAATCCTCGTCCACACTATTTGCTGAGGCAAAAAGGAGCCTTTGGGCATTCGTGCCCGACCTAAGCAGTAACGGATTGCAAATGATTACTTGCCATTTTAAGGGGAGGAACAGCTCCCGTCTTGAACCCCCTCGATAGAGAGGCGCTAGGGCACACTAAGCGATGCCATCTCGGGCTTTGTGTAAAATACGACGAATTTCCTTAAAGCCGTCGCCCGTAAGCTACATTTAAGAGGAATGGAGTAGAACTTTATTCCATTTTTTCGGTCGTGGATAGATCGGGTGGAGGAGATTTCTCGCTCCATTCCCACTGATTCTTATAAAATTATTTTCTTACATAAGATGGTGCCCGTTTGCCATGAGTTCTTGCTATAGTTCAGCGAAAGACGAGCAGAGAGTTATTCCTAAGCAGGGCACTTTTCGTGGGTATCCTGAACAATGTCTTCGCGGCAGTCTCCGTAGTGGTAACATTTGCACTGCTCTCGGGTTCTGTTCGGGCAATACGGCACAGGTATTTGCAAAGTAGCTGTGTCCCGACAGTACATGCGTCAGTTGGAAGGTGACGCTGTGAAGCCCGATCCATCCGTTGAGTATAGCACGAAGTGTGTCCATGGTCCTCTGGACAATTCCACAGCGCCATTACATCGTCTTTTAACGCAGCCTTTCGCTGCTCAACGTCCTTTGTGCAACCTATCCCCCCACAGGCATCAGAACTACTGGGTTTACGACTGCTGCGTAGCACATAATTGAATATGATACTAATTTACTTTTATTATTTTTACAGTAATGCTCCTAGACGGGTCAGTGCCCATCAAGTACGGAGTGAGGGTGAACTCGGAAGGAACGTATTTAGATCTTAAGAAGAAGCTGTCGGAGCTGTGCGGGTTGACGCCAGAATCGTAAGTATTGGTCATAATACAGTAATAATCTTCTTTCGTATGGTTAGGAGCCCATCTAGTGTCAAGAGTTGTTCGATCCGCCTGCGGGCTGCAGGCTTGGTTATTGTGTGAAACCCAGTATCAAACAGGTTAAGAAATAACTGGAAGATATCTCTAGTGCATATTGTATGTAGTTGCATGCATGCTAGATACTGTTGTCTCGCACTGCCAAGTTGCGTTACATCTGTTAGAGAGTAGTATAATGCTCAGAATCACAATACATTTAGATGTTGTAAAAGGTGCAAAGGTGGCAGTATTTTACTGCGTAACAATAACGAACACTGCAAATGCTAGTTTTGTTCGTGAAATTAAGGTTGTTTGTTTAAGATAATCACTGTTTAATAAAAAATGCTAGAGGTAGTTTTATTGCATCATTCGAGTGTCCAGCCGACAAAGAAATATAATTGTTGCCAACGTATAAAAGTTATTCAAGATAAATCTTTGAAAAGCATTAACGCATGCTTAGCGAACTCTAAAGTTACAATATTAAATGGAAAAAGAATACGGTCGCGAACAGGATTCGAACCTGCGCCTCCCGGATGAATACTCCAGGCGCTCTGACCTCTAAGCCATCTCGACCTCTGCTCACCACCGCGAATTCTTCTTCCATATTTTAACACGTCTTATGGCGACGTTATTCAGATTTATCTTGAATTATTAAGGTAATTGCATTCTTTACGACATTGTATTAACTGCAAAGTTAGTCGTGTCGGTTCGGTCACTTGTATAAGGACTGAATTGATAGCAATGACGTCGCCATAAGTCGTGTTAAAATATGGAAGAAGAATTCGCGGTGGTGAGCAGAGGTCGAGATGGCTTAGAGGTCAGAGCGCCTGGAGTATTCATCCGGGAGGCGCAGGTTCGAATCCTGTTCGCGACCGTATTCTTTTTCCATTTAATATTGTATAAAAGTTATTTCATTAAGAGGGAGATTTAATTATCAAGACGACTGATGACAAAGGTAATGAGGCGCCATTCAGTTAATAAGTAAGACGATTTAGGAGTGGGGTCGATCATCTCTTACTTTTCTTAAAAGGGGGTGGGAGGGAGTCTTGATAATAGGTATGATGACTGATTTTGAAATCGCCGTCTATAATATAGGTACACGTCTACTACATCGAAAAAAAAACCACATTATTTTAAAATTTCAATTAACGCAGATTATTGTATTTAAATCTATCTCATTTGAATTAAGCGGCAAAACGCTCATGACTGTCATGGCGCCGCTTATAATGAGTTGTGACGTTACGTTCGTTATCATTTGATAAAACTTCAAGCAAAACCACGGCAATGATTGACATTTAATTGAGATGTGACGTCATTATAAAAAATCTTATTTATCTTATTGATTATATTAAAACTATAGTCCATAAAATATAGCTTGATTAGAATGACAGCTGCCATACCAATGTGACTAGTGCTGAGAAAATTCTGATCAAATCGATACCTATGAATAAAGAAAGTACTGTTGATCAGTACTTTCTTTATTTAAAGGTATCGATTTGATCAGAATTTAAAGAATTTAAGATATCTATATGAGTAAATTAAAAATAAATATGTACCTATTCAGTCAATATTTTACAGTATGTAAATATTGGTTTTAATTCGGTCAAATAAAATTAAACAATTGGGTGATATGGTGGCAATGCGACAAAACCCATAAAAAACCGTGTCCGTGGCGCGGTTGGTGCAGTGGTCGAGAGACTGACTGCTGCCCTGCGTGTCGCAGGTTCGATTCCCCCCCGAAGCAAATATTTGTATGACCTACATATAATTTTTCAGGCCCGGAGTAGTGAGTGTTCATCATTAAAATCAGAATCGCTAAACAGACAAGAAATATGCCACGTCAATGCGCTCATTGTTCATCTATATTTAAGAAGACGAGGTTTCATTCTGAGAAAGGGAATACTTACTCTTTTCATGAACAATAAAAAAATTAAAAAAAATTAATCATACGAAATGTACGCGTATATCGATTAAATAAAAATATCTATAAAAATTGGTGCCATCCTTATTTTTTTTGCAACAAGAAGTAACCTTGTAAAGACGTCATAGATAATTAGGTACATTTTTGGAACTATTTATTAGTATGGTTTTTTTTAGTTTTATAGCTTGATTTTATATATTATGTTGATTCACATGTGGTACACTGTACTTGTTAACACGCTAGTTACGAATAATTCTTCATGTGTTAATTTAAATCATTCGATATGACGTCACTACAAAGTACAGTCGCATTGTAGTTGTCACTTTTGTTGACATCTGTCATTCTAATCATGCTATATTTTACGGACTATAGGTAATTTTTTAGAATCCTGTCTACATATATTTTTCTCTAAAACCATTTATTTTTTTGATTCTTTAATACTGTCATCATGCCTTTTCTTACGTAAGATGATAAAAATTAGCAAAGTTAAGATTATTTTTTAAAAAGCGCGGGCACCAGTGCGAGTGCTGAAATGCCCTCGGTTTTTTTTTTACTAGTAAACATTATATCAAACCAAACGCGTATTTTAATTGTCCTTTAGATTCTTATGTAATAAATATTAAACAGGGGAGAGGGGGCTGGCCTATTCTATTTTTTTCTTTTTTATAAGCAGAAATTGTCTTACGTAATAAATGAATGGCGCCTGAAGAGGAGGGATGATTTATTTTTAAAACCGCTTTCCTCTATTCCAGCATGCTAATAGTTGAACTATCGGGTGCGAACATCGGTCGTGTGTTCGACGACGGCGCGAAGATATCGGCGGCCACCGCTAGCGAGCTGTACGCGTACGAGATACCGCACGACGATACCGATACCGACACCAGCGACTGTGAAGACTACCCGCACGATACTAACGGTAATAATGTTGTAATATCTTAGGTTTGCGCGATCACTACACATTATAATAAAACAACTTTTAATCGGATTAATCGGGTGTATGAGAGGACTCTGTTCTCCTGCGACCACGAACGCTGCAAAGTGTTCGAAACGTCAGGAAAAACAAAAAACCAATAATACACGCGATTAATCCGGTTAAAAGTTGTTTTATTATAATGGGTAATAATGTTGTTCTTTTACATGAATGCCCAAAATAGTAGTGTTATGTTTTCAGGGCTAATGAATGTATATCTGTGTTTATTTTACTATAACTAATAAATGCCTGAACCGATTTTGATGTATGGGGCATTGTTAGAATCCTTACATTATCCCGGGTAAAACATATTAGATTAAAAAAAAACTTCTTATATGACAGTCGTGTATTTTTTTCTTTTTATTTTTTGATATGTTTGATGTTGTTTGGTGACTTAGAGTAATAATGTGTGAATGTTGTGGTGCAGGCTGGAGCCCGTCCCCGGCGGCGTGGGCCGAGGTGAGTGTGGGCGGCGCCAATACTTCCTCACTCTGCATGCCAGCACTCTTCTGCTTCAAGGTTAGCGCGCACGCACACACACACACACACGCACGCACACGCACACACACGCACACACACGCACACACACACACACACGTACACACACACACACACACAAGTGCGGGCTACAGGGGGAGGGGGGACATGCGTCACGCTTTCTGATGTATCGTGCTAGAGTAAAAAATTGATATTCATTATTTCAATAAATTAAAACAAGTAAAATATTGATTCTGTTAAGAAATTCTCTTAAGAGTTTTACTCCGTTGGCGGCAATATGCCACTACATAGGACTCAATAATAGTATTGATGAATTGTGGAAATCAATTGTGTACATCTCTGCCTACCCTTTCGGGAAATAAAGATGTTATTTTATCTAATTATTACGTTATTAAAAATAAATTGAAATTATACTGCCATACATAAATAAATATTTTATTATGAAATGTAATTACCAATTTCTTATTGTAAATGAACTGTAAAGTTTTTATAAGAAATAAATTTCCTTAAACAGAAATTTAAAATAAAATATAAATAATATCTATAACTCCATACAGTCACATACATCAGTAAGCTTCAATTAACAACAACACAAAGTACACTGCCGTAGCGAATCATTAAAATGTTTGTTTACATATAAAAACGTTTTCATCTGAATATAATGCGGAAAATCGGTTCGAACATACACTTTATTTAATACTACTTTGAATAGTCACGAATATGTCATGTCGGTTATTTCTTTTTAATATATTTTTAACAAGTGGTTAAATATTATAATAAAACAACGTTTACCCGGTTTAATCGCGTGTATTATTGTTTTTTGTTTTTCCTGACGTTTCGAACACTTTGCAGCGTTCGTGGTCGCAGGAGGACTACGGTGTCAGGAGACTCAACAGTTTATTTAAAATTATTCTCTCTACCGTGCGATTGTGGCCTCTGAGTTTGTTTCGGTATTTCTTCTCAGGGATAGTCTTAGGAAATACCGTCGCGATTTAGTTTTAAATATACCTATATAAGAGACAAAAATAATTTTATGAATTTTATCAATTATATGTACGGTAGACTGAAATAATTTTAAATAAACTGTTGAGTCTCCTGACACCGTAGTCCTCCTGCGACCACGAGCGCTGCAAAGTGTTCGAAACGTCAGGAAAAACAAAAACCAATAATACACGCGATTAATCCGGTTAGAAGTTATTTTATTATAATGTGTAGTGATCGCGCAAACCTAAGATATTACTAAGTCTCTAAATAACTTGTAAATTTGTTGTATTATATGTTAGGGATAAATCTTGCAACTAACTTTTAAGGTAGGTCCCTCCAATACATATTGCGATGAAATGTTAATAAATTTTTATGATCACCGCCATTTTGTCTCAAGGGCAACCCCCAAAAATCCAATCCTATTATGGAAAAAGAAAATGATACCATTCTAAAGTTATAAATTATTGTGGTAAAAGAATACAGTCGCGAGCAGGATTTGTACCTGAACCTGTATAGGGACTGAATAGATAGCAATGACGTCGCCAAAAGACGTAATAAAATGTGTGGAAGAAGAATTCGCGGTGGTGAGCAGACGTCGAGATGGCTTAGTGGTCAGAGCGCCTGGAGTATTTATCTGGGAGGCGCAGGTTCGAATCCTGCTCACAAAAGTATTATTTTTCCACAAAAATGTATAACATTAAATTTCGCTAAGCATTCGTTAATGCTTTTCAAAGATTTATCTTTATTAAATAGCATTCAATTATTTTTTTAATAAAACGTTGCCCCACACTATGAATTTCTTCCTGTATCGTGGGTGCGTTTACAGACATATAATCTCACAAGCACACACACACATCAATACTGCAATAAAAAAATAATATCACATAGTTCAGAGTAGGCAGTGAAAACGTTTTTATTTCTTTATGTGGTGATGGCATGTAAGTGAAAGTTATTGAAACTATACCATATAATTATATACCATTAATACTGACATGTATATACGAACATAATTATTGTTTACATCGAAACTGTGACGTCATAACTGTTGTAAAGTGCTGACTAACATAATGTGTACATATTGTCCGTTAGTTTGTGTGAGTACAGCGTTATGTGACGGAGTGTTGATACGAACAGGTAAATTACAATAACACAAGCGTAACTAGGTAGGGACAGGCCCCCCAGAGCATCCTTCACTCCCATTAGTAGCCTTTACCTTTTCCAGCAGCCTTAACGCTATACAAAGTTTTATTGTTTTGATTTTAGTCCCTCCGTATCATCCTTGCGTTCCCCTTAGCAATTTTTTGATACCTCGTAGCATCCTTTTGGTTACCTCGGAGCATCCTTTTGGGACTACGTAACATCATTTTGTGACTCACGTAGCATCCTTTTGCGTACCCCGTAGCATTCTTTTGCGTACCCCGTAGCATTCTTTTGTGACCCACGCAACATTATTTGCTACCTCCGGTGCACCCTTTTGCGACCTCTGTAGCATCTTTTTACTCCCAATCAAACTTTTGCCCTCACAGAACACTCCTCTGGTCCTAAGCTAGGACCAGCTAATATTCCTAGGTTACCTATGTATTTTAGTGGGGCACCCCCTTGTCTACTAATCCTAGTTACGCCTACGATAACACTAGTAACTGCACAGTATTGCCAGATTGAGTTGGGTTTCCATCGATTTAGTTTGGAACATATTTGTTTTTTTTTCTTAACCATTTCGTCATTTTTATAGAATTTTTATTCTCACAGTTGCCATAATCTACCGAAAAGTTAAATTAGATGATATCATAAATATTGTACACTTTTATTCTAATTTGCAAATAAATTATTGGTGGTTCTTCAAGACTTAGTAATTGTTAAATCGAAGAATTCAATTTACAAATATAATCATACAGAATTATAATGCCTCGTTGGTCTAGTGGTCCCAAGCGTGACTGCTGAACAAGAGGTCTCGGGTTCGATCCCTGGGTCGGGCAAAGTGTTATTGAGTTTTTCTGTTAGGAAATTCTCAGTAGCAGCCCGGAGTTTGGAACTGTGCTCGGTTGATGGCAATAGGCTCACCACCTATTACATGGGATTTAATAACAGCATTGGTGGAATGTGGGTGTACAATTGTGTACACCTCTGCCTACCCCTTCGGGGAATACAGGCGTGATGCTATGTATGTATGTATGTAGAATTATAATCACATAAAAATTCTGTCAATGTTGCTAACTGTATCGTTTTCCAGAACATTCGTACTACGTTTCATTCGCTATACGCTCCGTGTGTGTAGTTGTGTATATGTACATATAATATGTTTTAAGTTTGGTAGAGGTAACTTTTTGTACAAATTCGCTTCAATTTATTTTCCAAATTCTTCCCAATTTACGAGTAACTTAGTTGTAGAAGGCAGGTCTGTTTTTCGGACTTAGCCTATGCTTTTAGTCAAAAGTGCAAATTCAAAATTTCAGATCACGAAACGAGAAAAGTGGATTGAGTTTTTCATACATATTTTTACTTCAAAAGCAAGTATAAGGCATAGAAAATGGTTTGCTTCATGTGTTTTTTTTACTTTCCAAAAAACTAATTTTTGAAGCAAATCGCTCTTATCGATAGATGAAGTAATTTTCTATATAATGTCTTCAACCTTTTTTGGCCACAACACTCAGGTTAGTCACAAACGGCAGTCTTAGGCACAAACAATCAAACACTACATGTTAAACAACGGTTTCAGCGCTCGAGATCGGAAATTCTTATGTCCCAGAGTCCACCGAGCACGTTCTACAAGCACACGGTGTTCACGGACACCCCGGAGTACCGCAGCAACACTCTGCCGAAGGATATGAAGAAGGAGAACGGCTGCAGCTCCCCCACGTTAAGCGTGCGCTCCCTGGGCGCCGCGCTGCCGCCCGCCGCGCCGCGCCGAGCCCGCACGGTCGGCTCCTCGCCCTCCCGCGTGGGCGGCGCGGACCTGCGGGACGGGCGGGACGTGCGGGACGTGTGGGACGCAAGGGACGCGCCGCCGGCCAAGATACAGTACTTGGTCGCCGTACATAGGTGAGTTTGTACTTTACATTTGTGTGTGTATTGTATTTTTAGCATACATTGTAACTTTGCTGGTAGTCTCCAAAGGGTGTATATTAAGTATCTCTAAGTTCTTCTTCTTTTGGTGCCAGTCCAATACAGGAGATCAGACGTCAGCTTTGCGAAATCAACTCTGGACTAATTGGAAGAGGTTTTCAATCTCAAACGATAGTGTATTTTATTATGTCGCATAGTGTCTGTTGGTTTCTAATGTCACCCATAACAATTTCTAAATTATGAGACCTTTTTAAATAGTATCGGTTTAGGTAATTCATGTTTATTTTAATTAAAATCTTAAATCTTATTAAGTGTGGAATAATATCATGAATTGATATCGCTTTTAGTAATAAAAAATAAAAAATGGTTAGTTTAATTTAATTAAAATCTTAAATCTTATTAAGTGTGGAATAATATAATGAATTCATGACATGGCTTTAGTAAAAAAAAAAAAAAATGGTTTATCCAAAAATTCAAAGATAACATAACATTACATAACCGTTATCCGCCATCTTGGACTTTATTATTGATATCATATTCATACGAAGTGGGGACGACGGTACGACATAAAAAAACCCACATATCGCGTATTCATTAATTCATTCATCACTTTCTCTAACCGTACACAAAAAAAAACAATAAAACCGAAAGAATAGTTTAGCCAAAGAAACATGATGCCATATTTTTAATTTTTTCTTATAAATGTTGTAATATTTGACATGCAAAGATTATTATGTTATCAACCTGTGCTAATTCATTCATAATTATATCTTCTTCACAATATGAATAAAAGACAGAGAAAAGTGACACACGTTGTGACGCCCTTCATCTAGATTTTAGACCCATAACATTGATCCCTAACCTATCAAAAAAATTTGAAAAGGCAATGCGCGTTAAAATAATCAGCTTTTTAAATAAAAGTAGCATACTTACCGAGAACCAATTTGGTTTTAGGAAGAATAGTTCAACTTCACTTGCTTGTTTTACTTTAGTCAAACTAATACATATCTGAAGCCCTCAATAACAAGATGTCTGTATTATCGGTATTTTTAGATATGAGCAAAGCAAGATTTTGTCCCACATAATCGCCTACTTTGCAAAATGGAGAAATACGGCATAAGAGGCAAGGCACATGACTGGCTTAAAAGCTATTTATCGAGTCGCCAACAAAGGACAGTAGTATCAAAAATTGACAATAACACGAAAAAAACATACAGCTCAGAGTTAAAAATTAATAGTTGTGGTGTTCCTCGGGGAAGCGTATTAGGGCGTCTATTATTTATAATATATATAAATGACCTTTGCAAGTGCCTAAAACATAATTGTACACTATTTGCTGGTGACACTACTCTCACAATAAAATGTTCAAACAAGAATGACCTGCAAACTGAAACAAACAATGAAATACTAAAAGCGATGAAATGGCTGAAATCTAATAATTTACGAGTAAGCATTGAGAAAACAAAGTTAGAACAATTTTAAACATACAATTCTTTAGTAAAATCACCTCAAATACATACAAATCATTCTATTTTGGAACCCGTACCTAGACCGTACCGTAGATTAAGGTTAAACCTTAATCTTGGGAATAGTTATTGACGAAAATTTAAATTGGATAGAACATGTAAAAAAAGTCTGCACGTGACTTGACAAATTTGTGTTTGCTCTTCGAAAACTGAGACGAATAGCCAGTAAAGAAATAGCGCTCAATGCCTATCACGGCTATGTTGCATCAGTGCTGCGCTACGGCCTCGTGATATGGGGAAATTCAGTAGTAGTGAACAGAGCTTTTATTGCACAAAAAAAATGTATCAGAGCTGTGTATGGAGCAGAATATTTAGAGCATTGTAAGCCATTATTTAGAGCACTAAAAATTCTTCCACTTCCTTGCCTATATATTTTTGAAATCTGTATTATTGTTATTCTCTGTTTATAAAAACGTAAAATAGAGGGCAAAATCTACAAATCCGTTATAAGACCTGTCGTCCTGTATGGATCGGAATGCTGGGCCATGAAAAAGACGGATGAAAGAAGACTACATGTAGCGGAGATGAGAATGTTGAGATGGATGTGTGGAGTGACAAGAATGGATAAGGTAAGAAATGAGTATATTAGAGGAAGTTTGAAAATAGCGCCAGTGACAGAAAAGTTAAGAGGAAACCGTTTATCTTGGTACGGACACGTGATGAGGAGGGATGAGACACATGTGACTAAGAGAGTAATGAATATGAATGTTGATGGATGGATTGTGTGATCGATGACATGAATGAAAAGGGGGTGAATGATATAGGGACGGCTAACAGGGAAGAATGGAACAGACAAACATCTTGCGCCGACCCCAAATAGCTTGGGACCAGGGCAGGAAGAAGAAGAAGAAGTATGTTTATAAAAAGGTATTCGCACATGTTCCCATTGTATGAACACATTTCTAAAAGAATAAAAAACAGAAGCCCAAATAAATTGCTACCACCTAGCCAGAGACTACATTTGTATAGCAGGAATTCCAATTGTATGGCAATCAAAATCTTTAACAATTTACCCCCACGCATCAGAGTATTGCCCACTAATAAATTGAGGAGAACAATATTTGCTTGGCTTTTAGACAACTGTTTTTATTCAATTAATGAATTATTTTAATTATAAATTTTGACATTACATTTTATCAATACTTTGTGTGTGTATTTATGTATTCATAAATAATAAATATAAAAATTGTGCTTTAGAAACTTGACATTATATAAAAATTACCTATTTTCGTCTTAATTAATTTATTTTTATTGATTATATTAATGGTGATATATCTTCTTCTTAGCGTTTCGATGACATACTAAGTACTATAATTATATTTTTGTGGCCTAGAACTTGGTCACTTTGACTTTGTAAGTTAATGTTAATATTTGTACACCGGCAACGGTAGGTAGGGTATGTGCAACTGTTTAATATTAAGATCAGTATGTACCATATACTCAGAAATAAATGAATTCCATTCTATTCCATTCTAGAATTCTAGACAAATCAAAACATTATATGAGATTTCGTTTATACGCAATGACTGAGTAATTGTTTATGCAGGACAGAGAAACAAATAAGAATTATTTCGGCGAATTTTTAACGAAACAAATCGCGCGCTCATCACTTTTATCGAGATCTCTTTTTTTATCAGAAATAGGTTTCGTTTTTTCTACGTTAATTGTTATTGTTAGTGATTATTGTTAGTAATAGAGTGGTTTACTATAGATTTTGTTAACTGTTGAGTTTGTAAGTTGCTTTTATTTCTTTGTGTTTAAGACTTGTTTTATTTTAATTATGCCTCGAATGAGTAAGTCAGCTGCAGAGGACACGATCTTGATGACATTATCTTTATCTACCGACAATGTCTACAAAACATAGCATTACGTACATATCGGGAGAGATATGGTGGCACATCAAATGTACCTTACAAACAGCCGACTTTTTACGCAAGCCGTTCAAAGACTTAGAGATAATCAGCCGTTCATTTTGCGACAGGAAGGCGTTCCTTCCCCTGGTGAGGCTTGAGAAGCAGATTTTGAAGTACTTTGGCAACAACCCTACTTGTAGACTTCGGAACGCAGCTCGCAGGTTACAAGTACACCATACGCAGCACGGTCACCAGACATGACGCCACTGTTTTTTTTTTTGTGGGAATCCGTAAAGGAATAGGGCTCTGCTCGCGAAGTTCATATGTAGATGAGCTTAAAATCAAAACTATTCATGCTATTGAGAAAATAAAACATATGGCTGTGGGGATTTGTTCAAGCGAGTCCGAAATAATAATACAAGACCATGCCGCTTGCGCTTGTGCATGGAGGAGAACGGTGGACAAATTGATTTTTTTTTAATTTTTTTATATTACATGAGACATTCAAGTGTTTATAGCAATAGTTCTCAAAATGTAAAGTAAGTACTTTGTTTATCGACAAAAGAAACCGACCTAAGAGTTTCGAATTGCACGTTGCCGTTTATACAAAAGTCAGTCACTTTCCATTGACAGATAATGAATGATGAAAAAAGGCACGATGATAGATTTTAAAATCTCCTTTTATAAAGTAGGTACACGTCTGCTATTTCCGAAAAACACATTATTATAGCAATAAACTTAGTTTTAACGTAAATTTAATCGCGAAAACGCTCATGAGTGTCATGGCGTCCGTTTGTGACGTCACGCCTAGGTAAACATTACATTGTGTCTATGCTCAACGAAGAAAATCAACATATTAATAAATAGGAAATATTTATTAATATGTTGTGTTAAAAATGAATCCCAAACTTTACTAGTGGTTTGCGGTCCCTCTGTGCCAAAATCCATCAATACCAACACCTTACAAATTGTTTATGTTCCAAACAAGAAAATACTTAGTACGAGATAATTGGTTAAAGCTCGCACAGCGAGACCCAGCAAATGTAATTACGAATTCATTAGTAATTGTGCAGTTTTAAGAAATAGATACTTAGTAATAAAACTAGTATTACTTTCTTTAGCTGCGAGTAGGCTAACCTAAAAAATAACCAGTGACTTAGGTGTTAAAAAAGGCTTGTGTGAGTAAAATTTTACTTAGCAATAAGGAAGTTTTCACATTTCAAAATCCAGATTCGAGACTCTTTATTTGATGCAAGAAACTCTCCCAACATCAACAAATCAATTTTGAGCAAACTAGAAGTTTTTGCTTTAAGAAAACCTTATATCATCGTTGATGATTCTTTCTTTAATTAAACAATAAATTAAATAATTTAATGATATACGAATCAATCGAAACGCGTAATTACAACAAAAGTTCAAGGAACACGTACGGCGGTGACTAATATTTATTGAGGCGTGACAAATTCGCTGTGATTGGTGTTTCAGTTAACATGGCCGATTGCGGTAATTAATATTTTTATTTTATCTAAAATCTTATTAATCTTAATTTTTAAATTAAAGCTAGGTAAAATTTTCGAATCCTTTGTATATCTTTTTTTATCTAAAACCATATATTATTCGGTTCTTTATTACTGTGATCATGCCTATTACACGAAATTGTTTTTTGCTCCATTTATTTTGTTATAAAATTAGAAAATTACAAATTTACGATAAACTATTTAGTTATGTTCTTTAGACTAGTAATAACCGTGTCTTCATTTAATGTCGTACCATTTTCCCCACTCAGTATATCATTTTAACTTCAACCTCGAAATTTCAATTAATACCCATATCCTATTTTTTTTTAAATATGTCCGCCAACTTGGTTTAAAAATTAACTCAAGCTTAAACCATTTTAAAATGACAACGATGAGACCCTTATAGACCTTTTCAAAAATTCCTTATCCATAGTCATAGATTTAAAAATTGTCATCATATTTATAAAAAATACTAAAATACTCCGAAAATGATAACACCTTTTGAAAAAAAAAAAAACTGTGTCAGTCGTATTGGATCTCAAAATTGTCGTAATAATCTTATTTAACACACTAAAATACTTATAATATTACTTCATTCGAATTTAGATTTGGACAAATTTAGCGTACAAAAGAAACGAATATTCGTACCTATCTGACACCAAACAATAATCCTAGAACGACACTCACAGCTATAAATCCAAAAAATTTGGGACCATGTATTTATAAAATCGTCAAAACAGTAAAACACTCGTATTGTCTATGTTGTATAATTATGGACCGTTTGGGCTGCAACTCTGTCGTGTCTTATCTCGCATACCCGGGGTACGACTGCTTTGTGTAGGCGGTTTCGTTATATCATTGTATGGAGTAGCATCGTACAATGTGTTACTGTCCACCATATATTTGTCTCGTTTGGGATAACCTCCAGTACGTAGACGGTTGACACACATCACTTGCCCTCAGGAAGCAGTGCCGCTCGGACGCATACTTCCTGCCGTGGCAGCGCAGTCGTTCCTCCGTGTTCGGCGTGCCCGTCCTAGTGGGCGTGCGCGACGCGCTGTCCGGCCGCCAGCTGTACGCGCGCGTGTGGCAGCAAGTGGCGCGGCTACTGAGTGCCCGGCCGCCGCACCACGACCAGCACAACCACGCCACCGACTGGTGAGTAGTGCAGTAGTGCAGTAGTGCAGTAGTACAGGAGTACAACTGTACGCGCGCGTGTGGCAGCAAGTGGCGCGGCTACTGAGTGCCCGGCCGCCGCACCACGACCAGCACAACCACGCCACCGACTGGTGAGTAGTGCAGTAGTGCAGTAGTGCAGTAGTACAGGAGTACAACTGTACGCGCGCGTGTGGCAGCAAGTGGCGCGGCTACTGAGTGCCCGGCCGCCGCACCACGACCAGCACAACCACGCCACCGACTGGTGAGTAGTGCAGTAGTGCAGTAGTGCAGTAGTACAGGAGTACAACTGTACGCGCGCGTGTGGCAGCAAGTGGCGCGGCTACTGAGTGCCCGGCCGCCGCACCACGACCAGCACAACCACGCCACCGACTGGTGAGTAGTGCAGTAGTGCAGTAGTGCAGTAGTACAGGAGTACAACTGTACGCGCGCGTGTGGCAGCAAGTGGCGCGGCTACTGAGTGCCCGGCCGCCGCACCACGACCAGCACAACCACGCCACCGACTGGTGAGTAGTGCAGTAGTGCAGTAGTGCAGTAGTACAGGAGTACAACTGTACGCGCGCGTGTGGCAGCAAGTGGCGCGGCTACTGAGTGCCCGGCCGCCGCACCACGACCAGCACAACCACGCCACCGACTGGTGAGTAGTGCAGTAGTGCAGTAGTGCAGTAGTACAGGAGTACAACTGTACGCGCGCGTGTGGCAGCAAGTGGCGCGGCTACTGAGTGCCCGGCCGCCGCACCACGACCAGCACAACCACGCCACCGACTGGTGAGTAGTGCAGTAGTGCAGTAGTGCAGTAGTACAGGAGTACAACTGTACGCGCGCGTGTGGCAGCAAGTGGCGCGGCTACTGAGTGCCCGGCCGCCGCACCACGACCAGCACAACCACGCCACCGACTGGTGAGTAGTAGTGCCAGGTCACATATTTACAGCACTATTAACCCAGATACTGCGACCAGACTTATGTAAGAGACGTGTATAAGAGGGACAGCATAAAACTACTTGATGTATTGATACAATATTTTTTAACTTAACAACCACTTTATTTTAAAAGTCTCATATTTATTTGCAGTGCGCGATATTGCTATATCCGTACTGTAGCAATACTTCATTGTGTCTGTATAGACTAGACGATAAAATGTCGTCATATGCTATGTCTTCAGACTTAACATCGATATGATATGATCGAATGCTGAAATGTAGAATTTGGCTATCGAAACCCAACGCAGAGTCCACAAAATGCAATGCAACAATGAATGCCCCTAAATCGGCGATCACCGATGCTATCGCTGATGACCTTATTCTGTCTGTGTTGTTTCAGTGATGACAGCTTAGGTTACGAGTTCCCGTTCCGGGTTCGCGTCGTACGGGCCGGCGGCGCGTGGTGTGCCAGGTGCGCGTGGCCCTCGCTGTGTAGAGGTTGCGCGCTGCCGTCCGATGATACGCCGCTACTGTTCGATACAAGTATGTCACACTGTGCTCTTATCAGATCTTGTGTACGGTGCGGTGTTGGTGGTAAATGAAACCAATGAATCCCTGAATAATGCTAAGATGTATGTGTATAATGAATTATTACAATCGGTAGATACAGTAATAAAATAGGTAACTAATACATCCTATTAGAATAAGCTATGTAGTGGGTGGAATCAGTATTTTTGTCTACCCTAATGGGGATCAAGCGTAATTATGTGGAAGTGTCTTATAAATAATAAGGGTGGAAGCATCCCAAAAGGTCCCGCAGTCAGCGCAGTATGATTTGAAAGAATACTGTTGACGTCATCAGAATTTTACCTTTTTCACATTTACTAGATTGCGTTTTAGTGAGCTTAAAGAGTTTTACGTTCTTGAGGTTTTTAGTGCGCGAGATATATGTGTCAGTCAATCACATAGTAGCGGATGAGCGCTATCGCCTGAACACACGCCGCTACATTTTGATAAAAAACATTTTTGAAACTCATTAACGAGTGCGTATGTGTAAAAAATATTTATACAAATTCTCTAAAACCTAAAGTCAATTATAAAGTTTATTTTAGACATATTAAAATTCGTCCTTTAAAAATTGTGTTGGAACAGTAATGTAAGTAATTTTGGATAAATGTGGCTGACGTTTGAGTGTTGGTTACATTATTGGCTGCGTATAACATTTAGATTCAGGGTACATTTCGTGCTTGTTCACATGTGGTATTTGTATTGTCAGGCAAGCGGCGGCGCGCACGCAAGCGGTCGAGCGCGGGGGGCGGCGCGGGGGGCGGCGCGGGGGGAGGGGCGGGGGGCGGCGCGCTGGAGGGCGACGTGCCCAACACCAACTCCCCCATCGCCAAGAACAAGCTCAACAGGCACGCCGCCACACGACTATCCACCGACATATCTGTGAGTTCGGCTTTAAATTATACTTATATTATTAGTGCGGAAGTTTGTAAGTAGTGAACTGATATGGATGAACTTTAGCACCTAGATAGTTTATAACCTGGATTAACACATAGGATACTTTTTATCCCGGCTGGACCCGATTCTGAAGTCCACGCAGTCAAAATCGCGGCAGGAGCATGTATTCTATCAAAATCCAATTCAAATGCACTTCAATAAAAAGATTTGGTTTTGTTTTGGTCTTTAGGAGTTATTGATGTATTCTATAACTACTAAGCATGATAAAAAATTGTTAAAAAAATTCCCATAGTTTAAAATCTGCCTTTGGCATAAAATATCTATTGTCTTTTACCGAGAAACAGTGTAATGACTTAAGTTACCACGGATTCGTGATTAACCTTTCTTGTTAATTGTTGGTAAATGATAAACATAAACGAAATGGAAAGAAAAAGTTTTATGATTATTTTCATACGTAGCAAGTGTCCCTTTAGACATGTTCGATCAAAATGTAATAATGTATAATAATAACGCAAAATTACGTAAAAGTACAACTATTTGGTTTTTAGACCTGGCGACCCTATTCATGTATAGTTTTCACTCTTGTTGAACATAGGGCGAGACGGAGTGCGGCGAAATTCGAGCGTTAGAACTGGGCGCCCTGCTGGCCGGCGCGCGAAGAGCTGGCGTGATGTTAGCTATCGACTGGGACCCCACTGCGCTGCATCTGCGGTACCAGTCCACCAGGGAGAAGGTAACTTGCTCATATCATTACAGGACACTCTGATCCTTCATCGTCAATATGTATGACTGTTATTAATATGATGGATATCGATAGAAGCTGAAGAAAGCAAGATTCGACTTCACTTTACCTTGACCTTATTTAGAGAATATATTGAGTTTGGATTTAGGAACTAACGAGTCCGACACGAAGACCAGGAACGGTTTTTACACTCCCAAAACCAAAATATATTAATGCATCTGGACAAATAGACATAGAATAATATATATTGATGTTTTTTATACATGTTAGGGCCATGTATTCTCTCAGTTGGTAGAGTGATGACACGGAATGTCAAGGGTCGCGGGTTCAAGCCCCGTTCGTGTCTATTATTTTTCAATGTTTCCTTGAAAAATTGTAATTAAATAGAAATATAACTTAACGTAGCTACGTAGATTTTATGACATACTTGTGAGTGACACAATCACATTTTATTAAATACACTAGTTTGCCCAGAATAACGTGTTGTCATTGGCATTTTTATTCCGACTTTATTGGTGCAAGGAAATGAAATCGGTTGTCCGACACATGACCTGGGAGTGTCGCATTCGCATGTATAGAGGTGGATCGTTTCAAATTCCAGTGCATATTAATAATATTTTAAATGACAATCAATTTGGATTTCAAAACAATAAAACTATATCTATGACTATATATAAACTGCTCAGTACTATTTGGGACAAATAATTAAGAACAATTTTCTGTTCTTTTCGTTGATACGTCAGAAGCATTTGACTGTGTAAAATATGTTTTTTTTTATATATTAACTAGAAGAGTATAGGAATGGGAAGTGTAACACTAAAATTAATAGTAAATTATTTTATTAATAGAATGCACAGTTACAGTTACACAGAAACAGTTATTGAGTTATATAATGAATCCATAAAGATGGTGGAAATACTAGGCGTACCTCAAGGCAGTATGTTAGGGCCCAGGGAGGCTGTACTAGCGAAGGTCTGGAGTTAGGCGACAGTAATACCTATCGATTAAACCCGTACGTTCCCCGATTTTTTGTTATTTTCGAAATATGATTTTGCTATAAAAAAAATGTCTAAAGGTGTATTTTCTGATTTTATAGTAATATAATCCGTATGAATTTTTATTTCACACAAAATCATCAGCTTTCTAACGTTAATAAAAGTTCCCCAAATTTTTGTCCAAAAAGAAAAAATTTAGTTCGAACGAGTGCGAGTTGAATTTTCAACGTAACATCAAAAATTAAAAAATAATACGTCGTACTTCCTGGGTAATTTAAAAACATTGCAAGTCTCTAAGCTTTCATAATAACGCAAAAGAAGTGGTACCTGATAGGGTATTATTCGCTGAGATCGTCCTATCGGCCCTCAAAGGTACTTAAGTGACATTTACTTCATGCAATCAAAACAACTTGGCTCTCATTATTGCTATTGATATGAAAAATAATCACTCAAAGAACAGCTTCTAGTATACGTAATAGTGTGTTGCTTGAATGAGAGATTCTGGTCCAATAAAACACCTAGATTAAATATCTAGGTGTTATATTGGACTAGAATCCAGGTGATCAACTGAGCAAACCGTTTGTCAAACTTAAAAGTTATCTTCCCAAAAACCAGATTATTCCAATTTGGAAACTACAAAACAATACCTACTCAACTCAATGTGACCGTGAGTGATATAGCATTGAAGAAGTAAAAAGTATAAACTATGTAGGAGTTTCTAGTTCAACATCAAAACTCGAAGGAACATATTGAAAAATAATAAAACAATATCCAGTTCGCGTTTCTATTTAGTTACAATTAGCTGCGTCGATCGCGTGCTCTAGTCAAAAGTGCATAGTGCAGACGCGGCAAGATATCGCGCGTCGCGGCACTCTTCGCGATGACACACATTAAAATTGCGTAAACCAACGTAAACAGTTGTTAACGCGAAGTTATTATAGCTTGATATAATTATGGCTTCTACTAGCCATGTCAAAATTAATACCGATACGGAACATTTATTGTATAAACTGTACAATGAGGAAAAAGATGAAAATGAAAAATTAAAAGATTTGTTAAAAGACATGCGTAAGTAAATATAAGATTTGCAACAACAAGTTAAAATCCTGACAGAACAGAAAGTGGTTGAAAATCTCGGACTTTGAAAAATTCAGCTCTGTGCTCTGAATATTGCATAGACGAAGAAGATTAAAGAAACAGAGTGGATAAGAGTGAAGAGCAGAAAGAAAATATAATTCAACACGTCGCCCATTCATACACCATCAGAACAATGTGAGACTCGAAAAGAAACACCAAACAAAGCTAAAACCAAGAGAATACCTCCACACCCGCCTATTTTAGTTGATGGCGAAGAAAACTACCAGGCGTTTTTGACTTGTCGTCTAAAAACCGGCCCGACAGCAACTTCATAAAAAAAAATATGAACGGATACTGCATCAAAATAAACGCCAAGAAAGAGGACTCTATAAATCCTTAACTAAATTTCTCCCTGAGAGTAACTTCCTCTGGCACTCTTATGAGAACAAACAAGAGAGACCGATACGCGTAATGGTTAAACAACTGCATTTCACTTGCAAACCAGATCGCATCATAGAAGACTTGCGCAATAAAGGATTCCAGATAGAAAATGCAGCCAATAAATTAAGCTGGAATAATAAAGAACCACTAAATATGTTTATGTTAACTTTCAACAACGCGGAACACAAATTAAATATATGAAATAAAAACAATATTAGGGTGCAAAGTGGAGGTGCTTCCTATTAAAACATCATGATTAGATCCTCAGTGTAAAAGATGCCAGTTATATGACCATACACAAAAATATTGTTCGAAGGAACCAAGGTGTGTTAAATGTACTGGTAAACACTTTACTCGCGATTGCAAAAAGCCGGCGGATGACAAACCAAGATGTATACATTGTGGAGAACCACAGCCCGCAAATTAAAGAGGTTGCATTGTAGCGAAAGAAATACAAAATATTAAAAATATAAAACGAAAAAAAGGGGCCATTCACGAAACAACCGCTAACGTTCAATACCCAGCCAACAGTTGCTAGTTCCAGAATGTGCAAACAAAGTGTACAGTAACAGCAAACATATGCAGAAACGGTTGCAAAGACACAAGCTCAAACTAGTGCTCATGTAAGTACTCAACCAAGTGGAAGCCTAGAGGGTAAGTTAAATGAAATTATAAAATTGATGTCAGATTAAAAACAATAGAAAGTCGCACTAAAAATGCTTTTACCCCAAGCTCACAAAAACCATGAAAAGCTCACTTAAAGTATTAGATTGGAATACTAATGGACTAATACAACATCAACAAGAACTTCAATTAGTCCTAGATACTAAAAATATTGACGTGTGTCTCGTATCAGAAACACATTTCACTAGGCATTACTACGTCAAATTTCGAGTTTACAAGATATACCATTCATCCCAACAACACGGCAAGGGGTGGCAGTGCCGTCATAGTAAGAGAAACCCTCTCCCATTATGAGGCTTTCAAATATGTGGAGCAAGATATACAATCTGTGGCAATACGAGTTAAAAGTGATTTATACCCTGTTACCATAGCTGCCATATATTCTCCGCCGAGATATTCAATAAGTACTGAATCCACAAGATTAGATAACCAAAATGATTTAACTTAAAGCTCGTGACGCCGAAAGAAGTATTTAATGAAATAAAGTTTAATTTAAGGCCTCCTGGATTTGACCTAATTACAGCCTAGCTTTTGATAAAGTTTGGCACGAAGGACTGGTGTACAAACTAAGAAGACTACCTGGAAAACTTGCGGATATCCTTAAACCCTAAGGCATTAAGACGCTTATTCTAAAGTTATGGAAATAAAAGCTGGAGTACCACAAGGGAGTGTCTTAGGTCCGGTCCTGTTCTTTTTATACACTTGTGATATATTCAATCAGGAAACAAGTTCCATGGCTACATTTGCTGACGATACTACAATCATTGTCGTAGGAGAAACTCAAGAGGAAGCTGCAGAAAAGGCCCAAGTTGCGATTAATGAAATCTATACTTGGACTGAAAAATGGCACATCAAACTTAATGAAACCAAGTCAGTCCACATAGATTTCACGAACAAGACACCACAGCATTTTCCTGTGTTCATAAACAACCAAGTGATACAATACGCTAATACAGCCAAGTATCTAGGAATGAAACTTGTCGTGAAACTACGCTGGAAAGCACACGCCAAGAAGAAAAGAGAAGAACTTGACTTGCGTTATAAAAGTATGTTTTGGCTAATGTGCAGATATTCGCCACTATCAATAAACTGCTGTTGTACAAACAAGTCCTAATGCCAGTTTGGACTTATGGTATTCAGTAGTGGGACTGTACCAGACAGAGTAATCGCCAAATTATCCAAAGATTCCAGAACAAAGTGCTTAGAGACATGGTGAATGCACCCTCTGGTACATTAGAAATTACAACCTCCACCGGAACCACGGGGAACGTGGCTTCTCCATCACGTGAATGTCGAGGCTATCCAGCTCCTCGATAATGCGGATCTAGTGAGAAGACTAAAAAGGACCAAACCTTTTGAGTTAGCTTAGTGAACAGTGAGTGATAAAAAGTGTTAAGTACTTTAATTACGACCACATGCACAAAACGTGGCTTCGCCTTAACAAAGACTAAAAACAGTTATTGGAGATTGTAGAAATTTATATTACCGTAGCAAATAAAGTACCTCATTGGGAACTTTATAATAGGAAAAAAAAAAACTGTGTTTCCATTATCAATCCTGCAGAAAATACAAGAATGAGTGTTGCTGTTGTTTCTATTTTGGAAAAATTTGTTCGCTATTAACCTATGGTGTCATAAAATGCGGAAACATGACAAACGTACAAGCTGCATTTGTTCTCAAGAAAAATATATTTGTGAGAGTTGTATTCACATTTTATTGCGAATGCGGATGCAATTGTCAAGACATATGCGAAAATTCACGTTTAAGAATATTCCTTGCATCACTAGTTGATTCACCACCCTGATTTGTTTGGGGAACCAATCAAACTTGCCGAGATATTATATTTCTCGCCAAGCTCACGCAGGTAAGTAATCTAGAGCACTAATGCGACGTGGTGAAGGCTTTACTGCGTGAGCTTTGCGGGAAATCTCGCAACACTGTGCGAAGTGCAGAGTTCTCGGTTTGATAAGTTCTGGTCGGTAATGTTGTCCGGTCTCGGCAGGCGTGGGTGGAGCACTGGTCGGTGGCGGCGTGCCGGCAGGAGGCGGCGCGCGCCATCGACCTGGCCAGCTGCCTGCGCGCCTTCACCTCCTGCGAGCGCCTCGAGCAGCGCTACCACTGTGCGCACTGCCGCAGCGCGCAGCCCGCCACCAAGAAGCTGCAGATGTGGAGGCTGCCGCCCATACTGGTATGTAACATACTGGAGTGTAACATACTGGTGTGTAACATACTGGAGCACTGGTCGGCGGCGGCGTGCCATACTGGTATACAGCCTACGACGAAACGATTGTATCTCTAATCTGCCCGCTGAGTAAAAATAAGGTGAAAGTTAAAAGATTCGCAACATTTAGCAGTTTGATTCTTCAAATTAAAGTGAGCTTAAAAAAAAATTCCCATATAAGTCTTACTGCGATATGTTTATTCTATGAATAAGTCAACACTTGTTTTGGCATTGTAAAATTAGTTTTTAGTTTTTAAAGTTGATAGAACCCAACATAAAAATTTTGCGATTCTTTTAAATTGTGCTTTGTGTACGGGACAAATCAAATAAAGACAACCAATTTGAAGGAGGCATTCTACTTATGAAATTAGTTTCATTAACTAACTTTTGACTTCTCACACGTGGCAGCAAAGCTAGTTTTCTGATTATTGGTGACAGCTGCGCAGGAAACAGCGTTAATGGCGAACATTGAGAGAAGTTGAAAAAGAAAATTAACGCTTATATTTGAGCATACTCACAGTTTGCAAGTCAGCTTAGTTTCCAGAATATTAACTGACCCAAAACGTATAATATTAAAAAATAAAATATAAGCGTTAAAAAATGCAATCAAGAACTCATTTAAACTTTTCTTCCTCAGATAGTCCATCTAAAACGATTTCAATACGTTAACAACAGATGGATAAAGTCACAGAAAGTGGTAAATTTCCCCTTCCAAGACTTCGACCCAACGGACTTCCTCGCGTCAGTACCACAGGAAACAATCCTACGACATACAGAAATAAACCTAAAGCGAAGGTCATCAGTCTTCGTCGACGACACCATATCGGAGTCAGACAGTGAAGATGATGAGACAAATGTACAGCAAAAAGTTCAAAATAGGCCTAAAGTGGAGAGGAAGAGGCGAGGGTCGATAGAGGCGCGAGGACGACAGAGGCTAGAGTCCACGAGCTTGGTGACGACGCCCGTTACCGATGATAACTTGATAGATTATCATCAGCATCATTTGTTGAAGGATCAGGACCCCTTCGACTTGAAGTACAGACTGTATGCTGTTGTGGTGAGTTTGATTGAATATTTTTATCTGTTTTAGGGGGTTACATTTTCTACTTGATTAAATATGGTTATTTAAATGTTGACATTGTAAAAAACTGCATTTAGATAAAGTTAAAACCTATCAAAATAATTGTGCCGACTTCTAATAATTTCAAAGCTGATTTGCTGTCTGGCGTTGTCACATTCGTTAAAGTTCGTTGACCCTGGTTGTTAAATTTAAATTGATTGACCACAATGTTATATCTAACGATTATTCTGTTAGTTTTGATAGGTAATTTGATTTACTTAATTCGATATATGATTTAATGAGGTATTTAGAGTTACTCTCGGCCTGTATCATCCCCATGATATCCATGTTTGTCTGTCTAGAGTTATTCTCGACTTTTTGAGTTGTTATACTTAAAATATAACATAACTGGGTATACCCGAAAATTTCAAAATATTTTTATCTTTATACGGAAGGGCAGGTAAAAAATTTGGCATTTTTTTTTTATTATCTGAACCCACCACCCCAAGAAACCCGGTTGGTATTCAGACTGAACTTCCACACAATAATGGTACCGAATAAGAATTTTGTATGGTTTCTTATGCATAGTGTTAGATGGTGAAATCTAAACAGGTTTATGTTCTAATTACATTTATTAAATTAATACAAAACAATTCAATCACTTCACAACGTTTACGTGCGAAACGCTATTGTCAGAATGAAAACAAGTAGTGCGGGGATCAACGATGCCACGGAGCACCATAGACTAGAGCTGCCGCCTCTAGAATCGACTATGTCTTCATTTTCCACTTACAATAGGTAGTTGTTTAATTTTATTGGTAGAATCCATCTTGATATTATCGCGACTCATTTTACCTGCCTTAAAAATTTTGATAGATTTTTATTATACAACGTGTAACAAGTCCTTATTCGTACTTTGAGGGTCAATGTACTCATGTATACGAACAACTTTTACTATGGTACGAACTGCAAAGGTCGCAAAAATAAAACTGATTCAATCATCAATCATCACGCCTGTATGCCAGGGTTAGGCAGAGGTGTATATAGTTGTAAGCACAATTCTCCAATGCTCTAAATGAGTCCCATCTATTAGGTGGTAAGTTTCTAGCCATCTATCGGGCATAATCTTAAACGTCTTTGCCCGAGCCCGAAATCTAACCCTCATGCTCAGCAGTAGCGCTTGAAACTACTAGTCCAACGAGGCAGTTTCATTCCATAGAAGTGTACGTATGGAGCACCAGATTTATTTCTCGTCTTTCTAAGTTGGTTCCACAGTAAAAGTTGTTCGTATACTTGAGTACATTGACCTCTCAAAGTATGACAATGGACTTCTGTTACACGTTGTATATTTCGATACAGTCAGAATCCCGTTAAATAAGAAGCGGGACCATTTGATAAAGTGGGTCGTTTGTGGTGTGTCGCCGGCAGTCGCACTCGGGGCAGCTGAGCGGCGGGCACTACGTGGCGTACGCGCGCAACCCGTCGGGCGCCTGGCTGTGCTACAACGACAGCTCCTGCCGCGAGCTGCCCGGCGCCGCGCCGCCCATCGACCCCGCCGCCGCCTACCTGCTGTTCTACGAGCGGCAGGGGCTCGACTACGAGAGGTAACACTATCACACATGTACAGTTGTGCTACAACGTGTGGGCCCCGCGCCGCCCATCGACCCCGCCGCCGCCTACCTGCTGTTCTACGAGCGGCAGGGGCTCGACTACGAGAGGTAACACTATCACACATGTACAGTTGTGCTACAACGTGTGGGCCCCGCGCCGCCCATCGACCCCGCCGCCGCCTACCTGCTGTTCTACGAGCGGCAGGGGCTCGACTACGAGAGGTAACACTATCACACATGTACAGTTGTGCTACAACGTGTGGGCCCCGCGCCGCCCATCGACCCCGCCGCCGCCTACCTGCTGTTCTACGAGCGGCAGGGGCTCGACTACGAGAGGTAACACTATCACACATGTACAGTTGTGCTACAACGTGCGGGCCCCGCGCCGCCCATCGACCCCGCCGCCGCCTACCTGCTGTTCTACGAGCGGCAGGGGCTCGACTACGAGAGGTAACACTATCACACATGTACAGTTGTGCTACAACGTGCGGGCCCCGCGCCGCCCATCGACCCCGCCGCCGCCTACCTGCTGTTCTACGAGCGGCAGGGGCTCGACTACGAGAGGTAACACTATCACACATGTACAGTTGTGCTACAACGTGCGGGCCCCGCGCCGCCCATCGACCCCGCCGCCGCCTACCTGCTGTTCTACGAGCGGCAGGGGCTCGACTACGAGAGGTAACACTATCACACATGTACAGTTGTGCTACAACGTGCGGGCCCCGCGCCGCCCATCGACCCCGCCGCCGCCTACCTGCTGTTCTACGAGCGGCAGGGGCTCGACTACGAGAGGTAACACTATCACACATGTACAGTTGTGCTACAACGTGCGGGCCCCGCGCCGCCCATCGACCCCGCCGCCGCCTACCTGCTGTTCTACGAGCGGCAGGGGCTCGACTACGAGAGGTAACACTATCACACATGTACAGTTGTGCTACAACGTGCGGGCCCCGCGCCGCCCATCGACCCCGCCGCCGCCTACCTGCTGTTCTACGAGCGGCAGGGGCTCGACTACGAGAGGTAACACTATCACACATGTACAGTTGTGCTACAACGTGCGGGCCCCGCGCCGCCCATCGACCCCGCCGCCGCCTACCTGCTGTTCTACGAGCGGCAGGGGCTCGACTACGAGAGGTAACACTATCACACATGTACAGTTGTGCTACAACGTGCGGGCCCCGCGCCGCCCATCGACCCCGCCGCCGCCTACCTGCTGTTCTACGAGCGGCAGGGGCTCGACTACGAGAGGTAACACTATCACACATGTACAGTTGTGCTACAACGTGCGGGCCCCGCGCCGCCCATCGACCCCGCCGCCGCCTACCTGCTGTTCTACGAGCGGCAGGGGCTCGACTACGAGAGGTAACACTATCACACATGTACAGTTGTGCTACAACGTGCGGGCCCCGCGCCGCCCATCGACCCCGCCGCCGCCTACCTGCTGTTCTACGAGCGGCAGGGGCTCGACTACGAGAGGTAACACTATCACACATGTACAGTTGTGCTACAACGTGCGGGCCCCGCGCCGCCCATCGACCCCGCCGCCGCCTACCTGCTGTTCTACGAGCGGCAGGGGCTCGACTACGAGAGGTAACACTATCACACATGTACAGTTGTGCTACAACGTGCGGGCCCCGCGCCGCCCATCGACCCCGCCGCCGCCTACCTGCTGTTCTACGAGCGGCAGGGGCTCGACTACGAGAGGTAACACTATCACACATGTACAGTTGTGCTACAACGTGCGGGCCCCGCGCCGCCCATCGACCCCGCCGCCGCCTACCTGCTGTTCTACGAGCGGCAGGGGCTCGACTACGAGAGGTAACACTATCACACATGTACAGTTGTGCTACAACGTGCGGGCCCCGCGCCGCCCATCGACCCCGCCGCCGCCTACCTGCTGTTCTACGAGCGGCAGGGGCTCGACTACGAGAGGTAACACTATCACACATGTACAGTTGTGCTACAACGTGCGGGCCCCGCGCCGCCCATCGACCCCGCCGCCGCCTACCTGCTGTTCTACGAGCGGCAGGGGCTCGACTACGAGAGGTAACACTATCACACATGTACAGTTGTGCTACAACGTGCGGGCCCCGCGCCGCCCATCGACCCCGCCGCCGCCTACCTGCTGTTCTACGAGCGGCAGGGGCTCGACTACGAGAGGTAACACTATCACACATGTACAGTTGTGCTACAACGTGCGGGCCCCGCGCCGCCCATCGACCCCGCCGCCGCCTACCTGCTGTTCTACGAGCGGCAGGGGCTCGACTACGAGAGGTAACACTATCACACATGTACAGTTGTGCTACAACGTGCGGGCCCCGCGCCGCCCATCGACCCCGCCGCCGCCTACCTGCTGTTCTACGAGCGGCAGGGGCTCGACTACGAGAGGTAACACTATCACACATGTACAGTTGTGCTACAACGTGCGGGCCCCGCGCCGCCCATCGACCCCGCCGCCGCCTACCTGCTGTTCTACGAGCGGCAGGGGCTCGACTACGAGAGGTAACACTATCACACATGTACAGTTGTGCTACAACGTGCGGGCCCCGCGCCGCCCATCGACCCCGCCGCCGCCTACCTGCTGTTCTACGAGCGGCAGGGGCTCGACTACGAGAGGTAACACTATCACACATGTACAGTTGTGCTACAACGTGCGGGCCCCGCGCCGCCCATCGACCCCGCCGCCGCCTACCTGCTGTTCTACGAGCGGCAATTCTATTTATTTATATTGATTTCTTAATGATTGGTTAATAAACAATCTAGTGTCAGACTTGAAACCACTCATACACTCTGATATAGACTTTCTACACTATCAAAAACATCTCTCAGGTACGCTGGTTTCCTCACGATGTTTTCCTTCATTGTTTTAGGAAATACGATAAGACAATTGTGCGTGTTTTGGATTCTTCCTTCCAATCTAATACCACTAGCTTACCACTGTTTATTATATTAACTAAAAATATTCTTACCTTCCAGGTATCTCCCAGACATTGCGGGTAAGGAACCAGTAGTTAGAGATGCAGAAGTATTGGATCCTGATGAGAATGACCTCAAGAAGATGTGCTCCATAGTGTAGGACTGTGTGGGGACTTGCCTCCTAAGGCCTAACGCTTGTGATATCAGGCCTGCTGGCACATCCGGACATTGGTTAAGAGACGACAGACAAGTTGTGTGAGGATTTTGGAACTGTGATTGTCAGTCGGCTCACATTGGTGACGTCACTCAATGTCTGTTGTTCGCAGTATGCAATCGAGTTCATGACGTCACATTGTGTCCTCGAGGTACAGAAATATGTACCCTAAGTAGTAGTCGCTTAGGTCTTTATTGTATTGCTATCGTTAATAACGCAGTGTTGCCAATATGAGCTGACTTAGAGGCAGGGTTACGGGATGAAATGCAGTTATGAATATTATGGCCCGGAGATTCGGTGTATAGTTTTGGAAATTTAAAAAATTATAATAATAAAGAAAATACTTTCTTAAATATAGAGTGGTCTACGAGTTGAGTATTAACACGTTGACTGTCCAGTGACTTACACGGTGATTGTTTGACTGTTTCACGTGTCTGCTTCACGGACAGTTGAAGTGTTAAAAGTCCAGATGTAAGTTTCAAAATTGTGATGTATCGAGAAATTCAACCGCGATGGGACCATAGAGAAACGCTCAAATTAAAATATTAATTTCATATTACCATCTATGTTCTTCGGATATTTAAAAAGCTACAAGACTCTTTAAAAAAATCACAAAGTATTCTTTATTATTAAATCTATGTACCAGTTCAAAGCGATGAGAATTTTTTTCTGGAGGTGAGAGTGAGACAGCGCTATATACTAGAAAGAGCAAGCACTATCGCTATATAACCTACATCTATACATCTTATCATTGAAGGCTATATCCTAATACCAAAACTTCTGTACACAAATTAAATTATATTTATTAATATATTGAATCGTGAACAATGAAACATAAATTTGCTTTAGAATTATTTATATAAATTTTATAAATTTTGATGTTGATTTTTTATGTGTCGTGATATTGCTGGTTTGAAAGGAACACAGATTATGTTATATATACTTGTCTGTCTATATTCGTCACTTTATGTACATATACCTACAAAACACCGCATATCATGGTGAAAATGCAAGGTGTCAGTGAGACAAAGTATTCTAGTTATTTTGTCCTGCTTTTTAGCTCAATGTAGAAATATGAGGTTGTTTTTATTTTAAATTGTAAAGTTTGTCAGAATTACTTTCAAACGTGATTTTAAAGGACCTTTAAGGAATTTTCTTCGGGACCTTACGCTTTCATTGTAATAAATATGCTAAAACATATCGCTGCGAAAACCTATGTCGGTATGAAAAAATTTACCTATTGCCCATAGACTATACAACTAATCAAAATTGGTTTTTAACCCACTTCAAGAAAGGTGGAGGTTGTCCGAATGTTATATTTATGTAAACATTCGTATTATGTCCCTTGTCTCCTTCGTCTAATGGTCCTGAGCGTGACTGCTGCGCATGCAAGGTCATGGGTTCAATTCCCAGGTCGGGCAGTATTTTATCAAAAATCTCAGTAGCATCTCGGCGTTTGGAATTGTGCCTAGTTGATATCAATAGGCTCACCACCACGGGACTTAATAACAGCATTGTGTACAATAATGTATATTTCTGTCTCCCCCCTGAAGGATTACAGGCGTGATGCAATGTTATGGTAGGTGCCTTTACTCTATAGGTATAGGCAATCCATTCTTTGAAACAATAATTACGAGTCTGTATGTACGTTTGTCACGAATACAGCGAGTCAAGTATATTTACGTATATTATAATCTGGTTCAAAGGTTATGTTAAACCGTTTTGTTTGTTATTGTGATTGTTGTAATTGCATTCCTATTGTTGGTTCATTTTAAGCGATCGAGCAACATGCGGGTCTGTTGAGATGGTGTGAAGCTTTATAGCAAATATGGATGGAGGCACACTTGTCAACTAGTCGTCAATTGTTCACAACTTGAAGCAAGACTAGATAGAGGTAGTAGAGATAGATAGATAGTACCAATCGTATTAAATGTGTTATTAATATTTTTGCGTATGCTAAAATATATCATATATACATGTATCAAAATTAACCTTTTTTTCAAAATAATCACTATAATTAATTAATATACCATCTGCGTACGATAATAATGATATCGTACGTCGTCCGTAGGCATGAAATTATCGTATAGGTACGATAATTATCTCTCGGATAACTCGGAGGATTATAATAAATTTATTATCTGTATTGACAAATGTGTCTCCATCCTAAAACAGTTTGTTTTTATTATTAACAGTTGACAACGCGTCCATTTTAAAATATTATACTTAACTTTAAATTCAGCTAGTTATATGTACCAGTGCTTATTCTTATAGAATATATTTTATTCATAAATAATAGAGCAATTGTGATATTGTTTTTGGGTTACATAAAATTTTTGATATTTTTTTCGTATGGCCTAAGTTCGGCATAAGTAGAGCTATAGCCTGGCAACTGTATATTTGCGCTGATAGTTAAAAGCGGCTTATCTTTTTTGGGACACAATGAACTTGCTCTTGTGACCTGGTGAAATACTGAACCGCTAGTCAGCTCAGTTTTAATCAGCCTTCAAAATCTCACGCTATTTCTGTCACTTCAAGGTAAAGCGAGAGAAGATGACGTTTTGGGGCTACTTAAAATTGAGTGGCGAGTGGCCCTTTTGAAGTACTCGGGTAAAAATATGCCTGTAGCCCAAAACTAGCCTCAAAATAAACTAAACTGAATTTTTGATAAAATCGGTCTTTGTATATTGATTTCAGCAAGTTTAATCAAAAGTAAACCTTAATGAAATTGGTGTAAGATGTTTTTTACTAAATGCTGGGATTTTTTCGAATACTTGAATGTGATCGTACTTTTGACGCTGATTGCACATTATACTCGTACATATGTCAACAGTCAAGTAACAAAATGTTTATGAGTCAGATTTGCAGTTGTCATACGACTTGAAACGCGTTGTCAACCTATACAATCGTAATAAGTTTAGTGAAACTACTTAGTCGGCGAACAAAACAAGCGTCGCCCGGTGTCGCCTGTTACGTTAATATTATAATGGAGACTGATGTGATGTATATAAACGTGATGTGCTATATTTTACTCATTGGAATATTTTGTATTTAACTAATAGTAGATAATCTTGTTTTGCGTGTGTTTTGTACCATATAATTTGTTAAATAGATCCATATTTATTCACATATATAGTAGTTGAATCATCGTTTTTAATAAAGGCTGCGATTTGCAATTCTGTGTATTGCATCTAAATTGTGATTGTCGATTATTTTTATGAAATAAAGCTTTCCATAAATTAAAATTAAGCCATGCATGTTATTTTAGATATCATAAGGTCAAAGATTTTTCAAATTGTTCTTTATTTGGTACAAAACACGTGAAACTATATAATAAAATAATATATTCTTCTAGTGCGAACTATTTAGTGTATACGTGTTATTGGCGATTTATGTTATAACCGATATGTAAATGTTAACAAGCAATGGTCGACATAACGCGAGCTATAGCACCCAAACAGCTCACTATAATTATCCTTTTATAATTATTGTAATTATCTTTTTATAATTATTGTAATTATCCTTTTATAATTATTGTAATTATCTTTTTATAATTATTATAATTATCGTACGGCTTAGGGCACAATGTCGTGATGCTTAATAAATTCTAGTGAGATACGATAAATAAGTATTAGACACGATATGTTTAAGTAATATATTAATAATGATATTATGAGCCGGTGTACACGATCCTAGTTAATCATTTATTATTGTAATTTGTATACATTTTATTCAAAATAATTTAAAATGTAGCTTTTATAACGCGCGATATGATATGTTATTAATGTTTGCTACCGCGGAGGGTAGTTGTAACATTTTTGTAAGCAGAGGAACAGTGGTCCTCGTGGATTTAGTCGATATTGTTATTTATTCGATCGTGTGCACCAAATTATTCGTTAATTTGGATTGACAAGTAATTATGCAGCCACGGTAATAATTTAGATGAAAGCGGTTATTTCATTTTGGAGTATGCAGTACCAGTGGTGACCGCAGTCATTAGTCTTAAGATGTTACCTTGGCCGCTATAGATTTATCCTCAGCACCGCAAAAGGTGCGCACACGCAGGGAAACTTACATAATGATAATTTGGGTATGTGTTGTAACGCCGTCGTGGGTGTATCGTGCCATCGATCGAGTTTCCTTCCACTTCTATACCAAAGCACTTTTCTTTCTCACTTGTTGAAGCTCTACAAATATACAACGATTTCACATAATTATAATCTAATGTTTGATGAATTAAATTTTCGTGTTTTTTTTATGTTTTCGAAAATTCATCGATTTTTGTAGATTATGTATGGCGCTGAATTATTATGGTATGTTGATACCAATAACACGGTTGCGTTGAGTGTAATATCAAATTGTTATCCAATTAAGTATTTTGAATATCCCTGTGCAATAAAGAATTTCTTTTTTATGTATTTTTTCGTTTTATTTTGGCATAATTTACACAGAACCCTTAATTACGAAATACGCATGTGTGCTTAGTATTTTGTAACGCTATCTATAAATCAATCAGTTAGTCAATCAATAAATCAAGTCGTCAATCAATAAATAAATTAGTCAATCAATAAATTAATCAGCCAGTCAATCAGTAAATTAATCTGTCAGTCAATCAATTAGTCACATGAAGTAGGTGATGAGCCTTTTGCCATCTACGGGGCACAATTCCAAACTCCGGACTGGTACTGAGAATTTCCTAACTAAAAATCCCAATAACAGTGCCCGATTTGGGAATCGAGCTCAAGACCTCATGCTCAGCAGTCGCGCTTGTGACCACTACACGAACGAGACAGTTCGCGATTCAAGCAAGGAAACCTTGTAATTGACATCATTCATGCTTCATAATACTACTACTTGTCTTGATAATACTAATTCTTGACTATGAATGCCAAATTATCAACCGGTTACTATTAATACATTATCCGGGAGGTGCAGATTCGACTCCTGCTCTACTAGACCAACGAGGCAGGTATTAAGATTAGTTAAAAATATATAAGTTTTGGTAAAAAGCAATGGCAAAGAAAAATGTCACACTGTAATCATATAAAAACATTTATTATATCAAAAGTTTTCTTAACTAGTAGTTGTCATAAATAAACTATACACTTGCTGCCAAAAATAATTACACTATTTTAAATATTGAATGATTAACCAACGTAGTATAATTATTTTGTCTTCAAGTGTAATCTTAAACTAACTGGACGGCATTAAAATACAAATAAATACTAATTTGTACAACAACGCAATGCGTTCACAAGTTATAATTATTATTCACTAAGTGTTGTCACAGAACTTTGTGTCACCTTCAAAATTGGGTCAGAAAGTTCAAGACTTACAAAATGCAGTTACCATTGAAGCCAAGCTAGAGAGACTTTCAATTTAATACAATATGCGTAATCTTTCATTCAATCAGTAGTTGCTTTAAGTAAACTGTAGAAATATTAATTTATATTTTTCTTTTTAGAACACAGAATGTCACGTATTAACTACTATACGATTATATTTTTTATACAAAGCAATAATCTATTGACAATATAGTTATCTTCATTATATAAACCTCGAAACACCTCGTCCTGTGACATCTACCATTAAAATGTAAACGAAATATGTACACTATATATATCTACGGGCAGTGCTTAGCTCAAGTAGTGACGGTGTCAGCCCGGTCAGGCCCACCGCTGCCACGCGGGCTGCTGCTGCGTGTCGCTCGCCTGCAGCACGTTGGAGAGACCGCCGTGTGTCAGCGAGTAGGGCGCCTGGCAAGTTATTAAAGAAGCCAATTCAGAGGACAGATGAAAAAACTTCTCCAAACCACACCAAAAATAAAGAATGGAAGGAAGGAAGAGGTAAATGACATTAAATATGGCCATCTTGATTAAGGACCACTTGTTTTAAGCAGCAGGAACTCGTTTAACGAGCCTCGTAAGGTATTTCATCCAAGATAGGAAAGGTTCTGGAATGGCGAACAAGAGCGAACAAGCGCAGTGTAAAATACTCCTGTAGCTGAAGGAGCTATGATCTAGTGAAGGCCGCAGGAAGCCGTTGGATACAAATCATTCAAAGCTGTAAAAAAAGTGGAAGTCTGAAAGGGGCGTCTGTGACAGGAGACGTAAAAAGGCCTGATATGGTGATGATGATGAATGCTACGGCAATGTAACAGATAGCCGTTCACTTCGTCCTTTCATAGAAATCGAATAAAATCAAACTATATTTGTGACCAAGGTGTAAAGAACTGAGACGAATCCTTAGTCGATGATATTCTTTTATGATGTTTACCTTCAATGATATCTCTACCTCCATCCATAGTTGACCGTGAATATATGTCTTTAACAGGTCATTTTTGTTTGTAATATCATTCATTTTTGTTTTCACCGTGGGAGAGCCACGCTTCGGCACGAATGGGCTGGCTCGACCGGATTGATACCACGGCCTCACAGAAAACCGGCGTGAAACAACGCTTGCGTTGTGTTTCGCCGAGTGAGTGAGGGTACCGGAGGCCCAAACCCTTTAAAAGGCCGGCAACGCACTTGCGACTCCTCTGGGGTTGCGGGTGTCCATGGGCGGCGGTAATCGCTTACCATCAGGCGAGCCGTCTGCTCGGTTGCCACCTATTCCATAAAAAAAATAACCACCATTACACGTTGTTCTCAATGTCAACTCACATTAGCTCCCCCCAGCCAGCGCTGCTTGATGAAGTCAGCGGCCCTCTCACCGATCATGATGACGGGCGCGTTGGTGTTGCCTGACGTCACGGACGGCATCACACTCGCGTCCGCAACCCGCAGGCGGTCTATACCTTGCACCTGTATTGCAGATGAAAGAGATAAGTTCATGGATTGAATTTTTTCTGATGAAATCGTGGCGAGAGCGCTCTCATATTGTTGCTCCAGCGAAGAGGTTGGCCTGCCTGGTAATTGATGATTACAAGAAACAACTTCCTGTCAGCGTGCCCATGACATGATAGTTTGAATGTGGACCCATCAATACCGATAGTCCCGGCTGTTGGTAATAGATCAGGAAGAGGATATAATTCGATCGTCCACCAACAGTATAACTAGAGAGCCGAAAAATCGCTTATCTTGCCAATTTATTTTGTGAAAGAAGGGTAACAACCCATCTTGTTTAAAGCAGTATTCCTCACTAAAGATTGTAGTTACCAACAGCCAGATGAAATCTCGCTGTTTCTTTTATCCGATCTAAATACAACACAATGACTCACCTGCAACAGGTTATCAACGACTGCAGTGGGATCCCCCCTGGGCCCCATCTTGCAGGACCCCGCCTGATGGTTCTCGGGCGCGGTCTGCATCCTGACGGCGCACTCCCAGTACGCGTCACAGCCAAATTTGATCTTTTCGCACCCCCTCACCGGGGTCATGACCAGCTTCACGCCGTAACGCTTCAGAGCTTTGGTCTCAGACAGTTTGAGGGCGAATTTGATGCCCTCGATTAAAATTTTCACGTCATCCGGATGGGTTAGGTAGCTGGAATGTTGAGGAATAGCATTAATAATAATATTATTTATTTATATCATTGTATTAATAGTTGACGATACTGCTAGATAGCCAATCTAAGCAGCAAACTTCTGTTTAATTAATTCGTTAATTTTAAACAAAAAATTGATTCTTATTAATCTTTGTTGTAAGTATATCAAAATCAAAGACACACGATTTAATTGGTGAATAAGTACAAAGGCGAATTTAATTACTTAACATTGAGCTTTCTATCACCTTTGAGCGATAGAGGAAATGCTTAATTTGTGAATGAGATTAATGTACCTACATTTATTTACTAAATATATCATTGAAAATGCTTCCTGCCTGAAAGTAAGTAATTAAGAATGAAGGTAAAAAGTATAAACCAAAAGTTTTGTGTAAACTTACTTAATCAATAAAGGAATGTTGCGAGCTGCTCCGATAAAATGGTAAAATTAAACTTGTATAGGGTTGTAAGCTGTTTGTTTAAAAGCGCTTACAGATTTAGGTACTCTATTTTTTGTCGGTCGTTAATTCCGTTTGAAATGCTGTGTTTGATGGTCAATAAGATCTGTTAGGTACCCCCACATATTGACTCGATTTTATCGATCGTTACTGTCACATGTTAATGACAATTAAGCGCCAATTAGGGCTCAAGGTGACCGAATTGTTGATCTCAATTGCAAAAACGATCCAGGATCGTTAAAAATACAATGTCGATCGTATGTTGCATATTTAATCGATTTTGTTAGATTGCATGTGCCGAGCATATTATTAGTCATTCATACCCAAAAAAGCATTGCGCTTAATGCAGCTAATTGGTGACAAAGCTAAAAAGTATTTTTGTAATACTTAGGCACTTATTTCTGTATCGATATAATATAACGATTATGATCCTTAAACAGTTGGACAAGGTTACGAGTTCAATGCACCCTTTCCCTTTCAACAAGTTTTTGTCTATACAGGGAGATTTTACAGCTTTTTGTCAGGCAACACAATGCTACTTGTGTGCTTTCTAAGTTTTATCCACTTTATTAATCTCGGGAGCCGAGTATTCGTTCGCGTATCCTGTATCAGTGGGTGCATTTACGTACATAATATCTCACATTCACACAAACCCAGGACTGGAGCAATTAACTGTAGATCATACAAATATTTGTTTCGAGTGGGAATCGAACTCGGGACACGCGGGTCGGCAGCCGATATGGCGATCACTGCAATCGGGTACGCAAACTATTAGTACCTTTTATAGATTCTTTTAGATATTCGTTCGAGTTAGCAAGTTCTCAAAGTTAGTAAGCTGAACTGGCAGTGGCCATATAACTTGGAGAGCTGACAACCGATGGGAACAAAAAGGTTCTCGGTGTATGACCCCCCCCCCCACACGATGGACCGATGACGTCAGAAAGGTCGCAAGCAGACGGTGGATGGAAGGGGTTCAAGACCGTCATTTTTGGAAATCTTAGTAGGAGGCCTATGTCCAGCAGTGGACGTCTATCGGCTGATATGGTGATGATGATGATACGTTCGAGTGTATCGCATCCATTACCGGTTCCCCAAGACTATCCATAGCCACCAGATCATCTAGGTCACTATCTGGAGAAGCAAATAACTCATCATCATTCACCTGCTTATATCCCAATTTATTTGGGGTCGGCGCAGCACATCTTTTTCTTCCATATTACTACCGTCACTGTCTTTCCAGCCATATCATCTTTCACACGATCCATCCATAGCTTTCTTGGTTTTCTTCTATTCTTGTAACCATTCACCAAATTTACAAAACTCTCCTAGTGACATGATCCCAGTGAAGCAAATAGGTAAGTAATACTCACTTAGCAAATATCTTAGGGTGCTGGAACGGATCAGCAGACCCGATCTCCACTCGCCCTCTGCTCTTCGGATGCAACACCGTGGGTATGATCTGTATGGTCCTGGAGCCGTTACCCAGCCTCTCTCCTACCATGCCGGTCCTCGCGCAGTCAGCTAGGAAGCCACCGAAGAAAATTTGCACGTCTGGGTTGTCTTCCGCTGGGTTGGAATACTTCGTGTTGATAAAGCCGGTCACTTCGGATATGCCTGGAAGGATGGATTGAGTTATTAGCACAGCACTAACAATGTGATCTTACAAGAAATGTAAAATATAATAATTTATCGCAATACAACTTTTGTTTTGGGTAATGCCATGCCGAGTTGGAACAGGCCATTCTTTATGCTGATCTAAAAAAAACACATCTTAGCGTAATATCAAATACGCTCGAATTCGTGTTATTTTTATCATGAACTTTGAAGACCTGGAAACTGTCACGAATGATTTATGTTATAATCTCACCAGTTCCCGACATAAGTCCATCTCTAAACAGTAGGTACTCCATAGCTGTCGCCCAGTTCAGCGGCGTGGTGTTGTTGTCGTTGATTTGGAAGTTGAGGAAGTGCGCCACGTGGTTGTGCAGATTACGGCCCACGGCGGGCAGGTTGTGCACCAGCTTGACTCCTGCGCGGGTGAGCACGTCTGGATCGCCAACACCGCTCAGCTGCAGGATTTGTGGGGAGGCTACTGTGCCACCGCTGTGAGGAAGATTTAGAGAATTAATTTGGCTTGAGTGTTTTCATGTGAAAGTGTCAATTAATTAATTAAGATAAAGAGGGTAACGGTTAGTATTAAATGCATGGAACATGGAAGTAAGTGGTAAAGTAAGACTACTACTAAAAACTCTTTAACTTTATTAAAGATTTGGGATTTGGGACATCTTTTTTTTTTTTTTTATGGAATAGGGGGCAACCGAGCAGACGGCTCGCCTGATGGTAAGCGATTACCGCCGCCCATGGACACCCGCAACCCAAGAGGAGTCGCGAGTGCGTTGCCGGCCTTTTAAAGGGTTTGGGCCTCCAGTACCCTCACTCACTCGGCGAAACACAACGCAAGCGTTGTTTCACGCCGGTTTTCATAATCAACATCTATAATAGTAAAGCTACTGTTTAAGATGACATAAAAGAAAAACCGAAGTCCCACTAAAACTCACCTCAAAATAATCTCGTTGTTAGCAAAAATTACTTCAGTGCCCCCAAAACTATTCCTGACTTCCACGGCATACGCCTGCCTGGTGGTCTGGTTAATAAGGATCCTAGTGACGGTCGCATTTAGCATGATGTGCAAGTTGGGACGATGCTTGGCAGGTCGCAGGAAGGCCCGGGCCACACTTAGGCGGGAACCATTGCGGTTTGTCGTCTGGGCGATGAAGAAACCGGTGTGGTGGGCGCCGTTTAGGTCGCGCTGTTTGTAGCCTGGAATTTTTGGTGTTTTATTAGTGATTGATATACAACTACAACGGATGGAAATCATTCAGAATGCTTTGATGCCGAGAAAAACATTGTTTATTACTAGCTTTATCTGGTAGAATTCTGTTTGGATAAAAATACCCCTAAGTAAGGGATTCAATGATGGAACTGCAGTCACGGTATAAGTTACTACACAACGACCTAAAGAACCGAAGAAATAGTACGAAGAAAGATTCTAAATATATACACTTACCCAATTCTTCTGCAGCCTTCACCAGACTATAACTTAGAGGTGGATGGTACGGGAACTGAGCAACCGTCAGCGGTCCTCCCGTCGCGTGGTAGCCCTGGTCCATCTCCTTGATCTGCTTGTTGTCCTCGGACTTTAGGAAGTACGGCAGCACGTCCTCGTAGGACCAGCCCTCGTTGCCGGCCGCTGCCCAGCTGTCGTAGTCCTTGCGCGCGCCTCGGATATACATCATGCCATTCAACACTGAGGTGCCTCCTAGGACCTAGAGATGAGAATCACCTTATGACTAGTCTGTGATAAAGTTAATTTAGGACTATAAACTGCTCAGATGATTTATATAGTTGTCTGTGTTTTGTGAAGGAGACGTGTAAAATTCATCGATGTAAAATTTTTACTTAACTATATTTCTTTGCCTATCAATAATTGCCTTAATTCGAACAGAGCTTCTAGCAACAGGTTCAGAAACGGCTAGGATGGTCAGAAATCCAAAAAAGTTCAGCTCACCTTTCCTCTAGCCCAGTAGCAACTCCGATTTGTTTCTCCAAGACAAGCAGCAGGTTCCGACTCCGTTTGGTAACCCCAATCAATGCTGGACCCTACGAAGTTCAGGAACATTGATGGCACTTGAGCACCAGTCGGTTCATCGAATCCTGCAGATAATATGTCATATGAATTGATATTAAATTTACTGTGACCAGGTTTTAGGCATGTGTATTGCGTTCATCCGGTTCATCTCGCGACCTTGCCGCGTGATCAACTAATTCAAAACGAATAGAGCAATAATGGGACATTCTTTCCACCTACGATGGGGTTGAGTTTCAGTCTATCCGGATGCAGATAATATCTCGCGGTAAGACTGGTTGTCATCCTAGTAGAAGGCACCTAAACACTTGTAAAGATTGTCATAGATCTTATGTTAGACATTTTTTGTGAAATAAAAAAACTTTAAAGTTCGCTATGCATGCGTTAATGCTTTTCGATGATTTATCTGTATTTGTGAAGGTAATTGCATCTGGACGACATTGTATTAACTGCAAATTTAGTAGTGTCGTTGTTCGGTCACCTGTATAGGGACTGAATAGATAGCAATGACGTCACCAAAAGACGTATCGAAAGGCTTTTACGGTTGTTTTAGCTGGGAATCTACCTAAAAGTAATAAATAAATAAATAAATTGTGTTTTTCTTTACAATTTTCGGCAAGTGATAAATAATTTCTAATTCGCACATGACTTCGAAAACTCAGTGGCCTTGGGTTGTAACCTGCGAGCTTTGATTTGCCAGTCCTATGGTTATACCACTAGGCTATCACTGCTGATGTAATTATTATTTTTTAAACGTTGCTCCACACTAGGAATTTCTTCCTGTGTCGTGGGTGCGTTTACAGACATATAATCTCACAAGCACACACCCAGATCCGGAGCAATTATCCGTAGATCGTACAAATATTTGCTCCGTGCAGGAATCGAACCTGCGACACGCAGTCACTGCGCCAACCGCGCTGTCAAACAATGATAGAGAATAATAATTATCATCATACCGATGTAAAATAACTTTAGCTTTATTCCCTCGTGTTTCGATACAGCTCACTGTTAACCTTCAATGTCGTAGAATTGACCTCGTGTTGCCAAAGAATTGGGCCTTACACGATAAGGCGTTCAAGTATCTCAGTAAGGATATCCATAGCTACTACCTACATAGTTTTACAGAAACTGGTATTAATTAACTGGGCCTACAATTCTTTTAAATTCTTAAGAGAATGTCTTACCCTTTTGGCATTAACAGACAGTAAGTTTCTGTAACATTTTAGAATAGTTACTTTCGTGGGACATATTCGTATCAATAATTATTGTTCACCGTTTACTACCCACGTGCATTTTTCGGGATCGGGCTCCGTTCGAGTTCGAAACTAGTCGGGCAATCCCGAAAAATTCACGTGAGTAATAACCGGTGAATAATAAATTTAGAATAAGTTTGACGATAAATACATTTCCCGAATGTTTGTTTTAAATAGTTGTGTTTATCATATCGGCAAGCAATCGAGGTTAAGCTATGCTTGCCGTGGTCGGTTTGTGATGGATGACCATCACTTCATATCGAGATCTCTCCGTGTATCAGAAAACACGTTAAGCCGTCACTATGGGTCCCGGCTGTCTACCGAAGATCTATATCAGCCGCTATGGATAGTCAAATGCCTGAAAGTCTGACGAGATATCGTGTTAACCTGTTACTGGATTGTGGAGGTCAGATATAAAATCGCTCCACGTAAAATACTGATATTAAGCTGCATCCGCTTACACCGGAAGCCAAAATAGATGGAAAAAGGATAGGCAGATTGATTGCATTACCGCATGCGTAGCGAACTACATAGTTATTAGTAAATAAAAATGGACACGAACTTGACCCCGCGACCCTTAACAGTCCGTGTCATCACTCTCCCAACTGAGCTACCGTGTCGTTGATCGATACTATTAAATTTCGTATTTAATTATAAAGACGCCTGGCAATATTTACTTGGTAATCATTTACAGATTTATTCGTTGGTGTCTATTATTTTTCAATGTTTCCATGAAAAATTGTTCTTCATAAGTTTCGGTAATATATTGTCAAATATAATGCATATGGCGTAATACCTGCTTCTAAAAGTAGTACTCTCCATTCAGGCACCTCGGACAGTCGCGCGGCCACCACAGACCCTGCTGATCCTCCGCCAATGACTATGAAGTCGTACACCGAGTCCATGTGACGACGGTACTGCGGAAAGAAAGAAAGAAAGATAGATATTAGCACTCTGAGAAGATCTCTAGGTAAAGGTTTCACCTATGTAGTTATTAATTCCCATTCAATAGGTGGTGAGCCTATTGCTCTCAACCGGACACAAATCCAAACTCCGAGCTGCTACTGAGAATTTACCAACTCAATAACACTTTACCTGACCCGGGAAATGAACCCAGGACCTCGACCTCGAGGGTTAGTGTATCCAAGTATACAAAAAACTTTTACTTAAGAACTAACTTCGAAATTGCAAAAAAAAAAACATCCACTCCATACATTTAGTTCGAGTAGATAGTTATGAACAATTTTATGGAACAGCTGAATTTTCGCGCATTCGTTTGACCGTCTATTATTCCGTACAGTCACAATAATTTTATTATAATATCCATTTTTACCACAATTTTTGTTACAAATTGCCTCAAACATGAAACAAATTACGTAAACGTAGTCTGATGCCGAAACTGACCACAAACCTGATGGGGCAGCGATTTCATTTGGCCAGACTTGCGGTCAGACTAATGAGCGCCGATGCCGGAAAGATGGATGAAGTCCAAGCAACTCTGACGTTACGGTGTAAAATAGTAATGAATAAATAAAATATTTTTGGAGATTCTATTGCTAAAATCAACACGAGTATAAGGCTCATTAGGACCTACAGCTGGAGTATAGCTTTTTAAGGCTGTGAAACGTCAACGATGATGCAAAGAGACAGCAGAGAACGGTAAGCGGCGTTTAAAATGTGATGTTGTAAGAGGATGGAGCAGATAAGTTGGGCACAGAAGAAAACAAATGAGGAAGTGGTTAACGAGGAAAGACATTTGTTAAGAACAATAGATGTCCTATCTATAGTTCTTAACAAATGTCTTTCCTATATGAACAAAACAGGACAAAGAAGCTAATTGGTCACTTGATACGACACGACAACTTCATAAAGACCATTTTAGAAGGTAAAATAGACGGCAAGGACAGAAGGGGAACACCTAGACGAAGTTTTGTACAAGTGGAGGAGGACGTAGGTGTGAACGTCAAAAGGAAAGAGAGTCATGACGGTCGCTCCACCGATAAGAGCTAAGCTTTTAAATTGAAGAAGAAAATAGCAGAAGTTGAGGTGATCATAGCCAGTTGCGACTGTTGGTTTGTAAAAGAACGTGGAGATTTAAAAAAATTTTTATGAGGATTAAGCGAGGCACTCTTTATCACAAGATTGCTATCACACTATGGAAGTACAATTGAGGCAAGGCCGCCGCAAGTATTGTGCTATCCCAAGTGTAGAGGGCCGCACGCACACACGCGTGTTTGCGTGTGGTGTTCGGCGAACCCGGTGGCACTTTATTTACTACACGCACAGTTAACAAATTTTCTCGATGATAGTGAAGTGTTAGCTCAAACCTCTATAGTTTCTCATCCACTCTCACTACAACACGCACAACACAGTTATTGCATTTGCACGCATACAGTTACTCTGTTTGAGGGTTTGACTGTGGTAACACATCTTCTTTCATCTTTCATTCTTATTGTGCGAGTGACTCTTTTTTGAAGGGAGTAGATACGAACGTATAACTGCTAGCACACGAGCTGAGTCTGCTTTCATATGAGCATCTTCATGCTTTGAAGGGTGTTAAACCGTCGGTCCAGGCTATTATTCGTCTTATTATATTGCTTTATTATTCGTCTTGTGACTGGTCGTTGAGCGCCCTTAGTTATGGTTGAGCTACACGATGACTGATGCATACGGCACGCGTCAGACAGGTCACCTCGAAGCTGCTATGGCTCTTTCCTCAAAAGGCCATTCCAGACGATCCCTGCATCGTAACACTCACATAGATATGTACATACTATTATGTCTGGACTTTAAAAGAGACGTTGACCTCTGAGTTTGTTTCGGCGTTTCTTCTCAGAGACAGTCAGATAGGCAACGCCGGCGCCATCTAGTTTATAAAAATGACTTGTAAAAGTGTCTTCAACAGATCTATTTGCAGAAATAAAATCATTTATCATTTAAAGTTACAATATTAAAGTTACAATATTAAATGGAAAAAGAATACGGTCGCGAACAGGATTCGAACCTGCGCCTCCCGGATAGATACTCCAGGCGCTCTGACCAACTAAGCCATCTCGACCTCTGCTCACCACCGCGAATTCTTCTTCCATATTTTAACACGTCTTATGGCGACGTCATTGCAATCAATTCAGTACTTACAAGTGACCGAACCAACACGACTAACTTTGCAGTTAATAAAATGTCGTAAAGAATGCAATTACCTTAATAACTCAACCTTAATAATTCATTTATCATTTATCATTTATTGTGAATTAGTGGCAGTTGCTCAGCCAAATCAGAGGCTTCGGGCGGCGACAATATCTAGTAATCAAAGGTTGGTGGACCGACCAGAAGAAAGAGAGGTAGAGGTAGCAAAAATGTTTTATAGTGAAGTATGCAAGTGAATATTTTGATGAGGGGTAGATTAGACAGACCCTAAGGTCTGTTGCTTAGCAAACTTTTAACTGTTTATTTATGAAAATATTGAAAAATCAGACTGCCTCGTTGTCGCAAGCGCGGCTGAGTTCTTGGGTTCGATTACCGGGTCGGTCAGTGATTTTGGGTTCTTCTGTTAGAAATTCCCTGTAGCGGCACGGATTTGGAATTGTGCCTCGGGACATTACATGGGACTTATTAACATGACGATATACAACTGTGTACATCTCTGCCTACCTCCTCAGGATATTATATGTTTGAATGCTTTCCTTATAAAAAATAAATACTTAATAGTGACCATTAACTCACTTCGAGAAATTCGTGTTTCAATCCAACGTATATACAAAATAAAGGTCTGAGGAAACTGCCTCATAATTAATTCAGAATCTAATCTTAATCTGCCGAGCATCGTCCTGGGATCGATTCACGGTTCGGGCAAAGTGTTATTAATGTTTTTCTGTTAAAAAAATCTCAGTAGCACCCTTGAGTTTTTAATTTAGCAATAGGCTCGGTTGATACAAGCGTGATGCTATGTTATGTTAATTAAAATAAAAGTGTTTTAGACGTCGAAGTATTCCTCCGCATCGCTGTCACCTCGTAAAGTGCCCAGGCAGTAAAACTGGTTTCAATTACGTTAAAATTGCGTGATAACTTGATAAGTTAGAGTTAAAAACTATTAATTTATAACGTTCGGTTTTCACTGTTCATTCTCTATAAATAGATCATAGAATTAATAACTAGAAAAAATATATGAATTACGTGCAACATATTGTACGTGATCATTATACAAAAGCTAGCTAGTAAGTTTTGTAGGAATTGAGTCGGTTTGTTTATTGTAAAGATTTTCAATGCTATTGTCAGCAATGATAGCCTAGTGTTATGACCGTTGGTCTGGCAAGTCAAAGGTCGCAAGTTCGAATCCAAGGTACGCACCAGTACGGACTTTTCGAGTCATGTGCGTATTAGAAAATAATTATGACTTGCTTAAAACGGTGAAGGAAAACATTGTGAGGAAATCAGTACACCTGAGAGATGTTCTCGATGGTGTGTAAAGCCTTTCAGAGACCTACGGGCGGTTTAAACTCTGATAATAGGTTATTCATCAACCACACGAACAATAGAAGAAGAATGCATTTTTAATTTCATGTTCTATTCATAATCATATATCATAGAGAAATGTCTTAATTATAATAATAAATAATTATGAAATATACCATACTAGATGGTGTACAATATTAAAACAAATCAAGTCGACTACAAATCTATGTAATTCATTTTAGTCTAATACACAAAAAGTGACCCGATAATTATTTTCGTACACTACACAATACTAAGACTAACATTCTATAGTTACATACATTTATAACTTCCTGGTTACAAAAATATCTACACATTCACCATTAACAAATAGACTTTTAAAAGACTCAGGTAACCTAGTTAGTTTTTGCATGATCATAAATTTAATTCTGACCATTAGAAACACATACATGTGCAGAAAAATCTGTAAGGAAATGACATTTTTTTAAAACAAAAATTCGGTTGCGAGAATAGTTTAAATCTGCATCCATAATCCCTCTAGCCTTATCCCGATTTATTTGGGGTCGACGCAGCATGTATTGAGGTCATGTCGGGTTCATGTACTCGGTCATTATGTAGCTCACAACGTAGTAACTGAAGCAAATGGAGTTCCGTGAGATTCCTATCAAATACTAGTCACAAAGAAATGATAGTAATTAAACCTTCTCGTCTATATGTCTATCAATAAATTAATTGAAGTATATGTCTGTCATTATTTACTGCCCGGTTAGTGGAGTGTGATATTAGGATAACATCAGAACCTGGCGCATGGATAACATTTGGTGTGACATAGCTAGATAGAAGGAGACCGTATCGGTGGCGGTTACTACCAACAACAGCATTCCCAATGAGGGTTGACGTCAGGCAGGCGGCCGGTCATAAAACATAGCCAAAACTTTAGCAGCATGCTAGATATAGGTATGCTGTGCCGACCCCAAATAAATTGGGATAACGGCAGGGGTATGATGATGTATGTCTGTCATTTAAAAATAGTGAAATCTGCTATAAATACGATGCCTCATCATAAACTATCGTTTTTAGAATGTCCATCTGCTTTACTCGAAACAGTTTTACAGATTTAAATAACAATTTTATGGGTTAAAATATGATTTTTATCTTAAATTAAAATATTTCGATAGCTTGTAGCATTCAGAAAATATTATTAAATATTAATATAAAGTGCTATTTGTACAAGTCTCGCGAATATTATAATAGCTCGTAAATCATAAAAACTAACACAAAAATCTCACAATCAAAGAGATGATAGAAAGCAATCGTGACGAGCCAGTCATGTCGTGACTCTGAAACGACATCTAACGATCATACTACAAACAAACTACGGGAAAAATTAAACGCAAGATTATGACAAGAAAATAATTCCCATGCCTGGGAAAGCGATCGATTTGAACGTTTTGCAAGATATTAGATAACTTGCAAAGTGATTTCAAGTTTGTATGTGAATATTGGTAACGTAAAGTTAATAAGTTTTTTTTTATGGCATAGGCTGCAACCGAGCCTAATGGAGGAGCCCATGGACACCCGCAACCCCAGAGGAGTTGCAAGTGCGTTGCCGGCCTTTTAAAGGGTTTGGGCCTCCGGAACCCTCACTTACTCGGCGAAACACAACGCAAGCGTTGTTTCGCGCCGGTATTCTGTGAGGCCGTGGTATCAATCCGGTCGAGCCGGCCCATTCGTGCCGAAGCATGGCCCTCCCACGATAAAAATAGTTTGAAGTAAAATCGATCAAAATGATGATTGTTTGCGTGATGAAGTACTCTGTGGCGTAACTCTGAAAGATAAAGTGAGGAACAGCGTGATAATCAACGTTGTGGAGGGAAAGAGGATGTAGTGACAAATATTGAGAAGGGTATGCTAAGATGGTTTGGGCATGTAGAAAGGATGGATGAAAGGCGATTGACTAAACTAGGACATGAGGCGAGAGTGGATGGAGGAGTCGGGGCAGGCAGACCTCGACGAACGTAACGCAATCAAATTGCGGACGTTCTCAAAAATGACGGGTCAGGAGCTACCTTAATCGGCGAGCATGTATGAAGAGGTTAATGAGCATAGATGAAGCGAAAGAGGTGTGTCAGAATCGTAGCAAAGGGAAATCGATAGTCTCTGCCTACCCCTGTGGGAAATATGATTGTATGTATGTATGTATGTATGAAGTACTCGTTTCTTCTAGATTCGAGACGAGTGCTTTGCTTTTCTAACAACTACAGGCTGTTGCGATTATGAATTAGGTACTTCGATAGCGCGGTTGGCGCAGTGGTCGAGAAACCAGCTGCTGCGCCGCGTGTGGCAGGTTCGATTCCTGCACGGAGCAAATATTTGTATCATCATAATTGTTCCGGGTCTGGGTGTGTGTGCATGTGAGATTATATGTCTGTAAAAACACCCACGATACAGGAAGAAATTCCTAGTGTGGGAAAAAAAAACTTTTCGTTCTGCACTGCCTCGTTGGTCTAGAGATCTCAAGCACGATTGCTGAGCCGAAGGTCTCGGGTTCGATTCCCGGGTCGGGCAAAGTGCTATTGAGTTTTTCTGTTAGGGAACTCTCAGTAGCCACCCGGAGATTGGAATTGTGCTCGGTAGATGGCAATAGGCTCACCACCTTCATACATATTACATGGGACTTAATAACAGCATTGGTGAAATGTGGGTGTACAACTGTGTGCCTACCCCTCCGGGTAATACAGGCGTGTTGCTATGTTATATGGTTCTGTCAATTTCCTCTTTGAAATTGTGGATAAACGGATTTCTATTCTTCAAAAAATTACACTTCATTCGATTCATCGGCTTCTATCGGTGGATCGTGAAAGTAGCGATGGGTGGATATGTCAGGTTCGACTCAAACATAATGAAGTGTAGCTGGTCATGTACCATTGTGTTGTCAATCAGTTTTTGTGCCATGTGCTTGGCTCATATGTTTTTCAGTGGGACTGGCGTGCTGTTTTTTTTACACTTGATTGTGATTTAAACGGCAAGATAAAGAAATACTGCAACTTAATTAATTTGATTAATCTACTTTTTATCGTGTGTTTGATGAACAACCTAGTGGCTGCAGCTACTTATCGGCGGTTTAAACTTCAGCGCTAAGAGGCCTATGATATGGATTTATATACCATCCAGAACATAACTAATCATTTCTCAGATGTCCTGGTATAAGTCACTGGCAACATGGAGGGGAAAATACCTAAGGGACGGAGTCCTATGCGTGCGTCCGATCAGATTCGATCGACACTCGACACCAGCGTAAGCGACGCCATCCACACTACAGAGGATAGGTCAAAATGTCGGAACATAGTGCATATAAAAGTGGCTCATAATGATCACCCGCATTGAGGAAAACGACGCAGGTAGGAAGCACGCGATAATTAATATCTAATACGTATCTATTACCATCAAAAATCAGTGATAGTTTAAATGACCAGTCCATTGGCTATGACTGTGGTGAAATTGCTAATAGGTACATCGCTATTTCATTTATCATAATAGTTTCTACTATTAAAGAGCTTGCTGTTTGATTTGGTTCATCAAGAGTAACTCTCATATGCTAAGATGTCAACCACCAGAATTGGAGGAACATCCACAATACTTTTGCCCTCACAGGAGACTTGCAGATTGATCGCATCGACTCCTGACGAATACTACAGCTATCAGATCAACGAGAACTATTAGTAAAATATCTGTGCCGTCCTACAGGAGTGCTTCAGATTAAATTGACTCTTGAGGAACACCGCCAGCAGCCCTAGGGAAAACACGAAAGAGCCTCTTCCATTTGTGGTAGTTAGTGTAGGAATTCTCATTATAACCTATAGTTCATTGCGAGCTATTGGTACAATACCTGTGCTCTCCCACACGGGTCCTCCAAGTCACACTGGCTTCTGAGGAACACCTCCAGCAGCCCCATGAATAGCATAAAGGCTCCTCCTCCGCAGGTGGCCGCCAGGGTGGGGCCCGGCTGCGTTATCGGACAGTCGCACGTTATCGCCATCTAGAACAAAGATACAAGATATTTAGATGGGAGATGTTTTTTGGTCCAAATTTGTTTTCAATTCATGAGGTCTGCGTTCGTTCGTTTCCATTTGTTTAATTGTTATTTCTTGCTTGACTTCTGAACTATGTTTAGCAGACACTTCAATTTTATTTATTTGTATTCTTCTTTTTCTTATCGTGTGGTTGATGTACAACCTAGTGTCAGAGTTTAAACCACCCGCACGTCTCTGACACGGCTTTACACACCATCGAGAACATCTCTCAGGTGTGCTGGTTTCCTCACGATGTTCTCCTTCACCGTTTTAAGAAAGTGATAATTGATTTTTAATACGCACATGACTTCGAAAAGTCATTGTGCCTTGGATTCGAAACTGCGAACTTTGACTTGTCAGTCTAACGGTCATACCACTAGGCAATCACTGTTACTATTTATTTGTATTGATGACATATATTAAGAAAGTAGCACTAGAGTACTTATCTACGCTAATATCAGTTCGATACATAAAGGATTTATGAGTGCCAGGATTTTTAAAACTTTCTACAGTACACAAATTAGTTATTAGTATAATATTGAATATTATAAATCTTCACTGTTATATTCACACACTTCTTTAGTTCCCCACTAGGTATCCTAAGCAGATTCATCTAGCAACATCGATTGAGCCATAGTACATTTCTATTTGCGCATGAGTTCACAAGTTAATCTCGATACTTAGGTTACTATTGGTTAATGTTTCTACTCTTTCTGTTGTTATTGCATAAGATACCGAGTATACAGCCTATTTAGGATAAGGAATTAACCTTTATTTGGTCTCCTAGAATGCGCGCCTGCTGCATGAAGTCTTAGGTTCGATTCTCGGGTCGGGTTGTGTTATTGAGCTTTTCTGTTAGTAATTCTCAGTAGCAGCCTGGAGTTTGGAATTGTGTCCGGTAGATGGCTATAGGCTCACCACCTATTACACGGGACTTAATAACAGTATTGGTGAAATGTGTATGTGCACCTCTGCCTTCCCTTTCGGCAAATACAGGGGTGATGCTATGTTTACAAGACGGCGCAGTAGGCGCAGTGGTTGAGAAATCGCGTGTCGCAGGTTCGATTCCTGCACGCAGCAAATATTTGTATGATCTATAGATAACCGTTCCGGGTTTGGGTGTGTGTGCATGTGAGATTGTTTGTAAACGCACCCACCATAGAGGACGAAATTACTAGTGTGGGGCAACGATAAAAAAAGTGTGGTCATGAGCTGTTTGACATCATAAAATAAACAGCCCATATTTTATATCACAGGGACCAGAAAAGATCTATTGTGATAAAGCAAAGAGGAAAAACAAGCAAAGAAACCGCAAACGAAAAAAGAAAAAAAAACGAAAGAAAACTTAAACGCAAGAGTAGCGCGTTTAAATTAGAGCTCATCCCTAAACCCTGCCGCTGTGATGAACTGCAGGATTTTCCTAGGGGTGAGTTCTTTTATTTCATCCGGGCTTAGAATATTCTTCCCTAGATGAGCGTAGCGAAGGTGAAGAGGTGTTTTCTCAGCCTCTTCACACCGTCTGCAGGTTTGTGTCTCGCTTAGCCTCAAATTAAACATGTGCTTATTTAAGTAGCAGTGTCCAGTTAAGGCTCTTGCCACAACGCGCAAATTGTTCCTATTCAGCTCTCGGGCGTGGTTTGTAACAGCCCATAACTGTCCCACTGCAGGGCAAGAGCCTCATCTCACACAGAGAAGGCACGAAGGCATTGATCACCACGCTAGCTCACTGAGAGTTGGCGATTTCAGACCATCAAGTCCAGGTTTTATTAGAACTAAGGAGGTACATAAGACATTGAAAAAGTCATATTAGTACATGCTAGATTTGAACAAACAACCGGTGGCTCAAGACTGGACCCGAAACCACTCGGCCCCCACGACATAATTATGTTATTTGGTACATTCACTTCATAAGCTAAATAAACTATTCCTTTATAATTAATTCCAAAACATTAATAACGAGCGACACTAGGTCGTAGTTAACCTTTGATGAAGTTTCGTAATGATCCTCTCGAGCTAATCGTGCGCACATCGCCTGCGTACGCGTTGGTCAAATCGCACACTCGCTGAAGGTCGCGCAGTCTGCCCGCAGGCAATGTCAGGCACACTCACTGTACTAGTGTCATTGAGGGCTGACCACATTTTATTGTAAATTTAAATTCATTGTCCATATAAACAAGAGAGGTCAAAAAACAACAATTATAATTTTATGAAAATGTCGCGGAATTTGTTAACAAAATATGACAATTTATTTATATACTAGCTTCTGCCCGCGCAGAATTGGCTCCAGCCGGGATAAAAAGTATCCTATATGTTAGTCCAGGCTATAAACTATCTGTGTGCCAAATTTCATCCAAATCCGTTCAATCGTTTTTGCGTGATTGAGTAAAAAACACCCAAACATCTTCACAAGCTTTCACATTTATAATATTATTATATTATTTAGTAGGATAGTAGTATTTATGGTATACCAACAGCAGTGCAGGTATTATTATCACTATAAGTATTAGCTGTGAAAAAATATTGCTAATTTAAATTTACAAAGAGTAATATTACCCTTACCCGAAATGGTAGAATTACCCTTACCCGAAATGTGTCAATAGTTGGCTATAATGCAGATTCACACCTACTAACACACATACCCACACACTTTTATACATATTCTCATACAAAGACTCCCTTACTGACCACTATATTTGTTAGCAATAGGGGTGTGTTATTAAATAAATTAATACAATTAACCTGAAATTTAAAAAATATATATTATATCCCACATACAATAAACACACACATAAATCTTTCAACCCACTAAAGCACGCGTAGCGAATCCAAAATAAAAAAAAATGTGGGAATAAAAATACATTCATGAGCAGGATGTGAACCTGAACCACCCGGATAAATACTCCAAGCGCCCTGACCGACTAAGCCATCTCGATCTCTGGGCACTACTCCGAATTCTTCTTCCACATTTTTAGGTCTTTTGGTGACGTCATCGCTATCTATTGAGTCCTATACAGGTGACCGAATTTTATATTATGAACTATATTTTGCCGTAATATGGCTCGAGTACAGATCATGCTCAGCTTATATTGATAGAAACAGATTGGATAATTTGGCATTCATGGTCAAGAATTAGAGAATTAGTACATACTATCTAGATCAGCGATACTCAACCTGCTTAGCTATTGTGCGTGGCCCACCTGGCGTTGTAGTTAAATAAATTGCCAATCATTGTAAACGTGCGGATCTAGATAGCTATACCAATCTGGAAAACCTGTTTAAAGAAAAAGGGGGTTGTGGAATTTTGGATTGTCAATGCATTCAATTTGTCCCCCAAAAATATTGGATCTACATAAGTTTGAATCTCGAATCGTCGTTTTCGTAAATGCAATACGCAAAGAATATGTACAGAAATAAAAATTCAGGAAATCAATCAACCATTAAATTCAAGTTAGATTTTCTATTAATACCTAAATCGATTTATATTGCGGACCCCGGCATAACGACTAAGACGTCCTTGTGGCCCCTTTAAAAAAAGGTTGAGTATGGCTGATCTAGATCATGAAGCATGAATGACATCAATCACAAGCTGGGTGGCCCCTGTCTCTAAAATTGCAGTTGCGAGTTTTATGAATAGGTTAACTTCATGAAAATCTGAATACAACTTACTAAAAACTGTTAATTAAATTACCTACTTAACCTTTTTCCAATTACATTGGGGTCGACCCCAGTCAAACCGGATGCAGCTGAATACCAGTATTTTATATGGAGCGACTGCCTATCTGACTTCCACAACCCAGTTACTGGGTAACACGATATTTCGTGGTATAACTGGCTCAGGCTTTCAGGCCCCTTACTACCCGTAACGGCTGTTATAGATCTTCTTTTTACATAAGATAAAGACATAATTTGATACCTATCAAGTTCATTGCCCCAACTTATCTACCACTTGATTAAGCTAAGCACACACTGATTGCAATCATACGACCTTCAATGAATGATTGATACTCTTATGATAGCATTTCTCTCAGTCCGTTGCGTTTTAAGGTCTGTGTGTCTTGGCTTTATCTTTAAAGCAGTTATTATGTTGTAGGACTTACACAATTAATGGGTACTTAAACATCACATATGTAGCTAGGTAGGTAGGCATTGTGTCGCTTTGTCAATGCCAGAGGTGGTATTAAAGAAAATGATGTGAAATTAACAAAATACTTATTTCAAAACATAGATGCATATATTACCCGACTTAAGTTTTATTTTCTAAAGTTATAGTATTAAATGTAAAAAGAATAGGGTCGGGAGCAGGATTCGAACCTGCGCCTCCCGGATAAATACTCCAGGCGCTCTGACCACTAAGCCATCTCCACCTCTGCGCACTACCGTGAATCCTTCTTCCATATTTTAACACGACTTTTGGTGACGTCATTGCTATCTATTCAGTCCCTATACAGTTGACCGTTTTATTTTCTAGTTTCGATTTCCGGGTCCTGCCTCGGTCCTGTTAGTGTTACTGGGTTTTTCTGTTTGGAAATTTTCAGTAGAAGCCCGTAGTCTGGAATTGTATCTGGTATTTAGATAGGTTCACCATTTCATACCTCATGTATTCTTATACATGACTGCCTCGTTGGTCTAGTGGTTGCAAGCGCGGCTGCTGAGCGTGAGGTCCTGGGTGCGATTCCCAGGTTAGGCAAAGCGTTATTGTTTTTTTACTGTTAAATTATCAGTAGCAGCCCAGTATTAGGAAGTTGGTGATAAGACACCCCCGTGCTTCGGAGAGCACGTAAAGCCGTCGGTCCTGCGCTTGATCTCCCTCCGGTCGTGTTGGATTGCCGTCTCATCGGACTATGAGAGTGAAGGAAGAGGGAGTGCACCTGTGTATACGCATACACTTGTGCACTATAATATCTCCGTCGTACTTGGCTAATCTCCTCGGAGATAGGCCACCGTCACGAAATCCGGCCTGGAGGAGTATTATTCTTACACATACTTTCATAACGACTTCGGGGAAATGTGGGTGTGCAAAATTATTTGATGATTTAACTGCAGTGAAATTAAAATGTTTGGTACAAATAGCAGTAAATCTAACCCAAATGACCGATAAATATGCAACACATTAACTTAAGTAGAAAATTACGAGCACATCCGTTGCATTACATGCCATATAAATCAATGTAATTAGTCAGCTAATCAATAAATCACATTAATTGGATTGCTTGCGTTGGGCGTTATATTCACGTCGCTGCGTCATGCATTGAGCGTTGCGTCCACGGCGTGCGTTACGCGTCACGTCCACGGATACAAGCTATTTAAACCACATTATTCTTAAATTTTCATGGAAAGAAAAATAAGGTCGTGACCGTGATTCGATTTTGCGTCTCCCGGATAGATACTCCAGGCGCTCTGGCCATTAAGCAATCTCGAGCTTCGACACGACTAATTTTGCAGTTAATGTCATGTCGACGCCACCAAAATCGTGGAAGCAGAATTCGGAGTATTGAGCAGGTCCTCTGCACAGACTTTTTGATCGAACTCAAGACGTCATGCTCAGCAGTTGCGCTTGGGATCACTAGACCAATGAGGCAGTTATATTAATATAAAACTATAGATTACGTTTACCCATCGTCGGAATAAGATACCGAGCTATATAATAAAATACTAAAATATAAGGATGAGTGTACAAGAATACAGTTATTCGATTAGCCACGGTCATGCAAACGGCCAGTGTGTAATAGCCGCAATTCTTCTTTGAATTGGTATTATATAACACCGGGGTGCTGACCCCGCAGATTATTGCGAATCATTGATATTAATGTTAAAGATATCGTTAAATTATGTTCCGGCTGATTCCGTTTGTTTGTAATATTATATTAAATGGTACCAGCTTCTTCTGCGAGTCGGGATAAAAGCATGTTCTGTTTTGATCTAACTGTGTTCTAAATTTTATCTAAATCTGTTTAGTAGTTATTGCGTGAAAGAGTAACAAACATCCGTCCATCCTCCCATACTTTCGGATTTATGATATTATTTATATTTTATTTATATAATCAATTAATTCTATATGCACAAAAGTATACAAAGGCGGTCTTAATGCCATGTTGCTAGTAGGATTAATGTAATATTAGGAACTTCAACGAATTGAGGTTTAATTTTAGTTTTATGATATGATGGCGGCAACGACCTTTTGTTTGTTTTTGCGTGTGGAAATTACATCATGGACGTTGTGCCGGCCCATATATATTAGAATATTTTTCGGACTACTACTGATTAAAAACCACACGGTAATAACGGTAATAATCTTTGCTGGGGTTTCGGGATCTTTGCTGCATTTACCGCGACCCCAGCAGTCGATGTCGACGTCAATGACCTCTACCTGTCAACTGTCATTGAGAAATACGATTTTCAAGCAAAACTATTTTTTTTTAATTCAAGATAAATCTTCTTTTCATAATTATTTATTAAAATAATAATATAATATACACTATTGAAGTTTTGATTAGTTTATAATATCATTGGAAGCGTTTTTGTTGTGTTAACGTCACAATATGGCGGCCAGGTTTGGCTCTACTAGAGATCTCATAACTATTTAACAGTGTAAGCTTTAGAAACTTGGGAGTCCGGGCAACCAACATCACAATAAATGTTTTTAAGTAGGATATATTACTGAGAAGAGCGTATTAAAATTATTTAAAAAAAAGTTCTACTTAAGTTGGTTCTGCAAAAGTTTCATTCACGATAAACTGATGAAGGAAAACGTTTTAAAACGAATTTAATTAATAAAAATGATTCAATTCTGACGTAAGACCGGTAATGATATATTTATAAATATCCATAAACTACCAATTTATATAAATTGCAATTACAATAAATGCTTTCCGGATAAGAATATAATTTTATTGAACATTGTTTTAGCAATAACATTTAATCTTACATCAAATATTGTTCATCGGTTACTACTCACGTGATTTTTTCCGGGACTGCCCGACTAGTTTCGAACTCGAACGGAGCCCTTAGTCATGAGCTGAGCCCGCGGCGATGTCGCGAGTTAAATTTCTTATTATCTCGCTTATCTATTTTTGACACGCGACATCGCTGCGGGCTGAGCTGAACAATGATTAATTTATATGAAAAAATCTCACGAAAGTTATTATAAAAAAATGTAATCTTATTTAATTCGGTGCTGATAGAAAATCATTTTCAAATTCAGGTTTAATTAACTACCTACCTATTAAATTAAATTAATATTTTTACACAGTATACTAAAAAGGAAGTTACAGTACAAACGCATTCATTAAAATCCCGACCAATTTTTCGGTCACGGCGGCGTATCTCTACGGAGATTAGCCAAGTACGCAGAAGACATTATAGTGCACAAGTGTATGCGTAAACACAGGTGCACTCCCTCTTCCTTCACTCTCATAGTCCGATGGGACGGCAATCCGACACGACGGCAATCCGACACGACCGGAGAGAAATCTGGCGCAGTACCGACGGCTTTGTTCTCTCCCAGAAGCACAGGGGTATCAGAAAGAAAGAAAGAAAGAAAAAGATTTTATTTGGCACAGCAGGGGCCCATAACTTTGTAGCCTTAAGATTAAACTTAAAATTAAATTAGTATCACACCGCCAACTTCTTAACACCGAGCTTCTACTGAGAATTTCCTAACGGAAAAACCCAATACCACTTTCCGATGCGGGAATTGAACTCAGGAACTCACGCTTAGCAGCCCGGCTTTTGATTGAGTACTGACGACCTTGCCTCACCTACACTACAAAATCATACTACTCTTTAAAAAGTTATGCGTGGTTAAGACCACCCATCCACAGACCGACCACGGCAAGCGCAGCTTAACCTCGATCGATCTGTGCGGCTATTACTTAGCCACGAGCTCCAGTCACCCAAAAACCAAGTCTGAAAATTAAGAAATAAAATATTCATTTTCGATGTCATGCAACCTTGACCATAAAACGTCACGAATCCTGTTCAGAGTTGACCAACAAACCAGATCTTCAAGCTTAAATATGTAAGTAGGTATAACAGAAAAAAATAATTTCGCAACCAGCACGAGCCGAGCCTGCCAGCAAAAATCAGCGAGCACCGACCTCATCAGCGTGTTTCGCAACGCACTTAGCGTCAATTAAGGTATGGTCTCGCAATCAGGAAAATTCACCTGTATGCATGTATTGCCTCATACGTATAAACTGGCATAGCCTGTTAGTGATTGGTATAATTATTATTAATTAATTGGAGTATTATGTCATTTAGATGTTCATACTGTCGGCGTTTGTAAGTTGTTTTATTACACAACTGCCCAAAAAAGGAGTGTTATGGTTTTAGGGTTCATGTATGTATGTATGTTTGTGCGTTTTTTTATCCCACCATAACGTCTAAACGCCTTATCCGATTTAAATTGATGGTGTATCGTTAGAATCTTTACATTGCCCTGGCTAACACAGGCCAGAAAGATTAAAAAAAAAGTCCCTACCGTATTTAGGTCACGGCGGCCTATCTCCATGGAGATTAGCCAAGTACGCAGGAGATATTATAGTACACAAGTGTATGCGTAAACACAGATGCACTCTCTTTTCCTTCACTCTCATAGTCCGATGGGACGGCAATCTGACACGACTGGAGAGAGATCAGGCGCAGGACCGACGGCTTTACGTGTTCTCCAAAGCAAGGGGGTGTCACACCACCAACTTCCTGACTCCGGGCTGCTACTGGGAATTTCCTAATAGAAAAATCCAATAACACTGCCCGACTTGGGAATCGAACCCAGGACCTCACGCTCAGCAGCCGCGCTTGCGACCACTAGACCAACGAGGCAGAATAATAGTAATATAATGGCTATGATACAAAAATGAGTGAAAAAAAAAAATGCACTTCACAGGCGTGCTTTTTTAATTTCATCTTTGAGTATTATGATGTTGGGTGTTCATACCGTCGCGTCAAAGTTTATATAATGTTTTAATAAGGACTGCCTCGTTGGTCTAGTCGAGTGATTCCATTCTATAGTCTAGTGAGTCCGTGATTGCCGAGCATGCGGTCTCGGTTTCGATTCCCAGTTCGTGTAAAGTGTTATTGAGTTTTCTGTTAGGAAATTCTCAGTAGCAGCCCTGAGTTTGAAATTGTGCCAGATAGATGGCAATAGGCCACCTAATTGGTGAAATGTGGGTGTACAACTTTGTGTACACCTATGCCTACCCCCTAGGGGAATACAGGCGTGATGCTATGTGCTGTTATGATTAAAGTTAGCTTCATAATCAAGTGCTAGAAAGCTGGTTATAAATGCCGTGTTTCCCATAATAAGTTTATTAGTTCGAAAGTAATAGGATTATATGATTCAATATGTATATGAATTCGCACTTATGAATGGACGCATGCGCAAGCACGAAATGAAACTCGGAAGATTGCTGCCTACCATTGTATAATAATACATATCATAGCATCACGCCTGTATTAGGTAAGGTAGGGTAGGCAGAGGTGTACACAGTTGTACACCCACATTTCACTAATGCCGTTACTAAATCCCATTTAATAGGTGGTGAGCCTATTGCCATCAACCGGGTTCATCATTCCAAACTCCAGTTTCCTAACAAAAAAACTCAACAACACACCCTACCCCGGGAATCAAACCCGAGACGTCGTGCTCAGCAGTCGCGTTTGGACCACTAGACGAACGAGGCAGTTCCATTTTAACAACTCTATAGTATGTAATGTTTCGCATATCAGTATTCTGCGCTCGTCAATATTTATTTAAGAGTCAGGAAATACGTAGGTATTTCAAGATAAATCTTTGAAAAGCATTAACGCATGCTTAGCGAACTCTAAAGTGATTGTTGCTTTTCAAAGATTTATCTTGAATTATTAAGGTAATTGCATTCTTTACGACATTGTATTAGCTGCAAAGTTGGTCGTGTCGTTTCGGTCACCTGTATAGGTACTGAATTGATTGCAATGACGTCGCCATAAGACGTGATAAAAATATGGAAGAAGAATTCGTGGTGGTGAGCAGAGGTCGAGATGGCTTAGTGGTCAGAGCGCCTGGAGTATTTATCCGGGAGGAGTTCGAATCCTGCTCGCGACCGTATTCTGTTTCCATTTAATATTGTAACTTTACGTAGGTATTTGTCTTAAAAAACAGTTTCACACACATACATACATAAACTCACGTCTTTCTCCCATGGGGGTAGGCAGAAACTACAGAACGCCGCCTGCTACGATCCTTACATATGCCTTTTGCTTCATCCACGTTCATACATCTGGTCATACATGCGCGGCGGTTGCGAGTACTACGCACTTGACCTTTTTGGAGGATATCACTAATAAGTTCAGTATATCCTTCCGGCATTTTTGGCTCAGGTATAAGTGGAAATGGCCCTTTTGTTAACCGTCCTTCATTCATTCTCTCAAAATCACCAAACCATTTAAGCGTACTCTTTTCAATTTTCCAATTTTCGTCACTACATCTTCTATTAAATTGCAACGTTGTCTTATCACATCATTTCTCGATCTATAATTCATAGTTTTACCACACATGCTTCGTAAAGAACTAATTTCTACGGACCCCATATGAGCTTTAACGCAAGATTTAGTTTAACGCAAGATTTAGGATTACTTTTTGGGGCTTTCAATTTCACACGAGCTTTAATTGTAAGTAGTAAGTAGTAACCTTTGTTATTATGGATGGAAATCTTCATAAATGCCCTCCACCAGATGGCGAAGGATATAACCAACTTCTACTGTCCAAAACTTGCCTAGTTAAATGGTATGGCAACGAGCATCGTGGTGGATATATGTATATCTTAGTTCCGTCAGACAGGTAATTAATTACATTGAGGAGTTAAACAATATCCTTTGCCGTCTCTTCCCCCTTGCGCTGGCCGCCGTAAAGTACCAAATTGGTACCAGCGCCATCATGTGTTAATTTAATAGCTCTCCCGGAAATACTGAGCAATTTTGCCTAAATAAGTAAAGACACTTAACTTGCAAGAATACTTTGACGACGCGGTTGGCACAGTAGTCGAGGGACCGACTCCTGCGTCGCGTGTCGCAGGTTCGATTCCTGCACGGAACAAATTTTTGTATGATCTACAAAAATTATAATAGTAGCGATGACGTCACCAAAAGACATTTTAAGACGTGGAAGAAGAATTCCGAGTAGTGAGCAGGGGATCGAGATGGCTTAGTGTTCAGAGCACCTAGAGTATTTATCTGCAGGTTCGAATCCTACTCACGACCGTATATTATTTCCACAAAAAAAAACTTTAGACAGAATCTAGTAAGATTATAAACATATAATATTATGTTACTAGTTACTACTTACCAATAATGATGATAGGATTTGGTACCGTTGACATTTGGCTAGTAATTAGTGTCCAGTGAATTATATTTCATCAGACGTTACTTGATCGGTTTCATATTTGGTGTAAAGGTTACAGTTCAAGTCTAGATAGTCATAAGATTGCCTTATAGGGTAATCAGAGCCACTTGTGATGGTGGTAAGGAGTGTCGGAATTGGTTAGATACAAAAGTAGTTTGGTTTAAAGACGTTTTTAACTTGAAGAATGGATTTTTTCGCACTGTAGTATATTGTTAATTTTATTGAGGTTGTGTATTCAATTATAGATAAATATTTGAAAAGCATTAACGCATGCTTAACGAATTCTAAAGTTATTACATTAAATGGAAAAAGAATACGGTCGTGAGCAGGATTCGAACCTGCGCCTCCCGGATAAATACTCCAGGCGCTCTGACCACTGAGACATCTCGACCTCTGCTCACCACTGCGAAATCTTTCTTCACATTTTAATACGTCTATTGGCGACGTTATTGCTATCTATTCAGTCCTTATACGACGTAATAAAATGTGGAGGAAGAATGCGCGGTAGTGAGCAGAGGTCGAGATGGCTTAGTGGTCAGAGCGCCTGGAGTATTTATCCGGGAGGCGCAGGTTCGAATCCCGCTCACGACCGTATTCTTTTCCATTTAATGTATTCAATTTAAAAAAAAAAAAACGAAGTTCCAAAAATCTTTGTTTATTTTAGACAATCTTCTATATCCAAATCGTTCATATATCTCCTAAGCTGTTGGATGCCATTACTAATCTATTTGAATGATTCAGAACAAATTTTAATATGTGTCAATAAATCCAGACGTGTAGGTACATAGATACAATTAATAAGCTACCACGTTACCCCTCCTTCCTCCATACATCAGCATGTCATTGCTGAAGTTACTTTCACTCAGATATTACTGACTTAGGTGGGTACCTTATTACATGTCAGCAAGAATATAATACGCCTTATGATGATTTGATTTCATGCTCTATCTTTATGACGTGCTCTATTCTGACGCATGCGCCATGTTCGTGAACGGGGGCTGTCAGTTGGGACTGGTAATTTCTAACAGTCATGATGATTTTGAATTGTTAAACTAAACTCTTTTAGTGTTGGCATCATCTTCCATTCCATCATTTACCAGCTATTACAGAAACCGAGAGGGGTTTTGTCTGCGTAACCGGACAATATCTAAGGCGAGGCAGTTTGATGCCTCCAGCCAGAGAATATTTTAAAATACTACTAGCTAAGCAACAGCGCAAAGGGCGTCCCTGCGGGATACGAGCCTCGGCTTAGGGCGTTGCTGGGGGGACAACTAGGGACTAGCTGGATCATATCAGTTTCCTTATTATTAATAACAACAAATTAAAAGCTACTGTCTCGAGCCGGCTCGAGTAAGGGTCGGGGCGCCGATATGCTATTGTCGACAGTTTAAACTTAGAATAAGTAACGAATTCCTCCACGGGGTGGGAGAGTGACCAGTCTGGGACGACCTCTACGGAGCTGTGCGGTACTGGAGGAGCACAGTCCCTTCCCTCTTCCTTATTTTTTCGAAGAGAGAGAGGGAAGCCTCACAAGTATTACTTAGGAAAAATTAAAATTTTATTAGCCTGGATCTCCGTCGAACAGTCACAATACGATTTATTATAATAATAATTTCTGTAAAGTCACTTGTAACCCAGTACATATTAAATACTTGTTTGTATTTTCAGTTAAATGTTCCAGACATACCTATAAAAATGACAAGTGACAGGCGATCATCACTTTATCACTTTGATAGACATTTTGACAATAATAAAGTGAAGTTAGCCGAAGGTCGATTTTAAACACTGTTAATACCTATGTTCAGAACGTTGCGCGTTGGTCCATTGCTGTTAAAATTACAAATAAAGTCTGACCAAAATGTCAAGGATTTTTTTACAATTTATATCTTGTCAAACATACTGACGTTTTGACATGATAATACATTGCAGTCCAGATGAATTAATCTTTAAGATTTTTATGTCTTTTTCAACCGTAACTTTTTTGTTTTTGGACAATATTTTTTTTTTTTTTTTTTTTTTTTTTCTTCATTTATTCGCATCGAATGTAGGTAATATACAATAATGTTCTTATAAAATATAGTGAGCCGGGTACATTCTGCCTGAGTTTTGGCATGCAAAATTTAACAAATAATGTCAATATCAATAAAAATTATTAAGCACAAAAAGTAGATTTCAAATAATGTCAATAATATTAAATTGCTGGAATGTCATACACAGGATCATAATAGAAAAATAAAACAAATAAGATAATCACATTACGAATAACAGAATTTCTGCATAAAAAAAGGGTAAAACAATGAAATAAAAAAAATTGATGTAAAAACTATAGTTCTGTTGAAATGTCACACATAGGGTCATTCAAAAAATCACTTATTGAATAATAACACTTCTGTATCAAAAACGACTTAAGTTTATTTTTAAATTGTTGGAGAGTGTAATTTTTTAAACTGTCTGGTAATTTGTTAAATATGATTGGACCCATGCACAGTACACTCTTCCTCAGCAGTGCTGTTTTATAACTACCGGTAATTAAAAGGTTTTTGTATTGGCTTCTCACAGGACCTTTTTTGGCATCCGAGAACTTAGCAAATAGTTCTTTATTTAATTTTACAAAAGTTGCCATTTCTAAAATATACAACGACGGAAAAGTTAGAATTTTCAAAGATTTAAACAAAGGTTCACAGCTATCTCTAGGTTTGATACTACACATAGCTCTAACACAACGCTTCTGGGCTCTAAATATGTTATCTCTAAGGCTGCAATTACCCCAAAAAATTATTCCAAACCTCAAGACCGATGCGACTAAACCATGGTATGCTACTAAAGCAGTCTTTTTTTCAACTTTTTTCGACAGGTTATAAAGAACATATGCTGCAGTGCTTAACTTTTTGCACACCTCTTCTGCTTGCGGTTTCCATGTTAATTGATCGTCGATATAAATTCCTAAAAATTTCGCGACCTTGGTTTGATTAACAACTTGTCCATTGTACTGTACATTGACGGTCGGTGGAATTTTACGTTGGTGAAAATGCATAACATTAGTCTTAGGTATGTTTATTACCAGGTTGTTTTTTTCAAGCCAATCAATAATCTTTCTAAGGTTAATATTAATATCCTGTTCATAATTATTAACATTTGTACATTTTATCAGTGCTGTGCTGTCATCGGCAAATAGTACCATTGGATTTGGTATCTGACGGGGCAGATCATTTATATATAGCAAAAATAGCGGGGGACCCAATACACTACCTTGCGGTACACCGAATTTAACAATTTTACCTTCAGATTTATATTTTTGTTCACATTTAGATTTAAGACAAATTCTGGAAATCTCCGTATGTTGGGTGCGGTTGCTAAGGTAGGATTTTAAGAGATTCAGCACATTTCCCCTTAGACCGTAGATATTAAGCTTGTTTAATAAAATCTCATGATTGACACAGTCAAAAGCTTTAGTCATGTCTGTGAATATGGCACAAATAGGTGTTTTATTATCAACATTTATCATTATTTCGTGTAAAAAATCATAAATTGCTGTATTAATATTTTTATTTTTTCTGAAGCCTGCTTGTTCATTACATAATATGTTGTATTTTGTCAGAAAGTTATTGATTGATTCATATATAATCTTTTCTATCACCTTGGAAAATATAGGAATTAAAGCAACCGGTCTATAGTTGGCTACATCCTCCTTGCAATTCTTTTTATGAAGCGGTTTGACTATGACTGTTTTTAGGCCGTCAGGAAATACTCCGGTGCTGATGGCTAAGTTAATAATGTGGCTAATATGTACGGTTATGTTATTTGACACAAATTTTATAACTTTCGTTGCTATTTCATCATATCCTACACTATTTTTATTCTTCAATGATTTGATTGCCCTGAGTACGTCCTGAGGTACAACTGGACTCATAAACATTGTGTTAGGATTTTCGTGTAAACCACTTATTGCGAGTGATGCTTTAGGTGAATTTTTAATCTGGTCAATGAAGTAGTTATTGAATGCGTCTGCAATTTCTTTAGGATTATTAATAATTGTATTATTGATTTTTACCTTAGAAATGGGTTCATAATTAAATATTTTATTGTTGATAACTTTCCATGACGCCTTTGATTTATTAGTTGAATTATTGATCAAATAATTATTTTGGGCCTTTTGAGTTAATTTTACAATTTTCTTAAATCGCTGGGAGTAATTTTTAAATTTATTTTTGTTTTCATTTGATGGTCTAAGTCTGTGCTCCCATAGAAGGTGACGCTGCTTCCTACTACATAATCGTATTCCCCTAGAGATCCACTTGGTTTTTTTATAAGGTTTTATCTTAACTAACTTGAAAGGAAAACATAGTTTATATAACAAACTAAAGTGCTGCATAAATATATTATATGCTTCATTAGCATTTTCCGTCTCGTATATTTCAGCAAATGAAAGGCATTGTACATAGGTATTGAATTTTAACAAGTTTTCCAATGATAGGTCTCGTTTCTTTACATGCCATGAGTTCAGTCTATAGGTTTTATTAACTTTTATCTCAAATATTTGTGCAGCGTGATCAGATAAGGCAAAGTCTATTACTTCACATTTACATTTATTCTTAGAATTATGAGCGAAATTATCCAGGCAGCTGTTACTGGATAGCCGAGTTGGTTGATCAAGTTCCAGTCTGAGGTTAAATCCTAACAGAAAGTATTCAAAATCTAAACTGATATTATTTCTTTTCAATCTGTCTATATTAAAATCCCCGCAAACAACATTTTTTTTCTTGGGGTTGGTACATAGTGTTTTTAAAATTATTTCTAAATTATCATAAAAAATATTTAAATTGCTCGACTTAGGTGGTCTATATACACATACAATTATCAATTTTTGTTCGACCAGTTCAATAGCACAACATTCGATTACACCTGTTATTGAATATTTTGTTGCATCTCTAAGTTCAGTGTATTGAAGAGACTTACTTACAAGAATGCAGGCGCCTCCTCGTTTTTTCTCACGTCTTCCATAATATGCAGCAATTTAAATATATTTGTAAGGAAACTTTTGCAAAATGTGTACGGCTACAAGAATAGAGTAAGACTAAGAAAATGATAGATGGATTGTGTGAAAGATGATTAAATAGAAAGAGACTGAGATGATGGTTGATAGAGATGTATGGAAGTATGTCTACAAAACAGAACGTTTAGGAAATTAATGAGACTTTTGCCTATTTATCGGTACCTAAATCTTTCAAACGCATTCTCCGCATGTGTAGGGAACTATAAAGTTAAAATTTTGAAGAAAGAAATAAAATTTCTTGAGCAGCGCCTGAGCCTACCGAAAAAACACTCGACACGACTAACTTTACAGTTTTTTCAATGTCATGCAGATGTGATTTGTGTCGGTTCAGTCAGCTGTATAGGGTCTGAATAGATATCGTCACCGTAAGACAATTAAAAAAAATGTGGAGGATGAATTTGGAGTATTGAGCGAGATTGCTAGTTTATCTCACATACACAGTGGACATCGGTAAATCATAAAAATATTTGCTCCAAGTGGGAATCAAACCTGCGAATTTAGAGAACATTAAGTCAAGAAAAAAGAAAGTCTTATCATCTTAATACGCTTAACCAGGATCTATGTAATCGAGCAACCATCGCCTCGTCACGATGTCAAACGTCACGACTTGACTATGCGTTCGTTGGCGCACGTGTCGCCATTGTTCGGGCAAAGTCGGGTAAGTTCGGTTTTTATCGTGATATGGCAGGCCACGAACTTCCGCAAACTTTTAAGTTTACGGATGTTTGAGTCTAAAAAAAACTGAAGGTAAAATAATTATGAATATTGAAATTTTAATGACATTATTTCTGGAAAAAACGAATCTTATTACTTACTGACAAATTATTGAATGAAACACAATTTTTTGTTGATCGAAAAATACGTTCGTGAGCAGGATTGGAATCTGCGGCCCTGGATGAATACATCAGGCGCTCTTCCAACTAAGCTATCCCAAACTCTACTTACTATTCCGACTTACAGTGATAGTGAGTAGTGGACCATATTTTTCTATACACAAAAAAGTTTAACTTTTTGTTCGCTACAGATGCGTTATTGTATTTGAAAGATTTTACTTAAAATTTTATTGTAATAACCGGAACTAAGTCAATGAATTAATTGCATATTTAATCTTCAGCTACACTGCAGTCTCATCTTGTATTACGCAAACATTTGATTTTCCGTCACTAAGGACCAATTTTACAATAACTGTGAGATATAAAACATAACATAGCATCACGCCTGTATTCCCCGAAGGGGTAGGCAGAGGTGTACACAGTTGTTCACCCACATTTCACCAATGCTGTTATTAAGTCCCATGTAGGTGAGCCTATTGCCATCTACCGGGCACAATTCCAAACTCCGAGCTGCTACTGAGAAATTTCTAACAGAAAAACTCAATAACACTTTGCCCGACCCGGGAATCGAACCCGAGATCTCATGCTCAGCAGTCGCGCTTAGGACCACTAGACCAACGAGGCAGTCGACTGTGAGATATAATCGTGCACAAATTTATTAAAACTATGTATGTTAGAAAATTCGTCGAAACTTTTCTGCTTTCCAGAGAAAGCGAAATCAAATCAAAATTTCGTCATTTAAATTAGGCTAAAAATTAGCGTTTTTTGAACATCAAACATGCCAAAAAAGTTGGGAAGATGAACAGGAAGATTAATAAATAAAAAAGCACGCCTTTGTTTTTTATTTCATTCAGTTTTATGTACCTTAAACATTACATTACAATCTTATCAACCTATGTTACCCGGGATAACTTAAGGATTCTACCGATACTCCAAACATCTAAATCGGTTGAGGCTTTTAGAACTTATGCTGGCATAAAGAAACTCACAACATACATCAACCCTAAAAACATAATACTCCATTTTTGAGCAGTCGTGTAATAAATGAACACCTTTAAGATGGAAAAGCCAGCGCAAAATACCGGGCTTCTAAGACCCCACGACGCTTGGCTATTCAATGACGTAACTTGAAGTATAACACAATTTTAACCACCTTGAAAAGAGCTCTGTTCTGTATTTAACAATAGCACCACAGGTGTTATCTCACTGTGAATGTGGGAATCATGCCGCGGGAATCGTACCCGCTATTATGTTGTTGCTTGCAAATTCATAACATATTTTGAGCTTGGATGTTGACGAAAGCGAAAATAGTTTCATTAATATTTTAATTAATGTTGATCTGGAATTTGGAAAGGAACTAGACATTGTCAAGTTTCCGGTTATTGTGACGGCTAATTTCCCCCTTGTCTTTCTCAAGTTATGTTTGGCTTCTAGTCCATCCAGATAAGATGCTGATGGCAATCGCAGAGCAGATCAAATCAGAGAGCTTACGACGTAATTGGAGGCATTAAAGTGATTTCTGATCAGGTTCTGTTCCAAGGAGCTAGATCCCGCATAGATTTTAAGTATTTGTTAACATAACTAATGGTGACGAGTGTAGTGGTTTTTAAATGAGATTATTTAGCAGTGATAGCTTATTGGCATGTCCGTTGGACTGGCAAATCAAAGGTCACAAGTTTGAATCAAAGGCATCACTAACTTTTCGAGTCATGTGCGTATTAGGAAAATTATCACTTGCTTAAAATGGTGAAGGAAAACATCGTGAAGAAACCAGCCCACCTGAGAGATGTTCTCGATGGTATGTAAAGCCATGTCCGAGGCCTACGGTTGGTTTAAACTCGAAAGTTGGTCGGTTTAAAATGAAATTAGGTTATTCATCACCCACACGACAAGAAGAAGGAGAAATGAGATCATGATGTTAATACACAAATTATACAAGAGAAGTAGGAACTGGGGACGACCTAGAAAAATCATAGGACGCATGTATATTGATAAGACTCCATTTAGTCACCTTGCTAGATAGCCTAGCGATACTGATTAGTTCTAAGTATCGCTGAACGTGCAGAAACGAAGGCTACATGAATGGGGTTTATAGTTGCAAAGTATGTCTCTGATAGACAAGACAGAAGCAAGGTAATTTACACATAAGTACAAAGTTGTAATTGCGGCGATAATTATGACGTTAGGACCAAAAATTGCCACCTGTTGGTGCTGTGGTTAAAATAGACAATGAGGGACTGTTTGTGGTTACTGCGTGCGATACTTATAGTGATGTAACAATCGAAATTCTGTAGATATCTGATAGTTTTGTATTACATTTAAACCGGGGCTGGGAGGTGACCAAATTTTGCTTACAGAGATGTTAACATTTTAAATTATTGGGATATTTTTGAGGAACTTATAGCTGGTTAAAAACCTTGGTCGGTAATAAACGGTTCAGGATAGGCATTGCTTTGTCTGGTTAGTCTATCGGTGGATAGATCTGGATCCATGCTTCGGTGAGGGCACTTTAAACCATCGGTCCCAGCTGTTGTTAGAAGAAGCTAAGTTAAGTCAGAGAAACAACTGTGACATTATGTTGATGGTATATACTTACATAAAGTAGATGAAATTGAATAGCAGAGGCAACGCCACCGCTTTCTTTGAAAACTTAGCAAAGGAGGTCGCTAAAATTGGAAAAGTGATCAGAACCTTTCCTATGCGTAGATATTGAAATTACCCATACTTTGAAGAGGTAACCCGTCATTATTATCGCCTTAAACGAAGCGAATATGAATTAACGTCAAATAACAAAAAGAAGGCTGGCGTATGTGGATCTGCGGGAGAGGACGTCCTAGAACGACATACACTGGCCTTATTGGTGATGTCCTCCAAAAAGATCAGGTACTCATAACCGGCGCACGTGTATGACCAGATGTATAAATTTTAATGAAGTAAAAGGAGTATGTAAGGATCGTAGCAGGTGGTATTCTATGGTTTCTACCTGTCATAGGAAAAACGCATATCTCCCATTTTTTGTGCGTATTAAATTCCATTCAAGACGTCATCATACATTAATCAAAACCTCTATGATAGAGTTGGCTCTATCAAAGCCGTAGTTTGCCTCGTTGGTCTATTAGTCCCAAGCGAGGCTGCTGAACATGAGGTCTCGGGTTCGATTTCCGGGTCGGGCAAAGTTGTATTGAGGTTTTCTCTTAGAAAATTCTCTGTAGCAGACCGGAATTTGGAATTGTGTTCGGTAGATGGCAATAGGCTCACCACCTGTTACATGGGACTTAATTACAGCATTGGTGAAATATGGGTGTACAACTGTGTACACCTCTGTCTACCCCTTCGGGGAATACAGGCGTGATGCTATGTTATGTTCTATGATTTTATGCATTTTAAGGATCTACATATATTAGCGATAAAGAGTAACTAAGGTACAAAAACTAAAAACGATAAATTGTTCAAGTGTCCTGTAGTAGTTGATTGTTGAATAAATTTTATTATTACAGAATGCTTTTAACGGCACCAGCTATTTGTTACTATTAATAAATTATTACGAATTCAACGAGTTATTCTTTCAGTCAAGAATGCACTTTTAGTGGTGGTGTGCCTTCAAATATTTAAATATCCGACTTACCTACTTAAAAAGAAATTGTTAATTATTGTTCAACGGTTATTACTCACTTGCATTCTTCGGGATTGCCCGACTAGTTTCGAACTCGAACGGAGCCCTTAGTCATGAGCTGAGATCGCGGTGATGTCGCACGATGTCGAACGATGTTGAACAATAAACACAATTTCTTTTGTGAGACATATTAATTATATCGTCAAGTGAAATACTGAAGTTTCATCAGTTAACTGAGTTGCAATTACTATAATCATTCTTTTAAATATAAACCTCCTAGAATTTCGTTCGTCACTTGACATATTGAAGATGCCTTCCTGCCGCGCGTGCGCGTGCTCCGTTCACTCGCTCTTGAACCGGCAAAAAGGGAAGGCGCCTTTGCCTTCTGTTATTGCCGTCAAGGACAAGTTGTTGTCAACGAATCATACGGTTTAATGTAACTATTGTATCGACAATACTGTTAACGATCTTGTGAATGGTTCTTATTTAGTTGAGCTTTGTGGAATTTTATTACTTTAAAAAAAACTTTTACGAATACTCGGATAGGAACTTTATGGAGGATTGTAATTAAGAAGGTTCGTGCCCGCGCTGAGCCGGTAGTATTCCTCCCCTAATAATAAGGAAACCGATCTGATCCAGCTGGTCCCTAGTTGTCCCCCCAGCAACGCCTTAAGCCGAGGCTCGTGTCCCACAGGGAAAGCCCTTAGTGTTGTGTTACTTAGTTTGTAGTTTAAAAATATGCTCTGGCTGGAGGCATCAAAATACCTCGCCGAAGCCACTGTTTCGTTAAGCAGATCAAAAGCCTAAAGGTTAAATGCAAGATGCCACGCAAAACAAAGATAAATGATAAGTGCCCTGCCATAATATTGTTCACATTTACGAACTTAGTATTTGCATTTATTTCTTTACATACAGTTACTTGTATTTACAATAGACAATTTACCTCCGTCACATTCCGAATCAGTCACACAGCTTTATTTGTCACAATATTGCTTGACGTTCATCAGTGAGGCTGTCAATCATTCATGGACGTTGCAGCATGGTCAATGTCGGTCATTATGGGCCAATAAACGTAAGGTATTGGGTCAAGGTGACGTCACCCATTTTTTATTTATTATCCATCGCAGTATCACTATAAATGACGAATCTTGTATTCCCATCAGAGGGGACAGTTGTGCACCTACATTTCACTTCTGCTGTTAATGTTTAAGTTCCAAAGTATTTATAGTTCCTATAGTCTAGAACGTTACAAATTGTTTGTAGGATCGTATTAAATCAGCCTAAAGTGTTTCCAACAACGCAGGATTCCAGTCTAACCAGATGCAGCCTAATACCAAAATTTTACATGGAGCGAATACCTATTTTAAATTGAGTAACACGATGTTTCGTGGTAGGTAAGACTAGATTTCAGACTTTCAGGTACCTGACTACCAGTATTGAGTGTTTTTTTATGTAATAGTGTGTAATACAAGGTAGCGGCCCACATGATGGTAAGTGGTCACCACTGCCTATGGACATCTGCGATACCAAAGGCATCTCAGATACTTTGCCTACCGTTATCAAAGAGAATGTCAGATTCGTTTGTTAGGCACAGGCGTGTCTTGAAAGTCAAAGTCAAAGTCAAAGTATCTTTATTGTGGGCATATGTAAGTTACAGATCTTATAAATATATTCAAGTATCAATATGTCCTGCCTAATAGGCATACAATAATTACATGGGTAGGTATTGGCAGTGGAATTAATAATTGGTCAACAATTTAGGAAATCTTGGATCGTGTAGTATGCTTTATCAATTAAAAATGTTCGTAATTTATTTTTAAATACTGGAAGTTCCTTAGTGTCTAGAATGTCAATAGGTATTTTGTTGTATATTTTTGATGCCATGCCAAAGAAGCTTTTGTTAAATAGAGCCGTTTTATGTGGTACATTAGAAATTTTTAACTTATATCTTTTGATTTGAGTTTATCAAGTAGATTTTCATTTGTTTTTATAAATACAGCTACTTCATAGATGTAAATTGCAGGGAAGGTCAATATTTTTAATTCTTTGAAATATGATTTACATAAATCTGGAACACGGATACCAACCATCGCACGTACACATCTTTTTTGCGCTTTGAACACTAAATCCCTGTTAGTTGCATTGCCCCAATAAATGACTGCATATCTCAGTGTCGCCGAAATATAAGCATGGTATGCGGTCAAAAGGACCGACTGATCAACTACTTTGGATAATTTATATAGAGCATATGAGTACTGATTAAGTTTATTGCATATTGTGTCAATGTGTGCTTGCCAAGACAAATCCTTATCAATCCAAAGCCCAAGAAATTTAACGCAGTTGACTTGTTCAATTTTCGTCCCATTATGATTAATATTGATGTTGTTATTTATCGTATTACGCCCGAAATTTACTAGTTTAGTTTTTTCTAAATTGATTATTAAATTATTATTCGTCAGCCAATTAATTATATTGTAAAGAGTGGAATTTATCTCATTTTCAAAAGTATCAATATTTTGCCCAGTAAATATAGCTGTGCTATCATCAGCGAAAAGGATCATTGGATGCTGTGAAACTTTAGGCAGATCATTTATGTAGGTCAAAAATAACGAGGGACCTAACACGCTGCCTTGAGGCACTCCATGTAGTACTTTTTTGGGCATGGATTTATGCTTTTGTTCGGTGTTATTTGAGATATTAATATTATTTATTTCAACTACCTGATATCTATCATTTAGATAAGATTCCAGAAGTTTATGGACGTTACCCCTTATTCCATAACTGTGTAATTTATTCAAAAGTGTCCCATGGTGCACATAATCGAACGCTTTTGTCATATCCATAAATATTGCAGATACAGGAACACGTTTATCAACATTTGTATACACTGATTTTAAAAGGTCATAAATTGCTAAATTAATTGTCTTATTCTTTCTAAAGCCTTTTTGTTCTTTCGCAAATAGATTGTACTTCTCTAAGTGAGTATAAATTGCGTTATAAATATATTTTTCAAATATTTTAGAAAAAATGGGAATAAGTGCTATTGGTCTGTAACATGCCATGTCTTCCTTGTTATTTTTCTTAAAAAGTGGCTTTACTTCGGATTTTTTAAGTTTAGTCGGAAACACACCATGCTCAATACATAAGTTAAATATGTGACTGAGTACCGGACTGATGATGGGAGCAACTTCCTTTATTGAGGATGTCGTAATGTCATCATATCCAGCACTTCTAGTGTTTTTAAGTGTTTTAATTATAATATTAATGTCATACGATGTTACAGGGTTTAAAAACAAAGATTTATAAGAGCTATTTGTCAATGTCAATTTTTTATTGAAAGATGTCAAATTCATATTAGGATTATTATTATTGAAATTGTCCGTATCTGATGAATTATTATTATTGAGTAAATTAATTGGTTTTATTAAATTAATATAATAATTATTAAAATTGAAATGCTAGTCACATAGTACCAACCGTGTAAAGCGCTCTTTAATTTCAACTAGATGATCAGAGAGCCTCTTGGGCACGAGCACCTCAAAATTTTTGGACCATGGACTAAAGGACCAATAAAAAAAAACCTGTTATTGAATTTACGATATATGATTAAAGATAAATCTTTGAAAAGCATTAACGCATGCTTAGCGATTTAATATTATAACTTTAGTGTTCGCTAAGCATGCGTCAATGCTTTTCAAAGATTTATCTTTAATTCCTAAGGTAATTGCATCTTTACGACATTGTATTAACTGCAAAGTTAGTCGTATCGGTTCGGTCACCTGTATAGGGACTGAATAGATAGCAATGACGTCACCAAAAGACGTGTTAGAATGTGGAGGAAGAATTCACGGTAGTGAGCAGAGGTCGAGAGGGCTTAGTGGTCAAAGCGCCTGGAGTATTTATCCGGGAGGCGCAGGTTCGAATCCTGCTCGCGACCGTATTCTTTATCCATTTAATATTATAAGTTTACGATATATGGTTGTCAAAGTAAAAAAATTGTCACGTGTAATCGAAGCTCTATTCAAATTCTCAACCTGTTATATTATTGAAACATTAACTTAATTGGTGTAATCAAGGTATGCCTCGAGGTATATGTGACATTACTTCAGTCTACAATTAAAACCGACTCGGTATGTAAGACCTTGGTATGCAAGACGTCGCAATGATACGCCTCTCAGACATTTGTCTCAGATTTGACAAGATTGACTGTCATTTTTGTTGATGTAATTCGAATAGTGGAAAATGATATCCCATTAAGTGTGATGAGAGTAGAGGCCACGTGTTTTAAGAAAAAATAACTAATAATTACTCATTATTACAATCTTTAGTTGCGATAAAAATTTTGTAAGGGCACAAAATAATTGTAATAAGGGGAAAGTTTTCGGGGTGACAAATTCGACCCATAACTTTTCCTATGAGGAAATCGCATGCTAAGAAATTTGTCAAACAAATTGCATTTTATTTATTGTTCAACGGTTATTACTCACGTGCATTCTTCACTATTACTCACGTGTCTCCCGAAAGTTATTATACAAAAATTGCATTTTACTTTTGGGCCCTAAAAATAAAACAATAATTTTTCTGCATATTCATGGCTTTGCTTATCTTTTCACTCTTGAAATTACCTGCTTTGCCGTGTGCTATCTATATTAAAAGCTGTTAATAACTGATCACGCAAATTGAATCTTGATTTAATGGTATCTGAAGATCACTTGACATTCCGCCATTCCTTTTGACATTATCTTGATTGAATATTTCTGATTCCTCATTCCCATGCGTGTATAATATCATCGGTTAAATATCACTGTCTACATTACAAATAATGTTGAAAGACTTGATCGTATGCCATGGATATTATAATGGTGTTTTTGGCCATATTGCATATAAGACATTATTTTGTCGTTAGATTTTGTAATAGAATTTTCTTGGGTAGATTTAATATTCTTTGTTTTTGTTATATTTGGGTGTTTAGTTTTGGCTAAAATTGTTATCAATGGGACGTCCTAGAAAGATATACACTGATTTTATTAGTGATATTCTCCAAATGATCAGGCGTGTAGTACTCTAAACCTGCGCGTGATTATAACCAAATGTATGAACGTGGACGAAGCAAAAGGATAAGGGTCGTAGCAGACGGCGTTCTGTAGTTTCTGCCTACTTCTATGGGAAAAAGGCGTTTAGGTATGTATGTCTGTTAATTCTGGATTGACAACAGTAATTTTTGTCGATTGGCTCTTGTGACTGCGTGAGAAAAGGGCAAAGGGCTGGGGCAAAGCGTTGTTGGATTTTCCTGTTAGGAAATTCTCAGTAGCAGCCCGGAGTTTATATTTGTGCCCGAAAGATAGCAAGAGGCTCGTCTATTACTTATTTAATAACAGTATTGGTGAAATGAGAACGTACAACTGTAATCGTTTGCCTAAGATTCGAAGATGATGTTTAATTGTAAAATGTTATTGATATAAGTATGAAAACACGATTACGAAATTATTTAATGAGTACCAAAATGTTTTATTAAAATGGAATGGAATCACGATTGATATTAGACTGTCTAGTGATGTGCCCATTGCATATCGATATGTTTCGAACTCAAGGACGAGCATTCCCATAGATTAGCTATGTGTAACAGATAAATTCTATAATAATTACAGTTTTGCAATGGTCTTAAAGTTTACAGCGGTTGTAAATAGTTCAGTTTAATGTTTTGTGGGCAAATATATTTCTGACGAAACCTTGAGAAAACTTATTATTTTTATAAATGTTCTGTAAAGCAAATAATTTGATAGTGAGTTGGGACGTGTCAAAATTTGGGATGACAGCAGTTTGTCAGTAAATTCTATGGTTACTGTAAGTATATTTAAACTCAGTCGAAAAAAGAACGACTGGTTATTTTTAAGAATGAATTCCATATTAATGGCTTTCTGATGTATAAGATTATTTTTTGATGAAAATCAATTCCCACTAGCGGGGATATGTCAGTGAGAATTTCGGGAATAAATCATTATTTCTAAAGATACATTATTTAAGCATGTAGGACAAATACAACGCTGGTCTCCGCTAAATATATTTTAAGTGATGGATGAAATACAATGTAACTGAAGCATTATCCATTAATTTCTTAATAAGATACTATCTGACATATTATACAATTAAAAGTGAGAATTACTACACACAACACTAAATGCCCTGACCCACTGTCAACAAATTGCTCTATCTGTAACGACTAATAACATCTCTAAAATATCATCAATATCATCGACAAAGGGTTACATCACTAGCTTTCTAATCGTGGATGATGACAATGGTGTTGGTTATATCGATTGTCATGTCATTGTGACACCGCAGATGCTAATGATAGGAAAGTGTTAAATTTATTTGTATTGTGAGAATCTTGTTACTTGGAATGCGTGCATCCGATATTATGTTTTGTTTCCTCCATTTATAGCTGTAAAGGGAATTTAAGAATCTTAATTACAAGTTTATTGAAGTCTGGTTTGGGTGCTCATTTGATTAAATTGTTTTCGGAGGGAATCTATCCAAAATGATAGGATATAAGACACGGAGTGTAGGATTCCTACCTAACTAAAACCATCCCGGTTGTCACCATCAGCATATGGTAGGGGCACTGGGTCCTCTTTAAGATCCAGTACCCCCGTTATGCAATGCCTATTACACATCCTTGGGAAGACAGTTACCTAAGTGTTGACGCGTATACGTCTTTAAATTTGCTTGAATGCCAGTATAATAACGTCGTTGGTCTGATGGGCGGTTTCGGCCGCGGCTGGTTACCACCCACCGGACGAAGCCATACCGTCAAGCGACTTAGTCGTGTTTCGGGATGTAGTCCGGTGCAACCGTTGTGGGAGACGGGTCTGGGCAGTTACATCAACTCCCCAACTAACGTTCTCCTCAAATCTATCTACTCTGCTTAGAGTGAATAGATTTTTTCTGGATCTACGTGCTGCATCCTCGCTTACCATCAGGCGAGTTGGTGGCCAAACGAAGACTCATTTCGGATAAAAAAAAAACTTTCATTTAAGTAGGTAGGGTATAGGCATATAAATTATTTTGCGACCCTCGAATGAATACTCGAGCGGTGTAAGTTAAAACTCTGCTCCCGAGCGTATTTTCTTTCGTATGAAATGTTAGATAGCTCAGCACCAAGTTTATATTCCCTGAAGCAGTAGGCAAAAGTGTACACCCATATTTCACAAATTCTGATATGTTCCATGTAATATGTGTAAGCCATTGGCCATCTACCGGGCACATTCCAACCTCCAAGCTGACAGAAATATCCAATAACAAGAATCGAACCCAAGATCTTACGCTTGCAATCTATAGACCATTGACGTAGTACAAACTAGCTATTAGATCTTTGAGCATTTTGATCTCTCCAAACATATTTCTGTGTAAACAGAGCTGTGTTGACATTGGTTAACTTAGTAATATCTTAGGTTTGCGCGATCACTACACATTATAATAAAACAACTTTTAACCGGATTAATCGCGTGTATTATTGGTTTTTTGTTTTTCCTGACGTTACACGCGATTAATCCGGTTAAAAGTTGTTTTATTATATTGGTTAACTTTATACATAAATCTAAATTCGTGGTATCAAACCTTTCTAAATACTGTTAGCCCCATATAGTATCAATAACATGTTACAACAACATATCGATATACAATATTAATCAATGGGGTTGCATCACTAGCTTTCTAGTGTCGGATTTAGCTGAGGATGGTATCGATAAACTTTCATGATGTTGAGACACAATTGGACATTAATTAGTTATAGAAAAATATGTTGCAATTTATTTTGTTTAAATTCTTCGTAGTATTCTTCTCAAATCTCGCGCTGTCTTGTTCATAGAGACAAAATGATAGAGACGTACGAGACTTTACGGTAACTTAAATTTAAGTAGCGTTTGAGTATTCGGCCTTTAATGATCGTCATGATTTTATTCTTATACAAAATTTGATCTTATACCATCACGCCTGTTACCCTGAAGGTTTACACAGAGTAATAATATTGTAGGTACATCTACATTTCACCAATGCAGTTATCAAGTCCCATGTTATTAAAGGTGGTGAGTTAATATCATGGATATAAAAAAAAAAACATGTATACTGCTGTCGAGATGGCTTAGTGGTCAGAGCGCCTGGAGTATTTATCCGAGAGGTGCAGGTGCGAATCCTGCTCACGACCGTATTCTTTTCCCATTTAATATAATAACTTTAGTGTTCGCTAAGTATGCGTTAATGCTATTCAAAGATTTATCTTTAATCAAGGATATAACTTAATTTTCTCTTCCTGTTCGTAAGCGAGATATTTTTTGCTACATTAATGGGTTTAACCTTTGATTTCGAATGCAATAGCAGAAATGCATGAACTGAACTTTAATTATATGTACCTATTTAAAATATTTTTTTCGGTGCGGCTCGACTACATTGAAATAATGTAGAGATCAAGTAGGTATTTAAGTACCACAGATTAGCGCGATCTAACAAAGAAAACAAAAGTTTCGGCTTCATTAAATTAGTATACATAGACTATGGATGATTACAAAATATATCGTGTTTTAGACTAACTTGACTATTTCAGTGTCATATGTACTTTGTTAGTTAATCTAAGACATCACTCTACGGTGAAGGAAAACATCGTGAGGAAACCTGGAATTGGTAGTCTGAAATCGCAAACCCGCAGTGAGCTAGTGTGGTGTTAAAGCTCTTACCTTCTCTGTATGAGAAGAGGCGCTTGCGCTGCAGTGGGACAGTTATGGGCTGGTTATTTATTTTATTTTATTAGACTAAAAACTCATTTTTGTATAAGAACTTTCGTGAGACATATTCATATCAATTAATGTTCACCGGTTACTACTCACGTGCATTTTTCGGGATTGCCCGACTATTCGAGTTTGACGCGCCTTTTGCCAATTGAAAAAGCCACAGCCTTTGAGATATTCTTGTTATTCATTGTATGAATAAACATTTATTATTGCACTATGAAACTTTGCTAAAATACTAAGAAGAATTTAGTGGGGGTGACCATTGACCTTTACTAGTTGTCATTTTTTTATGGGATAGGGGGCAACCGAGCAGATGGATCGCCTGATGGTTAGCGATTACCGCCGCCCATAGACACCCGCAACCCCAGAGGAGTCGCAAGTGCGTTGCCGGCCTTTTAAAGGGTTTAGGCCTCCGTTACCCTCACTCACTCGGCGAAACACAACGCAAGCGATGTTTCACGCCGGTTTTCTATGAGGCCGTGGTATCACTGCGAACAAGCCGGCCCATTCGTGCCGAAGCATGTAACTTTTTTTTTCTGACCTTACTGCGGACATAGTAGGCTTTTTTGGTTCACTTAAAGAATCCATCATTTAAAGAAACCTACATATTTGCTAACCATACTGCAGTTGATTGACTAATTTGGCTTCCATCCTATATACTGCAGTTGTCTCACATTTCATCACGTCTCTTTCTTTGAATAGTTGATAATCTTCTATAAATCTTTAAAGTTACAAATCTTTGTGCAAATAAAATTACGGTCGTGAGCAGGATTCGAATGTATCCCTGCATAGAGACTGAATAGATAGCGATGACGTCACCAAAAGACATATTAATGTGGAAGAAGAATTCGGAGTAGTGACCGCCACAGTTGTACGACATCGTATTAACTGCAAAGTTATTTGTGACGGAGGTCGAGATGGCTTAGTGGTCAAAGCGCCTATGGAGTATTTATACGGGAGGCGCAGGTTCGAATCCTGCTCACGAACATATTTTTTTCCATAAAAATGGTTTAGTTCAGTTTATTTTCAATTCCATACAAGAATTGTTAACATATTGCTTACTTAACCTTGCATTAAAATCGTGATAAATAAATACATATATTCGTAACCTCTCTCTAGTTTAGTTACAATTAGTCTGAAATGGCAGACAAAGTCGCGGCGAGGACTTTCGATAGCTATTAGTGCGCATGTCAAGGAAAACTCCTGAATCGTTGATTGGTTGGATCAATTAAAAGTGTCTGACTGTAATTAACGATAATTTTAGCATGTCTCAAAGCTTTTTAACACTTCTATAATCTATAATCCGTAAAATATAAGGTCCTAATTTATTAGGTAATTTCCTTTTAAGGGACTCTAGAAAACCCCTTGATTGACAGTGGAAACGTGTCAGTTCATACATTTAAATGCAAAAATAATTAAAGAATCGGGATACTAATAAACCGAAATGCTTTAAAATTAACATTACTACGATGTAGGTAAATTTATTTTAACATTAATAATTGTTTTATGACAATGATTTAATATTGGAATTGGTATTAACTTCAAGAGTAACCCCCAAGGATTCACATATACCATAATTTAATTTTCAAATATATTTTTTTCTATTTGTTTGCCGTTCTAGGAGCAGTTGTCGTCTTGCTAGTACTATGGTTACAAATAATTTGTTTCTTCCATTTAATTCATGGCTTATGTGAATGTATTTAACTTATATATTAACCCTTAAAATAGGAAATTATCTAATAAATTAGGACCTTAGCTTGATTAGAATGACAGATGTCAACAAAAGTGATGCCTTCAATGCGACTGGATTGAAAATGTAGTAGTATATGTATGTAAGTAATAAATAAAAGTGTCACGTTTACATTTCTTTTAACATTTTCATAATTTTTGTTTTATTTTTCTTTGTGAAGTTTATAAGATTTGCCTCTTTTTTATGCGATGGACTTTTATGGCGTATTTTTTCACAATATCCGAGTAAATTATCTGAGCATTACAATTATAAACGCAATGTTTATAATAACATAGTAAACTCACACAGTTTTGAGTAACGTTGGTATGTGTTAATGCTGCTTTAATAACAATTAATTGCGAACAATGCGACGTGGTACATAATTAGCTTAATTAGTTAAACTACTGACATTAGGAAATAAGCGTATTTGTAGATAAGTCGCTCCACAGATTCATTATAAAATCTATTAATATTTTATGTGCAATAATATTAAATGGGAAAGAATACGGTCGCGAGCAGGATTCGAACCTGCGCCTCCCGGATAAATACTCCAGGCGCTCTGACCACTAACTTTAACTACTTTTTCCATTTAATATTATTACTTTAGAGTTCGCTAAGCATGCGTTAATGCTTTTTAAAGATATATCTTTAATTGTTAAGGCAATTGCATGTTTATGACATTGTATTAACTGCAAAGTTAGTCGTGTCGGTTCAGTCACCTGTATAGGGACTGAATAGATAGCGATTCCGTCATCAAAAGACGTATAAAAATGTGGAATAAGAATTCGGGGTGAACAAGTTAGCAGAGATCGAGATGGCTTAGCGATCAGAGCGCCTGGAGTATTTATCCGGGAGGCGCAGGTTCGAATCTTGATCACGACCGGATTATTTTTTCACAAAAATTTATAACTTTTGTATTTGTCCAATTCCCACGCGGACAAAGTCGCGGGCACAGCTAAATATAAATAATAATATATATAGTAAATGTGATAATTATATGTTATCAAAATAGCTACTTGCTACATGTCAGTTCAGACTACTTAACGTTCATGGTCAAGGTTAACTCTTACTAACCAGTTAACTTGTTTAATATTGACTGACTGTAACGTACCCTCACATAAGTTTAAATAAATACCAACAACTGCACTCCTCCCGACTGTATTTCGGTCACGGCGGCCTATCTCCACGGAGATCAGCCAAGTACGCAGGAGATATTATAGTGCACAAGTGTATGCGCAAACATAGGTGCACTCCCTCTTCCTTCACTCTCATATTCCGATGGGACGGCAATCCGACACGACCGAAGAGAGTGCTCCCTGAAGCACGGGGGTGTCACACCGCCAACTCCTTCTAAACTTCCTAACTCCGGGCTGCTACTGAGAATTTCCTAACAGAAAACCCAATAACACTGCCCGACCAGTAGGCTTACTCGCGAAAATAATTCCGCTCGATTGACATTAGAAATATGTCAGTTCGTACTTTTAAATGCCAAAATGTCAAAAAAATAATTATAGATTCGGGATACTAATAAATCAAAACGATTTAAAATGGCGGCAATTGCAAAATTTTATAAATTTATTTTAATATAACGCATTGTTTTAAGGCGTCTATTTAATATTGGAATTGGTATTCATTTCTAGAGTAATCCCACTGGGAATCGCACCTCGGTCCTCTGGTCGCAAGCTCGGCAGTCAAATATAATTTAAATAAATAAATAATACTAATCAATCAACTGTAGGAACAACTTGTTACTAATGAAATTGAAGGTTAGAACAGTCACACGTCACGTCAGACTTTAGTTAAGATGTCAGACAAAAATCATTAGTGCATAGTAAAGGTCACAGACAAATTGGTGTTGTTATTACCCGGCTGGCGCAGAAGGAGGGTTATGTTGTTCAGGTGTAAGTATCTACATCTACACTAATATTATAAAGAGGAAATATTTGTATTTTACTATGTTTGTAACGAAAAAACTCAAAAAATTCTTGACCGTATTCAAAAATTCTTTCTCTATTGCAACGCTATATTAACCCTGAGTAACATAGGCTATATTTATCACTAGAAAATATTAGGGATCCCTACTAAAACTTCAATAATGTAACCCAAGGTGTTAAAAATTTGCCATAAAAACGTTTACCCCAAAATATTTAAAAAATAAATGTCCACCCGTGCGAAGCCCGAAATACAATGTATGTATGTCATGGCCGAAGCCAGGAAAGGGTTTTTTTTTTGTAGTAATTTTACATGATCTGCTGAGTCGCTAATTATTACCAGACACAATACAAATATTATTGTTATCAAGAATTAAGCATTTGCTTCATAATTACGGCACTTGTGTAAATAATTATTAAATACTTTATTATCAATTATTGTTCACCGGTTACTACTCACGTGCATTTTTCGGGAATTGCCTGACTAGTTTCGAACTCGAACGGATCCTTTAGTCATGATCTTTGCTCGCGGCGATGTCGCGAGTCAAACTCGAGTTTGGGGAATCTTTTTTATAATAATTATATATCATAATTTTCGCGAGACGTATTCATTTTAATTCGAAGTCAAACTGACTGGGTTTGACTCACGACATCGCCGCGAGCTCAGATCATGACTAAAGGATCCGTTCGAGTTCGAAACTAGTCAGGCAATTCCCGAAAAATGCACGTGGGTAGTAACCGGTGAACAATAATTGATATGAATATGTCTCACGAAAGTTATTATACAAAAACACTTTATAATTTTTTTAACTTTCTCATCTAAGGAAATCCTTGAACTAAATTCACCAACAATCATCACCTAACAGTTTCGAATCATGTAGTCTACATCAAGCTTTGAGAGTATTTCTACGCCTTAGGTCGTGATAGGTCTCTGGACTTTCCACTCAGGTTGGTTTCGTCACATCCCTTCGGCATTGCTTCGACACGTTTGAATCGTGCCCTTTTATGGTATAGGAAATATCCGTCATACAAGCAAGCCAACTGCAAAAATCCAAGAGTATTTTTTATTATTGAGTGGGTTTACTCTTGACCTCTCTTTCACCCCTTCCATGTTTTTAGGCTAAGTTATTATAAGTAATACTTATCTATATATAGTCCTTGACCAGTAGATCGCTCCACTGCATTGAATAGATTCAGGCGTTATCTTGCTGAAGTCCATTACAATCTACAACTTTCGCAATATTGACTACTCATGCAATTATCTGTGCACACCAGGACCTGTGGTGGACACTGCATGGTCTAACAGCTCCTGGTGATATGACGTGGGGAGTAATTGGTGGCAGTTGCAATTTTTCACCACTTGCATATATTTGCGGTCGAGCAGTGTTCAGGTAATAACATAGCTTCAATATTGTGGAAGTAGTTAGAAGTAGCCATCCTTTCTGTATGCTGCATGTTTCGGTATGCAGAAAGGATGGATGAAAGGCGATTAACAAAACAAGTATATGAAGCGAGTGTAGATGGAAGAGCCAGGGCAGGCAGACCTGAATAAGCGTACGGCAAACAAATTGCTTTCAAAAAAGGATAGGTCAAGGCTGTAGTGTGTGATGTGCCTCCTCCCGTATTCTCCCGTATTATTATTAGATGTAATATTTAGTAGTAAGTTCTGTATATTACAGACATTAAGATCGACAACATGTCTTATTATTACTCACATCAACGCCCCACATTACAAAAGCAACCTAAACCGACGAGCATGCGATATGCTAGATCATAGGTTCCCAACGGGGGCGGTACGGCCCCAGTGGGCGCTGGAGTTTTTCGTAGCGGGTTCAAAGGTCCCCAATAAAAAGCATAATTTGTGATTATTAATAGATAAAAGAGAGACATAAAATTTGTATAATAAATTTTTTATTATTATCTTTATCTAGTAAAGGGAGCGGTAGTCCGTAAAAGGTTGGGAGCCTATGGGCTAGATGAAGCGAAAGAGGTATGTCAGAATCATCTGTGCCTACCCCAACAGGAAACAAACGTGATTGTATGTGTGTAAAATTTTACGAGATTTCAACGTAACCGGTTGCCCTGGTGCTACGTAATCATAAAAAAAAAACCCGTCATCTCAATAATCCGCCTTAATTCCCCCAGAACACTTAGGTCTGACAGGCGTTATGAAATAACGACAAATGCTAACCGGATTAGTTTTTGTCGCAGTCGATCGTGTGCGATGTCGCACTGGCCGCTTTTTGTCGCCCGTGTGAATGTGGCCTGTCGCAATAAAGATTGGCATCGGTATGTGAGGAGAGGAAAGGTTTGCTAATGTGTGCTGAATATTTTAGATGCGTGTGCATCGTTTTTTCGTGAGAGTGATGGATTTGACTAGGAGATCGTGAAATTTAATGACTATTAGATCGTAATCTTTATATCTTTATTGCGTATAAATGTAGATCAATGAAGATTTTGTGTTCATATTACTTAATGGCTGGTATTAAAGATTGAGTGTGCGTGTAATCGTGAGTTTGATTTCGGTAAACAAGCGTAAGGCCCGCCTAATGGTGGTTACCATAGCCTATGGTCGAAATTTGATAAAACCACTAAATGCTCGCTGCTATGGAGGCTTGCAATACGAAGTGTATCAGTCGCGGATGCTGTAAAAAGAATCGCGGCCGCCAATAATATAGGAGACAACATACATACATACATACATAAACTCACGCCTTTCTCCCATGGGGGTAGGCAGAAACTACAGAACGCCACCTGCTACGATCCTTACATATGCCTTTTGCTTCATCCACGTTCATACATCTGGTCATACATGCGCGGCGGTTGCGAGTACTACGCACCTTACCTTTTTGGAGGATAGCACTAATAAGGTCAGTGTTTATCCTTCTAGGGCGTCACCTCCCGGCATTTCCACTTATACCTGCCTTGTTGATAACCGTCTTTCATTCATTCTCTCAATATGACCAAACCATCTAAGCATACTCTTTTCAATTTTCGTCACTACGTCTTCTTTTATACCGCAACGTTGTCATATCACTCTAAAGTTATAATATTAAAATGGATAAAGAATACGGTCGCGTGCAGGATTCGAACCTCCCGGATAAATACTCCAGGCGCTCTGACCACTAAGCCATCTCAACCTCTGCTCACCACCGCGAATTCTTCTTCCACATTTTAACACGTCTTTTGGTGAGGTCATTGCTATCTATTCAGTCCCTATACAGGTGACCGAACCGACACGACAAATTTTACAGTTAATACAATGTCGTAAAGATGCAATTACCTTAATAATTAAAGATAAATCGGATGAGATCTAAAGGCGCAGGTTCGAATCCTGCTCGCTACCGTATTCTTTTTCCATTTTAATATTATTCTTTTAAGATTTGATTTGTCATTGATTGTGATGTACATTGAGCCCATTTTACGTTAACCTGTCTCCGAGTTCGATCATTGTTGATCCCAGCCTTGCTGCACTTGTATATTGCACGACAACATGACCGGCGCGCAGCGAGGTTTTTTCAAAAGTTAATGCGTAACTTATTGTAATCGTAAAGTAAGTCGTAACGTGACTCCAACATAACTTTTATCGTCAACATTACCAACATTATCAATGCAGTAACACATGCAGGGGGGGGAAGGTGCCCTGTCCCTGTCCCCCCTGGATACGCCCGTAGGTAGGTATCGCTATTTGGATCGCATGGTGAGTAGATGAATGGATATTTATGATTGGAAAACTGCTTCAGATTCAAAGGTTGTACATCAAAAAAAAAAAAAATTGACTAACCTAACCGTAGCGCAAGTAATTTTTGTATGGCAGTAGAATTTCTTTTTGGGGGCCATCAATAAATGACGTGATGTTTTTTTTGCTTTTTTTAAACCCCCCATCCCCCTTGGTAAGGTTTAAGACTAACCCCCCACCCCCACCCAAATTTACGTGTATTGTTTAGTACCTATAAATAATATTAAATTTTATAGAATATTATCTTTAAATACAGAAAATAAATTCACGTGATATCTTACTACACCCTCCTTCCCCCTAGTGATATTTCGTGATTTTTGCCAAAACCCCTCCCCCCCTTTTGAGCCTCACGTGATTAATGGACGGCTCCTTAGCAGATTTGTATCTTAGGCATAGCTGTTTCCAAATCCTGCTCTAGACCTAATTTTTTTTTACCCCATATTTATAATAACGTTACTTAGATAATGTATAGAATATAAATTGGTAAAATTTTTGTTCTTATCAGTATTCATATTTTTTTATTCTGTAGATAATATAATACAACATTTTAATATAATACTAACCTATTAAATAAACTGATTTAATAAAAATAATTATAATATAAAAATAAGAAAAATAAACAGGCCTCGAAGTCTCCGCATCTCTGTCTTATAGGAAGGTGACTGGAAGCATTACCACGTCGGATGGCAATGCTGATTCTTTGACCCAGAAAGAAGGAAGCCTGCTGGACACGCCAAGGTACAACCAGTCTTCGAGAAATGTCTTTAACTGGAAGTCCCTCTGACTTGGACACCCTAGCCCCCCAAGTTTTACTCAACTCTCGTAAATTCCAACCTGACACTCGCGGACGCTTCCGCCTGACCACCACTAAGTTCATACTTGCTTGCACTAAAAAATTAGAAGCGCTCTGTAGCCCCGCCAAGGTCAAATTAGATCGTCCTTAAAATTCACAAAAGGGAGTACATGTGATGCGTCACTAAGCTGCGCAGTGCATATTTCAACTAATTACGTTCTCGCTTTCCTAATAAGCGAACACTTTAAGGGGGCGCGGCAAGGCGCCGGCGCAGGATTTAGAAAAAAACAAATAAGTGCGCAGGGGGAAAGGCCCCCAGTAGTACATTAATGTCTTTCTTTATGAATAAAGGTTACCTGAAGGCCTCTGTTAACTTGTCCTAAAAATAAAATTTCGTCACAAATTAGTGAACGCAAGTATAATTCGCGTTACTTAATAAAGTTAGTCTAATTAAAGTTTAAGACAAAGGGTCCCACGGCTGTGGGAATGTTTGTCTAGATTTTAGGACACCCATTGTTGATCGGATCTCTGTTATGATTCTAGAGAATGCAAGGGTTATACAAAATAGTTAATTAAGCCCAATTAAAGGGTAATTAAGTTGCTGTGATAATATTTTTGGTTAATGGTGTTGTAAATTGGAATATATTGTAACTTATAGTTAAAGTTATCTGTATGTGAGCATTAAGTGGATATTAATGTTAATTTTTACATTAAATAAGTACACAAATATATAACAGCCTATGACCGGAGATTATGACTTTGTCATGCTCACTAAAATGTCTTGCTGATGGTGGCGTTGTGTATTGGTCGTTGAGTTCCCTTCAAAATGGTTGAGTTTAGCGATGCTGATGCGCACGTCATACTCGTGAACGGGTGCTGTCTGTCGGGACTGGTCAGCTCGTAATAGCTTTGGTTATAATTTTGGCTTTTTATATAATTAAAATTCTGCCTTTTCTTCAACATTAACCTTCATTATTCTCACATTAATAAATAATTTTAAAGAACACATAATTTTTAAAGAGTGTCTTTGGAGTTTCTTGCCGGCTCTTCTCCATAAGACCAACATCTTGGAACCGTGCACCTAGCATTTACTTTTCATAAGTGCCTGTAATATGGAATATTTGAAATTAAAAAAAACTGAGTTTGAAATAGCAATATAGAACATTTATGTACCACTATTTGTATTAATTATAGTTTAAATGCAGCGGGCTCAGTTCATGAATAAGGGTTCGGTTCGAGTTTGAAACTAGTCGGGCAAACCCGAAGAATGTATTTGAATTGAATCGAACCTGCGACACGCAGCGCAGCAGCCGGTCTTTCGACCGCGGCGCCAACCGCGCCGCCATCCTATGAATATTATAAACGCGAAAGTTTGTAAGTATGGATGTATGTTTATTACTCTTTCACGTAAAAACTACTGAATGGATTTTAATGAAACCAGACAATAATATAGCCTATACATCAGAATAACACATGGGCTACAATTTATAAAGATATTTTGTGAATTGTCCAAAATATGACGATAAGTGTCAAGTAAGTAAGAAAAAATCTACCATCTGCGAGCTATTCTGGCGTGCGCTGCCTAAATCCTTTAAGATATAACAAAATGATGTATGGTGGAATTGTGTATCTTATATAGGTCTACAGAAAAGTCGACGATGGAATATGTCTATCTCATAAGGATAACATACTACATCCATTTTAATATTTAAAAAAATTGGCAATTATGAAGCGGTAATTGGAAAGCGGGACTGGGATCAAAATTTCATGATTACTTTTGGTCGCGATATCCGACATCCACGCGGGCAAAGACGCGGGCATCAGATAGTCGTAAATAAAAATAATTTAAAAAAAGTAGCTCGCTCCTTTAACCAAGCATCTAATATTTCATAATTATGCTATTCTCCCTTCAAATGAGAATACTAATGTTACCGTTAACCCTACTTTACTTCTACATTTTTCCATACACTTTAAGAAATTATACTTTGTCAAGTATTTTGTAATGACACAGTACTAACATGTAAGTGGCAGTTTATTTTAACTTGCGTACTATTGCAATATTTAACTGCATGTCTTAGGGCGACAACACACGTATGAGACGCCTACAGCATAGTTAAATGTAGATATTTCACAAGAGTGGTGTGTGAATATAGTGTACGCATAGGCCTGAATAAAGTATGCAGGTGGAAATGTATACTTATATTATAAAGCTGAAGTGTTTGTTTGTTTGTTTGGTTGAACGCGCTTATCTCAGGAACTACAAGTTCGAAATGAAAAAATATTTTTGTGTTGGATAGTCTAATCGAAGAAGGCTATATGCTATATAACATCACGTTAGAACCAATAGCAGTGCACCAAATTGGATAATACTTTTTTTTCATGTAAGTTATTGTCAGGACAAGATAAGACAGCAAAACAAAAATTGCGGTACGAAGTTCGCTGGGTCAACTAGTTTGTAATTAAGATTAAGCTATCTTGTGAAATTTAGAAATATGTAGTTAAAAATTTATTTACGTTATATAGATGTACAATAGATAAATAAATACCTATTTCTGTTTTACTAATTGTGGATTCTTTCATACATCTGTAGAAATGTCGGCACGATTTTGAACAAAAATATTCACAACAAGTGCCCTCATTAAAAAAATATTTCAAAAATGAAAAGGCCTAGATTAACAATTAATATACAAAACTAAGGTCATAATAGCTTCGCGGTTGCTCGTAACCCTTTGGCAATGATTACGCGATTGGTGGTTGCCGGTTGCCGCAACCACCGTGACCACTGACGGGTTAACTGATTCTTATTTAGTTATTACTTTACAATGGTGGTTACTCGAGCGTGCAGTTATAAAAACTATTTTATGTTTCTGAATTATTGTTTTATGGTAAATATGTTCTCTAATATAATGGAACGAACTTAAAGCAAGGAAAATTAATAAAGTATGAACTGCCTCGTTGGTCTAGTGGTCCCAAGTGCGACTGCTGAGCGGGAGGTCTCGGGTTCGATTCCCGGGTCGGGCAAAGTGTTATTGAGTTTTTATTTGGGGGGGGGGGGGGTGTTACCCAGAGTCTAAACTGCTGTGCACCATCACTGATACTTACTGATACTGCCATCTACCAGACACAAATCAAAACTACGGGCTCCTACTGAGAAGTTCCTACCAGAAAAACCCAATAACACTGCTGGTCTCGGGATATAAACCCCGGACCTCACACTCAGCAGCCGAGCATTGAGGTGTAGTTCGAGTCTCTGCTCATAAAAAAAATAACCTTAGCCAGGAATGTGTTTGTATAATAACTTTCGTGATTCATATTAGTTATTATTCACCGGTACTACTCACTCAGTCTGACTCGTGACATTGTCGCGGACTCAACTCATGACTAAGGGCTCCGTTCGAGTTCGAAACTAGTCAGGCAAACCCGAAGAATGTACGTGAGTAGTAACCGATGAACAATAACTAATAGGAATGTGTTTTTCGGGATGAAAACTAAAATATTTATTTAGCTGTGATTATATCCGTGCAAAATTTTGTTTAAATTGGTTCAATGATTAAGGTCTTCATGAGTTACAACAAACAGACACATTTGCAGACAATAATTCACTCATTCAATATTGTTCAACGGTTATTATTACTCACGTGTATTCTTCGGGAATGCCCGACCAGTTTCAAACTCGAACGGTGCCCTCGAAACTAGTAGGGAAATCCCGAAGAATGCACGTGAGTAAAAACCGTTGAACAATAATTAATAATTATAAATGTGTCTCACGAAAGTTGTTATACAAAATAATTGACACGTTCTGATAAACCAATAAAAAGATAAATATTATAATTCTCTCGATTTTACTACCATGCGTGTAAGTGATTACAATAATAATTATTGCAACACCGACATATTTTGTAGTAAAAGTAGACTAAAACTGAATTTCACACTTTCTTATTTTGTAATATGATTGCAAAAAATCTGAAAAAACAGTAAATTGAGAGTCGCATATTACATTCAATTTCTGACTTTATTTCATTCTAAATAGAGATGTTTATTAGAATTAACGATAATAGTGTTATACATGTGGGTTTTAATAGAGTAGATCTCCGAGGAGGTTAGCCAAGTACGCAGGAGATATTATAGTGTACAAGTGTATGCAAACACTGATGCACTCCCTCTTCCTTGACTCTCATAGTCCGATGGCAATGCAACTCGACAGGAGAGAGATAAGGCGCTGAACCGACGGCTTTACGTGCTCTCCGAAGCACAGGGGTAACACACCACCAACTTCATAACTCCGGGTTGTTACTGAGAATTTTCTAATAGAAAAAAATCCAATAATATTTTGGAATCGCACCCAGGATGCTGGGAAGCCGCGCTTGCGACCACTAGACCAACGATGCAGTCGACAGTATGACTTCTGAGCAATGTTTTAACCTAGTTATATAATATTGGACTGGTAATATAAAGATCACAGCTATGAATCCAAGGCATGCACTACTGTATTTTTAATACAATTAACGGGTTTTTTTTAAGTTTTTAACCGACTTCCTAAAAGGGGGAAGTTATCAATTCGGTTATATGTTTCTTTGCCTAAAGCGACAGCTTAGTTACGTAATGCTTTACTTCATTAATGTACTTACTCGTTTATTATCCTTTGCTGGCACCGACTCCAAAAATAATGATAATTGTATATTATTGTCCTAATAAATCTATTTTATTCTGCATCGTCAAAATTTTTTTAAGAATTTGTAAGTAAATTGAAGTTAGTAAATAACTCAATATTTTTTTACTTTTTAGTGCATTTCTACACAGCTGTAAGATTTTTGGAGTCAGTTCTCTTTTTGTTAAAAATTATGTTCGTAGAAAGACATCGTGAAGATACACATCTGAGACTGAAACTCGTGTCAGGCTAACGCAAGTTTGTTTATGAATTAGACAATAAAAGAAGAACGCATTGTAATAAAATTCGATCAAAACTTACATCACCTTCCTCTCACATATTCACAAAAGAAAATAAAACCGTGAATGTAGCAGTAAAACTGCAAATTGAGGCAAATAAACAAAAAACTATCAACCGTTATTATTGAACAAATAAAGATTGGAGATAACTAAATAATATGTTAATTTGCGTTCACTGTTACATTATGTATGTAAAATTCGAGTTTTTATTGAAGCAAATGACTAGGTGCGAGACAGTCATAATGTATGTTCGTGAAAGTGTAAGGGCGTTATGATTTTGTTAGGTAACTGAGTTGAGAACGTGGAATTTTTGCTTTTTTTGTTAGCATTAGTCTTACCTTTTTATGTTGGGCAAAATGAAATATATCGTGCGGCTGTGAGATTAATATGAATATTTTAAAATGTAAGCCTTGACTGCTGCGTTGGTCGTCGCAAGCTAACTGCTCAGCTTGAGGTCCTGCGTTCAATTCCCGGGTCGGGCAAAGTGTTATTGAGTTTTTCTGCTAGAAAATTTCCAGTAGCAGCCTAGAGTATAAAAATATACCCGGTTTATGGTAATAGGCTCACCACACACGGGACCCTAATATCAGCATTGGTGAAATGTGTCTGTACAACAGTACTCCTCTGCCATTCGTGGATACAAGCGTGATTATATGGTATCTAATACAGATACATTTTTGAAAAGCATTAATGCATGCTTAGCGAACATTAAAGATATGGCGCTTTTACCACTAAGCCATCTCTATCTACCATATCCATGGCTTAGTGGTCAGAGCGCCTGGAGTATTTATCTGCTCGCGACTGCATTCTTTTTCCACAAAAATGTATATCTTTATATGGTATCTATACTTAAGTAGTTGTGTAAAAATTGTACAGCGTAATGGTCAGCTTTCTGTATGTCTGCAATCTCAGCCCACCGGATATATCTCATCAATAACCTCGTAGGGTTCACCTACTAAACCTCTTACCCAACTCGAGGTTACAAAGATTTACCCACAGCGATATACATTAATGGTTATATTGTGTGAAGACAATGGCCATCTCAAACATTGAACGCAATGGAACGAGGTATACGGGTATGTTACGTTAACTTTATGAAATTCGTTGGAAGACGTTTTGACCCATAATGTCATTATCTTTCATGTAAAGCCGAGTATTTATATGTACTAAAAAAGGTGTTTTTTTATCCGGTAAGATTAAGTTCAAATCCTGCTCACAACCGCATGTTTCGTTCGACAAAAGTGTTTATTTTCATTATCCTTAGGAATTCGGTATGATACCGATGGGAAATATAGCTTTTAAAATAACTCAACTAACTCCTCTGGCTCAGCGACCCAAAATGGGCCTTGGCTTCCGAAACGAACGCTCCAAAGTTATAATTTTTTGTGGAAAAAGAATACGGTCGCGAGCAGGATTCGAACCTGCGCCTCCCTGATAATTACTCCAAGCGCTCTGACCGCTAAGCCATCTCGACCTCTGCTCACTTCCGCGAATTCTTCTTCAACAGAGAACTCTCCAATTAGCATGATAATAAATGTATTAAAGTATTCACAGAGGGGATAAGGTTTTTTTATTCATTATCATCTTGTCCGAGGGTACGGGTTCGATCCAGTGCAGGCAGTGTTATTGGGTTTTCTGTTAGGAAATTCTCAGTAGCATTCCGAATTTTAATATTCTACTCGATAGATGGCAATAGGCTCACCAGCCATTACATGGGCTGTACTAATAAATATTCTTAAATGAATTTTAATGATACCATTACTTAAATGCCGGTGTACAACAGTGTATACCTTTACCTACCCCGTCGGGGAATACTGGCGTAATGCTATATTCTATCTGCCCAATCCGTCGAGGAACAACAAAACAGTTCAAGTTACGTAATAAGCAAATTTACTATTCAAATAACAAGTAAATTCGTTAAACACCTTATTTGTGATTGCACAGCAACATAGACAATAGACGGATCTGCTACATTGAGAGATGTACATAGATTGCTGATGGTGAAGATAAGGGGGTATGAAGGACGGTTGCTGTAACACTGAATCATCAATGGACACCCTTCACGCGGACGTAACTTGGTATCAGCAGAATTAGATGCGGTATTGTTGCAAGAGTTGGACATTTATTGTGATAGATTTGGACGGTGCGGTGGGCGCAGTAGTCGAGAGATCGGCTGCGGTGCCGCAGGTTCGATTCCCGCAAGTTACAATTATTTGCATGATTTACAGATAATTGTTCCGGGTCTGGGTGTGTGTTTGTGAGATTATGTGCTTGTAAACGCACCTACGATATTCCTAGGGCAACTACTAAAAAAATAAAAATTTAAGTGTGTAAGTTAAGTGAAATTACATCCACGTTAAATAAGAAATAAGTAAATGAGATGCCTCAGCTGTGCTGGTTTCCTTGGTTAATTATTGTGTGTGTGTGTTTGTGTGTGTGTGTGTTTCTGTCTGTGTCTGTGTGTGTGTGTGTGTGTGTCTGTGTGTGTGTGTGTGTGTGGGTGTGTGTGTGGGTGTGTGTGTGTGTGTATCTTCGAGTCCGAACCTGACATTTAACTTCAAATAGTTATCCCTGCTGCTTGCTACAATCTACCTAAACTAAAGAAAAATATTTCGTAGCTTAGGTGATTTATTTCTGCCAAGCGTTTTCCCAACCACGTTGGTATCGGCTTCCCAGTCTTACCAGATGCCGTTTAACCCTTTCCCTGTCCCATTAATCACATGTAAAACAAGGTGATTTTTTAACGAGGTGGTTATTTTATTGTATATGCTTCGTGGACACAATTATTTCGAAACAAAAATAAATCAAGTAAAATCCTTAGGTTTTCGCGATCACTACACATTATAATAAAACAACTTTTAACCGGATGAATCGCGTGTATTATTGGTTTTTGTTTTTCCTGACGTTTCGAACACTTTGCAGCGTTCGTGTTCGCAGGAGAACTAACACTGAACGTCGCGAAAAACAAAAACCAATATTCCATGCGATTAATACGGTTATTTACAGTAACCCAGTTTCATAACTAAATTTGTGTTTAATTTTTTAGCAATTTTAGTTCGACTGAGTACTTAATATTTTATATCGCAACCAAATTAAGTTGTTCAAGTTTAAATGACTTAGTTGTCAATGTACTGATACATAATTTAGTTCAAAGAAGGTCAACTCTAGACAATTTGGTATGAACTACAATAACAAAATAAAATATTCTCGCTTTTTACACTTCTGCTCTAATAAGAAGTGTTATTTTTTCAGGATTCATGTATGTATGTACTTGTGGCTAAGTAACAGCCGCACAGATCGATCGATTGAGGTTAAGCTGCGCTTGCCACGGTCGGTCTGTGGGTGGGTGACCATCATTTCATACCGAGACCCCTGCGTGCCTCGGAGAGCATGTTAAGCCGTCGGTCCCGGTTGTCAAATTAATATCTATGACAGCCGTTACGGTTACAGTCAGAGGCCTGAAAGACAACCAGTCACACCAAGAGATATCGTGGTACCCAATAACTGGGTTATGGAAACTTCCGTATTTAAGATGCAAATAAATACAATATCTAGCTACTTCCACAGAGTCCGAGTCCACTCGGTGGCGGACATTGCACGGTCTAACAGCTCCTGATGATGCCCCGTGGAGGGGCGAAACACGTGTAGAGTAGTTGGTGGTAGTTGGAATTTTCACCGCTTGCGTATGTGCATATATTTGCGGGCGGTGCACAGGTGCACAGCATGACAACCCTCAATTTTGTGGAAGTAGCTAGATATTGTATTTATTTGCATCCATTGTAATGGACTTCCGCAAAGTAACGCCTGAATCTATTCAATACTATTTAGTATTTTAAACACTTATTTAACATAGATAAAGTAAAACTTAATCCTGCGTTTTTATTTTATGTGTTTAGCTGTTATTAGCACATAAAAATTTAGTTCCTAGTCAATATGGATTACGTCACACTATGTCAGATTATTAATAAGTATAGAAATTATTCGTTGATTACACAAATGAATTATTCTAAGTTGTTCAGAAATTAATAAAAAATATTAATTATAAGCTTGCCTGATCCAGCATCATGTCTATGTCGCAGATGGATTGTAGAATCCGCTGTTTTACAAAACTTTTAGCTATTTTACAAAACAGTTGGGTTATTCCCAACTGCCGGATGTTTTCGAATCCGAATCCGAGAGTAACAAAAACGAATAAGTAACGCCATTCCCTGTACCTGTGAACTAGGTTTTGTATTATTTTTTGAAAAAAAAAAAAGAGTATTGTCGAGCCATCTCCACCTCTGCTCACCACCGCCAATTTTCCCTCCACATTTTAATACGTCTTTTAGCGACGTCATTGCTATCTATTCAGTCACTTTACAGGAAACTTAACCTTTATAACATTTGAGCTCGCTATGCATTTTTTTTTAAATGGTCCTTCTGCACCTATTTGTTTAGGGGCACAGACCTCGGCACCAGGTCCTCTAGTAATGCGGCTGCAGAAAAACGAAAGGTTCACTCCGAGGTCACTCCATTATTATATGTTCGTGCTCTTCCTAATGATATAGAACGAATTATTTTATTAATAATATCATAATGTTTATAGTTTATTAAGCAATCAGCTGTTACTTAAAAGTTCCGTAATATATGCGGTGTTGGTCACGATATAGTTTAACGTTTTTTTTTGTTTCGCAGATATCCATACATAGATTGTAATTGTAATTTTAGTAATTTTAAACACATTTCGAAAACACTTTTTTCAAGTATATTACTTACTTAAGTACTTTAGTCGACAAAAACGCGGTACTATATTAATTTTATCTTTTCTTTTTATCAATAATGAATTTATGTTACGCCACCAACTCGCCTCATGGTAAGCGACGGTGTGGCCGAGGATGGAATTGTGTCCGGTAAGAACTGGGAATGTCCAAACAAAAACCCCAATTTTTTTATCCGAAGTGGATATACGTGGCCACCAGCTCGCCTGATGTTAAGTGACGGTGTGGACGAGGATGGAGCACGTATATCCAGAATAAATCTATTCACGCTTAAGTAGAGTGGATAGATTTTTGGAGAACGATAGTTGGGGAGTTGATGCAACTGCCCAGACCCGTCTCCCACAGCGGTTGCACCGGACTACATCCCGAAACACGACTAGGGCGCTTCACGGCATGGCTTCGTCCGGTGGTAACCAGCCACGGCGGAAGCCTCCCACCAGAGTTGTGTCGCCTGTTTTGCACCACCCAGGGGCCACGTGTAGGGATTCCATTTTAAGGGTGCACTCCTACGGACGCGGGCAACTCAGCCCTCAACAACTTTTCTGTGTTTCTGAGATTGCAACTGCATTTGCTGCAACTCTGAACAATTCCAACCCGGAAATATTAATGGTACACTTAATTGATCCAATGAAATGAAAAGTCAATTTTACTGAAAAATCTTCAAAATGCATTAACGCATGCGCAGCGTACTCTAAAGTTATACATATTTACTAAATAGCGTCATGAAAATACGTAATAAAATGTGGAAAAAGAATTCGGAGCAAATGTTGTGATGGTCAGACCTCCTGGAGCATTTATCTTGGAGAAGGTTCGAATCCTGCTCACGACCGTATTTTTTCTACCACATAAATTCATCAGTCAATTAAACCTTATTTAATATATGTAGCATTTTTGAAATTTAAAATTAAGTTATGTACTTTCGTTTTTCATTTCGTCAAACTGGCGGAACCAGCCCGGTTGCTTTTGTCGACACTTTTTTCACTTTTATACGTCAAATTACAAAAGATTTGATACAACGATAAAATTCTATACATATAAGCTTTGATTGACAAGTCTGTCAACAAAGATCTTTTGCTGGTTTGTTGCGCTCCGTTAGGTTCCACACGATAACTTACGAAAACTTTCACACTCCCAAAAATTGGTACCCACAATGGTAATTCCCTAAATGTCTACTTCCCAGTTCCCAAATGGTCCGTGTCTCAAAACGGCTAGTTCACAAAATTGATCGCATGCCCTATATTTTCTTGCGCCGCTTCTTCTTCCCAGCTTAAACACTAGGAAGTGATGCTTTTTAGGGGGCTGTCTTAATGTTTTACATTCAAAAAGTGATAAGTTTTAGCCTAATTTGAATAAATATATTTTGATTTGATTTGATCAACACTCGGACGCCTGTAAATAGGAAAACGATCGTAGGTATTCATAACTTAGTAGCTGATAAACATAACATAACATAGCATCACGCCTGTATTCCCCGAAGGGGTAGGCAGAGGTGTACACAATTGTACACCCACATTTCACCAATGCTGTTATTAAGTCCCATGTAATAGGTGGTGAGCCTATTGCCATCAACCGGGCACATTTCCAAACTCCGGGCTGCTACTGAGAATTTCCTAACAGAAAAACTCAATAACACTTTGCCCGACCCGGGAATCGAACCCGAGACCTCCTGCTCAGCAGTCGCACTACGGACCACTAAACCAACGAGGCAGTAGCTGATGTAGTAGCTGATGAAATGTGGAATCGTTGAAATCGTTTGTAACAGACCTTAGAGATCAGAGTTCAAGTGTCAGGTTAGGGCAACACTCTCAGAAGGTTCATCTACCTCAACTTAGAAGGCAAGGAGTGTTTTATTTTTAAATTAAAGCATTAGTATTATTAAAAAAAAAAACAATTTAATACGAAATTAAGGCTTTAATTTTAATAAAAGAGTAGCAGCTGCATCGAAATTTGTAACCACTTAGTCCACTAACAAATATTTAGATATAGTAGTTAGTGTAAATAAATATTAAAATATTCGATCCGAATACAGTGTCTCATTTACTTTTCCTAAGTACCTTCGTGCTAAAGTTGTAAAAGAAAAAATATATATTATATGGATGTCTTCAATTAAAACTAACTTTAATTAATGAACTGTTATTATCTACTTTTTAAATTAAATTATATTTAGTAATATCTTAGGTTTGCGCGATCACTACACATTATAATAAAACAACTTTTAACCGGATTAATCGCGTGTATTATTGGTTTTTTGTTTTTCCTGACGTTTCGAACACTTTGCAGCGTTCGTGGTCGCAGGAGGACTGTCCTCCTGCGACCACGAACGCTGCAAAGGTTATTAACGCTAATACACGCGATTAATCCGGTTAAAAGTTGTTTTATTATAATAAATTATATTTGAATACATCCATCGGTTTCTAAGATATTTTTAACTATATCTAACGACCCTGGATTCTTAACTCATTGAACACCGTACATAAAAAAAAACCGTCAGAATATAGATTATGTAAAGTTAAATAAAGAAACTGTATAGTCCTAGTTGACAGTCTGCGATTAAAGTTTTGTGTTACTTATAACTTTAATCGCAAGAAGTCGGTAAAATGCGCGTACGTACTCAAAAATAATATTCATTCTATATAAAAAATAAAATCAAAGTAAAAGCCCAAAGAAAAAAAAAAACGTTTATTAAACTATGCTTACTAAAAACAACACAGTCAAAAAAGTCAAAAAATCATTATAAAATTGACCACCAACCTTTTTAAACTCCTCAGCTCACTCCAAAAATCACAAATATATTTCAAAATTAAATAAAAATAAAAACGCGTATTATCCGTTCACTTTTAAAAGAAACACTGTTAACGTATTTTCGCGCGTCTAGTATTCGCGCCGTCCGCGTGCGTACTGCGCCTTCGCGTGCGCGAGATTTCAGATGCGTATGCGCTGGTTAACTGTTAAGATGTTGTGGTTGTTCTATAAATAATATGCAGTGGTATAAGACTGACTTAGCGTTAAATTAGCGAGGCTGTTTTAGATTTTATTTTTTGACCAGTATAAAGCACTTTTTTTTCAATTCAGTAATTGAGAAATAAAACATTGAAATTGAAGAAAAATTGTGTTGTTAATTAGTGTACAAGCTTATTTTAAGTATTAATAAAGTTGCGAACGACAAAATTTAATTAATTTACCTTTCTAGTTTGTAAATATGAATAAACCGTATCAAAATCATAATCAAATCATTTACTCGCAAAATATGGGTTCATAGATGGTAGGTACAACAATAGCATGTAAGTCTCCGCATATTGACCATTACTGGTATACGAGAGTTTATACTATAGGCACATGGAATAAAATTACTTCATACATTATTAGTACACTAATGAAAATAATAATTCACAGCAATTTTAACAAATAACACTCCATAGTGTTTAAATATTCTTGTGTATACTATAAAAACAATTATGTATCAGCCATTTATACATTTTGTTGCGAAACAAACCAATTCAATTACATTTTTTAATATCATGAGGCAAATTGTTAAATAAATACTCCAGGCGCTCTGACCACTAAGCCATCTCGACCTCTGCTCACCACCGCGAATTCTTCTTCCATATTTTAACACGTCTTATGGCGACGTCATTGCAATCAATTCAGTACCTATACAAGTGACCGAACCGACACGACTAACTTTGCAGTTAATACAATGTCGTAAAGAATGCAATTACCTTAATAATTCAAGATATGTCTTTGAAAAAGCATTAACGCATGCTTAGCGAACTCTAAAGTTACAATATTAAAAGGAAAAAGAATACGGTCGCGAACAGGATTCGAACCTGCGCCTCCCGGATAGATACTCCAGGCGCTCTGACCACTAAGCCATCTCGACCTCTGCTCACCACCGCGAATTCTTCTTGCATATTTTAACACGTCTTATGGCGACGTCATTGCAATCAATTCAGTACCTATACAAGTGACCGAACCGACACGACTAACTTTGCAGTTAATACAATGTCGTAAAGAATGCAATTACCTTAATAATTCAAGATATGTCTTTGAAAAAGCATTAACGCATGCTTAGCGAACTCTAAAGTTACAATATTAAATGGAAAAAGAATACGGTCGCGAACAGGATTCGAACCTGCGCCTCCCGGATAGATACTCCAGGCGCTCTGACCACTAAGCCATCTCGACCTCTGCTCACCACCGCGAATTCTTCTTCCATATTTTAACACGTCTTATGGCGACGTCATTGCAATCAATTCAGTACCTATACAAGTGACCGAACCGACACGACTAACTTTGCAGTTAATACAATGTCGTAAAGAATGCAATTACCTTAATAATTCAAGATATGTCTTTGAAAAAGCATTAACGCATGCTTAGCGAACTCTAAAGTTACAATATTAAATGGAAAAAGAATACGGTCGCGAACAGGATTCGAACCTGCGCCTCCCGGATAGATACTCCAGGCGCTCTGACCACTAAGCCATCTCGACCTCTGCTCACCACCGCGAATTCTTCTTCCATATTTTAACACGTCTTATGGCGACGTCATTGCAATCAATTCAGTACCTATACAAGTGACCGAACCGAATTATTAAGGTAATTGCATTCTTTACGACATTGTATTAACTGCAAAGTTAGTTGTGTCGGTTCGGTCACTTGTATAGGTACTGAATTGATTGCAATGACGTCGCCATAAGACGTGTTAAAATATGGAAGAAGAATTCGCGGTGGTGAGCAGAGGTCGAGATGGCTTAGTGGTCAGAGCGCCTGGAGTATCTATCCGGGAGGCGCAGGTTCGAATCTTGTTCGCGACCGTATTCTTTTTCCATTTAATATTGTAACTTTAGAGTTCGCTAAGCATGCGTTAATGCTTTTTCAAAGACATATCTTGAATTATTAAGGTAATTGCATTCTTTACGACATTGTATTAACTGCAAAGTTAGTCGTGTCGGTTCGGTCACTTGTATAGGTACTGAATTGATTGCAATGACGTCGCCATAAGACGTGTTAAAATATGGAAGAAGAATTCGCGGTGGTGAGCAGAGGTCGAGATGGCTTAGTGGTCAGAGCGCCTGGAGTATCTATCCGGGAGGCGCAGGTTCGAATCCTGTTCGCGACCGTATTCTTTTTCCATTTAATATTGTAACTTTAGAGTTCGCTAAGCATGCGTTAATGCTTTTTCAAAGACATATCTTGAATTATTAAGGTAATTGCATTCTTTACGACATTGTATTAACTGCAAAGTTAGTCGTGTCGGTTCGGTCACTTGTATAGGTACTGAATTGATTGCAATGACGTCGCCATAAGACGTGTTAAAATATGGAAGAAGAATTCGCGGTGGTGAGCAGAGGTCGAGATGGCTTAGTGGTCAGAGCGCCTGGAGTATCTATCCGGGAGGCGCAGGTTCGAATCCTGTTCGCGACCGTATTCTTTTTCCATTTAATATTGTAACTTTAGAGTTCGCTAAGCATGCGTTAATGCTTTTTCAAAGACATATCTTGAATTATTAAGGTAATTGCATTCTTTACGACATTGTATTAACTGCAAAGTTAGTCGTGTCGGTTCGGTCACTTGTATAGGTACTGAATTGATTGCAATGACGTCGCCATAAGACGTGTTAAAATATGGAAGAAGAATTCGCGGTGGTGAGCAGAGGTCGAGATGGCTTAGTGGTCAGAGCGCCTGGAGTATCTATCCGGGAGGCGCAGGTTCGAATCCTGTTCGCGACCGTATTCTTTTTCCATTTAATATTGTAACTTTAGAGTTCGCTAAGCATGCGTTAATGCTTTTTCAAAGACATATCTTGAATTATTAAGGTAATTGCATTCTTTACGACATTGTATTAACTGCAAAGTTAGTCGTGTCGGTTCGGTCACTTGTATAGGTACTGAATTGATTGCAATGACGTCGCCATAAGACGTGTTAAAATATGGAAGAAGAATTCGCGGTGGTGAGCAGAGGTCGAGATGGCTTAGTGGTCAGAGCGCCTGGAGTATCTATCCGGGAGGCGCAGGTTCGAATCCTGTTCGCGACCGTATTCTTTTTCCATTTAATATTGTAACTTTAGAGTTCGCTAAGCATGCGTTAATGCTTTTTCAAAGACATATCTTGAATTATTAAGGTAATTGCATTCTTTACGACATTGTATTAACTGCAAAGTTAGTCGTGTCGGTTCGGTCACTTGTATAGGTACTGAATTGATTGCAATGACGTCGCCATAAGACGTGTTAAAATATGGAAGAAGAATTCGCGGTGGTGAGCAGAGGTCGAGATGGCTTAGTGGTCAGAGCGCCTGGAGTATCTATCCGGGAGGCGCAGGTTCGAATCCTGTTCGCGACCGTATTCTTTTTCCATTTAATATTGTAACTTTAGAGTTCGCTAAGCATGCGTTAATGCTTTTTCAAAGACATATCTTGAAATTGTTAAATATTTTAAAAATCATGGGGGCAACAGAGTCTTCTTTTATATAGTTCAGTTTTAATTCTATGCAGAAGTAATCTATTTGGATACCGTTCATTAAAATTACAATGATCACCGAATGTCTTGAAAAGGTGTATGGTTAGTCTTCACAAAACCGCAGCATTCAAAAATATACATTGAAGGCAACGTTAATAATTTCAATTTGTTGAAAAATGGCTTGCATGATGTTAAAGGGTCTACATCACATATAGCACGAACACATCTCTTTTGAGCTAAAAATAATTGTATCAATTCTACGGATCCACCCCATAGTAGAAGACCGTACATTAAATTTGATGCTACATAACCATGATAAGCTTGTAATGCATGAGCCTTTTTTCGTTAATACGTTTATTTAGTGTAACTGCCTCGTTGTTATCAGTGGTCCTGACTGCGACTGTTGAGCAGATGCTTGTTATATTACTATATGCTAACAGGAATTAACGCGCAATAAATACCTTTGAATCGCTTGACGTTTCGACCAAGTTGCACTGATCGTGGTCACAAGCAGACTGATGCAGCGAGTTTACTCCGTCATGGGTGCGGTAGATTTTTCTTCATCTACCTCCATGTTTTCACTATTGTTATAAAGGCCGCGACACACTGCACCCACTGTGTCCGTATTTTTAACCGACTTAAAATAGCGAGGTTTTGATATTTTAATCACCGGATTCCACGTCGCTGATAATTGAAACTGTTAGTATATAGTAATATCATGCAACGCGATGGTTTAAAAGCTTGTTATATTGTTTTAGTTTTTAACAATACATGGCATCACGCCTGTATTCCTCGAAGGGGCAGGCAGAGGTGTACACAGTTTTACTCTCAAATTTCACAAATTCTGTGTTAAGTCCCATGTAATAGGCAGTGAGCTTATTGACATCTACTGGGCGTAATACGATACTGCAGGCTACTCAAAACTTTTCCCGACCAGGGAATCGAATCGACCGCATGGAATAAAATCACGCACACACACTCACACATTTCATGCACGCACTTTACACCTACAAATACACAACACCCACACATACAATCATTCATATGGTGTTTGGCTTTGATCATTATTGTTGTAAAGTTACAATATTAAATGGAAAATGTGCTTTACAAATTTTTCTGTTCATAATTACTTCTGTTGCATGTTAAATGTTTTGAAAGTAAATTGTAAACCTGATAAACTCAAACTCAAACTCAAACTTAAATTTTTTATTTCAAATAGGCCCTATTACAGGCACTTAAGAAAAGTCAAAGCTAGGTGCACGGTTCCAAGAAGTTGGTCTTATGGAGAAGAGCCGGCATGAAACTCCATAGACACTCTTTTAAAATTATGTGTTCTATACAATTTAAATTTATTAATGTGAGAATAATGCAGGTTAATGTTGAAGAAAAGGCAGAATTTTAATTATATAAAAAGCCAAAATTATAACCAGAGCTATTACGAGCTGACCAGTCCCAACAGACAGCACCCGTTCACGAGTATGACGAGCGCATCAGCATCGCTAAACTCAACCATTTTGAAGGGAACTCAACGACCCAATACACAACGCCACCATCAGCAAGACATTTTAGTGAGCATGACAAACTCATAATACCCGGTCATAGGCTGTTATATGAGAGTACTTCTTTAATGTAACGATTAACATTAATGTCCACATAATGCTCACATTTTACAGAACAGTAGTGAAGCTATAAGATATAATACAATATTTATTAAGAAAATTACATTAAATAACTGTTAAAAAAAAGAAACAGTTAAGTCAAATAACAATACAGCAAACCAAATTTTTCGCAAATTTAAACTAGTAGCAGAAGGTACTAGATTAGAATAATTGTCATGTGATTATGTAAGATTTACATAAATATCAAAAAGAAAAATTAAATATATAGGTTTATATAATATATATATATACCTAGTTGTCAAAATAAGGTATAATAAAAACAGTTATTACCAAAGTAATCTGTACAGGCTACATCCATTCATGCAATAAATTAGACAGTGCCAGTGGGTCGCTGTGTGCAGGAGGGGATCGTGCGCCAAACATCCCTATCTTCAATGTAGTGAGTGATACTATAATACGCTTTAGATATTAAAATGCGTTTGATAACTACCTTAAACTTATCATCTGGAAGATCTGTAATATTAGATGGGATCTTATTATAGAACCGAATACCGTTACCCATGAATGATTTGCTGGTCTTCCTAAGCCTAAAACCGAGGACCATAAGCTTGTGCTTATTACGAGTGTTTAGATTGTGGTTGTCACTCTTCTTATTATAATCGGCAATATGTTTTATGATATTGGCTCTTACATAATTTATTGTTTTGGCCAAACAATTTAGAAGTGTTATAGATTAAAAATTTAATAAAAAGCTTTATAGCTGGTTGTGTGAGAGATGTTTTTATTCCATCAATGAATATTTTGAGTTTAAAATGTAAAAAATATTTATTTTAATTATTATGACATCTATATATATTCACATTACTTAAATAATATTGAAACATTTTCATTATTTTTGGTGTTTTTTATTGATATGACATCATTATTATTGGTATTTTTTATTAAGATATCATTATTATTCATCGCTCATTATTTTTACATTTTATATCGCTATTTTTTTGTATATTAGTTATTATTTTAAATGAATAGAATTTTATTTAATTTTAATTTATGAAATGATTATTATTGTTTTTTTTGTTATTGCTAAACTGCATGCTTTAAGTACCTACATTAACCAAGATGTAAAATCTAAATATTTGCAAGGCTGAAACGCATATAGTGTAAATATATCATTCATTCATTCATATGTTAATCTGTAATTTCTAAGAGCTGTAGATTTCGTAATTAACAAATAAATAAATAAAAAAAAGCTCAGTAATTGCGGTTGGGACCACTAAATGAACGAGCCAGTTCGGGGATACAGATTTGGAAAAAAAAAAGTTTTCTACTGATTAATCATTGCCTATCAATCAGTGACCAAGGTGAAGGCTAAGTTAAAAAACCCTTCGCCTTGGAGTTGAAGTTATTTTTTAATAGCACGCAATAAAACGACTTTTGTGACAAAAACTTGGCGCTGTATGAGTAATTTTTCTCTTTCCGGCGGACGTAAAACTGGTCCTACTGGCCCAATTCTGGTCCTTTGTGACGCAACTGCCAACTGGCTTTTAACCGTTGTATCCATTAGCCAGAAAAGATCATCTTTTTGATTCCTGACGAGATGACTTATTGACCAATTGATCTTTAATCATAACACGCCCCGTAATAAGCACATGTTTAATTTGAGGCTAAGCGAGACACAAACCTGCAGACGGTGTGAAGAGGCTGAGGAAACACCTCTTCACCTTTTGGGGGAATGTGGACCGCTAATACATAAGCGCTACGCTCATCTAGGGAAACATATTCTAAGCCCGGATGAAATAAAAGAATTCACCCCTAGGAAAATCCTGCAGTTAAGCACAGCGGCAGGGTTTAGGGATGAGCTCTAATTTAAACGCAAGAGTGGCGATCACAATAGATCTTTTCTGGTCCCTATGACATTAAAGCCACAAATAATAAAAAAAAAAACACACCCCGTGTTATGATTAAAGATCAATTGGTTCAAGTACAGTTAACCAGACGAAATTAATGAAAAAGTTTATGAATAAAAAGCACTCCTACCGTGTGTTTTCTTTTTTCACACCTTTTTGTGTACTTTAGCCACTACATTACTATTTTTTAAACTTACTAGCCTATGTTACTCGGAACAATGTAAGGATTCTAACGATACCGCATACATCTAAATCGGTTCAGCCCTTTAGAAATTATCGTGGAATAAATAAACTCACAAACATACAAACACACTACCCTACACTACATTAACCCTAAAACATAACACTCTTTTTTTGGGCAGTCGTTCAAAAAGAGCCCTGCCTATACCTATAGCCGTATCGTATTTAGGAGTAGGCGCCGCTGGCATATGATTCCCAATCTAACCTTTATACCTTTTACCTGTATGGTTACAATGATAGTACACTATTTTAATCATGTGCGACAATTTTTTATTTTTTTAATAATGTAATGACGAGAGCTATTGTTGCTTTAGTGCAAGTTCTTTTGTGCTTGTGTTACCTCACCCCCCGCCAAAAGTGGCGAACAAATTTCTTCGATATTTAGTCAGAAGCAGTCCCCTGTCTGGTCCTCTAAGCTTGATCGTGAAAATTGCTTTACAGTCTATGGTTATTAATTAGCCGGAATAAGCAAATTTTGCAGAATTAAACCCATTGTTGGCATTATCAAAGCACGCCAAATTCCTATGCCTGTGTTTTTTGGAGGTTTGCACGGGTTTAGTTTTAGCCGCGCGCAGTACAAGGGCTAATTCGTATGTTTATAAAAAAAATATCAATATTTAAAATGAAAGTTTCTTTTTTTTAATTCGTGTTCAGTTTCTGTGGTATAATCACCTTCTTAAATATGGCTCGGTTAAAAATCGACAGATCGTATTGATTATTTCTTCGAAATTTAATACGTGTAAGACCTTGTTCTTGAACAACATTGAATTATTTATTTACTTAGGTATATGATAAAATAAATTCTCTTTTTCATTGAGTCGAGTTTCGGATGAGTAGCGTCCCTCACCATAACTCATTAATTAGTAAACGCTCTGCTAATCAAGTTTGAAGAATTCGGAAGGCCTGGTGACTTTCAGTAAAAGTTACTGTATTAACTGGAATTTCAAAGAATAACATAGCATCACGCCTGTATACCCCGAAGGGGTAGGCAGAGGTGTACACAGTTGACATCCACTTTTCATGAATGCTGTTATTAAATCCCATGTAATAGGTGGTGAGCCTATTGCCATCTACCGGACATAATTCAAAACTCCAGGCTGCTACTGAGAATATTCTAACAGAAAAACTCAATAACACTTTGTCCGATCCGGGAATCGAACCCGAGACCTCATGCTCAGTAGTCGCGCTTGGGACTACTAGACCAACGACGTAGTCAATTCAATTCCAAAGAATGAAAACATTAATTCATGTACTGGTGAATGCGGGTTGTGGTTACCCGCAGTGAGCTAGCGTGGTGATCAATGCTCGTGCCTTCTCTGTATGAGAAGAGGCCCACGCCCTGCAGTGGGACAAATAGAGTTTGGTTATATTGTATGGTCCTAATTTATTAGGTAATTTCCTTGTAAGGGGTCAATGTGTAAGTGATAAGGATTCATCTAAGCCATAATTATTTTTTTTACTGCAATTTTATTTTATTCACAATGAAAGCTTAATGTTACACTTCAATCAATATCAATAGTAATTATAAACGAGATGACAATCGATACTAAATCATTCATATAAATTATAGTCTTGGATTCACTGGACCGTAGACAATTTTCTATTATTAATAACTACAGCACACAAATGAACAAATTGTGGAATATATAAATTAAAATCATTATTACAAGGCAAAGTCATATAGCGTAAATATATATAGATTTCACATTTAAATGAGTTTACCAATATATAATATATATATATTACAGCAGTGATAGCCTAGTTCGAATCCAAGGTACGCACCACTGAATTTTTGGAGTCATGTGCGTATTATAAATTAATTATCACTTGCTTAAAACGGTGAAGGAAAACATCGCGAGGAAACCAGCACACCTGAGAGATGTTCTCGATGGTGGTAAAGTCATGTCAGAGACCTACGGGTGGTTTAAACTCTGACACTAGGTTGTTCATCAACCACACGATAATAAGAAGAAGAATATACCTATGTTATATTAACCAAACATAACTAAATTTTGAGTTCGCTACGCATTGGTTAATGCGATTGAAGTCTTCTCAATAAACTGATCTTTTCCGGTCCTATTTTGGTCTTTTGAGATGGAGACAGTAACAAAAAATTGCGTACACAGCCAAACAGGACAAATTAATAGACTAAACATTTTAATGGTTGCATAGATTTTCGTACCAGCAAACAGCCTAGCCTTTTATCAATTACATTGGGGTCGACTTCTAGTTTAACTGGATGTAGCTTAATACCAGTATTTTACATGGAGCGTCTGCCTATGTAATCTCCACTAACGCGATATCTAGTGGTAAGATTGGTTGACAGACTTTTATGCATCTGACTACCCGTTACGGCTGTCATAGATAATGTATCACATGTTGTTGAATCACTGGCGTGTGCTATTAATATTGCTCTCATTTCACCTGTCTATAAATTTTTTCTATTTAACTGCCTCGTTGATCTAGTGGTCGCAAGCGCAGCTGCAGAGCGTGAGGTCCTAGGTTCGATTCCCAGGTTGGGCTAAGTGTTATTGAGTTTTTCTGTTAGTAAATTCTTAGTAGCAGTTTGGAGTCAGGAAGTTGGTGGTATGACACCCCCGTGCTTCGGAGAGCACGTAAAGCCGTCGGTCCTGCGCCTAATCTCGCTCCGGTCGTGTCGGATTGTCGTCCCATCGGAATATGAGAGTGAGGGAAGGGGGGGTGCACCTGTATTTACGCATACACTTGTGCACTATAATATCATATCAATTATTGTTCACCGGTTACTACTCACGTGCATTTTTCGGGAATTGTCCGACTAGTTTCGAACTCGAACGGAGCCCTTAGTCATGAGCTGAGCCCGCGGCGATGTCGCTAGTCAAACTGGAGCTGCGTCGCGCCGCGTATCGTTGCGCTCGCGCCGATGATGCACTCGGTGTCGGAACACTAGCACTATAATATCTCCTGCGTACTTGGCTAATTTCCGTGGAGATAGGCCGCCGTGACCGAAATACCGTCAGGGGGAGTATTAATTGTTCTATAATCTCATACGTAAGGTTAAGCAAATCCTAGCAAATCCATCTTCAACACAAAAAAGTTTACTTGTTTACGTAACCAGCCAATATACTGAGAAAGTTGTTAATAAAAATAAATGGAAATGTCCGTATTTTAAAACACTTATTTAACATCCGTTAGTTAATATTTTAAACCACTTACTTACCATAGATAAAGCAAAAGTTAATCCTGCGTTTTTATTTTATGATTTTGGTTATTCTTAGCACATAAAAATTTTGTGCCTAGCCAATGTGGATTACATCACATTATGTCAGATTATTTTAAGTGTAGAAATTATTCGTTGATTACACAAAATAATTATACTAAGTTGATTAGAAATTAATAAAAAATATTAATTATAAGCTTGTGTGATCAGTGACAGCATCATGTCTATGTCACAGATAGATTGTAGAATCCGCTGTTTTACAAAACTGTTAGCTATTTTACAAAACAGTAGGTTATTCTCAACTGTCGGATGTTTTCGAATCCGAATCAGAGAGTAACAAAAGCGAATAAGTAACGCCATTCCCTGTACCTGTGAAACCAGGTTTTTATATTTTTTTGTAGAAAAAGAATACGGTCGCGAGCAGGATTCCAATCTGCGCCACCCAGATAAATACTCCAGGCGCTCTGATCACTAAGCCATCTCGACCTCTGCTCACTACCGCGAATTTTTCGTCCACATTTTAATACGTCTTTTAGCGACGTCATTGCTATCTATTCAGTCCCTATACAGGTGACCGAAACAAGACGACTAACTTTGCAGTTAATACAATGTCGTAAAGATGCAGATTTATTTATTGTGTATTTCGGACACGGCGGCTTATTTCCACAGACATTAGCCAAGTATGCAGGAGATATTATAGTGCACAAGTGTATGTGCCAACACAGGTGCACTCCCTCTTCTTTCACTCTCATATTCCGATGGGACGGCAATTCGACACGATCGTAGAGGTCAGGCGCAGGACCGACGGCTATACGTGCTCTCCGAAGCACGGGGGTGTCACACCACCAACTTCCTGACTCCGGGTTGCTACTGAGAATTTTATGACAGAAAAATCCAATAACACTTTGCCCGACCTGAAAATCAAACCCAGGACCACACGCTCGGCTGTCACGCTTGCGACCACTAGACAAACGAGACAGTCTAGCAGATTTATTGTATAGGTATATCCATTGTTGACTAGATTTTGAATAAGTTACCTAAACTGTTACGAAAACCGATTCAAAGAAGTTGTAATTCTATGAATCGTGTTCATTTAACACATTGAAAGGAAATGGCTAAATACTTGTCGTGTCATGGATATGTGTAACTTAATTTAATATATTGGGTTCTACTTCAGTGGCCTCGGCTGCAAGCATCATAAATTTTAAATAATAATGTGTTTGGCAACAATTATAAAGTTAGCGTTTTTTGATATAAATAACAGTTTATTTTTATTTGCAACAACACTAAATCACGTAACGGAGAAAAAGTTTTATGTGTTGGATAAAGTTTTTGGTTACAAAAATTCTTTCCAATAGTAAATGACCTGTGTGATCTGAAAATCAATGTGTAAGGCGAGACAGGGGCTAAGGATCAGATCTTTAAGTAAGTACACCCATTTATTCTAATTAGACCATTCAAAGGTATATTTTAATGTCACGAAATGTCACGTTTCAAAATGTAGATTCCCATAGAGAAGAACGGGCAAGAAATTGCATAGTTACTCTTTTAAAATTTTTACTTACAATATTTTATTCAATCAAAGATTTGATGTTTCAATCAGTTTTTATTTTTTTATATAGCTTCTTTAAGTTCAATATTTTGTAGATTTGAACATTATAGCTCAATCAAAACATCAGAAACTGCCTCGTTGGTCAAGTGGTCCCAAACGCGACTGCTGAGCATGGGGCTCGGGTTCGATTCCCGGGTCGGGCAGTGTTATTGAGTTTTTCTTTTAAGGATTTCTGAGTAGCAGCCCGGAGTTTGGAATTGTGCCCGGTAGATGGCAATAGGCTCACCACCTATTACACGGGACTTAATAACAGCATTAGTGAATATTTTTTTTTTTAAATAAACGTTGCCCCACACTAGGAATTTCTTCCTGTGTCGTGGGTGCGTTTACAGACATATAATCTCACAAGCACACTAACACCCAGACCCGGAGCAATTATCCGTAGATCGTACAAATATTTGCTCCGTGCAGGAATCGAACCTGCGACACGCAGCGCAGCAGTCGGTCTGTCGACTGCGCCAACCGCGCTGTCATAAATGTGGGTGTACAATTGTGTACACCTCTGTCTACCCCTTCGGTGAATACAGGCGTGATGCTATGTTATGTTATAGCTCAATATCTTTAATATTAATTACTTTTTTTTGAGTCTCTGGATTCGAACTTGTCACCTTTGACTTGTCAATCCAACGGTCATACCACCAGGCTATCACTGCTTGTGTATGGATCTTATGAGATGCTTTCACCTGTTTAAATTTTATAAAGGTCTGCCTCGTTGGTAGTGGAGTACGACTGCTGAGCATGAGATCTCGGGTTCAATTCCCGGGTCAGGCAGTTTATTGAGTTTTTCTGTTAGGAAATTCTCAGTAGTAGCCCGGATTTTGGAATTGTGCCCGGTATATGGCAAATGGCTCACAACACTGGGGTGTACAACTGTTTATAACTCTGCCTACCCCTTCGGGGAATACAGGCGTGATGCTATGTTATGTTATGTTCATACGTAAGGATAAACAAATCCGTCATCGTCACAAACCAAAGTTTTTTACATAATCGGACATAATATTGAGAAAGTTGTTAATAAAAATAAATGAAAATTTCCGTTAGTTAATATTTTAAACCGATTAATATAGATAAAATTAAAATTAATCCTAAGTTTTTATTGAATAGATTCGCGCGTTACCTTGCGGAAGTCCATTACAATGGATGCAAATAAATACAATATCTAGCTACTTCCACAATATTGTTACTTCCCTCAATATTGTGGATCGTCATCATTGTATGCGTGTGTGCGTGTGTGCGAAGGTACCTGTATTGTACCTTATTGATGTTCTGTTTTTTTCTTTCGCTTTATTACTATTTGCGTGTTTGTGGTAGTTTTTGTGTTGTTTAAGAAAAATGACTTTATTACTTTATAAAAAAAAGTACGCCGGCTATCATTATTAAAAAAAAAAAACTTTGTTACAGTTAATAATTATACTTTCTATCTGCGGGCAGAATCTATATAGCTTAAATATTTGAAAAGCATTAACGCATGCTTAGCGAGCTCTAAAGTTATAATATTATATGGAAAAAGAATACGATCGTGAGTAGGATTCGAACCTGCGCCTCCCGGATAAACACTCCAGGCGCTCTGACCACTAATGGTGGTCGAGATGGCTTAGTGGTCAGAGCGCCTGGAGTATTTATCCGGGAGGCGCAGGCTCGAATCCTGTTCGCGACCGTATTCTTTTTCCATTTAATATTGTAACTTTAGAGTTCGCTAAGCATGCGTTAATGCTTTTCAAAGATTTATCTTGAATTATTAAGGTAATTGCATTCTTTGCGACATTGTATTAGCTGCAAAGTTGGTCGTGTCGGTTCGGTCACCTGTATAAGTACTGAATTGATTGCAATGACGTCGCCATAAGACGTGTTAAAATATGGAAGAGATAAGGTGGTCGAGATGGCTTAGTGGTCAGAGCGCCTGGAGTGTTTATCCGGGAGGCGCAGGTTCGAATCCTACTCACGATCGTATTCTTTTTCCATATAATATTATAACTTTATCTATATAGCTTCTCATTTAATAGATATAATCAAAGCATCACGCCTGTATTCCCCGAAGGGGTAGGCACTGTAGGCAGTGTACACAGTTGTACACCCACATTTCGTTAATGCTGTTATTAAGTCCCAAGGTGGTGAGCCTATTGCCATCTACCGGGCACAAGTCGAAACTTTTTGAAGAGAATTTCCGTACCAAAAATCCTAAATGCTAATAACACTGTCCGACCTGGGAATTGAATCTTAGACCTCATGCTCAGCAGTCGCGCTTTGGACCACTAGACCAACGAGTCAGTCTTCTGATTTAATAGTATTATAACACATTATCAATACAAGGCACTCCCTAAACCCTGTACTCTACTTGTGTCTTCATAAAGTGCCCAGCCCTTTCTATGTAATTACGAGGCGACTGATAAGCTGCGTGTGCGCAGGTGTGATACGATGCAACTTTCCACGTTGCGTCATATGTGACCCGTGTGGGTACGGATAGCAGTGATAACAGATATAAAGATTAGTTTAGAATTATGTGACTAAAAGGGGGGAAGATCAAAATGTTGGGAGTTTGTCTTTTTACCCGTCTGACCATTAAAACGAGTGTTATGTAGATAAACCTTGGAAAAGTAGCATGCAAAGGGGACGGTCACCTGTATAGGGACTGAATAGATAGCAATGACGTCACCACAAGACGTATTAAAATGTGGAAGAAGAATTCGCGGTGGTGAGCAGAGGTCGAGATGGCTTAGCGGTCAGAGCACCTGGAGTATTTATCCTGGAGGCGCAAGTTCGAATCCTGCTCACGACCGTATTATTTTTCCACAAAAATTTATCACTATAACGAGTTTTATGTTTTTCCTATGTTACTCCGGTCAATGTAAGGATTCCAATGATAGCTCGTACATCTAAATCGGTTCAGGCGTTTAGAAGTTATGGTGGAATAAATAAACGCACAAGCATACATACCTACATCTATATATCTATCTGCCTAGCCTTTTCCCAATTACCCAATGTAATTGGGAAAAGGCTGGTCTGCTTGCAGTCAAACTGGATGCGGCTTAATACCAGTATTTTACATCCACAACCCAGTTAATAAGAAACACGATATCTCGTGGTATGACTGACTTGTCAGACTTTCAGGTCTCTGACAACCCGTAACGGCTGTCATAGATCTTAATTTGACAACCGGGACCGATGGCTTAACGTTTTCTCCGAGGCACGGAGGGGTCTCGGTATGAAATGATGGTCACCCATCCAAAGACCGACCGTGGTAAGCGCAGCTTAACTTCGATCGATCGATCTGTGCGGCTCTTACTTAGCCACGGGCCCCCTACGTACTTACATACATAAACCCTAAAACATAACACTCTAGGTATGCTAGGATATCCCGCAACCCATTGCGCAAAAAACGAGCCTATAATCATTCGTCTTCTATGACATTTTAAGCTTCCTGCGTTGCAATCTCCTGCTTACTACTAAGAACCCAATACCCAGAAAATCCCCGGAAATCGAACCGAGGTCTCACGTTCAACAGCCACGCTTGCGTCCTTTGATCAATGAAACAAAAAGCTAAGCACGATAATAAAAAAAGTCATACGCCTTGTCTGTCTGTCTGTTCGCGATAGACTCGCACACTACTGCACCGATTTTCATGCTGTTTTCACCAATGGATAGAGTGGTTTTCTAGGAAGGTTTTGTATACATTGGTTAAAATGAAATGATATTCGTTGGAAGTGTCGGAAAAAAATAAGCCGTTTGGAAGCTTTCAACGAAAACGCTGCCTAAACCCTTTGAGATATAATAAAATGATGCATGGTGGAATTGTGTATCTTATATAGGTCTACAGAAAACCCTGATAGATCCTTAAGAGATAGACATACGCGATCTCTTAAGGATAACATACTATATCCATTTTAATACAAAAAAGTGGGCAATTATAAAGTGGTAATCGGAAAGCTATTTACACAAATACGGTATTAATCCTTATCATATTAAATAAATTAGAGACTTTAAGCATTTCATGCACATTATTTTTTACTCTTTTACACCATATAATTTAAACGAATAACATAGGAGATATCGCAAAAAAAATACGGACGCGAGAATAAAATTCAAGCGAAATTTGGTACCGGGATAGATTATAGCCTGGAATAAGACATAGGCTACATTTTATCCCTGGAATAGTTTCCCATGGATTGCGGACACGGGATCAAAATTTCATGATTACTTTTGGTCGCGATAATCGACATCCACGCCGGTGAAGCGCGGGCATCAACTACTTAAAAATAAAAACCATTTTTGTAAAATACCTTTATTACGAAAACTATATTTGCCAACGGTACCAAAACTAAAACAGATAAATGGAATCGTATGTGGCTTTCATTAATACAGTTGCACTTTTTAATGCAAACCCCAAACCTCCGACTATAAACCTTAATCCGTTATAATACGGGTCATAATGCTGGTATTGAACTATGAAATAGAAATGGTCGGAGATAATATGTTGATTTACCTGGTTGTAGCCCGGTTTGGGGACTGAGAAATATGTATACACTAGCTGATGCCCGCGACTTCGTCTGCGTAGATGTTGGTTATCGCGACCAAAAGTAATCATTAAATTTTGATCCCGTTCCCGCTTTCCAATTACCGCTTTTAATTGCCCATTTTTTTAAGTATTAAAATGCATATAGTATGTTATCCTTAAGAGATAGACATATGCCATTGCGGATTTTTCTGTAGACCTATAGGTATATGATACACAATTTCACCATACATCATTATCTCAAAGGGTTTAGGCAGCGTTTTCGTTGAAAGCTCCCAGACGGCTTATATTTTTCCGACACCTCCAACAAATATCATTATATTTTAGCCAATGTAAACAAAAACTTGACAAATTATATACTAAAGCCTTCCTCGAGAAGCACTCTATCCATTGATGAAAACATAATGAAAATTGGTGTAGTAGTTTTTGATGTTATCGCGAACAGACAGACAGACAGACAGATGCGGTGGAGGACTTTGTTTTATAATATGTAGTGAAGGTGTGTAAGTGATAAGGATTCATCTTAATTTATATTTCTAGAACAATTTTATTTTTTCTTAATGTAATGACCATGGATCCAAGGACCAATTGACGTCTTGCTAATACTGTGGTTATTACAAATAATTTGTTTTTTAGGGTTCCGTACCACTGAAGAAAAAACGGAACCCTTATAGGATATCTTTGTTGTCCGTCTGTCTGTCTGTCCGTCTGTCTGTCAAGACCCTTTATCTGGGGAAAGCGTGGAGGTATCGAGTTGAAATTAAAACCATATAATCAGGTCGACAGTCCCTTGAAGATGTGAAAAGAACAAACTCCCAAGATAACGTAAAAAAGAAATGGCCGTTTATGCCACAAAAAACGCATATGTCGACACTCTTAAGGGAATCAAAATATATACGGAAAAATCTGAAAACTATACATTTGTAATGAAGTCATAAAAAATATAGTCCTTATAGGTTGTGGAAATAGAATTTCGGGAAAAGCTCGGAAAAATCTGCGAGACTCGATTTCTGAACTATTTATAATGTACGTACCTACAAATTTGTACGGAACCCTCGATGGGCGAGTCCGTTCGCACTTGGCCGATTTTTACATTTAATTTTTGGCTTATGTGAATGTATTTCACATAAAAATATATTAATCCTTTCAAAGGAAGTTAACTTATAAATTAGGACCTTATATAATAAAGACTAGAATTGGCACAGATGTGTTTCTCGATTGAGAATGTATAGTAAGTGACTGTCGGTTGAATTGATTGAATTGAATTAGTTGAGAGCTTATTCATATTTTCTTCTTTCACATGAGAAGACAATAGATACGAAGCAGAAGCTGCTGGCTTCAAGAAAATCTTCTGGGAACCCATACCCATTTTTGGACTCATATAAACAACTGGAATAGTTGAGAAGAAAAATGCACACCGTCCGACGATTAAATGTCCTATTTTATTGTGAAAATCGAGCACATGGCTAAGTAATAGCCGCACAGATCGATCGATCGAGGTTAAGCTGCGCTTGCCGCGGTCGGTCTGTGGATGGGTGACCATCATTTCATACCGAGACCCCGCCGTGCCTCGGAGAGCACGTTAAGCCGTCGGTCCTGTTTGTCAAATTAAGATCTATGATAGTCGTTACGGGTAGTCAGAGGCCTGAAAGTCTGACAACCAGTCATACCACGAGATATCTTGTTACCTAGTAACTGGGTTGTGGAGGTCAGATAGGCAGTCGCTCCATGTATAATACTGGTATTAAGCTGCACCCGGTTTGACTGGAAACCGACCCCAATGTAATTGGGAAAAGGCTAGGCAGATATTATTGTGAAAATCGCTTCAAATCCGTCTAATAGACCTCATTAAATGATAAATGATGATAAATGATATTTATTTCTGTAAATAGATCTGTTATAGACACTTTTACAAGTCATACATTTTTTAAGCTAGATGGCGATTAGCGAACAGACAGGCAATAGGATAGAAAGGTGCACCAGGATCTTCGTATTCTGGTCAGTTATTACGCCCACTATTTACCTCTGGTCGGTGTTGGAGCTCTTGAGCATCCACGGAGTCGGTGTTTCTGAAACTAAGCAATTATGCAGTGCAGCTAATGCATGTTTAATCACAGCAATAGCTACTAGGCGGTTAGTACATTTTTTAATATCGAAAGCTTTTGATTCCGATGTCTCGACCCTTAGAGGACTAAACCGGAGATGGCTTCTGACTAAATATCGAACAAATTTATCGAACACAGAACTTGCGCTCAAGCAACAGTAGCTCTCGTCGACATTAACAGTATTATCAAACATAAAAATACTAAACACAAACATAAAATTGTGTACTATAATTGTAATCATACAGTTAAAAAGTATAAAGGTTGGATTGGGACGCCCGATAAACATAATCCAGTAGTATTTTTGTCTACCTTCACTATACTTGGTCTTGATAAAACATCAGAATCAATAGAAAACGTAATTTTTTTATGTCAAATGCCCTAAAGTTAAAAATTTTAATGGAAAAAGATGTCAATTCTGGTTAACATCGCGTTTGATCTACGTTTAATCTGTCATATCTGCGTCTCATTCATCTACATAATCCAATAATCTGCTTGACTTTTAGACTCACATTATTGTTGATTGAATAACCTCCCAATGTGGGGCAAATTTTTATAATGGTAGTACATATTTGGAGCAATGCATAATGTCCAATGATCACCGTGACATTTGGTGGCCTTTCGCTCACTGTACACACACTCGTTTGTTTTGACAGTAGTGGGACCGTAAAGAATATTAAATGATTTGCAAAGTAAACTTTTAATAGGATCGATTAAAAAAGCACTACACAAAACCATATTTTACATCAATGAAATCTTTTTAAGACCTTGTTATGTACGATTTCGCAAAAATCTTCAACTGGTCCTTAGTTCCGATTTGGTCTTTTGGATTTCGTTTTCATTTTATCAGGAATGGATCTACGTCTGGCTACTAACTCGCCTAATCTAGAAGAAATTCATTCAATCTAAGTAGATTGGATAGATTTGGGGAGAATGATAGTTGGGGAGTTGGTGTCACTGCCCAGACCCGTCGCTCACAACGGTTGCACCGGACTACGTCCCGAAACACAAATAGGTCGCTTCACGGCATGGCTTCGTCCGGTGATATTAATAAGCTGAAGCATTATAAACAGTAAATTATATTGTAATAATCACACAGAAAGGGGCTTTGAAAAAAGAGGTTGAATTGCTCTAGATCACTAAAACTCTTGTTTAATATAAACTAGTGAACCGCCCCGGCTTCGCACGGGTATAAATTAGAAAAAAAGAGTGAAGATACTTTTAGCCTATGTAAGTCATGTAAATTTACTTTTCGGCGACTTTTCTATTTAACAAAAATACCTCATTAGGCTTTATCATATACATTTAAAAACCATATGTGAATTTTTTTCTAAACGATGTTAAAAACCGCGTTAAAGTACGTTGCGTGGACGCCATCTTTTTTCATCTAGAATTTGAATTTGAATTCTTATATCATCCATTCCATTATTATTTTAAAGATGTTCATAACGATTATAGATAACAAAAGTCTGTGTTTTCACAAAGATCTCGTTGACGAAGTTTTCACATAAACCAATTACATATGACGCTGTTATATTACAATGTGGAGCGATGTACATGTCGGATAAATGCAAGTTTTATATAATGCGTGCTTCCGTTCACAACGGGGTGTGCACTTTCTTTGTGTTACAATGTATGATAGGTAGCACTAGCAACATTTTTAGCATAGCATCACGCCTGTATTTCTTGAACGATAACCAGAGGTATAAAATCAAAATTTCTTTATTCAAATTAGGCTAAAAATTAGCGCTTTTTGAACGTCAAACATTAAGACAGCCCCCAAAAAAGCCCACCCTTCACCGCTTCCTAGTGTTTTAGCTGGGAAGAGGAAGCGGCGCAACAAACTCCCCAGCAACACGTCTGTCTGTATCATAATGATTTATAGATTCTATACAAATCATCTCATCATCTATCAACATTGAATTTATGTAAACCCACATTTCATTGTTGCTAATTATAAGTCCCATATTAATTATTGTTCACCGGTTACTACTCACGTGCATTGTCCGGGATTGTCCAACCAGTTGTCCGCGGACATGTCACGAGTCAAACTTTGACTCAACTCATTGTTAAGGACTCCGTTTGAGTTCGAAACTAGTCGGGCAATCCCGAAAAATGCACGTGAGTAGTAACCGGTGAACAATGATTATTGTTATGAATATATCTCACGAAAGTGATTAATTAATAAGTCCCATGTAATTAATAAAAGATAGTGAGCTTATTGCCATTAATGGAGCACAATTCCTAATTCTGATGGAATATAAAACCGGTATAGTAAATTGTGGATGTTCTGTAATCTGTACTGTTAAACAAAAGTACACATTTGGGAAACACAGAAGTGTGTTATATTGTATTTTGTAGTTATGACATTTCTTTCTAGGGACACTAAGACACGAGGGTATTTTTTTTAAGATGGGTTTTCTGTTGACTTTAGTCTAGATCAGAGGTGACAGAAACAAAGTCGATAATGGATTGAGCTTACCCAGAAGAAGCCTGTTCACTCTAACTTTGAAGAGATTACGGTTGAAAGCGTTCGGAAACACAGACGCAGGCATAGAGTTCCACTCCTTTGCTGTGCGCATTATAAAAGACGTTTGGAAACGCTTAGTGCGAATTGGTGTAATAGCAATCAGGTAGAGATGGTAACTCGCAGTGGGTCTAGATGTACGATGGTGGAAGGGGGCTGGTGGGATGAGGTCGTGGAGTTCTTGGGCACACTCACTTGAGTACAATATATAGAACACCGACAAGCAGGCAATCTTGCGGCGATGAGCCAAGCTGTGAAGCTTGCGCGCCAATGAGCCAATGAGCTTCTATTAGCTCTGTGTTCCACCGATTCAAGCGCATAGATCATGTGTGAATAGATGTAATGTGCGGATAGATAACTATCATTTCACATGGAAACGAAGGCACGGTGCAACGGTGCCTCGGAGAGTGCGTAATTCTGTCAGTCCCGGTTGTCATATCTATGACCGTCGTTGCGGGTAGTCAGATGCCTAATAAGCAGTCATAATACGAGATATGGTGTTACCCAGTAACTGGGTAGGGACGTCAGAAAGGCAGTTGCTCCATCCCAATGTAATTGGAAAATTACTAGGTAGATATATACCTACTTTTTAAAGAGTTAGAGTGCTTAAACTTTTTTCAAATAATTCTTCTAAACGACCTCGGTCTCCCTACATAATTGTTAGTATTTATAGTTATAGTTAAGAAACGGTTTTGTGCCACTCTGACCCTGTTCCCACGACGCATCACTTTCGGTTTCTGCCAGACGGTACATTCACGACCTCTAGTGATGTGCGGCTGTACATATGCATCGACGGAAAATATCGATAATTTGTTTTAATGTTTTGAATGTTAAGAGGAATATGACCGAGTTTTACATTCAAGCTTTAGGTGCGATCTGTTAACAAAAGTCGCCAAACACATCAAAATTTATGAAAAATGTTAGTTTATGTAATATAATAATTAAATAAGATATTTAACGTAATAATGTAGATGTTTTTGTTGGACTTTACTGTCCTACTACTGGGCAAAGGCCTCCCCCAAGCTTTTCCATATAGTTTTCCCCTAGATCGCATTAAACCAGCCTTGGTGGAACTCATCCAGGTTGTGCGGGTGATAGGTTGCGTGGTAATGAAAGCACCGGAGTGATTGTTGTATAAATGATTGTTTATTGTACTTATCACAAACTGTTCTTATTTTAAAGCCTATTTCCTAATGTTAGAACTATGTTGAAATGTTAATGTTGAATGTTATTGTTACGAATGCACCCGGACCGTTCGGTGTCTTAGTATGCACTGAAGTTACAAAGGTTTATTAAAGTTAATTACAATTAATGCAAAGTGTTGCGTCGGCAAAAGTGTTCGGTTGCGTTGGACCGAACATATTCCGGGGCGGCAAAGATGAAGATGAGATGAATCTTAAGACTAAACAATTAATGACATTGCCAAATCAATTATGAACTAAATTAGCGTCCCTCAGTTATTTCATAGGTATTGGTTAAGACACTTTGTTTATTCACTACACATACTTGCACTTCATTTTGAGCATTAAGCTGACACGGACGCCCGGTCAGCCACGTTATGTTGACGCGCACTTCGGTTAGCACTCACATCGTAAACTCGTTGAAGCTCGATGTCTGTAGGAGAGATGAGCACGCGTCGCATGCGACGTCGTCGCCACCGCCACAGGAACACGCCGGCTACCACCCCAGCCACCGCCACTAGGGTGTAGCATATCGTGTACTGATGTATATCATGAGGTGATAAGACTTCATCTAAGTCTACATCACTGTTTTTCATCTGTTTGATTTGTTTGTAAAATTTTTGTAGATCATCCTCAAACGAATCATCGTATACTTCGGTCTGATTCCTGATATATATCGGAGTTGGTATGCTCACGTTGATAATATTGTTTATTTGGTCAATGTTAGGTACGTAGATGTTAGAGTTTATAGTCAGGCTGTTGTCAAAGTTTGTGTTAGAGTGCAAGGTAAAATCTTGACCTTTTATCACACAACTTTGACCTAGGTATATTACTCCAGCTTCACTGATTTGCTCAACTGTTACATGCTCTCCGCAGATAATTTTAATGGTGTAGTTATTGCAACCGTAAAATAAATACTCTGAGGGATTGTTTAACGGTATCCATTGGTTTGAACATAAGTTCTGTTCCACCTTACATTGGTTTGTTTCGTAATTGAGTTGGCAGTAATTTTTGTCACTGCCAAGATGGTAAATAGGTTTCTTTAGAAGGCACATGTAAGTCTCTTCCTGCGTTATACATGTTGAGAGATCATCGGCGTTCATCGTCACATAAGCGTCCTTTTTAAGATTAACTCCAATAAATTCGGACGTTGGTATTATGCTTGTCATATTGTTTTTAACAAGCTGTTTAGGAATAGGTATGACACGGTATAGTTTGTATCGATATCTGCTGATGAGTGGGAATGTTATTTCAAATATAAAGAATTTTTCAGTCATTCTTGCCTTTATTCGTAAAAGGTGGTACAATTTGGTGACATCAGATTGTTCAATTGGTAAAGTTATGTCATCCGACAGCAGGCCGGCAATTACGTTAAGTTCTTGTTTAAGTTGTTCAGGAGTTAACAGGTGTATGATGAACTGACCGTGGCGAATGTCCGTCAAAGTGTCTAGTAAAGTGTCCTGAGTTCCTCTTAAGCTTTGTAGTAGAGTACTCGCTGTCAACGCGGTTACGATCTGGTCTTGTATTAGACTCATGTTACTCACCACAAGTTTTATTTCATTTGCTATGTTTTCTAATTTGTTCAAGTGTTGATTAATATTTTTATGTTGTTTGGAAACAAATTTCTCTCTTCTCTGTAATAAATTATATTCAGATTCAACTACAGATGTGTGATTCTTCCATAATTTTACTATATGTTGTTGATTTTGTTTTAGCAGTGTTATGTCCTTAGTGTATTGTTCTGCGAAAGTTTCATCCAGTACGCCGAACAAATAATGTGCTGCGTAGCCTATACCATTGATAAGACCACGACGCTGTCTGGAGTACGAGTTGAATTGTTGTGTCATCAGTAACGTATTATAGTAACGTAATTCCTCGAACTCGTGCTGGAGCTGCGGCACTATCATGTTACATACACCGCTATCAATGGCGGTGCATGTTTTATCTAAATGAGTAATTAATTTCTTGAATGCTGTCGTCCCTTCCCAGTATGGCGACATGTTATAATACAAACAACTAAGGTCCATCTATCTCTGACTAATTTCATGTTGGCAATAGAATCAAAATATAACGATTGATTGTTTCTCAACTTTGTAATGTTATAAAGTCCGTATGTATTAGTGATAAGTGTCATGAAGAACGTTAATGCCAGAGCAATAGAGACAAAATTTACTCGACACGACCTTTGTGTTCTTTTACGACTGTTTTCCTTGACTTGAGTGTCTTGTTTCTGTTGATTATGTTGTTGACTCCATTCCTTTTGTTCCTCAGCAATTTCAATAGGTAGATGTGAAAGTTTAATAATTGGTCGTTTAATTATCCCGTTTTTAGTTTTTAGTGACACTACCCTGACAAGTCCGTCTTTGCCGGGGTGCAGGTCAACTACTCTACCCATAGCCCATTTTCCAGCTGGTATGTTATTTTCTTGAATGACTACCAAATCACCAATTTTATAGTTTCGTTGCGGTTTCAACCATTTGCTTCTTGCTGTTAGTTGGCTCAGGTATTCTGACTTCCACCTTTTCCAAATGTCGTCTGTTAGTTTCCGGACTAGATACCATCTTGTTCTTGCATCATCTTCTGTTTCAATGACAGTCAACCCTGATCTGCCTGTTATATAATGTGCCGGCGTTAAGAAGTCAAGGTCCTCTATGTTTTCTGTTATAGGGCACAGTGGCCGGGAGTTCAGGCACGCTTCAAGTTGAGATAGAATAGTAGAGAACTCCTCATACGTGAGCTTCTGTTCTCCAATCACTCGTTTTAGATGGAACTTGAGACTGCGTACAGCTCTTTCCCACAAGCCTCCGGCACTGGGCCATGATGGGGCGTTAAAATGCCACTCTATTTTTAATTCTGTTACTTCTGTTAGAAAATAATCGCTGAAAACTTGTTTTAATTGTTGATATTCTTGTTCCAGTATGTTATTTGCTCCCACGAAATTAGTCCCTTGGTCGCTGTAAATGTGCCGCGGACATCCCCGGCGAGCAGACATCCTTTTCAACGCAGCCAAAAAGGCCGAACTCGTTAAATCTGATACTAGCTCCAAATGTACGGCTTTGGTGACCATACAAATGAAGACTGCTATATAGCCTTTGGTTGTTTTAACTCCGCGACCCTTGTTGGTTTTGATATCCACAAATCCCGTGTAATCTACTCCTGTGTAGTAGAAAGGAGGGGCAGGATTCGTCCTCTGTTCAGGAAGGTCACCCATCAGTTGACTCTGTTTTCTTGTTTCAACTTTTCGGCAGACAATACATTTTCGTATGCGTTTTTTGGTAGCATTGTTCCCACTTGTTATCCAATACTGTAACCGTAAATTGGCTAGGGTTACACGTGGTCTACCGTGAAATGTTAACAAATGTGCTTCGTCGATCAGAAGATCGGCTAACCGACAATTATGTGGTATAATTTTCGGGTGTTTCATCTCCTCACATATGTTCGCGTTTTTTAATCTTCCTCCGACTCGTAACACGCCGTTTTGATCGATAAATGGATTTAAATTAAGCAATTTACTTTTAGATTCCACTTTACCATGTTTACGTAATCTTTCCATATCGGTGCTAAATTCATAATTTTGCACATGTTTCATAATAATTGTTTTAGCGTTTCCCAGTTCCTGTAACGTGAGATAGCTTGGTAATTGTTTACGTTTATATGTTGGTGTTAATGCTCGACATATCCATCCCAATACACGTGTTATTTTGTTAAAATTGTTATGTTTCGCCAATAGTTCATCGATAATAATTCGGCTTTCCTGCAAAATGTTGACTTGTTTGTTTGTCTTCTTAACTTCTTCGTTCGTTTCATATGTCGGTTTTTCATGTTCAGTTTCTGAAGACCATGTGGGCCCCTGCCACCACAAGGCGTGTTTTACTAGATGCGATGCCATCATACCTCGGCTAGCACAGTCAGCTGGGTTATCTGTTGATTTTACATAACGCCAACACTCGGGAGGCATTATTTTTGTTATCTTGTTAACTCTATTTGCGACAAAAGGCTTCCAGCGGTTAGCTTCCCCCTGTATCCAGCTAAGTGCAACCATAGAGTCCGTCCATCCATAGATTTCTAGTTTGTTCGATATTGATTGTTGTACTTTGTTAATAAGCCGAGTTAGTAAATATGCTCCACTAAGTTCTAATTTAGGCAATGTTAGAGCTTTCTTGTGTGGTACAAGTTTTGATTTTGCGGCGATGAGTACTGTGCCCGATTGGTGTTTGATACGTGCATACACTACGCACGCGTATGCGTCTATGGATGCGTCACAAAAGCCATGAATCTCTATTATATCGACTTCGCTGTTTAATAACCACCGTGGTACTTCACAACGATGTATATTGTCGATATCTGCCTTTATTTTTTCCCATTCGTTTGATATATCATCAGACACTTCGTCGTCCCGTTGTAAATTGTTTTTCCATAGTTTTTGGAACAGTATTTTTAATTTAGTCGACAGTGGGGTCAACCACCCTAATGGGTCAAACAGCTTGGATATTTCTGATAACAAAGAACGTTTTGAAGTTTTTTGTGTTTGTTTTTGTGGTTTAGAGAAATCACAACGAAAGAAGAATTGGTCTGTGCTTGAATTCCAGCACAGTCCTAATGTTTTAGAAGTTGTTTCGGATTTTAAACTAAAAACGACATCTTCGTCAAGATTTTGATGTTTTGTTATGTCACCTATTAAGCTTGGCTCATTAGATGCCCACTTTCTTAAGTTAAATCCTCCTGTTCTTAATAGAGTTGTCAACTCGGATATTAACCTCTTTCCCTGAACAATGGAATGCGACCCATGCACTAAATCATCCATGTAGAATGAGCTGTCTAATACCTGGGCAGCTGCTGGATATTTATTCTTCTCATCCGCAGCCAGTTTCTTTAAAGTCATTAGAGCTAAAAATGGAGCTGCTTTTGTTCCATACGTTACCGTTGTTAGTTGGAAGGACTGTATAGGCTGTTTGGGATTTTCCCGCCAATATATTTTCTGTAAGGGTTGATCCTGTTGGTGTACCCCTATCTGCCTATACATCTTTTCTATATCGGCTGTATAAGCATATTGGTATTGTCTCCATTTTAGCAACAATGACTGCAGATCTTGTTGGAGGTTTGGTCCCTTGTACATTAAATCGTTAAGACTGAACCCTGATGACGTCTTAGCTGATGCATTGAAAACCACTCTGTATTTTGTTGTGGTTGACTCTTCCCGTTGAACACCGTGGTGCGGTAAGTAGCATTCCGGTGTGGTGTTACCGACAATAGGTTTCATGTGATTCAATTCCGAATATTCTTTCATGAATGTTTTATAATGAAAAGCTAATGTTTCTTGTTTGTTAAATTTCCGTTCCAAATTTCGAAACTGAGCTAAGGCCATTTGTTTTGATGACCCCAACTTTGTTCCTATGTTTTCCTTCAACGGTAATCTTACTTCGTACCGCCCGTTTTGTTGTCTGTTTGTTGGGTTATGATAAAATGTAATGCATTCTTGATCCTCCAAGGATAAATTTGTTTGTTCGTTAATATCTTCTACTTCCCAAAATTGTTGTATTTCTTCCAAGTTGTTCATAACAACATTACATTGAAATATCCTCACTCCACCACACAATATCCACCCTAGGCGGGTTTGTTGTACGATTGGCTGGGACGCGTGTTCTGGCCTTATAATTCCATCCATAATAATTCTAGCATAAACCTCGGCTCCAAGTAATAAGTCTACAGGGCGACTATTAAAGAATTCCGGATCTGCTAAATTAATTTTTTCTGTAAAGAACCACGACGGTTTCGTAAATGTTCTGTTAGGAAGATTTTTAATGAGATTGTTCATTATAATCGCGTCTGTTATGAAAGTGTAGTCATTGTAGATTGACATACATGTTATGTTTATCGTGCCCTTACAGCTGTTTTCTTTCGCGCCAACCCCAAAAACTACTGCTTGGCATTTTTGCCTTGGAATTTTTAATAGCTGAGCGGCTTTTTCTGTTATCAAAGTTATTTGCGAGCCCTGGTCAATAAGGGCTCGCATGTTATGATAAGTTCCGTCGGCCGCTTTGACCTTGACGTTAGCAGTAGCAAGTAAAATTTCCACATTGTTATCCTGTAACACGTAGGTAGTATTTACTGCATGTTCATTATGTTTCGCGGCAATTGTAACTTGAGCGCTCTGTGTTGGTGTGTTTGGCGACTTTACAAAAGCGTCATGTAATAATGTATTATGATATGCTGGACATTTGCGGCATCGTTTTGTAGATGTACACTTGTTACTGTTATGGCTAAACAGACAATTGATGCAAACTTGCAGTTTATGCGCATTGTTAAGTTTTTGTTCGACCGGCAATTCAAGGAAAGTCTTGCAATTGTAGAGGCCATGTTCGGCACTGCAAAGTGGACATTTGATATTTGCCACGTGTAATGATTTCTTCAAGGACCCGTTATTTCCACGGTTCTGATTATAATTATTATAATGTTGATTATAACTATGTTTTTTCAAGCTACCAGACTGAGGCTGATTGTTTAGAGAATTTTTCTGCTGTTGGTTATCTTGTTTGCGACGAGCTGTTTCTAAACTTATGAATTTAGTTTCTAAGAAGTCCAAGAATTCTTGAAGTTTTGGTAGATCACGCGAATTTTTCAGAGATTCTATGTACTCAGTATATGACGTAGCATCTAATTTTTGGGATAAGATGTGTACCACCATCGGATCCCACGATGTTGTCTCGACACCTAAGTTCTGAATAGCATGAAGACATTCTAAAGTAGTGTCATGTAGCTTCTTTATTTGGGATAAAGACTGTTGTTGCATGTTAGGCAGTCCCAAAAGCATGTTCATGTGAGAAGAGAATATCATTTTTTTGTTATTGTAGCGGTGGTTAAGAATCTCCCAACACACCAAATAGTTATCTACGCTTATTTGTAAGTGTTGGATTAGCCTTTCAGCTTCACCTTTGACTTTGCCCTTTAGAAATTGCATCTTTTGGGCGTTCGAAAGCAAAGAGTTGTTATGTATGGCTTCTTGAAATAAATCCTTGAATGATATCCATTGATTATAATTTCCGGTAAACACTGGTATCTCTAGAGTAGGCGTAGATTTTTCTCTGTGAGAAACTGACCACATTTTAATGTTAATTGCCTTTTTCAGGCTGTTATATTGTTCTTCGTGAACGATGAACGTACTCTCATATTCTCCGTTATCTCCTATTATTTCAGAATCGATCTCCCAATGCAAAGAATCGATCGCTGACCATCTTGTTTGCAGTAACTTCAGAGCGTCTTCAAATTCCCATTTGTCAGAAATAAGTTCCACGTTAATGTTAGAGACTGTTCTTCTGAATGCCTTAAAGTTACCAGATTGTTTTCGCAACATATCGTTGAGTTTAGTACTAGTACCTTGATTTACCATCCAAGGCTGACGTGTTGTCTGGCCCATCTCCTTAGCCTGTCCATCATCCTGTTGCAACTGTTCTTCGGCTGACTCCTGTTGGGACGTACCTTCATTACCGAAAGACGAACTTGCAGTTGGCTGATCTTTCATTTCACTATGCATCGGGGTTTCCGATCTCCCTTGATACATCTGATTAATCAGCGTTTTGACTGCTTGATACGAATTGTTTGTTTTTTCATGCTCCTGTTTGGTGAAATAAGCATGAGTTTTACTTACTTCTGTTGACAACCGATCATGATTAAATTGGTACTCCTTCCAGAGCTCCTCTAAACTGTCCAATCACTTCTTCAGGTACTCAAACGTTCTTCTTTGTAGTCCAGTCTTCTTCAAATTGACACCGATTTTTGCAATTTCGATGGCAATCTCCAACTGACTATCGTAAAGTTCTGCCATTATGCTTGTTGTCGAGCAGATTAAAAAACTCGTAAATAAATGGAAAGATCTTACTTGTTGTTCCGTTGATGTTACCCTTAGCTTCGAAGGTTACTCCAGCGCTGGATACCACTGCAGTCCACTCACTCCACTGTTAATTTATGTTCACCTCACACTATCACTGTACGCGACGCGCAAGCATCCGGCTCGAAGGACCAATATGTGCGGGTGATAGGTTGCGTGGTAATGAAAGCACCGGAGTGATTGTTGTATAAATGATTGTTTATTGTACTTATCACAAACTGTTCTTATTTTAAAGCCTATTTCCTAATGTTAGAACTATGTTGAAATGTTAATGTTGAATGTTATTGTTACGAATGCACCCGGACCGTTCGGTGTCTTAGTATGCACTGAAGTTACAAAGGTTTATTAAAGTTAATTACAATTAATGCAAAGTGTTGCGTCGGCAAAAGTGTTCGGTTGCGTTGGACCGAACACAGGTCTCCACCTCTTTCTGGGCCGGCCTAGACGGAGCCGTCCATTTTCAGGCAACGTAGAAATTTTATTAATATATTGACAATCACAAATGGTAAACTCTTATCAATATCGATAGAAGCGCCACATCACTAGCATCGTGATTTCATTGATAGATCACCGAGTTCATGACTGTACATAGATATAGCCAATATCAGTCACTATTAGGTACACCATGCCAAATATTTACAATTTAGGACTTAATTATACATTTTATTGTTATGACAATTTATTTTTGCGCTACCTACCTATTTATATTGTGTATTCTGAAAAATAAAAGATATTATCTATAAAAAATAACGCTTTCGGTACTTGATTCAGGTATCGTATCCAGGACTCAACAGAACTTCCTTTTACAAAGGAAAAACAAAGATCAGTAATAAATGCACGTTATTAGGCGACTAATCCGGATTAAAGTTCATTTAATGTAATAGGAATAAAGTAAACCTAATATATTACCAAAGTAAATATTTTGGTTATAAGTATTTTAGTAGTTTAAGGTTTTCATTAATTGGACTTCGAAGATATTTTATCGCACCGCCTCAATACTCAATACTCAATTCGTTTATTGCCCACCTATGTTTTATACAGATGTTATTTATTGGTAATATAGATACATTATGGACCCTGTCGGGCACAGCAACATAGAAAGAAGAGAGTAAATAAATAAATTTTGTTAATATTTTTGAGTGATAGATATATCTAAAGCCAAATCTTAAGTGATTGTCGAACTAATTTGAACATATACTCAAAAATTAAATTTTATGGTTACTCTAGTGACAATAGAACGAGTTTTAGTGGTATATTATACTTAAAGGCACTTTTGTTAGACGAGAACAATAACAATGGTCAATCTGATTACATGAATATTATTAAGTACCAAAGTATAAACCTATAATTTAGTTTAGAATTTATGCCAAATACCTTATAGTTTTTTTTTTACATAATCGTACGTAAATTGTAATGCGTACGTTTCTTCATTGAGAAAATGGAGAAAACGGTACAAAATTACATTAATTTAAATCAATGTATTGTTTCTCAGTTCGTTTACATTAAATTTTATTTTATTTATTACTTTAGTCGATTACATTAAATCGTAGGTATAACATTGTGTAGCTGTAACGACATCTATCAGTGTATAATCACAACAGTATTACTAAGTTCCTCAATTAAGTAATAGATGGCAGCATCATAAAGTACTTTTGACTGCTGCGATTAATATTGTAAAAGGACCTAAAGTCCATTTACCATGAAATTATTGCACGGGAGGGCAACATATTTTTTTTTTGACAATTTCGTATCATATGCACACTATAATATAAAAACAATATAAAACTATGATATTCATTATAGTGTGCGTCACTATAACGTATATCATATTGTTATTACTTATTTTTGCTGTCGTTATACCTATACCCTGCGCGATACATGCACATACTAAATTATCCCGGTTTTAATTCATTTTAGTAGTTTTCGATTAAGAGGCCGAACTAAAATACAAAAAATATACTTATATCTAAATACCAAAATACAAAAATAATAACAATACTATACATACTTAGATACATTAAAAAGGAATATGAATACTTGAGCATAAACAAATATTTCTATATATACAACGCCTTCCGCTCTTCTAATTTACTATTTGCTGTGCCCATCAGGGTCCACGATTGCTAACATGTTATATAAATTACCATCTTATCTTTACATTGTGGATTTGCAAAAAAGTATATGATTATGATTAATCACCAATGAACAATTTTGTGAGTGACGTGACGTAATAAAGAACGACTCGGTTGCAGATAATAATCCGTAATTTCAACATCAGCTAATAAGTTTCCGTAGTGTAGCGGTTATCACGTGTGCTTCACACGCACAAGGTCCCCGGTTCGATCCCGGGCGGAAACAGTACTTTTTGCTAAAATGTACATTTAATAAATAGACTTTTCTATAAAAGTAGTTTATTATAGAAAGGTCTATTTATTCCCAAGTTATACCGTCTACCATAGATGTTCTTATGTTTTGTTTTCTATAATAGAATAATGCGCTAGCGCCTTCAATTATCTACGAGCAACGCAATTGACGTAATATTTCAAAAAAATTCAAAAAGGCGCTACTCTGTGTGTAGTGTTATTACAAAAAGGAGGTAAGTATCTCTAAATTTAGTCTAAATGCTTTGTATAACACATAACATAGCATCACGCCTGTATTCCTCGAAGGATTGGGCAGAGGTGTACACAGTTGTACACCCACATTTCACTAAAGAGGTGAGCCTATTGCCATCTACCGGGCACAATTCCAAGTACCAGGCTGCTACTGAGAATTTCCTAACAGAAAAACCCAATAACACTTCGCTCGACCTGGGAATCGAACCCAAGACCTCATGTTACTAGACCAGCAAGGTAATTATTTAGACAAACTTTATCTAAACATAGATGAAGGTGAAGCTGGTGCAGTGGTCACGAGATCGGTTGCTGTGTCACATGGTTCAATTCCCGTACTGAACAAATATTTGTATAACCGACAGATAAAAATTTTACTGGTCTGAGTGTGTGTGTGCGTGTTTAATATGTCTGTAGATGCACCCATGGAGTTTCTTGCCGGCTATGGAGTTTCTTGCCGGCTATGGAGTTTCTTGCCGGCTATGGAGTTTCTTGCCGGCTCTTCTCCATATGATCAACTTTTTGGAACCGAGCAACTAGAATCATTTGACGTTTCTTAAGTGCATATAATTTTCCTATTTGAAATAAAAACCTTTTGACTTGATTTGACTTGACTTGACTTGACCCATGGAGAAAATATATTTAATAAAGAAACCTCGAATAAGTTCAGTAGCTAGTAAAAAAACAAAAAAAGAACTTATAGAACCAATAATGACTGCTTTAAAAAGGTCATATATATAAAAAAGAGTATAGACAGAACTATTCGCCCACCCTTCACTGCTTCCTGTGTTTTAGCTGGGAAAAAGAAGCGCTGCAACAAACACCCCAGCAATGCGGGGTGCATTGCGGGGGTGTTTGTTGCAGCGCTTCTTGTCTGATATCTACATCAATATAAAAATGAATCCCTATATCCCTTGGTCACGCCATAACTTGAGAACGACTGCACCAAATTCGATAATTCTTTTTTGTTGTGTTCGTCATTTTCAGGACAAGGTTTTTACATAACATTTTTTTTATAGTACTTGGATAAGTTATTAACAGAGCGGGTGAAACCGCAGAGCACGGCTAGTACAAAATAAAACTTAGGTATTACAACTAGATGTAAAAATACACGGTCACATTTGCATTTTCAATAGTACCGTGGATTTTAAATGAAGATAATCTTTTTATGAATGAAAGACGATAAACAAGAGGTATCTACAAGGCAGCTGTAAGTGGAAATGCTGGATAAGGTTTGTAGCAGGTGGCGTTCTGTCGTTTCTAAATAACCCCCTGGGAGAAAGGATGAATAAACATACAAACTATAATAATCTATGCAAATAGTTAAAGGTATACTTTAACTAATAAAACTGTAGAGATACTACGTATTTGTGTACCTACATTGAATATCTTTGAAACATTTAGGATGTATTAATAACTGTACCTATAAAAGCAGAAACCACAATTTTTAAACGGACTACAAAAAGGAGGAGGTTTTCAAATCGGTTGTTTTTTCTTTTATGTGGGTACTTGTTTTTGCCCGCGGCTTCGCTCGTGTTAATAAGGAGGAAAAATCAGACTATCGACACTCTAGACTAGACTCACAAAATGTATTAAGTACATAAATTTTAAATTCATGATTCGAAAGACACGTGGCGCCATCTATTATCATAAGAACGTTATTGTTGTTTTCCTCGGAACAGTACTTTTTTCGGGATGGTACCTCCCTATGTCCGTTTCTGTACACCTGAAAACATTATGAAAAATTTCAGGATGATCGGTGCAGTGGTTTAACCGTGAAAAGCTAACAAACAAACTCAGTTTCGCCTTTATAATAATAGTTAGGTTAGGATGTGTCACCAATTACTCCGAGGTTTATAATCTGATTTCTGTGTTTTTTTTTTGTTCGATGCGGTACTCTTGTCCTTTGGTCCCGTCAAAAGTTATTCAGTTTGGCTCAGTTGTTTTTTGTATAATGAGCATTTTTGCTTAATTGGATGATGTAATTTTCACGAAACTTTGTTTACGGGTTTTAATTTAAGTTAGTTACATTTAATAAGTTACCATTGTGTCGTCAGTAATCGAAGTAGTGTAAACTTGATGATGATCAAAAATAAAAGATAAAGTATTTAATTTAATTGCCTCAATCTTTGCATTTCATGTAGTGCCAATTACTTAAAAAGACTATGAACCTGATTTATATTAATAGTCCTATCAAAAATACAACCTCAGGTAATCTTTAATCTACTACCTTCAATATTAATAAAATATTGTTATATAGGATAGGTTTGAAGTCGGTGCCAAACCCTAAACAAATTAAAACATAATGATTTAAACAACATAAATTAATACAACTCTAATAAAATACCTAAATAAATAATTTATGTTCGATTAAAGATCAATCTACCTAAATAAATCTAAAAAAACAATGTGGCGCGCACGTCAATCTTCAAACGTACGAGTATCAGTAGGTAGCACATACTATTAACAATATTTTATTATTATTAAAGGTTTGGGCAAGAAGTGTTTTGGAATAAATATTTATATTTTTTTTGCTTTTTGAAGTCGGTTTTTTTAAACGTGGTTTTTCTTATTTTAAAAGTTTATCCCAACCGCTGAAAAAATAATTACACATAGTTATCTGGCCGGTCGATAGATGGCAGCACAGGAAAAATTAGATCGCGCTATGGTTTCGTTACCGCGAGATAAAGACCTTAGGAGTTTACCATTCTTACAGTACGTTTTGACATCTTGCAAAGAGATAAGATTTATCTTGAAAGGGAGAGGGCTGGCAGTGGTCAGTCATCTCCTACAGTATTAATTATCTTACCCACGAGGTCCGCAGTCCTCACGACGACGTGCCGCTCATTTGTTAAGGTGTGAGGAATTAGAATAGTTCAACGGGGGTTTTTTTTTTTTTATGTGATGTTTATCTTATGTTTTAAGAAATAAAATTTTTAATCAAGAGTCATTACTTCGTCTATTTTGGCGCTCTAAAACTCGTGAGGGAAAGAATATTATGTGTGTGAAAGAGACGTCTATAAAACCTTGCTCGATTTGGTGTACGGTTGCGCGGAGATATGGCTCGTCTCGTGAGGTGATTAGTGAATACGCCGTTGAGTTGAACTATTCACGATTACATAGTTTGTCAATTTTAGAAATGAGGACATTAACAAGTGAGGTGCCTCAATGTTGAAATTCGAGTAACTCTTATATTTATTTTATTATAAGTATAAGTAACTATATTTATTTCTAATTTAATATAAAAAAAAACAAACAAATTCAATTACTTAACTATGTACAAGAAAATGATAATAAAAGTAAAATATATAACATAAAAACCAAGCGTTGTTTAGGCGTCGAAGTATTCCTCCGCATCGCTGTCATCCGGCAATGTGCCCAGAAGACTGGCAGCATTGCCACGTTGAATGGCAATGCTAATTCTCTGACCAAGAAACAGGCCAGCCATCTGGTCACGCGAAGCGTCCACCAATCTGCCAGAAATTTCTTTGAAAAGCTGGCGTGCACTGGGACCCCATGACCCGAGCGTTTCTCTATAACTCTTTCAATTTGCGACTTCAAATCAGGTAACACATGAGTGAGGGGCACATCACTATACAGTATCTATAAATATAAATAGTACCACTGACTCACTGAATACTGTTCCGAGTCCGAGTCTGACTGTCTACTTGCTTGGTTAGCACCAAACTAATTTAGCACCAATATAGTAATACCCACCCACTGTCCAAGGCCGTATAACATAACATAGCATCTCGCCTGTATTCCCCGAAGGGGTAGGCAGAGGTATACACAGTTGTAAACCCACATTTCACGAATGCTGCCTATTACCATTTACCGGGCACAATTCCAAACTCCGGACTGCTACTGAGAATTTCCTAACAGAAAAATTCAATAACACTTTTGCCCGGCCCGGGAATCGAACCCCAGACCTCCTACTCAGCACTTCTTCAGTCGCGCTTGGGACCACTAGACCAACGACTTGAAAAAAAAAACTACGTTAAAAAAACCGACAAAAAAACTTCATACAATATATGAAAAATAAAAATAATAACATAATAAAGATTCAATCCAAAACACTTCTTGTCCAAACCTACTACGTGCTACCTTTATCACTACATAGTATAAAACAAAGTCGCTTTCTCTGTCCCTATGTCCCTTTGTATGCTTAAATCTTTGAAACTACGCAACAGATTTTGATGCGGTTTTTTTTAATAGATAGAGTGATTCAAGAGAAAGGTTTTAGTATATAATTTGGCAAGCTTTTGTATACATTGGCTAAAATATAATGATATTTGTTGGAAGTGTCGGAAAAAAATAAGCCGTCTGGGAGCTTTCAACGATAACGCTGCCTAAACCCTTTGAGATATAACAAAATGATGTATGGTGGAATTGTGTATCTTATATAGGTCTATAGAAAAGTCCGGGATGGCATATGTCTATCGATAACATACTCTATCCATTTAAATACTTAAAAAAATGGGCAATTATAACGCGGTCATTGGAAAGCGGGACCGGGATAAAAATTTCATGATTACTTTTCGTCGCGATAACCGACATCTACGCGGGCGCAGACGCGGGCATCAGCTAGTTATTAATAAAATATTATTATTCGTATGTGCTACCTACTGATAGGTTTGAAGTTATTATTTTTAATTGAATCTTGTAACTTGAAACCCAGAGGGGTTTTGTCTGCGTAACCGGACAACATCTAAAGCGAGGCGGTTTGATGCCTCCAGCCAGAACATATTTTAAAGTACTACAAACTAAGCAACAGCGCTAAGGGCGTCCCCTGCGGGACACGAGTCTCGGCTTAGGGCGTTGCTGGGGGGACAACTAGGGACTAGCTGGACCATATCAGTTTCCTTATTATTAAGAGACGAGTTTAAAGCTACTGGCTCGGCGCGGGCCGGCTCGAGCAAGGGTCGGGGCCGACATGATGAGACATTTCGCGACGAACGCGGACCTCGCCGGTGAGGTCTTTAACGAGGCAGTCGAGCGCGTCGGAGTGTGCTTGTGAATTTGTTCAATTCTTGAGCTACAGTGATCCTATCATCGGGTCTGAGGAGAGCGTGTCGTGGTCGGCGGATTTCATTGATCTGGGACGGCTTGTAATCAGCGGAAGTGACAACTAAGGGATTCGGATGATTAGGGGCAGATTTGAAATATCTCTTCGATACCCTTTTCATGAATTGAGGGTTGAAGTCAGTGCCAAGCCAAATATACCTACTAGTTACACTCGCCACGTGTGTGCGCCATATTGTTTTTTAGGTTTATTTAGGTAGGTTGATCTTTAATCGATAACAAATTATTTATTTAGGTGTTACATTAGAGTTAAATGTTATATATAATTTAGTTTTGATTTGTGCTTACGTAGATTTTTTATTTTATGTCTATGCGAACTGCTGAGAAAAAATTTACGCATATTTGTCCGCCCGCTCGATAGATGGCAGCACAGGAAAAAATAGATCGCGCTATGGTTTCGTTACCGCGGGATAAAGACTTTCGAAGTTTAACATTATTAGGGTACGGGATCCGCTCGTGGTCCAACTGTGAGCCTTAGGTCGACCCCCACGCGCGCCAAGCCTCTCACAGTCGCTCGGACCACGTAACCGGTTCCTTCTTCGGTGGTCGCGAAAGCGCATACGCGCTTCCGTGGGCACGGAAGAGGGGCCGCCAAGTGCTGCCCGGTGTGTCGTCACACCGTAGTGGTCGCGGAAGCCACGTGCACAGTGCACAAGTTTTATTTTGTTCACGTTGCCAAAATAGTAATCTGCCGAATAGTGAGTGATAGGACACGTATAATAGTGACAGTGTATGTACACTCGCCATGCCGAAGCCCACCGCCCGCACATCCCTGGGCGAGGGCCGCGCATCCCCGAACAATGACCGCCCGACGATGGACCGGACAGTGTCGCTCCCCGCGCTCGGGGACCCGCTGCCCGGTGCACCGCCCGCCGCGAGACATCCGACACCGGCCGCTACCGCCTCTCCGCCGACGTCGGCGTATACGCGCGCATCGCCGACGCCGTCGACGAGCCGCCAGCACGCAGTGCCCATAAGGCCCACAGCTTTCCGCCCGGTACCGATTCAGGCCCCGGGGCCAGCTGTGTCCGCCGCCCGCGCTTCGCAGATCCGCGCCGCCGCACCCGCCGCGCGCTCCGCTGCGCTGCCAACGCGCGCCGCCGCACCTCACGTGCGCGCTCCCGTGCCCCCGCGATCATCCGCGCCGACCGCGCGTACCGCGAGTGCACCCATGAAGCCGACACCGACGCGCGCCGCCCCGGCCGCGCGCGCCGCATCACCGACGTCCCGCCGCATGCTGGCGAGCCCGGCGCCGCCTGCGCCGACCGCTCAGCCAGCGCCGAGGACGCCCTCACCGGACGCATTCATGCGTCACCGCTTCGCCGCCGTGCAACACACCACTCCCGCTTCGCCGGCGCCACCTCGCGGCGCCGCGCAGGACTCCCCCGCGGTGCTATCGGCATGTTCCTCCCGCGCCGGGTCGGACCTGTCGGTGGCGTCGAGGGGCTCGCTCACCGAGCGGCAGGTAAGTGACTCAGAATCACTTTACCAATCGCGCCCGCGCACTGCTACTCCAGGGACGGATCGCGCTCCGTCCCCGATGGACTCAATGGGGTTTGGGTATGAATATACCCTGGACCCCCGGCCGCAGAGAAGGCAACGCAGCCCGGACGACGACGACGCCGCCGCGGACGAGGCGGCCAAGCGATACTGCTTGGAGCCGCCGCAACCGCAGCGGTCGCACGACCCGCGTAACAAGGGCAGTACCGAGACGCTGTCCTTCGCCGAGGCGGCGCGCCGCCCGCCTACCCCATCGGGTGAGAGGAAGACGCCTCCGCCCACCGCTGCGGCCAACGCAACCGCTACCAAAACGGCCGCAAAAAAGAAATCTCGCTTCCCTCCGCTCGTAGTCGAGAGGATGCCGGGTTGGGCGGCCCACTTCAGGGCTTTAAGCGCGAAGTTGGGCCGGCCCCCGAACGCACGGCCATACCAGAACGGCGTCCGATTCTCACCTGAATCGGACGAAGAGTTCAGGGTGGTGCAGAGGTACCTGACCGACCTCGAGAAGGAGAGCGGCCTCTCATGGTTTGCGTACTCGCTACCGGCGGAGCGCAGCATGAAGGTGGCCATCAGAGGCCTACCGGCGGACACGGATCCCGCCGACATAGAGGAGGAGCTCCGTGACTTGGGATATGAACCCGAGTACGTGCGCCACATCAATGCGCGCCAGGGAAGGCCTGGCTGCGTATTTCACGCAGTCCTTAAAAAGACCCCCGACGTCCGCACCATTTACGACATAAATACGTTTATGTGTATGCGCGGCGTCAAAATCGAGGCCTGGCGTGCGAAACGCGGCCCCGCGCAATGCCACAGGTGCCAGAAATTCAGGCACAGTTCGCACCACTGCCATCGCCCGCTCGCATGCGTGAGATGCGGCGAGGAACATGCGGCCCGGGACTGCCCGCGCCCGCGGTCGGACCCCCCGACCTGCGTTAACTGCGGCGGGCAGCACCCCGCCAACAACGTAAAGTGCCCCGCATTCCAGAGGGAAATCGCTAACAAGCGAGCGGGCACGGTCGCTTTTACCCAAAGTGCGCGCCGGCCTACATCGGCCCCCGAGAGGCAGCGCACAGACGCCGTACCAACTCAGGACGGGACCGCCGGCGCGTCACTTATGGCAGCCGCGAACGATCCCGGCACCCAAACGAGCTCTACGGGGCGGAGGAAGAGGAAACGCGGGGGGAAGAGGAAGGGTAAGAAATCCCTACCCACCCCCGCGCCTGAAACCGCAAACACGGAAATACAGGAGGCCGACCTTACTACCAAAACGGCGCAGGCGACGCATAAGTCTGCCTATACCACCTCTGTTGTGGGCGCAATGGTGAGTAAAATAAACAAACCGCCATCCCACGTAGACGCTAGCGCCCCCTCAGCGACTGCGCCGCGCACTAATCCGCAACTAACAATGCGAGTGCAACAGGTGCGCCGCGCTCCGCAAGAGGGCGCGCAGCGCGCGCAAAACATTAACGTCAATGCCACACCGGACGAGTGTAGGCAGAAACGATTTACCGCTTGCGCCATCCAACTTCTAATGGACCTTATTAAGGCCATTAGACAAGGACAGGACGCGGAACTCGTCATACTAGACGGTCTGGCCGCACTCTTAACGATTTACCATGGCTAAGTCGTTAAGGGTCATACACTGGAACGCCCGCGGCCTCCGTAATAAGGTCGCGCCCCTCCGCCTCCTCCTCAAGGAACAGAACATAGACGTGGCGCTTATAAACGAGACTCACCTGGGACCGGGACATAAAGTCAAGTTCCCGGGTTACCTCGTCTATAGGCTAGACGAGAGGTCCACGCACGGCAGTACCTACCGCGGCCTGGCGGTACTTGTAAAGCGGAGAGTCGTGCACGAAGAGCTCCCTTTAGTGTCGCCTAACAGCTTTACCGCTCTGGGTGTACAACTACACATGGCCGGCGAAGATATTAACATCTACGCCTGCTACAAGCCTCCCACAGTCCCGCTAGTAGTGAGCGAACTGTGGGGCCTATTAAGTAGCACACAGCGGCCTACTCTAATCGCCGGCGACATGAATTGTAAGCACCCAGCGTGGAACGCACTAACCACGAACCCCGGGGGCAGACGACTCTTCGCCGATGCAGAAAATCGCGGGTACACGGTGTCGGGTCCGGAGATACCCACCCACTACCCGGACAACCACCTACACGCACCGGACGTGCTCGACATAGTGGTCCACTATGGATTACACTGCCAGGTTACACAACAGGTCTTAGACGACGAGATGGGATCGGATCATTCACCCGTACTCGTCGTCTTATCTGGTATGCCGACGCGATCAACACCACCAGCGCCACGTCCGAAAACGGACTGGGCTATTTTCACGGAGGTGATGGAGGCCACCACACCCACTCGACCGATCGTCGCCGCCGCGGACGTTGACGAGCTGGCAGTGGAGGTCACCGCTTGTATACGCGGCGCCTTAGAAAAGGCGACCGACGTAACTACAAGACCCCGGGGGAGGCTCCCTCCCCTACCCCCCCGCATCAGAGCACTGATTGCTCGCAAGGGACGTTTGCGCAAGCGGTGGCAACAGACACGATGCCCGTACCTCAAGTACGACCTCAACCGTCTCGCGGAGAAGGTTAAGGCCGAGTTGGAGGCACATAACGCAGAGAGCTGGGAGTCGCACATCGATGCAATAGAGGGTGATTGGCCGGCCATACATCGACTGTGCCGCCAACTCACCCACACCCCGGCTCCCGTGCGCCCTCTACGTAGCAACGACGGGGCGTTAAGATATACCGCGGCAGGCCGCGCGGAGATCTTCGCCGACCACCTGGAGCGTCAGTTCCAACCGAAGGCTACTGAGGAACTCGAGCATGTTGCAGCAGTGGAGCAGCACCTTGTCGAGTACTTCTCCACGCCGATAGCCCCCAATGAAGACCCCATTAGCTTCTCGCCTTGCGCAGTAGCACGCGCCATCAAACGCACTAAGCTGCGAAAGGCCCCCGGCGCGGACGGCATCACAAATACAGTGCTGCGCCACTTACCATTCCGCACTATTGCGGCGTTGGCGCGCCTGTTTACAGGTGTGATGCGCACCGGTACTTTCCCCTGTGTCTGGAAAGAGGGCCGCGTCATCATGCTGCCCAAGGCGCACAAGAACGTGCTGAAGCCCGAGAGCTATCGGCCGATCACCCTTCTACCCACGATCTCCAAGGTGTTCGAACAGCTCCTGCTGCGACACCTCACCCCACACACGCTACCCCGCCCCGAACAATTCGGTTTCAGGGCGGAGCATAGTACGACGCTCCAGTTGTCGAGAGTACTGCACCTGCTCACTACTTGTATGAACAAGAAGGAGCATGCGGTCGCAGTATTTCTCGACATGGAGAAGGCCTTCGACCGCGTATGGCACGACGGCCTCATATACAAGCTTTCTCTCACGACGACGCCCCGTCGTATTGTTAAAGTGGTCTCCTCTTTCCTACAGCTCAGAAGTTTCAGGGTGATAGTCGACGGTGTTTTATCGGGTAGCCGCGCGATAGCGGCGGGCGTACCGCAAGGCAGCTGTATCTCGCCGCTATGCTACTCGTGTTACACCGACGACATCCCCACCACACCGGACTCGACGCTCGCGCTGTACGCCGACGATGCCGCGTACATAACCACCTCGATGAATGCGAGGTACGCGGCCGTCAAGATGCAGCGCGCCCTAGATCTGCTCCCCGAGTGGCTGGCGAAGTGGCGCCTGTCGGTCAACGTAGGTAAGACTCAAGCCATACTGACCGGCCGCGTCCCGCTGCCGCCACCCCTAAAACTGCACGGAGCCGAGGTCGCGTGGTCACCCCAGGTAACGTACTTAGGGGTCACCATAGACCGGCGGCTCACAATGAAATATCACGTGCTCAAGACCGTCAGCAAAGGTAAGTCGGCCCGCGCCCTACTTTACCCGGTGCTCTCGTCCCGCCTCCCGACGCGCGTCAAGCTGGGCGTGTATAAAACATATATACGCCCGCTACTGACGTACGCCGCCCCGGCATGGCTCGCCCTCGCGAGTGAGTCGAGCCGCAAATTACTCCGCGTGCAACAAAATATCGCACTGCGGAGAATCGTCGCCGCCCCTCACCTCGTGAGGAACGATGTCATACAACGAGACCTCGGGATTGAGAGCCTGGAGGACTTCGTAGGGCGCCTCACAAAAAATATGTTAGCGCGTGCCGACGCGTCTGCCTTACCCCATATTAAGCAGATAGCGCCATGGCACGCGCGCCCGCCGGACGCCAAGCGACTGCCTCGCGACTTGCTGGCGGACACGGATATTTCCCGTACCCCACCCACTACTTGACACCCGAGTGAGTCGTACTCATATACACGCGACTCACTCCAACAAAAAATTACTCCACACATACATAACGCATCCACTCACTGCGCGTAGTGTTCTAAGTTTACATAGGCACGGCGCGTAGTGAAAACACACACAAACATAACTACTCAAGCATCTATACATAACACGTTGAATAATGCGGCGCGGGCGCGCTACTTATTCAAACGTAAACATTGAGCAGTGTAACACACATTACTGCTCATACCCACACCACGGCCCCTTTGTTTGAAACGTGACCGGCTCGACCTGGAAGCGCGACAGACGGGGGCCAGCATCCTCAGTAGGGAGCGTCTAAGTCGGCGCCTCTGTCGCTGGTTACTCTTCACTGGGCCTCCACCGGGTAACCGGTGGTCTCACCTGGCGGGGACGTACCGCCGAGGCGCCGTGAAGATAGCGGTAACACAAACCTCCGCGGCGCTCCTACTGAATACATAATAACAATAATACATAACGTAAACTGCACAGGCGGTTTACGTTAAGTCATGCCTTGCCACTAAGGGCAACCCAATGACGGGTCCGACTTTTTCGGACCGAGGTATAGCCTCCGCGGTCAGGGGGCGAAGCCCCGACACCGCTCGTCGCGCCCCCTTGCGGGAGCGCAGCGAATTCCACATAGAGATTAGGGTACGTTTCGACATCTTTGCAAATAGACATGCGCAAAATGTGTCAGTGAAAAGAAATGAATGAAGTATATCTTTTCGCTCAACGAAGTAGTCCACTCATTTAGTTCAGTACTTCATTTAGTTCGGCAAATCAGAACTAGTCCATCAGATCAGATGAGATATGAAGCTCGCATAGAGTGATGTAGTTACGACAAATGACGCACTTCATTTAGTTCACTTTTATGTAAATTATAGATTCTCCTTCATATTTTATACAGACTTAGGACTGTCACCCATAAATATGAATGTAAGCAAAACAGTGCAGACCTGGTACATAGTTTCGACTAAGTTTGGTGTTGAAGTATTGTTACTCGAGCGTAAAGAAAAACTGAATCACAACTGAACTAAATGAAGTAGAGACACATTCGAATGACTACTGAATGAGAGATAACTTTATTTTTCGAAATGAAGTAGTCCATTTCCTTCAATCGTTCGCGAACTACCCATCTCTATTTGCAAAGAGATAAGATTTATCTTGAAAGGGAGGTGACTGGCAGTGGTCAGTCATCTCCAACAGTATCCATAAATATAATTAACGCCAATGACTCACTGTATAGTCCTCCGAGTCTGTCTACTTAATTGGTGCTTATATGGTAATACCCACCCACTTTCCAAGGTGGCATACTATTAAGAAGTCTAACCGATCGGGTTTTGATTTGATTTGAATGTGTTCTATTCTCTTATCTGATCTAAAAACTTCCATAGATATTTATGACTGCTAAAATCAACATGACCGATCCCGTAATGGATGTAGCCTTAGTACAGTGGATTTTGCTTAACTCTCAATCAACAGCCGCATTTCCAACTAAACGATCAATAATCTATTGAGCGGGGGGACAACTATGGGTTAATTTTTTCTCAGGGTTTGGAGACTTAGAATTAAAAAAAAAACTACATTTAAAAAACTGACTTCAAAAACTTCATAAAATATATGAAAAACATATATATTAATAATAACTTAATATAGATTCACTCCAATACAAAAAGTTTTAGTATATAAGGTCCTAATTTATTAGGTAATTACCCTTTGTTAACATATAAGTCAAATACATTTACTTTAGCTAAGAATTAAATGAAAATAACAAATTATTTGTAATAACCATAGTACAAGCGAGACGAAAATTGCTCCTTGAACGGAGAAAGTAAAGAAAAAAATTAAATTGTTATAAAAATTTGAATTATGGCTTAAATGACTCCTTATCGCTTGCAAATTGACCCCTTAAAAGGAAATTACCTAATAAATTAGGACCTTATATAATATATTAGGATCTTAAGAATATCTTCTGAGGTAGACAATGGAACTCTTCAATAACTCACCGCAAATGACCCGCGATTGCTGCGATCGTATGTCTATGTATTGTTTTCACCATCCCATTGAAGGCGGTTCGTTTTTCGTTGAACATAAAAAAAATTGTCATCCACGCGGGCGGAGTCGCGGGCACAGCGAAAGCGAGTTTATAATAATGAGTAACGATTTATTTTAAAGTTGGTGTCAAGTACCTGTATGCTACAATGTCAATTGGATACAATGCTTTATTTTTCTTAACAAGTAAGTTTTTTTTTAATAATTAATTACTTACAAATTGGGTACCTACATATGTCAGTCAAAAAAATTCAGGTAGTTCTCGAAACAGCATATGAATCCTTGGTTATTTAAGTCTATTTGTGTACCAAAGCAAAAACACGCAACGGCACCAAAAATAATAATTAGGTAGGTACCTAATTTTGAAGTAATTCAAGGGGCAACACTATTTTATAGAGCTGGTTTAGTTCTATAAAATAGTGTAGTGTTGTGACCGCGTACCAAAAATACACATTCATTTCAATCATCAACACACCATTTACGCACGGTAAAAATTGTTGTATAGTCGACCACGAAATTGCTTTACTATATTTGACAAAAACTTCCAGTAAAATAAAATGTCAACAAGGTTGGCAGTATCTGACGGACACTTTGATCTTGTAAGTGAAAATAGAGTCACTAAACCTAACTTTAACTAACCTACGGCTCACTCCACGTACAAATACGGACTCAGGCCTGCCGCTAGCTATTTGAACGCCCGTGTGCAATACCAATTATGCCACCCCTGTTTATCTACGACTACCCAAGCTGAGCTTGTCAGAAAGGCTGTTTATTGTTGTCTCATAAGGGTGTGATAAAAGAAAAGAATAATGAAGAAAAATATTTATATTTGTTTACTTAAGTGTCAAACCGTATCCATTGTTATCATGTATATGTCGCAGCTGGATAGTAGAATCCGCTGTTTTACAAAACTGCTAGATGATCCTCATCATCCTCTTCAAACCTAACCTGTCCATGTCGGGGTACCCGAAACTCCCGAGCTCGCGTCGCTCGCTCGTGGATCAATTTAATTTATTTTTACTTTCATAATCCCTATTATTGTCGACTATTATAGTGATTTAGTATTAATGTCATCCAATTTTTTTTTTTACTGTATTATATGTAAAATAAAGTTAAGTTATTGTTGTTAAGACAAACAGAGGCATATGTGACAAAATTTCGAACTAAAATCAACAATCTAATAGTTCATTTCACACTATCTAACATAATCTGTGATCGTTGACCTGCTGCATTGATAAACCTAAAACGTTTATAAATACAATTCTGCGTGTTATAATTCAGTAATTATGTAAAACCGCTAAACGTCGTTCACCTGCTGTTTTTCATAACAGTACTGTTTTGTAAATCAGCTAGCAGTTTTGTAAAACAGCTGATTCTACAATTCATCCGCGACATATACACTAGCTGATGCCCGCGGCATCGCCCGCGTGGATGTCGGTGTTGCGACCAAAAGTAATCATGAAATTTTGGTGCCGTTCCCGCTTTCTAATTACCGCTTTTTATAAGCCCATTTTTTTAGTATTAAAATGGAATATTATAGTATGTTATCCTTATGAGACAGACATATGCCATCGCGGATTTTTTGTAAATCAGCTAGTAGTTTTGTAAAACAGCTGATTTTACAATCCATCTGCGACATATGCATAATAACAATTTATACGGTTTGACACTTAAGTAAACAAATATAAATATTTTTCTTCATTATTCATTTCTTTTATCACACCCTTAAGATACAACAATAAACAGCCTTTCTGACTAGCTCAGCTTGGGTAGTCGTAGATAAACAGGGGCGGTATAATCGGTATTGCACACGGGCGTTCAAATAGCTAGCGGCAGGCCTGAGTACGTATTTTATTTTTCATTAAAGTATGTACATAATACCTATACACTGCGATTCAATGATAAGCATCATCTATCTAATCTTTTTTTATATTTCGTAATAATGCTACAAGCAGATGCTATTGCTTAATATTAGATATAATTTAGGACCCCCCGCAAGAGTACTGGCCGACCCTCTGGCGGGTCACGCTAGGCGTATCCGGGGTGTGGGGAGTGAAACCGGATGGACCTTTTATGTCCCCACACTCGTGGGAACAATAATGGAACCAATTATAGAAAACAATTTAACTGAAGACGTGGTTGAAATTGAAAAGAAGAAAGTAGGGCAGAGATCGGAACTTGTGCACTCTGAAGCTCGGGGAAAAGATGGTCAGAAAAGTCCACATGAATCGATGTCAAGCGACGATAAGTTGCTACCGCCACCAAAGGTGCGCCGATGAAGGCGAGATCTGTCCGTCTCACTGTTTTCAATATTGTGCAGCGCGCCTGTTCGAAGTCATAGTTTACTTCAGACGAACTTGAACCACAGCGCCGGTGCGCAGGACTTAAGGATACAATTCTGCGTGTTATAATTCAGTAATTATGTAAAACCGCTAAACGTCGTTCACCTGCTGTTTTTCATAACAGTACTGTTTTGTAAATCAGCTAGCAGTTTTGTAAAACAGCTGATTCTACAATTCATCCGCGACATATACACTAGCTGATGCCCGCGGCATCGCCCGCGTGGATGTCGGTGTTGCGACCAAAAGTAATCATGAAATTTTGGTGCCGTTCCCGCTTTCTAATTACCGCTTTTTATAAGCCCATTTTTTTAGTATTAAAATGGAATATTATAGTATGTTATCCTTATGAGACAGACATATGCCATCGCGGATTTTTTGTAAATCAGCTAGTAGTTTTGTAAAACAGCTGATTTTACAATCCATCTGCGACATATGCATAATAACAATTTATACGGTTTGACACTTAAGTAAACAAATATAAATATTTTTCTTCATTATTAATTTCTTTTATCACACCCTTAAGATACAACAATAAACAGCCTTTCTGACTAGCTCAGCTTGGGTAGTCGTAGATAAACAGGGGCGGTATAATCGGTATTGCACACGGGCGTTCAAATAGCTAGCGGCAGGCCTGAGTACGTATTTTATTTTTCATTAAAGTATGTACATAATACCTATACACTGCGATTCAATGATAAGCATCATCTATCTAATCTTTTTTTATATTTCGTAATAATGCTACAAGCAGATGCTATTGCTTAATATTAGATATAATTTAGGACCCCCCGCCAGAGTACTGGCCGACCCTCTGGCGGGTCACGCTAGGCGTATCCGGGGTGTGGGGAGTGAAACCGGATGGACCTTTTATGTCCCCACACTCGTGGGAACAATAATGGAACCAATTATAGAAAACAATTTAACTGAAGACGTGGTTGAAATTGAAAAGAAGAAAGTAGGGCAGAGATCGGAACTTGTGCACTCTGAAGCTCGGGGAAAAGATGGTCAGAAAAGTCCACATGAATCGATGTCAAGCGACGATAAGTTGCTACCGCCACCAAAGGTGCGCCGATGAAGGCGAGATCTGTCCGTCTCACTGTTTTCAATATTGTGCAGCGCGCCTGTTCGAAGTCATAGTTTACTTCAGACGAACTTGAACCACAGCGCCGGTGCGCAGGACTTGTTTCTGCAAACTATGGCCAAGTGGTCAGTGGGTGTGGCCGTGACTGCAAAACCATATTTCATACCCGCGCGGTCTAACTGGCTGGGTGATGCGGAGAGCTCTGTAGCCATTGTCAGTTCCATGGACTCCCGTTCTGCACCTCTTTCACTTAAATAGAGGGCTTCTGGGTGTGTCGCATGCCAAATATTGTAACATGTACAATATTTGGCGTGTACTTTTCTCCAAACAGGAACCTTTCCGAATTGGAGAACTTCTTAGACAGACTCGGGGCCTGAATTCGTCGACTGGCACCAGGCCACTTCCTTATTATGGAGGACTTTAATGTGAAGTTCCCCTAGGACGGATGTTCGAGGAGAAGCGATGGAGGAGTGGGCTGCTACTACGGCCTTGATCCTTCTTAATAGAGGCTCGGTCAATACGTGCGTCCGGCAGCAGGAGGGGTCTATAGTGGACCTCTCATTTGCGTACAGTACGCGTGATTGGCTGCGCAGTAGCCTTCGGGCGTGGTGGTCCAACATACCGACCACTCATAATAAAGTAATCTGTGATACCGACAGACACTTGGCATTGCATTTTAGTTTTAATGGATGCCATTAGATGGCGATGTTATCAATATAATATACAGGAAAATAGTAATTCAAGATAAATCTTTGAAAAGCATGGTCGCGAACAGGATTCGAACCAGCGCCTCCCGGATAAATACTCCAGGCGCTCTGACCACTAAGCCATCTCGACCTCTGCTCACCACCGCGAATTTTTCTTCCATATTTTAACACGTCTTATGGCGACGTCATTGCAATCAATTCAGTACTTATACAGGTGACCGAACCGACGACACGACCAACTTTGCAGCTAATACAATGTCGTAAAGAATGCAATTACCTTAATAATTCAAGATAAATCTTTGAAAAGCATTAACGCATGCTTAGCGAACTCTAAAGTTACAATATTAAATGGAAAAAGAATACGGTCGCGAACAGGATTCGAACCTGCGCCTCCCGGATAAATACTCCAGGCGCTCTGACCACTAAGCCATCTCGACCTCTGCTCACCACCGCGAATTCTTCTTGCATATTTTAACACGTCTTATGGCGACGTCATTGCAATCACTTCAGTACCTATACAGGAAAATAGTACCTACTTGTAGATGGGGTGGGTATTATGACAATGACTTTGAATTACGTGATGTATCCCTAGATTTGCCGCCCCCCTGGACATGCCGCCCACGTGCGGTGCACGCCTTGCAAGCCCGCTTGTGGCGGGCCTGTTCGTACTCTGCAAGCGTTTATCGGTATCCTCACCCACGTACAATTTTGTACGTTGACTCCGCGTCAACTAAGTCTGCTCCCCTAGCGGTTATACACTACCCTACTATGAAGTGTTGCATATAAAAAAATAGAGTGTTTACTCCTCTACAATTATGTCCTTACTCCTTGTCATTTATAGTATCTGGCATAGAACATTTCCTGTTCAATTCAAAGATTCACTTCCTTTTCGTGAAGTCTATTTTTTGATTGTTGACGCATTTTACGGAACGACTTTCTATTTTAAATGTGACTAATTAACTAATAGAAAATAAGCATTGGTGTTTTCCGTAAGTAATTCAATATACAATTGGATCGTGTGTGGAATAAATACCTAGTTTTCTTAATTTCAACACGAGTATGAAATTTTCTGTGTTCAGTCATTTTTGATATTTTTTAGTTGATGTCAATATAATATATACATATTCATGGTGATTTGCGTATGAATAATGAGTGAATACAATTTATTTTAGTGTTTTGTAACTATATCTTAGATCACACGTAACACGTACCTATTCATAATTCTAAATGACTACATTTTTGTAAATACGTAAAATACTTATTTACAATTTACACGTACAACGGTACAACGGTCATCGGCATGTTTGCCATATTTGCGAAATTCCAAATGTAAACCGTTGGATATCTATTGACTTTGAGTGTTTATCGTAACGTTTCATGGTTGTCCATAAAATTATCTATATGTCTTGGAATAATTTTATCGTATTAAATTATTGAATAATGTTAAGTAATAAAAATATTTCGTAGATACTTTATTCGTAAATAATTGTAGGTATACGTACATTGTTGAAAATAATCAACGTATTATTTTAGATGGCTTGGAACATTGGTGGCGGCGACATCCCCAACGTCGACGTCTTCCTCGAAGTCCTCAACGATGAAGATTACTCCGACAATGCGTCTGATACAACCGTGAAGGACCTAGAGGAAGACGAGGCCTTGGAGGAGGACCTGGAGCCGGAGCCCCACATCTTTGACCAAGTTGTGAGTTACATACATACAATCACGCCTGTTTCCCATAGGGATAGGCAGAGACTATCGATTTCCATTTGCTACGATTCTGACACACCTCTTTTGCTTCATCTATGCTCATTCACCTCTTCAAGCATGCTCGCCGATTTAGGTGGCTCTTGAACCGTCCTTTTTTGTGAACGTCCGCAATTTGATTGCGGTATGTTTGTCGAGGTCGGCCTGCCCTGACACTTCCATCCACTCTCGCCAAATTTACTAATAAATTAGCCAATCGCCTTTCATCCATGCTTTCTACGTGCCCAAACCATCTTAGCATACCCTTCTCAATCTTTGTCACTACATCCTCTTTCACTCAACAACATTCTCTTATCACACTGTTCGTCACTTTATCTTTCAAAGTTACGCCACACATACTTCTCAAAGTTCTCATCTCTACTGCATTAATTCAACTTTCATGTTTCTTCTGCCACACCCAACTTTCACTACCATACATAAGAGTGAGTTACGACATGTATAACATAAGTATACTAGTAGATAGAGGTGTATATAGTTGAACACCCACATTTCATGAATGCTGTTTATAAGTCAATGTCCCAAGTAATAGGTGGTGAGCTTCTTGCCATTTACCTGGCACAATTCAAACTCCACGCTGCTTCTGATAATTTCCTAACAGAAAAAATCAATAACACTGCTCGATCTGGGAATCGAACCCAGGTTCTTGTGCTCAACAATCACACTTGGAACCACTGGACCACCGAGGCAGTCCATATACCTGTATTTTTGTTTGTTAGGCAGACTATTAGTTGCACATTTTCTATTTTATTTTTCCAGTTACACCTGATAGTGGAGGCAGGATGCCTCGCGGCCTGATGCGGTGCTGGCATTAGTGGGGCACGACGCGACTTTGTAAGTATGTATTTATTTTAATTAGGTTAACCAACGATTGTTTACACAACACAATACAGCTTAATTACTAGAGAAACATTTACACATGCAACAACCACTTCTGATTAATACTGCATGCTAAATAAACGGTTGAAATGCTAATTAATATTAAAATATGCACCATAAAGACAATGTTAAAATATAGTACAATGTGAAACATAAAATATTAAAAGATTTACATTAAAAACCAAAAGTATAACAATGTTATTATGTTATTTATAAAAGACTTTAATATAAGTAAGTAAGCAAGTAAGTATTATGGGATGTATATAATATAATGTTTCAATCATATTATATGTAGGTACACAGATGTTTTATTCTTGTATTTTTTTATTGTTCACAGAGACAGTGATGACGACCCCACCGAAGTGGATGAGGATTGGTACGGGAGCCACATTTCGGGAAACATTATTCCTCTGTAGGTTTGAACTTATTTATATATTATAAGCAAGTAAAACAGTAAGGTATATATATTGCCTTTCTGCTTACAGTACTCCCTGTGGCGGCTCTCCTATGCCAGGTGGATTGTGGTCGTCATCGTCGGAGCACGCCCCTGATGACGCCCCGCAGCAGAGCGCCGGGCGCGGGCGCCGTGTTCGCCCGGTTGTGCCAGTGAGCAGACGTGGTGAAAATATCCTTCGTGGTTGTGGGCGTGAGGTAGGTGGTAGAGAGAGATGTCGAGTGACAGAACGTTCTGGATGGTCGCGTGGTCAGCCATTGTTGCAGCGTTTCGCTAACGACGATGAGCTGCCCGCGACGTTGCGAGAGAGCTTTGAGCGTCTGACGTCTGCGCGAATTGATAGAGAGAGACTGATGCGTAACCGAAGAGCGGCGAATGCAGCGACTGAAGGGAATGCTAGTACTAGTTCTAGTGTGGAGATTGGGTTTTATCAAAATGAAGAATTTGAGTGGAAGCAGATGGACAAGTGGAATGGAGAGAAAGAAACCTTTCTCCCTGAAGCTTCTGGGCCTACACAGCGTTTTGGAAACGCTTATGATTCGTTTCGCTCTTTTTGGGATGATAATTTATTATCCCATATTGTAGTTGAAACGAATCGCTACGCCCGGGAGATTCAGAGCGTGACATTTCAACAAGATTGGTATGAGACCAATCTTGATGAAATTATGATCCTGTTCGCATTTTGGATGATGTTGGGAATTCTTAAATTTCCCACCATCAAGTCGTGTTTTTCGAAACACTCCATTTTGCGGATTTAAGTATTCCGTACCATATTTACTGAAAAACGGTACTGGAATATAAACCGAGCCTTACATTTTGCCAATGGTGAACGGGATACAAATGACCCTAGTAATATTTTGTACCCCATGGCCCTCTTGTTGGATGAATTAAATTTAAAGTTTCAGCAGAATTATTGTCTGCATCAGGACATTTGTATTGATGAGTCGTTGACACATTGGAAAGGCCCGGTTGGGTTCAAGCAGTGTATCCGAACGAAATCGGCACGATTCGGGATCAAAACGTACCAGTTGTGTGAATCCACAACTGGCTACTTATGGTCCTTTTTCGTTTACATTGGTCGTCAAACGAGAGGTGCTCGTTTGACGACACAATGTCCTTGAGTGTTTCCACTGTAGTCAAGCTTGTGCAGCCTCTTTTAAATAAAGGTCACGTGTTATACATGGACAACTGGTTTAACTCACCAATGCTAGCGAGGTTCCCGAAAAAAAACAGGACCGATTGCGTCCGCCGTAATGTGCCTGCCGTAATACAGATAGCCCCGCTTGTTGACGGTGAGTTTGTTGCCAGGCAAGCTGGAGATGTAATGGTCGTAGCCCTACAGGATCGGAAACGGCTAACCTGCATCTCCACGTTCCATGACGTGACCCAAACCTTAAAAGCGGCGAAGCCTGGACGACCTTCCCAGTTTAAACTTAGTCTAATCGATGACTACAATCAAGGGATGGGTGAAGTTGATCGTTTAGATGAAATGCTTGAGCCCTATCTGGTTGAAACAGTGTACTAAATGGACGAAAAAACTTTTTAAACGCCTCTGAATGTTACTATTCAGAACGCGCGTATTCTGCTGGAGCAATCCAGTAATACCAAAGTGGGTTCTTTAGCTTTTCGCTAAGCCCTGGTAGAAGACATCATCAAACGTCACCAATCCCATGTCCCTGTAAAACCTTTTTTTTTATGGAATAGGGGCAACCGAGCATACGGCTCGCCTGATGGTAAGCGATTACCGCCGCCCATGGACACCCGCAACCCCAGAGGAGTCGCGAGTGCGTTGCCGGCCTTTTAAAGGGTTTGGGCCTCCGGTACCCTCACTCACTCGGCGAAACACAACGCAAGCGTTGTTTCACGCCGGTTTTCTGTGAGGCCGTGGTATCAATCCGGTCGAGCCGGCCCATTCGTGCCGAAGCATGGCTCTCCCACGGTGAAAATCAAATATCATGGTTTGGTATTGTATTGCCAATTTCCATTGGTTTCGATACAACTATTTATTTCCTATGAACGGATTTGAGAGGAGACGCCCACGGCTGCTTTATAATATTGTATCCTTGTTTTGAGTATAAATGGGGATGGAAAAATATGGATATTGCTTGGCAAAAAGTGCTCAGTTCACTTTATTCGAGAGATGACGGCTGATAGTATGTATGATAGGTATGAATATCTTTATCAATTATTACTTACTTATCTAGATAGGTACCTACTTAAAATTATAGGTATGTAAAAAATTAAAATATAAATAAGTAAGTACATAATTATAATTAAAAATAATAAATACATAAAGTTACAATATTAAATGGAAAAAGAATACGGTCGCGAACATAAGCCATCGCGACCTCTGAGGTCGAGATGGCTTAATGGTCAGAGCGCCTGGAGTATCTATCCGGGAGGCGCAGGTTCGAACCCTGTTCGCGACCGTATTCTTTTTCCATTTAATATTGTAACTTTAGAGTTCGCTAAGCATGCGTTAATGCTTTTTCAAAGACATATCTTGAATAAATACATATATTAAAAACTATAGATACTTACAATAATTATTAAATTAAGAATAGCAAATAGGTATTCTACTACATATATAACATATAATTTATTTACGTAGATATTTTAATAAATAAAAAGAATTACTTACCAATGCTATAAGTACCTTCTTACAAATGTTCTTCCTCTCTCCTAATGTTTGCGTGCCCAACAGGGTCCACGATGTACTACATTATTTTACTTACCATTTTCAAACACCATTGTGGAAAGCAAATAAAAATTTTGAGTTTGAGTTTGAAAGAAAAGGACCTGCTCTACTGACCCGATATATATTGGGATAAGGGCAAAAGTATGATGAGTGGTCGACATGTATACCACAGTATTGTGTGACTACATACATTGTATTTTGCTGAGGTCCTATGAAGTTGCATGTTAAGTAACTTACTTACACTGAATTTGGTAATATATTGTCCATGACACTTGATTTCATGTTGTGTTAGTCATAGAAATATGTAAGATTTTTTCCACTACAATGGTCGTAAAAATAGTGGTCATAAGCATTCAATTTAAGTACTAATGGTGCACGTAACTATCGGACACCATTTTTTTTTCAATAAATTACGAAAAGTTGATGTATATTATCTTTTATTTTTGTTCCCATTGTGTGTAGAATAAGTATCTCAAACAAATATACATATTATTTATAACAACCTGCTTTGTTTTATTTCATGTAAAACCCTTCGCAAAACGAGTAAAAGTATAATGGATACCTACCACTATATTGCCTCGTATAATCTTTACTGTTGAATATTTATTTATTTCATTGTATGTTTCTATAAACTAAATATATTTCCTTCATATATAACTAGTTTCCTTTCATTATTCCTCCAGAGTTTTGATACCTGATAATACAAACGGCTGGTTTTTTCGAAGGTGATTTTTAGCAATAATCATTATGAAGAATATATAAAAGCTTATTACAGGTTATAACTTATTTATTCAACATTACATAAAGTATAATTTATATTTCCGAAGCTACCTAAAACTTCCTAAAATTATTTATTACCGTTAACATTTTTTTGTTGAATTAATTCTTTACGTCGGAATTTAAATAGGGTAGGGAGGTGGCATTGGATAGGGATTATTGTTATATAAAACCAGCATTATCGTAGATTATTATATCTTTTATTTCATACAAATCAGTACATTACTTTTTGAAGTGTAGCCGTTTTTACAAAATACGAGATATATCTTCTGACTTTTTTTGACGTCCTGAGCATAAGGGGGGTGGTGGGGTTTTGGTGGTAAAGCAATTTTATACGTAGTCGACTATACAATGCGATTAAAGTCAAATCGACGATTGAAAGGCTAATTGGTCCAAGTGTATTTACTGTGCTTTAAAAAATAAACCTTTATATAGTAGCTTTTAGAGACATTTTCTTAATACACAAAATTGTCGCTTGACTCAAATAGCCTTTCACCCCTACAAATTAACAATTAAGAATGACTCCCCGCTATATGGTGACGTCAATAAAACAAAAACAGGTGACATTATTTTGAAAAACCAATTAAAACTTCACAATATCTTTTAATACTAAGATTTACCTACATTGTTAATTAATAGTTATTATTTAAATAAATATTTCCATGGAAACAAGTGACCTATGGGTACTAAACCCGAAAATGTGATCATTTAATAAAAAACTAGAAGTAAAGTTATTATAGCCTATGTTACTCAGTAATAATGTAGTTTCTACTGGTGAAAGAATTTTAAAAACCGGTTGAGTCGTTTTTGAGTTAAATCCTTACAAACAAACAAAAAGATCATTCCTCTTTACAATATTATAAGTTTGCAACTATAGATAGTTTTTTTTTTTTTTTTGTATAATAACTTTTGTTTAAATAAATAGTTAGCGCGGTATGCAATATGGGTAACTGGGAGTTGGGACACGATGAATGACGGGAACACACGAACACTCCCGACTTCGGCACCTAGTGCATGTACGGACCGCGCGTGGCGGCTTGCGATGCAGTGCAGCGCCAGTTTGATTCGCGACATCGCCGCGGGCTCAGCTCATGACTGAGAGCTCCGTTCGAGTTCGAAACTAGTCGGGCAGTCCCGAAGAATGCAAGTGAGTAATAACCGTTGAACAATAATTTATAGATATAGATTTCTAATATTAGTTTACATATACAATTAATATTTAATATAATACTTTATTACTTTATAAAATATTATATTAATATTTCAGCAGGCACTTTGTTAATTGAATACGTGATAATTCTCGTAATAATAATGATCATGCTGTAAATTAAAAATAAATAAAATGTATAGGTATAAAATAATTATAATGATTTAATATACACCTATTATATTACCTAACGTAACTAGTTAAACATAATTATAATTATTTAATATACTTTTTATTTATTTTTAATTTACAGCATGATCATTATTATTACGAGAATTATCACGTATTCAATTAACAAAGTGCCTGCTGGAATATTAATCTTTAATATAATATTTTATAAAGTAATAAAATATTATATTAAATATTTATATTTATAAAATTTTATACCAATAAGGTATGTATAGTGAGAATACCTTCTCTTATACCTTTAATTTACTTTCATTACAACAGTCAATAATTATCACTATCAGACAGAAAGTATATTTCAGTCTCGTGGCCGACACTACAGTTTTTACAAAGCAGAAAATAAAATAGATTAAAACTACAAGGCTTACCAAAAAATACCCACGAGATACGCTTGCTTAATTTTTTTCGTACTCCTTACCAACAATGTTTCACTATTCATCTTATGTTCACTTAAATACTCACTGAAGCGTTGAAATATACCGCTTACTCCTCTACTTATCCCGTAACGATAATAATTGGCATAGTTAATCCATCCATAGTTAGTCCATCCGGCGTATACAAGTACTAGTAGTGCCCCGCGGCTTTCTTAACACGATTTTTTTCTTTCGTGTGTGTGTGTGTGTGTGTGCGCGCGCGTGTGAGTGTCTGTGTCTGTGTGTGTGTCTATTTTTAACATAATTTTCTCTGTGTCCTCTTAGGATAGGTTAATATAAGGGTATCGGGTTGACGTGGGCCAAGATCGAAGTGAAGTTGGACGATATGGTGATTGCGTTTTAGAATGAGCATCGCATTTGATTGTTGTTTGGTTTCTACATGTTTCTATTGATCTGCGTCCGACCCGCATCATCGACATTGACATATGCGTGACCCAATACAATAGGTACAGTGTACGCTTACCCTAAGAGCTAGCACGTATTGTCTTTGGGAACTTGACATACGTGGTTATTTGCCGCAAAATCTATTATTCTATGAATGCGCATACGATTTATTTCCGCAGTGTTCGTGCTTCCACTGTAGTAGGTATATTACATCACAGATTATGCTCAAGGAAAGGGCAGGGAATCTTAACGCAGTGCGCGTTAGCTCTTAGACATAACACGCAAAAAATCCGTGTTTTCTTTTCGGAAGAGTGAAGACTTGCGTTGCGTTTTTTTACACGACTGCTCGAAATAAGTGGTGTTTGTATTTAATAGGACTAAGTGTACTGAAGAATTGTAATCGCACACCGTCCACACACTGTCAATTTGTTTTTAATTTTTTATTAGAGTCTGTACTGGTACCTTAACTGTCATCCCAAGATGACAGTTAAGGTGTTTATTGTTAGCACGACAGTTCTGTGGAATATTTTCTTGTAAGTATCTCATCCCCCTGCCCTTATCCCAATTTATTTGGGGTCGGCGCATTCTTCTTCCATACAGAGTATGTATGGAAGAAGAACTACTACTTGTACTGGAATGCTGTTAAGTTTTGGCTATGTTGTACGACCGGCCGCCTGCCTGACGTCAACCCTCATTGGGAATGCTGTTGTTGGTGGTAACCGCCACCGATACGGTCTCCTTCTATCTAGCTATGTCTGGTTCTGATGTTATCCTTACCTACTAACCGGGCCATTTTCTTATAAGTATCTACGTTTCCAAATTGCTATGAAATTTATAAAATAGTTTCCTTTTTTATATTCACCATGTTCCCGGACAACATCAACAATCCTTTTTTAGGCAGTCGTGTCAACACTTAGAAATCTGTCGAAAGTAGGAATACATCAAATGATTCCGCATGCGATTTTTCTTCCACCGTGGTTTACGTATTACAGTTGTGGAAAAAAAACCGCACGGGACTGTACCGCTGTGTGCACTAGGTCTTATATTGAATAGCTAATGTATTCAAGTAATGTACCTATTCACTTCTCCATGAACAAGTATCGAGTACGGCTTCATTCGGAACTGAACCATTCGCGAGTAACCTCGTCTAACTTAGACGAGGAGTTTAAATCCTAATAATAATACAATAGTCATAAAAATATTAAAAATAAAATTATTTTCGTCGCGCCCATAGAATTAGAATATTTTTGGTACCCCAGTCGCGCCTGTGTTTTGAATTTAGAATTTTAATTTATTTTTACATTTCCGTATGTTTTTATGATACTGCAGAAGGATTTTTTAAGTTTTATTTTTTTATTAAGTATCTATATTTGTGTGTCTTTTTCTGGATTTTATTTTTTGGTAAGTGAAACTTTTTTAAATCTTTTTTTAATTTAGGAACTTTGCCATCATAATAAAACCGTGTTTTGAATTTATTTAAACTTAACCGTCTATTGCTCTTAGTTTAATAAAGATTTCATATCTCCCCGACTTTGAAATGTTCCATGTATCTACTAATGCCACCAAATATTTTCAATTACCTTGTTGACGTATTTCATAAATGACGAGTCAACGTCCAGATGACAGCACGAGGAGTAGATCCCTAATTTGAAATAAAATAAAAATAAATACAATAACATAACTAAAGTTATAATATTAAATGCGAAAAGAACATTACTGTCACAATATTAAATGGAAAAAGAATACGGTCGCGAACAGGATTCGAACCTGCGCCTCCCGGATAGATACTCCAGGCGCTCTGACCACTTAGCCATCTCGACCTCTGCTCACCACCGCGAATTCTTCTTCCATATTTTAACACATCTTATGGCGACGTCATTGCAATCATTCGCAGTGGTGAGCAGAGGTCGAGATGGCTTAGTGGTCAGAGCGCCTGGAGTATCTATCCGGGAGGCGCAGGTTCGAATCCTGTTCGCGACCGTATTCTTTTTCCATTTAATATTGTAACTTTAGAGTTCGCTAAGCATGCGTTAATGCTTTTTCAAAGACATATCTTGAATTACTGTCACACTTTAGGGCAAGGGCCTCTTCTCATACAGAGAAGGCATGAGCATTGATCACCACGCTAGCTCACTGCGGGTTGGCGGTTTCAGACCATTAGGTCCAGGTTTCCGCACGATGTTTTCCTACACCGTATGTCTGTGATGTCTTAAATTTACTAAGGGAGTACATGTGATATTGAAAAATTCACATTGGTATATACATGCCAAATTTGAACTCCCAACCTGTGGCTGAAGAGGCTGGCCCGCAATCACTCGCCCATCATGACAATCTATACATATAATTAAAATGTAATAGATCGCTGTCTGTACCTGGAAGACATATGAGAAAAAATATTATTGGGACCTTTATCAACGCAAATAGCACCCAAAACAATGATTGTTAGAATTTTAGTCTGTTTGTCTGTGCGTTTGTGCACGCTAATCTCAGAAACGGCTTATCCGATTTAGACGTGCTTTCACTAATATATTTTGGTAAGCTTCACTTAACATTTAGTGTTTGTTTCATGTCAATCGGTTCATAAATAAAAAAGTTATGCTAATTTAAAGAATCACGTCCAACATTTTTTATTTACGACATCCACGCGGACGGAGTCGCGGGAACGTTTAGAATAAATACGAAGAAGTAAAAACGAGTTTGAAATAAATATCTTAAATAAAATGAAAATGGAATGGATATAGGTACCTACACGGAGTGGAGGAAGATCGATAGCTGGATAAGTTAATGACATAGTCAGGTTTGTAGGGCAGTCATAGACAAGATTAGGGCAGAATACTTAGGGATGAATGGCGTAAAAGACATATAGTTGATTGTTAAAGACTGTGAATGATGATACTAACCTTTAAACTATCGCGTTGCATGATCAAATTAACAGGAATTAACGCTACCTTTGCGTCATTGCTTTCTATTCGGTCACCTGTATAGGTAATGAAGGGGAACGGGAGTATTTATCCGGGAGGCGCAGGTTCGCATCCTGCTCACGACCGTATTCTTATTCTACAATATTGTATAACTTTAGAGTTCGCTATGCATGCGTTGATGCTTTTCGAAGATTTATCGTACATGCGAGTGTGTTTTCCGCAAACAATGGCTCATCTGACACGAAGTAGGCCCTGGTTCCTCTTAAGAGAGCAGCTACAGAACCCCCACTGTGCGACACCTAGGTCAAAATCCCTGGGGAGACTGCAAAGGGGTGTTCCCTGAACACCTGATAACCTGCTACACGCGAGAATCTGTACAACGCCACTGAAAATGCTGTTTACTGGCTAAGTATCTACTGGTTCAACAAAATATAAAAATAGCATCATAACATAACATAGCAGCCTGTATTCCCGAAGGTATAGGCAGAGATATACTGAGCTATCCGGAGTACACCCATATTTCACCAAAGCCATTATTAAGTCCCATGTAATAGTTGGTGACCCTAATGCCCTCTACTAAACTCCGGGTTGCTATTGAAATTTCCTAACAGAAAACCCAGTATCACTTGGCCCGACGTGGGAGTCGAACCCGGAACCTTTGCTCAGCAGTCGCGCTTGATACCACTAGAATAACAAGGCAGTTGAGGCACGAGAAATATAAAATTGTCATTGTTTTACTCGACAAGAAAAAGCAATACGATTTTATGATGTCATTTCGGTCAGGAAATAAAAAATCAATGATGTTGCGATCATCTTTTGCGTTTGTTTATATCAAAGTGAATCTAGTGTTTCTAAACTTGATTTAATGGGAGGAGAGGTCGATCAAACTCTTATTGACAAAGCTCACCCCCTGTTCCCTCGCATACGTATGCATAATGCGTCTTCCACAGCCCCCGGCCAGCACCCGTATAAGGTAAGGTTACCGGCAAGTGTTATGTTCCCTCTGTGACGTCTAAGAAGGGTACGCGTGAACAATACACACTAAGCGCCGCCACCTCGGGTTCTGTTTGATGAACCTGAACCCATTTAGGGCTTAGAGCGTTAATAACCTACGGAAACAGCTTGTCTTCCCTTTAGGCGGACCGTATGTTTAACTTATCAAAGTAGAATAAAAAAAAAACCTGTAGCGTTCGTGCTAACTTGATACATAATGCATTAAAGATAAATCTTTGAATAGTATTAACGCATGCTGAGCGAACTCTAAAGTTATAATATTAATCGGTTCGGTCACCTGTATAGGGACTGAATAGATAGCAATGACGTCGCCAAAAGACGTGTTAAAATATGGAAGGAGAATTCGCGGTGGTGACCAGAGGTCGAGATGGCTTAGTGGTCGGAGCGCCTGGAGTATTTATCCGGTAGGCGCAGGTTCGAATCCTGCTCACGACCGTATTCTTTTTCCATTTAATGTTATAACTTTATACATAATGCAATTTTAAAAGCCAGTCAAGTGCAAGGTTTTTGTGAGATAAATCCGTTTATTCAATTTTAATCTGTGGTTGATCTTTAACGGTAAAGTTCGAGTAGATTTATTTTCCAAGGCCCATCTAGACTCTAGAATTGTTCCTTTCTTTAGTTCTATTGAAATTATATCTAGAGTTTAGCAAATTTTCGGTATTGATAGCAAAATTGGCATAATAAAAAAGAGGAACTTTATGTTGAGAGGAATTTTGGAATTTAAATTCGGGGCTGAGTTGCTCGCGTCCGTGGGACACCTTAGCACCCTTAAAATGGAATCCCTACACGTGGCCACTGGGTGGTACAAAACAGGCAACATAACCCACCGGACGAAGCCATGCCGTGAAGCGACTTAGTCGTGTTTCGGGATGTAGTCCTGTGCAACCGTTGTGGGGACGGGTCTGGGCAGTTGCGCCAACTCCCCAACTATCGTTCTCCCCAAATTTATCCACTCTACTTAAGAGTGAATAGATTTATTCTGGATCTACGTGCTCCATCCTCGGCCGCACCATCGCTTACCATAAGGCGAGTTGGTGGCCAAACGTAGATTCGCGGTGGTCAGCAGAGGTCGAGTTGGCTTAGTGGTCAGAACAAGTAGAGTATTTATCCGGGAGGCGCAGGTTCGAATCCTGCACGTGACCGTCTTCTTTTTCCATTCAATATTATTTGTTCTGAAGTTATAGATAATAAGGAAGTAATTAAAATTATACTTTTTATTGCAAAACCACTTTTGATATTCACTAAATAACAAGTGTTCACACGAGTAGTTTAATTGAAGTTCACTTGAACACGAATTTAATATTTGCAAAATTATCCAACCGATTTGAAGTGGCGACCACTTGTTAAGAGGGCTAAAGATTATTTATTTTAGATACTTCACCTTGCTTCAAACCAGGTAGATTAAACAGCAATTCTACTTGACTGAAGTTATGACGCTAAATGTTACAAAAAAAATAGGAAATTTTGTTTTCATTTCAAATAGGATTTTTGGTTGCGTTACGTAATTTTTTTACCAGTTTGGGAGTTCTCTACTTAACATAACATATCTTATAAACTTTCGAAAGATTTATCTGTATTTTTTATGGCACACATTTTACAAATACATACACACATTTTAAACCGCTAATATCTTCATTTTAAAGTACCCAAAACAAGTGTCCTCCAAGGCTCAATTGTTGGTCCTTTATATTTCATTTAACCAAGATGATTTAAAATGTTCTCAATCAATTTTATACAAAACTTCTAGGTAAATATTTTATTGCTAGCTTTGAGAATGAAACAAAATAGTTATGATGTAACGACTAGTCTCTTTTTGTAGTCTATTAATGCTTTAACAATCAGAATTTCAAAATAATTTAATTGGCATTCGAACATAAACTAAAAGTGGTATTTATTAATTAAATTCGGATGATTTATACTTTAGTTTTTGGAATTAGTATTTTTGGATATCTTTAATTAATGTTTGTATAAAAACTGTCGTGAGACATTTCAAGCATTAACGCTGCTTAGCGAACTCTAATTTTAATAATTATTATATTAAATGGATAAAGGATACGGTCGCGAACAGGATTGGAACCTGCGCCTCCCGGATAAATACTCCAGGCGTTCTGACATGACTGAGCCATCTCGACCTCTGCTCACCAATAATATGCTTAATTTGTATTTGAATTGTTAAGGTAATTGCATTCTGAATTTATATTATGTTAAAGTTATTCGTGTCGGTCAGTCACCTGTAAAGGGACTGAATAGATAGCGACGACATCACCAACAGACGTATTCACATGTGGAAGAAGAATACGGAGTAGTGAGCACAGATCGAAATGGCTTATTGTACAGAGCACCTAGAGTATTTATTCGGGAGGAGCAGGTTTGAATCCTGCTCCCAACGGTTTTTTTTTTTTACGAAAATTTATAACGTAAGAGTTCTTACATACGAGCGTTGCTGACGATAGCTCAATGGCAGCTGTCGACGCACAGCTGCAGTCGAACGTCAACACAACGTGCCGATTGTATGTAAGAGCTCTAACTTAACATCATACACAAAAGCGGATCCAGGGGGGCCACTCTCAAAATCCCCTCAGACAGATCAAATAAAACAAAGAGCTGAGATTAATGACTACTATACCGCTATGATCACAATTGTTTATTATATGCTAAAAAGAAGAAAGAAAGAACGAAAAAGCATTTATTCTACACAAGCACCGTGACAGCACACAAAGAAAATGACCGTTAAAAATGATCAAACAAAAAAAATCTAAATAAAAGGTTTGGGAGAAAGCACTAGGTACTACGCCAAGATGTAAATTGCAAAATCAAGAGATAGTGCAATACTAGAGGGACACTCCTTATTTCGTCGGTCGCATCCAAGGCACGTAGCCTTCAACCTGCAACTTACCAGTCGAACGGTCATACCACTATAGGCTATCACTAATCTAGGCGGAGGTGTCCACATATACTTCACATATGCCGTTAATAAGTTCTAAAGTTACTTCAATAAATGGTTACAACCACTTGTCAGGAATACCTGACCCTTGCTCCTGCCAGGCCGCGTCGCTGAGCCTGTAGATTTGAATGCGTCGCTGAGCCTGTAGATTTGAATTCGTCCCTAAATAATAATAATCTGAATCCGATCCAGCCAGTCCCTTGCTGTTCTCCCACCAGCAATGCCCTAAGCCCGTAGGGGGGTGCCCTTAGCGTGTTTTCGTTTAGTTTATAAGTTGAATGCCCTGGCTGGGGGCCTTAATTTTCTTAAGGCAATTACAGGAAAACCCTCTTAAGCAGTCGGCAACCTCCCTGCGAGATGCCCTTAAGGGCCTAAACAGAACAAAAAAACTACTCTTTGATAAAGTATCTCCATAAGAAAAGAAAATATTTATTATGCTCTCGTACGAAAGAAATACGAGACAAAAACGGAATCTCATTGTTTAAAGACGAGATAATAGGTAGTTACTAAAACTTTTTATAACGAATATTCAATTAAAATTCCTTTACAACTGAGAAACTTAATTACTTCTTTGGTATAATTACATGCTTTATTCTTTATTTGTCTTAAAATACATATCAATTATAGTTTTAAACATATTAAATAAATAAAAAATGCAATATATATTTAAAAATATAAAAATCAGTATGCCACCGGTGTCGGGAACTGGGTCCAAGCCACCGGTGGTTAGAGCTCCAGCTAGAAAAACCTCCTGAAAATTCGTGCCGTGTCAAGGAGTACTGCTTTCTGCATCAAGCCATAACTGAGCTGCAGCTGCCTAACGAGACCCTCCCAAGATGTTTGTCGAGGCTCTTGGGTATTAACCCATTGGCTGAGGCGACTATCGGCACAATTATTGCTGATTCAAAATATTTGATTTCTTTATCTTTCTCGGCTTTCGCGAGGTTCACGTCATAAGGGATAGTGATATCAATAATCATTATGCGATGCTCTGATCCATCTAACCACCATATCAGGTAGTTATCGAACTGACTAACTACTTGTATTGGGATGCTGTTCTTGTTTTTCATTGCGGCAGTGTAATTTTAATGTTTAGTGTTGTAAAGAGAAATAACGCCTTAAGTAAATATGAAAAGTTAAATTTTTGCTCCAGAATACAAATCTAGTATGTACAATCAAGCCTGTTTTGTATTTGGGAAGGTAGAGGCTATAGATTTGCACTTGATACAGTTCTGGCACTCTTTTAGCTTCATCTATGTTCAATAAGAATCCGGTAATTCTAAAAATCTGTGGTATAGACATTTTAGGAACTATCAGAAGCATTCGACTACGTTACTTGGAAAATGTTGATTTAAAATATACAAAAGAGTCTATTACTTAGTAGTAGTATATAATATCCATCCTAAGTACATAAATATTAAATCGTACAAATACATACACATTAAAACCTGCTACCGTAAAAAAAAACTTCATTTTAAAGGACCTACCAAAACAAGTGTCCTCCGAGGCTCTATTCTTGGTCCTTTATATTTAATTTATCCTCGATGATTTAAAATGTTCTCAATCGATTTTATACAAAACTATAAGGTAAATATTTTATTGCTAGCTTTGTGAATGAAACAAAATAGTTATGATGTAATGACTAGTCTCTTTTTGTAGTCTATTAATGCTTTAACAATCAGAATTTCAAAATAATACAATTTGCATTGCAACATACGCTAACAGTGGTATTTATTTATTGAATTCGGATGATTTCGTATTATAGTTTTTGGAATCAGTTTTAGTTTTGGATATCCTTATTATTTTTTCCTTTCATATTAAATCCAACTTTATGTTTTACATCTAACATTAAAAACTGTCTCTTTGGTTTATTGAGTGAAAGCGTGGCCGTTGCTGAGGCTTTTAACCGAGAGATTTTCGGGTCAGGATATGTTAAGAAATTCTCAGTAGCACCCTGCAGGTTTAGGTTATGAAACGATATGTGGGCATACCCATACCTCTATCTATCCCTTCGGGGAATACAAGCGTCTTTCTTCGTATGATGCTCTCTAGCAGTTTATTATGAATTATAATGGGCTGATTGCCGATCCGCTGTATGTTTCTCATCACTGCTTGTTTGTCATTTATAATATGGTACAATCTGATAGGTTATAATCTATATGATAATATTCTTACCTATAATAACAGTGCTGTCGAACTGCAATTACCAGTCTGCGTAATTGTGCATGTAGTTGTATTTATAAATATAACTTGTTACTCTTTACTGATGTTCCGTGTCTGAGAATATAACCTTTTAGTAACATTTACCTTATTCCACCACCCGTTCCTTTTAATACGGGACAAGCAGAAGGACAGCACACTACCACTCGTTTCTCGTAGAAATTCCGAAAATTTGTACGTACAGATTTGGTTCCACGTCCATGATATTTCGTCTCGTCTTCCGTATTTCCTCAGATATACAATCTAGGCATATTCACGGCTAGTGTGGACGAATTTCTTCTGGATCTTTGTGCTCCATCATGGTGGTAAAACGAAACAAAAATGTCATTTTTGATGATAACAAGGTTGAAATATTTCCGGCCTCGTTGCCGGCAATATTTCTTTAAAGTATTCCCCTGTTTGGGATTCCCACACTTAAACGCGGAGAGAGTATATAGAAAGAAAGAAAGAAAGAAAAAATATTTATTAAGATTGATAACGTGACACACACTACAGAAAAAGAAATGTAGCAAGGAAAAAAAAAACAAAAATAGATAAATACACACTTATAAACTAAGTAAAGTAATAACCCTACAACAGAAAGATTACGCAGTGTGCGTCGCAGTATCCATCAAAAAGAGATGATGCTCAGCCTAAAGCCGCATCGCGGTTAGCGGTACACCTCGGTGACTGTCGAGTATGTGACAGCTGTTATTAATAATTTGATTCGAATAGGCATACAATTGTGCAGTGATGCCTAATGAAGTGAGCAAATAAAATTTATCCTATTATAGATACCACAAAAATTACTACAATTCCTATCTGTATGAGTCTAAATTTATATTCAAAAACTTTTTCTTACTTTAAAGCATGTTGTTCTTTACGTTCCTTACTACTTTTTAAAAAGAACAGACGTTATTATTCCTTAAAAAAGCCTTTATTATTCTTTAATTACTTACATGTAGTAGTTAAAAATAAATACATGTGTAAAATATTTATTTATTAAGGACCTCTCGACGGGTATAGGCCTCTTCCAATATTTTCCAGTTTGCTCTGTTTTTCGCTTTTGTCAACCGTGATTTACCTGCCATGCCTATTATTCATCTTGCTAGCTTTCTAGTGGCCTGCCTCTTGTTCTTTTTCCATTTGGGCCTATCCAGGAGGTTGTTTGTTGAGTCCATCTGTCGTCTTCTAATCGAGCTAAGTGCTCATCTCCACTTTAATGCTTGAACTTGATGAATTTTTTTTTACTACTTTACTCCTGACAAAATACTTGAAGCAGAGGCCAAGTGAGTTGCAAATAGTTACAATATGTTGAATAATACTTTTAAAGAAAACAACTTGCTCATCTTGTAATTTAAAATCTTGATAAAATATTCTGGAAATGGAAACTTTCTAATTATATTTCAACTGGGAATAATATCGGAAGTGAGAATATTGCCGCACCTAGCTTTGACTTTCCATAAGTGCCTGTAATAATTATGGTCTATTTGAAATAAAAATATTTGAATTTTAATTGCCAGTTAATTTAGTAACATCTTAGGTTTTCGCGATCTCTACACATTATAATAAAATAACTTTTAACCGGATTAATCGCGTTTATTATTGGTTTTTGTTTTTTCTGACGTTTGGCCACTTTGCAGCGTCCTACGCCTGACACCTTAGTCGTCCTGCGACCACGAACGCTGCAAAGTGTTCGAAACGTCAGGATAAACCAAAACCAATAATACACGCGATTAATCCGGTTATAAGTTGTTTTATTATAATGACAGTTAACTTCTTCATTCACACCTTAGTTAATGTACTATATTTAACAATTATTTTATACGGTAATTAGGTACATAGCATAACATAGCATCCCGTATGCATTCCCCCAAGGGGGTGGCCAGTGTTGTACACAGCTACACATCCACATTTAAACAATGCTGTTATCAGATCCCATGTAATATATGGTAAGCCTATTGACATCTACCGGGCCCCTTTCCAAACTCCGGTCTGAGAATTCCCTAACAGAAAAACTTAATAACACTTGACTCGGGAATCGAACACGAGACCTCATGCGCAGCAATCGTGCTTGGGACCACTAGACTAACGAGCCAGTTACGGTATGATCATTAATGTTTTATTACGCATGATTCACATCTTTCGTAGGCTTGACTACCAAATGGTTTATTGTCTTTTATTTTCCGGTTTATCTCTTGTCAGGTGCATTAATCAGACTGACCTGGTTTACCTTGAAGTTCTATCTAGATCTTGTCAGCTAGTACGTTGGTATTTTAATGTTATAGGTTTTAAGGTACAGAATTTCTGCCTCGTTGGTCTAGTGGTCTCAATTCCAAGTAATCTTGGGTCCGAGTCCCAGGTCGGGCAAAATGCTACTTTTTGGGGGCTTAGTTGCCCGCGTCCGTAGGAGTGCACACTTAGAATGGAATCTCTGTAGGGATGCACCACCAAGGGACCACGTGTACGTGGTCCCTTGGTGTTGCAAAACAGGCAACACAACTCTGGTGGGAGGCTTCTGCCGCGGCTGGTTACCACCCACCGGACGAGGCCATGCCGTGAAACGACCTAGTCCTGTTGCGGGATGTAGTCCGGTGAAACCGTTGTGGGAGACGGGTCTGGACAGTTGCATCAACTCCCCAACTATCGTTCTCCCCAAATCTATATACTCTAATAAAAGTGAATAAATTCGTTCTGGATCTACGTGCTCCATCCTCGTCCACACCGTCACTTAACATCAAGCGAGCTGGTGGCCACGTATATCCACTTCGGATAAAAATATTGCTGTTTTTGTTTGGACATTCCCAGTTCTTACCGGACACAATTCCAAACTCCGGCCAACAGTCCGGAGTTTGGAATTGTGCCCGGTTCATGGCAATATGCTCACCACCTAGTACAGTCACGAGCACAAACATGTATACATTTGCACTTTATAAACTCCATATAATTAGTTATCTGGACAATATACAAGTATTAATGTATGTCTATATGTAGAAGGAATGGTCATCTATCGGTGTTACATACCTGATTATCTTAGTAATACACAATAGAGATATGGTAGGTAAGTTTAAAAAAAAATTGTTTACATCGTTGTGTACAACTCGTGTACACCTCCGCCTACAGTAATACCGGCGTGATGCTATGATATGTTATAGACATTTTTAAATTATATAAGCTGGTAGGCAGAGATGTACAGTTTAACACCCATATTTTGCCGCTTGATTGATTCCATTATTACCAGCGACCGGGCACAATTCCTAACTCCCAGCTGCTATTGAGAATTTTTTAACACCTTGCTCGTACCGAATCAAACCCTACCCCACGCTTAACATGCGACCACTAGCCATGAGTGTACCCACAGTTCACCGACGATGTAAAAGTACATCTCTGTCTTACCTTTCGGGGATTAAAGGCTTGATATTTTTTATGTTATTTTCCGGCCAACTCCATTTTCATTCATTCATATTATTCAAGTAACGTTTGTCCTGTCTGTGGCAAGGTAAGCAGGTATTATTACAATAACTACATTTATTACCGAAATGACAGGTTAATTATAATAATTGTTATTTATATTACGTCGTGTACAGTCAGCGACAGAATTGGGAACAGAAGGAGGGGCTCGTTGCTAAGTTACAATCCTTAACCGGGAGGCGCAGGTTCGAATCCTGCTCACGAACGCATTATTTTTCCATAAAAGTTTATAAATTTAGTGATCAGTGCTAGCGAGATGCATGCGTTAATAGCGTCGTGGCTAAGTAACAGCCGCATAGATCGATCGATCAAGGTTGAGCTGCGCTTGCTGCGGTCGGTCTGTAGATGGGCGAACATCTTTTCATATCGAGACCCCTCCGTGCCTCGGAGAGCACGCTAAACGGTTGGTAACGGTTGTCAAATAAAGATCTATGACAGCCGCCACTGCTAGTCAGGAGCCTGAAAGTCTGACAATCAGTCATACCACGAGATATCGTGTTACCCAGTTACTGGGTTGTGGAGGTCAAATAGGCAGTCGCTCCATGTAATACTGGTATTAAGCTGCATCCAGTTTGACTGGAAGTACAATCAGCGCGAGAAGTCAATGCTGCTGATTATTGTGAACTGATATGACGATTTTTTGTTTTTTCTATGTTTATATGATGACAAGATTGTCATGTGTTGTACTCCAGACGGTTAGATGGATAGATTTTTAGCTCAGACATTTTATAAAGTTGGATGTGTTTAGCGACTTTTGTCGCTGACCGTACACCGTACAAACAGAGCGTATTATTATTGTACTGGTTCTATTATTTCAGTAATTATACGGTCCAATAACTTTATGTAGTTCGGTCGGATAATTATTAAATATTATGAAAATGATATCTATTATTATATCGGTAATAGAATAGGAAGATTGTGATGTAATCTATGTAAATAATAGTAAAATTATTATGGATATAAAAGTGGTGTAATTATTTTAGCAAGCAGAGTGTAGTGGCTAGTGATATGCTCATTGGACTGACAATGTAATCAATTTTGATATAGCTTTTTTTTATGGAATATGGGGCAACCGTGCAGACGGATCGCCTGATGGTAAGCGATTACCGCCGCCCATGGACACCCGCAACCCCAGAGGAGTCGCAAGTGCGTTGCCGGCCTTTTAAAGGGTCTGGGCCTCCGGTACCCTCACTCATTCAGCGAAACACAACGCAAGCGTTGTTTCACGCCGATTTTAGCTCCCCTAAACTAAATTTAGAGCATTGCTGTCTTTAACTATTATAACTAACTGTTCTATATGAGCAAGACTGGACGAATTAAGAGACGACAAAATCGAATTTAAGCATACCACGGCCACGTGCTCGAATCCTGCTGGCACAGAATTATTGTATGGTAGTGATGTACTCAAACTAAACTAAACTTAGAGCATCGCTCTATTGTACTAACAGTTACAATAGGAGCAGGACGGGGTAAATAAAGAGATGTCAAATTCAAATTTAGTCATGTCAACCTCAAATTTCTATAAAATTTTAGTTAGACGTTCCTAATTTTAGTGGACGCCTAAAAGTGTGCCTTCTTAAGGTCATGGCACACTATGCAAGCATTGTTTAACAAATAACTCCTATCATTTTTAAGGTCATGGCAGACTGTAACGGCACGGTAAAGGCACAGCTGCACCACGGCTCGCACGCTTGAAGTATGCGGGCTACCAATCGTTGGGTAGCAGACGCCCCGCCGCTGGCTTTTTATATTGACGTTATGAAAGATTCAAGATAAATCTTTGAAAAGCATTAACGCATGCTCACCTGTATGTATGGTTCGGTCACCTGTATAGGGACTGAATTGATAGCAATGATGACACCAAAAGACGTGTTAAAATATAGAAGAAGAATTCGCGGAGATGGCTTAGTGGTCAGAGCGCCTGGAGTATTTACACGGGAGGCGCAGGCTCGAATCCTGTTCGAGACCGTATTCTTTTTCCATTTAATATAATAACTTAATATAATAACGTTATGAAAGATATTATACGACAGACTATTTAAGGGTCAAATTCAAGTGATTGACAAGTCAATCGCTGGGTTGGAGCGGTGCCGTTGCCGTGCTAGCATAGTGTGCCATGACCTTAAGCTGGCACACTTTTGGGCGCCCCTTAAAATTAGGAACGTCTAACTAAAATTGTATAGAAATTTGAGGTTGACATGACTAAATTTGAATTTGACATCTCTTTATTTACCCCGTCCTGCTCCTATTGTAACTGTTAGTACAATAGAGCGATGCTCTAAGTTTAGTTTAGTTTGAGTACATCACTACCATACAATAATTTTGTGCCAGCAGGATTCGAGTACGTGGCCCCGGTATGCTTTAGTTTCCAATTAACCTGCATGGGGAAACCACACGGGTTCCATCAAAGACGCTTCACATCTACCTACTTGTTTAAATAAATACAGATAAATCTTTGAAAAGCATTAACGCATGCATATGCGAACTCTAAAGTTATACATTTTTGTAGAAACAAAAATACGGTCGTGAGCATGTTTCGAACATGCGCTTCCCGGATAAATACTCCAGGCGCTCTGACCGCTAAGCCATCTCGACCTCTGCTCACCACCGCGATTTTTTCATCCATATTTTTAACACGTCTTTTTGGCGACGTCATTGCCATCTATTCAGTCCCTAAACAGATCAACAAACTGACACAACAAATTTTGGAGTTAATACAATGTCGTACAGACGCAATTACCTTAACAAATATAGATAAATCTTTGAAAAGCATTAACGCATGCTTAGCGATTTTGTTGTCATCTGTGGAATCGCTAATAAAGAGACACAATAGATTTTTATTGTAATGAAATATCATGCTATGCTTCTCCTATTCGAAGAGTTAAGAATTTTAGAATAAATAAAGTCAAAGTCAAAATCATTTATTCCAATTAGACCATATAAAGGTACTTTTGAAAGTCAAGAAATGCCACGTTCCAAACTGTGGATTCCTATGGAGAAGAACGGGCAAGAAACTCCATGGTTACTCTTTTAAAATGTTGTGTTACAATAATTTAGGTACATTTATTGAAAAAAGACATTATGTGATGACGATGCAGATATAGTTGTACACGTAGGTACTTAATTAATATTTGTCAATTATCAAAATCTCATGTTTTATTTATTGACCTCATCGTACGGCCAATATATTGTGAACTAGCTGGTGCCCGCGACGTCGTCTGCGAACAAAAGGTAGCCTATGTTCTTCTCCAAGGTTTAATCTATCTCCTTGCGAAATTTCATTACGATCCGTTCAGCCTTTTAGTTACTTTCGCATTTATAATATTAGTATGGATACTACAATGCGTGCATGGGAGTATTAAGATTGGAATCTGTCTAAATAAATAAAAAAACAAAGATTAAGACAATTGGTTTCCCTTCTAAAGTCACGTAGCGTGTATCCCCTGAACTCTGAAGGGTTGGGACAGATGAACAATTTACTTACACCATCGATATATAACGTCCTAATTTATTAGGTAATTTCCTTTTAAGGTGTCAATGTGTAAGTGGTAAGGATTAATTTAAGCCATAATTCAAATTATAACGACAATAAATTTTTTTTCTTAATGTTCGGCGTTCATGGAGCAGTTTTCGTCTTGCTAGTACTATGGTTATTACAAATAATTTGTTATTTCTATTTAATTCTTAGCTTATGTGAATGTATTTGACTTATATATTAACCCTTTCAAAGGAAATTACTTAATAAATTAGGACCTTATATATATATATATCTGCCTAGCCTTTTCCCAATTACAATGGGGTCGGCTTTCAGTCAAAACGGATGCAGCTTAATACCAGTATTTTACATGGAGCGACTGCCTCTCTGACCTCTACAATCCAGTAACTGGGTAACACGATATCTCGTGGTATGACTGGTTGTCAGACTTTCAGGCCTCTGACTACGGGTGAAACGGCTGTCACAGATCTTAATTTGACAACCTAACCATGGATATGAAAACACAAAATTTTATGACATGTAGTTTTTAGGCTGCCTCCTTGGTCTAGTGGTACCAAGCGCGACTGCTGAGCATGAGGTCTCGGGTTCGATTCCCGGGTCAGGCAAAGTGTTATTGAGTTTTTCTGTTAGAAAATTTTCAGTAGCAGCCCGGAGTTTGGAATTGTGCCCGGTAGCTGGTAATAGGCTCACCACCTATTACATGGGACTTAGTAACACCATTGGTGAGATGAGGGTGTACAACTGTGTACATCTCTGCCTACCCCTTTGGGAAATACAGGCGTGATACTATGTTATGTTATACAATTTTTCTCATATGGATGACCTACGTTATTAAATCCCATATTCTAGAAAGTGAGCCTATTGCCATCTACCGCGCAAAATTCCAAACTCCGGGCTGCTACTGAGAATTCTCTAACAGAAAAGCTCAATAACACTTTGAGAATTTCCTAACAGAAAAACTCATTAATACAAATGTCCCACCTCGAAAACGAACCTGGGTCGCCACGCTCAACAGTAGAGGCCATATTACAAAGTTTTAAAATTATTGCATTTCTGCATTTCAGAAGCAAGATGGTGGAAGCAGTGTCGCCGATGACCATAGCAAAGGAGTATGAAAAGAATCCGGACATTTCTCCAGAAGACATCAAGAAGTTGCGTGACTGGCTGTCCACACAACCACATCTTCCTGGGGAACATTTAACAGGTAATATTATGATAATCATATATATAAAAAAAAAACGTCGAAATGTTTGTACGCGCATACCTTCCGAACGACTGCACCAAATTGGATAATTCATTTTTTTTGTGTTCGTTATTGTCAGGACAAGGTTTTTATAAAAGGAAATTTAAAAAAATGCGGTACGACGTTCGCTGGGTCAGCTAGTCTTTTATATAAAAATCTCGTGTCACAGTGTTTGTTATCGAACTCCTCTGAAACGGCTTGACCGATTTTTATGATTTTTTTTTGTGTATATTTGGTAGGTCTGAGAATAGGTTGAAGGCTATTTTTTATACCTACTCCGAGGTGTTAGGGTGGCCCTATTCAGAAAATTTTAATGGCAGAATTACGTTTGCGGGGCACTATAGCTTCTAAATCTATAATCTACAATAAAATCTATCTTACCATCCTTTATACCATCATATTGTACCACATTCTAAGCAAATAATAAAAATTGCATAGATTCAGGCGTTACTTTGCGGAAGTCCATTACAATGGATGCAAATAAATACAATATCTAGCTACTTCCACAAAATTGAGGTTGGTCATGCATTACCTGTGCACCGCCCGCCCGCCCGCAAATATATGCACATACGCAAGCGGCGAAATTTCCGACTACCACCGCAGTGCAGTGTCTGCCTACGAGTGTGCACTCGGTGCATTGCACGGTCTGGCGGCTCCTGATAGTGCCCCGTGGAGGGGCGAAACACGTGTAGAGTAGTTGGTGGTAGTCGGAATTTTCACCGCTTGCGTATGTGCATATATTTGCGTGCGGGCGGTGCACAGGGAATGCATGACTACCCTCAATTTTGTGGAAGTAGCTAGATATTGTGAATAATAAAAAATCTAAAGTTTTTTTGCGGTATGGTGTTATTTTTTGGGGACAGTCGACTGACAGGGAGTTTGTATTTAGGATGCAAAAACGATGTGTAAGAGGAAAGTGTGGTTTAAAAACAACCGATAACTGTAAACCTTATTCCAAATCAATGGAAATATTAACACTACCGGCATTGTATATTCTAGAAATAGCATTGTTCATAAAAACAAACACACATTTATTTCAAAAATTATCTACCACTAGTAAAAACCATATGCGTACTCAATATCTAAATAAACTGTGTCATATAAAATTTAGAACCTCGTTGATGAAGAAGAGCTTTTTAGGAATTGCTCCAAAAGTGTTTAATAAAATACCTGGTGACATAAAAACCATGACCTTACTAAAGTTTAAAAAAGTTCCGACTACGCTACTAATTGACAAATCTTATTTTACTGTCGACGAATTCCTAAATGACCAATTATTATAACGATTTTAATACTCATGACATTTTAGTAATAAGTTTTTTTTTGTGTTGTCATTTGAATTTTAGTAATAATAATCTCATGTTTTTATATTTGTATGTCTTATGACATAACATAGCGCACAACCTAGCTATTTAAGATCTTCATGTAATCACCTATGTTTGACAAATAAACTGATTGATTTTATATTAATAAGAAAAAGAATACGGTCGCGAGCAGGATTCGATCCTGCGCCTCCCGGATAAATACACCCGGCGCTCTGACCACTAAACCATATCCGGGAGGCGCAGGTGCAAATCTTGCTCACGACCGTATTCTTTTTCCATTTAACATAAAAACTTTAGATTTCGCTAAGCATGCGTTAATACTTTTCAACGATTTATCTTTAATTAAAAATCTATCTATAAATCTAAACAAATATATAAATCAATCTGTCTAGCCTTTTCCCAATTATCTTGGGGTTAGGCTTCCAGTTTAACCGGATACAGCTTAATACCAGTATTATACACGGAGTCACTGCCTATCTGAACTCCACAACTTAGTTACTGGGTAATACGATATCTCGTGGTAAGACTGGTGGTCAGACTTTCAGGCATCTGAGTTCCCGTAACAGCTATCGTCATTTTATTTTGATTTTGAAACCGGGATTTAACAAACTCTCCGAGATACGGAGTGGTGTCTATATGGAAATGATGGTGACACATCCACAGACCGCCTGGTGGCAAGCGCAGCTGGATCCACGTAGATGATGGAGCACGTAGATCCAGAATATATCTATTCACTCTTAAGTAGAGTGGATAGATTTTGGGAGAACGATAGTTGGGGAGTAGATGCAACTGCCCAGATCCATCTCCCACAACGGTTGCACCGGACTACATCCGGAAACACGACTAGGTCGCTTCATGGCATGGCTTCATCCGGTGGGTGGTAACCAGCCGCGGCCGAAGCCTCCCACCGGAGTTGTGTTGCCTGCTTTGCATCACCCAGGGGCCACGTATATAGGGATTCCATTTTAAGGATGCCCTTCTACCGACGCGGGCAACTCAGCCTCCATAAAACATAAAACATTCATTCCAATAATAGCCAATAAAATCTTATGCCATCATAGTCACAATATCTTGACGCTTGTATTTTTATATATGACAGTAATAACATCAAAAATTGTTTTCGTTTCGAGCCCGACCAAATTTCATGGAATCACTAAAAGGGGCATTCTTTCATAAAAAAATTACTATTCATGATGAATTGGAAAAGGCATGTATTATCCAAATTGTAGGTTTCTTGCTTAGTGATGATATGTAGTATTCACGACATTTTTTCCTACACATTTAATTCTAAAATGTCTTTGTGTGTCGTGTTTTAAATTACATACTTAAATGATTAATTAACGGAACTCAAATCACAGTATGCTTAAACGCTCTGTCATTACATCCTGTGTATCATGAAGATTTTTTCGATTGAACAATAATATAATTTTGTTTTTTATTTTTATTTCACCGGTTACTACTCACGTGCTTTTTGACGATTGCCCGACTAGTTTCTAACTCAAACGGCGCTCTTAGTCGTTTTTTTCTTTTAAGCAAAAAGCAGACTTTTATGATTTTTTCATGACTATAAAGTATGGAAAAAGAGAACGCCTTTGCTCAGAAATAAAACATAAATTGGGCTATCAAAAAACGCCCAACCGAAGAATGACTCGCAATTTTATAACAGTCACGTTCAGTTATATTGTGTTTTTACTAACAATTGCTGTTGCACGGTAAAAATAATATATTGTTTATGAAACAAAAAGTTTGTACTAACCATATAATTAGTATACAATTACATACTTGAAATACTGAAGATCTCAGACACTGACTACAAATTGTGATGTTTGTTTTACGATGGATGCGAAATAAATAAATAATATCGACGCTTGAAAGGCTCAAGCGACACTTTTGTCAAATATGAAAATGTCTCTAAAGGCTGTTATAAAGCACAGAAATGTCCAATTAAACCAAATAGCCTTTCAACCATAGATAGGTATGTAATTATTTTTAATCACAAATAACAATATTTGAAATTGAAATTAACTACTTTTCTGCCTGTTGACTCGTCAATACCAGACAAAATATAAATAGAATTGTTATCTAATAAAATTTTGTACGTTTGAGAGTAAACAGTTAAACGCTGACACTAAAATTAATTTTAAACAAAAAATAAAAACCGCCTTCCAAAATCTACTACCTACACTAAAAAGTTTAAAATAATATCAAAATTTGCTTATAATAAAATAATTTTAAAATAACAATATATAATAATCATCTGTTAATTTTGCAGTCGGTGCCTGTACTGGGAGAGGGTTATTGTTTTCCTCTTGTTAGTCACTTATGTTCGTTGTGCTCTGGTTATGTTACCGGCCTTTGTATCTGGTTGTAAACCCCACATACATCAGGCATCGGTGAAATGTTTGTGTACAACAGTGGACACTTCTGCCTACCCCATCGGGCAATACAGGCATGATGCTATGTATGTATTGAGTGGCATGAACTATACATGAACATGCGATTACAGCAATTGCGAGTGATTTGCTGTGATTTATTGAAGAATTCCATCGTCTAACTTCGAAGATCTTCATCAGATCTTCACTAAATTGAAATGGGACCACCTCTGGGGACTACACTTTCAAACAATTATATCGACGGACATACATACAAAACAAGGTAGCTACTGTAAAACGTTGAGGAGTTCCCTTGACTGTCCTTCGTCTTCATCATCAGACCCCTAATGACAGTCACAACCTATCTAGGTGTAAAGTTCTCATCAATACAAATTAATCAAGCCCAAACACCAGGTAATTGCTGTAAATCTTTAAAGAGTTCCCTAGATCGTCTTTCGGCTCCATCATCAGATCGACTCCAGATATTCATTAAATAGTAGTGCTTTAAAATACTTAATGAAAAAATTAACAAATGCACTAGTCGCCCCTACGATTTTCGAAGGTTTCCCTCGATTTCTCGGGGATCCATCATCAGATCCTGGTTTCCTTACCATGGTACCACCGTTGGGATATCTTCTTTCCAACAAAAAAAGAATTATCAAAATCGGTTCATAAACGACGAAGTAATCCCCGAACACACATAAAAAAGAAAAAAAATATATATATACGGTCGAATTGAGAAACCTCCTCCTTTTTTGGAAGTCGGTTAAAAATGTTAATCAACCCCAGACAGATTCATGATGTAGGTATGTACTAAAAGCTATGAAGTAGTTATGGGTCAGCTACTATAAAATTGTGGGGCATAAGTACAACGAAAGATCAACTGATCAACTTTTACCGTTGGAGAGCAATGGGTCGACCGGAGTGATACCACAGCCTCACAGAAAAACGGCGTGAAACAACGCTTGCGTTGTGTTTCACCGAGTGAGTGAAGGTACCGGAGGCCCAAACCCTTTAAAAGGCCGGCAACGCACTTGCGACTCCCCTGGGGTTGCGGGTGCCAATGGGCGGCGGTAATCGCTAACCATTAGACGATCTGTCTGCTCGGTTGCCCCTTATCCCTTAAGAAAAAAAAACTGTAATATCATAATATGCCCCATAATTTATCATTTATTTAAAAATTGATTTAATATAGTAGATTTAAGATGTCAGAAGTACATCACACTATATTTTTACGTTTCCAAAAATATCAAAATGCGGAAGATCTTTCAAAAATTATGATGCATAATAAATGTGAGAAGACTGTAATAATACAATTGGTTTTATCTGCAATTTTTTGATGAGTTCAGCTTTGAAGGTTTAATTATCTGTGACTCCGTCAGAAATCTGTCTTAATCAAGTCTAGAACAATAGGTTTTGAACAAAACAACCGCCATAGACTAAGAAAAATTGTTTAGTATAGTACATCTTGTTAATTGTCTTCCATTGCTGGATAACAGGGCCTAAGTAGATGTAGTTTTGGACGAGGACATCATTAGTTACTCCTCAAGGTTCGCATTGCTCAGGTCTTGTAGCATTTTCTCCAGCTGAGTGAGATGCCTGCGGGCGCGGGAGGGGGTTAGGTTCAAAGATATTTAATTATCAATAAAAACAAACAGTCACTTATTTGAGAACAATAAATTAACTTATTATATAATTCTGTAAACGCACCTACGATACAGGAAGAAATTCCTTGTGTGGGGCAACGTTTTAAAAAAAAAAACAAAATACAAAAACAAAATTCTTATTATTTAATTCATCGCATAATTACGAATATTCAAAATGTATGGTGTCCCAGTCAGGTCTCAATAGCGTATTTTTAACAGGTAAACGCAAATAAAACAGTTGTAACTAAACATTATTTCACAAGAAAGCAAAATACACCATTTCGTTTACTTGGATGACATATTATTTTTCAGTTATTTTGATTTAAACTACCAAACTGATTTTCATAAAATTTCAATGGGACCAATCTGAAAGTACACTACGCATGCGTTAATGCATTCGATACATCTGAATAGAAATTCATTATTACAAATTTGCAACGCACAGTGCGAGTCACGCTGAACAAATTATATTGTATCTCTACTAAATTCAGCAAACCTTTTTAATTTTTTTATGCCTTCATCTTATCGTGTGGTTGATGAACAACCTAGTGTCAGAGTTCAAACCACCCGTAGGCCTCTGGCATGGCTTTACACACCATCGAGAATATCTCTCAGGTGGGCTGGTTTCCTCACGATGTTTTCCTTCACTTCGAAAAGCCTTGGATTCGAACTTGCGACCTTTGACTTGTCAGTCTAACGGTCATACCACTATGCCAGTGGTCGTCTCTCGGTCTCTTTGACTCCTCGGCTGCGGCTCTTCCACGAAATGTTTAGTGCAGGCACGGAATATTATGTATTATCTTGCCTTGTGTGTTTGTTATTGAGTTTTTCTGTTAGGAAATTCTCAGTAGCAGCCGGGAATTTGGAATTGCCCAGTTAGTGGCAATAGGCTCACTACCTATTACATGGGATTTAATAACGGCATTGGTGAAATGTGGGTGTACAATCGTGTACACCTCTGCCTACCTCTTCGGGGAATACAGGCGTGATGCTATGTTATGATGTATCTTGCCTTGTAAGAGACGAGTAAACATTGAAAAAATTGCTAATTTCAATTGCGTATTGTCTATTTAGGTCTTTTGTCTTGTTGACATGGTTGCCGTCCACTGCACCAGGCTATCACTACTGTTGTTTATACAGTTCGTTCAACTCATTTTGTCGTCTGCTGGAGGTCGACTCCTGGTAAACAAGGTTAAAAACAAAAACATAAGTACCTTATTATCTAAAACGCATTAAAAATGTATAACTTTAGATTCCGCACAAAATGTATCTGTATTTGTTAAGGTATCTGTACGACATTGTATTAATTGCAAAGTTAGTCGTGTCAGTTCGGCGACCTGTATAGGGATAGGGAATGAAAAGTTACAAAAAAAAAACGTATTAAAATGTGGAAGAAGAAGTCGAAGTAGGTAACAAAGTTCGAGATGGCTTAGTGGTCAGAGCTCCTGGAGTATTTATCCGGGAGGCGCAGGTTCGAATCCTGCTTACGACCGTATTGTTCTGTCTACAAAAGTTAATAATAGTTTTATTATTTGCCTTAAAATAGTGTCTATAATGCTCACCTCAGAATTGTCGTCGGTTGCTCTCCCCAGGATGTTGGGTTATCAACCAAACATTGGCTTCAGATACCGGCCGTCGTTTTTCAGGGGTCAAGCCCACCCTCAAATAGTCCCTAGATACGTCACTACTAATATGGCTGAAATATTAAGCCTGACACAGATAGGCAGACGGCATACGGGTACGGAACTTTAAAAACCAAGCAAAAATATTCTAATTCTATAGTAAAAACACAGTGTTGCCATTGCTACGGCAATTACTGTGTTCTAAGGAAATTTGGCTATAATTTTTTGAAAAGGAATTATGTTCCTAGTATCAGAGATTTAATTGCCTAAATATTTGAGTGGATGTTTTATATTGAACAATGCTGAAACAATTTTTGTTTTGCCTTTTCATGCTATGGCAATCCAAATGCCCATGTTCCAAACAAACACGACAATTTCGCTTACCAAACATGGCCATAGGCATGAAGAAAGATTTTGAAATCTCCTTTTATGATGTAGGTACACGTCTACTATATCCTAAAAACACCATTATTTCAGCAATTAACTAAGTTTCAACGCAAATTATTGCATTTTAATCTATCTAATTTGATTTAACCGCGAAAACATGTCTGACTAGGTGTCATGGCGCCATTATAACGTCATGCCTCAGCATTTAATGTACGGTGATGATTGACATTTGACTGAGGTGTCACGTCATTCGCTGTTATTGACGTTTCAGTTAACATGGCCGATTGCAGCATTTTATACTTTTATTTGATTGAAAATCTTTAATGTTTTTAATAAAACTAGGTAAGTTTTAAGAATCTTTTGTATATTTAACTCTAAAACGATTTTTTCTTTGGTTCTATAATACTGTCATCATGCCTATTGAAAATTTGGCTCTGGCAGTACTGAAACTCATCAATACAATGAACCTTCTCTCACGCATCTCATTGATATTGACACAAATAACTTCCACCACAAACAAACAATACGTCATAAATATGAAACGTACCCTGCACTTTTTGTAACAATTTATATTATTAAAACACCTTTTGTCCCAGCAATGGTTCTTAAAGATTATCGATCGCACTTGTAGGTCAAGTGTAATTATATGCCGTGGTCTATAATTATCCTGCACTGTTTCTCAAGAACCACTTAGCCTGATGATTGGCTGATAATGATGATTTATCTGATTGTAGTTCATCAACGTCAGTTATGGAAATAGGGGTTAAAGATGGTTAGTTGATCAATGCACTTAATACTTTATGTTCACGCCTCTGTTTCAATTAGTGCGTAATCTATCTATCTTAATATATATAAATCTCGTGTCACAATGTTTGTCCTCAATGGACTCCTAAACCACTTAACCGATTATAATAAAATTCGCACACCATGTGCAGTTCGATCCAACTTGAGAGATAGGATAGTTTAAATCTCAAATTATAGTCGCGTGCGAAGCCGGGACGGACCGCTAGTAATTATATATATATGCGAAGCCAATGAGGTTATAGAGTTAATAGTGCGTGCTATGGATTCTATCTTGCGATATTATCACAGAATTTGTGGAAGACGGGTCTGGGCAGTTGCACTAACTTCCCAACTATCGTTCTCCCCAAATCTATCGACTGTACTATGAGTGAAAAGATTTCTTTTGGATCTACGTGCTCCATCCTCGGCCACATCGTCGCTTACCATCAGGCGAGTTGGTGGCCAAATGTAGATCCATTTTGGATAAAAAAAAAACTAGTTATGAATACTAATTACATTTGTGTAAGTACATAGTGACTTTTCCGGAACCTTCATGTTTCTACCAGGGAAGCGCTGATTAATTCCATATATTTAAAACCTTAAAACGTCCACGAACAAACAGATATCCTCTCAAAAAATAAAACAACCGAATTGATAACCTCCTCCTTTTTGGAAGTCGGTTAAAAAAGCTTTAACGCATGCATATAGCGAAATATAGTTATATATATTATACATTTAAGAAAAATATGGTTGTGAGCAGGATCACGTATTATAATGTGGAAGAAGAATTCAGTTTGGTGAGCTCAGGTCGGGATGGTTTAGTGGTCATAGCGCCTGGATTAATTATCCGGGAGGCGCAGGTTCGACGACTATTCTGACTCTGACGGCCATATTTTTCATTCCACACAAGTTTACACGAGAGTGCACTATGCGTGCGTTAATGATTTTCGAAGATTTATCTGTATATGTTAATATTATTGTATATATTAACTGCAAATTTGGTCGTTTGGGTTCAGTTTCCTGTAAAGGGCCTGAATAGATGGCAATGACGTCACCAAAAGACGTATTAAAATGTGGAAGATTTCGTGTTGGTGAGCAGAGGTCGAGATGGCTTAGTGGTCTTAGCGCCTGAAGTATTTATCCGGCAGGTTGGAATCCTGTTCACGACCATATTTTCCACAAATGTTAATATCTTCAGATCTCCTCAACTTAATGGCAATTAAATATTCCAGATGTGGACCTGCTAATCGTGTTTCACTGCTGTGAGAAAAGTATCGAGGTGGCTAAGCAGGTCCTGGACCTCCACTTCACGCTGCGAACACTCTTCGTGCCGTTCTTCAAGGACCGGGTCTTTGATAAGAAAGCGGAACAGTCTTTGAGTACAGTGTGAGTATCGTAGTGACAAAATGTTGGTCTATCGGGATTGATTGATTGATCAAATAATTATGATGGATTTGTAGTGACAAAATGTAGTTCTATCGGGATTGATTGATTTATCAAATAATTATGATGGATTTGTAGTGACAAAATTTAGTTCTATCGGGATTGATTGATTTATCAAATAATTATGATGGATTTGTAGTGACAAAATTAAGTTCTATCGGGATTGATTGATTGATCAAATAATTATGATGGATTTGTAGTGACAAAATGTAGTTCTATCGGGATTGATTTAAGTGGATGCAATATTGAGTTAGGCTGTTTTTACATGGCTATCATAATTATGAAGGAGCTTATAATTGCAAACATATCTTTGAAAAGCATTAACGTATGCTTAGTAAACTCTAAAGTTATATTTTTTTGTGGAAAAAGAATTCGGTCGAGATGGTTTAGCAATAAAATATATGGTTTAAATAAATCAATTATTTGATGTTTCCAGATTATGTGCTCCACTCCCCACTCCGACAGCGCAAGGCTACCGTGTGGTGTATCTGCGTCTCCTAGACCCAGACCCTCGGAACTTCAACCTGTTGGAGACAGTCAGGGCTTTCATGATGGTCTTCGATTTATGGCAGTATGAAGAAGGAACGTGGCCTGGGTAGGTTCCTATTTGCTATTGTGTCATATATGTAGGTCCTCAATAGTTTATTCATCGCAAGCATGTCTACTGAGTGTGGGGTTCTGGGTTCTATTCTTGGTTCTGGCAATGCTATTGGGTTTTTCTGCTAGGAAATTCCCAGTAGCATCCCGGAGATTAGAATTGTTACGACTGATGGCAATTGGCCCACGAACTACTACATACTATAACTATTACATAGGACTTAATAATGATTCACATAGTTATTACTTCATGAAAAACGTATGAACGCATTTCTTCTAACATGCACTATGAAAGCAAAGCTAACGCCAGCTAATATATGTAATGTACGTATTTGAAATGATCTGAGCTTCTCGCAAATAGAGTTTTACATCATGGTACCCTCGGAACGTACAGAAATCAATATTTTTATGAGTATCCTAGTAATATTATAAATGTGAGGATGAGTTAGAAACAGATGGATATTTGCCTCTTATACAAAATAACTTCTGAACGGATTTGGATGACATTTCGCACACCTATAGTTTATAACCTGGATCAACACATAGGATATTTTTTATTCCGGCTGGTCTCAATCCTGAAGACGAAGATGATGTCGCGGGTGGAAGATAGTAATATGTAATCTTGTGTATGTGTAATATTTTGCACACCACAAACTGGCCCTTTTCCATTCCATGTCACAACTACTCGTCAAAAGGTTGCTCGGAAAAATTTGCCGGGTACGATAAGGCTTGCATTTTTAATGATGTCTTAAATGATTATAATTTTCTCCAACTTACACTTAATCTATTAAAAGGGATGTTTGAAAGGCAACTGCATGCAGCTGAAATGAGTATGATAAGAGGGATGTGTGGTGTGACGCGGATGGATATAATTAGAAATGAGTATGTAAGAGGAAGTCTGAAAGTTATACCTTATGTCGAGACGCTGTATGGAAATCGTTTGTCATAGTATGGACATGTGATGCGAAGATGTGACGGAAAGATTTAAGTATGAATGTGGACGGCTACACCAGAACAGGAAGACCAAAGAAACGATGGATGGTTTGTGTGAAAGATAATATGGTTAGAAAAGAAGCGACTACCGAGATGATGGCTAACAGAGATGTATGGAAGAAAAAAACATACTGCGCTTGGGATAAGGGGGATGATGTCTTAAATGATTACGATTTTCAAATAAGACCTACAGTTGGCACTACATTATGCACAAGCTCTAATAGTCCTTTATTTGTGTAACCATTATCAGGTCATCGATCTAAGTTGTTTTTAACTTTTGTTAAACTTACATAAAATATTTGACGGATATTATGCATTGTTTTATATAGCTTCTTTAGCTTCAACATTTTGTAAATGTGAGAACGCCGTAAACTTGTCAAATGCGCTATTCATTTAATAAGGCTTATGTAATTATCTTTTATATTAGTGACTGCATCCAAGATTACGTTGTTTTTACATCCCGCCCAAAATTGTATCTACAGAAATTGTAAAAGATATACAGTTTAAAAGAGTAACCATGGAGTTTCTTGCCGGTTCTTCTCCATAGGAAGCGACTTTTTGGAACCGTGCACGTAAATTCTGACTTTTCATAAGTGCCTTTGTATGGTTTATATGAAATAAAAACCTTTGACTTTGACTTTGACTTAAGTTTTTATAATGAACAATCGTCGGAAATTTGTAATTAAATGTGACACAAGTACAACTGCTGATCAGGTGGTGGTCAGAACCACTTGAGAATAGTTGTAATCTTTATTCAGTTTTAACCCTGGTCTATTACGGCGTTATGATCTTATCTGGCATAAATGGTGTTGCCATGTTGATTACTTGATTTCCTTAGACGTTTATATTTTAATTGTATACTTAGTTTAATTTCATACAGGATTAAGCAACGATGGATTCAGTGAATTTTATACAGTACAGCTCTAAGACCGCATTTTGTTATTCTTGTAACGATTTACCTAATTCTACTAAATGAACTATATTACATTAAAGCGAAACATGACTGTGTTCTCAACCACTGGAGCGATAAGAACATTTAAAATCCTCATTTGAACCTGAGAATACAGGCAGACCCCTATAAGAATTGGTTCTGTCACAAAGTTGATTGTAGACCTTGATAGAGTGCAGGTGAAAAATATATTATTTCTGGAGAAAATGGGGCTATATTTACTGATTTATTGGCTCATGCTTACTGATGTAGATACAACTTTTTTATTTAGTAGTGATACCATACCAGTATCTCTACTAGCAATTCAAAGATTGCAAGTTCACCAATTGCTGCCTACCCCTTCGGGGAATACAGGTGTGATGCTCTATTGTTCCTGCTCATACTTTTTAGTTATTTTATTTTAAAGAAGACTTACAGGCTAATAACAAAATATAAAAATAATATAATATAAGATAAAAAATGCTTATTATAAGCTTCCACTTTTAAGAGAAAAGTCGATAAAAGAAAAGAAAAGAAGGTAAAAGAAGAAGTTACTTTTTATCAAAACATAACTTTGCTAAGAGCCGTCTAACGGTCGCCACACTGGTGCAGAGCAAGACAATTTCCAGGTCCATAGCACAGTCTATTAAAGATTAGTGCACTTCTTATTTAATTTCTCATTCCGTCTATATTTAGTCAAAGTGAAATTATAAATTAGCAATGAGTTCGGGACAGTCAATGTGGCCATTTGCGATACACATAGGTCGCCAATAAGACGTCTTGTCTCCAGAGGTAGGAAGTGATACCTTTTGCAGCGGTGTTCATAGTCTATTGCTAAGTGACGTGTTAAATTTGTTTTCAGGTTTGTGATTCTAATCGACATGGATAGCTCAGTTCTGAGTCACGTGACGAGGCTTGATCTGATGGTCGTGAAAAAAGTCATGTATTTCTTACAGGTAAGTTTTCTTCGATATTGTTTATAATTTTCAATTCTTTATCACTTTATGTTTATGTAAAAGTTAATTTGTTATGACCATTTTTGTCGTGAGCGCATAAAAAGTTATGCGCGTACAATATTAGACTTGATTTTCGCAACGTCGATGGATGAAAGTACACAATCTGCCTAGCCTTTTCCCAATTACATTGGGGTCGGCTTCCAGATAAAAAAGACTGCCTATCGGACCTCCACAACCCAGTTACTGGGTAATACGATATCTTGTAGTATAACTGGTTGTCAGACTTTCAGGCCTCTGACTACCCGTAACGGCTGTCATAGATTTAAATTTGGCAAACCGGGACCGAAGGCTTAACGTGCTCTCCGAGGCACGGACGGGTCTCGGTATGAAATGATAGTCACCCATCCACAGATCAACCGCGGCAAGCGTAGCTTAACCTCGTCGATAGATCTGCGTACCTATTGGCTATTTCGGTTACCAAAAACTTGATGGGCACTTTGTAGTACGGTGCGTCGTATGTTACAACTTAACTATGATAAGCAAAAATAATAAAAACATACGGCGCAATATATTACGAAGTGATCATCAATTTGATGTCAACCGAGATAGCCAATACACTTGCTGTGCGGCTGTTACTTAGCCACGAGCCCCTTGACGGATGAAGTTACTATAACAGTTAAACATTTCCAATTTAACTTGCTGCATCAAACTGCAATGTGAATTAAGAACTGTCAATGGTTTAATTTACTCCTATGCACACATTAGTCTACTATTCCAATTAATTCTCCTCTCGAAGGACTGCTGAAAGAGGTTTAATATGAACAGCAACTTTATTAATCTTATTATAAACATGAATGGTTAAATAAACAAAATAAACCATTTTTTATTTACTGGCCTCTCTTAGAATCTCATGATCGAACCAATAAACCCACATTAGTTACACCAAAATGTAAAAGTACCATCAAATATTTCCAGGAATGCATGTTCGTAAAGCTAAAAGGGGTGCACTTCATGAACGCGCCGTACTTCATGGACAAACTGCTGATGCTGCTCCGGCCATTCCTCAAGAAGGAGCTCATGGAGCTGCTCCAGATACACCAGGTGGAATCCGAGTCCTTGTACAAGCTGATCTCCAAGAAGGCCCTGCCTAAAGAATCGGGCGGGGAGTATAAAGACAATATTACTTTAAGAGGTATGTTGGAAGACCAATAGACCAATGCTTGAATTGAGTATCGATAGTGTGACATTTGGTGATCTGCTAGTTCAGGTTCTAACTGCGCGTCACGACATCCTGGGCCGCTAAAAAATGACAATATCCCAAGGGCGTCACAGTACAAAAAAAGCTTGGGAAGCTCTGTGCTAATTAGAAAGAAAGAAACTTGACCAGTGTTCCTTTAACTTGCCAATGACCTACCATTGTACCGTGGTTTGTGGTGAAGAATGAGAGTTCTGTTTTAGTCAAGTTTTTGCAGAATATCAATTTAGTCACAATTGCAGTTATAGGAGTCACAATGGGGTGGCGCTTGGATGATTATAGGATCTCATTTTATTTAAATTACCAGACTCAGGGCCTAGTTCATTGTTGTCCTTGCACTTAATCTTTGGAGTAGTTAGAGCAAAAATTTTGGCGCAAAACTTCTGGACAAAATGGAGTTTACTTTTAACATCAATACGATGATCCCTTGGAGATGTTGTAAGGAACAAGTCCTTCCTAATAATAAAAATACAATTTACGTACAAAAGAACTGAAGAAACTGGTCCTTCCTAATAATAAAAATACAATTTACGTACAAAAGGACCAACTCAATAATACATACTATTAAGTTAAATGCAGAATTGAATCAGCCCCATTCTTTGATTAAGCAAGGGCGGTTGCTAAGCGTGAGGGTTCCAGATCGGGCAAAACGTATTGGATATTTCAGTTTCAACATTAAAAAATTTAATGATATTTATTTCTATAAATACATCTGATAAAGACACTTTTACAAATCAAACATTCTTTTTTAAGCTAAATGGCGTTGGCATTTCCTATCTGACTATCTAGTCAGTTATCTAACTCTGAGAAGAAATGCCGAAACGAAACAAATTCAGAGGTCAAAGTGTCTTTTAATGTCCAGACATGGTATTTAATAAGGGTATCGACGAAATCTGAGTATACCGACTTCCCCTTAACCTTCTCGAAAAATAGGCGTGATGCTGTTTTTAAATGCAGAATTATGTCTCTTTGTTTGTCGTACACAGCTGAGACAGCGAACTGATCTGATGCCCTCTTATTTTCCCAGATGAGCTCTTCCAGCGTATGAGAGCGAACACAGTCTTCCTTCGTGAGGAGAACAAGCGTCGAGTGAATGAATCTCTCCGGTCAGGAGGCAAACCTTCTCAGGTGGAGAAGGAGTTCGGGCTTCAAGGCAGCTTCAAGAAATTAGATATAGATTAGATTGGGTTAGGGTTATAGGAATAAAATATTTTATTTAATGTCATTGTTTAATTTTTTTTCTTCGACCAAAGATGTTCAGTTGATGGAACCAGAGAATGTAATAAAATAATCTTTCTTTTTAGAAATATATTAAATCTAGTTCGCGTAATTCGGTCGAAACGTGGGGAAACAAAAAGGTAGGGAAAGGGTGAAATAGACCCGAATTCATGTAACATATATTTAAAAATCTTATGTCACAGTGTTTGTCATCGAACTCTTCCGAAATGGCTTGACCGATTTTTATGAAATTTTTTGTGTCTATTTGGTAGACCTGGGAATAGGTTGTAGGCTATTTTTTATAGCCCTAGGTGATAAGGGTGGCCTTATCTAGAAAATGTATGTGGCAGTACAACGTCGGGGTCACCTATTATATTTATAAAATGTGTACGAATCGCGAATGCTTAAGGTCAATAATCCTTCCTTCCGAATAAAAGTAACCAAACAGTTCATCATCATCCGCAGTCTGACTTCACCGACTGCTGGATATAGGCCTCTTTTCGTTCGTACTAATCTCTCGTGCTCTTAACTACGAGACGCTACCGTTGTCATCAACCCATCTCGCCGTTGGATAAAGCTAGATTCAAAAATGAAATCTGCCACCTATTACTGAACGGCTAACTTAGAAATATAGCCTGAAAAATATTCTGAATCACCTAATTCGACATCCACTCAAACAAAAATATTGTATTGAATAAACACAATTTCAGATGCACTTAGGCGCAAAAAATTGTAGAAATTATCATATAATTATTATAATTGTGATGATGTGGTCCACCGGAAGAAGGAATTATCACCTTTTTATTATATATAAATAACTACCTATATAATTACATTCTGTCCATATAAAGTAGCTTGTCGCTGGATTTTGTCAGTCCTTCGAACGACATCAAGGTTGCAAGATGAAGTTTATCGGATTACTTTTGATCATCATGGCTATGACTTTGGCAGTCGTGGTAAGTAGCCTTGCAATAAATATCACTGGAAATATTGGCATTACCACCACACATCATCCATCAAACTAAGCAAGTAATAAGGTGTCTGCAATTGTTACCAGACAAGCGAGTTTTGACTGCCCCTTTATAAAATCCTTTATTTGCCTTTCATCCACAGTCTACACGTAGATAGAGTTGGTCTTTTATTTGACGCGAAAATCTTCCTCTAGGTTACCCGCGTGCACCTTCCAAAACCGTTAAGGTTTCTTTTTATTGACCAGAAAGGTATCAAACTCACAGATAAGCGGTTATCGTAGCCTATGGTCCTTTTCCCTGTAAGCGAAATTGCTGAAGGGACAAAATACTTGTCCTTCTTCCAATAAAATACTTTCTTTGAAGTGCTGGTGACATTGCTCACCATTAGGAACACAACAATGGTGGTATTTGACCTGTCTTTGCGAGGTTATTTCCACATGAGATGGCTTCAGCTTTGCTGACTCTAGTCACGAGACACGAGCAATGTAGTGTTCGAAACGTCAGGAAAAACAATAACCAATAATACTACACGCGATTAATCTGGTTAAAAGATGTATAATAGTTAAACATTTCCAATTTAACTTGCTGCATCAAACTGCAATGTAAATTAAGAACTGTCAATGGTTTAATTTACTCCTATGCACAGATTAGTCTACTATTCTAAATAATTCTCGTCTCGCAGGACTGCTAAAAGAGGTTTCATACGAACAGCACCTTTGTATTAATCTTATCTTAAATATCTGATGTGTACACAGATAATTCTTTTTTTTTTATCAAAAATGTATCTTCGTTTGCCCACCGACTCGCCTGATGGTAAGTGACAGTGTGGCCGAGGATGGAGCACGAATATCCAGAATAAATCTATTCACTCTTAAGTAAAGTGGATAGATTTGGGGAGAACGACAGTTGATGCAACTGCCCAGGAATGCCCTGGAATTGTGCCTGGTTGATGGCAAAGGCTCACCACCTATTACATGGGACTTAAAAACGGCATTGGCATTCGGTCTAAAGCTTCTGGAAATACAGGCTATTGTATGATATCGTTCTTTCTTGCTTAACCTGAAGTCTTACTACGTGATATTTCTAGGGTGGCAGGAGTGCAGTCCCTCAATCAGCTGGTTGTAATTTTGGTGGCCGACCCCCTCGTCCACCACCTCAGACAACCACAACAACAGCAGCACCTAGTAAGTATTCGGATATTGGTAACATCCGACTTCTTTTTATTTATCTTTTTTTTTTTTTTGAGGGGGTTAATGCGACTGCATTTCCCCCTGTTCCTGTTTGACTATATTTTTCCGTCACGGGGGTGACGGAAGGCGGTATGTGGGGCTCTAACCCACTAAAACCCCCCCGTGAGCAGTCCTCCACCGAGGTGCGGCAAGATAGGGTCGCGCTAGCATTCAACCTCTTGCCCCGGGATAATATCAGACCTAACCTAACCTAACCTATCCCTGTTACTTAAATGAAAACGAGAGAGAGATACAATATTTTTTACAGATAAATCTTCGAAAAGCGAACTCTAAAGTTATAAAACTTTTGTGGAAAAAGAGTACGGTGGCGAGCAGGATTCGAACCTGAGCCTCCCGGATAAATACTCCAGGCACTCTGACGGCTAAGCCATCTCGCCCTCTGCTCACTCATTCAGACCATTCATGTTCATTTTCACACATAACAGAATAAGTTTGAGTAATAAACCTATTTTATTGTTACAGGTTCTACGAGCAGTGGTTAAGTAACAAAACTATATGGACAACGGAAGATCTTTTAAACTACAATTTGGCAAATATAACTCAATGTTAACTATAATATTTCATTCATAAAGATACACTGATATTAATGTTTTGTTTTAATGTAAACTATTTGTACCCGTGGCTTTCCTTACGTCAGAATACAGTTGACGCCAAACTAAGAGACAATTTCACCGCTGACATTAAAACCCGAGTTGGACTGAACCAGAACTTATATCTACGTAATCCAGTAGGCTTACTCTTGAAAATAATTCCGGCCGATTTTGACTTTGGAAATATGTCAGTTCGTACTTTTAAATGCAAAAATGACAAAAAAATAATTACAGATTTGCGAATGACAAAATTGCGGCAACTGCAATTTTGATAAATTTATTTTAATATTAGGCATTGTTTTAAGGCATCTATTTAATATTTAATGATATACTTAATTATGATAGATGAGCTATTGTATATTTTTTTTTGGAAAATAAAGATTTTTATATTTATATTTTATATTTTTATATATTGGAATTGGATTGGGATTGGTATTATTTTCAAGAGTATACCCACAGTTCAAATTCTGATTTTGATATCAGTTAACGTCAAACTGATTGAACCAGCTACATTTTGATTGTGTTTACGAAAACGAAGTTTACTTGGATTATTAAATGTTATCACAACTATAGATTTAAACCGTTTTGAGAGGTGATTACCTAAATTTATATTTATTATAGTAATATCTTAGGTTTGCGCGATCACTACACATTATAATAAAACAACTTTTAACCGGATTAATCGCGTGTATTAAGGAGGTCCTCCTGCGACCACGAACGCTGCAAAGTGTTCGAAACGTCAGGAAAAACAAAAAACCAATAATACACGCGATTAAAACGGTTAAAAGTTGTTTTATTATATTTATTAATAAATATTACAAAATTAAGCATTTTTGGTACTAAAATATTTATAGGAAACTCTATTAAGACTATTATACGTGTTTAATTTTATTTAGTTAACAGATTTATATACATTTTATTTATACAATAGCGTAATACCATAATAAAGTCAAATAACAACAAAATCAATATTCTATGTTAAACAATATTCCGCCATTTTGACAAGACCGCTCTTGACGTGTTTAGATAAGCTAAACGTCGAAAGTCGGGCGTTCAGAAACCTAAACGGAGTTCAGCTTGAACTGCGTTCAGTTTGGTTTCAATGGTGAAATCGGCCCTAAGATTTGAATGAGACATAACTACAATTATAAAGCCTGGTTTCCATCGAAGTAGATACATGCTACAGATTTTTTCGTGCTATCCTGATACACATGGGGAATGTTTGTACATTCTTGTGACAGAAATACAAATATCTACACATAAGTCAGTACGTCCACGCTTGTATTCCCAGGAGAATAGCCAGAAGCATACACACTTGTACACCCACATTTCACCGATGCTTTTATTAAGGCCCAGGCGGTGAGCATATTGCCATTTACCGGGTACAATTTAAACTTTCGGCTGCTACTGAGAATTTACTCACTAAAAAACCAACCCGGGAACCCAGGACCTCTGCTCAGTCGCGCTTGGGACCCTAGACCGACGAGGCAATTATCAAATAACACATCAATAGTTATACGTATTGACGTATAACTATTGTTTGTCGAACGAACGAATGAAGTGAAAGATGAACGACATCGCGGACTCAGCTCATGACTAAGAGCTCCGTTTGAGTTCGAAACTAGTCGGGCAAACCCGAAAAACGCACGTGTGTATTAACCGGTGAACATTAATGAATATGAATATGCCTTACGAAAGTTATTATACAGATTAAAAAAGTGCCTGTGGTCTGTGATAGAAAATTTTCGACCAATTTTTCGAATAAGAACAAGCAAAGGTATTAGCTATATTACGAACCTAAAAGCCGTGCGATAAGAAACACTTTACGAGGAAATATCTCAAAAAATTAAATATAAAATAACATAAAATAACCACAAAATAACATAGCATCACGCCTGTATTCCTCGAAGGGGTAGGCAGAGGTGTACACAGTTGTACACCCACATTACACCAATGCTGTTATATAGTCCCATATAGGTGATGAACCTATATCTACCGGGCACAATTCCAAACTCCGGGCTTCTACTGAGAATTTCCTAACAGAATAACACTGCCCGATCCGGGAATCGAACCCGAGACCTCATCATCCTCATGCTCAGCAGTTGCGCTTGGGACTACTAGAGCAACGAGGCAGTTTTTAATAAAGGTGAAAAGTATGGAACTGTGAACCCGCTGGCTCTGATGAATACTCCGTGCACTTTGCCAATTAAAAAATTCCCGAAAACTGATCTGAAAAAAATACGGATGTAACCTTCCCTTGTCATAAGCCAAGCATAGATTACGCACCCACACATGAAGCATACTGGCGCCGAGTGGATGAGTTTTAAGTATTTGTATACTAATAGCTCGCGTATAACAAGCAAAATTGGATGACTAGGCATGCTTCTCACATGTCGTACGCAACGCTGATTCTCCGTCCGTGATCTCGAGCTTCGTCACTCACATTCGTATTTTCTTTCCAATAAAATTCTACTTAATAACTATTTGTCAAAGAAACATTGAAAAATAATAGACACGAACAGGGTTGACCCGCGACGCTTGACGTGTCATCGCCCTACCAACTGAGCTGCCGCTTCGTTGTCCGAATCTATTGAATTTCAAGTTTCTTTGTATTCGTCATAAGGAGACGCATGGCGATATTTATTTTGAAATCATTTTTTTCTTATTATTATTCTTTATTGTACACACAAAACATAGATTACAAAGAGTGATAAAGAAAATTGATGTACAAAGGCGAGCTTAACCCATACATGAGTTTTCTACCAGCAAACCTTCGAGCGATAGAAATGTAGAAAAAGATGAGGACAGATTGAAGTGTACAACACCAAAGTAATACTACAAATAAACACCAATTAATGACTATTATAATAAATATGAACTGATAAATTAAACACAATCATATACATACACATATACAGCAAAATAATATATACACAATACATATACTACATATATACTTAATAACGTTGAAAGGAAATGTTCCCTGATTCCTTTCTTGAACACATCCAGAGAAGGGCTATCTCGCAAAGAATGTGGAAGAGAGTTGCAAAGCCGCACAGCACGTATAGTGAATGATCCATCGTAACAGCTTGAGGTATGATGAGGAGTACGAAGGAGAAGAGAAGAATTTGAGCGACAGGATTTCCCCCGAGGGACAAGATACTCAAAGCGTTCACGAAGGTATGATGGGGAATTTATGTTGTGAAGAACAGAGTAGAGAAAAGTAAGAATTGAATGTTTCCTTGTAAAATTGTTATTAATATAGACATTGCATGGCCTTAACATCTATAGAAAATATCATAATATATAATTCTGCTTATCTTGTAGCTATAGTTTTGTACATTAAGGCATTATTAAAGCCATTTCAAATCCACGGCTTGTATTTTTAAAATATATTATTTATCTAACCCCATAATTTTATCGCATCGTCGCGTTCAAAACACATAATAACACTTAACCGGAGGCTATATTTATAAATAATTGTTTTTATATAGCTCACCGGATGGACATATTGTCAGATGTGTCAATTTTCCTAATTTCCTCTAGTTGTGGTGGTATATATTGTGGTGGCATGGTGTTGGTCGTCAGTTCGTGATCACTCGCTGGATTATGAAGTTTTTTGGAGTTCTCTTGGCCATCATGGCTATTGCCTTCGCTGTGGTGGTGAGTAGAACTTGAGTTTTTACACTAATTCTGTGGGGTATCGTAAGAATCCTTACATTGTCCCGGGTAAATAAGGCAAGTTACATAACAAAAAAATAGTGTCTATGGTACACAAAAAGGTGTGAAATAAATAATATATTTATTTCATTTTATGTATGGCCCTTCTCAGAATATAGACTTTGGGTTGGCGGAGAGGTGAGCATAAATATATTAAGCAGTGCACATAATGGTAGACTAGATACTGCTAAATCTTTTAAAGCATGCGCAGCGAACTCAGCAAAGTTACTCGTGTCCGTTCAGTGTATAAGGTTATAGGGACTCAAAAGTTAGCGATGACGGCACTAAAGACATTGTAGGAGAAGAATTCTGGCCAGAGTTGAGATGGTTTAGTTGGTAGAGCGCCTGGATTATTTATTCAGGAGAGCGCAGGTTCGAATCCTAGTTACGACTGTATGTTTCTTTCCACAATAATTTATAACTTTGATATACAAGATTTTTCATATAAATAAATCAATCAGCTTGGTAAACTGTCGCTCGATATTGATAAGACGATGTAAAGGAGTGTTTTGTTTTCCAAAATCCACGCGTTCGATTCTTAGCTGGGGATATTTCAAAATCCAACGATTCAGTTTAAGTTTTCATCAAAATTGGCTACACACTAGAAATATCAAAAATACTCAACTCTTTGAGTATTTTTCGATGTCCTAACTTCCTATCTAATATTATAATTAATGCAAAACGCCTAAACCACTGAACCGATCATTCTGAAGTTTTGCATATACATTATCAGGTGTACAGAAGCGGACATAGGGTAGGTTCCCGAGGAAAACAACAATAACGTGCTTATGATAATAGATGGCGCCACGTGTCTTTCGAATCATGTTTGAATTTTAAATTTGAGTACCTAATAGATTTTGTAATTCTAGAGCGTCGATAGACCGGTTTTTTCCCTAATTAACGCGAGCGAAGCTGCGGGCAAAAGCTAGTTCTTTATAGTTTCCGCATTTGGCCATCCTGTAACGTAGCAATGTCTAGCACAATTTAGGGGATATAATTATTATATTTATATTCCTGTTTCAGAGCGGAATGAGCACCGTCCCGAAGCCGGCAGGCTGCAACGGCGGTGGTCCCCCCGGTGGCCCCCCACCCGGTGCACCCCCTTCAGGACCTCCACCAACCAGTAAGTGACTTGAGTCTAATAATGAGAGGGTCTACTACACATGATAGACCGAAAAAGTTAGTGGTGTCAATTCTAATCTAGTAAACTAAACTAAATTTAGAATATCCCTGTCTTTTACTAATAGTTACAATATGAGCAAGATGGGACGAATCAAGACATGTCAAATTCGAATTTAGGCACGTCAAATTAAAATCTCCGAACGTTTTTAGTCGGCATAGTTTAAGTAGCAAAAATAATTTTATGAATTTATCAATTATATGTACGGTAGACTGCAATAATTTTAAATAAACTGTTGAGACGCCTGACACCTTAGTCCTCCTGTGACCACGAACGCTGCAAAGTGTTCGAAACGTCCGGAAAAACATAAATCTACACGCGATTAATCCGGTTAAAAGTTGTTTTAATATAATAAGTAGCCGTTAAAATTAGAGATGTCAAAAGAATATGGCGTTAATTCTAATGTAGCAAACTAAACTAAATTTAGAACATACCTGTTTTTTACTAACACGTACTATATGAGCAAGATGGGTCGAATCAAGAGATGTCAAATTCGAATTTAGGCACGTCAAATTAAAATCTGCGAACGTTTTTAGCAGGCACAGTTTTAGGTAGCCATTAAAATTAGAGACGTCAAAAAAATATTGTATGGAAATTTTAAGTTGACATGATTAAATTTGAATTTGACGTCATCCCGTCCCGCTCTTAAAGTAACGATTAATAAAAGAAAGCAATGCTCTAAATTTTATTTAGTGTGGTATGTTAGAATTGACGCCATTGTCCGGAATTTTGTTGACATACAAGATGTGGGCTCGACTGCCTCGTTGGTCTAGTGCTCGCAAGCGCGGCTGCTGAGCGTGAGGTCCTGGGTTCGATTCCCAGGTCGGGCAGTGTTATAAAATTTTTCTGTTAGGAAATTCTCATTAGCAGCCCGGAGCCAGAAACCCCCGTGCTTCGCAGAGCACGTAAAGCCGTCGGTCCTACACGTGATCTCTCTCTGGTCATGTCGGATTTCCGTCCCATCGGAATATGAGAGTGAAGGAAGAGGGAGTGCACCTGTGTTTGCGCATACACTTGTGCACTATAATATCTCCTGCGTACTTGGCTAATCTCCGTGGAGATAGGCCGCCGTGACCGAAATACGGTCGGAAGGATTATTTGTTGGGCTCGGAACAACTGGAGCTGACCGACTGGGGAACACAAGTAACTCGAAACTGCCCGTTTGTAAATTTTAATGTGATCAAGGTCACCGGTGCTCCCTGAGGAAGCTTTGTGTTGGCTGTAGGAGGGATGGTTTTTGTGTCCTCTATATTTCTGGCGAATCGATTCCTCATACAGGACAGGGAGGCACGAGTGATATCTGGTATCGCAAATTCCAGGTTATGGTAATGACTTATTATCTGACCGTTGCTATGGGGTATGGAGAAAAAAATGACTGCACCATTGGTGAATCGCGACTGCCGATCATGAGGTATCGGGTATACCTAGGTCGGGCAAGGTGTTGTTGAGTTTTTCTGTTAATAAATTCCCAGTAGCAGACCGGAGTTCGGAATTGTGCCCGGTAGATGGCAATAGGCTCACAACGTATTACATACATAGGATCACGCCTGTATTCCCCGAGGGGATAGGCAGATGTGTACACAGTTGTACACCCACATTTCACCGATGCTTTAATTAAGTCCTATGTAATAGGTGGTGAGCCTATTGCTATCTACCAGGCACAATTCCAAACTCCGGGCTGCTACTGAGACTTGCCTATCAGAAAATATCAATAATTCTTTCCCCGACCCGGAAATCGACGCGACACTAGACCAACGAAGCACCACACACACAATAATAACAGCATTGATGAAAATATGTGGGTGTACAACTATATACACCTCTGCCTCCCCCTTCGTGGAATACAGGCGTGATATTATGTTATAATATTTTGTGGAAAAAGATTTCGCTATGCAAGCGTTAATGCTTTTGGAAGATTTATCATGTTATATTAATTATAGTTTAACGGTTATTACTCACGCGCATTCTTCGGGATTGCCCGACTAGTTTCGAACTCGAACGGAGCTCTTATTCATGAGAGAGTTTGACTCGCGACATTGCCCCGGGCTCAGCTCATGAATAAGAGCTCTGTTCGAGTTCGAAACTAGTCGGGCAATCCCGAAGAATGCGCGTGAGTAATAACCGTTAAACTATAATTATTGAATAGATTCAGGCGTTACTTTGCGGAAGTCCATTACAATGGATGCAAATAAATACAATATCTAGCTACTTCCACAAAATTGAGGGTAGTCATGCATTACCTGTGCACCGCCCGCCCGCCCGCAAATATATGCACATACGCAAGCGGTGAAAATTCCGACTACCACCAACTACTCTACACGTGTTTCGCCCCTCCACGGGGCATCTTCAGGAGCTGTTAGACCGTGCAGTGTCCGCCACCGAAACTATAATTAATATGAATGTGTCACGAAAGTTATTATTTATCATGTTGTCATAAAAATGAGAAAAAGAGAGGGAGAGATCATTTATATTAGTTACATTAAATTTATAATTCATTGGCTATGCATGCATTAATGATTTTAAAAGATTAATCTGTAGGTATTATTTTCCTTTAAGTTTTTACTAATATTCAGCCTATAATGTTAACTAAGTTTTTTTTTCTGTTTCAGACGCTACCAGCTAAACCACAGAACTACAGACACCTTCATGATTTCGGCTAACGTCATTCACCAAAACACAATAAACTAGCACCAATGTATTATTCGTATTTTTTTCTTTTATTTTAATACCGAGGAGTTTTTATACCTCCTATCTATCAGCCAAAAATGTTAATAGCGTCACGCATATAGGTACAAATATTTTACCTTGAAGGAATTAGTACTGGAGTAGTTTTAGCGAGCCTACCCCTCTCGCCACTGGCATATGATTCCCAATTAAACCTTTATGCCTTTTACCTGTATGGTTACAATGGTACACGATTTTAATAGTATGTGATACAATTTTATGTGTGTTAATACTGTTAATGAAATGACGAGAGCTATTGTTGCTTTAGTGCAAGTTCTTTTGTGCTTGTGTGTTACCTCACCCCCCGCCAAAAGCGGCGAGCAAACTTTTTTGATATTTAGTCAAAAGCCGTCTCTCGTCTGGTCCTTTAAACATTTCACTGATGAAGAGAAAATTAATTTCATCAACGTGAGACTTAACAATAAGTCTGTGGACCGATGATTTGTTAACAGAAAACCTGAAGAAGATATTACCCTACTCGGGCCTAGGACTTGACGGTCAGCTGCTGTGCTTCTCACTACTAGACGGGTGAAGCAACTACCTTTTTACGAGCTTACCTTAGGGGGGGTAAGGTGAGATCTATAAAACATAGCTGACTAGGTTCGGACAGGACCGTAGTCCTTTATTAAACGCTGCTAATTTGCCGAGTCAATCACGAAAATATACACAGCATCAGGCCTGTATTCCCCCGAGGAGGTAGGCAGAGGTGTACACAATTGTACACCCACTTTTCACCAATGCTGTTTTTAAATCCCATGTAATAGGTGGTGTGCCTATTGCCATCTGCCGGGCACAATTCCAAACTCCGGGCTCCTACTGAGAATCTTCTTACAGGAAAACTCAATAACAATGCCCGACCCGGGAATCGAACCCAAGACTTCATGCTCAGCAGTCGCGCTTGGGACCACTAGACCAACGAGGCAGTCAACGAAAATATAACCCTTAATAATATTTTTATTAAATAAATTTGGTCCATTCATCCGTTGTGCCTTCGATACCTTGATCGATAAGATCTGTCATCCAAGGACCAAAACTAATTATTTGCTATTATTGTAAAATTATAATTAGGTACCTACTATCTAACTATAAAAACAATGCTTGATGGTTTAATCGAGGTTATTGTATAGCCTTGTAACAGCAAGTTTAAAAAAAATCCGTGTCATAAAATAAAAAAAAATTTTAACCATTCTTTATCTATACAGAAACTTTTTCTTCTTATAAAAACTTTACAAAACATACAAAATTTATTCTTAATACATAAAAGTACTAAAAAAATAACATCAAATTGGTTTTAATATGGCAATTCGAGAGAGTATTTTATTAAAATACTTATATTTAATATTTTATAATTATACAATCTTACATATATATCTACTGGTATCATTCACAATAATTGATGGTAACTACACAGTTCAATAGTTGTGCTATTCGTCCAAAGATGGCTTATTTTAAAAAAGAAATATCAAAAGTACAAAAAGACTAAAATTGAATTTAACATATGGCAATATACCATATTATTAAAAAGAAAAAAGTATTTAAAATACGAACAATCTGTGACAAAAGACTATATAATAGACCTTTCTAATAAGACACTTTTTGTAATAAGAGGGATGAAGATTGCAAATATGAACATCCCATCTAAATCTATCACATGGACGAAACTTATAAAAAAATAAATCTTTGTCAATAAAATTCACAATTGTTACTTGTCGTTGTATAAAAAAAAATAAGTAGAGTACCTACATAAATAATTAAAAAAATATGTAACAATTTTGTATTCCATTTAGGGTAGTGTCACTGCAGTCGTTTTGTTGCCAAATATGGATAGCAGGAAAATAAATGTACTATTTTATTAGTAAAGTTTATGAATGGGACTAGGTTTTTGTCGACTCTGACAGTAATAAAAAAAAAATGAGCGTATCATCATTTAGGATGCACAGCTATTGAAATACAAATTATTTCAATAGCCGTGCATACAAAATATTTTAATTTCATAATTACTTTTCCTTGGTTTTAGAAACTCCAATTACTAATGTTTTAGAATCTACAGATTATGAAATTCTCTTTTTAATTATCAATATACAGACGTTTTACCTAAAATAAAACGTAAATTAAATTACTTACCTAAATTTGAAGCCTAATAAAACATGAGAGAGATGCCATCGTTCCGTCCCTTTCTCGCACTTCATCCCTTCTTTTCTCGCCTTCTATAGCTATCTCTGTCTGACCCCCACCACCACCCGCAGTAGCAATCGCTTGTTGCGTTTGCATTTTGACTCATTGAAGACGTTGTGGAACCAGGCAGAGTTAAGTTATTAGGCTTCAAATTTAGGTAAGTAATTTAATTTACGTTTTATTTTAGGTAAAACGTCTGTATTAAATAACTTGACCGTAAATTTGAAGCCTAATAAAACATGAGAGACGTGTTTGATATCGCCTGGTGGTGGTGGAGACGTCAATGTGATAGATAGTATAGTAAGATCACACGACATAAAAGGAGTGTAATAATTAGCCTTTCAAATGATAAGTATTATGCTATCTGTGTAGTTATAGCAGAATTGAAATTCTTCTAGGAAAAGTTTTCCTTAACAATCTTATGCAAACCGAATTAAAAACTCTTAATAATATGTTAAACATTTATTATAAGAAAAATCATGTCGATTGATCAATCAATAACAATTTTATGAACACGCTAGTCTGTTTATTAGATAAACAATAATTATGCTGCATTGAACAGTCTAGTTATATGATTTTGAGATGTTGTTTTCATTATCTCTTTACAATAAAATCGTTTAAACGTATTGCCAGACCTCCAATTACCTTTAGAGATTATTTCGTCTAACGAACAATTCTCAAACCAACTTTTGGATGCTACAGCAGACCTAAAACTTCCAGCAGAAGCGTCGATCCCAGCCTCCCTTAATAGTTTTTTAACCCAATTTGCTATAATGCAACGAGAAGCAGGGCGAGCTTTGCTACAAGTAGTAATAAATAAATTATCACATTTAGCTTTATTCCTTCTGTCTGTACCAACTAAAATCAACTTTTTAACCCAATGTACTGGATCTAAACATTTATTTTCTTTATTAATTATTAATTTCCAGCCTGATTGGCGATAGTCTGCGGAATCAGTTTTTGATCCAAATTTTGGCCAGAAGGTGATATCTTCATCACGAATTTCGCAATTATCGGGATTTATGCTCAATAAGGTCAAATCATGTACCCGACGGCCTGAACACAAAAGCAAGAGACATGCTGTGTATTTTGATATTTCGTAAAGTTTGTCTATATCAGCATTCTGCTGAGATATAAAAGATATAACCTGGTCCACATCCCAGATTGGGGACTTAGATATTTTCGGTGCAGACAGCGCGATAGATTTTAATATACGCTTCACCAAAGGATGCCCGCTAAGTCGTTCCGTAGAATCAGGGCTACATAATGTTGAAACTACAGCTTTATGGCTTAAAATAGTATTGTAAGCGAGTTTATACTTTTGGTGTAGATCAGATAGAAATCTAGCTAGCGTGGAACCGGACGGCTCACTCACTGAAACGTTATTTTGATTGGCCCAATTCGTCCAACGAGCCCATGCTGGTTTATATGATCTTATGGTAGACGAACGCCAGCTTTTTAAAAGTAGATTCTTCTGTTGGTCTGTCCACTCACTCAGTTTTTTATCCCACCCCCACATTTCCAAATCTCTAGAGTCATCTCTCTGACCTTGTGAGGAGGTTTGTTGATCGATACGTCTATGAGGACTTCTTGCAAGTTTCGGATGGTCCAAGGGTGATCCATTGCCCGATTTTTTAGATCTGGTCTCCAAAAGACCTGGGTCCATTTCGGGGCTACTATTAGAAATACGCCTCGACATCTGTTCAGATGAAGCAGCACTTTGGGTATTAAGAATGGGGGCGGAAAAATCCATGCTAATGGGTAATTCCAAATTTGACTGAAAGCATCTTGAAATACCGCTTGATGATCGTGGTGATCCAGAGTGCAATACCTGGGGACTACGTGAGCTTGTTGGGACGCAAACAAATCTATTATTGGTACTCCCCATTTTGCAAATATCATGTTTGTTACTTGGGGGAGAAGATGCCACTCTGGTATCTTCTGTAGACGGGACAATCTGTCTGCTTCCACGTTGTAAACACCGGGGATATGATGGATTGTCAGATTCATCTGGTGAGTATCTATAATGCCTAAAATTTTTTTCGGTTAGATCTAAAAGTGCTAGAGATTTTGTGCCGCCTTCGTTCCTCAGATATGACACCGCAGTTTTGTTGTCGCTCTGAATATGTAGGGTGGCTTTGTTTAAATTGTGACTGGCGTGTTTTATAGTTTTTAGGATAGCGAGCAATTCTTTTTGATTGCAGTGAAGATTCTTTTCTGCTGCTGTCCAGGTCCCGGAAACGTAAGTACTGTTTACGTAAGCGCCCCAGGCATTGTTCGACGCATCTGTTACTATGTAATGCGTTGGATGTGGCATGTGGATAGGCGACGAGGTGTTGAGATGATTTACCCACCATTTCAGATCGCTTAAGGCTGCCTCCGGAAGAGGATACATCATCGTCGGCTTTAGATGTAACGTGCTGATACATCGTCTTTGCAGATGCCGAAAATTTATCCTTCTTCGAGGAATGACAAAACTGGCAAAGTTCATCATTCCTATCACACTTTGCATTTCCTTCAGAGATGCTTTTTGTTTGCTGATCAGAAAAGTCATAAAGGCCTTCATTTTCAGACACTTTTTTGTGGGGAGTGATTTTATATTTCTCCATGAATCCCATACTATGCCCAGGTACTCTATTGTCTGCTTCGGTTGCAAGATGGACTTGTCGTAGTTTATGATCCATCCTAGATATTTTAGAGTGCTTACTGTGGTTTCGACTTGACTCACCAGTATATTGTAATCTTGATTTACTAGTAGGTAATCGTCTAGAAATACGACGACTCGTATCCCGAGCTCTCGAAGAGTCTGAGCAATCCAGTTGCTTAGGGATGCAAAGGTTTTTGGTGCGGAACTGAGACCAAAGGGTAGGCAATTCATTTGAAGTAATCGTTCGTTGTATACGAGCCGTAGAAATCTTCTGTGAGCCTCCGCAATTGGCAGATGAAAATAGGCTTGGGATAGGTCTATTTTCACCATCCAATCGTTTGGTTGGAGAAAATCTGGGATCCTGAAGATATTGATCAGCCTGAATGGCGAAGCGCCGACGTACTGGTTCAATGCCCTGAGATTGAAAATCGGTCTGAGCTTTCCGTCGGTTTTGGGTACCAGAAACATTGGGGAAATGAAACTTTGAGAAAGAGGTACAACTGTCAGCACCTTCTCTGATATCATTTTGTGAATAATTTTGTCCATTTCTGTGGAATGTGGCGTTGACTGAGCAGAGTTCTTCAGATTGGGCATGTGAAGAGGAGGCTTTTGTATGAAGGGAATGCGGTATCCGGATATAATTTTCAAAATATAATTTGGTGCGCCCATTTCTTTCCACCGGTCGTAAAAAAGTCTTAGCTGGCCGGCGCGAAACGTACTCGTTGAGTCAGAATCGTCGTGACTTTCCTCTCCTATCCCGGTGGGATGAGGGAGAGCGTTTTCGCCCGTACGCATATGAATCATCGCTGGGTTTACGATTATTCGACTGCTTGCCGCCGCCTCGGCCCCGAAAGGGCTTGTTACTGTTAGGGAAAGGTGTACTGTTTGTTTTAGGAGCTGTATATCCCATATGTTTATAGGTTACCTTTCTTTGACTCGGAAGTAGTAACTTTCGCTGAGTCATAGATGTACTCGGATCGGTCTGCGGTGCAGGAGCGCGATCTTTTTCACGAGGCCAAAAAACTTTATTTACACCTCCTGCTTTTTCTAAGACGGAAGTTAGCTGCTCCGCGCCAAAAAGGTTCTGGCAAGAAGGTGGAATTTTTCTCATAATACTCTTGTGCACAGGATCTTTTACGCCAGCTAAAATGGTCTCCCTTCTTTGTTGAATACACTCCGCTCGATGCCCACAAACCATTTGTAAGGCGTCATTAGAAATCTTTGCATGGTCGCCATTCACAAAAATATCCGTAACCTTCCCTTTTATTGTGTCAGGGTTTAAATTGTCTGTTTGCCTAGTCCAATCCAGAAAAGAGCGAAGCTCCAATTCTAATTGTTCCTTTTGTTTAAGAAGGGCGAAACTCAAAGAAGCATAAGCTTTTTCCATGTTAGCTAGCGAACGCGGGGCATCATAACGTTTCACTTCATCATTGGCATCGAGTTCCGTAAAGCCAGGAGTATGCCTGTAGAATTTTTGAACGTCGGAGTACCTTACATTGGTCCAGTCGGAATCATCCAAGTGTTGGATAATTTTTAATTGGTCAAGGTAAGCTCTTGGCGTCTTTAGAATCTCAGGATCTTTTATTTTGGTTCCTAATGATAATGATATTTGCGGTCCTAGTCCAGGCTCCAGTCCCGGTCGTGACCCTGATCCTAGACTACCCTGATTCTCTACGAATTCGCCGTCATAATACAGCTGTCGACTTACATTGTCGTCAATACTATCCTCGTAATATGATACTCGATCAGGCTCAATATTACGGGGAGCGATATTTTTCTTAAGCTCGGCTACTTCCTCGATTAACTTCTCCAGCATACGGTTTTTATGGCTGTGTTTGTTCCTTTTACGCGAACGACGAGCACGCTTGCGGCGAGGCGAACTATTGCAGCTACTAGAACTCGAACTATTACTAGAACTTGACGACGACGAACTACTTGAATCACGAAAACTACGATTTCTTTTTCGGGTATGCACGTCGTTTTTATCTTGAACGTTCATAATTATTGTATCGGGTAAGATATTCTGATCACTCATTATTATTAATTTCACTTCTAGTATATCGGAAAAATAACGTACGATAAGATATAAATGTAATTATGATGTAGGGTATGTTTAAAAAATCTAACGAACGGTAACACCGTTATGGGTTTTAAGCACTTCGAGACAAATAAAAATATCTATCAAAAACTCGATATGCAATAACTTTGTTAAAAGTGCGGATAGATTTATTCACTTAATATTTTAAAATCTGTACCTTGTATCTGCTCTGATGTTATCGGGACAGGAACAACGACGTCAATAAGTCAAAATGCAAACGCAACAAGCGATTGCTACTGCGGGTGGTGGTGGGGGTCAGACAGAGATAGCTATAGAAGGCGAGAAAAGAAGGGATGAAGTGCGAGAAAGGGACGGAACGATGGCATCTCTCTCATGTTTTATTAGGCTTCAAATTTACGGTCAAGTTATTTAATTTGAAATTACTACTTCACTTAAAATGCCTGGCTTCAAAATTTTACAATCAACAGAGATATAAATGGAGGCAACAAATATATTGAAAGTTTATTGGTTGCCTGCATAGATAACATCTTTTTTATTTGTACACATAACCCTATTATTAGATTCTCACGATACATTGACGTACACGTCAGTGGATAGTTCAGCGGTCTGTACATATATCAACCATATTATAGACTTTTTTATCGGCGAAGTAGACAATCGCCGTGTATCTGTGGCTCACAGGACACGGCAATATTTAAGTACATTTTGTCCATTCTTAAAGCTCTATCCGCATGCTATTCCATATTTGATGATCAACAAGTCTGTGGTAAAGCAGGGCCGTAGCTAGGGCTGGCCAAAGGGGCGCTGCCACAATATTTCTCAAGTAGGCATAAAACTAGCGACATTTAGTTCGTACAGTATTTTTAAGGGCGTAAAATTCTAATCTTGTCCTGGGCGCGAGGACCCCAGCTACGGTGTTTAAGTCTACTGCCCTAACTCCTGAAGGTGCTGCTTCTCCTCTTCTTCCCTGAGGAGTGACTCCCGCTCGGCCGCGATGCGCGCGTGCTGTTCGGCTATTACTCGGAATAGTTCGGCATGCTTTGCTCTGGCCTGAGCCACCGCTTGTGTCTCGTGGGGCGTTGAAATCACTGAAATAGAGAGAGATGGAAATTAGTTTTCGTTTTGTGTAATTAAGTAAGAAGTATTGTGCTTAGTCTGTCGGGACTGGTCAGCTCGTAATTGTCTTGGTAATTATTTTGGCTTTATAAACCTTACTACATACTATTGCAATTATTTCCTTTTGTTTTTCTTTTACATTATTCTCACATTATATCAATAAACAATTGTAAATAACATTTTATTTTAAAAAGAGTGTCTATGGAGTTTCTTGCCGGTTCTTCTCTATAAGACCAACTTCTTGGAACTAGGTTCTAGCGCAACTTGGGTGAGATCTTTGTTCGATAGTGTGGTAGTCTAAAATCGAATCAATTCAATGGATTCTATCTCTCTTATCTTGACTATGTAGATAAAATTCAATATGTAGATTTACTTATTAGGGTTTAAGTTTAGAACAAGTGCAAACAGGGCATTATGATATTTTGTTTTAATAGGCATAATTACCAGTAGTACTCGGGACATGTAAAATGTTATCGACAAATTAGCGGAATTTACAAATTCAAATCGATAATTTCGAAGACTTCGTTCAAAGACCGTTGCTACCATTTGTTTTATCAAAAATAGATCTACGTGTAGCCACCAACTCGCATGATGGTAAGCGACAGTGTGGCCGAGGATGCAACTCGTATATCCAGAAGAAATCTACTAACTCTAAGGAGAGTGGATTGATTTGGGGAGAAAAATATTTGGGTGGTTGATGCAACTGTCCAGACCCGTCTCCCACAGCGGTTGTACCGGACTACATCCCGAAACACGACTAGGTCGCTTCGTCCGGTGAGTGGTAACCAGCTACGGCCGAAGCCGACCAGAAAAATGTTTTCTAAACGGGGTCGTTTGGTGTCGTATATTAAACTTACATTCAGGATGCGGATTGGCGTGTTCCTCAGCAATCTTGGCGTACAGCTGGTAGTGGCGGTTCTTGGCCTGCGCCACGGACTCAGAGTCTGAAGGGTGTTCCGGGGGCACGTCACTCAAGACGGGGTGGAAGCCCTGCTGGTCCGCTACATAGTCTACGGTGCGAACCTTGTGGAGGGGGTCCACGTAGGAGAACGAACCTGGAAGTTTGAAGAAAGTGGTTAAAGCGGGCCTATTAAATATTGCAAATGATTTTTTATACATGGTAAGGCCATGTAATGCCTATATTAATGATTATTTTTTAAGGAAAACATTGAAAAATAAAAGACATGAGCAGGACTCGAACACGTGACGCTTGACGTACTGTGTCATGGCTCTCTCACTGATCTATCGTGTCATGCTAGCGTCCATTATATTTCATGTTCTCTTTTCGTCTTAGGTGATTCCTATTTAGCAATGATTTGATTTCAGTGGGAGAGCCATGACATGGTACGTTAAGGGTCGCGGGTTCGAGTCTATAAAAGTTTTACTAGTCGTACTACATTTAAATTTTAAATTTGAACGTTATTAAGGTGCTATTGTCAAATATATTTGTGTGTGAGTGCCAAACGCATAGTAGTGTGTTAATGTTAATTGTTATGTTTTTTTTGTGGTAAGTACACTCTACAAAACATAACCAACATCGAAATAAGATAAATGAAATAAGCCCAAACAGTTGAGGAGTTCCCTCGACTATCTCACATCTCCATCATCAGAACTAAGTTTCAACAGAATCGGTTGACATGTATACAATCATACATCCCCATTTTTTCTATTATCCACACTTAGGGTTGGACTTTAGAGGTGAAATCTATATGGGACCAACTTGGAATTTGCATCCTCCATCCCATAGGATCACAACTTTTTACGGATTACCGCCCATTTAAAAGACAAAACAAATTCCAACGCCGCCTTTACATAATAGTTAATTATACCAAATTTATATATCTGTCTATTATCTATTAATATTGACAAATTTAGCCCCGCACTTGGGACCTTTGGACCACGAAAAACTCCAGCGCCCACTAGGGGGCGATACCGCCACCGTTGGGAACCTATGCACTAACCAATAATAAAAAAAAAAAACGTCAAAATCGGACTACTATGTCAAAAGATATGCAGCAAACATAAAAAAAAATTACGCGTCGAATAGAGAACCTCTTCCATTTTTCGTCGGTTAAAAATACACCTCTATCTGCCCTTTGAGAAGGTTAAGTAACTAACGTAATATACCTTACGTCACAGTAATCAAGAAGTTAATTTAATATTTTATTATTTTGTACTTTGATGCCAAGGTAAACGCTCAAGGTAGAAAACTTTGAAACAAATACTTACAGTGAAGGGCCGTTCTATTTGGTAAATGTTGCAAAGTCTATATAGTGAGCAAAGTATATAATGCAAAGTATATAATGCAAAGTATATATTAAGAGTATACTAGGATCTACATTAGTATTCTTCAAGAAAAATCTGTGTTACAAATGTTAAAATATAAAAGCAAAACGAGTTGCGACTATGAAATAAAGTAAACTGCATATAAATAAACTTAATTGGTCCTTCTAGCCGACATACATTTAAGTCTTTAGGTACGTGCTTAGATTATGTGTTAAGGAAATTAGCTATAAAACAGAATTTAGCTTAGATTTCTCTTCCTTATGGCTTTTCCAAGGTATCATATTGAAACATCTAGAGCAAAGGAATTTACGCAAATTCCTTGTTAATATCGCAGCATTAGAAAGTCTAATTGTTACTTCATTTCTTGGTCCTTGGAGTAATTGAGGAACTTTACTAACTTGTAGTGACTTAAGGTTAAAATTTACACCTGAACCGATTGATACATAGCTAGTGCTTCACTTTAATATCTATCTATATTTATAAAAATGGATCCCTATTTCCCTTGGTCACGCTATAACTTGAGAACGATTGCACCAAATTGTATAATTCTTTTTGTGTTGTGTTTGTCAATGTCAGGACAAGGTTTTTAAATAAGATTTATTTTTTAAATTGTACTAAAAAGTCTTTATCGGGGCGGGTGAAAACGCGGGGCACAGATAGTCTGTTATAAAATTCTAGTTTGTCCTAAGCTTGTTGTCAATCAGAACCAGTGACTCTTCCTGCCATAATAGAGACTCTATAAAAACAAAATTTTAATTTTCTTTAATAACTAAAGATTGAACAAGTTCTTTGGGTCATTACGCATAATTATTGTCATGCTTATAAATCTATCAATACCATAAAAATGTGAAATCTACTCTGTAGGATTTGTTCGAAGTTCTCTGTGGCCTACACACATGTCCTGCTAATCAGATATTATTTTGACACGTGTCTTTGACCTCCCCAAATTATGGCTGTGTTACACTGATGTAAGGTGCCGTTGGTTAGGAGCTCAGCTCAAAACAGCTAAGTCTTTCCTCAAAAGGCCATCCCGGACCAATCCTTATATAGTTACACTCATATGTTGAATAAAATGATATCTGGACTTTAAACCTGACGTTGACCTCTGAGTTTGTTTCGGTATTTCTTCTCAGAGCTAGGAAATGCCAATGCCACGTAGCTTAAAACAGTAAAATGATAAAAGTATCTATGACCAATTAACTTAAAAAAAAGCTAGCCCTTAACTGTCCCACTGCAGGGCAAGGGCCACTTCTCATACAGAGAAGGCACGAGCTTAAATCACCACGCTAGCTCACTGCGGGTTGGCGATTTCAGACTACCAAGTCCAGGTTTCCTCTCGATGTTTTCCTTCACCGTATGTCTGTGATGTCTTAGATTAACTAAGAAAGAACATATGACATTGAAAACGTCACATTGGTACATGCCAGGTTTAAACCCACAACCTGTGGTTCAGGAGGCGGGCCCGTAACCACTCGGCCACCACGACAGGATTTATTTACATATGCTAAATGATAAATATCATTTATCATATATCTTCATGCAATTTTGTTAATATTATGTGTTGTATTGATGTTATCAATTGAAATATAAAGGACAATTGAATAAATAATTGTCAAATCTTAAATAATAAAATTAAACCGAATAAATGATAAATGATAAATATCTTTTGTATAAAAACTTTCGTGAGACATATTCATATCAATTAATGTTCACCGGTTACTACTCACGTGCATTTTTCGGGATTGCCCGACTAGTTTCGAACTCGAACGGAGCCCTTAGTCATGAGCTGAACCCGCGGCGATGTCGCGAGTCAAACTGGAGCTGCATCGCGCCGCGTAGCGTTTTGCACGCGCCGATGATGTACTCGGTGTCGGAAGTACTCGTGTGTTTCCGCCACTCGTCGTGTCCGAGATATTGTCTTTACTATTCATGCCGGTGCATACTGCGCTGACTGTGTCACACTCCAGGCTTAACTCACTTTCATATGACGTGGACTTCAGAGCTGGTTTCCAAGCAGGGGGCAACGTCCAACCACTGTCTCTGTTGAAGTTCGGGCGACGGCTTATTTCGATAGCTTCTCGTACTTTTCGCGGTACGAAGTATTTCTCCCTCGCTAGTACGGATGCTTTATCGAAACGTATAAAATGACTAAGGGCTCCGTTCGAGTTCGAAACTAGTCGGGCAATCCCGAAAAATGCACGTGAGTAGTAACCGGTGAACATTAATTGAAATGATAAATATCATTTATCATTTAGCACGAAGGTGTTTCAATTTGTGAGGAATGTTCCACGATCTAAATGCATCAGTCAGCTTATTTGGTATTTTATTCAGTAGATGCAATTCGTTAAAAGGTAGATCATATATTTCCTTATTGTCCATAATAATGTTTTATATGAGTCCAAAGCAACTTTACTCTGTTATTAACATTTTTGTATAACTAAGTAATTATGCTTACTCATCGTTTGTTCGCCGCGTTTCTAGAAACTGGTTTATATTATTTATAATTAGAAAAGGTCAGGCAATAATAATATTAGTTGGAAAAAAGTTCATAATATATGTAAGAATTTGTTGAGTTGTATTTATGTAAGATTTGTCGAAACTGAGACGGAAATAGGATAAATAAAAATATTTTTGACGTCAAACTAGTTGGTCTTTCTTAGAATTAGAGGGGCTCGTGGCTAAGTAACAGCCGCATAGATCGATCGATCGAGGTTAAGCTGCACTTGCCGCGGTCGGTCTGTGGATGGGTGACCATCACTTCTCACTGAGACCCCTTCTTGCCTCGGAGAGCACGTTAAGCCGTCAGTCCCGGTTGTCAAATTAAGTCATGAGGCCTGAAAGTCTGACAACCAGTCATACCACGAGATATCGTGTTATCCAGACACAGCACACTTTGTCTACTCGGTATAACCTCACCGATGCCATGATTCTTTACAAATTACTTCGAAATAAAATAGATTGCTCCAATTTGCTTGGTCTAATGAGATTCCGCGCACCATCTAGTTATCCCCGTAATAGCATTACTCCCTTATGCCCGCCGTTACGAAGGAGAGTTCTCGGTGCAAATTCACCTATCCCTAGACTATGTAGAATGCTGAATGGTGTCAGCGATTTAGTTGACGTTCACCATGATAGTGTAAGCAAATTTTACAGAACCATCTCTAATTATCACTCGCACAACCCTCTATAATTTAATATAATTGTATTGAATTATTATATTTTTAGTTTGATTTTTATTTAACTTTTTTTTTTATATATATTGTTATAATAATTATTTTTATATTTACCAATCCTAATATTGTAATGTAGTAATTATCAGAATGTATTATTAATTATAATCTTTTTATCTTCTTCATAGACAACCAAACACAGTTGTCGTAAAATACCTTATAGGCCCGTTTTTCATTTGTGCATGTTGTGTTAGCCTGTAAGTAATTGTTGCACTTATTCATGTTTATTTGTTATTATATTATTAATGTATCAGTGTAAACAATTGTTGGTTAACCAAATAAATAAATCAAATCAAATCAAATCCAGTAACTGGGTTGTAGAGTTCAGATAGGCAGTCGCTCCATGTAAAATACTGGTATTAAGCTGCATCCGGTTTGACTGGAGTACCCCAATTTAATTGGGAAAAGGCTAGGCAGACTGAAACTAGTTGGTCTTTCGGACCTACTCAGGGTGACCGCCGACTTATATTGTCGAAAAGGGAGTGACTCGGAGAGTTTTCGATTTGTAAAGAGTGTATCCTCGATATGTGAGAGTAGCACATGAAATGTCTGAACAACCTTTCCAGCCTCTAGATCTGCGTCATAGCTACTCAACGATCAACCCATATCCCCTGACCCGGTGCTTTACGTATCATAGCAAGGTGTCGAATTACCACTGACAGCTATTTGACGTGGGACGGCAACCTAGATCACGGTTCACAAAAATGCGTATATCTATGGATGGGAGTGCCCTATCTTTGTTATTCTTGTGTCATTATAAATAGGAATGACAGAGCTAGCCATATAACACTTACTATTAAATAAACTTAATGTCCCGGGACATACTCATCCTACAAGACAGCATAACTGCCTCGATCACGTAATGATTGGTACAAATACTTGTGCAACAGTCTTGGTTATAGATTCCACTGTCAGCGACCACGCCTCCGTAATGCTATGTCTAAGTAACGCCCCCTCTAAAAACAAACATCATTTGAAAAGATACACTACAAAACTAAACTATGAGGGCGCTGTTGAACAACTAAAAACTATGGATTTTACTTTTATCTCACAAAATTGTGATGCGAACGAAGCCGCTACACGGTTTGTCGAATCTCTAATGTCCACGGTATCCCAACACTCAAAAGTATCGAAAGTTCCCAACCGTAGAGTAGTCCTTAAGCCTTGGATCACTCCTGGCCTCTTGCGGTGTATTCGACACAGGGATAACCTTCACCGAAAATTCCAGGCAGACCCAAATAACGGAATAGTTGAGTTATCATACAAAAGGTATCGTAATCACTGTAATATATTGCTCAGGAAATTAAGAAACGACCACGAAAGCTCCGCTTTAAAAAATTCTAAGGACAATAGGGAAACGTGGCAAATTATAAAATCCATAACTAACCAAGCCGGAAAACAAGTATCAGGTGACAAACTTCTACCTCCCAACGAAGACGCGGATGCGCCTAATGCTATTGAACAAATAAACCACTATTTTTCGAATATTGGAAAGCAATTGGCAGACACCATTATAAAAAATCAAAATTCCTTACTTGCCCCATACAAAATTGGAACATCCCCTGTGCGAGATTCTATGGTCCTACTATCTCCGGACGAGGCTGAAGTAGAGTCAGTCATTGAACACCTAAAAAATGATTGTGCCACAGGATGGGACTCTATTCCGGCTAAACTTCTCAAACTGGGCAAAACAGTACTAGTCCCACCTCTCACAAAGCTTATTGAAGCATGTTTTGAGCAAGGAGTTTTTCCCCGTATATTTAAGAAATCTTTAATTACACCTGTTTACAAGGGTGGAAAAGAAGACGATGTAAAAAATTATAGACCTATTTCAGTTTTGTCAGCACTGTCGAAAATATTGGAAAAATTGTTGTACCGTAGACTCATAAAATATCTAGAGCACAACAAAATAATAGCAGACACCCAATTTGGTTTTAGGTCCGGGAAAAGCACCGCTGACGCAGTTAATCATCTCGTTGACTACGTGACTGATAAAGTTGACACAAAGCACAAATGTCTGGGTGTTTTTCTGGACCTTGCCAAGGCGTTCGATACTGTCTGTATTCCAACCCTTGTGACCAAGTTAGAACACGTTGGAATCAGGGGAAGGGCTTTAAGCATATTTACAGACTTTCTTAATGATCGAACACAAAAAGTGAAGATTGATAAGGTCATTAGCAATGAAGCTAGAGTTGATTGTGGTGTGCCACAGGGTAGCTGCCTATCCCCGAGTCTCTTCCTGCTCTATGTGAATGACCTATGCCAGCAGTCTCTTACTAACGGTAAAATATTTAGCTATGCAGACGACACCGTACTAATATTTCATGGAGAGAGTTGGGACGCGGCACGGCAATTTGCAGAGACAGGACTACGTAAAATAACCCACTGGCTGGAAGTTAACTTACTAACCCTTAATATTTCTAAAACCTCATTTCTGCAATTTACTTTCGCCAAAACTAAACCTGCAGTAATAAGCCTTAGAGCACACTCCTGTGATCACCCCAACAACAATCTTCCTTGCTCATGTCTTCCAATTACACAACAGAGGACAATGAAGTACCTAGGTGTGATTTTAGATGAGGGACTTAGCTGGCGTCCCCACATTGAACAGACTGCCTCCCGAGTTAGGAAACTTATATGGGCGTTTAAGAAACTACGGCTAGTGGCCGACTTTAAGCTTCTCCGTGCAGTGTATCTAGCACTAGCACAATCAATCGTGGGTTATTGTATCACGGCATGGGGAGGTGCTTGTAAAACCTACATGATACATCTTGAGAGAGCCCAAAGATCATTGTTAAAAGTTATGACCTTTAAACCGTACCGGTTCCCAACAAAAGCTCTGTATGAAAGTTGTAACGTACTTACAGTGAGACAGCTATACCTTTTCAATCTTGTAATGAAACAGCAGAAAATCACACCGGTAAACCACGCAACCAAACATAAGAGAACTGTCACTAACATATGTTGCGCAGTCAAATGTAAGACTGCATCCGCTCGACGGCAATGCCTATACCTAGCTATTTATATTTATAATAAAGTAAACAAAATTCTCAACATCAACCCAGAAACAAGAAATAAAACAAAGATTATACTAAACACATGGCTTCAAACGCTGGATTACCTACAGACAGAAAGCTTACTTAAAGAACAATACTCGCAATAGCACTCGTAAAAATCAAAGTCACACACCCACACACACACACACCACACACACACACACACACACACACACACACACACACACACACACACACACACACACACCACACACACCACACACACACACACACACACACACACACACACACACACACACACACACACACACACACACACACACACACACACACACACACACACACACACACACACACTAAACACTCAAGAGCGTGCATGCACAAAATTTTTAATTTTACTATGTTTTAATTTTATCACATAAATTGTCATTGTTCCAAATACGGGTGAAGAGACTGACTCCTGTAACACAGGTTCAACCTAGCTCAGGAGTCAGGGCTTCAATTAAAATGTAACACCTTTTTTATGTCAATAAAACATTTTTATTATTATTATTATTTATTATTACCAACATAACACACAAAAAATGGCGCGGAATGGTGCAATCAATTTGGCGTTAATTTATCGCCTTTGTAATTTTTTTGATACAAGTGTTATTTTTGTTATATTACCTTTAACAACCCCACTTCCATCGCTGACTTCAGTGTGCGTCCTATCAGCATGTCCAGGGTACCTTCCAGCGGTGTAGGAGAATACGTAGGGCTTTGGCGGCGGTTCCGGAGTTGAGCTGGTCGCTAGCAAGTGGGACACGTCACCACTGACCAGAGCCAGCATTGCCAGGAATAGCGTGGGGCACAGCATCTGGAAACAATGGATGAGTTGTTATTAAGGTTACGTATAATTCTGTTTTGTGATTATCTCTGGTGTAACACAATGATTGCAAAGAAACTTCTTCCTCTTGTATATATTTATATATTTTTATACATGTTGAGGCCATTTAATGCCTATTTTAATGACTATGTTTTCAAGAAACATTCAAAGAATAATAGCCAAGACCGGGGCTTGAACCTGCGACCTTTGACGTTCCGGTCATCACTCTACCAACTGAGCTACCTTGTCGTGTTCAAATCTATTGAATTTTTCAATCCTCTTTGTATTCGTCTTAAGGAGACGCCTGGCGATATTTATTTAGCAATCATTTACAGATCTACTAAACTCAGCGGTACCACGACTTCTTCCTCTTGCTTTTAAACAGTCAATCGATTGAATCCATTTTTATATTATTGCCTGCTATTCATATATAAATTTACTTTTTATTAGACCACATTTATTAGACAAGAAATCTCTCAAAATAATTGATAAAAATCAATTCATGTGCTGTTAGATGAAATCTAAAGTATCATTAGGAGTATTTTCGTTTTGTTCATAACAGATTTTCTGTCCTGCATTTAGGTACGCAAACACTCTTCAGGTAAACCTAACCTACATACATAAAATAACGTGGATCTCTACTTTGGTATATACCTCAGGGAGAGCCCTCAGATAATCACCCGTGGGTTGCCCTCAAACAACGCGTAAGGCCGCAGTATCATGCTATATCACGGCACAAAACGTTTATCATTTATCAATTATGTGATTTTTTCGGGCAATCCCGAAAACGTGAGTAGTAACCGGTGAACAATCATTGATATGATGAACAAATAAATTATCTTGTATGATTACTAGAATTGTAGGAATCGAATACAAAATATACTTAACACTAGTGTTAATGCTAAGTCATATTTTACTCTCCGTGAAGCGGCCACAATCGGATATTAGCATATTTTATAGCGAACTCAATACCTCATGATGCGGTAAACCATCTTAGATGAAACCTGTTCTCCCGACCTTTGCGTACCGTGGCCGATGCACGCTTGAAGCGAGAAATATACGATTTACGCTGTTATTATACATATTTAACTAGCTGGTGCCCGCGACGTCGTCTGCGTGACTAAAGGTAGCTTATGTCCTTCTCCAAGGTACAATCTATCTCCTTGACAAATTTCTTTATGATATTTATTTACACTGATTATTAGTATTACTATGAACAGTGAACACATTCGTTCACTAATTTGTCTGCAGAGGAATTAAGATTATTTTGGCTTGGGATTTGTTGTTTTTGCTGAGACCACGTAAACTTTGCCTTTATCTTGGATCATCATCCCCCTGCCCTTATCCCAATTTATTTGGGGTTGGCGCAGCATACCTATATCTGGCATGCTGCTAAAGTTTTGGCTATGTTTTATGACCGGCCGCCTGCCATGGCATGTTGTTGATGGTAACCGCCACCGATACGGTCTCCTTCTATCTAGCTATGCCATACCAAATGTTATCCATGCGCCAGATTCTGATGTAATCCTAATATTACACTCCACTAACCTTTATCTTGGATGTTTTTATATATTAAAAATCAAAGCATAGTGAAAGGATTTTAAAATTGTCTTCTGCGGGTACTTTGAGCATTTCTCCTAAAAATTAATCATTAATTGAATTGAGTGACTTCCTTTATGATTCTGCTATTTGACACATTAGCAATTCCTATTTTGTGAGCCATTTAACGAATCTTCATAGAGATTGTCAAATAGATGAATTAGAATTGCACGTAAATTATATTATGATTTGTCCATGAACTGACCATTTTACGATTTGTGAAATGAATCATATTGGGATCCTATTATGATTCGGCCAAAGTTTTAAGTGGCCTTTTTAGACCCCCTGTTTGTCGACTGTGGGAGCTGGGCAGAAACTATTGTTACACGACATTTTGTTGGAAAATAACTTAGTGTTTTTCCCAAAAAAAAAAATTAAAATTTCAATACTAGCCCTGTCTCTTCCATCCATACTAATAGTATAAATGCGAAAGTAACACTATTTGTTTGTTGCCTTTTCACGACTAAACGGCTGAACAGATCGCAATGAAATTTGGCAAGGAGATAGATTAGACCTTGGAGAAGGACATAAGCTACCTTTAGTCACGCAGACGAAGTCGCGGGCACCAGCTAGTTTCCTATATTTTCTTAAACAAACATCTTTTAAATTAAACAATATAACCTACCTTCCTATGTTTATAGTTGTAGTAAGTGTAAATAGCTTCATAATAAATACAAATAAATCTTTCAAACAGAATAATGCATGCGGAGCGAATTCTGAAGTTATAGTATTTTATGGGAAAACACCTGTAAAGGGACTGAATAGATCGCAATAACGTCACCAAAAGACGTATAAAAAATTTGGAAGAAGGTCGGTTAGTGGTCAGAGCGCCTGGAGTATTTATCCGGGAGGTACGGTTTCGAATATTGCTCACAAAAGACTTTTTTGTCCACTAAAGAGCTGTCTTTAAAAAAATAATATGAAAGATGCTTACCGTTGAGACAACACCAGATAAATGAAGGTGTAATGATAATGCATTACATTACATACTTGTCTTCTACTAATTTACGTGGCAGTTTACTGCCATTGTTTTTCAATAAATTCAATTAAACGCGGATGGTTTGCACATTAATTTAATGGCTTCATGGTACTCTAAAGTTGTATTTTATTATAGGAACTGCGGAGTATGTTGTCATCGTTAGTTTTAGAGCCTAATAAATTAACTTAATGGTATTTACTGTTTTTGTGACGTCATTGATGGCTTGCTTGCTGAATTTAATTAGTTTCCGTTTCTTTTTAAACTGTTGATTGATTATATGATTGTTGTTAAGGTATTTATAGACTGGGTATAAAGTAGTGTAGATCTATATCTATAGTATATAATAATATTATAAAGAGGAAAGACTTGTATTTATGTTTGTATCGAATAAACTCAAAAATTACTAGCCCGATTTCAAAAATTATTTTACCATTAGAATGCTACATTATCCCTGAGTTACAAAGGCTATATTTATTACTAGAAAATATTAGGGATCCCTACTAAAACTTCAATAGTGTAATCTAATGTAAAAGAAATGCCAAAAAAGTCGTAAATGCTTTAATCGCATGCGCCGCAGAAACTATTATTGATAGAACAAAAAATGTTCTACAATATTAAAGAACATATCAATATCTACAATAAACTTCGCGTTTATCCCAAAATGTCTAAGAAATAAATGTCCCCCCGTGCGTAGCCGGCACGGGCCGCTAGTATTATAAATTTTTGAGCTATTTGTAATAGATTTATTTACTGAAAAATAGATACCAAAGTCCAAAATATTGCGCATAATAAAACGCTCACTCGAAGTCGACATGGCTTAGTGGTCAGAGCGCCTGGAGTATTTATCCGGGACGCGTTGGTTTGAATCCTACTCAAAACCGTATTTTTATTTCCACAAAAATCTATAGATAACTTTAGCTTTTAATTACAAAACCTACATTAAGTACTTATAACAGATAATCTTAAAAAGTGATATGTGAAAAAAAGAAGAAAGAAAAAGTTTTTATTCCCCTCGAATGTAAAACACAGTAAAGAAGAAATAGATTAACAAATAAAGACATCATAAAAAACTTTCAACCTGTGGAAACAGTATTTTTGATAAATTACAAATATAAGAGAAACCATAACAATTTTGATAAACTTAGAGCAGGACAAAACACAAATAGATAACTAGTTTAAAAATAATATTTAAAACAGAAAATACATTTTCTACCTCAAAATTGACAGCTAGCAACTTTTTTGCAAGCGGCCAACTGCCAACCTAACAACAAAAAGAAAAGAACAGAAAAGAAAATATACAGAGGTGACAACATGAAGAATTGAACTTGGAAGATGGAAATTAAAGTTTTAATGCTCTCAGCTCAGAAACTTATAAATTATTTATGATACTCAAGTCTATCAGTCATATGTCCAATTTCAATTAAGGCCAGGGCTGTCACACATTTCTTTTCACTTTATCCAACACAGGCATTGACAATGAGCTCGAGATACGAAAAATACGCGTTCGGAATGTCTTGACCTGTCCGCTGAAGAATGAAGGAAGTCCTCATGTTAAGGTCACTTGTCGCTAACCGTCCGCGTGTTATCGAAGGCTGTCTACTATCAGTCGCGTTTTTGTCAATTTTGATAATGTATTCAATTAAATGTATAATATACTTTTTATATTATTTATCATGGCAATATTTTTTACGTCTTTCTATGGGATTTGACGGTTAAAACTTAAATATTCCACAAGATTGAGATGATGATTCTACAGATAAATTTTTGAAAAGCATTAACGCATGCTTAGCGAACTCTAAAGTTATAATTCTAAATGGAAAAAGAATACGGTCGTGAGAAGAATTCGAACCTGCGTCTCCCGGATAAATACTCCAGGCGCTTTGACCACTAAGCCATCTTGACCTCTGCTCACTATCGCGTATTCTTCCAAATTTTAACACGTCTTTTGGTGACGCATTACTGTCTAATTTGTTTCATCTTACGCTCTTTTCCAATTCCATCGCAATAAATCTGCCTAACTTTTTCCTCCTTACATTAGGGTCGGCTCCCAGACAAACCGGACGCAGCTTAATACTGATATTTTACATGGAGCGACTGCCTATCTGACTTACACAACACAGTAACTGGGTAACACGAGATGTCTTGGTATGACTGGTTGTCAGACTTTCAGGCCTCTGACTACCCATCACGGTAATTACCCATCTTAATTTGACAACCGGGACCGACGGCTCTTCGAGGCACGAAAGGGTCTCGGTATGAAATGATGGTCACTCATCCACAGATTGACCGCGGTAAGCGCAGTTTAAGATCGATCGATCTATGCGGCTGTTACTTAGCCACAAGCCCCTCTCTATTTTGTACGCAAGGACTAGAAACTATTTTTGTAAAACAGCCATTCAATTCACGATTGAGACTCAATAATTTAGCAATATTTAGTTCATCGCTGACAATTGGGCACAGAATCGAGAGCAATCGGCGACGGCCTTGACCGAAGCGCTCACTTTTCTTCGACTGATACAAATATATTGTAATAATATTAACAAGTTCTTATTCGGTATCTAGTAGGCAATGTGTAAATGGAATTCGGAGTGGTATTACATAACTTGGCCGGCGCCTACTAGATCATAAAGTGACACGTAATAAAAGAGTTTAAAAGACTAAATGAATTCTTTAATGACAAACAATATACTTTTACAACAATATGCAATAAAATAATGAAAATAATTTTAAATTATTTCTAAAATTAATTTTAATGTTTATTTAAGTTTCATGTTTAATATATTTCCTTGGCATGTAATTAGTTAAATAATTTGTTAATTCATTATTTCAATGTAACTTTATGTTTTCTATGCTGTGCCCTAACGGGGTTTCATGTTGCTACCCACCAAATTTATAGACCTATATTTACACATGAAGCAATAAAGAACTTTGACTTTCACCATTGAAGGAATGCAATCATTTCTTTGATATTTTTGCGAAAAATAGGGTACAATGTTGTTTTAATAATCTTCGAGGTCACATAATAAGTCATCGTATTTTGTATTTTATTACGATTATTAAGCTAAAGTTATTTTTTGTCGAAAGAAAATTAGGGTCGTGAGCAGGATTAGAAACTGCGCCTCTCAGATATACTCCAGGCGCTCTGACCACTAAGTCATCTCGACCTCTACTCACTACTCCGAATTATTCTTCCACATTTTAATACGTCTTTTGGTGACGTCATCGCTATTTACAGATAATTCAGCCCTTATACTTCGAATCCTGCTCACTACCGTATTTTTATTTCTACAATTATTTATAACTTTAGTGTTCGCTACGCATGCGTTAATGCGTTTGAATGATTTAACTGTTTACTAAGCTTTTTATTACATACGAGGCATAATTTTAATGACCATTTCATTCCTGCATATTTGCCGATTATTTCCTTATTTTCTTTCAATATCTCCTTCACAAAATATTGGTCTATAATCGGGCCTTTTGTATTACTAGATTATATTAATTATAGTTTAACAGTTATTACTCACGCGCATTCTTCGGGATTGCCCGACTAGTTTCGAACTCGAACGGAGCTCTTATTCATGGGCTGAGCCCGCGGCGATGTCGCAAACTGTAGCTATGAATATGAATGTGTCTCACGAGAGTTATTACACAAAAAAAATACAACCGAATTGATAACCTCCTCCTTTTTGGAAGTCGGTTAAAAATAATAGATTATAGTTTACCGTTGATACAAGGCTGGATATAGGCTTATATACGTTTATGCTAGGAGACGGATATTGCTACACAAATACAGGTTCAATCTGTCGACTTACAAACTAGTGCTCTTACAGCTTCTAGAAGGCTTTGGAAAGTACCGTTTTAATATTTGCAATTTGTTAGAATAACTAGTCTTTTAAATTAAAGAGAATGTTGTTATTCCTTAAGCAGATTCGGGAAGATACGATCCCCGAGAAGAATATTTAGTTATTGTATTTAACAATAATGAAGTAAAACATAACAAAGTTAATTGTTTTTTAAAGGGATAGAATCAGAATTGCATTAGTACATTATTAGGTCAATAGAACAACACACACACAACCAGCCCATAGCTGTCCCACTGCAGGGCAAGGGCCTCTTCTCATACAGAGAAGGCACGAGCATTTATCACCACGCTAGCTCTCTGCGGGTTGGCGATTTCAGACCATTAAGTCCAGGTTTCCTCACGATGTTTCCCTTCACCGCATGTTTGTAAATTTACTAGGAAAGTACATATGACTTTGAAAACGTCACATTGGTACATGCCAGGTTTGAAGCCAAAACCTGTGCCTCAAGAGACGGGCCCGTAATCACTCGGCCACAACGACAGTGTTTATATTTGTATTTATGTAAATAAACATTGATAAAAATTAAAATAATATGCGTACATGGGAAGGCCAGCAGTGAGATAATACAGGCTCACAGTAACTACTGAATATTCTCATTTGTAACAATCCATTGCTAATTTTTTTTTACTGGGCCAAATTTGGTAACATACAAAGTACTTAAGCAATATTTATCTTTCAATTTCTGTTCATCTTCAGTTTACAAGTTGCATCACAAAATTAGAACCGCATATTTCACAGTGATAGAAACAGCGCCAAATTTCGCTGCAGACGAAAACGCCAATGATCACTGTACAGAGATATTATATTGCAAAAAAATCGTACCATATCTATGAGACTATTGACAGTAAAGTATTTTCCGTTGATCAAAAAATCAAAAACATTATCTGCTTGAAGCAATGATCATGATTATAGCGATCAGTTCAACTGTTGCATCACAAGATTCGAATCTTCACATGGAAATCAAACCATTACCTTTCTTCCAAACAGTACCAAATCTAGTTGCCAACAAAGTCAGCAATGATACCTGTTCTTTGATTTCAAGTCGCAGGTCTGCAACAATAGCTTGTATCCGGAACAGCTGTTGGTAGATTGCGACAGACGACCGACATTCGTTTGTTATTGAAACTGTTAGCGAATCGATTGGGAACACCTGATAGTCTGGGCTTAGAGGAAGCTTTTGTAATGTCTGTGTGCCAGACGCTCTGTTAGAGGAACTATTACGATTATATATAAAGTGAAAGAAAGAAAATATTTATAGAAAAAAGAAAGAAATAATAACAGCAAATAAAAAATAAGATAATAATGTATAAAACACTCTTAGAAGCTAAAACAAAAAATAAAAACAAAAGGAATAATAAACCTGCACGAGACCAAAAATGGTTCCTATCTCAGCATATGCTGCTCCATCGAAATGTAGCAGCGGCGGTTTTCGGATAGGACGGAGTTAAAAGTGAAATCACGGACGAGCTACATGAAAAGTGCACATGTATTAAATAATAATTCAATTGCAAGGCAGAATTGAATTAAAAATGAATTAAATTAATAGCTCTTATATATCTGCCTAGCCTTTTCCCAATTACATTGGGGCCGGCTTCCAGTCACACCGGATGCAGCTTAATACCAGTATTTTACATGAAGCGACTGCCTATATGACCTCCACAACCCAGTTACTGGGTAACACGATATCTCGTGGTATGACTGGTTGTCAGACTTTCAGGATTCTGACTACCCGTAACGGTTGTCATAGATCTTAATTTGACAACCGGGACCGAGGGCTTACCGTGCTCTCCGAGGCACAGAGGGGTCTCGGTATGAAATGATGACCACCTATCCACAGACTGACCGCGGCAGGCGCAGCTTAACCTTGATCGATCTATCGGTGCGGCTGTTACTTAGCCACGAGCCCCTCTCTAAGATTAATAGCTCTTAATGAACAATGATTTATTCAAAGGTATGTTTGCGTGCAAGCTACCTATACAAGATACTAGACGTTGTAAATTAACTTGAATGGATTTTCGAATAATATAAGTATTGCATCAAAAGAACGTCTATACGACGAAAAGAATGAAAGAGTTTGATACTCGTTAAACAATTTAAATAATCATCATCATCAATACAATAAAATAAAATTGAAGTGTCTGTTTGTAATTTTAAAGTAATAGTTTTTTTTAATATCATACATTTATTGGCACGATACAAATGCCTAAAAATCAGTTCTTAAAATTTGTTTCTGTCTGTGTGTTCTGGGTAATCTTCGAAACGGCTGGACCGCTTCTGATAAGATTTTACTGGCAGATAGCTGACTATATAAGGAGTAACTTAGGCTAATTCTAATGTAATTATACGCCGGTAAAACAGCAAGGCACAGCTAGTGCATACTATTATCGTATAGTAATGCAATGTCGTATTAAACCTTGTTTTTTTTTCTTATTCGTCAGTCTTACAATTAAACGCCGGATATCCACGAGTAATTAAAACAGCATTTTTTGGGGTTTTAAGAGCGTGGGATTTGAATGCAAGTACACTGTTTTCAAGGGCTTCTGTAAGTCTCATAACTATTCGAGCACTATTGACTGTAATTTTTACATACGTAATACTACCGAATTTTTGGTCATGGCGCCCATCTTTACAGAGTTTAACCAAGTACGCAGGAGGTATTATAGAGCACAAGTGTATGCGCAAACACAGGTGGACCCCCTGTTCCTTCACTCTTATAGTCCGATGGGACGGCAATCCATCACGATCGGGGAGAACAGGCGCTGGACAAAACTATTATACAATAAAATGTTGTTCTACAAAAAAAAAATATTTCTGAGAAATAACTTTAGCAGTGAGACTGTTTATTCATTAAAACTGCCCGAGCTCAGCTGCGCCTTTATGGTCTGAAGCCTGCCAGCAATTCTGAAATCTTCCTGTAGCCATTGTATAGTCGACCACGAAATTGCTTTACCATATTTGACAAAAACTTCTAGTAAATTAAAATGTCAATAAGGTTGACAGTATCTGACTGACACTTTGATTTTGTAAGCGCAAATAGACCTTGTCATATTATGATGCGCAAACGAAATTCAGCATTAGGGTGGTAAAGCAATTGTGTGGTCGACGATACATACTGAACCCTATTCACTAAAGCGTAATGATTCTACCATTTCAACGGCCGTTTAACAGGCCCACTGTTTAAGAAATTTTTTTAATCGTTTAATTATCTGTGTATCGTAATTATAACGTTTACGTGTTATTTATGTGGGTGCGCTTCGTAAACGCCTCGTGGGGGATTTAATAACTTCGTAATTGTAGTTCCTCGTCGTGCGTTTAGTAATTAATAGCTTATGTCCGTATAAGAATATTGGAGTTCTTAATTTTTTCTTATTCGAAGATTTTTGTGCTTCCGGGCCGTTTGAGTTTCTTTTGTAAGTTTCTTTGTTAGACTGTTTTTATAAAATCATATTTAAGGTGAAAGGACCAGAATTTATTGCTTTTTAGTTAAATGATTTGTCAGTAAATATGACGGGAAATGCGGAGGCTTTTTGTAGGTACACTTAGCATTCATGCCTGTAATCCTCGAAGGGGTAGGCAGAGGCATACTCTGCAGTTCACCCACATTTCACCGACTAAGTTATTAAGTCTTATGTAATAGGTGGTGAGCCTATTGCGATCAACCGGGCACAATGCCCTGGAAAATGTCTAACAGAAAATCCCAATACAATTTTGCCCGACCCGGGAATTGGACCCAAGATCTCACGTTCAGCAGCCGCCAGTTCTTTGTGGGTGGACTAAATAATTATCCGCATTTATTGAATGGGATAACAAAACGTCGTGGAAGTGAAATCTTATATACTTTTTGGTCCTTCTGTCATTCCTAGGTTTGAAGAACGCTTATTAAAATATTGGGTTATTTCTTAAACGCGTAGGCCAACATAATATTCAAAGATTTTTTAGTTTTGTTTGTGGTAAAATCTTTACAGATGTTTATATAATTACAGCAGATAAATATTATATATATATAATATATTAAGAAAGAAAGAAAAGAAACCGTGTTTACCGTGGGAGAGCCACGCTTCGGCACGAATGGGCCGGCTCGACCGGATTGATACCACGGCCTCACAGAAAGACGGCGTGAAACAACGCTTGCGTTGTGTTTCGCCGAGTGGGTGAGGGTACCGGAGGCCCAAACCCTTTAAATGGCCGGCAACGCACTCGCGACTCCTCTGGGGTTGCGGGTGTCCATGGGTGGCGGTAATCGCTTACCATTAGGCGAGCCGTCTGCTCGGTTGCCCCTATTCCATAAAAAAAAGAAAGAAAGAAAGAAAAACTGTTTATTCACGTGAAAGTGACGCAAGTACTCGTACATAAAATTTTGAATAACGGTGGCCTAGTAAATATGTTTATAAAAGACAAAACTTGCTGCCACCAGGCAGCGCGACGGTTTTATTGCTTTGTACCAATTTCCATACAATATTTGTCTTCTAATCAAAACGTGGCGCTCTCGGTATGTCAAAAGGTTAAAAGGCCTTATTAAGAATAGTCTTCACGGTATTTATACAACAACCTATCCGGGGTCAAAGGTCTTCTTGCTTTATATCTAATTCTTGGAACTAATATCGTAAAGAATAAAATAAATTTATTTTCCTTATGCGGATGAATTATCTTCAGTAAACTGTTATTTAATTCACGGCAATTTATTTTATTATACGGCGCGGTTGGCGCAATGGTCGAGAGAACGACTGCTCCGGTGCGTGTTGCTGGTTCGATTCCTGCAGGGAGCAAATATTTGTATGATGTACAGATAATAGTTCCGGGTCTGGGTGTGTATGTGTGCATGTGTGTTTATGTGTCTGTAAACCCACGATACAGGAAGTAATACCTAGTGTGGGGCAAAGCTTTATTAAAAAAAAAAACGACGAAAGAATAACAGAAGTACTTATATCTATAATATAGTAATATCTTTCGCGATCACTACACATTATAATAAAACAACTTTTAACCATATTAATCGCGTGTATTATTGGTTTTTGTTTTTCCTGACGTTTCACACACTTTGCAGCGGCTGGTATCTGGTACACTATGCAGCTGCAAAGTTTACAAAATACTTATACAAATAATACACGCGATTAATCCGGTTAAAAGTTGTTTTATTATAATTCTACATTATTATTCAATTATTTATGGCTTCGTTTATAATAATGTATATTCTATGAACCTGTGACTCATATACTTATAATATGTACATTGATAATAATAATATGACAACATACATCTATTATTACAATGTATGACGAATCGTGCACATCCTACTGTTGAGATGGGCGTACGATTTCCATACAACAGCCCGTGACAGACAAACAGACAGGTGGGCTCGCCCACTTTCTATTCGTAATTATTTGTTATGATATATTTGGATTCACACCTCTGTAAGATACATATATTAAGTGGAAGTTAGATTTTTCTTATGTAGGTGTAATTTTTTATTTGGCATTTCGGAAGAATATTTCAAAAGCGTATATATTTTCAACGGCAAACTAGGAATTTGTCCCGTAATGTGGGTGAGTTTACTGACACAAATCTTAGAGCTCTTGCTTACGACGGTTGCCGTTGCCGTCGAGCTGTCGTCAGCACGCGTCGACAGCTGGCCGAGCTCTCGTCGACAACGTGCCGCTTGTGTGTAAGAACCCTTACATGTATGTACACAAACCCGGACCCAGAACAATGATCTGTATTGGAACGCAGTATACTGGGTGTCAAATGAATAGATCGCGTTAGAAATACGACCCTGCGTTCCAGAACTAAAGTAGGTAGCGCATGTTGGAAAACGGCCAGCCTAAAGTGGGCAAAGATCACTCACTGGACATCGCCGTCGAGGTCAACTACGGCGAGGTGGCGTGACGATTTGGATAGGTTTTTTTTTTATTAGCTTATAGGCTTGCGTTTGACCGCCATCTCGCCTGATGTGATGAGCACGCTTGCCTAGAAGAAACCGATTCACTCGCGTCTTGAAGACACCCAGATTGTAACTATCGGGGAAGACCCACCCCGGCAGTGTATTCCACTGTTTCGCGGTTTGCAGGGTAGAAGTGGCCAGATACTGCAAGTGACAGAGAGAGCCGGAAGATGAAAGGCGAGGCATTTGCCCAGTGCACAAAAATGGATCTACGATTTGCCACCAACCACGGCTACGAAAAAACGAATGATGGAATACAAATGGACTTGGACAGGACACCTGGCAAGGCGTAATAATGACAGGTGTAGTAAAACTGTGACCGAGTGGCGTCCAAGGTCGGGACGAAGACAGATGTGTTGGTCATCCGATGACAAGATGAGCAGGCGGGCGATATTGTTACTATCGCTGGAAAAACCTGGATCAGACTAGCGCAGGAGCGTGGAGATTAGCACAAGCAGAGGCCTAGGCCCTGCTGCGGGTGAAGTCTTTTTTGATAATTAATTGTTCTGAGCGGGACACAAACCCACGACCTGTGGCACACTGATTTCTTGACCATTTAATATTATTATTTATTATTATTTTATTCTTTATTGTACACCATGAACATCATCATCATCATCCCCCTGCCCTTGTCCCAATTTATTTGGGGTCAGCGAAGCATACTTTTATACCAACCTTAGGATGGAAAGAAGATACATTATTAAAAATTAAGGGCTTAAAAATTAACACTAATTATACATGGACTGCACTATAGGTAAGAAAAATATGTACTTAATGTGTTGGTATTATATTTTAGTATTAATATAGCACATTTTAACTAAAGGATATAATACTACACTTGCATAAACTATTATCTAAACTAACTTTAAGTAGTTACCTATATAATTTTGACTAAAATATTATAAAAATCAAGATAATCTTGTCTCAAAAACGTTAATGTCGTTCCGGATGTACGCGTCTTCAGTTACGTGCACTGCAGTGCAAAAAAAACGGTTCTCATCAATATAGTTGCAACACACGTCATAGATGATATCGCTGCGAAGTAGTGCGCAAGCGCCTTAGGGCTTTACAATTATGATACAAGATAAATTAAGACAGGCTATTTACCAATCCCACAGTATTACAATAGCCGACTAAATTACAAATAAGAGCAAGGCATTAAATTGTGTATTTGATGGCCAACTTCACAATTTAATGCCTTTTAATTATTACTTTTTTTATATTTAGTGCCTTTGGTTAATTTACTCCAAATACATCTATCTGCTTAGCCTTTTCTCAACTACGCTGGGGTCGGCTTCCAATCTAACCGGGTGCAACTTAACATTAGTATTTTGTATAGAGCGTACTGCTTATCTGACCTCCACAACCCAGTTACTGAATAACACGATATCTCGTTGTAAGACTGGTTGTCAAACTTTCCCGTTGCTGCTGTCTTAGATCTTCAATTGACAAACCGAGACCAACGATTTAACATGCTCTTTTGAAAGGCAACGTTGTAGAAAATATCAGTAAATCGTATTTTAAACTGAACTGTCGCAACTTAAACATCATGTATAAATCAATCACCTGTTACTTTATATTACCTACGTTAATGACTTAATTTCTCCTTAGAATGTTAATTTCGTTCCGGTCGCTCGCCGCCGTGCGGTGTAGTGCAAAAAAGCTACAATAGTTGCAACACGCATTAGATGATATCGCACGCTTGCCTCACTGCGTTGGGCAACGATCCGCTCCGGTGCCGCTATTTTAGCGCATCATTTGAATAGGGCTGATAGAAGCAGAAAAAAGCTATGAAAGAAGTAATAGTTATGGGATTTGGATTAATTCATTTATAGGTTTGGAGACCTTAAAGTCCTTACTGTCCTTTTCCTAAATGGATCCTACAAAATCAAAAAGCACATAAGACCATGAATATACCCCTTAAGCCTTTCCGGGTAAATATTATTTGTGGTTATCTGAACGTCTGAAAGTCTAATCTTGACCTTACCCATTAACGGTTCCTAAGTTTATGTAAAATGTATCATAATACTCAATTCTTACGTTTGATGTTTTTATGTATTCCAAACTGTAGATGAGGTATTGTAAAAGGTTGTTACTTCGTATTCAAAATACGTATTTAGTTCATGATCTACATGACAGACAGACAGTCTCCGTCAATGTAAATACATGTTTATTATGTAAATTTTGTCTTTGATGCACGCCGTAAAATGCCTTTTACCGTTTTTAACTAGTTACATATTTTACAGCGTTACAAACGACATTGCTAAGCAAATAGATAGCAGAGACATATTTGTAAAAAATATTTGAATAAATAAATAATAATATAAAGTACCCAGCTGAGTTTGAGGGGCTCGTGGCTAAGGAGGGGCTCGTGGCTAAGTAACAGCCGCACAGATCGATCGATCGAGGTTAAGCTGCGCTTGCCGCGGTCGGTCTGTGGATGGGTGACCATCATTTCATACCGAGACCCCTCCGTGCCTCGGAGAGCACGTTAAGCCGTCGGTCCCGGTTGTCAAATTAAGATCCATGACAGCCGTTACAGGTAGTCAGAGGCCTGATAATCTGACAACCAGTCATACCACGAGATATCGTGTTACCCAGTTACTGGGTTGTGGAGGTCAGATAGGCAGTCGCTCCATGTAAAACACTGGTATTAAGCTGCATCCGGTTTGGCTGGAAGCCGACCCCAATGTAATTGGGAAAAGGCTAGGCACATATAAAGTACCCAGCTCTTGGATAGATGACAATAAAGCCAAGAGAGTGACGCACGAGAGAAAATATATGGTTGTTCAGAGCCCAGCTTTTTTGTGCTAAAGTTGAGGTCTTTTATAGTTCTCCTATTGAAATAATCTAAAAAATTTGCTACTGTCCCAACAAGGAAAAGAAGAGAAAAGGCACGGTGGGACATATTTAGGTGAAAGTTGATTTAAGTGGACGATAAACGCTTCCATAAAGGTCTTCTTAAAATAACTGTGTCCTCATCTAGAACAGCGTCTCTTACCAAAACTCGGCAAAATCCTTGCCAACTGCAAAAAATCGTGAGAGATTCCACGCGCCACAATAATTATTCAACATGTGTAATATCATGATAATGACACCAGATAGCGCCACCTGTCACGTTCATCACGATCTTCTGCCACGAACGTGGGAAGAAAAAGAAGCGTGAGCACGATTGATGGTGGGTATGTCATTACGTGTTGATGATGAGTTGGTCGTGGGCTGGGTTCGTAATCATGCAAAAATATTCATAGCTTCCTAACGATTTCGCGCCGATAAAATTGCTCGTAAGAATTTTTTGTTTGAGTTGATTATTTTGGCCTGATGTGTAAGTTTTCAAGGATATGTTTGGAATTTAATTTTTAAACAACAGAAGCATCTACATGCTTCTGTTGTATTCTCTTGAATTTTGTGTATGAATGAAATATTTATGTTTAGACATTTAAGTAACCTGGTGCGCAGGTTCTAATCCTGCGCACGACCGATTTTATTTCTACATAAATGTATAACTTTAAAATTTGACAGCCCTGCTCTAGAATGATCTAGAGTCGTACATTGTGAGCGCTATAACAGATTGCCCCGCAGTCGCTCATGTGCAATTTTATTAGATTTTACATCAATAACCAGCCGTAAGCGATTCTCACGGCTGTTTGGGTAATGTTTATGATGTATATTTATTTGCTTGCCTCATAGAGTGATCAACTATTGTGTTTTATTGCAACTGTCTATCCATCTGTCTGTGCTATATGATTATTTGATTTGATTTATGGAAAAGTGATGGATGGGATTTAGATTTTTATTCTGACAGTTCCATGAATAAAACTGATGTCTGACGCTTTTTAAATTATACCTGTTCTTGTCACTCAAATGTGAATAGAAAGAGATATATATATACCTATGTAGCACTACGCCTGTATTCCTCGAAGGCGTAGCGCAGGCAGAGGTGTTCATCCAAATCACTGATACTGTTATTAAGTCCCATGTGGTGAGACTATTGCTATCTACCGGGTACAATTCCAAACTACGGACTGCTACTGAGAATTTGTAACAGAAAACCCCAGTAACTCCTTGCTTGACCTAGGAATCAAATCCAGGAAAAGCTTCGCAGTCGTGGGGACGAAGACCACCAAGGCAGTCTAGATAGAAAGAGATGACAACATATTTTAGAGACGTTTTAGCTAAAATATATTTTAAGCTTGGTTAATAAAGGGTCGGTGTTTATCCTCTCTTATGACTACTCTACCCTCCTTCACTTTTGACCTGTTTTTTTTTAAACTTTGCCCCACCATAGGAATTTCTTTCTGTATCGTGGGTGCGTTTACAAACACATAATCACACATGCACATACACACCCAGACCCGGTACAATTATCTGTAGATCATACAAATATTTGCTCCGTGCAGGAAACGAAACACCGACACGTGACGCAGCAGCTGGTCTCTTGACCACTGCGCCAACCGCTCCGTCAATTTAATTATAATAATTATAATTAAACTAAAAACCTTCAGTATATCAAGGTTTCTTGTATAACTATGCATTTGACAGAAGAGAGAGCTCTTCTTCATTTGTGTGGTTAGGAGTAGGGATGTTAATGACCGCCGTAACCGAAACTATCGAATATCCGAAATAAAAATCTATCCGAAACTGTAACCGGATCTGAGATAAAAGTTTCGAATAATTTCGAATAAGGGTGGGATCTAATTAAGACTAGTTGTGACAAGTTCTGAAATGAAATGAAATTGTTTATTCTGTAAGTAGGTCTTTTAAAAACTCTTTTACATGTCATTATAATCTACATGACAGTGATATCGTTTTTGTGATTGTAGTACCAAATTATAACTTAAAAATGAGTCATCAATCCTAAGACACATAAAATAAACCTGTCACTCTCACTTGAATGTCAATAGAAAGAGACGATAATTACATGTTTGACACATTTTAGCTTCAATACATTTGACGCGATTATGAATATGAAAATAACCATCAGTTCACGTCTTTCGTCCTTGTGTGTTTAGTATTGGGAAGTTGGTTAAAAGTAGCGCAAACAGCCCTGCAGTAGAGGGTGGAATTCGCATTATGATCGGTTATTTAACGTTGAGATTCGACGTTACACGAAAATCGAAGACGTGTAACAGCCATAAAACGTAACACATAACGAGCCTTAAGTGGAGTTGGGGGTGTCTTGGTGGCCGAGTGGTTACGGGCCCGCCTCCTGAGCGTTGAGCGGTTGTGTGTTCAAACCTGGCATGTACCAATGTGACTTTTTCAATGTCATATGTACTTTCTCAGTTAATCTAAGACATCACAGACATACAGTGAAGGTAAAATATCGTGAGGAAACCTGGACTTGGTAGTCTGAAATCGCCAACCCGCAGTGAGCTAGCGTGGTGATTAAGCTCGTGCCTTCTCTGTATGCGAAGAGGCCCTTACCCTGCAGTGGGACAGTTATGGGCTGGTTATTTATCTTGGCAAGGCGGAATGAGGGAGGATGGAGGAAGGCACTATCAGTCTGGTGGCCAAGGGAAGGACGAAGATTACCAGGAAGACCCACAACATGATGGTACACATGACATCGTGAAGATCGCAGGGCGACGGTGGATGATGTTAGCTCAGACTGGGAAAAGGGGGGAAAAAAAGAGGGCTGAATATATAGATCTGTATTATATGTAATGCTTTACACTAATAAAAACGGAAAAGTGCGAGACTATAGTATTTTATATTAATTTTAACTTGATACCTATCTCCACGCGCTCCTGAGAAAAAGGTCTTGACGGGCAGACAGACAATCGAACGGACAACGATGTAACCTTAGAAGGGTTCTTTTTTCCTTTTGACGAACGAAACCCTAAAAATAACTCAAAAACTTAATCAATGGAAAAACAAAAACCAATAATACACGCGAATAATCCGGTTAAAAGTTGTTTTATTATAACGAAATCAAACTTTAATAAAAAAAATACATATCTAAAGATATAAAATTTTATCACGCTAACATCTAAGGTGACATTAGTATTTTGCCAATGACCTCACAATACGACATGAGGTCAAATATTTTAGGTTCATTCGAAGTCTCGTCAACCGTAAAACCCAATTTGGGATTTACCTGATCTCGCAATATATTTATAAAATGACCACTGCACGCTAAAGCCGGATCTAGATTGTTCCTTCACCCTTTAATACGTGTACTAGTAACTTTCGTGCAGAGATGTTATGGATGTGAATGGAACTGGACATTGATACATCCGATATGAAAAATATTATACTTGTTTCAGATACGGTAACCGATATGAAATTACTTCGGATTATCCCTTGAAGGAATCGCCTGGTCCTCTAAGGATTATCCGATAGTTCCGGATAGTTACAGATACGGTTACCGATATAAAATTATTTCGGATTATCCGATAGTTTCGGATAATTTCAGATACGGTTATCGATATGAAATTATTTCGGATTATCCGATAGTTTCGGATAGTTTCAGATACGGTTACCGATATGAAATTATTTCGGATTATCCGATAGTTTCAGATACGGTTACGGTCGCTACACCGTTATGGAATTACATCGGACTATCCGATAGTTTTGGATAGTTTCAAATACGGATATTAGAGTTTTAAGGACTTGTAAAAGGAAGATACAACAAATAGGTAATTATTTGACTTTATTTTTTAGATTATCATTTGGTATCAATATCACAGAAAAACGTGTCTCAGTCTTGTGTCGCATTTAGATTCTGCCCCTATCCGATAATATTATAAACTTTTATACCAGATTCGAAAAATCTGTAAAGTTTCGGATAGATTTTTATGTCGGATATCCGATAGTTTCCGTTAGGTTACGGAGCTCCTTAACAACCCTAATTTATTGAGGTTATGAATGAATCTAGTGTTGGATTTGTTGAAACCGGCCCCTAGGTCTGCTAACTTATCGACTGCTAACTTTTCTAATCACGGAGTTACTCATACAAGAAGTAGAAAGATCACCAACCCAAAATTGGCTTCTGAAAACACTCGATCTATCGTATTTTCTATAAGTCACTAAGGTGATAAACAGGTAATCGGCACGCCTAACGGTAAGTGATTACTGGAGTCAATCGAGAACCACCATTCCAGCGGTCCGAGCACAGCTCTTTTTGTCGACACGTTTGTCGATTTTAAACGTCAAATTTGACATAAAGTGTTGATAAAACGGAAAAATTCAATACATAAAAACTTATATCGAGTCGACAAGTTTATCAAAAAGATCCGTGCTCGGACGCCAGTTTCTTGTAGCCGTTTTAAAACCGATGAAATGTGATCTCAAATGTTTGTCACCACAAAATGTGCTAAATTTGAGACACACCGGTCTAACATGGCCAACGTGTTGTAACTCAAAACCGGATGCCTGCTCACCTTTACGTAAACGGTTCACTTGCGTCTGACCTTGGCTGATGAACGATATTAGCACGTTTTTTTTACACACACACATTCTTTTATACAGACATATTGTATTTTGAGATTGCTGTTTATGTTTTGAGAATCACTGAGCTATGTCGTTTTAGATTGCTGTGTGATCAAAAATACTGGCTGTACACTTTTTGAAAGATTGTTAACTCTCCATATTTTAAATCCAATTTCAAAGCAATTTTAATTCTTCTTCTTCTTATCGTGTGGTTGATGAACAACATATTATCAGAGTTTAAACCACCCTGTAGGTCTCTGACATGGCTTTACACACCATCGTAACCATTTTTTTTCCACTCAAATTTCGTATTTGATGTTGGTCATAACAATCTGCCTAGCGTTTTGATTGGGGTCGGCTTCCAGTCAAACCAGATGCAGCTTAATACCAGTATTTTACATGGAGCGACTGCTTATCTGACCTCCACAACCCAGTTACTGGGTAACACGGTATTTTGTTGTATGACTAAAAGACAGACTTTCCATGGCTCTGAATACCCGTAACGGCTGTCATAGATCTTAATTTGACAACCGAGACCGACGGTTTAACGTGCTCTCTGAGGCACGGAAGGGTATGAAAGTATGAAATGTTTTTTTTTCTCTTTCTTATCGTGTGGTTGGTGATGATGAACAACCTAGTGTCAGAGTTTAAGCCACCCGTAGGTCTCTGACATGGCTATACACACCATCGAGAACATCTCTCAGGTGTGCTGGTTTCCGTTTCTTCACCGTTTTAAGCAATTGATAATTAATTTATAATACGAACATGACTTCGTAAAGACAGTGGTGCCTAGGTTTCGAACTTGCGACCTTTGACTTGTCAGTCCAACGGTCATACCACTAATATGCAATTTTACTAAGAAAGTTAAATTTTCGTCCACCAGCCTATGATTATCTCACTGAGGGGCAAGGGCCTCTTCTCATACACTTCTACACTAATATTATAAAGAGGAAAGATTTTTATTTGTGTTTGTAACGAATAAACTCAAAATTCTTTCAACATTATAATGCTACATTATCCCCGAGTGACAAAGGCTTTTTCATGCTATAATTATTATTTATTATTATTTGTTTATTTGCTTGAAATTAATAATACATACATATATTAATTACAAGAAAATATTAGAGATCCCTACTAAAACTTCAAAAAGAAAACCAATGTCTAAAAAATTTGCCGTAAAATGTCTTTCATCGCATGCGCTGCGGAAACTATTGATGATAGAACAAAAAAAAAATTCTACAATATTAAAGAATAATCTACAAAAAAAAACACGTTTATCGCAAAATGTTTAAAAAATAAATGTCCACCCGTGCATAGCCGGGACGGGCCGCTAGATATAAATAACAAGCTGGTCCCCGCGACTTCGTCTGCGCGACTAAAGGTAGCCTATGTCCTTCCCAGTGGCGGATTTACACATTTGCCTCCAGGAGGCTATTCAAATTTTGCCGCCCCTACTAACCTCTGCAATTCGATATAGGGTATCACAGTTAGTTCACATTCATATTAATTCCATATATTTTGTCAATGGAATTGCAACTTTATGATTAGTGCACTATCGTTCTCATTACATCAGCTTTTTCCTATTATTGGTGTAATTATAAATTAAGGGATCGAAGTGTCAGTTCCTAGACTATTTTTATAACCCACGATTTAGTGTACAAGAACAAGAAATAGTTTTTGGGTATATTTCAGAGCTATGAAAAGCTCAATCATGTACTACTTATAAGGTGGAGTATGCCAAATTTGCCACCCCCTTAAATCCGCCGCCCTAGGCTCCAGCCTACTCAGCCTGCTGATAAATCCGCCACTGGTCCTTCCCCAAGATACAATCCATCTCCTTGCCAAATTTCATTATGATCCGTTCAGCCGTTTAGTCGTGAAAAGGTAACAAACAAACAGACAGAGTTACTTTCGCATTTATAATATTATAGTATGGTTAGAATGGATTGCCAACCTTTATAATATTATAGTATGGTTAGAGTGGATTGCCAACCTTTATAATATTATAGTATGGTTAGAATGGATTGCCAACCTTTATAATATTATAGTATGGTTATAGTGGATTGCCAACCTTTATAATATTATAGTATGGTTAGAGTGGATTGCCAACCTTTATAATATTATAGTATGGTTAGAGTGGATTGCCAACCTTTAGAATTGGAAGTGTTTTTTGCAATTACTAAATTAAGTTATTGGTTTATTTAAGTTAATTTGCGACTGGTATCGATCTGATATTAACCATGTGTTAATTACAATTAATAAAATCGTATGATTAATGTATATTTGATAAAGATTGTGCAAAATTTTATTGTCATTGATATGAGAAAATGATTTCATATCATGGCCTTCGTGAGAGTATCCGAGAGGTCGGCCGTTGCGCCGCGTATCGCGAGTTCGATTATTCGTTCGGTAACTACAATATTTTGTAGATAATAATAATTATCACATGTACAATTTTGTCTCCGGAATAATTATTACCTATCTAATTGTATTTATTTAATTATGTGTGCGTGAGATGTATGTCTGTACCTATAATATAGGAAAGAAATCCTGAATTAAAGGCTTTTATCGTAATAAATAGAAAACCAATAAAAATAAAATCCTTTATGGTGATACTGAGTACCTGGTGGTTGTAATGACCTATATTACAGGACCAACATCAGAGGGGCTCGTGGCTAAGTAGCAGCCGTACAGATCGATCGATCGAGGTTAAGCTGCGCTATCCGCGGTATCATACCTAGACCCCTCCGTGCCTCGGAGATTACGTTAAGCCGTCGGTCCCGGTTGTCAAATTCTATATGGAAGTCAGATAGGCAGTCGCTCCACGTAAAATGGTAGTATTAAGCTGCATCTGGTTTGACTGGAAGCCGAGCCCAATGAAAATGCTAGGCAGATTTTTATGACCAACATTAATAATACGAAATTTTTGTGGATAAATGCAATTACCTTATTGTGGAAAAATGTAATTGTATCTGTTCAACATTGTATTAAATGTAAAGTTAGTCGTGTCGGTTCAGTGTCCTGTAAAGGGACTGTTAGACGGAATGACGTCACCAAAAGACGTATTAAAATTTGGAAGAATAATTCGCGATAGATAGCAGAAGTCGAGATACCTTAGCAGTCTGAGCGCCTGGAGTATTTATCCAGGAGGCACAGGTTCAAATTTACTCACGACCGTATTTCCACAAAAATGTGTAACTTTAGAGTTCGCTAATGTTGTTCGTTAATGCTGTTCAAAGATTTATCTGTAAAAATACGAAGCTTAAAAAAGAAATTGTGAGTCAACAATTTATTTTTTAAACATTGCCCCACACTAGGAATTTCTTTCTGTGTCGTGGGTGCGTTTACAGACATATAATCTCACAAGCACACACACACCCAGACCCGGAACAATTATCTGTAGATCACACTAATATTTGCTCCGTGCAGGAATAGAACCTGCGCCACGCTGCGCAGGAGTCGGTCTCTCGACCACTGCGCCAACCGCGCCTTCAAATCATATCCTAAGGCCATTAATTATGAAATACAAAGTGTTGCCAGCTCAAGTACCGTGTTAAAGTGAGTGATAGTGACCACAAGTTTATTAGACATACAACAATCCTTGAAACGTTAAGTAACAGAGTAAGGCCACAGACCATACAAAATCCGGCATTCGGCCAACGTGCGTGTCCGCAGATTCCAATGCATATTCAATTAAAAATATTGGAACAAAACGTAATTTAACGATAGCAATTAAGTGTTTTTTTTTAATTGATACAATAAATATCGTCTGATTAAAATAAATTCAATTAGTAAAATAATTATGTATTGATTAGTTTCAGGCGTTACTTTGCGGGATTCCATTACAATGGATGCAAATAAATACAATATCTAGCTACTTCCACAATATTGCACCGCCCGCCTGCCCGCCAATATATATGCACATACGTGTTTCGCCCCCCACGGGGCATCATCAGGAGCTGTTAGACCGTGCATTGTCTGCCACCGTTTCGGTGATGACTACCCTCAATATTGTTGAAGTAGCTAGCTACTTCCACAAAATACTGTATTTATTTGCATCCAAATAATTATTTGTCATAATCTTAAATTTATTAAAAAGCACGAAATTAGAACTTTATATAGATGATATCTATATGAGAAACGAATTAGGCTTATATAACTAGGTACGCTTTGCGACAAAAGTAACAACAGGACCATAATTTTTAATGCGCACCCCGAACTACTGGAATTCCTTGGTGATGTTAGTGTTGCCCGAAAGTTATAATCTGGCGCAAATAGAGTATTTTTTTGTGGTTTTTGCTAGACGCCCTTGTCGCCGGCACTGTCAGAACTCTGATATAAAGCCAGCGTACATGCTCATAAGTATTCCCAATGCTGTAAAATGTTAAATAAATTCTTCAAGAACCTGTCTGATTTGTGTCTTTCAACCGTAACTTGACCAACATTAAAGTCATAAATTACCAAAGTTATCAGCGCCATCCATCGAGACAAATTCTTTATTTTAATAGCATTTTCCGGTAAAACTAAACTATCTTTAACCGCCTTCCAAAAAAGAGGAGGTTATCAATTAGGTTGTATTTTTTTTGTCAATAACCTCTTTGTCTGAGTCTAGTTTTTAAGCTATGACCGTATAAAACCGAACTCCGTTCAGTAGTTTGGCGTTATTGAGTAACAAACATCTGTCTAAAGTTTTAGTCAAATCTGACATTTATGACGTCACTTTGTTTAATTCTATACCAAACTTAATTACACTTGTGATTATGTTGTAATAGTAATTATATTTCATAATTCCCTTTATGTAACTGTTATTCGTTTGTACTGTAGCTGGCTATTCCGTTTTGGAGTAGTAGAAGCAAATATAATGTGTGGAGGCTTGTAATTAGCAACTTTATAATAAAATTTAAAAATAAATAAATGAATAAAATTAATTACTTAATTATTTTGTACTTAACCTGTATATATATATATATATATAACAGTGCTTAATTATTATATATATAATAGGTAAGTAAATAGCGTCCAATTCATTCGTAAATCTTCCATGAATGAGCTGATTATATACTAAAGTTCGGATTAAAATAATATATATGAATAGATATTTTAGTATTAGTACCTAACGTAGGTACTTCAGGTTTCTGCTATTATGACAGTCTACAAAACACAGCCTCATGTCAAATTACATACAACAAAATATAGCAATTTAACAACACAACCAAAAAGTTCTAAACCAACAAAAAACTAAAAAACAAACAGTTATTGTTTTTTTTCACAGCAAAGAAAAGGTTCGAAAATCAAATCTAAACGATTACATTAAAGAGAAAAAGAAAAAAACACTCACTTTTTTTAATTTCTGTGACCGTAACCACACAGGACCGCTCGTGTGAATGCACGATACTGACTGACCGACTGAACGGATTGCACCATTCACTTCGAACGAAAGAACGGGTCTTGTTCGAGAACTTTGTTGTGACAGAGTTTAACTGAAGTCGAGGTAAAGGATTTTAGGCTTTATGACAGGGTAATAGAGTGGTTTAGAAGTTGTAGATTAAATTGGTGTTGTATAAGCAGTACTATGGTTGCGAATCTCGCGTGATGATCATTTGTCGAGTTAAGTGTAGGAATGACATAGCATAACATAGCATCACGCCTGTATTTCCCGAAGGGGTAGGCACAGGTGTACACAGGTGTACACCCACATTTCACCAATGCTGTTATTAAGTCCCATGTAATGGATGGTGAGCCTATTGCCATCTACCGGGCACAGTTCCGAACTCCGGGCTGCTAAGTATAGAGAATTTCCTAATAGAAAAACCCAATAACACTTTGCCCGACCCGGGAATCGAACCCAGGAGAGGTTCTGGGTTCGATTCCTGGGTCGAGCAAAGTGTGAGCATGAGGATGCTCAACAGTCATGCTTGGCACTACGAGACCAACGAAGCAGTGAAAGAATGAGTTTAGAGATATATAACTAGCTGATGCCCGCGACTTCGTCTACGTAACAAAAGGTAGCCTTTGTCCTTCTCCAAGGTCCAATCTATCTCCTTGGTAGATTTCATAACGATCCGTTCAGTCGTTTAGTCTTGAAAAGGTAACAAACAAACAAAAAAAAATTTATAATATTAGTATGGACAATCATTTTAACAAAACGTAGTTCACCCTCTTTTGGATATCTGTTACTATTACTGTCAGCCTGGATTGTGCTACTGTTAGCAAAAGATATCCCCTCATACACACCAGCTGTCACTCTATAGATCTATTATAGGTCAGTTCTTCAAAAAGGTGTAATCGGCCAGCCACCTCTTGCGCGTAAATAAGGAAAATGTTAGAAGCCATAAAAAAAAATGGTCCCAGGCACGACTGCTGAGCATGAAGTCTTGGGCTCGATTACCAGGTCGGGCAAAGTGGTCCTGGGATTTTTCTGTTAAGAAATATTTATTCCGCAGCCCGGAGTTTGGAATTGTGCTCGGGAGATGGTCATAGGCTCACCATTTAGTATATGGGATTTTATAACAGCATAAGTGAAATTTCGATGTATAGCTCTCCTTAACCCTTTGGGGAATATAGGCGTGCGTAATGATAAGTATCTTAAAATGGTGTAATTGTCTTTAGTTAATCAACCCTTGCTCTCTAGGTACTATCAAAGTGAAATAGAAACTGAGCCAAGAGAGGCACTCAATGTCCATTAAAATTCTGGTCGGTAAAATGTCACTAGGGATAAGTATTGTACCCCATTTGTCCTTCCTTCGGAAAATCTTGATGTCTTGGCTGACCTGGAAGTAAGGGAAACCTGCTCAGGCGGAGATACATAAATAAAACCAATTTGGAGTGCAAATGTGGTGCTGTTCCGCAAATATTTGGACATAACACGGTGGCGGACACTGCACAGTCTAACAGCTCCTGATGATGCCCCGTGGAGGGGCGAAACACGTGTAGAGTAGTTGCATTTTTCATTGCTTACGTTTGTGCATATATTAACAGGCGGGCGGGCGGTGCATATATTTACGGGCGGGCGGGCGGTCCACATGTATCTAATTGCATGACTACCTTCAATATTGTGAAATTAGCTAGATATAGCTTCAATATTTTAAGGGCTGAGTTGCTCGCGTCCGTAGGAGTGCACCTTTAGAATGGAATCCCTACACGTGGCCCCTGGGTGGTAGAAAACAGGCAACACAACTCTGGTGGGAGGCTTCTGCCGCAGCTCGTTACCACCCACCGGATGAAGCCATGCCGTGAAGCGACCAAGTCGTGTTTCGGGATGTAGTCCGGTGCAACCGTTGTGGGAGACGGTCTGGGCAGTTGCATCAACTCCCCAACTGTCGTTCTCCCCAAATCTATCCACTCTACTTAAACTGAATAGATTTCTTCTGGATCTACGTGCTCCATCCTCGGCCACACTGTCGCTTAACATCAGGCGAGTTGGTGGCCAAATGTAGATCCATTTAGCATAAAAAGATTAGTATTTATTACCATCCATTGTACCGAACAACATTTCTACAACTGCTCACACTAACAACAAACGAAATGTGAAGCAAGTGACTTCGACTCCATTAGTACCAATTTCCTCTACGTCATAGTGACGTAGCACTAATCTCGGCGACCTTGTCTACGGCCGAGTTCCCACTGTCATTATGTTAGCTTGCATCATCAGATCAATTACTCCATTCCTAGTGACTTTGGAAGCATCTTGTATGTACGAAACTTCCTGCAAAACATAAAGTTCATGGTTCTGCTCTTCAAAGAACGATTTAGTGAATGTGATTGGTGAATGGTCTATGATCTAATCTGTATTTGAATTTAGAATTGAAGGTTTTAAATTTTTGCATTTTTTTTATCTGTCGTACATCATGTCGTATAGGCCGTTGGTTTTGGGGTCGGTTACTGACCACTAAATTACCCAGTAACAGTAAAAGGTAGAGAAGGCCACTGCCTTCTTCTGTTTTTTTTTTATTAAAAAAAGACCTTGATTCAAACTATGAATTTCATTCGGTATCAAGGACATTTACATTACACACACAAAATCTCACATGCATACACACCCAGAACAGTAACGATTATTATCTGTAATATTTGCGCCGTACGGGACGAGCCCACGATACGCGACGCAGCAGCCGGTCTCTCTACCATTGCGCACCATTGTTTTACTTTTACGGATCTTCATAAAATACGTCATCATCTCTCTCTCTTTATCCCAATTTATTTGTGGTTGGTCGCTTCTTTCATACATCTCTGACAGCCTTCATCTCGGTCTAGTCACTCCTATTCACACATTCCATACATCGCCAATATGTTATATCGCCAATACGTTAATTTTACGAAATACAGTAAATAAGTACACATTCGAGTTCTTTACGATGGTATACAAAAATTCACAAAAGAAAAATAAGTTTTGATACCAGATAATTATGAAAAGTTGTCATTCTTTTTTGACAACGGGACTGAGGGTTTGACGTGTTCTACGAGGCAGTTCAGTAGCGGAGCTATCTTGGGTGGCACCCGGTGCGGAAGGATGGTGTCAGCCCAGGAAAGTTATATAAGCCAGTTCCAGAAGCCAACATGTCTGAGCGAGAGAGAATACACACTACAGCTTAACTGTTCTGTCGTCCATTGACTATTATTTCTTCTTTCGGGGCAGTTACAATGTTAAGGAAAGAACCAATCACGTGACGGTATAATACGAAGATGCGGAGTATAACATGGCCTAAATATGTCGGCAGTTCTGTAAGTCATAGATATAAAGACCATAATGTTCTGTACTTTTTTTTTTTAATAAATGACGTGTTTAGAAACTTTTGTCGGTGACCGTACTAGGTAATTATAATATTTACAAACCAAATATGGTAGAGTCTAATTAGGTACTATTAAAGCAAAAACAAAAACATATTAATGTTATCTGACGAGAATGGAGGTTTTATTTTATTAAATCTATTAAAAATAACTTGTCATACGGTTTTTTCTTCATTTGGTAGGTAGATCAAATGTTTTATAAAAATCAGGTTTGTAACGTGATTCTAATAAAACTATAAGAAATAATACCTATTAATGAAACGATGAAAGCTTTCTATCAGTCATACTAACACATACTATTGAAAGCATATTTCATATTTATTTATTTGCGTAAAAACATGGTATACAGATGTGTTACATGAGTTAAGGATAACTTCATACATGTTTTGCTTAAGACTAAAGCATGCAAATTGGTTAACACAACTTATGTTCAAGGTATTCCTTAATGCTATAAAAATTATTATCATTTAGCCATTTAAACAAGTGAATTTTAAACAGTCTGCCATTTAATAATTTAAGTTTAACTAGCGACCCGCCCCGGCTTCGCACGGGTGCAATGCTGATACTAAATACACTACAGAAAAACTGTGAACATTATAGGCACGCTCTTGCCGCACCGGGCGGCCGGCCGGTACCGCCGCAAACGCTACGTCCCGCAATTTTTAAATCTGTAATATCTTCGAAAATATTCACTTAAATCATACGGTGTAAAGGGCCATATAGATCTATATTAAATGAACAATGTATTCAAGGTATTTAATTGGTTAAGGGTTAATGCTGTATTGGTTAAAATCGCTTCGAAAATTAGCCATTATTTGTCGTAAAAAGTAAATGACAAAAAAAAGTTATTGTGGGTTATCCATAAGAGATAGACATATACCATCACGGACTTTTCTGTAGACCTTTTCAATGTGTACAATACTTAGTACATTATTTTGATAAAACTCGTAGGGTTCAGCCTGCGTTTGCAATGTAAGCGGAAAAAATGAAATTATTTACGACATCACATTAGAAACCTCAAAAATAACAGTACTTCTCCACTATTTAATGGATGTTATTATACATATAAACCTTCCTCTTGAATCACTCAATCTATTAAAAAAAACCGCATCAAAATCCGTTGCGTAGTTTCAAAGATTTAAGCATACAAAGGGACATAGGGACAGAGAAAGCGACTTTGTTTTATACTATGTAGTGATTGGTAATTTGTTATATATACGTACAGCCATGGCTAAACAGCTTTTACTATATTTTGTTGATCGAGGGAATTCATCTAAAACAAGTCTAAATTTGTCACGCCGATTCCTAGAACTTACATCTGCTGCTGTTCTGAATAGGTATTTGTGTTTGCGTACAAACATACATGTTTCATAAGCATATAGTGAGGGTAGTGGTAGCACACCGAGTTTTTTAAATAATGGTCGACAAGATACGTCCGGTGGGATGCCCTGAATGGCTCGAACACATTTCTTTTGAGCGATAAATGCTCTATTATGGTCGGTACTATTTCCCCATACAATTAGTCCGTATCGCAGCGAGGACTCCACATATGCACGATAAGACATTACAGCTGTTTTAATATTTGTAACTTTTTTAATCCTTCTAAGAGCGTATACGAATTTATTGATTTTGTTACATATGCTATCGATATGAGCTTTCCAGTCTAGATGTTCGTCTATGATCGTTCCCAAAAACTTAGTTTGTGCTGCTTTTTGAAGTTTTAATATATTCAATGTAAAATTAAATTTGTTATTATAAGATTTATTAAATTGTACATATACTGATTTATTAAGGTTAATACATAAATTTTTGTATAATAACTTTCGTAAGACACATTCATATTAGTTATAGTTTAACGGTTATTACTCACGCGCATACTTCGGGATTGCCCGACTAGTTTCGAACTCGAACGGAGCTCTTATTCATGAGCTGAGCCCGCGGCGATGTCGCGAGTCAAACTCAGTCAGTTTCAGGCAATCCCGAAGTATGCGCGTGAGTAATAACCGTTAAACTATAACTAATACATAAATTATTATTATTAAACCAATTTATAAGATTTTCTATTGTATTATTAATATCTGTTTCATGATCAGTTATTGATTTACTTTTTTTATCGGTAGAAACTATTATCGAAATATCATCAGCGAACAGAAAGCATTTATGATTAGTCATGTCAACAATATCATTCACATAAAGGAGAAACAAAATCGGGCCCAATATACGGAGAACATATAAGGAGAACTGGTTCCTTCCATTAGAGAATCACAGATCTTGGACTCTAGTGACATTGAAAATATACCTCAGACTTACCGAAAATAAATAATAGCTTGTATCTTTTACCAGGGTATAATTTATTTTTCGATACCATGGCACAGTTATACCAACTTATTTAACCATAACTGACGTGTAAGTGACGTTTTGACAGTTCTTTTTTGTACGAAAAAAGCCACCAACCCATTTAATGGTAAGCAAGGACGGTGTGGCCGAAGATGGAGCACGTAGATCCAGAAGAAATCAATTCACTCTAAGCAGAGCGGACCGATTCGGGGAGAACGATAGTTGAGGAGTTGATGCAACTGCCCAGACCCGTCTCCCACAACGATTGCACCGGACTACATCCCGAAACACGACTAGATCGCTTCACGCCATGGCTTCGTACGGTGGGTGGTAATCAGCCGCGACCGAAGCCTCCCACCTGAGTTGTTTTGTCTGTTTTGTACCTCCCAGGGGCCACGTGTAGGGATTCCATTTTAAGTGGACATTAATGTTATTTTAATCTCATGTTACGTACATATTGCCCATTGTCAGGCATTATGAGTTTGTCATGCTCGCTAAAATGTCCTGCTGATGATGGCTTTGTAAATCGGGTCGTCGAGTTCCTTACAAAATGGTTGAGCTAAGCGAGGCTGATGTGCGCGTCATGCTCGTGAACGGGTGCTGTCTGTCGTATCTTTTCTTAAGTGCTTGTAATATGGCCTATTTGAAATAAAAATATTTGAATTTGAATTAAGGGTGCACTCCTACGGAGGCTGGCAACTCAGCCCCTGTTTTTTGAATTTACATAGAATGCTGTCAAAATATTAAAGTACCCAGGGACCGTTCGGTTATAGCATAAACGTAGGATAGATAAAGACCTACAAAGCCTACTTTGGGTATGGAATCTCTTACGGAAATATCACATGTTAAAAAGAGAACGCATATTTAGGTTCGATCAGCACTATTGGCAGATGTTGTTTTCTCCAGTGTAATACAGCAAATATAAATTAGCGTGATTTTTGACAGTGAGTCAAAAATCACGCTAATTTATATTTGCTGTATTGTCAGGGAATCCTATATATTTTATAAAGTTTTAAAATTTATAAGCGATGTCTAGTTGTTGTGTTGGTGACTGCGATGTTTCTTATAAAAATAATCCAGAAAAACATTCATTTCACGGGTAAATTGTCAACAACAGCATATATTTTCATGGCCATATTTTGGAAAAAACTATCTTTACAAAATTTATTTGGAAAACCAAATCCTATCTAGAAAATAGTGAATTTTCTCTATAGTAAAAAACAATGGTCATAAAAGCGATATTGAACACGTTGTTCTAATATAAATTTTCATTTCATGTACACAAAATAGTGACTTGTCAGTGTCGACTATAGTGTCGATGAAATTTTAGAACAAAAAGTTCCGATATCAGAATTTATTTAAAGTGTTGATGTATCTCTGCATATTGATTATTTTTCCAAAATTTTTATAGGGGTACCTAATACTATCAACACGGAAGATGAAACCAAAATGTTTGCAAACGTTTCTGTTTGTTTGTCGGTGTGTCTGCCCGAACGCTTATAACATATAAGAAGCTAAGCGTAGCTTAGAGGCCCAGGTTACGTAATCACGCTATTACAGTAGTCCCCAAATGTGGCTCGAATCCGGACCGCCAACCTACTTTGTGCGGACCTCGGTTGTTAATAATGATCCAACGAACTGCGCTAGTAATATTAATTTTAAAAACAGACCCCGAGTGGAACTAGTTGTTGATTCCTGCGCTATCACCTTTAGGCGGTGAGCACTGAGCCTATATGTGATAGCGTAATGAGTATGTTATAATATTTTTTAGTACAAATTCAAGAGAATATCTCAATTTTGTGAAAAAAAAATAAAGAAACAGAAGAAATAAGAAAAGATAATAGGATATACAAATATATTTTTTTCGGGGCCAACGTTCAAAAACGCGCCCGGCCTTTATGGATAAGACCGGGGTGTATAGGATTCTTACCTCACTAAAACCACTTCGGTGGTCACCATCAGCATATGGAGGGAGGCACGTAATAGACCAGCTCCAGCACCCCCGCTATGCAGCGCCTATTAAGGCACATCTCTAGAGAGACTGTACAGGGGTGCACGATAGCACGCGAAGTCCCCTCTCTAAGCATCTGTGACCCCAAAGAGCCGCCTGCCTTAAATCATACAGGAGGGGTTTCGGCTGTTAGGCGCCGAGGCGGTTTCCTCCTAGACGCTTTCTTCTCTGAGCGGGATCGGCCCTCTCACAATCCTGCTCAGCGGCCTCTTTATGGACGACAACAGTCTCACAAAAGGAAGTCCATCTCAGTCAGTCTCATCAAAAGGAAGAATCTCCAGTTCACTGAATCTGCCAGCCCTCACTACTACCGGCAGAGACAGGTCTCGCCCGATACTGGCTCTTAGTACCCGCCGCTCAGTGGTCTAGGCAGGGCACACCTCAAACGTGTGCTGCGCTGAGTCCAGACCACCTCCGCAGTGGTATTAGGATAGGTAGGTAAAAATTATTCAGTCAATCTTCATCTCAATCAGTCATACTCTATACACTGCTCAGGGTCCTTAAAAGCTGCTTTTTTTACAAAGTACCTATTACCAATGAAATATAATTATAATGTGAGCGCATGAAATGTTTTTATTATAATAATGTAATTAATTAATTAAGTGTATTAAATAATACTAACTAAAACTGCCTCGTTGGTCTAGTGGTCTCAAACGCGACTGCTGAGCAGGTCTCGGGTTCGTTTCCGGGTCGGGCAAAGTGTTATTGAGTTTTTCTGTTAGGAAATTCTCAGTAGCAGCCTGGAGCTTGGAATTGTGCCCGGTTTATGGCAATAGGCTCACCACCTATTACATGGGACTTAATAACAGCATTGGTGAAATGTGGGTGTACAATTGGTGTTATGATGCTGTTTTTAAATAATACCTACCCTTGTGATTTTAGTTTTATTAACATAATTTGATTGATTTTTTTTATTTTGTATACCAATTCTTTACATTTGAAATATTGTGCGTTGTACATTACTATTGCACGCACACATTGACAATTCAAAATCGGTTGCACTTTTTTGAGCTCTATGTCCTTCTATGGGGTACCAAAAATATTCTAATTCTATGGGTTATAGTTATGTTGGTGCAACTGGAACTAATTGTGTACCAATAGCAATATGATCACAAGACCTAGAAGGGATCGCGGGGAGGACCAGCATGCGAGTATCGCAAACCAGGAAGCGACGACACGTAATTCTAAAGTCAGTTTTTAGAAGTAAAAAAAAAACTAAAACCGACTTCAAGACAATGTTCCTAGGTACATGTACAAACTTAAACGACTCATGAAAATTTTTGCGAAAGGGAACCGCAAACCAAAACGTCATCTGTGTATAAATTGTAGGTTTTTGTTGATGTTTTCAAAACGCGCTGATTCAGTTGCGATGAAATTTATATGGGACCACCTCTGAAATATGACCTACTAAACAAAAAAAGGATCAGCAAAATAAATTCATAATTGTGGTGGAATAATAAAAATTTCAGTAGACTTAACAACACGTCTATGATTTTGTTTAGATTGTCACAGAATAGGTCCACATTTTGTGTAGATAATATTGAGTTGGGGAGCGTGAGAGTACGTCGCGTAGGGGCATTTCTCGTGACGCGGGTACGAGCTGCAGCCACAGCCAGCAGGGGCCGCTGACGATGCACACCGCGTTCCCCTGCACCCCGCATAGCCCCCATGGGAGCATATAGGCTTATATCTGCCAGTGCTGATGCCTTATCGATCTTATTTACCAGCAACTTGTAAAAGTATATAATTGCCTGTAAGTTCCTTTGTAACTCTAGCGCAGTCTTTCCCAACGTGGGCGATAACGCCCCCTTGTGGGCGCTGCAGGCCTAAAGGGGGGGCGGTAAGAGACCCAGAAAGAAAAGGGGGCATTGTGTAGGGCTTTGGGGTCGATTTATAATTTCATCTACCTAGCTAGGAAGACTCTTAGACACCGACTGAGCTCTCGACTCTCGACTACATCTTGTGAACATCAACTAATATTAATTAAGATATAGCTCAAACTCGGTTCGATATAAAAAACCGCGGGCAATCATGTTTTAACAAGTTTTTGTTAAATAATCCGAATTGTACATTCCTATACCAATCGGCTGGTTCTATAATACTTGTTCTTGCTTGTCGAGTACGATTGGGCGTCGAATGAGATAAACGAGTTTATGCACGTTTGTCTTATTCCTGTTGGTGCGTGCTGCTTATGCAATCCTATATAAACGACGTAAATTTATTTTATTTTCATTTGCGGTTTCGCGCATAATAGATAACCAGTACTTGATTTCAACACTTACGTATTTCATAAAACAAAACAATGTCGGAAGTAAAAAAAAAGAGACGGCAATACTCTGCGGAATATATTAAATTCGGATTTATTGAAAATCCCACAAACCCGTCGTCGCCTTTGTGTCTTCTATGTCTAAAAACATTTTCGAACGAAGCAATGAAGCCTTGAAGACTGCAAGATCATTTGAATAAAATGCATCCAGATAAGACAGAAAAGAATGTAGCATATTTTCAAGACCTAGAGAAGAAGCATAATACTCAGCCAAGTGTATCAAAACTTTTTTCGGCGGCTGCTAAGCAAGATGACGACGGACTTCGAGCTTCGTACAATATCTCTTTGTTAATTGCTCAAAAAGGCAAACCACACAACATCGGAGAAGAGTTAATTTTGCCAGCAATAAAGGAAGTAATAACTACTGTGCTTCATAAACCGGCCGCAGATATTATCCGAAAAATTCCTTTGAGTAATAATTCTGTGCAAAGACGAATGGATGAAATGGCTGAAAACATTGAAGAATCATTGTGCAATCATCTGAGGACTAGTCAATTCTCAATTCAGCTCGATGAGTCCACTTTCTGATGAGTCACGTTCACTTTCATCTTACGTGAGGTTTATTAAAGATGAGAAAATACGTGAAGAACTATTGTTTGCCAGAAATTTGGAGACAGATACAAAAGGCGAAACCATATTCAATACATTGGAAAAGTTTTGTGAAGAGAAAGAGATTCCTTTGAAAAATATTATATCAGTTGCTACGGATGGCGCTCCGGCTATGACAGGGCGCCATAAAGGCTTCATAGCATACTTGAAGAATAAAATTCCAGATGTCCTTGCTATACATTGCGTTATTCATAGACAACATTTGGTTGCTAGAAACTTAAGTTAACGACTATTTCAATCACTGCAATATGTCATCAAAGCAGTCAATAAAATCCGTAGCAGCTCTTTGAATGATAGATTATTTCATCAGCTTTGTGTTACTAATGACGAAGATTTCAACCGTTTGTTGCTTCATACTGAAGTTCGTTGGCTGTCAAGAGGCAATTGTCTGATTCGATTTTACAACCTGTTTGACTCTATGATAGAGTTCTTGGAAACAAAAGATACAGAACTGCGCAACAAGCTCATAACATCAAAGAATTATATAGCTTACATGACAGACCTGTATAAAATGTTCAACGACATGAACCTCCAACTGCAAGGCGATGAACTAAATTTAATTAAAACAAAAAATGTCGTTGCTGCTTTCGCAGCCAAACTGCTTCTGCACAAAAAGAATATGGGCAGACGTGAGTTTCACAATTTTCCGAATTTATCAGTATACTGCAGTAACGACGACTTGTTTGCCTACTGCCAACATTTGGAAAACCTCCACATTGACTTCACCGAACGATACCAGGACATTTTAAACTTGGAAATACCAGACTGGGTGTTGGATCCGTTTTCAAATGTCAACACAGCAATGTCACCTCAGCTGGAAGAAGAACTTATAGAATTGACAACAAACGAAGAAATAAAATCAAGTTCAAAAATGGATATCAAGAATTTTGGCTACAAAAACCGATCCCGCAATTGTACCCTGGATTGTGGTCAATTGTTCAACGATTTTTGATAGCATTCCCATCGTCATATTTGTGTGCACGTGGATTTAGTGCTGTGGCAACGCTGCTTACTAAAAAGAGAAATCGTTTGCGTGTTACCGAACGTGGCGACTTGCGGCTGTTTTTGAGTAAATTGGAACCTGATATCAACAAACTTATTGAACAGCATCAGATTCAACCTTCACATTAGTTTTTATATAAGAATTGATTATGTTTGTTTTATTTTCAATAAAAGATACTCTGTCCGAATACTATAAATTTGCGTTTCAATAATCAGTTATAAGTACTTAGCGGTTTTTAAGTATGTATAAAAAGGGGGGCGTTACAAAATAATTTATTCTTAAAGTGGGCAGTAGACAAAAAAAGGTTGGGAACCCCTGCTCTAGCGTGTCGAGTCCGAGCATACCCGTGATAAAGAACAAGGGATAAATAAATGGATAGCACCCGTCCTTCACTTGTATAGAAATCGGCAGAACATTTGTGTATTTTTCTGTCATCGGCTTATATTTGGCTTCGTGTGGGTTACAGATCAGAGCATTATATTCCAGCCGGCTGCGAACGAAAGCGTTGTATAGCATTATTCTAGTCTACAATCCTAAAATAATGTAAGTTTGGCGCATGATAAAGCCGAGTGTTCTGTTCGCTGCTCTGTCTCTTCTCTTATATTTAGCAGTGGGCAGAAAAAGGCCGTCAATGATAGAAAAGGCCCATTATTTCACGTAACTTTTTCGGAAGTATCTGTATCGGCACTCTCACACTCCAGTCTCTCTTTTTTTTACGTAGAGAACTGCCTTCGAATACCGCTCTGACACGAGGAGACAGAGCGGTTATGTGGGACTCGAAACCACTAAAACTCCACGGTGTACCTCCTCAGCTGCTTGAGAAGGCGGGACGCGGAAACGCTATCGCACACGAACGCGACCGTCCGTTGTCGGACTCCCTCTAACGGGGTTGGGTATTGCACCCTCCGCTACGGCTCCTCTACGGCCACAGAGGATAGGGAGAGCGGTGCCTCGCTAAACTGGCACTCCTCTTACCCTATGGCGCCACCGCGTCCGCCATCTAACGGTGGCAGCTCCGTCAAGGCCTTGGAAGGTAGGGAGAGCGGTGCACCGACATACCGGCACTCCTCTCCCGCCGCGGCCCCCATCCTTCAGCTGCGGTGCCGCCCATACGACGCCGCATCCCACCTAAGTCGCGGCACCCCCCATAAGGACCGCAACCTACCGCCATTCCGACATGGGCTTGGACACTCCAGTCCCCTCAGTTCGTGTCGGTTTAGTCACTGTACAGAGACTGATTAGATAGCGATGACGTCACCATAAGACGTATTAAAATGTGGAAGAAGACTTCAGAGTAGTGAGCAGAGGTCGACATGACTTAGTGGTCAGAGCGCCTGGAGTATTTAAAAGAGAGAATCAAATCTTACTCACAACCGCCGTTTTCTTACCTCCAACCACCCAAATTTATAGCTTTAGATCTCTCTTAATATTAGTCATTTACATGGAGTGACTTCTATCTGACCTTCACAACCTAATTACTGTGAATTCAATTCATATAATTTATGTTATTATATTTTTGTGCTTATTCAGGTTCCCAAGGTCAAATTACGAATCAAAATAAACAAAATTACATGAAATTATTGCACAAAAATATAATAACAGAAATTATATGAATTACGAAATAATTGTAATGATTATGTATTACGTATAATGATTATGTATCCTATTGTGTAATTATAATAATTTATATAAATTGTGGAGTGTCATGAGATGTTTTATTATCTTGTTCTAAGTCTATACGTGACGTTTAACTATTATGTTATGGACTGCCTCGTTGGTCTAGGTGGTCCCTTGTGCGACTGCTGAGCATGAGGTCCTGGGTTCGATTCCCGGGTCGGGCAGTGTTATTGAATTTTTCTGTTAGGAGCGTGGTTAGCAGATTCTCATTAGCCCATAGTTTGGAATTGTGCCCGGTAGATGTCCATAGGCATGGGATTTTATAACAGCATTTGTGAAATGTGGGTATACAATTGTGTAAATTTCTGCCCACCCCTTGGGAGATTGCAGGCGTGATGCTATATTATGTTATGTTTAATACTCAGGTTCAGGGCAGGTACAGTTAGCGGCAGATATATAGATCTGAGCTTCGAAACTAGTCGAAATCATATGAACAACGTAAAATCTATTTTACCTAGATTTTTTAATAATTGATATGTACATAATAAATAATAAAATTTACAAAAATAAAACCTAAATTAAATTAACTACACTATTACTAAAAGAAACAGAGAAAAAAAAGGAAAACACGTGATTTAGGCGTCGAAGTACTCCTCCGCATCGCTGTCATCCGGTAATGTGCCCAGAAGTCTGGCAGCATTGCCACGTTGAATGGCAATGCTAATTCTCTGACCAAGAGACAGGCCTATATGCTAACATAGAATTCAAATTATTGTAAGCATTTAGAGTGATCAAAACATCTTAGCTACCAGTTTACAATATTGTGTACGCTTATAATAAAACAACTTTTAACCGGATTAATCGCGTGTATTATTGGTTTTTTCTGACAGTCCTCCTGCGACCACGAACGCTGCAAAGTGTTCGAAACGTCAGGAAAAACAAAAAACCAATAATACACGCGATTAATCCGGTTAAAAGTTGTTTTATTATAATGTGTAGTGATCGCGCCTAAGATATTACTATTGTGTACGCTGTCGGAGTGTTCACAATAATGCAAAAAGTTCATTCAATGGTATCGATGCATTCATAGTAATTAATAATATCTTGACAATAAAGAAAAGTCAAGGTTATTACGTGTAACTAGATTACGTGTATTTTTTTCTTGCGTTCATATTTATAATGCTTCCAATGGATGCAAATAAATACAATATCTAGCTACTTCCACAATATTGAGGGTAGTCATGCATTACCTGTGCACCGCCCACCCGTCCACAAATATATGCACATACGCAAGCGGTGAAAATTGCGACTACCACCAGTTGTTAGAGAGTAGACTCTACACGTATTTCCGGCTAACAGTCTAACACTGCACGGTGTAATAGCTCCTGATGATGCCCCGTGGGGGGGGGGGGAACACGTGTAGAGTAGTTTGTGGTAGTCGCAATTTTCACCGCTTGCGTATATGCATATATTTGCGGGCGGGCGGGCGGTGCACAGGTAATGCATGACTAACCTCAGTATTGTGGAAGTAGCTAGATATTGTATTTATTTGCATCCATTGTAATGGACTTCCGTAAAGTAACGCCTGAATCTATTCAATATAATGCTTCCTCTTTTCGCACACCTCTTATTTTACTTCCCTTTTTTTTCTTAAACAAGCATTTCTTAAAAAAAAAACATGACGTCTCTGCCGCGACCTATGAATCGATCCCGGGACCTCACAGTTGCAGCCACTAGAGGCAGTCATGTCTTTATTTATTGGTTTTATCATTGATCATTATAATTAAGGTTAACTACATAAAAAGCATCAGGTGAGGATTTCAACACAGTATAAAAGGTACCTTTTTATAATTCCTTTATAACTAATTATAACTTCTTCATCAACATCCTTGATTGGAACAATAACACCTTATTTAGGGTTCCGTTACTCAAAAGTAAAAAGAAATCTTATACGATCACTTATATTTTCACCTTTTTTCTCTTTCCATCCGTCTGTCAAGTCTTATAAGATCACTTCGCTTTCCACCTGTTTGTCACCTTTTCTCTTTCCATCCGTCTGCCAAGTCTTATAAGATCACTTCGCTTTCCACCTGTTTGTCACCTTTTCTCTTTCCATCCGTCTGCCAAGTCTTATAAGATCACTTCGCTTTCCACCTGTTTGTCACCTTTTCTCTTTCCATCCGTCTGCCAAGTCTTATAAGATCACTTCGCTTTCCATCTGTTTGTCAAGACCCTTTTTATCTTTCTCTGGAACAGGTGGAGGTATCAAGTTGAAATTAACATGATCCCTTGGGGCAATAAAAAAATTTAGCTATAAGAAATAAAATACGACCATTTTTGCCGCATATTTTGAGAGACGGATAGTAAATCAAAACGTGGATACTTTCCCTGGACCTGGAATCATGAAATTTGACAATACACAAGGCCTCACAGCACTAGTAAAGGAAATATACCGAAAATCATAATTTGTTATCATCATCAGCATAAATATCGACGGCGCGGTTGGCGCAGTGGTCGAGAGACCGGCTGCTGCGTCCCGTGTCGCAGGTTCGATTCCTGCACGGAACAAATATTTGTATGATCAACAGATAATTGCTGCGGGTCTGGGTGTGTGTGTGCTTGTGTGATTATATGTCTGTAAACGCACCCACAATACAGGAAAAAAATCCTAGTATGGGGGCCAACGTTTTTATAAAAAAAAAAAACAAAAAAAAAGAATTATAGTTAATTAAAACGGATACTTAAAACCAAATACATTAATTAACATAAAATCAAATAATACATTATAAACATTACATCAATTGAACAATAATACATTAGTTATAAAACATTAGACAATTAACCGGAATAGAAGACACTCTAGCATACTGTCTCTCGCAGAACATTAGACACTCGCATAATATCTCTCCATCCATCGGCAAACACATCGCATTCAGGCATAATAATATAGCAGTCCACTGCTGGGCATAGGTTTCTCCAAGTGCAGGCCATTGAGTTCAGTCTTCAGATTTTCCCATGCAGCCCCGGCCAGCCTCCGCCAGTGATATGATCATAAAAAAAAAACTCTTATTACAAACTTACATTTGCAGTTGGATAATGTTGACGTAAATATGTCGAATTATAAACATTTTTTTAAAACAAATTCAATTTGTCCTTCAATCAAATTTTTCTTTACATTATCTTAAATAGCTTCATCATCATCATCATCATCACCCCGCTGCCCTTATCCCAACTTATTTTGGATCGGTGCAGCATGTAACCACCTTCCACTGTCTTATTGTTTTTAAAATTGCATGCTACTAAAGTTTTGGAAATGTTTTATGACCGGCCGCCTGCGTGACGTCAACCCTCATTGCGAATGCTGTTGTTCGTGATAACCGCCACCGATACGGTCTTTTTTAGCATAAGAACTTTATATACGGAATCCTCGTACCCATATTTTTTTTTAAGTTCAACATCCTGCGTTTAGGTCAAGTAGGTACTTACCTACCAGACAATGATTAATACATTGACATCAATATCATATTTAAAAGCAGAATTTGATACAAAAAGACCCTTTAGTAAATTAATCATTCTGAGAAGTAAGTTTCCATTAACATTTACGTCCCAAAACAATTATCGAACCTTTTTCAAACCTTTTTGTCGTATCATCAAATTTATAGCATCACGCCTGTATTCCCCGAAGGGGTAGGCAGAGGTGTACACAGCTATACACCCACATTTCACCAAAGCTGTTATTAAGTCCCATTAAATAGGTGGTGAGTATATTGCCATCTTTCGGGCACAATTCCAAACTCCGGGCTGATACTGAGAGTTTTCTAACAGAAAAACTCAATAACACTTTTGCCCTATCTGGGAATCGAACCCGAAACCTTCTGCTCAGCAGACACACTTCGGACCGCTAGACCAACGAGGCAGTCCGTCGTATTTTGTCGTACTAAAATTAACTTAACCTACATGAGTGCTAAGACACGTAGCTGGCATGTACGACAATCGCTATCACAATTCACATGACGTCATGGCCTGGCCCTACAGGCACTAGGAAACGGGGAATACCATTAACTTAATGGATAGATGCTTATGACATTATACAAGTCGCAGCCAGAAACTAGCTGACAGAAACCAAAGACGGAGACCACTGGTATTCTCTGAAGGAGGTCTTTATCCACTACTCAGAGGTTCATGCATGCATACATACTGATATAATTATAACATAACATAGCATTACATCTGTATTCCGCAAAGGGGTAGGCAGAGGTGTACACAGTTGTACAACTACATTTGACCAATTCTTTTATAAGGTGGTGAGCCTATTACCATTTCCCAGCCATTTAAAACCCTGGGCAGCTACTGCGAATTTTCTAACAGAAAATTCCAATAACTTTTTCCATGTCCTGGGAATCGAACCCAAGACTATGCTCAGCAGTCGCGCTTGGGACCACTAGACCTACGAGGCAGTTTATTATAACGCATTGTTAAAAAACAAGATTGCCTAATGGCCTCCATAAAGAGGTTACTGAGGGATGTTCCTCTTATAACCATATAACATGGCCTCCTAAATATATCGCATTTTATTGTGGAAATATAGCAGTATGACCTAGTGGTATAACCGTTGACTGACAAGTCAAAGGTCGCAAGTTCAAATCCAAGGCACGCACCACTATCAATTCGAAGTCATGTGCGTATTATAAATTAATTATCACTTGCTTAAAACGGTGCAGGAAAACATCGTGAGGAAACCAGCACACCTGAGTGATGTTCTCGATGGTGTGTAAAGCCACGTCAGAGACCTACGGGTGGTTTAAACTCTGACACTCGGTTGTTCATCAACTACACGATAAGAAGAATATTGTGGAAATCCTCATGGATGCCCAGCTGGTGGCGAAAGATATGTTGGACAGTATTAGACTCCTACCTAATAAAACCACACGGCCATCTCGGCATATGGAGAAGGGTCACCGCTAACTCGATACGATCCATCCAGTACCCCTTTTGAACCATGTCTTTAGTATACAGCCTGGTCAAAACAGAACACTTTCCTCGAAAACCTTACAGTGTGTTTGCATGCACTTTCGGGGTCGCTGAGACAAAGCGCCTTGGATCCAAATCGTTCCCTACTAATGATACCAGCTTTTCAATCTACCTGAGTTTGGGTCGGCCCTATCCTGATAACGTTCAAAAGCCTTCTTCTGGAGCACAACTCATTCATAAAAGGCGGCTACGGCCCGCCAAGCTTCTGCAGTACGGGACGAGTTTGATCAAAACCAAACTTCAATAAAGCCAGCCTTTTCGAGCATTCTATTTTTCTTTTGTAATAAATGTGCAGAAGTTCGAAGGCCACATCAGTTTGGCACACACCGGGCCTAATATAACTACGAACTGTATCTGAAGCCTTACGATATCGCTTTTAACAGAAATCAATAGGAGTACAGTCAGCGAGAAAAGTCGATTAACAAGTTTAGGTCCACTAAACTGCACCGCACTAAAACACTAAATTATTGTGATCTGATGGGATGACTTTTTGCTTTTTCCTTAATTATAATAATGACAAGATTGTCTCCAGACTGTTAAATGGAAATTTTTGAACTCTATTTGAGCATTTGAAATTAATATTTTATAAATTAAAATGTGTTCAGCGAGTTTTGTCGCTAACTATACCTATACCATAAACGTGGACGTGGTAGCAAGAATATTCTCTTATTCAAACAGCACAGACAATAAATATCGTATTAAGAATTAAACATTTTTGTGAATAGTTATATACGGTCGTGAGCAGGCTTTGTCCCTAACCTTTAACAGGTTCCCTGTCCACGAAGCAGACACAATAGTTAAACAATCGACATGTATCACATATTGTTCATTGGACAGTGGACGGGTTAATAAAAGGCACAACTTATTAATGCAAACCATGGTCTCTATGAGAGCTTTAACCTTATTTGCTTCGCCTTTATCGTGTTACCAATCTCAAACGTGATGATATCCATATCTCTTCACTTACCTAACGTTATAATGAGACACGTTTGGAGGTACAGCTGCCTCGTTGGCCTAGTGCTCACAAGTGGAACTGCTGAGAAATCCTGGGTTTCATTCCCGGATCGGGCAAGATATATGAGATTATATAGTAATATCTTAGGTTTGCGCGATCACTACACATTATTACGTTCGTGGTCGCATGAGTCCTCCAGCGACCACGAACGCTGCAAAGTGTTCGAAACGTCAGGAAAAACAAAAAACCAATAATACACGCGATTAATCCGGTTAAAAGTTGTTTTATTATATATGAGATTATATATAAATTCGATTAAAAGTCAAGATATGTCTTTGAAAAAGCATTAACGCATGCTTAGCGAACTCTAAAGTTACAATATTAAATGGAAAAAGAAACGGAATATTAAATGGACGTCGTCATAAGACGTTTTAAAATATGGACGAAGAATTTGCGGTGGTGAGCAGAGGTCGAGATGGCTTAGTGGTCAGAGCGCCTGGAGTATCTATCCGGGAGGCGCAGGTTCGAATCCTGTTCGCGACCGTATTCTTCTTGTTCCATTTAATATTGTAACTTCGATTAAAAGTATTAGTTTTGAGGAGTCTGGAATTGTTTTATTATTTATTTTCCATCATCATCATGGGCCTTTTCATATCTTATTCAGATGATTTAAGCATCGACTCAGGAGTTTAAACACTTTCGTTTGTGGCTAAATAAGCAGATACGGAATCTGCAGCAACGACCGCACCGCTGGCATGTAAAGTTTCGAGCGTTTGAAGGAGGCGAAATATTGGGAAAGAAAGAAAGAAAGAAAGAAAATATTTATTTGCATACAATACAGGTGGTACCAGATGTAAAAGTAAAAGTTGGTGGGTCCATTGTGCCTGCGTGCACCAGGTAGACGTTTTGACCTAGCACCAGAACCAAGCATCATCATGAATTTTAAGGCCATCTGCAGTGATTTTGCTACACCGGTCGTGGTCATTTGCGAGGTTTTCCCAGTTGCAGAAATCAATGTCGAATGAGGTCATATCTCGCTTTATGCTATCTTTGCCTTTTTTCTATTAGTTTTTATGAAAAAAATCAATGCGGTCGTCGACCTATGTTACTTAAGAAAAAGGAAGGAATCTAACGATACCCATACATTTAAATCCGATCAGGCATTTAGAAGTTGTAGTGGAATAAGGAAACTCCCAAATATACATACATGAACCTTAAAACAATATACTCCTTTATTGGCTCGTCGTGTAAAAATACTTGCTTTGTAGGGGAAGCCTCGACTCGTCGGCACAGTAACCGAACTCTACACCAGCTAATTAATTCACCTGTCACTCGGTCGGTAAATGGACACAGTAGGCATTTTTATATAGCAATGTATATGTATGTGAGCCGGTCTGGTCAGATCTTAATCATTCATAAAATATAAAGGAAGTCTCGCACTGCACCGTTGCATTTGAAACCAGCGGAGCATTTGCGGTAGACTTACAATTACAATAGCTTTAAATTTTACTGATAATATTCATTGAGTCTATCCAGTAGAACTGCGTCATTGGTCTAGGGGCTGCTCAGTGGTCTTGGGTTCGATTCCCATTGTTATTGGGTTTTCTGTTAGTTAATTCCCGGTAGCGATCGGGATTTTCGAATTGTGACCAACTTTTTGGAACCGTGCAACTAAAATCAAATAACGTTTCATAAGTGCATGTAATCTTGCCTATTTGAAATGAAAACCTTTGACTTTTGACTTTTGTGCCCGGTATTGCGATAGGCTCACCACCAATTACATAGGACACAGTATTGGTGAAACTGGGTGTACACCAAACAACTACTGGAGTGTACACCTCTGCTTATCCCCTCGGGGAATATATTGCTTCAATTAAATCAAAAATCATATTATTACTCCTGCACACTGAATTACAATGGCTTTCCAGAGGCAGGCTTGAGACAGGTTACATGAACTTCGTGATTAGCTGAAGGTTAATTATTGTTCACCGGTTACTAATCACGTGCATTCTTCGGGTTTGCCCGACTAGTTTCGAGCTCGAACGGAGCCCTTAGCCATGAGCTGAGTCGGTGGCAATGTTGCGAGGCCTGACTAAGGGTTCTGGTCCGAAGAATATAATACTTTTCCCGACCGTATTTCGGTCACGGCGGCCTATCTCCACAGAGATTAGCCAAGTACGCAGGAGATATTATAGGGCACAAGTGTATGCGCAAACACAGGTGCACTCCCTCTTCCTTTACTCTCATATTCCGATGGGACGGCAATCCGACATGATTGTACAGAGATCAGGCGCAGGACCGACGGCTTTACGTGCTCTACAAAACAACGGGGGTATCACCCCATCAACTTCCTGACTCCGGGCTATTACTGAGAATTTCCTAACAGAAACACCCAATAACACTTTGCCCGACTTGAGAATCGAACCCAAGACCTCACGCTCAGCAGCCGCGCTTGGGACCACTAGACCGACGAAGCAGTCGAAATTATGTTGGTAGCCGATGATGAGCCATATGATGTTAGCCTAGGGTTGAAGAATGCACGTGAGTAGTAACCGGTGAACAATAATTAATATAAATTTACCTACGTCATACTTATCTCAGTTTTAAAGCACTTTGGCTTATTATTATCCTGAGACTTTGAATATTTTTACAACATTTTGGCATTTAAAAGTACGAATTGACATATTTCCAATGTCAATGGAGCGGATTTATTTTTAAGAGTAGCCCAACTGGTCCGTGTGGTTTCCGGCTTATTAAATAATTATAATTATATGTAATTGTAACGAGTTCATTAATTGTTCGGGTGCGCAGACCAGTCCAGTGTATCTGCATCCTTTGCGCACTAGGTACGTACCACTTCATGTGAACTCTTTATCTCATAGTAGTGATGTGAAACCGTTGTGTACGGACGTGTGATGGTACATAAACCTATATTTTATTTTAATGTTTAATTTTTTATAATTACTTCGTGAGACACCTTCGTATTAATTTTGATTAGGTGTTGTGCTTGCTGGCTGTTATTTTTCTAAATATATTTGGTAAGTTTTTTTAAAAAATCATTTTGATAACTACATTTCATAAATGTCAATATAGATTATGTTTTCGCTCGATCATGAATAGATATTTTTTGATTTTGACATAGCTTAACTTCACGCCTGTATTCCCTGAATGAGTAGGCAGAGGTGTACACTGTTGTAAATCCACACCAATGTTATTCAGTCCCACAAAATCGGGTACGGAGGCCTACATTCATCGGTAAAATATAGGTGTGCAACAGTCCACCCACTTCGGAGATACATTCGTGCTGATATGTTATGTTATGTGGAATAATTTTCCTAATCGAGTGAACAGCATCATAAATAAGTATATTAATTATATTATACTTATTTATGTAGTATGTATTCTGTGGTAATAGACTATGTATGTATATAATGAAATAATAATAAAAATAAAATCTGGTAACAAATATTTTTTTATGTTAGTGCGTCTACCATGATATATCTCTGCATCACCATAAGGTCGTCTGGCAATAAATGCCTATGGCATTAAGGCCTTTGTAGCAATGTGCATAAAGTATAAATAAATAAAAAAACAGTAGCATTGATCCTTTCATTTGTCTTGGAACAGAAATAGACTGCCACCCACTAGGAATATCTCCTGTATCATAGATGCCTTTACAGACACACACACACACAAAGGCACACACTTCATCTTACTCGGTGGAGGAAAACATCATGAGGAAACCTGATTTGATGGCATAAATTAGCATCTATCAGTGTGCATCAATACTCATGCCTTTTCTGTACGAGAACAGGCCGTTTTCGCCCCTTTTTTTGTTTTCGGGGGGCAACCTTCAAAGAGGCGCCCGACCTTTGGTGATAAAACCGAGGAGTGTGGGATTCTTACCTCACTAAAACCACCCCGGTGGTCACCATCAGCATATGAAGAGGAGGCGCTGGGTCCTCTTAATAGAACAGCTCCAGTACCCCCGCTATGCAATGCTTATTAAGGAACATGACTGGGGAGACGGGGTAAAGGGTCTCCCTTAAGCCTCGTTGTGCACGATAGCACGTGACCACTGTGCCACCGTCTTCCCTGGATGGCCCTTGCCCTGCAGTTGGACAGCAATTATGGGTTTGCTATGTTCTGCTCCAATAAGCTTGAACCTTCGAATTAGTGAGTATAATCTGACAAATCAAATACACAACGCCTCTATTTCCCGAAGGGTAGGCAGATGTGTAAACAGTCGTGCACCCACATTTCACCTGACTGAAATCTTAGGACTATTTGGTATCCAAATTTTTCAGGATCATTGTCATGGATTAGAGCTGACTTGAGGCTTTATTGCCGGAGCCGGAATACAGCAATTAAACCAGTAACATGATTAAAAATAAGTTATCGCGCCATGATCAAAAAGTCAAGGATTATAAGTAAAAAACACCTGAATTCCTGTATCTGACATTTCAAGGTGACAAATAAAAGCCCAGAAACTCAACATATTCTTTTTATTAACTTTGCAAAAATCGTATTTTAATTGCTGGCAAAAAAACTGTGTTATATTTGGTGTTATCAAATGTTAGTAATCCAGTTTTTATAACATCAGGCGTCCGCGCACAGATCTTTTCGACAAACTTGTCGACTAGATAAAAGATTTATGTATTGAATTTTATCGTTTTATTAAAAATCTTATGTCAAATTTGACGTTTAAGATCGACAAATGTGTCGACAAAAACAACCATGCTTGAGCCGCAGGCTTGATATTTCTATATGGTTAAGTAGAGGTATGCGTATATGATAGGTTCCGTCAACAGGTTATACGAACCCTATCTTGCTGGGGTTGCGGTTAATGCAGTTGCGCTCGCCGGAATCCCTGTCAGTATAGATAAGTGAAAGTTCGTGTACCTGTTTTAGTTGGTAGAACTCCGGCAATAATAATATACTCCCGACAGACTTTTCGGTCACGGCGGCCTATCTGCACGGAGATCAGCAAGCACGCATGAGATATTAGTGCACAAGTGTATGTGCAAACACAGGTGCACTCCCTCTTCCTTCACTCTCATAGTCCGATGGGACGACAATTTGATACGACTGAAAAGAGATCAGGTGTTTACGTGCTCTCCGAAGCACGTGGGTGCCGCACCGCCAACTTCCTAACTCCGGTCTGCTACTGAGAATTTTCGAAAACAGATAACCCAATAACACTTTGCCCGACCCGGGAATAGAACCCAGAGCACCACACTCAGCACTCGCTCTTGTAGTCATTACACAAATGACGTAGGCAGAGGAGTCCGGTACAGCGTACATTACGGATTAAAACTAGGGTTTTAAAAAAAGGTCAGGGTGTCGGCGGGTCGCCTCCCGACACTTGACATTTTAACAAAATTTATGCAGAATTGTAATGTTTTGTAAGGTTTTGAGGTTTTTTATATACCCTACGCAAGTAAGTAAGTAAAAAATATTATTCGGACCTTTAACAACACAAATAGCACCCAAAATAATGATTGTTAGAATTTTTGTCTGTTTAACTGTTTGTCTGTGCGTTTGTGTATGCTAATCCCAGAAACGGCTTATCCGATTTAGATGTGATTCACTAATATATTCCGGTAAACTTCACTTAACATTAAGTGTTTGTTTCATGTCAATCGGTTCATAAATAAAAATTTATGCCAATTTAAAGAATCACGTCGAAGTTTTGTTAATTATGAATTTGTGTTCATACACGACATTATGTTAATTTACGACATCCACGCGGACGGAGTCGCTGGCACAGCTACTAATAAATAAAAATGAAAAAAAAAAAATTATAAACATATGGCGCAATGTACTTCAAAGTTATAATCAATTCGTTGTTAACCCAGGTAGTACTATATAGATACGCTATTCGAGAGCTGTAAAGGCTAGTTGACATAAATAATGATCTAGAGTGTGTAAGTGGTTGGTCGTTTGGTCAGATTCCTATGCAATGACGTTAAGTCTGTGATTTAGCGAGACATGCATTATACGAATGAACTGAATTTTTAGAATCTATAAATAATTTTGATACAGACAGGCGTGTTGCTGGGAAGTTTGTTGCGCCGCTTCTTCTTTCCAGCTAAAACACTAGGAAGCGGTGAAGGGTGGGCTTTTTTGGGGGCTGTCTTAATGTTTGACGTTCAAAAAGCGCAAATTTTTAGCCTAATTTGAATAAAGAAATTTTGATTTTGATTTTGAACGAGTTATTTTTAAAACAAAATATTTTAGAGGTTTTTTGGCCTCATAATTGCCAAAGATCTATTCGGTGATTATTGAGTTTCTGTATTAGGAAATTCTCAGTAGCAGCCCGGAGTTTGGAATTGTGCACGGTAGATTGTAAGTAGTGAAATGTGGATGTCCAACTGTGTACACCTTTGCCTGGATCTTGGTCACCTGTATAGGGACTGAATAGATAGCAATGACGTCGCCAAAAGACGTGTTAAAATGTGGATGAAGAATTCGCGGTGGTGAGCAGAGGTTGAGATGGCTTAGTAGTCAGAGCGCCTGGAGTATTTATCCGGGAGGTGCACGTTCGATTCCTGCTCACGACCGTAATCTTTTTCCACAAAAATGTATAACTATAAATACGTTTGAATTCAAGATAAATCTTTGAAAAGCATTAACGCATGCTTAGCGAACTCTAAAGTTATTATATTAAATCCGACACGATATTGTATTATCACACGGTATTCACTGCAAAGTTAATCGTGTCGGTTCGGTCACACGTATAGGGACTGAATAGATAGCAATAACGTCGCCAAAAGACGTGTTAAAATATGGAAGAAGAATTCGCGGTGGTGAGCAGAGGTCGAGATGGCTTAGTGGTCAGAGCGCCTGGAGTATTCATCCGGGAGGCGCAGGTTCAAATCCTGTTCGCGACCGTATTCTTTTTCCATTTAATATAATAACAATACGTTTGAATTTGATAGTCGTGGCAAGTAGACGAACAGCCTACTTAATTTATCATAATTTTCTTTCACAGAACAATGTGGGGTCCCGTACAGCAGTATCCTTTAGAAGAGGAGTACAAGAAGAAGACGAGGGTCACTCCTGAAGACATCAGGAAGTTGAGAGAGTGGCTGGACACGCAACCACATCTACCTGTGGAACATATTACTGGTATATATCTATTTATTTATATCAATCTATATCAGTCTAACCAAATGCAGCTTTGACAGCATGGTTGGCGCAGTGGTCGAGAGACCGACTGCTGCGCTGCGTGTCGCAGGGTCGATTCCTGCACGGAGCAAATATTTGTACGATCTATAGATAATTGCTCCGGGTCTGGGTGTGTTTGTGCTTGTGAGATTATAGCCTGTAAACGCACCCACGATACAGGAAAAAAATCCTAGTGTGGGGCAACGTTTAAAAAAAAAAGGTTAAAACCAGTATTTTACACGGAGCGACTACCTATCTGACCTCCACAACCCAGTTACTGGGTAACACGATATCTCGTGGTAAGACTGTCAGAATTTCGGGATACCCGTAACGAATGTCTTGATTTGACGGTTTTAGGTGCTTTCTGAGGCCTTGAGGGATCTCTATATGAAATCATGGTCACCTATCCAGTGACCGAACGCGGCAAGCTAACTTAACCTCGATCGATGGATCTGTGGGTCTCTCTTTCTTAGCCACGTGCACGTCTTTATTTATTTATATATAGAAGACACTTTATTATACACCAAATAAACTTGAAGTTTATAGCTAGTGGCAAATTGTGCTAGGGAACCATTTGTTGAAGTTAAGCAACGCTTTGCGCGGTCACTCTGTAGATGGGTGAGCGTTAAGAGCATTTTCATCTGACCGTTTTCGTGCTTTTGGAGCACATTAATACGTTGGCCTCGGCTATTGTTGTTAATAGTATTTGCTGAGTCTTATTCGCTAAGCTGCCTCATTGGGTTCGATTCCCGGGTAGGGCAAAATGTTATTGAATTTTCTGTCAGGAAATTTTCAGTGGCAGACCGGAGTTTGGAATTGTGCCAAGTTGATAGAAATAGGCTCACCACCTATTACATGGGACTCAATAACAAAATGGTGAAATCTTAGGTCTATGCGATCACTACACTTGCTTACTTTTTCGAGAGGTTAGGCAGAGATGTACCGAGTTGAACACCCATATTTCACCAATATTATAATTAAACAACTTTTAATCGGCTATTATCGCAAATAGGGTCATATGTCATCACAATTAATTAATATTTACATCCATAAGTAAGAATAAGAATGCAAGAAATGATTAAGTATTTAAATGATAGAGTATTGAGTATTAATCGCGTGTATTATTGATCACAGGCTGACTCCTACGACCAGGGTCATCCTACGACCACAAAAGCTGCAAAGCGTTCGAATCGTCATAAAAACAAAAAACACTCGATTAATCCGACATAATTTGGGTGTCTGTACATCTCTGCCTAACTCCCTTTGAGAATACACGTAAGCAATAATTTACTTGACAACAATAGCTTTATAATGTACCTATAATTTCATATTCTTTTATGCCATTATTATGGACAGCAATTTTCCAGTTTTTTGCATTAAATCTAAGGTAATTAATTTAATTACTCGCTTAGCTGGGAGTCAACGATGGCGTTCATACTTAGGTGCTCAATTACAGAAATAATGTTGTTTATGAGGTAAAAAAAATATCGTAGTGTAACGCCTCTATTCCCCGAGGGTGTAGGCAGAGGTGTACCATATACAATTGTACACCTACATTTTAACAATGCTCAAATTTAGTCTGTGGTGGTGAGAAATAGGCTTACCGTCAACCGGGCACAATTCCGAGCAGCTACTGAGAATTTCCTTACAAAAAAATTCAATAAAACTTTGCTCGACCCGGGAATTGAACCCAGGACTTTACGCTCGGCAGCCCCCCTTGCGACCACTAGATCATTGCGGCAACTGTACAATCAACAAAAGAGACAAGTATCCAGGGTCGTTAGATATAGTTGTAACTTTCTTAGAAATATGGATGTTTTCAAATGTAATTTAAATGGAAAAGTATAATAAACAGTTTATTAATTTAATTAAGTTTCAATCGGAGACATCCACCGGTTTCTAAGAAATCTTCAACAATGTCTGACGACCCTGGATACCTATCTCTTTTGTTGACTGTACCTTTAAACTTATAAATTTTAACTTTTTTTATATATGTTTTGGATAAACGTTACTCTTTTAAAATCACTTCTTTCTCCGTCTGTTTGTCACTATAAGGGTACCTATTTCTTAAAAGAGTTGTTCCACACTAGAAATCTCTGCCTCTATCAGAACACTTGACAATTTTAGTCGTAAAACTACTTGTAACTAGGAATTACTTCCTGTATCGTGGGTGCGTTTACAAACACATAAACACACATGCACACACACACAGCCAGACCCGGAAAAATTATCTGTATATCATACAAATATTTGCTCCGTGCAGTAATAGAACCTGCGACTCGCAACGCAGCAGTCGGTCTCTCGACCACTGAGCTGTTTAAAATTAAATAGACAATGCATTTCAGTATGAGCAGAAACGACATGACCTATTAACTCCCCTGTTTTAACCATTTCTGTAATGCACAGCAAAACTTTTTATGGGAGGTCAACAATCCATTTGGGCAACGAGGCCATTTAACGAGACATTTTAGTTTGACGTCTCATAATAATTCAAATATCCTCTAAGCTTAAAACTTGAAGGGTGGGCTTTTTTGGGGGCTGTCTTAATGTTTGACGTTCAAAAACCGCTAATTTTTAACCTAATATGAATAAAGAAATTTTGATTTTGATTTTGCTTAATTGCACTAACATAACGTTAACCGAAGATATTAGTTATTATTCTACGGTTACCCGTAAACGTTAGATATTTTCGGATCGATAGATATTTAGAAAAAAGAAATAGTATTACATCGGAGTCAATTGTAATGTACCAAAGTAAACAAAATTTTGAACATTCCTGTCTTTTGCTAACCGTTACTACACGAACAAGATGGGGTGAATCAAGAGATGTCAAAAACAAATTTAGGCACGTCAAATTTAAATCTCCGAACGTTTAATACGGCCTCACAGAATACCGTCGTGAAACAACGCTTGTGTTGTGTTTCGCCGAGTGAGTGAGGGTACGGGAGGCCCAAACCCTTTAAAGGGCCGGCAACGCACTTGCGACTCCTCTGGGGTTGCGGTGTCCATGGGTGGCGGTAATCGCTTACGATCAGGCGAACCGTCTGCTCGGTTGCCCCCTATTCCATAAAAAGAACAATATATTACTGTGTCATTTTGTCAGTATTTACATTTTTTTTAACTGACAAAATAATAAAGTAACCCGTCGACTATGGTTAAACTAACTTTTGGGGGCTGAGTTTCCCGCGTCCGTAGGAGTGCACCCTTAAAATGGAATCCCTAGAATTGGCCCCTGGGTGGTGCAAATCGGGCAACACAGCTTCGGCCGCGGCTGATCACCACCCACCGGACGAAGCCATGCCGCGAAGCGACCTAGTCGTGTTTCGGGATGTAGTCCGGTGTAACCGTTGTGCGAGACGGGTCTGGGCAGTTGCATCAACTCCCCAGCAATCGTTCTCCCCAAATCTATCCACTCTACTTAACGAGTGAATAGGTTTATTCTTGATCTACGTGCTCCATCCTCGGCCACACCCTCTCTAAGCACCACGCATAAGTTGGTGGCCAAACGTAGACACATAGTTCATAAAAAAAAAAACGAATGTTGATGCAACCGAGCTTCAATCTGTTTCGCTCATATATATGTTATTAATTCCATAGTTTTAAAAGAATCGATTAAACTATGCGGGTATGCATTGACTCAAACAGAGGAATACCTACATGAGTGCGATCGGAGGCAGCTCATTAAAAGTTACATGCGCGATCTTGAGAATAAACGACTATTAGTGGACATGATTGTATGATTACTGCCATGATTAGCCATTTTAACGTGGCTACCGTGACGTCATTCACTGAGATATTAACAATACTGAGAATTTGAGGCCTGCATGCACGTAGAAAATGTAAAACCGTCGAATATTCTGCAACCAGCTTCTGCCCGAAAATGTAAAACCGTCGAATATTCTGCAACTAGCTTCTGCCCGAAAATGTAAAACCGTCGAATATTCTGCAACTAGCTTCTGCCCGAAAATGTAAAACCGTCGAATATTCTGCAACTAGCTTCTGCCCGAAAATGTAAAACCGTCGAATATTCTGCAACTAGCTTCTGCCCGAAAATGTAAAACCGTCGAATATTCTGCAACTAGCTTCTGCCCGAAAATGTAAAACCGCCGAATATTCTGCAACTAGCTTCTGCCCGAAAATTCGTCTGCGCGGACTTCGGAATTGGATCCAGCCGGGATACAGATTATCCTGTGTTAATCCAGGTTATAAACTATCTGTGTGCCAAATTTCATTCCAATCCATTCAGTAGTTATTGCGTGAACGAGTAACAAACATCCATCCATCATTTTACATTTATAATATTGAATAGATTCAGGAGTTACTTAGCGGAAGTCCATTACAATGGATGCAAATAAATACAATATCTAGCTACTTCCACAATATTGAGGGTAGTCATGCATTACCTGTGCACCGCCCGCCCGCAAATATATGCACCTAACGACATCGTCGCGTCTGGTAACTACCACCAACTACACGAGTTTCACCCCCCCACGGGGCATCCTCAGGAGCTATTAGAACGTGCGGTGTTCGCCACCTCTCGGAGGGCGGGCGGTGCACAGGTGATGCATGACTACCCTCAATATTGTGGAATTTGCTAGATATTGTATTTATTTGCATCGTTACCAGTTGTTAATGAAAAAAGAGTGAACGGTAACGTGACGATTGAAATAGGAGAAGAATGAGAGAAACACTTATCCTATGTGTGTATGTAGTCGACCTCAAATAATTCGAGATCAGGGCAGGAATCAGGCTGGCACAGGACCGAGGAGAATGGCACAAACAAAGAGAGGCCTATACTCAGCAGTGGGTGAGGTCAGGCTGTGGATGAGGATGATGATGGGCAGGAATAAAAAGTGGTATAAGGAAATCATGAAAATACCGGGTGTACTATGCCAAATCGAATCTCCACCGTGGGAGAGCCATGCTTCGGCACAAATGGGCCGGCTCGACCGGATTGATACCATGGCCTCCCAGAAAACCGGCAGGAAACAACGCTTGCGTTGTATTTCGCCGAGTGAGTGAAGGTACCGGAGGCCCAAACCCTTTAAAAGGCTGGCAACGCACTTGCGACTCCTCTGGGGTTGCGGGTGTCTATGGGCGGCGGTAATCGCATCCCGTCGGACGAGCCGTCTGCTAAGTTGCCCTAAACCACAAAAAAAAAACGAATATCAATTGATCGAACACTATAATCGACCGTCTAAATACTCGAACGTTCATAATATCGTACACTCGACACATCGAGTGTTGAAAATATCGAATGTTTGTTTGATCGAGTTTGTTCAACGCATCACATGTTCATTCTATCTATATATCAATCTGCTAAATACTTTTTATATAGAATATAAGAAAAACACAAAATTTTCTAATATATCACATTTTAATCTTTAATTATCTATATATTATATTTAATTATATATATATATATATATACAAGGTCCTAATTTACTAGGTAATTTCCTTTGAAAGGGGTAATATATAAGTCAAATACATTCACTTTAGCTAAGAATTAAATGGATATAACAAATTATTTGTAATTAACATAGTACTAGCAAGACGAAAACTGCTCCTTGAACGGCGAACATTATGAAAAAAATTAAATTGTTGTACAAATTTGAATTATGGCTTAAATGAATCCTTAACACTTACACATTGACCCCTTAAAAGGAAATTACCTAATAAATTAGAATCTTAAATATAAAAATCAATTGCTGTTCGTTTGTCTCGCTAAAACTCGAGAACGGCTGGGCCGATTTAGCTGATTTTGGTTTTGAAATGTTTGTCGTAGTCCAGGGAAGGTTTAAACGGTGATAAAATGTAGAAAAATTGCAAGGAAGATAGTAAAAACAACAATTTCATTTCCCCATATAAACTGTTCTACCTACTTTCCTGTCAAACATTTGACGTTCGAGGTGTTTCGAAGTACACCGGGTCATCTAGTAATTAATAAATTTTGTGTTTTCTTGTATTCTATATAAAAAATATCAGTACTTTGATATTTCGATATGCCTGCTGATTGGCATTCGATTTGGCATAGTAAACTGTTTAGGTTTTTTTTTTTGTATAAATACTTTCGTGAGACATATTCATATCAATTAATGTTCACCGGTTAGGGGCCATACATTAATCACATGATGTTTATTTTAGCATTTTTAACCCCCACCCTTCCTCTTGGTACTACGTGGTGAGGTTTAAGACTAACCCCCCACCCGCACCCAAAATCACGTGTATTGTTTAGTAGGTACACAGAATCTTAAAATTTTTAGAATACGATACGATTATCTTTAAATACAGAAAATAAATACAAGTGATTTCTTACTACACCCACCTCTCCCCTTGTGATATTTCGTGATTTTTGCCAAACCCTTTCGAGCCTCACGTGATTAATGGATGGCCCCTTACTACTCACGTGCATTTTTCTTTTGATGTTTGACTCGCGACATTGCCGCAGGCCCAGCTCATGGCTAAGGGCTCCGTTCGAGTTCAAAACTAGACGAGCAATCCCGATATTGCACGTGAGTAGTAAGTAACCGGTGAACATTAATTGATAGTTAATATATTTTATTTTATTACTTAGCCTGATCTGTAAGTAATGCTTAAAGTACATTTATGTGAGACAAGTTAAGCAATTAATTGCAACCTTGGAATGTTAGGCGTTGGTTGAGGTTTTTATAAAAACATGTTTTTGGTATTTTGTTGACTGTTAGACAAAAAAGTAATAATATCTAATACATATAAATTATTATGCCCCTCTTTTTCTTGTTTAGCCGTTAGATGATTTTAGTAGTTATCTACATAATGGCTGTAGTGTTTTTTTTATAAAAAAGTAAATTGCAACGTTGCATGCTCCGGCTTATTAAGCACCTTCTATAAAAACAACTATTGTACAAAAAAAAGCTTTATAGCTTCGTTTTCCTTGATCAGTCTTAGGCATAGATTTATCAAGACTATCTGTCTAGCCTTTTCCCTATTACGTTGGGGTCGGCTTCCAGTCATACAGGATGCAGCTTAATACCAGACCTCCACAACCCAGTAGCTAGGTAACACGATATCGCGTGGTATGACTGGTTGTCAGCTTAGAGGCCTCTGACTACCCGTAACGGCTGTCATAGATCTTAATTTGACAACTAGAACCGACGGTTTACCGTGCTCTTCGAGGCACGGAGGGGTTTCAGTATGAAATAATGGTCACCCATCCATTGACCGACCGCGGCAAGCTTAACCTCGATCGATCGATCTTTGCGGCTGTTATTAAGCCACGAGCCCTGGAACAAAAAACAAAAAACACGGCAAAAAAAATTGTGATAAGAAAAATAGGGTTGACAGCAGGATTTTAACCTGCGCCTCTCGAATAAATACTCTACATAACATATAATACATGTCCAGCAGTGGGACCGTATAGGTTAAAAAAAACATTGCATATCCTCACGCTTGTATTCCCTGAAGGGGTAGACAGCGGTGTAAACAGTTAAAACACCCACATTTCACCAAAGCCTTATTTTATCAATAACGGATCTACATTTGGCCACCAACTCGCCTGATGGTAAGCGACGGTGTCGCCGAGGATGGTGCACGTAGATCCAGAATAAACCTATTCACTCGTTAAGTAGAGTGGATAGATTTGGGGAGAACGATAGCTAGGGAGTTGATGCAACTGCCCAGACCCGTCTCCCACAACTGTTGCACCGGACTACATCCCGAAACACGACTAGGTCGCTTCACGGCATGGCTCGGTGAGTGGCATCCAGCCACGGCCGAAGTCTCCCACTAGAGTTGTGTTGCCTGTTTTGCACCGCCCAGGGACACCAAAGCTGATGATGAAGTCCCATGTAAGGTGGTGACACATGTACGCGGCACAGTTCCAAACTTCAAACTACTGTTGTGATTTCCTAATAAGAAAAATCTAATACAAGTTTCTTTGACCTCGGAACCCAGGACCTCATGCTCAGCAGTCGTGCTTGGGACCACTAGACCAACGAGGCAGTAAGACTCTGGACGCTTTATAACTGAGCTATCCCGATCTCTGCTCAGTATATCAAATTATTTATCTGGGAGGTGCAGGTTCAAATCCTGCTAGCAACCGTATTTTTCCATCCACCCAAAAAATTTTACTTTAGAGTTCGCAACGCCTAGCGTTGTTGCGTTCGAAGGAGTTATTTGTATTGACTAAAAACCTTTGAATTTCAGACCTGGATCTCATCCTAACATATCACTGTTGTAACCTGAGCGCGGAGGTGGCGAAGCAAGTTCTAGACCTGCACTACACGCTCAAGACTCTATTCACCAACTTCTTCAAAGACAGGATAGTGGACGCCAAGTTGTTGAAGACATTGAGTTACTAGTAAGTATAACATTACTTAGGACGAAATAAATAAACATTAGGTAAAGGTATAATGGATGCAAATAAATAAAATATCTAACTAATTCCACAATATTGTGGGTAGGCATGCATTAACTGTGCACCGCAATCGAATATCAATTGATCGAACACTATAAATCGACCGTCTAAATACTCGAACGTTCATAATATCGTACACTCGACACATCGAGTGTTGAAAATATCGAATGTTTGTTTGATCGATTTTGTTCAACGCATCGCATGTTCATTCTATCGAAATATAAATCTGCTGAATACTGTACAATACAAGAGAAACACAAATTTATATATATTTGCGGGCGGGCGGGCGGGACACAGGTATTTTCACGACTACTCTCAATATTGTGGAAGTAGGTAGATATTGTATTTATTTGCATCCATTGTAATGGACTTCCGCAATGTAACGCCGAATCTATGCAGTAGGTACGTAAAGTTATAAATTTTGCAGCTAGAGAAATACGGTCGTAAGCATTATTCGAACCTACGCCTCTTGAATTGCCGACTAACCAATTCCGACCTCTGCTCACTAACCCGAATTCTTCTTCCACAGTTTAATACGTCTTTCGGTGACGTCATTACTATCTATTCAGTTCCTGGTCCCATACAGCTAACTGAACCGACACAACTAACTTTGCCTTTCAAGTATTAATTATTGTTCAGTGGTTATTATTCACGTGCATTCTTCGGGGTCAACACAGTTTTACTTGCAACATCGCTGCGGGCTCAGCTCATGACTAAGGGCTCCGTTTAAGTTCGAAACTAGTCGGGCAATCCCGAAGAATGCACGTGAGTAATAACCGTTGAACAATAATTAATATAAATGTGTCTCACGAAAGTTATTATACAAAAATAATTCAAGTATTGCTTTACTTTATACTACGCTGGTATTCCCTGAAGCGATAAGCAGAGGTGTAGATACTTTTATGCACTCGCATTTCAGCAATATCACTATTAAGTTGCATATTGTTATCGAACTCCCATTTATAATAAAACAGTGTTCGAAACGTCAGTTGAAAGACGAAAGTTGTTTTATTGTAATGTGTAGTGATCGCGAAAACCTAAGATATCATAGCCATTTCCCCAAACACTGGGCTGCTACTGAGAATTTCGTAACAGAAACACCGGATAACACTTTGGCAACCAGGACTATCACACTCGGCAACCATGCTTGTTTTCTAAACGTCAATGGTCCTTCATATTACCTGTATTCTTACAACGTCTCGACCCATAACCATTTATAACCGACTTCAAAAAAAGGAGGAGGTTTCTCAATTAGACCGCTTTTTTATGTATGTTCGCGGATAACTTCGTCGTTCATGAACCGATTTTGATCATAATTTTTTTGTTTAAAAGAGTAGGCCCCCGAGGTGGTCCCATTTAAATTTGCATTTTTACTTAGTATTTAACAAAAAATAAAAACCGTCTTCAAAAACGTACTACACTAAAAAGTTCAAAATAATATCAAAGCTTATAATAAAATAAATTTAAAGTAACAATATATAATAATAATCTGTTAATTTTGGAATCGGTGCCTGATGTTTGTTGAGTTTACAACCAGATACAAAGGTCGGTAACATAACCACAGCGCAACGAATATAAGTGACTAACAAGAGGAAAACAATAACCCTCTCCCAGTACAGGCACCGACTCCAAAATTAACACATTATTATTATATATTGTTCTTTTAAAATTATTTTATTATAAGCAAATTTTGATATTATTTTGAACTTTTTAGTGTAGTAGATTTTTGAAGGGGGTATTTATTCTTTGATAAAAACTAATTTATAGATGTATAACGCTTTTGTTTATTCCAGTGTACTTGCTCCGCTAGAAATGAGAGCTTACGATGAATCAGCCGTCATATACTGTGGACTACTTGACTATGACGCCAAGAACTTCGTATTTGCTGATTCCATCAGGTATTTCAATTTAAAGATAAATCTTTGAAAAGCATTAACACATGCTTAGCGAACTCTAAAATTATAATATTAAATGGAAAAGGAATACGGTCGCGAGCAGGATTCGAACCTGCGACACCCAGATAAATACTCCAGGTGCTCTGACCACTAAGCCATTTCTGCCTTTTTCCATTTAATATTATAACTGTAAAATCTTTACTTTTACATACATACATAGCATCACGACTATATTCCCGGAAGGGGTACACATGTACACATGTCTACTCGTGACCACGATCAATGCAACTTGATCGAAACGTCGAGAGTCCCGTTTGAATTCAATAATTAGGGGTACACAGTTTCCACAGTTGTACACCCAAATTTTATCGATGCTGTTATTAAAGCTCATGTACGTAATCGGTAACGAGCCTTTTGCCATCTCCAAATTCCGGGCTGTTACTGAAAATTTCCCAACAGAAAAACCCAATAAAACCCAAGAACTAGACCACTAGACCCACCAGGCTGTTGAAAGTTAAAATATTAATTTAATTTTACTAATTATAATTAATAGACTGATTGAAAGTTAGTTTATGCATTTAAGTCACGCATAAGACCTAAATTTGAATGAATCTATTAAATACTAGCGGGCCCGGCAGACGTCCGGCCCTAACACGATTGCAGCGCTACCTACCGGGGTCAATTCTATTTTCAAATCGTTCAGGAACCCATTGAAATATACACACAAGATTTCATCCAAATCGGTCCAACCGTTTAGGAGGAGTTAGGTGACAAAGACACGTACAGAAGAATTATACCTATATATTATGATTAAGCTATGCTTAAGGCGTGATGTTATCTATGTTAAGCACTGCATTTCATCTTTTTTGGGGGCTGAGTTGCCCGAAACAATGGTAGTGCACTCTTAAAATGGAATCCCTACACGTGGCCCCTGGGTGGTGCAAAATAGGCAACACAACTCTGGTAGGAGGCTTCGGCCGCAGCTGGTTACCACCCACCGGACGAAGCTATGCCGTGAAGCGACCTAGTCGTGTTTCGGGATGTAGTCCGGTGCAACCGTTGTGGGAGACGGGTCTGGGCAGTTGCATCAACTCCCCAACTATCGTTCTTCCCAAATCAATCCACTCAGAGTGAATAGATTTCTTCTGGTTCTACGTGATCCATCCTCGGCAACACCGTCGCTTAACATCAGGCGGTTGGTGGCCAAACGTTGAACCATTTTTGACAAAAAACACTGCTCTACCCACCCCCCACGTTGGTTTGCAAAGCTTACACACAAATATGACGACTATTTTAAATATTTTTTTCTCAAAACTTTGATTATCTTCGTCTCATGTTTCAGAGCAGTTCTAATGGTGGTTGACCTGTGGCAGTACTTAGAGGGCACGTGGCCAGGGCTCATGATCATCATCGACCTGGACCACTGCACTCTGTCACACATCGCCAGGCTCGATATCCAATCTGTGCAACAGTTTCTATACTTCCTGCAGGTAATTTCTATTGCTTATAGATCGGAAAACAAATAACCAACTAACATAATTACTTTGCGATTCTGTTAGACTCGAGAGCGCATGTTCGAATCCTGCTCGTGACTGTATTTTTTTCTGTTTAATTTTATAACTTTAGAGTTCGCTAAGCATGCGTTAATGCTTTTCAAAGATTTTGTCTTTAATTGTTAAGGTAATTGCATCTTTTACGACATTGTATTAACTGCAAAGTTGGTCGTTTCGGTTCGGTCACCTGTATAGGGACTGAATAGATAGCAATGACGTCACCACACGACGTGTTAAAATGTGGAACAAGAATTAACGGTAGTGAGCAGAGGTTGGTGGATCCAGGAGGCGTAGGTTCGAATCCTGCTCGCGACCGTATTCTTTTTCTACTTTATATTATAACTTTAGAGTTCGCTAAGCATGCGTTAATGCTTTTCAAAGATTTCTCTTTAATCTGTTAGACTCTTAACGCCAAGGATTTAGATATTAATTAGTAGTGTATTATAGAGTGCGCTGGATAATTATGCCAAATCGATCCGCTAAATCAGTGGTTCACGCTGGAGAAACAAATAGTTTCCACAAATGGTTACGAAACTTTACTAAATGTAACAGTGTCACTTCAGCTTCATATGACTCTTTAGTATAGTTGTGGCCAGGTCGCCAGGGCGTCTGACGAGCATGAGGAGTTTAATTTCTAGATCGAGCAAAGATTTATTGGGTTTTTCTTTTAAAAATTCTCAGTAGCAGCCCGGAGTTCGGAATTGTGCCCGGTTGACGACTAACCACCAATTACATGGGACACAGCATTGGTGAAACTGGGTGTACAACTACTGAAGTGTACACCGCTGCCTACCCCCCTCGGGGCAGGCAGAGGTCTACACTCTAGTAATTACAGGTGCTATGTTGTGAATGCTTTACATTCACATGGAAACTCTAAATTTCACCGTTGAGGAATCGTCCTTAACTCAAATTCAAATATTTTTATTTCAAATAAACCATATTACAGGCACTTATGAAACGTCATAACTAGGTTCCAAGGCGTTGATCTTATGGAGAAGATCCGGCAAGAAACTCCATTGACACTCTTTTTAAAATAAATTGGTATAACAATAAATAAGGTAATATGAGAATAATGCAGGTTAATGAGCAAGATAAGAAAGGAAATAACTAGAAACAATAATTATATAGACTTTTATAATGATTGCCAAGGCAGTTAGGAGCTGACCAATCCCGACAGACAGCACCCGTTCACGAGCATGACGCGCACATCAGCCTCGCTTAGCTCAACCATTTTGTAGGGCTCGACGACCCGATGTACAACACCACCATCAGCAGGATATTTTAGCAAGCATGACAAGACTTTTTTTTTTTTTAATAAAACGTTGCCCCACATTAGGAATTTCTTCCTGTGTCGTGGGTGCGTTTACAGACATATAATCTCGCATATACACACACCCAGACCCGGAGCAAATATCCGTAGATCGTACAAATATTTGCTCCGTGCAGGAATCGAACCTGCGACACGCAGCGCAGCAGTCGGTCACTCGACCACTGCGCCAACCGCGCTGTCAAAATTAATAGCTTTCCTAATAGTAATGATGACAACAAGTAGTACTAAGGTAGACAAGATTGCGACTGCGACTTCCAAATTATCTGCCTAATATTTTAAGATTGGTTATGGCTGAAAAACCACGACATTCCAAGAATACCACCAATGTCACAATTTTGGAATTTATTGGCTCTGGTTTCATGGTTCTGGTTGCAATACTTCAGCTAGCTTTTACAAAAGATAATAATACTTATACTGATAAAAGGAGGAATTATTGTAATATTAAACGGTCAGTGATGCGACCATTTGCTCTAGGGTATCCATAAAATTCCATTTTATTTTTTTACCAATATTTTTGGAAACTATCATAAAACCAGTTTGATTGTAAGCTGTTACCGTAGCCTATGGAAGTTTGCATCACAAGGGGTATTATCTATACATCCCTCGTGCGTCACCGACCCTGTAAGAGTAATCACTGCGCTGGCAATATACGGGACATAAAACGGTTCCCGCACTGCCAATACTTCTTCCAAGGAGCACTGGTGATCTTGCTGACTGTCAGGAACACAACATAACCAAAGACCAGTGTTATCTGGTCGCCTGCAATTTTCCGCAAGGTGGAGGGAAGTACCCTTGTCCGGATATTCCAAGCTATATCTTAAAACTACTCTCATTTATTACAGGAAGCCATGTTACTAAAAATCAAAAGTCTACACTTTCTGAACGCGCCATCGTTCATGGACAAGCTGATGATGATCCTGAGGCCATTTATGAAGAAAGAGCTGCTGGACATGCTCAGCATCCACCAGATCGGATCTAAGACCATTGGCAAGTTCATGCCCATAGAGGGGCTACCGAAAGAGGCCGGAGGAGATTACAAGTCTTTTGTGCAATGCAGAGGTGAATTTTGTTTTGTTCATAGCATATTCCTCATTATGTCTATACCTATAAGATGCTTACTAGATGCTCTCATGGTCAACAGGTTTGAGAGCTGCTTTTCTTCTGCAACCGGTTCTGGTTTAAACCTGTACTGGCATGTACCAATGCAAGAATTTTAATTATATACTTTCTTAGTTAATCATAAACATCGCAGTCTTTAATATCATATTGCAAGGAAAATTAAACTTAATACCCCGAAATCTTCTGCAGTGAGCCACCGTGCTCTAACAATCGATCAATGCTCGAGTCTCGCTGAATGAGAAGAGGCCTTGGCCCTGCAGTGGACAAACTTTGGGCCGATTATGTACCTACTGACCACTAATCAGTACATTAATACTTATGTTGTTTGATATGCCATAAAATGCTAAATATAACAATTTTTAAAATCTCCTCTGTTATAGATGATGTGGTAGCGAAAATAAAAGACGCGAAAGAATTCTTCGTGGAAGAGAACAAGAAACGCGTGGTGGAGTCCAAGAGGCCTGGCAAGCCGAAGACTATCTCTGACATCTTTGGGGGAGTGGAGGGGTCCTTCAAGAAGTTGGATATTGACTGACAAAGCGATCGGTACAACTGTAGAAAAAAATATTACAAAAAAAAAATATACAACCAGTAATAAAAGTAGAATCATACTTTGAGAGGTCAATGTACCCTTCTAACAACTTTTACTACGAAACTAATATCGAAATGAGTGGAAAAACCGTCAGCGTTCCATAAAAATGTTGAGACCTACTCGACCGAATTGATGGGGGCAAATGGGGAATGGGATAGGAAGCAACCGAGCAGACGGCTCGCCTGATGGTGAGCGATTATTGCCGCCCATAGACACCCGAAACCCCAGAGGAGTCGCAAGTGCGTTGCCGGCCTTTTAAAGAGTTTTAGACTCCGGTACCCTCACTCAATCGGCGAAACACAACGCAAACATTGTTTCACGCCGGTTTTCTGTGAGGCCGTGGTATCACTCCAGTCAAACCTGCCCATTCGTGCCGAAGCATGGCTCTCCTACGGTACTATTATATAATTGTACGGAGCAGCTTATCTTTTGTCACGCTTTCAAAGTTGGTTCTATAGTAAAAGTTTTTCGTATGCATGCGGTATGTTGACCCCTCAAATTATGACTATGGAGTTTGGGTACAAGTTGTATAAAACCTCATTTAAACGCTCATAATTTATACCTGTCTCTATCTCTTGAATGGCAGTGGAAAGAGATGGCAATAGATATATGAGACCTCCGCAGATTAGCTTTTTTTATTATAGGTGAGCAACGCTTTTGTAACTGCAGTGCTGCATGGCGTTTTGGCGACTCTGCGTTCGGACGTTGAAGCCAATTAGAGCGTTTCGGCGTTCCGTTGATGTATCGAGCTCCCGAAAAGCATCTTAAAGCGCTAATGGCTGATGCTAAAACTAGTCTGCGGAGGTTAAGGAACATTTTAGTTATGAAACGTTTGTAGAAATATTATAAATAACGGGGTGAAATATAGTATTAGTTGGGATTAATAAGAGATTTTGAGAGTTGTGAAGATGTTTTTTTTTTATGTCCCGGTACCCTAAATTTTTAATAAAGTGCAGTTGAAAAATTAAAGAAAACATAATTATTTAAGATTGTAATTTTTTGTAGAAAGATCAATACGGGCGTGGGCAGACTTTGTGGTTGCGCAGCCTCTCAGATGAATACTCCCGGCTCTCTGCAAACTAAACCTTCTATTAATATTTAGGTTATCTAGCATGCTATTATGAAATGTGACTTAATGAAGTTATTTCTTTTGTACAAATACGGTCATGGGATTTGCATCTATGCCTGGATGAATACTCCAGGCGATCTTTATCCGGGGGCGAAGGTTGAAACAGGTTTCCATAACCACTAAGCCATATCGACCGCTTAGTGGTCACAGCGCCTGGAGTATTTATCCGGGAAGCGCAGGTTCGAATCCTGTTCGCGACCGTATTCTTATTCCATTTAATATAATAACTTTAGAGTTCGCTAAGCATACGTTAATACTTTTCAAAGATTTATCTTTAATTTTTATATCTATTTTGCTGCACATGGATGTCGTTAAATGTGTTTAAAGGATAACTTCAAAAAGTTAAGGCAATAGCAGGGATTTTTTTAAATGGGATCGTGGGCAAACGAGCATGCGGGTCGCCTGATGGTAAGCGATTACCGCCGCCCATGGACACCCGCAACACCAGAGGAGTCGCAAGTGCGTTGCCGGCCTATTAAAAAGGAGTACGCTCTTTTCTTGAAGGTTTGAAGGTCGTATTGTATATATAATCAATACCTATACCAATACCTATTAATTTAATTTTCCTTGTTATGCATTATTAAAAGCTAGTAAGAAGGACAAAAAGAAACAGTTATTAACTTAATGATAGTACCTACATACATAGACTAATCAAGATAAACAATAAAAAAACAGTAGGTCAACTGCTTGTCATGTTGCAACATTTTTTTACTCTAGGTCTGGATACCTTTTTGGATTGCATACCACCAACCCATTTTCTGGTTATTGATGACTTGCCTCGTTGGTGCTAGTGATCGCAAGCGTTGCTGCTGAGTGTGAAGTCCTGGGTTCGATTCCCAGGTCGGGCAAATTGGGTTTTTTCTGTTAGGAAATTCTCAGTAGCAGCCCAGAGTTACTAAGCCGTCGGTTCTGCGCCTAATCTCTCTCCGGTCGTGGCAGATTACCGTCCCATCGGACCATGAGAGTGAAGGAAGAGGGAGTGCACCTGTGTTTGCGCATACATTTGTCCACTATAATTTCTCCTGCGTACTTGGCTGATCTTCTCGGTGATAGGCCGCCGTGACTAGTACTTAGTTGGTGATGACGTCGACAAAAGACGTATTAAAATGCGAAAGACGTTCGGAGTAATGAGCAGACGTCATGATTAGTAGTAAGACTATGATATCTATTAGAGAGCCTGGAGTATTTATTTAGGAGGCGCAGGTTCGAATCCTGCTCACGACCATATTTTTCTTCCCACAAACATTTATAGCCTTAGAGTTCGCTCTGATTGCGTTAATACTTTTCGAATATTTATCTGTATTTTTTAAGGTCATTGCATCTGTACGACATCGTATTTAACTGCAAAGTTAGTCGTGTCGGTCCAGTTTCAAATGATTCTAGTTGCTCGGTTCCAAAAAGTTGATCATATGGAGAAGAGCCGGCAAGAAACTCCATAGACACAGTTAAAAGTCATTGGATTCACTCTTCGGTCTTATATACCTAGCAGAATATCATATAACTAAAATAATTCCGCAAGTTCGAATCCTGTTCGCGACCGTATTATTTTTCCATTTAATATAATAACTTTAGAGTTCGTTAAGCATGCGTTAATGCTTTTCAAAGATTTATCTTGAATTGTTAAGGTAATTGCATTCTTTACGACATTATATTAACTGCAAAATTAGTCGTGTCGGTTCGGTCTCCCGGACTGAATTGATAGCAATCGTCATAAGACGTGTTAAAATATGGAAGAAGAATTCGCGGTGGTGAGCAGAGGTCGAGATGGCTTAGTGGGCAGAGCGCCTGGAGTGTTAATCCGGGAGGCGCAGCTTCGAATCCTGTTCGCGACCGTATTCTTTTTCCATTTAATATAATAACTTTAAAATAATTCCATTGACACCATGCTAATTTCTACAAATGTTTCAGTTGACTGTCGACAACTGAAACATTCGTAGAAATTAGCAGGCTCACGTCCCTGGCAACCTTTAATCTCACAGATAGTATCGCGTTCTATGACGTTTCGTCTGCGAAATCAATTTGCGCAGTTAAAAATCGCCACCATAATTAATATTGTATCTAATGTTTTGTTAGCATGTAATGGTCATGGCCATCAAAATCATATTTATAAATTGGCACGCGAATGTTAATAACTATATTCGCTATCTCTAGTTGAGAGACGACGCACTAGGTTGCTGAAAAGCTGCGGTCAAACGCGATCGAACGACTTTAGTAATCTAGCTTATTTCAACTCTATTTATTCCTGTTTATAGGGATTATTAATGTATAGGGAAAGAGGTGTGGTATTCCTCCATTGTAAAGGGAGGATCCTCCAACCAGGTTGATATTGCCAGGTGGGCCACGGTCGAACAATTAATGTCGGGCAGCTATGTATATTTAAAGATAAATCTTTGAAAAGCATTAACGCATGCTTAGCGAACTCTAAAGTTACAAAATTAAATGGAAAAATAATACGGTCGCGAACGGGATTCGAACCTGCGCCTCCCGGATGAATACTCCACTTTTTCCATTTAATATTGTAACTTTAGAGTTCGCTAAGCATGCGTCAATGCTTTTCAAATATTTATCTTGAATTATTAAGGTGATTGCATTCTTTACGATATTGTATTAACTGCAAAGTTAGTCGTGTCAGTTCGGTCACATGTATAGGTACTGAATTGATAGCAATGACGTCGCCAAAAAGACGTGTTAAAATATGGGTGAAGAATTCGCGGTGGTGAGCAGAGGTCGAGATGGCTTAGTGGTTAGAGCGCCTGGAGTATTTATCCGGGAGGCGCAGGTTCGAATCCTGTTCGCGACCGTATTCTTTTTCCATTTAATATTGTAACTTTCGGCTATGTATATGCTAGTCGCCGTCACTCTGCTTGCGGGATCCAGGATTTGTGACATCGGACAACGTAGTTTGGAAAAAAACTATAGGCAGAGCATTACTACGAAACGGTAGCGAAACCTGCCACATTCCTAATCCTAACTCATACATTTTAATAGATATATGTAATCAACTAATCAACTGAGTCCATTTAGAAAATCTTTAATCAACTTCTAACCTAACCGTTAATAACCAACGATTAAAACACTGCCACGTTGGGTGAGTGATGGTCGCAAGAGCGACTGCCGAGCACGAGGTCCTGGGCTTAATTCTCTGATCGGGCTAAATATTTTTGGGTAGCCCTGAGTTCGGAATATTGCCCAATTGATGGCAAAAGGCTCACCATACATGGGATTGGTGATATGTGGGTGTCAAGTTACTGGTATGTATTGGGTCGGCACAAAAGTAATGAGACACTCTACAAAACTCTATAAATTTTCTTTCTTAAGTTAATTGTTTTCGATAATATTCTAATATGTTGTAGAACATTCTAGGTACTTCTAATGTGAGGGTATATAAAGCCGCCCTCGCGATTGGTTTAGTCAGTTTGAAGAAAAATGGACGAGCGACAAGTTCGAACACTATACTTAAACGAGTACTTGTTAGGCCACAGTGCGCGGGCTGCGGCTGACAATATCAACACTGCATTGGGCGCTGGAAGTACTAGCCATGCCACGGTGTCCAGATGGTTTGACCGTTTTGAATCAGGAGACAGGAGCCTTGAAAGTCAGTCACGCTCAGGACGACCACCTGCATTCAATGATGACGATTTATTAATGCCGCAAACTGGAGTCGAATCCGGATGCTACCACTCGTGAATTAGCGGAAGCACTTACTCGTAACTGCATTCACCACGCTGTGGAATACCATCTGCATGAGCTTGGGTATCGAAAAGTTTTGGGTCGATGGGTACCGCACATCCTTACCGACGCCAGTCGTGCAGTCCGTGTCACCATCTGTCAATCACTTTTGCTGCGACCCCGACGTAAAGAGTTTTTGTCTGATCTGGTTACGGGAGATGAATCATGGATTTATTATGAGAACGATACACGTCGTACTTTTTGGCTACCTCGAGAAGAAACGCTACCAACTCAACCGAAGCTGAGTCAAAAGAACCGCTTAAAAGTTCTGCTTTGCTGTTTCTGGGACGCGCAAGGCATGCTGTTTCATGAACTATTACACAATGAAACTGTAGACACTAACAAATATTCAACCCAGCTCACCGAACTATCTTCTGCTATCAAGAAAAAACGACGAAGACGAGTAGTAATTTTACAACATGATAACGCTCGACCTCACGTCGCATCTACCGTTCGCCAACAGTTGCAGAACTTTGGCTGGGAGACGATACCCCACCCACCTTACTCTCCAGACCTCGCACCTTCAGACTATCATTTGTTTAGAGCCCTGAAACAACATTTGCGGGGTAAACAATTTAATGATTTCCATGATGTACAGGCGGAGTTGAACAATTTTTTCGAGGCACAGCCATCAGAGTTCTGGGCGAAAGGCATCCAAACTTTGCCGGATCGTTGGCAAGAAGTCTTAGATGCTAATGGTGATTACATCATTGACTAAGCTTTTTGTATTGTAATAATAATAAAAAAATATAAAACGTAAACCAAGTGTCTCATTACTTTTGTGCCAACTCAATACATCTCGGCCTACCTCCTCGGGACATACAGGAGTGATCCTATGTTATGTGATATTATCATCATTCCGAACTTCGCGCTGTGAGTGCGAATTTTCTAACAAATAAACCCAATAATACTTACCCATCTTTAGGTGGTGAGCCTATTGCCATATACACAACAAACTCCAGGCTGCTGCTGAGAATTTCCTAACAGAAACATTCAAAATCAATTTTCCTGATCCGGAAATCGAACCTGGGATCCCACGCTCAGCAGTTGCGCTTAGCCCCGCTAGACCAACGAGGCAGTTGTTATAGTAAATTATATAATTATAATAATTATAACCTGCAAGTTTCCTTATTAAACGCGGCCGGTTGTCTGCCCAGTGCGTACCGTCGCGGAGCCTTGTATAGTGCCATCATTTTTGAATGATTTAATGGATTCAGTAGTGTATGGGTGTGCGCGTTGAATAGACGCGTTTGTGAAGTTACAACATTTATCCTATGGAACCAGTTATACGGCCTTAAATTCGGCAATTGTTACATATTTCGTGAGTATAATGTTTTTGTCTCAAAGGAATGTTTAAATTAATAGCGAAATTCTTTTTATGTATAGTTTTTTTTTTAAAACATTGCCCCACGCTAGGAATTTTTTCCTGTATCGTGGGTGCGTTTACATACATATAATCTCACAAGCACACACACACCCAGACCCGGAGCAATTATCTATAGATCGTACAAATATTTGCTCCGTGCAGGAATCGAACCTGCGACACGCAGCGCAGCAGTCGGTCTCTCGACCACTGCGCCAACCGCGCTGACATGTTAATTGTGATTTTATTATGGTTCTTATACTCGTAGTTTTATGAGGAACACGAAATTTTATATTACTTAAGATACTTTATAAATTATAATAGTTTTACCTATTTAAAAAAAATATCTACCTAAGTTTCTTGAAATAATAAACAATGTCTTTAATTTTTTATTCAAGCTTTTTTAACGAGTTAATGTGTACCTGATAATGGTTCATTTAAAAATATAATTTAAAGTTCGATTAGTAACTAGTTAGGTGTGCCCCGCGGTTACACCCGCTGTTTAATTTAAAACAAATCGAATTTTCTCTCGGCAACTTAGGGTCGTGGCGTGATATCGAATTCCTCAAGTATTGGGTTACAAAATGTGTTTCTTTTAAATCAGTCTGATAATTCCGGAGAACAGCGCACCAAACAAAAATAAATTAAATAAATTCTTCAGCTTTATTAGATTAGTGAAGTACCTATAGATTCAGATAAATCGTTGAAAAGCATTAACGCATGCTTAGCGAACTCTAAAGTTAGAATTTTTGTGGAAAAAGAATACGGTCCCGAGCAGAATTCGAACCTGCGCCTCCCGGATAAATGGTCCAGGTGCTCTGACCGCTAAGTCATCTCGACCTATAGATTTTTTATCTAAATGTTCGCCGTCAAAGGTGCAGTTTTCGGGTGGGTTCTGTTCAACCCACCTGAAACCCCAGACTAGAAATGAAACATAATGTTAACTTATGTTCCATACCTGAATAAAGGGTACCCCCCTCATCCCCAAATAGATTCTTGGCTGTTGCTTATACCTATATAATTCTTACAATTTTTTTTTATTTCCGTTTGTATCTAACAAGCCAACACCATTATATTTTAAGGTAGGTTATGTGTCCAAGTACCATCAATGTACCTAAATGTAAAAGTTACGTAACTTATTTATATTATAGTCAAAACAGGTCAGAGACCACTATCAGACATTAAAGACGTGGCCTTTATTAAAACTCGCTTAAATGGACGTTATTGTCAAGAAACCTGTTATGTTTGGAGGTCCGGTCTATAAATGGATGCGAAATTTTGTGAGGACGGATTCAGAGCCTCGCAGTCGAGGCCCGTCGCGACGTCTCCGTAATTGGCCACCCCGACCCTTGCTCATGTCAGCCCGCACCGCTGAGCCTGTAGCTTTAAATTCATCCCTAAATAATAATAATTATTTGAATCCGATCCAGCCAGTCCCTTGCTGTCCTCCCACCAGCAACGCCCTAAGCCGAGGCTCGTACCCCGCAGGGGGTGCCCTTAGCCTGTTGTCGCTTAGTTTATAAGTTGAATGCCCTAGCTGGGGGCCTTAAAATTATTAAGGCAACCACAGGAAAGCCCGGTTAAGCAGTCGACAACCTCCTAGGTTGACCTCCGAGATGCCATACACAAAAAAAAAGTGAGGACGGATGGATGTTTGTTACTCTTTCACTCAATAACTACTGAAGGGATTTGGATAAAATTTGGCACACAGATAGTTTATAACCTTCATTAACACGTAGAATACTATTTATCCTGGCTAGACACAAAACAGTCCACAGTGGTGCATATTTGTAAAATAATATTGAGTTTCGATACATATTTAGAATAGGAGATTTTTTTTTTTTAATATTTTTATTTTGCAATATTATTCCTAGCTTAATTTTTTCAGGCGGCTATAACTTTGGCCTCGGTAACCAGTCTTTAATAAAAAAAAAAAATTGTCTATAAAAAAAAATTCTTTACATTAAAAACCCTTATTTAATTGATACAAGTTTATTTTGGCACGAATTTGTCAAAACAGTTTTATTAATATCTGCTCATGACGTAGGTACACGGAATCTTGTTTGTGATGATCAAGGTCATCCACATAACCTCGTGAAGGTACCCACCTATACCCACGGCGAAGTAGGCAGCCTTCTCCGTCAGTTGTAATTTGTGTATGGTATAGCAGTGATAGCCTAGTGGTATGACCGATGGACTGACAAGTCAAAGGTTGCAAGTTCGAATTCAAGGCACGCACCACTGTCTTTTCGAAGTCAAAAACGGTGACGGAAAACATCTGAGAGATGTTCTCGATGGTGTGTAAAGCCATGTCAGAGGCCTACGAGCGGTTCGTATTTTTTTTAATCTTTATTTATTTACTTATGTGTTTTCTCAGAAGAAAATGCCCCATTAAGGAATACAAGTGAATTATATATTAAACTCTAACCTACCCGCAATCTTGTACATATACCAGTTAAATGATAAAGCGTTTTAGCCACATCTGACAAAGGTGAGGCTGGAATGCTATTAAAGAACACATTATAACTAATTTCAAAAGCTTGACGTCTTTGTACACCAATACACTACGTAAGGATGTGATGTACATCTTCTGCAACGCCACAGACAGCACAATTAGTTGAATCAACTTTGTGCATCATAAATCCGAAACTATTAAGCGGGAGGTGGCCAGAACGGAGCCTCAAAGCCGTCACAACTTCTTGTCTCAAGATAAATCTGTGAAAAGCATTAACGCATGCTTAGCAAACTCTAAAGTTACTATATTAAATAGAAAAAGAATACGGTCGCGAACAGGATTCGAACCTGCGCCTCCCGGCTACGACCTACAGGAACCCTAAAAACATAACACTTTTTTGGGCAGTCGTGTAATAAATGATTCGGTGAAATGTGAGTGAACAAATGTACACCTCTGTTGATCTGTCTAACCCTTCGGGTAGCAAGCGTGATGGTATGCTTAATTCTAAGTTGCCCTCTAACATAACATACAGACAAGTACCTACTTACACTATTAAATGGAAAAAAGAATACGGTCCCGAACAGGAGTCGAACCTGCGCCTCCCGGATCTATACTCCAGGCGCTCTGACCACTAAGCCATCTCGACTGTCGGTCTTCTTATCGGTCGTTATTCTTTTTCCATTTAATATTGTAACTTAAGAATTCGCTAAGCATGCGTTAATGCTTTTCAAAGATTTATCTTGAATACCTACTTATAACTTAAAGTTGTAGTTGAGAGCTATAGTAAAGGAAAATATTGCAAAAAATCTGTATGCAAAATAATAGGTATCTATGTATATCAATATATCTGTATTCTCAGTAGTTAATTACCTATAATTATACCTAATTATTCTAATAATGAATATGGAATATTTCCATAATTAAACGGAAAAATACATAAAACATATATTGTAAGGACCTCCTTTTTACTAAAATTGTAGCTTTATAAATGCACTAGCTGTACTCACGACTCGTCTTCTAACAGAGAAACTCAATAACACTGCCAGACCCGGGAATCGAACTCGAGACCTCATGCTCAGCAGTCGCGATTGACCAACGTGGCAGGCGCATTTATGATGTGCGTGAGGGCGCTCGTGGAATATATTTTAGTAGGTTTTTCTTCAGAAAACACGGGTGGAACCGAGGGACACAACATTTTTTTATAAAATGAATAGAGCCGGCATTTCTCATCTGACTAGCTCTGAGAAGAAATGTCCTAACAAACTCAGAGTTAGAAAGTCCGAACATAAAAGATATAACTATGTGTTTCAGAAATATATAAATCGGGTCTTAACTAAACTTCACGATCCAAAAATCCTCTCCACTGATCGTCACTATTATCCACGAATGGAACGTGAAGCGATTGAAATTAAGAAACACAAAAATTTCAATCGGGATGATGGATTCAAATTGTCGACATCGTGGAATCCGGTCTTAAGTGATGATGTTCTGTCGCTGGCAGTCTGCCCGTGACCACGGCCGGTGCGATTCGGTCGAAACGTCGGGAAACAAAAAAGATACCGTAAAAGCCTTTTATACAAAATATCGCGATCTAGACCCAATTTACCTATATATTTCCAAAATGTGTACAAATCGCGAAAGTTTAAAATCAATTATAACTATGTGACTGTAACGAATACCGTAAATAACAAATAGGTATAAAGAAAGGTTATTAAAATGTTTCAGAAAAATGGCAGTGACAGGGATATCTCTTGAGGATGAATATGAAAAGAACACGGGCACCACTCCTCGAGACATCAAGAAGTTACGAGACTGGCTCGGCACACAACCTCACCTGCCCGGAGAGTACATCACAGGTAAAATTAATTAATTACTACATAATTGTTTTAATTATTGTTTAAAGGTTATTACTCACGTGCATTCTTCAGGATTTGCCGACTAGTTTCGATCGCGACCGGAGCCCTTAGTCATGAGCTGAGTCCGCGATGTTGCGAGTCAAACTGAGGAGTTCGTTTTTCACGTGAGTAATAACCGTTGAACAATAATTAATATGAATGTATCGAACGTCTCACGAAAGTTATTGTACAAAATACTTATTTGTTGGTTAAAGCTTCATCAGTTTATGAATTAAGACATTGGCCTGACTGGGGAAGTAACTTTACCTTGGAGAAAATCGTAGCCAAACAACAATACTCTTTTCTGGTGTTGGTTTCTAATGGTGAGCCAGGTCGCCAGAGCATAGTATTCACAGTGAGGACTATTTTTGTGCCCTAGCCCATCGTGTCTCTTGAGGGTTAGCGATACCTAGTATCGAAAGCATTCATACTCGTAGGGTATCACTTACCATCAGACGGGACTTATGCTTGTTTTGTATGGGAATTTTGCTCGGACATTTTAAAATATCATTGAGAACTGTCAATTTAACTTATCTTTTAAGTGTCGTTCGTTTGTTATAGTGTGAACTGCACAATACCTCATTACTGCTGAGAACTGAGCAAAGGCCTACTACTCTTTCCCTGTCCCCCTGGACAAGTCCTTAACTGGTTTATACCAGTGATGCCCGAAAATTTGTCAACTATTGTGCTTATCTGACTGTTAATTTTGAAAGTGTGTGGTTTAGCATAGACAAATAACATAACTAGCACGTAATTTACCCACTGCAGGATAAGTACCCCTTCTCATACAGAGAAGTTATTTAATCATTCAGAGAAATAAAACGGTACGAATTTATATGATATTTATGCACAAAATTAATCATGTCGTCAACAAAAATTGTCGTTCATTGTCGCTACCGATCATCAAAAACAAAAATGCATACAAATTAAACAGATGTGATTCAATTATATTATCCATACTTAACTAGCAAATCACCAAACTGCTTACAATATAATAATAACTTAAAATTATGGACAGCCAAAACACATTAGGTAAGTCAAAAAACAGTGGATTAGACATGATAATTGGTCACGTTCAATATTTACGATCTCAAGGCTGTACGTACAACTATCTAACACATTATGTAACTAGGCATTTATATAGTTTGGGCGAATATTTTGTTCATAGATCTACGACACAGAAATTATAAGAGCTGCTAGTTATAAAATTTCAAATGTCTTTATTTCAAATAGACTAGATTAAAAGGTACTTGTGAAAAGTCAAAGAGAAAAACCGGCAAGAAACTCCAGAACCGGTAATAACATCCTAATAACCAGTGAGAAACTCCAAGAACCACACGGCCCCAGCAGCGGCATTAGGCGAGTTGGTGGCCAAACATAGATACCGTTTCGATAACCAAAAAAAAAGAACCGGTGAGAAACTCCACAGTCTATACATCTGTCCATATAATATAAAGCGAGGTCGCAGCATCCATGATGGAATTTTACACATGCCCAAAATAATATCAACCCATAACGAATATTAAATGAATAATATTTTGGTATTTCCATCAATACATCTCATAGAGACCAAGCATAGCAATTTTTTTTACAAGATAGCCTCGGCATTTCTTATCTATCTCTGAGAAGAAATGCCGAAACTCCGAGGTCAACGTCTCTTTTATAGTCGAAGGCGTTGTTATTCTTTCATTTTATTATTATGAAGTTTCTGGCCATCGCAAATGGTTACACTTTTAATTATAAATGTAGATTCATTTATTTATTCAATTACTAACAAGGTTACAGTGTTCACTCCTAGATAATATAATGTCACATTCACAAATTATATAAACACTTACTATTAAAGGATACAGCTTAGCTTGAAAACAGTGTTACCGAGGTTACAATTATTAAATTGTGCCCATATTTTCATTGAAGATGTCGACATGTTGGAACTAACTTGATTAACATTATTTTAATACGAAGTATCAGACCAGCGGTCACACATAATGACATAGTATTATTAATATCAGCACAGGTAGCGGGTAATGTCGCCTAACCTTGATCAGTAAACAATTTTTTTACTGAATAATTTCAAAGAGACTACTGTTGACAATTATGCAGGTCAAAAGTTAAATATTAATTAATTACCTAAGTGCGACATTGAAGTAGTTAACTTGTCATTAATATATAATTTTCTGTGACTATAGTAGTTATTTGTATAATAATTTCCGTAAGGCATATTCATATTAATTATTGTTAACCGGTTACTTCTCACGTACATTCTTCGGGTTTGCCCGACTAGTTTCGAGTTCGAACAGAGCCATTAGTCATGAGCTGAGTCCGCGGCAATGTCGCGAGTCAGACTGATATAGTAGTTATTTTGAGGAGGCTTGTGGCTAAGTAACGGCCGCACATATCGATCGATCGACGTAAAGCTGCGCTTGCCTTAGTCGGTCTGTGGATGGGTTTCCATATTGAGATCCCTCCGCACCTCAGAGAGCAAAGTAAACTGTCGGTACCGGTTGTCAAATAAAGATCTATGACAGCCGTTACTGGTAGCCTGAAGCCTGAAAGTCTGACAACTAGACCTACCACGAGATATTAATGTTGCCCAGTACTTTGTTGTGGAGGTCAGATAGCTAGTCACTCCATGTAAAATACTGGTATTAAGCTGCATCCAGTTAGACTGGAAGCCGACCCGAACGTAATTGGGAAAAGGCTAGGCTAGGCTGATTGATTTAACTGTGTTTATATCATAATGGGTACTCCATTATAATATAAACACAGTTAAATCAATCTGCCTGCGATACACTGTGTTATTTTGGTCTGTTACATACATAATATAGTCACCTGTATTGACAAAGGGTCTTGCAGAGGAGCACCTACCATTGTACACCCATATTTCACTGACGCAGTTTATTTAGTCACATTGTAATATGTGGTGAGTCCATTGCCACAAGCCGGCCCAAGACTATAGAATTTCCACTTGAAAAAAAGTGTTAATAAATAGGTCCTGTTGTTCCATGTTTGGCACAATACAATGTAGATGTTCCATCTGCGTCACTAAACTACGTAATGTACCTAAAAGTGTCCAGTATATCCTGGCCCGGGGCGAAATAAGGAACTAAATTTAAACGTATCGAATTTGGTACATTCCTTCGCAAGCAGCGCCACTGTGAACGATCAAGTTATAAGTACTGGTATTTTGCTTTGCTTCTAGCAATGCAAGTCACGTAAATTATAGGTAATTGTTTGTTTTCGCACAATAGTATATCTACTTATTTGATAATTAGTCATCTGATTTAATTCTACAGTAATTATGTACTTAGAACGCTTATTATAGTTTCCTGTTGGCCTAGGATAAAAAATACATGATGTATAGAAAATTACAATACAATGGCATTACCTATTATCACCTACAACTTTTTGCTATGTGCCCCGTGCTTTGGAGAGCACGTAAAGCCGTCGGGCTTGCGTCTGATCTCTCTCCGGTCGTGTCAGATTGCCATCCCATGGACCCATTGGACTATGAGAGTAAAGGAAGAGGGAGTGCACCTGTGTCTCCGCATAAACTTGTGCACAATAATATCTCCTGCGTAAATGATAAATAACCGTATGCACGTGATATTTCTGTAAATAGATAATTTGAATACACTTTTACAAGTCATTTTTATTAACTAGATGGCGCCGGTACTAGGCTTATCTCCGTGGAGATAAGATACTTCAGTTGTTGGTACAAATCCTCATGGAATAATATCGTTTGGCTCATTGGAATATGAGGATCCTAAATTCGATTCCCATTTCGACTAAAGTGATTTAGAATTTTTTGGGATTGTGGATCGCAGCTTGTTGTACATAAAATCTCTTTTAGCCATCTCTTAAGTTGTTATCATTTCTTTCTATTCACATTTAAGTGACAAGGACAGATATTAATTCTTTTACGTTTCTATACTGTTTAGTATTCAATATACATAACAATTTAGCAAGATTTACAGTAGATACCTGATCAGTATGCTGGACCTATGCGAAGTTACATGGTCTATGCCAAATGGGGGTATCGCCCTCCACTGTTGTGTTGCTAATTTTGTAACGATTTCTTTATAGGGATAGGCAGGCTACCGTTTACGAAATGAACTAATTTTTTTTTAAATAAAAAATGGATTTATGTTTGGCCACCAACTCGCCTGATGGTAAGCGACGGTGTGGCCGAGGATGGAGCATGTATATCTAGAATAAATCTATTCACTCTTAAGCAGAGTGGATAGATTTGCGGAGAACGATTGCTGGGGAATGGATACAACTGCCCAGACCCGTCTCCCGCAACGCGAATCAGTTGCGCCGAACTACAAGCACAAAAGAACTTGCACTAAAGCAACAATAGCTCTCGTCATTACATTAGCAGTATTAAAACATATGAAAATTCTAAACACAAACATAAAATTGAGTCACACACGATTAAAATCGTGTACCTACAACCATTGTAATCATACAGGTTAAAGGTATAAAGGTTTGATTGGGAATCATATGTCAGTGGCGAGAGGGGTACGCCCGCTAAAACTACTCCAGTACTAATTCCTTCAAGGTCAAAAGTAACCATGCATTTAAGTAAATTTTAACTTATGAGGAAAGAGCCACAGCAGCTTTGTGGTGACCTATCTGACGTCACTTGAATCAGTCCTCGTGTAGCTCAACCATAACTAAGGGACCTCAAAGATGAGCATACAGGTGCGTTCAGGGGAAACTTTAATAGCTACCTAAACAACTGATCTCTTCATCTTTCAGACCTGGATCTCATCTTGATCTACCACTGCTGCGACCACAGCGCGGAGGTCTCCAAACAAGTGCTGGACCTGCACTACACCTTGAGGACGCTGTTCACCAACTTCTTCAAAGACAGGGCTGTGGATGATAAGACGGAACATAATCTTCACAAAGTGTAAGTAATTTTAAGAATAAAAAACCAAGACTTAGTAGTAGCTATATAGTATATATATAAAACTTCGAAAAGCATTAACGCATGGTTAACGAACTCTAAAGTTAAAAACTTTTTGTGGAATAAAAATACGGCTTTGAGCAGGATTAGAACCTACGCCTCTCGGATAAATACTCCAGGCGTTCTGACCACTAAGCCATCTCGACCTCCGACAGTTTTTACCTGAAGAGCGTGCTTTTGAAGATATAAGAGCTGCGAGTTTCGCCCTCTAGATTTTTTTTTAACATTCGAGAGTATTGGAGAGCATTCCACATCCCGGAACATTCTGGAATATTGAGGAATGTTCGGGAATAGTCTAGTAAGAGTTTATTTATCTGGAGCTAATTCTGGATGTCGTTCAGGTCATGCTTATCATATAAATTATGATTCATCATGTAAAGATTCAAATCCGTAGGTTCAGAGGAAGTGGTTTTAATATAGCTTGCACGATTTGTTCTAAAAAAAACGAACATAAAAACAAGTTTAATATTGGCGGAGCTAGTTAAAACTTTCAAACGAAAAAGGTTTGAAACCGACCAGACAAAACTGATGCTGATAGTACCTACATGTATACCTCGTATCCCTTGATGTCATGTTTTGGTCTCTTGCAGATTACTCCAGCCGCTCCCGACTCGGTCCACGCTTGGTTATGCTGTTTTCTACAGCCGTCTGCTGGACTACGAACCGAAGAATTTTGACTTCGCTAGATCACTGAGGTTGGTACTATTCTTCAAGAGGCAAGTAATAGCGATAGACGTTACGACCTTAGGTTCAGGTTACACCTAAGGATGGCTTGGCATGTAGTAAAAATAAAATGGTAGCTTCAGACACGGACCTTAAAAAAAGTACGGGATGGAGCGTTGCGTACGACATGTGAGAAGCATGCCTAGTTATTCAATTCCACTTGTCATACACGAGCTAAACGCATACAAATACTTAAAACTCATCCACTCGGCGCCAGTATGTACGCTGCGTGTGTGTGCGTAATCTATGCAGGCAAGGCAAGGCTCAATCAGTTTTTTTTTTAAATTCGTACCCTCATTATCAAACGTATGTAAGTGTATTCAAAATGTTTAAAATTTAGTAAATTTTCAATTGCTTCCAGGTGAAGATAAATTTTTTACCCCCAACTTGTATAGAATTTAATATAATTTCCATAAATTTATATGGCCAGAATGCAAAACATCTGTGCATTTTATCAAACCTCTTCAACGGTTTACCGATGGAATTTTTTAAACTGGCAAACCATCGTAATTAGAAAAAAATTGAGACTGACATACAGCCCCCCTGATAGTAAGCGGTTCACGTAGTCTATGATGGAGTGCAACATCAGGGCTATAACTCACGCGTTGCCGCCCTGTAAGAGAAATCGATGCGCTGGAAATATAGACAACATCAGTACTCACAAATCCTAACACAACACTTCCTCAAGCAGCACTGGCGAGTTTGCTCAACGTTAGGAAATAGGAACACAACGCTACAGCAGTGTTAATTGGCTAAGATTTTCTGCAACCTGGACGTACCTTCTCCGTCGGGGATTATCTTCAATTTATTGTGACTATCAAATTGTTCACAGATCAGTCCTGATGATCTTAGACCTGTGGCAGTACGAAGAGGGCACGTGGCCTGGGTTCGTTCTCATCTTCGACCTGGACGGCCTCAAACTGGGACACCTGACCAGGCTAGATGTGCAGACCATCCAACAGTTTCTATATTATTTACAGGTGTGTAATATTAATTTTGTGGAAAGAATATACGGTTGTGAGTTAGATTTGAACCTGCACTCTCATGATGATAAATGACCTATAACCTACATATATGGATACATTTTTCAAAATCATTAAAGCATGCATAGCGATCTCCATATGTCCAGATCTCCAAATCTCCAGAGTCATATTTTTTTTTGAAATTAAAATATGTTTCATTTTAAATCTTTTGAAAAGCATTAACGCATGCTTAGCGGACTCTAAAGTTATTATATTAAATGGAAAAAGAACAGGAGAGATAGAGGTCGAGATGGCTTAGTTGTCAGAGCGCCTGGAGTATTTATCCGGGAGGCGCAAGTTCGAATCCTGTTCGCGACCGTATTCTTTTTCCATTTAATATAATAACTTTAAAAATACGGTCTTTAGCAGGAATGGAAGCTACGCCTCCCGGATACTCCAGGTGCTCTGACCAATAAGCCATCTCGACCTCTACTCACTACTTTGAATACTTATCCCACATTTTATTACGTCTTTAGGTGACGTCATCGCTATCTATTCATTCCCTATACACAAATATTAATAATATTAGCCTTACCTTACCTTCCTTAAGAATTGAGCTATCAAATGTAAAAATATTTTAGTAAAATCTGAAATGGACAGACCATAAAATAAGAGGTTTTGACAAGTGGAATAAACACTTAGTATTTTGGTACCCAAGAGATAGGAAAAGAAAACGAGGTATACAGTTTCGAAGATGGGAAGACGAAATAAAGGCCATGGCAGGAAAAACATGGACTAGGAAAACGCTAAACAGAACAGAGTGGAAAGAAATGGAGGAGGCCTTTGCCAAAGTTGGGCAAACAGACCAAGTTGTCGATGTCATCGACTCATCACAGACGTTATAATTTTTAAATTATTGTAAATTATACGTATATGTCTGAATTATTAGTGTTTAAGTTTATGTAGGTACCTACTTTTATTTGCACCACACAAACCCCATATCTCTTACTGTTGAAATTAAATCCATCCAAAGGTTGCCTGGTAGAAATCGCAGACAGCGATAAGGCCGCTCATTGTATAGTTTAAAAACCAAATATTTTCTGTCTGTTATGTCCATTTAGTGTACAATAAAGAATACATAAATAAATAAATAAAAGGTTTAAATTATTATTATTAATGGCACTAACGGTTTCCCGTTGACTTCCAGGAAGCCATGTTGGTAAAGGTTAAAGGTCTTCACTTCCTGAACGCGCCGTCGTTCATGGACCGACTCATGATGATGATCAAGCCGTTCATGAAGAAGGAACTGATGGATGTGCTGATCATTCATCAGATCGGCGCCAAGACATTGGACAAATACGTACCTATGGAGGGACTGCCGAAAGGTGCGGGGGGAGAGTGGAAGACTTTTGATGAATGTCGAGGTAAGAAACTATACATAGCATCACACCTGTATACATCGAAGGGGTAGGTAGGAGTGTACATACACATTCCACCAAACGTTTTATAAAGTCCCAACTGCCTCATCGGTCTAATAGCTGCAAGCGCGGCTACCGAGCGTGAGGTCCTGGGTTCGATTCTCGGGTCGAGCAGTGCTATTGGGTTTTTCTATTAAGAAATTTCTCAGTAACAGCTCGGAGTTAGGAAGTGGGCGGTGTGACACCCCCGTGTTTCGGAGAGCACGGTGCATCGTATCTCTCCGGTCGTGTCGGATTGGAGGACTATAAGAGTGTAGGAAGAGGGAGTGCATCTATGTTTGCGCATACACTTGTGCACTACAATATGTTCTGCTTACTTGGCTAATCTCCGTGGAGATAGGCCGCCATGACTGCGTATACAGCCGGGACTATATTACTATTATTATTAAGTCCCATTATTAACTACCTCGTTGGTCTAGTGGCCGCAAGCGCGACTGCTAAGCATGAGGTCTCGGGTTCGATTCCCGGGTCGGGCAAATTGTTATTGAGTTTTTCTGTTAGGAAATTCTCAGTAGCAGCCCGGAGTTTGGAAATGTGCCCGGTAGATGGCAATAGGCTCACCACCTATTACATGGGACTTAATAACAGCATTGGTGAAATGTGGGTGTACAACTGTGTACATCTCTGCCTACCCCTTCGGGGAATACAGGCGTGATGCTATGTTATGTTATGTTGTTATGTTCATTATTAAGTACCTAATAAGTAGAGAGCCTTTAGCCAGAATTACAAACACCGGGTTGTTTTACTGAAAAGTTTCATACAAAATAACCTAATACATACTGAATTGCCAACCCGGTAATCCAGGACCCACCAGGCTTGTTAATCTAACATAATTATTTAATGAATTCGATTACCTATATCAGATAATTCTTTTTTCATGACTCAACAGTCAAATACCATTAGCGAACTGCAAATATATAAATATAAGTGGTATGACCGTTGGACTGAAAAGTCAAAATCGAATCCAAGGCACGCCTGGGCACCACTGACTTTTGCAATCCTGCTCACGACCATATTTTTCTTATATGTATAACTAACAGGAATTATCGCGCAATAAATACCTTTGAATCGCTTGACGTTTCGACCAGGTTGCACTGATCGTGGTCACAAGCAGACTGATGCAGCGAGTTTACTCCGTCATGGGTGCGGTAGATTTTTCTTCATATACCTCCATGTTTTCACTATTGTTATAAAGGCCGCGACACACTTCACTAACTGTGTCCGTATTTTTAACCGACTTAAAATAGCGAGATTTGATATTTTAACCACTGGATTCCGCGTTGCTGATAATTTAAAACCGTCCTCCCGATTGAAAGTCTTGTGTCTTTGGATTTCAATAGCTTCACGCACTGCTCTTGAATAAAAGTGGCGATCAGATGAGAGGACTTTTGTGTGCTGGAAATCAATCCAGTGATTACTGCAGTGCCTGATTGAAGTATGTGTTCGGCAATCGCTGATTTGCTAGTCTGACGGTTTTTTACAGCAGCGATATGTTCTATAACCCTTTCTGCGATGGTCCGCTTCGTTTGGCTTATGTAGGAACTACTTTTAAAAAGTTTTATAAAGGAACCGAACAAATACTTCAATCAGGCAGTAATCGCTGGATTGAGTTCCAGCACACAATAGTCGATGGCAAAGGCCTACGGGTGGTTTAAACTCTGACATCAGGTTGTTCATCAACCACACGATAAGAAGACTAACTTACTATCGATAGTTCCGCAATACTAGCTTGACCAAATCTCGACAGTAGGTAAGGTTGGCTCCTCCCTCCTAACCGCATGAGAACAGATTATAAACGAATATTAGATTTTTATTTTATCTTTACTGTTTCCAGATGAAATGCTAGCGAGATTGCACGCCAACAAAGATTTCTTCGTGCAAGAGAACAAAAAACGAGTGGTAGAATCTAAGCGACCAGGAAAACCGAAGACTATCTCAGACATATTCGGCAGCGTCGAAGGGTCTTTCAAGAAACTCGAAATCGATTAAATTATTTAAATAAAAGATGTTATTGATAATAGCGCCATCTTTTGTGTAATGTTGTTACTAAGGTTCTTTTTATTGTTATAACTATAGCGGCCATTTCCATGTGAAATTTTTACTATAATAAACGTATGTACATAATAATAAATTATTTACAATTTCCATAACACTAAGAGGACAGGTAACTTTATTGTATGGTATGAACCTGGTGTCAGAGTTAAGGTCTCTGACGGCTTCATACACCATCGGAAACTACTACGTGTTTTCTGTCGTCAACTAAATTCTCATTAGGAATGAGTGTATTGAAGTCTATTAAAAATTTATTTTGATACGTAATTAAATATCTCGGCGAGAACTGGTAAATACCATTATATCAAAAAAAAAAAAAAAGACAATAGTAACATCAGTGGTATAAACGGTCATCAGTGAGCCACAAACTAAGCGTAGCTTGTATCTTGTAGCTCTTACGTACGATTTCAAAGTAAAGATTTATACAGTCATCACAGTATTAGAAATTCTTATTATTAATTGAAATTAAAAATATATTTTTTTTGCCAAAATATTGTACATAAATAGACTAAAGCCCTAGACCCCACACTAAGATTCCCTGTGTCGTGGGATCTAGTGTCTTTCAGTCCAGATTATAGTTGACACTGTAGCGACATCTATCTCGCTACATGGTAACTACGCGCACAACACTCTGCATCGCGCAATCAAAGTTTGACGACGAGTGTGTATATATACGACCTCCCGACATTAACCGTTGGGCCGTGGCCTGCCAGGCAATATCACCCGCCTGGTTGGAGGATCCTCCCTTTTCTATGGAGGAACACCACACCTCGTTCCCCCATAACACGGTATTTAATTGAATACAAAGGAAAAAGTAAATACAGTGACGTGTGTACTATTATTCCTGTAAAGATAGTTTAAATAAATAATTATAGCAATAGCTGCCTCGTTGGTCTAGTGGTCCCAAGCGCGACTGCTTAGCATGAGGTCTTGGGTTCGATTCCCGGGTCGGTCAGTTATTGAGTTTTTCTATTAGTAAATTCTCAGTACCAGCCCGGAGTTGGGAATTGTGCCCGGTTGATGGCAATGGGCTCATCACCCGACCTGGGACTTAATAACAGCATTGGTTAAATGTGGGTGTACATCTGTGTACACCTGTCTACTCTTTCGGGGAATACTATAAACGACTAACTGTCGTTCTCGCAAGCTAGGCAATCTTAGTATTCCCACGACTTCTTCCATAACCATTTTATGTGATTCCCACCTATGCATTATTCGTCCAAAATAGACATGAGTCCGATATATCATATTATCGTAACTAAAATCGGATATACACATCTATCATATCGTATCGATATGCCACACACAGAAAACCGTTTTTACAATATCGTTCAAATCATATCGAACTAAACGAAAATCGAACTATCCATATCCATATCCGTTTACGTAGCTTACTCAACTTCTCATATTCATATCTATCTCGTGGTTAGATATTCGCCGTCTCTCTGTCAACTGATGATGTTACCGGGTGTGAAAACGAGACGAAGCGAATATCGTTCAGCGTTTGCTGTAAATATCTAAAAACTCTCCATATCGATATCTAAAAACGGTTTTTCATATCGATATGAAAACTTCATATCGGATATGTAACCGTTTACAGAAAATACCAAAAACGCCCATGTCTAGTCTATCACTGCCTGTATGAATTAGGGGCCATTCAAGTATTACGTAAGCACTACAGGGGGGCGGGGTTTGCTTATATTTGATGACATGGGAGATGGTCTGGATGTTGATTACGTCAGCAGTATTAACTTTTTTACTACTTCGATTTTTTTTATCGATTTCTGTTTGAATACATGATAATTAGCAACCCTACTTGTCTATGCTTGAAAGACAAATTTTCAGGGATTCCTTAAAATAATGGATACTTCAAGATATGTCTTTGAAAAAGCATTAACGCATGCTTAGCGAACTCTAAAGTTACAATATTAAATGGAAAAATAATTTAATATTGTAACTTTGAGTTCGCTAAGCATGCGTTAATGCTTTTTCAAAGACATATCTTGAATTATTAAGGTAATTGCATTCTTTACGACATTTAACTGCAAAGTTAGTCGTGTCGGTTCGGTCACTTGTAAGTACTGAATTGATTGCAATGACGTCGCCATAAGACGTGTTAAAATATGGAAGAAGAATTCGCGGTGGTGAGCAGAGGTCGAGATGGCTTAGTTGGTCAGAGCGCCTGGAGTATCTATCCGGGAGGCGCAGGTTCGAATCCTGTTCGCGACCGTATTCTTTTTCCATTTAATATTGTAACTTTAATAATGGATACGTTTACTCGCTTTGAACCGAGACACCAGATAAAGAAACCAGAACACATTAAGAAATTCATGTACCAATGTTTACGTAAGAATGGGAGGGGGGAGGTGGGGTGGTTAATAATTACCAAAAATCAGCTTACGTAATACTTGAACAGCCCCTTAGCAAGTCAGCAATATTTTAATTTTCATTATAAATACTTGTTCTACGAAAGTCCAAAAAGAGCAATAGTAGTACTATTAGTAGTATTATTATTAAATAAATAAAATTGGAATGTCTGTCCGTGATTTAAAAATAAATGGCAAAATCTTAGTGAAAACTATTACATGACGACTAACCATAACATTTTAAGAATATTTGTGTGACTGTGAACATTTGACAATTATGTCTTGCAGGGTTGGAGAAGGACATAGGCTACCTTTTGTCACGCAGACGAAGTCGCGGGCACAAAGTTAGTTCGATATAATTAAATAAGGTATTAAGAGTAATAATTAAAATCCCATGAACGTTTATTAGCAATATATTTCATAGAAACATAAATGCTGACATATTACGCTTATACCATAGAAAATGGAATAGTGACAAGCGCCGCGTAAACTGAAACAAAAATAAGATACCATTAATATCTATGTTCATTTGAGAAAGTAAAAGAGTTGTTTGTGGTGTGCATCAGTTATGGTAAGTTACAGCAAAGGCTTTCAGTCGAAAGATGGTGTAATTTGAAATCATCATGTACAAGGGGACCATAGATACAAGTTAAAACATTTATTCTGCTCATGACAATTATAATGATACTGTCTGCATGATTTAAGTCCGAGTGAATAACATAATATTTGTAAAAAGGCTTGCCCCACACCCCCCAGAAGATGATCTATATACCGTATAAATAATAATTCTGTGCGGGAATTGAACCCATTGAATTCTACCCTTGGGGTAGAAGCAGAGCGCTTCATCACTGCGCCAAACTCGCCATTAAAGTTAGATTATCATCTTGTATTTACCAATTATCTACAGAAGTCTATTTTCACCTGGTTCATTAAAGTGCAAAATTGTACTTTATAACAATAAAATTCTATTATCTCTGCTAATTAGCAAGTCAACAGATTCAATCATGGTGATTTGTTTTCCATAATATAAAAAGCAAGTTTGCTTATGGCCCAATCTACCAACAAACTTGATAAAATCTCCATCTGTTTAGGTAAATAAAAACTAAGGTTGTTTTTCAGCAATAAATCTGACTCATTATGACAAACAATATATCTAATAACAAGTTAAGGGACTAACATGGTAAAAACAGTATAAAATATATCCTCACCTGCGTGCATTTAGTCAAACAGACCGAAGCCCATGTCCTCGTCCTCAGACTCAGACTCCTCCTTCTTGGCTTCTTTCTCTTCTGCAATAGAGAAAACGAGAGTTAGCAAGAGTATTGATGATTCAGGAAGTTTGTGATGAGTGGGAGACATCAGTGAGGTTATTTAGCAGCACAGTGCTTCAGTCGAAAGATGGTGTTGTTTGAAATCATCATGAAAATAATGTGTTAAAATACTGATCAATAATTGAAAATAGAGATACTTAATGTGTTGAACTTAATAATAAATATCCTATATATTGTACATAGCTTAATCTACTGGTATAAAAGGAATAATAGGGATTGACATGTTTCTGTTGTAGAACAAAAGTACATTAAAAAAAGATTTAAAAAAAAACATACTAAAAGATGCTACTATTTGCGAGTTATAGAGTTTGTTTTTATCAGTAAGGCAAATAGAAACTACAATTTTATTACTAACTACAATAGAATTTCTTAGAAATAAAACATAAGAATATCATCAGCTACACAGATAAAATTGTCCTACCAACATTCTTGGACCTGATGGGGTTAGGAATGAGTATCATGACATACCTTTCTTCTCTTCAGCGGCGGCGGCAGCGGGCGCGGCGCCGGCGGCGGCCGGGGCGGCGCCTCCCGCCGGCATGGACGACAACTTCTCACGACCTGGGAGATAATGTTATCATTAGTTAATTAACAAATAGAAAATTCTTTAGATATTCTACAGCCTACACTATATATTTTTTACAGATAAATGGTTTCAAACCCTTTAATACTTGGATAGTAAACTTTACAGTTAGACAAATAAAGTCATGAGATTTGAACCTGCGCCTGAGATAAACACTCGAAAGTGCTATGCCAACTACACTATCTCAACCACTCACTATTTTTCGCTGACATTTTAATACATCCTTAAAACTTGTGTTAACTTTCTACAAAAAATTACATTTTCATTGTCTGTCAGGATTTGGTGCTGTTGACCAACCAAAAAGATTGGTTCAAAACTCACTTTGGTTTTTCAAAAAGCCAGAGCATTTCTAACAATAAAACCTAGATAATAAGTAGTTAATGAAAAAACAGCTTTCACACACATTGAGGGTCTGGTAAACAGAAAATAGTTAAGGTTTTGCTATATACCAAATATAGGCGAAATCGGAGAGTTACAATAGACAGAAAGTAATTGGAATCGTTAGAGGAGGCCTTTACTAAGAGGCACGCTGAACTCCAAGATATAACACTGGATAAGAAATGAAAAAAAAAAACAAAGAACAGTTTCAGAATCGAAAGGCTGTAGAAATTGATATACCAAATATGGTACACTCTACTGGTAATTAGTTAAAATTGTTACAACATTTAAAAACAACTGCCTCGGTGTAGTGGTCATAAGGGTGACTGCCGAGAGTGAGGACCTGGGTCTAATTATCAAGTCGGTAAATTAATTTGTTTTGAATTTCTTTGAGGAAATCTCAGTAGCAGCCTGGAGTTCGGAATATGGCCTGGTTGATGGAAATACGCTCACCACCTATGGACTAAATAACAGCATTGCCAAAATGCATGCATGAATTTTTTGACATCTCTAACTACCCGTTCAAGGAATACAGGGTTGATGTTGATGTTATAAAGCAGCGCTCACCCTGCTCAATCAGCTCTTCGACATTCTTGCCGCTGAGCTCAGAGATCACCTTCTTGAGCTTCTCGCCGTCAGCCTCGATACCCACGGAGCTGAGGATCTTCTCCACGTCCGCTGCCGCCGGGGACACCTTGCCGCCGAGCACAGCCAGTAAATACGCGGCCACGTAACGCATTCTGCAATTAGTGAATAAATAATGATGTATGGTGTATGGTGTCTCAAAAACAATATTCTTAGGGCTGTATACTGCACAAGAATATGGTAGTACAGATATCAAGCCCTCTGAATCGAATAAACGTACCATATCACAACGTGGAAGTGTTAAGAGTCGCCTTAGGTGTTTGTAGGTTATGAAACTACTTGAACCAGTGATAATACATGTTTATCATGAGATTTGGTACCGACACATGTAGGAATTCACCATGACACCGGCACTGAACCACTTAGACCTTCGAAGTCTAAGTACATGATTTTAAAACATTGTCAACACATGGCAACTAAGTAATTTCTAGAGATCGATTTAATAATAATCAAAACATGAGGGGCGCAATACCTGTGTCTAGTTGCGTTATATACATGTTTGGATCGGAATTAAACACGATAAATATTAAAAACACTTGACAAACACTGTCGCTTTATCGCCAGTAGCAAACTGGCGCGTAGTGAAGTAATCCAACTTTATCTCGTAATGTTCGAAATAATCATTCAATAAACGTTTCACAATACACAATTTATGTATTCAGAATTATAATCACGTTAATATTTTATAAATTTAACTTACTTTTAAGTCGCTTAGACACGAAACGTGTTATGCCGAAAATAAACGTTCGTCTTGAACAAAATGTCAAGAGGAAAGAGGCCGGGGGGCGCGCTTCGCCGTTTGACAGTTCGTTTCGTTCATAAATTCAATAGAGTTGCCATACATTAATTTACTAACCAAATACATTACCTTGAGTAATCGACTAAAACAAAATTCTAGGCATTTATTGTTGCCTTGAAGAAGGGCTTTTGATTATTTTTAAGTCAAAGTGTTACTTTTTATTATTGTTTATTTGGCCATGAAAATGATGTATAGTCAATCTACAAATTCAAACCCGTCTAAATAGATGGCGTTGGGTGTTCTAAAAATGGCACGTTGGATGCACGTTGAAGAAAACGCCTAACGAAAACACAATAGTGAGAACAATAATCATCCTCATTTCATTCTAAATACATGCGAAGATTCAAAAATTCCCTATCGTAGGTAAATGTATCATGATTTTTGAAGGGATATAGATAAATGTTTTTTACCTTATCCCTGACATATATATTAAATTACCAATACAGTTCGAGATTTAGATTTGATTAATTATAAAAAGACATTAATTCGTTTTTTATTAGACAAATGTTATTAATTACCTATGTACCACATTAAAGAATATTTATATTTTGTATAAATAAAGAAGGCAAATTATGTAATATTGCTTGAAGTAAAAAGTCATCCATCAATCCAATTCCAAATAGATTTTCATAAACCGTTGTAATGTTTTAGTTCAAGATCCAAACGCATTTGGCATCAGTCAATTTCAATTAACTCCTAGTCTCAATCTCGACAGCGCAAAGGTTGTTCCATCAACAACAAACGAGATTTCCTTGAGTGAAGCTTTTCATTCGCAATGGTTTGAAGTGTTTGTTGGACTACAAACTTCTTGTGAGCATAGCGATGATTTAAATACAATCGATTTAGATCGTAGGGATTACAGGTAGTAAGAGTGGAAAAAAACAGGTTTTTTTTATTACTCTTACGCACTAAACGCTATGCTCTAAACTCATGCCTACTCTGCGAGTACAGAGCCAATATTTTGTAAAAAAGAGTTCGTTATTTTTCTTTCAACTTAAAGCCTTTTTTATGGCTTAGATTTAAAAAAATACTAGATGGATATGGAGGAAATTTTTTGATGCTGCTTTTGACTCAGTGGTCTAGAGATCGGTTTCTTCGCCGCGTGTCACGTGTTCGATTCTTGCTGGGAAAAATTATTTGTATGATCTACAGATAAATTTTCAGAGCCTGCGTATGGATGTGAGTTATATGTCCATCCACATATACTAACATAATTAAGGAGCAACGTATGGTTGAAAAAAAAACCTTTCTTACTAATTAGTTACAAATACGAATAGTTAAGCGTTACGATTGTAGGCTGGAATGCTATAGTAACTTAGAGATTAACTTCTGTTTTAAAAGTCGCATTAATCATTCCCGCCGTGAAGTCGGGTGGTAGAATACTTTTGCTGGGTTATTCTTGTGAGATTTGCGTTTTACAACTATAACAGTACAAGTGATCAATGTAAAATATAATTATATGTAAAATATTTATATATATATATATAGGCTACTTGCCGGCTAACAATAAATTTTAGTTACATGGTACATAGTCACGTTATCGAAGTCTTAAATTTTTGCAGAAAAATCAACGAATACGTTATAAATTGCAGATAGGAAACATACTGTATACAATACTGAAGTTAAAATATTGCTTGCAGACAAAAGATTAATTGTCTAGGTATTTTACTATTACCTACTTCACTACTGCACCTTCTGTATATATATATATATATCTACAGTTTTCTTTTTCGTAGCATGTTGATGGTAAGTGTCTACTAGTGCTATTCGATCGTAGGAGTGGACTCTAAAGCAGTTCCTTTGCTAAAATTGTTATACAACGCTACTACACCCTATTTAGTTACAAGTTTTGACAAGCAGTCACCATGTACTTGACTCACAAAATCTCAGATAAATTCTTAAAAAAGGATAAAATGTTCTACAGCTTTCGAAGTATTTATTATTCGGGGAGACATTAAGTGACAAAAAATATCTGTTAAATCGAGAACTTCTTTCTTTAATAAAGGTCAGTTAAAAATAAATTAATTACACCCCATTTGTTTAGACGTCACAACTAGGTACACTTGTAAACAAAATTGAATCAATAACATTGACAGACTCATTCCGACATCCTGTTTGGTTTGAGTTCGAACTAATGGAATCCCACCGTTTTCTGTACCAAAAGACCCCTATTTTATATGAAATATATCACACAGGACTGAGTAACGATTGTACTCAACTAGGTGGATAGAGGAACTTTTATCGGCACGATATATTATCGCGTTAATCATAACAATTTCCTGATAGTAGTTTCGGGAAATGGGTGAACGCAAATAGCTATGAATTTAGATTGTATCCGTGACAATATTTAGAGCATTCGGTGGGTGCGTATCGAACCTATTAAAATGCATTTGGGTTCTAATGGAGCCTATGTCAATATAGTTAATATTTCGTTTATATTTCCGAAAATAGATTATATTATTCATGCTGCCTGGAAATGCGTACATGTTATAAATATGAGATACAAACTCGCTAGACAACTATGTGATATTTTAATTACCTATGATTTTAGATATATATTGTCAAACTCAAAGCATTTATTTCATCATATTAGACCATTTACAGGCACTTTTGAATTGTCAAAAAAAAACTAGTTGCCACGTTCCAAAGTGTAGATTCATATGGAGAAGAACGGGCAAGAAACTCCACGGTTACTCTTTTTCATCAAACAATTATAATATTATTGGTTACATTGTATTTATAATATAGAAATCATATACAAGAACAATGTAATGTGAAGTCTGTAGTCTAGTTACAATTTAAAACTTTGCCATGACAATTTAGAGATGACCAGCCCCAACTGACGGCGCCCGTTCACGAACATGACGCCAGCGTCAGCATCACTAAACTCAATCATATTGTAGGGTATCTAATGAACCAACACAAACGCCACCATCAGCGGGACAGACAATAATCAAATATATATTCATGTAGATTGACATTTACTCGCCATGGTCTTATTTTTTTTTTTATAAAACTACAGTTTATTCTATTTAAAGTTTTGTTTATAGCTGTTTATAATCGTATTTAATACATATTTAAACATACTATGTTTAAATGAATGTATGCATGTTGGTATATCCACAATTTTCTTAAAGAAGAATGAAATAAATTTTGATTAATATTTCATTAGGATTGTTTTGTCTTCAACGAATCTACATAGATACTCTAAGAAAGGTATATAGGTATATAGTATTTAAAAGTGATAAAATTAGTTTACAATAGTTAGCTAACTATTACAGCACCTACGAAAAGAAGATGGATATAATATACTGTAGGAAACGAAGAACAATCCAGGTCAATGGCTGTACCCATATCACCCATACCACTTCCTCTATTCAGCATTTTACGACATCGGCACAAAGGAAGCGGTACACCTATTCTTAGATTGAAACCACACGGCCATTATTTTTATCAGGTTATAACCGTACGACATCAGCAATATCTAATTCTCTAACATTTTCTCTGATCAGTTGGTCACAATGGTGTGAGTGATAAAGACGCTACAAGACATGTTATATTTTATATTATTCGTTTTTACTAATCTTTTTCTATCGTGTGTTTGATGAACTTTTGATAGAACTCTGACCTAGTGTCAGAGTTCAAATCATCTCTCAGGTGTGATAGTTTCCACACGAGGTTCCTTCACTGTTTTAAGCAAGTCATAATAGGCATGATGACAGTATTAAAGAACCAAAGAATAAATGGTTCTAGAGGTAAATATAGGCACAAAGGATTCTAAGAAATTACCTAGTTTTATTAAAAACATTAAGAATAATAAGATTTTCAATAAAACAAAATTATTAAATGCTGCAATGGGCCATGTTGACTGAAACGTCAATCACAGCGAATGACGTCACGCCGCAGTCAAATGTCAATCATCGCCGTACATTATGGCTTCAACTTATGTCAAATATGCTGAGGCATGACGTCAAAATGGCGCCATGACACCGAGCAGCGTTTTCGCGGTTAAATCAAATTAGATAGATTAAAATGCAATAATTTGCGTTGAAACTTAGTTTATTACTGAAATAATGTGTTTTTAGAATATAGTAGACGTGTACCTACATTATAAAAGGATATTTCAAAATCTGTCATCATGCCTATTGTTAATACGCACATGAATCAAAAAGTCAGTGCTGCGTGCCTTGGATTCGAGCTTTCGACTTTTAACTTTAACTATGAAATGTCCCGATGATAAATAACATGAAACTAATGAGGGTGTTTGCACCGTGAGTCGAACGAATGTCTATACAGAATGACGCCGCGCCGGCCGCAAATATTTAAAGAGCATATAGATTACGCTATAATTATAAAATCGTAATAAAAGGGAAAAGTAACAAATAAATTTTACAATTGAAACCATTCAACATGTTCTCACAAGTTAGAAAATGAAGTCTTGAATGTATTAAGTTTGTTTAGAATGTTTGGTGGCTATTGATTTTGTATAATTAGATATCTCTGTAGGTATCTCTGTGGGTCTGTCTAAGACTGCGTCCAGAGGTCGAAATAGAATTAAATATTTTTAATTTAATTTTAAGAAGCTAATTTTTAGTGAACAATGTAAGTTCTTATGAGTTAGGTAATAAATTATTTAAACCGAACTTGCCAACTTCTAACGATCATAAAACTGGGCTAACACTGCTCTTTTTTAATAATGATAAAGATTAATGTTGCACCTTTTTATGTTAGGTACCGGGTGTCCTTCGCTTTGAGGTAGGGGTCTGTCACTCTCACTGACTAAAACTACCCCGGTGATCCTTTGCTGACTTAGGCCGGACTCCTCGGGAGCGAATGCGCCTTCCGCAGCCCCTGACTGGTGCGGGCCCACATTATCAAGTCTTAAGTTCCCCTGTGACTTCCGAGAGAACGTGGAAAACTATGCGCCATCACCTCGGGTTACCTGATATAGCATCCACACCACTTAACATAGCATCACACTACATTTTACCAATGCTGTTATTAAGTCCCATGTAATAGATGATGAGCCTACTGCTAATAACCGGGCACAGTTACAGATCTCGGGCTGTCTCAGTTACTGCTTTTTACAATTTTTTGGACATAGAATCGAACAACACTATCTGACCCTGGAATCGAACCTAACACCGTTCAGTAGCCGCGGCGCTTGTTAAAACTAGAGAGTAATGACGTATCTTTGACGTACCTAATTATGACTTAAGATTAGGTTTCCTATTCATGTACTGGCTTAACGTAAGTATTCTAAACCTCGAAACCTTTAACCACTATACGAGTTCAGCTCCACATCTCACATCAGTCTCTCAGTTACCATTTACCCATGACATCACAATTCGTAGTTCGAGTCCATATTGCCAACGCCGTCTCCTCCACTAAAGCCGCGAAGTCCCGAAATACACCGGCCGGCGGCGCGGGCGCGGCATACAATAAAAACTAAAACTGATACGCAACGACCGCCGTCGCACGCGCTACTAATATTAGACCAGACGGGGCAAAGATTATGGGTGAGTGAATGGGATAGTTTTATGCCTAGTAACATTTACACATCCTTGGCGATAAATAATTTGTGTTGCTTGTTGGAGATTTAATTACCTACCTATCTCATGTTGGCCAAAAGAAGACTACCTATTTTATTTTGAGTTAATAGTCCCAGTTAATTTTGCCACAATAATTAAGATTGAGGATTTGTATTTAATGATAGGTCTCCTACTAAGAGTTAAGGAAAGCATTAAAAACTGTCCTTGAATTTTCAGAGCAATCACATCACTACGTTACGTAGTAGTAATTGTAATATTCACAGTCGTCAATTTATTCGAGTACTTAATGGTTTTGCCTGAACGTTTAAGCTAGTGGTATACATTTAATTAGTTTACATTGGGTCTACTCTGTTTTATTATCTTTGTCAGAGTATAAACCAACCCCGATACAGGCGGTTTATTGGTTAGTCGGCGCGTGAGCTACATATCAACAGAACATTCCTCCAGTTTTACCTGTGCTTGGCACAAATCGCGCATACAAACCGTAAATATTATTAGATGAATTAAAATCACCATAAACATTAACAGTGTGACTATAAATCTTCAAACAATATAAATATAATGGCATTTATTCGAGTTAACAAAATTACAATCGATTAAAATAATGTTTTTTGTGAAATCATAAAGTGTGTTGTGAAATCGACTAAATAAATTTAGTGTTGTGCAGAATATTAAACAAGTTTTAAAATAGGAACTTTACGTATTAAAATTTAAAAACTATAATTTTATTTTGTGATGGAAACTTGTATCGTGAATTGGAAAATAAACACGATTAAAATAATAATAAAACTACGAAAATAGGTGAGTTTGTTATATTTTATTGATGTATAGTTATTATGCCTATATACCTAGTTATTATTGCTATAGTGAATCGCGTTCACGTCACATTTCACATCTTCCCGGCTTCTAAACAAAACAGGTAATCGACATTTATTTTTTTATTTTTTATAGAAATAGTTATTGTTTATTGTCTTCGGCATTCTACGGTTTTTTTATAAGAATAATACGTAGGTACACTAGTTTATCATGTTGAAATACATGCGTTTATTTTTTTATACTTTTATTAAAACTTAAAAACAGCTATTTATCTTCCCCAAATTTTCAGTAACACAAAGTTTTTATTTAAATACGAGTAAATCAAACAAAACACAGTCCTATTATTTGAAATAAATATGAACAGCCGTGTAACCACATTAATTTAATTGTTCGAATTAATAATAACCAGTACTAATTTAATTAATTTTATTTTTTAGAAACAATAATAATGCCATTAGCTTATTCAGAATCTATCAAACGTATTAACGCATGCGTAGCGAACTCTAAAGTTACAAATTTTGTGGAAAGAAAATTACGGTCGTGAGATTAGGAGTGATGATAGTTGAGCAGAGCACCTGGAGTATATATCTGAGAGAAACAGGTTCAAATCCTGTTCACGACCGTATTTTTGTTTCACAAATATTTATAACTCATTACTTAGCTTGTTATTTATATTTTACTATCAGTACACAATTTTCCGAAAGAAAACAATTTTATTAGCAATCCAAAAAAGTTTAAAGCATTTTAGCTAGGTACCTACCCATGTATAGATTTTAACTGCTGTTTTAAACCGTTAAAAATGTAGGCCGCCATGACAGTTAAGTATATAATATAATTTTGCGCAACTCAAGAAATTCAATAAAGCCTAGTTGAAGCATCAATTCTAATAAATTGAATAAATTTTTTAATAATTTATACTATGCGCCTACGCTGTACGTTTTTGCCAAAGCATCAATGTGTCTCATAAATCATATAAAGACCATGTCAAAATGGAGGAAGTAGAGGCGATTCCACGCGCGCTTTTAAATAGAAAAAGTGAAGATTTTCATATTTATTACTAAAACAAAATGTTTTCATTTTTTTCATGCGTTTTATGATATTTAAGTACACAATTTATTTATCCCAATGTGTAAGTATTATTGTCATTGAATTTTTTCGTACTACTTCTTTTTGTATTGAAGTGGGTAGATTTGTGTAAACATATTATAATCATTATTAAACGTGTAGATAAGTGTAGACATGTAAGTTCTAATTATACAGTTCCATTATCTATTTATAAATATTTAACTACGAAATATATAAATGTAATAATGGTTGAATAATTGGGTATACCCATTAAATAGGGTATTTAAGTATAATTAGCCGCACATGCACGGTTTCCGCATACGGAATAACAACAGATCCGGAATACTGTCAAAGTTGTGATGCGATTAAAAGTTAAAAAATATTATTCAATGAAAGTCAAAAATTATAAATTAAATGTAACATATATATATGTTATGGAGTTAAGTTGTCTAAAGTTACAATATTAAATGGAAAAAGAATACGGTCGCGAACAGGATTCGAACCTGCGCCTCCCGTATAGATACTCCAGGCGCTCTGACCAACTAAGCCATCTCGACCTCTGCTCACCACCGCGAATTCTTCTTCCATATTTTATGGCGACGTCATTGCAATCAATTCAGTACTTACAAGTGACCGAACCGACACGACTAACTTTGCAGTTAATACAATGTCGTAAAGAATGCAATTACCTTAATAATTCAAGATATATCTTTGAAAAAGCATTAACGCATGCTTAGCGAACTCTAAAGTTACAATATTAATTTTAAATTATTAGTTTTATTTAACAGTTATAACTTTTAATGATTATGTCTAGAATCTGGTGAAGATGTAATTTTTTCGAAATCAGTTCTATTTGGTATGGATCCTTTAAAAGCGTATGCGACATCTAGAACCGTGAAGGAATAAGTACTGGAGCGGTTTTAGCGGGCGTACCCCCCTCGCCACTGGCATATGATTCCCAATCAATATCTATAGACCTTTTACTTGTATGGTTACAATGATAGTACATGATTTTAATCGTGTGTGTCACAATTTTATGTTTGTGTTTACTTGTTTTATGTGTTTTTAATACTGTTAATGTAATGACGAGAGCAATGTTACAGGTCAAGTTCTTTTGTGTACCTCACCCCCCGCCAAAAGTGGCGAGCAAATTTTTTCGATATTTAGTTAGAAGCCTTCTCCCGTCTGGTCCTCTAAGTCTAGAACACTGCATGAAATGAATCATGAATCATTATCATCATTCTCATGGCCTCATTTCAGTTTATTGGTGCTTAGTGCATTTTTAATCCCAGACGGAAAGAGCGGGGTGTTATCTATAAGTTTATCCTAGTATGTATCTGTCTGTGACATCGTAGCTCCCAAACGGATGAACCGATTTTGATTTAAGTTTTTAGATTGAGGGATGAGTTGATTGAGTGTTCTTAGCTATGAATTATGAAATATCGTTCAGCTGTTTCAAGATCAAGGATTATTGATTTTAAATTTAAGTTTACTTCCGTAAGTTCTACATCTTTGTGAGCCGTCATCTCAGAAACGACATTCTTAGATGAAGGAAGTATGTACCTATATCTGTGGGGTTACTCTTGAAACTAATACCAATTCCAATCCACTTCCAATATTATATAGACGCCTTAAAACAACACGTTCTTTTATAATATATTTACCTATATTACAGTTGCCTCAATTTTAAAGCATGTTGTCTTCATATTATCCCGAATCTATATTTATTTATACATTTCGGGATTTAAAAGTACGAACTGTCATATTTCCAATGTCAATCGTATCGTATGATACTTAAATTACTAATCTGTGGTCAATCGAGCGGCATTATTTTCAAGAGTAAGCCCACTGTTCTTCTAAGATCACATCATCCTTTCAAAAATAGAATTTTCATCAATTAAGTATTTAAATGCAGCCGGCCTTAATTTATGCAGCGTTGGGTAGGCATAGGTTAATAAACAAAATTAAATTGAATTATCAATTATCAAATTTATGAGCCATTACTCAATTATCGGAGACAGACAATACCGAATATTGGAAATTCATCATCCGGTTAATTGAACTCATAGACATAACAATTTTTTTCGCAAGCGTAAACAATTTTACATTTTTCGAATAGTTTTGGCACACTATTTGGTGTAGTGATTTTAAAAAGGCGAATTTGTGATGTCATTAACTGCCTCTGGTCAAGTGGCCGCAAGCGATGAACTTGTGGTCCTGGATTCGATGCCGGATCATGCAGTGTTAATGCGTTTTTTATTAAAAATCTAGCTGTGCCTGAGATTTTTTTCACGTGGGACTTATAGCTCTAATGATTCATATCCTCTGAACCCTGCAAGACATTGCCATAAAAAATAGACGAGAGTTTAAGTTCAAACCTTCCTTCTAATATCTTTGGTTACAACTACTGTTTTAAAACCTTAATTTCTAGCATCTGAATTGTCATATTAAATAACGAGTTTACTTGTTTAGTTAAGTACTGGAGTAGTTTTAGCGGCGTACCCCTTCCGCCACTGGCTTATGATTCCCAATCAAATACAAAGGTATTTGTATTATACATTTTACCTGTAGATTTACAATCATAGCACATGATTTTAGTTGTGTGTGACACAATTTTATGTTTGTGTAAGTGAAAGTGTAATAGTAATATCTTAGGTTTGCGCGATCACTACACATTATAATAAAACAACTTTTAACCGGATTAATCGCGTGTATTATTGGTTTTTTGTTTTTCCTGACGTTTCGAACACTTTGCAGCGTTCGTGGTCGCAGGAGGACTAAGGTGTCAGGTGTCTCAACAGTTTATTTAAAATTATTTCAGTCTACCGTACATATAATTGATAAAATTCATAAAATTATTTTGTCTCTGATACATATTTAAACTAAATCGCGACGGTATTTCCTAAGACTATCCCTGAGAAGAAATACCGAAACAAACTCAGAGGTCACAGTCGTTTTAAATTTAGAGATACAATTTTATCGAATTATAAACTAAAAGGTGTTCCGATGCACGCAGTAATCGCTCACAGTATCTTGATTTGTCTTGTGACTTGACTTTGTTTGGGACTTGATTATTTTCAGTACAGGGTTCCAAACAGGTGGTAATTGCCAACCATCTTCTCTATTGAAATTTGGGTGTTTTTTAATTTCAATAGCCTCGCGGAGCATTCTCGGTATATATCGGTTTTCTTTCGCGAGGATTTGGGGTTTATCGAAACGTAGAAAATGGTTGGGTTTGTCTGTCGTATGTTCACAGACTGCAGATTTTGTTGAGCGTCTATTCTTGACGTCAGCTATGTGTTCTTTCAACCTTGTGCCAATGCTACGCTTTGTTTGCCCTATGTACAATAATTTTATGAATTTTATCAATTATATGTACGGTAGACTGAAATAATTTTAAATAAACTGTTGAGACACCTGACACCTTAGTCCTCCTGCGACCACGAACGCTGCAAAGTGTTCGAAATGTCAGGAAAAACAAAAAACCAATAATACACGCGATTAATCCGGTTAAAAGTTGTTTTATTATAATGAAAGTGTAATGACGAGAGCTATTGTTGCTTTAATGCAAGTTCTTTTGTGCTTGTGTGTTACCTCACCCCCCGCCAAAAGTGGCTAGCAAATTTGTTCGATATTTAGTCAGAAGGAGTCTCCCGTCTAGTCCTCTAAGATGTATTACTATTATTGTATAACAAAGCCAAATAGTTATTTTTAATCTCTGGAACTACCAGACAGATATTATGAAAAAAATGCATTTGATTGTCCAATTATTGAGGAAAGTAACATCACACTGCGACCTTTAGGAGCCAAGAAACAGAAAAAAAGAATCGGCAGGTGAAATAGTGGGACAGAGCTAGTTATTTTTATATTTAACTATGAAAGCAAGCTGAAACGATAACTGTGTGACGTATGTATGTGCTAGATATCCCATTAAAAAGAGGACAGGTAGCATGTCCCCTATAACTAATATTATACACACACAGAACAGTCACACGCTCTCTCCTAACACACACATATATACACACAAGGTCACATAGCTCACCGTCAATCAGTCCACAATATCATCTAGCACTTTGAACAACACCTGGAATCAAACTCTCAACAAAACACTGTTCATATAAATAGCGGAACACTATTCCACAATGAAATCCATTATTCTATTCCGCTTTTCTACAATACCAATCTAATATTGAAGGGTTTCAAGTCCGTTGCAGTCTCAGGTCGGAAACTGATCGTTCGTAGTAAAAACATTTATTTTAATTTACAAGTACTTTTCAATTGAGAATTTGACAGCGCGGTTGGCGCAGTGGTCGAGAGACTGACTGCTGCGCTGCGTGTCGCAGGTTCGATTCCTGCACGGAGCAAATATTTGTACGATCTACAGATAATTGCTCCGGATCTGGATGTGTGTGTGCTTGTGAGATTATGTCTGTTAACGCATCCACGATACAGAAAGAAATTCCTGGAGTGCGGCCACGTTTTTTTTTTTAAATAACCAATAATAATAATTGTCAAACACTAGCTGTTTTAAAATATAATTTTCTATGAATAACGAGCAAGAAACCATTTTCTCATATTTTTTTTGATGGGTGTAAAATTCACCGGAAGTTGTGCCGGACTCCTATCGACTTAAAACCACAATGTACATCAGTAACCTTTACCCGGGTCTCGGAACCGCACCTACATTCAACTAAGCCCTAGCATGCATAGCCCTAGCACGCATAGCCCTAGCATGCATATTATATATGCATGCATGATTCGTCGAAAGCATTGACGGACGTCGCTATCAGTGTAGGACGGCCACAGTTGGTCTGAGAGGTGTGCACTCCCAAGGATGGCGCTTTCGTATCGGGCTCGTTGCTGGTACGGCAAAGAACTACCCAAGTCCGAAGCCCGTAAACTCCGGCTCACGGAGGCCGGAGAGAATTGCCGTATACCGGCAAAAAACTCCATGGTTACTGTTTCTTAAAAAGTAGTTACAATATTGCTAGTTACATTGTATAAATCATGTAAACATTGTGAGAACAATTAATGTATATAATAATTATGAAGTCTAGTTACTATTTAAAATTTAATCATGTCAGTTTAGTGGTGACCAGCCCCAACTGACGGCGCCCGTTCACGAACATGGACGCATGTATGCCGCATCACTAAACTCGACCATATTGAAGGGAATCTTATGACCCAACACATAAAGTTACGCAATATTTGGGACGGTTGATCTGTGATTTGATATAAACATTTTCTAAGTATCTCGGAGTGCACTTTATCCCGTCGGTTCCAATTGCCAGTAGATAAGTCAGAATGCTCCTTAAACAACTCCGACACAATGTTTAAATTCGAAACACGAAAAATAGCAAATACCTCATAAAATTACCTAACAATTCTCGTTTTTCATTCTCTTTTAACATCAGGTGTTGTGGTCCTAAGGGACCATCCATAAAGTACGTCACACCTTAAGGGTCGGGGGGAGGGGGTCGACGAAGTGTGACATTATGTGACAAGGGGTGGGAGGGGTCCTAAGTTTCGTGACGTCACATTTCAAAATCTAATACATCTAAGTTTGATTTGATGTTGATTATATAAAAAAAATAATTTTAATGGAAATCAAACTAATTTCGGAATTCATGTTTTAATTTAATAATTTCTAGGTGTAAAATTGCAAAATATGTGACGTCACACTAGAGAGGGGGTTCACAAGTGTGATCTGTGACCAGTGGGGTTACTCTTGAAACTAATACCAATTCCAATCGAATTCCAATATTAAATTGACGCCTTAAAACAACGCGTAATTTTAAAATAAATTTACCTACATTATAGTTGCCTCAATTTTAAAGCATGTTGTCTTCATAATATCCTGAATCTATAATTATTTATTAGACATTTTGGCATTTAAAAGTACGAACTGACATATTTCCAATGTCAATCGAGCGGAATTATTTTCAAGAGTAAGCCCAAAGGACGGGGGAGGGGTAAAAAAATCACGAAATTAGTGTGACGTACTTTATGGATGACCCCTAAGTGGCACCCTCATTTATTACCAAAAGTATATTATATAAGAATAAATCCTTGGTTTCGCCACATACCTACATGTTTTATTACACCGTGCAACGTAAGCATACGTCATTGTTACTATGGATACATTCGGGTGTGGCTATGGAAGGAGCGGACATTGTAACTAAAGTTTAATGTTTAATAATTTTTGCTGTCATAAGTAAAAAAAAATATGCCCAAAAGGTCAAATAAATTGCACAAAAAATCGAAAACTTCTAATTACTCAATATCTTCGTGTTTGTTCAACGTTTATACTAACGGACTGCCTCGTTGGTCTAGTGGTCCCAAGCGCGACTGCTGAGATGGGGTCTCGGGTTCGATTTCCGGGTCGGGTAAAGTGTTATTGAGGTTTTCTATTAGGAATTTCTCTGTAGCAGCCAGTAGAGTTTGGAATTGTGCCCGGTAGACGGCAATAGGCTCACCACCTATATTCCATGGGACTTAATAACACCATTGGTGAAATGTGGGTGTACAATTGTGTACACCTCTGCCTACCCCTTCGGGGAATACAGGCTGATGCTATGCTATATTATGTCAACGGTTATTATTCACGTGTATTTTTTGACTTGTCTCAAACGAAGCCCTTAGTCATTAGCGAGGCCCGAGCGATGTCGTGAGCCAAAACTGAGTTTTGACTTCGAATGTTGACAATATAATTAATACAAAATGTTTAATTGCTAATATCAACTCCACCGACTCAAATCTGTATATTTACAACGTGTTGAATTTATTATAGTCGATTTTCAAATTAAACTCATTATTTTTATTTATTTATGAGGGGCTCGTGGCTAAGTAACAGCCGCACAGATCGATCGATCAAGGTTAAGCTGCGCTTGCCGCGGTCGGTCTGTGGATGGGTGACCATCATTTCATACCGATACCCCTCCGTGCCTCGGAGAGCACGTTAAGCCGTCGGTCCCGGTTGTCAAATTAAGATCTATGACAGCCGTTACGGGTAGTCAGAGGCCTCAAAGTCTGACAACCAGTCATACCACGAGATATTGTGTTACCCAGTTACTGGGTTGTGGAGGTCAGATAGGCAGTCGCTCTATGTAAAATACTGGTATTAAGCTGCATCCGGTTTGACTGGAAGCCGACCCCAATGTAATTGGGAAAAGGCAAGGAGATATATATTTTTATTTATTTATGTACACACAAAGAAAAGTGAAACATAACATTGTACAAAGTGAAGTGGAGCACAAAGGTACCGCATATTTCATTAAGAAATTTCTTCCAGCAGACCTGTGACTGGAGAGGTTAACAAAAAGACGTAGACACAGTGTGTCACCAAAAATAAATATAAAGTAGTGAAAAACTAAACTAAACTTTTTCATGCATCAAGTTTCATTTTAAAAACGTTTCTTTGAAATGTCAAGATTTCTTTTAAATGTTAACTTTTTAACAAATCTTTGAATCCAATACCCACATTGTTGCGTTATGTCTTGTATACCATTCAAAACAAACCATAAACAATTCGAAATACGAAAGTGTTTTAAAGATGCTAAACAATCAAGTATTAAAGATATTTTAGATTTCACTCAAAGAAAATACTAGTAATTACATTCCAAAAGAATTTTATTACAGGACCAAAGCGCTATGACCTGTAGGATTCGCTCAAAGAAGCTCCCAGGAGCTTGTAAAGTGGAGAGGTCAATTGTAACTGAAACGGTGGCAAAGATTGTAGGTAAAAGTGGCTTCGTGAAAAGTTTTACTTTCTCAACTTAATTGGCAACTTGTGGAGTGAAATAAAAGAGCATTATTTATTTATTTATTTTGGGGAAAAAACAGCTTACAATCAATTCCTTGGTTAAATTAACACTTTTAAAGATAATTATTACTTGTAGCATTGGTGCAGCCAGTGAGATTGTACAGTATACAGCACAAATGGAGTAATATACGTATTATAATAATAATTTACAACCGTTGAAAGAGATAAATGTAGTACCTGTCACGATTTCAACCAAGATAATATTTTTGCAAACGTTCGAAGATATTTCGCAACTGAGGTTGGCTTAGGAGTAGCTACAAAAAAAAAAAAAAAAATACTCCTCCCGACCGTATATCGGCCACGGTGGCCTATCTCCACGGAGATTAGCCAAGTACGCAGGAGATATTATAGTGCCCTCACTTTCATATTCCGATGGGAAGGGAATCCGACAGGACCGACGGCTTTATGTGCCCTTCGAAGCACGGGGGTGTCAAACCACCAGCTTCCTGACTCCGGGCTATTACTTTGCCCGACCTGGGAATCAAACCCAGGACCTCACGCTCAGCAGCCGCGCTTGCGACCGTATTCATAACACAACAAAAAGAGCTAGATCATAGAAAGTAAAAAAAAAACTTATAAATCTCAATTAAAAAACGAACAGTTTCAATTATCAGTGTAGGTATTATCATTCCCCGCGTATTTCGCGGGCTGACGTCAGGCTCGTATCAGAAGTTAACGGCGTGCGTGGGCGCATGTGACGTTTACATCAAAGCTCAATGATTTAATTTTACAATATGTACGTAATAACTGTAGTCCAACGTATATATTACAGTTTCAAAGCATTGTCTGTTTCCAATGCTTTGGACTCGACCTTGGAATGATTGATTGAGACTTTTAGTATTGTGGAATAATTAAATTAATTATTATTGGACTTGGTATAGTTTGGCAGTCGCCCAGCAGGGACTTGTAAGCAGTCGAAAGTGGCATGGCCGTTGGACATTTACATGTCAATGAGAGCAGGTTCGAATTCAAAGCATTCCACTGACTTTTCGAAATCTTTGCCTAAAGACAGTCTTCAATATCCTCGATGGTTTGTATAATAACTTTCGTGAGATAAATTCATATTAATTATTGTTCACCGGTTACTACTCACGTGCATTTTTTTCGAGTTTGTCCGTCTCGTTTCGACCTCGAACGGAGTTAGTCATGAGCTGAGTCCGCGGCGATGTCGCGAGTCTACAGTTTGACATGAAAAAATGCACGTGAGTAGTAACCGGTTAACAATAATTCATCCTCGATGGTGTGTTAAGCTATATTAGAGACCTACTGGCTGTTTAATGCGGTCGATGGCAATAGGCTCACTACCTATTATATGGGACTTAATAACAGCAACTGTGAAATGTGGGTACTAGGGTACACTTTTGCTTAACCCTTTAATTTTTAAACAGCAAAGCCCACCCCCTAATTGGATGCAGGACCTCACAATCAACCCTTGCTTAATATAATATGAAATGGTTTTCCACCATTAGTTCATATAACTGTTTTGTAACTACTACAACTAACTCGACAGCGTAAAGAGGGGATTCCCAGAAGGGGAATTAGTCTGATGCGCCATACCAAGGTTTGTCCAACTTCGATAATTCCAAGCCCCTTAACTTATACGTACCCAATCAAACATTTCCACCTAACCAACTAGTTCGTAATACAGTTTCATCGTTTAACCAGTCAGGTTAATGTCGGTGAGAAGTTATGCAGGCTCACTAACTATAAATGCCTTTGCCTCTCAAACGTCAAAGGTCACGGTTTCATTTTTGACAGCTTCATCGTTTGATTTATTGTCTGTAGACAATAGATGTCATTTGTCAATATGATTGACATGGCTGGCAGTCGTTAAAAAGAGGTCTCATTAAAAAGTGTTATTAATTATACCTTCACGGCTAGTTTTCTAATTATATTGTTGGCCGCTAATAATCCTGGTTGAATAATACTGTTTTCTTAATTTCAAATGTTTTATAAAGACAATAAAATAATTTGTATTTCAAAAATTACAATATTAAAAAGAAAAAGAATACGGTCCCGAACAGGATTCGAACCTGCGCCTAGTTTTATTAGCCCTTACCTAGTTTCGGTCACCTGTATAGGTACTGAATAGATAGCAATGACGTCGCCAAAAAGACGTGTTAAAAATATGGATGAAGAATTCGCGTTAGTGAGCAGAGGTCGAGATGGCTTAGTGGTCAGAGCGCCTGGAGTATTTATCCGAGAGGCGCAGGTTCGAATCCTGTTCGCGAACGTATTCTTTCTCCATTTAATATTGTAACTTTAGAGTTCGCTAAGCAAGCGTTAATGCTTTACAAAAAAAAAAACTCTTGTATTTCAAAGTTTCCTTCCTACCTAAGCTATGAAAATTCAAGTAAAATTTTATTTGGCAACTTTTCCGACCTCATTTAAGTTAGGTTTCTCTATTACGTGTCCTTAAGCTAGCTTTCCATTAAGAAGTTTTACGAGTAATTCTAGTAACTACTAATAGACCATCCCATCGCCTCCCATGGGTATCGTCAGAGACGTTCAACGGGTCGTACTTAGATTAGCTAATGGTATACAGTTTACTAGTTAGGTGTTAATTACTGTGCTGTTAATTAGGATAAACCTAAAATCATTAAAGAAGCATGGCACAGATTATAATGAAGTACATATACATAGCATCACGCCTGTATTCCCCGAAGTGGTAGACAGAGGTGTACACAGTTGTACACCCACATTTCACCAATGCTGTTATTAAGTCCCATGTAATAGGTGGTGAGCCTATTGCTATCTACCGGGCACAATTCTAAACTCCGGGCTGGTATTGAGAATATTTTAACAGGAAATCTCAATAACACTGCCCGAACCGGGAATTGAACCCGAGACCTCATGCTTACCTTTGGGCCCCCCAAATATTTAGTATTATACAGGGGTCTGCCTTAAAAAACGCTTTCATGGATTTATAAATCCGGAAGTTTGTCTATTATTTTGCTATTTCTGGACTTTCTTACTGAACTGGTTATAATAAATGGAATTAACCTTAAACACGATTTGTAGAAATGTTAAAAGATCCTTTTTACCCTAAAAAATTGCTTAAGAAAATAAGAAAGGTTTCACTAGATGGCGCTATTTTCAAATTTGGGACATTATGGATTTAATGGCGGATGAAGCCGTTGGCGAAATCTAACTTAATATACCTGTCGCAGATGGATTGTAGAATCAGCTGTTTTACAAAACTACTGCTGATTTACAAAACAGTACTGTTATGTTAGTACAGTGATGATGATGATAAACAGCTGAACGACGTTTAGCGGTTTTACATGATTACTGAACTATAACACGCAGAATTGTATGAACGTTTTGCGTTTATTTATGCAGCGGGTCAACGATCAGAGATTATGTAAAACAGTGTGAAATGTCAGATTGTTGATTTTAGTTCGAAATTTTATATGCATATGGCTCTGTAAAACTTAACAATAATAAAATGTTTTTCTTGTTAATAGCAAAAAAAGATGAAAATGTTGAATGACGTAAATACTAAACCACTAAAATAGTCGACAATATATCGGGATTATGAAAGAAAATAAGCGAAATTGACCATGAGCAAGCGAAGCGAGCTCGGGAGTTTCCAGTATCCGGTTCCACGGACAGGTTAGGCTCGAAGAGGATGACGGGGGCCAGTGAGCGAGCGTAGCGAGCGAACTACCCCCGTAATCCTCTTCGTGTTTAGGTTTTTTCTAACCTTACAATCACAAAGATAGGGCTCCGTCGACCCAGCCACGGAATGTCAGATCAGAATGCAGTATCTTTTTTTTACTTGAGTGGTATTATCCATTTAATATACTTATACAATAAACAAACCTGTCCCACTGTAGATATGTCATTCTGCATTACGTCTAAAGGTGGGTAGCAGTTTTGTTAAACGTATAGCAATGGCAATCCAGCTGAACGTTGTTCAGCTGCTTTATAAAACAGTACTGTTTTGTAAATTAGCTAGCAGTTTTGTAAAACAGCGGATTCTACCATCCATCTACGACATACCTACTATAATCACCCTTTATTTGTTAACTAACCCGGATTTATGATATCATTAATGAAGCCGAAGCTCATTGATCTAGTAAACATAACCACAATAATTGCTGACCGAGGTCCTAAGATTAGGTCCAAATGTTATTAGTTTTCTATTAGAGTTATTTAATAATGTGGAATGAATATTACGTTCGTGAGCAGGATTCGCCCCTGCGTCTTTCACTTTCAACTTTACTTGACTTCAACAAATATCTCGAAATGTTGATTTTTCCAAGAAAACAAAATAGCAGTACATATTCAGAGCATTCTATTCTTATAATGTAGACCAAACGACCAGTAAGCTTACCTACTCTTGAAAATAAAACCGCTCCATTGACATTGGAAATATGTCAGTTCATACTTTTAAATGCAAAAATGTCTTAAAAATTATTAAAGAATCGGGATACTAATAAACCGACATGCTTTAAAATTAATTTAGATAACTACGGTGAAACTAAATTTATTTTAACATTAAAAATTGTTTTATGGCACTGATTTACCTAATACCTATTGGAATTGGTATTAACTTCAAGAATAACCCCCCAGTTACAAACAATAATGTAGATTAATAATTTGTAGAATTGTAAAGCATTTACAATTAAATACATTAATTCTTAGAACGATTCAGTATCCCTTGCTCAATTGACCGTCATACTTTACTGCCTTTACTGCTCACTACTTTGTTATTAATGTTAATTTTATACCAGACTAGTTAATTGTTGGTTTATCGTTAATTTCATACACTTATGCCAAGTCGTATTGCGAAACAGTTTTGACTCATACCTCTTATTAGTTAGTGTATGAAACTTTATTATTATTTGTATAGATAATTTATTGTTCACCGGCTACTACTCACGTGCATTCTTCTAAGGGTTCCGTTCGAGCACGAAACTAGTCGGGCAAACCCGCCCGACTAGTTTCGTGCTCGAACGGAGCCCTTAATCATGAGCTGAGTCCGCGACAATGTCGCGAGTCAGACTTGACATTGACTTTGTAGTCGGGAAAACCTGAAGAATGCACGTAAGTAGTAACCCGTAAACAATAATTAATATGCAAATAGTAGTCCTGAGTCTGATGTTTTTCCGTTCGTGTCGGATGGCCGTCGCATCGGACTATGAGAGTAAAGGAAGAGGGAGTGCACCTGTGTGTTTGGGCATACACTTGTGCACTATAATATCTTCTGCGTACTTGGCTAATCTTCTTGGAGTCCGTCGTGGCCAAAAATTCGCTCAGGAGTAGGTAATGTGATTCTTATCCCTATTCCTCATTTTCTTTTATTGTAGGTGTTAGCACTTTATCATTTATGCTTGCGTACGGCCGCCCCACATTATATTATAGTTGTGTGTTTATAATTTATTTCTTATTTTATATGTATGTGTCTGCTGACACGCAGTTATTATAATATAAATAAGATGTAATTATCTGAATAAATAGAGTATCTCAAGAACACGCGTAGTATCACTACATTGGTGAACCCGACGTGATTGTTACCCAGCTTCGGACCCGGTTTCTGCCTGCCGGCTGGTGTAGCTATCATGTTCAGTCAACCAACTGCAACGTGATGGTTATCCAGCTACGGACCTGGCTTCTGCCTGCCGGCTGGTAACCATAACTCTCACCACCATCTTTGAGTAAGCGATATATCGTGATTGCACATTTCAGTTGGCCTCCCACAAGCGGGTCTCACTAACTGGAATTTCAAGAGGCACATATTCACGAATATCGTTACCGACACTTGCGCCATACTCCACCCAACAGACAAACGGAACATCACCGACGCAACTTTCAGACCGCCAAACACTGCAGCCACGAGTTACCACGTCCACAAGAACCCAGGTTACGGTTCACGCACTCTGAAGCGGCATGAGTCCACGTAATAAGACAACATTGAGGTGCTACATCCATAGGATGCTCCAGCAAAACAAGCGACATAATCGCTAATCCTCCCGGCACGAACAAGGACGCCAGTTCGAGTCGGATCTAGTCCATCAGCCTACAAAGCGATTTGGAATAATCTAGGTCCATACGACTCGATATCATCCGCGAGCAAATGGGCAAACAGGTGGCACAGATTTGCAACTAACTACAAAAGAGCGGAGTAAGCGCAGCGCAAATGACGTAGCGCGCAACCTAACGTTTGGCTGTAAAATTTTCGCTGACAGCTAACATCGTTGACCGACATTGCCTACACCGAGTCGCATATATTTCGTGCATGTGTAGCTACAGACCAACGATTATGTTATCCTCAAAAGAAACATGATCAAGAAGTCACGGACTGCTCCCTATGAGGGTCCTACAAGTCCTACAGATCAGGAAACAAATGTTTCACCATCCAGACAAGAACGCCGTCGAGTCTGTAGATCGGTAAGCCAGCAATAATCCTGGGGCGATAGAGGACACCGTGCACGAAACAACAACGGCTACGGCATTATTGATATCGCCGGCACCACCCGATACTTCGCCGGCGCAGCATAAACGGGCGCGCGACACGAAACTTGATGCACCATGTAATTTGACCAGTCGTGTGAATTGCGCACTAAGCTGAATTTTAAGTAATTAATTAATGTTAAGTGTTATTAAAATTTTTACCTTTTATTGTTTTTCTTATGTTTTTACAGTTTTAATTATTTATTTAATTTTCCAAAGGGGGGAGTACTGTTAGCACTTTATTATTTATGCTTGCGTACGGCCGCCCCACATTATATTATAGTTGTGTGTTTATAATTTATTTCTTATTTTATATGTATGTGTCTGCTGACACGCAGTTATTATAATATAAATAAGATGTAATTATCTGAATAAATAGAGTATCTCAAGAACACGCGTAGTATCACTACAGTAGGTAAAAGCCAATCTGGGGGCAGAGTTGTTCAATCACCTCATAGACTTGATTTAATAACTATATCACATTTAGCATCACGCCTGAGGGGGTAGGCAGAGGGGTACATTTGTACACCCCCATTTCACTAGTGCTGTTATTAAAGGCCATCTCCTGGGCACAATTCTAAACTCCAGGTTGCTACTGAGAATTTTCCAACAGTAAAACTCAATAACACTGCCCGACCCGGGAATTGAAACCAAGATCTCATGCTCGGCAGTCTCGCTTGGGACCACTAGACCAACAAGGCAGTAGACATATAGCATCATGCCTGTATTCGCCCTCGAGGGGGTAGGCAGAGGTGTACACAGTTGTACACCCACATTTCACTAATCCTGTTATTAAGTGCCATGTAATAGGTGCTGAGCCTATTGCCATCTCCCGGGCACAATTCCAAACTCCGGTTTGCTACTGAGAATTTCCTAACTGAAAAAGTCAATAACACTGCCCGATCCGTGAATCGAACCCAGGGCAGGACAGGGCAGTTGCGTTGGGACCTCTAGACTAACGAGGCATGGCTATAATATAGTCAAAAAGGGTATCTATATTACCTATTAATTTAACAAAAAAATGCTGCATTACGAAGATACAAAGACGTAAATGCTTCTAGCAGTCGCCCATCTACATATTGTCCGCGTCAAACGTTGCTTAACCTTAACAATTGTTCTACATATAAACCAGAGTTTGCAACAGGCCATGAGCTTCGCTTCGTTTCTATGACGACCTGCTGTTTACCCATGCATGAAGTAAATAATGTAATTTTGATAGCTTCCAAACAGGTGCTTGAGTAGGAGTACCTATAGATAAATCTTTGAAACGCATTAACGCATGTTTAGCGAATTCTAAACATAAAAAATGTTGTGGATAGTAAAATACAGTCGGGAGCAGGATTCGAACCTGCACCTCCCATTATTGTTGATTACCTACAAGATGACAGTAATCCGAAAATTGTCATCAGAATCATTATCATAATTACCAAAGTTTTAATTATGATGTGCCGTTTAAAACTTTACCACCCAAAACGGCTCGTATTCAAAGTTCTAAGAAAAGTCCTCAAGTATTTTATTCTTAAAGAAACATTTGTAGCTGAAATTCGTAATTACATGAATTTACGAGCGATATAAAGTTAAATCATAACGTTTATGTGACACCAGTTGCGTAACTCTTAAGATATATACGTATATCTACGTTAAAATGTAATGTATTTCTTGAGGAGTACTCGGTAAGCGGTCTTTTGAGCCGCACCTAGTTTGTAAAATTTTGAAAAATATTAAGATATAAGGTAACTGTAAAGTTATTACATATATTAAATAGAAAAATGAATACGGTCGTGAGCAGGATTCGAACCTGCGCCTCCCGGATAAATACTCTGGAGTATTTGATCACTAAGCTATCTGGATCTCTAGAGGTCTCTCAAAGATTAGATTAGAGCTCGCTAAGCATGCGTTAATGCTTTTCAAAGATTTATCTTTATGGTAACTTTTTCTGCCATTCAACGTGGCGATGTTTCCAGCATTTTGGGTACACTCCCAGTTGACAGCGATGCGGACGAATTTTTCGATGTCCTCCTCTAGTTTTAATTTAGTTTTAATTTTTATTGTCATAGTTTTAGATCTTAACTCTGTAAATTTTACATATTAAGGAGAAACAAAATTGTCATTAAATTTCTTTATCACATATGATGTACAAAATTTGCCAAAATCATTGCTTTAAAAACAGATTTGAACAAATGTGATGTTAATGAATTATTCAAATTCAATTTTTTTTTTATTTCACATAGTCCACATTACAGGTACTTATAAAACGTCAAAGCTAGGTGCACGGTTCCAAAAAAGGATGGTTTATGGTTGATTAATCTTATGGAGAAGAACCGGCAAGAAACTCAATAGACACTCTTTTTAAAATAAAATTTTATTTACGTTGGTTTATTGATGGTATGTGAGAATAATGTAGAATAATGTAAGCGGAAATCAAAGATTTTTAAAGGTTTATCTAACTTAATTAAAGCACAAATTTTCAAGAAAGGTTACTACATGCAGCTGAAATGAGAATGTTAAGAGGGATGTGTGGTGTGACGCGGATGGATAGAATTAGAAATGTGTATATAAGAGGAAGTCAGAAAGTGGCACCGGTGACTGAAAAGTTGTGTAGATATAGTTTAGCATGGTATGGGCATGTGATGTGGAGGGATGAGGGTCATGTGACAAGGATAGTTTTGAGTATGAATGTAGATGGCTATAAGAGTAGAGGAAGACTGAGGAAGTGATGGATGGATTGTGTTAAAGATGATATGGCTAGAAAAGGAGTGACTGACGATATAACAGCTCTAGATGTATGGAAGAAAAATACATGCTACACCGACCCCAAATAAATTGGGATAAAGGCAGGGAGCTGATGATGAATTGAAGCATATTATTCATATTCACAAATGCATTTTATGTAGATAAATGCTTTGAAAAGCATGAACGCATGCTTAGTTAATTATAAAATAACTATAGGTTGAGATGGCTTTATTGTGGTCAGAGTGCCTGGAGTACTTATCCGGAAGGCGTAGGTTCGAATCCTGCTAACGACCGTATTATTTTTCCATATCAATTAATGTTCACTTGTCACTCACGTCAAACAGTTTGACGCGCGACATTGCCGCGGGCTCAGCTAATGACTAAGGGCTCCGTTCGAGTTCGAAATTACTCGGGCAATCCCGAAAAATGCACGTGAGTAGTAACCGGTGAACATTAATAAAATTGATATATCTCACGAAAATTATTTTTCCATTAAAAATTATAACTTTAAGCATTTTATGTTAACGAGATTGTCAAAAATATATATATAAAATTGTTCTTCACAAATTTTAAATAACTTTCGCGATAACCTAACAATCTCAATTTATGCTTGGATTTCAATACAAAATTTCGAATACAATCCTAACTAAAGCTCGAAATACAAAACTATGCATTCTAAAATATTGCGAAATAACCAAAACATCGAAAATATAGAACTACATCATAACACCGTACTGTATTCCTATACTGTGCGTCCGCGTCGTTGAGTGAACCGATTTTTTGCACTATTCCCAGAATACGCGAGCGGAATTGGTGCCTAATGCTTTTTTGGGCTACCTGGCATTTTATTTCGTTTTATACTGGGATATTTTTCGCTATATCTGCGGTTGAGTGAAGTTGGCATAGAATATTGCGTAACGGGATATTGTTCTTCAAGCTTTGCACATATCGATAAGGCTTTTTAATGTAATTTAATTTTTTCTTAAAAAAAAGAACTCGGACATTATGTACCTTATGATCAGCCTACAGTGATTAATATACTTCCCACCGAATTTCGTGGTATCTCCACGGAGATTAGCCAAGTGTACGCGCAAACACAGGTGCCCTTTTGCTTCACTCTGATAGTCCGATGGGACGGACATCCGACCCGACGGAGGGAGATTAGGTGCAGAACGGACGGCTTTACGTACTTTCTGAAGCACGGGGGTGTGATACTGCCAACTTCCTAGCTCCGGGCTGCTAAAATAACCACTGAAAAACCCAATAATACTTTTCCCTAGCGAGAATCGAACCCAGGAGTTCACGATCAGCAGCCACACTTGCGGTCATTCGACCAATGAGGCAGTTAAAGTGAGAAAGACTGTAGTGTAATATTATATTATTAGTTTAAGATAATGTACCTATGAGAAAAGTTTCTTGCTTTGCAGTGGGTCACTTATAAGCTGGACATGGCTCTCATGGTTATATTAAAATATATATCTGCCTAGCCTTTTCCCAATTACATTGGGGTCGGGTTCCAGTCAAACCGGATGCAGCTTAATACCAGTATTTTACATGGAGAGACTGCCTATCTGACCTCCACAACCCAGTTATTCGGTAACACGATATCTCGTGGTATCATACTTTCGGGCCTCTGACTACCCGTAACGGCTGTCATAGATCTTAATTTGACAACCGGGACCGACGGTTTGACGTGCTCTCCGAGGCACGGAGGTATTTATATTAAAATATCGATAGATTATTTTCTTAACGATACAAATTATGTAACCAGCAATGGACTATCTCCTTTTCAGTCATTTTTTGTGAGTTTACGTGTTGTAAGAGTGCAAAATATATCGAGGCAACCGGAATAAGAAATTTGGTACTCTACTTTCCTGGGTTTGTTAAATATTGTATGCTTTTGTGTGTTCGTAAAGTAACTACAATATAAATAACTAAAACGGAAAGATCTGTCTCGTGGCTCCGAGGACCAAAATAGGTAGAATTTATACTGAAAGTCGTACCCGGAGAGCGTTGTAGACAATGAGACATCTCTTCAAAAATAATATAACAATTAAATGGTTCATCAATATAATTAAATAAATTTGAAGCGTATGTTGGTATCTAATGTCAAAATAATAGTTTTTTTAAGCCCATACTGTTATTAGCACGATACCTATGCCTTAAAATTAGTTTTTAAATTTATTGTCTTTCTGTTTGTTCCGGATAATCATCGAAACAGCTAGACCGATTCTGATAAGATTTTACTGGGGGATAGCTGACTATATAAGGATTAACAAATATAATATAATTATAAGCGAACGAAATCGCGGGGCACAGCAAGTTAAAAAATAAACATCTATATTTATCTACATTCTCGTTGACGTGTTAAAATATGGAAGAAGAATTCGCGGTGGTGAGCAGAGGTCGAGATGGCTTAGTGGTCAGAGCGCCTGGAGTATCTATCCGGGAGGCGCAGGTTCGAATCCTGTTCGCGACCGTATTCTTTTTCCATTTTAATATTGTAACTTTAGAGTTCGCTAAGCATGCGTTAATGCTTTTTCAAAGACATATCTTGAATTATTAAGGTAATTGCATTCTTTACGACATTGTATTAACTGCAAAGTTAGTCGTGTCGGTTCAGTCACTTGTATAGGTACTGAATTGATTGCAATGACGTCGCCATAAGACGTGTTAAAATATGGAAGAAGAATTCGCGGTGGTGAGCAGAGGTCGAGATGGCTTAGTGGTCAGAGCGCCTGGAGTACGGGAGGCGCAGGTTCGAATCCTGTTCGCGACCGTATTCTTTTTCCATTTTAATATTGTAACTTTAAAAATGTTTATATTTAAATAATTGCACCTAATCAGTAGATGTGCACTTTGACTCGTTAGCACAATTTGGAAAGAAACTCAGGTGACGAGCTCGAGTTCTCTGAATATGTTTTGGTTTTGGGTTTTCTTGTACTGTTATTATTATTTTACTATTAAAATTTTTGTGCTAGTATAAGCTTTTATTTGTGTATGCTGTGAACACCTCAATAAGTTGTGCATTTAGCATAAAATTGTATTGTGTATATTTATTCTAACAACTACTGGTATTCCAAATAAACAAAAAAAAGATAGTAGATACGTGCAGTTATTAAGGATGTTATGTTTTTTAATAAACCAAGCCTTAGTGTGTATATTACCACTTCTGTGGTGATAGCAAGCTGCGGACCCTCATAAATAAGGATTAACAAGCAATATACCGCCCAAATTTTGCCACGGTATATAGGTAGAGCTACTTAGAAAATGTGGCGTTTATCAGATAGGTCCATACCTTAAAACAGGATGAAATTTATTTTAAAAAGTACAGATAAATCTTTGAAAAGCATTAACGCATGCTTCTCGCTAAGAGAGAGAGAGAGATCGCTAAGCATGCGTTAATGCTTATCAAAAAAAAATCTGTATTTGTTAAGGTGATTGCATTTGTACGAAATTGTATTAACTGCAAAGTTAGTCATGCTGGTTTCCTGTAAAGGCACTGAATAGATAGCAATTACATCACCAAAAGACGTATTAAAATGTGGAAGAAGAATTCGTGGTAGAGAGCAGTGGTCGAGATGGCTTAGCGGTAAGAGCGCTTGGAATATTTATCCGGGAGGCGCAGGTTCGAATCTTGCTAGAGACTATATCTTTTTCCACATAAAAAAAATGTATTTTGGACTGTGTGATAAAAGCACGCCTGTCAATTACGTTTTTTTTTAATTTCACTCATTTTTGTGTACCATAGCTATTATATTACTATTTTTAAATTTTACTTGCCTATGTTACTCCGGGTAACGTAAGAATTCTAACGATACCCTATACATCTAAATCGGTTCAGGCGTTTAGAAGTTGAACGTGAAATAAAGAAACTTATGAATAAGTTACATACATGAATTCTAAAAACACAACACTCCGTTTTTGAACACTCGTGTAGAACCTCTAAATATCTGGACGCGCTTTAGTTTATAAAAACATTATTCCCATGACGATGTCTAGTGATATTTATAGACTGTATTTTAGATAATTTAATGCAAACTTATTAGAAACAATACTTTTAGGGTAAATCGGAATCATACCCATGATTTTCGGCTTAGAAGAACTCTTGTTACTTGTTTTATCATTAAGAACAACAAATTAATGATAAAGACTCCCTCTTTATCATTAATTTGTTGTTCTGCTGCCAAATACCAGTCAATACAGCGAATAATAAATTGACTATTTTCTCTGGTCCTTAGGGACTATGATAAATGATAAATGATGATGATGATAAATTATATTTATTTCTGTAAATACATCTCTTATAGACACGTTTACAAGTAATTTTTTTTGACACCATCGAGAAGGTCTCTCAGGTTGTGTGGTTTCTTCGCGATGTTTTCCTTCACCGTTTTAAGCAAGTGATAATTAATTTCTAATACGCACAAGACTTCGAAAAGACAGTGGTGCATGCCTTGGATCGAACTTGTGAACTTGTCAGTCCAACGGTCATACCACTAGGCTATCACTACTTTATATTGATTAGATATAACTGAGATTGTTCTAACTGTAATTTGATTAACTCTTGTTTGAGCCTTTTTTTTTTTTTTTGAACCCTTTTTTTTGTTTTTGTAAACTCTGGCTATGAAACAGAATGAAACTGAAGGTTGAGTCAGTTGAGTGACGAACGATTCATTTTATTTATTTTTTTCATTTATATTATTTTGTGCATCATGGTCTTTGTGTGAGTGTGTAATTGTTATTTGTTTAATATCGTTTAAGTTCTACTTTTTGTTTCTCTTTTTAAAATTTGCAATTTATGTGGTTTCTATGTGTGGTATTGTGGTTTAATAAACTTGATTTCTTTCTTTCTTTCTAAAGAATACAGACAAATGTCTGGCTGAAAAAAAAATCTATTGGAATAGATCCCACATTCACTCATTTGCGGAGAAGCTACAGTCGCTAATGCCTTTTTATCCGCATAAATATTCGCCAAACTATATCGAAATAATCATAGATACAGTTTAATTGACTCCATTAGATGCTGATTATATGCGAACAGAAACTCATAATGTTTAAACCTCAATGATCACGGAGTACAGAAAAGAAGGTATAATGATCTTTTCATTCAGTGACGTGATTCAAAACTGTTTAAACAAATTATATCATTCATTCATACATATCATCATGCCTGTTTTCCCGAAGGGGTAAGCAGAGGTGTACACAGTTGTACACCCACATTTTATCTATACTGTTATTAAGACCCATGTAATAGACGGTGAGACTATTGCCATCTACCAGGCACAATTCCCAACTCCAGGCTGCTACTAAGAATTTCCTAACAGAAAAACTCAATATCACTTTGCCCGACCCAGGAATAGAATCTGGGATTTTATGCTCAGCATACATGTTACCTATCTTTACCGAAAATAAAGCAGAATATTCTAGTAATTCGTGAATGAAAATTATAAAGATATCGGTATCCAATTCTAACTTGGTAACTGCCTCGTTGGTCTAGTGGTCCCAAGCGCGACTGCTGAGCATGAGGTCTCGGGTTCGATTCCCGGGTCGGGCAAAGTGTTATTGAGTTTTTCCGTTAGAAAATTCTCAGTAGCAGCTCGGAGTTTGGAATTGTGCCCGGTAGATGGCAATAGGCTCACCACCTATTACATGGGACTTAATAACAGCATTGGTGAAATGTGGGTGTACAACTATGTACACCTCTGCCTACCCCTTCGGGGAATACAGGCGTGATGCTATGTTATGTTATGTTATGTTGGTATCCAATTCGGATAAAAAAAAAATACAGCAAAAGTCTAAATTTAGTTTAGTTTGCCACATTAGAATTGACGCTAATATAAATTTCTAAACATTATGTCTTTCAACCTGGTACCACATAAAGGGTCGATAAAAAGGTGTTGATACACAGTAAGTGGTTGTATATCATCTTAAATCCCAGATTAGATGAAAGAGATGAATCAATGGCAAGCGTTCCAAGATCATTCATCAACGCAATCTGATTTATTATCTAAATATTGTAAGTGAAGTAGGTATTTTTTTTTGTTAAGAAAAAATCTTTTTTTACATTTAGTATTTTGTAAATCTTTTTCAAAGTATATTTAACCTTTATAGTGTTTTACTTTTTCTGTGGTAGAAACTGACGCAGATACCATCTGCAGAAAAAGCGCCGAAAATACAAGCAAAAGTCCAAGCTGTATATTTTATTTTTGTCGAAAAAGAATACGGTCGCGAAAGGATTCGAATCAGCGCCTCCCGGATAATAACATAGCACTAACGCATGCATAGCGAACTCTTAAAGTATTTTTTTTTTGTGGAAAAACATATCTATCCCTGAAGTATACTCCAGGGAGGTCAGAGGCTCCAGTGAGGCAGGATCCGGAAGGCGCAGGTTCGAATCCTACTGGAGACTGTATTAATTTTCCCAAAAAAGAAAATATAACTACTAGCTATGCATGCGTTAATGCTTTTCGAAGATTTATCTGGAAAAATCCAAATATTTTCTTAATTTTAGTTGATAATATGTTATATCGCCTATTATTGTGATACCTACGACATAAAACATCATCATCATCATCATCATCATCATCCCCCTGCCTGTCTTTTCTTCCATACATCTCTGTCAGCCGCCATCTCGCTAGTCACTTCCTTTCTAGCCGTATCATCTTTCATATCAATCATCTACCGTGGGTATTGTTATAGCTATTAATTATAGTTTAATGGTTATTACTTACGCGCATTCTTCGGGATTGCCCGACTAGTTTCGAACTCGAACCGCGGCGATGTCGCGAGTCAAACTCTCAAGTCAAGTCAGTGTCAAGTCAGTTTGACTCGCGACAGCGCCGCGTGAGTAATAAAGCTATTATACAAAAAAAGAAATATACCTACTACGACATAAACATAACATACATAACATAACCAGCCCAGACCAGCCCTGTCCCACAGCAGGGCAATGGCCTCTCGTCATACAGAGAAGGCTTGAGCATTGATCACCACGCTAGCTCACTGCGGGTTGGCGATTTCAGACTATTAAGTCCAGGTTTCCTCGCGATGTTTTCCTTCACCGTACCTACGACATAGGACATAAAAAAAATACCCATTACTAGTCTGATGGGAAGAAATGTTCATATTATATTCGTTAAACAGGTTGTTAAAATTGCATTCTCTACATGTTTCGTAATGCAATGCAATTTTTATGGATAACAATAATTATAATATAATAACTATGTTGTTCTCAATTTACTTATATTTTTTCATTAATTTTCTTCACATTATTTCTGATACCATTTATCTGGACTGCATTAGTCTTATTCCATTCGAAAACTTTTCCGTATCGGTACGGAAACTTTAAGTTAGCTAGAAAATTTTAAAGCTGTTTAAAAAATATTATTTTGATGTATTTTTTAAATTACTTTTTTTTAATTTACATATATCATGCATTATCTATTTCATTGTTTTTAATAGCGTTTAGAGGTTCTGTGGGCTTACTCTTGAAAATAATTCCGCTCGATTGATATTGGGAATATGTCAGTTCGTACTTTTAAATGTCTAAATGTCTAAAAAATTATTTTAGATTCGGGATAATATGAAGACTACATGCTTTAACATTGATGCAAGTGTAGTGTAGGTAAATTTATTTTACAATTACTACATTATTTTACTATATTAGTTTTACGGCGTCTATTTAATATTGGAATTGGATTGGAATTGGTATTAGTTTCAAGGGTAAGTACCCCACTGATAGACAACTTTCCGCACGGATTCGAAAACGCCGGTTTCCGACGGTTCAGAATCAGGGCCGCGGTATGACATTTTCTTATAGTGGCTTCTCACTTGGACTACTAAATTATTCTTTGTTACTTGGGGATAAGTCAGCCCAAAAAAATATGTTCACCATTTTTCCTCGAGTCCTTCCCGTTTGTCAAATCCCGGGAACCTCTCAGGTATTTCCCTTCGAAGACATTCATAATAAAACCTTGACGACGTACCAAATCACTTTATATGATAATCGCTATACAAATGTAAATGTAATGAATTCAAATGCGTATGTTTTCCTTCACCACAACTTCAGCAACTTTTCGTATTGTCAGTACATTCGCCTACATAATTGTTAGAGTGAGAAATCCTCCATTAACAAGATATACAGTCTATGTAAAACAGTTTTTTAGAAGAAGTGCATATTATCGACAATTAGACATAAACCAGACGAACAGAGCAATAAAATATATTGCTTGCCGATTTTATATGTAGTGGTACAACTCAAAAAAAATTACGGTTTTGGTAGCAGTTTTATAGTTTTACGTCGCACTAATGTTTGCCAGGTGTTTTGGAGATTTATTTCTTTGTTTTATAGCAAAGAGGGTGAATAAAAAACTTGCAGCATACTTAATGTCTTTCTAGAATGTATTAAAGCATTCTACATTGTTCTTTTTGGTGAATTAAAATATTTATTAAGTACCATTGTTTCTTTAAACGGTGTCGAAGTAAACATTTATTCAGGAAACGGTGGTGATTACTATCACAACCGTTTCTTTAATAAATGTTTAAAAAAACCTAAAGAGCTCAGTGCTCAGTTTAAAGGAACACCAAAATTCTTTCTTAGCTTCCTAAATTGTAATTGTAACAAATATTCCAGCAATACGACAGTTTGTTGTCATGTATTTAAACAACAACAAAAAAGCGCGAATTGTTTTGCCGTCATACGTAATACTTACGTAAATTTTTACACGACTGTTCAAAAAAGGATTGTTATGTTTATGAGTTTATATATTCCACCATAATTTCTAAAAGCCTGAACCGATCGTTATCCTGTTAGCCTGTCGTCGTATCGGTATCGTTAGAATAGAAAGAACTTTAATAGGAATGTCAAACGACGGCGAGCGTATTTTATGGTGGCTATACACGGGTTGGTTTTTCTCACGTGCATCACACGGGCAAATTAGTTTTGTAATTAGTTTGTTCACAAAAAATATCAATACCTAATTAAAATTATTGATATTTAAATATATATTTTTTTCGATTTCGTCAGTAATTATACTTGAGAACTTAGAGAGCCAGACGGAGACGGCACCTGACTAAATATCAGATAAATTTGCTCGCCACTTTTGGCGGGGGGTGAGGTAACACGCAAGCACAAAAGAATTAGCATTAAAGCAACAATAGCTGTCGTCATTACATTAACAGTATTAACACAAATAAAAAAAAACTAAACACAAACATAAAATTGTATCGCACACGATAACGATGTGTTCTATCATTGTATATGGTATGGGTATAAAGGTAGGATTGGGAATCATATGCCAGTGGTGAGAGGGGTACGCCCGCTTAAACTACTCCAGTACTAATTCCTCCAAGCTTGAGAACGTAACGTATTCTCTCGCTATTTCTTGACACGTGTCATTACAATACCACACCACTCACAGACAAAGATAAAAATCCTATAAGCATCCTATATATCAACTGCCTATGTTTAATATGTTGTTTTTGATTCGGTCCCAACTTCACCGATCTGTCATCGTTAATCCGTCCAGTCGTAACTATTTCGTGTTATGAAAATATAAATGTTTATAGAGCAGAAATACGAAGGCATCTGTTGAAGTATAGTGATATTATTAAAATGTCTGTTGAGGAAAAAGCATGTTAATCATTGAAACTGAATTACGAACGAGATACGGAACTCTGTCGCGTGATTAGGGACGGGAGTCTCCATTATCGATAGTTAAGATTACTTTTTTTATAATTTGTGGGCTCATTTATTATATAGATACTTCTTCAGACCGTATTTCGGTCACGCCTATCTCCACGGAGATTAGCCAAGTACGCAGGAGATATTATAGTGTGCAAGTGTAAACTGTCTGGTTGGTCTAGGGAGCCCAAGCGCGACTTCTGGATCTCAGGTCGGGTGAGGGAGGGGGGGTCTCGGGCGCAGAGTGTTATTGAGTTTTTCTGTTAGGGATTTGTCAGTAGCAGCCCGGAGATTGGAATGGTGCCCGTTTGATGGCGATAAGCTCACCACTTTAATAATACTATCTGTGAAATGTAATTGTACAACTGTGTACACCTCTGCGTACCCCTTCGAGAGATACAGGCGCGATGCTACGTTATGTTATGTTATGTTATGTGTATGCGCCAACACAGGTGCATTCCCTCTTTCTTCACTCTCATAGACCGATGGGACGGCAATCCAACACGACCGGAAAGAGATCAGATCAGAACTAGCCGCGGCCGAAGCCTCCACCAGAGTTGTGTTACCTGCTTTGCACCACCCAGAGGCCACGTGTAAGGATTCCATTTTAAGGGTGCACTCCTACGGACGCGAGCAACACAGCCCCCAAAATTTCAAAGATTATTGAGTTCGATGGAGAGACTGCGTGTGCCTATCTACAGGTACAACTGAAAGCTCCAAAATGCTATTGGGATTTCCTTAACAGAAAACCAAATAACATTGCCCGAACTGGAAATCAAATCGAGCCTCACGCTTAAAAGCGTAAACAAATTTTGGTCCTTTATAAATATAAAAGACAAAAACCACGCCTCTCCATATATTTTCTTGGTCCTTTTATACATTTACTGGTGATAAGTTATGAAAGCCTCTGGTCCTCTGGTCACTGTTTCATAATTAAAATTCAATTTGTCATATTTTGGTTTATTATACCCCAGGTTGCTAATAAAACACTAGTAAATTGTTTTCATAATGACAAATATGTTGTGAAAACGAGAAACATGCGGTATAATGGCAATTTGTCATGTGGAAGTTACACAAGTTAACTGGCTGGAATAAAATACTGCCGTTATTTGTCACCGCGTGCCCTTTTAATAATGGTACCTGCGGTTAAAATGAATATTGGTGCAGTTATTGCGGCTTTATTTATTATTTATTTCTTTTGGAAAACCAACAACTATACATCATAGAATATGTAGTGTGTGTGAAAATGAAAGGAAACTGCATGTAGCTGAGATAAGAATGTTAAGAAAGATGTGTGGTGTTACGCGGATGCATTGAATTAGAAATGAGTATGTAAGAGGAAGGCTGAAAGTTACGCCGTCACCGAGATGTTGTGTGGAAGTCGTTTGTCATGGTATGGACATGTAATGCGGAGGAATGAGGATCATGTGATGAGGAATGTTTTGAGTATGAATGGATACGATGGATGGATTGTCTAAAAGACCATATGGCTAGAAAAGAAGTGACTACCGAGATGATGGCTGACAGAGATGTACGGAAGAAAAAGACATGCTGCGCCGACCCCAATTAAATTGTAATAAGGGGATGTGCGGAATATTGCGGATTAAGGTATTGCGGATTTGTGACTATTTGAAAAATAATGATAATCTGATTTAGTATTCTGATAGGGAATACTTGGACAGGGATGAATGGGTTAAAGAGGGAAGAGGCTTCCGCTCTGAAATCGGTTGTTAAAAGCTGAGAATGATAAGGATGATGATGGCATGTTGACCTTAGAAGGCACGAGCATTAATCACCACGATAGCTCACTGCGTGTTGGAAATTTCAGAACATCATGTCCAGGTTTCCTCGCGATGTTTTGGCAAAGAATATAAACCAATACAGTTTCTTGCTTAGCTCAGTCCATCTCGCTGGCCAGCACAAATCACATATTAGTGAACAGGCAAGTGAAGCCAAAAACATTCTGAAATGTTGATTTAAAAGTTATAAATTTTTGTAGAAAAAGAATACGGTCGCGAACAGGATTCGAACCTGCGTCTCCCGGATAAATACTCCAGGTCGAGATGGCTTAGTGATCAGAGCGCCTGGAGTATTTATCCGGGAGGTGCAGGTTCGAATCCTGCTCCCGACCGTTTTCTTTTTCCTCAAAAATTTATAACTTTAAGGTTCGCTAAGCATGCACTAATGCTTTTCAAAAATTTATATGTATGTTGTTCTAAATTATTTCATACGAAGAGCATGTAAAGTTAGCGTACCTAAAGTCCAAAAACACTACTAAAATCTTACATTCGATTTTAAGCTTTAGTGTATCACAATCGATAAACACGCTCCTGCTTCTAATAATAAACTATCGATAGTTTATCAATATCGAAACAGTCTTCCCTAGTGCTAGTTGGTTTCCAATTCCGTCTTAGTTTATCGGATATCGAATTGACTTGGTCTTTAGATGAGAACTAAATTGGTAAGCCTAAATAGGAAGCATGGAGTTTATAGCTTGCGTCGTTAAGATATTTGCGGAAGTAAATGTACATGTTTTCTCTATGAATATGTCTGTCTATGTCTGCCTTATCAACTGCCACAGTTGAAATTATTGAAATAAAATGCTTGCTCTTTGAATTTAGTTCTCAATTTTTTCTGGGATTTCTCATGACTGTGTCTTGAGTGCGTTTATAGTAAAATCTTATATGACCCAGGAATTATTTCCTGTAGCCATACAAGTACTGGTTTCTTGTGGGAATCGTGACGTATATGATCTCCTATAGTCTCGGTCTTTATATTTTTTTTCTTGTCTGGTTATTTTAATTCTTCATTCGTTTCACTTAATCACTTTGGTGAGTCAAATTTATAATGATTATTAGGTACGGCTTTATTTTATTCATAGCCTATGAAATCAAAATGTTAATTCCGAAACTGCCTCGTTGGTCTAGTGGTCCCAAGCGCGACTGCTGAGCATGAGGTCTCGGGTTCGATTCCGGGGTCGGGCAAAGTGTTATTGAGTTTTTCTGTTAGAAAATTCTCAGTAACAGCCCGGAGTTTGGAATTGTGCCCAGTAGATGGCAATAGGCTCACCATACATGGGACTTAATAACAGCATTGGTGAAATGTGGGTGTACAACTGTGTACACCTCTGCCTACCCCTTCGGGGAATACAGGCGTGATGCTATGTATGTATGTAATTCCGAAACTGTGTCGCGTCACCAGCTCATGATTAAGGGCTCCGGTCGTTTTCGGAACTAGTCGGGCACCGCCAATAAAATGTATGCGAGTACGGTCGTACCTGATACTTCGTTGTAGTAAGTCCCTCGAATTGAATGCTTTTATGATCATTTGAATATAAACTGGCTCTGGGAACTCGTCTTAACTTGACCTATTAAAGCTCAGCGTAAGACAATTGTTAGGATGTCTACTATTTCCATTAAACGATGTGGTTACTTCCTAAGTTCCAGGGTTAAATAGTAGGAATATTTACTCTGCACAAGATAATGTACGTAATCAAACAGCCTAGCCTAGCCTTTTTTCAATTATATTGAGGTCGGCTTCCAGTCAAACCGGATGCAGCTTAATACCAGTATTTTACTTAGAGCGACCGCCTATCTGACCTCGACCACCCAGTTACTGGGTAACACTCAATCTCGTGGTATGACAGACTTTCAGGCCTCTGACTACTCGTAACGGCTGGCATAGATCTTAATTTGACAACTGGGACCGACGGCTTAACGTACTCTCCGAGGCACGGAGGTGTCTCGGTATGAAAGGATGGGTACCCATCTACTGACCAACCGCGGCAAGCGCAGCTTAATCTGGATCTATCGATCTGTGCGGCTGTTACGTAGCCACGAGCCCCACAAGATTATGTACTTAAATGTTCATAATAATTAATTAATATCATGAACATAAGATTATGGTCCTTTATGGGATAAAAGACCACTTAAGTGTAAACCATAACAACCATATTTTCTTGTGTTTTTTTACACTGTTGCTACTATAAATAACGAGAAATGTTATGAACACAATATTTTATTTATATATTACGTTAGATTTCAGTGATTTATTTCGTATACAGCTGATACAGTTCATCATTCCTAGATTAGCGCGGAAACAAATGTCAGCGAACTGTATGAGAATATATATGAGCGTCAAGCTGACATATTTATACATCCTTTTATAATACTAACTGCGTGATTTGCAACCGGACCCGCCATTTTGATTTGTGTGCTTCCTGTCAAATACAGCATAAGTCATTTTGTTGTAGTCAGCTGATCTTGTATTATTTGGCAATACGATGACGAATGGAACTATAATCATCTGGTATATTATAAAATTGAAAATGTTAATGTAATTTATTGTGTAAGTATTGTGAGGTTAACCTGCGCATGCAGCTCACTTGTGAATGGGCGACTATAACTTTACATTAACCCTCTACGTGGATCGGAATGCACTTTTTTTATCCCGGTTCTCAAATATGCTTGGCTTATCCATCTGGTGGCCGCAAGCGCGGCTGCTGAGCGTAAGGTCCTGGATTCGATTTTCACCTTTGCTGTTATTAGGGCAGCTGTCACGTACCTAATAGGTGGTAAGCTTATTGCTACCTACTAATACACGCTACGTGCTGCTACTAAGAATTTTCTAACAGAAAAAGTAATCATATATTATTTATTATATCATGCATATTAATCATGCATTTTGGACATGCGGGCAAGTTTGCAATATCGATAGATGACGCTCTTAAGGTATACTTCCACAATGCTCTGTCGCCAATATTGTTAATTATTCTATTGACTTACTATAATATAATTTATATCTTTCCAAAACTTAAATACAAATTTTATCCATAAATCACTTTGTTTCAGATTCAAAAATGTCATAACAGCAGTTCAATGTGCAGCATCAGAGGCGAGGGGGCGGGGCCTCACGATGTGCGTGCGCGGTGAATGATGCCCCGTCGCAAGCGCAGGCTCGCGTCGCGCATCCGGGACTACGTGCGCGGACTGCTCGCGTTCCTCTTCAGTAATGTCGGCGTCATCGTGCTAGTGGTCGCGTATACTATCGCTGGTAAGGAGATTCTTATTTCTAATCTAGAACTGATAATACAAAAAGGGATAATATTGTGTCATTCATATTATTTGAGTGAATATACATACCCAAATGATAATGAGAAATAAACAATGTAGGTATACGTCATGTTCTAATATTACATATGATAGGTAGTGCGTGATATAATAAATAAAAATAGCTACGAAACAAATTAATACGATTCAAACGATGTTTCATTATATAAGGTCCTAATTTATTAGGTAATTTCCTTTGAAAGGGGCAATATATAAGTCAAATACATTCACTTAGGTAAGCAAAGAATTGAATGGATATAACAAATTATTTGTAATTAACATAGTACTAGCAAGACGAAAACTGCTCCTTGAACGGTAAACAATAAGAAAAAAATATATGTAAAAATTTGAATTATGGCCTAAACGAATCCATAATAGAGAGAAAGAAAGAAAGAAAAAGATTTTATAATACTTACACATTGACCCCTTAAACCCCCTTTGACCCCTTATATTGTAAAATCAGACTCAGTTAAATATTGTTGTGGAAGGTAAAATACGGTCGTGGTACGATTTTGCTCATTATTTTGAATTCTTATTCATTTATACGTTCACGTTTGATTCACGATATCGCGGGCTCAGCTCATGACTAAGGGCTCTGTTCGAGTTCGAAATTAGTCTGGCAATCCCGAAACATGCACGTGAGTAATAACCAGTGAACATAATTTATACGACTTATGGTGACGTCAACATCATTTAAGTTGATGTAATAGATTAACTGAACTAGCATGACGTTATTTTTTGTTAATTTAATGTCGTACAAATGCGATACTTTCATAAATACAGATTTTTTTATAAAAAACATTTCCAAATTAAATTGCTCTCGCATTGATACCCACATAAAGTTACCGATAACTTTTTTGTTGATGTTCCATTATTTGAAACAAGCATATTTTCAAAAAACTGTCCAAAACATTTTGCGCCAGTGTTATTGCATATAACAGTAAAACACAGTTAGTGTAAATTCAGCAATTTTGTATTCGTATCGCAATTCACGGATCACACAGTTACAAACTGTTCAAATTATGCAATAGATTTCGTAAACTGGATTATTTGTGTAATCAAAATCTGCCTACCCCTTCGGGATTTATACGCTGATAATTATATAGATGAGGAAATGTGTAAAACTTTATTTTTCCGATGTAATTATTGCGTTTATTATGGGTGGTGAGCACGGCCGTAGCTAAAATCTCTTGAAATTCTAGACAAGACTTGAAATTATTTTTAAATTCTTGATCCAAGTGGAGAAAAGCCCCCAACCCCCCGTAATAAATTCCTGGCTACTCCCTTGGTGTAGTCATCTACCGGGCATAATTCCAAAGACCAGGCTACAGTTGTTATAATAATCAGGCAGCATAACCCGGGAATTAAACACAAGACCTCACGGTTAATAGCTGCTATTGCGTTCACTAGATAAATTAATTTTAAACAAAAAATGAAAACCGCCTTCAAAAATCTACTACACTAAAAAGTTCAAAATAATATCAAAATTTGCTTATAATAAAATAATATAATAATATAATAATAATAATTTTAAAATAACAATATATAATAATAATCTGTTAATTTTGGAGTCGGTGCCTGTACTGGGAGAGGGTTATTGTTTTCCTCGTGTTAGTCACTTATGTTCGTTGTGCTGTGGTTATGTTACCGGCCTTTGTATCTGGTTGTAAACCCCACATACATCAGGCACCGACTCCAAAATTAACAGATTATTATTATATATTGTTATTTTAAAATTATTATTATTATATTATTATATTATTTTATTATAAGCAAATTTTGATATTATTTTGAACTTTTTAGTGTAGTAGATTTTTGAAGGCGGTTTTCATTTTTTGTTTAAAATTAATTTATTTTAGTCTTTTTAGTTTTAAGTGTAATATATAATATATATTGTATAGGTCATATATAAGTTTGTATACTTCATAAATTAATTAATTTAGTAATTTAATAATATGGGTAGGCTTTCGAAAGCCGCTAGGACTTAATTACTGCATCGGTGAAATGTTTGTGTACAACATTGAAAACTTCTGCCTACCCCATCGGGCAATACAGGCATGATGCTATGCATGTATTGAGTGGCATGAACTATACATGAACATGCGATTACAGCAATTGAGAGTGATTTGCTGTAATTCATTGAAGAGTTCCATTGTCTAACTTCGAAGGTCTTCATCGGATCTTTACTAAATTTAAATGGGACCACCTCTGGGGACTACTCTTTCAAACAAAGATATCGACGGACATACATAACAAAACATGGTAGCTACTGTAAAACGGTGAGGAGTTCCCTTGACTGTCCTTAGTCTTCATCATCAGACCCCTAATGACAGTCACAACCCATCTAGGTGTAAAGTTCTCATCAATACAAATTAATCAAGCCCAAACACCAGGTAATTGCTGTAAATCTTTAGAGTTCCCTCGACTGTCTTTCAGCTCCATCATCAGATCGACTCCAGACCTTTATTAAATAGTAGTGCTTTAAAATACTTAATGAAAAAATTAACAAATGCACTAGTCGCCCCTACAATTTTCGAAGGTTTCCCTCAATTTCTCGGGGATCCATCATCAGATCCTGGTTTCCTTATCATGGTACCACCGTTGAGATATCTTCTTTCCAACAAAAAAAGAATGATCAAAATCGGTTCATAAACGACGAAGTTATCCCCGAACACACATAAAAAAAAAAAAAAAAAAAAAAAAAAAAATATACGGTCGAATTGAGAAACCTCCTCCTTTTTTGAAGTCGGTTAAAAAACGAGAGAGAGAAGTGATTTTATATATCAGCCTCTTTTAATTACTCCTACTGCGTGTTGGCAATTTTGGATCAGTAGTTACAGGATATTTGACATTGACATCGCCTTTATATCATTGCAGTAAGGATGGCATTTTTATTTCATGTGATTGACGTGGGCTCCATACATATGTCATTAAAAAAGTCACATTCTCAGAATATGCCAATGTGATTCAAAAAGCGGGCCTGAAAACCACCAAAACTTTCGCACCATATTATCGACCGTCTAATTCATCAGTCACAAACATTTTCCCAAAAGTTGGTCACACAAATCGAATTACAAAAGCCAATTACTTGGTATCTGATTAGAGCTAATTCATGAATTAACAATCCTCCCGTACTTTTGGAGGACCAATGCCAATTTTAATTAAAGCTAGAGGCTTTGGATTAAGGCCGCGTTTGATTCATTTTTTGATTCATTCTTTAATATCGTGTTGTATATACTGAGTGCTCATTGGCTAAAAATAGATTCCTTCTTTCCATTGATTGCGTATATTGTCCCTAAGGATCTAGTGTATCAGTGACTGTGTTAGATGTCTTCTTTCTTTCGTTTTTATACATAGCACCACGCCTGTATTCCCCGAAGGGGTAGGCAGAGATGTACACAATTGTACACCCACATTTCACCAATGCTGTTATTAAGTCCCATGTAATAGGTGGTGAGCCTATTGCCATCAACCGGGCACATTTCCAAACTCCGGGCTGCTACTGAGAATTTCCTAACAGAAAAACTCAATAACACTTTCGTTTTTATGTAATAAGGATATGTTTTTTTTTTATAAAACGTTGCCCAACTCTAGGAATTTCTACCTGTATCGTGGGTGCGTTTACAGACATATAATCTCACAAGCACACACACACACCCAGACCCGGAGCAATTATCTATAGATCTTACAAATATTTGCTCCGTGCAGGAATCGAACCTGCGACACGCAGCGCAGCAGTCGGTCTCTCGACCACTGCGCCAACCGCGCTGTCAGATTAGCTTATGGTTAGCACGCGGGCGGCAGCCTAAGGTGATTAATGTTTCTGGTAAATGTAATTATAGGTCAAGGTCAAAAAGTCTGTATTTCAATAGTGACAAGATAGCCGTTACGTCTCGAAGGACCAAACTCTATTAAGTGTTATGCCCAGATTTATGACTAAAGAAACATATCTGTGTTGATATGAAAATTGGGATCTGATAACACAAGAAACATTTTTGTACTACAAGTAATAATGTAATTATAATACAAAAGCTGCCTCGTTGGTCTAGTGGTCCCAAGCGCGACTGCTGAGCATGAGGTCTTGGGTTCGATTCCCAGGTCGGGCAAAGTGTTATTGGGTTTTTCTGTTAGGAAATTCTCAGTAGCAGCCCCGAGTTTGGAATTGTGCCCGGTAGATGGCAATAGGCTCACCACCTATAACATGGGACTTAATAACAGCATTGGTGAAATGTGGGTGTACAATTGTGTACACCTCTGCCTACTCTTTCGGGGAATACAGGCGTGTTGCTATGTTATGTTATGTTATAATACAAAAGGCAGTCAGGGCAAATATTGCAGGTCCACAAAACCAGTTCTTAGAGCTGGATTAAATGTTGTAATTCAACCAAGACGCTTAAACGTTTGGCTACGTCATCGACGCCATTACTAGACACGCTTACGTTGCAATCAATGTGCTGATATTTCAGACAAAGGATTTATCCGAAGAGGAATCGAAGGTAGTAATCAGTTTGACGACGGAGCGATCCAGGTTTTTTTTTATTTGAAAAAAAATTTACTTTGCCCCACACTAGGTATTTCTTCCTGTGTCGTGGGTGCGTTTACAGACATATAATCTCACAAGCACACATACACCCAGACCCGGAGCAATTATCTATAGATCATACAAATATTTGCTCCGTGCAGGAATCGAACCTGCGACACGCAGCGCAGCAGTCGGTCTCTCGGCCACGAGATAGGGCCGCTGAAACCGCTTTGAAAGCGTATGGTACTAAAACAATGTTCTAATGACATTGCAAATGTTGGTATTTTACCAAAATTAAGTTAAAATTATACCTATTGCATTAATGTAGTGAATCTTTGCGGATACAACAAGCTTATTTAGGTCGAATGTCTGCATTGTTACAGAGTTATAATAAGAAATTTGTACCAACTAGAACAGCTAGCTGTCTTTTGTCAATATAAATAAATGTTAACTTAATTTTAGCCATAAATTCTCTGTCATGTCATTTAATAAATATAATAGTTCTTACAGATAAATCTTCGAAATTCCAAACGCATGTTTAGCGAGCTCTAAATTTTTTATTCAAACCTGAATAGATGGCAATAACGTCACCGAAAGACGTTTAAAATGTGGAAGTAACATTCGTGGTGCAGAAATCGAGATGTCTTAGCGATCAAAGCGCCTGGAGTATTTATCCAGGAGGCGCAGGTTCGAATCCTGCTCATGACCATATTTTTCTTTCCACAAAAATGTATAACTTTATAATAGTTCTTAATATATAGCATAGTGTAGAAATCGTTTAGCATGGTATGGGCATGTGATGCGGAGGTATGAGAGCCAGTGACAAGGAAAGTTTTGAGTATGAATGTAGATGGCTATAAGAGTAGAGGAAGACCGAGAAAGCGATGGATGGATTGTGTTAAAGATGATATGGCTAGTAGAGGAGTGACTGACCATGTGGCAGCTAATAAAGATGTATGGAATAAGAATACATGCTGCGCCGACCCCAAATAAATTGGGATAAGGGCAGGGGGATGATGATGATGATGATGACTATATAGCATAGTTAATACTAACATTTTAAGTTCATAACCTGTATGACTTGTACAATTTGTACATGTGTCTTCAAGATATCTATTAAACAGTAATAAAATCATTGATCACTTGTGTAACACTCTTTACAACCTAATTTTATTAACAAAAAAACTATTCAGAATTGAGTTGAGACTATATTCCAATAAAACCTAGTTGAGCATTTAGGTCATCTAATTTCGAATTGTCCATAAATAATATATGAGAACCGCAACAAAGGTATTCAATAGAATCAAAACCGCAACTATTGTTAGAAAGTGTTTGGGAATCGATAGTTCAGTGACGGTACACCACAAACGATTGTACGACCAAGGTTTGTTGCCAAATGCCATAAAATATGATGAATCGAGGGAGTTATATTATGGTTTGGTAGTACAATAGGTACTTTTGAGATTATTATGGCAATGTGGTAACATTTTTATGGCAGATTTTTACTGTAAGGGTCCTATTATGGTGCCTTGTGGCATTGCATCACTATTTATGATGGTTTGGGGCGTTTGTGTCACAATCTATGAACTTATGTTTTTGCTGGTCATAAATCTAGTCTTGAAACGATATTCGGCATTATGTTCATCAATACGCACAGATCAAATTGATCCTGGAACTTTACATTTATGACTTTAGTATATCAAGTGTTCCAACATTTCTTTGTATTAGAATTGATAAATTATTTTTTATAGATTCCTCGGGTAATATATTAATCGTCTTTAATTGTCTTTAATGTTTACTTTTCTTCCGATTGTATAATCCCAAAGTCTATTAATACCATTTTATATTTAGACCAAAATAATAAGGCTATTGTCTTAGAACCTTGTAGGCTTTCTTCGAAGCTATATCTTATGGTGTACTCGCTCACAACAACGCCCACATCTTCAGCCATACAAAAGTTAAACTTTGAACAATGCCCTACATGTATTTATTTATAGGTATCGACTCGAATTTGTACTTCATTATTACGCCTTAAAAAGAGCTGGGATTCGAGTTCGATTGAAATATTAAAACTTATAATAAACCAATTTTAACCGGATTAATCGCGTGTATTATTGGTTTTTGTTTTCCAGTCCTCTTGCGACCACGAACGCTGAGAAGTGTTCAAAACGTCAGGAAACCCAAAATACACACGATTAATCCGGTTAAAAGTTGTTTCATTATAATGTGTAGTGATTGTAAAAACCTAAGATATTACTATATTAAAACTTCACAACCAAAAAATCACGCTCGACTGACAACGCGACAGTATCAATAATTACTATCAAGGCATCAATTCTATCGTCTTTTACGTCCAAATCAAAGGGTATCGATGGTTGCACAATAATAGAATTAAGCTTGTCTCTCCACGTCATTAGATGGCTTTGAAAGGCAGATCTTCGCACTTGACTGAACACTTTTAACTTTTACAACATCTCTGCAGGGCATATCCTTTGTCATTGTGATGAAGAATGAGGGGTTGAGATACGGCGTTAGGCTGCGGCACACTATTTGGAAATATTGTTGTAAAAATGTATGCAGATTAGAAGTATTTGAAGCAGAAGATCCGAATAACTTAAGTATTTTTCATGGTTGCTTACAGGCGAAGAGAATAGTTAAGGTCTTTTCGATCAATGTCTTTAATGGCGGAATAGAACTAAATTATTTATTACGTAGTATTATAGATAGTATTTAGTATAACATCGACAAAGGAAATAATATGGATTAGTTTTAGTAGATCTAAAAATGATTGCTAGATAAATATCGCCAGGCGTCTCCTTAAGACGAATACAAAGAAGATGGATATTAACAAGACAAGGTAGCTCAGTTGGTAGAATGATGACCCGGAACGTCTAAGGTCGCGGGTTCAAACCCCGTTCTTGTCCATTATTTTTTCAATGTTACTTTGAAAAATAGTAATTAATATGGATACTTTGTACCGAAATAACAAATGATTTGAATAATATACAACAATCAAGTATTTAATCATAATTCCTATTAACCTTACTAGATTTGTTAAAAGGTTTTCAACGGTTTCAAAGGAATAGAATCTTCCTTTCATTTATCTACGCAACATAGTCTTCGTGAATAGATCCTTAATGATGCCTCAGAGTTTAGACAAATACGTCTGAAATTTAGCTATGAATTGAAACAGAAATTTTGGGAAAGTGTACCAAAGATACTAACATTTTATGGTTATACGATGATATTAAGGAAATCATATCATTTAATTTCTAAACGCTTACTAGTTTTGTTTATTGTTAATGGTATTAGTATAATTATATTAAGTATATTTAAACTGCTAGTTGCAGTAAAAATACAAGAAAATCAGAAACATTTTCATAAAAACAACACCACCAATTTCCTTAAATAAAAATTCAATGAATACTTCAATATCAAATATCAATCCGATCCAACCCATTCTTCCCTGACAGTGTACACGCTGCCTTCCCCACGACATCAAAGACAAAGTCTTCAAACTTAAACTCGTGTTTTCTTGACAACATTATGATGTAACGGAATTTATGTTGGGCTGTCTTCCTCGGTAAATTAAAACGATCCATCTTCGTGGCTCATTCCAGTGACAAATTAATAATATTGCAATGTTTGGCATGAGATAAAAGTGATATAAAGGCCATGGCTAACGCGTAAGCGTAAAATTATGAAGACGTAATCTATTAAAAAGACGTAATAATATTGGTATGATACTTTTTTGATGTCTGTTTAATATTACGAAGTGTGTAGTAGAATTTTGTCAAGTTTAGTTATGTAAATATTTTATGGATAATGCTAGAGAAGATTGACTTTCAATTGTACTACTACTAGCTGACGGCCGTGGCTTCGCCCGCGTGGATGTCGGTTATCGCGACTAAAAGTAATCAAGACATTTTGATCCCGTTCCCGCTTTCCAATTACCGCTTTATAATTGTCCATTTTTTAAAGTATTAAAATGGATATAGTATGTTATCCTTAAGAGATAGACATATGCCATATTGCGAACTTTTCTATAGACCTATATAAGATACACAATTCCACCATACATTATTTTGTTATATCTTAAAGGGTTTAGGCAGCGTTTTCGTTGAAAGCTCCTATACGGCTTATTTTTTTCCGACACCTCCAACAAACATCATTATATTTTAGCCAATGTATACAAAAACTTGACAAATTTATACTAAAACCTTCCTCGAGAACCACTCTATTCATTAGTAAAAACAGCATGAAAATCGGTGCAGTTGTTTTTGAGTTTATCGCGAACAGACAGACAGATAGACAGACGCAGCGGAGGACTTTGTTTTATAATATGTAGTGATTAGGAAAAAAACCTTTTTAGTTATTGTATAGTTAACTACTTTGTGATACTAAATTGTATTCATAATCACATTTTATTTTTTATACCTAGTTGATACGTACTATACGTATTGCCCCATCACATGTTCGTAATGCTCTAATAGATTATGTTTTTTAATACTTACTATTAACTATAACTCTGTTTTTTAATATTAGCCTAATTAAGCAGCTTTTGTCTGACGTTTCGTTCTATTTAATGCTATGTACACCTATAATTTGTGTATACATAAGAAATAATACCGAAATATTATACGTGTAAATATACTGGTGTATTTTTATTAAATAAATAATTACTATAAAATATTTTCTTTCTGTCCGCATTTACAATGCAATATTACACGTGAAATAAAGGATCGAAGGACCAAAAATGGTAATCAATATAATATTAATCCAACAATTAAATGAAACCATAAGATTTTGAGAATTTCACATGCAAGTAACATAGGATCACGCCTGTATACAGAGGTGTGCCCAGTTGTACACCCACATTTCACCAATACTGTTATTAAGTCTCATGTAATAGGTGGTGAGCCTATTGCCATCTACTGAACACAATTCCAAACTCGGATTGCTACTAAAAAAACTTAATAACACTTTGCCTAACCCGCGAATCGAAACCGAGACCTCATGCTCAGCAATCACACTTGGGCCATTTCGCCAACGAGGCAGGTCTTTAATAAGTAAGCTTAAATTAACTGCAGGGTATAGAAGTTTTCTTAATTGTTAGAATGATCTTATCTGTAATTCATAAATATATTCAGTCAAGATTACACTTTCCTTGATAACTAATGATTAAATATTAGATAAACAGCCAGACAACACATTAATTATTGTTCACCGGTTACTACTCACGTGCATTTTTCGGGTTTTCCCGACTAGTTTCGAGTTCGGAGCCCTTAGTTATAAGCTGAGTCCGCAACAATGTCGCGAGTCAGACTGCGGGCGACTCGTGACTTTGCCGCGGACTCAACGGCAGTTTGGCCAACCCGTGAAACGCACGTGAGTCGTAACCGGTGAACAATAATTAATATGAATATACCTCACGAAAGTTATTATACAAATATAAGACATTGAGAATCAGAAGGAGATACTGATCAAAGATACCCGGAACAACTTTTTATAAATCATTTAAATGTTACAGCGGGCAGAAACTTTCTTTCATTATTGCACCAACCGTGCTGTAATTGAAATTGCTCTAATGTAACGTTTTTTTTCAGGTGCGTTCATGTTCAAAGCGATAGAGGGGGGCAGTGAGATGATGTTGGATGAATCAATGATCATTAAACGCAATAACCTTAAGGAGCACCTATGGCACAACATCACCCTGGTCCTTAACCTGTTCAACGAGACCGAGATGAAGAAAAGGTACGTATTCTTAAATTAATAAGTCCTATTATAGTGATTATGAAGAGGTTAAGTACGGCTGGTAGTTTTAATATTGAAATATTCGGCAACACAACAGTGATAGCCTGGTGGTATCAACGTTAGACTAGGGGTCTAAAATGGCCACTTTGGGCATTTCTCTTAAAAATGAATCATTAATTGAATTGAGTAACTTCTTAAGATTCTGCTGTTTGGCACATTAACAATCCATATTTAGTGAGCCATTTTATGAATCTCCATAGAAATCTGTCAAATAGATGAATTGCATGCACATCATATTATGATTTGTCCATGAAGTGATCATTTTGCGATTTGAGGAATGAATCATATTATCATCCTATTATGATTCAGACAAAGTAGCCTTTTAGACCCCCAGGTAAGTCAAAGGTTGAAAGTTCGAATCCAAGGCATTGACTTTTAGAGTCATGTATGTATTAGAAATTAATTATCACTAGCATAAAATTATGAAATAAAACATCGCGGGGAAACCAACACACCAGAGAGATGTTCTTGATCGTGTGTAAAGCTATGTTGAGGCCTACAGGCGGTTTAAACTCTGACACTAGGTTGTGCATCAACCACTCGATAAGAAGATATTGATAAGTTTATTTCATGCAAATTTTCTATGATAAATTCGGTCAAAATGATACAGTACCACGGTTACGGTTAAAGTTAACTGAGCCTTACTGTAATACATTTAATAATGTCCCGGACGATAAAAAATTAAGTATTGTATCCTAATTTAAAACAATACTTCCTCAGGATCAACACAGAACTAGTGGAATATCAGAAAACTATAGTGATGCACGTGCACAAGGGCTGGGATGGCGGCAGATCTTCAAGACAGTGGAGTTTTTCCTCAGCTTTCCTGTACTCGCTCACCGTCATCACTACTATTGGTAAGTTTTTTTTAAATTGTTTCTCCTCAATGATGTTATCTTCTTCTCGATGGTATCATGCCACATACTTATACCTGTTTTTTTTTTGATTTCGGGTATTTGAGTAGTGCATCAATAAGTAATCATTGTGAAGCCGACGTGCAAATTATAATATATCTTGTATTAGTTATATTTAGTAAGATTTTATGACCATACCTGTTAGATAAAAACACTTTAACTTTTAAAGTCAAAATGTATCGATGAGACCCAAAAGTGTCATACATTGATGACAATACACATTAAAAATGAATTTCCAAAGAAGAATATAGAAATTGAAGACCAAGAATAACTTTCAGTGAGACACATTCATATTAATTATTGTTCAACTGTTACTACTCATGTGCATTCTTCGGGATTGACCGACTAGTTTCAAACTCGAACGAAGCCCTTAGTCATGAGCTTAGCCCACGTGCACGTGAGTATTAACCGTTGAACAATAATTAAAATTAATGACCTTATTTTTATTAAATAACTATAACAAATTAATATTTTATTGCTCACCGTTGCAGGGTATGTTCATTTTGTTTTATGCAGTGTCTTCGTCAATGTTGTCAGAAGCTGATCCAAACTGTTTTACTATATTGATGATTTCATTTTACGCCAGGTTACGGGCACCTGTCTCCAAAGACGGACTGGGGAAAGGTGATCACCATTTTTTACGCGCTGCTGGGAATGCCTCTCTTTCTCCTCTACCTTACCAATGTTGGTAAGATTTACAACAACTGTTCTTTTTATTCTCCTTTAGAACTTACCTATATTAAAGTTGAGAAACCTAGCCTGAATTTTAGTTGTGCTACCACTGCCTTACAGAAAAGGTAGGTGTCGAGAGGAAACCTCGTTAAAAATGTCTGTTACTATTAATACGCAGTGAGAAAGCAGGGTGATCAATGCTAAGTCGGTTTAGGTAATTTAGGCATTATTTTTAAATAATGTTATTGTTTTCGCCAAAAATGCTTTTTAGCTTAGAATTTTAAGGATCCATTCAGTAATTAGGTACTAATAGAGTATCCCATAAACGTCAGAATTGCCACAATAACCTTTCCTTCTTTTGATACGACTGCCCAAAAAGGGGTTGTTATGTTTTCAGGGTTCATGTATGAATTAGTGAGATTCATTATTCCACCTTAATAGCTTCTAAAAGATCGATCGATTTAAATGTATGAGGTTTCGTTACAATCTTTGCATTTCCCTGGGTAACACAGGCTAGTAAGATTTAATCAAATAATAATGTAGTAGCTAAGGTACACAAAAAGGTTCTTACCGTGGGAGAGCCATGCTTCGGCACGAATGGGCCAGCTGTGATACGGCCTCACAGAAAACCGGCGTGAAACATCGCTTGCGTTGTGTTTCGCCGAATAAGTGGAGGCACAAACCCCAAGGCTGGTAACGCCCTTGAGACTCCTCCGGGGTTGCGGGTGTCCATGGGCGGCGGTAATCGCTTACCATCAGGCGCACCTTATGCTCGGTAGTCCCCTGTCCCATAAAAAAGGTACTAAATAACATAGTTCTGTGAAAGATTATGATGCGATGCAAATTTTTCATTCAGCACTAACACAACTTTGTTTTTCATTCATTAATTTAACTTCAGACATGGCAGGCGTGCATTTTATTAAAATCGGCCGTCCTATGGTTGACACGATGATCTTCTTCTTAACGTGTGGTTGATAAACAACCTAGTGTCAGAGTTTAAACCACCCGTAGGTCTCTGACATGGTTTTACACACCATCGAGAATATCTCTCAGGTGTGCTGGTTTCCTCACGATATTTTCCTTCACCGTTTTAAGCAAGTGATAATTAATTTAAAATACGCACTTGACTTCGAAAAGACAGTGGTGCGTGCCTTGGAATCGAACTTGTGACCTTTGACTTGTCAGTCCAACAGTCATACCACTAGGCTATCACTGCTATAACGATGATGAGGTGACGACTATATTTCAGTTTTACTTTTTAAACAAAGGAAGCAATTTAAGGTCCTAATGCTTCATCCACTTTGCCGAGGTCTCGTCATTGTGATCAATCATCGAGGTGGACTAATTTAAAGTTAATGAAGGACCCTCATTATAAAATTCATTATTGTTCAAATGGATTTTCTCAAAGTAAGTAGCTCATTAAGAATCTTAGAATGGTACAGAGATTCGGATGTAAGGCTTTTCTTAGAAGTTTCACTTTCTAAATTAATATTTCAGATACATTTCAATGAAAACGTAGGAAGATAACTTATTAAAAAAATTGTGGACATAATTATATTACTTTAGTGTGTGAGTTATTTGGATTTAGTCTGGACATTATTCGAACAAATAAATTTTTCGTATTTTGAAATTTTAATATGTATTTTGAAGTTATTATATTAAATGGAAAAAGAATACGGTCGCGAACAGGATTCGAACCTGCGCCTCCCGGATGAATACTCTTTTTCCATTTAATATAATAACTTTAGAGTTCGCTAAGCATGCGTTAATGCTTTTCAAAGATTTATCTTGAATTATTAAGGTAATTGCATTCTTTACGGCATTGTATTAACTGCAAAGTTAGTCGTGTCGGTTCGGTCACCAGTATAGGGACTGAATTGATTGCAATGACGTCGCCATAAGACGTGTTAAAGTATGGAAGAAGAATTAGCGGTGGTAAGCAGAGGTCGAGATGGCTTAGTGGTCAGAGCGCCTAGAGTATTCATCCGGGAGGCGCAGGTTCGAATCCTGTTCGCGACCGTATTCTTTTTCCATTTAAAATAATAACTTTAGAGTTCGCTAAGCATGCGTTAATGCTTTTCAAAGACTTATCTTTCATTAAAAGTGTCTCAGATGATTTTTTGTAAATTCGCATCTAAGATAATGACGATCCTGATAACCACTATCGGTGTTATCCCTCGTCCATCGTGGCGCGCTTTCTCTGACGTCAGAGTACACATCATAAAGATATCTTGTATATTAAAAAAGTTTTTAATTAACGATTTATACATTTTGTTGAAGGGATTTTCTTTAAAGAATAACGTTAAAACTCAAAAAAGAACCACAAAACATGATAAAGACCCCACATACTCGAGATATTGTCATCGCGGACAGTGACGTCACGTTTCACTCCAACCAATAGCGTGCGTTTTGACATTTTAAATTTCCCATCGCATGTTTCTCACTTTTCAACTTTAATAATTCATAGTTATAACACGACTAATTAAAAAAGTAATTGAACAGGTGTCATTCTACAGCAATAATGATGACTGCCTCGTTGGTCTAGTGGTCCCAAGCGCGACTGCTGAACAGGAGGTCTCGGGTTCGATCCCCGGGTCGGGCAAAGTGTTATTGAGTTTTTCTGTTAGGAAATTCTCAGTAGCAGCCCGGAGTTTGGAACTGTGCCCGGTTGATGGCAATAGGCTCACCACCTATTACATGGGACTTAATAACAGCATTGGTGAAATGTGGGTGCAGGCAATTGTAATTGTGTACACCTCTGCCTACCCCTTCGGGGAATACAGGCGTGATGCTATGTTGTTGTTGTTGTAAAGATTACGAATAAAAATATTTGACCTAAATTTGAATCACATGCATATTCCCTATTGACTACTGCACATTGAAATATATTTTAATTTAATTTTTATTTACTAACGGATTTGTTTATTGTAAAAGACATATATAAGGATATTATTAACACATTTACATTGATAGCAGTGATAGCCTAGTGGTATGACCGTTGGACTTACAAGTTAAAGGTCGCAAGTTGGAATCCAAGGCACGCACTGTCTTTTCGAAGTCATGGGCGTATTATAAATTAATGTTGAGTTGCTTAAAACGGTGAAGGAAAACATCGTGAGGAAACCAGCACACCTGAGAGATATTCTCGATGATGTGTAAAGCCATGTCAGAGACCTACGGGTGGTTTAAACTTTGACACTAGGTTGTTCATCAACCATACGTTAAGAAGATGATTAACACATTTTTGTTTTACCAGTTCACAGTGTTAAAATTGTATCATTTTCATGAATTTTATTTAACAGAAAATGTGGTTCTATTTCATCGAAAGCTTGGATAATAGGAATCAGTTTATGTTAAGAAATAACTTAAAATAAAAAAGTGTACATTCATTTTCATTTCTTCAATTTTCTATTAATTAAAATTCTGTCTTTGCCGAGAAACAAGAAAACGTTAAAAAAATTAGCTTAGCATGTCTGTTTAAAATACTTTTAATTGAAAAGTAGGAATATTATAACTTGAATTGTTTAGTTAGAACAATTAATTGGATTGTTCTTTTAGGAAACCACTTAGGAATTACCGCATTCTCGCAAAAAGCGAAAACAATTGGTTGGATATATAACTTAATTAACTTCAAGGAATTTAATCTTAGAGAGAGAGGAATAATTAGAAAAATGTATTTTATGCTAGTTTTAATTTTAACGTATTTTTAAATGTCACCAGTTCTTAAACATATTAAAAAAATTGCATTGAAAATTAAAAGCACGCTATTGTATGAATTATATATTTATATTATTCACCATTTTTAACCGACTTCCAAAAAGGAGGAGGTTATCAATTCGGTTGTATTTTTTTTTTTTTTTTTTTATGTTTGTTACCTCAGAACTCCGTCATTTATGAACCGATTTGGAAAATTATTTTTGTATTTGAAAGGATTTAGTTTCAGATTGGTCCCATTTAAATTTTATGTTTACACAATACTCACTATATTACTATTTTTTTTTAAATCTTACTAGTCCTTGTTACGTGGGATAATGTAAAGATTCTATCGATACCCCATACATCTAAATCAGTTTAGGCATTTAGAAGATAAGGTGGTATAACTAAACTCACAAAAATACATAAACCCTAAAAACATAACACTCCTTCTTTTTGGGCAGTCGTGTAATAATATCTTGTGTCATCAAATTATTTCCTATATTCCCCGAAGGGATAAGCAGAGGTGTAAACAGTTGTCGCTACACCCACATTTCACCAACGCTGTTGTGTTCCCCTTTGGGGGATACAGGCGTGATGCTATGTTTATATTATTTTAGGAGAGCTCCTGGCGCGGTGGTTTAAGTGCATATATGCGCTGGTCTGCCTCTGCAGAGGATGTCCAGGGTTCACAAGGAGAAGGGTCGCTAGGTTAAGGCCACAGGTATTGTTATTTTTAAATATCTTTTGTATACTGCCACAACATAAGGCACATCTTTAGTATAGCCACATCTAGTATTTTATTTTAGCACTTTTATTTATAACTTTCGTGAGACACATTAATTATTGTTCAACGGTTATTACTCACGTGAATTTTCGGGATTGCCCGACCAGTTTCGGAGTCCTTAGTCATGAGCTGAGACCGTCGCCGCGATTGAAAATAATTGATATTTAAGCACTTGTCATTTTTTATTGTTTATATGTGTGTGTTTTTTTGTTTCCTGTGCTGGACCAAATCCTTTTTTTTTCTTTCTTCTTTTTTATTTTCTTTCACTAATATTACGGTCAGCAACAATAGTAGCTGAAAAAAAAGTCTATGTTCTATAACTAACTGGAACTGTAAAACTAACTTTAACTGACTGGAGTAGAAAATAGTCCAATCTTGTCATCATCATTATAAAAACCAAAAATACCTAATGTGGAGGTCGGGGTGCCTTAGTTGGCAGATAACCTGGAGTATTTACCCAAGAGGCACAGGTTCAAATCTTGCTCTCGACCTTATTTTTTTTTCATATACAATTTATAACTTTAAAGTTCGCTACGCATGCAATAATGCGTGTGAAAGATTATTCGTATTTGTTAAGGTAATCGCATCCATACGACATTGTATTAACTGCAAAGTTAGTCGTGTCGGTTCACTCACCTGTATGGGGACTGCATAAATAGCGATAAAGTCACCAAAAGACGTATTAAATAAATATGGTATAGGAATTCGGAGTAGTGAGCAGAGGTTGAGATGGATTGGTTAACAGATCGCCTGGAGTATTTATCCAGGAGGCGCAAGTTCAAATCCCGCTCACGACTGTTTTTTTTTTCACATTATTGTTTTAAATGCAGAGTTCGCTTCGTTCGCTATATTAAGATTAATCTATGAATGCACATTACATCTCAAATCAGTACTAAAGTCGGTGCAGTTTTGTGACGTATTGATCTACTTCTGTCGCTTACCATACACCATCAATTACTAAGTCTAAACAAACCTGATGGACAGAATCACTCAGTGGCGAGTGGGCGACGAGATATCCTACACAAGCTGTTGAGCTGCCGTTTCATATTCAAGGAGGTATACAATCAATCAATCATTTATTGTGTTCCATAAGGTACATAAATGGTCTTAAAAATATAAAAACACAGAAGCATTATGGACCCTGTCGGGCAAAGCAAAAACTTAGGAGAGAGGAAGAGGGCTAAGCAGTAATGACTTTATATCTATTAGTACGTAAGTCTAAAATATTACTCAAGATAAATCTTTGAAAAGCATTAACGCATGCTTAGCGAACTCTAAAGTTATTATATTAAATAGAAAAATAATACGGTCGCGAATAGTATTCGAATCTGCGCCTCTCGGATAAACACTTCAGGCGCTCTGACTACTAAGTCATCTCGACCTCTGCTCACCACCGCGAATTCTTCTTCCATATTTTAACACGTCTTATGGCGACGTCATTGCTATCTATTCAGTACCTATACAGGTGACCGAACCGACACGACTAACTTTGCAGTTAATACAATGTCGTAAAGAATGCAATTAACTTAATAATTCAAGATAAATCTTTGAAAACTTATGGAAGAAGAATTCGCGGTGGTGAGCAGAGGTCGAGATGGCTCAGTGGTCAGAGCGCCTGGAGTATTTATCCGGGAGGCGTAGGTTCGAATCCTGTTCGCGACCGTATTCTTTTTCCATTTAATATAATAATTCTAAAATATTACTTTCATTTTCATTTCATTTCTATGTAATAAGTAAATATATACACTGTAATACATAATGTGTAAGAAATATATTTTTATTTAATATGAATATATTTTTATTTTATATAAGAAATATATTTTTATTTTATATGAATATATTTTTATTTTATATAAGAAATATATTTTTATTTTATATGTTTAAGTAGGTATTATACTTATTTATTTTACATGGATGTATCTTTATTTATTTTTATTGGTGTTTAGTGTATGTATTTAATATATTCTATTGGTATTTAATATTATTTGTGTAGTATTTTTATTTGTAATGTGTTTGATTTACATATTTATTTTTAGTTTAGTTTACAGACCTATCATCAAAATTTTTGTTATTGTGTAGTAAGTAGCATTTTATTTCTAGAAAACTTTTTAGTTTATTTATAAATGTATTTGTTTTTTTTTTCTTGTTTTGTTAATTTATTATATAAGGTCCTAATTTATTAGGTAATTTCCTTTTAAGGGGTTGATGTGTAAGTCATAAGTATTCAAATGCACAAGGAAATAAATTGCCAAAGCACACTTTAAATTAATAATAATAAAAAATTATAACGTTTGATTATTGCTCTTTACTGATTATGCTGTCCCCGAGCTGCGCGGAGGGAACTACCGCGACATGCCCCCCCGCAAGCCCGCGCGCCCCTCCGCCGCCCCGTCTCCTCGTCGCGTCAGCTGTTACTACCTACTTCTCTCATCGTGTGGTTGCTGAACAACTTAGTGTCAGAGTTTAAACCACCCGTAGGTCACTGACATGGCTTTACACACCGAGCCGCGCGTAGGTAAATTACCTGAAATGCGCGCCGCGCGCCCCGCCGCCCCGCCACAGTATTTTACTACTGAGTACCTACTTATGCACGGCCTTTTCCCGCGTTACAGCCAAGCGACCCAAGTGACCCGGGGCTCTAGACTACTCTAGAGCTAGAAACTACATTACTAGGAAAGGCCACGAAAAAATTCAGAATACTTAAAGACAATGACGTTGCAACTTATCTTTACGATACCTTCTCGAATAAAAAAATTGCAAATGTTAAAATTTTACACGAAAGCACCTGAAGTTCTAAATTCCCATCACACTCAACCAGGCTTTGGATTAGACTGAAAAATAATTTTAACGATTAGGTACTAGAAAGTTGTTAATGATCAATTATTACGTTTAATTGATAGTATGCACTACGTAGGTATTAGCTTGCATTAATGTTATGGTTATAACAATAACTTGGCGTGTTTAACTGTTTGAATCATAAATACATAAGTACAACATACATAGCATCACGCCCGTATTCCCCGAAGGGGTAGGCAGAGGTTTACACATTTGTGCACTCACATTTCACCAATGCTGTTATTAAGTCCCATGTGAGCTCATTGTCATCTACCGGGCACAATTCTAAGCTGCAAGAATTTTCTAATAGAAAAACCCAATAACACTGCTCGATCTGGGAATCGAACCCGAGACCTCAGCAGTCGCGCTTGGGACCACTAGATCAACGAGGCAGTTTAAGTACAACTATTTTAATTTATTTTTTACCTACTTACCAATAAATTAAATTAAGTATTCACAAAAATTTTGAAAAAACCCTTGTCCTTGAGATCACTTCACTTACGTATTTACTCGAATGTACCTCTCTACGAGACACTTATTTACACAAACTCAGTAATAACAACACTGTTTGGTTGAAGACTTTAATGGGAATCACTTAGGTATTTTACAACTGTTACGAGATTATTATTTAGATATCACAAAATAGATCTGTTGCAACATACTGATTGTTCACCATATTCATCAATTATGTAATCTCCAAATATCGCAATTATTAGATTTTTGAACCTACGATTTTTTATCGATTGTACAAAAGCGTCGCGGTCATTCCGCTGCAACGTCACCTGTCACCGAACCATCGTACATCACCGCACCGCACCATGCAGCTGACTGAAATTACGAGGTACGGAATTATTTTTGAACTACTTGGTAGGCATGGTCTTTCTTATGCTTTGTTTATCGCCGACAGAACAAGCCGATATTCTTTGACGGTATCCGACACAAGCGAAATTAAATACTCATTTTAGTAGGTACGTAACCGTTAAAGAAGCCGGCGGTGACAGTTCGCACACATACTTCCCGGAAGGAAGAAAGAGTAAGCGTGTCGTCGATTAATACGAAAGGAAGAGATAGCACAACAGACGCTGACGCCGCCGCCGCTCCCCGCCGCCCGCCGCCCGCCGCTCGCCACCGCAGCCCGCTGCGAGTGATTGTATGCCTACAAAGTAATTCAGTCGGCGCCGGCGCGTTTGATGATCCGATGACGACAAAGCGTTGCACTTGCAGCACGGCGCTTTTGTACAATCTAAAAAATTCGTATGTTCAAAAATCTAATAATTGCGCTATTTGGAGAATACTTCTGTGATGATTATAGGGCTCTGCTACGTCACTACGAGCTTAGTGGAAAACAACAAGAACGCCGCAACAGATCTAAGTAGATACCTAAGTGATTCCGTTTTAAAGTCTCCAACCAAACAGTGTTGTTGATACTGATTTCGTGTAAATAAGTGTCTCGTAAAGCAGTAACTTCAAGTGAATACGTAAGTGATGTGATCTCAAGGACAAGAGTTATTTACAAATGTTTGTCAAATCTTATTCTAATTTATTGGTAAGTAATTAAGTATTCAATTAATTAAAGTCGTTGTAGGTACTTATGTGTGGTTCAAACTTTTAAACATGCCAAGTTTCTGTAATGACCTTTACATTAATGCAAGCCTATGCCTACGTAGTACCTACATGCTATCAATTTAACGTAATTATTGACCATAGCATTACACTAATTTGTCAGTCCAAAGCCCGGTTTATGCGTGATGGGAATTTCGAATCACAGATGTTTTCGTGTAAAATTATAACATTTAATGATCCTGCAACTTTTTTATTAGTTAAGTTGTCATAAAGGATAGGTATACAACGTCACTGTCTGTAGGTTTTCTGAATTTTGTCGTGGCCTTCTTTTACCTAGTAATTACCTACGGTCTTGTGCCCCGACTGCCCGGTGCGTTGGCTGTTAGCGCGGGAAAAGGTCGTGCCAACTAAGTAGGTAGTGATAGCCTAGATGTATGACCGTTGGATTGAGTCAAAGGTCGCAAGTTCGAATCAACGACCACTACCACTATCTTTTCGAAGTCATGTGCGTATTATAAACTCATTATCACTTGCTTTTAACGGTGAAGGAAAACATGTGAGGAAATCAGCACACCTGAGAGATGTTCTCGATGGTGTGTAAAGCCATGTCAGTAACCTACGGCTGGTTTTAACTCTGAGACTAGGTTGTTCAGCAACCACACGATGAGAGAAGTAGGTAGTAACAGCTGACGCGACGAGGAGACGGGGCGCGCGGGCTTGCGGGGGGGTCGCGGTAGTTCCCTCCGCGCGGCTCGGGGACAGCATAATCAGTAAAGAGAAATAATCGAACATTATATTTTTTTATTATTATTAATTTAAAGTGTGCTTTGGCAATTTATTTCCTTGTGCATTTGAATACTTATGACTTATACATCAACCCCTTAAAAGGAAATTACCTAATAAAGTAGGACCTTATATATTTTTACTGATCTGACTAGGGACATGTATACCGATGATACAAGACTAGAAACAATAATAATATCAATACAAATTGTATGGTATTTGTAAACAAATTCAGCCCGTATGCTGCGCGTGACCCAAAACAAACATGGTATAGGAATTCGCTGTCCTTTGAAAATATTTACCAATCATAAGTTATAAACTTTTGTGGAAAATGAATACGGTTGCAAGCAGGATTCGAACCTGCGCCTCCCGGATAAATACTCTAAGCGCGCTGACCGCTAAGCCATCTCGACCCAGGTCGAGAGTTAGAGAGAGAGGCGTAAGAGTTCGCTATGCATGCGTTAATGCTTTTCGAATATTGATCCGTATTTACCAAACATACGTGCACGTCATACGTGACTGAATATGATGGAACTAATAATTTCTGTAACATCTATACTATGTACGATATTCCAGCAAATATAAATAATTGGATTTGATTTGAATGACGGCAATTATTCTGGCATCACGGGGCTTATTCTGAAAAACTCGATTATGTATCGAAGTGAAAATAAGGCTACTAAATAATTAAAGATATAATTTTAAATGGAAAAAGAATACGGTCGCAGCCATGAAAGTTCATCACTTAAAAACGGCTGGACCGATTGGGATGATTTTTTGTGGTGTTCGTGATTCTCAGTACAAGGTTTGTATGAAAGAAAATCCATGAAAAAAGTAGAAAATTTGGATGGTATTCTTTTTTTTTTATTAAATATGCGTCTACTTTTGGTCACTAACTCGCGTGAGGGTTAGTGACGGTGTGGCCCAGGATAGACCACGCATATACAGAATCAATCTATTCACTCTAAGTAGAGCGAATAGATTTATTCTGGATGGATCTCCCCAATTCTATCCACTCTAAGTGGAGTATTTGGGGAGTTTATGCAACTGTCCAGACACGTCTCCCACAAAGTATAAGCCGTAACCCTCGCTAGTTTACTAAAAGATCAACATGGATGTTTGACTGCAACAAAGAATAGTAGTCAGTCACTTGGTAGTTAGGTAGGCCACTGCAAGGTCAATTTAGTTAAATGGTGTAGCTCAGATATGGCGCTACCCAGACGATGTCTCACCTGCTAACCTGCTCGCTGTGTACACCTGCACAATAAGCGACTTTAAAGGAGCCAACGACCTTGCCAAAACAGTGAAGGAGTTTTGGTCAAAGTCGATTTGATGAATAGATCTAAAACCAAACTATATGTAGAATTATCGACACGAAGAAGAAGATTAACAACGAATAGATATGCACTGTCACGTACCCAAACTAGGGGCGAACGAAAGTGTTAAATGATGCATGTTGAACGAAAATGTAAATATTTACCAATAGATCAACTGAAGGAATCCCACATGTTCGTAATTGATTCTCACTATCGTAGAGATAGCGGGTATGCACGGTGCTAAAATTGATGCATTCTGTGACGTCATTTGGGCTCGTGGCTAAGTAACAGCCGCGCAGAACGATCGATCGAGGTTAAGTTGTGCTTGTCGCGGTCGGTTTATGGGTGACTATCATTTCATACCGAGAGCCCTCCGTGCTTCGGAGAGCACGTAGTTGGGAAACGGCTAGGCAGATTGATGATGTCATTTGTCACGCATTTTAATTTAGTAGATCTGTAAATGATTGCTAAATAAATATCGCCTGGCATCTCCTTAAGACTAAAACAAGGATACTTGAAATTCAATAGATTCGGACATAGACAAGGTAGCTCAGTTGATAGAGTAATGACAAGGAATGTCAAGGGTGGCGGTTCAAGCCCCGTTATTGTCTATTATTTTTCAATGTTTCCTTGAAAAATAGTAATTAATATAGGCATTATATGGCCTCAGCATGTATAAAAAATATCATTATATATGACTAATAATTTTATTTTCAGTATGATGTAAGTGAAGCAGAGAGTATAGAGCGTCCACAAGCATGGCGTTCAAGATACCCAGAGTCGGATGTCACTCCAGACTTCGTGGCACCTCCTCCAACGGAGACCTATCCACGAGGGTATCCTAGGTAAGTCTTCTAGTCCCAATTATTTTTTATGGTTCTGTGCCTAAAGCAGCTGTTTTATGGTTCTGTGCCTAAAGGAGCTGTTTTATGGTTCTGTGACTAAAGCAGCTGTTTTATGGTTCTGTGCCTAAAGCAGCTGTTTTATGGTTCTGTGCCTAAAGCAGCTGTTTTATGGTTCTGTGCCTAAAGCTGCTGTTTTATGGTTCTGTGCCTAAAGCAGCTGTTTTTTTGTCTGTCTGTCCGTCTGTCTGTACACGGTTTTTTATTAATATCATAAACATAAACATAACATAGCATCACGCCTGTATTCCCCGAAGGGATAGGCAGAGGTGTACACAATTGTACACCCACATTTCACCAATGCTGTTATTAAGTCCCATGTAATAGGTGGTGAGCCTATTGCCATCAACCGGGCACATTTTCAAACTCCGGGCTGCTACTGAGAATTTCCTAACAGAAATACTCAATAACACTTTGCCCGACCCGGGAATCGAACACGAGACCTCCGCTCAGCAGTCGCGCTACGGACCACTAAACCAACGAGGCAGTTATTAATATCAACATGATGAAATTAATAAACAAAAAATGCTCGCCTGCCTTTTCAACCCTTTTTGTGTACCATAACCACTACATTACTATTTCTTTAATACTACTAGCCTAGGTTACCTGGTTTAATGTAAGGATTCTATCGATACCTCATACATTTAAATCAGTTCAGGGTATTTAGAAGTTATGGTGGAAAAGAAACTCAGAAACATACATACATCTTTACATATATACCTACATGAATCCTAGAAACATAACACTTCTAAAGTTATAATATTAAATGGAAAAAGAATACGGTCGCGAGCAGGATTCGAACCTGCGCCTCCTAGATAAATACTCCAGGCGCTCTGACCACTAAGCCATCTTGACCTCTGCTTAGCACCGCGAATTCTTTGTCCACATTTTTAATACGTCTTTTGGGGAAGTTATTGCTATCAATTCAGTCCCTATACAGGTGACCGAACCGACACGACTAACTTTGCAGTTAATACAATTTCATAAACACTCCTGTTTTGGGGAGTCGTGTTAAAGGTGTGCGTTCACTCGGAAAAATTGAGATAATGAAAAAAAAAAATTGCGTTTATTTGTCGTTTTTAAAATATATATTAATCTTTCGACTCGCTAATTATCAGACATTATAGAATTTTATTGTTATAAAGTACAGTTTTGTACTTTAACGAGCCTTAGATAACAACAAAGAAAAACACAAAATTTACCCTTTTTAAAGTTACAATATTAAAGTTACAATATTAAAGTTACAATATTAAAGTTACAATATTAAAGTTACAATATTAAAGTTACAATATTAAAGTTACAATATTAAAGTTACAATATTAAAGTTACAATATTAAAGTTACAATATTAAAGTTACAATATTAAAGTTACAATATTAAAGTTACAATATTAAAGTTACAATATTAAAGTTACAATATTAAAGTTACAATATTAAATGGAAAAAGAATACGGTCGCGAACAGGATTCGAGCCTGCGCCTCCCGGATAGATACTCCAGGCGCTCTGACCACTAAGCCATCTCGACCTCTTTTTTTTGTGTAAAATTTTTATCAATGCTTTATTACGCTTATTCTTGTTTCTGTCAACAAGATATTTTAGTCAGTGTATGTAACTGAAAATGAATGAGGAGAATGCATGGAATGGTGTGCTAAATGAGGTACAAGTAAACATGGGTCTGGTGAATGAGGTTAGTATAGATGAAGTAAGAAAGGCACTTAAAAGTATGAAAAATGGAAAGGCCATGGGCCCAGATAATATACCAGTGGAAGTATGGAAGTTGTTAGGAGAAGATGGATGTAAGTGGCTGACTTTATTCTTCAATAAGTTGTTGCAGGAAGAAGCGATCCCACAAGAATGGTGCAATAGTTCGCTTGTGCCGATTTTTAAGAATAAAGGTGATGTCCAGGATTGCAACAACTATCGAGGAATAGAGCTTATGTCACACAGTATGAAAATATGGGAGAAAGTGGTAGAGAAAAGGTTGCGAGAGGAGAGTATGATATCCGAAAATCAGTTTGGGTTTATGCCAGGTCGAGGTACAACTGACGCCATATTTGCACTCCGCCAATTGTGCGAGAAGTACAGACGTGCACATAAGAACTTGCACATGGTGTTCATTGATCTGGAAAAGGCGTATGATAGAGTACCTCGGGATGTGTTGTGGTGGGCTTTGGAAGAGAAAGGCGTGCCTGCGAAGTATGTGGAGTTAATTCGTGCTATGTATAATCAATCCAGTACATATGTCCGGTCAGCTGCTGGCAACACCGACAAGTTCAGTGTGGCTGTAGGCTTGCATCAGGGGTCGGCTTTAAGCCCTTACCTCTTCCTGATGATAATGGACACTCTGACGTTGGACATACAGGAAGAGGCACCCTGGTGCATGCTGTTTGCCGACGACATTGTTCTTGTCGGTGAAGATGGGCCCCCAGACCCAGAGCAGACTTGAGAAATGGCAAAATAATCTGGAGAGTGTTGGTCTAAAAATCAGCAGAACCAAAACAGAGTACATGTTTTGTGATTTTGGCGGTCTCTCCAGTTTTGATGCTATAGCGCTGGGTGGTGCGCTATTACCAGTCTGCTCCGACTTTCGGTATCTGGGTTCTATCATACAATGCGATGGCGAAATAGACCGGAGCGTCAAGCACAGAATTAACACAGGGTGGATGAAATGGCGGCAGGTCACGGGAACTATTTGTGACCCCCGAATTCCCCTTAAACTTAAGGGGAAAATCTATAAAACAATTATTAGACCTGCTGTCTTGTATGGTTCAGAATGTTGGCCCACGAAGGGAATGAATGAAAGACAACTACATGCAGCTGAGATGAGAATGTTACGAAGGATGTGTGGTGTGACGCGGATGGATAGAATTAGAAATGAATATATAAGAGGAAGTCTGAAAGTGGCACCGGTGACTGAGAAGTTGTGTAGAAATCGTTTAGCATGGTATGGGCATGTGATGCGGAGGGATGAGGGTCATGTGACAAGGAAAGTTTTGAGTATGAATGTAGATGGCTATAAGAGTAGAGGAAGACCGAGGAAGCGATGGATGGATTGTGTTAAAGATGATATGACTAGAAAAGGGGTGACTGACGATATGACAGCTAATAAAGATGTATGGAACAAGAATACATGCTGCGCCGACCCCAAATAAATTGGGATAAGGGCAGGGGGATGATGATATGATGTATGTAACTGAACCATAAAAAATCGCGTTACGCAAACCAATCAGTAAATCGTCGTTATTGAAATCCACAAGAACCGTTTACCGTGGGAAAGCCAAGCTTCAGCACGAATGGGCCGGCCCGACCGGAGTGATACCACGGCGTCACAGAAAACCGGCGTGAAACAACGCTTGCGTTGTGTTTCGGTGACTGAGGGTACTTGGTAAAGCAAGTAAAATTTTTAGGTATACACATTGACGAACTTCTGAACTGGAAACCAGAATTGAAAACAATTAACTCGTCAATATCATCAGCATGTTATGCATTAAGAGCCCTGAGAAACGAAATCAGCCTCGACCACCTTAAAATAGTATATTACGCGTTAGTAGAATCCAGGCTATGATATAGTATACAATTTTGGGGAAACAGTTATGATTATAACAACCACAGGGCCTTCGTCCTTCAAAAGCGAGCAATTCGGACTATGAGCCGTATTCCACAAAGGGAGAGTTGTGGTCAATATTTTGTTAAGTTGAGTATACTCACCAAGTAAGAGTACCAAGTATTTATGTATTAGTGTTATTGTGCCACTTTAGTAAATACATTCATGAATACGAAACATCACAAGAAAAACTGATAAGAGAAACCACCCGCAGAAAAGACCTCCATCACGCTATAAGTCCTCGGTTCAATGTTGTTAAGCATAGTCCGGGATATCAAGCTGTAGCACTATTTAATAAATTACCCATAGATTTAAAAAAACACTGTTTATACTAGTTCGTTTAAAAAAGATCTTAAAAAGTTCTTGTTAGAGAAATGTCTGTACTCTATAGAGGATCTTTAAAAACTGAACAGCACCGCTAAAAATGTAGTGTTAAACAATGAATATTAAGTAATAAAATTTGAATTTATTTTTATATAATTACTAATATTATTATATGTGTGAAGAATGAGTTTTTATTGACATTGTTTTGCATTTAGATTTTTATTCTTATCTTATGTTTTACCGATTGTGTAATCATTCAAATACAATGTAAATTGTTCATGAATAAATGACTAATGACCTGAGAGTCCCCCAAACCCTTTAAAAGGCCGGCAACGCACTTGCGTCTCCTCTGGTGTTGCGGGTGTCCATGGGCGGCCGTAATCGCTTACAATCAGGCGATCCGTCCTCTCAGTTGCCACCTACTACGTAAAAAAAAAACTATCTGCCTAATCAAATGAGTTCACGATCATTCCTAGTCTAACAAATCTTGGCAATAGGCCTAACATCACGATAAGAGAGATCCCCCAATGCACTTCATCTGCAGTACAAGTAAACGTCAACATTGCGTCAGTTTTGTTTACGGTACTTTGTTTATTTAAAGCCGTCACTGAATTCGCGGCCAGAGACATTGCAATATGTGCCAATGCCATGTCGTACTTAGATTTACTACGGTTTATTTACACGTTTAACCTCAAAATGTTCGACATACTGTCTATAAAACGAAATTAGCGCTGATGCATAGCTGCATATTATTATAGGCTATCTATCTTTCAGTAGGACAGGGCAGGACATGGTCTACCGCAAGCCAAGCTGGAGACTTATTCAGCTCAGAATTGGTGCCCTGAGGCAGTAAGAGGTCACATTATGGTAGAAAAAGGATAGCAGGAAGAATCGTATGCATTCGTTGAAAAATCCAAAGTAGAAAATGTAGTGTCTTGGAGAGGAACAGTATAGACTTATGATAAACTAACTTCTGCTCGCGACTTCAGAACTTCAGGATTTGGTCCAGTCGGGATAAAAAGTTTCCAGGTCATAAACTATCTGTGTGCCGAATTTCATCCAAATCCGTTGAGTAGTTATTGAGTGAAAAAGCCACAAAAATCCATCAATCGTCACAACCTTTCTCATTTATAATATTAGTAAGATTATTATTATTATTTCATGGGACAAAGGCGTGTGTTAATGTACCTACGTAGGTAATAAATAAAGTTAGAAAATAATAACCAAGCATTAATAAGAAGACGAACTTTTTATGTGCAAGCAGCCGTTTATATTGTAAACTACTGTTACATTGTCAGTGAACATGGCTCCAAATCCACTAATTCTATAGTCCGATTCGATTCTGGATTCAGAGCAGGATTAAATGGACTGCAATCTACATGTTCGTGTTACAAACAGAATTCCAGACTTAAAACAATAATTTCTCTAGCATTTTGGCAGCTCTCAAAGCTGTGTAAACTTGGGAGTTGGTTAAATTAAGTTCTTGGTTTGATGTTTGTTCTAAACGTAGAATGGAGAGATTTGGAGATTCAAGTAGTTATCAAACTCGATAAGACTTGTAGTTGAAGCACCTGTCCCATTGTCGGCGATTAGCGATTTATGAGCTGGCGAGCAGCGTGTAGATAGTTTTGTCGCTGGGTTATGGGCGAGTTCACTATTGTAGCGAGCGAATGTCGCTTAGCTTCGCTCTGATGACCAAAAGAGCACTAATGAGCGAGTTTTTTATCGAGCGATTGTCGTTCAGCGAGTGTCGCTCAGCCATTTTCGCTCAGCGAGTGTTCTGACCGCCAACAAAGCATCACTGAGTAAGTTTTTTTGCCGACCGGGAGTCGCTCAGCGAATGTTCTGAGCGCCAAGAGAGTATCACCTAGCATGTTTTTTACCGAGCGAATATCATACAGCGAGTGCTCTGACTCCTAAAAGATCATAACCGAGCGAGTTTCTTACTACGTTCAATTTTTACTTCTCTCTTCCACAATTTTTTATTATTACCCGTATCTCGTTCATTATATGGAATTTTAATGTAGCTGTACATGTAGGTCTCACGTCCGTGGTAACACTTTGGCCTTGAGCTGGTCGTAGTAGGGAGTTTCAAGAGTATGCGAGGCCAGCTTAAACTGGTTTTGTTAGGATTGACGTGTCGCCTGTAGTTTCTTGAGCGGAAAATACTCGCTGGCAGTGGGGCAGGTCCTGGGTGTTACCTGGGTGTATTTTATTCTAGTAGTATTATAAAACTAGTTGTCCTTACAAGTCCTTACTATTTTTGTGTAACTAGAAAACGGAAAGCCTGTCTGTTATTTGTCACTTCTTGACGCCTTATCTCATGAACTGATTTCAACGCAATTTGGGACAGAGCATAAACACGACACGGAGAAGCATATATGACTTTTTATATCGATAAAAACTTAGTAATATCTTAGGTAGGTTAGGTTAGGTTTTCGCGATCACTACAGATTATAATAAAACATCTTTTAACCGGATTAATCGCGTGTATTATTGGTTTTTGTTTTTCCTGACGTTTCGAACACTTTGCAGCGTTCGTGGTCGCAGAAGGACTAAGGTGTTAGGCGTCTCAACAGTTTAGTAAAGTGTGTTTGTAAAATGATTGCTTGTTTTTCATATTCTGATCCACAGTTAAGAAAGTTTTTCTTGGAGAAAAACTGAGACTGCCTCGTTGGTCTAGTGGTCCCAAGCGCGACTGCTGAACATGTGATCTCGGGTTAAATTCCCGGGTCGGGCAAAGTGTCATTGAGTTTTTCTGTTAGTACATTCTCAGTAGCAGGCCGGAGTCTAGAATTGTGGTAGCTGGCAATAGGCTTACCACCTATCACATGGGATTTAAAAAGACCATTGGTGAAATGTGGGTGTACACCTCTGCCTACCCCTTCGGGGAATACAGGTGTGATCCTATGTTCTCCGAGCAGCTAAGTTTCTTTAAGAGCTTATCTTTAAATAACTTTAATTTATCCATGGGTACACAGATTTCGACTGCGTTAGAAGTTCCAATACTTCAGTTCCAATACAGGTACCTACGAGTACTGAATCGAATTGAACCTGAAACCCAATATCCTGTATAGTGCAGTTCGCAATTAGGAGCTCCATTTGAACTAATTAAATTCTGCATACGTCGGCATCAACTAATGGGGGATTAAACTTCTTAGTGATTATATAATTATGTAGATACAGCTGACTAAACAATATTGTATGATCTAGTCCTTTGTTTATTATAGACTCGCAAGCACTATCCATCCTTACTAATATTATAAATGCAAAGTAACTCTGTTTGTTTGTTACCTTTCACGACTAAACGGCTGAACGGATCGTAATAACATTTGGCAAGGGGATAGATTGGACCTTGGAGAAGGACATAGGCTATATTTTGTCACGCAGATGAAGTCGCGAGGACCAGCTAGTTACCTTCGAGTATGTACATAATTACGAGTTTTCGGTTACGGCGGCTACTTCCACGGAGACTGGTGACGTCGCTGCGGGCTCAGGCCATGACTAAGGGCTCCGTTCAAAAAAAAAATTAAAAATAATTGATATGAATATGTCTCACGAAAGTTATTGTATGTAGTACAGAAGTGCTTCCTTCACTCTCATAGTCCGATGGGACGGCAATCCCACACGACCGGAGAGAGATCAGGCGCAGGACCGACGGCTTTACGTGCTCTTAGAAGCACGGGAGTGTCACACCGCCAACTTCCTTACTCCGGGCTATAGGGTGTTCTGTTAGATTTTTTTTATTAGCAGCCCAGTGTTTGTGTCCGGTTAATGGCAATAGGTTTATGGAGGAACGAGGTGTGGTGTTCCTATATATATAACATGGGACTTAATTACAGCTTTGGTGATATGTAAGCGTCAAAAGGTGTACACCACTGCCTACCCCCACGGTTAATACATGCGCTATTATATGTTATAAATTGAGTGACGATAAAATTAATTTAAAATATATATAGTGAAAATAAAATCCTGAAATATTTAAAATATTGGACAAGTGAACACAGGCCCGGCTTCTGGCCTATGTGCGGTGTCAACTCTTATACTAGGCCGTTATCCTAATAATTCTACTATCTACTAATATTATAAATGCAAAAGTTTGTGAGGATTGCTGGATGTTTCTTACTCCTTCACGTAATAACTACTGAACGGATTTGATTGAAATTTGAAACATGGATAGTATACTTACAATTTTTCAAAGAAACATTGAAGAAATAATGGATAAGAACAGGGTTTGAACCCGCGACCTTTGACGTTCCGGGTCATCACTCTACCAACTGAGCTACCTTGTCTCGTTATTCCCCATTGAAATTTTCAACCTTCTTTGTATTCGTCTTAAGGAGACGCCTGGCGATATCTATCTAGCAATCATCATCATTAATACGCACTCATTGACAATGCTCAGAACTATAATTCCCTTAACTATGACCTCCATAACGATAACATCCATAACGACGATATTCATAACGATAACACCGTCGAAAATAACATTGCAGTTAGCAATGTTTATAGTGATGACCTGTATAACCCACGATGACGGTCGAAGTGACACCACATTTTAAAAGAGTAACCATGGATTTTCTCGCCCGTTCTTCTCCATAGGAATCTACATTTTGGAACGTGGCATTTCTTGACTATCAAAAGTACCTTTATATGGCCTAATTGGAATAAATAATTTGACTTTGATAGGACCCATAACGACGACGTCCAAAATAACGAAGATGTTTTAAGCAAATAAAGGTTATTCCAATTCTATTCTAAGGTTTTAGTATTTGTTGGCAGATAAGATTGCGTGGTAGTCAATGATGGTGAGTTTCGTAGCAGGCATTTGCAAGCCAACATCAATGTTCATAAGTCAAAGTCAAAGTTCAAATTTCACATAAATAAATTAAAAGGCACATATGAAACGCAAAAATGTTGGTGCATAGTAATGGCCATAATTTAGACGACTCCCTTATCTTGATGGCGCTTGAAGTGATGATGACTAGTAACATGATAGCGCCAATAACGATGACATCAATAGTGAGGCCTCTAATTAGTATTAATGACGACTATAATGTTGACGACTCCGTTATCTAGATGAAGCTCGTATTGATGATGTCTAAAAACATGATAGCACAAACAACGATGACATCAATAGTGACGCCTCTAATTAGTATTAATGACGACTATAATGTTGACGACTTCATTATCTAGATGACGCTTAACGTGATGATGACTAGAAACATGATAGCGCCAATAATGATAACATCCATAGTGACGCCCCTTATTGCAGTGGATACTCTGACGATACCCATAGTGACGTCGCACTTAAGCATAAACGCGCCATCATCACTGACCATGTAGCTTCATTAAATACTAAGCCCAAATATTATTTCACAGGAGACCAGACTACCTCCGAAGCATATCAATGCCGCAGCCATCTGATCCTCGGGTACATCGCGTCGACCCTCGGCGTGGCTGGTCGGAACCTGCTCATCAAACTGAGAGTTTGGCTTCCAGTGACTTCAGTTACGTCACCTTTGACGCCCAGACTATTACTGTTCCTATTAGCGTCTGCGTCTCCATTATGGTGGGGTATGTATCATTATATTCGCAACTTATTGCTTCTTTCTAAGTTTTTTTTATGGTATAAGGGCTTACGAATATGGTCATCAGCGATCAACGCCACTAATTAATATCCACAACACCAGGGGAGTCACTAATCCTACCAAGATTGTAGTGTAGTAGCAGTCCCGGGATCTAAAGGTGAATGGAGGATCGTCAAGATTTTAGTCGTTAGGAGTTCAGCACAGTGTCCATTATGAGTTTTCCAACAATTAAAAAAATAAAAAGAGGTGACTACCTTGAAGAAGATATACGCTCATTTATCGAAGAGGCCTATGTCGTATCTATTTGAAAAGGCTACTAACAGAACTTGGTGCGCCAATTTAATTATGCTTTTTTAATCAAAAATGGATCGACGTTTGGCCACCAACTCGCCTGATGGTAACCGACCGTGGCCGAGGATAGAGCACGTAGATACAGAAGAAATTAATTCACTCTTAGTTGAGTGGAAAGATTTGGGGAGAGACCCGGCTCCCGCATATGTGGTTACGAAACTGTTGAGTGAACAATGAATAAGAAATATCCTGCATTTTGACAACGCCCAACTCGCCATCTTTAACATAGACTATCTCACTATTGAAGTCCTTGGCTCGCCCTAAATCTCTAAATGAAAAAACCTAAATTCATTTTCCATTAAAAGCATTATGAATTCTGACTTATAAACAAAATTAATTTGATATTCAATATACGAGTATTTCTGGAATGCCAAAGATTTCTATTACTCTGTATTACGAACTTATATAAGTAAGTCTAACAATAATAAACTACCTCGAAATCATATTTTTGAAATGTTACGACAGTTATTAATTATTTAGTAAATTAATTTTAAATGGATTCTGTTAATCTCTCTGAGCGATGTTTGAAATGTCAAAGATATAATAAATAAAGGTTGAAGGTGTCTATTCTGGAGAATTTGAAATGACAGTCTGCTTAATGGTTGGTAATAAACCTGAATTTCAATGTGTCCAAGATTTTATAGGCGACATGTCTAGATTATGTGACACAAATCACACTAACCACTGGACACACTACATCATATTGAAGAGGTTTGTAACAACATGGCTAAACGAACTAAAGACAGAGAGAGATAAACAAGAAAAGATAAATTAAAAATAAACAGTTGAAAAGAGAACTGTCCTTGTTTTTTCGAGTGAGTTAAAATAATACTGAGGACATTCATCAGTTCTTTGGAATAAATGAAAAGACATTTGGATGATGGAAACTATATTTATTTCTAATTATATTTTTTTTGTATATTGTTATGTACTCGTACCAGCATTGAATAGATTCAGGCGTTACTTTGCGGAAGTCCATTACAATGGATGCAAAAAAAATACAATATCTAGCTACTTCCACAAAATTGAGGGTAGTCATGCATTACCTGTGCACCGCCCGCCCGCCCGCAAATATATCCTACGCAAGCCTATATATACATACGCAAGCGGTGAAAATTGCGACTACCACCAAATACTCTACACGTGTTTCGCCCCCTGTGTTAGCAGTGATAGCGTAGTGGTATGACCGTTGGATTGACAAGTCAAAGGTCTCAAGTTCGAATCCAAGGCACGTACCACTCTCTTTTCGAAGATATGTGCATTTTATAAATTAATTATCGCTTGCTTAAAACGGTGAAGGAAAACATCGTGAGGAAACCAGCACACCTGAGATATATTCTCGATAGTGTGTAAAACCATGTCAGAGACCTACGGGTGTTTTAGACTCTGACACTAGGTTGTTCATCAACCACAAGATAAGAAGAAGAAGCCCCCCAACAGGGCATCCTCGGGAGATGTTAGACCGTGCAGTGTCCGCCACCGAGGACTCGGTAGCTACGATATATTGTATTTTTTTGCATTTATTACTTGTACCAGCTAAAGCAATAGGTATTCAATTTTATTTCAGGTACATAATGTTCGGATCAATGATCTTCGGCATGTGGGAGAAGTGGGACCAGCTTGATGGTGCCTACTTCTGTTTCATATCGCTTAGCAGGTAAGATAAAGGAAGTTGTTTTTTTTTGTTCATTTAACACTGTAACATAACCAGCCCATAACTGTTCCACTGCAGAGCAAGGGCTTTTTCCCATACAGAGAAAGTACGAGCATTTATTACCACTTTGGGTACTGAGTTGCCCGCGTCCGTAGGAGTGCACCCTTAGAATGGAATCCCTACACGTGGCCCCTGGGTGGTGCTAAACAAGCAACACAACTCTGGTGGGAGGCCTTTGCCGCGGCTGGTTACCAACCACCGGACGAAGCCATGCCGTGGAATTACCTAGTCGTGTTTCGGGATGTAGTCCCGTTCAACCGTTGTGAGAGACGGGTCTGGGCAAGAAATCTATTCACTCTACTTGGAGAGAATAGATTTCTTTCGGATCTACGTACTCCATCCTCGGCCACACCGTCGCTTGACATCAGGCGAGTTGGCCAAACGTAGAATCGTTTGGATAACAAAAAAAAAACGCTTGCACACTTCGGCGACGTTTTCCTTCACCGTATGTCTGTGATGTTTTAGATTAACTAAGAAAGTCCACATGACTTTGACAAAGTCACATTGGTATGCCTAATTTGAACCCACAACCTATGGATGAAAAGGTGGGCCCGTAACTACTAGATCACCACGATACATTGCGACAGTAATGCCTTCGACAAATTACAAAAACGTCTAAGAAAATGATCATAGCAACTTTCAACTCAGACTGATCATCGCTATCATTGAGAAGACATGGTCCTGAAAGACATGATGATGAGGTATAGTAATAGTCACTAATAGCAATCAATCTGCCTAGCCTTGTCCCAATTACATTGGGGTCGGCTTCCCGTCAATCCGGATGTAGCTTAATACCAGTGTTTTACATGGAAGCCACTACCTATCTGACCTCTACAACCCAGTTACTGGGTAACACGATAATTATCTTTTGGTATGACTTTCGTCCTCTGACTAGCCGTAACGGCTGTCATAGATCTTAGATTTGACAAGCGAGGCCGACGGTTTAACGTGCTATCCGCGGCACGGACGGGTCTTGGTCAATCGCAGCTTAACCTATGAGCCAATGTGGTAATAGAAGCAAATTTTGCTAGATAAATCAGAAAATAGTGCGGGCAAGACAAAAGAGCCCGTTTTCCATACGTACTCATTTTGGTCCTTCCGTCCGTAGGTTAAGACAGCATTTTTTGGTCTTTTGGATCTGAACATCTGGTCCTGCTTTCAGTATCGGTTTTGGTGACTTCGTGCCAGGAGAACGGGTGTACACTCCAAAGATAGAGACTTCCTTCATCGTGTGCTCCATGTATCTGATGCTGGGGATGGCGCTGGTTGCCATGTGTTTCAATCTGATGCAGGTGACTATAATTCAAAACTTATACATGTTTAATTAATACTAATGTCTTCAAGCCTGTTATGGTCGTCTACGGCTAATGAACATACTACCCGTCATCATGGAAAGTCACAGCGTTCGCCGAAGAAAAATTCTGTCGTAAGTAGGATTCGAACCTGCGCCTCCCAAATACACACAAAATTTGTAACTTTAGAATCTGCTACGCATGCGTTATTGCAATTTGAAATATTTATCTGAATTTGTTAAGGTAATCGCATCTGTGCGTTACTTTATTAGTTAGTCGTGTCGGTTCAGTCTCCTGTTGGACTGAATAGATAGCGATAACGTCACCAAAATACGTATTAAAATTTTGAAATAGAATTCGGAGTAGTGAGCAGAGGTCGAGATGGATTAGTTAGTGGTCAGAGCGCCACAGAATGGAGTATTTATCCGGGAGGCGGAGGTACTAATCCTATTCACGACCGTATTTTTTTTCCACAAGAAATTATAACTTTGGAGATATATAAGATTGTTCTTTACTGTACAATAAACCGAAAATAATAAACACGAACAGGAACGGTACAAATTGAGGTGTTATCACTAAATCAGTGGGGGGCGTTTTTGCGGACTATCTTGTAATGTATGACGTTCAAAAAGTACTATTTCAAATAGAGATAATAATTTGAATAAAGATATTTTAATTTGAGAAGCAATTCTTTCAAGACACCTATTGGATGGAAAGATAAATTTGTAGTGTATTACTGTAGATTTGATAAACATATACAAAGAGCCTTGTTTTAGAAAAATCATTTTAATAATACAATGCAGCTACATTGATGTAAAATAAAATAAACTAAATAAACTCGCGACTTTCTCCCATAGGGGGTAGGCAGAAATTGCAGAACGCCTCCTGCTACGATCCTTACATATGCCTTTTGCTTCGTCCACGTTCATACATCTTGTCATACATGCGCGGCGGTTGCGAGAACTATATACTGACCTTTTTGGAGGATATCACTAATGAGGCCAGTGTATATCCTTCTAGGACGTCCCCTTCCGGCATTTCCACTTACATCTTTTGTTAACCGTCTTTCATTCATTCTCTCAATATGACCAAACCACATTGATGTGGCCTCATAAAAATACACAATGCACCAAAATAATTAAGTAACGGGAAAAATAACATTGTTTTTCAGGAGCAAGTGATGCACTACTTCAGCGGCATCAAGCGAGCTGCGAAGCGCCTCGGCCGATGCAAGAGATGACATCCTGTATATATTGTACATAGACTAGTATACGATAAAAATAATATATGTTACACTTAATAAAGACTTATTTGATATGTTTACTAGTATTTTTTTTACACCACTGCCCATAAAAGGAGGGTTATGTTGTTAGGGTTCATGTATGTATATATGTTTGTATGTTTTTGAGTTTTTTTATTCCACTATAACTTCTTAATGCCTGAACCTATTTAGATGTAGCGGATATCGTTAGAATCCTTGCATTTTCCCGAGTAGCATAGGCTAGATAAAAGATAAAAAATGAAATATATTAGCTGTCATACACAAAACCGTGTGGTAGCTCAGTTGGGAAAGTGATGACACGGACTGCCAAAGGTCTCGGGTTCAAACTATTTTTCAATATTTCAATTACAAAAATAGAAACTAATATAGGCATTACACGGCCTTAGTATGTATAAAATACCATAATGTATGATTTAATTTAAATGATTGGCATGTCGTTCAGCGCCTTACAACTGTAAATTGCAAGTTTAGTAAATCTGTAAATGATTGCTATATAGATAACACTAGGCGTCTCTTAAAGTAGAAGTGAGCTTGAAATTTAATAATAGCGAAAAACAACCCGGTAGCTCAGTTGGGCGAGTACTGACACGGACTGTTGAAGGTTCAAGCCCCGTTTGTGTCTATTAGTTTTTAAGGTTTCGGTAAAAGAATTTGTTTGATTATATTCCGAAGTTTTCATACTTATTATAAAGAATGAACCCATGTTATTTACTGGTCCTTAATCCACAGGTTGGTTACAGACCATTAAGTAACATAAGTAAAGTTACAAAATCTACTCACAAACTATTTATTATTATCTTTCGTAGTTTCTTTGAAACTATTCCAATAAATCTCATATTTTGATAGTTATTTTGCTTCCTGCCATATTATGAAGAAATTCCTAAACTACGAAGCCACCCGAGTTATTTTCGGTTTTCTCCTTTATTTAATACATGACAAGCATATTATTTAACTTACTAAAATTGACTTTAAGAGCTAGCGATTTTAGAATTTTCGGTATTTAACGAAATAATACGATGAGTGTTCAAATTCAAATTCAAAGTCAAATTTATTTGCAAGTTAAGTTTTTCTTGGTAGATTTATACAACAAAGTGTGAAATAAGAAAAAAACACGCCTGCTATGTCTGTCTAATCGGGAAAATGCTGGGATTCTAACGATACCCCATATATTGAAATCGGTTCAGGCATTTATAAGTTATAGTGGAATAAAGAACTACCATCACCATCGTTACCATTAAATACAAACTCAAAACGTGACAAAAAATAAACTACACTAAATCAAGCACTCAACAAAATCACTTCCACAATACAAAACACGAGACTTCTTAGAGAAATCTCACAAACATAGACGTGCAGTAAAAAAAAAGCACGGTTCCTTTCTACCCACCACTTACTAACATTAGGTGCTTAAAAATGCAGTGTATCCGTTCTGCTTGGCACTCCATCCGTACTGCTTAGCACTCTATGCACTGTGCAGGATTCAGTGGGACGTGTAACCGGAGTGAATGGACCCTTTTGTGAGAAATATTTTTTTCTTCGAACGTATGAAAGCGTTTAGGGATGTGAAGGCGAGTATTTTTTTTAAGAAATCGCAGTTGTTTTTGTAAGTAATTTTAAAAGAATAAAGTTGTGTTGAAGGACCAGTATTTTGATTATTATAACGCCTCCATTTTTGAGTTTTGTATTGGTATAAAAATTACTAGTATAAATGTAATTAAAAAGTTTTTATTTGAAGTCATGGACACAGCAAAGAGACACGTAGATTTCAGTATTGGAGTTCAGTAGGGACAAAAAGTAACCCATGTATTATTAATCTAGGGTAACAACTGTGCGCGGGGGGGGGGGGGGGGAGGGTTGTGCCTCGGGAGACAGTCGTGCAGCTTAGTGGCCTCCGCTTACAAAGATGTTCCATCCAAGATGTTTAGGTAAGTCATGAACTTTCTAAATTATTCGCATAGGAATATTAGTTGTTTTATTTTGGGGATGTACTATAGAAAACCGTCCCGAGCCCCATGCTCGTATCATGGGGCTCGCCACTGGCTAGGATATAGTAGGTATACTATAAAATTCTTGTAAAAAAAATTAAATTACTCAAACATGTAGGTTTACTACAAACGTAAGCTCAAAAAAATATTTGACTCGCGACATCGCCGGGGGCTCAACTAATTTTTTGGGCCCTATTCGGATCGGGCAATTGAGCAGCAACCGGTAAACAATAAAATTGATATGAACATGTCTAACGAAAGCTATTAAAAAAAGTTACAAATTAATTTTTAACAAGTAGGTTACCTAATATAAAATTTAACAACAACCAGTCCCAAAGGACCAAAACCTCTTTACATAGCCATTCAAACTCCAAGCTATGTTACTTAAGTTAACAACATAAAGTCGTGACTGACGAATTTCACGTCAACATGTCGTATTAATTCAAGTACCGAACCGTTAGTACAGTATAGTGCAAAGTTTGCTTACTATGCTTTTTGCAGCATGAGGCGCTCTTGAATGCATTAGGTCGGTTGGGGCCATAGAAACAGAGAGAGGGAGAGAGAGAGCGAATAAGTGGACTTAAAAGGGATCGAATATAGTTTGCCTTCGGACTTATATAACTTATCACACCGAGTAATAAATTTCCAAATGCCACATGGTGTTTAATTTTAGAATTTAAATATGGTGATGTTGAGATGGAGCGCAAGGCACAGTCGCGGTAGTGAGAGCGAATATGTTGGCTCGCAGGTTTGCTCGATGCTCGGACGCAATACAAATCACGCCGACTGGCCAAAATTCGACAATATATCATTTAAATTTTAAATTTGACCGTTATTAAGGTTCCACTGTCAGAGATGTCTATTGTCAATATATGTGAGTATCAAACGCATGGTAGTGTATGTAATGATATTTTTGCTCATGTCGATAGTTTCGATACGACTATGTGGACAAAGGCAAGTTGCATCGGATATGCTGCATCTCCAACAGCATCGTGGGATCGATAACCGACAGCAGGAATTATCAATTCAACGACATTATTAAGGCCAATAGTAAAAATTATTTAAAAGAGAGAGAGAGAGAGAGAGGGGCTCGTTGCTAAGTAACAGCCGCACAGATCGATCGATCGAGGTTAAGCTGCGCTTACCGCGGTCGGTCTGTAGATGGGTGACCATAATTTCATACCGACCGAGACCCCTCCGTGCCTCGGAGAGCAAGTGAAGCCGTCGGTCCCGGTTGTCAAATTAAGATCAATGACAACCGTTACAGGTAGTCAGAAGCCTGAAAGTCTGACAACCAGTCATACCACGAGATATCGTGTTACCCAGTAACTGGGTTGTGGAGGTCAGATAGGCAGTCGCTCCATGTAAAACACTGGTATTAAGCTGCATCCGGTGTGACTGGAAGCCGACCCCAATGTAATTGGGAAAAGGCTAGGCAGATAGATAGTAAAATTTATTTAATACTCATATAATTTATAATTCCTTTTTAACTGCTTCGTAAACATCACTTTAGTGTTTTGGTCACCGGCATTAATTCAGATTATATGACTTTAAAGGAAAGTATGACCCTCACTATAATGTTGTACTTTACAACTGCTTTATATCTCACCCCGTATTTTATCGTAAACTTTAACCCCGAGTTTACGTCTACGAAAATGACCGATATAAAAAATACGTTTTATATCCCATTTCCCGCTTTATTATAAATGCGAAGGTTTTATGTTTGTTACTCAGTCATACCCTAAGAGGTTTACAAATGTAGATTATACTTGGTAAATGGACATTGTGTGTTATTGTTTTTTTATTTTATTAAACAGCATTATCACGCCTATTTAGAGCAGTGATAGCCTAGTTGTATGATCGTTGGACTGATAAGTCAAATGCCGCAAGTTCGAATCCAAGGCACGCACCGCTATCTCTTCGAAGTCATGTGCGTATTATAAATTAATTATCACTTGCTTAAAACGGTGAAGGAAAACACCGTGAGGAAAACAGCACACCTGAGAGATGTTCTCGATGGTGTGTAAAGCCCTGTCAGAGACCTACGGGTGGTTTAAACTCTGACACTAGGACATAAGAAGAAGATCACGCCTATTTTTCCCGAAGTGGTAGGCAGAGGTGTACACTATTGTACATTCACATTTCACCAATGACATTTTTAAGTGCCATGTCATATGTGGTGAGCCTATTGCCATCATCCGGATACAGTTCCAAACTTGGATTAATAATCATATTTTCAATATAGCATCATGCCTGCATTTCACGAAGGGGTAAGCAGAGTTGTACACAGTCGTACACCCACATTTAACCATACCATGTAAAAGGCGGTGAGCCAACTCCAAATTCCGGGCTGTTACTAAGAATTTGCTAAGAGAAAACCCAATACACTGCCCAATCCGGTGATCGAACTCAGGGCTTTTCATTCAGCAACCGCGTTTTCGAGACCAACAAGACCAACAAGCTAGTAATTCTCGCGTCTTTTATGGCCCCACTACAAGAGGGCGTCCATAAACTTCAGCGTTCACTAGAATTACTCGCACAAATTAAAGAGGTTAGTGCAGGAACTTGGCGATTACTCCACCGCACTCCCATACGTTTTGGTCGGTTAAAAACTTGTAACATTATGAGAATGGTCAGCTATTTATTTTATTCAGGTTTTGTTAAAGAAACTCTTTCTTTAAACTTAATGGATGTTTCTTCAAAGATAGATGGTTCCGTATCTTTTAAGTGCTTTGTTCTCACTCAGGAATGGAACTACAATTTTCATCATCATTGTTGTTGTATCACGCCTTTATCACCGAAGGGTTGAGCAAAGACGTCGAATTCCACACCTTAATTTGATTGATGCTGTTCTATGAGCATATTGCCATCAATCAATCTGCCTTGCCTTGTCTCAACTACGTGGGGGGGGGAGGGCTTCCAGTTTGACCGGATGCACTCTAATACTAGTATTTTACATGGAGCAGCTATCTATCTGACCTTCACAACCATGTTACTGGGTAACACGATATCTTGTGGTGACTACCCGTACCTGTATAGTCATAGATTATGTCATAGATCTTAATTTGACAACCGGGACCGACGGTTTTACGTGCTCTCCGAGGCACGGAGGGGTCCCGATATGAAATGATGGTCACCCATCCACAGAGCGACCGCGGCAGCGCAGCTTAACCTCAATCGATCGGTGGCGGCTGTTACAACGTGCCTGCTGTTGGACCTGGTTGAGTTTTTGTATGTTTGTATAACATACAAAATCAAGTTACTTTCAATAAACCTATTTTACGTCTACATATTTTGGGTTACTCGTCTTTTCAGCCAAGATTATATGACCGGTGTAGTTTAACAAACGGGTTTCCTTAATCGTTAGGAAGTAAGTGGTCATAACTTTGAGAACTCGTTAAAACCACTTTAAAACTGAGCTCATACGTTCGCCAGAACTACTCCATTTAAAATTACCAAGTTTTTCTGACATTTACGAGGAAGTGGAACAGTTTTACTAGTTCTTAAATTGTGTTGGGACAGATGATAGTCATACAGTAATATCTCAAGTGTTTTATCGTGGATTGCTCGACTAGTTTCGAACTCGAACGGAGCCCTTAGTCATGAGCCAAGCCAGCGGCGATGTGGCGGTCCACCAAAAGCTGGTGACGTCATTAACGCATGCGTAGAGTTCTCTAAAGTTATAAATTTTTGTGGAAATAAATTAGCTGCCATACATTTTGGCCGAGCATTCTTATGGAACGCTAATTTATTTTTTCGCGACTTTCAAAGTCAGTTCCATAGTAAAAGTTTTTTGTATACCTAGGTACATTGACTTCTCAAATTATAACTATGAACTTATTGTTTAACATTTTATCTATGGTGTAAGGGTAAATATTTTAGTAAAGGGTTCCTAATCAATCTTACAAAAGGTTATTGTGTGACCGAAGCTCAAAGGAGGGAAGTGTAAAGTAGTACCATGTGACCTCTTTAGTCAATCATGTGTTTATATTTGTGGCACTTTTGGTACCACTCCACTTATTTTACGAGTTGTGTATAGGCTTTGTAGAGGGGCTGTTTTGTGGGTTATTTTATGATCTGAGTGATTTATGAGTTTTTTAGCGTCCCGAAAACTAATGAGGACCATAACAAAGAGAAAAGTTAAGTATCTTGGTCACGTGTTGAGGAAAGATATGCTATGGGGGCTGAGTTTACCGCGTCCGTAGGAGTGCTCCCTTAAAATGGAATTCCTACACGTGGCCCCTGGGTGGTACATAACAGGCAACACAACTCTGGTGGGCGGCTTCGGCCGCGGCTGGTTACCACCCACCGGACGAAGCCATGCCGTGAACCGACCTAGTCGTGTTACGGGATGTAGTTCGGTGCATCCGTTGTGGGAGACAGGTCTGGGCAGTTGCATCAACTCTCCAACTATCGTTCTCCCCAAAGTTGAACACCTCTTCAGCTTGGCAAAGGACAGGGACAAGGAAGGTAGACGTCCAGTAGAGGAGTGACACTAAAAGACGTTTTTTTTTTTATGTTCTGAGATATTAATTTTACGTGAATGAATGCTTCAAATTTAGTCAAGGCTGGTTGATTGTTGAAATAACTATTGTTGTCAGACAAATAAATTACAAATTAAACTAAATTGACTTTATGATTCAAGTATCTAAAATTATTTTTTAAAGAAAAGATTTTGTTTGATTTTCACTGCAAAATCAAATCAAAATCAAAATTTCTTTATTAATTTAGGCTAAAAATTGAACGTCAAACATTAAGACAGCCCCCAAAAAAGCCCACCCTTCACCGCTTCCTAGTTTTTTAGCTGGAAAGAAGAAGCGGCGCAACAAACTCCCCAGCAACACGTCTGTCTGAATCATAATGATTTATAAATTCTATACAAATCAAAATTGAATTTATATAAAATACTAATAAAGAAATACTGCCTATTGGTCTAGGGGTCCCAAGCGCGACTGCTGAGCACGTTGTCTCGGGCTCGATTCCCGGGTTGGGCAGTGTCATTGAGTTTTGCCTTTAGGACATTCTCAGTAGCAGCCCGGAGTCAGGAAGTTGGTGGTGAGACACACCCGTGCTTCGGAGACCACGTAAAGTCTGTGGTCCTGCGCCTGATCTCCCTCCGGTTGTGTCGGGTTGCCGTCACATCGGACTATGAGAGTGAAGGAAGAGGGAGTGCACCTGTGTTTGCGCATACACTTGTGCACTATAATATCTCCTGCGTACTTGGCTAATCTCATCGGAGATAGACCGCCGTGACCTAAATACGGTCTGGACTTGCAGGAGTATTATTATTATAACTTTTTTCGTTGTTTGTAGAAAATGCATCATGGACGCTGTGCAGGTCCAAAAGACTATAAGTAGTTCAAAAACTTCAAAAAACCTTTAGCTATATAAGTGGCTGATTGTACCAACGCACCAAATATTCGACCAAAGCACTTTTACATACAAAAGCAGTATTGGATCCAATCCATTCACCAACAGACCAACATGTCGGAATTTGGTACAATTTCGTATGAGTGATACATTTTATACCACCGCGTCCGCCATTTTATACGTCATTTACCCGATTGTGGCCATAAAAGAGGGTATATTTTTAACAATAAAGTACGTTGTGTGTCTCTGTTTTGTTAAATATGTATGTCTGACAGAAATATGCATGTATGTGTATTTTTGTTTTATTGAATAATTTAGTTTCCAATCTTTCAATTTGAGTAAGGAAAGTTTTGTTTGGAAGTTCACTTTGGTTATTTTGTAAAATTCTAATGCAGAATCTTTAACTGCCTCGTTGATCTAGGTCTCAAGCGCGACTGTTGAGCACGATGTCTGGGGTTCGATTCCCGGGTTGGTCAAATTGTTACTGAGCTTGTCTTTTAGAAAAATCTCAGTAGCAGTCCGGAGTTATAAGAGCATTCGTGTAGGTACAACTTTGTACATCTCTCTGCCTACCCCTTCGGGAAATACAGGCGTGATGCCGTGTTAGGTTGCTTAATTTTATTTATTTATTTATTCATTTAAACTTGTGTCACAGTTATGTAATAGGTAGCAAATTTTTAAGATATTATTTTTAATACAGATGAATCATTGCAAAACATTAACACATACAAAGCGAACTCTAAAGTTGTAAATAATTTGGAGAGGAATTCGGGCTAGTGAGCAGAGGTCGAGATAGCTCAGCGGTCAGAGCACCTGGAGTATTTATCGGAGAGGCACTGGTTCAAATCCTGCTTACGACCGTTTCTTTCCACAAAAACATAAATTCCATTTAAGTGTTTTACTAACTGATGACTATAAATCCATTTTGTCATACAGTTTGTCTACCTTTGTTTTATAACGACTCCATAAATTGCCCAGCGTTTTAATAACAAGGATAAATCTTAAGAGACTCGAGACCAATTTCACAGCCCTAGGCAAAAGGGGGTCAGGCCACGTTGTAACGGTTAGGGTTTGAATACGTGGCCTCGTGACCGTCCTTTATGGATGGAACCTTATTCAGTATCTGAATAGTACGGTAGGGCATTATTTCTTACTGACACGAAAGTGTGACAAGAGTTGCGGTCACAAGGGGTAGGCAGAGGTGTACACAGTTGTACACCCACATTTCATCAATGCTGTTATTAAGTCTCAAGTAATAGGTGGTGAGCCTATTGCCATCAACCGGGCACAATTCCAAACTCCATGCTGCTACTGAGAATTTCCTAACAGAAAAACTCAATAGGTACCACTTTGCCAGATCCGTGAATCGAACCCGAGACCTCCTGCTCAGCAGTCGTGCTTGGGACCACTAGACCAACGAGGCAGTTACAAGCCTACAGGTTTCTGAGGATTTGGAACTGCTGTTGAAAGAAAAGTAACATTTTGTTTTATAAATCACTAATGACTGCCTAGAAGCAGTGGTAGCTTAGTGGTATGACCGTTGGACTGACAATTCAAAGGTCGCAAGTTCGAATCTAAGGCACGCACCACTGACTTTTCGAAGTCATGTGAGTATTAACCTTTCGGCTCAGTAACGTACAGATCTGTACGTTGTAACAATAAAAATCTATTGTGTCTGCTAATGACTGAGGCAACAGCTTAAAAATTAATTATCACTTATTTTTTTGTATAAAAACTTTCGTGAGACATATTCATATCAATTAATGTTCAACGGTTACTACTCACGTGCATTTTTCGGGATTGCCCGACTAGTTTCGAACTCGAACGAAGCCCTTAGTCATGAGCTGAATCCGCGGCGATGTCGTGAGTCAAACTCCGAGTTTGACTCAGCTCATGATTATGGGCTCCGTTCGAGTTTGAAACTAGTCGGGCAATCCCGAAAAATGCACGTGAGTAGTAACCGGTGAACATTAATTGATATAATTATCACTTGCTTAAAACGGTGAAGGAAATTATCGTGAGGAAACCAGCACACCTGAGAGATGTTCTCGATGGTGTGTAAAGCTATGTCAGAGACCTACGGGTGGTTTGAACTCTGACACTAGGTTGTTCATCGACTACACGATAAGAAGAAAAACTGTCACGTTGTTCTAGTGGTCCCGAGCGCGACTTCTGAGCATGAGGTCTCGGATTCGATTCCCGGATCGAGCCAAGTGTTAAATGGGTTTTTCTGTTAGGTAATTCTCAGTAGCAGCCCGGTGTTTGGAATGGAGTCCGGTAGATAGCAATATGCTCACCACCTATTAAATGGGACTTAATAACAGAATTGGTGAAATGTAGGTGTACAACTGCTTCTATCTAGTTCCTATACAGTGACTGAATAGATAGACTGACACGACTAGCCTAGCAGTTTCAGTAAATGTCGTACATATGAAATGTAGGTGTACAACTGCTTCTATCTAGTTCCTATACAGTGACTGAATAGATAGACTGACACGACTAGCCTAGCAGTTTCAGTAAATGTCGTACATATAAAATGTAGGTGTACAACTGCTTCTATCTAGTTCCTATACAGTGACTGAATAGATAGACTGACACGACTAGCCTAGCAGTTTCAGTAAATGTCGTACAAATGTAGGTGTACAACTGCTTCTATCTAGTTCCTATACAGTGACTGAATAGATAGACCGACACGACTAGCCTAGCAGTTTCAGTAAATGTCGTACATATGAAATGTAGGTGTACAACTGCTTCTATCTAGTTCCTATACAGTGACTGAATAGATAGACTGACACGACTAGCCTAGCAGTTTCAGTAAATGTCGTACAAATGTAGGTGTACAACTGCTTCTATCTAGTTCCTATACAGTGACTGAATAGATAGACCGACACGACTAGCCTAGCAGTTTCAGTAAATGTCGTACATATGAAATCGCATTTGTATGACATTTAATGATATATTTTTTTAAATAGACAAATTTAATTAAACAACTTTTACCGGATTAATCGCATGTAATATAACATAGCATCACGCGTGTATTCCTCGAAGGGGTAGGCAGATGTGTACACAGTTGTACACCCACATTTCACTAATGCTGTTATTAAGTCTCAAGTAATAAGTGGTGAGCCTATTGCTATCTACCGCGCACAATTCCAAACTCCTGGCTGCTACTGAGAATTTCCTAACAGAAAAACTCAATAACACTGCTCGACCCGGGAATCGAACCCGAGACCTCCTGCCCAGTAGTCGTTTAATAATTTATCGCGTGTATTATTGGTTTTTGTTTTTCCTGACGTTTCGAACACTTTCCAGCGTTCGTGGTCGCAGGAGGACTAAGGTGTCAGGTGTCTCAACAGTTTCTTTATAATTATTTTAGTCTACATACATATAATTGATAAAATTGATAAATTACTTTATTCGCGTTTTTTTATCAACCAGCAATGGACATCATGCAACTACCAATGGACGATATTCGGCCAACATTTGTGCAGCCTTAAATAACGTGTAAATTAGGGTTGGCACATACCTTAGGGAGGGCGTGATCCAGTATAACTGGCTTTGACATATTTTTCTTTCTTTATTTCCATATAGTTTGACGTTCTTGTGTGAAAGCCCTTGGAAGGGTTTCCGTGTAGTTATAATGTCTATTTGTCATTTTGTTAGGGATGTGTCAGGTTAGTTAACGTTTCTGGGTTATATTTTCAATTTATTTTGGGGTAGGTACCCATGTATTACAACAAAAGAGTTAATAGTAATATGTAAGGTTTTCACTCAGATTTAATTCGCTTAAAAAATGTTTTATTAAAAGAGTCTTTAACCGTAGTTAATTAATTTTCAACCGACGGTATTAGGAGGAGATTCATAAGTCGACGGGTACATTTGTATTTTTTTTTATGTAGTTTCTTTTTTAAATTGTGATAGGTTGCAACCGAGCAGACGGCTCACCTGATGGTAAGCGATTACCGCCGCCCATAGACACCCGCAACCCCAGAGGGGTTACAAGTGCGTTGCCGGCCTTTTAAAGGGTTTGGGCATCCGGTACCCTCACTCACTCGGCGAAACACAACGCAAGCGTTGTTTCACGCCGGTTTTCTGTGAGGCCGTGGTATTACTCCGGTCGAGCCGGCCCATTCGTGCCGAAGCATGGCTCTCCCACGGTAAAGTAGTAGTTATGTCCATGCCGTCCATTTGCTGAATAGTCACATTCTAATGATTATAAAAAAAAAACATTCAAATAGACTCATTGGTCTAATGATCTTTGTTTCGATTCTCGGGTCGGGCTGTGTTATATAATTTTTCTGTTAGAATATTCTGTGGCAGCTCGGAGTTCGGAATTGTGCCCGGTAGATGGCAATAGGCTCATCAACTATCAAATGGAGCCATGTTCAAATAATATTATTCGTTCATCATTGACCGATTTCTGTTATAGATCTCCCAAGGTTTATATTGGCGCGAAATGCTTCAGAAGATACATACGGTCGTGAGAACGAGATACGAATGTGCGCTCCCGGATAAATACTCCAGGCCCTCTGACCACTAAGCCATCTCGCCCTCTGCTCACTACTCCGAATTCTTCTTCCAAATTTTTAATACGTCTTTTGGTGTCATCATCGCTATCTATTCAGACCTTCTACAGGTGAATGAACCGACACGACCAACTTTGCAGTTAATACAATGTCTACAAACTCTAGAGTTGTTAATTTTTGTGGAAAGAAAAATAAGGTTGTGAGCAGGATTTTTCTTTCCACTGAAGTCTTTAACTTTAGAGTTCGCTTCGCATGTGTTAATGCGTTTGAATAACTTATCTGCATTTGTACCCACAGTTGTCGATTATTTCTTAATACATTGACTACAGGATTTCTTCTTCTATCGTGGGTGCATTTACGGACACAAATCTCACACACCTAAACTCGGAAAATTTTATCCGTACAAATAATTGTATAATAACTTTCGTGAGACACATTCATATTAAATATTGTTCAACGGTTATTACTCACGGGTATTCTTTAACTCAGTTTGACTCGCGACATCGCCGCGGGCTCAACTCATGACTAAAAGCTCCGTTCGAGTACAAATAATTGTTGTTGGGAATTGTAACATAAACCGATCCCTTATCCACTGCGCCAAGCGCGCTTTCACCTTGCCCTGATCGCCATCGACATACATACAATCACGCCATTTTCCCATCGAGGTAAGCACAGACTATCGATTTCCACCTGCTAGGATTCTCTAGGAAGCGGTGAAGTATGGGCGATTTTGGGGACTGTCTTATTGTGATGTATGACATTCAAAAAGTACAATTTCTGATGGTTTAATTTGAATAAAGATATTTTTGATTTTGATTTTGATTTTTCACACACCTTTATATACCATATATGGTAATTTTACGCTCCTTATGTATGCTCGTTGGTATAAGCTAATCTTGACCCGTTCTTTTTTAAAATCGTCCGCCATTTGTTTGGCTACCTAAGTTCATCAAGGTCGGCTTGCCCTGACTCTTAGTCCTATATACTAGTTTTGTTAGTCGCTTCATCACCATCGACGCCAATTTCTATAAAAAGTAAAAAGACCCACGAGTGAAAGTATTTACTAATAAAGTTTTTATATTAAATGGAAAAAGAATACGGTCGTGAGCAGGATTCAAAGATTTATCTTTAATTATTTACAAATATTTTCACTTGTGACTCTTTTTATTACCACTTTTCCCTTTTTTTTGGTCTTGTCTATGAACACTAGCTATTCCAAACAATACTGGTTATTTTCCAGTAGTACTAACTACACTACAATACGCTATGACATGTCGTGCTCATTCACCGTTTGTTCCCACGATCGTACAGGACAAACGGACTATCAAGGACAAACGCTAAAAAGAGTATCAGCTATGAAGGAGCACAACCATTTAATAATCTACCCACATATATAAAAAATGTTAGCTCACTTAGTAGTTTTAAATCTTGGCTATCCAAACACGTAATTGAAAAATACCTTAACTAAATTACTCCAAAGTACTTAAAATAATTGAGAATTGAACTGCTGAATGACGGTTATATATATATATATATCTACGAATAATAATATTATTATATAATAAATTAATAATATACTCTTAGCGATCAGAAGCTTAATTAAGTAGGTATTTAAAAAGATAATTCAAAGGACCTACAGGTATTTATTAAATTAAAATTATCTAATACCGTTACACCGATATAAATTAAAATAATGGTCTCTAATACACGTCCGTCGCAACTGAACTCCCAAGCAAAAGTGTCCGAGTCAAGCGCGTCCATCGCTTACCTAGCGTTGCCCCTTCCACTCTCTGCACTATTGCAGTCACGTGATGTCCCCGCCATCTCAGCTAACAAATCTTCTAAGAATACATATACTTAGGTGACGGTTACCTAAAATAAATTTACTTAATGTTTCTTGTATAGTTTCATGTAAGTGGCTTTTTGTCTTTATGAGAATAAATGATTTAAATCTATAATTGGCAGATAAACAAGACCTTCTACAGTAATTTCCCCATATCTAGGGTAATGTTCGTCGCGTGACCACACCGATGCAATGGTCGGTCACACCTTAATGAATAGTGTACGAGTTATAATGGTGTTTTATGTAACTAATTGTTAGAAGACATGCTTTATTAGATAAACGGGCAATAAAAACACTTGATGTGGACTTTCTATCACTATCTAAGTAGCTAATTTATTGTTATTGTTTGTTTATATTATTTTAAATCACGCTTGTATTCCCCTGGCAAGGGGTAGGCAGATCTCTGCAAAGTTGTCCATTCACATGTTATTTTTGACAACTAGGACCGCTGGCTTATGTTGCTCTTCGAGACATTAGTATGGGTCTCGATATGGCACGAAGATCCATAGACCAACTGAGGCAAGCGCGGCTTAACCCTGATGAGGATATGTGAGCCTACCCACGACCATGATGAAGATCGGCTGGAAAGACCAGACATTACACTAATAAAACTGCCTCGTTGGTCTAGTGGTCCTAAGCGCGACTGCTGAGCAGGAGGTCTCAGGTTCGATTCCCGGGTCGGGCACAATGTTATTGAGTTTTTCGGTTAAGAAATTCTCAGTAGTAGCCCGGAGTTTCGCATTGTGCCCGGCAGATAGTAATAGGCTCACCACCTATTAAATGGGACTTAATAATACATTGGCGAAATGTGGGTGTACAACTGTGTACACCTCTGCCTACCCCTCCGGGGAATACAGGCGTGATGCTATGTTATATATGTAAATGTATGTAAACAATAACCTTTAATTTATTATTCGTTTTGCTCAAAACTATTACGTTCTGTATGTTGTGAATAACGGTACGAGTTGCACATTTAAATAAATCGTTTTGTAAGCTAGTTTAGAAGACGTAGTGTGTAAATGTTTGTTTGATCTAAGTAAATAAAAATCCTTTCTCAATAACAAGAAAAATAAATGACAATCACGCAACAGCTTACTAAAACAATGGTATTAATACTATAGATCTATACTTATATAATAACATTGATGAATTTGTTAGTTTAAACGCAAAAAAATATTTAAATATTTGAGATGGCTTAATGGTCACAGCTCCTGTAGTATTTATCCGGGAGGCGCAGGTTCGAATCCTGCTCGCGACCGTATTATTTATCCATTTAATATAACAACTTTAGAGTTCACTACGCATGCGTTACTGCTTTTCAAAGATTTATCTTTAAGGTTAGATACTATTTAACAGAACACTGAGACATTTAGGAGCCAAGCTAAAAGAAAAAACGGGTGAATTCCGGGGTACAGTTAGTCACTAATATAGATAGACAATAGAAAACAAAAGCAGTGCCCTCTGTCGCCATTTTTATTTTCTCTCAAAACTTTTTGGTCGATTCGACAGTAATATATTCGGTACTGACTGTAGGCTTCTTCCAATTCGGTAAAGAATTTATGCTTTCCGTCTGATGACGTGTGGCTATGGCCTTAGAGCGCGCGATTATATGAATAAATCAAAAATGAACTTCGTAGTAGCATTCGCTGACAAAGTTTTAACGTATAGGGACTGAATAGATAGCAATGACGTCGCCAAAAGACGTATTAAAATGTGGACGAAGAATTCGCGGTGGTGAGCAGAGGTCGAGATGGCTTAGTAGTCAGAGCGCCTAGAGTATTTATCCGGGAGGCGCAGGTTCAAATCTTGCTCGCGACCGTATTATCTTTCCATAAGAATGTATAACTTTAAAGTTCACTAAGCATGCGTTAATGCTTTTCAAAGATTTATCTGTAAAATAAACATTTATGGCTCAGTTGAAAATCAGCGTCAACCATCAGCGGTCGTCAGCGGCACCTTTTCGGCACAGCCGTGAGGCACGCAATGACCGCTAACAAGTTATTTGCAAATTTAAATTAATTGTGGCTTTACCGACTGTGTCAAATAAACGTTACCTTACTTATTAAATGGAATAAGAATACGATCGCGAACAGCATTGCGAGCATTGCTATCTATTTAGTCCCTATACAAAAGTGTTAAAATGTGGAAGAAGAATTCACGGTAGTGAGCAGAGGTTGAGATGGCTTAGTGGTCAGAGCGCCTGGAGTATTTATCCGGGAGACGCAGGTTCGAATCCTGCTCGCGGCGGTATTCTTTTTTCCATTTAATATTATAACTTTAGAGTTCGCTTAGCATGCGTTAATGCTTTTCAGATATTTATCTTTAGTTTCCTTTCTTTCTTTACTTTATGTACACGTGCGTACCGTGTTTGGACGTTTCATATGAAGAATTAAGGCTTGGTGCCTAAGACTAGGCACTAAGGCTTGATTTGTTGTGGGGGTCGATTCCCAATATGTTTGACTGTACAGTCACACACGAGCACATGTATACATTTACACTTTTTAAACTCCATATAATTAGTTATCTGGACAATATACAAGTACTAATGTATGTCTATATGTAGAAGGAATGGTCTTCTATCTGTGTTACATACCTGATTATCTTAGTAATACACGCTAGAGATATTAATCGGTGAGTTTTTGTTATCATGTTTTTGCTCGTGATTGTACTTCGTACTATTAAATTGCTTAGGGCTAATTTAGAGATGGATGATTTAGGCTAGGCCAAGTCGGGTCCGAGCTGAACAACGCTCGGGCACAGTTTGATACGGTAAAAATGTTGATGGAAGTAGATCATGCTACATCTCGCGACCTTCGCGTCTTGTCCGAAGCCTTCTTCTTCTTGGCAGTGCGTAATTAAGATTCTATTTAGAGGAAAATATGCTCATAAAATAGGTCATAAAATTACCTACCCATTTAGATCATGACCTCTGAGTTTCTCAATTGATTTGGAGGATTTTGTTCATTCGTTTGGTCCTTACAGAACTATTCTATGGATAGCAAAAAATACCCAAACTTCGAAGTATTTCGATTACAATTATTTTGCGTCCGGCTTAGATGAATAAAATAAAAGATAAATAGTCGTTTTCGTGGCCCTAAAGTTACAGTAGAAGAATAAAGCGTCCTTCTGTTATATTTTATTATTTTATCAGCAAAAAGTGCTTCTCTTAAATATTGGATTATAATTCCTGTGTGTATTTATATATAGGTTTATGTATCACTTTTGTGAGGATACATTTATATTAATTATTGTCTTTTCTTTTTATCATCGTGTGGTTGGTGAACAACCTAGTGTCAGAGTTTAAACCAGCTGTAGGCCTCTGACATGACTTTACATACCATCGAGAACATCTCTCAGGTGTGCTGGTTTCCGCACGATGTTTAATCACGAAGGTTGCAAGTTCGAATCTAAGGCACGCAACACATACGTGTTTCTTGGATTCGAACTTGTAGACTTGACTTGTCAGTCCAACGGTAAATATTTGTAGATCTACAGGTAATAATCACATACATTTTTGGGGTCACCCGGTCAGTTTATATTTTTGTAAAGAAAACCTTGAATTATGAAACTCACAAATATACATACATACATCCACCATGTAACTCAAAGTCAAAGCATTTATTTCAATTAGGCCATTCACAGGCACTTTTGAATTGTCACAAAAAAACTAGTTTGCCACGTTCCAAAGTGTAGATTCCTATGGAGAAGAACGGGCAAGAAACTCCACGGTTACTCTTTTTCATCAAACAATTACAATATTGTTGGTTACATTGTATTTATAATATAGAAATGATATGTGAGAACTATAGAGTGTAGTTACAATTCAAAACTTTGCCATGACAGTTTAGAGATGACCAGCCCCAACCAACGGCGCCCGTTCACGAACATGACGACAGCGTCAGCATCACTAAACTCAATCATATTGTAGGGTATCTAATGACCCAACACAAACGCCACCGTCAGCGGGACATTTCAGTGAGCATGACATACTCTAGCTGCCAGACAACTAGATGAAATTAATTAAAAAAATGATTAAATAGCACGCCAAGTGTGTCTTTTTTATTTTACTTTTTTTTTGTGTCCCAAAGCCACCATTACACAATTTTAAAAATATTATTAGCCTTTGTTATATAACATTTTATACTTAAATACATAAACCCTAACATCCTAACACTCCTTTTTTGGACAGTCGTGTAAAAAGGGGATGGACGCGAGCGTTTTTTTCTTCAGTATTTTAGGACTAAACAGCAAGATCGTTTAATTAGAGCCCAGTGGGCTGAGCGAGCGGTAAATAATTGAGCGATGGTCCTCTGAGACGAGACACGGCTATTAGTCAGTTTAGAAAAAATATGGCGACAGGCGCTGATTCTTCTGACTGAAATTTAGAAATTAAGACCACAATTTGGAGTTTTTATTACATGACTGCCCAAAAAAGGAGTGTTAGAAATATTATAATAAAACAACTTTTAACCGGATTAATCGCGTGTATTATTGGTTTTTTGTTTTTACTGACGTTTCGAACACTGTTTTATTTTAAGTAGTGTCAGGTATTTTTTTACGTATGTATGTTGTGAGTTTCTTTATTCCCACATAACTTCTAAACGCCTGAACCGATTTTCATATATGGGGTATCGTAAGAATCCTTACAATATCTCCGATAACTTAGCTAAGTAAGATTTAAAAAAAAAAATTACACATGGCAAGTGAGCTTTTTTATTTATTTTTATTAATTTCGTCTTTTTCAGTAGTACATTTACTAAAGGAGAGGGGCTCGTGGCTAAGTAATAACTGCACAGATTGCTCGAAGTTCATCTGCACCTGCTGGGGTTGGTCTGTGAATTAAGACTTTACTGTCTCGTTGGTTTAGTGGTCCCAAGCGCGACTGTTGAGCATGAAATCCTGGGTTCGATTCGCGGTTCGGGCAAACTGTTATTGGTTTTTGATACTAAGAAATTCTCAGTATTAGCCCGCTGTTTGGAATTGTGCCCGGTACATGGCAATATGCTCACCACCTATTACATGGGACTTAATAACAGCATCGGTGAAATGTTGGTGTTCACTATGTATACCTCTGCCTAACCCTTTGGGGAATATAAGCATGATGTTAGGTATGTATGTATTAAGCGTTCACCATTGGAAGAAATATAGAGAGGCCAGTAATCCCTAAACAATTTAGTGTGAAAAACCTAACAATGCTCTCGAAAAAAAAGGATTGCTTCAAATTAACACGACATTTATTCGACTGTAAAAATGAAACAATTTAAATAAAATAACTTACAAGAGCAGTAAAATGTTACGCTTGAAATAACCAAAACACATTTAATTTGATTTCAAATAAATGTTGATACATTTACTTTGCACCGAACACCTTCACATTGACGTGAAGATAATATTATTGTATATTGCATTTCTAAATTTCTATTTCAATTTATTTAACACAACGTGTATTTCTTACGACAGGGTTGTCAGTGAGAAAACGTGGTATTAACTTGGGAGTAAAAGCTGTCACTTTCAATGTTTTGATAAAGTTTCAAATTCTACTGCATTTTAGTGGTTTGACAAGCTCAAATGCTGCCATGCAGGCAAATTATGCATAGTAGCCAATAAAACCACCTTAAACCATAATAGTTTTTTTTTGTAAGGCCAGTATTATTTACAATAAGCAACCGACGAGAATAAGTAATACACAAAACATAAGTTTTTTCAAAAATTACCTTCTGAAGATCTTGCATCTAAAATGCTATTACGTAATCACATATTTAAATTCAATTTTTTTTTTTGCAACAGATTCAGTGTAACCAATACCTGCTATTGTGTAAACCTATTTTATAAAAAGAGTAACCATGGAGTTTCTTGCCCGTTCTTCTCCATAGGAATCTACACTTTGGAACGTGGCAACTAGCTTCTGACAATTCAAAAGTGCCTGTAAAGGGTCTAATTGAAATAAATGATTTGACTTTGACTTTGACTTTAATAAGTACTTTAGTTTTTAGATGACAATTTTACAGATGATACTCGATGAAGGATTTTGTTTTTATTGGTCCATAGTAAAATTGAAAAAAATCTAATTAAGTATTGTTCAACGGTTATTACTCACTTGCATTCTTCGGGATTGGCCGTCTAGTTTCGAAGTTTAGAAGAATGCAAGTGTGCAATAATCATTGAACTGCACACAACAATTCTTATTGTTGTAGATGTCGTGGTCGCCGAGTGATTACGGGCCCGCCTCCTGAGCCGCAGTACCAATGTGACTTTTTCAATGTCATATGTACTTTCTTAGTTAATTTAAGACATCACAGACATACGCTGAAGGAAAACATCGTGAGGAAACCTGGACTTGGTAGTCTGAAATCACCAACCCGCAGTGAGCTAGCGTGGTGATCAAGCTCGTGCCTTCACTGTCTGAGAAGAGGGCCTCTTCTGGTTACCCTGCAGTGGGACAGTTAAGGGCTGGTTATTTTTTAATATTTTATGTGTTGCAAATGTTATTCGTATTATTTTATTTATTAATTGAACATGTAATGCTATTAATTATACATTGAATTTGTATATATACATGTAACCGATGATAACTTTGCGTGCCGTAACTGGTTGAATGTAGATCAGGACTGCCTGGTTTTATGACTAAGAACTTATTGTATCCATGTTCTTCAAATAAATAAATCATTCAATCAATGCTGCCAGTCTCCTGGGCACCTTCCCGGAGGACAGCGATGCGGAGGAATACTTCGACGCATGAGTTTTTCTTGATTTTTATTTTAGAATCGTTTTTAAGTTATTGTATACATGTAGATATAGTAGTTTGTAAATAATTCGGTTTAATTTTATTATTTAAGTTTTTTTGATTATAATATAATAGTAATGTTAATTAGCAATAAATTTTAACTTAATAAAAAAAAAAACAATCAATCAATCAAAATAATATCTACCTATAATTTTTGAATATTGCTTTTAACTTTGGACGACAAATTTTTGACCTCTTCAGGGCGATATTATTATTATTATTTATTCAGCTATTCTCATCCCACTGCAGGGCAAAGATATGTAACCTACTTCCACTACACTCGGTCTTAAGTTTTTTGCGGCCAATCCGTCGAGTAAGTAAGATTACAAAATATAAAATCTACAAAATAAACCTTAATCCTCGACGTATTTAAATTACACATCTTTTAGCCGACACTTTCCAGCGAAAACCCCTCATCAACAGACGCAAAAAGTAGGTAGGTACATACCAGAAAAAAAGTCTTTAAAAAATCCTCGCGTAGGCACAACCCTAAACAAATGTGCTAAGAATAAATTTTCATAAAAGAATTCCAATAAAAAAGGCACGCATTAGACTCGAATAACGTTTGCGCGTGAATGTACTCATTATAACGCCCTTGTACATGTATGAACAGGACGTTTAATTTTGTGCGTGACTGTACCTACCCTTTGTCTCATATATTCTGTCTGACACGAAATTGTACACAGTTAAGTTTTTTTGATACTTTCAACAAATAATTTCTTGTCACCGATGTTCAAATATCGCTGAAAGCTGTTATAATAAATTAATTTTAAACAAAAAATGAAAACCGCCTTCAAAAATCTACTACACTAAAAAGTTCAAAATAATATCAAAATTTGCTTATAATAAAATAATATAATAATATAATAATAATAATTTTAAAATAACAATATATAATAATAATCTGTTAATTTTGGAGTCGGTGCCTGTACTGGGAGAGGGTTATTGTTTTCCTCGTGTTAGTCACTTATGTTCGTTGTGCTGTGGTTATGTTACCGGCCTTTGTATCTGGTTGTAAACCCCACATACATCAGGCACCGACTCCAAAATTAACAGATTATTATTATATATTGTTATTTTAAAATTATTATTATTATATTATTATATTATTTTATTATAAGCAAATTTTGATATTATTTTGAACTTTTTAGTGTAGTAGATTTTTGAAGGCGGTTTTCATTTTTTGTTTAAAATTAATTTATTTTAGTCTTTTTAGTTTTAAGTGTAATATATAATATATATTGTATAGGTCATATATAAGTTTGTATACTTCATAAATTAATTAATTTAGTAATTTAATAATATGGGTAGGCTTTCGAAAGCCGCTAGGACTTAATTACTGCATCGGTGAAATGTTTGTGTACAACATTGAAAACTTCTGCCTACCCCATCGGGCAATACAGGCATGATGCTATGCATGTATTGAGTGGCATGAACTATACATGAACATGCGATTACAGCAATTGAGAGTGATTTGCTGTAATTCATTGAAGAGTTCCATTGTCTAACTTCGAAGGTCTTCATCGGATCTTTACTAAATTTAAATGGGACCACCTCTGGGGACTACTCTTTCAAACAAAGATATCGACGGACATACATAACAAAACATGGTAGCTACTGTAAAACGGTGAGGAGTTCCCTTGACTGTCCTTAGTCTTCATCATCAGACCCCTAATGACAGTCACAACCCATCTAGGTGTAAAGTTCTCATCAATACAAATTAATCAAGCCCAAACACCAGGTAATTGCTGTAAATCTTTAGAGTTCCCTCGACTGTCTTTCAGCTCCATCATCAGATCGACTCCAGACCTTTATTAAATAGTAGTGCTTTAAAATACTTAATGAAAAAATTAACAAATGCACTAGTCGCCCCTACAATTTTCGAAGGTTTCCCTCAATTTCTCGGGGATCCATCATCAGATCCTGGTTTCCTTATCATGGTACCACCGTTGAGATATCTTCTTTCCAACAAAAAAAGAATGATCAAAATCGGTTCATAAACGACGAAGTTATCCCCGAACACACATAAAAAAAAAAAAAAAAAAAAAAAAAAAAAATACCTCCTCCTTTTTTGAAGTCGGTTAAAAATAAAATGGCATGGTTGTATATTAGAATATTTTTATGAATTTTTGGAGTTTTTACAAAGAACGTGTGATAGTCCTTCTATTTGTCCTGAAGTAATAGGGGGAGGGTGGAATAGGGTCATGAACCTTCTGTATAATTATAATAATAATACTCTCCCCGACCGTATTTCGGTCAAGGCGGCCTATCTCCACGGAGATTAGCCAAGTACGCAGGAAATATTATAGTGTACAAGTGTAAGCGCAAACACAGGTGCACTCTCTCTTCCTTCGAAATTACTTCGAACGGTAATACGACACTACCGGAGTGAGAACTACGCGCAGGACCGACGGCTTTTCGCAACGCAAATAGCACCAAAACAATGATTGTTAGAATTTTTGTCTGTTTGTATGTGCGCGCTAATCTCAGAAACGGCTTATCCGATTTAGATGTGGTTTTTAACCGACTTCCTAAAAAGGAGGAGGGTTAGGAGGTTTTTATGTGTGTTCGGGGATTACTTCGTCGTTTATGAACCGATTTTGATAATTCTTTTTTGTTGGAAAGAAGATATCTCAACGGTGGTACCATGGTAAGGAAACCAGGATCTGATGATGGATCCCCGAGAAATCGAGGGAAACCTTCGAAAATCGTAGGGGCGACTAGTGCATTTGTTAATTTTTTCATTAAGTATTTTAAAGCACTACTATTTAATGAAGGTCTGGAGTCGATCTGATGATGGAGCCGAAAGACGATCTAGGGAACTCTTTAACGATTTACAGCAATTACCTGGTGTTTGGGCTTGATTATTTTGTATTGATGAGAACTTTACACCTAGATAGGTTGTGACTGTCATTAGGGGTCTGATGATGAAGACGAAGGACAGTCAAGGGAACTCCTCAACGTTTTACAGTAGCTACCTTGTTTTGTATGTATGTCCGTCGATATCATTGTTTGAAAGAGTAGTAGTAGTTGCCCAGAGGTCGTCCCATTTCAATTTAGTGAAGATCTGATGAAGATCTTCGAAGTTAGACGATGGAATTATTCAATAAATCACAGCAAATCACTCGCAATTGCTGTAATCGCATGTTCATGTATAGTTCATGCCACTCAATACATACATAGCATCATGCCTGTATTGCCCGATGGGGTAGGCAGAAGTGTCCACTGTTGTACACAAACATTTCACCGATGCAGTTATTAAGTCCTAGCGGCTTTCGAAGGCCTACCCATATTATTAAATTACTAAATTAACTTATTTATGAAGTATACAAACTTATATATGACCTATACAATATATATATTAGACTTAAAACTAAAAAGACTAAAATAAATTAATTTTAAACAAAAAATAAAAACCGCCTTCCAAAATCTACACTAAAAAGTTTAAAATAATATCAAAATTTGCTTATAATAAAATAATTTTAAAATAACAATATATAATAATAATCTGTTAATTTTGGAGTCGGTGCCTAATGTATGTGGGTTTACAACCAGATACAAAGGTCGGTAACATAACCACAGCACAACGAACATAAGTGACTAACAAGAGGAAAACAATAACCCTCTCCCAGTACAGGCACCGACTCCAAAATTAACAGATTATTATTATATATTGTTATTTTAAAATTATTTTATTATAAGCATATTTTGATATTATTTTAAACTTTTTAGTGTAGGTAGTAGATTTTGGAAGGCGGTTTTTATTTTTTGTTTAAAATTAATTTATCATTAATATATTGTGGTAAGCTTCACTTAACATTTGGTGTTTGTTTAATGTCAATCGGTATATAAATAAAAAAGCTATGCCAATTTAAAGAATCACGTCGAACATCTATACTTACAATAAAATCGTAACTCGAAAGCCCGAAAATTTCAAATTCGCTTTTTGGATTTTTTTTCTTTCGCAATGTGTTATTTAATCGATACTACTGCCAAATCTGTTGTTTTTAAAATTTGAGTATTTTTGTCTGTTTGTATGTCCGAGGTTGGCGTCCAAAACAAGAAAAAGAAACAACTGAAAATTTGTAAAAAAATGTCGTCAAAGGCCGGGTCAACTTATAGGCTATTCAAAATTGCGCATTTCCTCAAGGGAGCTGAGCAGTGATGTTAAATATCTCACACTCAGAATCTAAATTGGACGGATTTCAATAAAAATGGCACTGTTGTATAGCTTATCAAAAATGATAAGCACTGCAAAAGGTATCATTGCGCTTTATCATATGGGAACCAAGCATTTACCGGTTTTGCATTTTGATTAGTAGATTGTGAATGCCTATTTTAGCAATATAGTCATCTGAGTAATTAGTTCCATACCGTACACAGGTGACTGGCACATACTAAATATAAAGATCGAATCCCGGTACAAGAGATTCTTTTTGCAATTTTTTATTCAAGATTTCTGTTCATTCGCAGAAAAATAACTTTTAGTTTTGCGTGTCCGTTTGTAATATAATTCCATTTTTATGTGTTTCGCTTTGCTGTCTTATATATTATCGAAGATGTTACACGTTAGCGTTATGTACAATTTTTATCAATCACATTTCATCATTAATCATGGTACTTCTTTCGATAGAAAAGTCATTTTTAAACTCTGTCATAAATTATAGAAAAGAAAAATATATATAAAAATTGGATCTACGTTTGGCCATCAACTCACCTGATGGCAAGCGACGGTGTGGCCGAGGATGGAGCACGTATATCCAGAATAAATCTATTCACTCTTAAGTAGAGTGGATAGATTTTGGGAGAACGATAGTTGGGGAGTTGATGCAACTGCCCACTCCCACAATGGCTTCGTCCGGTGGATGGTAAACAGCCGTGGTCGAAGCCTCCGACCAGAGTTTGTTGCCTGTTTTGTGTGTAGGGATTCCATTTTAAGGGTGCACTCCTACGGACGCGGACAACTCAGCCCCCCATACCTATTTAGTAACAAAACTACACATTCCCTCAACCTGGCCTTAGGATTAATTTAATTGACTAATCCATAAGTAGGTAATAGCGAAGTATCAAATAAGCATTACTGACGATTTTGTTAGAGGCTTTCCAGCTATTGAGGTGGTTGGAGAGTACATTCTCGATGATATTTTGAATTATTTATTTTATCATCCTTTGTGAATTCGATTAAAATTTTAAGTTTTAAGACCAAAGGTTTTTATTAAGAACGTTGTGCGTACTAAAATTTCTTTTGAACTGAAGCTTCACCAAAAATAAAAGTCCTACAAGGTCCATGGCGTGTTCTATACTAGGCATAAAAAAAATTGTCTTTTACGATGTTCTAGAAGCTTCAACAGTTGAAGTCGATCGATGTCTATTATCAACAAATGGGACTGAAAACTTAATGGGCTATCCAATGCACGAAAGGGTTTAATGAAAATGAATGTATCGATAACGACGGCTTATCAAATTTTTCGGTAATCCTATGGGGAAACAGAAAATGACGTAAGATCATCTATGTCGCATATAGCTTTCAGCTGGTTGTTATGCTGCCGAATTTGTTTATCATCCGTGTTTCTCAATAAATATATATCTGTTGGTTTTCAAGGCTCAAGTGAATAGATATTAAGAGGTCAAGCGTGTTGATTGCTTAAAATCAGGTGAGTTGGCGGTGAAACGAACCTGCCCATTGAGAATAAATAAAAATCTAATTGATGAGTGGAATCTTAATATTGCATCGTATAATCTACACCACTTTAAAAGCTGTAAGCGACAGCTGGTATAGCGCCCCTATATATCTGCAGACAATCGCACGTGCTGTGGAACAATCAAAGCAGGAGTCAGACCCTAGACACCCACTGTTTGACGGCCAGTTACCAGCACAACACCTAACCACCTAACAAGCCCGGCACAGTTATTTAAAACCGACCGAGGCAGTGTCAGGATGTCCGTCGAGACTCACCGCAAAACTGAGGCTAGGCACTTTGCCACCACCCGCTAACAAATTAAGCATAAAGTGAACCTACCTGAAAACAATTTTGGACACGGCAAGTGTGGATCTAGGCAACCAAATAATTAAAATTGTACCATCGACATGAATATGAAGAATCGTTTATTAATTATATTGTAAAGTAATCCTAATCCGGATAAATACTCCAGGCGCTCTGACCGTATTCTTTTTTCCACTACAATTTATAACTTAAGTGTTTGCTATGCATGCATTAATGCTTTTTGAAGATTTATCTGTATGAGTTTGGGTTGCTAGGGCAACTGTCAAGTATCTGATAAGTCACGACTGTCTGTTTATGGGTGGCAATGAGGATAGACAAAAATAGAATAATGCAACAATTATTACCAAAAAAGGAAGCGGTGGAGGGCTGACATGAACAAACGTACCTACCGGACCTTCTTAAAAAAGGCAGGTTAATAAACTAAACCGTCGAGCATACATTCTTCATGTATGTAAGATGAAATCTATAGTTTCTGCCTACCTCAATGGGAATCAGGTGTGAGTTGGTTTGTATGATTAATTGAAATCTTAGTTTGGCGTCAAGATTACTTTGACGTGAGCAAAGCCACGGATACAGCTAGTTGTTAATATAATAATTATATTATAATATATAATATAATATTGTATATTATAAATGTTAAAGTTTGTGAAGATGTTTAGATGTGAGGATGTTTGTTACCCAATCACGCAAAAACTACTGAACGGGTTTGGATGAAATTGGGCATACAGATAGTTTAAAGCCTAGATTAACATATAGAATACTTTTTATCCCGGCTGGAACCAATTTTGAAATCGACGCGGGTGAAGTCGCGGGCGGAAGCTAGTCTATTAATATAGTTACCGATATTTAATTTCCACGATCGACTCTCACAAGTCAAATACGATAAGCTTCTAATATATCTCCTCATTTCTGGGTCACAGTTCTAATTTAATAAATGTCTTTTTAAATTAGATTACAAAAGATATATTCAATTCCGGATCGTGAGAAATTGAATTAACAATGAGAATCTATCGGAGGAGGGAATGGAGGATAGGTATTTTATAGAAAATTAATTCCTCACATTTACTTTGATGCAATTCGAATAGATACGGATTATAGTAGAGTCGTAGAGTCTAAGTTAATTCGTTTTATATTGGTTTTATATACCTTCTGTTTTATGAAAAGTAAAATATAGGCTTACTACTTCATGTGTTAATCCAGGTTATAAATTATCGGTGTACCAAATTTCATCCAAATCCGTACAGTAGTTATTACGTGAAAGAGTAACAAACATCCATACATACAAACTTTCACGTTTATAATATTAGTAGGATTATTATTTTCGTTTATTTTTACAATGTACATATTAATTATATTTTTAACTATATATCATCAAAAAACAATATACATTAAAAAATATAAAAAATAGTAGGCCACCGGCAACGGGAACAGGGTCCAAGCTATCCTGGGCGGACAGCCTGTCGGCGCGGAATATAGCAATATTGCTAAGACCGCAGAGGGCAATGGCCGGCAGGCTGATTAGGGGATACCGTACGATCTCCTTTGAGGCGGCAAGCCTTTTAGCCGGATTACCGCCCTGGGATTTGGAGGCGAAAGCCGTCGTGTCCTTGTATCAGTGGCGCGGCGAGGCGCTAGATCGGGGTGCTCGACCGTCCCCACGGGAATTCGTGGTGAAGCGGTCCGAGCTCCGACGGATCCTGGTGGCGGAGTGGAGGGAGAGACTTGCGCGACCGCGGGCAGGGCACGCTGTAATAGCGGCGGTAAGACCCGTAATGGAAGAGTGGCCGGAGAGGCGACATGGCGCCCTCGGCTTCCGGATGACGCAGATGCTCTCGGACCACGGGTGCTTCGGGAAGTATCTGTGTCGCATAGGCCGGGAGCCGACACCGAGATGCCACCACTGCGGTAACTGCCCCGAGGACACGGCGCAGCACACGCTAGAGGTGTGCCCAGCTTGGGTTGAACAGCGCCACGACCTCATCGGGGCAGTAAGGGCGGGCGATCTCTCGCTTCCGTCCGTGATTAGACACATGGTCGGGAGTGAGAGTGCATGGGGAGCCGTCGCCAACTTCTGCGAGGAGGTGATGCTCGCGAAGGAGGCGGCGGAAAGGGAGAGAGAGGCAAACCCCGCTCACCCCTGCCGCAGAAGGCGAGCCAGGCGCCGGAGGGCGCTCAACGATCTCCGGCCACCGTGAGCCGTGGACTGAGGGCGGCGGGTATGGGTGGTTCGCTGCCTGATCAGCAGTCCAGCCCGAGACGGCCACACGCGTGACATAGGAAGGTGTTCAGGCTAACTGTGGCCGGCCTGAACATACCTGGAGTGTACCATAACCTGCCGGGGTCGCGGTGATTGCTGCAACGAACCCGGGTCCTCGGTAAAGGTTGGAGTAGGACCGTGTGGTTTTTAGTCGGTAGGAGTCCGGCAAAGCGTCCATGATAGATTTTCCACACACAAAAAAAAAAAAAAAACGGTCCAAGCTATCGGCGGTTAGGGCTCTAGAGAGAGGAACCTCCTCACAATGCGTGCCGTGTCGAGGAGAACCGCTTTCTGTATCAGGCCCTTGATCCTGACGCCTAGCGAGAGCCTTTTAAGGTGTTGATCAAGGCTCTTCACTATTAGTCCATTAGCGGAAATAATGATTGCAGTATGTAGGATTATTATTATTATTATATTAGGATTTGTTTGTGGTATAAAAATATTATTTAATACAAAACTATAATATAATACTAACCTATTAAATAAACTTATTTAATAACTGCACACTATACAGTTATAAAACATAAACGAATCATCATAACATAACATAACGTCACACCCGTATTCCCCGAAGGTGTAGGCAGAGGTGTACACAGTCGTACACCCACATTTCACCAATGCTGTTGTTAAGTCCCAAGTAATAGTTGGTGAGCCTATTGACCTAGAGCCTATCTACCGGGCACAATTACAAACTCCAGGCTGCTACTGAGAATTTTCTAACAGAAAAACTCAAGAACACTTAGCCCGACCCGGGAATCGAACCCAAGACCTGATGCTCAGCAGTCGCGGTCCACTAGACCAACATCAATATCATCAAAAGAAATAAATAAAATTGACGTGTGTAGCTGTTTCTAATGTTAAAATAATAGTTATATGCGCGTGAAACCGCGGGGCACAGTTAATTAATATAAACAAGAAAGAACTCAGGCGTCGAAGTATTTCTCCGCATCGTAGTATAAAAATTAAAATCTAAATATTAATACTTTAAGAAAATAAATTTTACACTTTTTTTAAGAATATTGGGCGCCCGGAGGCGTTTCCTTGGGTTCTTAACCCTTTCCCTGTCCAATGACTCAATTACACATTACAGTAAACCAATTTTAACCGGATTCATCGCGTGTATAATTGGTTTTTGTTGTTCCTGACTTTTCAAACACTTCGCAGCGTTCGTGGTCGCAAGATTACTCACAGGCTTTGTGTCTGTCTATTTTCAAATAAACGAATTGTTTTTTGGTACTCAGATGTGTACAGACCCTTAAACAAGGAAGTTCTGTCCAAAAACCATTTTAATATCCCGATATTGAAGACTCGTATTTTTCGATTTTCTGTCTCCAATATGAATACAAATACATTCATAAAAATGACTATTGACTTTCCTTCGTTGCGAATTTTTCACAAAAAGATTATTGTGTTTACATAAAGCAAATAAAAGAGTTATTGTGCAGATCGACGAAGCCTTATGACCGGCTCGGCGGACTTGCGTAGTTAAGGAGCGTTCACATAGATTTTCTATACAGCGCTATTTTTTTATTCTCGTAAAAGAGGGCGTGTACACAGTAACTGAAGACGTAATTTTATCGTAAAAGTAAATAGTTATAATATACTCAAAAATTCTACATTCAAATGTTTTTATTTCAAATAAACTAGCCGTCGACTAATCAAGTCGACCAATGGGCTTACTCTTGGAAATAATTCCGCTCCATTGACACCGGAAATATGTCAGTTCGTACTTTAAATGCAAAAATTAAAAAAAAAAATATAGCTTGGTAGATAACATGAAGACAACATGCTTTAAAATTGAGGCAAATGTAATAATAATAATAATAATGTTTATTTCACCAAAATATTAATACAAATAAATTAGTTATTATTTATAATATATGAAAAGTCAAAGCTAGGTGCATGGTTCCAAGAAATTGGTCTTATAGAGAAGAACCGGCGAGAAACTCCATACATGCTCCCCTCAGACACTCCATACACTCATTTAAAATAAATTGTTACAACATATAATAAAGTAATGTGAGAATCATGCAAGTTAATGTGAGAGAGATTATGAATCCATAGAAATTGTTATTTTTACAGCCTTTCAACAGGAATTGCCAAAGCAGTTATGAGCTGACTAGTCCCGGAAAACTCCACATGGAACTGTACCAACCTAATAAAATTGTACATTATGAGAATAATACAGACAGAACCGAATAAATATATCATAATAAAAAAAAAATGGCGCGTTAATTACCAGATACAATAGAAATTGCTTAATTGCCTCGTTGGTCAAGTGGGCCCAAGCGCGACTGCTGAGCAGAAGGTCTCAGGTTTGATTCCCGGGTCGGGAAAAGTGTTATTGAGTTCTTCTGTTAAGAACTTCTCAGTAGCAGCCGGAGTTCACCATCTATTACATGGGACTTAATAACAGCATTGGTGAAATGTGGGTGTACAATTGTGTACACCTCTGCCTACCCCTTCGGGGAATACAGGCGTGATACTATGTTATGTTATTTTACAATAAAAATGTATTGTTATAAAGTTCAATTTTGTACTAGTCCGATCATAAAGGTTAACACTTTGCTCGACCTAGGAATCGAATCCGAGAGTCCATGCTCAGCAGTCGCGCTTGGGACCACAACTTTTTATCGTGTGGTTGATGAACAACCTAGTGTCAGAGTTTTCTCGCAGGTCTCTGACATGGCTTTACACACCATCGAGAACATCTCTCAGGTGTGCTGGTTTCCTCACGATGTTTTGCTTCACCGTTTTAAGCAAGTGATAATTAATTTATAATACGCACATGACTTCGAAAAGGCAGTGGTGCGTGCCTTGAAATCGAACATGCGACCTTTGAATTGTCAGTCCAACGGACATACCACTAGACTCTAATTGCTATAAATTGGGGATTGGGGACCACTAGACCAAAGAGGCAAACAGTCGGTCGACAAAAGGTTAACTAATAATTGAACATGTTGCAATGTCTATCTACGAGTATCTAATAGAATAAAAACATTTTCGAATAAAAGTATAAAAAAATACTTTTTTATTGGAATCGGTGTAAATGACGCCCAAACGTAACAGCTTGCCGGCATCCCTTTGACTTGAGCACAATAAAATGGCCGTCAGTGCAGCGAATATTTTCTTATTTACCTTAGAAAATAGCTCTATAAAAAGAAAAATCTGTTTTGCTAAGTAAACATAAAGTTGTTATAGGATTTTGTAATATAATTAGTTAAACAGGATAACTACAAATATAGATTAATCTTATAACATAACATAACATAACATAGCATCACGCCTGTATTCCCCGAAGGGGTAGGCAGAGGTGTACACAGTTGTACACCCACATTTCACCAATGCTGTTATTAAGTCCCATGTAATAGGTGGTGAGCCTATTGCCATCAACCGGGCACAGTTCCAAACTCCGGGCTGCTACTGAGAATTTCCTAACAGAAAAACTCAATAACACTTTGCCCGACCCGGGGATCGAACCCGAGACCTCCTGTTCAGCAGTCGCGCTTGGGACCACTAGACCAACGAGGCAGTCTAATTACTCAGAGGCAGATTAATCTTATATACGCATGTATAGCGTAGTATAGCATGTATAACGAACCTAAAAACCTAAAAGCTATTAATTTCCGTGGAAAGAAAAATATGGTCGTGAGCAGAATTTGAACCTGCGTCGCTAAGGTAAATACTTCAGGAGCTCTACTAACTAAGCCACTGTATCGAAATTTTCTTTCAAATTTTGGTAAATCATATAGCGACTTCAACGCTATTTATTCAGTCCCTATACAGGTAACTGAACTGACACAACTAACTTTGCTGTACAAATAAAAAATAATTTTCAAAATAAAAACTCTAAACTTATATTCAAAATATCGATAATAATCGATTGGGCATCCCAACTCTACTATGACACGAATATGACATTGGTCATTGACGTTTTGCAAAGATGGCGGCGAATGATGGTATTCGTTTTATCTATTACTTTGTAAAGTTCATTATGCATGCAGCTAGTCCGTGTTATACTAATAATTAATTGCAACTAATATAATAAAATGGACTAATAATTAATTATCGTGTATGTATAGCATAGAGCGATTATTAACATTGTTTAGTAGGCTTATGATGCACCACAGATCATATAATACAATACTAGACTGCACTTACAGTTGTCGTAATTTATCTGTGCATGTCTGAAGTTAAACTGTCCAAATAGCCACGAATGTAAAGTTTAAAGAAAAGTTTTATCCGGCAAAAACAATTTTTGTTAGGAAAATCAACAAGACTCACGAAACATTAATGACACTGACTGTTCTCGGCCCCTGAGCGAGTGGGATGGAATATAAAGGAGTGAGTGACATAGCACGCTTTACTGCGTTTCCACCATATTGTGCATGTGTCATGCCGATTTTATCGTAAATTTAAGCATCGCATAGCGTACTTGCGTTGAGGGTCTCGTGCCTAAGTAACAGCCGCATAGATCGATCGATCGGGGTTAAGCTTGCCGCGGTCGGTCTATAGATGGTTCACCATCATTTCATACCGAGGCTCCCTCCGTGCCTCGGAGAGCACGTTAAGCCGTCGGTCCCGGTTGTCAAATTAAGATCTATGACAGCCGTTACGGGTAGCCAGACGCCTGAGAGTCTGACAACCAGTCATACCACGAGATATCGTGTTACCCAGTAATAGGGTTGTGGAGGTCAGATAGGCAGTCGCTCCTTGTAATGTTTTAGGATTAATTGTATTGGTACGCGCTTTTGTAAAACCACGAGTGATTCTCGACAAAATTAGCGACACCGCCGGCTATAAACATTTTCACTTCAACACAACATTACCAAGTGAGAATTAAATAAACCCGGTTTTCAAATGAAGTCCCCGCGCCATAATTGTGTTTAACAAAACACAGTAGTGATTATAGTTCTCAAACGTATTTTCCAGTATGTATTTTATCTGTGGATGCGGCATCAACCGCTGCAAACACACCCAATGTTCTCGCTTTGCAAATATCGTAAATTGACAACATTAATGAAGTACGGGTAATGATTATACCGCGGTTGGTGGCTTTCAGGAATATGGATACAATTTCACGGGATGTGGTCAGGTTAACGAATATTAATGTGTATTTGAAATTAGGTAACATTAGCAACAATGAATGTTATGGAACAAACTGTACGCCTGAAATCAGAATTGGTTTTTATATGCCTTAACTGCCTCGTTGATCTCGTAGTCCCGAGCATGAGGTCTTGGCGCGGAGCTTCTGCGCGGAGCAAATATTTTTAGATCATACAAATAAATGTTCTGGGTTTGGCTGTGTGCGTGTATGTGAGATTATATGTCTGTCAACGGATCCACGATACAGGAGAAAATTACTAATTCAGTGCAACGTTTTCTTAAAACGAAATTAAACTACGTGTTTCCTTATAATATTTTAGCTTTTTGGGGGCTGAGTTGCCTGTGTGCGTAGGAGTGCACCCTTAAAATGGAATCCTTACACGAGGCCCTGGGTGGTGCAAAACAGGCAACACAATGGGAGGCTTCGGCCGTGGCTGGTTACTACCCACCGGACGAAGCCATGCCGTAAAGCGACCTAGTTGTGTTTCGCGATGTAATCCGGTCCAACCTAGCTAGTCCAAGCTATAATTTTCCCCAAATCTATCCACTCTACTTGGAGTGAATAGATTTCTTCTGGATCTACGTGCTCCATCCTTGGCCACAACATTGCTTACCATCAGGCGAGTTGGTGGCCTGATGTAGACATTTCATAAAAATTAATCTTCTTGATAGCTTTAACTGTGTTAAAGGCTAAGTTTTTTTGTTTTTTTTAAGAAACTTTTCCCCACACTAGGAATTTCTTCCTGTGTCGTGGGTGCGTTTACAGACGTATAATCTCACAAGCACACTAACACCCAGACCCGGAGCAATTATCCGTAGATCGTACAAATATTTACTCAATGCAGGAATCGAACCTGCGACACGCAGCGCAGCAGTCGGTCTCTCGACCACTGCGCCAACCGCGTTGTCAATTGTAACTTTAAATGTTTAGAGAACCTATTGATTCGCTGCGCACTTAAACAAGATGATTAAATATTAAGTAACAATGTATTAACGAATGAAATAATAGTCACTTTTTTGTTTTATTGGTCTTGCTAGAACTTCGCTTAATTAAAACTACAATGTTTCAAATATTTGTATAGAGATGGCTTAGTGGTCAGAGCGCCTGGAGTATTTATCCGGGAGGCGCAGGTTCGAATCCTGTTCGCGACCGTATTCTTTTTCCATTTAATATAATAACTTTATTTGTAAAGAAGTGGTAATAGATAGAAATTAAGCCTAAGTGAAGATTTGTTTTTCTCTGAAGGTGTAGGCAGAGGTATGCTGTAATCCCTGTATGGGACTGTATTCTCAATCTCTTTCAAGGGGTAGGCAGAGGTGTACACAGTTGTACCCACATTTCACCAATGCTTATTAAACTCCGGGTTGGTACTGAGAATTTTCTAACAGAAAAATCCAACAACACTTTGCCCGACCTGGGAATTGAACCCAAGACCTCACTCTGCAGTCGCGCTTGGGACCACTAGACCAACGAGGCAGTTATATTCAATGTACAGAAATCAAACCGTGGGAGAGCCATGCTTCGGCACGAATGGGCCGACTCGACCGGAGTGTTACCACAGCCTCACAGAAAACCGGCGTGAAACAACGCTTGCGTTGGGTTTCGCCGATTGAGTCACGGTACCGGAGGCCCAAACTCTTTAAAAGGCCGGCAACACACTTGCGACTCCTTTGGGGTTGCGGGTGTCTATGGGCGGCGGTAATCGCTTACCATCAGGCGAGCCGTCTGCTCGGTTGCAACCTATCCCATAAAAAATAAAACAAAATTAAAATCAAACTACTATAACTAAAATAACCAGTCTTGGTAACTTATAAGAAAACTTTAAACTAATTGACTAACTAATATCAAAGATAACTTACTACTTTAACATTCTAAGCATAAAATATTTTCTTAGAAAAACTTATTATTGGCAATTTTTCGAAACTGTCAAAATATTAATTAATATCAATTTCGACGATATAGGGCGAATAGGTGAAGTTTCTATAAGGGTGCGTCTACACCGCGAGTATTTGCTGGCGAGCATTTGAGCACGAGCATTTATTGAAATTCATAGTGTGCCATTCGCTTATGAGCAGTTATATAAACATCACGTTTGAGTCAACAGTATTAAGAAACGAGGTGGTATCCCTTCATTGAATAGGGAGGATCCTTCAACCAGGCGTGACATTAAACATAATATAACATAGCATCACGCCTGTATTCCCCCAAGGGGTAGGTAGAGGTATACACAGTTGTACACCCACATTTCACCAATACTGTTATTAGGTCCCATGTAATAGATGGTGAGCCTATTGCCGGCTAACGGGCACAATTCTAAACTCCAGGCTGCTACTGAAAATTTTCTAACAGATAAACTTCACAACACTTTACCAGACCCGGGAATCGAACCCGAGACCTCTTAATCAGCAGTCGAGCTTGGGACACCTAGACCAACGAGGCAGTTGTTTGCGACATTACCTGATGGTAATGCTAATGTGTTGTAGAAACTCAACTTGCACGATGCAGGACTCGTGACGTCATCATATCAAGATGACGTCACAAGTCCTGCATCGTGCATCTTTAGTCACTGTTTAACGTTGCAATACTGCTTGGGTACATAGTATTTATGTAACGTGGTTACGCGGCTAAAAAAATCGCAGGCGTCGTCAACTGCCTCGTTGGTTTAGTGGTCCGTAGCGCGACTGCTGAGCAGGAGGTCTCGGGTTCGATTCCCTGGTCGGGCAAAGTGTTATTGAGTTTTTTTGTTAGGAAATTCTCAGTAGCAGCCCGGAGTTTGGAAATGTGCCCGGTTGATGGCAATAGGCTCACCACCTATTACATGGGACTTAATAACAGCATTGGTGAAATGTGGGTGTACAATTGTGTACACCTCTGCCTACCCCTTCAGGGAATACAGGCGTGATGCTATGTTATATTATGTCGTTCATTGAAACGTCTTCATTAAAAATAATATTGTGCTCGCGTACAAGCTTTGCTATTTTTTATTTACTAGTATATAACCAGCTAACTCAACAGACGTTATTTTGTCGAATGTGTTATCCAATTTTTAATTCCCTAAAAACGTTACTCGAACCACAACGAACATTAAAAAAAATACAAATCGGTCTTACTCATTTCCAGTTATGTGTGCTTTATCAAATCGGTCTAGCTGTTCTTGAGTTATGCGCGTATCAATAGACATTATTTATTTTTTATTTTCTTTAATTAATATATTAAGGTATTCAATATAAAGATTAACATAATCATAATAATCATAATCATAATCATTTATTCACAAGAAATGTGGTTACATAGTGGTGGTAAGTTATTTGTTGTACTAGCACATTCTACCATGACAATGGTGTGTGAAATATGTCAGCAATTAACAGACAATGACGTCGCCATAAGACGTGTTAAAATATGGAAGAAGAATTCGCGGTGGTGAGCAGAGTTCGAGATGGCTTAGTTGGTCAGAGCGCCTGGAGTATCTATCCGGGAGGCCCAGGTTCGAATCCTGTTCGCGACCGTATTCTTTTTCCATTTAATATTGTAACTTTAGAGTTCGCTAAGCATGCGTTAATGCTTTTTCAAAGACATATCTTGAATTAACAGATGCTGTACTTAGGTATAATAGTAATTAATTTGTTATAATCGATTTGTAATTTAATTAATGTCAAAAATTATGGATAGAATCATTATTGTAATAAATTAGGTAATTTTTAAGAAATGTCAAGCAATCTTTATAAATTAGTAATATCAGCACATAGATAATCAATTATTGTGATGAAATGTCAGCAGTTAGACAAAATAATTTCAACATTAATCAATCACATCATTTTCTTTGAATGCCATAAATTCTTTTAAAGTATAAAAACATTTTTCTGCTAGCCACGCTGTAAGTTTTTTCTTAAACATATTAATTTGTAATTCTTTAAATGTATCTGGTAGTTTATTATATACACCAATCTCCTTCACATAGACATTTCTCTCGTATATAAGGTCCTAATTTATTAGGTAATTTCCTTTTAAGGGGTCAATGTGTAAGTGATAAGGATTCATTTAAGGCATCATTTAAATTTTTAGAAGTTTTATTTTTTTCTTAATTTTCACTGTTCAAGGAGCAGTTTTCGTCTTGCTAGTACTATGTTAATTACAAATAATTTGTTATATCCATTTAATTCTTGGCTTAAGTGAATGTATTTGACTTACATATTAACCCTTTCAAAGGAAACTACCTAATAAATTAGGACCTTATATATCCAAACGGCACCTAGGTCGAAGAAGCTTAAATTTATATTTAGAATTTCTACCTAGCTTTTAAGAAAATTTGTTAAAATATTGTGGATGCAGTTTGACAAAAACACATAGTTCCCTAATGTACATGCAAACCAGTGGTAGGATATGGAATTTTGTGAATAGTGGCTTACAACTGTCTATAGACCAGGCTCCGCATATCGCTCTCACACATTTCTTTTGAACTCGAAATGCTTTTTCAATCTCAACAGAATTACCCCACATCAAGATACCATATGAGAACACCGATGACACGGATCCGTGGTACGCACTAAGCGCCGCTTCCGTTGACACAATCTGTCATACATATATAACACTAAAAACCTAACCTAAATAAAGACACTTTGAACAGGCAGCACAGAAACTTTCAGTCACCAGAACACTGGTCCCGCATGCGACGAGTAACTTACACACAAATGTTCGTAACCGTACGCACCATACGCGGTGTAGACGCACCCTTACAGTATCATGTACGCAGTGTCCTTGCGGCGTGCAGTTGTTTCGAGATTAGGACGCCTTTACAAAGTCACTTTGCAGTCGCCTAACGCCTAAGTTTGTAGACGAAGGTTATTTTGAAATATGTTTTGAAGTTTGTCGTTGTATTAAGTTTTTAATTAGCGTTGAATTTCAAAATGATTTTGTTTAGTTGTCAATATTTGTGGTAATAAAAATACGGTCGTGAGCAGTGTTTGAAGTTTGAACCTGCACCTCACGGATAATACTCCAGGCTCTCTGCCGATTAAGCCATTCCGATCTCTGCTGACTATACTAAATTCTTCTTTCTCATTTTTACACATGTTTTGGTGATTTAAGCTAGAGATAATTACAGAAGAGGCAAGCCCGTAAACACTCGGCCACCACGACATGATGTATTTTAACATAAAAAAGTATTAAACCAAATGAAAGAAATCTTATACTCTAACTTTTTGTATTTAACTTATCATTCTAAGATCAGAATAGAAAATATCTTTTTGCTTCAAATATCCAAATAAACATGCAAAAGTATTTTCATCTAGAAATGTTGTAGACTTTAATATTAAAGTTATTGCGAGCTAAAGATATTCTTGGAATAAACATGTCTTGTTACTATTCTGTTTTAAAACTCATTTATATTTTCCATTACTTTTTATACAAGCGATGGCCGAAGTAACAAGGACTAAGGTTTGCAGGGTTGCGCAATTCAGAAGGAAAAAAACCCTTTGATCCTATCACTTCGATGTCCATCTGTCTGTCTGTCATGACCCTATTTTTTCTGAAATATGTTAAGATATCAACTTGAAATGAATATCAAATACTTAAGTCTACGTTAGTTTGAGCTGTAAAATTCAACCTCCTAAGTGTTGCCAATAAAAAAACTTTTTTTCTGTTGGCCTATAATCATGAAATTTGGCAAGAAGAAAGGTATCACAGAACAAGCCAATTAAAAAAAAAACCTTTGTCTATTATTTTCAATAGTCATTACATGGAAATACATAGACAAAGCATCACGCTTGTATTCTCCGAAGGGGTAGGTAGAGGTGTACACAGTTGTACACCCACATTTCACCGATGCAGTTATGTTCCATGTAATAGGTGCCTATTGCCATCACCCGGGCACCCAAACTCCGGGCTGCTACTGAGAATTTCCAAGAAAAAGTTCGTAACACTTTGCCCGATACAGGCATCGAACCCGAAACCGCATGATCAGCAGTCGCGCTTGGGGCCACTAGACCAACGAGGCAATACATGTATAAAAAAATCATTATGTAAATCTTCATACAAGTTTGTACGGAACCCTCGGTGTGTGAGACAGTCTCGTACTTGTCCGGTTTATTATTATGTTAGGATTTGTGCCTATCTCAGTCTGTTTGAGTTATTATAGATTATTATTTAGATAAGTATTGTCTAGGTGGATCGTAACTTTTTAGTATTATATTATGATTGTTGTTATAAAATTTAATGCAGGGCTCGTGGCTAAGTAACAGCCGCACCGATTAATCGATCGAAGTTAAGTTGCGCTTACCGCGGTCGCTGTGTGGATGGCTGACCATCATTTCATACCGAGATCCCTCCGTTCCTCGGAGATCACGTTAAGCCATCGGTCCCGGTTGTCAAATTAAGATCTATGACAGCAGTTACGGATAGTCAGACGCCTGACAGTCTGACAACCAGTCAAGCCAGTAACTGGATGGTGGAGGTCAGATAGGCAGTCGCTCCATGTAAAATACTGGTATTAAGCTGCATCCGGTTTGACTGGAAGCCGACTCCAACGTAATCGGGAAAAGGCTAGGCAGAAGAAGTTATAAAATTGAATACTGTGGGGTCTGCGGGGAGATGGAATAATTTTATCTAAAAACATAGCATGTTTTTTTTTTATGGAATAGGGGGCAACCGAGCAGACGGCTCGCCTGATGGTAAGCGATTACCGCCGCCCATGGACACCCGCAACCCCAGAGGAGTCGCGAGTGCGTTGCCGACCTTTTAAAGGGTTTGGGCCTCCGGTACCCTCACTCACTCGGCGAAACACAACGCAAGCGTTGTTTCACGCCGGTTTTCTGTGAGGCCGTGGTATCAATCCGGTCGAGCCGGCCCATTCGTGCCGAAGCGTGGCTCTCCCACCGTGAATATATATATGTTTATATTCCTCGTAGATATAAGCTGATGTACATCCACTCGATTTCTTCAACGCATATCGCGGTGTATGCAGCTGTGATCGTAGGAGCCCGGTAAGGGTTAGTGAAGAATCGTGTGGTTTATAGTAGGTAGGAAAACAGCACAGAGTCCATGATGTATTTTCCAAATTTAACCCTCTACATGCCTGGTAGGGTTTGGCAGACCCGGATTTTTAAATAGGTATCTGTTTTCTATATGAAATGTGGTAATTATGTAAGATACCTCGTAACTTTTTGGCATGCCGAGGGTTAAGAAAAGTTCTTTTTACTATTAATTCTGAAAAATTAAATTTAATTATTTATAATTATTTAATAATTTTATTAATTTATAATTATCGCATTAATTAAAATTAATTAATTAATTAATTAAGGTTATTTGGAAGAATTTTCCAAGAGCAATAAGACCGCACATTCTAGTTTTTTTATTGTATTTGTATTGGTAAATACAATAAAGAGCATTTGTATTATTGTCAGGTTTCTTGTAATAGGTAGTGAGCCTATTACCATCTATCGAGCACAATTCCTAACAGAAAAGCCAAGCTAAATAACTGCCCGGCCCGAGAATCAAACTCAAGACCGGTCGACAGCTGCACTTGCGATTACTAGACTAACGTCCTCAGTTTATTCTTTTCCTTCACATACCACATAAAGATTGAATGTATAAAAAAGTGTATATGTATAAATATATATAGGTTTATATAAAGTATACGCGGCCCTATTGCCTCACTACTTGAGGTGGGCAGTTGAATTTACATGAAGCTACGAATATGAGTGAGTGCATTGCATATGGCATAATTTTGGTATGACCTATATTATTATTTTATATAAAATTTTACACTGGTCTTGTAGTACCTTGCATAAAATATATTACCTGCTCTTATTGCTCTTGTAGGAGCTATAAAAAGTGTATTTGTATATAGTAATATCTTAGGTGTTCGCGATGACTACAAATTATATTGAAAAAACTTTTAACCGGATTAATCGCGTGTATTGTGTATATAATAATACACGCGATTAATCCGGTTAAAAGTTATTTTATTATAATGTGTATTTTTATATCTCAAGGCAAAATATTTGACGCCGCGATTGGCGCAGTGGTCAAGAGACCGACTCCTGCGTTGTGTGGTCGCAGGTTCAATTCATGTACGGAGCAAATATTTGTATGATCTAAAGATAATTGTTCCGGGTCTGGGTGTGTGTGTGCATGTGTTATTATGTGTTTGTAAACGCACCCACGATACAGGAAGTAATTCCTAACTTGGGGCAACGATTTTTTAGAAAGGAGAATATTGTCATAAATTTCTTATTTGAACATTTTTTTTTTTTTTTAGAAACGTTGCCCCACGCTTTCTTTTATATACCAGGTCTGGGTATATTAAAGGGACATTCAAACCCTTTTTGCGAACTTGAAGAGAACTTTTTAGACAGATTTTGAAAGTGTTAGTTTTAGTGAACAGATATAGAAATACTAAATTTTTATAACTCACAATTTATTTTGTTGATTATCTGTTATAAAGTTTAACAGATCCACATAATTGAAAGACATACCACATCTACGTCTCGAGCAACGACACTGATCGATGTTCCGCCGCAATCTCTTCGCTGATGGATAGCCCCGAATTCACTGGCTACGAGCGCTACGTATCGCTACGACGTAGCAATACTACGCGGCCACGAACCGAATCAACCGGCCATAGGCAATTTGCTGACGTATTGATGATTTAGTTGGGCTATCTCTGTATTCAAATGTATTGTGATTTAGATCGCAATAAAACGGTTTAGTTTAACATTTTAGATGTCTTGCACGTGATTTAGTGTTTTGTAATAATTGTGCGTTTGGGAGGAATTCAAGAAATATAAATTTAAAGATAAATCTTTGAAAAGCATTAACGCATGCTTAGCGAACTCTAAAGTTATTATATTAAAATGGAAAAGAATTCGCAGGTTCGAATCCTGCTCACGACCGTATTCTTTTCCATTTTTATATGATAACTTTTAAATACAAATTTATATCAAGAAAAGCAATAAAGTTTAGTGATGGACAATATCACTCGAATTTACTGGTTACGAAGACTACGTACCGCTACGCCGTAGCAAAACTACGGCTACGATCTGATTTCCACAATTTTTGAGATATTGCTGACGCATCGATGATTTATTTAAGTCCTTATCCTGAATAGAATAGAAATTGAAATTTGGAATTTTCTAATAGTTAAATAATTTATAATATAATAATAACATTAATAATAAATAAATAAATAATTTATAATATAATAATAACATTAAAAATAAGTAAATAATTAATAATAACATTAATAACAAATAAATAAATAATAATAACATTAAAAATATAAAATAAATAATATTAACATTAATAATAAATAAATAAATAATAATAACATTAATAAAAGTAAACAATAATTTCTATAATAATTTCTAATAAAGATAATATATAAATAATTTCTACTATATTATAGCTATAATAATTTCATAAATTTAATTTTGAATATAATTACATAAATTTAAGTCTATAAATGTTAATATAATAAAAATACGTCCTCCTCTCTCCTAAATTTTGTTGTGCCCTACAGGGTCCATAATGATTCTTGTTTCTTTACAACATCTTATGTACATTATGGTATGCAAATAAAGAATATGAATATGAATTATACAACTTGGTTAAATAAGGCAAATAGGTGATTAAAATGTATCATTTAGGAAATCCTGAACAGAATAATAGGGAGTGGGTAGTTTCGATTTGTTAGATTACGGGAGCTTTATTTTTCAGATGTCTAGAACGATGCTTATATTTTAGGTGTTGTGGTGGCCAAGTGGTTACGGGCCGCCTCTTGAGCCGCAGGTTGTGGGTTCAAACCTGGTATGTACAAATGTGACTTTTTCAATGTCATATATACTTTCTTAGTAAATCTAAGACATCACTGACATGGGCTGAAGGAAAACATCGTGAGGAAACCTGGATTTGGTAGTCTGAAATCGCCAACCCGCAGTGAGCTAGCGTGGTGATCAATGCTCGTGCCTTCTCTACATGAGAAGAGGCGTTTGCCCTGCAGTGGGACAGTTATGGGCAGGTTATGTATGTTATGACTAAAATGTGATTGATACTTTTGCATTGATAATTAACAGCAAAATTAATTAAAAAGAGAGAGAATCGTTGGATGAATAGACAGTACCTGTGGTTCGATGCAAGTTTCATTTGCGGTTGAATGTTTATTAAATAAATATTTTTTCTGACTAATCTCAACTAATATAACAAAGCTGAAGAGCTTTTTTGTTTGTTTAAACGCAATAATCTCGGGAACTAACAGTCGGATTCGTAAAGTAGTTTTGTGTATGATAGCTGGTCATAAGGGTAAGTAGAAATATTAGGCTACACTCCTGCGCTTGTCTTAAATATAGATTTTGGTGAGGTCGTAAGAAAAACCGCTCCCAAACTGCTTTATCCATGTGTGCTGGCGTAACGGTTAGCGATACGAAAATTCTGGCCTTTAGTACATCTAAAAAAAGTCTCTAATACCGTATGCCTATCTTTTATACATAAGACACAATAAATTAATAACAAAAAATAATCAATGTTGAGTTAAGCTCGCCTTTGTACATGTTGTTACAAACTGGAATGTTTTATGTAATTAACTACTTTGTGTACAATAAACATACATACATACATACATACAATCACGCCTGTTTCCCATAGGGGTAGGCAGAGACTATCGATTTCCATTTGCTACGATTCTGACACACCACTTTCGCTTCATCTATGCTCATTAACCTCTTCATACATGCTTGCCGATTTAGGTGGCTCCTGACCCGTCCTTTTTTGAGAACGTCTGCAATTTGGTTGCGGTACGTTCGTCGAGGTCGGCCTGCCCCGACACTTCCATCCACTCTCGCCTCATGTACTAATTTAGCCAATCGCCTTTCATCCATCCTTTCTACGTGCCCAAACCATCTTAGCATACCCTTCTCAATCTTTGTCAATAAATTTGTACAATAAAGAATATAAGAATATAAGAAATATTATAAGACAAAAAAAAAAATTGCAAATTAAAATGCGATTTGTGAGCATAATATTTTGGCATGGTGTCTTTAAAATTATGTACAGCTATTAATTATGATGAAAATACTAAATATTTTAAGGTCATAAGCCGGAGGTTGGATGAAAAATCCAAAGCTGTACTACAATTTTATCTGATAGCAAAATTGTTCATATTCGGATTGATTTCAATAGTACAATAATTTTCGTTTTATATCGAATCCCCGCAGTCTCGAGCGATTGCTTGAGTCAATACAACTTGTGCATTTGACTTGCATCTGTTGACGGTATGCAATCTTGAAGGAAGCTTAAGGGCTAGTCACACTTCAGCGTTCCTTTTGGATAAAGGTTGATGTACAACCTAGTGTCAGAGTTTAAACCACCCGTAGGTCTCTGACATGGCTTTACACACCATCGAGAAAATCTCTCAGGTGTGCTGGTTTCCACACGATGTTTTCCTTCACCGTTTTAAGCAAGTGATAATTAATTTATAATACGCACGTGACTTCGAAAAGTCAGTGGTCAGCCTTGGATTCGAATTTGTGACCTTTAACTTGTCAATCCAACGGTCATACCACTAGGCCATTACTGCCCTAGTTTTTTTTGGTAATATTGAGGTTTACAATTATCGGTTTAGTTTTTAACGTGACGTCATAGTACAGCTACGAAGCCGTCCATTAAGTGTAGTAACACGTTTTGGGTTGAACCTGGTACGTAAATTCGTATTTTTATAGTCTGTTATTTCTTATAACATAACATAACATAGCATCACGCCTGTATTCCCCGAAGGGGTAGGCAGAGGTGTACACAATTGTACACCCACATTTCACCAATGCTGTTATTAAGTCCCATGTAATAGGTGGTGAGCCTATTGCCATCAACCGGGCACATTTCCAAACTCCGGGCTGCTACTGAGAATTTCCTAACAAAAAAACTCAATAACACTTTGCCCGACCCGGGAATCGAACCCGAGACCTCCTGCTCAGCAGTCGCGCTACGGACCACTAAACCAACGAGGCAGTTATATTCAATGTACAGATATCAAGCCGTGGGAGAGCTATGCTTCGGCACGAATGGGCCGCAGCATAGTTGTGTCGTTTGTATTCCTCGAGGGGGCACGTAGAGGTGTACACAATTGTACATCCACATTTCAATAATGTTAATGTTGTTATGAAGTCCCATGTAATAGTTGGTAAGCTTATAGCCATCAACCGCACACAATTCCAAACTCCGGGCAGCCACAGAGTTTTTTTTGAAACCCTGTAACTCTTTGCCTGACCTGGAAATCGCAATCAGTGACCACTACATCAACGAGGCAGTCAATTATTAATTATAAAGTAAAAAAACATTATTATTATTCCTTGCATTCTCTACAAAAAAGTTATAGTGACATCACAGTTTTAACTGATTTTCCAAGATGGCGTCCATACTGAAAATTTGAAATTTTATTTATTTGGAGTGTCGCCATTTACTCGTCTACATAACTAAGATTAAAATAGCGTCGAGTTAACAAAAAAATGACATACTGGCAAAAACAATAACATATTTTTTTCCCATGAATACTCTAAACAATTACGCTAAATAATTATTCTCGTATCAAAATACAAAATAGCTATTGCATCATTAATTAAAATAGAGTAAACAGAATTACATTCAATATTAATCTATTGTTGTTTATAATTAACTCTCATTATCTTAATCCTAACAACAATAGTCATATCAGATTAATGTATCAAAATCATTCAAAGCGAGTACATTCCAAACAACATAATTCGTGCGATAGAATATTAATTTCCATTAAATACTTTTGTGTGCAAATATTACTGTTTGAAAACAATAAAATATACACAATCATTTTATTGCTTATTTGAATTGTTCATAATACAATATATTAAGCACGGTACGATCGGCTACATTAATTTTTTAATTTTTTGTGGAAATACGGTCGTGAGCAGGATTCGAACCTGCGTCTCCCCGAAACATACTCCAGGCGTTCTGCTAACTAAGCGACTTCGATCTCTTCTCACTACTCCGAATTCTGCTTCCACATTCTAATACGTATTTTGATGACGTCATTATTATCAATTCAGTCCTTATACAAGTGCTAACACTTGACTCCAGTTCATTTTTTCATTGTGAACCTACTTATGTTGCGAACTGTACTATGAACGTTAAACTACACACATTTCCGATACTTCCGGGGAAGTTATGAAACATTAATTCAGTTAATTACTAACACTGATTCTAATATGGTAATTATGTGGGATAATGGCTGTGATAACTAAAGCCATTGGAATCGGTATAGTGATGTAAATGTAATTTAAAATAAATTTATTATGCATCCAGTATTGGCTATATATATATAAATATATTTTTTTTTTTAAACATTGCCCCACACTAGGAATTTCTTCCTGTGTCGGGTGCGTTTACAGACATATAATCTCACAAGCACACAAACACCTAGACCCGGAGCAATTATCCATAGATCGTACAAATATTTGCTCCGTGCAGGAATCGAACCTGCGACACGCAGCGCAGCAGTCGGTCTCTCGACCACTGCGCCAACCGCGCTGTCACCTGTATCTCGGTTGACATCGTATTATTGGTCACTTTGTAGTACCTACATTGCGTCGTAAGCTTTTAATATTTCTTTATTACATTCTGCCTCGTTGGTCTGGTGGCGCCCAAGCGTGACTACTGAGCATGAGGTGTTGGGTTCGATTCCCAGGTCGGGCAAAGTGTTATTGGATTTTTCTTTAGGAAATTCACAGTAGTAGCCCGGAGTTTGGAATTGTGCCCCGTAGATGGCAAAAGGCTCACCACCTATTAAATGGGACTCTTAATAACAGCATTTGTGAAATGTGGGTGTACCATTGTGTACACCTCCGTCTACACCATCGGGGAATACAGGCGTGATGCTATGATGATGATGATCATGATCATAGGTACGCTGGTCACAAGTGTCCTCACTGCAGGGCAGGGATATCTTCTCATATAGAGAAGGCACAAGCATTGATCAACACGCTTGCTCACTGTAAGTTGATGATGTCAGACCATTAAGTTTAGGTTTTCTAACTATGTTTTCCTTCACCATATATATGGCCCGGTTAGTGGAGTGTGACAGTAAGATAACATCAGAACCTGGTGCATGGATAACATTTGGTGTGACATAGCTAGATAGAAGGAGACCGTATCGGGCAGGCGGCCGGTCATAAAACATTGCCAAAAGTTTAGCAGCATACAATTTCAGAAACAATTAGTAAGCGGACGAAGAATACATGCTGTGCTGACCCCAAATACATTGGGATAAGGGCAGGGGGATGATGATGTATATGTCTATGATATGTGAGATTATCTAAGAAAGTTAAACTCGACTTTGTATATAGGTACGTGTAAAATATATTAAAAATGATAATTTATAGACATAACATAACATAACATGAAACATAACATAACATAGCATCACGCCTGTATTCCCCGAAGGGGTAGGCAGAGGTGTACACAGTTGTACACCCACATTTCACCAATGCTGTTATTAAGTCCCATGTAATAGGTGGTGAGCCTATTGCCATCCACCGGGCACAATTCCAAACTCCGAGCTGCTACTGAGAAATTTCTAACGGAAAAACTCAATAACACTTTGCCCGACCCGGGAATCGAGACCGAGACCTCATGCTCAGCAGTCGCGCTTGGGACCACTAGACCAACGAGGCAGTTTGATAATTTATAAACTTAAAATAAGAAAATAGAAGCTCGTGGTTAAATTACAGAGACGATGGATCGATTGAAGTTAAGCAGCGCCTGGTTGGGTATGTTCTGAGGATGGGAAACTATCATTTTATATCCATATGTGCCGCAGAGAGCACGGCAAACTATAACTCTAGATTCTCAAACGAAAATAACTAAAAAACAACAAGATTATCGTACTACCTAGTAACTGGGCTGAGGAGATCAAAAAGGCAGTCGCTCCATTTAAAATACTGGTATTAAGCTGCATCCGTTTGGACTGGAAGTCGACCGTAGATATAAGGCTAGACAGATTTTATACTTATACAAAGTTCGGCTGTAGGTACGTAAGATTTTTTTATAATAAAAACTATGGTCAAAAACGTTCAACGGACATTTCTGAATTTATACGAGTGAATCTATATTGTCCTTAACGTCTCGTGATCCGGCAGGCGCACTCCAAAATGCAATAGATTTAGCTATCTATAAGACGAATCGCAATATGATTTGATACTGACGAATCGGTGCCTTTATAATATTTCATAATGTAATGGCTGCAAATATAATACACGATATCCAGATTCTTTCATACTACTGAGGTTAGTCATGTGTGCACAATTGCACACACGCAAGCGGTGACAAATCGTAAGTACCATCGACTACGCTATACGTACTACGCCCCTCCACACGTAATAATAGGAGTGACACCTATTTGTGGGTGGAAGTAGTTAATTTATTTGATGCAAATAAATTTGCTACTTCCACATTATTGAATACAGTAATGGCAATTAATGCTATTTTGATTGCTAATGTTAAATTATTATGGCTTTTTTTTTTTTTTTAAAACGTTGCCCCACACTAGGAATTTCTTCCTGTATCGTGGGCGCGTTTACAGACATATAATCTCACAAACACAAACACACCCAGACCCGGAGCAATTATCTATATCGTACAAATATTTGCTCCGTGCTGTCAAATGGATATATAAACACGTTTATATGTGAATTAAAAAGCTCGTTAAAGATCACGTTCATTTCACTCGTTCGTTTTTCGGGAATGAGATCAGGTGCTAAAATTAGCAATGTCGCGTTAGGAAGTAAGTAGGAATTCCCGTGGAAGCGAAGTAGAGTGGACGTCGCTTACTTATGAAGAGGGAAGCGATTAATGATTTCACACTTAACAGAATTTCGCAACTGTATTTAATTTGCTAAATGCTAAATGAGAATTAGAATGCAAAAAATAATGATAATGCTAAATAATCCAACACTAATCCATTGTAAGGACTTCCCCAAGGTGATTCTATTAGATTTATAAAGAATTTAATATTCTTAACCTTTCGGCTCAGTAACGTACAGATCTGTACGTTGTAACAATAAAAATCTATTGTGTCTGCTAATGACTGACGCAACAGCTTAATTTAGTATGGAATTAACTCAGTTTATCGTACTACTGCTGAACATGGCCTCCCTCGGACTGCAACACAACACCTGGTAGTGCCCGCTGCTTTCTTCAGGTCGCCGGTGACTGACGGTCACCACTCCAGCAAAGAACACTATTACTACGTAAAGTAGTGACCCTCACTTCTTACCAGTAATTTGCCATCGCAACGTAGCAGTCTGTTGGTACACCTGGCAACATCCCTTAGTTGTTGTCCCACCACGTACGTACGTGCGCTCACACACCCATACACACATGATCCTGTAGTAGTAATAATAATATAATATCTATAATATGTATGTGGTTATTCTGTACTATATAATAACTGTACTATCCAACGCTTGTACCTAAAATAAAGTATAATTGTACTAATTATAGTTACACGGTTATTACTCACGGGCATTCTTCGGGATTGCCCGACTAGTTTCGGACTCGAACGGAGCTCTTATTCATGACCTGAGTCCGCGGCGATGTCGCGAGTCAAACTGGCGCTGCACCACGTCACATAGCGCTCCGCGCGGGCCGATGATGTACTCGGTGCCGGCGTCGGGAGTGTTCGTGTGTTCCCGTCATTCGTCGTGTCCGTGTTGTTCAATCTGTGATAATTGTACTATCAAACGACAGAGCGTTAACCTAAAATAAAGTTAAGAAAGGGTAAGGAAACAAATGGGTTAGGTCATATATTTTTATATTTTATATTGTACGTGACATAATTGAATTATGTTTATTTGGCATAGTACACAACACAAGCGTATACGCATATAATATATTAAATGTATACAGTTTTAACATTATTCGTAAAATTTGCACAATTAAATATTTATAGAACTTTACTTATTAATTAATTTGAGCATGTTTTGGCAACGAGATGTTTTAGTTGAGAATATTAACAAGAAGAATGATGATTGGCCGAAGAAAATAATTATGGGGCATTTAATGCGAAATATTAATTCAATTGATATTTCAAGTAGACGCAGAGAGTGTATAAGGCTTTGTCATATTTAAAGATCAATAATGCACAAATACTTTATCACACGAGTATTTTGTCGCAGAAACGCACGTGAACAATTATTCTGGGTATCTGCATTTTCGAAAACATTGCTAAATTATCGTGCGACATAAAATCTTAGGCCCTAACGACAGGCCTAAGACGTGATTAATAATCCACTTCTTAGGTAATAAAAATAAAAAAAGCATTGACTGCCTCGTTGGTCTACTTTGGAATTGTGCCCGGTAGATCGCAATAGGCCCACCACTTATTACATGGGACTTAATAACAGCATTAGATTTATTAGCAAAAGAGTAACCGTGGAGTTTCTTGCCCCTTCTTCTCCATAGAAACCTACACTTTGGAACGTGGAAACTAACTTCTGACAATTCAAAAGTGCCTGTAAACGGTTTATTTGAAATAAATGATGATTTGATTTGATTGGTGAAATGTGCTCTGCGTTCCCCTTTGGGGAATTTAAGCGTGATAATATTTAGGTAAAATATTTTATGAAAATTCTGCTATTAAAGAAACAGTAAGAATCTCTCTGTCTCACCAATAAAACCATAGCCTTTCGATCCTCGTATCCTAACAATACAGCACCCTCCCGAGCGGAACCTCCCAGCACTCTCAGCTGAGTTAAACCTGTTAAGGAGCACTTAAGTGCTTACTCTTCCCTTTGTGAAACTTTTGCGACAGTCCAAAGGTTTCATCTCGCTTGAAAATGGCCCCAATTCTGTTGCGCATCAATTGCACTATGAATAGTGCTGTTTTTTACTGACAATAAGACAGGTAAATTTTTAAACGCATTATCACATGCGGTGCGAACTCAAAAATTGAAATTTTTGTGTAAAAAAAATACGATGGTAAGCAGGATTATAACCTGCGGCTCCTGGATAAAGATCGCCTTTATTAATTATGTGTCAGGCGCAAGTTCAACTCCTGTTCACGACCATATATTTCTCTCTACAAAAATGTATAAATGGAATCTTTTACTACTTTTTTAGTCACTATAAAAGCGAGACGGGTGAATTATAATATGTTAAATTGGTTTTATTGATGTTTTAAATTGGTTTTCTTGACGTGTCCTAGTTCTAGTTTGATGTCTCTTAAATCGCATCTAGTTTTTAAGGTTAGGAAAATATCAGTAACTGCGTATAAACTGAATAGAGTAGAGGACGATGACGTCATCATGAGACGTTTTAATGTCTACGATGAATTCGGAATTATGAGCAGAGGTTGCGGTGGCTTAGTTGGCAGAGCACCTGGAGTATAAACCCGGTGGTGCAGGTTCAAAACCTGCTCATGACCTTTATTTTTCTTTCCACAAAAAATATTATGGATATATAAATTCACAAATTTAAAAAAAATTAATCAATATTTAACTTAACTGGACTTGCAAACAATTAAAGATAGAGACAGGACGAATTAATAGAGGCAAAATTAGATCATTTTTTTTTTTTTAAATTTTAATATAAATCCTTAAGTCTTTAACATGATTTGTTATAGCTAGTTGTTTTTTTAAATCATCCCTTCTCACTTACTTACTGTAAGTACATAATAGACAGCAATAATCTAAACTTTATTTAGTCGGTGCACACAAGAATCGGCACCAAGTAATCCATTACATTTTGAAGAGGAGTTATAAAGTTCATAGCCTTGACCCCAGAGGCTATCAAATGTGACGTTATTTGTGATTAATAATTCGTATAATATCACCATTTTTTGTGTAATCTAGATGTGTTTTATGGTAGAATTACTATAATTTATTTTTTATTTTATTATTTAATATATTACTGTCTACAATTGTATCTTTGGTGTAGCGGTAGTACGTGCGGTTTCGATTCCAGGGTTTGAAAAAGGGATATTTAGACTGCCTCCTTGGTGTAGTGGTGCTAAGCGCGACTGCTGAGTATGAGCTCTCGGGTTCGATTCCCGGGTCGGGCAAAGTGTTATTGAGTTTTTCTGTTAGGAAATTCTTAGTATCAATCCGGAGTTTGGAATTGTGCCCGGTAGATGGCAATAGGCTCACCACCTATTACTTGGAACTTAATAACAGCATTGGTGAAATGTGGGTGTACAACTGTGTACACCTCTGCCTACCCCTTCGGGGAATACAGGCGTTAGCATCACGCCTGTTATTTAGTTATGTTATGTTATTTAGTTTTTCTGTTACGAAATTCTTAGTATCAATCCGGAGTTTGGAATTGTGCCCGGTTTATGGCTATTGCCATAAACTTATAAGGCTATTATAAGGCCTATTGGCCACAATTACTGAATCTGTAAGATGTGGGTATTCCACTGTATTTTTCTACCTAATCCCTGTATTTATGAATGACTTTGGCTTTCCTTGGTATGTCATTGAACATTTATTGTATTCAACAAAACTAAATTTTGAAAAAGTTTTTTTTTAAACCCTTTCACAAATTAATTTATTCTTTTTTTCTAGCAGCTGGTTAGTTAACAACAACAGACACTGTACATATATAAATAAACATGAATCGGTTTTATAATAAATTATAATGAAACAGGAATATTCATGAATCGCTTAAAATATTCTGTAGTATTGATATTTTTTTTGAAAAGGCAACATTTTTATTATTCTGAATATTTTTCTGATGATGAATGATACATACATAAGCTACATAGGTATTCTTCAAATAGCAAAGATTGATTCTGCTGGTTCAATTATCATCATTAGCTAAACTTGAAATCTAGCCTCGGTCATTACGGACGGCGCGATTAGCGCAGTGGTCGAGAGACCGGCTGCTGCGCGCGTGTCGCAGGTCTATTCCTGCACGGAGCATATATTTGTATGATCTACAGAGAATTGCTCCGGGTCGGGGTGTGTGAGCATGTGAGATTATATGTCTGTAAAAGGAATAAATTAATTTGTGAAAGGGTTTTAAAAACCTCAAAAAATACTTTTGTTAAATACAGTAAATGTTGAATGACATACCAAGGAAGGCCAAAATCATTCATGAATACAGGGATTAGGTAAAAAAATACAGTGGAATACCCACATCTTACAGATTCAGTCATTACGGCTCATGTAAATAAGCCAAGCACAATTCCAAACTCCAGATTGATACTAAGAATTTACCAACAGAAAAACTTAATAACATAACATAGCATCATGCCTGTATTCCCCGAACGGGTAGGCAGAGGTGTACACCCATAAGTCTCAAGCAATAGGTCGTGAGCCTATTGCCATTTACCGGGCACTTCCAAATTTCAGGATGGTACTAAGAATTTCCTCACAGAAAAACGCTGTATCCAGATTCGAACCCATGACTTCATGCTCAGAAATCGTGCTTGCATCTACTAAACCAATGAGGCAGTGTTTTAAATAATAGAAATATTCTTTAGACGAGGTTATCATGAAATTATTTATGATAATTGATTTCACTTATTTATGCTTGAGGGGCTCGTGGCTAAGTAACAGCCGCGCAGATCGATCGATCGAGGTTAAGCTGCGCTTGCCGTGGTCGGTCTGTGGATGGGTGACCACCATTTCATACCGAGACCCCTCCGTGAGATAGAGCACGTTAAGCCGTTGGTCCCGGTTGTCGAATTAAGATCTATGACAGCCGTTACGGGTAGTCAGAGGCCTGAAAGTCTGACAACCAGTCGTACCACGAGATATCGTGTTACCCAGTTACTGGGTTGTGGAGGTCAGATAGGCAGTCGCTCCATGTAAAATACTGGTATTAAGATACATCCGGTTTGACTGGAAGCTGACCCCAATGTAATTGGGAAAAGGCTAGGCAGGTATATATGATTTCATTTATTTATGCTAGTAAAATTCTTCTACAATTGTTTGTAATCTGAAATTTTGTTAACCTCTCCCAGTCTTAGACCAATCAAAATTTTATCATCAGGATCAAAACTTAAAAGCGAACGATGCACTTTAATATTTAATTAGAGATGTTAATATATTTAAGGCAGTGTTGAGCATGAAAAAATAAACTGCTGACAATATGGGATTAACAGTCAGACTATGATAAAGCTAAAATATTTAGCTTATATGCTAAATTTGCGAAACCATTCACGGTTATAAGAGTAGAGGAAGACCGAGGGAACGGTGGAGGGATTATGTATAATGATAGATGGTACAGTTGGAAAGGGAGTGACCACCAAGATGAAGGCTGATAGAGATGTATGGAAGAGGAAGAGATGTAATAAAGTCAGCGGGATGATGATGATATTCAGTTGTCATTGTGCTCAAATGATGACAACAGTATTTTTGACGGAACTGCCAAAGTAGTTGATTGCAGCTGCAATCCCAGGACTCAAATATATAGTATAAAATGGAGGACCGTATGGCTTTTAGACGGTACTAGTCCAGCACACTGTCAGTAATAGATTCCCTCATTTAAAAAAGGAGGAACGTTAGCCAGGTTAGTGGAGTGTAATATAAGGATAACATCAGAACCTGGCGCATGGATAACATTTGGTATGACATAGCTAGCATAAAAGGAGACTGTATCGGTGGCGGTTACCACTAACAACAGCATTCCCAAAGAGGGTTGACGTCAGGCAGGCGGCCGATCATAAAACATAGCCAAAACTTTTGCAGCATGCCAGATATAGGTATGCTGCGCCAACCCCAAATAAATTGGGATAAGGGCAGGGGGATGATGATGATGATGATGATGAAAAAAAGGAAGAACGTGTGGTTTTTAGTCATTAAGAATAAGACACAGGGTCCATGACGGGATTTCTCAAACAGGAAAAAATTACACATCAGTGGTTTCGCGCGTCAAGTGATGTGAATTGGAGAAAGCCTTAAAGAGTTGAGTTCTATTCTCAGATCTGGTACTCCTTGTAGTTCCAGTTCCAGGTCTTGTTGACGCTGTTGTAGTCGTTGCCTGGACTCATCTGCAGTTTCACTGTGAGGTCAGGCTGCAACAAAATAGTAACGTTATTTACGATCATCGTATGAGTGGAAATTCGACAATTTGTACGCAGATGTTTGGATCCACGTTGATGATACCAACTGTCCATGGATGTAACTAACTCCCTGCCGTCATCTGTGTTTTTTTTGAGAAATATAACCTGACAAAGACATATTCAAGGCTAAAGTGAATAGATTTCTTCTCGATCTACGTGCCATCCATCCATCAGGCGAGTTGGTGGCCAAATGTAGATACATTCTTGAAGTTGCTTTGGCGTGCACAATAAAGTGTACCATATTTGATTAAATTATGTGTGATAATGTCTAATTAGTATGGATGAAATGTCGGCTTCTACTTTTTCAGTAATGTCGGATTAAGGTTCATACTTTGTGTCATATATTCTGTCATATGTTGTTGGGATAACAATAATTTTATGAAGCCAATTCGTATTTCGTAAAATGTAAAAGTTTTTACGAAACGATCGTAATTGTGATTGAAATAAATCACACCTATAACGTCAAATCAATACTATCCTAGGATGAATTCAAGGAGAGATTGTTTAAGAAGTAAAATATTTTAAATATCTATATTTGCTGCCATAAAATTAGATTTAGAAGAAAAAACAAGTATACAATATACTCAAAAAAATATGTGACTGCTGGCAAATTTACAACATAATGTCCTAAATTTATACATGTAAATTTTACATTTTCGTGAGTCTGAAAGGCTGAAAATATGGAGCAGTTTAACCTTTTATTTAGGTCCATGTAACATATGGGCTTCGTTCAAACAGAGGCTCTCGACAAAAACGCGTGTCTCCATAAACAAACGTGACGTGACGTATCGCAGTGCAGCACGTCACAACGACAAACATTCATCAATCTTTAGTTCACTCAAGTTTATGCTTTGAATATTAAAGCAGTTGCTTTGTTTTGGTATTTTTATTTTTATTTTTATGATGACTATTAAAATTTATATTGACATTTAACTTGACAATCGATCGTGTTAAACACATCTGTGGGCTTACTTTTGAAAATAATTCCGCTCGATTGACATTGGAAATATGTCAGATCGTACTTTTAATTGCCAAAATGTCTAAAAAATAATTACAGATTCGGGATAATATGAAGGCAACATGTTTTAAAATTGAGACGCTATTATGTAGGTAAACTTATTTTAAAGTTACGCTTTGTTTTATGGCGTCTATTTAATATTGGATTTAGATTGGAATTGGTATTAGTTTCAAGAGTGGGGTTACCACAGGACATGTTTTGGAACTATTAAACGTGTATGTAACTGCAATCATAGTCTTAACATAATTAAAATTGTGTGATTCGTAATATACCTAAATATTTGCACGCTGCATGGAAGATTAAGAAGAATTATACAAGATGATCTGTAACATCATTGTATTTACATTTTATTTATTCAGCGAATAAAGAATATTTTATTTTATTGTATTTGTTGGGCGAGATTTAGATTTTTTGTTAGAATCGTTACAGGTATAAAAAGAACTTTCAGGCCTTCTAACATCGTCGCAAATTTCAAATGCGTTATTATTATCCATCATATTACGTACGTAATTTCAAATGAATACTAGCAGATAGTGGTTTCAAATTCCTATCAATTTCATTAAATTTAGTTATAGACTCAGTATCATTATTATCATCAAATCTCTCATCATCATGAGCGGCTCTAGTAATAAGTTTAGTATAATAATTACCTACTCTGGCTTTAAAGAGAATTAATATTAGTCGATTGCGATCTTAAAATTGAGTCATCATCATAAAACTGAATAATTATGAACTCAATAGTGTTAGAATTAGCCAATAATGTTCTCAACGTTATATCATTATCTTCGAATATACCACCATCATTCATCATTTCAGTCATAATGTCGGTACAATTATCAACCTTGTTTTGTGGAGCATTATTAATATTAACCGATAGTGGTATCAAAGTTCTATTATTATCATCAAATACATATATCATTATAATTAGCCCCACTAACTTTAACCTCAGTATTATCTATCATTGGTCTTGCTATGAAGGGCATTAGTATTAGCCAATAGTGGTATCAAAGTTCTATCATTATCATTAAACATATCATAACCATTAATAGCCACACCAGTTCCATGTTCAGTATAACCATTACTCTTACTTTAAGGGCATTAGTATTAGCCGATAGTAGTCTCAAAGTTGTGTCATTAAGCGACGCCTGCCCGACATTATCCCGCTCAGTTTTACAAACGTTTCAAATAGGGTGGCCATGTTAAAGTAACCTGTTCGGACGATAAACTGGGAATTAGAATGTTGTCTGATATCCGCTTTTAGCACTATGTCCCGATAAAGATTAGAAAAGGAATTATTCTGATAGCTCTTCTAGTATCTTCAGCATACTTTGTTGGTTATCTAGTTTTGCGGATAATCCCTAAAATGTAGGTAGTTTGGATGTTTTTGAAATAACAAACTCACTATCCAAAGGTAGACTATAAGTATTAACCTTTCGGCTCAGTAACGTACAGATCTGTACGTTGTAACAATAAAAATCTATTGTGTCTGCTAATGACTGACGCAACAGCTAATTAGTTTTACGAATATGTAACAACAAAATTCCAGACTTAATGTAATATTTCAGATTCCAAATAATATTACAATTGAGTTTATGTTGATAATTTAATAACCGCAATAAGTCCAGACCCGAATTTTTCCTCTCTTGAACTTCTTGGTCCCCTGACTCCGAAACCAGATGATAAGTGATAATTAATTTTGCCTCACCTATGCTCTACGCTGGAAAATCCTAAAATAATCAAACTGCGTATCTATCCTACCAACTCCGTTGAAGCCGCAGGCTTCTTACCCACTACTTCTTACACAGTAAATTTTAAATTTAAACTCCGAGCACCATTAATAGGACCCAAAGTGTTACACAAAAGGATTATTTTAAATTGCCACTCAGCTAGATTGACTTAAATTTTTCAAACCACTCACTAACATTATTTTTGAGGCTTTTTCATGTAAATTTCTTTAATGAACCTAAGAGACTGTGCCTAAGTGGCTAATGAAAGAATAATATTTTGCTTCAGTAATGGAGTTTGATTTATAATCTGGTTATGGAAAAGGAAAATGGATTGGATTTTTATGTGACGCGGTTGTAATTATAATGATTTGTGAATACATTAACTTAAACTGCTTAAATTACAATATCTGTGGCCTATTTGTTATCTCACACTCTAACTCTATTTGTTTCTACTTCTCCTATCGTATGAAACTGAAGATGTACGAACTGAAATTTTCATAAAAAACATTTATTTGTTTTTTTTTTATTGAAAATGGATCCAGGTTTGGACACAACTCGCCTAATGGTAACCGACGGTGTGGCCGAGGATGGAGCACGTAGATCCAGAAGAAATCTATTAATTCTAGCCTAGAATGTGGCTAGATTGTATTTATTAGCTATTACTATGCTCTTCTATTTATAATATTAGCTATTTAATAAAGAAAAATTTGCTTATTTTTAGTAGATTAGATATATTCTATTTTAAGCAAAACTTTTGTATTTCGTTAAACACACAGTGTACCTTGCATGAATGGCAGATACTAAATTAAGTTGAGATTTTAAATATAATAAACTAATTGGGATAGGTACGGGTAGAGATACGGTGAGTCAATTAGAGCACTGGCACGGTTCGACAAGTATCGTGGGTTCAAGCCCCACTCATATCTACATCATTTTCAATATTTTTTTAAACACTGACTCGTAAAGCAGGTACATTTATATTCATAACTAACTGCCAACCTTCAAGTAAACGAAAACGGTACAGAGGAAAGAAGAATGAAATTCTTCTTCCACATTTTAACACGTCTTTTGGTGACATCATTCCTATCTATTCAGTCCCTATACAGGTGACCGAACCGACACGACTCACTTTGCAGTTAATACAATGTCGTAAATATGTAATTTAAACGAAATGAAAAAAATGCAAATTACGTATTAGAAATTAATTATGTCACCTGCTTAGGTCACCTGACGGAGATGTTCTCGATGGTGTGTAAAGCCATTTCGGAGACCTACGGCTTAAACTCTAACACTAGGTTGTTCATCAACCACACGATAAGAAGAAGAATGCAAAAAGACGTAAAATCATATATCATAGCTGAGCCAGTTCTCAGTGATCACCACGTTAACTCACTGCGTTTTGGCGATTTACGACCATCAAGTCCAGGTTTCCTCACGATGTTTTCCTTTACCGTTTGTCTGTGATATCTTAGATTAAAAAGTACACATGACAAAAGACATTATTCATAAATTTACCTGAGGCATAACTGTGATCTCAGGGGGCATCCGATCCTGCATCACATGTGGCAAGTTTGGCTGGGGTCCCACTGGGTCCAAGTTGAGAGGTTCATACTCATCCGAGACTCCACTGTCTGGGGAGTCCGGCTGCATGTTGTTGACATAGCCCTTAGGACCAGCACGACTCTTATGCACGCAGTAGTCTCCAGTGAAGGGGTTCTGGTAGGCTACTACAGTTCTGTAAAAGGTTTTTGAGAAATGAGCAAAGATGAAGCGAATAGGTTTCAGAATCGTGGGGAGTGGAAATCAATAGTCTCTGCTTACCCCATAGGGAAACAGGTATGATTGGATATGTACGTATTGTTATTATTGACCTCTTCAGGTCTCCGTCGGTTCAGTTGTTCCGTAGTGACTGAATATTAGAGGCGACGTCACCAGGGGACATATTACAATATAATCCCAAACTCCGGAGTGCTACTGCTTGCAAGGACTTCAGTCTCAGTAACCGTCGTTCCGACTACTAGACCGTGGTCTAGTAGACTAGTTTTGTACGTATCCCTCAGTTTAATTTCAAGTTTCTTCTATGCGCATAATAAGTATAACATTTCTAGAATTTTACCTGAGTTCTTCAGTGGACGATCCTTCTTTTTTGTGCGAAAACACAACTTTGGTCGGCTTCAACAATATCGCGATCTAAAACCAAAAGGCGAATTTGAAGTTTTCAATTTATTTCGATATCCCTATCAAAGTTGTTTAATTAATTTTGACAGAGACAAAGCAACGCTCGGATTTAGATTGGTTTCAAATCAAATAACAGAAATAATTATAAGTTGAGAGTAATTATTTTATTTTGTTCACAATACTGAATTGAAAGGATAATGTGATTTTGGTGATTTGAATAGTAATATTATAGTAGAAGTAATATTATTTAATTAAAGAGAGTATAAACTATTAAATAATATAATACATTTAATAAAGCTCAGGACTTTATTGTTATATTGTTTGTTTAAACACCTTTATCTCTGGAACTATCAGTTGGAATCGAAAAAATCTTTTTGTGTATGATAACTAATCAAATCAAAAGGGCAATCCCGAAGTATGCGCGTGAGTAATAACCGTTAAACTATAACTAATATGATAACTAAACTTATGAGGAATAGTATAAGGTATATAACTTCACGCTACAACCCTTAGGAGCGAAACAAAAAGAAAAAGCAAATGAAACCGCGCGGCTTAGCTAGTTAGCCGTTTGCCTCTTGAGGCATCTCTGAGCAATCGTGTTTGCGTGTTGCTAAAGAGACAACCATTTTATTCCATACTAACTTTTAAACTATTGCGATACATGATATTACTAGATACTAACAGAAATTAACGCTCAATAAATACCTTTGAATCGCTTGACGTTTCGACCAGGTTGCACTGATCGTGGTCACAAGCAGACAGTCTGCTTGTGACCACGATCAGTGCAACTTAAATAGTGTTCTTAAAGTAAAAAAAAAACGAAATTTAACGCATATGTACCTCTCCATTTTGACGTAATCTGTTGACGCGGTAAACACAGTAGACGCACATGAATAATGTTAGACATAACTGTAACAAAGAATAAATTATTATTGAAGAGATTCAGGCGTTCCCTTGCGGAAGTCTGTTTTGGGGGCTGAGTTGCCCACGTACGTAGAAGTGCACCCTTAAAATGGAATCCCTACACGTGTCCACTGGGCAAACAACAGGCAACACAACTCTGGTGCGAGGATTCGGTCGCGGTTGGTTACCACCCACCGGACGAAGCCATGCCGTGAAGCGACCTAGTCGTGTTTCGGAATGTAGTCCGGTGCAACCGTTGTGGGATACGGGTCTGGGCAGTTGTACCAACTCCCCAACTATCGTTCTCCGCAAATCTATCCACTCTACTTATAGTGAATAGATTTCTTCTGAATCTACGTGCTCCATCCTCGGCCACACCGTCGCTTACCATCTGGCAAGTTGGTGGCCAAACGTTGATCAATATTTTGATAAACAAAAACAGTACAAATGGATGCAAATAAATACAATATCTAGCTACTTCCACAATATTGAGGGTAGTCATCTAGAAGGGATTAGTGCTGGCGTAGTTTGATAAATGGTGTCCGGTAGATGAATGTGGGCTCACCATCTATCTATACTAATATTATAAATGCAAAAGTAACCCTGTTTGTTTGTTACCTTTTCACGACTAAACGGCTGAACGGATCGTAATGAAATTTGGCAAGGAGATAGATTGGCCTTGGAGAAAGACATAGGCTACCTTTTGTCACGTAGATGTAGAAACGCTAGTTTCTTATATGGCAAAAGGGGGTGAACAACATTACTCTCCGGGGAGGACAGAGGTGAAGCCTGGTGTTCACATACGGTTATTATGTCAGGCGAGATGATGAGTGAGGAAGTGAGTTATACGTGGAATAAATTTGATTTTTACTAATTAAACTAGTCTAGTCTCTCTTTTAATAATTAAACTAAACTAGGTACCTGTGGGCTTACTCTTGAAAATAATTCCGCTCGATTGACATTGGAAATATGTCAGTTCGTACTTTTAAATGTCAAAATGTCTAAAAAATTATAAAAGATTCGAGATAATATGAAGACAACATGCTTTAAAATTGAGGCAACTGTAATGTAGGTACATTTATTTAAAATTACGCGTTGTTTTAAAGCGTCTATTTAATATTAGAATTGGATTGGAATTGGTATTAGTTTCAAGAGTAACCACCTGATTGGTCTATTGGTCCCAAGTGTGACTGCTGAGCATGACGTGTTGGGTTTAATTCCCAGGTCAGGCAGTGTTTTTGAGTTTTTCTGTCAGGAAATTCATTCAGCATAGCAGCCCGAGGTTTGGAATTGGGCCCGGCTCACCATACATTACATGAGACAAGCTTTGAAAATATCTGGGGGTAATTCTGTGTACTATTCTGCCTACCTGTTCTGGGAATACAGGCGTGATAATAATAATTTGATTTTTATATATAATATATATTAGATTTTCTGTACAATTCCGGCCCGAAGTTTTTCTCTCGTGTAACGTTGTCTGTCGTTTCCTCAAATAACATAATTTTAGCATCTAAAGGGAATTTGAAGTAATATTATATACATATATGCCAACCAACAATGGGATCCGTTTTTTTTTTATTAAAACCCTTAGTATAACAAAGAACATTAAATTAAAAAAAAATGTGGTAAGAGAAATGCATGAGCAGGACTTGAACCTGTGCCTACCGGATAAACTAAAATTCAACTTAAGTGTTCCTTTTGTGTGTTTAAATTGCCCTGCAAAATGCTGACAGAATCACTACTATACTATAACCAATGTGCTTGATCACTTACTTGCTTTGGGACATATGCACCGGGTTTTAACTTTAAGAAGTATAAAGACGGTTCTTCAAGTGTTTTATCCATCTACAGCTTAGAGAGACTGGTCAAGCGGACCGAGCAGTTTTAGTGGGGATTGTATCAGAATCTTGATAAACACCAAGTTTCGTTCAGAATGCAGTCTTTAATAATCATCATCATCAATCATCATCAATACATATAATAAAATGTAACTGATCGCTATGTACATGGATGATATACGAGAAAAAAAAATTTGGGATCTTTATCAACGCAAATAGCACCCAAAACAATGATTGTTAGAATTTATGTCTGTTTGTCTGTGCGTTTGTGCCCGCTAATCTCAGAAACGGCTTATCCGATTTAGATGTGGTTTTCACTTATATATTGTGGTAAGCTTCACTTGACATTTAATGTTTGTTTCATGTCAATCGGTTCATAAATAAAAAAGTTATGCCAATTTAAAGAATCACGTCGAACATTTGTTAATTATGAATTTGTGTTCATACACGACATGGTGTTAACTTACGACATCAACGCGGAGAGAGTCACAATCACAGCTAGGATTTATATAAATAATATACTCCCAACCGAATTTTCGGCCACTATTATTATATTATAGTATACAAGATATTATGCCCAAACACAGGTGCACTCCTCCTTCCTTCACTCTCATAGTCCAATGGGACGACAATCCGATACGACCGGAGATAAATCAACCGCAGGATCGACGGCTTTACAAGCTCTCTAAAGTACGGGGGTGTCATACCTCCAACTTCTTAACTCTGGGAATTTCCTAACAGAAAAACTTAATAACATTTTGTCCGACCCGAGAATCGATCTCAGTACCACACACTGAGCAGCCGCGCTTGCGACCAATGAGGCAGTTAAAGTTGAGTGTTAAATATTGAATGAATGAATGAGTAAACTGTCGACTTTATCATTAATTGAAGGTCTAGTAAGTGGGGTTGATAAATATATGCAATAAAGGGGAGAAAGTAAGTCCCCCCGCTTCCACACAACGTTCCCTTGCTTACCTTTAGAAACACAACACTACAGCAAAGCAGATTTCCCAGCCCTACCTCCTTTAAAAAAAGTCTTTTTAGCCAAGTAAAAGTACTCTCATTCACAATCAACGTAAACAGAAACCCTCTAACGTACAAATTACGTCACAACAAACTTACCAATATTATGAGCAGTAGAATATCGATATAAATAATAATCATAATTCACTATAACACAGTACACTTACACAAATCACCTTTGCATTGTTAAACTTTAATAAACTATATATTTTTAAACAAAACACTGGTGGACTTTCTATATTCTTAACTGAAACATCCCGAGACACCGTTGGTCTCCAAAATCTTTGTTGAGATTTTTCTCACCCATGATTGGTCAAAAAGTTTTTGGCTGCGTGCTCATTGGACGATCATTGATGTGAATCTGGAAATACCAATGGGGTAACTCTATAAACAGGGGATGATTCGTCTGCAGTGAGTCTGGTACGGATTAGATGGAAAGGTAGGGGATGTTTATGCCTATTGTCTGACTTACTTCTCTGAGGAATGATACTCTAATTAAATTTTGACAAAAAATAAAAACCGCCTTCAAAAATCTACTACACTAAAAAGTTTAAAATAATATCAAAATTTGCTTATAATTAAATAATTTTAAAAGAACAACGTAATATAATAATCTGTTAATTTTGGAGTTGAATTGAGAAACCTCCTCCTTTTTTGAAGTCGGTAAAAAAAAAGGTATGGGCATAGGCAGGCCCAGTAAATAGAACCAAATGTTGAATTTGAATGTTGTATTTTCGACTTCCATCAGATAAAACTGTGATTATTGAATTTAGAAAGTGACATGTGATTGTGTTTAACAACCGATTTTAAACCGATATTTCTTTCAAATCCTTTTCGTGTAACAATCTCCATTTTGTAACCCTACTTCGTTCTTTAGTATTTTTTCTACCTCGCGTCCTATCTGCGAGGCTGGTCTACTCTGTGCCACGTCAGTGGGTGCTGGCGCCAACACTGTCGCGACGTCTGCCGCCACTGCGCGACCTAGTTAGGCAGTTACCTTGGAGGTGACGACCTCTGCTGATACCCTTGGTAGGATAGCGTGAGAAATGTGTACTTACGTAGAGTTGACAGTTTGAATTCAATTATAAAAATCGGACAAGTGCGTCTGAGGTTGAGATGACTCAACTGTAAGAACAATCTACTTAAATCAATAAATAAAGTTCATAAACTATCTTCTTCTTCGTGTGGTTGATGAACAACCTAGTGTCAGAGTTTAAACCGCCCGTAGGCCCCTAACATGGCCTCACACACCATAGAGAACATCTCTCAGGTGTGCTGGTTTCCTCTCGATGTTTTCCTTCACCGTTTTATTCAAACTTGCAACCTTTGACTTGCCAGTCCAACGGTCATACCACTAGGCTATCACTTATCTTCAAAAACTATGAAAGCATATATGACATTGCCATTAAATGGATAGTCGAATTGAAGGACAAACTTAACTTTTATGTTGATAAAATATTCTCCCATACATTGATATACGTCACGGTCGATTATCTAACTGCAAATGTTAATGTGTAAGCACTTAACTGAAATATGTACAAATTATAAAAGTTCGGATTTATTACTTTTTTTTTAGTGTGGAAAATCATCATGGACGTTGTGGACTCCTACCGACTAAAAAACACTCGGTCCCCCTCTAACGTTTACCGAGGTCTGGGGTTTGTTGCAGCAATCGCCGCGACACCAAAAGGTTGTGGTCCATTGAACAATGGATACTCCAGGGTTTGTGCAGGTTGGCCACAGTTAGCGTGTACATTTACTCAGTGTGGCGCACGTGCAACGGTGCGCTGCCCTCTTGGGCCTAGCGCTGGTCGGGCGGCGAATCACCCATGTCCGCCGCCCGCAGTCCACAGCTCACGGTGGCCGGAGATCGTTGTTCGCCCTCCGGCGCTTGGCTCACCTTTTGCTGCAGGGGTGAGCGGGGTTTGCCTCTCTCTTCCATTCCACCGCCTCCTTCGTGAGCATAACCTCCTTGCAGAAGTCGGCGACGGCTCCCCATGCTACCATACCGTACCTACAATGGATCGCGTTTTTCCAAGTTTCCTGGAATCATGAAATTTCGCAAACGGGATGTACCCAATAAGTTTAGGTTTATTACCGAATTGTTAAACTATGAGACATAAATGGCCGAGGCATTAGGCATACATTTTTACAACTCCAAGGGACGGTCCCTTATACCCTTAAAATTGATGCCTTTGCGTCGACTAAAATGCTAGACAAGCCTGGATGAGACTTGCACAAGAGCGTGGAGATTAGTACAAGCAGAGCGTGACCTAAGCCCAGCAGTGTGAGAAGTCACGCTGTGCATGATGATGATGACTTTATTTATTACCTATTTATTTTAAAACACCCGTGAAAGGAGGGAGGGGCTCGTGGCTAAGTAACAGCCGCACAGATCCATCGATCGAGGTTAAGCTGCGCTTGCCGCGGTCGGTCTGTGGATGGGTGACCATCATATCATACCGAGACCCCTCCGTGCCTCGGAGAGCACGTTAAGCCGTTGGTCCCGGTTGTCAAATTAAGATCTATGACAGCCGTTACGGGTAGTCAGAGGCCTGAAAGTCTGACAACCAGTCATACCACGAGATATCGTGTTACCCAGTAACTGGGTTGTGGAGGTCAGATAGGCAGTCGCTCCATGTAAAATACTGGTATTAAGCTGCATCCGGTTTGACTGGAAGCCGACCCCAATGTAATTGGGAAAAGGCTAGGCAGATATAATATACCCGTGAAAGTTACAGAAGAAACACCAAGTTCATACATTAAAAAGACCGATCAGAAAAGGTGCTATATGGTAACACCATATAAACTTTTCACGTAAAGACATTCCGGAAAAACATTGTGAAAACCCACGGGATTACAAAACAGCCATAACACATGTCTCAACCTCCCTCTTCCAGTACGTCCACAAAGGAAAAACTTTTACCTTCAAAATTCCCTTACCTTCGAAAGTAAGAAGATTGGGCCGAAAGTGTTAACTAAAACAAAACATTGTCGTCTTAAATGGCGAACAAACGGAGAACAATCGGGACCCTTACCCCAACACAGGTAGCGCAGTAGGACCAATCGTTATTGTCCTGATCGCAGAAATTTTAATAATAAGTCGCTTGAAATAATGATGTTAAGCTGCACCGGCCCGGGTTGTTCTATGACCATAATTTCATATCAAAACCCCTTTATGCCTCCGGGAGCACGTTAAGTGGTTGATCCCGGTTGCCAAAATAAATCAATGATAGCCGTTACGGGTAGTCCAGATCCGGTTGCTAAGCCACAAGCCATTATTAGAAATAGCAGAAATACCTTAATTGAAAAAGATAAATGAAAGACATCTGCAAGCAGCTAAGATGACAATATTAAGGATGTGTGTTGTGACGCGGATTGATAAAATCAGAAATAAATAAGTAAGAGGAATTCTGAAAGTGGCGTCGGTCGCTGAGAAGTTGTATAGAAATCATTTGTCATGGTATTACGGATATGATATGCGTAAAAATGAGAATCATTTGATGAGAAAAGTTTTAAGTATAAATGTTGATGGCCATAAAAGAAAAAGAAAACCAAACAAAGAGCGAAAGATGATATGGCTGGAAAAGGAGTGAATACTGTAATGATGGGTGACAGAAATGTATGGATGAAAAAGATATGCTGCACTGACCACAAATAAATTGGAATATGGCCAGGAAGATGATGATAAGCAATACAAATTTGGGGGCTGAGTTGCCCGCGTCCGTAGGAGAGCACCCATAAAATCCCTACACGTGGCCCCTGGGTAGAGCAAAACAGGCAACACCACTCTGGTGGGAGGCTACGGCCGCGGCTGATTATCACCCACCGGACGAGGTCATGCCGTGAAGCGACCTAGCTGTGTTTCGGGATGTAGTCCGGTGCAACCGTTATAGGAGACGGGTCTGTGCAGTTGCATCAACTTCCCAACTATCATTCTCCTCAAATCTACTTTTTCTACTTACAGAGAAAAGATTTATTTTAGATCTACGTTCTCCATCTTAGCAACACCGTCGCTTACCATCAGACGAGTTGATGGCCAAAATCTAACTCCAAAAAAAAAGAACACGCGTCAGTTTCACTCATATTTGGTACCGAGTGTACCTTCTGTGAAATAACTTGTATACTTTAAACAAGCAGGGTCCGGATTCTCGATAACTTTAACTTATACTTGGGTACCTGAGTTAAGGTACTGCTTATTCAGGTTATATTGTATAGTTTTGAATCTGTTAAATAATGGAATCGAAAACTGCCTACGTAATATTATATTTAGACTTTCATAGCAGTTTTGGAGATGTATAATTTATTAGGTGGTTGTCGTTCGTGGTACTATTAATTATTCTGTGTTTTATGTAAGTCATTCTACCTAGCCTTTTTCCAATTACATTGGGGTCGGCTTCCAGTCATACCGAATGCAGCTTAATACCAGTATTTTACATGGAGTGACTGCTTATCTGACCTCCACAACCCAGTTACTGGGTAACATGGTATTTCGGTATAATTTATTATTTCTAGGCCTCTGACTACCCGTAGCGGCTGTCATAGATCTTAATTTGTTGACCGGAACCGACCGCTTAACGTGCTATCACGTGATGCAAGTATTAAAAAAAAAACATGCTGTCACGCTAGGAATAGCGCGCACTATACCCGACTGCCTCGTTGGTGTAGCGGTCCCAAGCTTGACTGCTGAGCATCAGGTCTTGGGTTCAATTCCCCGGTCAGGCAAAGTGTTATTGGTTTTTCTGTTTGGAAATTCTCAGTAGCAAATCGGAGTTTTTAATTGTGCCCGGTAGATGGCAATAGGCTCACGACCAATTACATGGAATTTAATAACATCACTTGTGAAATGTGGGTGTACAATTGTGTACACCTTTGCTTACCTCTTCGGGGAATACAGGCGTAATGCTATGTTATGATGATACTATTTATCGAACTCTAAAGTTATGCTTGCAATATCTACTTGCAGAATTATTCTGGAAAAAGTGTTGCTTAAATTATTATATTAAATAACATAGCACATATGTATTTAGTATAATAATTTATTTTGCCAAAAATATTATACATATTAGGTTTAAAGTTATATTATTAAATGGAAATAAAATACAGTCGGGAGCAGGATTCGAACCTGCGTCTCCCGGATAAATACTCCAGGCGCTCTGACCACTAAGCCTCGACCTCTGCTGATCTCGACCTCTGCTCATTACCGTGAATTTTTCTTCCACATTTGAACATGTCTTTTGGTGACATCATAGCTATCTATTCAGTCCCTGTACGGGTGAATGACCGACACGACTAACTTTGCAGTTAATCTATTCGAATCCTGCTCACGACCGTATTCTTTTTCCATTTAATATTATAACTTTAGAGTTCCCTAAGCATGCGTTAATGCTTTTCAAAGATTTATCTTTAATTTAGAGTATAAGCTAAGCCCTAAGCATGCGTTAATGCTTTTCAAAGATTTATCTTTAATCATATTAGGTTTATTTATTATATTATGTATAATTATATTTATGTATAATACATTAATATATGTCGGAGACGCAACACTGTTTTATATTATTGGTGTTACAACATCGAGTGCTACGGACGGTCGGCGACTACGGCGAGTGGAGGGAGGACGGTAGTCTCTTGTTTCATATATTACAATGTACTCTGTGGTCTCTTGTGAGCCACCGTGGCGGACGGACCTCTACGCTCTGACTTATCTATCAAGACCTCTGATTTCATATTGTAATACCTACATTTTACATTGTAATATAAAGTGACTCACTACTAATATGTAACCCAAAGTAAACGTGCTCTCAGTGGCAGAGAGCCTTAATATTGGTTTTATTTACCTTTAAAATCCGGTCAGACAAACAGACCTCCGATCCTATTCTTCAATATATTTCCGACATTTATTTAGCTAACTAAATTATTTTTATTCATATTCATGACAAATCTCCATAAGGAGGAAAGACGGCAAAATTCCTTTCCCGGCAGCGAAAATAAACGAAAAAAATTGCATCCATTCATATCTCTGCTTATCCTTTAAGAGGAAAAGTCTTGATTAATATATTTTATAATTAAAAGCGTCTGCCTCAGGTGGTTTTATAATGTTGTTAATTTTCGTTTTTAGAAAAAAATGGCGCAAGGTCATTTATACCGTGGTAAAAATTAACATCTGCCTCGTTGGTTTGGTGGTCCCAAGCTCGACTTCTAAGCTTGAGATCCTGGGTTTGATTCACAGGTCGGGCAATGTATTGAATTGTTCTGTAAGGAAATTCTTAGTTGAAAATAGGCTCAACACCTTTTTCAAGGAACTTAATTACAGCATTGGTGAACTGTGTATGCACAACAGTACACCTCTGCTAAACCCTTCGGAGATACAGATGTGATACTAAGTTATACAAAAATAAACTCAAATTTTTTGCTTAAATTTTTTTAAGGAAACTTTGAAAAATAAAGACAATTATAATAAAACAACTTTTAACCGGATTAATCGCGTGTATTATTGGTTTTTTGTTTTTCCTGACGTTTCGAACACTTTGCAGCTTTCGTGGTCGCAGGAGGACTAAGGTGTCAGGTGTCTCAACAGTTTATTTAAAATTATTTCAGTCTACCGTACATATAATTGATAAATTCATAAAATTATTATTGTCTCTGATACATATTTAAACTAAATCGCAACGGTATTTCCTAAGACTATCCCTGAGAAGAAATACCGAAACAAACTCGGAGGTCACAGTCGTTTTAAATTAAGAGATACTATTTTACAATTTTATCGAATTATAAACTAAGAGGTGTTCCGATGCACGCAGTAATCGGTCACAGTATCTTGATTTTTCTTGTGACTTGACTTTGTTTGGTGGTAATTGCCAACCATCTTCTCTATTGAAATTTGGGTGTTTTTTAATTTCAATAGCCTCGCGGAGCATTCTCGGTATATATCGGTTTTCTTTCGCGAGGATTTGGGGTTTATCGAAACGTAGAAAATGGTTGGGTTTGTCTGTTGGAAATAATAAAAGACAAGAACCAGCGACCCTTGACATTCCGTGTCATCACTGTAGCAACTGAGCTACCTTGTCGTTGTCCGAATCTATTGAATTTCAAGCTTCCTTGTATTCGTCAATAGTCATTAATATAGGCATTACATGGCGTTAAGGTGTATAAAAATATCATTTTAAATATATTTTTTTGGTTTATTTTATTATTTTCATTAATACAAAAAAGTAGGAATTTTGTATGGTCTATTAAATACTAGTACTGCGTAGACTTCAGTATAGGGTTCAGTCGACATAAAAAGTCATCAAAGTCACCATGAGGTTCAATTCCCGGGTCGGAATAAGTGTAAGTAAATTCTCAGTTGCAGCTCGGGGTTTGAAAATTGTGCCCGGTTGATGGCCATAATTATGCTCACCACCTATTATGTGGGACTTACAACTGTGTACACATCTGCCTACCCCCTGGGGAAATACAGGCGTGACGCTATGTTATGTTAAAATACAAGATCTTAACAAACCTACTAGAGCGCAACCGAATTAGATTGTAATCTATTTTATTGTCCTAGTTCGGTGTTGCCCCGCCAAGTTTTAATTGCTCGTACGCAATAATGGCGTAATAAGCCTTCGGAAGATTTATTAGTACTCCTGTAAGTACTATAGGTACCTTGGATACTGAGTATGAGGAACATTAGGCCTAAGGTCTAGAATTTATCGTCTCGTGTTGTTAATAGTGTTGAAGTTATTGTTGTATGATATATTAGGAGTTTGTTGAGCCATGAGTAAACTGTCGGTTGTATACCATGTGTTACAAAAGTCCGCAGGCATACTTTAGGGGGATAATTTACATGTATATGAACAAATTTTACTATGGGACAACCTTGAAAGCGCGAAAAAGAAAGATCAGCTGTTACATAGAAATGCAGCTGGATCGCCTGATAGTAAGCGGTTACCGCCGCCCATGGACACCATCAACCCCAGAGGAGTCGCAAGTCCGTTGCCGGCCTTTTAAAGGGTTTGGGCCTCCAGTACCCTCACTCACTCGGCGAAACATAACGCAGGCGTTGTTTCACGCCAGTTTTCTGTGAGGCCGTGGTATCACTCCGGTCGAGCCGGCCTATTCGTGCCGATGAATGGCTCTCCCACAGTTAGAAACCTTTTCTTAACTACTAGACTAAAATTTATGGAGCAACAGATTTTTTTGTTCGCGTTTGCGACTTTTATCCCATAATAACACTCTCAGTCATCTGTAACACGTTGTACACCTATTTAATTTGGCTAGGGCGAGGCGTAACCGCGTTCTGAAGGTGCCGTACAAAAATATTGATTATCATCATCCCATTTAATATAATAACTTTAGAGTTCGCTAAGCATGCGTTAATGCTTTTCAAAGATTTATCTTGAATTATCATCATCCCCTTGCCCTTATCCCAATTTATTTGAGGTCGGTGCAGCATGTATTCTACTTTCATACATACTCTCTACTTGTATTGGTATGCTGCTAAGGTTTTGGCTATGTTTTATGACCGGCCGCCTGACTGACGTCAACCCTCATTGGGAATGCTATTGTTGGTGGTAACCGCCACCGATACGGTCTCCTTTTATCTATGTCATATCAAATGTTATCCATGGGCCAGGTTCTGACGTTATCCTACACACTCCACTAACCGGGCCACAAAAAATATGATGTGTTTTTTTATAAGTATCGTCGTGATCGGGCCTCCCTCTTGAGTTGCAGCTTATGGTTTCTGATCTGACATGTATAAATGTGGCTCTTTCAATCTCAATAGTACTTTCTTGATACATTTATGACATCACAGACAGGTGAAGAAAAAATCGCTTGAAACTTGTACATGAACAGTCTGGAATTGCGAACTGGCTATCTCTCATCAACGCTCGTGCCTTCTCTGTATAAGAAGAAGCCCTGCAGTGCGACAGCTATTGTGTATTTTTTAACTGACTTCAAAATAGGAGGTTATTTATTCGACCCGTATGTACAATATGTATGTATGAATGTTATCTTTGTATGTCTGCAATTTTCTCAAAAACTACTGCCTCGATTTAGATGGGATTTTCTTTATACATATACATGTTTTTTAGGGAAGGTTTTTGTATTGGGATTTGACGAAGATCTTCGGAGGAAGACAATGGAACTCTTCAATAACTAACCGCAAATGACCCGCGATTGCTGCTATCGTATGTCTATGTATTGTTTTCACCATTACATTGAAGGCGGTTTTTGTTTCATTAAAAACAAAAAACGTCTTAAAGTGATATGTACTGACGATTCTTTACATTTATGCGTTTTTATAGGTTGGTTATGATGTTTTACCCGTTAGCGCTCCTATTTATTCTTTTTTCGTGTTTATTGTTATAAAGTACATATTTGTACGAGGCTGAGTCTTTGTAATATAACTCACTGCGCCCACCAACGTTTTTCCGCGATATCATTTTTTTGGATAGGGCCACGCTTATCACCTAGGGTTATAAGGCAACCTATTCTATAGGCATATCAAAATACACAAAAAAAAACATAAAAGTCGTTCAAGCCGTTTTGGAGGAGTTCGACAACAAACACTGTGACACGAGATTTTTATGTATTAGATTAGATAAATGAACGATTTTCCATTTCGCCTTTACTTGAGATCCAATGGTTTTGCTGTAAAAAAATCACATATAACAGAGCCGTCACGTATAAAAGGCACTTCAACCATAATTACAATTTGGCCTAAATTCACTTCCTCAGCTAAGAATATCCTTTTTCATACAAAATACTCTAAAAAGGGTTTAATTTCAAAGATAAATGAAGCAGGATAATATAAAATAATTGAGAGTAGCACTGCCGGGGCATTAATTAAGGGTCATTTTAAAATTGTTTACCTTAATTGAGACACGGTAGAGTTACAGATTCTGTTAAAGTGCTTTGTATTGAACATTTAATTATTGCCATTAACTTGAAGAGGGTAAATTTTACCTCTAGTTTACTTGTACGTCAGTAATATTATCATTAATTTATATTTATTTTGCCATTAAGGCATTTGCCACACGGGGTACATAGTATATGTTTTATCTGCCAGTATATGTGCATTATAACATACAGTATCTAGATATCAAACACGGAACATAACCGATGATATATGAAATTCGCTCACAGTCAGTCGTTCGGGCTATACTTACCTAAAATTACGTAGATATCTGTCAGTATCTGTCGATATCGCACAGTATCTGTAGATACTTAACGACCAAATATCTGCGTCGTGTATGCCTATTGATTACTATGACAATGCCAACAAATAATTTTAAGAGTCGTAAGTGGTTTATTCTTAAAATTTAGCTATAATATAACCATAGATTTTTTATACAAATTTTTTACACGCCTCCCTAAAAATTTGTGTTATGTTTTTAAGGTTCATGAATGTAAGTATGTTTGTGAGTTTCTTTATTTCATCATAACTTCTAAACGCCTAATCCGATTTCGATGTATGGGGTATCAGTAGAATCCTTACATTGTCCCGGTTAACAGGCTAGTAAGTTTAAAAAAATGGCAGCGGAGCTTTTTTTATTAATTTTATCTTGATTATTATTTGCCAGAGACCATGAAAAAAAAATGCAAAAAAATATTTGAATAAGCAGTTTAATAAATTTAATTCAATATTCTACTTTTACACTTTCTTAGAAAGTGGACAGAATTTCCTCGAATTAATTTGAATGTTGTCACAAAAATAATTGCATTTTTAAATTGGACAGGATTCCTCCAATCGGTACCGACTTCGGCGAAGAAAAATTTCACTGAAGATATTCATGGCCATAATCTATTAAAAAAAAAAAAACTTTAAAATACAGATTTTATAATCCCAAATTCATTAAAGATATCCTTATACTATTTATATTGAAGTAATTGTACATAACTATTAATAATTTAATGCAATTTTTTTACGTTTGTGTCTCGATAAAACACCTGACTCGATTTTGATGAAATTTGGCCAAGAAAATTAAATTTTATTTATTCATAATAGGCAAAACTTTATAGCTTTTTAGGTAAACGTCAAACCTTACCAGCCCCCAAATAAGTCCACCCTATACCGCTTCCTAGTCTTTAGCTGGAAAGAAGAAGGCGCAACAAACAACCCAGCAAAGCGTGATAGTTTGCGACATTGTGTTCATTAGCGAAAGTCCGAGAAAAATTTGTTCAGCAGTTGCAGAGAAAAACGTGCACAGACAAACAGACAAAAGTGGCAAGCGATTTTGAATACAATGTTAAATAGAATTCTTCTTATTAAGGTTAATTTTCAACCAGCTGAAAATATTTATCTTGTATCTTTAGTAATTTATTTACAAATACCTGTAAATTGTTTAGCAAAGAGCGAGGCCTTAACAGTTGGACCCGAAGAAACCCGATCGGGCTCCTAACGACCTCCCTGGGGCTCCGAACGAAACACGATATTATTTGAAAATAATCCTTTTGATAACAACCTATGAAAACGTGTATTTTAGAACCGTTATATTTGTTGATGACTATACCCTTCTCTGGGGTCTATTTTGATTATGTATTTGAATTTGTCTGAATAAGACTCATTAAAATTAAAGTAAATAAAGTATTTACACGCTAAATTTGAATGGTTATTTTCCTGCGGTAGAACGATTTACTCTCACTATTACTATCGAAACATAGAGTAAAAAAAACGACTAAACATCAAACTCAAGGATCAAAAGCATGAAAAATAGTAGTAATTCACTAATCGGTGACGCAGCAAGTACTACAGGAAGCGAACGCGTGGCGCAACCGCCGACCGGATCGTCCGCCTCGCGTGAATCTCGGAATAATAGTGGTTCGAGGTCGCTTTTAAGTTTTGTTTTTCACAATTATGCTGCTAATTATTGATTCTAATAAAATATATATGTACATATATATATCATTTGTATTACCAAGACAAAATGATTTCAATGCCGGAAAACTACCATTAAAATTTCAGCGTCTAGTTAATTGATTTGTTGTCAACCAGTTCTTTTAATTATTGTACAAGAAAATCTATTCACAACCTGCCTCATTGGTCTCATGTTCATAAGCGGCTGATGAACTTGACGTTTTACGTATTCGATTCGATTGGTCAATCTGCCTAGCCTTATACCAATTACATTGGGGTCGGCTTCTAGTCAAACCGGATGCAGCTTAATACCCGTATTTTACATGGAGCAACTGCCTATCTGCCCTCCACAACCCACTAAATGGGTAACTCGATATCTCGTGGTATGACTTTCAGGCCTCTGACTACCTGTAACGGCTGTCATAGATCTTAATTTGACAACCGGGATCGATAGCTTCACGTGCTCTCCGAGGCACGGAAGAGTCTCGGTGTGAAATGATAGTTAACTGCCCCAAAGACCCATCCACATACCAACAGCGGCAAGCGCAGCTTAACCTCGATCGATCGACCTGTGTGGCTGTTAGTTAGCCACGAGCCCCTCAGCGGGGTTCGATTGCTGGGTATGTTATTAGATTTTTCTGTTAACAAATTCTCAGTATCGGCCCGGAGTTTGGAATTGTGTCCGGTTGATGACAATACTGTCATCACTTATTACATGTATTATTCTATGTGTATTTTAAATAAACTAAGACTGAAAAGAATAATTAGAGAAATGTTTTACAAGTACTTAATAAAATTTTTGATTCAATTTAATTCCCAAAATTCTCGAAACACTTCAAAGTAAACTCATATATTAATAAAAGACAATATATTTTTACAATTTAGAAGAAAATATATTACATTCCCTTTTTTATGATAACCACCGATGAAAACGTAAATGGAAACTTTTATGCTAAACATAATGTTGCCAGCTCGAATAAACATCAAACTTTTAAAATTACATTCTATCTGTCGTGAACTCACCTTGCCAACTTTTACGACAAAATCTCCCGGAAATAAGGGAGAATGTTTTACTTCGAAGTAAAGTTATAACCCTTAATTATTTCTTCATTTCGGCACATCGCATCGCATCGGGGAAAATCGCGTAAAAAATTCCACTTTGTGAACAATTTTATTGAAATATATATTCTTTTGTAATTTTTATATAAAAATCCGACTTCGTAACATTTTGCAATTGAAATTTAAGTGATAACTGTTATCACATTATCCAACTACTCGATACTTCCTGCTCTTTACTATATAAAAAATATTCGTCTAATAAATAATAATCACGGTGTTCGTGTGGTCCTCTCCTGACCGGTAGGTAGGTAGGACACCTGAAGGTTGTGGATTCATAACTGTCATACCAATGTGACTTTTTCAATGTCATATGTACTTTCTTAGTTAATCTAAGACATCACAGACAAACGATAAAGGAAAACATCGTGAGGTATCCTGGACTTAATGGTCTGAAATCGCCAACCCGCAGAGAGCTAGCGTGGTGATCAATGCTCGTACCTTCTCTGTATGAGAAGAGACCCTTGCCCTGCAGTGGAACAGTTATGGGCTGGTTATGTTACATATAATGGCGTCTACTGACACGCAAAAGAAAATTGATTACTGTACTTAGAATAAGATTTATAAGGAAACAAGATATTATCAAATTATGATGGATGAGTCAGGCGAGTCACTTAGCGAGTTTTATATATCGGTTATTTGAGATTGATATGTTTGAGGTTATTTTGTTTAGGTTAAATTATAGAAGGTGGCATTTCATAGTAAATTTTTTTTAAGGTAACTGAACAGCTTTTCCGAAATGCATGGGTTTTTAGACAATAATTGCTGTCTCATACAATAACCGTACTGAATGGCGGCTGAGAGTAGACAGACGAAGAATATTTGAAGAGCAATGACGAGATGATGATGCCGCAGGGATGACCTGCGTACCTATTCGCGATCTCGTTGGCCAATCGAATTGATGGACACTTTTGCTCACATTGCGTCGTATGTTTTTACTATTGTTCCTCATCATAGACAAGCTGTAACACACGACGCAATGAACTACAAAGTGTCCATCAATTCAGTTGGTTACCGAGATAGCGAATAGGTGCGCTGGACAACAATGGCACAGAACAGGGAAGAATAGCGTTACCGGGAGGCCTAACCGCCGAAACGTGTTGTTTTTTTATTTATTGTCCTTTGACGAGTTCCTTTATCTGGAGCTAATCCTAGATATCGATTCAGATCATGCTTACTATAAAAATGCCTGCCTCGTTGGTCTAGTGGTCGCAAGTGCGGCTGCTGAGCGTGAGGTCCTGGGTTTAATTCCCAGGTCGGGCAAACTGTTATTGAATTTTTCTGTTAGGAAATTCTCAGTAGCAGCCCGGAGTCAGGAAGTTGGCGGTGTGACACACCCGTGCTACGGAGAGCACGTAAAGCCGTCGGTCCTGCGCTTAATCTCCGGTCGTGTCGGATTGCCGTCGCATCGGAACATGAGTGTCAAGGAAGAGGGAGTGCATCTATGTTTGCGCATACACTTGTGCACTATAATATCTCCTGCGTAGTTGGCTAATATCCGTGGAGATAAGCCGCCGTGACCGAATTACGGTCCGCATGAGTGTTATAAGAGAGATATTTTTAAAGTTATTATATTAAATGGAAAAAAAAGAAAGAAAGAAGAGAAAAAAGAAGAATACGGTCGCGAACAGGATTCGAACCTGCGCCTCCCGGATGAATACTCCAGGCGCTCTGACCACTATAGCCATCTCGACCTCTGCCCGTAGTTAGAAAATTGGTGGTGTGATACCCCCGTGCACCGGAGAGCACGAAAAGCCGTCGGTCCTGCGCCTGATCTCTCTCTGGTCGTGTCAGCAAATCTCCGTGGAGATAGGCTGCCGTGACCGAAATACGGTCGGAAGGAGTAGGTGTATACAGTAAAAATGCATTGTCATAAGAATTTAACCAACATGTAAGATTTAGGTGCACACAGACAGACACGGGGACAGGTGAAATTAAATAAAAGCTTATGATAATATAACTCAGGTGTAAGGTCAGAGCACCTGTGTAAGGTACACCTGCATTATATGAAACACTTTATCTGAAAAGACACAAAATATAAAAATAACAGCAATTTTCTTAGCACGGTACTCAATACGTAAATCCGGTCCCTAATTCATCCAACCGCACACGATACCCTTTTAGGGTGGCTTTATAAAAACGATATGTCTACCTCAAATAATTACTTAGCATGTAGGTACATTCAGTAACACTAGCAGATTGACATTTTTGATTTAATAAATTTTCAGATCAATTTACAAGCTGGCCAACAAAAGCGAACTTGGACAAGACTGAAACTATTGTTGAATAATGCATAAAATATATATTTAAGCACAAACTGTGAGTAAACCTGATTATGCATTAAAGCTTTTCCTCGACATAAAAATGTGTCAGTCATATTATTTTCAATTCCGAGAATCAACTTCAGAGAACAATTGGAAAAGATTCCATTCCTAAATTAGTACCGAAACTTTTTACAATTTTAACCTATTTATGTTGCCGACTGTACCCGGAAACAAGGTCCCAAAAAGGGTGTAAATATACGTCGGACACAAAACACTACCCGAGGGATAACCGACGGACCGTACACCAAGGAAAAACGGACCGTACAGAAAGGAAATGAGTCGTGTGTCGTCCTTATGCGCAAATTGTGCATATCGAAGGAGAAAAAAAAATGTGGTTATGTGGATGGAAGGGCTGATTCTGGCCAAACTCGATGAATGTATCCTAATAAAATTGCGGATGTTATAAAAAAGACACGTCTAGAGTAAGCTAAACTAACAAGCATGCATTAAGAGGTTAATAACACGAAAGAAAGGTATGATATATAAATTCCTCCCCGCTAACTTGATTAACTATGGCTAGGTTAAACAAATGACAAAATCCGTCGACATCTTCGATGGTTGACCTGGCGGGGCTGTCAATGCGGTCCAAGAACTCCGCGTGTAGGTTATATACATTTCCAAGGGATGTGCCTTGACAAGCGTTGCACTGGAAGGAGGGGGGGGGGGGGGTAGTTCCGGAACTGGAACTGGTCTCTTCAGAAGACCCGGATCTCCTCTCCATGTGCTGAAGGTGACCAACACTAAGGTAAATCCCACATATCCCGGTCTTATGTCCAAAGACTGCGTGTTTTTCTAAGGTTTCCCCCCGAAGCCCTCTCGTCAGTGGGCCGCCGCCATCTTGTAAACGCGCATCTGTGGGGGAACCGACAGTCGGCTCATTGCAGCGTTCGAGTTATGACGCGCAAATACATGCTTACTTTTCGCGTTTAAACGTTTAACCTTCCATTTAAGTGTTATTATTAGTGTAAATACACTACAGTGACTATATAAACAAACAAAAAGTTATTTTGTGCAAGTTCGGAATAATAATTACGTAAGTAAAAATTACGTATTGATGACGCAATAATAGGTACTCGGTCGTTGCTCCGCCACGTGTTTGTTATCGTATTATCTTTTTATTTAAAGCGATGACCTACCTTTTTTTTTCTTATATCCCAATGGTAAAATAGTGTAGTATTTGATTTAGTGAGTGTTGTGAGTGATGCATTAATAATTACGTATATTTTGATAGAAACAGTGGGCGGCACCCGTAATTGGTAAGTACTTTATTTAAGATATAGATATACTTTATTTAAGATTAAGTTCGATAAATATCCCAAACTTTATAACTGAGTATTAATATGAATTATCTAATGTTTAGATTATTTTCTTATGTTCACAAAACAATAAAAATATAGCCATTCGAGCTAATATAATACCTATATATAAACATTAACATTCCATAGCGGGCGCCGCGAACTCCGCCGGCCGTTATTTTTCATAACGTGTTCTTATAATAAAAATGTATATACGGGTATCTACATTATTCAATGAATTAATGTAAATAGTTATACTGTATCGGGATTAATAGTTTTTATCATTACGAAATGATAATTCATATGTATTATAATCGAAAATAGGTTTAAAAAGACACGATATTTTGTGTTTACGGTCAAAAAGACTTATATTTATTTTAATATTGTCTATTATGTGATATAGAGTATTCAAGGAAATTAAATATACTTTAACTCTTCTATACATCATCATAGTGCTTTCCATATAAAAACAAAACAAAGATATCATTATGCATACGCAAGGTGGTAGCACACCGTCCACCCGTGAAAATATGGCCCCACAGATGCGCCGTATTGCAAAACGATCGACCGTCGGTTCCTTCACAGACTAGAACAGCAACAGAAGAAACTGCAACAGGTTAATTTAATTAGACCACAAAGTTTCCGTAGCCCATGTTGACTGGACGTCCTCACTAAGCTCGGTATTGATATGGATCCCCAGAGGAGTCTGAAGGATGCAGGTCAACTAAGGAGGAGTGAACCGGACCAAAAGGGTTTCTTTTTTAATCTAAAATGGATTTATGTTTGGCTACCAAGTCTTATTATGGTAAGCGATGGTGTGGCTGAGGATGGAGCACGTATATCTAGAAGAAATCTTTTCACTCTAACCTTGAAAAGACTTGAATAGAACAGGTTGTATTTCTCAGGAAACACGGAAAACGGCAGGGAGTTCCATTCCCGCAGTACGTATCATAAACGTGGATCCAAATCGTCTTGTGCGTTATTTTCGGAATTTCTACGAAGAACGGGTGTTTTTTTATTTTTTATCAAAAATTGATCTACATTTACATTTACCAACTCGCCTGATGTTAAGCGACGGTGTGGAAGAAGATGGAATGACATGATGGATGGAATGGAATGATGATGGAATACGTATGTACGTAGATTCAGAAGAAATCTATTTTACTCTAAGTAGAGTGGATAGATTTGGGGAGAACGACAGTTGGGGAGTTGATGCAACTGCCCAGACCCGTCTCCCATAATGGTGAGTGGTAACCAGCAGTTGTATTGCCTGTTTTGCACCACCCAGGGGCCACGTGTGGGAATTCCATTTTAAGGGTGCACTTCTACGGACGCGGGCAACTGAGCCCCCAAGTGGTAGTGTGCCGTCCTTCTATTTAGAGAGAAATACTGTCAACACCCAAATTTCAATAGAGAAGATGGTTGGCAATTACCACCTGTTTGGAACCCTGTACTGAAAATAATCAAGTCCCAAACAAAGTCAAGTCACAAGAAAAATCAAGATACTGTGAGCGATTACTGCGTGCATCGGAACACCTTTTAGTTTATAATTCGATAAAATTGTAAAATTGTATCTCTAAATTTAAAACGACTGTGACCCCTGAGTTTGTTTCGGTATTTCTTCTCAGGGATAGTCTTAGGAAATACCGTCGCGATTTAGTTTTAAACATGTATCAGAGACGAAAATAATTTTATGAATTTATGAATTATATGTACGGTAGACTGAAATAATTTTAAATAAACTGTTGAGACACCTGACACCTTAGTCCTTCTGCGACCACGAACGCTGCAAAGTGTTCGAAACGTCAGGAAAAACAAAAAACCAATAATACACGCGATTAATCCGGTTAAAAGTTGTTTTATTAGAAATACTGTCCTCTCCATTTTTTTTCCATGATCTTGGAATCTTAGTGTGGACCCTTGTCCTCCCGGAGGTCCATCAACTATGTAATCGGAAAATGTGGCGCTAAATTAAATATTATGTGTTGTTCATCGAATTAGAGTCAAGGCTATTTCCCTGAGGGTCGAGATGAGGTCAGCTGTTGTTCTGAAGATCTCTTGTTATTTTGTACTGATATAAAGTTATATTAAGAGTTCCTAGTTAATGGTATCATTGCAAAAGTTTGAGTCATACAAATTATGTTGCGTAGAGAAGAGTCATTTGGAAATGGTTTTATATAAAGTTATAAATTATAGAATAAGCAGCTTAGTGGTCAGAGTGCCTGGAGTATTTATCTGGGAGGCGCAGGTTCGAATCCTGCTCACGACTGTATTCTTTTTCCATTTAATATAAAAACTTAAGAAAAATAAGGTGAGCGGGATTCGAACCTGCGCTTCCCGGATAAATAACGTACCGTAACGTTACTATTATATTTAATATATTATTTCGTTTATTTATTTTATAAGCATACTCAATACATTTATAATATATAAAAAAAATATAAATATACATTTAAAAATATAAAAAATTGCTGGCCATCGGCATCGGGAACAGGGTCCAAGACACCGGTGGTTAGGGCTCCAGAGAGAGGAACTTCCTCACAATGCGCGCCGTGTCAAGAAGTACCACTTTCTGTATCAGGCCCTTGACCCAGCCGTCTAACGAGAGCCTCTTAAGGTGTTGGTCGAGACTCTTCGCTATCAAACCGTTGGCCGTCACGACTATCGGCACAATGATTGCCGAATCCACACATGTTGACAACCTCGTGAGCTAAATCAATATATTTGATTTGTTTGTCTTTCTCAGCTTTCACGAGGTTCTCGTCATGGGGGACAGTTATATCCACAATCACTGCGCGGCGCTCTAAGTGATCTATCATCACTATATCAGGCTTGTTAGCAATAACAGTCCTATCAGTGATGATAGATCGGTCCCAGTATAATGTGATATGACCATTTTCGAGAACTGGGTCGGGGACATACCTGTAGTACGGCACCTCCGATTCTACGAGGTTGTATTTCAAAACAAGTTGCCGGTGTATAATCCTGGCCACTAGGTTGTGTATATATATTATTTATTATTATATTATTATTTAATAGTTTGCCACACATACGTTAATGCCATTGATAGGTTTATTTGGTTTTATTTCATGTTATTGTTTGTTGAAAGGCGTCTAGGTGGCTTAGTGATTAGGGGCCCACCTCTTAAGCCCCAGGTTATATGTTCGAACCTGGCAAGTGCCAATGTGACTTCTTTAATGTCGTAAATATACTTCTTTAGCTAATCTAAGACATAACAGACATACGGTGAATAAAAACATAACATAACATAGCATGATGCCTGTGTTCCCCGAAGGGGTAGGCAGAGGTGTACACAGCAGTGATAGCCTAGTGGTAAGACCGTTGGACTGGCAAGTCATGTGCGTATTAGAAATTAATTATCACTTGCTTAAAACGGTGAAGGAAAACATCGTGAGGAAACCAGCACACCTGAGAGATGTTCTCGATGGTGTGTAAAGCCATGTCAGAGGCCTACAGGCCGTTTAAACTCTGACACTAGGTTGTTCACCAACCACACGACAAAGAAAAAAGATTAAGTTCCATGTAATAGGTGGTGAGCCTTCTGCCATCTACCAGGCACAATTCCAAACTCCGAGCTGCTACTGAGAATTTACTAACAGAAAAACTCAATAACACTTTGCCCGACCTGAGAATCGAACCTGAGACCTTATGCTTAGCAGTCGTTCTTGGGACCACTAGACTAATGAGGAAGTTTTTAACGGTCTGAAATGGCCAACCCGCAATGAGCTAGCGTGGTGATCAATGCTCGTGCCTTCTCTGTCTCTGAGAAGAGGCCCTTGCCCTAAAGTGGGACATTAGACAAAGGCTGGTTATGTTATATTATGTATAACGGCTTGAAAAAAAAAACAGTTTTTTTTTAAGGAATAGGGTGTAACCGAGCAGACGGCTCGCCTGATGGTAAGCGATTACCGCCACCCATGGACACCCGCAACCCCAGAGGAGTCGCAAGTGCGTTGCCAGCCTTTTAAAGGCCGGGTTTGGGCCTCCGGTACCCTCACTCACTCAGCGAAACACAACGCAAGCGTTGTTTCACGCCGGTTTTCTGTGAGGCCGTGGTATCAATCCGGTCGAGCCGGCCCATTCGTGCCGAAGCATGGCTCTCCCACGGTGAAGATATAAATGAATGTAGCTATATTTTAGATACAGTGTACGATAAAGTACTGATCTGAACACTGATCGTGTTATTAGGTTTTTCTATTAGAAAATTCTCGATAGCAGCCCGGAGTTTGGAATTGTGCACGGTAGATAGCAATAGGCTCACCACCTATTACATGGGACTTAATTACAACATTGGTGAAATGTGGGTGTACAAGTGTGTACACCCCTGCCTACCTCTTCGGGGAATACAGACGTGATGCTATGCTATGTACGAAAAACGGATTCGTTTCCTACATGGAAAATGCTGTGCTTTATTATTCAGTCGAGAACCACAAGGAAAATCTCCCCTCGCTTATACAAAACGTATTTTGGTGCAATTTATTCAGAATTCCGAATAAAGAATTAAGTTTAATTGAGCACATTGAATACACGAGTTTCCCTGTTCTATCTATTATACTAATTCTCGCTATGTTCTCGTTAAGGGTAGCCGTTTCGTGTGTCACGTAAAGACATTAATCAAGACAATTGTGCCTTATAAGCTACTCGTCCAAGACAATAATAATTCCCTTAGTATAACATCACGCTGAAATGAGGTGTGTATGTCTCAACTATACTTCTAATATATAAAATTCTCGTGTCACAGTTTTCGTTGCCATACTCCTCCGAAACGGCTTGACCGATTTTGATGAAATTTTTTGTGCTTATCCGGTATCTATGAGAATCGGCCAACATCTATTTTTCATCCCCCTAAATGTTAGGGGTAGTCCACCCCAATTTTTTTTATTTATATGGCAAAACAACGTTTTGCCGGGTCAGCTAGTAATATTATAAAACTGAAGAGATTGTTTGGTTAAACGTCGAATTGAAAAAATATTTTAGTGTTGGATAGCCCATTTAACGAGGAAGGCTATATAACATCAAACTTCCACGTAGACGAAGTCATGGACACTCATATATAGGTGATGAAATTATTGCCATATACCGGGCACAATCCCAAACTTTCAAATACACAGAATTGCTTAGACTTTCAATTATTTTTTTGGTCGTGAGACAGATTTACAATATTATTATAACATAACATAACATAGCATCACGCCTGTATTCCTCGAAGGGGTAGGCAGAGGTGTACACAGTTGTACACCCACATTTCACCAATGCTGTTATTAAGTCCCATGTAATAGGTGGTGAGCCTATTGCCATCTACCGGGCACAATTCCAAACTCCGAGCTGCTATTGAGAAATTTCTAACGAAAAAACTCAATGACACTGCCCGATCCGGGAATCGAACCCGAGACCTCATGCTCAGCAGTCGCGCTTGGGACCGCTAGACCAACGAGGCAGTTATTATATAATGATAAAATAACCTTTATAAAGTAAAACTCCTCTTAGATTTATATATTTATGTTGAAACGTTTTTTGTCAAGATAGTTATTACTCAATATCCAAATATCTAGCCATTGGTAAAAAAAAAAACTTCCCGCCGACCTACTCTCAACGAAGTTCCCAGTACAGTTGTACTACAAGTACACCCTCTCGGGTTCAACAAGATAAAGTGGCCAAAATAAAAATCTTGCACATTTGTCAAATGAGGGTAGTTTGTCAGCCTCGAGATACACGGTTCCATATATATCATTACGGAACAAAGAATTGGAAATATTATTAAAAGTCTCGACCTACGTGGAGGAGAATTTGTAGGCTATTTTTAGGAACATTTTTTGTCGAGAATTCTCGCATGATTTTTTGAAGACACGGATTTGCGTTTGCGGAGAAATTATTTGGGGTGAATATTCGATGGTTCATACCTATAAATTGATTTTGAAATGGTAATAGGAACATTTTCACCGGTTCAATTAAATCTTCCTATAAATTAATAAGCGAAGAAAACTTTGCACCCCCTTTTTAAGCGTATTGGACGCACGGAGAAGTATGAAATTTAACATAGTGAAATATAATATGGGGAAAGTGCTAATAAAATAAAATTACCATGTATGTGCAACCTACGTAAAAACAATAGTTGTTCAGTAACCTATCCATTTGAAGAATAGAGGGCGATGGTATGTATAATTTAACAACATAACATAACATAGCATCATGCCTGTATTCCCCGAAGGGATAGGCAGAGATGTAACACAGTTGTACACCCACATTTCATGTAATAGGTGGTGAGCCTATTGCCATCTACGCCGTGGCCGTCCTCCACTGCGATGTCTCCTATCAGTCGCCCAGTGGATGGGAATCTTTACCTAGCTTCCAGGTGTATTCGAGCAATATGTCCAGGCCACTTCCACTTTAGCCTAGCTGCTTTTATTCCAACATCTGCTACATGAGTTATGGAGCGCTGGGTGGTGTTTCTAATTCGGTCTGTAATCTTGAAGCTCAGTATGCTGTGCCCCATTCCTCGTTGGCAAATCTTAAGTTTAGACATTTGTTGTTCAGTAAGTGACCAAGTTTGAGCACCGAAGGTTAGGATTAGTTTGTTACAAAATAAATAGCAAAAACAGCATGTTTTGCAGTCCAGGATACAACGTAAATTACACCACTTATGTGTTTTAAATCAGCGTGTGTTGTGTTGTGCGTGCACTGAAAGAGCACTGATTAAAGGGCTCGGGCCGGGCCAGTCGCCATGGCGACCGCACTGTCGCCGCATCATATCTGTGACGAGGATTGTAGAAACGTGGAATGGAAAGTACATTAATTAAAATTCATACATGATTTTAGCAATTTAAAATGCATGTTATATACGTGATAAGGCCATATTAATGTTTATTTTTGTTAGTAGGAACATAGAAGAACTGATAAGGGCGAACAAGCGACACGGTAGCTCAATTGGTAGAGCATTGTCGCGGTTGTCAAGTATCACAAGTTCAAGTCCCGTTTATGTCTATTCTTTTATAATGCCACAAAAATTTTAATATCACTGCCGCGTTTTTCTTGTGGTTACAAGACCGACTGCTGAGTATGACCAAGTCGTCACGCTCAGTACGGTAAAATTTAAGGAACCTATTACTGGGTTTTTCTGTAAGGAAATATTTAGTAGCAACCCGAAGTTTAGATGATGGTAATAGGCTCACCAGAGACTTAATAAAAGCATTAGTAAAATGTGGGTGTACAACGAAGTACACCTTTGCCTAATCCCTCAAAGAATACAGGCGTAATGCTATGTCATGTAAAAAATTTAATAATAATAATTGATGATGGCACAGTTTTAACTTGTTATTATAATGTCGTTTACTTTCAAGGTAATCAAATATGCAATTTAAAGGTTCTATGGCGCGAAAATGGCCGACCCAAGGGGGTAATAATTTATAGTCTGTGGCGTTTTCAGGCCACAGTAGAGTAATGTGTTTTACCCCAAACTGGAAATGACATAAAAAGGATGAAACCATCTTATCTTTTCCTTAAGATTTGAAATAAATCTTTGGATAATTCTGTGAGAGACTTATCATGTAACTGGGCTTGGAAGATTAAGTGCCATATTTTTTATCATTTTGCTGGCAATCGTGTTTGTACGTAATAATAATATAAACGAGGGGATCGTGGCTAAGTAACAGCCGCACAGATCGATCGATCGAGGTAAAGCTGCGCTTGTCGCGGTCGGTCTGTGGATGGGTGACCATCATTTCATACCGAGACCCCTCAGTGTATCAGAGAGCACGTTAAGCCATCGGCCCCGGTTGACAAATTAAACTCTATGACAGCCGTTATGGGTAGTCAGAGGTCTGAAAGTCTGACAACCAGTCATACCACCAGATATCGTGTTACCCATTAACTGGGTTGTGGAGGTCAGATAGGCAGCCACTCTATGTAAAATACTGGTATTAAGCTGTATCCGGTTTGACTGGAAGCTGAACCCAATGTAATTGGGAAAAGGCTAGGCAGAATAAAATATAAGCAAAACATAATATTGTTTGGTTATTTTTTTTAACATTGTTGCTTAAGAAGGTAACATCGCTATCAGCATCAAAAAAAAAAAAATGAAAATGATGTAGATATGAGTGGAGCTTGAACCCGCGACACTTGTCGAACCGTGCCAGTGCTCTAATTGACTCACCGTATCTCTACACGTACCTATCCAAATAGTAATAGAAGAATAGATACTTACTCCTCTACGTACCCCTTCAGGGTACATGTTATTTTAAATAAATATAGCAAGCCCACTTTAAGTTCTGAGCTGTATTATTATATTAATTTATTCCATTCCAGTTCATAGCTAATCTTGGTCGATATATCGGAACAATGATGCAGCAATCAGAGTTGCGGCCTTCGCTCACTGCGACGACTGTTTGTACGATTATTACATTGCGGGACATGACTACATACAAAGATACCTTCATAATATTTAGGTATTGTTTATAAGAGAGACTGCCTCGTTAGTCTAGTGCTCGCAAGCGCGGCTGCTGAGCATGAGGTTCTGGGTTCGATTCCCAGGTTGGGCAGTGTTATTAAGTTTTTCTGTTAGAAAATTCTCAGTAGCAGCCCGGAGTCAGAAAGTTGGCGGTGTGACACCCACGTGCTTCGGAGAGCACGTAAAGCCGTCGGTCCTGCGCTTAATCTCCGGTCGTGTCGGATTGCCGTCTCATCGGAACATGAGAGTGAAGGAAGAGGAAGTGCACCTATGTTTGCGCATACACTTGTGCACTATAATATCTCCTGCGTAGTTGGCTAATATCCGTGGAGATAAGCCGCCGTGACCGAAATACGGTCGGCAGGAGTGTTATAAGAGAGATATTTTTTATTTTAGGAATCAGAGACGTTTATATTTTTGTAAGAAAATAGACACGAGCGGGACTTGCTCGTGGGACACTTGCTTCATCGCGGGTCATGTCTCAACGTCGAGTCTAGGCATAGGTTCAGTAGGTTACCATCGAATTGATAGTCACTTTGTAGTACATTGCGCCCTATGTTTTTAAATATTTTTGTTTATAATAGACATGCTATAACATAAGACGCAATGTACTACATGGTGACTATTCTATAGTTGCCGAGATATCCCATCGGTATGCAGGTCTCACGTGTGTCAATTCTTTATTAGTATAGCAAAAAAAAAATTAGTACATTAAGGCATTGCTATTAAAAAACCCGCGCCCTAATGCCACACATGTAATTTCTTATCCACTTTTTTTTTTAAACTTTGCCCCACATTAGGAATTTCTTCCTGTATCGTGGGTGCGTTTACAAACATATAATCTCACATGCACACACACACCCAGACCCGGAGCAATTATCTGTAGATCATACATATATTTGCTCCGTGCAGGAATCGAACCTGCGACACGCGGTGCAGCAGTCGGTCTGTCAACCAATGCCAATGCCACCGTATCAATATAGCTTTTTTAAATTGCGTCATTATGTCAGCACATAAAGTACAAGCATTAGTGTACTGTGAGTGGGACTATAATTCTACCTATTCCATTAGGCTCCAGTCATGATGTTACATATATTTTAAAGGCTGGCTATTTGTGTGCTGTCTATATTAATGTTTAACATTAAAAATGCTAGTGCTAAAATAGGTACATTACACACATAAGTATGCCTATTTTAAATAAATGTATTTATTTAATTAAAAAATTGTCCCGGGTTTGATATTAGGATAACATCAGAACCTGGTGCATGGATAACATTTGGTGTGACATAGCTAGATAGAAGGAGACCGTATCGGTGGCGGTTACCACCAACAACAGCATTCCCGATGAGGGTTGACGTCAGGCAGGCGGCCGCTCATAAAACATTGCCAAATCTTTAGCAGCATGCAATTTCAAAAATAATTAGAAAGTGGAAGAAGAAATAATGCTGCGCCAACCCCAAATAAGGGCAGGGGGGTGATGGTATATAATAAAATACACCAACCGCATATACATATAATAATTATGAAAACAATACTTAGATATTATTTCTAATAAATACACATATTATAGGTGTATTCAAATTAATTCAATTCAATTCAATTCATTTATTTGCATAAAAGCTGGTACACTGTTGATAACACAAATGACAGTACTTTTTCGTTCAAACAACTTTAGTCACATAATGTTGATATGCAAATGTCAACATTATGGGGCAACAGGGGGCAAGCATAATCCCATACATAATGTTTACACTAAATTACTATAGACCACAAATTCGCATAATTAATTCGTATACATTACTAGCATATATAATTAATTCGGTAATACATTTTGAAACCCGATAAGATTTAAGATATATTTATGTCTCTAAAATTTACACAATTACAAAGTAAATAACAGTTAATTTACACTATTACAAGGGTAACGGTACTTCGTAACTTTATTTGGGAACATCTGCATCCGAACTAGGTGGTAACCTGTATCTCGGAATACAGTTCATCCCCTACAAAACTTTGTTTAATTGATAGCCGTTTAAAATAGTAATTAATTTAAAGTTATTATATTAAATGGAAAAAGAATACGGTCGCGAACAGGATTCGACGGCGCTCTGACCACTAAGCCATCTCGACGGCTTAATGGTCAGAGCGCCTGGAGTATTCATCCGGGAGGCGCAGGTTCGAATCCTGTTCGCGACCGTATTCTTTTTGCATTTAATATAATAACTTTAGAGTTCGCTAAGCATGCGTTAATGCTTTTCAGAGATTTATCTTGAATAATTAATTTGTTATCGTGTGCTTCGTGTGTAGTGTTCGATGGCTTAATTTGGGTTAGTAAATAATATGTATGGTGTGGTATGGCGTGGCGTGGCGTGGCGTGGCGTGGCGTGGCGTGGCGTGGCGTGGTGTGGTGTGGAGTGGTGTGGTGTGGTGTGGTGTGACGTGATGTGATGTGGTGCGGTATGGTGTGGAATGGCGTGGTGTTATGTGATGTGGTGTGGTGGAATGTGGTATGGTAATTATACATTATACACGCTGAAATTTTAATGGTTGTTTTTCTGCAGCGAAATGATTTAGTGTTGGTAGTACAATAGATTAATTTATATTTTTATTAAAATAATAAAGGGTGTGATAATTGTTAAAATAAAACCTCGAACCAAGCCGGTAGAGCCGGCCGCACGGTCGTTGCCCCAAGTGTGAGGTTCGAGAGTACCTGCAACGTCGTTACGTGTTGGTGAATTACTATTTTTTCTCACGCTTTCGAGTTGATCTTTCTACAGTATTAGGTACTAAAAGCAAATCGTGCTCCCGTAGAAAATAATCATTAAAATGTCAGTGTGTATACCAAAGGAACATTTTTCATTCGTAAAAAATCCTTTTGCACTAACACTCTTTTTAAGTAAATGAACATTGGCACAAACGCTCTGACACCGCCATAAATATAAACCATCGTAAACTGACAGACCGACTGGAAGTTATAAAAACATGCAGCCATACAATTGTCACTGAATAACTAAGTTCAGAAATCCCACACGAAACAGCACACAATAGGACACACATTTAGGCAAAATAGTCTCCTATTTACCATGGTATGAACAAAAGATAATATGCAAATAACGCAACGGTGTTACAAATTAGGTATTAACTGTGAATTTGCTGGATTTTACTTGCTCTTTGTCACTGCATGGTGCGTGTGTTGAAACATAAATCCATACTAATATTATAAATGCGAAAGTAACTCTGTTTGTTTACTTTTTCACGACTAAAAGGCTGAACAGATCGTAATGAAATTTGGTAAGGTGATAGATTGGACCTTGGAGAAATACATAGGCTACCTCTTGTCACCAGCTAGTAATAATAAAAAGTTATAAATTTCTGTGCAAAGAAAAATACGAACGTGAGCAGGATTTGAACCTGCACCTCCCGGATAAATACTCTAGACGCTCTGACCAGTTGACCACGAAGGTATCCAAACTTCTGCTCACTACTCCCAATTTTATCTCTACATTTTAATACGTATTTTGGTGACGTCATCGCTATATACTCAGTCCTTATACAGGTGACTCAATCAACAAAACGTTTTAGTTAATTTAATGTCGTACAGATGCGATTACCTAAACCAATAGCTATATGCCAAGGCATTCGCTTTAACAATATCATGGTTTGAAAGAAGTAGACTTACTGATCTTATTTATGTCATGATCCTTCCTAATTCTGGCTATATGCCAAGCTGAATGAAAAGAAGGGATCCACGATAAACGCTTAAATATATCAAACGCAGCTAATAAAATAACGAATCATAATAAAATATTGCTAACTGCATCGCCACAATAACTGTTATTGCTTAATATTATATGTCGTTGCTATGAATGCGTTTTGACCTAAACTGTCTCGCTGCTGGTCCAGTGGTGTGGTCTTGGGTTCATTTCCCGGGTCGTGCAAATTGTTGTATTGTTTCTTCAAATTAACAGTAGCGGCTCGGAGTTTAAAATTGTGCCCGGTTGATGCAATTAAGAAAGCCATCAATAAAATGGGACTTAATATTTATTTATTTTTTTGAAATAGGGGGCAACCTAGAAGACGGCTCGCCTGATGGTAAGCGATTACCGCCACCCATGGACATCCGCAACCCCAGAGGAGTCGCAAGTGCGTTGCCGTCCTTTTAAAGGGTTTGGGCCTCCGGTCCCCTCATTCACTCGGCGAAACACAACGCAAGCGTTGTTTCACGCCGGTTTTCTGTGAGGCCGTGGTATTAATCCGGTCGAGTCGACCCATTCGTGCCGAAGCATGGCTCTCCCACGGTGAGAGTAATAACAGCATTGGTGAAATATGGGCGTACAACTCTGCCTGCCCCTTCAGGGAATACAAGCTGTGTAAAACTATGCAACTATTATAAAATATAATATTATTATAAAATATACGTCATAAAAAAACCGGACATGTGCAAGTCGGACTCGCCCACCGAGGGTTCCGTACAAACTTGTAAGCCTATATTGTTTATGATTTAATTACAAATGTATAATTTTCAGATTTTTCTCTGTACTTGTAGAATAAGACAATATTACTTGCCAAATTTCATAATTCTATGATTATTGATGATGATGAGATGGCAATAGACTCACCACCTATTACATGGGACTTAATAACAGCATTGGTAAAATGTGGGTGTACAACTGTGTACATATCTGTCTACCCCTTCGGGGAATGCAGGCGTTATGCTATGTTTATGATGTAGCTTCATGTCCAGTTAGGCTAATACATAGCATCACGCCTGTACTCCCCGAAGGGACTAATAAATATTATTATCTATTGCTTTGAGGGGTTTTGTCACTGTATACCGAGATACAGGACTTGTCCAAGTTCGGCTACAGATGCTACCAAGTTATATACTTAAAACCAGCTCATAAGGCTATATAATAAGTTTATGTATCATTATTTGGTGAACTAAACGTTAATCTTATTAATGAACTGTCCGCTGTACACCGATATTTTACTAATGCATTTTTTAAGGCCCATGTAGGTGGTGAGCCTATTGCCATATACTGGACAAAAGATCCAAAAACAGTACTACATACATAAACTCACGCCTTTCTCCCATGGGGGTAGGCAGAAACTACAGAACGCCACCTGCTACAATCCTTACATATGCCTTTTGCGTCGTCCACGTTCATACATCTGGTCATACATGCGCGGCGGTTGCGAGTACTACGCACCTTATCTTTTTGGAGGATATCACTAATAATGTCAGTGTATATCCTTCTAGGGTGTTCCCTTCCTGCATTAATAAACTTCTATTAATAACAAAGGCATAACAAACAATATTGGCTGATGTAAAACGAATTTGTCGTATGCCAAATAAGTGGCAAAGTTTGAGATTGACGAGATCAAACCGAATAACACGATAATGATGTTGAAACTTTGTTTGTGGTTGTTAAGGTGCTTAACCGCGTGTTACAAAGGTACGAAATAATATTTTAAGGTCGTGTGAGGAGGTATTCCAGTGGTCCCAAGCGCGACAGCTGAGCATGAGGTCTCGGGTTCGATTCCCGGGTCGGGCAAAGTGTTATTGAGTTTATCTGTTAGAAAATTCTCAGTAGCCCGGAGTCTGGAATTGTGCCCGGTAGATGGCAATAGGCTCACCACCTACTACATGGGACTTAATAACAGCATTGGTGAAATTGACGGCGCAGTTGGCGCAGTGGTCGAGAGACCGGCTGTTGCGTCGCGTGTCGCAGGTTCGATTCCTACACGGAGCAAATATTTGTATTATCTATAGATAATAATTCTGGGTTTGGGTGTGTGTGCTTGTGATTATATGTCTGTAAACGCACCCACAACACAGGAAGAAATTCCAAGAGTGGGGCAATGTTTATAAAAAAAAATGTGGGTGTAGAACTATGTACACCTCTGCCTACCCCTTCGGGGAATACAGGCGTGCTATATTATGTTATGTTTATGTTAAGTATTTGGTTAATGCCCGTGAGTGTAGGCCGTCGAGACCTAACATTCGGTCGAGTATGTACCTATAATTTTGTACGTTTGTTACTAGTTTGACTTCGGACTACGGCATCAACCACGTGGGTTTTGACTTTCAAATTTAATCCAATCCTCAATAATAATAAATATAGTTAGATTTACTAAACTGATCCACTGTGAATCTAGTCCATAATTTTCCCACTGTAGGACCAAGGCACCACTCACTAAGATGAGTGGAATCGCCAATCCGCATAGAGCTAGCGTGGTGATCAATGCTCGCGCCTTCTCTGTATGAGAAGAGGTACACTGTGGGAGAGCCATGCACCTGCACGAATGGGCCGGCTCGACCGGATTGATACCACGGCCTCACAGAAAACCGGCGTGAAACAACGCTTGCGTTGTGTTTCGCCGAGTGAGTGTGGGTACCGGAGGCCCAAACCCTTTAAAAGGCCGGCAACGCACTTGCGACTCCTCTGGGGTTGCGGTAGTCTATGGGCGGCGGTAATCGCTTACCATCAGGCAAGCTCTCTCAAGCTCCGTATGCTCGGTTGCACCCTATTCCATAAAAAAAATCATATCTTATAAGAGTACCTTACGCAGTGGGACAGTTATGGGCTGGTACTTACATATCCGGCAAAATGATGAATAGGATCCAAGGAGTCGTGTTTTCGCATTTCCCAATAGGAAAAGTCGACAGAATATAACTGCAGAGTTTTATGTCTTTGTAAAATATTTGTGGGCAGCATAAAATTGCATGAATCTGGTGAAACTGCGACATAAAAAATGTAATGTCTGCAATAAACGGAGATATTCGTGTTTCCCCATGTTTTTGATGTACAGTTATGGGTACGGTCTTTTTAGGGGAACAACTATCAGTGCCACGATACGATTGATAAATATTATTATTATTATTACACAGAGAATTAAATAAATACTGTTTGTTATTCCGTCTATAATGATAATAATTAAGCTTATTTGATTGAGATAAATATTAGGTGCCATATGAAAAAATGTCGCTAAAATTAATGGACAATGAGCTCGTGCAATAATATCATGGGATTTAATAACAACACCATTGGTTAAATGTGGGTGCATAACTGTATACACCTCTGCCTTCACCTTCGAGGAATACAGGCGTGATGCTATGTAAGTATAAATTAAATCTAAACAGAACGCTACCATTTTAACACCCTTTTCCAGAGAATTTCCGGTAATTGCTTTTACACACACACACACAGCACAATACACAAATCACATAGATACCACATCCGTTCATGAATATTAATGACGATAAAGTCCGTTCTAGACCAAACTTAATAGCACAGGTCTCCCCTATGTTTATACCGCACTGAATTTTAACCAATGCCTTTATAACTAAGCACGAGAAACTACGTCATTAACAAACCTATATCATTATATAATCAAAATATTATTCTCGAAATTCTATAAAGCTCATACTCCAGGCGCTCGGACCACTAAGCCTTCTCGATCTCTGCTAACTACCCCGATTTTTTTCTTCCACGTTATACGTCTTTTGGTGACGCCATTGATGTCTATTCAGTCCCTATACAGTTGATTGAACCGACACCACCAACTTTGTAGTTAACTTTGTAATGACGTCACCATAAGACGTATTATAATGTGAAAGAGGAATTTGGGGCAGTGAGTAGAGATTAGAGGCTTAGTGGTCAAAACGCCTGGAGTATTTATCCGGGAGGCGAGGTTCGAATTCTGCTCGCGACCGTATTTTATTATCCACAAAAATTATTACTTTAGAGTTCGCTACGCATGCGTTAATGTGTTTGAAAGATTTATATGTATGTGTAGAAACAACATGTGCATTCTTACCTTGAAGATAGTATAATAACTATCGGTAAACGAAACGATATTCTGAATAACTATTAATTATGAAAATGGAAAGCAATTAGTTCCCTCAAAAAGGGTAAGTCAGAATGTCTATAATATAAAAACGGCACACATTGAACTGATAACAAATATATGAAACCTGTCTCATGTAACCTCTTTCTTACGACTATTTCGAGCAGAGCCACAGGAATAACTTGTTGTATCAATAAATTAGCGCGAAACGGATCGTGAGGGGCGTTCCCAAACAAAGCGGCAGAATAACTCACCGCCGACGTTCGAAATGTGAAAAATTTAAATATTTTACAAAGAAAACTAGCTTTTTTACGGTTTTTTTTTTTACGAAAATGGCCAAGTTTTGTTCCTATTGTTGTTGTTATTTATGGCGACAGAGATACGACGGAATGTTAAGTCGCTTATTGTTGCAAAAGTAGTTTAGTCAAGGTTGGGAAAGGAATTGTAAATTGGGGTCTAGTGTAAAATATGTGGGTAGGTACACTATTCCACATTCAATACATTTAGGGCAGATTTTTCAATTGTCAGATAATTTTAACTCAGATTTTATTAAGCTTATGCTGAAAGCTGTCAAATATGTTAACTGAATTCTCTGACAAATATGATAACTGAATTCTCTGACAAATATGATAACTGAATTCTCTGACAAATATGTTAACTGAATTCTCTGACAAATATGTTAACTGAATTCTCTGACAAATATGTTAACTGAATTCTCTGTCAAAAATGGTTTGTCGTCAAAAATAAAATTAAAGTTGGTTTTTATAAGGCCCTCTATTTGTTTGTTTTAAGTTTCATCAAGTAATGGCAGTTTCACTGATTTGGCTCTAACATATTTGGCAATGCAGCCCACATTTTAATCGGCTTTGAAAATTAAAGTTTTGGTGTTCATTAGTAACTTGTACCGAATAGTTATGGGCGCGATCCCGCTTGTTGAGCTACGGATATGCGGTTAAGCCAACAGTGTGATTTTTTTAAATGTCATATTATGCACTTTCCTGGTAAATCACAGAAATGCGTTGAAAGAAAAAATCGTGTGGAAACCGGGACATAATGATCTGGTCTAAAATCACTAACTCACTGTGCGCAGTGTCCTTGTGCCTTCACTGTTTATGAGGCCCTTGCTTTGCAAATTGTTATGGTCTGATTACTCATTTATTATCATTTATGGAGTAAAATCTTTTTATGTAGCCTGCCATGGTAGCCATTAATCTTAGTGATTGAGTTTATCGATACGAGTTTAATACGGATATCAGAGAAAATACCAAAGTATCCGTATTTGTAAACTAAAGTGGTGTTGGGCAGAATACTTGGCTGGATGTGGAGATGGTAGGTGGAGTAGATCTCTGACCAAATAGCGGCTGAGAGTACGCATACGGAGTGTTGGAAGGTCGATGGCAAGATGGGTCGACGACATACATAAGACCTGGACAAGACTGGCCAAAAACACAGAAGAATGGTGTCAAAGAGTCTAAGTCTTAGGTTTGTACTCTGAAGTGAGGAACAAAAACTACGAATGATAATGGTGCTGATATTTTTGTGGAAATTAGTGTACATTTCATTCATAATCTTCAAGTTGTCACCTCTGCTGTATATTTTCTTGTTTTTTTCCTTTTGTTGTTAGGTTGGCAGTTGGCCGCTTGCAAAAAAGTTGCCAGCTTCCAATTTTGTAGACGTAGACTTATTAAAGTATTTTCTGTTTCAAATATTTAATTTTAAACTAGTTATCTATTTGTGTTTTGTCCTGCTCTAAGTGTATCAGAATTGTTATTGTTTATCTTATATTTGTAATTTATCAAAAATACTGTTTCTACAGGTTGAAAATTTTATATGTAATGTCTATAATTCTTAATCTATTTCTTCTTTACTGTGTGCCCATTTGAGGAGAATAAAAGCTTTTTCTTTCTTTCTTTCTTCTTTCTACATCAAGAATTATCTATCTTCATTTGCGCATCTAGTAATACCACTCCCAACCGTATTTCGGTGACGGCGGTTCACGGACGGCAATCTAACACGACCGGAGAGAGATCAGGCGCAGGACCAACGACTTTACGTGCTCTCCGAAGCACGGGTGGCTTCTTCTACCACCAATTTTCTAACTCCGGGCTGCTACCGCGAATTTCTTAACAGAAAATCCAAATAACACTTTGCCCAATCTGGGAATCGAACCCAGGATCTCACGCTCAGCAGCCGCGCTTGAGACCGCTAGACCAATAAAGCAGTCAAAGTGCGCATCTAGTAATGAAGAAATAAGACCATAGGGTCTCAAATTCGTCTTCCAAACATTCCCAAAGTAATTCAATCGTAGAAGTTGAGATAGTTGGCGGTTATCAACGTGGTTAGACCCCACAATAACGCCAGGACCATCTCCACAACTATGCGAGATTGTGGGAACTTTGCCCTAAATGTAGGGGTCAAGAGTACTGATTGTGTCAGTAGTTTGGAGGGTAAATTGACCTTTTATAGGGTGCGGTCAGATATGGGTCCTTATGGGTGATTTTGAGTCTCTTTATGGGGTGTTTGAGTTACAGTTTGCGGTTTGGCTAAAGTGAATTTGAGCTGGACTGGTGCTGTAGCTTTTTTGGTATGGGTTGTGGATTTGATATCAGCAGGAGGAATGTTATACAGATAGTTGTTTCAAGACAGATAAAAAAAAAACACATGATTATAATTCTGTATTGTCTGTAAAGAGATATTTCTAAATGATTTATCTGGCTGACTATGTATAGCAGTTAGTAAATAAATTTATAAATTTTTGTGCATAGACACTGAATAGATAGCAATGACGTTACCAAAAGACGTATTAAAATGTGGAAGAAGAATTCGCGGTGGCGAGCAGAGGTCGAGATGGCTTAGCGGTCAGAGCGCTTGTAGTATTTATCCGGGAGGCGTGTAGTTACTACCTATTTAATTTAAAGCCGCCTTCAGATGTATTTGCAATCTCGGGTACCTAGAATAGGCATGACGACAGCATAAAAGAACCAAAGAATAAATGGTTTTAGAGGTAAATATAGACACAAAGGATTCTAAAAAATTACCTAGTTTTATTAAAAACATTAAGATTAATAAGATTTTCAATAAAATAAAAGTATAAAATACTGCAATCGGCCATATTAACTGAAACGTCTATCACAGCGAATGACGTCACGACTCAGTCAAATGTCAATCATCGCCGTTCAAGATGGCTTCAAGTTATGTCAAATATGCTGAGGCATGACGTCAAAACGGCGCCATGACACCCAGCAGCGTTTCCGCGGTTAAATCAAATTAGATACATTAAAATGCAATAATTTTCGTTGGAACTTAGTTTATTGCTGAAATAATGTGTTTTTCGGATTTAATAGAAGTGTACCTACATTATAAAAGGAGATTTCAAAATCTGTCATCATGCCTATTGACGGCCACATTGGTCCGTATTTACAAAAAAAAAAAAACATGTTAAATAAGCTATAATATTCGAAGTATGTACTACAAAGTGACTATAAGTTCGACGGTAACTGAGATAGCAGAAACGCCTGCTTGTCAGATTAACCTACTCTTTCAAACAATCAATCTGCCTAGCCTCCTCTTCCAGTCAACCCGGATGCAGCTTAATACCAGTAAAATAATAATTAATACCAGTATTTTTCATGGTACGACTGCCTGATATATATCTATATCTGACCTCCACTGCCCAGATACTGGGTGACACGATATCTCGTGGTATTACTGGTTGTGACTCGGTGGCGGACACTGCACGGTCTAACAGGTCCTGATGATGCCACGTGGAGGGGGGAAACACGTGTAGAGTAGTTGGTGGTAGTCGGAATTTTCACCGCTTGCCTATGTGCATATATAAGGTCCTAATTTATTAGGTAATTTCCTTTGAAAAGGGTCAATATATAAGTGAAATACATTCACATAAGCTAAGAATTAAATGGATATGACAAATTATTTTTCATTAACATAGCACTCGCAAGACGAAAACTGCTCCTTGAACGGCGAACATTATGAATAAAATAACATTGATGTAAAAAAAATATGATGGCTTAAATGACTCCTTATTACTTACACATTGACCCCTTAAAAGGAAATTACCAAATAAATTAGGACCTTATATTTGCGGGCGGTGCACAGGTAATGCATGACTACCCTCAATATTGTGGAAGTAGCTAGATATTGTATTTATTTGCATCCATTGAAATTATGGTTACCCATCCACAGACCGACCACAGCAAGCACAGCTTGACCTTAATCTGTGTGGCTGTTACTTATCCACGAGCCCCTCGCTAACCTACCTTTCCAAACACAGTCAGAAAAATAATCACCCATTCAATCTGAAAATGGCTCAACTTGCAGTTCAAACGGTCTATAAACAATTAAACTTAGATTGATGATGTAACCTTTTCATTACAATCGTTGGCACAACTATAAATCCACCCACTCACTGAAAAGGTCACCATCAAATAAAAAAATCGGACAAGTGCTAGTCGAACTCGCCTGCCGAGGGTTCCGTACAAATTTGTAAGTACATATTATAAATAGATCAGGCATCGAGTCGTTTTGAATTTTTTTCGTACGTTATCAATCATCTTTCATACCGTTGCTTAACCTCGATGATTGATTACGTACTTTAAATAATGTCTATATTTTTTATGATTTATTAACAAATGTATAGTTAAATTTTGATTCCCTTGAGTGTTGAAATATACATTTTGTGCGGCATAAATGGCCACATATTTTTTTTACGTTAACTTTTAAGTTTGATTTCTTCACATCTTCAAGGGACTGTAGAGTTGAGTATATGGTTTGAATTTCAACTCGATACATCCACGCGTTCCCGAGACAAAGGGTCTTGACAGACAGACAGACAGACTGATAACATAGTGATCCTTATTAGGAAGTTTAGGGTACCGTACTGAGTTACGAAAGCCTAGAAATCCCTAAGACAGACAGACGGATAAGAGTGATCCTATGAGGATCACTTTGTTGTTCGTCCGTCTGTTTGTCTGTCTGTCATTTCCGTGGTTCCGCTTTTTCCTTTTATGTAGGTACGGAACCCTAAAAATCATGAAAACAACTTCATTTGATTCCAAGTTCAAAGCTTCCCATAAAAAGATTTTTGTTCAGACCAAGATTAAAAGGCTTTCGAACGCTTTGCTCGAAACCTCTTTAAAGATTTATCTTTTTGACTCATTGCGAGAAATACAGCAATCAGTGGAAGCGAGCTCGCATCTTTATTGCTGCTCAAAGTGGAAGGGTCAAATATTTCGATTGCAAAACTGACAACTTTCGCTGAAGTTTGAAGTTGGATGAAATGATTTGGTTGGTGCGAGGGAGAGGAGGTAGCGATTTTAAAACGCTTAAAGTCTGACGTAAGACTCAAGCGTTGAACTATGAGAATACTTCCACAGTGTGAAAAGATATGTCTGAAACGCAGTAGGTGGAAGTTGATAGTCTCTGCCTACCTAAATTGGAAATATGCGTAATTGTATATATGTTGAAATGTAAGTACCACATATATAGTTTAAATATTATATATACTATACACGTGGTACTATTTATTTATACTATATTCAGCATTGCCAAGTACTGTTAACATTTATAACATTAAATATTGCCTCTGGTCTAGTGACCTTGAGCACGGCAATTCAGAATGAGATCCTGGATCCGATTCACAAATCGAACTTAATTATTGGAGCTCTCTGGCAGGAAATTCTCAGTAGTACCTTGGAGCTTGGAAGTTTTCCCGATAAAATTAATAAAACCATCGATGATCGAAAAACAATAGCGCCGCAGCACACCTCTGCCAAACCCTTCGGGTATAAAAATGTGATGCTATCTAGTTTCAAAATAATCGCATCTACATTTCAAATTAAAACTAGTTAAGTCAAACAAACCTCCTGGCAGACTCTCAGAGTAACTGGCACCCATTACTCCACTTTAATAGTTTCATTTATTTTACAGTCGAACACTAATTTATTACGTCTATTAACTCGGGCAACAGTAATTGATTTGGAACAAATTGGCTGAATACGTTCGTCTTATAATTCTTATCTGAAGCTTGTGTCCCATAGGAAGCGGATTGGGGAGCAGAGCGATTGAGCACGAGGTCTTATTGAGAGTGGAGTTAATTAAATGTGACGATTCTTAGGGTACCTGTACCAGAGCTTACTACAATCTTACTAATAAAGGAACTTACTCACTGATTTGTGATGATAAATACCTAGTCATGTGCCGTCACTACGAGCACTGATAGCCTAGTGGTATGACTGTTGGACTGGTAAGTCAAAGGTCGCAAGTTGGAATCCAAGGCACGCATCAATAACTTTTCAAGTCATGTGCGTATTAAAAATTAATTACCACTAGCTTTAAAATGATGACGGAAAACATCCTGAGAAAACTACCACACCTGAGAGATGTTCTCGATGGTGTGTAAATCCAATCCATACATGTATAGGGACTGAATAGATAGCAATGACGTTGCCAAAAAGACGTATTAAAATGTGGACGAAGAATTCGCGGTGGTGAGTCGAGATGTCTGAGTGGTCAGAGCGCCTGGAGTATTTATCCGGGAGGTGCAGGTTCGAATCCTGCTCGCCACCGTATTCTTTTTCCACAAACAATTATAACTTTATAGACTTCACACATAAGCAGAACAAAAGGAAATAGGTAGTTACATTACCCATTATAATCGCTCAAGTTGTACCCGCCACGCTACCGCGTATCATTTAACGTGGCTTTATTTTTAAAAGAGAACGGTTTCTCCAAACACTATTGTATCGTATCCAGTCATCTTATCTAAGGTCTTTTTGTTTGAAACAATTGAACTGAAGCAGACCGAGACATTTCAAGACGATTTTTGGTTTACCAAAAATCACGAGTCTACTTACACCGAATAGTTTTATTTAGGCGGTGGCCCAAAGCATAAGAAATGTGTATATCTTCAAATTTTCAGATGACCAAAGGTGTGTAAATTTTAGATGATATAAAAATTGCAGCGGCTGTCCTATTCCAAAATCAGAAATCTATACTTTATAGGAGACTTTGTTTATTTCGGCATTTGTTTTCAAAGGTATTCTTCTAGATTATTGAGATATCTAAAAGAGTTTGATAAGATCTTTTTACAGATTAAACATTTGATTGTATTAGATAAAAATATGTGATGGACCCCTAGAACATACTAGAAGTATAATAACTATCGTGAGACATATTCATATCAATTATTGTTCACCGGTTACTACTCACGTGCATTTTTTGGGATTGCCCGACTAGTTTCGAACTCGAACGGAGCCCTTAGTCATGAGCTGAGCCCTCTAAATAGTCGGGCAAACCCGAAAAATGTACGTAAACTAGAATTTATATGCTAGAAGTATCGCATAAGTACTGAAATTCTAATAATAATAAGAAGATGGGACACAATATATTAAAGTGTGGTTATTGGACTGTTAAAGAATTTCAACATAACAAGTTAATGTGAGCCTATAACAATGCCTGACAAATAGAAAATACTTTTATTTATTTATTTGTATATATTGTACACCAAATGAACAAGCACTGACAGAAAATAGTAAATTTTTAAAACATACAATGGGCGTCCTTTTCGCGTCTGCGATTTCAACTAGGCAACCTTGGGATCAATTGGATTTTAACAGTTAAGGGGTTGTGTGCGGTGCAAGTAAAATTACTTAATGCTGTACTTAATTAAATTTCAGGTAAATAAGCATACATACATACATACATACATAGCATCACGCCTGTATTCCCCGAAGGGGTAGGCAGAGGCGTACACAATTGTACACCCACATTTCACCAATGCTGTTATTAAGTCCCATGTAATAGGTGGTGAGCCTATTGCCATCAACCGGGCACATTTCCAAACTCCGGGCTGCTACTGAGAATTTGCTAACAGAAATACTCAATAACACTTTGCCCGACCCGGGAATCGAACCCGAGACCTCCTGCTCAGCAGTCGCGCTACGGACCACTAAACCAACGAGGCAGTAAATAAGCAAATACTTATAATATACCATGGCATCAGGCCTGTATTCCCTGAAGGGGTCGGAGGTAGGGTTGTGCACAACTCATCTGGTGGTTATGTTATGGCACAAGTCCAATTGCTCGCGGAATTTTCTGCCCGCTCAATCGTATTACTTGGGCCACACTCAATCGAGTAATGTTCAGTCGCGGCCCACTGACTCATGAAACGGATATATTGTTAGGACCCGCTCTTTGTGGACTCAACATTGTGAATTTGTTGACGTTCAGCGTTCTGATAATTTTTGCTTTTGTCTTGTTTGATGTTGAAAGATTTTGAGACTTTTGATGAGTTTTTTATTTATTTGAGATCTTTGTGCTCAGCAAGATGATATAATATGATATATCACAATGATAGTCTAATGGTATGACTTTTGGACTGGCAATTCAGAGGTTGCAAGTTCAAAACCATTTTTTCTATTATTGTTTTATAGAATATTGCATAAGTTACTTGCAATATCTGTTGGTTTCGTTTCAATCGCCTTGCCTCGTTGCTCTAGTATTGTCAGGCGCGACTGCTGCGCATGAGGTACTGGGTTCGATTCCCAGGTCGGGCAAAGATTTACTGGGATTCTTTCTGCATAGCAGCTCGGAGTTTAGAATTGTACCTGGTAGATGGCAATTTACTCATCATAAACAGCTCTACGACTTGATAATGCTATCGTTGAAATGTGGTTGTACAAAAATATACCCCTGCTGATCCCTTGAGGGAATAAGGGCGTGATGATATGTTAATGTTATGTTTTAGTCGCAACAAATAAAAAAATAAACTGTTTAAATCGCGGAAAAATACTCACAACCCGTTTGTTTAATTTTACATTTTGAAACGGCTACGTAGGTAGGAAAATAAATAATTTGAAATGTCAAGGTCGGGTGTAAATAGCTACCATTTTACAAATACTTTGTTTCGAAATTCAAATTATAGCACAAACAATGGAACGCCAAATATTTAAATCGAGAACACTATTATTCTAACATTTTTATTACACGCAAACTGTTTTGCTTACATCCGAAATAAAAAAAAAAAACTTTACAAACATATTTGACAAAAAATAGGGCAGGCCGCAAATAAAATTGAAGTTTTATATAACTAAATAAGGATATCGAATAAAAAGGTTACAACTCCACCCCAATGTATCTTGTGGGATATTTAGCCCAGCCGGAAGGGACGGCCAATACTAAATAATCAAGGGCTCCCATTCATAGGGACTGTGGCAGCCCTGACCGGACAATGCGCGGTCGTCGTCGGTTATACGGCTATTTTAGGGTTGCCCCTGATACACAACATGTCAAATAAGTTGTATGCGTGCCGTAACTTGGAACGTAATGCTCTTCGGCATTTAAGGCTGATTGGGATTCGGCGATTTGCGAGCGGTCTGGGAATGCTTAAGAGAATTGGTTCTGCTTCGCTTTTTCAATCTGTTTGCGTCAATTCTGTTTATGTTTTGAATAAAAAAAGTTTAGTAAAAGGCAAAAAGGACAGGTCAAGTGCAAAAGAACGAACGTGGGTGCAGAAGTTAATTAATATAAATAAAGTGATAGAGGTGTGTCAGAATAGTAGCAGTGGGAAATTGGTAGTCTCTGCCTACCCACTAAATTATCTGTGGGTATGTAAAAAGTTTCTGACATAGCTTTGACACCATCGAGAACATTTTTCAAGTGTGCTGGTTTCCTCACGGTGTTTTCATTCATTGTTTTCAATTAACTAGTTTAATGGTTGTAAGCAGTTATGAGCGTGAGGTCCTGTGTTCGATTTCTAGGTCAGGCGACGTGTTATTGGGGATTTTAACCGACTTCAAAAAGGAGGAGGTTCTCAATTCGACTGTATGTTTTTATTTGTATGTTTGTTACGCGATTGTTCCGCAAATTATGAATTGAATTGATGTTTCTTTATTTTTGTTTCGGAGGTGGTTCCAAGATAAAAAAATAAAAAGAACGTCTCCTATTCAAAAAAAATCGTTCTAACGTATGTTACCGGGATAATGTAAGGATTTTAACGATACATCGAAATCAGTTGAGGCATTTAGAAGTTATAGTGGAATAAAGAAACTTACAAACATACATACATACATACATGAACCCTAAAACATAACACTCCTATTTATGTGGAATAAATGCTTTCTTTCTTTCTTTCTTTATGAGCAATCGAGTATAGCCAACAATAACAAAAAAATGACACACACACAAATATATAATATATATATATATATAGTACTGGTTTGAGGTTCCTTTCAGCAAAATATTTTATGATGACTTTCAGGGACTTTGCACTCGTAGTGTATTTAGTAAAGCTACTGCGTGGCGGGGCGCATAACCCGGGATTGCTGCGGCACCTGGAACTTTGCGTGCCAGACCGGTACGTGTGGAGACGGCGACGTCCGCCCCTGCTTGCTGTGCCTGCAGCCAGAACTAACTTACTAGCGAGAACTCCTCTCACTAGAGCTTGCGTGTGGTGAATGAGATTCACGAGAGGGTTGATGTATTGTGCTGCAACTTCAGTGAATTCGCAAAAGTAATATATGTTATTTAGATGTAGGTTAAGATTTAGAATATTTTATGTAATGTTACAGGAAGTAGATTAAGGTTTTAGTATGTATGACCACTCTATCGCATTGGATCGTTGATCTGTAATGGTAGTTGTAGGTAAGATTACCGAAAATAAATAAAGTTTGTATATATTGGTATAATCTTGAAGTAGGTTTTTTTTTTCTAATGTAACTTTATTACTTGTGTATTAAGAAGGTTTTAGTAGTAGCCCAGAGTTTGGAATCGTGCCCGGTTGATGGCAATAGGCTGACCACCTTTATACGGCACTTAGGCAGTATTGGTAAGTTTAATGTGTTGCCAATAGTTTATTCAGTGTTTATCTCTTTTTTTTTCTTACTCCCTGATACACTTAAGTCTACTTCTCTTTATTTTCTCACTCTCCTCTCGTAGGTCTGCTGGAAGAGATTTCTCAAGAAATAAGCAGCACCTTTGTACTTATATTTCCTATTTCTTCCACTCTATTTCTTTACTCTTATTGTGTGTACATAAACTATTAAATAAATAAATAAAATAAATAAATATTGGTGAAATTTGGGTGCACATTAGAACTGTGCTCACCTCTGCCTATAATACAACCGTGATGATTCTGAAAAATTTGTGGTGCCTGCCATGGATTCCTTTGGAAACCCTTGACTTGCCAGTCCTACAGTCATACCAAAGAGCTATACTTATTAATTTCTTCCTCCTATCTTCTTTTCTTTTTTTTTTTGTAGAAAACCGCCCACACTAGTAATTTCATACCTCGATTCATGGGTCAGGCAGGGGCGAGTAGATTAAGCTGTTGCCTCAGTCATTAGCAGACACAATAGATTTTTATTGTTACAACGTACAGATCTGTACGTTACTGACCCGAAAGGTTAAGGTTGTGTTACTAACACTAGTTATAAGTAATTATACGATACTACTAACAAATTGGATCATAGTTAAATTAAACAAACGTTAATTATTATTATGAAAGAAATATATTTTCTATGTGTATAATTTTATACGTTCGCGAGTAAACAATATTGTGAAACGTTAGTGTGAGACAGACTATATATTACATACTATGGTGCTCAGGCGCTCTTTTTATCCGGGAGGCGCAAGTTCAAATCCTGTTTCCGATCATATTTTTATTTTCACTTTTTTTTGTAATTAGAGTACGCTTCGCATGCGATTATACTTTTGAAAGAGTTAGGTATCCCTTTTTCTTAGGTAACCTGTTTACAATATACTTAGCAAATTCTGTTGTTTATATTCACGAGACCTCGACTAGTTTTGAACATGACCGGAACCTGCATACATGAGATGGTGACGTGGTGCAATCGGTTCCGGCTCTTTAAAACTATAGTTTGACAAAATAAATCCAATACCTTTAAACGAGCAATTCTTGTATATATATAATCTGAATCTCGGAAACGGCTCCAACTATTTTCATGAAATATACTAAATACTAGGTTTCGGGGGCGATAAATCGATCTAACTTAGTTTCATTTCTAGAAAACGTTGCTTTACCAAAAAAAAGAGCTCGGTCATCCAGGTACTAAATTTTAAATATCTAACTTAAACAAAAACCTGTCTCCATCACAGCAAACGAATCAGTTCTGACTACCACCAACTACACTGCACGGTCTAACAGCTCCTGATGATGCCCCGTGGAGGGGCGAAACACGTGTAGAGTAGTTGGTGGTAGTCAGAATTTTCACCGCTTGCGTATGTGCATATATTTGCGGGCGGGCGGGCGGTGCACAGGTAATGCATGACTACCCTCAATATTGTGGAAGTAGCTAGATATTGTATTTATTTGCATCCATTGTAATGGACTTCCGCAAAGTAACGCCTGAATCTATTCAAGAATCAGTTCTTTCCAGAAGTCAACCGACCTAGATCCATCTCAAATTCTAAGTAAAAACTAATAAAGTTACAATATTAAATGGAAAAAGAATACGGTCGCGAACAGGATTCGAACCTGCGCCTCCCGGATAGATACTCCAGGCGCTGTGACCAACTAAGCCATCTCGACCTCTGCTCACCACCGCGAATTCTTCTTCTATATTTTAACACGTCTTATGGCGACGTCATTGCAATCAATTCAGTACTTACAAGTGACCGAACCGACACGACTGACTTTGCAGTTAATACAATGTCGTAAAGAATGCAAATACCTTAATAATTCAAGATATGTCTTTGAAAAAGCATTAACGCATGCTTAGCGAACTCTAAAGTTACAATATTAAATGGAAAAAGAATACGGTCGCGAACAGGATTCGAACCTGCGCCTCCCGGATAGATACTCCAGGCGCTCTGACCAACTAAGCCATCTCGACCTCTGCTCACCACCGCGAATTCTTCTTCCATATTTTAACACGTCTTATGGCGACGTCATTGCAATCAATTCAGTACTTACAAGTGACCGAACCGACACGACTGACTTTGCAGTTAATACAATGTCGTAAAGAATGCAAATACCTTAATAATTCAAGATATGTCTTTGAAAAAGCATTAACGCATGCTTAGCGAACTCTAAAGTTACAATATTAAATGGAAAAAGAATACGGTCGCGAACAGGATTCGAACCTGCGCCTCCCGGATAGATACTCCAGGCGCTCTGACCAACTAAGCCATCTCGACCTCTGCTCACCACCGCGAATTCTTCTTCCATATTTTAACACATCTTATGGCGACGTCATTGCAATCAATTCAGTACTTACAAGTGACCGAACCGACACGACTGACTTTGCAGTTAATACAATGTCGTAAAGAATGCAAATACCTTAATAATTCAAGATATGTCTTTGAAAAAGCATTAACGCATGCTTAGCGAACTCTAAAGTTACAATATTAAATGGAAAAAGAATACGGTCGCGAACAGGATTCGAACCTGCGCCTCCCGGATAGATACTCCAGGCGCTCTGACCAACTAAGCCATCTCGACCTCTGCTCACCACCGCGAATTCTTCTTCCCCTTTTTTCTTCGGCGTCAGTGACGTCCTGTTACCGACGTCACTGACGCCGGTAACAGGACGTCACTGACGCCGGTAACAGCTGACTTGCTAATATTATTTACAAGTAACTAAAATAAAAACCAACGGTTAATTAAAAACTTTAATTCGGCAAAGTGTTGTTAGTATAAAAATAAAAGACATTTATTGGAGTACAGTGTTAACGATTAGTATTTACAACATAAACTTAAAATCTAAGAAATCAAAAACATCAATCAGTCAGTGATCCTACCCGATACTTTTATTTATTAATATAAACATTACAATAATTATAATTACGGAATTTAAAGTGTACAGTGCAAGCGAGTGAGCGATTATTTGTGTAAATTGAACCTACGTATGCAAATAGTAAAGCTATCATAACAATATAAATTAACTCTTTCATTTAGTGACAGACAACGCCATCTGTGGCCTCTTTGTGGTACTATATTCGTGAATCAGCTGTTGATAACGATACTGTTATCGTTAAGTTATCCTGTTTATTATATCGTGCATAACATTAACTTACTTAGCATGGCCAAGTGTGGTGGCTGTGGCAAATTTATGTCCACAACAGCAGAGTGCATCCGTTGCACTAGTTGCCCGGGGGCTTATCACTATAGCTGCGTTGGTATTGCGACGACGGCAAAGGTGTCCCCTAAATGGTTATGCCCGGGCTGTAAAGCAAAGGTACCAAGGACGGATAATTCATTAACTCCCGTTAAAGGCCTGTCTGATGGCATTGAAACCTGCGCCAGTCATCAGCCGCAAACAAACGAGGCAAAGGAGGATGCGCACGTAATCAAATCCCCGGTTCTCGACGTCGCGTACGAGATACGATGTTTCCGTGAAGAATTAGGTGCGATGCGTACGGAGCTGCGACAATTCCGACAAGACATGTCTGAGCTCAAGGACGATGTCAGCTCGTGTAAAGACCGCATGAACATCACAGAAAAAAAGCTGTCCGATCTCGAGAAACGTTTCGAGGAGAAGGAACCAGCGTCGTACGACAAACTCGAGGGGACTATCGCAGAGTTGAAATTACAACTAAATGAACGCGATCAGGAAATGCTGCTAAACGACATCATCATAACGGGTATACCCGAAACCAAAGAGGAAAGCCCGATCCATATCGTAAATCTCGTGGCTCTAAAGTTGGGGGTCACTATTGACGAGAGGGATGTTGTTTATACGGAGCGTATTGGTATGGTGCGCCGTAACTTTATCGCGACTAGCAGTGTTAGTGCGGCGGAGCCACTACGGCCGCGCGCGCTGGCCGTGCGGCTGTCGCGCCGCGCTGCCCGCGATCAACTACTCAAAGCGGCGCGCGTGCGGCGCGGCCTCACCACTTCGGACCTCGAGCTACACGGGCCGTCACAAAAGTTTTACTTAAACGAACGGCTGACACCCACTAACGGGAAGCTGTTTTATAACGCGCGTGAGGCTGGGCAACGACTCAAATATAAGTATGTTTGGACCAAGGATGGCCGTATTTATGCAAAAAAAGAGGATGGTGTACCTGCTCAACGCGTTCGGTCAGATATAGATTTAATTAAAATTTTTGGGAATGGTTCCGTTTAGCTTTGGTTTTGGTTACCTATAAATTAAAGTCTACCTACTTGTTTGTTTGTGTTGGTGTGTATTTGGCATTTTTACCCGACTGCCTAGTTATATTTCTTTTTAACAGCTTTTCTGTGCTAGTTTTATCGCAGTGTGCCCTATCTAGCGCGTACATTATTTTAGTTAGCACTTTCTGGGGTTATACAGATTTAATTATACGAATACCCTTCTGCAATATGATTATGCCTTTCCCCTACCAAAATTTATTTATTTATTTACTACGAGCCGATTCCCCCCTCTGTCATTACTACATATATATAAATATCATAATATCTATGATGTTCTATACCCTGTTGACACCCACAAATCTGTTTTTTATAAATAACATTTATTTATTATTACTTCTTCACGAATTTTATCATATACAAACGTCTATAAACATAAGCAATTTTACTGAATGTCTCTATATGAAGTACCACGATATGCTGTTTGTTGTATCTGCCTTTGTAACATTCCAATGACTACTAAGTACTTAAAGATTGGATTTCTTAACGCGGGCTCACTAAGCACTCGCCACGACGAATTTATTGCATCAATGGAGCGTCATGATGTTAGCATCATGGCGATTAATGAAACCTGGCTTAGGACTGGTGAGGATGGACGCGCCCCCGTCGTACCCGGGTACCGGTTGCGGCACATACCGCGCCTGGAGAGCGTACGCGCTGGCCGCGGTGGAGGCGTGGGGTATTATGTTAAGCACGGGACTAAAGTGCGCACCCACACGCATCCTGTGGACCCTTTTCATGAGTCGGTCGAACAAATGTGGCTAGTTTTGAATATAAATTGTACAAAAATAGCCATAGGCACAGCGTATAGACCGCCTTGGATGGATGTCGACATGTTTTTTGATGCACTTAGTAGTTCAGTAAATTCTTTTAAGTCATGTAAACACACTGTTTTAATGGGAGACTTTAACATAAACTGTTTTAATACTGCTGACTCTAAATATAATAAATTAAATAGCTTTCTAAAATGTTTTAATTTACGTCAACTGGTACCCTCTGCTACTCATTTTACAACAAATAGCGAAACTCTTATAGATCTAGTGTGTACGGATGCGAAGGTTAGTAATGTCCAGGTAGACTGGATTGATGCACTTGGTGCACATGCTTTTATATCCACAGTTTTTTATTTCAAAAAAGAAAAAGTATTACCTAAGGTGATAACCTACAGACAGCTTACTAATATGCCTATGGAGAAGTTTAAAGAAGATATCAGCTCAATAGATTGGCTTGAGTTAACTTCGTCAAGTGACATTAATGTCATGGTAGCTCTTTTAAACTATAATATTATAACATTGTTTGATAGACACGCCCCGTGTAAGACTCAAATTATCAGAGATAAATCATATCCGTGGATTACTTGTTGATGAAGTTGATGATGCATTTGCGAAATCAAGCTCATGTGCGAAGTAGAAATACCGAATCTGACAGCAAAAAATATTATAAAGAACTAAAAAGTCTAGTTAAAAAATCTTTATATTTTGAAAAAGTTGCTTATTTTAAAGAAAACATAAATAATAAAATAAATAAACCCAATATTCTCTGGAAAAATCTAAAGACCACTTTATTACCGTTTACAAACAAGTCGCATTTGCCCTTACATTTCAATGACCCAAATAAAATAAATTCCCATTTCTTAAACGTTCCAGGTGATGAAATTGTATCGTTATCGTATTTGACTTACTTTGAATTTCATAGATTTGATGATGGAGTGTTTTCTATTAAAACCGTTAACCAATCCGACATTGTCAAGATTATATCAAAAATTAAATCAAATGCAGAGGGATTCGACCGTATTACACTGGATATGTTTTTGCTCACTCTTCCTCACACTTTAGATATTGTTACTAGTATAATTAATCATTCAATTTTAACATCATGCTTTCCTGATCTCTGGAAAATAGCTGTTGTACGCCCGATCCCTAAAACAGAGAACCCGACTACCATTAAAGAATTAAGACCTATTAGCATTCTATCATTTCTATCTAAAGTACTGGAAAAAGTAGTCAATAGTCAATTAACTAAATATCTTGAGGAGAGTAACATCCTACCAGATACGCAGTCAGGTTTTAGGAAGGGTCGTAGTACCTCGACGGCTCTGTTGGATGTTACAGATGACATATTATCAGCTCAAGATGAAGGACGTTGTACTCTGTTGGTTTTATTGGACTTTTCTAGAGCATTTGATGCTATAAATTTGACTCTTCTGCTCTCTAAGATGGCGTTCTATGGCTTTGATGGGCCTACAGTAAAATGGTTCAACAGCTACTTGAGTAATCGTCATCAATTTGTTGAAATTCGTGATATGAGTGGATCTAGTATTTTATCTAACATGGTTGCTGTAGAAAAGGGAGTTCCGCAGGGTTCAATACTGGGCCCAACATTGTTCATTTTATATAGTGCTGATATTATAAAGGTTTTAAAAAACTCTAAATACCATATTTATGCTGACGATCTCCAATTATATATCTCTTTTAAAGCTCAAGACTATGACAACGCCGTTAAATTAATTAACGAAGATAGGATCGTTAACTGGTCTGAACAAAACTCTCTTTCACTCAACCCATCTAAAACTAAATTTATGCTCTTTGGTTCAAAAGGTCAATTGGATAAAATAAAACCTGTTCAAGATAATGTGATCGTAATGGGAAAACACATTGAACGTGTGTATGAGGCGCGAAATCTAGGTTTGGTTATGGACCAATGCCTTACTTTTGAGACACACATCGCAAACTGTGTCAAGAACTGTTTTTACCGCCTTAAAGTGTTATATAAAATGCGCCCATACGTTTGTGAGGATTTGCGTGTACTACTAGTTGAAAGCTTAGTGTTATCTAAATTAAATTATGCAGATACTGTAGTAGGACCCAGGCTTTTAGCGCGAACCAAAAGACTTATACAAAGAGTTCAAAATGCTTGTGCACGGTTCTGCTATAACGTACCACCAAGAAGCCACATAACACCTTTTTTAAATAAAAATAACATTTTAAAAATGAAATCTCGCCGGAAACTACACTTAGCCAGTCTTCTGTTCGGCGTTATAAATTATAAATGTCCCTCATACCTGTACTCTAAGTTAAAATGGGTAAATAGCCACCGGCAGCGCGAGGGCAGACGTTGTGCTCAACAATTGGCTATACCACAACACACAACGGCAGCGTTTCGAGGCAGTTTCCGGTATGCAGCATCTAAATGTTGGAATAACATTCCTCCGCCGATAAGAGACCTGAGAAATATTGACAGTTTTAAAAACAAATTAAAAACATTTATTCTTACGGCCCAAATAGAATTTAACAACATAAATATTGACAAATCTTTCATTTAATTATTATTATTCATTTATTTTAATTTAATTTCAATCAATTCTATATAACAAATCTTACACATAATTATTTGTTTTATTTAAATTAAATACCAAGTTTGATATTTTAAATTGATAAAAATAAAGACGCCTGCATTTTTAGGACGTACCTGTGTTGTTTTGTTGCAGAAGTCGATGCATCAGTACTACAGTTATATCGTGTATTTCTACTTTCATAACTCATATCTACTTGTTTCGTTTTCTGACACATTATTGACTTATTATAGTTTTATTTATGGTTATTTACACTTATAAACACACATACACATATATATATACAGATTGTATACGGGTTCACTGGTTCTATGAATGGTACGACGTTAGAGAGAATTTTCTCATGTCACGACACGACGCGACGGTCGATCGAAATGAAGCTGTATGGGATGTTCGGCCTCGTTTCGGTGCTCGTCGGTAATCGTCGGCCGCGTATGTTTTCGGTGGCGGCGCGTGATAGGTGGTGCGTACGGTCCCTCCCGTTGCTGTGCTTTCCCGCGCCTCACTAAATTTTAAATTTAGTAGTTTTTTTTATTTTTTATTTTTTGGTAAAATACTTATGCTGAATATGCTGTTACCTCCGTCCGTGTGTCACTGCAGGGGTGCTAACTGAAAACCAGCGCTGGGTGTCACACGCCTAGCACATGCTGAGTTAGTGACCCTTTCGGTACGGGCACACTCGACAGCGCTTAATTAGGGTGTAATTGGTTTATTTATTTTTTACATGTTTTAATTTAATTTAATTTTTGTTTGTATTAATTAAGTACCCACATTTTATTTTACGCTGTCACTGTGTCTAGTGCTGAATAAATGTTTTTTCTTTCTTTCTTTCTTTCTTCTTCCATATTTTAACACGTCTTATGAGATGAGATGGCTTAGTTGGTCAGAGCGCCTGGAGTATCTATCCGGGAGGCGCAGGTTCGAATCCTGTTCGCGACCGTATTCTTTTTCCATTTAATATTGTAACTTTAGAGTTCGCTAAGCATGCGTTAATGCTTTTTCAAAGACATATCTTGAATTATTAAGGTAATTGCATTCTTTACGACATTGTATTAACTGCAAAGTTAGTCGTGTCGGTTCGGTCACTTGTAAGTACTGAATTGATTGCAATGACGTCGCCATAAGACGTGTTAAAATATGGAAGAAGAATTCGCGGTGGTGAGCAGAGGTCGAGATGGCTTAGTTGGTCAGAGCGCCTGGAGTATCTATCCGGGAGGCGCAGGTTCGAATCCTGTTCGCGACCGTATTCTTTTTCCATTTAATATTGTAACTTTAGAGTTCGCTAAGCATGCGTTAATGCTTTTTCAAAGACATATCTTGAATTAAAAACTAATATTTTAATTAATTCTACGAAACAGACATAAAATACGCAGATTCATTAAAATAAAATTCGAGAAAATATTAAGGCGACATTTTAATTTATTCATAATCATGAAATTCCTTCATAATATTGTAATTCAACAGAAAATTTTGGAGGACTTTTAGTTTCGCATACTCATGTGAGCATTAATACATCGACCCATGAACAGACAATCAAGTCTACTGGCTATCATATATAAAACGCTGTTGCGACTAGCGCGTACTCTGCTCAGCATTGACGCGCACCGCTTGCGCAGAGTAGCGTAGAAGCAATCGATGCGCGCCTCCGCAAACATACGTGATGCACTACAGTGGCGGGGCATCCGCAACATAGTTCTAAGCGCATTATTGTATTGTACCCGTAGGGCACTCTACGCTTTTTGAGTATGGACTGCTGACAAGCTGCAGGTGTAAAAAGATGCACAGAAGGCTTTGAAGAGAGAGATTTTTACCTCACTTGTACATCGTGCAATCCTGCGAGCAATCATGTTTGCTGTAACGGACAGTGCCCTACGTTCACGTTCAATATCCATGACGTCTTAAGGTCCTCGGTAATTAGATGACCCAGGTATCTGAACTGATGTACCCTAGCCAACTCATGTGCATTTAGCTTTATAGAGGGCACGCTAGAGGGACACCTAGTACCAGCCTTAAAGACAAAAAACTCGCTTTTCTTTGTCTCTGGTATTGGCGAGTAAAAAGGATAGAAAATAGCAGTGCGACAGGTGCAACGTATCATGTAACATATCGCTGATTTATACAATTTACCCACGTTTTTTTGTAAGCGTCCTCTCACCACCTACATATTCTTTCTATAAATAATTAATCTTTGTCAATCATGTTTGCCAAGCATTATACGTAAATAATAATTAGAATATTATGTAAAAAAATGCACAAAAAATGTCCACGAAAATGAACTAGTTAAATAACAATGTACCAGCATTGTCATTGTACTATATAATCGTAAAATCCGACGTTAAAATCCGAAAAACCCGCTCTTGCATACAATTTTCAACGAAATTTAACATTATTTCATTCACTTTATTCCGACTACCCGCAATTTGCAAGACAAATTACACAAAGGCTATCTCGTCGAGAACCAGGTGAACTACGGCCTTTAAATAAATAAAGCCGGCGTTACGGTCGACTATATAAAACATGGCCATTTTTTGTAGCGTTCGGGACGCGCGGTCGAAACGTCCCCTATAAATCAGCCCTTATTAATTCCATATTTCCGTTTTGCGAACACTGAATAATATTAAATTAAGTTGTTTTTTTTTTATAGAAATCTGTTGCATGCTTTTCCGAAGGAAGTTGGTTTGTGATAAAAGAGGTTTTATTTTTTACTAGTTTCCACCCGCAGATTTGCCCGCACAATTTGAGTCATAACAAACATTAAAAATACATACAAAGTTTATATTAACGCCATCTAGTGTTATTTTTCTTCTCAGCTGTAATAGTTCTCCTGGGAAATAGAAGCAATTTTTTATAATTAAAAATATCATTAAGAATAAGAATTATTTATTTGCAAGAATACGAGTATAGCAAGTTGTCAAATTTCATAAAAGTAAGTTCCATCATAATCTATACTGTATTTGTCTGGAATAAATCTATACGCTGTAGCGAATTTCTTTGATTAGTAGTTTAGGTGTCGGGAAGTAGTAAACAGACATACTTCCGGATTCATAACATTTAATAGTACGGAACTACGGTTTTTGGGATGCTAATACGGACTGTCAAAGGTCGCGGGTGTGAGTCCCGTTCGTGTCTATTATTCTTCAGTGTTGCCATAGAAAATAATCATTAATGAAGGCATTATTAGTATAAAATATAATTTCAAAGTGCATAATTTGATGTTTAACAGTATCATAATGTTAATGGAACCCTAGCAGCAAATTGTATGAAGGTCACACGTAACACAGTTAACATCAAAGTTGAGCATGTACTGTAAGTTAAAATGACAGAGTCGGCAGTTAATTGACGGCCAACTTTCCACTTTGTTAAAAGCCAAGTTATTACATGAGTTCATGTACAACTTGTTGTAGGAAATATTCGAGTATACTGGAGTGAAGCTTGATAAAAGAGGATATATAATTTTGTAAGTAATTTCTTTTTACCCAACTGCCCAAAAAAGGAGTGTTATACAGATCATCATCATCATCCCTCTGCCCTTATCCCAATTTATTTGGAGTCGGCGCAGCATACCTATATCTGGTATGCTGCTAAAATTTTGGCTATGTTTTATGACCGGCCGCCTGCCTGACGTCAACCCTCTTTGGGAATGCTGTTGTTGGCGGTAACCGCCACCGATACGGTCTCCTTCTATCTAGCTATGTCATACCAAATGTTATCCATACGCCAGGTTCTGATGTTATCCTAATAGCACACTCCACCAACCGGGCTAAAGAGTGTTACACAGATAAATCTTTAAAAAGCATTAACTTGCTAGCTTCGGTCACCTGTATAGAGACTGAATAGATAGCAATGACATCACCAAAAAACGTGTTAAAATGTGGAAGAGGAATTCGCGGTGGTGAGCAGAGGTCGAGATGGCTTAGTGGTCAGAGCGCCTGGAGTATTTATCCGGGAAGTCAGGTTTGAATCCTGCTCTCGAACGTATTGTTTTTCCATTTAAAATTATAACTTTAAGGAGTGTTGTTTTAAGGGGTTTTTGTGTGTATGTAAGTATGTATGTTTGAGAGTTTTATTATTCCACGATAATTTCTAAACGCCTGAACCGATTTAGATGTTTGGGGTATCGTTAGAATCTTTACACTGTCCCGGGTAATATAGACTAGTAAGATTAAAAAAATTGTAATATAGAGCACCTGGTACAAAAAAAAACCCATGGCACGCGTGCTTTTACTTTTTTAATTAATTTTATCTTTTAATGTTTTTTTATACATGTTAAAACCATGTAATGCCTATATTAATTATTATTTTCCAGGGAAAAATTTAAAAATAATAGACACGAGCAGGACTCGAACCATGACAAGAGCCATGACACGGTACGTCAAGGGTCGCGGGTTCGAGTCCTGCTCGTGTCTATTATTTTTCAATGTTTCCCTAGAAAATAATAATTAAGTTCATCTTGTTATTGTAGGTTCTTCGCGAAATACTGGTCTTCTTGATCTACTTGCCACAAGCATGGGTATTGATTATGAGGTCTTGGATTTCCGGGTCTGGCAAAGTATTAAAGTGAATTGCTTGAGAATTTGTGACTGAATGTTACCTGTACGCTAGTATTTCTCGAAGGGTCCGACAGAGCTATACTGTTGTGTACTGAAATTATTCAGATTATAGCTTTAAGTTCCATGTTATAGGTTGTGAAGCTATTGCCATCTACCAGGCACAATTTCGAACTTCAAGAGAAACTCTTAGCTCGATCCAGGAATCGAACCCCAGACCTTACGTGCAGCACCCGTTATTGCGTCCACTAAACCAGTTGAAGTGACAATTGCGGCGCAACGATTACGTAATAATAAAAAAACAATTACCTACTCAAAGAACAACTGAATTAAACTTCACAAGTATAAAATAACTCGATTTAACCAAAAACACGTTGAAAAGGGTAAATATATTTCACATTTACATTAATTAAGTGCGCCTCTGTCAACAGCAGGTATAATTACTTGCAGGGAATCGAATAACTCGAATAAAGTACGAACAATTCGAATAAAGTTAAAATAAGCATGACGTTGCCGCCGACACTAGTGTCGTTTTCGGCATTCGATGTGATAATTACAATGTTAATGTTAAATGTAGTTTGTTGAGTGAAATATGTACTATGGTTTTATTTTATTGTGGTCAAGTTGTATTCTACCGTGGGATGCTTCGGCACCAATGGACCGAATCGACCGGAGTGATTCCACAGCCTCACAGAAAACCGGCGTGAAACAACGCTTGTGTTGTGTTTCGCCGAGTGAGTGTGGGTACCAGAGGCCCAACTCCTTTAAAAGGCCGGCAACGCACTTGCGACTCCTTTGGGCTTGCGGGTGTCTATGGGCGGCGGTAATCGCTTACCGTCAGGCGATCCGTCTGCTTGGTTGCCCCAATTATATGTGGCTATAGTGTCACTTTGACCATAAGAGGTCTATTGTGATTTGGACCCATAAAAAAAACTTTCTATTGTCATTTTTTAATTTTTTATATTTGAGATCTTTGCCATATTAGAACTCTCGCCATGCAAAATTTCATAATGTTATAATAATATAATTTACCAATTAATCATTACAAATTATTTATGAGATGTTAATAAGGTTAAAATAATAATAACTATACCTACTTAAATTTAAAGACTGTCTTCAAGCTTGATTTTAAACTTTCGCGATTTGTACACATTTTAGAAATATATAAATCGGGTCTATATCGCGATATTTGATAAAAGGCTTTTACGATACCTTTCTTGTTTCCCGACGTTCCGTCTGCCCGTGACCACGGCCGGTGCAATTCGGTCGAAACGTCATAAAAGCGTTTGCTTGATTCAAATGGAAAAACTATTTATTAAGGGTTTTAAATGTGAAAAGAGAAAATAAGTATAATAACTATTTTATTTCACAACAATCAGATTCTAGAGGAAAATAAATACCTTTGCAACATCTTTATGTAAAACCAACAAAATCAAAATCAAAATTTCTTTATTCAAATTATGCTAAAAATTATCGCTTTTTGATCGTCAAAAAAGCCCACCCTTCACCGCTTCCTAGTGTTTTAGCTGGAAAGAAGAAGCGGCGCAACAAACTTCCCAGCAACACGTCTGTCTGTATCATAATGATTTATAGATTCTATACAAATCAAAATTGAATTTATATAAAATAATTTTTAACTAATGAGATATAATGTCTATGCCACATGTATACAAAGTAGGCTGTACCTATATTATAAAAATCAATTATGGAATGCTGTATGCTATGTAAAATCTTGGTATACGTAGAGATCTAATCGGTGACTTCAAGTTCTTAGGTCTACTGAGTTGAGATAAAAAGTTTTTTTTTTTTTTTGTATAAATTCATATTTTGTTGTATAATCAATAACCGTAGTAAGTGGATATCCATAATCTCTGCCTACCCCAATTGAAAACAGGCGTGATTTTATGTATGTGATTATTGACCTTCATAATTAAAAAGTTTGTACAGCTTTATAGGGCGGATCAAATCAATCAACATTCGAGCGACCGGGCAATGTAATGAGAATTTCAAACAACCAGTGTGTACGTAGCCTTAATTAATGGATCTCTTGTGCTAAGTTGCTGGTAATGATGGAAGGATGACATCAGGTCAGGGGATATGGTAATGAGGAAGATATCACACAAATATTATAAATGCGAAAGTAACTCTGTTTGTTTGTGTGTTTATTACCTTTTCAAGACTAAACGGCTGAACGGATCGTAATAAAATTTGGCAAGAAGATAGATTGGACCTTCGAGAAGGACATAAGCTACCTTTCATCACGCAGACGAAGTCGTGGGCACCAGCTAGTATTACATATATTAATGTGTTGGTGTTTTTTAGCTTTTGTCCACAACTTTATCTTCGTCGACTTCAGAACTGGGTTCAGAGTGAATTGAAAATTTTTCATGTCATTTACCAGGATAAAAAGCTTCCCATATGTTAATTTAGGTTATAAACTGTCTGTGTGCCAAATATCATTCAAATCCGTTGAGACATGGTTTGCGGGATTGACTAAACAAACTTTAACATTTATAATATTAGTAGGATAGTAGGGTAGAAGTATTAGTAAGATAGTAGAATTAGTAGGATAGTAGAATATTAGGGTAGTGGGATAGTAGAATTAGTAGGATAGTACAAACATTGCGAAGGTTTGTATCATATATGAGAAAAAAATTGGTTTGTATGCAATGAAAACATATCTCGCATACGCATAGGTACACTTATTCTCAGACAAATTCACGTACGCGCACACACATATTCGCACACTAACCTCGTGCAAGTTAGTGTGTGAATATGTGCGTGCACAGTATAATATTTTTAACTTTTATTTTAAAGTAACATAGCATTACTCCTTTATTGGGTAATACAGGGTTGCCAGAGTATACATCCACATTTCACCAATGCTGTTATTAAGTCTCATGTAATAGGTGGACACCCTATTGCCATCTTCCGGCCACAATTCCAAACTCCGGACTGCTACTGAAAATTTCTTAACAGAACAATCAATAACACTTTTCCCGACCAGAGAATTGAACCCAGAAACTTGTGCTTAGAATCGCGCTTGGGACGACTAGATCAACGAGGCAGTTTGTGCGTGTTGTTATGGTTAAAAAAAAAAATATACCATCACGCCTGTATTCCCCGAAGGGGTAGGCAGAGGTGTACACAGTTGTACACCCACATTTCACCAATGCTGTTATTAAGTCTCATGTAATAGGTCATGTATTGCCATCTACCGGGCAAAATTCCAAACTCCAGGCTGCTACTGAGAAATTTCTAACGGAAAAACTCAATAACACTTTGCCCGACCCGGGAATCAAACCCGAGACCTTATGCTCAGCAGTCGCGCTTGGGACCACTAGACCAACGAGGCAGTCTCTGGTTTTTAAGTAGTTGTAAACACTCTGAAGATATACAGCGTCTCCTTATTTGGGCTAGGAACAAAATCAATAAATAACCAGCCCATAACTGTCCCACTGCAGGGCAAGGGCCTCTTTTCATACAGAGAAGGCACGAGCATTGATCACCACGCTCACTGCGGGTTGGCGATTTCAGACTACCAAGTCCAGGTTTCCTCACGATGTTTTCCTTCACCGTCTATGACGTCTTAGATGAATAATAAAGTAATTATGACATTGAAAATATCACATTGGTACATGCTAGGTTTGAACCCACAACCTGAGGCTTAGGAGGCGGGCCCGTAGTCACTCGGCCACCACGACATCTAGGAATAAAGTATGTTATATTTAATAGTTTCTTTGCAGTAAAACAAGACACTATGTTCGCAAATACTATTCACTTTACAATTGTTGTTAAGTTTTAATTTAATTAACACTTTGTTTACTTAAGTTTTGTGTTTCCTTTCATTAACAAAGAGATTATTTGAAAAGTGAGTAGCAGTTTGTTCGGAGAGAAGGACTCGGAAAATCTACTCCCTCGTTGCTGAAAAACGTAGTCAAATAAAGATAAATCTTTGGAAAGCATTAACGCATGCTTAGCGAACTCTAAAGTTATTATATAAAATGGAAAAATAATACGGTCGTGAGCAGGATTCGAACCTGCGGTCACCTGTATAGGGACTGAATAGATAGCAATGACGTTGCCAAAACGACGTGTTAAAAATATCGATGAAAAATTCGCGGTGGTGAGCAGAGGTCGAGATGGCTTAGTGGTCAGAGCGCCTGGAGTATTTATCCGGGAGGCGCAAGTTCGAATCCCGCTCACGACCGTATTATTTTTCCATTTTATATAATAACTTCTTAGTTAAACAACCTTGCTTTTTATAGTTTTGGGTTCCAACTAAGGTTTTCTCCTTGAAGAAGAGGTGTGTTTTTTTCTGAAAATGCGTCATTGATTCAAATATGAACCGACTTAAAATGCAAAGAAAAAAAATTTTAAAATTGGTTATAAAACATAATCACTAAATATTAGAGTATTATATTACTCGAAGCCCGAAAGGTTTTTAACTAAGTTAGAAATCTCCGTCGGAAGCTAATAAAATGATTCCCGCCAGGGTCGCATTTAGGGGAGGATAGCAGGGGCGCTAGTTCTGGGACACTTCCACAATTTGTGATTAAGATATTTTTATTTCGATACATTGGAAATAAAAATACGATAGTTCTGCTTGCGCAAAGAGAAAAAGGTTGAAATTCAAAATTTGTCTGATTGAAAATATCTGGAGCCTGCGAACAAAGAAGTCTTCATTACTAAAAGACCTCTACAAATCCGGCCCTGGTGCCAACTTAGTTTATATATGCCATTAATTTAACAGCACTTTGTATTTGGACTAATGCTTTGAATTTTATAAAGCGTCTAATGAACGGCTTAGCGAAAATATACCATCGGGAACGGTGATTAGTAAAAATGTACCTTCTGAATGATTATGTATGAGTTAGTATCTAGTATATTATAATTATTATGTTTTAATCCATTTCTATGTTATGTTTAACTGCCTCTTTGGTCTAGTGGCCGCAAGTCCGACTGATGAGCATTGGGTCGGGAAAAATGTTATTGGGTTTTTCTGTTAGGAAATTCCGTACTTCGGAGAGCACGTAAATGTTTCGGTCCTGCGCCTGATTTGTCTCCTAAAGGTAGAGGGAGTTCACCTGTGTTTGCGCATACAATTGTGCACTTTATCTCCTGCATACCTGGCTAATCTATGTGGAGATAGGCGCCGTAACTGAAAGTGAGTAATAAACAACCTGAAATAATAACTAATTCATATAAAGTGTATTCAATCCACGAACACGCGTCCCACTCTCTTCTGTCTAAATCGCTAATGACAGTTAAATCCACTTACTCGCGCCCTGTATATGCGTGAACAGAAGCCAGGGTTGCTGGAGACGAGGCCGATAGCCAGAAAATGGTGCCGCATATCACCTTTTCGTTTACTGAACTATCTGTAGCGACTTAGACAAAGAGTGGGGCGCGTGTTCTTGGATTGAACTGTCTTTACCGACTTAGATAAAGAGTAGTTCGTGGATTCAATACACTTTATTTAAATTAATTATTATTTTCCGTCGGTTATTACTCACGTACATTCTATCTAATATCTTCTATACTGTTCAATCCCAAACAAAATATGTAATCGATAAAAAATAATAATCAAGACTACACTTAATGTTATATGAACTGGAGTATAGATTGCTTTGTAGTCCCAAATATTTGTCTAGTTAAAACCTAGTTTTGTGTAATTTAGGTCATTTATTTTCAACTATAGTGATTAATTATTAAAGCGCTCGATTCACGATGAATAAATCATTACAAGCTCCATTAAAATTTAGTGTTCAACTAGTTCGAACTCCGATGGACTAAATATTAGTTTTAAACATAATGTAGGAGCTTTACTGCGGTATTTTGTCTAAACTAATTTGTAATATGAGTACATAGGTACCTATAGTTCGCATTGCCATGGCCGCAATCCTAATGCCTTATTATTATTTTGATGACGTGGTTACACACAGTGGTCGAGAGTCGTGAGTGTCACAGGTTCATTTAACTAAGGGGCTTTTTTATCTAGGATAATCGTCCCCGTCATAATTTTTTTTTTTTTTCAAATTATCCCAAAAATCAAATTTCAAAGTGTTTATATTTATTTTAGTTTTTTTTTTGCAGATTTTTGTGCGTGTGTATTTATGTGTCTGTTAAACTGTCTCATTGGTCTAGTGGCCGCAAGCGCGGCTGCTGAGCATGAGGTCCTAGATTCGATTCCAAGATTGGGCACAGTGTTACTAGGCTTTTCTTTTAGAAAAGTCTCAGTAGCAACCCGGAGTTAGGAAGTTGGTGATGTGATATCCCGTACGTCGGAGAGCACGTAAATTCTGTGGTCCTGCGCCTGATGTCTCTCCGGTCATGTTGGAATGCCGTCCCAACGGACTATGACAGTGAAGGAAGAGGGAGTGCACCTGTGTTTGCGCATACACTTGTGCACTATAATATCTCCTGCGTACTTGGCTAATCTCCATAGAGATAAACCGTCGTGACGTAATGTATACGGTCGGGAGGAGTATTATTTCATATTTTTATGCAAAGCCTAGCTTTTGACTGCGACTTTGACTGCGTGGACTACAGAATTAGGTCGAGCTGGTATAAAAAATATACTAGAGATAGGCCGCCGTGAGGTGTCTGTAAACATACCCACGATGGTGTGCAGTAATGTCTTTGTATTCAAAAAACTAAATACCACTTCAGCAAACGTTTTTCAAAAGAAATAAATGAGGTGTCCTATGTGATTGATTCAGTAATCAATCACGTTTAGCACGTCAATTTTCTCGATTTCATAACTTAGATGTCAATCGACAATCCTATAATCCCATTTCATAGATTTATCTACACGTGAACGATCGTAGAAGCCATTACGAAATTGGGTGGGAATTGAAAAGTTATATATATTGTAATAAATGTATTAGGAGACTAGGTAAAGAGATATTTCATACAAAACCAGTTAGTGAGTCTGACTGGCGACGTCGCCGCGGGCTCGTCTCATAACTGAGGGCTCCGTTCGAGTTCGAAACTAGTCGGGCAATCCCCAAAAATGCACGTGAGTAGTAACCGGTGAACATTAAAGTACTACAACTCAAACAGTCGGTCCTAAGCATAACTGCTGAGCATGAGGTGCTAGGTTCGATTCCGAGGTCGGGCACAGTGTTATTCGGTTATTCTGTGAGGACATTCTCAGTAGCAGTCCGGAGTTTGGTATTGTGTCCGGTAGATGGCTATAGAGTCAATACATATTACATGGGTCTTAACAATATTTAGAAAATCTGCCTACCGCTTCGGGGAATACAGGCGTGATGTTGGGTACGTATAAGGTGCTGCGCGGCGTGTTGCGGGTTCGATTTCTGCATGGAGCAAATAATTGTATGATCTACATATCTACAGATAATTGTTCCGGGTCTGAGTGTGTGTGCATGTGAGATTATGTGTACCGAAGCCAGTTACTTTTTCAGTAAAAAAAAAAACTATCGTTGGGCAATTAAAAAACTACTTATCCCAAGCAATGTAAACACATCTTTACAACCAATCTATCTATCAAAAATGTAAGTCTACATTTCTATTCAAAACAAGTCTACAAAGAGACGCTCTTAATAGGTCGTTGCAAACTATGGCCGATAAATTCAAATCCAATCGTTGAGGTTAAGCAACACTTAGTGAGGTCAGTCAGAGGATGGGTGACCGATGGGAGCAATTTTATCTGAGTGGAGCGTTTCCGCGTTCCGTCTAACTTATCTAGGTTGAAAGAAGAAAGAACTTAAAAGAAAATATAATTAAACTTTATAATCGCTCAATAAAACAAAGCATACACTAAAATAACTGTTCCACAGATAAAAAAGGCAAGGTGAGCGCGTGCGCAGGCAACCTGTTGTTCATGACGTGTGCATGCGACGTTGCCGCTCCGTGCAATGACATGCCATAACCGTTTTCCATTAAACCAAACAAAGTATTTCTGTGTCGCCATTGAAGTTATATTATTCAATGGAATTTGACGCACCTGTGCACCGTACAGTGTTGTGTCTCAGTTGAAGTAGTTAATTCCCAGTGATCGAACAGTCGCGTGCGCAAGCGAGTGTTTACGTTTTTTTTCTAAGTTTTGTTGTGTTTTGACGTAGTAATTGGTCAAAATGTTTATGTCTTATGATGTGTTAACTACGTTCGGGATTTCTGCTGTAAGTATAATGTGTAATTTTATAGTTATTTAATGTATTTTAACTACTTTTCTTTAAAAGTATTGGTTAGGAAGTGTTATTATGCCTTGAGAATTATAATGAGGTACGTATTGATGACTTGATCACTTTGTCCTCTTGTATATCAGTGAACTCAAAAGATAATTATGTTTTAATTACTTAGTTATTAATGTGAAGCGGATGAGGATCATGTGACGAGGAATGTTTTGTAGCTATAAGAGTAGAGGAAGACCGAGGAATATCAAGCACACCTTTTCTAGCCATATCATCTCTAACACAATCCATCCATCTAGATTGTGTTAGAGATGATATGGCTAGAAAAGGTGTGACTGACGATATGATGAATAGAGATGTATGGAGTAAGATAGAGATAGATTAAAGTCTACAGGTGACAATATATATTACCTTTTATGGTAAAAAATGATCAAGATATTGTGTTATTTGCTGATGATACATCACTCTTATTTAAACTTAAACGGCAACAGCCAGTTACTGACGATGTAAATAACACTCTTTCTAAAGTAATACACTGGTTCAATGTTAATAATTTACTTTTAAACGAGAAGAAGACTAAATGCATCAGATTTTTATTGCCTAATGTTAAGCAAATAAAAACCAGTGTATTGATAAATGATGAACATTTAGATCTTGTAGACACTACAATGTTTTTGGGTATTACTTTAGATTCAAAGCTGCAATGGGGCCCACATATTAATAAGTTGTCGAACAGACTCAGTTCTGCAGCATACGCGGTCTATAAAATACGTCAATTAACTGATATAGAAACAGCCAGATTAGTATACTTTAGTTATTTTCATAGTGTAATGTCGTACGGCATTTTGTTGTGGGGAAATGCTGCTGACATTCAAACTATATTTGTGCTGCAGAAGAGGGCTGTTCGAGCAATTTATAACCTTAGTTATAGGCACTCACTGAGGGATAAATTCAAAGAAATTGGGATAATGACGGTCGCATCTCAATATGTCTATGACAATTTGATCTATGTTAAGAAACACATTAATCTATTCTGTAAAAACAGCGACGTTCATAGTCTCAATACGAGGAACAAAAATAAACTCGTGCTACCATCAACTAGGCTCCAAAAAATTAGTAATTCATATAGATGTCAAAGTGTACGCTTCTACAACAAAATCCCAAGCAATATTCAAGAATTGAGTCTCAACAAATTTAAGTCATATGTGAAGCAGACTCTTTGCAAAAAGGGTTACTATAAAATCAAAGACTACGTAGAAGATAAAAATGCTTGGGATTGTGCCGCTCGCTCTAATGTTTAGACACTCATTAATAATTGCTGTATTTTTTGATATTTTTTTTACCACTGTTGACATTGTAATGTTTAATTAATTTATTTTCTGATATTTTAATGAATTTATTATATTAAGATTATTCTTTTTGACATTGATTCTTGACATTTTTTGATAATATTGTTAGTCTATTAGACACTATTTGCAATGTGAATGTGAGTACGATGTGGGCTAGAAATTCATTCATACATGAACCTCATAGACTGTCTGGCGGTTTTGAGTCGTTTTATGTGACCTACGCAAATGTCCTCCTGATCTGGTATCGTCTTGTGACGGGTCGTTGAGCTCCCTTAGTTATGGTTGAGCTACACGATGACTGATGCATACGTGCCGTCAGACAGGACAGGTCACCTCGAAGCTGCTATGGCTCTTTCCTCAAAAGGCCATTCCAGACGATCCCTGCATCGTTACACTCACATAGATATGTACATACTATTATGTCTGGACTTTAAAAGAGACGTTGACCTCTGAGTTTGTTTCGGCGTTTCTTCTCAGAGACAGTCAGATAGGAAACGCCGGCGCCATCTAGTTTAAAAAAATGACTTGTAAAAGTGTCTTCAACAGATCTATTTACAGAAATAAAATCATTTATCATTTATCATTTAATAACTCTTTACACAACTTCCCAAAAAAGGAGTGTTATGTTTTTGGGGTCCATAATTTCATACCGAGACCCCTCCGTGCCTCGGAGAGCACGTTAAGCCGTCGGTCCCGGTTGTCAAATTAAGATCTATGACAACCGTTACGGGTAGTCAGAAGCCTGAAAGTCTGACAACCAGTCATACCGCGAGATATCGTGTTACCCAGTAACTGGGTTGTGGAGGTCAGATAGGCAGTCGCTCCATGTAAAACACTGGTATTAAGCTGCATCCGGTGTGACTGGAAGCTGACCCCAATGTAATTGGGAAAAGGCTAGGCAGATAGATGTTTTTGGGGTCCATGTGTGTATGTATGTATGTATGTATCTACCTAAGTATGTATGTGTGTTTGTAGTTTCTTTATTCCACCCTAACTTCTAAACGCCTGAATCGATTTATAGGCTAGTAAAACTTTAAAAAAATATGTTATATACTCGTAGTAGCACACAAAAAAGTGTGAAAATAACAAATATAATTCACATATGACGACGTGCTTATTTCTTTTTTATTAAATTGTTTGTGAGTGGAAAAATATCATGAACGTTGTGCCGAACTCACGCCGACTAAAGCCACACGGTCTACACTCCGGCAGATTATGACCATCGAATGCATCTTCAGATCTCGTTGTTAGAGCAGGTCTGTTACATTTGGGCTGCACAGACACACCTGTGTATCTCAGGCTTGTTGCTGGTTAGGCGACGAATAACCAAAGTTTGTCGCCCAGAGACCACAGCTCACGGTGGCCGGAGACCATTGAATGACCTGCAGCGCCTAGCATATCCAATACGGCAGGGGATTTGGACGTGGCCTCTCGCATTTAACCCGTAGGAGTTTGATCTGCGTAACCGAAGAATAGCTATGGCGAGGCGATTTGATGCCTCCAGCCAGAGCATATTTTATGTAACTACAAAGTAAGTAACACAGCACTAAGAGTGTCGCCTGCGGGACAAGAGCCTCGGCTTAAGCCATTGCTGGGGGGACAACTAGGGACTAGCTGGATCAGATCAGTTTCCTTATTATTAAGGGATGAATTTAAAACTACTGGCTCGGCGCGGGCCGGCTCGAGCAATGGTCGGGGCGGAACGGCAGGGGTGAGAGGTGTCTCTCTTATATTATATATTATCTATGTGTCTCTCTCTCCGCCACGTCCTTTGCGAGCATCACTTCTCCCAAGAAGGCAGCGATGGCCCCCAAGCATTTCGCTCCCGACCATGTCTGATCACAGAGATCACCTATATGGCGGTAGTCAGCACATGCAGGGCTGTCGTCCAGCATGTGCTGCGCCGTGTCCACGAGGCAACTGCCGCAGTACACCAGGTTGGCTTCACATGATAAAAGAAGACATATTTTTGGCTTATAGCTGCCTCGTTGGTCTAGTGGTCCCAAATGCGTCTGCTGAGCATGAGGTCTCGGGTTCGATTTCTCGGGTCAGGCAAAGTTATTTGAGATTTTATATTAGGAAATTCTCAGTAGCAGCCCGGAGTTTGGAATTGTACCCGGTAGATGACAATAAACTCACCACCTACTACATGGGACTTAATGACAGCACATTGGTGAAATGTGGGTGACACACACACCGTTGTACCCACTGGGTGTACATTTGTGCACAATTCTGCCTACCCCTTCGGGGAATACAGACGTGATGGTATGCTATGCTATGTTTATATTATATAGTATAATAAGACTGTTAATTATTGTTCAACGGTTATTACTCACTTGCTGTTTGACTCGCGACATCGCCGCGGGCTGAGTTCTAGACTAAGGGCTCCGTTCGAGTTCGAAATTAGTCGGGCAATCCCGAAGAATGCATGTGAGTAATAACCGTTGAACTATAATTAATATGAATGTGTCTCACGAAAGGTATTACACAAAAATAATAAGACTGTATCATTAATGCAATAAAAAAATTAACTAATTAATATTTTTTAACGAAACGCCTTGAAGGCAGATCAAGATAAATTAAGTTTCGTTCTTTCATTTTAATGTAATTATTTTTTAATTATGAATTATAACGTTAGCAAGATTGTTAATAAAACGGACGAAAATTTTGTAATCTTGTCTGAGTCGAGTTTTGTTAATGATTTTATATTTTTTTAATTTATAATTTATATGTTTATGGCACGTAATAGGTAGATAATTTTAAGCACGTATAATTACTAGTAAATGGTGGGTTACATAATTAGTGTAGTGAACTGACTTATCGAAGTCATGTGTGTATTATTAATTAATTATCACTTGCTTAAAACGGTGACGGAGAACATTTTGAGGAAACCAGCACACCTGAGAGACGTTCTCGGTGGTGTGTAAAGCCATGTCAGAGACCTACGGGTGGTTTAAACTCTGACACTAGGTTGTTCATCAACTACACGATAAGAAGAACATAAATATTAACCAATACTTTTAAAAAAACATTAAGATGACGTTATCTTCATCCATTTAGTATCTAATTTCTACACAACAACTGACAGCATTTCATTTCATTCCAGGTTCTCTCCTTTACACTATCAGTGATCCTGCTGCTAATTCTGGCGGCCAAGCGTGGTTTCCTCCGTGTGGGGGCTAGCAGCAAGGCTGCCAAGTTCAACCCTCTTCTGCTGCCAAGCGCCCCCGCGGTCACACCGAAGATCGTGGAGCTCACCCCACTAAAGAATCAAGCCATTTAGAGCGAGATGGCGATGTAAAGATGGATGTGAAAAAGAGAGTGATAGGGAATGACCGGAGCTGTATTAAATCAAGGATTAATTAACACGTTGACACGTAAAAAAAAATTTATACCAATTTTTGTATAAAATTAATTATGAATTTACTTAATCAAATGTTGACGGGGTTTTTAATATGACTTGATGAGGATTTGAAAGAGTTTATTTTGTAGCGAAGTCGCGAGCAAAATATGACACACTGAAAAATATATTATTTACATTAAAATAAATACTAAGACCTCATTGGTTCTAACCTCAAACGTTTCTAAGACCATCATGGAGGAATAGAAAAAAAAGGAGAGAAATAATTTTCAACAAAACACTAATTCAATAGGGTCACTTTTCAAATTAATACCAATGCTAATGATAAAAGAAGACCTTAAAACAATGTGTCATGATAAAATAAGTTTACCTACATCATAAATATCTCAATTTCAAAGTATGTATTATAACCCAACATTAGTATCCCGATTAATTAAGTATATATAAGAAATTTTGGCATTTATAATTATGAACTGATATAATATTTCCAATTACAATCGAGCGAATTATTTTCAAGACTAATGCTACTGGTTACATAATCAATGAGCATACGAACGAAAAAAATATTTTTATACTATGATCCTATTTAAATAATTATGGATTCGATATTCAAAACAGTCACAACAACACATTCCAAAAATGTAATATTATATAATATATTAATTATAACATTTTAATTATTTGTTTGAATAATAATTATGTTAAGATAATTAATTAGTTATGTACCTATGTATTTGTTACCTTCTAAAATTACTAGTCCATTAAGTTTCATCTGTAATAAGTAACTCTGGTAAAGAAACTCCATTTACTAATTTACGGCATAAACCATTCAATTTTAAAATAAACAGCACTTTATAGAAAACAACACTTTATTTTAATATAGAATCTCTAAACACATATAGTTACTTATTTAATATAGAATTATGTTACACGTTATTAAATATCAAGAAATCAAAATAAAACAGTAAGTACCTAATAGTATTTAGATCAATTGTATCAGTTTCGAGATTTTAATTGAATTTAATAAAAACAGACTGGTTATTAAGTTTAGAAATTTAAGAACTAAATTAAAAATTCAAAGGCCGAAATAACAATTACATTAATAAAACTAGTTTCTAGCGTCAGTGCAAAGTCAAATTGTAACAAATACTAACATTAAAATCCTTTCTCCGAATACTTTGTCAAGAGTTTCGGGACTTTAATAATTACTTCAGCTTTCACCCTATTCATTATTATCTGAACATAATTAAATTAAACCAACTCCACAATTACAAGTAACAAGAATCCAAATCATATCAATTACTCGTCGTTAGCAAGTTAGTAATAACATAATTATTAAATTAACATACAAATTAGTTCGTTAGTGCCATAATGTGTAAATTTATAATTATATTGTGTATGAAATGTGGCTGTATTTTAATTATAATTGTATTACGTTCCGCCCACTTATTTGTGTCTATGTCTGTCAAATTGAACCCGACCACCAATATTTATATTAGCGCCATCTAGTGTGAAACTCTAGGACAACTAAGCAATTTTCCTATTCTAGTTTATCAATTCGAATCGAACTTGCGTGCTACCCGAAAAATACTATCATGACTTGATGGTATTTTGAATAGTTTTCTTCTGGATCTACGTATTCCATCCTCGGCAAACGGTTAAGTTTCATTGATGCCCGTTCAGGAGATTTTGTGTTATTGAGTGACAAAAATCAGTGACAGAGAGGAACGTCAGCTCTTATTATCTCCTTAGATATTTTCTCTGGGATAAAAGTAAATTAAAAAATCTGGAGTATATCTCGAAAACTTGGGACATGGTCTTAGCAATTAGAATTAGATTACTATAGGAATTTCATCCTGTACCAGTTGCGTTTACAGAAATATATCTTCGGGGTCTGGGTGTGTGTGTATGTGAGAACACACACACCCAGACCCCGAAGAATTATCTGTAAAACAAAACAAATAATTGCTCTGTACGGGAATTGGAACCGCCACACGCGACGCAGCAGCCATTCTCGCGACCATTGCGCTAACCGCAAGTAACGCCGTCTTAGTTTTAAATTAGTATTGACTTAATTAATTTAAATATTATTCTGGTCTTTCTATTAACCTTGGGTACTTATAAAATGTTAAACAAAATTTGTTGGTGAAACTTTACCAGAATTTATATAATCTTTTGTGTGGTTAGGAGTTGTTGCCACCGCCCGTAGATCTATGGCCGACCGTAAATGAACATTAATGATGGTAAAGTTAAAAAAATAACTGGTAAAGTTTCGCCGGTAAATTTAATTTGATTTAATCATATATTCAAGATAAATCTTTGAAAAGAATTAACGCATGCTTAGCGAACTCTAAAGTTACAATATTAAATGGAAAAAGAATACGGTCGCGAACAGGATTCGAACCTGCGCCTCCCGGATAAATACTCCAGGCGCTCTGACCACTAAGCCATTTCGAATCATATATGATTGTAACATCAAATGTTCAAAGTATTTTATGTTCATTAACAATATTTTGTGTAATAATGATGTACTTACTATTTAAAATAACTATGTATTAAAAAGAATAAAACTGTAAAATTATTATAATTATGTTTCTAATTATTTTAATTCAATTTTGAACTGTATTTCAAAATAACACGTCGTTTTGAGCCTTATAATACACCCAAACGACTCTAAGTGAGACTTAACAGTTTGTAACATTGCATCACTTTTGTATTCCCTAAAAGGGTAGGCAGAAGTGGACACAGTTGTACACCCACATTACACCAATGCTGTTATTAAGTCCCATGTGATGGTGATGAGCCTATCTCCATACATGACAGTATGTCTACTTTTATTTGGAGCTTTAAATATATCTGCCCTATCTACCTATATATTATCCTTTTCCAATTTATTTGCTGTCGGCGCAGATTTTTTTTTTCATTCATTTCTATCAGTCGTTATATCGGCAGTCACTTCCTTTCTACATCATCTTTAACACATTCCATCCATCGCTTCCTCGGGTTTCCTCTAATCTTAAAGTAATCCACATTCATACTCAAAACTCTCCTCATTACATGATCCTCATAGGGAAGAGGATCATGTGATGAGGAGAGTTTGATGCGGAAAGCTGCATCACATGCCCATACTATGACAAACGATTTCCACACGACTTCTCAGTCACCGGTGCCACTGTCAGACTTTAATATAGGTATTTCTATCCACCCATGTCACACCACATATCCTTCAACATTAACATAATAAACAGCTGAACAGAATCCATTCGACGTCAAGATACTATCTACTACAATACTTCTACCACAGGATTAACCCGACTAATGCACAAAGCCTGGCCTTACTGAGGCTTTGCCAATGAGTCGTAGTATTGCTTGCAATGTTAGTGTAAGCTATTGCACTAATCACTGAACGCGCCATGGACTTTGTAGAGGCAATTGAGACCTTGAATATAGAGATGTGCCTCGCATATAGCTCCTATCGTATGGTTGATGAACAACCTAGTATCAGAGTTTAAACCACCCGTAGGTCTCTGACATGGCTTTACATACCATCGAGAACATCTCTCACGAGTGCTGGTGTTCTGTCGATATTTTTCCATAATTGTTTTATGCAAGTGATAATTAGGATTTGAACCTACGTCTCCCGGATAAATACTCCAGCCGTTCTGCCGAGTTATTCTTCCACATTTTAAACGTTTTATGGTGACGTAATGCGTATTTATTCAGTCCTTTAAAACAAGTGTTTGAACCAACATGACAAATTTTGCAGTTTATAGTAGAGTAGATTAACACATGCGTAGTCAACCTAGAGTCAAGTCGAGATGGTTTAGTTGGTAGCCTGGATTGTTTATCCGGGAGGGTCAGGTTTGAATCTTGTTCACGATCGTGGCATGGTGGTGTAGCAGTGATAGCATAGTGGTAAGACCGTTGGACTGACAAGTCAAAAGGTCGCACGTTCGAATTTAAGGCACACAGGTCTTTCTGAAGTCACGTGCGTATTATAAACTAATTATCATTTGCTTAAATCGGTGAAGGGAAACATTGTGAGGAAACCAGCACACCTGAGTGATATTCTCGATGGTGTGTAAAGCCATGTCAGAGACCTACGGGTAGTTTAAACTCTGACACTAGGTGGTTCATCAACCACACGATAAGAAGACGAAGAAGACGCCGTAATTTTTCTTTACATGAATTTTTTTAACGATAGTGGGTTTATTTAACCTGCATGCGCGGTTTCAAATCCTGCTTGTGGTCGTATTTTTGTTTCCACAAAACTTTATATCTTTAGAGTTCGCTACCCATATGTTAATACGTTTGAAAGATATATCTGTAACAATCCTAGAAGTCCTAATAACATAATTTGTAACAAGAAACTAATGTAATCCCCACCTCAAAGAAACAAATCACTGCGAAATCTGAGAGTAATTCTAGATTTGAGGTACACCCAGTCTAGAACTAAGTACCTCACTTTAACTCTCTGACTAATGTGAGGGAATTTTTCCCTCTGTTTCCTAAAGGGTAATGCCACAGACGCTGTACAAAGCAAAGATGAAAAAAAACACTTTTTATGCGCTGTCCTCTCTCGGATTTATTGTACTGGGGCATGTTATTACCCGCATTTAATTTTTGAGAGCGAACACGTCTAAACTTTTTCGTGTAGGTACAGGTAGGTTTTAGATATTTTTTTGTGCTAAACTTTTTTTCTGTGTTGCCTAAATAGGGACCTGAATTGAATTTTTTGTATGGTTTTGTTAGGTACCCGTACAACAGTACATTTTTAGTTGTTTTATTTGCAAAACTTTTGTTTAAACACGTTTTGTTCATTGTTTTTTACTTAAATACAATTATGTACCTACTGTAACTGTATTTCTCTAAGGGGTAGGCAGAAGTGTACCCAACTTTACATCCACATTTCACTAATTATTGAGTCTGTCTTTTACCGGGCATAATTCCCCACTATTGCTATTAAGAATTCCTTATTATTAAAAATCAAAAACACTTTGCCCGACCCGGGAATCGAACTCAGAATCTCATGCTAAGCCGTCGCGCTTGGGACCACTCGATCAATGAGACAGTTTTTACATACATAAATACAATTACGACTGTTTTTTATTGAGGTAGGCAGAGACTATCGATTTGCACTTGCTACAATTCTGACTCACCTTTTTCGGTTCATATGTTTATTATGAAACAAAGCATGCTTAAAGAAGTTTATGGTAGCTTTTTTATATTCTAAATAATAAAAAAACCGGTAAAAGCATTGATAGCCTAGTGGTATGACCGATGGACTGACAAGTCAAAGGTCGCAAGTTGGAATCCTATTCATTCGTATTATAAATTAATGATCACTTGCTTAAAACGGTGAAGGAAAACATCGTGAGGAAACCAGCACGCCTGAGAAATGTTTTCGATGGTGTGTAAAGCCAATGTCAGAGACCTACGGGTGGTTTAAACTGTCACTAGGTTGTTCATCAACCACACGATAAGAAGAAGAAGAACTATTAAAAAAAGTGCTCCCGTCAAGCACAGTTAGACTCTACATATTAAAACGTGAAGCAAAAACTTTGAACCCCATATACGAAAATTACGCGGACGGAGGAGTATGAAATTTCGCACAGTTAAAGTTTATATGGAGAAGGAGTGCAAACAGCTAATATTTTTATATAATATGCATTAGAAACACATTAAATTATTAAAAAACATCGCCCACCCTGACATGCGTTTGACACACACATTCACATATAACTTTGATAATAGAATCTTATTAAAGTTCAAATAAAAATAAAAAAAGATTTATCGTCGAGCTTCCATTAGTAATAGTGTAAAGTGATATTTATATTTCCTTCATCCAAGATCTTCTGTGACGTCAAAGGAAACGTTTTAAAATTGTAAAATGGAGAATAAAAAATATAAAATTCTGGAGAGCTGTTATTGATTGAATTAAAGTCAAATTGATTTCTCTGCGCGCTTCTCGTTGCCAGGGCCTCCGTACCAAATTAAGGGCACAACATTTCCTCTCGATGTCTCCGCGACGTTTCAACCCAATTTCCTCCAAAAGCGACGCGATGGAATTCGATTGAGCGACATTTTCCGCTCGCTACAGCCGGCTTGATTTTATTACGGCCTCGTCGGCTAAAGCTGTTTAGTGGCTTTTTAAAAATACTCGATTGCAACCCTCAGGAAATGAGGTCCGTGGCTTGCAAAATAGTTGGAATTGCTTTACGTGAAGGGGCTGTTAAGATTCGTCCCTAGAGGGCGCGCCGGGGACGGTAATCTCCGCGAATCGAAATGTCGGAGAGGCAACGAATTGCTTCACGCCGGCAGATTTATCAAGTTGTTCAGACTAGTGAATCTGTTTAGGAAAACGATGGTTTTAAAGGAAATGGGTTTGTTTGTTTTATTGGGATTGTGCGATTGGAAAACTTGCCACATACACATTATCCACGTATATCTAGTTACAAAATATGGTCAGAAAAAAACTTGACACGATCATTGACCAGTGACTGGTACGGGCATTTTTATTGTCGTGACTTCGTGCTCTGGAGGGAGGCCGTCAGTTCCAGATGTTGTCAAGAGGCGCTGAGGCTTGTAAAACTTGACACTATGTTGTCTTCTGACCGCATGAAAAGAGAAGGGTTATCCACGTTGGTGTGGGGACAGTAAGGGACTATACAATGTGTAACATGAGCCCGTACTCATAAATTGAGTGGTAAACGTAGTCATGTTGACTGCTTCGTTGGTCTAGTGGTCGCAAGCGCGGCTGCTGAGCGTGAGGTCTTGGGTTCGATTCCCAGGTCGGGCAAGGTGTTATTGAATTTTTCTATTAGGAAATTCTCAGTATCAGCCCGAAATCAGGAAGTTGGTGGTGTGACACCTCCGTGCTTCGGAGAGCACGTAAAGCCGTCGGTCCTGCGCCTGATCTTTCTCTGGTCGTGTCGGATTTCCGTCTCATCGGAATATGTGAGTGAAGGAAGAGGGAGTGCACCTGTGTTTGCGCATACACTTGTGCGCTATAATATCTCCTGCGTACTTGGCTAATCTCAGTGGAGATAGGCCGCCGTGACCGAAATATGGTCGGAAGGAGTCTACGAACAAATTTTACTATGTAACTAACTTCGAAAGTGCGAAAGAAATTGGCGAAGTAATTGGCGTTAAGTACATTTATTTCTCACTAGCTGATGCCCACGGCTTCGCCCGCGTGGATGTCGGTTATCGCGACCAAAAGTAATAATGAAATTTTGATCCCGTTCCCGCTTTCCAATTACCGCTTTATAATTGCCCATTTTTTTAGTATTAAAATGGTTATAGTTTGTTATCCTTAAGAGATAGACATATGCCATCCCAGATTTTTACAATTTTTCTGTAGACCTATATAAGATACACAATTCCACCATACACCATTTTGGTATATCTCAAAGAGTTTAGGCAGCGTTTTCATTGAAAGCTCCCAGACGGCTTATTTTTTCCGACACATCGAACAAATATCATATATATTTTAACCAATGTATACAAATACTTGACAAATTATATACTAGAACCTTGCTCCAAGAACCACTCTATCCATTGGTAAAAACCAAATGAAAATCGTTGTAGTAGTTTTTGAGTTTATTGCGAACAGACAGACAGACGTACAGACGCGGCGGAGGACGAATATGTAGTGATAAAGAACTTACAAAAATTTCAATACAAAGAGATAGTTAGCCGATGATCTCATGAGCTAGAATTAGTTTAATTTAACTCCATGAATGTATAGGTAAATAACATAACATAGCATCACGCCTGTATTCCCCGAAGGGGTAGGCAGAGGTGTACACAATTGTACACCCACATTTCACCAATGCTGTTATTAAGTCCCATGTAATAGGTGGTGAGCCTATTGCCATCAACCGGGCACATTTCCAAACTCCGGGCTGCTACTGAGAATTTCCTAACAGAAAAACTCAATAACACTTTGCCCGACCCGGGAATCGAACCCGAGACCTCCTGCTCAGCAGTCGCGCTACGGACCACTAAACCAACGAGGCAGTTATAGGTAAATAATATATAATATAATAAGGTTCTAACAGAAATATTATTTTTGGATGACTAGGCATGCTTCTCACATGTCGTACGCAACACTCCGTCAGTATTTTTTTATGGTCTGTGGTTGTAAGGTCAACAATGAATTTACTTTGTTAGTAGGTAAGTTTTAATTCCGTTTTCTTTTTTAATTTTTTTATATAGGTTTTTTTTTATAAAGAATTTATTACAACTCTGGAATATTTTCTGCTACAACACCAAAATAAAATAAAATCTCGAGGCTATGTACTAGCGTCAGTATAATCCAATATCGTAAATAACGCGATAAGACTAACTAAAGTTGGTTTAACCACGAAATATGGTATGGTACCAACATAATGGCGCCATTTTAGATAGCACACTAAACTAAAATAAAATCATCGCTGTCTTTTACTAAAACTTATTATTATAAGATCGGGACGAAATAAGACACATGACATACACAGCTAGCTCAAAGCTGTCCTAATGCAGCAGGGGCCTCTTCTCATACAGAGAAGGTACGAGCATTGATAAACCCTCTAGCTCACTGCAGGTTGGCGATTTCAGACAATGAAGACCAGGACTTAAAATTTTGAAAAAGATACTCCAGGCGCACTGACCGATAAACCAATTTTTTTTTTATATTTTTTTTAAGTTATAGTGGGCAGACCGGCTGACGGATCACCTGATGGTAAGCGATTACCGCCGCCCATGGACACCCGCAACCCCAGAGGAGTCACAGGCTGCCGGCGTTTTAAAAAGAAGTACGCTCTTATTATTAATTATACCTACTTTCAGAGTTTGCTATGCATGCGTTAATGCTTTTCAAAGATGTATCTGTATTTATTAAGGTAATTGCATCTGTACGACATTTTATTAAGGTAATTGCATCTGTACGACATTTTATTAAGGTAATTGCATCTGTACGACATTTTATTAACTGAGTCGTGTCGGTTAAGTTATCTTATCTTATCTTCACAGTATGTGTGTGATGTCTTCGTTTAACTGATGTATACATCTGGGGGTCAGAGATTTAAATCGGGCTTACGACCGATTTTTTTTCCACAAAAATGTGTAACTTGAAACGACTTGTTAAATTTAAAACGACTGTGATACCTGAGTTTGTTTCAGTATTTCTTCTCAGGGAAAGTCTTAGGAAATACCAACACGATTTATTTTTAAAAATGTATCAGGGAACAAAATAATTTTATTAATTTTATCAATTAAATGTTTGGTAGACTGAAATAATTTAACATAAATTGCTATGCCGCCTGATACCTTAGTCGTCTTGCAACCACGAACGCTGCAAAGTGTTCGAAACGGGGAAAATAAAAAACATACAAGATAAAATTAATTAAAAAATTAAAATGCACACATGTCATTTTCTTATCCTACTAGTTACCCAGGATAATCTAAGGATTCTAATGATACCCCATAAATCGAAATCGATTCAGGCATTTAGATGTTATAGTGGAATAAAGAAACTCTCAAACATACATACATACTTACGTACATACATGAACCCTTAAAACATAACACGCCTTTTTTGGCAGTCGTGTAATAACACGCGATTAATCCGGTTAAGCATGGTTTTATTATATTTTATGGTAATCGCGAAAACCTAAGATATTACTATGTACAACTTAATTAAAAAAACAAAAAAAATATGCCGCGATACATGTAGAACTTCACCAACATATAGGTAGGCCAAACAAACCTAATTAACTTTTTTTTTTATATGTAAGTTAATTAAAGACAGTCTCCCTGTATAAGACCAGACGTCTTATACAGAGAGACTGTCTTTAATTAACTCTCAAGCAAATTTTATAATTGGAATTAAAAATAAGTTATTTTATTATTCATTTTAAGTTTGCAGATAATGTATATTTATACGTATCTACAGCTGTAAATAAAGATTATTGAATCAGAATATTTTTATTTGTCAAACTTAGGTTTACATATAGGATTTTAAATATATATTTAGTAGTTTTGTCTTATAGGCATACAAATATAATTATAATTATGATCAAATTGCCAAGACGTTACTACGTAGTAAGATCTAAGTATTTGACTGCCTCATTGGTCTAGAGGTCGCAAGCGCGACTGCTGAGCGTGAGGTCTTGGTTTCGATTCCCAGGTCGTGCAAAGTGTTATTGAATTTTTCTGTTAGGTAATTCTCAGTAGCAGCCCGGAGTCAGGAAGTTGGTGGTGTGGCTTCGGAGAGCACGTAAAGCCGTCGGTCATGCGCCTGATCTCTCTCTGGTCGTGTCGGATTTCCGTCCTATCGGAATATGAGAGTGAAGAAATACTCGTGCACCTGTGTTTGCGCATACACTTGCGCACTTTAATATCTCCAACGTACTTGGCTAATCACAGTGAAGATAGGCCGCCGCGACCGAAATACGGTCGGAAGGAGTATATATCTAAGCAGGTACGTCATATCTTGCAAGAATAAAAAAAAAACTGCGTCTTTGCTGTGGTTATAAACGTGGCATTTGGTTCCCAGTTCTAAAATATTCCAAAGCATTATAGAGGTTATATATAAAAAAAAAAAAACGCGTGTATATTATGTTGGGACGATGGCAATAGTTCACAATTTTGTATAATAACTTTCGTGAGACACATTCATATTCAGATATTTACATCTTTGAAAAATATTAACGCATGCTTACCGAACTATACCGAAAAATGTTTGTGGAAAAGGAATACGGTTGCGAACAGAATTCGAACCTGCGCCTCCCGGATAAATACTCCAGGCGCTCTGACCACTAAGCCTGCCTCTGCTCACCACCACGAATTCTTATTTCACATTTTAATATGTCTTTTGGTGATGTTATTGCCATCTATTCAGTCCCTATACAGGTAACCGAACCGACACGACTAATTTTGCAGTTAATACAATCTCGAATAGATGCAATCACCTTAACAAATACAAATACATCTTTGGAAAACATTAACACATGCTTAGCGAACTTTAAAGTTTTACATTTTTGTGGAAAAAGAACATTAATATTAATTATTGTTGAACGGTTATTACTCACGTGCATTCTTCGGGATTGCCCGACTAGTTTCGAACTCAAACGGAACCCTTAGTCGTGAGCTGAGCCCGCGGCGATGTCGCGAGTCAAACTAGTCAGGCAATCCCGAAGAATGCACGTGAGTAATATCCGTTGAACAATAATTATAATGGCAATGGGCTCACCAACATGGGACTTGTCTATTGAGGTGTAGGTTGTAGGTATCACAAGTCTGCTTAGCCCTTCGGAGAATTCAAGCGTGATGCGAACATACGTATGCGAATCGAATAGAAATAAAAAATGTAATCGATTTCTCGTGAATGAGCGTCAAAATCAGATTATATTATTTGTCAAGGAATTCTAAGCATTCAATTTATTGTACTTAAACGAGTATATTTTTCATTCACAATATAATACTTCAGTTGAAATCATAATATTAGATGTATTATATTAAACACTACAAAGAAATCGTCATATAATACAAAGTATTTGTTGATTTGATTTGATTTAGATTTCTTTTTACATAAAGGTTAACTTACAGTCGGGTATGAAAAGTCAAACCTTTGTATATCGACACTTGCTCTGGCCCCAACTTCACACGAGTGGATCTTGAAAAAAATTATAATTTTAAACTAAAACCCGACTTCGACAATATTTTTAATTACATTCTTATTGTACAATTTTTAAAACAATAAATAAATTAATAATAATAATGTATACATAAGAAATAATACCGAAATATTGTGTAAATAAATATTATATCTATATTCTGTTGGTGTATTTATTATTAAATAAATAAATAAATAATAATAAAAATTTATAGAATACTGTAATATCTTAGGTTTGCGCGATCACTACACATTATAATAAAACAACTTTTAACCGGATTAATCGCGTGTATTATTGGTTTTTTGTTTTTCACAAACAAAGTCAAGTCACAAGAAAAATCAAGATACTGTGAGCTGCGTTACTGCTGATTACTGCGTGCATCGGAACACCTTTTAGTTTATAATTCGATAAAATTGTAAAATTGTATCTCTAAATTTAAAACGACTGTGACCCCTGAGTTTGTTTCGGTATTTCTTCTCAGGGATAGTCTTAGGAAATACCGTCGCGATTTAGTTTTAAACATGTATCAGAGACAAAAATAATTTTATGAATTTATCAATTATATGTACGGTAGACTGAAATAATTTTAAATTAACTGTTGAGACACCTGACACCTTAGTCCTCCTGCGACCACGAACGCTGCAAAGTGTTCGAAACGTCAGGAAAAACAAAAAACCAATAATACACGCGATTAATCCGGTTAAAAGTTGTTTTATTATAATTTATAGAATACTTTTACAAAAATTATACAGTTTGCCGCAGTTATATTTAATGAGTAGGATTCATACAAAAGTTTACTTATTGTCTAAATACAACTAATATATATGAATAAAAGATGCTGGAAGTGTAAACTTGGAATTACTTACAATTTTATGACCTGCCCGAAATAGGTTTAGTCAAACCTATGTCTCAGGAAAATATAATATAAGCAGATTTTATTGCTAATAACTAGCTGTGTCAGCGACTCCGTCCGCGTGGATCTCGTAAATATCAAATGTTCGACGTGATTCTTTAAATTGGCATAACTTTTTTGTTTAAGAACCGATTGACATGAAACAAACACTAAATGTTAAGTGAAGCTTACTACAATATACTAGTGAAAACCACATCTAAATCAGATAAGCCGTTTCTGAGATTAGCGGGCACAAACGCACAGACAAACAGACAAATAATCTAACAATCATTGTTTTGGGTGCTATTTGCGTTGATAAAGGTCCCAATAATATTTTTTCTCATATATCTTCCATGTACAGACAGCGATCCGTTACATTTTTATTATATGTATAGATAGATAGGATGTCGAGTTCACGAACTTAACTCCACTCGTAACAACGTCCTAGTGGTCCCAAGTGCGACTGTTGAGCAGGAGGTCTCGGGTTCGATTCCCGGGTCGGGCAAAGTGTTATTGAGTTTATCTGTTAAGCAATTCTCAGTAGCAGCCCGGAGTTTGGGATTGTGCCCGGTAGATTGCAATAGGCTCACCACCGCAATGGACTTAATAACAGCATTGGTGAAATGTGGGTGTACAATTGTGTACACCTCTGCCTACCCCTTCGGGGATTACAGGCGTGATGCTATGTTATGTTATGTTATCAACTAATTAATCTATTAAAATATAATTAATTTTGTGAATATCTCATTAAAATATTTTTTACCCAACTACCATTTTATGTAAGTATGCTTTGAAATAAGGGATAGAACATCTCGTCTCTTGTTGTTATTGAGTACTTAAATAAGCTTTGTTTTATTATTTACAAGCAGATGCCCGCGTCTTTGCTCGCGTGGATGTCGGATATCGCGATCAAAGTAATAATTAAATTTTAATCCCGGTCCTGCTTTCCAATTACCGCTTCATAATTGCCCATTTTTTTAAGTATTACAATGGATTTAGTATGTTATCCTTAAGAGATAGACATGTGCCATTGCAGATTTTTCTGTAGACCTATATAAGATACACAATTCCACCTTACATCATTTTGTTATATCTCAAAGGGTTTAGGCAGCGCACGCCAGAATAGCTCGCACATGGTAAATTTTTTCCTACTTACTTGACACTTATCGTCATATTTTGGACAATTCACACAATATCTTTATAAATTGTAGCCTATGTATTATTCTGATGTATAAACTATATTATTGTAAAGTTTCATTAAAATCCATTCAGTAGTTTTTACGTGAAAGAGTAACAAACATCCATCCATCCATCCATACTTACAAACTTTCGCGTTTATAATATTAGTAGGATTGAAAAATAAATGATGTTCTTCTTCAGAAAGGTTCACCAGTTACTACTTACGTATATTCTTCGGGTTTGCCCGACTAGTTTCGAGCTCGAACGGAGCCCTTAGTCATGAGCCGAGTCCGCGGCAATGTCGCGAGTCTGACTCGCGACATTGCCAACGAAAATGTTCGCATTTTGTAGATAGCGTCATATTCTTCTTCGAAATTGACAGTCCTATTAGCAAAAATATCGGACTATAAAATGTTATATTGTTGATTAAAATAAATAAATAAAAGTCGCGCTCTGAAAAGTAGTCATACTAGAAACTAAACTAGAATATTCTCGTCTAACACACGGACCTTAAAAAAATACGGACGTAGCGTTGCGTACGACATGTGAGAAGCATGCCTAGTCATCCAATTCCGCTTGTCATACACGAGCTAAACGCATCCAAATACTTAAAACTCATCCACTCTGCGCCAGTACACTGCATGTGTGTGTGCGTAATCTATGCTTCGCTTATGACAAGGCAAGGTTACATCTGTATTTTTTTCAGATCCGTGGTCTAATATATTTATCATCTAACATCTCGTAGACACTAACTTTTAAACTATCGCGTTGCATGATATTACTATATACTAACAGGAATTAACGCGCAATAAACGTCAAGCGATTGAAAGGTATTTATTGCGCGTTAATTCCTGTTAGTATATAGTTTTAAGTAGACAATTTTAATTTAAAACATAGACATAGTTGTATTCAGAGGATAGCCAAGGTCGTGTGCCAACTTATCCAAAGGGTTGTGAGAACACAACAATACATATTATAGTATCACAATACATTAACTGTAGTAAGTACAAATATTTCATCCGTGCAGGAATCTACCCGTAGCACGCAGTAACAGCTGAACTCGCTACCGCTGTGCCAGCCGCACTGTTGTACCTAGTAGTACATTTGGATATAAATGAAATAAGATGCAACCGAGAATGTTATTGTTAAACTAAAAAAAGCACTCGTGTGTAATTCAGCTGCATTAAGAACGGTGCATTAGGAGTGCAAATATGTTGGAAAATATCTTATTTGGACTTTGGATTGCCATCGCGGTGTCTGGATTAGCCAATCAGCATGTCTTCCCAGTGTGCGCCGGACGTATAGTTGCGTAGTTGATACGTCGGTTGGAGAGGTTCTTTTCATGTACTCCATAGCTGTTCCGAAAACGATAGAACACTTGACATAGTCCCCTGATTGCCCTGATACCTGCACGTTAATGACCTCGTGGACGCTACTGACAATACAGTTGTCATAGCAGGGTTTTGGGCTGATACAATTTGAATTTCCATTAATACAGTAAGAAGCAGAATGTCTTTACTCTTAGGATACAGCAAGCGAAGACGCGTACAAAAGCCCACATCCGTAGGGCCCCCCTCAATACAATTTGTCGCTCTTCATCGGATCTAACCCGTGACCGCAAACTGTCCACTTTCAGCCAACTGGAGTAATCGAATTAGTTGGGGACGAATAGTACCCATTGTTTTGTGCCCAATACACTTACTGTTTATTCAGTGGGGTCGTAGGGTCACCCCGACCGGATTGACGGGGTACGGGTTGAAGGAAACCCTCTTGTTTGGTATAATGTGACTCCTGATGGAGGGTTATCAGCAAGTTTCTTTTGTTAAGAAAATTGTGTTTTGGAGAAGTCTTATCGTGTTCAAATTTTGGAAATGACAATAATACTAAAACCTTCTGAGAACTGAACTTGAATGAAAGCATTCTCTTTAGTGTGTTTAAAAATTAACCTTAATTTTATTAATGTAAAAGTTGTTCAAGTTCTTGAAACTTCGTTGACATGGCTAACCGCTCGCCATCTGTTGATACCGAAGACCAATAGCCATGAAGCCATCTTTGGAGATGCTTAAATGAAAAACGCTTCCATTATTCGTCTAAGAATAATCACAACACGTGTTGCTTAATCTTAGTGATTGTTAAGCAACTAGGGACCTAGATCTACAAATTTTCCAATGCTTCGACTGGGTATCGATAGTGTGTTGATGGAATGATTTTAGGCGTTTGGTATTCGGATAGTTAAATATGAAAACTGGTCTTCCAACGACTTTCCATTGGACCACCATTCAACTATGATTTTTGGGTGAATAATTATTTTTGCAGACTACCAATTCAGTCACAATTTTAATGGATTTTTAATGATAAATTCTTCCATTTTCTTCTGTCAGTCGTCACATTAACGTTCACTCCCTTTTCATGTATATCAAACTCACACAATCCATCAATATTTCTATAGCCTCTCCGCCTCCATCCATCTACATTCATATCTTTCTCTTCGTCACATATGTTTCATACCTCTACATCACATGTCCATACCAAGACAAAAGATTTTCTATCTTTGCTGTAAATGTGATATACGTAATTATTGTCAATTTTTTATCTGAAGGTATTGTCAGATTCATATCAAATTGCCATCTGGTTATACCTCTTTTATGTACCAATTAACAAAAAAAATAATTAATCTATATCTTCTCTGTCTCCATTAAATAATAAGCATATTGACAGCTACCTACAAAATCCTTTTCGAAGAATTTGAAAATTTTCAAAGCGATAAAGAATAAAACTGTGATCATCGCAGTAGCTATGTCAAAAATGCCTCATAAAAGATTCACGATAAACCCGGAAAAATATCAACGCCGCTCAAATCTCAAACAAAAGAGGGGGGAACAGGAAAAAATAACAATCTCAACACGGACGAACATTACGCCTCCTTTTATAACAGCCACTGTCAAAGAAAAGGACAATGCATACATTTCACCTTTGTACATTTCATGGAACCCATGATTTAAAGAGGAGTGTCTTTATAATTATTTTGAAAAAGTATGAAGAGTAGAGCATAGTGTAGAAGGCTCACTCCTCAAGTGGTGCCAAATTCATCGGTATTTACACGTATTTAAAGGACATCCTAACACTTAAATTATTAAAGTTACAATATTAAATGGAAAAAGAATACGGTCGCGAACAGGATTCGAACCTTCGAGATGGCTTAGTGGTCAGAGCGCCTGGAGTATTTATCCGGGAGGCGCTGGTTCGAATCCTGTGCGCGACCGTATTCTTTTTCCATTTAATATTGTAACTTTAGAGTTCACTAAGCATGCGTTAATGCTTTTCAAAGATTTATCTTGAACTTAAATTATTATTATATTTATTCCCAAAAAAGAATCGTAATTTCGTATCATCGTTCAGGAAAATAATTCGCGTAATACTTGTACATAAAAGCGGCAAAAGTAATGATAACCTTGCCGTATGACTATTGGACTGGCAATTTGCGAGAACAAAAGTCGCGAGTTCAAACCCAAGTCATGTGCGAATAAGACTTGCTTGAAACTCTGAAATAAAAATCGAGAGGCCACTTTGAATATTCTTAATGGTGTGAAGCCTTGATAGAAGTTACGGGTGATTTAAAACACTGCCACAGAAAATACATTAAGTTAATTATGTTCCGAATAGATTCCTACAAAAATCTCTACTTATCTTCGTCTCGCGGAATTATTAGAGTGATATTTCTGTCCCTTCCTGTTATGTGATAAAAAAGGATATCAGCGTCTCAGTGGCCAGTGGCCATAGTTTAAAGAAGGTCTGGTGTAAAGTAGCAGCTCACGGGGACTGATCATTATAACGGATAGCTTAATTAACCCTGCTCTCTTGCCGGTAATTTAAAAGTATATAAAAGTAAACGGGCGGGGCAAATGCGGCGTTGAAACGCTGGCCTTTTCAGTTTGTTTATCATTTAGTTAATGTAAGGATAGGAAAGGGTTAAAAGAGGATTAATTCAATTGAACTAGCAGAAGTTATCGTGTAAAGGCACTCTTGCTCCATATTGGTCGAGTGGTCTCAAGAGCGACTGCTGAACACGAGATCCTGGGTTCAATTCCCAGGCTGGGTATAGTGTTATTGGATTTTACTGATAGGAAATTCTCAGTAGCAAGTTTAGTATTCTGCCCGGTAGATAGCAATAGGTTCACTACCATATATAATACGTAGGATTTAATAACAACATTGGTGAAATGTGTGTGTACAACTATGTACATTTCTGCCTACCCCTTCGGAGAATGCAGGCGTGGCCATATTATGTTATTTTGCTGCTCCTTAAGGTATTTGGATGAGTTTAGACCATTATGACAATAAATAGATGATTTTCTTCTGGAATTAATCTTGTCATCATGTTTCGTCGTAAAACAGTGATTTTTTTGACGGATATCAAATTAATATTAGATATGTCGAGGCTTATAAATAGTTATTTTAACCAGTATAGATATAAGATTAACTTACATGGTTTTATAGCATGTCTCTCACTTATATTTATTACATACTGGCATTTTCCCGCGATTTCGTCCACGTAGAAATTGAAAATGGTTTAACCTATAATTTATTAACAAATGTTCGACGTGATTCTTCAAATTGGCATATTTTTTTATTTATGAACATATTGACATGAAGCAAACACAAAATGTTGAAAACCACATCTAAATCGGATAAGCCGTTTCTGAGATTAGCGTGCACAAATGCACAGACAAAGAGACAAACAGACAAAAATTCTAACAATCATTGTTTTCGGTGCTATTTGCGTTGATAAAGGTCCCAATAATATTTTTTCTCATATAACTTCCATGTACAGACAGCCATATATTTTATATTTATGTATGTATTTAATTCCTACCAATTTCCTTCTACGAAAGAAGATTCTTTAGTATCAATATTAAATGGAAAAAGACGAGATATAGTACTGAATTAATTGCAATGACGTTGCCATAAGACGTGTTAAAACATGGAAGAAGAATTCGCGGTGGTGGCAGAGGTCGAGATGGCTTAGTGGTCAGAGCGCCTGGAGTATCTATCCGGGAGGCGCAGGTTCGAATCCTGTTCGCGACCGTATTCTTTTTCCATTTAATATTGTAACTTTAGAGTTCGCTAAGCATGCGTTAATGCTTTTTCAAAGACATATCTTGAATTCTTTAGTATCGTTTCAGATGCGCCCACACAGTGTCATACAATAGCGGCGTTTCACCCGCTCGTCTGCTCGCCCCAAGATTTTAACAAAACCTTTAGGGTCGGCCACTCAACGGCCATCGTACTCATTTTAATCCCGACTTTGACACTCAACCTTAATAATTTCTCTTATATAATGAATATACTGCCAAGTGCGTGTCGTCTTGCTCCTTGAGAGTTCAGTACTTTTTTGAGATTTGATATAATATCTATGTTAACGATTTTCGGTCATTTTCTTGTAAAGGGACTGAAAAGATGGCGATGACGTCACCAAAAAACTGAATAAAATGGAAGAAGAATACGAGGTATTGAGGAAAGGTCGAGATGGCTTAGTTGGGCTGACCACCTGGAGTATTTATCCGGGTAGCGTATTTTCGAATCCTGCTCACACTCGTATTTTTCTTACCACGACAAATTATAACTTTAGAGTTCACTACACATACGTAGCATCGAACTAATTAACGCACGCATAGCGTCTTGATAAAAATCAACGACTTAAAGTAACTACATGTAAAGGTCATGTAGGTAAAGTACCTCATCCTCATCAAGACGGTTCTAAGTGTACGGGAAGTATTCGTGACTGAGTTTACGATTAAGCGTGTGAGTGAGCTTGCGAGTATCAACACATATATGGAATAAATAGCTATCGCGTATCTTTGGTTGTTTAAAAATCGTAGGAGAGCTATGCTTCGGCAAGAATAGGCCGACTCGACCGGAGTGATACCATGGCGTCACAGAAAACCGGCGTGAAACAACGCTTGCGTTGTGTTTCACTGAGTGAGTGAGGGTGCCGGAGGCCCAAACCCTTTAAAAGGTCGGCAACGCACTTGCGACTCCTCTGGGGTTGCAGGTGTCCATGGGCGGCGGTAATCGCTTACCATCAGGCGATCCATCTCCTCATATAACCCCTATCTCAACAAAAAAAACAAGTTTTTTGTTTACCACTTACCACTAATAGATTTTAAGATTTGTCATTCCTTCCAACTTGACAACACCACCCGATTAAAAGGATTCCCGAGTAGAAAGGTGATGATAGACGACAGACGGACGGTCAATAAAAAAGATCCGATAAGGGCACCGCTTTTTCCGTTTAAGGCACGGAACTCCAAAATAAAACTTGCTAAACGCGTCCCTAAAAGATTGACACGATTTTTAGCAAAAAGTGTCTTAATTTAGACTGACACTCAACCTAACCAATTTATATTAAAGTGAGTCGATTTTACTCGTACAAAGGTTTTTGTGAAGATAATTAATGGAAAAGGAAAATATTCTTCACGTAGGAGTTTCATAAAAAATTGTGGCGAAGAAAACCTATATGGCTGTTTGCCCTACAAATTATCTATAAGTTTTATATTACTAGCTGTGCCCCGCAAACGTTGTTCTGCCATATAAATTTTGTGGATAGGGTTACCCTTATCACCTAGGAGTATAAAAATAGCCTACGACCTATTGTCAGACCTACCAATGATACACAAAAAAATCATAAAAATAGGTAAAGCCGTTTCGGAGGAGTTCGATAACAAACACTGTGATACGAGATTTTTATATATTAGATTAGAGTAGTCTACTTCATTAGTCTACAGGTCAGCTGCTGTACGTACGTGTGGTCCTGTAATCGAATCCCGGGTTGGGCATTGTTATTGGGTTTTCCTGGTAGCAAAATTCTTAATAGTAACCCGGAGTTTGGGAACTGTGTTCGGTTTATGGCAATATGTTCACGACCTATTACATGGGACTTAATAAAGATAGGTTAGAGATAAATCTTTGAAAAGCATTAACGCATGATTAGCGAACTCTAAAGTTAAATATTAAATGGAAAAAAATACGGTCGTGAGCAGGAATCGAACCTGCGCCTCCCGGATAAATACTCCAGGTGCGCTGATCACTAAGCCATCTCGACCTCTGCTCACCACCGCGAATTCTTCATCCACATTTTAATACGTCTTTTGGCGACGTCATTGCTATCTATTCTGTCCCTATACAGGTGACCGAACCGACACGACTAACTTTGCAGATAATACAATTTCGTAAAGATGCAATTACCTTCTTTACGCTTCTACAATCCAAAAGTGCCTGTAAATGGTCTAACTGAAATAAATGATATGACTTTGACTTTGGCTTTGAGTAGATTCTCAATTCGGTCGGCTTTTTTTATGTATGTACACCGATTACTCCGAGGTTTCTGAACCTATATCTGTGATTCTTTTTTGTTCGATACGGTATAATACATGCCATTTGGTCCCATAAAAATGTAATGCAGTTCGGCCTAGTAGTTTTTATTTTATGAGCATTTATTTTTTAGGCGTGGCCTCTTGCCGTTAACCCATAGGGGTTTGATTTGCGTAACCGAACAATAGCTAAAGCGATGCAGTTTGATGCCTCCAGCCACAGCATATTTTTATAAACTACAAACTAAGCAACACAGCACTAAGGACGTCCCCTGTGGGAGACGAGCCTAGCTGGATCAGATCAGTTTCCTTATTATTAAGGGTCGAATTTGAAGCAACTGGTTCAGCACGGGACGGCTCGAGCAAGGGTTGGGGCGGACATGATGAGATATTTCGCGACGGATGGGGACATCGCCGGCGAGGTCTAACGAGGCTGTGGAGCGCGTCGGAGTGTATTTTATGAGATTTTTTATATACTTACTTTTTATTTCGAAGTTCCCACGGAAACCGAAAGTTCCAAGTGTTTTAAGGTTAAGGTAGGTTTAGGTAAAAACAAAACAGCCTCCGGGAAGCGTGGCCGGGTTTAACTAGTTCATAATGAAACCGAAAGTTGAATTTACATACACAATGCTTTGCTAATTGATTCTGAATATTTTTCGAAACGATAATATTTTCATTATAATAAAACAACTTTTAACCGGATTAATCGCGTGTATAATTGGTTTTTTGTTTTTCCTGACGTTTCGAACACTTTGAAAAACAAAAAACCAATAATACACGCGATTAATCCGGTTAAAAGTTGTTTTATTATAATGTGTAGTGATCGCGCAAGCCTAAGATATTACTACGATAATATTTTCAAATTGAAGCGATATCGCTTTAAATTGAAAACGTTCCCGCTTTTAATTCCGAAATAGTTTTAACTGAAAGAAATTAATTACTTTTCGCCAAAATTCGATTCAAGATATATTTTTCTGCTTTGATTTATATTAGATAAGTACTTAGGATTATAATTATATATTTAACAACTGATACAAGGGAGTGGCAGGGGGTAGGCACAGGTGTTCACAGTTGTCATCAATACTGTTATTAAGTTCAATGCAATAGGTGGTGAGTCTATTGCTATACTTCCAATTTCCGGGCTTCTACTGAGGTTTGTCTTACAGAAAACTCCATAATACTTTGTCCGACCTGGAAATCGAAGCCAGGGGCCTAATTCTGCTAATTTACCAATGCTTGAGTTGAGTGTCGATAGTGTGTCGATGGAATGATTTTAGTTAATTGGTAGTCTGCTAGCTTAATAAGACCACCGGTCTAACTAAAATCATTCCATCGACACACTATCGACACTCAACTGAAGCATTGGTAAATTAGCAGAATTAGGCCCCAGGACGTATAAGCTCAGCAGTCACCCTTGGGCCCACTAGACCAGCGAGGCAGCATAATTTTTTTTTTAAACTACGCTCATTATCAACCAACTACTCATCAGCTAACTAGGCTCATTAAATGTGGGTGTCCAACTGTGTACACCTCTGTCTACCCCCTCGGTGAATACAGGCGTGATACTATTTATTTAACAAAAATATCGATTCAATTACCCACAGACCTAGAATATTTTCACTACCGCCTATGTTACATACTGTTATGGTGAATAAGATTAAGAATACATTCTATTGTTCAATATTACAGCATTACCTTAAAACTAAATAAAATAATGAGTGAAAGTATAATATGTAACTATTTTAAAGTACATTGTATGTTATAAAGTATAATATGTAACTATTTTAAAGTACATTGTATGTTATAAAGTATAATATGTAACTATTTTAAAGTACATTGTATGTTATAAAGTATAATATGTAACTATTTTAAAGTACATTGTATGTTATAAAGTATAATATGTAACTATTTTAAAGTACATTGCATGTTATAGATGTGGTTCCCAAACTTAGCACACGCTTGTATCTTGGGGGCCTGAGTTGTGATGTCATTGGTAAGATGTATTGTTTATTATCTTATTTTAAACCTTGTGAACATAATTTGCAAATAATAAAAATACAAAATTATAAGGACACAAGAAACTGGCTAGTGTGATGTAGGTTGTGTGTGTGTGTGTGTGTGTGTGTGCGTGTGTGATTGTCGGTATTTTTTTCCTACGAACCTACTGTAATATTATATAAATATTGTGTAAGGATCTTGTGTCCCTGTGACATTATTGTAAGCACTCTATCCGCCTGCGACACAGGGTAATCCTAGTACAGGCACCTTACATTTTATACCAATTTATACGTATAGTTCTAAGATTTTTATTATATGATTAATATTATACTTAAGTTAAAAAATAGTGTCAAAAGTAACCCTAGATCAAAACTGAACTCCTAGTAATCTGACAGGTACCTACGTCAGGGTGCGCTCCTACAAATATTAGCGTACCCACCACGAGACCAGATTTGAATGAATTATTCAACTCGCGCCCAGCCAACGTTTGTCTTCGGAGACGGCTGCAGAATTCGATAGCGCTTCAGCGCTGCACCGCGTAGAGATTAGATCATGCAAAAATGTTCCACGTATTATAGATAGCCGCTGCAACCGCTGAATTGTAATGCGCTAGTGCAAGTTTTGGAGGGAACATGCATTAATTAAACTGAGTCTTTAGATAATAACTTTCGTGAGACACATAAATATTCATTCTAGTTCAACGGTTATTACTCACGTGCATTCTTCGGGATTGCCCGAGTAGTTTCGAACTCGCGGGCCCTTAGTCATGAGCTGAGCCGATGCGATGCGGTGCAGCGCCTCTTTGACTTGCGACATCTTTCTCGGCACATTTCAGGTGGTGAGCATATTACCATCTATCGTAAAGTGTTCGAATCTTCAGGAAGAACTCCTTGATTTATTTTCACAAGGACCCGCCCAAAATATTTCACAAGTGCAAAAGATTCAATAAATTTACTTAGCAGGTACAGGGCAGACATTTTTTTTCTCTCTACATTTAACATATAAACATAGCATCACGCCTGCATTCCCCGAAGGGGTAGGTAGAGGTGTACACGGTTGTAATGCTCACATTTCACCAATACTGTTATTAATTCCCATGTAATAGGTGGTGAGACCGGGCAAAATTCCAAACTCCGAGCTCCTATTTTGGAGACATTTTGGCATTTAAAAGTACGAAATGACTTATTTCCAATGTCAATCAAGTGGGTTTATTTTTAAGAGTAAACCTAGGTTAGTTACCGCTATATCTTCGAAAATCATTAACTCATGCTTATCGAACGCTAAAGTTATAAATGTTTGTGGAAAAAGAATACGGTCGTGAACAGGATTCGAACCTACGCCTCCCGGATAAATACACCAGGCGCTCTGACCACTAAGCCGGCTCGGCTGTTTAGAGGTCGAGATGGCTGGTGTGTTGTAATGGTGTCAGAGTTAAACCGTTTATATAATTCCTACACCCATGAACCATCCATAGGCCTCTGACATGGCTTTTACACCATCGAGAACATGAACAGTATTATTAAAACTGAATTAAAATAATACCTGTCGCTTCAGTCATCATGCGACCACAAAAGCTGTAAAGTATTCAAAACGTCAGGAAAAACTCCGATCAACAGTTCATTTATTGTAACAGGGAACCCGCCCAAAACATTTCACATGTGCAAAAGATTCAATAAATTAACTTACAAGTCAAATTTATTACAACTTCGCAATAAGGTACCATCAGCAACTAAATGCATTTGTAAAACAATAAGTATTCATCACCGCTCAATATTGTGGCGTCGGCAACAAAAGTCAAACTTTACTCATAGATTGTTTAATGGCATCCGTTGGCGCGGATCCAACGTGCAGTTCCGTTGGCTTTATTTGCTGACGGTATCTGCAAGGTTTCGCTAAATATCCACACAGTTAGTTTTCTTATTTATTATTTGAGGAAGAAAATGGTTATAGCTGTGACATGTGTGACCATTGTTTTTAACTTTATGAGAAACTTAAAAGTTACGACGCGTGAAGAGAGATTACCTGCTTTTATTTGAAAAATAAAGAGGTCGAGTGGTTCGTTGTTCGAGTGGTCGTACTCGTAAGAGCTACTGCTGAGTGTGAAATGCTGCGTTCAGTTCCAGATCAGGCAGTTTGGTTTTTCTGTTAAGAAATTCTGAGCAGCAGCCGGGAGGTTGGAATTGTATCAGTTAATGGTAATAGGCTCACCACCTACAGCAGTGCATTGCTGAAATGTGGGTGAAAAACTGTGTACAATTCTGCCAACCTCTTCGAGGAATACAGGTGTGATGCATTGTATATTTAGGTTCAAACACACGACAAAAGCGCCGGAGAAAGACCACTTTTGTGCAAACGTGATCGCTATATTTTTTTTATCAGAAATGAATTAATTTCGCCAACAACTCGCCTGATGTTAAGCAACGGTGTGGCCAAGGGTGACACACGTAGATCCAGAAGAAATCTATTCACTCTAAGTAGAGTGGATAGATTTGGGGAGACCGACAGTTGGAGAGTTGATGCAACTGCTCAGACTCGTGTCCCACAACGGTTGCACTGCACATACCGAAACACGACTAGATCCCTTCACGGTATGGCTTCGTCCGGTGGGTGGTAAAAATCTTACGTTAAGTTACATTACCTTTACAAAAAGGTCGAGGACCCCGAAAATAATAGATGAACCCTTAAGATTAGGGGAGGGGGGGTAGTAAAAGATGACTAATTGTTATACATTATGAAAATGACACGATGGGGATTGGACAACAGTGTTTTCCTGTCACACCAAAAATAACAAATTACAATCATCACTACCACGATTAAGGCATTATCTCCTATAAAGCATCGCGCTTGTATTGTGGGTAGAGATGTACTTTACACCCAGATTTCACTAACGCTTCAAGATATGTCTTTGAAAAAGCATTAACGCATGCTGAGCGAACTCTAAAGTTACAATATTAAATCGACCGGTCGAGATGGCTTAGTTGGTCAGAGCGCCTGGAGTATCTATCCGGGAGGCGCAGGTTCGAATCCTGTTCGCGACCGTATTCTTTTGCCATTTAATATTGTAACTTCACTAACGCTGTTATTAAATCCTATGTAATAGTTGGAGAGCCTACTGTCATCTCTCGGGTACAATTCCAAACTCCGTTTTGCTTGTGAAATATTCTAACAGAAAAACTCGATAATAATTTGCACAACCTGGTAATCGAATCCAGGTCCTCACGTTCAGCAACAGTGTTTGTGACCATTACACAAAAGTTAGTCTCCCAGACCCGTCGCAAGAAGCCAATACTTAAGATAAACAATAATAAAAACCCAGTCTGGAAAAAAGTATTTTATTCCATATATACACAATCATTCGATAAACCACTTTTCTTAAAGCTCAATGTTAAGAGCCTGCATCACTCCAAGCCCTTTAGTAGAGCCTGCATCATACCCGGTATGCATTAAGAGCCTTCATTATATCGGGCCCTGTAGTATGCCCTAGCGAGTCTGGCGGTGACAGCGATGCCTTGCCATGTCTCCTCATTAATCTGGTCCATGTACGTTGGAGGCACTTGGAAGCTGTAGCCATATCCAGGAAGCTCCAGGGTGTAAGAGAATGGAACGCCAACAACCTGTAGACAAGAAAGATATATTTAATACTAGCTAGTTCCCGCGACTTCGTCTACGCCACTAAAGGTAGCCTATGTCCTTCCCCAAGATACAATATATCTCCGTGCCAGATTTCGTTTCTATCCATTCAACCGTTTAGTCGTGAAAAGGTAACAAACAAACAAACAGAGCTACTTTCGCATTTATAATATTAGTATGGATAACATATCATTATGCCTGTCTTCCGTGAAGAAGGCAGAAGTTGTACACAGATAGTTCATCGATGATAAAGAGCTATGTAATAGGTGGTGAGCCTGCCATTTACTGGACATAGGAACTATTAACCATCTAGGAACCATTTAGTTTCTTAACTATATATTTAACTTAAACAGCCCATAACTATCCCACTGCAGGGGAAGGACCTGTTCTCATATAGAGATGGCAGCAGCACTGATCACCAGGTTAGCTCAATGCGGGTTGGCGATTTCAGACCATCAAGTCTAAGTTTCCTCACGATGTTTTCCTTCACCGTATGTCTGTGATATCTTAGAATAACTAAGAAAGTACATATGACATTGAAAACGTCACATTGGTTCATGCCAGATTTGAACCCACAATCTGAGGCTCAAGAGACGGACCCATCACCACGCGGCCATCACGAAACAAAAAATCTTCAACTCAAGATCAGTACTGAACGCTCATCAGGTGCATTTGCGATCATTAGACCAGAAGCAGTTAATGGAGATTCAAAACTGGGAGAAATGGTCAATGTTGTCCATTGACCTTGACCAAATATTTATCAAAATAATCATTGGAAATTTCAGAATGTACTCCAATAACTATGTGTTCAAATTGAAAGAAACTCGAAGAAAGTGAGCTCCTAAAAATGGCCGGTAATGTCTTAGATTTTTACGATCAATACTCATTACAATATAACAACTCATCGTGGTCATCCTGCCACCACGAACGCTTCAAAGTTCGTCGAAATGTCTGGAGAAAAAACAATTTAATTAACAAAACAATACGCGATTAATCCTGTTAAGTTTGTTTTACTGTCATTTCCCGGACACCTACGACTTTGTAAAGGTTTCATGCTTTTTTACACAACCCTTCTATAAATCTTATTAAGAAAAAACCAGACTGTGAAACATTGCGAATTCCCCAACACATCACAATTCTAACCGTCAACTACCGAATATCCTCATTATCCTGTTCCAAAACACGCGCACAGCCGGATATCGCCGGGTATCGCCGCGTCATTGGCTCGGTTGTTCCGGTCCACGGACCGCTCTACAACCGCTTCATTGAACACTACGCTACGTTTGTCCGGCTGTAGCATCTGCTTCCGAACTATTTATCGGCTTCGTTTTTGCTCCATCCTCTGTTCTATTTTAGTAGCAGTTCCGTTAATTAATCTTTGAATGTTTTACACCTAATTTAGGCTGAGTTTTTGCTGGAACATAAAGGGCCACCTACACCGTAAGTGTCATGCAAATCGATTTTCAAATAGAAGAGTGAAACCATCTGTTACCTAAATCAATTTGAATTAAATTAGAGTGCTTTTGGGCCTGGTGTAATTAAGTAAAAAAAAATTCACATTATACTAGAGATATTTTATCTAAGCTAAGCATGCGTTAATGCTTTTCAAAGATTTATCTTGAATTATTGAGGTAATTGCATTCTTTACGACATTGTATTAACTGAAAAGTTGGTCGTGTCGGCATTTTTTTTTTATTGCTGTCATTCTCAAAATCACTACAAAATCTTCTCGTCCAATTAGACTTTAATTGAAAGAAATGATGAGGAAAATCATAGCCATAAAAACTATACCAATATTTATGAATAATAGTAGACTGTTACAAATATACCCTATTAAATACGTGCCCAGAGTTTGTGAATACCATGATTTATCAAATAATCGACGTTCATCATATAAATATTATCAGAAACACAATAAATTCCGAGAGATAAGATTAGTATGGCGCGCTTTGCCTGCACCCAGACAAATGATATTGTATTAATCAAATATTGAGCGATCGTTATTGGGAATATATTTTTGTGGATCATTTCAGGATTAAAAATATATTAGTTATGTCTGAATAAGATTTTTCATTACTGAATGCAAGCTGTGCCGTATGAAGGGATTAAAATATAATAAAACTATGATTGATTGCGAGACATGAATTTAAATATCCGAAGCAAAAGAATAAAAAGGTATGGTCATTAAGTTTTACAAATATAAATAGACACATATTTTTTCTAAATTTTTTGCTTTTATTTGCAACTAGATGACATACAAAATGTAGGCACGGATTATGAAGGATGAATACTTATCGTTAAACGAAGCATATGACAAACAGAATAATTAGTAATAAAGATAAATCTTTCAAACGCATCAACGCATGCGTAGCGATCTCTAAAGCTATAAACACGCATGCGTAGCGATCTCTAAAGCTATAAACTATAATTAACATCAAACAAAAATTAATACTGCAACACATACCTGGCCATAATCCTGGGCACTTCCAGAAGTACCGTACAGCACCCTAGCACTGTTTCCAACCAGGTAGTACCCGACTTGAGGCAGCTTCAGTGCGTCTATAGCCGCACCCATGGCTGCACCAACTTGATGCAACTGAGGAGCATTTGGGGGCAAAGTGTTGTCTCCATAACCGAAGAGAACATAGTTTCCAAAACTGTGAATGTCCATGTACAGCTGAATCCTGTTCACATATTGCAAGAGAATGTCTCTGACGTAACCGGTCTCTCGCTCAGAGAAGGGGAACGAGCCAGGGTACGTGATGGCACAGGGGTCTGTGGATACTCCCAAAGTGCCAAATAAGATGTCGAAGTTCCTGTTGCCGTCCACGCCGATGCAGCTCTCGCTGATAGTTAAGTTAACTGATCTCGTTTTGCGCCAGAGACGAGTCTGAAAGGAAACCAAAGAAATTGGGAAATAGGATTTGGGGCTTTACGTATCTCTTATACGTTGAAAACTGAAAGCATTTTACTGATATCCAAGAAGTTGTACCGACGAGCGTGTATGACAGGGTTAATTAATATAGGTGAAGTGGAAAAGGTGGAAACAGTAGAAAGCTGAAGGTACAACTAATAACTTTTTGAGATCCTGTACTATTTATAGTAAACTAAAATCAAGTTGACCCTTCGTCAAAACTGATATTCAGTCTAACAACTCCAATTTAAAGGACCATAAGATAAATAAATATTAGAAATGTTGGAAAGATTTATTGCGATGAGTATTAATGAAGGCATCGCTAGCAGAAGTGAATATTACAAACATAATTATAGATATGTCTTTGAAAAAGCATTAACGCATGCTTAGCGAACTCTAAAGTTACAATATTAAATGGAAAAAAGAATACGGTCGCGAACAGGATTCGAACCTGCGCCTCCCGGATAGATACTCCAGGCGCTCTGACCACTAAGCCATCTCGACCTCTGCTCACCACCGCGAATTCTTCTTCCATATTTTAACACGTCTTATGGCGACGTCATTGCAATCAATTCAGTACCTATACACCTGGAGTATCTATCCGGGAGGCGCAGGTTCGAATCCTGTTCGCGACCGTATTCTTTTTCCATTTAATATTGTAACTTTACAAACATAATGTTAAAGAATTTTACTCGAATACTCACAGTTGTATGCGAAAATTCGTAACCGTCAGGGTTGACAAGTGGCATGATGATCCAGTCGACATCATTAAGCAGGTCACGGTCCTCGGTCCTGAGATCCTCTACCAGTCTGAATATGGAGTACAGGGCGACGGGGGTGGTGACCCACTCCCTGGCGTGGATCATGGCGTTCATGAAGTAGATCGGCTTGCTGTTATCCGCGAAGTTGGTGGTGGATATCTTGGTAGGGAAATTATTGATCTACTTTAGTATGTGTAATTTGAAGAGAAAAATATGTATAATAAATTAATTTCCTCATATCATCACCCTATTTTAACATGAAAACTAGTTCTCAAAGATCTTAGGCAGTATTTTAATCTGAGCTCATATAACTCATTACCAAGCCCCAGAACAAGCGCTTGTTTTGGACAACAGAAATAAAATTAACTTTTAGTTGAAGGGAATACATAATTATACAAACCCTCAAATACTTGACAGCGCGACCTTCATAACTCGGACCAGCGTTGACCAGAGTCACCAAGTTGGGATACTGTCTCGCTATATCCTCTAAGTATGCGTCGATCTGTAATGTAAATCAAAATAAACGGTATAACAGGGTTATTGTAGCTGATAAACCCAGAATATGAAGAAAATATATAGGTTTTATGGTCGCTAAGCAACAAAACACATCAAATAAATTAAAAAAAGAAACAAAGAACACAAAAAACATTACAATATTAAACTTAAATACTTTCTAGTGTTAAGAAGGGTAGGCGAAAGAGAGTAAGAGCTAGAGCGAGTCCGGTCACGTATTGATTATGATTGTCCATTGAAAGGCGCGATACTCAGAAACTCGCTCCATCTAAATAATGGTTTTATGGAAACGGATACATTTTTTTTATGGACGCATTATTAACGGATACATACATTTCAGATGAAAAACAATGATCATATTTTATTTCACCAAAGTATATTTTCACCCTATAGATTCACTTCTTAACATATTTAGCTTTGTGGCCTCTTGCAGTTAACCGTTTGATCTTCGTAACCGAAGAATAGCTATGACGAGGCAATTTGATGCCTCCAGCCTGATATATCGGATTAATTTAGAAGGACCTTGTATATGTAAGTTTGGCACTAAACTCTGCTTGCGCGATGCAGGATTCGTGACGACATCTGTTATGCACGTAGTATCCCTACAGCGCGGTAGATGTCGCTACAATACAATCCTATACATTCGAGGAAACACTTAAATTAATTGATAACTATAATTTCATTAAACAATATATTCTCGATCCTATAAATTTGTCCAATAATCCTGCAAATTTCACTCACCAATGAATCAGTTTAATCAAAACAACAGTTATATTTAATAATGCATCTCGTGGCTTCGGAAATATAAAACAGATTAGTTCAAAGCAAAACCCGCAAAGCTTTTAACTGGTAATCGATATTGTTCAAAGGTCTATTTGGAGTTAAATCACACAAACCATGGATTAAGTATTCAATGTAAAGCCGGAGTTAATAATTCAGTTGTATTTGAAAACATGATCCATTGTACATGGCCTTGTTATTTCTACCTATGGTGTGTGCGTTATTGAGGTTGCTGAAATTGGAAGATAATTAACCGCATATAATATAATGTTTGTAATATAACACGGCATCACGCCTGGTGGCAGTGGTGTAAACAGTTGCACACCCCCATTTCACCAATCCTGTCATTAAATCCCACATGGTGGTGAGCCTGGCGAGGGTTAAAACAGTGCCCGGTACATGGGCACTAGGCAATATGCTCGCCACGTATTAAGTGGTACTTAATTCATTGGTGAAATGTGGGTGTACAATTGTGTACATCTCTGCCTACCCATTCAGGAAATAATCGTGATGCTATGTTATCTTATGTAAGTCTAACCTCTTCATAACGCGGGTAATCCTGGAATATCATTCTGTTGCTTCTGCTACTTCTCCACATAGACAATTCTTCATCGTTGGTCTCCAGAGCCCTGGAAAAGGTAAAATTTGTACAATCAAGTAAATAAAGTAGCTGATTGCTTTGGTCTAGTGATTACAAGGGCAATTGCTGGGCGTAAGGTACTGCGATCTATTCCCGGGTCGGACAAAATATTATTAGGTTTTAGGCTCACCACCTTTTACATGGGACTTAATAACAGCATTGTTGAAATGTGGGTGTACAACTGTGTACACCTCTGCTCAACCCTTCGCGGAATACATGCGTGATGCTTTGATAGATTTTGCGCTTTCGCTTTAAATTGTAATTATATATCATTATAATCTGAATTATGATTTGTTAGAGCTCTGTATGTTAGTGACAGTTATTGGAAATTCAGTACAGCCAACTGTCGGCATTATACACAGAATTATAGCTAATATCATAACATGTATTTACGCTGAAGTTTCATGATTTTATAGTATGCGAGAATTGTAAACTTCCATTTTGAAATTATTTCACAGAATAGACGCTAATCGCAGTATATTTATTTAAAAGAAATAAATTTAATTTATTGAAAAATATACATTTAAATAATTTAAAAGATTTAAATTAAATCGATTTAAAAGATTAAATTGATTTAAAAAGATAAAAATATTGATTTAAAAAGATATATAGAAGAAGAATAGAATAGAATAGAAAAACTTTTATTTCAGGCAGATGCCCATAACTGGTTAGTGAGTTAGTAACAATATTAGCTTATAATAATGTTAGTAGTGTTAGTCTCTTACAATTTTTTAATTTCTATATTATTCCTCTGACTATCCTCACCCAATGGTTTTGGATAGGGCAGTCAAATCTAGCAGCAATTACTTTCAGAATGCTGTTGCTGGCGTTTCGCAGACGCTGCAGCAGTGAAGCTGCCTTTTTGCGTATGACCGCTTTGAAACCGTCCGTATGAGCATCAGCAAACATTCCTGACGCGCTACAGCGCCTTGGTAGCCCCAACAGCATTCTGAAAGCATTGTTATACTGGATCCGCAGAGTGTCATAGGATCGCCGCGTATACCTCACCCACAGGCCACTCTAGTAAAATGATTGACAAAATGCTTTAAAAAGCGTAATCTTTATTTGATCTGTACATCGAGTGAACCTGCGTGCAAGCATATTGCTACGCACCGCTAACGCTCTGCGTTCTCTTTCTATGTCCTCGTCTATATATATATTTATTAAAAGAATAAATTATATTTATAATTTACAAGAAATAAACTCAATTTTGCTACTGGTTTTTCTTAGGGATATAATTAATTCAGTTAGTACGTTTATATTTTTTCCTTTGTTATATCTAGGAGAAATATAACGTAGTTTTTGTGAAAGAAATAAATTTATTTATTATTTATTATTATTTAATTTGATTTTGTAAAATATAAGTGTGTCTCTTAATGATAACGTCACTTGTAGTATAATCTAAATACCTTATCAATGATGATAAAAATACAATTTAATATCAGTTATTCTTTTAAGCGTACAAATGCTGTTTTAGAAGTTAATCTCATGATAAGGTTAAGGTATGGTTATGGTGAAACGAGCTGGTTTCCGCAATTCCCCGCTCTTGGCGATTATTTTGCGTCCGGGGTGGGAATGGATTATTTAATCCACCATAACTCCTCATGAAAGACCAGCAGGAATTAGATCTTGCTGGCGACCTCTCGGAGAGTACCTGGGTAACCGAAGTACTTGGTCCTGTATGTGACGACCCCAGGACGGTCCAGTATCACGTGTGTCGCCGTTTCGTCCTTAAGGTCAAGTTAACGCATATAACATAATTATATTATTACAAGATAAATCTTTGAAAAGCATTAACGCGTGCTTAGCGAACTCTAAAGTTACAATATTAAATGGAAAAAGAATACGGTCGCGAACAGGATTCGAACCTGCGCCTCCCGGATGAATACTCCAGGCGCTCTGACCACTAAGCCATCTCGACCTCTTTTATTTTTTTTAGAGGTCGAGATGGCTTAGTGGTCAGAGCGCCTGGAGTATTCATCCGGGAGGTGCAGGTTCGAATCCTGTTCGCGACCGTATTCTTTTTCCATTTAATATTGTAACTTTATATTATTACATTTCTAGTTACTCGGTAAAGCCAAAATGTTCCCTAAGTCAAGATTGTAACTTGACTAGCGTCTGCCCGCGACTCCGTCTGCGTGGACTTCATAACGTTGTCAAGCCGGAATTATCTTATGTGTTAATATAGGCTATAAACTATCAGTGTACAAAATTTCACTCACCACCTATTACATGGGACTTAATAACAGCATTGGTGAAATGTGGATGTACAATTGTGTACACCTCTGCATACCCCTTCGGGGAATACAGGCGTGATGCTATGATGCTATGATATTCATTATTGTTCAACGGTTATTACTCACGTGCATTCTTCGGAATTGTCTAACTCAGTTTGACTCGCGACATCGCCGCGGGCTCAGCTCATTACTAAGGGCTCCGTTTAAGTTCGAAACTAGTCGTACAATCCCAAAGAATGCACGTGAGTAATAACCGTTGAACAATAATTAATATGAATGTGGTTCACGTAAGTTATTAGTGGGATATACTTCAACTTACTTGACCACATCATTCAAATGAAGATAATGTCCAATTTCTTTATCATCCAGGGCTTTAAGGAAGGCTTCCTTCTTATCAGCCGTCACCATGACCAAGGCATCCCTTGCCGCTGGCATGCCATGCTGCCAGATGTCCAGATCCAGTAGGATTTCCAGTTGAGCAAGCAGCGCCAAGTCCGAAGTGTCACGGAGCTGGACGCCGTGGACTGTGTTGCTGTGGAAGAAAGGATTATTAACCTTTCGGCTCAGTAACGTACAGATCTGTACGTTGTAACAATAAAAATCTATTGTGTCTGCTAATGACTGACGCAACAGCTGATCATGATTTAAGTAGTCCTTTCATTGAATAAGTGACGCCACTGGTTCTAAGATGACATGTTTAGTGACAAAGTTTGCATTTAATTTATGCATTACAACCTAATAAATTATATTATCAATAAAAAAAAAAACTGTCAAGCCTACATTTTATCCACATGGTTTTCTTGCATTTTGTCAGAGTACCGCCACTATTTGAGCGCACAGACTAATCGTGGTATTCGGCTAGAAATTTATGCATTTCTTTATCTCTCTTAAGTTAAGTAAAAGATGACTAAACTCGCGACAATCTAAAAAGTCCAATTTGACGTTTCTCATTCTACCTTTATATGAACGTCTACGTAATAAATTGAAAAATCAAATTCATAATCCCAAAATAATTACTATGATACCCATACACTATAACAACGAGTATCATTCGTAAACCTCAAGTTTAACTTTATATTGACTTCTTAGATTGTCGCGAGTATAAAAGCCATGACACACAATATCGTTGACTGCGTTGCTGTGGTTCTGTACTACAATATAATACATCTGTTACAGGCCTTATAGATAATACCGAAAACAAGGAGCGTATCATTCTCTGATATAATAACGTACCTAATAATATCACTAACAATTTTTATTTGTCAAGCGTGGTAATTACCATCAAGACTCATCACGGTAGTCAAGGGACTTGAGAGTAAGGAGCTAATGTTAGTAAAACTAGGTTAACACCAAAACTGTTTGCATCTATGATTCACAACAATTGACCCAAATACTGAAAATTAACATGTTTCTATCAAGAATAAAAATCAACAATGTAATTGAGAATGATTCCCAATAAAAACAGCAGTAATAAAAAAACAAAGCCTCACCCAGCGTACTGGTCATGTTTGCCTGCCTGGACCAGGCCGACCACCGCAGCACACAAAATAAATAAGTATCGTATTTCCATCGCAGACGACCACTCTACCATGCAACCACTACCGATACAACTCTTATCGGCCTAGTAAAATATTATATCTTAAGTCTTATATCATTATCTGAGTATTTATTGGGCTTGAATTAATTGATTCGGAAAAGCATTGTGTGATAATGCGGATATCAGATTTCAAATGTTCGGTTTCCTCACAATTTTTGGATTTTCTTGGTGGTGGCTCTGCCCGCGTTGTATTCTATAATCGCAATAAAATTTACCATGTGTCTAATTCTGGTTTGTAAGCTATGATGCTGTAAAGTTTCATAGAAATCCGTTCAGTCATTTTTGAGTGATTATGTGACAAACGTCCATAAATTGTCACAAACTTTCACATTTAGAAAATTAGTAGAATTCTGTGCTTGATTTTATACAAATTTTAATATTAAGACCTTAAAATAGACGGACGACACTTGAAAAGTAAAATTTCTATTCGAAGAAAGAAAGAAAGATATATTTACTCTTACACAGTGCAACATTTGTACATAAAAACAGAATAAACAATAACCAATAACAAGAGCATTCCAAAATAAATGAACAAAACAGTATCTAGCCTAATAGTATTTAGCCTGTAAAATTATAAGAAGCATTGGTAAGGGTCGCAGATAGGTACCTACTTCATCCAACTTAATGTCAGATACTTATGAATAATTATATTATAAATGTAACAAATGTCAAAGAGAAGTTTGTGGGCGGCCTTAACTCTGAACTCGTTGAGCAAAATAATTTAATTTCAAACACAATTCACGACGAGGACCATCAATTAAACAACAAAGACAATTTTAACACAAAATCTTTGGAGCTATAAATAAATCTCAAGGATTTCTCAGGTAAGAAAAATCTTAAACGATATTACTTAGAAGGTCGTTAGGAAGTTTCTCTCGTTGAAACAATTCTACTAAGTCCTAGCTCCGTACGTGAGACGTGGATACATGTTCGGGTACTAGTTGTGTGACACAGAATTAACGGTAGACAAGGTTTGCCAACATTGAGTAACTGATTTGTGTTGATATTTTCTAGTTCTCTTAGGAACACCTAAATACGCAATATTTGTGTGTAAAGTTCAAGGATTTAAGACAGGTTTCATTTTCGGTTCGATATTAAAGGTTCTACTTTTCGGTACAGTTCCGGTTCCGGATATAATTTCGGTTCTAATTTACCTGTTCCCAATATAGGTTCTATCAGTATCGTATAACCTGTATAGATGTAGAACGCATTGCTGGTGTAAATCTCTTTCAAATTACATTCGTCATTTTCAAGTTTATACTATTTCGTGTCAATGATTATATTTGACATCGTATGAATTCAAACAAGTTCGAATTCTCTTTGTTCAAGAACTAGTAAAATAAAGGTTCTTACAGATTTAATTTTTCGTTCCGGATCCAGTTTTAGTAACGGAACCCAAAAAGACATGTACAAATTTTCTTTAAATTGTGTCTGTGTCTACACTCGAAGTAAATAAAAAATCCGATTCGTTCTAACCTAAATCGGGAGAATCTAAACCTTGTCACAGAGATCAGGTCCTTGATGAGACTCTTTTACGAAATATCAGATAAAGTCCGTTAAACTGCCGGTGATTGAATGAATACCCAGACCTTTCTTATTTCCTAAAACTCCCATAAAGTAAGATATCATAATATCAACGACAGCGACGTTGAATTGGTTGGTAACATTAATAAAAATGGGTGCATTAGTTATCTAGCGATAATGCTTATCATTATTATCGTATATTTTTCATTTTCAGTTCCGACAGCAAACACTTTGTAATTTTCTTTCTTTAAACTGTGGTGGTCAATTACTTTGTGATAATTAAATAAATATTGCTTTTATTAAAGGGTTTGCACGCAATACTGATGCCAAATGATGATTTTGTCAATTATTGTTTTTTTTTATTATTACATATTATTGTAATTTTTAGTTTGTTAGTCAAGATTACTACCATTTTCTGATCTAGATTATGTTGATCGATATTTGCGCTAGCGACAAGAAAGTTATTATATAAAAATAATTTCCCTCTATATTTTTCACTAGCTGACCCAGCGAACTTCGTACCGCAATTTTTTTAATTGATCGTTTTTTTTTTAAATTTCTTTTATACAAACCTTGTTCTGACAATAACGAACACAAAAAAAGAATTATCAAATTTGGTGCAGTCGTTCAGGAGTTATGCGCGTACAAACATACGCCTTCCTCTCTTCTAATTTACTATTTGCTGTGCCCATCAGGGTCCACGATTGCTACTATGTTATTTATATTACCATCTTATCTTTACATTGTGGATTTGCAATAAAGAATATGAATATGAATATGAATATGAATATGAACATTCATTTCATTTGGGCGATTCATTTTTATTTATATGATGATTAATCAAGAAATTATACATAATTTTTTCATTCGCCACCTTTTTGGCCCGTGTGTCCACCGTACAGTCGGCAACATAAACCATTATACTGAGGACTTATGGGGATTGTCAATAAAGGCGGTTGAATCAATAATTGCTAAGATAGCGCCAATTCTGGCGTCAATATTTAATCGTTGCATCACAGAGGGTGTTTTTCCCGATCTTATGAAACTAAGTAAAATCGTACCCATTTTCAAATCAGGCTGCCATAATAACCCATCTAATTATAGGCCAATATCTGTGCTACCAGTGTTGAGTAAAATTTTTGAAAAAATAATGCTAAACCAAATGTTAGTTTACTTTAATAAAAATAAAATATTGCATGCCAAACAGTTTGGGTTTACTAGGGGACGTTCGACAGTTGATGCCGGATCCACTGTGATCAAAGCAGTGTTGGGGGCTTGGGAGGAGGCTCAAGATGCTATAGGAGTGTTTTGTGACCTTTCGAAAGCTTTTGACTGCGTGGATCACCGAACGCTCATTATGAAATTAAATTACTATGGAATTCGAGGTAGATCAATTGATTTTTTAAGTTCATATTTGTTGAATCGAAATCAAAGGGTGGCTATTGATAATGTAACTTCGACAGGTGCAATTGTCAAAATGGGGGTGCCTCAAGGATCAATTCTGGGCCCATTTCTGTTCCTAGTTTATATTAATGATCTTCCCTACTTTATCAAGGATATCAAGACAAATATGGTCCTCTTTGCTGATGATACATCCCTTATATTCAAAGTAAATAGAAAGGATGGGGATCAGATTGAACTCAATAATACACTTATGAAAGTATCTAATTGGTTTTCTGCTAATAACCTTCTTCTTAACCCGAATAAGACCAAATGCATTAGGTTCTCCGTACCAAACGTACCCCATATAAATTCAAATATAAAACTTGATGGTAGGGTGTTAGATTTGGTTCCGTCAACTGTTTTCTTAGGCGTTTCAGTAGACTCCAAACTGCAATGGGGTTCTCATATAGAGTCACTTGCAGGCAAACTCAGCTCTGCTGCTTTCGCTGTTAGAAAAATAAGACAGATGACAGATGTAGCAACGGCTAGACTAGTATATTTTGCTTATTTTCACAGTATTATGTCCTATGGCATCTTACTGTGGGGTTCGGCTGCTGACGTTGAGACTATTTTTATATTACAAAAAAGAGCAGTCCGAGCTATTTATAATCTTGGCTGTCGTGAGTCATTACGTGAATTGTTTAAGGAAATAAATATACTTACCTTGCCATCATTGTACATATTCAGTAATATCATGTACATTCGCAAAAATATTGCCCATTTCAATAAGAAGAGTGACAACCACAATTTAAACACTCGTAATAAGCACCAGCTTATAGTCCCCGGTTTTAGGCTTAGGAAGACTAGCAAATCATTTATGGGTAACAGTATTCGATTCTACAATAAGATCCCATCTAATATTACAGATCTTCCAGATGATAAGTTTAAGGTAGTGATCAAACGCATTTTAATATCTAAAGCATATTATAGTATTAAACATTACATTGAGGATAAGGATGTTTGGCGCACGATCCCCTCCTGCACACAGCGACCCACTGGCACTGTCTAATTTATTTCATGTATGAATGTAACCTCAACAGATTACTTTTGTAATTACTAGTTTTTATTTTTATACAATTAATTTTATTGACGTAGTACAATTATTCCAATTGTATTTTTTTTTTTTTGACACTTGTTTGTTTATGTAAATTTACATATCCATTAACTAACCGCTAGTATTCCTACTAGTTTTAAATTTATATTAACATTTCTTTGTAAAATGTGAGCATTATGTGGACATTAATGTTATTTTTAATCTCATGTTACGTACATATTGCCCATTGTCAGGCATTATGAGTTTGTCATGCTCACTAAAATGTCCTGCTGATGGTGGCGTTGTACATCGGGTCGTCGAGTTCCCTACAAAATGGTTGAGCTAAGCGAGGCTGATGTGCGCGTCATGCTCGTGAACGGGTGCTGTCTGTCGGGACTGGTCAGCTCTTAACTGCTTTGGCAATCATTTTAAAGGGCTATATAAGTTATTGCTTCTAGCGCTTTCCTTTATTATTTTGCTCATTAACCTGCATTATTCTCACATTACCTTATTTATTGTTATACCAATTTATTTTAAAAGAGTGTCTATGGAGTTTCTTGCCGGCTCTTCTCCATAAGATCAACGCCTTGGAACCGTGCACCTAGCTTTGACTTTTCATAAGTGCTTGTAATATGGCCTATATGAAATAAAAATATTTGAATTTGAATTTGAATTTGAATTGCCGATATTGAACCACGGACCGAGCGAGTTTTATTCCGACCGTGCCCTCCATTTGATTCCCAGTATTTTTAACGTTATTAACTTTTGAACATCGTTCAGCGATTGTTATTGAAACATAGAGTGTAGGACGCCATTGTTTTAACTTTAACTGCGGATGAGAAAGGCTGGTTTGAAATGATATCTGGTTTAATTATTTCTCTTGTGACTAGACGATGTATATTAACACTAGTCTCATAAACACTTATTTTGGATGTTCATATCTTTCTTTATAGATAGCAATAACGTCACCATAACATTCATTAAGAAGGTGGAGGAAATCTAGTCCTAGCTCGTTGTGGTCGCGATAGCTTACTTGGCAGAACACTTGAAGCACCGATTCAGGTGGTGTCGGTTCAAACACCGCTCGCGGTTGTATTTCTCTATTCAAAAACAATATGACGGTTCATTTATTGTCACTTGTTATTATAACTGTGCATGTTTGAAGTTGTACTACAATACTCTGCGCGATACTAAATTCTACGTTAAAATCGGCAGGGAGCATGCGCGATCACCCTACCTATTGGTTACCTTTGTTACCAACGAATTGATGGTCATTTTGTAGTACATTACGCTATATGTTTTTAAAATTTTTGCTCATCATAGACAAGCTATGTACACACGACGCAATGTACTACAAAGACCATCAATTTGTTGATAACCCAGATAGCAATACCTACACTGGTAGGAGTGCAGTAACTGCGTGCTCTGTCACACACACCTTTAGATTACATTAATACATCTCGCTCATGTTCGCGGTCTGGTTGATTTTCCTAACAAATTTAAATATCTTAGCACGTAAAAACTTTTCTATACGATTTGGAAAGCCTAATTTATAAGATGACTATAAGATGTTGCTGACAAAGACAAAGATATATTTATTTGTAAATGATAGCGCGTAACTATAGTCAGTATGGCTTTCAAAGTAAAAATATTGATCAAACTTTTGGCTCGCTCATTAGCAGATAATAGATTTTTATTGTTACAACGTATAATTCTGTACGTGGCTGAGCCGAAAGCCGGTTACTACTCACGTACATTTTTCGGGATTGCCCGTCTAGTTTCGAACTCGAACGGAGCCCTTATTCATGAGCTGAGCCCGCGGTGATGTTGCGAGTCAAACGAGCGAGTGATGATGATGTTGATGTAGTCGATGTCGCGAGTCAACGCGACATCGACTACATCAATTGATATGAATATGTCTAACGAAAGCTTTTGTACAAAATATTGTTTTTGACATTTATATTTACATAGTATTTTTTTTCGACAACACATTCATATAGAAAGGTAGTTTTTTCGACAACACATTCATATAGAAAGAGAGCTTTTTCGACAAAAAATTCATACAGAAAGGTAGTTTTTAGAGACTTAAATACATGGTAATCGGTATTATAAATTTTGGTTATTAATAATTGTTCTTCAGTAAACATTTTTTTTCCAATACCTTCCTAGAGATAACATTATTTTTCGATAATTAGAATCAAGAAAACAAATACGCAATAGTGTCTAAACATATTCTACCACAACCTACTTCTGTAAACAAAAAGCTGATCCCAAAACCACTATAAATCCGGTAACCGTAACTCATATCTAAGGAAACCTTATTCAGAACAACGACCGTGTTAATTTTAAAGATATTAACATGAACAGAGAAACAATACCTTCGCACAATACCGTACAAATTAAACCTTTAACAAATAATTACTAGTAAGATCCTCTTGTTTCCCCGTTACTGCCCTCAAATTCCGTACCCTAAAGATAGTAAGGTTTCAGTCCAGTGAACTCACCAAAAAGTGAATTGAATGAACTGATGATCTCTTTTCGTGGAACTGGTTCAGTAGCTCTAGGGTTGTATGTGGGTGGATGGGAAAGAGGATACATAGAAGAGAAACAAAAGTGGGGACGTTTATAAAAAAGCAAAGGTTAAAGCCAATCTAAGCTAACAAGCATGAATGAAGGTAATGAACATAGATGAAGCGAAAAAGGTACACCAGGATCATAACATAACATAGCATCACGCCTATATTCCCCGAAGGGGTAGGCAGAGGTGTACATAGTTGTACACCCACATTTCACCAATGCTGTTATTAGGTCCAAGGTAGCGAAAAAGTTACTATAACATCTAAATTTATAAACTGTCTAAGCCCGATGACAATAATCCGAAAGTTAGCCGGAATACAAAACACTATAGTCTCGTCCTCATAATTATGAATACAAAATTCGCAAAATGTAATATCATCCTATCACAATAATCAGGACCACAGTCGGTGCATTAATCTGTTCACTTGTTAATTACTAGACACAATAGAAATAGTATTGTTATCAAGTGTAATTTTGTAATTTCGCATATTTGTACACACATTCGACTTTTGTCGCTGACAGTACTCACATAAGTGGAGTCATCTCCCACTTTACGATTAACTCTGTTCTCTGGACTCCGTTGTGACTCCGTTTGGTTTCAAAACTCGGACAAACTCGAAAAATGCACGTGAATAAAACTGTAAACAATAATTTAATATTCAATTTTCCTAGAAGACACACGACTTCAAGGCTCTTCCGCAAACTCGTACAAATACGCTTTCGTTTCTCAAGATAAGAAACGGACAGCAGCTTCAATTTCCATTAGGTATGCAATCTCTAACCTAGTTCCGTTCTCTTAGCTCAAGTTATTTCAACTTTACAAATATTCCCCGTGTTCTGCGTCCTGCAAATTTTAAAGGAAACAAATTATTGGAAAATACCGGCGACGAGCGTAGTACAGGTATTTGTATGATTTTAGTTTAAAGTGTAGTTCAAAATACGCTTTTAATATTTAGCCAAAGAGATTTAAAGTAACTAGAGTAGACCATAATGTAATGCCTATTTGTTATGGACACGATCACTCTATTAAATTCACTTACTTGAGTGATTTTCGGAGCTACAATTGCATCACTAAATTTAATTTTGTATTTGGGGAGATTAGTAATCACACACATACATAGATAACATCACACCTGTATTCCCTGAAGGGGTAGGCATAGGTGTACACACTTTAACACCCACATTTCACCAATGCTGTTGTTCAGTCCCATGTTGGTGAGTCTATTACCATCAACCGGGCACAATTCCAAACTCCGAGCTGCTACTTTTGTGGCCTACTTTGTGGCCGCATATGCTGATATAGGGGTTTTTTTGGTCTCGTGCAGGTGCCTTCTAATTTTATGTACTTAAAAGTTCTTTTTTATGTTTATATTTTGCAGATCTGCTTCGAAACGAAATAAATAAAATATTTTGTTTCTTTATTCTTTCTACTGAGAATTTTCTAATAACCCAACAACACTTACCCCGACCTGGGCATCAAACCCAAGACCTTATGCTCAGCAGACGCGCTTTGGACCACCAGATCAACAAGAAAGTCCTAGAAAACGTGGAAAACCTTTTTGTTGAAGTTTATGCTTTTTGTTATCCAATATGCAAAAATCACCTAACTAATATCTACATGTCAGTCCTCCGAGAATTCATAAATAGCAAAGAAAGGAAATCCAATACAGCAATACCACAAAAAAAACTTGATTAAAATATGTTCAGAACGAGAATAAAATAAATAACAATGCAATCCAGAATGTAATGCATGTATCAATACTTGCTGATAATGAATAAATGTGAAATGAAACTTCGCCCCATTCGTTCGACGCCATTTTGCAACTCGAATGAAACTCCATTTAAATTATATTTTCCGTTGTGTTTTATGTCGCCTGCTCTGTCAATATATGGCTGTTAACTTTAAATTGAAACGTCGCTCGCAAACATCGAAATAAAACGATGATTCAATTATAAGATGAAATCCGTATCTGGTACACAGTACGGAGAACTTTTAAATTGGGTCAATTCCTTTAGCTTCGGACACGATCTGTGATAGAGCAGGTAGCCCGCCTATCAGTTAGAAAGAGATAGAGGATGTTCTTAAGTGTTAGGAGTGCAATTTAAAAGTTTATCGTAAGATATAGCTAGGGATGGGCGCGAGGCATTTGTCAAAGCAGTCCAAATATAAATTGAGATAAATGTTGGACAGATGTTGGGAGTTGATGAATCTGTTTAACGCCAACTTTGGAGGCAGCGCCCGCGCGGACATCGTTTGTTGACAAACTGCGGTGATTTGGGAACTAGTTATTGCAATTGTTGGAGTTTACATAAAAGCTTGGAGAATTGCTCATTTTGGTTTACGTGTGGCTGTGAATTTCTATAGACTACATAGTGATGCCTTTCGCACGTGTTTTTGCAAACTTCTTTGACAAAAATATTTTCACAAATATTTTTCTGACCGAAGAAGTAGTTTCAGATTTTTGTGGTCACGTGATTTACTTATTTGTATCTATAATACCATCGCAGATATTTTTGTATGAATAAGGAGCGTTTATATTTATCCTATTATTTTCTGCTTCCGTTTGGGCAGAATTCCAAATATCCAGCTGTTATCGCCAACTGAATCAGCAGTGTCCTTCTGAGTCCACCAAATAATATACACGATACATATTATGAATCATGATCACTAACATTATTAGATGCTTAAGATGAAAAAGAGTGTGTTTTTTAAATAAGCGTTTCTCGGTCGTTGCGGGATATTTGGTAGGGGAAAATATTGTGGGTTCGCGTCACCGACATGCTAATATAAATTTTAAAAGAAAAACACTGTTATTTCATAATTTTAATTGTTAAACCTTAGGTGTTCTTTTGATAAACAGAGATTTAACTTTAGATGTTGCTATGATAAAATAATGTGGTAATTAAGCAGCTCATTGCACCCGATTAAATTAAAATTAAAATACAAGTCCGCTAAAAGTACCAAATACATCAAGAACAATCCCAGTGCAATCTGGAAATACTTACGTTGATGAGCAGTCAACCTATTTATTTAGACAGAGACTACTGTAAGAGTGTTTGATCGTAGGAGAGCCACGCTTCAGCACAAATGGGCCGGCTCGACCGGAGTGATACTACGGCCCCATAGAAAACCGGCGTGAAACAACGCTTGCGTTGTGTTTCGCCGAGTGAGTGAGGGTACCGGAGGGCCAAACCCTTTAAAAGGCTGGCAACGCACTCGCGACTCCTCTGGGCTTGCCGGTGTCCATGGGCGGTGGTAATCGCTTACCATCAGGCGATCCGTCTACTCGTTTGCCCTCAATCCCATAAAAAACAATAAAAAAGGTGATCAATATGGTTATTGTTAAGGTTTATAAATAAAACTAGTAACAATTTTGCCAAGTTGAGGCTAAATTCCATCACCTATGAAAAACCATTTCAATTAACAGATACGACAAGTCTTTGGCGTTCCAAAGGTTAAACAACGGTACGTTGTTCGTCACTACACAGTGACCGCTGGAGATTAACTGCTAAATGCGCGCCACACATCAACGTCAGACATGTTTATTGCTGATCTGAGTTATGGCTGGGGGTAAATAGTACACTCGAAATGGTGATATGGTATTGTAGTTTTAGACATTCAAGGCAAGAATATTTTTTTAGTCAAAAATGGATCTACGTTTGGCCACCAACTCGCCTGATGTTAAGCGACGGTGTGGCCGAGGATGGAGCACGAACCAGAAGAAATTTGTTCACTCTAAGTAGAGTGGATAGATTTGGGGAGATTGATGCAACTGCCCAGACCCGTCTCCCACAACGGTAGCACCGGACTACATCCCGCAACACGACTAGGACGTTTCACGGATGAAGAAATTGTTTATTGTGAAGTTAATACATACATACACACTTCATAGGGGTAGGCAGAAACTATAGAACGCCACCTGCTACGATCCTTACATACTCTCCTTGCTTCAACCACGTTCACACATCTGACCTTTTTGGAGAACATCACCCATAAAATTGCTGTATAAAGAAAGAAAGAAATAAATAAAGAAACATGTTTATTATATCATTCTAATGATAAAGGTAGGTTAAGGCAGCTGATTACACTTCCTTTTTAAAAGTCCTAAATACATCATGTGAAATCTGGAAATAATAATAGTTTTATTTTATACCACTAAAATTATAAAAGTTTTTGGAAAACAAGCTTATAGTGCGTCTGACTATAGCAACTGCTCACCACAGTAGCTGTGGTCTATGGGTGCTTGCAATATAGGAAATTCTCATAAGCAGCCCGGAGTTCGAATTGTGCCCGATTGATGGCAATAGGCTCACCACCATTGGTGAAATGTGGGTGTACAATTGTGTACACGTCTGCCTACCCCTTCGGGGAGTACAGGCGCGATGCTATGTTTTATGTTTATGTCTCAGTAGTTGCCCACCCTGTAAGACTTTTCGCTGTTCCAGCAACATGAAGAGACAAAAAACGGTCTCCCCCACTGCCAACACATCATCAAGAAGACAGACTTTTCGCTGACCAGCAATATCAAGGGTCCGGTAGGCAGTGGGGGACTTCCGACATTTTATCAAGAAACACCAGCGACCTTGCTCCCTGTTAGGAACTTGTGATCCTGCAGAAAAGCGTAGCCCAATAAAATATTTCGAGTTTTGTCGCTACAAATATTTTATTGGGCTATTAATTTATGCAAGGTATTTCTGAGCCCTACAATTTTGCATACCATTTTTTTGGTATCGTCATTTCTTATCTGACTACCTCTGAGATAAAATTCCGAAACAAACTTAGGTTAAGCTTAGGCTTAATAGGACCTTTTAGTTTGCAGCCGCAGATTAAACTTGTAAAAATGTTTTATAAATCTGATTTGGTGAACTTAAGCATCAGCACAGCTCTATCAGTGTACATACATATTTACACATCATGTTCATGTAAAAACGATCATAGAAATCAATCGATTATTAACACGAAATTGAACGAAAAAGTCTCCACGTTTATAGAATCGATTCCGTGTTAAATCAACTGCGTCTCGCTTACTGACTTTATTTTGTTTCGGATCCAGTTACCTTTGTGACTGTTTAATTACTGGGGCTGAGTCAATTTGAGGGCCTTTATTTTAATCAGGGTTTTAATAATTGAGTACTTTATGCAATTGTAATTATGCTGATTGGGCATTAATTTATAATAATTCTGTCTGCTGTGGACTGGTGTTTTCATGAGGTTTTATTTCGGTGGTTTTGTTTTTATTTCGTCTCAACCAAGATTTAACACTTAATTACATTCTTCACTGATGTTGAGTGATTCTTTTTTTAAAACCTAGTGTCAGAGTTTGAGGCCCCCGAAGGTCTCTGACATGGCTTTACACACCATCGGGAACATTTCTCAGATGTGTTGGTTTCTTCACAAATTTTTCCTTTATATTGAGTGATAGCAATATATATATATATATACGTAGAACATATTGTCAACAACATATTTAATGGAACTCTGATTGCTTTTCCTCTGGGAATTAACTCAAGCTGAGAAGCCGAGAAATGTCGGGACATATGAACATTAAGCAATGTTATAACAATACCATAACCATTACTAACATAGATAATTAACCAAAAAAGACTTCATTTATCAATAATCCCATTATTCATTATTATCCCATTATAATCAGCCACAAATCACAGTAAGTGCTACATAATACTTGTATACTCCATACACTCAAATAGTGACGCCATCTTGTCTAGGACGACACTGATAACATAGAAATTATACATTAAAAAAAACAGCCCCCAAAATTCACTACATTATAAAACACCTAATAACATTTTCGGTCACGGCGGCCATCTCCACGGAGATTAAGTACGCAGAAGATATAATAGTGCACAAGTGTATGCGCAAATAGGTGCACTCCCTTTTCCCTCTTCTTCACTCACATATTCCGATGGGACGACAGTCCGACAGGACTGGAAAGATCCAAGCCAATCAAAGATCAGGCATAAGAGCAACGCTTTACGTGCTCTTTAAAGTACGGGGGTGTCACTTCGCCAACTTACTAACTCCGGCTGGCTACTGAGAATTTCCTAACAGAAAAACCCATTAGCACTTTGTCCAACTCGGGAATCGATCCCAGGTCATCACGCTCAGCAGTCAATATTGCGGCTATTAGACCAAAGTAAAACTTTTTATATTACATGTAATACCAGCATGTCATGCGGTTGTACCGCCACTATTTCAGCGTATAGACTATACCTAGTACATTCATGGAACTTATTTGGTGCTCCATTTCGCTGATCGTAAATTACACTCGCCGGCGATAGATGGCGGGAGTGTCGCCGTTAGGCCGGCTATACGCGAGCTATGCGAGTTCATTACGGAGCCCAGTCTAGTGGATTTGATGGGCCTGTCATTATAGTTGGGTAGTGCATTTAGCTATGAATCGTTTGTATTTGGCATTTGCATTTGTGGTGTTGGCGTAGTGAATTAGTGGAGTTGGAAACATTGCAGTGATTTTGTAAAATGTAGATAGACAACATTTCATGAATGAATGAATGAACTTTATTTGCCTTAAATGTTGGTACAATTCATTAGCTCTTAATAATCAAGATACAGAGCCGTAACATTTAGTTATTAATTAGTAGTTCACAAAATATTCCATATTTGTTTCACTTATTGAAATAGATACTATATTAAAATTAATGTTCGGAGCTGTGTTCTTATTTCCCATAACAAAGCTTCAAGTCTGTATTCCCCGCAGATATATAGCTATATCTCACTAAATGAAACAAATATCTCATCGCAAATTATTAATGACTTGAATAATCTGATTGAATGATTACTTTAATTAATTTGATTGATTGGTATAATTTATTTAATTTGGAAAATTTGTGGTTATTGTTCTACGGTGTTAACTGTGGTAGAATGATAGAGCCACTTTAGCATATGAATGAAATATATGATCTGCCTAGCCTCTTAGCACATTATTATGCACTACATGTAACAATCATTTTGAATTTGATTGTGCTGGTTATCCGGAGAAAGTGTATCGCTTAAAAAATATAGAAGAAAGGAAGAAATTTAAATGGGTATGCAGATCATGCATTCAGAAAGCAAAAGAGCAGAATACGATCAGTCCCGGAGTATCCAATGTGACTTTCAGGAAAAGGCACTCGTCACCTAAACCAACCGGATATGCCACACCTAGCGTGTCAGAGGAGTCAACACCCTGGTCCACTCCAAAGAGTACAACCTCGGAAACACATGACTCACACATACTGACAATGGAAATGGATCATATATACGATGAGTCAACTGCCATGACTGATAAAACATTGTCAAGAAGTATGGACCATACAATAATCGACTCAATGCAAAGCAATGATCTCAGGGAATCGATTGAACACCTTCAGATGGAACTAAAAAGTTCGCAGAACGAACTTGAAAATGTCATACTTGATAACAATGAGCTCCGTAAACAGAATGATAAATTATTAAAAGATAACATGACATTAAAAGGATTCTTACGCCAATCTCCACAAAAAGAATATTACGTCGACGTAGGGGCAAAAAAAGCAAATGCATATTCTTTGCTGCACTCAAATATGCAGGCGTTCTTTACGCCTCCTAGAAACGTATTGACACGTACATGTAACGCTTCAGATACAAAGTTACAGCTAAGTGAGAGTATTGTAAACCTCCACAAAAATGTCGAATATTTGGAGAATCAGCTAGAACTAGCTAGAAACGAAATTGCAAACCTCAATAATCAATTTCGAAAGCTTCAAATACAGTTAGAATCAAGCGAAAGAGATATACAACTTCAGAAAAATATGACTACATCTGACGTACTGAATGATGAGCACATGAACAAGGTTTTCATCTTTGGCACACAACAAAGTGTCGGACTTTCATCTGTGTTGATGCGGTCAAGAGCGGCTACGTCGTATGTTAAATACGTTGTGACGTCAGAAACAAAGCCACACGCGCTCGCTAGTGAAGTAGTTAAGAATTGCAAAAATAGTTCAATATCAAGTAGTGATAAACTCATCCTTTGTGTGGGTGAAAATGACTATGACATCAAGATCCTATCTTCACAACTACGTCAAATTCTTAATATTTTCATTGATAATCATGTAATAGTTTTGAGCCCATTAAAGAATATGTATCTAGATATTTATACCTTGAACCAAACTATACGTAATATTTGCAATGAATACAAACATTGTAACTTTATTGACTCTGAACATAAATTGTACAATACATGTAAATTAATAAACCATGTTATTGACTGTTATGACTACGAAAAGAAGTATTTGAATGTTAAGGAACTAAAGAAATTAATATTGCGGAATCAATTAAATTGTAAGAAATCTGACGTCAAGGGAAAAAGTACTCTAAGGGGTACAATCCCTTATTACTTTGCACGACGCCAGGCAGAATGCGATGCTGCAAATGGTCCTGATATTGTTTCTACTAAAGCAAAAAAAGGTACTATTCCACATTATTTTAAAGTTTTAAACAAGAAACAGCTTTTTCGTGAATAACAACGGTGCTACAGGCAAACAAAAAACTTTCAAAATAATGCATCAAAATATCGCTAGTATTCAATCAAAAAAGGAAATACTGGAACTAACTTTGCTAGAATTACGAGACGAGAATAAAGAACCAGACATATTATGTTTGTCTGAAACCTTTATGCGTGCGGGGAATGAGAAATATTTAAAACTTAATAATTACGCCTTAGCAGCAGCATTTAGTAGAGACAAACAAAGAGGGGGAACTTGTATTCTCGCCAAACAGGGTATAATATATAATGAGCCTCCTTATATAAAAAAATATTCAACACAAAATTCATTCGAAGCATGTGGTATTGAAGTCCCTATGTACAAATTGCTGATAGTGTGTCTATATAGAACGCCAAAGTCTGACCCCAATATATTTTTAGAAAAGTTCGACCAATTAATGTGCGAAACCTCTAAAAGATATGGGTCACGTACAAAAATAGCGGTTACTGGGGATTTTAACATAAATACCTTGAAACCAAGTAAGGTCACTAACTATTTAAAAGATTTATGTAGTAACTATAACTTAAAGATGCATATTAATGTTCCCACTCGAAAAGATTCTTGTATAGACCACATACTTAGTAACATAAAAACTGCATCTGCTGATGTTCTACCTTTGTACTTATCAGACCACGACACAGCACAGTTCTTAGAGTTTCCAATAAAAGAACAGAGTCCAAGAACCATATCATATTTTATTTATAAAAAGGATTACTGCAACGAAAACTTGAAAAAATTCAAAGACTGCCTTGCAAGCATATCGTGGTCAGAAACGCACCTCGAAACGGACTTAAACTAGGCATTCAATAAATTTCACGAGTTTTTATGCCTATTATATAATTTATGCTTCCCTATAATTAAAATTAAAATTAATAACTCTATTGCAAATAAACAAAAATGGATCAGTAAGGGTCTTAGAAATAGTTGCAAAACTAAACGATCGTTACGGTATCTCTATTACAAAAATAAAAGTCGATCGTACTTAGGGCCGATTTTTCAATCCTCGGATAAAAGTACCAATAGCTATTGTAAGCCGATCTGTCATGCCTGCGTCCATAGTGACTCAAAACGACTGTAAATCATCATGGATTGTTGTGGCGGGACCCCCACCGTCCCCATACCGCCACCTAGCAAATCGGTATTACGCCGGCAAAGGTGTTGGGGCGAGGTTGATGGTGTTACGCAAATAAAAGGTAATGCATCGACATGTCTGCCGAGCAGGTGAGGAATCAACCCCTGGGCCCGACGTCAGCCCCTAAAGAATAAAGTTATTAGTCTCTTTATTCGTCTGATAAGTGGTTGTCAATTTTTCAATACATATTTAACTTATGAATAACTATCTGACCGAATAACACATCTGTGAAAACGCTAACTTCAGGGTGGTGAAACAAATATACAGAATAGACGAATGTTAGAACGGGACGGACTATTTCTTTGTTTGGTGTTATTGTCAAACAAACAAGCGTCAGCGTGTTACTTTTATTTTCTGAGTATATTTTGCTTTTATTATGTTACGAGGTTGTTAGTTTGGGTGTGTGGTGTTTTTCGTGTAATTAGAATGCTGCAGATCATTACCTATCTCAAGTAAATTTGCAAAAAATAATAATAATAGACAAAGACAAATGTTTTTGACAAAGCCTTTTTATTATCAAGTATAATTTTTATTTTAATGATTATAAAACAAAAATAAATCACACACGTTAATGTTATCGACCCTCGGTCTTACGATTCTTTCTTTTCATATAAATTTATAATGGCTTCTACCTCAATTGCCATGTCGTCAATACTATCGAAAATATCCATTTGAATTAAAGTACAGTATCGAAAACTAACCTCAAACTAGTAACATCAACGTCGGTTATCTAAGGAATAAGCGGTTATCTGGCCGTCAAAGAGTCAGATATATTTATTCCTCAGATAAGTGAATTATTCGACGAATAAAGCCTATTTGACCATTGAACAACTGACTTTTTTGCTATCTATCGAATAAACCCTATCTGTCTGTTTATCTGAGGATTGAAAAATCGGCCCTTAATAAGATATAAAAAATATTCATCGATTCTCAAAAAATGCATTATGAAATCAAAAGTGAATTCAAACATTAATTATACAAAAAATTGTCAAAACAAATGCAGAGCAACGTGGTCTGTCATTAACCATGAAATTGGGAACATAAAATGCGACACTAATATTTCAGAAATAGAAGTAGATAAGAAAATACTGACTGATCCCACTGACATAGCGAATACGTTTAATGATTATTTTATCGACTCGACTAACATTGTGACATTTAAAAACTTACAAGTTTATAATAAGTTTAATAACGCTTTAGTTCCTAATTCTATGTTTCTTAGTGCTATGACTGAAGATGAAATAAAAAAAGAGATAATGGCTTTAAATAATACCAACTCGGAAGGTTATGATGGACTTAGTACAAGAATAATTAAAGCGTGCAGAGAAGAATTAACTCCTATATTGACATATCTAATTAATCTTTCATTTTCGACTGGAACTTTTCCTGATGCTTTAAAGTTATCAGTTGTAAAACCCTTGTACAAGAAAAGCGACAAAAAAGACGTTAAAAATTATCGTCCAATTACCCTTATACCTATCTTGTCCAAACTGTTTGAGAAATGTATGCACAAAAGGCTTATCGACTTTTGTAGCAAATACAATATTATAGCAAAGGAACAGTTTGGATTTCAAAGGCACAAGTCAACAACATTAGCCATATATAATCTTTTGAGCCGTACCCTGAAGTCTTTAAATAACAATCACTTCACGACAGGACTTTTTTTGACCTATCTCAAGCATTTGACTTTGTGGCACATAATATATTATTGGGAAAATTAGAAAGATATGGAATAAGAGGTGTAGCACTGCAGTGGATTGCATCTTATTTAAGTAACCGCAATCAATACGTTGCTATTAGTAAAGTAAATGAAGATTTACTAACCTCATACTCCTCTGAGCTCAAAGTAAAAAATTGCGGTGTACCACAAGGGAGTGTATTAGGCCCTTTATTATTTCTATTATACGTAAATGATTTACCACAGCAGATCAATCATAAATGTATATTATTTGCTGATGACATTTCAATCATAGTGACATCTGATAAAAAGTATAAATCAAAATTTGATCACGAAATTGACATAAATAATACTATTGACAACATTTTAGAATGGCTACAGGTAAATAAATTAAAAATCAATCTAGATAAATCTATGTACGTACAATTTAATAAATCTAAACATGCCAAATACAATTTCAAACTTAATATTGATCGATTAAAAGAAGTTTCACATACAAAATTTCTGGGTATACTCATAGACCAAGATTTAAATTGGAAAATACATGTAGATAATTTGTGCAACAAGTCTAATAAGTTCGTTTATGCTCTCAGGCAAGTCAAGAATGTGACGAATAAAAAAACCGCCATTATAACCTACCATGCTTATATAGAATCGATTTTGCGATATGGACTTATTTTTTGGGGTAACAGTACAGATAAAAACAGAGTGTTTATCGCGCAAAAGAAATGCATCAGAGCCATTTGTGGGATCCGTACTGACGAGTCCTGTAAACCGCATTTTAAAAGGCTTGGTTTATTACCACTTCCTTCACTGTACATCTACGAGATATGTAATTTTGTATATAATAATAAGGAATTATTCAAGAAAGTCGATCAAATATACTCTCGTAATAGGGATCCATGTAGACTTGTATTAGATTACTTGTATTACTTGTTTACTAGTATTTAGAGTACTTGGCTGATTTAGGACTATCCTGCAGATAGTCCTAAATCAGCCAAGTACTCTAAAAGTTTTCTGGTGATGTGTGTACGCATTTATAATAAAATTCCAAAAGAAATGAAAATGTTATTTAATATTAATTCTTTTAAAAACAGACTCTTTAAATGGCTGAATGAACATAATTTTTATGACATTAAGGATTTTTTTGACATTAAATTATAATTCACAAATAATGACATACTGGATCGTCGATAATGTTTATAATATTGACATTTTTAATTTTATAATTATTGATTTTATTGATTTCCTTTTTTTACTTTAAGTTATGTTATGTAATGTTATGGATCTGTTGCGAATAATGTTTACTTTTATAATGTTTTCTTTTATTGTCACTGATTTTGTTCGTGGAGATTAATTTCTGACATTAAATAATATTATGTTATGATGTAATTATATTGTGGAGAATGTTTTATAGCTTTGACATTTTCGACTAATTAATTCTAAGTATTTTGCATGCAATTGATACACGATTTTGTATAGCTAAACATGTGGACTATATTATATTACCAAACTGTAACACCTTTTATACCATGTTTAAGGCAAATAAAGACTTACTTACTTACTTACTTACTTACTCTTCCCAATAGCATTGGGGTCAGCTTCCAGTCAAACCGAATGCAGCTTAATACCAGTATTTTATATGGAGGGAATGCCTATCTGACCTCCACAATTCAGTGGGTAACACGATATCACGTGGTATGACTGGTTGTCAGACTTTCAGCCCTCTGACTACCCGTAACGGCGGTCATACATCTTATTTTGACAAACCGGGACCAACGGTTTAACGTGCTCTCCGAGGCACGGGGGGTCTCGGTATAAATTGATGGTCGACCATCCGCAGACCAGCCGCGGCTAGCGTAGCTTAACCTCGATCGATCGATCTGCGCGGCTGTTACTTAGCCACGAGCGCTTTTTATTAAATATCATATTAAGTAATATTAAAAACTAAATTAATCTGATTTTGATAATGCCTTAAATAATCTCTGTCAGTTGACTGCCTCGTTGGTCTAGTGGTCGCAAGCGCGGCTGCTGAGCGGGGTTCGATTCCCAGGTCGGGCAAAATGTTATTGGATTTTTCTGTTAGAATCTTCTCAGTACCAGCCCGGAGTCAGGAAGTTGGTGGTGCGACACCGTGCTTCGGAGAGTACGTAAAGCCGTGGGTCTTGCGCCTGATCTCTCACTGGTCGTGTCGGATTTCCGTCCCATCAGAACATGAGAGTGAAGGAAGAGGGAGTGCACCTGTGTTTACGCATACACTTCTGCACTATAATATCTCCTACGTACTTGGCTAATCGCCGTGGAGATAGGCCGCCGTGACCGAAATACAATCGGAAGGAGTTTTTTTATTTAAATGAACTCTATTTAATATTATTGGCGGTTGGGAAGAGGGGGTTACCAAAAGTGCAATAGGCTTACTATTGCACTTGTTCTAACCTGCTACTGATAATTCCCTAATACAAAAACGCTATAAAAAAATCCCGAATGAGTTTGTATACAATAGTCTAATGAGGCAGTTATGATACACGAAAGTGTATAATTATTGGCAAATATGCTATATCTGGTTGTGGGCGGCAGTGTTCAATGATGAAATATATAGTTTTTAAGAATGTGCATCATCATTTTCCTTTTACAATAGTATTATCCAAATCTCATTCAACATAAACTTCTACATAATAGTCATCCGGTTTTCCCCGTTTTTACGACTTTAAGTCGACATTCTAAAACATGACCGAACTTTGTAAATCCTAGCTTTTCCGTAAGGAATTTGTTTGTAAAAGAAGGAAACTGAAGGAGATCTTTAAGACATTTCCTTGTTTACCTACGATGTGGTTTGTAATGTTGAATTTGGTTTGGTTTGTGAAAAATTACGTAATAATTTTCTAATATATTTTTATAACGCATGCAAAAGGAAGGTATTAATTGCAAAGTTCGTCGTGTCGGTTTAGTCACGGCTTAGGGACTGAATAGATAGCGATGACGTCACTATAAGAGAATATTAAAATGTGTAAGAGTAATTCGGAGTAGTAGGCAGAGGTCAGAATGGCGTAGTTGGTAAAGCACCACTATTTATCTGAGAGGCACAAGTTCAAATTAGCAGTATTTTACGACTCTATTATTCCTTCAGTATGTGATGATGCGTTTGAAAGATTGATCTTGTTTAAGTTTATATGTTTATTTTAAATTTAATAATTATATTCAACACAATGTAAATTGTATTATGAATAAAAAAAATGAAATGGAAACTAACGGACCATAGACATAAATCATCACACGCACAATCAATCGACTCGTGTGGGAGGTCCTTCCTTCCTTTTCCGCTATTCCCGCCGTAATTAAATCTTTTTCAAAAGAGTGCATCTCGAAGGTCCCGTGTGTAGTCCCGCTCCGCTAAAACCTCATAGAAACTCAATAATCCTATTGTGTTATATGTTTTATTTATATTTATGGGGACTGAGTTGCACGCATCCGTAGGAGTGCATCCTTAAAATGGAATCCCTATTCGTGGCCCCTGGGTGGTGCAAAACAGGCAACACAACTCTGGTGGGAGGCTTCTGCCGTGGCTGGTTACCACCCACCGGACGAAGCCATGCCGTTGCAACCGTTATAGGAGACGGGTCTGGGCAGTTGCATCAACTCCCTAACTATCGTTCTACCAAAATCTATCCACTCTACTTGGAGTGAATAGATTTATTTTGGATCTACCTGCTCCATCCTCGGCCACACCGTCGCTTACCATCAAGCGAGTTGGTGGCCAAATAAATCCGAAATCCGGTGGCGAAATAAGACGACTGTGGGTTGCAACAAAACAGGAAAAAATGGCGCTTCGCTGCTCTCGGCAACACAATTATCCAAGGACTCGCTCAAACTCCACTTCGCTTAACACCCAATAAGTGCCTTAACCCTTGCTCCCTACTACTCTCTTACTACAATACCATTTTGTTGGAAGTCATCAGACATTATGAGTTTTCATTAACTTTGGTGTGTTCAGCCCATAAGTATAATTTAGTTTAACACAAATAGAAAAACCAGCTGCACACGTTGCGAACAATTTCCTAATAACGTTTTCGGCCAAAAAACTAAGTAGGAAAGCGCGAAATGACAAAAATTCATTTGGCTAATGTCCAACATTGCCGGCTTGGGGAATTCCTAAAATTTTCTCTAACATTCTCGCACTGCTAGAAAAAAAGGTTGGATAAAATTAATTTTTAAACAAAAGGGCTTTTGAGGGAGTTCGGAAATGTTCTTTGTTAATTATCTCATGGTAATTTATGGGAATGGGAGCTATTGGTGTTCCACTATAGTCTGTACATTTTAGTAACGCTTGCATGACATGTGTCAAATGATGATTTTGGGGCTGCTCTTGTTGTGTAGTATTGAACTTGATGATATTAACGCGTTCGCTGTCCATGAAGTAGACACAATAGTTGACGTATTTAACTGAGTGCCCAAAAAAAGGAGTGTTATGGTTTTAGGGTTCATGCATGTATGTGTCTGTATGTATGTTTGTGACTATCTTTATTCCACCATGACTTCTAAATGCCTAAACCGATTTAGATGTAGGTATCGATAGAATCTTTACATTGTCCCGGGTAACATAGGCTAGTAATATTTTAAGTGGCAGGCGTCCTTTTTATTGTTTTAATTAATTTCATATTGTTTAAGCATTATTTACTATCACATATAATGGTTTTTTATATTTATATATGTTAAGGCCTTTAATAGATGCGAACCAACATAACGATAGCTTAGTTGGGAGAGCGATGTGACATCACATACTTTCCAATATTTACATCACACCTGTATTCCCCGAAGGGGTAGGCAGAGGTGTACACAGTCGTACACCCACATTTCATCAATGCTGCTATTAAGTCCCATGTGGTGGTGAGCCTATTGCCATCCACCGGGCACCATTCCAAACCTCGGGCTGGAGCTAAGAATTTTCTAACAGAAAAACTCAATAACACTTTGCCCGACCCGGGAATCGAATCCGAAACCTCATGCTCAACAGTCGCGCTTGGGACCACAAGACCAACGAGGCAGTTAATCATTATTTACTAAATAACTTATTTATAAACAATTAAATTTTTAAATTAACTTTTTTGTACGTTGCTCGTCTTTAGGAGTTTCTTCTGTATCATAATTGCGTACAAAAGTATAGTCACAAATATCTGTAGACCAAAACACACATAGATAGGTACGGATATCTACACATCTATTTTCAATAAACATTTGTAAGAATGTAATCTTGCCTTCACGTAGTCTGATAAAAAGACATCGTATTTCATCGCACATTGAAATGAAACGGTTTCTATATATTTTTCACCGTGGGAGAGCCATGCACCTGCACGAATGGGCCGGCTCGACCGGATTGATACCACGGCCTCACAGAAAACCGGCGTGAAACAACGCTTGCGTTGTGTTTCGCCGAGTGAGTGAGGGTACCGGAGGCCCAAACCCTTTAAAAGGCCGGCAACGCACTCGCGACTCCTCTGGGGTTGCGGGTGTCCATGGGCGGCGGTAATCGCTTACCATCAGGCGAGCCGTCTGCTCGGTTGCCCACTATTCCAAAAAAAAAAAAAAACATATATTCTTGAATAAAGATTTCCAAAGAAACTATAACGACATTTTTTTTATTTTTTTTTATTGTGTACACACAAGAAAATTAAAAACATCAAATTGAAAATAGAAACAGTTGAGCACAAAGGTACTGCTTATTTCATAAAGAAATTTCTTCCAGCACACCCGAGGCTTTCACAAGGACATTTCTGAAATTCCTTAAAATAAATAAATCCGATTTCGCATCTTCTGCAAAAGGTCAAAGGATTCGGAACCGAGTCAAATACGCAGGTCCCAGCTGCTTCAATCCGAAACTAGTTTTATTTAAATCGCCCCTATTTTTAATTCTAAGTGATACCTATATTTAGATGGAGCGAATTTTCCGGGCAATTTGTTTTACCGTTTTATTTTATAGAAATCTAGAGCATTGTTGATGTCAGGTAAATTGGAATTGAACCCTATAGATAAACAAATCGATTTGTGATGTAATTTGGCGAGATACACTTCTTTTTATCGAGTATTTTGATGTCTCTAAAGTTTGATAGCGTTCAATGATTGCTGACTCGTAATTAGTTTTGCGATTTTTTGTGACAATTATCTAAGCGCATTATCGGTTAGACTTTAATACAGTGTAATTAGCTAAACACTGTTCAAATATTTACTTTAACTTGGTAGTTTTAATACAAAAATTGCTTTAATTATATCATCTAAATGGTGGAATTGCTAAAATAGATTTTATAAAATATTTCATATAAATATTTGGAGCAATTATTTCCTAAATCGTGTTAAAGGAAAATAGAAAATTGTCGAAGAAGAAATTAAAAAAAGATTACGTTACATTGTTTTTTTTTATTGGGGTAGGCAGAGGCTATCGACTTCCACTTTCTACGATTCTAATACACCTTGTCAGTTCATTAACCTCTTCATGCATGCTCGAAGCTTTCGTAGGTCTATGATATCGCAAAAATAATAGACCAGAATAAACCATTATGGTTCTATTCGGATTTTAGTCACACTAAAGCAATATTAAAACGAGAATATATATAACTAATTCAAACAAACAGACACCGAAATAATCCTGAAAGTTAGTTTCATCCGACACTACCATATTTTTATAGATATGATCCCATTTCACGGACGACCCTCAAAGGATTAAGTACTTAGACCCGCTGTACAATGTTTTTGACAATAAATTTCTATCTTTAGTAGCAAGTTCAACACGGATATCTACGGTGTGGAAAACAGAAGGTCCACTTGATACAGTCAATAAAATGGATAGGCTAACTTAACATTTCAAAAGTGAGATTGTAGTCAAAATGCACAATTTCTGATAGGTCGAAGTTATCATACAATAGCCATTATAAAGCTATAAAAAGAGTGAAAGTTTGAAAATCAGTACTTTTACCTCCGGTTAATGGATTGAAGAGGTCAGATTACAATCTTAAGGTTACATCTCAAGTTATTCAAAAAGACTGGGATGACTAATTAGCTATGCTGCGCTGTGCTGTGCTTAGCTTAGCCAACTTTCTTGTGCTGTCTGTTTTTAACAATTAAATTGAAGATGCACTGCACTGGCATACAATTATGGAAATGTTAACTGCGAGTGAGGTAAACTGAAGGTCAATTTGGTGTTGCCAATGTATTCGCTTATGTAAAAGAAAAAATGAAAACACTGTATTGGTACTCGAATTACTCCGGCTTTAAGCTATCGTAACCTATGTTGATTAGGTACTATTATTTTTCTTGTCTTATGATGACGCCATCGTTATCTATTCGTTACACACAAAGCGCATCACGTTTGGCTTGTTTACTCACTATAATCTACGAGGAGTGAATTGTCTTAGCAGAACATAGCACAGCGCAGCGCAGCGCAGCATTGCTCAGTGTTGACAAGTCACACAGCCACGCTTGTTTCTGTATTTTTCTGTAGAACTTCTATTCAACATTTATAGGAAAAAAGTTTCCCAAATAATATTTTTATTCCGACGAGTGTGTTATTTACGAGACCAATGTCGAACTAGAACTGTAGTAAGAAAACACCGTATAAAACTTTATTGTGGACCATTTGATAAAGTATGGAACCGCGATGCCTCAGTACGGGTCGTATGTTTTGACGTTTGCCGAATGATTCCGTATTTTGAAGATGTTTTGATGAAAATGTATAATGCATTCACTGTGGGTGTCGTAGTAGCCAAGTGGTTACAGGCTCGTGGATTCGACGGGTTGTGGATTAGAACTTGGCATGTATCAATGTGCTATGTGACATATTTAATGTCATATGTACTTTCTTAGCTTAACTAAGACGTCACAGACGTATGTCCGGTAAAGGAAAACATCGTGAGCAAATCTGGATCTAATAGTCTAAAATTGCAAACCCGTTATGAGCTAGCGTGGTGATCAAAGCTCGTGCCTTCTCTCTATGAGAAGAGGCCCTTGCAGTGGGACAATTACGGGCTCTTTATGTTATACAATTATTTGTGGGAGAGCGGGCTTGACACATAATTACATGACTATCTTCTTTCTTCTGCTTCTTAATCGTGGCCTCACTGCTGAGGATCGTGACACCGATGTTACCTGTCAACTGTATGCTTTTGTATATCTGTTACGATCAACCGCTTTGTGGAGTGCAGTGTTGGCCGTTATCTGTATTTGATCAAATGTTTGATCCATCCAGTGATTTTTACTCTTTCCTCTAGGTATTTTTTCTTCGATCTATCCTGTCACCTTTAGTTAGTGCACGTTGTTGGGACTTCAAGCGATGTCTCCAAAATATTGTACTATGTGCTGCAAGCAATTTGAAGACAGATTTTGAGTGCTTTAAATTTTTATTCTTTATCCGACGAAAGAAGAGGGAGGGTTTTTTTAATGTATTCATGATTATTTTTTCTTTAAGTACATTTAGTTATTATGACCAAGATAAAATATTATTTATCACTTATCGGTGGTATTTTTTTTGTGAATAAGTTTTTAATTCAGACCATAATTTTGCTATAGTTGTGTATATTATTTTACTTATTAAGGTATCTTATTTTACTTTCTTATTAGTGTTATTAGTTTGAGCCGTTCCATTTAATGATTAATTAAATAAATGAAAGTAGTACTTTGAAAGTAGATAATGTTTATTATCCATTCCATCATATCCATTTTTATCCAGAACATTAGACTTCAAACAGTGAAACCTGTTTTTAATAACGATTTGATATGCAATAAGAAGCTATCAATTTAAATACGCACTTAAACTACGATAAATATTGCAAAATTTAGAACAATGCGTCCATAATGTACGTCACTCTATAGTGACTAAATATATTACGAGGACGTCACCATAAGTCGTATTAAACGGAAGAGGAGAGATACATCTTATCTAGTAGTAGTAGCCGCGTTAACTTAATTGCCAGAGCCCTTGGATGTCCAGGTTCAACCCCGCTCGTGAACATATTTATCATTCACAAAAAAAAAAACTTCGGATCGTCTAATATTTATGAAGTTACGAAAGTACTTGAAAGAACCCATTACCGGATCTATTCATCTTCACAGGCTTATTAAATAACGCAAGGCCTTTTAATGTTGGAATCAGATATTCCAATTGAGCTTCAAGTATTCTTAAATAAATATTATTTTACATTGTGATTTTAGGTCGGTGTCTTGTCCACCAAAATTCAACCTTATCATTATTGTTGTAATACTGGTTTTACAACGCTGTTTTCAATTCCATATCTCGTAACAAAGTGTCCTATTTGAGTGCGTCAAAAAAAAAACTAATTCAATTCTTCAGTTTTAAGACAAAGGGCTTTTAACCGTTTTTTCCGGGTCATGAGGAAGAATCTTGGGGTCAGACGGCTCGGTATCTGTCTGACTGTGAATAGTCGTATTTAAGATTTAAACAGGTTTTTGACAGGGCGAACGGGGAAACTAGGTTGCAAATGGAGTTTACGGTATTAGACTTTCTGACCACAGTATTTTTTGTCTAAAAACACATTAAATATCTTTTAACGTAATTATACTGTCTTCTAAAACATAATTGTAAAGTAGTGCTCAAACGCTTAGAATTCAATCTTATGAGGGGCCGGAAAGCCTTTTCGACAACAAACTTTAAGCTTGCACTATGTGATATACTAACACACAAACCACATGCACGCACCTACTCGTACGCACGCAAGTATGCTCAGACGCCTTCGTACGCACGTACGCACGCGTACGCATGCACGCACTCGCGCGTACACACGCACGCACGCAGGCAAGTATGCACAGACGCACGCAAACACGCACACAAATTACATTACTTTCTCCTATAGTACTAAATAATGCATTAGATATAAGGACGACTTATGACAAACTTTTCTAAACATATTGCCTAAAATGTGGCCAACGTTGGTATTTATATATAACAGTAATTATAACGTTCATGAAATGAATAAAAAATTAATGACCTCGTGAATAACGTGCGAGACCTGTTTAATGGCTGTGACCTAAATTATAATTTACGTATACTAATATATAACATTTTGTTATTCTAACAAAATGTCCAAGAGATATAATATGATTCTGCCTAAGGGGAATTCATTGCTTGTTTTTGTTTCCACAATTATTATTGTAATTACAACCATTTAGGTCATACACGTGCCGGATACTGAAATAATTAAATTATATATTGTTCTAAAAGTTTACGTGGAGTATTTATCCGGGAGGCGCAGGTTCAAATCCTGCTCGCGACCGAATTCTTTTTCCATTTAAAATTATAACTTTAGAGTTCGCTAACCCTGCGTTAATGCTTTTCAAAGATTTATCTGTATTTACTTACTCGTACTTTAGTTATCACAACCGCGACTGCTGAGCGTGAGGTCATGGGTTCGATACTCGGGTCGGATAAAATGTTATTAGGTTTTTTGGATAGAATATTCTCAGTAGCAGCCCGGAGTTTGAATTATGCCCGTTTGATGGCAATAGGCTCACCATCTACTACATGATACTTAATAACTGCATCAGTGAAATGTGGGTGTACAAATTGGACATCTCTGCCTTTCCTTTGGGGATACCGGCGTGATATGTTTGTATCTACATTCTTCTTCTATCGTATTGATGACACGATTCATATTCTGTTAGCCCGGTATTCAGCTTCAGGGACAGCGCCTTCGTCAGCGATCATCGGTTCCTCCCAAATGCAGGTGTAAGGGCAAAACAAGACTTATCCATCATGCCTATGTATATACATTAAACTATTACTTTAATTTCTATAACTCTTTTTTATGATCTGTGGGGTTACTCTTGAAACTAATAGGTACCAATTCCAATCCAATTCCAATATTAAATAGACGCCATAAAACAACGCGTAATTTTAAAATAAATTTACCTACATTACAGTTGCCACAATTTTAAAGCATGTTGTCTTCATATTATCCTGAATCTATAAATTTTTTTTAGACATTTTGTCATTTAACAGTACTAACTGACGATATTTCCAATGTCAATCGAGCGGAATTATTTTCAAGAGTAAGCCCACAGGCGGTACAGGTTCAATTATTTTGTCCATGGATAGAGAATTGGACAGAGCTGTGGAAGAAAATAGGGGGAACCATATTGCCTAGCAGTTGCTACAAGTTTTCCTAATTTGAAGGGCAGGATCTTATTCAATTCTTGATTATATAATTATATAAACGTTTAATTTGATTTTATATCTACCAGGGTTTTCGTGAATTATATTACTAACCTACTTACGCCAGATGTTATACCACAACAAAACACGGATATATCCTCTTCTGATTACCGGAGACATGGACACATCTGTCCCTCCAACAACCCCTTCCGTCTAAATCCGGAACTCGCAAAGTGTCACTTTGTAATCCTCGCACTTCAAAACATTCCCGAGTTTTTGGAGATCTATAGGTACCAGTGGCTGTCACTTAAATGTCAATGGAAAGAAATTATGATAGACTATAAAGACATATTAGTTATGATATTCTTGTGGTAAGAAAAATACGGTGGTGAGCAGGATTCGAACCTACGCCTCCCGGGTATATACTCCAGGTGGTCTGCTAACTAAGACAGCTCGACCTCTTAAGCTTCCGCTTCGACGGCACAATATAACAACCTTTTTCACGTATTAACAGTGCATATTACCTTCTTGCACCTGCTGTTAGCAAATGTAGAAAAAAATAAATTGATAATTTTGAAAATTTGAACATTAAATTGTTAACTTTTTTTCGAGATAAAAATGTCATGGGGCATTACTCTTGAAGTTAATACCAATTCCAATCCAAATTCAATATTAAATCAGTGCCATAAAATCTTTTTATTTTTTTTTAATTAATAATATAAAAAAACTTTAATTATTTTTAAGACATTTTTGTATTAAAAGTATGAACTGACATATTTCCAATGTCAATCGAGCAGTTATATTTTCAAAAGTAAGCCTACTGATAAATTTACTAAACAGGTACTTCATTTTTTGCTTGAAAAAAATTACATAACCATCCGATTTCGATGCATTTGACGGATCACAACCTACCGAGGCCGCAGCATAATGCAGTGCGAACCCAGAATCCCGGTAGGCAGCGGTAGACCGTGTAGTAATGTCAGGAGCAAACCGCCACAGTGACCATGATGGATTTCCACACATGAAAAGTAACATAGCATATGATGCTGCCTCTTTGTCTTGTCTTTGTCTAGTGGTCCCATGCGCAGTCGCAAACGAGGTTCGATTCCCATGTCCGCAAAAGTCTTATTAGATTTTTCTATAAGGAAATTCACAGATTAGTGCCCGGTATGTTATAATAGGCTCACCACATACAATATGGGACTTAATGACAGCATTGGCGAAATTACAATATTAAATGGAAAAAGAATATGGTCGCGAGTCGGATTCGAACCCGCGCCTTCCGGACAAGCACTCCAGGCGCTCCGAGCACCAAGCCATCTCGACCTGTTTTGGTTCGAATCCTGCTCGCAACCGTATTATTTTTCCATGTAATATTGTAACTTTAGAGTTCGCTAAGCATGCACTAATGCTTTTCAAAGATTTATCTTTAAGCATTGGTGAAATTTGTGTGTGCAGCTGTGTCTACCCCTGCCTACCCCTTCGGGGAATACAGCCACGATATTATGTTATGTGTATGTTTTACGATTAGTTTAAAATAAGGGTACTATAATGTATACACACCAGATAATCCTTACATAATATTATTATACATGTTTTCGCGTTTGCTTTCCAATTCAACTTAATCTAGAAAACACCATAACCAGGTACATTTTAACACATTTTCAATTTTTCGCATTACAATAGATACATGTTTTTTTATGAGGACCGATTAAATATTACAATCCAATCAGATTTACTAATTACATGAATTACAATATATCAGTGTCGAGTGAAAGACCACGTAGTCTGAAGAGAAGACGTTACGCAGTAATGATCACTATTCAAGATGCAGAAAATAATCGCTAAATAAAATATATTGAAACATAACACAAAATTAAAATAACACTATTAGTATATATATTGCTCGGGTCGTAACACGTGTGGATCATTAACAAAATGACTGTATAAAAGGTTTATAATGGACTTTAGTTGTAAGCTTTGTAATTAAATTTGTAATGGTATATGAAAGCGCCTTTGTGATTAATATGTTCTTTACAGAAAATGGCGACTATGAAAATTGCTATCATGATTTAGATTCTAGTAATAAATATATAAAAAACGATGCTATTTAGGTATCGTACGGATGGTAGGCCGTTTATGTTACTATAGCCTGGTTAGTGGAGTAACATTAGGATAACATCAGAACCTGGCGTATAGATAACATTTGGTATGGCATAGCTAGATAGAAGGAGACCGTATCGGTGGCGGTTACCACCAACAACAGCATTCCCAAAGAGGGTTGACGTCAGGCAGGCGGCCGGTCTTAAAACATAGCCAAAACTTTAGCAGCATGCCAGATATAGGTATGCTGCGCCGACTCCAAATAAATTGGGATAAGGGCAGGGGGATGATGATGATGATGATATAAAAAACGAATTGTACAAAATTTGTTGAACAATACCGTAAACTCGAATACTACGAGTGTAGATTTAAACTTCAGCAGGTATCCGGATCTTTAGTGGTATTCAGCAGGTGCCCGTTTGGAATCCCTCCCTGTAAATAGCAATCAGCAAAACCAAGAAAACAACGGCACACCTTTGTCTACCTCCTAGAAGAATCCAGGCCATTTAGCTACGAAAAGTCCTCCATGAATATATTCTCTACCAAATTTACGACAACCGAGTCGCATTGCAGTCTTACCGTGAATGTCCCGCCTTACAAGGATTTACGATTGGTGGTTTTACTGAATATGTAAATGGTTACTGTTATAGGGATTTGTCTCAGCGCTAGCGAGTAAGCGATTGAATGATGAGTACTTAATTGCTTTAAAAAAAACTTACAACTGGTAAATACAAACAGATCTCATCTGTACATCTTTAATTACCTTTAATAGTGTAAAAATTAGATCTAAAAAATACTTGAAGGCGAGTGAACAGGTTTCTGCTGGGCAAGTGGGTTCTATTGTCAACCATCGCTTAACATCAGGTAAGGTTGAAAGGAAACCAAATCCCTAAAAAAAAAACTGCAACCTGATTCCGTATAAGTGAAAGAGGTACGCAAAACAACATTTTATAGTTGACTGTAAAACACAACTGCCTCGTTGGTCTAGTGATCGCAAGCGCGAGTGCTGAACAAGAGGTCTTGGATGCAAATAAATACAATATCTAGCTACTTCCACAAAATTGAGGGTAGTCATGCATTACCTGTGCACCGCCCGCCCGCCCGCAAATATATGCACATACGCAAGCGTTGAAAATTCCGACTACCACCAACTACTCTACACGTGTTTCGCCCCTCCACGGGGCATCATCAGGAGCTGTTAGACCGTGCAGTGTCCGCCACCGAGTGAGCCAAAACCGCAGAATAATAATTATGGTATATAAGAGATAATAAAAATAATTTAATTTAATTGGTTGTTGATGTAAAAATACGCAACAGTGGGGAGGAGGAAACATTAAGCTGCTATTGGTATATTGCTTATGAGCAGCTTAATGTTTCCTCCTATATACCATAATTATTATTCTTAATTAATTCATTACATATTTCTTTACATCCATTTTTCTTTTTAAATTAATTTATTACAGATTAAAAATATTTTAATAAACTGAATCAAGTTTAAAAACACATTCCGTAGTTTTCCGTTACAACTTGTGGGGGGGAGAAGGCATAAATAGAGGTTTGGCGTGCGGTTTTGGCTCACTCGGTGGCGGACACTGCACGGTCTAACAGCTCCTGATGATGCCCCGTGGAGGGGCGAAACACGTGTAGAGTAGTTGGTGGTAGTCGGAATTTTCACCGCTTGCGTATGTGCATATATTTGCGGGCGGGCGGGCGGTGCACAGGTAATGCATGACTACCCTCAATTTTGTGGAAGTAGCTAGATATTGTATTTATTTGCATCCATTGTAATGGACTTCCGCAAAGTAACACCTGAATCTATTCAATACAAGAGGTCTTGGTTTGAATTCCCGGGTTGGGCATAGTGTTATTCAGTTTTAGTTAGTTTAGTTCAATTCTCGACGGTTGCTCAGAGATTTGAATTATGCCCGGTAGATGGCAATAGGCTCATGGGACTTAATAACAGCATTTCTGAAGTGTGTGTGTACAACTGCACCTCTGCATACCCCTTCGGGTTTTTCTCATAGCTTTGCTGTCTTGGCGGTCAGAACACTCACTAAGCGACACTCGCTCGGTACAATAGCCCAGTGACGAAACTATCAACACGCTGCTCACCAGCTTGTCTCTCACTCAACGAGCAAGCGAGTAGCGTCGCTGATCGCTAGCGGTGGGACGCGTCTTTAAGTTTCGCATATTACCATTATTGTTTGCGATCATTCCCGGCGGATATACGTCACTAGATGACGTCATTTCCTTTAAAGGATTAATGATGATTGATGGTAACTTTGTTTTAATGCCAGTTAAGTCTTCACGTATTTGAATAGTGGGAATTCTTTGAATTGTTTTGTTTATGAAGGTGAAATGAATGAACCTTTTCATGTACTATGTGGGTTTTTTAGGCATTTAGCCTTAAAATAAACGCGGCAACATCTCGATATTGCTGAAATAGGGGCCTTTTTTGGGCTCGTGCAGGTGCAATTTAGTAAGTCTTGTATTTTTAATGTTTATTTTCTGTTTTTTCTTTTCCTGCTATTGTAATAGTCGTAAGTTCGGCCACGAGACCGAAATAAAAACGTTCTTTAAAAAAAAAAAAACTTGTAATAAGGTTCTGAGAAAAACTCGAGTTAACTAACATAATAATATATAATAATTTTCCCACTTATTTAGATATAGTGACGAAAAAAAAATTTGCTTCGTTAAAGTGTGGAAGTTTGTAAACTGGTTTAGGTTGAACTGCACATAAGTTATGAATCGTGCACTTAATATCATCGTTGGGTAACCTTGATTTAATGGTCTAAAAACGCCATACTGCACTGAGTTAGCGTGGTGATCTATACTCGTGCCTTCTCTGTACGAGAAAAGTCTTTTGCCCTGCAGTGGGATAAAAGCTGCTTTAAGTACTACCTATATTTGTGTTTCTTTTTGCTCTAGAATAAATCATTTTTTTATTACAGTTTTTTTCTCAGAAATTTATATAGCCCCTCCAGTAGACTTAGCAACTAATATTAGTGTTGTCACACCGCAATATATTGGTCGTAACACTAAAATGAACTATCATTTGAACAGATTTCTCGCGAAAATAGTTTGTTCAAGGGGAAATTCTTCTCACCGCAATAACTCCCCCACTTCATAAAGGTTGAGGAGGTGTAAGCCTTTCGATCTTCGGTTATCAAAGGCCTAAGGTAGGGGGAGGTATCTTTTACCAATATACTAGGCTTTGAGAACTGTCTCGTTGCTCTAGTGGCCACAACGGCGGCTGCTGAGCATAAGGTCCTGGGTTTCATTTCGGGATCGGGCAAAATGTTTTAGTTACGAAGTTGGCGGTGTGACACCCTCTTGTTTTGGAGACCACAAAATGGTATAGCAGTAAGAGATTGGTAGTATCATTAATTTAAAATCAATAAATACAGATAAATCATTCAAACGTATCATCGCATGCGTAGAGAAATATAAAGTTTAAAATATAAAATAAATAGCTTTTTCTGCTAAGAATTACTCAGACATAGTTCGGAATTTGGAATTTTGTCCGATAGATGGGAATAGGCACACTTTATTAACTGTAAATATTGATATGTAGTTTTGCAATAGTACTCTTCTGCCAAACCCTTCGGGATTAAAGGCGCGATGATGCTTTAGACAATTTCAACTTTTTACACAAATAAACCCATACACTTATATTTTTTTTCCAGTATGGATTTCCATCTTGGACGCTGTGTCTGATTCCAACCGATAAAAAATCACTACAAGATCCCTCTCTAACCTTTACCGGGGTCCCGGAATCGCAGCTGCATTAACCACACCATAAAGCGTCAATAAAACTATCTACTATATAATATAATAAAACAACTTTTAACCGGATTAATCGCGTCTATTATTGTTTTTTTGTTTTTGAGTCCTCCTGCGACCACGAACGCTGCAAAGTGTTCGAAACGTCAGGAAAAACAAAAAAAACAATAATACACGGGATTAATCCGGTTAAAAGTTGTTTTATTATAATGTGTAGTGATCGCGCAAACCTAAGATATTACTATACTATATAATAGTTAATTTTGGCTATATTTCTTTTCTCCTCCGTCTTATATTGTCAGCTAGGAAAATTCAACGTTAATACCTGCAACTATAGTATATTTTTGAGAAAAATATTTTTATCGATCGTCCATTATATATTGCTTTTCCCTTTTCCATCCCTTTCATTTCTTGCATGATGTCATTGACGTGTCTTTTGTTTATTTTAAGCAGGTTCATTATCTCCACTTTTTAATCTCCCGACATTACCACTCGACCACAAACTCAGATCACCTTCCAACTAAAACAAACTTAACGTTTACTTAAATATTATTTGCAACTTAAACTACTTAAGGCTTAAGCTGCATAATGGCAGTGTCGGTGAACGGACCAAGTTCTTTTTACTAAAGCCTTGCTTATACAACTAAACCTTTAAGTTCTTAGTTAGAGAAAACAGAGGTGTTCGAACTAAGTCCGTGTTCGGATGCAGCGATTAAACCGCAGTTAAAGCGCTCGAAATTGCGTTTTTCTTTTTCAAGTGTCTCGATGAAGCGTCGTTTTCGAGTTCCCAGAGCACGGATTAAGTTTGTTCGTAAAACTAGTACTTGCCTATTAAGACGTCGTCTACATAAACAGAATAAGACACTGATATGAAATCCGATGGAAAAACTTGTGGAATGAAAGAGGTAGTAGTGACGAGGATTGAGAAAGGTATGCTGGGCATGTAGAATGGCTTGATGAAAGGCGATTGACAAAATTAGTATGTGAAGCGAGAATGGATGGAAGATGCCAGGCAGGCCGACCTCAACGAACGTACCGCAATTAAATTGCGGACGTTCTCAAAAAAGGACGGGTCAGATAGACGAGCATGCCTGAAGAGTTTATGAGCATAGATGAATCGAAAGAGGTGTGTCAGAATCGTAGCAAGTAGAAATCGATAGTCTCTGCCTACCCCAAATTGATCTTTTTGTCTTGTCTAGGCTTCCTCACGATTTTTTCTTTCAAAATATGTCTGTGATGTCTTAGATTAACTAAGAAAATGCGACATTAAATATTGAAAAAGTCACATTAGTAGATGCTAGATTTGAACACACAACCCGTAGTCCAAGAGGTGGGCCTGTAGCCACTCGGTGACCACGACATTTTATTGTTATAACAATTCATTTTATTAGTGTGTGGATGGAGTTTTCTTCTCCATAAGCTTTGACTTTTCATAAGTATTAAAGATAAATCTTTGAAAAGCATTAACGCATGCTTAGCGAACTCTAAAGCTATTATATTAAATGGAAAAACAATACGGTGGCGAGCAGGATTTGAACCTGCGCCTCCCGGATAAATACTCCAGGCGCTCTGACCACTAAGCCATCTGGACCTCTGCTCACCATCGCAAATTCTTCATCCATATTTTAATACGTCTTTTGGCGACGTCATTGCTATCTATTCAGTCCTTATACATTCATAAGTACATGGAATCTGGTTTATTTTAAATAAAAATATTGAATTTGATTTACTATTACAGGTTCATTTCGGCAGAACAAGTTTAATGTGATTTTAGTTTCTTTATTTCTTAAAGTTTGGTTTTAAAACCGCGTCGTCTGTAACTCTTTTAAGCATTATATAATGTATCGCAGTTCGCGTGTAGTTTCTTGTTGAGTTGCAACATGCTGTGGCTTGTTTGTTGGCAAAAGCTTTTTAGAATATATTTATAAGTTTGACGAACATCTTGTTTTTGTGTATAAGGATTTGTTAAGCTAGTTCTTCAGTGTTTTCGTTTCTTTATGCGCTGATGTTAGCTTAAAATTTTAGTGACTTCATCAGTTTTGGTGATTTTTTTCTTTGCAGCTTAATTTCAACATGACATAGCATCACGCCTGTGTTCTTTTAGAGGTTAGGCAGTTGTACACCCCCGTTTTACCAATGCTGTTATTAAATCCCATGTGGTCCCATGTGGTGGTGAGCCTATTGCCATCAATCGGGCACAATTTCCAGCTCCGAGCTGTTGCTGAGAATTATTATACTTTAAAAAAAAAAATTGCCCCACAATAGGAATTTCTTCCTGTATCGTGGGTGCGTTTACAGACATATAATCTCACATGCACACAGAATTTCCACTAACAAGCTAATAACACTTTGTTCTACCCGGGAATTGAGCCGAGGACCTCGTCGCGCAGAAGTCGTCCGTGCAAGTACTAGACAATAAGACATTTGAACTTGATTTCAAAATGAAAACTTAATTAAATTTTATGTTGCTCTTAAGAGACAAACAAGAACATGATTCCATAATATTTTATTTATTCAAAAATAAATGCATTTTATCACTTCATCAAGACTGAATAAATGACGATGACGTCACCATAAGACGTATTAAAAGGAGGTACAAAAATTCAGCGATCTATGACCCACAGCTTCGTTGGTAGATCACTTGTCATAGGGGTACTGATTTAAACTCCGTTGCCGGTCCTATTTTCAATTCTCAACAACTAATTATGGCAGCAAATATGTTAGACTTTTATTTAATACTAGCTGTGCTCGCGGCTTCGCCCGCCCAGTTTTTCAGACTGAAATCTTATTAAGATTAGCCAAGTACGCAGGAGATATTATAGTGCACAAGTGTATGCGCAAACACAGGTGCACTCCCTCTTCCTTCACTCTCATAGTCCGATGGGACGGATATCCAGCACGACCAGAGAGAGATCAGGCGCAGGACCGACGGCTTTACGTGCCTTCCTAAGCAAGGAAGTCAGGAAGTTGGTGGTGTGACACCCCACTACCAACTTCCTGACTCCGGGCTGCTACTGAGAATTTCCCAACTCAAGAACGCATTTCCCAACCTGGGAATCGAACCGAGGACCTCACGCTCAGCAGCCGCGCTTGCGACCGCTAGACCAACGAGGTAGTCTCAGTGATAATGCCGTTTTGTACTGGTACAGTTCAGTAGTTTTTGAGTTAAATTCTTACAAACAAACAAACAAAAAAATTTGTATAGAAAACTTTCAGTCGTAAAAATACACTATGAAGGTTCAGTATACTTCATGCAATATACAGCGTGCCGTTTTATCCAATCAACGAATGGCTGCGTAAATATCCACCTTGGTAAAGATTTTGCCCAGCGTATACAGAACTCACAGTAATAAATTATACTTTGAGGAAACAAAAATCACAATAAATATTAGGCACCTCAGTATAACTCAAGTGCTACTCTACGCGTCACTCTGCATGAACACAACACAGTTATACGCACAGAAGGCTCACTCAGTACAAGGGGTTTTTTTTAACAAAGTTGGGCGACGAAGCGGGTATCACTCATATCTCTCGCAAACATCTCTCGCTTGTACTGTATGTACAAAGACCTCGCTCAGCTTAGACCTTTTTTACATGAGCTGATAAGTTTCTGAGAAAGACACGAATTCAACACAAAAGTTTTTGATATACTTATCGACTATGAGCAGGGTTTTAACTCATACTTTTTGGATCAATGATCGACGGCAAGTGAAGCATCGATGGGTGCAAGTAATAACCCAGTCATATTTTTACCCTACTGTCAAAAAAAACTGTGTTTTATTTTTTAGTGTGTGAGTATTTTTATTCCGCCATAACTTCTAAACGCCTGAACCGATTTAGATGTATGGGGTATCGTTAGAATCCTTACATTATCACGAGCAATTAAGCTCGTAAGATTTAAAAATAAAAGTAATATAACAGCTATGGTACAATAAAAGGTGTGAAAAAAAAAACAACATTATTCACACATGGCGTCAGTCGTTCAGGCGTGCTGTATATAATTTTTTAAATTAATTTCACCCTGACCTTCTATTCATTTCCATTACATGGCATAACCTAGCTGCCAAAAGTGGGCTCAGAACGGCACGCCAAGTGTTAACCGAAGGTGTTTCTAGCAATTTGTGCACCGGCCGTGAAGCCAATTAGTCTAACCTGCCGTAAGTGAAAACACACTCATTTGCCCACCCTTTGTGTGTACATGGTAGTAGGACTTATGAGTACACCTCGTAGTTACAAAAGGGCGTAAGTGTAATATGAAAAAGAAAAGCTCACAAATAGCGGACACACTTTTGAAAAATAGTTCCTACATTATTAGCTATAATTTTCCATGCCTAAAAAAATCCTATAATGTTAACAAAATATCATAATAAACAGAGATCTACCTAATTAAATTTATTTATTTATCTTTATATCATAAAGGTAAGTATCTTATATTCAAGCCCCACAAAACCGTTGCAACGGTTTGACTGTGAGGTCAACGAGTCTCTAGACATTACAAATTAAATGTACTTCTAATTAAATATTATATAGGTATTGTAACTTACACTTATATAAAACTCAATACATTTCTAAATAATATAGCTTGAAAATTATTAGAAATGAATATTATTGTTTGACAATACTTGGAACATATTTTGTTTGTTGGGACCCCATACTTTTTCCAGAAAAACGCAGAAACTTGATCAAGTTTAGCGTCACCTGGGTTCTGCGTATACGAAAATGCTAAAATCATTTTTTTAACTGTGAGAAAAATGACTATAAAAATAAATCTGTCGATTATCGAAAATAAATATATTTAGGTTTTGGTTCCGGATTTTGTTTTCCACCAGTTTCAACTATAGCTAAGAATAATACAGGTGACACAGTACAAAAAAATTGTAAACATCTACATCAAGTCAAGGTCGTTTAGATGGAGAAGAATTACAAACACGCGCACACCGACATTGTATATAGACTTTATAAAATTAAAATCCGTTCAATATTTTGTTTCGGCTCCATTGTTTTTATTTTTTATAACGATTTTATCTACAGGCACTTAACAAAACGTCAAAGCTAGGTGCCCGGTTCCAAAAAGTTGATCTTTTGGAGAAGAACCCGCAGGAAACTCCATTGACATTTAATATTTAATTTGTGTTATTCTCTATTTCAAAGTTTCACTTTCTGACTTATACACTGTTACAACACAACTGAAGATATTGGACCTTGTTCACAAATTCCTGGAAAATTCCTTGAAGGAATATAGGTGAAGTTGGCTATTTGTTATTTCTTGAGAATTTTATGAAGTATTCAGAGAATCTCAGACTTATTATATTTATTATTGTGATCATTTTCGAGGATAAAGAGCTTTAAGGAAGATTCTTGCTAAATGTCTGAGTTATGAAGTGTTTTCTAGTAAATGTCATCGGGCTATTTGTGTCCTATTAATTATTGTTCAACAGTTATTACACACGTTCATTTTTTGGGATTGTCCGACTAGTTTCAAACTCGAACGGAGGCCTTAGTCATGAGCTGAGACCGCGGCGATGTCGGACATGTTGCACCGAGTGTAGCGGGTTAATACCCGCACGGAACAAATAATTGGATGATACAGATCTATCAAAATTTCAAACATTAAGACAGCCCCAAAAAAGCCCACCCTTCACCACTTCCTAGTGGGAAGAAGAAGCGGCGCAACAAAATTCCCAGCAACACGTCTGTCTGTATCATATTATTTATAGATTCTATTGAAATCTAAAATTGAATATACATATATACGTATAAAATAATCGTATCTATTGAAATAAAATGTCTTGGGCACATGTTAGCTAGCACGAGCCTATGTATCAACGCATAGAAGTATTAAATTAATCAAGAAAAAATGTAAAATAACCGAAAGCCTCCAATCTAAAACTATTTCGTATGAAGGTCGTACCCTCTTACACATGCCAAAGATACAAACTGCACATAAACTAGGACCAGCTTGGCTTATTCAATAAATGCATTTTAATAAATTAGGAACTACGGTCAGCAAGACGACCAGTCACCACAAGCAGCACCCGTTCACGAGCATAACGCAAAGATCAGCCATCGCCCGATCCATGACGCTACCGCAAGCAATGACGTCAAGGGGAGCATGACAAACTCGCTGCCTGTAAGAAGAATAAAATATAATCCAGGAAATTATGATTACTGAATAGCCGAGGTCACCAGTTTATGTGTTTTTTAAGATATTATTAAACATTACAATAAAAATTATGATAGATAATGCCATGAAGTTAAACTACACAAAAAAAAACTTTAGACTAACATAAAACCAAAAAAGATTAAGTGTCTGTAAACGAAGCCATGATATGATACAGGACAAGTTTCTAGTTCCTGCTAAATAAATTAATAAAATTGTTGTCTATTTACCAAAATCGACGCAATATGTTTATAAACGTTACGTTTGACGTAGTGGTCGAGGAGGTAGTACCTACTGAATTTATACTTTTTAGCGAGAGCATACGATGCAATGTACATTTATAATATGCTAGCTAGTGAAACGGCGGGACGGCAGCAAAACGGCGGCAGAAGTATATGGAAGATAAACCACTTGGAGACTTTCCAAAATCACTGTTTATTGTAATATTGTTACACACTGAATAGACGATAAGAAACTGAACTCGTTCTAATGTTAGCATCCCTTTATATAAGTTTATAATCAACGGTAAGTGACATTACAACGGTAACTTTCAAATATGACTGTTAAACAATAAAAATATTGTGTTACCTTTAAATTATCTCATTATTCAATTACTATGTATAAATAAATATTCTTATCAAGAAAAAGAATTAATAATTGTAATCATTAGCATTATATAAATTTATAGTTGCACTTAATTTTAAGATGTGTTGATGGAGGGTGCCGGAAGTTGTAACACTCGGCCATCCTGTGTCGGACGTGTCCCACGGCGACTTTGAAGGCTGTTGTCAGTACTTCTCTGGACCTGGAAAATAAATAAAGAAAAACAGGAAATGTTCTTGGTATTGAAAAGTTGTTACCACAATTTATATAATACAAATAAAGTTTTGTATATAAATATTTGTTTATTAATTATTATTTTATCACACAGATCCAAATATTTTGGATTTTAAGTATAATTACTTAATAAGCAGTTCATGTAATATTGTCACATAGATCTACCTAGCATCATGTTCAAGGTAGATAATGTAGATATTACATATTATATTATTTTGTACTCACACAAATCTATTTTTCAGATACTTATTATGCAGGCCGCTTATATCACACAGATCTAGCTTAATTTACTAGATGTTATTTATTTTTAATTATGAAATAACTTTGTCACACAGATCTAGTATTTCCTAGATATTTTATTTTATAATTGTAAAATACCTCGTTGTCACACAGATCTAGTATTTCCTAGATATTATATTTAATAATTTTCAAATAACCTTATCACACAGATCTAGTCCAGATATCTAGATATTAAGTGTAGCTTTAAATTCAAGTCTAAATTACTAATTAAATTTATTGATTCATTTCTTAAAACAGCTTAATTTATAATTTCATAATAGTTTATTCATCATAACAATAAATGCTGTATTCGTGCTTATACATAATCTATTACATTTATAGACACCAGATATTAAGTACTTACAACTAGTTTATTAAAGTCTATCTATATCCATCATACCAATCACATTTTAATACTAAATCAACTCTCCAGTAGATCTATGAGATCATCTCGGTCTACTTCTCTGTCTGATTCGGTTGAGCTATCAGACACAGATGATTTATATGGCCGTAATGCATCTCCAGGTACTACAGCACTAAACTTTTTATACCCTTTAATACCCTTTATACTATTAATTGTATAGCGGTCAATTGAATGGTCAGACTTTGATATTTTATACGGTCCCGTATAGTAACTCCCTAACTTTTTAGTTACACCTGTGGTATGATCTTGAGATAATCCTCCCTTCCATAGCACTAAGTCCCCTACTTTATATTTTCTACAACTTTTATGCTTTTTGTCGAAACGATTTTTCATGACAGTCATATACTTGTCGATTCGTAATTTAGCCTCCTGTCTACGTTCACCCAACTTTTTTAACGAATCTGGGTGATCATTTGTACTGGTCGTGGGATAAGCCGGCAAAAGACTATTAGTATGAGCAAACATTAAATTAAATGGTGCATGGCCAGTTACCGCATGTGGAGTATTGTTTATACCCCACACAACGTCGGCTAATTTTTCGTCCCAAGTGCATTCGCTTTCTGTCGTAGTATTTAACCCGTTAATAATAGTCCTATTCACTCTCTCAACTTGACCGTTTGAACGTGGAGAAGCTATCGCATTGATGACATGTTTCAGTTGTTTTTCGATTACGAACTCTTTAAAATATCTACTTGTAAATGCCACTCCACGATCTGTTATTATCCTACAGGGATTACCGAATACCGATAATATTTCCTTTAAGTTTTTGATCGTTTCTATAGAACTAACACTTCGAACGGGCCTAGCAAAGACAAACTTCGTAAAAGAGTCGATAACTACGAGTATGTAAGTATTACCACTGCGAGTTTTGAGAAATGGCCCTAAATGATCGGCATGGATAGTGTGCATAGGAATCTGTGGTTTTTCTATAGGATGTAGCTCACCTTCAGGTTTGCCGTAATTACCCTTGGCGTAGGCGCACTGCAAACAAGCTTTTATATATTTTCGAATAAACCGTGTCATTCCCATAAACCAGAATTGAGATTTTATGGCTTTTTCACACTTATCAAATCCTAAGTGACCAACTTGATCGTGATATTTTTGTAATAACTCCACTTTGACAATTTTGGTACTACAAATCTATTGCCATGTAATGTTTTGCGAAATAAACAATCGTCTACTACTTTATAATTATTAACAATATCTGGATTTTGTGTGCCTCCCTTTAACTGTTTTATAATGCCTTGAATATGTTCATCCTGAAGTTGTAAGGTTATACGCCAATCATCACTATCAATGCCAAGCACAGGGGCTACCTCTACTGGATTACGACTTAAGGCATCAACATGTCGCATGCGATCACCAGGGCGATATTCGATTTCAAGATCAAAGTCTTGGATAGTGAGCCACCAACGGGCGATTCGGGGAATAAGGTCCTTTTTTGTGAGAGTGCTACGTAAAGCTGCGCAGTCAGTGATAATCTTTACTGGTATTCCAGTAAGGTATATCCGAAACCTTTTTAAGGATTCTACTACAGCCAAGGTTTCCAACTCATAGCTGTGATAGCATTGCTCCTCTTTACTAGTGACACGACTAAAATAAGCAATTGGTTTTAACATGCTGTCTTCCTGGTACTGTAGCAGAATCCCTCCTAATCCTAACTTACTGGCATCGGTATGCAGTTCGGTTTTGGCACGGGGGTTATAGATAGCTAGTACGGGTCTCACAGTTAATGCGGTTTTCAAGCGTTCAAAAGCCTGTTCTTGTTCTAGACCCCATATCCATTCTACCCCCTTTTTGGTTAAATAAGTAAGAGGACGTGCTAATTCTGCGAAACTACGAACAAACTTACGAAAATAGGATGCAAGACCAATAAATTGCCTGACTTCATGCACATTACGGGGGTGTTTGAAACGTGATACGCTATCAATTTTTGCTTGCCCGGGCCGCACGGATCCTGCAGCTATTTCATGTCCTAAGTAATTAACACTTGTTTGTAAGAAGGAACATTTTTGCAAATTAAGTTTCAAATTAGCCTTTTGGAAAAGTTTGAGCACTTCTTCAAGTAAGTCAATACCTTCTTTTATAGTGACTGTAGGAATGGTGACGTCATCAAGATAGATAGCTAATTTATTATTAAGAGGTCCTAGAGCTTTTCGTATCAAACGAGAGAAGACAGCAGGGGCGTTGGCCAGACCAAACGGCACTCTCAGAAATTCATACTGTCCAGTTGGTGTAATGAAAGCCGTCTTATGTATGGAATCTTCTGAAATTTTTACTTGATAATAACTTTGCGCCATATCTAAAGCTGTGAAATAGAGCTTTCCAGAAAGCCGATTGATCTGGTCATCAATATGTGGAAGAGGATGTCGGTCCTTAACTGTTCGGGCATTAAGTGCGCGATAGTCTATGCATAAACGATAGCCACCTTCTTTTTTTCCTACTAATATGACCGGACTAGCATACTCAGAGTCAGACTCTCTTACTATACCCGCTGAAATAAGTTCATCTACTTTTTGTTCAACTATTTCGGTTTCTTTACAAGAGAGTCTATAGGGTTTACAATACACTGGTACATTCGTTGTTGTTGTAATATGCATCTCTACTAAATTAGTACACCCAAGTTCACTGCTACATTCAGCAAAAGATTCATTATACTTATTTAACAGATCAATTAAATAACTGCGATAATATTCCCCAATGTCACCAACTTTGACATCAGAATTATTAATTTTTTTAATGTGCATTTGTTTGATATTTTGAACATCACAATATTGATTACTCGAGGTAATGAGAACGTCGGCTTGATCGTACACGTCAGCTCGAGTAAGTAATCTGCCTACTCCCCAGCGTATACATGGCTCACCTAAATTTGTTACTTGCAAACGATAATTTCCGTGCGTTAAAATAGACTGTGGCATATAATAAGATTCATTACCTAAATCAAATATAATAGGCCGCGTTATAAGTATGCGATTTGTGCTTACACTATTATCTAAAACATACACGTAAATATCACAAGTACTTCCAGGCTGTAATTCTAAATTTTCGGACAAGAATAAAGGTACCTTATCTATAAAATCACTTCGAGATAATTGTATTTCTGATAATTCGGGGGTAATCTGTGAATATTGATCATCATTCGCTAATAACTTGACTAGCTTGGAATTAACAATAAGCATCAAGTTTGGTCGATTAATAATTGGTTGACCTATTATCATGTTTAAGTCCTCTAGATCTGTATTTGTTACTTCGGCGTCACTACTAATAAACAAATTATCAATACCTAAATGAATCTTAACTTTACCTAGGGAAGTGATCTGCGAGCCGCCAAAACCTTTCATCAATACATTTGAATGTAACATTTCTAGCTTCAAGTCTTGAACCGTTTTTAACGTTATAATATTCACTTTACTTCCTGTGTCAATATAAGCGAGTAGTACTGCTCCGTTAATGGTGATAATTTTTTTAAAGACATCTGATAAAATATCATAAGTGGTAAATGTAACTTGTCGTACCTGCGAAACGTTGCGTTGTGCTTGCGATGACTGTCCATCCCTGGAGCTACCGGCAGCAAACCAGCAGGTAGCAGAAGCATGGCCCAGCCGTTGGCAGATTTGGCAGCGTGTGATGCGACAGTCCCGTGCTTCATGGCCAGTTTTGCGGCAGTTGAAACAAGTCTTCGGCATGTTCGAGCTCCGTTGCCAAGTAGATTTATGTTCCGTACTCCTTGCCTCAACTTTTTTGTAGTTCTCCAGAGACGATAGAAAACCGTAATATAATTCTTCAGGTGACTGACAGTTGTAAGCCTTGGCATTTGCTCGTAATTCAATGGGTAAACCTCGTATCAAACAAGAAGTGGCAGCGTCACCTTCTAACCCACATTTCTTGAGAAGTGACATTTTCTCGTGGAAGTACCTAGTCATGGTCTCTTCGTTGCTCTTGCTACGAGCAAGCATCTCCTCCAATCGGTCGACGTAGTCCGTAGAACGTGGGAATGCACGTGTCAAGTTTTCTTTCCACTGCGCCCATGTAACCGCATAATCCTCTAGATCATCGTACCAGTCTCTAGCAGCGCCGCGTAAGCGAACTTGCATCACGAAAATACGGTCCCTCTCTTCCCATAGATACATGTCTCCGAGCTGGTCAATTTTATTAAGCCAACCCTTTACGTTCGTAGTTTTCTTGCCTGGGTCGAATTTTGGTATAACTTCAGCCTCCCAGTGATTGACTTTCCGTTTTTTTGGTAAACTTGAAACTTCTTTCCGGAGAGAAAAAAAATCTACTTCATTTTCAGGTATTTCCTCGTCTGTCGTTGATTCACTTTGACTCCTGCTCCTTTTTTCTCCCAATCCGTGAAGGTATGGTCCGAGCATTTTCTTCTGATCCCACTTCTGAGATGAAACGGCGGGACGGCAGCAAAACGGCGGCAGAAGTATATGGAAGATAAACCACTTGGAGACTTTCCAAAATCACTGTTTATTGTAATATTGTTACACACTGAATAGACGATAAGAAACTGAACTCGTTCTAATGTTAGCATCCCTTTATATAAGTTTATAATCAACGGTAAGTGACATTACAACGGTAACTTTCAAATATGACTGTTAAACAATAAAAATATTGTGTTACCTTTAAATTATCTCATTATTCAATTACTATGTATAAATAAATATTCTTATCAAGAAAAATAATTAATAATTGTAATCATTAGCATTATATAAATTTATAGTTGCACTTAATTTTAAGATGTGTTGATGGAGGGTGCCGGAAGTTGTAACACTAGTGCCCGTGACTTCGTCTGCCTGAGAAAAGATAGCCTATGTCCTCTTCCAATACAATATATCTCTTTACCAAAATTCATAAAAATTGCTTCACCGGTTTAGGCGTGAAAGCGTAACAGAGAGACAGACAGAGTTACTTTCGAATTTATAATATTAGTAGGGATTACAATCCTGCTGACCTGAAATTGATTACACGTACCATACAACTGGAGGTACTATATCTGATATGCATTTTAACTTGGCTGCGACTTTTACTTGTAGTTTTACGTGATTCCATTTTACTTCTCAGTATTAATTCCACCACGTAGCTAAAATAATTTAGGTACATTAAGATATATGGGACAGTATACCCTGGAAAACTAAAAGCGTAGCACGCGAGCAGAGCTGTGGGTAAAGCTAGTGTCTCATAAAATTTACAGTTTTACTGCAACTTCTTATATTGTGGTTGATGAATAACCTCGTATCAGAGTTTAAACCACCCGTAGGTCTATCTAGGTTGTTCATCAAACACACAATAAGGAGAAGTGTAAGGTCCTGGATACAATTCGCGGCTCAGGCAAAGTTTTATCGGTAATTCTTTGTAGCACCCCAGAGGAGTTGGCCTGGTTTATGGCAATAGGCTCACATGGGACTTAATAACAGCAACGATAAAATTTTGGTATACATCAGTACTCCTTCCTAAGTGTGCTATAATGAACAATGTGTAATCCCTATCGACTTGCCTTCAAGAAACGATACGTAATTAGTGCACTAACACAACAAATATGTACTTTTTTTCTTGATACCCACAACATTTTAAAAGTATTGTGCATCTACTACCTACATTTCTTAAGTCAACGTATCTAGTATTTAAGAATCACCTGTATTTCTCATATGAATTAATCTAAGTAAATTGTATTCTTTTTGAGGAATAAATGTTTTTTTATTTCTTATTATTAGGTATTATTTATAGGCTTGCGTTTGACCGCTATCTCGCCTGATGTTAAGTGATAATGTGATCTACGATGGAGCACGCTTGCCTAGAAGAAACCGATTCACTCGAGTTTTAAAGACACCACTCCGGGAGCGCATTCCATTATTTCGCGAGTCTTATAATGAAAGTGGAATCAAAGCGCGTCGTTTGGGTTTTTGGTATATAAACCATAAACCGATGGCGCTTTTTCGTGCTTCTGGCCGTCCGATAGAAAAAGGTCTAAACCGTAAATGTCTTAAACCGTATTGACGGACAACATGACGATGAAAGGATGACAGTTTTGAAGACTATGAAATTTAATTGGCTCTTCACACATATATTCTGAAAAGTAACTAAACAAGGGTCAAGAAGGTCAACAAAAGAGTATTTTTTTTAAAGCTAGACAAATGTACCAATAGTTCAGATTTTTATTCTCGACACATTAAACTGCCTAAGGAGACGCAAAATTATGAAGTTTAATAACCTGATCCTAAAGTGGAGATAGGCGGGTCACTTGGCAAGGCCGGATGACGGAAGATGGACCAAGGTACTATAACTTTGGACCCAAGGGAAGGACAAAGAATACCAGAAAGACCCACAACACAATGGTCAGGCGATATCGAAAAGATCACCGGACGAGGATGGATGAGGTTAGCCCAGGTCCGGAAAAAGTTGAATTAAAAAGAGCAGGTCTATACTTAGTATTGGGTTAACGTGAATCTTTGCTTGGCAAGCCTGCTGATGAGCCACCAATTAAAATGAGTCAATTCCAGGGAGGTACTGACTCGACATGACATTAAATCTGGCAACACATTTGCTCATAGTCATTGGACAGATCGCATGAATAGCGAAGCATAAGTAAAAGGTGGCGATGATTACGGTAATTAACCATTCGTAACAGTAAACGTTTGGAAAGAGATTATTGAGGCATTACCAAAACATACAAAAATGATGATACATGAAAAAAGGTGAAACTAGGTGTGAAACAGTTAAAAGAGTATAAAAAAAAGAAACCTTACAAATCCTATTCTATTTCCACAGATCACAAATGTCCAACATCTGTGCTTGGTGACGAGACCTTGCCTTTTATGCCAATGTCACCAGCAGAAACCAATTAAACGTAGTTCGCGTTAAAAGCCGAGAGCCTCTAGTCTCAATTAGGGGGAATTCGCGGCTCGGTGTCGTTGGCACGCCGCCACCGTGTCGTCGCTCAGTCGACACGCTTCACTCTCTAAGTACCACTTGTTCAGTATTCGCCTAGATTTTTTGTGACACTGCGTAGCTGGAACGCTCGTTAATGGATGAGTGGAATTGATTCGGGATTGAGTGATGTAGCGCTGGCGCAAAACTGACCTTTTTGAAGGTCCATTGAAACGGCTATTTGGAAGGTTTTATTTTTAGCGACGGTTGAAGCTGTATTCTGTCTTTGACGATTACTTTCTGTTCGTAATCAAACTGCCTAGCCCTTTTCCAAAATACGTTGGGATCGACTTCTAGTCAAACCGGATGCAACTTAATACCAGTATTTTACATGGAGTGACTGCCTTTGTGACCTCCACAACCGTGTTATTGGATCACACGATATCTCGTGGTAAGACTGGTTGTCAGACTTTCGGGTTTCTGACTACCCGTTACGGCTGTCTTGATTTGCAATCGGGACCGACAGTTTAAGATGCTCTCCGAGGCACGGAGGGGTTTCGATATGATGAGTAACTTCCTACAGGTTACCCATCCAAAAACCGACCGCAGCACGCGCAGCTTAACCTCATCGATCGATCTGTACGGCTGTTACTTAACCACGAGCCCCTCCTAATTATATTACATCATTCTGTTTACAATGAACGAAAACCAAAGAAAACTTTTCTGAGTAAAATTAAAATTAAACAGATTTAAATAACTGTTGGTACCTACCTATACATCTTGTGATAATTAACGTGCGAGAACACTACGCTCGTATAAGCCGTGATAGTTCTAATGTACGTAGTTAAAAGGCTGTACTACGTGTATTTATTAAACTATGAAGTCATAGCGTGGTTCTACACATTAACTTTGTATTCCTCTAAAGATCATAATAAAAGTACAATTCAAAAAATAATATTTATTTTATCCTTATTTGTCGTTACGTTCAACTAGCTCCTGAATGGAGATCACGTACTTGCAACACCACCCTTATAAAAGGTACACTTTATAATTGCTACCCTCATTTACACGTTTATGGTCCTTATAACTGGCATATAAAGATCAAAATTGCGTGTACTTGACATAATTTTTGCACCATAATTGCAACTATGAACTATAATTTACTATTTATGATCTTTATTACTGTGGATTAGAGTTCAAAATTGTGCTTCTAGTGATGAATTTTATTTGTCGGTACTGCAATGTGTCATAATTTCTTTATGACCCTTATAAAGTTGTCATAAGGTTGGTTATTGCGTGAATGATGGAGGGATATGGTTGTGGTGTGGCAATGTGTCTAAAACAATGGGAGGTCGTTAGCGCAGTGACGGGAGGGCCCTTATTGTGCCTGAGAGGTGTTCTAACCTTGAGCATACTAATGAAACACACTCTACTTCGGTTACACGATTGAAATCTTTTGAAGTGGAGTCAACCGGAGTTTTCTGTAAGCGAGATGTATAAAACTGAATTTTCTTGAGGGAGGTGTCAGAAGTGAGTTTTGACCTGTATCTAGGGGCACGGGGGTGCGCCCGCCAAGATGAGCCGTAGGAAGTGGGGCACTACCAATTTTTCTGGAAGCAAGTCGTCATATTTTCCAACCATCATAATGTTTGTGTGAGATAGACGAGACGGCCAAGCCATACTTTTTAACAAAGATGGAGAGTCTGTAGAGTCCAAGCTTATAGGCAGAATTATTTGTTATTCATTGTTATAAATGAGGTGCAGTCAAGAGCACGTAGAGCTATATACTTTGGACTCCGGATAGGCGCCGTAAATTATGACGCGTAATACAAATTCGAGCTCAGCTATAAGTCTGGCTCTACGAAAAATCTCATAACTTTTTAACACTTTACATGAAATGGTTCTGTGTGAAGTCGTATGCTATCTTACACACTAGGTGTTCGGCAACCTTGTCAACCAAAAGAGTCAAATATAGACAATACAAAATTGAAATTTATTCAATGAGCAATTTTTTTGCGTTTCAATAATATTTACTCGTCTCTTACAAGACAAGATAACGTTTCGTGCCTGCCCAAACATTTCGTGGACGAACGTGGTGAATTATCAGCGACGTGGAATCCAGTGATTAAAATTTCAAAACCTCGCTACTTTAAGTCGGTTAAAAATACGGACACAATGAGTGCAGTGTGTCGCGGCCTTTATAATAATAGTGAAAACATGGAGGTAGATGAAGAAAAATCTACCGCACCCATGACGGAGTAAACTCGCTGCAAAAGTCTGCTTGTGACCACGATCAGTGCAACCTGGTCGAAACGTCAAGCGATTCAAAGGTATTTATTGCGCGTTAATTCCTGTTAGTATATAGTAATTTCGTGAAAGAGCGGCAGCCGCGGAGTCAAAGAGCCGTATGCGGCTCGCGAGCCGCGGGTTTCCGACCACTGCACTACCACAGTCATGTCGTATCTGTGTGAAATCGTACTGATTAGTTCTGATCAAAGGCCGATGTTTTTTCATTCATTATCAGGATAGAAACACTATCCTGTACCATATCCAGTAAATGGGAATCTAGCCAAAATTCAGCAATTATCATTTTTATTTTCAAAACTATTTTTAAAATGTCTATATAGTTTATCCATAATCTGCCTTTCTCTGCAGTTAGTTTTGACATTATGTAACTGATCACATGAGTCGGAGTTCTTTATACAAAATCAAGTTTAATTTTGTTTTAAATTTAACCACGGCTCCATACAAAATTAAATCAATTGATAAATAAGCAAAATACAGTTTTAAAATTAATTGGTTAATAGGTTCAACACTTGAATTAGGAAAACCGTCCTTATTGCTACGACATAAAAGCGCTGTCAATGTAAAATTGTTACCATGGACGGTAAGTAAAATATGACGGCAAATAAAAGTTAAAATTCAAAATAACCAAAAATTCAACCTATTGATCGACTTCACAAAAAAATTAACAATGATCCACTAGGTTTTTTATCTTCTGTAAAAATCACTACTGGGTCCCAACTGTTTAGTAAAAAAATATATTTATTAATACCGATAAATCTTTGAAAAGCATTAACGTAAGCGTAGCGAATCGTGAGCAAGATTCCTGCACCAGCCAGATAAATACTCCAGGCCCTCTGACCACTAAGCCATCCCGACCTCTGCTCACTACTCTGAATTCTTTTTCCACATTGTAATACGTCTTTTGGTGACACCATCGTCTATTCAGTCCCAATACTTTTTTTTTTTGTTTGTTTGAAATAAGAATGTTAATTGAGTTATTTTTATTTTATTTTTAGTGTTAGACCTATTATAATGTAATTGAATTAAGTAAATGAAATTGTTTTTAAATATTGTGTATGTAATGTGACTGTGTAAATGTATTGTTTCTATTAAGAGTCAGTGATACTTGAATTAAATGTTTTTTTTTTTTTTTTATACAGGTGACTGAACCGACACGACTAACTTTGCAATTAAAACATAAATACAACATCGACAGCGCGGTTGGCGCAGTGGTCGAGAGACGGACTGCTGCGCTACGTGTCGCAGGTTCTATTCCTGCACGGAGCAAATATTTGTACGATCTATAGATAATTGCTCCAGGTCTGGGCGTTTGTGTGCTTGTGAGATTATATGTCTGTAAACGCACCCACGATACAGGAAGAAATTGCTAGTGTGGGGCAAAGTTTAAAAAAAAATCAATGTCGTACTGATGCGATTACCTTAACAAATACAGATAAATCTTATTAATATATTCACTTATTAATTTTGTATGGATTCGCGGTGGACCGCAGTTCTCTTAACGGTGTTATTTTTGGCATAACTTGCAATAACAAGAAGCTGAATAAACTGTAAGTTGGCGAAACTTGCGCTAGTTCGGGTCCACCCTAGTTTACATAATCTTTGTTTTACGGTGCGCGGGACTTGGCACTGTTCTTATTGAAATTAGTGAAAACGACCCCTTTGTTCTCGTGTAAAACTCCAGTGGAACTATTTAAATTATTTTTATTTACACGCTGGAGAAAATTATTATTATCCGAGTTTCGTTTGCGTGGTACTTGGACAATTAGCACTTTATCTTATAACATTATATTTTTTTATATATGTGAAGGCCATTTAATGTCCAAATAACAATAAACTAGTACCTAAATATGAATATTGTAAATGTGAGTGCTACGTAACCATCTTACAACACTTTCTATTTTGTTTGTTGTCTGGCAGTTGGGAGTATGTCATGCTCACTAAAATGTCTCGCTGATGGTGGCGTGTGTGTTGGGTCATTCGATTCCCTACAACATGGTTGAGTTGGGTGATGCTGACGCATGCGCCATGTTCGTGAACGGGCGCCGTCAGTTGGGACTGGTCATCTCTAGACTGTCATGACAGGAAATTTGAATTGTTAAACTACACTCTTTTAGTATCATCTTACATTGTTCTCACATATTTTTTTTTTTTTTTTGCAACAGAATCAGTGTAATCAATACCGGCTATTGTGAAAACCTATTTTCTAAAAACAGTAACCGTGGAGTTTCTTGCCCGTTCTTCTCCATAGGAATTTACACTTTGGAACGTGGCAACTAGCTTCTGACAATACAAAAGTGCCTGTAAAGGATCTAATTGAAATAAATGATTTGATTTTGACTTTGACTGCATTAACCTACTATTTTTCAAGGAAACGTTGAAAAACTATACACACGAACGGGGCTTGGACGTTCGTATATATTATTTTAACTATATAAACTTAGTATGTAGTTAACTACGCCGACCGGCTATATAATATTATAATATGTTATTGTATTTTCTCTGTAAGTGATTTATGTAAATCTTTTGAGAAAATAAATGTCTGAAACCGTATTATTTTTCAATGTTTCACCAGTCGGCCGCTGTTAGCCTGCACAGACCCTTCAGTGCGTGGCCGTCGTGTGCATTGGGCTGATCGGGTATCGAACCACCCGTGTCCATTGACCGCAGTCCACGGCTCACGGTAGATTTTGGAGGATTTCACTCATTGCCCACTCTCCCAGTTATGCGTAGGTAATATTGGAAAAAAGTTACCTATAAGAGGGTCGTGGCGATGCATCTCCCGCAATGAAAAAAAAAAATACATTAAGAATATTGTATTAATTTACATCAATATTAAATTGCCCTTTACATAGCTCTTGGTAACTCTAGTATCCGTATAATTACCTCCAATAACAAGCCCTGTTGTAAACATAAAAATACCACGATATCAAAATCAATCGTGTAACAATATCTACCTATTATAAGCTAGGTTTTGTCTGCGGTTTTACTCGCATGGTTTTACGTAGAATAACGAATGAGGAACAACAGCAATGGAATGCTGTTTACATCAGTTTTTTTTTCTGATATAAAGAGCAATCATAACATAACATTTTACCATGCCTGTATTCCCTGAAGGGGTAGGCAGATGTGCTCTGACCTGAGTCTGCTTGTGACCATGATCAGTGCAACCCAGTCGAAACTTCAAGTGATCCAAATGTATTTATTGCGCATGAATTCCTGTTAGTATATTGTAATATGATGCAACACGATAGTTTAAAAGTTAGTAGCAGTAACAGAAATTATTTAAATAACTGCCTCGTTGGTCTAGTGGCTCCAAGCACGACTCAGCAGTGCTGAACATGAGGTCCCGGGTTGGATTCCCGGGTCGGGCAAAGTGTTATTAAGATTTTCTGATAGGAAATTCTCAGTAGCAGCCCAGAGTTTGGAATTGCGCCTGGTAGATGGCAATAAGCCCACCACATATTACTTGGGACTAAATAACAACATGGTGAAATGTGGGTTTACAGGGGTGATGTTATATTAATGCTTGAAAAAATAGTCTATCAGTCTGACTCGCGACATTAGCGCGGACTCAGCTCAGGACTAAGGGCTCCGTTCGAGCTCGAAACTAGTCGCGCAAACCCGAAGAAAACACGTGAGTAGTAACCGGTGAACAATAACTAATATGAATATGCCTCACGAAAGTAATTATACAAAAATATACTTGAATGTAATGTGCGGCTAACAAATAGAAATGGACTGGAACGGAGAAATGGACAAATATTGGCAGGGTGTAACCCGCGTTACCGCAAAACATGAATAAACAAAAATACACACTCTCGAGTTATGTTTATATATATTTAAGATCGTGGCCTCCCCACCAGACGAGGCTCCCGGCCACAAAATAACAACCAATAAACTTCATGTTTGGCTTGTTAGAAAAATATTAATGTAACATTTCATTTATAAAAAAATTAGCTCTATGTTAAAGATAAATCTTTGAAAAGCATTAACGCTTGCTTAGCGAACTCTAGAGTTATTATATTAAATGGAAAAAGAATACGGTCGTATAACTTTAGAGTTCGCTAAGCATGCGTTAATGCTTTTCAAAGATTTATCTTTAATTGTTAAGGTAATTGCATCTTTACGACATTGTTTTAACTGCAAAGTTAGTCGTGTCGGTTCGGTCACTGTATAGGGACTGAATAGATAGCAATGTAGTCGCCAAAAGAAGTATTAAAATATGGATGAAGAATTCGCGGTGGTGAGCAGAGCTCGAGATGGCTTAGTGGTCAGAGCGCCTGGAGTATTCATCCGGGAGGCTCAGGTTCGAATCCTGTTCGCGACCGTATTCTTTTTCCATTTAATATAATAACTTTAGAGTTCGCTAAGCATGCGTTAATGCTTTTCAAAGATTTATCTTGAATAATAACTTTCGTGAGACTCATTCATATTAATTATTGTTCAACGGTTATTACTCACTTGCATTCTTCGGGTTTGCCCGACTAATTTCGAACTCGAACGGAGCCCTTAATCATGAGCTGAGGCCGCGGCGATATCGCGAGTCAAACTAGTCACAGTCAAGTTTGACTCGCGACATCGCAATAACCGTTGAACAATAATTAATCACAATTAATAATTTCACTTTATCCAACTGGGGAAGCGGACCTCGGGGGGATACCTACAAAAGACGCTCTTCACCCCGTCTTTTGTAGGTTTGTATGTGTGGGATTTTTACTTTATTTATCATCTATGACAGGCAAGCCTTTGAGGTCTCAGGAGATTAGAGTGGGGACTTTGGATGCCTATAGAGTGACCTCAGGGAATACGGTAGCACAAGGGTCACGTGCTGCTGTGCACAGCGAGGCTCAGGGGTATTCTCTCTTACAGTCTTTCCAGGAATTTGCCCTGACAGGTGTTGCACAAGGGGGTTACAGTGCTGGCCTCTTAAGAAGACCCGCAGCACCCCTTAAAGTGCGGAGAGTAACCACCGGGGTGGTTTTGTGAGGTAAACATCTTAAACTCCCCGGTCTTATCCCCAAAGGCCGGGTGCCTCGTGAAGGTTTCCATCGAAAACAAAAAAAGTGCACTCATGCTCAGCAGCCGCATTTGCAATCACCAAACGGCGCAGTAATTGTATACAAAAAGGAAGAAATCTAGGGAATCTACAAGATTTTCCAATGTATATCCATTGCTCTTCAATTGCAGCCTTTAAACAATTTAAATGCACACAATATATCTCTAACAATTGCACAACGAACTCAGTTGCAATGCATCACGGAAACAAACGAGTCTAGCCGAAAAGTTAATAAAAAATTGTGCTATATCACTGTCGGCTCATAAATATGGTCCAAGTACCAGCATCGGCAATACATTACTGAATAGCTGTTCAAATGTACCAGTCGATGCCAACAGTAGATAGGTTTTATTGAATAAATAAAACGCAAGACTCACAAATTGAACTTTAATGATTGTTTAACGGTTATTACTCACGTGCATTCTGAATTATATAAGTATTATTGAATAAGGGCTCCGTTCGAGTTTGAAACTACTCGGGCAATCCCGGAGAATGCACGTGAGTAATAACCGTTAAACAATATTTAATATGAATGTGCCTCACGAAAGTTATTACACAAAAATTAAAAGTTGTATGTTTGAACCCAATCACTGAAAAATACGTTTTTAAGTAGGATTGGAATCTGCGCCTTCCGGATAAGTACTCCAGGCAACTAAGCCATCTTGACACAATTTAATACGTCTTCCCTTTTTTTTGAGTGTAGTAAATTCTTCATGGATGTTGTGCCCACCTCCTACTGACTAAAAATCACACGGTCCTACTCTCGCCTTTACCGAAGTCCCGGGTTCGTGGTAGCAATCACCGCACTCAAGGGTTTGTGCAGGTTGACCACAGTTAGCCTACACAGTGACTCCAGTGTGGCGCCGCACGTGCTAAACCGCGGCGCTTGGCCGTCTCGGGCCTGGTGCTGGTCGGGCGACAAACCACCCATGTCCGCCGCCCGCAGTTAACGGCTCACGGTGGCCGGAGATCGTTGAGCGCCTTCCGGCGTCTGATTCAACTTTGTTCAATCGTAATATTATCATAGGTTAAGTTTAGTTCGCCACCGCTCGATAGATGGCGTTGTGCCATCCGGCTGAATCGCGGTGTTAAGATTCTCCGCGATTTAGCTATATAGGAATGATTTCAATAAATTTTTTGTACTCGCTTGGAACGTTGTTTTCTTACGTTTCTTGGGCTGTGTTTTTGGGTACACTAATAGTTGGTTCATTCGAGTCGGATTGTGGCTATAATATGTAACCCGACGATTCCCGACCACTTTTTACGGATTTGTTAAAAAGAAGCTAGAGTAGTCTGGCGGATCGCCACTTTCAACAGCGACTTCATGGCGGTGTGACGTCAGAGCAGCGACGACATAAACCAGTGGTATCAACGAGGCATGACGTCAGGGCAGTGACGACATATTTGCGGCGACATCATCAGTGACATGGTATTAAGAGGTTTGGCAGAAGCGTAACCGTGAGTTGAATCTAAGTGTTATTTCATCGACTGGTAAACTTCTAAGTGTTTGAAATTTGAAGCCTAATGTAGTGAAGTGTTGGGACTTGTAAAATTTTAGCTTTAGTTTTAGACTTAGAATAATTTCGTTAAAAGTGATATAACGGGGAACCTATGCCCGATTTTTCTAAGTTTAAATAAGATTGTAAACACTTGTAAAATTTTTCGGGCTTAATTCATTAACTTGTATTAATTGGTAGTTGGTTGCCTTTAGCCACCTATTAAGTGTATGATTAATTTAAGATTTTATTCGTAAATAACTGTTTAATTATAGACACCATATACAATGGAATCTTTAATGAAATTACAATTGAATAATAAATTAATCATAGAAAAAAATAGAATTAACTTTAAAAAATCACCTAAGGATCGTCTCACACAAATTTTTATTGAAACAAGGTTAGAATCTCTTGAAGTACAGTGGAGGCAATTTGTTGAAACTCATATGCGCATTGTAGAAAAGGCAACCGACGAAGACTTAGAAGGTGTGTATTTTAAAAAGGAGATATATGATCAAGTACAAGAACTATACATAACATACAAGTCTGAGTTAAAAGAATTCTTAGCCAACCTTCTTCCTAGTAGTAGCACTTGTAAACAATCTAGCAATAACAACAGTTCCAATGTGAATTTACCTAAAATTAGTCTTCCTACATTCTCGGGGCAATATTCTGAGTGGATAACGTTCCGCGACTTATTCCTGTCATTGATTCATAAAAATGAGACACTGGATGACGTTCAAAGGTTGCACTATTTAAAAACTCATCTTTCGGGTGAAGCAGAACAGCTGTTGCGACATACCCCTGTAACTGCTTCTAATTATAGTGAATGTTGGTCGATTCTGAATAAAAGATATGACAATAAACGCTTTTTAGCTAACTGTATGCTCAAACGTTTAGTTAATCAGTCGTCTGTTACAAAGGAATCTTCAACTTATATTAAAACGCTGTTAGACACTACTGTTGATTGCTTACATGGTTTGCGCACTTTAGGTATTGATGTAAGCTCTTGGGATTCAATTGTTATATACTTGGTTTGTGAAAAATTAGATAGCGAATCCCGCAAATTGTGGGAGTCTAAAGTTAGCTGCAGTGATGACCTACCTAAGTTTGATGAATTTAAAACATTTATGGAGTCTAGGTTTAGGGCACTGGAATATTTAGATTCTAAATCTAATAAGCCGAGTAGTATTCGTAGTAATAACACTGCCAAATCATTTCTTGTCGCTGGTCAAAGTTGTATACTCTGTTCTGGAGATCATAAGCTATGTCACTGTAAACAATTTGCAAAGAAAGACTGTGACGAACGTCGTGAGTTTGCCCGAGTCAATAAGCTTTGTTTCAATTGTTTAGGAATAAATCATTCTGTCTATTTTTGCCGTCAGTCTACCAAATGTCACCTTTGTAAAAAGCGACATCACTCACTTCTTCACCCAAAAACAACGGCCAACTCTGCTGCAACTGTTAATAGTTCAGCAGACGGGAATGTTGTGGTTGCTACAGCAGCTACTTCTTCCAATCAAAGCGAGATTACCAAACCCATTTGTTGTTTTGCAGATATTCACAACCACGGTCTGTTAGCCACAGCCTTGGTCAATGTTGAGTCAAGGACCGGTACTGCTTTTGCTTTAAGAGCTCTGATGGATCAGGGTTCTCAAGTCTCTTTCATAACAGAGGCTGCAGTACAGTTGCTTGGTTTGAAGAAAACTGCTGCTCACATCGATATATTGCGATTAGGCGATGATGAGGGAAATTCAATGCCCTCTAAGTGGATAGTTCAATTCAAATTGCAATCACGCCTAGATCCGTCTTTTATTTTGTATGTCGATGCATATGTTCTAAATAAACTCACCTCACGTCTTCCTGAGAGGAAGATCATTCAGGTTATGCCTTCATTTTCATCTTTAGAACTAGCCGATCCATATTTTGATACGCCCGGGAAGATAGATTTGCTGTTGGGCACCCGCGTGGTCGGTGAGGTTATATTGGAAGGTTTGCTCAAGGGGCCGCCTGGAACTCCAGTCGCGCAAAAAACCAAACTAGGATGGATCTTGTCTGGTGAGATCCAACCGCCGGCAATCTCTAGGCCTGTTTGTTATAATAATGCAGTTCAGTCAGATGTCAACGACCTTTTGCGTGCGTTTTGGGAGTTAGAATCAGAGCCTTCTGTTCGTAGAGCAATCTTGACTGATGAAGAACAGAAGTGTGAGGACTTTTACTCTAAGACCACCACACGTGACGCAGCCGGACGATACGTTGTAAAATTACCATTTAAAATCAACCAACCCAGTTGCACGTCGGGTGGTTCTGAGAGCACTGCTCGTAGGCGTTTTATCAACTTAGAGAAACGACTAATGAGGGAACCGGAACTTAGAACACAGTATAGTGCGGTTATTAAAGAGTACATTAAGCTGGGGCACGCTGAAATTGTTCCTCAGATTGATTTAGGTAATGATGCTTTCTATCTGCCACATCACGCTGTGGTACGCAATGATAAAAGTACCACTAAAGTTAGAGTCGTCTTTGACGCTTCGTGTGCAGGCGATACTGGTGTATCTTTAAATAATGAATTAATGGTTGGCCCAACCCTACAGCTTGATTTGCGTCAGATCGTGATGCGGTGGCGTCGCTACCCTATAGTCTTGGTGGCAGACATTGTCAAGATGTACCGCCAAGTAAAGGTAAGTAAAGAGGACGCTGATTATCAGCGTATTTTGTGGCGTGACAACCCAGATGCTCAGTTGCAGCATCTACGGCTGTTGCGTGTCACTTTCGGCACATCCTGTGCTCCTTACCTTGCGGTACGTTCACTTCAACAACTTGCTCGTGATGAAGGAAATTATTTTCCTTTAGTTGCAGATCGGGTTCTTAAGGATTTTTTTGTCGACGACTTTTTGTCAGGTTGTGCGTCAATATCGGAAGGTGAAGAGATTTATCACCAAATGAATGAGTTGTTAGGTCGTGGGGGCTTTCAGCTTCAAAAGTGGTCTAGTAATTGTAATGAGTTGCTGACCAAAATCAAAGGTGGGGCGTCTAATGACAATTTAGAATTTAACACTGATAGAGTTACGAAGATTTTAGGGTTATCTTATGATAGGAATTTAGATGAATTTAAATACACTGTCCAACTTCCTCCGCCCGAAACCCCCATAACTAAAAGAAAGGTGATATCTGACATTGCCCGTTTATTCGATCCCCTCGGCTGGCTTGCGCCGGTGATAATAACAGCCAAGGTATTCATTCAACGCCTATGGTTAGTAGGATGCGAATGGGACGATGAACTTCCGTGTCATCTCACTTTAGAATGGCTTCGTTATAGAAACGCCCTTCACAGTCTTAAAGACTTTCATCTACCACGGTGGTTTCACACGAGTCAACATGATGTCCTATTCGAGCTGCACGGATTTTGCGACGCATCTAATATTGCTTACGCAGCCGTTGTATATACGCGGTGTATTGACACCGACGGTCACATTCATGTTAGTCTAGTTGCTTCCAAAACCAAGGTAGCCCCTGTCAAACAGGTATCAATACCTCGTTTGGAGTTATGTGGCGCTGTGTTGCTTTCAAAACTTCTTCGCGAAGTTTCGGATACCTTGGAAATCTGTCAACGAAACATTCATGCCTGGACTGACTCAACGGTGGTTCTTGCTTGGTTGAGCAGCCACCCAAGCCGTTGGAAGACGTTCGTCGGGAACAGAGTCTCTGAAATACTCACCACTATGGAGATTAATCAATGGTCGCACGTTCAGTCCAAAGACAACCCCGCAGACTGCGCGTCGCGTGGTGTGAGTCCTTCAGAGTGTACAGACCTACATTTGTGGGTACATGGACCAAGTTGGCTAAAAAATAAAGATATTAATTATAACAGAAGGGAAATTAAGGAAACTAATCTAGAGGAGAGAGGGTCAATAATAGCATGCAATACAGTAGTAAAAGAAATGAGTGAGGATTTCATAATTTCTAAATATTCATCTCTAAGAAAACTTACCAGAATAGTCGCCTATTGTAGAAGGTTCCTAAAATTTAAAAATAAAAATTACACTACAAAATTTGATTATTGTCTAACACATTCTGAAATTCAAGGTGCATTACTCACCTGCATTAAATTATGCCAAAAGGCATACTTTAAATTAGAGATGGATAGCTTATATTCAAAGGGGGAAATAGATAAAAAAGGGGTACTTACTTCGCTCAATCCTTACCTCGATCAGGAAGAGATTTTGAGAGTTGGCGGTAGGTTGCATAAGGCCAACCTTCACGAACACACGAAGCATCCTGTGATTCTTCCCCGTAAGTCACACTTAACACATCTCCTGATAGCTGATGCTCATGAGCGTACATTGCATGGGGGACCTCAGTTAGTCCTTAATTATTTGAGATCCAAATATTGGATTATACACGCAAAGAGTGTAATCAGGCAATATTTGCGTAAGTGTGTGATTTGCATTCGTTACTCTGCTCGACCTGTGGCTCCATTAATGGGGTCACTGCCCTCTGCTAGGGTCAATGCTGGTCGACCTTTTTCCAAGAGTGGTGTGGACTACGCAGGTCCAATTTGTATAAGGCCTACAAGGGGTCGCGGTTATCACTCCACTAAAGGCTACATATGTTTATTTATATGCATGGCAACACGGGCCATCCATTTAGAGGTCGTGAGCGATATGACGTCGCAAGCCTTTTTGGCTACCTTTAAGCGTTTCACAGCCCGTAGAGGTCACTGTGGTGAGATTTGGAGTGATAATGGCACAACCTTTGTAGGAGCCAACAAGGAGTTGAAGGCGTTGTTCAACCACGAAAGGTCCGGTGTAGCACCTGATATTGCCGATTGGTTGGCAACCAATGGAACAAGCTGGCGATTTATTCCACCCCATTCCCCGAATTTTGGAGGGCTCTGGGAGGCTGGAGTTAAGTCAACCAAACACCACCTCAAAAGAGTACTTGGTACTAGCACACTCACTTTTGAGGAAATGTCAACGGTACTGGCTCAAATAGAAGCCTGTCTTAACTCCAGGCCCATTTCAAGTATAAGTACTAACCCAGAAGATCCATGCCCATTAACGCCTGGACATTTTTTGATAGGTGAACCTTTGCTGCTCGCACCCGAAGTCAATTACGAGAACTCCAACATTGGTACATTAAAGAGGTGGCATTTGACTCAACGTATGGTCCAGGACTTCTGGCGCAAATGGTCCCGTGAATATCTTGTTCAATTTCACCAAAGGAACAAATGGGCACATCAAACTGTAGAACCTGATGTTGGCGATGTTGTATTAGTCATGGAGGACGATTTGCCTCCCGCGCGCTGGCTCTATGGTTGTATTGTAGGAAAGCATACTGGCTCGGACAGAATCACGAGAGTCGTATCCTTACGTTGCAAGGGTTCCATTATAAAGAGACCTGTCTCAAAATTAATTATACTGCCAGTCACTACTTAAACAAAATTGTTTATTATTTGCATTGTGTTTTTATTTAAGTTTAATACGATATGAGTAATTCAATGAATTTCAATTAATTATTTAATTTTTACGCATATATTCACGCAAAGCTAATTTCTTTCTTAAACAACTATGTAATTCTATGTTAGAATTGAGTGTCGTGTGTAAACTTGTAAAGTGTATTCTGTTAGATGTTTGCACAGTGGTTGCTATTAATTGTTTACAGTCCACATTCGAAGAACCATTGTTGCACTTCTATTTGTATTGAAACACCTAGTAAGCTATGTTATAGTAATAGTGTATAATGTAACCATTTGTAAGATTTTTTTTACCCAGTTGTTTCACGGTGGGCGGTTTATATTACTCATATAATGTCTGTTCTGGACATTCTGTCCATGGTGGGCGGGATGTTCAATCGTAATATTATCATAGGTTAAGTTTAGTTCGCCACCGCTCGATAGATGGCGTTGTGCCATCCGGCTGAATCGCGGTGTTAAGATTCTCCGCGATTTAGCTATATAGGAATGATTTCAATAAATTTTTTGTACTCGCTTGGAACGTTGTTTTCTTACGTTTCTTGGGCTGTGTTTTTGGGTACACTAACAACTTTCCATCGACTTTTTCGCGAGCATCACCTCCTCACATAAGTTGCCAAAAGCTCCTGGTGACGTCATCCATATCTATTCGTGACTGAACCGACACGACGGCGCAGGTTCGAAACTTGTTCTCGTCTGTATTTTTCTTACCACAAAAATAAATAAATTTATACTTCAATTTGTTGCATTCAATTTTAAATTATTACGTCTTTATGGTCAAATACGACATGATATAATTTTCCGACATCAAGGCGGAAAAAGTCACCGGCACAGAGAGTTAATTAATAAAATTGTGCAAACTGTACGGTCTCATCGCCGTACATTTTTTCCGCTGACGCTGTAACCTACTTTAGGCCCACTATGCGCGTCATAATTAATGTTATAAAAATAGCAATATTAACGATTTAAAATATAGTGAACTTATAACTGTGTAGCTATCAACAACTAAGAGAAATAATCGCCTTTTACTCTAGTACTGTAACTTTGAACTTAAATAAACTTAACTAGTGAAACTGGTGCAACGTGTTTCTCTATACTCAACCTACAAACTCAACATTAATCAATGTGTGGTTTGACTATTACAAACCATACATTAAATGGTCCTTCGAGCCGGATACGATCTTAGTGTGTTTGGTTTCTCTTGTTATGGTAGCGAATCGGTTCAGTTGGTCTCCCAGAAGCGGGTCGCCCCAATTGAATTGAGAAGGCGCAAATACCTAGCCGGAGTACAGGCACATTGAGGGTCGTAACTAACGTCTACAACTGGAAGAACCTTCGACTACTGGAAGAGTCTTCAACGACTGGAAGAACCTTCAACTACTGGAAGAGTCTTCAACTACTAGAAGAACCTTCGACTACTGGAAGAGTCTTCAACTACTGGAAGAGCTTCAAGCACTGGAAGAGCCTTCAACTATTACAAGAAGAGTCTTCAACTACAAGGAGAATCTTCCAAACTATCTTGAACTATCTTGAAGCTATCGTCTATAAACAAGATGAATATGCTATCGCTGCAATCCACATGTTTTGAAAACATAAAAACATTATGCGTCAATTACAAAAAGGATAGCAAAACTAGAAAAACAAAAGACTACTTGAACAAGCGGCTATCCTCATTAGAAGAGCAATGGAAAGATTTTAATGCAAGGCATACAGTGTTGTTGCAGGAAATTGACGATAAAAATATAAACTACTTTGCAGATGATGTCCACGGAAAGACAAAAATTATTTACGAATCAACTAAAACAGACATCGTACGAATGATACAAGCTACAGAAGAAAATATTAAATTCGACCTTACTGAATTGGCAGGGGAAGAAACTGATGACAAAACTAAAACTTTGCTGACTAAACAAGAATGTAACTTCAAGGCAATTGATCGAGCTATGGGGAAAGTTGACTTTGAAGGTTTATATGAGAAATGGGAAATTGACGATCACTTGTCAATATTGAAGTCGAAGTGGGAGGCTATTGACAACACTCATTGGGAACTGGAGGCCATTCTCAAGGGCTCTAACCATGCGTATGCTGACATGTTCAACAACATGGAAGCCAAATATGATGAAACAAGAAAACAACTGAAAAGCAAGATGTGGTCTACTGTTCATCATGAACGTTCAGCACCGAGAATCGAGATCCCAGAGTTTTCGGGACACTATAACAAATGGATATCGTTTAAAGATCTGTTCCGTGAAACAATACACAAAAACCCGACATTGAACAACGCTCAAAAAATGCAGCATCTGAAGACCAGACTAAAAGGTGAAGCTGAAAGGCTAGTGCAACATCTGACCATCAGCGCCGACAACTATACTTCGTGTTGGGAGATATTGACTCAACGCTATGACAACCGTCGGCTGCAATTCTCATCTTACATGAACACGATGCTGCAATTGCCGGTCATACAAAAGCCCGACGCCTACAACCTAAAGAAGCTGCATGACGTAACGACGGAATGTCTAAATGGGTTGACAAACATTGGTTTTGATATAACCAGCTGGGATCCCGTGATTGTCCATCTGATGTCACAAAAACTAGACTGTGGCACTTATAATGAATACATAAAGAACTTAAACGATAACAGAGAAGTGCAGACACTGCATGAATTTTTAATGTTCATCGAAAACCAATTTATGGCGTTTGAAACCATGAAAACTGCAAAGAAAGACATTCATAACTCAGAAAGGTCAGCAGGAACTGAAAAACATGGACCTCGGAAAAACTTCGATCATAAGAAATGGCAGCCAAAATCATACCATACGTCATACGGGCAGTGCCCCCTGTGTAAAAACAATCATGTTTTGATGCGATGTCAGAAATTTATTGACTCGGATACAAAGCAACGCAACAACACAGTAACGAAATTGCATCTATGCAAAAACTGTTTATACAGTCATGAAAATGAAACTTGCAACTCTACAAAAACATGTAAAGAATGTAATATGAAGCATCACACACTTCTACATTACAATAATTCTAACAAAAATATGCCTTCTACGAGTAATGAAAATCAACGCTCAGGTCAACGACCAGTGAAGGAATCTGCAACGCCGAGTTCAAATCATCTATCAACCAACGAGATGGAAGTTTTACTTACAACCGTCCAAGTTAAGGCCAAAGCAATAGATGGGACATATATAACTCTTCGTGCGCTCCTAGACCAGGGCTCACAAGTTAACCTGATAACTGAAAATGCAGCACAGCGTCTGAGGCTGCCCAGGAACAAACTGTGTGCCAAGATATCTGGAGTCGGCGCTGTATCGGGTAACTGTAAAGGACGCCTGAATCTAACATGTAAATCAATCCACTCAGAGTATACTTTCAACACCGAAGTATTGATTATGAAGAAAATGATCAATAAACTACCGAACTATACATTTGAGCGACCTGAGTGGTCACATTTGCAAAACTTAAAACTAGCAGACCCTGATTTTAATATTTCTAGGCCTGTTGACATACTACTTGGAGCTGATATATACGCGGAAATAATCCAAGACGGAATACTAAAAGGCGCATCAAAATCACCCGTTGCTCAACAGACTCAGCTGGGATGGATTTTATGTGGAAAACTGAAAACTTTTAACTGTCACGTGACCCTACTAGACTTAGCTGAAATAACAAAATTTTGGGAATGTGAAGATGTGACAAATACAAAAACTGACCGGTCTCAAGAAGATCAATGTGAGACCTACTACAGGGAAACTACTCGCCGCGGCTCAGATGGAAGATACATTGTGAAGATGCCTTTATGTTCAGACTACCAGAAAAAGCTTGGAACATCGAAAAACATCGCTGTCTCACAATTGCTACAACTAGAAAAAAGGTTTCAAAGAAAAGATCGACTCGAACTATTATACAAGGAGTTCCTGAAGGAATACCTGGAGTTGGGACACATGAAACCCGCAAAACCTATGACATCTTCAACAATTGAATGTTTCTTACCACATCACGGAGTACTTCGCGAAGAATCAACCACTACAAAACTCAGAGTTGTATTTAATGCATCTCAGAAAACGAACACAGGATATAGCCTAAACAGCCTTCAAGAAAAGGGTCCCAACCTACAAAAGGATATTCAAGATCTTATACTGAAATGGAGAACGTACAAATACGCCTTTACAGCTGACATCGAGAAGATGTATCGTTGTATCTGGCTGGCTAAGGAACAACAACATTTACAGAAAATTTTTTGGCGAACGTCACCGTCTGAAAGGCTGCAGGAGTACCAACTTTGTACTGTCACATATGGCACTAAGTGCGCGCCGTGGCTAGCCATGAGAACCATCAAGCAACTTGCATACGACGATGGTCACAAATATCCGACTGCCGCTAGAGTACTACTGAACGAGGCGTACGTCGATGATGTGATAAGTGGTCACCACTCACTAGAAAAGGCCCAGGAACTTCAGACGGCTCTTATCGATATCTTAAAGGGAGCCGGCATGAACTTACGCAAGTGGTCCAGCAATGATCCAGCATTGTTAGAAAAATTAAGTGAGGATCAGATTTCACACAGAGCCAATTTTGACTTCAAACAGGAAGAATCTATGAAAACTCTAGGACTAGGTTGGAATCCTCAAGCCGACATATTTGAGTTTAACTGGAATTTTAGAGAGAAAAATCGATCGGAAATAACAAAACGACGGTTGCTTTCGGAAATTTCACAACTTTATGATCCATTGGGTTGGCTATCACCCATAACCATAACTGCGAAACTATTATTTCAAGAGGTTTGGATCAATAAACTTGAGTGGGATGATCAGTTACCGTCACAGACTACAGACAAATGGCTGAAATTAAAAGCTGACATACCCAATGTAAAACAGATAAAAATCAAACGCTGGATCGGTACAACTAAGCAGAAAATTGAACTATTTGGATTCTGCGATGCCAGCGAAAGGGCCTACGCTTGCGTGGTTTACAGCTGCGTCAGGGATGAATCTAACAAACCAACAATTACATTACTTACTGCTAAAACAAGAGTTGCGCCGTTATCACAAACTATTACCTTACCGAAACTTGAACTTTGCGGCGCACTTTTACTATCGCAACTTATAGAGAAAATCAAAGAAGCTCTGAATGGTTTGGACATTACTACAAACGTTTGGTGTGATTCCCAAGTGGTCCTGGCGTGGATACAGGGGGAGACATCTAAAAGGGAGAAATATGTCGCAAATCGAGTAGCAAAAATAAGAGTAATTATACCAGCCGAACAATGGCATTATGTGAGGTCACAAGATAATCCTGCAGACTGTGCATCAAGAGGCATGTACCCAAGCAAACTAAAAACATTTAGTCTGTGGTGGGTAGGCCCTGCATTCCTGACTACATTCCAAAAACATAGTCGTGAAGAAAATATTACGTGCACATTTACTACTAACATAGGCAGCATTTGTCAAGCGACTTCGAGCTCTATAAACAAAAACAACAATAATTTTATTCACAACTTATTAAATAATTGCAGTTCATTGACCAAACTGAAAAGAATTGTAGCATGGATACAACGATTTATCGCCAATACACGTAATAAGGTGAAACGTGACACCGGATACCTTACATTGTGCGACTTAAATACAGCAAATGAGCATATAATTAAATATGTACAACAAACTGAACTTACGCAAGAATATAAACAACTGACGAAGAAAGAAATTATTTCTAATAAAAGTATCATATTTAAACTCAAACCATACATGGACAATAGCGGCATAATCAGAGTCGGAGGTCGATTGAACCACTCCAGGCTACCTTTTGAGATGAAGAATCCAATAATTTTGCCCAAGAATGCACGACTAACTGAATTGGTGATCAATCAAGCCCATCTTACGACTTTACACGGAGGAGCCAGACTAACTTTGGCATACATTCGGCAACGATATTGGATTGTTGGCGGTAATAGGGCGGTAAAAGCAGAACTACGGCGGTGTGTTCGCTGTCATCGCTACAATCCATCGGTGTCAAATCAAATCATGGGAGAACTTCCACCACAGCGAGTAACACCATCACGTCCGTTTACCCACACGGGAGTTGATTTTACAGGACACGTTGAGGTTAAACTCAACAAAGGAAGAGGAGTGCGAACTTCAAAGGGTTACATTTGCATATTTATATGTATGGTGACAAAGGCCGTGCACATCGAACTTGCATCGGACTTAAGTACAGAAACTTTCATTGCAGCATTCCAGAGAATGTGCTCCAGGCGCGGTACACCAGGTCACGTCTACTCGGACTGTGGTACAAATTTCATTGGCGCATCAAGCTTACTTCAGAGAGAGTTTGAAGACTTCAAACAAATCTTATCACCAGATTTCTTCAATAGCATTGCAGAAATGGGAGTACAATGGCACTTCAATGCGCCTGCATGGCCAACCGCTGGGGGACTATGGGAAGCTGCAGTCAAATCGATGAAGTATCATCTTTATCGAGTGCTGGGAGACCAAAAACTGACGTACGAGGAGTTCACCACCTTACTTGCGAAGATAGAAGCGTGCATGAATTCCAGGCCGCTTTGCCAACTCACTGAGGACCCTGAAGAATTTTATAATTATTTGACACCAGGTCATTTTCTAACCGGGGGACCAACAATGTCTTTACCAAGAGCCGACTACAGTGACGAAAACAATATAGACTTACGTCAACGATGGCAGTTAACTGAACATATGTACCAACAATTTTGGAAGAATTGGTCAAGTGACTACCTCACTCAGCTGCAAACGCGTAGCAAATGGAACAATCCCAAGAAAAATCTCAGTGAGGGGGACATTGTACTAATACGAGACAACAATTTACCGCCAGGGAAATGGGCCATGGGACGAGTGCTAGAACTTCACCCTGGGGCCGACGGATACGTACGAGTGACAACTCTAAAAACCCAAACGGGTGTTATTAAACGACCCATAGTGAAATTGTCAGCTCTGCCCATCGAAACTACATGTATCAAAAATGATGAAGAATGTAAGACAGACTTGCAAAAGGCTGATATAAGTGGTAAAACAACTACAACAAAACACTCTAAGAAAAGCTGTTTTACAAATATTTTTATGTTTATTTTTACGATGTTGATATTTGTAAATGGATCATATGGTTTGTCAAGTCACACTCAGATTACAAACCTGGAACCCGAGCGACCGATTTATTATGACACAATAGGAAAAATTGAACTCATACACGATGAATGGACTTTACTTACATACTACAACTTATCAAATTACTGGCAGGGCGTTCAACATATTGAGAAATACATAAATGGGGTAAATAGTTTATGCAACAAGATTCATCAGAGTTATTGCCAAGCTACAGCAGATCAACTCTGTCATGAAATGGAGTTACTCAACTTCTACAACACAATACTGCTGGCTCCCCACAAACATTTATCAACACGCAAGAAGCGTGGCCTAATCGACGGAGTTGGCATGGTAGCAAACAGCTTATTCGGCGTCTTAGACCAGAGGTTTGCCGACAAATACCACCAGGATATTGATGCCATACAACGTAATGAAGGCTATTTACGTGAACTAGCAAAAAACCAAACATCCATTATGCAACTACAAAACGACGTTTTGAAGAAGAACGATGAAAACATCAAGCTTCAATGCAAGATGATAGATCATTTCATTGAAGAAACTAAGAGGGATCTAGGCAATATTGAAACAGATATACAAGTTATGATGGCCACAAGTTATTTCAACTCCGCTTCGCTCACAGCGTCTTTGTTACTTCGAAATCTTAAGGAAATTCAAACTATGCTCCTAAACACTCTCACTAATGTCTACAGTGGACATATGGATGTGCATTTGATATCGCCAGTTACTTTAATAAAACAACTGGAAGATATATCTGGTAGATTGCCGAGAACCATGTCGTTGCCGACCGAGAACATCAGAGATGATATTAGAGAACTTTATAAGTTGCTTTACGTGAAAGCACGCATCACAAGGAATTACTTTATGTTTGAAATTCACATTCCTTTAATTTCAAATGAGGACTTCACCTACTATCGAGCCATAGCAATACCATTTAAGACGGAGTCGTATTTCAAATTGATGCATTTATCTTCGGAATATATAGCTGTGAACTTTCAGAAGAATTCCTACATCTCACTTAAAGAAGAACATTTCAAGCAATGCACCAAAAGACAAAAAGATAACTACATATGTAATGCAAACATACCAGTGTTTAATTTACAAAACAATAACGCACCTTGCGAAGCAAAATTACTGAGTCATCGAACAAGTACGTCACCGTGCGAGGTAGACAGCGTGTCGTGCGACGAGACGTGGATCAAGTTGCAAGAATCAAATAGCTGGCTGGTTATTTGTTGCGGAAGGTGCGAATTACGTGTTGTTTGTAAAAATGACGTAACATCGCAAACCATCACATCAACTGCTATAGTAAATTTGAGTCAAGGATGTGTTCTGCAGTCGAAAGAACTCACCATCACTTCCCACAATCAGTACAACAGTAATCTCAATGTGAACTATGACATGCAGGTACCGACTCTAAATTCGTCAATAAACACCATTGTCAATGTCACACTTCATAGCGCTGCACACGAACTTTACACGCTCAAGAAAAACGACTTCGAGGTAATCGACGAGAAATTGCGATTTCAACAAGAGAACGAGCTGAAACTACCATCCACCATCACGGATCATGATATTCACCAATATGCAATTTGTTACTTCTTATTAACAATTGCCATCATCACTTTCTTGTGGATTGGAACAAAGAAATACTGTATACTGCGCAAGAAGGAAACTCCGAGGAAGGCAAATAGGAAGCAAATACCTGAAGACATTGAACTTCAACCAATGGGATCTCGACAGCAGAATGCTGAAGAAGGCCAACAGGCGTCAACTGACGTTCAACCTCAAGTACAACGGGAGAACGTTGCTTTTACATTTGATTAATTGTATATTTAATTGTATATTATCGTTTATATCTTTGTATAGGCGTTTCTTTCTCTTAATCTTTCTACTCATCTTATCTTCTTTAGGGGGTGGCCAATATGTACGGTCTCATCGCCGTACATTTTTTCCGCTGACGCTGTAACCTACTTTAGGCCCACTATGCGCGTCATAATTAATGTTATAAAAATAGCAATATTAACGATTTAAAATATAGTGAACTTATAACTGTGTAGCTATCAACAACTAAGAGAAATAATCGCCTTTTACTCTAGTACTGTAACTTTGAACTTAAATAAACTTAACTAGTGAAACTGGTGCAACGTGTTTCTCTATACTCAACCTACAAACTCAACATTAATCAATGTGTGGTTTGACTATTACAAACCATACACAAACAAAACCATATCGCACTTCTAATAATAATTCATTCTGCAAATAAAATCCCCTTTGACGAATATCTACGTAATTAAATTAATTAACTACCACTCGAAAGGCCACTTTAATTAATATTGAACTTTAAAATAAAAATGTATGCATCAAAAATGCAGTATATTTTACTTAAATGAATTTCCCGTGTGGACCGGACAGTCGCCGGACAGACTTCCGGGACCGGTTAACCCGATTACCCTTTGACTCGTTGTAACCATGGTAACGTGGTTAACTTAACCGCTAGTGGTAAGTGAAGTAATATAGGGATGTCATCCAAGTCTGGTTTGTTCGGATTTAGTGATCTTGTGTGCTGGTTTGAAATATTATTTTTGTAAATGATGATTTAATATTTCTATGCGTTGGTACATGGGCTCGTGCTAGCGAACATGTGTCCAAGATCATAAAAATTCAAATCATAATAATTCAACATCATAATAATTGTATCTCAATAGATACAATTATTTTATATAAATTCAATTTTAGATTTGTATTGAATCTATAAATACCTAATTATGATACCGACGGACGTGTTGCTGGGAAGATTGTCGCGCCGCTTCTTCTTTCCAGCTAAAACACTAGGATGCGGTGAAGGGTGGGCTTTTTTGTGTGCTGTCTTAATGTTTGACGTTAAAAAGCTGCTCATTTTTAGCCTAATTTGAATAAAGAAATTTTGATTTTAATTTTGATCCTTCTATGAATAATGAATCTCACCAAAAACATTCAAATTGAAATATTTCAAATGACTCCCAAGTTCATAATACTTATCCATACTCATAGCTGAGCTCGGATTTGTATTACGCGTCCTAGTCTACGACGCCTATCCAAAGTCCAAAGTATATAGCTCTACGTGCTCTTGTGCTCTCATCACCTATTACATGGGCTTTAATAACAGCATTGGTGAAATGTGGGTGTAAAATTGTGTACACCTCTGCCTACCCCTTGGGGGAATACAGGCGTGATGCTACGTTACCTATGTTATGTTTATAAAATAATTGTCATCCATCCACAGACCAACCTCGCGAACGCAGGTTAACCTTAATCGGTTCCCCCATGTGGCTGTGACTAAAACCAATAAACAGAAGTCGCCATGTTAATGGTCCTCTTTAGTAACCTGTGAGGCGAGGTTACTGCGGCGGTTAACGTACACTGACCGTTAACCGAATAGTTATCACAATTACTGCGCACCCCAGTTCTACTCAATTACCAGGAGGACATAAACTTAAGGGTTTGTCTTCTTGAATGTAACATAAACACGTGACCTACTATTATGTTGTATTTTACTGGCTGTGCTCGCGATTTAGTATCATGCCTGTATTCCCTGTCGGGGTAGGCAGAAGAGTACAAAATTGTACACACACATTTCACCAATGTTGTTATTAAGTCCCAAGTTAAGTGTAATGTAATAGGTGGTGAGCGGGCACAAGTCCAAACTAGGAGCCGCTACTGAGAATTTCTGCCTATCCCTTCGGGGAATATTAGCGTGATACTATGTTATAGTTGGTTTATTACGCTAGTACTCTCTTATGGCATTTCAAAAATGTTTACTGTACCAAAATAATGAAATGGACATTAGGCTGTACATTAGGGTAGTTCTCTTATTTAACTTTTTTTTTTTATTGAATAGGAGGCAACCGAGCAGACGGCTCGCCTGATGGTAAGCGATTACCGCCACCCATGGACACCCGCAACCCCAGAGGAGTCGCAAGTGCGTTGCCGGCCTTTTAAAGGGTTTGGGCCTCCGGTACCCTCACTCACTCGGCGAAACACAACGCAAGCGTTGTTTCACGCCGGTTTTCTGTGAGGCCGTGGTATCAACCCGGTCGAGCCGGCCCATTTGTGCCAAAGCATGGCTCTCCCACGGTGAACGGCTAATAACTAGTGTTGTTACCCATTCATTCATAACAGTCATAGTGGGCGAGTGGTTACGGGGCCGCCTCTTGACCCACAGGTTGTGGATTCAAATCTGGCATGCAACAATATGACTTTTACAATGTCATTTTGTACTTTCTTAAGTAAGCGAAGACATCACAGACCTACGTGAAAGAAAACATCGTGAGGAAACCTGGACTTGGTAGTCTGAAATCGCAAACCCACAGTGAGCTAGCAGCTCGTACCTTCTCTGTATAAGAAGAAGCTCTTGTTCTGAACTGGAATGATAATGGGGCTGGTTATGTTATGTGTAACCCATTCCAGCTACCCAGATATTTGTATAATAACTTAATTATTGTTCAGCGGATACTACTCAAGTGCATTCTTCGGGATTGCCCGACTCGATTCGAGCTCGAACGGAGCTCTTAATCATGAGCTGAGTCCGCGGCAATGTCGCGAGTCAGACTGGCGCTGCATCGTGCCGCGCCGATGATGTACTTGGTGCCGCCGTCGGGAGTGTTCGTCTATTTCCGTCATTCGTCGTGGCCGTAGTCGGGCAAACCCGAAGAATGCACGTGAGTAGTAACCGGTGAACAATAATGAATACCCAGATATTATTCCGACAAGTAATTTTCACAGTACTTTAGTTCCTATAAAACTTTGTAAACGTCCGCGGTTACTTTTATGAATATTGTACTTGTTCGTAGAGCTCGTTTAGTATTATTGTCGTTTATAACTATCTCGTTAACGTTTATTATAGAAGAATTCCACGTTTAATGTGCGGTTAGTGACCTCTGTACCTCGTCATTACTTAAACTTTAAGCACTTTACATAATGTAACTTAGCATCACGCCCGTATTTACACGACTGCCCAAAAAAGGAGTGCTATGTTTTCAGGGTTCATGTATGTATGTTTGTATGTATGTATGTTTGTGAGTTTCTTTATTCCCCATAACTTCTAAACGCCTGAACCGATGTAGATGTTTGGCATATCATTGGAATCCTTGCATTTTTTTTGAGTAACATAGGCTAGTCAGATTAAAAAATATAGTAACCGTGGTACACATAAAAGTGTGAAATATAAAAATACTTAATAAAAAATCTGAAAAAATGGATAATAGGCAATTTTTAACCTAAGTACTTACCTAGTTTTTTTTTTCACTTTTTTGTTCACATATGACAGTCGTGGTTTTTAATATTTTTTTATCACCTATGCTCTATAAAATTCCATTTTGTTTTTCGTAAGAAATAAACTTCCCATACCATTCCAAAGTTTACATCGTAGTCAATAAAAATTGAAGCAAGATTTTAGAAATTTACTACACAAAATGCAGTTTCAGTTTTTATGTCAAATGCTGTGAGAATTAATACTAGTTCCCTCTTCATAGTGCAATATTTACAAATGAAGGAATAATTAAGTTCTCCTGCACAAATACCAATTAAATTGCACTACAGAACCGATTACAGTGGGACTTTACCTAGTTTTTTTTTTCACTTTTTTGTTCACATATGACAGTCGTGGTTTTTAATATTTTTTTATCACCTATGCTCTATAAAATTCCATTTTGTTTTTCGTAAGAAATAAACTTCCCATACCATTCCAAAGTTTACATCGTAGTCAATAAAAATTGAAGCAAGATTTTAGAAATTTACTACACAAAATGCAGTTTCAGTTTTTATGTCAAATGCTGTGAGAATTAATACTAGTTCCCTCTTCATAGTGCAATATTTACAAATGAAGGAATAATTAAGTTCTCCTGCACAAATACCAATTAAATTGCACTACAGAACCGATTACAGTGGGACTTTAAAAATGAAAATTAACGACACCAATTATCAGAAGGCATACGTTTACCGCTCTACACACCGAAGTGTAACGTACAAACTTTTATAAAGGATATACGCATCTAGACAATCATCATCATCATCATCATCATCATCATCATCATCATCCCCCTACCCAGCATGTATTATTCTTCCATACATATTAGCTGTCATACCGTCAATCACTCCTTTTCTAGCCATATCATCTTTAACACAATCCATCCATCGCTTCCTCGGTCTTCCTCTACTCCTCTACGATATACGCATCCAGACCAATAGGAAATATTATTCGGCCTAGCCTTTTCCCAATTACATTGGGGTCGGCTTCCAGTCAAACCGGATGCAGCCACCAGTATTTTACATGGAGCGACTGCCTATCTGACCTCCACAACCCAGTTACTGGGTAACACGATATCCCGTGGTATGACTCGTTGTCAGACTTTCAGGCCTCTGACTACACGTAACGGTTGTCATAGATCTTAATTTGACAACCGGGACCGACGGCTTAACGTGCTCTCCGAGGCACGGAGGGGTCTCGGTATGGAATTGTGGTCACCCATCCACAGACCGACCGCGGCAAGCGCAGCTTAACCTTGATCGATCGATCTGTGCGGCTGTACTTAGCCACGAGCCCCTCACCAATAGGAAATATTAAAATAATAAAAACATATTCTAACATCTTCAGCATTCTTTACATACCAATATATAAGTAGTACCTAATATTCGTCTTAAACTAAACGTAACAAGCAAGACATTAACGGATACCTGACGCTATGGCAAAAAGTGAGTAACTTTACTGAATTTGACGGCGTGGTTGGTGCAGTGGTCGAGAGATCGGCTTTTGAAGCGCGAGTCGCAAATTCGATCTTGACTTAACGATTTTCATGGCCTACAATATCCCAAGTCTAAGTGTCTGTACATGTAATATTTGTGTCTATAAATTCAACATGTAAAACAAAAAAAAGGAAATTAAAACTATGAACTTATAATTTTTATGGAAAAAGAAAACATGATTGGATTCAACCGGAGAAGGATTCGAACCTATGCCTCCCGGATAAATATGGAGTATTTATCCGCAGGTTCGAATCCTGCTCACGACCATAATTTTCTTTCAACAATTTTTATAAACTTTAGGTTTTTTTTATCATGTCGGTGACGCGAATCCATAATATTTTCCCCCATCAAATATCGCTCAACGCACCTAAAGAAGTTTTCACGTCAAAATTATAAGTCTCCCCAAAAGTTACCTTCGGTGTGACAGCCGGCGACCTTAATTTCCATGCCATTCTGTGCAGCAAGTAATAAGCGTAGGAAGCCACTCATTACACGACCCTGTCCTCGTTGCTCTCTCCGAGCTCTGCTGTCCTGGTACTCGTACAACAAGTCTGTCATCATGTTAGCAAGTTATTTACAGTAATAACAGTTGATGTCGGTCGTTTTGTAATTGTAATTTACTGTTGGGCTTGAAAATATACGGACGAGGTTTTCCGTTTGAAGTTCTGCCACAGTTATGTCGCACTGGTAGTTTTGTGTCTTGCTTCTTATATTTTAAATATTTTATTGTGATTGTTTTTCGGGGTGGTGGTTTAATTTGAGTAATGGTCGCCCACTGGCTGGAATTCGACCATAATACATTTAAATTTTAAATTTGAACGTTATTAAGGTTCTATTGTCAAACACAAATGTGTGTTTGTCAAAAGCATTGTTGTGTGTGTAATGTGTTTTTTGTTTATGTTATGTATTTCTATTGCATCCATACCAATATTATAAATGCGAAAGTAACTATGTTTGTTCGTTTGTTAGTTACCTTTTCACGACTAAACGGCTGAACGGATCATAATGAAATTTGGCAAGAAGATAGATTGCATCTTGGGGAAGGATATATATAGGCTACATTTAGTCGCGCAGACAAAGTTGCGGGCACCAGCTAGTATTATATAATATTATTTTTCTGGTCTTTGCATTACGTTTTCTATGTAGATCTATAACGTTTTTAATTGAAATATGTTCCTTCGGATATAATTTATTATTAGGGAAGCTATCGCTATTTCCTTTTTTTTTTTTTATTTGAATCTTATCTTATTGTTTGTACAACGACAGTTTTTTTTTACAAAAACATGACCGTCGTCTCTCGTTACTCTGTCTCGGCTATGCTTGCCTGGTACTGTTGTACCAGTCAGTCCTCATTAGACAAGTTATTAAAATTAAAGACATATGAATAATTTGGGTCAGTCATATTTTATTTTACATCATTGTTTAAGCACATCCTACTGCAAAAACCTTTGTGTCAAATTAACTTTTTTTTTATAAACCTACTACGATAATAGACCATGCATACAATTCTTACGAACCTTCTACCACAGTTATGTCGCCCTGGTAGTCATCATGTCTGTCTTATATCCAAACCTTTTTTGAGATTGCCTTTCCGTGCCGAGTCTACTAATGAATGAAACATTCTTGGGCGTTACGGAAGCTATGGCTATTTCCTTAATTTGCTTTGAATGTTGTTTTTCGTTATTCATTGTGTCCCCAAACGATTTGAAAAGAAAATAATATGATCACTTTCATTTTTTTGTAGCTCTGCCTTGTTGATGTTGTCCTGGTAGAATTTTTCTCATTATGGGTTACGCTTAACCTTTTGACTGTCGGAGCGTGGATCCACGCGAGACACAATGCAGTTTTTATTGTGTCTGGAAATGCGACATACGAGAGGTTAAGCCCAAATTTGTTTACACTCAGTTATTAAGACTAAGATAACATTTAATCATACACTTTTCAGGTTTCTGCTCTAAATCGTTGAGGAGTCCTTGACTATATTACGTCGCCATCACTCGATTTACTCCATTTTTTTTTACTCGACCTCTCAAAAAAATATTGTAATGATTTTATTATTCTGCTTCAATAGAATCGGTTTACATTTCAACAATCTGTAATTCCCTACTTGTACTATTATCTACCCTCAGGAGTTGTTTCTTTTTCTATAATTTGATAACCTCCTGTTTTTTTTTCGTCAGTTGAAAAGATAAAAAAAGAACAAAAAAAAAATGTATAATTTTCTGTTATTTTGGTGATTGTCATATTATAATCTTTGCGTCTTACTTCACTTGACGTTACGACCAAAACTACAGACCAATATTATTCTAAAACCTACCCCAAGACATTAAAGAAACAAAAAATGTTCCGTTGCATAATTATAATGTGATAAAGAAGATAGATTACCCGAGACGACCCAGACAGGAAATTAACCCAAGCACAAGATTAAAATAAAACTGAGCGAAGGAAACGTGGAAATAAAATGTAGTACTGAGCTAGTGTAATGCTGCTTTCCTGACTTTTTAACGAAGACTTTATAATTACACTAAAGTTTATTTTTAATATAGAGTATCCACTTTTATGACTACTTGATGCGTATGATTATTTTTTTAATAAAAAATGTGTCTGCATTTGGCCACCAACTTGCCTAATGGTAAGTGATGGCCGAGGATGGTACGCATAAATTCAGAATAAATCTAGAATATGCTTAGTTTGTATTTCTTACATAGCACGGTGGTCCAAGCGCCCTACAAGCGTGGCCATAAATACCTTACTCTATTAAATGAGATTTTTCTGAAGGGTAAATAATAAAAAAATACTTCACAAATGTACATTAATGCTTTATTTACATAATTGAATACATAATGTACAATATGTACTGTTTATATATAAATTTAAATAATCAATATTTGAGATTTATTGTCCCTCGTTCGGAAATACATCTGAATATGATATTAATGCTAGTCATGAAGGGGATATAATTAAATATGTATTCTTTTATATATTATACATTTAATATACAACAAAAAGCAAGAAAACTAAAACTACAATTTATTTACAAACGTTATCATAACCGCAACAATATATATAATTTCTTTTATATATAATTTAAACTAAATTCATAATAAATCTAAAACCTGCCTCGACATAAAGCTCTTTTTCTTACGGGCAAGTTTCCGAAGACTAGTAATGAATGGGCCTGAGCTGAGTAAAAGTCTATTAAGTAAGTCCGTATTCGTAAGTACTCGCGACATTTTTCTCGTGTGATCCCGCCTGAAGGCCTTATAATGTTTGTTGTTAGATTCTGCTGCCTCTTCGGATAATTCTCCGATAGATAATAGAACGTACTGTGCCACTTCAGCACCATGGATGAGGACTTTATGAACGGAAGCTGGGAGATTATACCACGGATATTCCAGAATTAAAAGTCGCGCGGTTTCCAAAGCATATTCATAAAATTTATCCGAATCAATATTAAAACCTGAGGACAAGGCTTGTAAAATTGTGGAACAACGATCAATCAAATCTTTATTTAAGCCAGTAATTTTAGCTGAAACTGCAGAATTAGAGAAAAAATGACAATCTTCTACGTTTTGAGCGTTTAGACAATTCTGAAAAATCTTTCCTCGTGCGTCCGCGTTCGCAAGATGGCGCGGGCTGGTTCGCGTTTTCTTGAATGCACTGCTCATTACTTCTTACTAATTCGACACATTCAATTTCATTTAACCAGTCTGAGTACTTATGCAAACATTTTAATTTCGTTCTAGAGACATTTTTCCAAAATCTATCAAGACTTTTACATAAATTGAGTATCTTACTATCTAAGTTCCTAATTTCTAGATTCTCCACCTCATCCAGTGAAGCTAGAATAGTTTCCAACACGTGTTGATGTTTCTGAAGAACACTGCTAATTACGGCAGACCAAATATCAAAGAAATGTATCCTTGAGAAAGAACATTTAATCAAAGTACCTGAAAAAAATATTAAAATATTTTACGTATGTTTCGTAGACCGTGCTACGCCTGAGCCTACGTAGTCGTAGAGGCTATATAGCAACTAAAGTGACAAAAGAATGCAAAAATAGCTGTTATATTTTCAAAATAGACAGTTCAATCTTAAATCTAAGATATGTGAGAGTATTCGATTATGGTCGAAATTAGTTTTAAGTCTATGTGAAGTCAACAGTAAGGTAAATATTTGGTAGAAATCCTGTGTGGCGTAGCACGTAAAAACACGTCATAATAAGTCAAATGAAATTTAATTAATATACCTTAATAGTAAGAACATACCTTGATCTTGAAAATCCATGTCACAAACACCACGCAAAAACAATGCAATTCTGAGAATTCACCGTTACACAAACAATTTGTGCCAATGAGTTACTTACAAGGCGAGCGCAACGTAATGATGTGTTCACTTCGGAGGTCGAAAAATAAGTGATAAATAGGTTTTTTTTTTTTTTTTTATATGGCCTCTTGCAGAAACCCAGAGGGGTTTTGTCTGCGTAACCGGACAATATCTAAGGCGAGGCAGTTTGATGCCTCCAGCCAGAGCATATTTTAAAATACTACAAACTAAGCAACAACGCTAAGGGCGTCCCCTGCGGGACACGAACCTCGGCTTAGGGCGTTGCTGGGGGGACAACTAGGGACTAGCTGGATCATATCAGTTTCCTTATTATTAAGGGACGAATTTAAAGTTACTAGCTCGGCGCGGGCCGGCTCGAGCAAGGGTCGGGGCGGACATGATGAAACATTTCGCGACGGACGCGGACCTCGCCGGTGAGGTCTATAACGAGGCGGTCGAGCGCGTCGGAGTGTGCTTGTGTATCTGTTAGACTCTTGAGCTACAGTGATCCTATCATCAGGACGGAGGAGAGCGTGACGTGGTCGGCGGATTTTGTTGATCTGGGACGGCCTGTAATGATAATTAGGTGAAATAGGTGAAATATTTATATTTTTGGGTAGCTTGTTTATCGGTAAATCGTTATAAGTAATTAAAGTGGGGGTAGTTGATGATGAAATTTCTGCATTAATGACCTAAGGCGGTACATATGAGGCATATATGATTCAAATCGTAAGAATTTTCTTTGTCCTGTAGTAAAAGGAGGATGGAATAAAGTGAGTCTATGCCATCAAACGATCACATATCTAAACATCGGGCTGCTACTGAGTATTTCGCAGAAAAACCCAATGACATTGTATCTGCCATGGGAATCGAACTCAGGGCCTTATGCTCAACCAATCGCACTTAAGATCACAAGACCAACGAGGCTGCCAAATACAAAATATAATCGATAGAAATAATCACAAATAATTATACATTTTTGTCACAAATGTTAGTAGCTAATATAGGTACCTTCACAGTAAATTATATCTATAGCTATACAAAGTGGCAAACCCTATGATCTTTCGCAAACAAACAAACAAGTTAAAAGCACTTAATGTCTCCTTCAAAATTACTTTGCATTACTTGACCAAAGTTTCTCAAATCAGAATGTTGTACAAACTCAAAACTTGAGTTTGTAACTCCAAAATCCTTTACGTAACACAATTACCGTAATCTAAACACAACAATTTATTTGTATCTTGTTAATCCGTATTTAGTTCTCACATAGTTGATAATGGTGCGGTTTCTCGTGAGCACCTACTAAAGTAAACTTACAGTTATGCATATGGATGTAAATAAATACAATATTTAGCTACTTCCACAATATTGAGGGTAGACCTGTGCACACCCGAAAATATATGACTGACTTTAACTTAATAATTTTTTTCACTCTACATGATTATCTGTCGTTGTAAAACTGACTGCCTCGTTGGTCTAATAGTCCCAAGTGCAACTGCTGAGCATGAGGGCTCGGGTTCGATTCCCGGATCGGAAGTATTATTGATTTTCTGTCAGGAAATTCTCAGTAGCATCCCAGAGCTTGAAATTGTGCCCGATAGATAGCAATAGGTTCTCCACCTATTACATGGGACTTCATAACTGCATTGGTGAAATGGGGGTTTACAACTGTGTACACTTCTGCCTACACTTTCGGGGAACACAGGCGTGATGCTATGTTATGTTATGTAATAAATATGTATGTTATGAAATAAAGCCTAAATTGAGTTTTAATTCATGCTGTTACAATTTTATGTTGCAAATATAAATTTGGTTTAATGTCAAAGGGAATCGGTACCAGTATGCCTCGTTTGTCCTAAATCCGGGCTGTATGGGATTAGGATCTGTCAATCCTCTAGATAAGGAGTCACATAATACTTTTTTGTATAAACTATGAAACTATCTACAGTGTTTAGTAACTTTCTGGAATAATTATGCCACTAACGCGATTGCAGATTAGACATTTTAATTATGACATTAAAAAATTTTTTTTTCGTGTGGTCAACCATCATGGCGCCGAAACTTTTAAATTATTACAAAAATTCAAGATAAATCTTTGAAAAGCATTATCGCATGCTTAGCGAACTCTAAAGTTATTATATTAAATGGAAAAAGAATACGGTCGTGCAGGTGAGCAGAGGTCGAGATGGGTTAGTGGTCAGAGCGCCTGGAGTATTCATCTAGGAGGCGCAGGTTCGAATCCTGTTCGCGACCGTATTCTTTTTCCATTTAATATAATTTATTACAAAAATGTTTAAATTAAAAATATGTTTAAACAAACAAATAATTAATTCATAGTAAATTAGTATTGACTTGGCGATTATAATTAATTAACGACTGCCTCATTGCTCTAGTCGTCGTAACCATGGTTTTTGAGCGTGAGGTCCTCGGTTCGATTCCCGGGTTTGGCAAAGTATTATTTGACCTGTTAAGAAATTCTCATTAGCAGCCTTAGATTATTATTGTACCCAGTAGATGGCAATAGGCTTACCACCTATTACATGGGTCTTAATAACAGCATTAATGAAATGTGGGTGTACAACTGTGTGTACTAAGTGCAACCCTGTCGGGTACCTAATACAGGAGTTATTATATGTATAACTAACAGGAATTAACGCGCAATATATACCTTTGAATCGCTTGACGCTTCGACCAGGTTGCACTGATCGTGGTCACAAGCAGACTGATGCAGCGAGTTTACTCCGTCATGGGTGCGGTAGATTTTTCTTCATCTACCTCCACGTTTTCACAATTGTTATTAAGGCCGCGACACACTACACTCACTGTGTCCGTATTTTTAACCGACTTAAAATAGCGAGGTTTAGATATTTTAATCACTGGATTCCACGTTGCTGATAATTTAAAACCGTCCTCCCGATTGAAAGTCTTGTGTTTTTGGATTTCAATAGCTTCACGCACTGCTCTTGAATAAAAGTGGCGATCAGTTGAGAGGACTTTTGTGTGCTGAAATTCAATCCAGTGATTACTGCCTGATTGAAGTATGTGTTCGGCAATCGCTGATTTGTTAGTCTGACGGTTTTTTAAATTATCAGCAACGTGGAATCCAGTGATTAAAATATCTAAACCTCGCTATTTTAAGTCGCGACATCACTGCGGGCTCAGCTCATGACTAAAGGCTCCGTTCGAGCTCGAAACTAGTCGGGCAATTCCCGAAAAATGCACGTGAGTAGTAACCGGTGAACAATAATTGATATGAATATGTCTCACGAAGGTTAATATTCTCTTTGAATAATTATCTACCACTCCCCTGGACATTCCACTGCTTTATATGCTTATTTACTTAAGTAATGTCACTTAAAGTGTGATTAGAAGCAGACACTTAAAGTCAAAAAGATTAACCCGAACCGTTTAACTAAACAGTTAATCTGAAAGCAAAGCCACTTAATACGCAGCCCACGTATTTAAACACAGCGAATAACAATCTACGCCACTTTATACCTTTTAACGGTACAGTTTAAACATCATTTCAAATGTCGGGGGTGCAGAAGCTTTTCAAATAAAGAAGTTAAATCTTAGAGCATTAATGGCAACCCTGGCGCCCGGAAATCTTAGCCGCTCCTCATGAATTATTTATTCAATTCGACCAGAGTTGGGGCGAACCGCCGTCAGTTTTCTTGTTCAAGCTGTCGGTGGAGCCAACCCTAGGACCTCGCTTAGCTTGTCCAGTCATTAGCATAGTAACGCAGGTAATGTATAGAAGGTTTGGTTTGTACAACACTCTAAATGCTACCGTACTATTATAATATTCTTAATACTCTCTAAACAATATTTTTTTAAATTGCTGACCTATCTCTAGTTGTTTACTTGGTTTCATTGGTATTAACGTCACTACCAAATTCGTATTTTTAGCATTCTCAGCAATTAGATCGGGTATAGACTTCGATGTGACACATATTTCTAACATTTTGTTAACTTTCCTATATTATAAAAGTGTTTTTTTTTTAGTATTCCTACATACCAACTCATTACAGTACTTATACTGCTCACAATGCTCACAATAAGAGGTCTATATCCAAAACTAACTTTTCAGAAAACCATGTTTATTGTAGTTGCAATGTTTTAAATTAGGGTTATTATGTCCTTTTAATAATTAAAAAAAAAACGTTATAGCATGAAAAATGTTATGACATAAAAAAACGTTATTGTAATTTGCCCAGTCTTCACAAATCGGCTTTGCAAATAAACCCAATGAACAAAATATAAAAAAAAAACACCGTCGAAAACAAACCTTAATAACTTTTTTTCGCTGTATTTAGTAATTTATATATTTAATTTTTTCAAATTTTGTCTCAACATTTACTAGTTCTACTTCATGGGTTGAGTAGTTTTCGAGATATAAGGTGGTTCCACGATAAGTTTTTTTTTTTTTTTTTTAAAAACATAAACGCAAAATACCTTGAATTCTTATTTTCCATAGGTAAAGTTCCAAAAAAAAAAACTCATTGTCCATGACTCGGATAACTTGGCGATAATTATTATAAATTAAACATTATTACACCATTATTAACCTTCTGCACCTAAATGTTTAGTGAACACATCCCGTTTTGTTTTTGTACGTCCCTTACATTTTACTAATGCCATTTTGAATAACAAATCGTTTCGCAAATAATAATAAATCTTTGTTCCGATTCCTATTCGCGGTGAGACGACTGCGACGTTTATAATCATAATTATTATTTATAGTTTGATTCGGGTAACATCTGTGTTTTTGGGATGTTAGGTGTCAAAGTTATTTGAAGTTGGAAGATGAAGTAGATTATTAAAATTGCTGGGGTTGCAGCGAATGTAATTGCGGCCCCGGGACCCCGGTGAAGGTTTTTGAGGGGGTAGTATGGTTTCTAGAAAACAAGAGTCCGACACAGTGTCGCAAATGGATTTTCTTCACATTAAAAACAAACAAACTGCCGGGTTGGTCTAGTGGTCCAAAGCACGACTGCTTAGCATGAAGTCCTGGGTTCGATTCCCGCGTCGGGCAAAGTGTGTTCGATTTTTCTGTTAAGAAATTCTCATTAAGAGCCCGAAGTTTAGAATTGTGCCCGGTAGATAGCAATAGACTCACCACCTATTACATGGGACTTCATAACAGCATTGGTGAAATGTGGGTGTACAACTGTGTACATCTCTGCTTACCCCTTCGGGGAATACAGGCGTGATGCTATGGTATGTTTTGTATAATTTGAACTGCTTTTTATTAAGTATGACTTTCATATAATTTAACAATCATGGGAGTTCGTAGTGTGCAAATAATTAGATTTGGTTCGATGTTTTGAGAAATGATGACCATGTGTGGGTTTTTATTTATAATTGGAGTTTATTTTTTCTTGAGATTATTTCTGTTATGATTTGCTGTTGGTAATGAACGATTTAGGTTTCAGTAGAAAATATCAAATAATGTGAGCAGCTTGCACACTTTTTAGTATTAAGAACAGAAGTGGTACTGTACCAACATATTTATTTTCAATCTACGGCCTGGTCATTTTGAAATACTCACAGCTTACTCAATCGAATAACTGAGATGAGAATATTAAGAGGGTTGTGTGGTGTGACGCGGCTGGATAGAATTAGAAATGAGTAGTAATATCTTAGGTTTTCGCTATCACTATAACTCACTATAACAGAAAATAAAACAACTTTTAACCGGATCAATCGCGTGTATTATTGGCTTTTTGTTTTTCCTGACATTTCGAACACCTTGCAGCGTTCGTGGTCGCAGGAGGACTAAAGTGTCAGGCATCTCAACAGTTTATTTAAAATTATTTCAGTCGACCGTATTCTATTATCTACCGTATCTTGATATGACGGCTAATAGAGATGTATGGAAGAAGAATATATGCTGCGCCGACACCAAATAAATACGGAAAAGGGCAGGGGTATGATAATTACTTCATCGAACAACTAACCATTCAAAACCGCAAAACCCTCCCAATTCCGACTGAAAATTTGTTCAATAAAACGCCATGAACAGACACTATCCACAGCTATACCACGCCATCACTCCTAGAGGCTAATCAATCAGCCCTGGCCGGTAATTGCGTACCCCATTGAAGAGGGGTCGATACTACCCCGGCGCGCAAAGACGGCTTAATAACCAATTCATCTCACCCGACCACTTCAATTTTGTAAATAAATAAGTTGAGCAAATAAGATTTATTAGATTAGGGTAGCAGATTAGTCACTCGATATTGTTATAGTGATTTCGAATTTGAGATTTATTGGAAATAATATTTGGGGCGATACTTCAGCTTATTGCAAAAATAATGAGTTCTAAATAAGTTTGGGGATAAATTAAATATTTAAGTTAGTATTCGGGAATACATAAATATGACTACGAACGGGGTTCGACCCCGCACCAGTTACACCAAAGTACTCTATCAAATAAAACATCTAGAAAAACTTTGACAATCGCTTTCCTTGCACTTATGTGTTTTAAAGATACGTATTATCGAATATGTGCATATTAAATATCAGATAATAATTTATCAGATTTTTGTAGTCTAAACATAACCAGCCCATAACTACCGTACTGATGGAAAAAGGTCTCTTCTTATATAGAGAAGGCACGAGCATTTATCACCACAACTAGCTCATAACGAGTTAGTGATTTCAGACAACCCGCCAAAACATAGTGTTAATTTTAGAGAACATAAAACTCTTTTAAATTCTGTATCAATCAAAAATCTGGTTAAAATATTGAAATAAGACGCTGGACCATGAAATAGTAAAGTCTATTTGAAGACCACTTTATCACAGCCCTACTTAGCAACCGATTCATCTTACCATCCCACAAGCTTTGTGTGTACAGAGACAATCAGTCTCTATACTAATACTTATAATTTGAAACTTCGCTCAAACAACGGTTTTATGTTGAGGATTTTTAAAAATGTATCGGTGATTATGGTACATTATTGCTTAGTGGTTAGAAGTATGGCTGCTGACCTGACATCGTACCGTAAAGATTTCCAAAAAATGCTCGGGCAAAGCCTTATTGGGTTTTCCTGCTAAGATATTCTAAGTAATAGTCCGGCGTTTGGGGTTGTGCTTGATAAATGGCAATGGGTCCACCACCTAATAATTACACGTGGGACTTAATAATAATATTGGGGAAATGTGGGTATACATCTCTGCCTATCCATTCGGGGAATTGAGCCGTGCTATTATGTTATGTTAACAAAACAAATTGTTCAAGATACATCTTTGAAAAGCATTAACGCATGCTTAGCGAACTCTCAAGTTACAATATTAAATGGAAATGGCGCAGGTTCGAATCCTGTTCGAGACCGTATTATTTTTCCATTTAATATTGTAACTTTAAAACAAACTGTTGAAAGAATTCCCTATAACATAACTTAACCAGCTTGTAACTGTTTTTCTGCAGGATCTTCGAAGATAGGTATTGATCACCACAGTAGCTCTAGTTCCCCGACTATCGATAAGTCTAGACTTGAAGGCTCCATCTCACTCTCATCGTGTGGTTGATGAACAACCTAGTGTCAGAGTTTAAACCACCCATAGGTCTCTGACTTGGCTTTACACACAATCGGCATCTACAACATCTCTCAGGTGCGCTGGTCACCTCACGATATTTTTCATCACTGATTTAAGATTGTGATAATTCGTTTCTAATACGCACATGACTGGAAACGTTGGTGGCGCGCGCCTTGGATTCGAACTTGCGACCTTTGACACGCCAGTCCAACAGTACACCACTAGGCTATCACTGCTTATAAGGATAGGGTATCGTTAGGCACTCTTAGGGTATGAAACCCGAAAACGTGACATAGTAAACATCAGGTAGATAAACGAAACTAAACCTGTAAGTACCAATAGGATAAAAAGAGCAAAAAAAAGCATTGGAAGTTCTTTATTTTATTAGTCTAGCCACAGTATCCTGAAAAGCAGTATTAGAATTAAAGTATTTAAATATGGCCGCAGTACATATGTTCGGCTTATCGAATAAAATATGGTATAATAACTGCGACCAACACGACTTTCCGAGGAGCGACCGCTTGAAAACCGATCCGTTTAGCGACGACTTCAATTGTACATTCGATGGAAATATACGGGACACTGTCGTGTACAGACACGCAAGTTGTTGTTACCTAAATGCCAATGCATTTAAAAGCGGGCGATAGCTTTAGCAATGCGTTATGTTGTGCCGCAACATAACGCATTGCTAAAGCTATCTATAAATTAAGGTAGGAGTTTTTTTTTTTTTACAATATACCTTAATCAATTTTGTTAATTATATGGTCCATCCATTGTAAACTACAGCCCCACCGTGACACCTAATGCGCTTTGGGATAGATGTAAAGCGATGCGCTGCGGCTCCATGTGGAACCTAAGATAGTAAAATAAAAGACTAGCTCATTGGCTTAGTGGACGCAAGACCGGCCGCTGAAAAAGAAGTCCTAGGTTCGATTCTTGGGTTGAGAGCAATGTTACAGGGCTTTTTCACTTGAGAAATTCTTAGTGGCGGTTTGGATTTCGGACCAACATGAAACTATTAAAATGAAAATAAAGGTTTTGCTGAAATGAGAAATTGGCAAAGGTATACATATACAACTTCTTAAGCTTTCGGGATAAATAGGCATTATCATCATCATCACCATCATCACCCTCCTGCCGTTATCCCAATTTATTTTAGGTCGGCGCAACATACCTATATCTGGCATGCTGCTAAAGTTTTGGCTATGTTTTATGACCGGCCGCCTGCCTGACGTCAACACTCATTGGGAATGCTGTTGTTGGTGGTAACCGCCACCGATACAGTCTCCTTCTATCTAGCTATGCTATACTATACCAAATGTTATCCATGCGCCAGGTTCTGATGTTATCCTAATATCACACTCTACTAACCGGGCTAATAAACAGGCGTTATGCTATCTGAAAAGCCATTGCCCTTTCTGAATACATTAGCAAGTGTTATAGTATCAAAAAACTCTCTGTTTCTCTCTCTCTCGTTATAATTAATTTCTATTATCTGGTATCGTCTTGCGACGGGTCGTTGAGCACCCTTAATTATGGTCGAGCTACAAGATGACTGATGCATACGTGTTCTCAGTTAGAACAGGTGAACTTGAAACTGCTATGGCTCTTTCTTCAAAAGGCCGTTCCAGACGCCCTACATAATTACGCTCCCATAGCCTTATATATCTGGATTCTAAAAGAGAGACTGTGACCTCTAAGTTTGTTAGGGATTTTCTTCTCAGAGATAGTCAGATAGGAAATTCCCCTTCTAGATTTTAATTTGACATGTATAAGAGTACCAAAAAACCTATTTACAGAATAAATAATTTGAATTTCAAAAACCACATGTTACGATAAATCAGTGGTGGTCAGTGAAGTGTGATAGTAGGATAACATCAGAACCTGGCGCATGGATAACATTTGGTGTGACATAGCTAGTTAGAAGAAGACCGTATCGGTGGCTGCCACCAATAACAGCATTCCTGATGAGGTTTGACGTCAGGCAGGCGGCCGGTCATAAAACATAGCCAAAATTTTTGCAGCATGCAATTGCAAAAACAATTAGAAAGTGGTAGAAGTATACCTGCTGCGCCGACCCCAAATAAATTGGGATAAGGGCAGGGATGATGATGTTGAATGGTGGTCACTGGGAACTTGTGACCTTTGACTTGCCAGTCCAACAATCATACCACTAGACTATCATTGCTTTATCCAAACCGCAGCGTCTACTCACAAAATGGTTTCCCGTATATCAACAATCACTTCTAATTGTCACATCGCTCAGTGCGCCAGCCGCTGCACGGATTTGAACTCAACACCTCACCACTAATTACTCTAACTGCTGCCATTACGCTTGTTTTGAATCATCTGTGAATGCCTTAGAGTATTGTCAAGGTGTTTCGGTATGGCGTAGGTTTTTATAGGGTTTAGAAGAAATTACGTGTATTTTGTAATATGAAAATTGAAACTATGCAATTTTTTTTTCATAGATGCAAAAACCGCTTTCTATAAAATGGTGAAAACAATACATAAACATACGAACACAGCAATCATGGACCATTTGCTGTTAATTATTGAAGAGTCAATTTATCTCTGTCAACTACCTACCTAGGTCAAGATCGAACCCATCTCAAATAAAAAAAAAGTTATATTATATCTCCGAAGAACTTCATCAGATCCTAATATATTAGATACTATATCCTTCCTTAAAAATATGTATTTAAAAACGAAAACCCTATCCAAATCGAATTAGTTGTTTTTGAGAAAATCGCGGGAAACATACAAGCCTACATACATACGGTTCGAATACAGAACCTCCTTAAATGAAGTTTGTTAAAACACATGATTTTTTAACTCTTCTATAACAATTATCCTGCAGATGTCTGCACAATATTAAAATAATAAGTTGTTTTCCTTTTTCTGTGTGTTGAGAGTCAATAGTATCAGAGTTGTTGGCGCCCACCGTGGGCCTCAACAGTTTAAGTTTAAGTGCTTTAAGCTTTAAGTTAAAGGTTACCAAGCATGCAGATGCTCAGAAGAAAATGCTCTTAACAGTCACCCATCTACATATTGACCATGCCAACCGTCAATTAACCTCAGAAATCGTGAACAGACCAGTGGTTGCAACTGTCTGTGAGTGCCCCGATCTCAATTATAAATAGTCACGATTCATAATTTCATAAACGGGTGTTAAACTACAACACGTAGCTAATTCAATTGTACTTGTAATTTCTAAATGTAAATCACCAAGGAAAACTAACTTCCCTAACGGAGCGAGAATAGCAAACTCATTACAATATTACACTAGAAACTCCCACAACCAAACTAATAATAGAAATTGGAAACATTTCTAACTAGTTACATAAACTTGACAAAGTTTTACTAAAGTGCCACCCCTAGCTGTTTTTTAATCGTGTAATTACGATAAACTTATGTGTGTGCGGGCCAATAAAACGACACGATTCAATGTGTGCGTTGTAAAAGAATAAATTATAATGACGGGCTGTCAGCACGTCTGGAAACTTTAATATTTATTGCGAAGTATTTATTTTTTACTGCTGTTATAAGTATAATATTTTATTATTGGTGTTTCAAACGTATTTCTGAGTGAAAGAAAAATATTGAATGTCTCAGATATTTCGAACCTTAGTAAATCATCTGTGAAACTGTATTTTATTTTATTCGACATTGATGGCTTATTCAACTTTTTTCGAGACATTAACATATATATTTTTGTAGGAAGTATTACTTCTGTAGGAAAGGCAGATTTATACAGTAATAACAATATTATGATAAAAGGGCAAGTAGTAACTAGAATTTATTTCAAATTTACGTTAATCGTTTTCAGAATTTGGATCAAAATAATTTATTACAGTAGTGTTTAAGAGCTTTAGCTTGCTCACTATACCGAATTCTACTTCCACGTTTGAGACATGTTTTGGTGACGTCACTACAATGACAATAAGACTTGGACGTTTTAGTATGACGCAGATTTATAGTGTACTAAACCAAGTAGTTTATGCTTACTCAGTACTAATACCTATCTAGTTGGTACCCATCAATGAATTACCGTCCTGCCGTATTCCATTTACGATGGTTACCACATTAACCTGTTTACCCTTTGCCTCCAAGACACCTTAGTACAACGGACCCGCCTCAATCCCTTACATAAAACGATATTAGGCGATTAAGCCTGTTATTATTAGCACGTTGTGCCGTAAAACAAGTAAGCACAGTAAAATCATTCCAAACACATGAAACCCTAACGTGGAGCCTCCACGCAAAAGTAAGCAGTCGCGTATTATATTTTTCGTTGGGAAATACCTAATACTTTAAACCGAATTTCAGCTCACGGAGATTAGCCAAGTACGCAGGACTGTGTGCGCAAACACAGGTGCGCTCCCTCTTCCTTTACTCTCATAGCCCGGTGGGACGGCAACTCGACACGACTGAAGAGAGGTTAGGCGCAGGACCGACAACTTTAACTTGCTCTCCGAAGCACGGAGGTATCACACCATGTCCCAAACATTTATATCTATCTACACACGGTTATTGAACAAAGGACCTCACGCTCAGGAGCTGCGGTTGCGACCACTAGACCAATGATGCAGTCTGAGCTATTATCATCGTCTAATAATATAGTCTACTAGCTGTGCCCCGCAAACGTTGTTCTGCCACATAAACTTTCTGGATTGGGCCATCCTTATCACCTAGGGGTATAAAAAAGCTTATATTCTCAGACATATATACAAAAAAAAAGTCTTAAAAATCGGTTAAGCCGTTTCGCAGGAGTTCGATAACAAACACTGACACGAGATTTTTATATATTAGATAATACAGTGGTACTTCTGTCCGGTATACCTACACTATGTTTGCACCTTGAGCATTAATCAAGGGCCATCACAGGGAGTTTATATTAGGGTTGCCGCTACATTGACAAGGGTGAAACAATACGCGCTAATTGAAGCGAAACTATTAATTTTGATGATGTCGTGTTTTTGTTTGTCCACTAAGTTTAATGGGAAATGTTGCTCTTGTTGCTAAAGATTATTAATAGAAGGGTAAGTAGTATAGCAGTGTAAGTACAAGACAAGACTTTTTTAGGGTAAAATTTGTTTATATTATACATGATGTAAATGATTGCTAAATAAATATCGCCAGGCGTCTCCTTAAGTCGAATACAAGGAACCTTGAAATTCAGTAGTTTTGAACAACGACACGGTAGCTCAGTTGGTAGAGTGATGTCACGGAATGTCAAGGGTCGTGGGTTCAAGCCCCGTTCGTGTCTATTATTTTTCAATGTTTCCTTGAAATCAATAATTAATTTAGGCATGGCCTTAACATGTATAAAAAATATCAATATTATACATTACATTTCTAGGAGCTTTTGGTAGAACAATTCTATCTGCTTTGGTAAATATATCTGGACTAAGTTGAACAAATTTTGAAATTTCAAAATCATACATACAGGGCAACGTAAGTATTTTTAGTCTAAGGAAGAGCGGTTCATTGGCCCAATATAATTTTGCCTGATCGCCTGAGTCAACCAGGACTTCGGATTTACCAGCCGCGCTTATGACAAACCCAACAATGCAGTTAGATCCGGACGAATTCGCTAGTAGGTATATATAATGTACGTATATATAAATGCAAATTACAAAAAAAATACTACTATTTTATTTTAAATCTTAATAGCCTATGTTACTCGGGAAAGTGTGAGGATTCTAACGATAACTGTGGAATAAATAAGGCGTAAGTCAAAATTTGGCCGACCAACGATTATTTTGCGGTTTATGTATTATACATATACTGTATTAAATAGAACCTATAAATTAAGAGCAAATTCATTCAATACTAAGTTCGTTTAGAACACTAAACTAAACGGGTTGCGTTTGATCACACCTCGCCTGATGTAAAGCGACAATACAGTCTACGATGGAACACGCTTGCCTAGAAGAAACCTATCGCGACTTGAAGACGCCCAGATTGTAATTATCGGGAAATACAGACTGCGGCAAAGAGTTCCACTCTTTAGCGGTACGTGTGATAAATGTGGAAGCAAAACGCTTTGTACGCACAGGTGGAATGTCTACCATATATCGATGACACTTTGCCGTGCGTGTGGTTGCCCGATGATGGAAAGGCGATGAAAACTTTATGTAACCATAGGTTTTTTCGCACTTTGAATAGGTAGTTGTCAATCTTGACTTACACCATATTAGAATTACGATGACGAAATGTTTGTGAGTTCATGTTTAGACACGAAGAGAATAACAATGAACCTAACCTGTCCGCGTCGGGATACACGAAACTCCCGAGCTCGCTTCGCTCGCTCATGGATCAATTTCGTTTATTTTCTTTCATAATCCCGATATATTGTCGACTATTGTACGCTTCTACAACAAAATCCCAAACTATATTCAAGAATTGAGTCTCAACAAATTTAAGTCATATGTGAAGCAGACTCTTTGCAAAAAGGGTTACTATAAACTCAAAGATTACGTAGAAGATAAAAATGCTTGGGATTGTGCCGCTCGCTCTAATGTTTAGACACTCATTAATAATTGCTGTTTTTTTGTTTTTTTTTACTACTGTTGACATTGTAATGTTTAATTAATTTATTTTATGATATTTTAATGAATTTATTATATTAAGATTATTCTTTTTGACATTGATTCTTGACATTTTTTGATAATATTGTTATTCTATTAGACACTATTTGCAATGTGAATGTGAGTACGATGTGGGCCAGAAATTCATTCATACATGAACCTCATAGACTGTCTGGCGGTTTTGAGTCGTTTTATGTGACCTACGCAAATGTCCTCCTGATCTGGTATCGTCTTGTGACGGGTCGTTGAGCTCCCTTAGTTATGGTTGAGCTACACGATGACTGATGCATACGTGCCGTCAGACAGGACAGGTCACCTCGAAGCTGCTATGGCTCTTTCCTCAAAAGGCCATTCCAGACGATCCCTGCATCGTTACACTCACATAGATATGTACACACTATTATGTCTGGACTTTAAAAGAGACGTTGACCTCTGAGTTTGTTTCGGCGTTTCTTCTCAGAGACAGTCAGATAGGAAACGCCGGCGCCATCTAGTTTATAAAAATGACTTGTAAAAGTGTCTTGAACAGATCTATTTACAGAAATAAAATCATTTATCATTATCATTTATTATAGTGGTTTAGTATTTACGTCAATAAAAATTTTCATCTTTTTTTTCTATTGACAAGTAAATTAAAGTTGGGTTATTATTGTTAAGACATACAGAGCCATATGCCACAAAATTTAATTTATAACAAAAATCGACAGTCTGACAGTTCATTTCACACTGTTTTACATAATCTCTGATCGTTGACCCGCTGCATTGATAAACGCAAAACGTTCATTCGATTCTGCGTGTTATAGTTCAGTAATTATGTAAAACCGTTAAACGTCGTTCAGCTGTTTTTCATAACAGTACTGTTTTGTAAATCAGCTAGCAGTTTTGTAAAACAGCTGATTCTACAATCCATCTGCGTCATATATATGAATTATCAACGTAAGCGCTGCGTTACCACCCCGTTAAGGGTACTCGTGTAAAAACATAACACTCATTTTTTGGGCAGTTGTATAATAACTACCTCACACTTTCTCAAGCACTTTGTGTTTGGAATAATTCATAGCAATACATATTGTTACACGTGTTAGTGTTATAAATATCTGAAAGAACTACCTTCTGTAATGGCATTATGTTTGCCCTTGTTGGGCACACAAAGGCCCGCCAAGTCAAATAGGAATATAATTCCCTAACTTTACGTAAGGGATCCTCTATGGCTTTTAGTAGGGAATTTGTTAGCATAACCTTTTTTTGTTTTTTTTTTTCTAGGTCTCATATTTTTTTTGCATGTTTTTAGGCAATCTTGTCCAGGGTTTAAGCTTCACCTGTTGTACAGAAATATGTTTCATCTAAGGTAACCTAGTACAAATTTTTTTTATATAGAAAAATGATTCAGTTAAATAACTTATAGAGAATATGGCCGTGAGCAGAATTTGAACCTGCACTTCTCGGATAAATACTCCAGGCGCTCTGCCAACTAAACTATCCTGACCACTGTTTATTATACCGAATTTTTCTTCGACATTTTAATACGTCTTCTAGTGACGTCATTACTATTTATTCAGTTACTATTTAATAAAGAAAAGACGCCCCACTGAAGGAATTCTTCCCGTATATTAGGTACAAAGGTTCGTTAAAAGACACACCCAGCTCCACAACAATGATTCGCAGATCATACAAATATATGTTTCGTTCCGGAATCAAACCCGACACTGGTCATAGCACCCGATTTCTCGACCACTACGCCAACCAATTCAAAACTAAAGAGAAATGATCTAATTGAAATGCTCAATGCAACACCAGGAATGCAAAACCCAGCACCTCCCGTATTTTTTGTATGGGTTAGGCGGCATCCTAGCAGACTGCTCGTCTGATGGTAAGCGATTACCCCCGCCCATGGACACCCGCAACTCCGGAGGAGTCACAAGTGGGTTGCCGGCCTTTTAAAGGGTTTGGGCCTCCGGTACCCACACTCACTCGGCGAAACACAACGCAAGTGTTGTTTCACGCCGGTTTTCTGTGAGGCCGTGGTATCAAGCATGGTTCTCCCACGGTAAAATTAATAAGTATTGACTAATAAGTGAGTCTGCATATTCACCAATGCTTCAGTATCGGTATTGTGTTGATGGAATGATTTTAGGCATTTGGTATTCTGCAAAAATCTAAATGGTTTTTGAATGATTTTACACTGAACCACCATTCAACTGTCATTTTTGGTGTAAAACCACTGTTTTCGGTGGAGATGTCATAGGTATTTTTGTAGACTACCAATTCAGTCACAATTGTAATGGAGCCTCAATCGGGTGGCGCTTGAATGACATCTGTATGTCATCTTATTTAAATTAACAGGCCCCAGGTCAACAAATATGGCAATTAATTATTGTTCATCGGTTACTACTCACGAGTATTTTTCGGGATTGCCCGAATTTGACTCGCGACATCGCCGCGGGCTCAACTCGTGACTAAGGGCTCCGTTCAAGTTCAAAACTAATCGAAGAATCCCGAAAAATGCACGCGAGTAGTTACCGGTGACCAATAATTAATATGAATATGTCTCACGACAGTTATTATATAAAGATGGCAAAGCCGAAATCTTAGTATTTCTACGCCTAAAATACTATTTGCCCACCTTAACAAATAAACAGAGAAACCTACCACTATAATGTTATTTAGTATGCGACGTAAACTCTCTCAACGAGCCGCTGTAATTGTATTCACTTTAAAACAGTTTGAAACTCGTCAACGGTAGGTTATAAATTCAAAGAAAAGGGTTCACTTTCAAAGTAATTTGCAAAAGAATGTTGCGGGGAAAGAACGTTGGGGTGTAAAAACGGCTATTGCAAGGTTTTATTTGACGTTTTGATGGGGGCTTACGCTGTCAGCGATTGTTTTTATTATTATTTGGGTGCAGCAAATTAAACTAAGTAAATTATTACGTGTTTTGTAGTGTGATTTTTTAACACGATTATATCATTCCATTAAACTCGATTTAATTGATTATTTTATTTATACAAGGGTCATTTAAGGTCACGAGTCAGTTTAGTGTGATTTCCGAACTAGATAATATATTTCGAATACAGTGTTCTAATCTCTTAAATCGAAGACATGGTTTTGTTCTTATGGTAAGATCTCATATATTAAAGAAAATTAACCAAAATAAAAGACGAGACAGTAAAGATAAAGGAACTGAAATAGAAATGGGCATATCTACTGCAAGAGGAAATGATGAGAACGCCATTTATAAGATGGGAAGATGAAATCCAGTAGAGGGAAAAATTTGCAAAAATGGAGGGAGTTAGAGAAGGCCTTCGTCATGAGATGAACAGAGACTAAATAATCTTTGTTTGTAAATGTCTGAAATAAAAGGTATTAATATACAAAATAAATGTAGAAGGGTAGCTTATTGGGAAAAACTTGTTATTGGAGAACTCGTTAACTAAAATAATCATGGAGAGTCTTATATTGATCTGTTAAAAAGGAGTTGGAATATTTTTACAATAACTTTCGCCATAGAAAATATTTTTAGAAGCCCGCAATCAAAATTGTTTTTTTTTTGTGATCCTTAAACTTTCTGAACCCGACAAAATTGACAGTTGATTAATATGACCGTTCAGAAATTAATACAATTTCCAATGATTTTATTAGAAATATTATATTATATTGCGAGGTATTAGTAATATTTTTAAATGTCAAAAATTATTTTAAGGGTCCAAGGATCAATAAATAAACTATTTCAACTTTATTCTATTTTAACTTTTTTTTTTTAAATCTTGTAAAGCGTCATGGTCCTTTCTAAGTTGATGGCAGTAGAGACCAGTTTTGTTTGGCAATAGGCATAGGATTTCCGAGCAATAAATGGGCTAACCTGTTTAGAGTTCATTTGGTACTGGTGACGATAGGGGAGTCCGTTATAATCATGAACAGTGGGAGACATAAATACGTAGTAATTGGGAATTATTTTATTTCAAGTTCACCATAAAACTCAAATCAGTGTGGTGTGATGCGGATGGATAGAATTAGAAATGAGTATACAAGAGGAAGTCTGAAAGTGGTACCGGTGACTGAGAAGTTGTGTAGAATTTGAATAGCATGGTATGGGCATGTGATGCGGAGGGATGAAGGTCATGTACGAGAAAAGTTGTGAGTAAGAATGTGGATGGCTATAAGAGTGGAGGGAGACCGAGGAAGCGATAGGTGGATTGTGTTAAAGATGATATGGCTAGAAAAAGAGTGACTCCCGATATGAAGGCTGATAGAGATGTATGGAAGAAGAATACATGCTGTGCCAACCCCGCAAGGAGCTGATAAAAACTGAAACCCGCGGGTTCCAGTTTTGTTGAGTTGCTTTGTTGATTAAGTAGACGCAAGCGTGCGGTCCTGAGTTCGACTCCCGGATCGGGCAAAAGTTTTTGTGTTAGAAAATTTCAGTAAAGTAGCATAATTTGTTGTACAACAATGTTGTAGTAGGTTGTTAGCCTATTGTCATGTACTGGGCACGATTCCAAAGTCCGTGCTCCTACTGTGATTTTTTGCACAGAAAACCCCAATAGCACTACTCAACCTGGGAATCGAATCCAAGACCTTATGCTGTGCAGTCGTGCTTGGGACTACTAGAGCAACGAGGCTCTTAAACAAGAAATTACGTAACATACCTATTTATAAAATTGTAATTTATACCTTGATACTAAAATCATCAAATAGGTACCGTCAAACTCTTCTATTATCTCTCCATCTTCCCGACGATCACTAGAAAATTACTACCTAAAATTGCGGCACAAATTGCCTAGCAGCCAAAGCAGCATTCCTGGTATACCTCCATATAATTGCTACATCCTAAGCATTCTGCAGTCTAAACGCTATGTTTACTCCACTCTGTTCGTTTACCTAATAGTTTCCCAGCAGGTAAATCTTGAAGCACCTTTATTCACAGAACTAGCAATTACATGGAAGGCTTTCTCTGTCATCGACTTTATCTACAGTCGGAATGGGAGGTGGTACAGTCTGAATACTGTAATCAATCAATATTGTATTAAGCATATAAGCATAGCATCACGCCTGTGTTTCGCTAAGGGGTTGCAGAGGTGTACACAATTGTACACCCACATTTCACCAAGCGCCTATTGCCATCTACCGAGCACAATTCCAAACTCCAGGTTGCTACTGAGCATTTCCTAATATGAAAACTTAATAACACTTTTCTGGAAATCGAACCCAAGACCTCATGTTCAGCTGTCACGCTTGTGACCACTAGACCAACGAGGCAGTCTTAGCCATATACCTATCATTATGTATCTATCATTAAAAGATATAACAAAAAACGTGATATTTAGCTACATTAAATTGGTAGTGTTTTTTTTTTTTTTTTTTTTCCTGGATAAATGCGCACGCATACCCCTCTTACACGGGCGGGACTCGAACCCACTAAAACTCCACGGTGTACCTCTTCAGCCACTTGACGTTTGAACGCGGGAATGCTCTGTCATACACACAACCGCGAACCCACCAGGGGCAGTCCGTTGCCGGACTTCCTCTCACGGGGCATTGCACCCTTCGACCGCACACCAGACATATGGCGTGCCGCAACCACCTCGGAGACCATGTGCAATGGGCGCCAGACGACCCCGTGTCTGAACGCCCAAAGTCCCCTGCGACGGGTCAGGTCGCTTGCCGCGCCGCCTGCCACTACGGCCGCAGAGGATAGGGAGAGCGGCGCCTTGCTATACCGACACTTCTCCTCCCCTGCGGCCCCATCGTGTCCGCCATCCAACGGTGGCGACCCCGTCAAGGCCGCGGAAGGCAGGGAGAGCGGTGCACCAACATACCGGCACTCCTCTCCCGCCGCGGCCCCCATCCCGCAGCTGCGGTGCCCCTCATACGACGCCGCAGCTCACCTCATTTGCGACACCCCCTATAAGGCCCGCAACCTACGCTAGCGCCGCTCCAACATAGGCTTGAAGGTAAGGCCCAGAGGAGCGGCCCTCCTCGGGTTCCGTTAGCTTCACCGTGGGTGACAAAGCCACGGCTACTAAAGCCCCCCCCCCACCACGACAAGGTGGAACCCCTGGGGGCTGGGTTCGATACCGGTGAGGCAGTGTTTTTGGGTTTTAACTATTAGGGAATTTACGGTAGCGGTATGGAGTTTCGAATTGTGCTGCTAAATGTTTGTTTTTGTTAAATTATCCTGCCACTACCAACTTTTGTGTCTCAATGTACGCTTGGAAGATCTGACGTGTTTAGCTCAGCTCCTGTAAGGTACCCTATTGGTCATTTACCATCATCCCCCTGCTCTTATCCGAATTTATTTATGGTCGACGCGGCATGTATGATTCTTCCACTTTCTAATTGTTTTTGAAAATTGCATGCTGCTAAAGTTTTGGCAATGTTTTGTAACCGGCCGCCTGCCTGACGTCAACCCTCATTGGGAATGCTATTGTTCGTGGTAGCCGCCATCGATACGGTCTCCTTCTATCTAGCTATGTTACAACAAATGTTATTTAGGTCACCTATAGTACTTGTATTAGCCGCAGACCTAACAACTACATATAACTTGGACTTAGTAATGTCATCAGACAAAGGTAGCACAGAATGTCAGACTCGTAGCAAGTGAAAATCGAAAGCTTCTGCCTACCCCAATGGGAAACAGACGTGATTGAATATACAAATCAAATCAAATTAATTTATTTCATTTAAACCATTTACTTCTATTACTATTTATAGTCTTAGTTATAGGCACTCACTGAGGGATAAATTCAAAGAATTTGGGATAATGACGGTCGCATCTCAATATGTTTATGAGAATTTGATCTATGTTAAGAAACACATTAATTAATCAATTCTGTAAAAACAGCGACGTTCATAGTCTCAATACGAGGAACAAAAATAAACTCGTGCTACCATCAACTAGGCTCCAAAAAATGTACCGTTCTACAACAAAATCCCAAGCTATATTCAAGAATTAAGTCTCAACAAATTTAAGTCATATGTGAAGCAGACTCTTTGCAAAAAGGGTTACTATAAAGTCAAAGACTACGTAGAAGATAAAAATGCTTGGGATTGTGCCGCTCGCTCTAATGTTTAGACACTCATTAATAATTGCTGTTTTTTTTTTTACCACTTTTGACGTTGTAATGTTTAATTAATTTATTTTAATGAATTGATTATATTAAGATTATATTTTTGACATTGATTCTTGACATATTTTGATAATATTGTTATACTATTAGACACTATTTGCAATGTGAATGTGAGTACGATGTGGGCCAAAAATTCATTCATACATTAACCTCATAGACTGTCTGGCGGTTTTGAGTCGTTTTATGTGACCTACGCAAATGTCCTCCTGATCTGGTATCGTCTTGTGACGGGTCGTTGAGCTCCCTTAGTTATGGTTAAGCTACACGATGACTGATGCACGTACGTGCCGTCAGACAGGACAGGTCATCTTGAAGCTGCTATGGCTCTTTCCTCAAGCCATTTCAGGCGATTGCTGCATCGTTACACTCACATAGATATGTACATACAACTGGTGCTTATAGCACAGGAATCTTCCTAGTTTAAGCCCAGTTGCACATGTATTGTATCTTGCCTCTTACTTAATCCAATATAAGGTTCAATTTTGTAAATAGGTTTAAGTCTTGAACGAATAAATATTGTTTGTTATTGTTTATACTATTATGTCTGGACTTTAAAAGTGACGACGTTGACCTCTGCGTTTGTTTCGGCGTTTCTTCTCAGAAACAGTCAGATAGGAAAAGCCGGCGCCATCTAGTTTATAAAAATGACTTGTAAAAGTGTCTTCAACAGATCTATTTACAGAAATAAAATCATTTATCATTTACAGGCTCTTTTGAATTGTCAGAAGTTAGTTGCCACGTTCTGAAGTGTAGATTCCTATGGAGAAGAACGGGCAGGAAACTGCATGGGTACTCTTTTCATCATAGGTTTTTACAATAGTATATATTGGTTACACTATTTTACGTTGTTGTAGGTACGTAAAACCCGTGCCTCTATATATTTACCTATAAGTATACTTACTTATATTTATTTCATATTTTTGCGATCATACTTTTAACAACATCAACGTTTATGTGTATCTACGTGTGCGTCTCCTTACAGTGTGTGTTTACTCAAACTAGGTAGAACTTATGTGATTATTATTATTTTTGGTCACTTTTATAATTTAAGATCCTTTATGTGTATGTGTATATTGTTTATTGTTTTCTTTAGTGTGTGTTTCCATGTATTGTGGTTTTGTGCTGGTCTAATAAATGCCTCTTTCTTTATTTTCTTTCTTTCTTAAAACAGATGGCATAGTCTGAACATTATTCATTTGAATACACAACACTCCAAAAGTCTACGTTAACCTCTTCCCGATGCTGACACTCCATCGGCACTTTACCACACGAAAGAAGTGTTGAGATGAAAAAAAAAAGACCTCCCCATTAGTTAACCATTAAGATATTATTAGTCCTAGCCTAATTTAATTTATGTACATATAAATTTTAAAGCGGTCATATTCACTAACGATTTCCCCGCCACTAATAGCAGTACTTCACTCAAATATGGCGTCAGCAAAACATCCGATACGCGATTGCAATTTGCATTTTGCAAATTTTTGCCGCTCTTAAAATATTAGTTTTAGACCGGCCAATGCAATTTGCGCACGCCATCAAAGAGAATTTTATGTGGGCGGGTTAATTGTGATCGGCAGCCATATTGGATGGAATGTGACGGTCACCGGGTGAATTCAAATTCAAGATTCTTATTTTGAACGTTCGTGGTCCAAACAATGTAGTGTAGTAGATTTGATCTTTTTGCAACGGTTTTCGGTTCATAATGAGGCTTTTTCGTACGAATACTTTTACTAGAGAGGTCTTCTACAAAAACTTTTTCACAAAAAAATGGAACCGCCTAAAAGGGATCAGTTGACAGTTCAACAAGTAAAAATTCCCTTTTTTCCAATTTTTAATTTCACCACTAAAGTACACCTCTAAGGGTGAATGCCTTAAGGGTATACTTTAGGGGTGAAATTTATATGGGACCAACTTGGAAGTATTTTTTAACCAATAAAAAAAGAATCATCAAAATCGAACTACACTATAAAACGTTATGCGTTGCCACACATAAAAAAAAAAACACCACGAATGGACAACCTCGTCTTTTTGTTTTAAACTTAGTTTTACATCGTCGAACTCGTCGGTTAAAAAACGTGGCACCTCTTTATTTACGTTTCACCAAGAAGTTTTGATTTAAACTCTTTGCTGAGTTTAAACAATATTATTATATACACTATGTTACTTAAAATAAGACCAATCAATATTTTAATTCCTAAAATTAAGTATTTATTATTGTCGCCAAAATTTTTGGGTTATAAATACAAATTAAATGTTTATTAAAATTTTCATATTAAGCTGTTTGGTAACTTCGTTAGTTCTTGCTTGCGTGATTTTTATCCTTGCCTGTTGGAAAAGTTGCATGTAACGCATAGGCTTTTTGTTAAATACAAACCTAGTTCACTTGTATTAAATACTAATGTAATATACTACTCCAAGATAAATCTTTGAAAAGCATTAACGCATGCTTAGCGAACTCTAAAGTTATTATATTAAATGGAAAAAGAATACGGTCGCGAACAGGATTCGAACCTGCGCCTCCCGGATGAATACTCCAGGCGCTCTGACCACTAAGCCATCTCGAAGCCATTTCCATTTAATATGATAACTTTAATATACTACTATCATCTAGTTTATAAATATCATCTGCTGCTGGCTCTCACCGCTTATTCTACAAACTAGCATTTAGTTTAAACCACCCTTAAACACCGCATAAAGGGAATAATTAAACAAAACTTTCCATAAAGTCCTCTACTGCCCGTCAAAGGAAGTTACTATCACGAAAACCTAATCAAAACTTAAAGACAATATCAATTTAGTAAAACAAACACCTTTACTTTAGGGTTGCTTTTGACTATGCCCGGAATAAACAACTAGTGAATTAGCAAGTTGGTGAATTTACCTTAATTATGCATTACCCCTCGGACGGTAACTGGTGCCGTTACCTGTTCTGACGTCACAAGTTTTAACCACATCGCCAGTTTACTTTGTGTCTTATACCTATAAACGAGCAATTCTCATATATATGTACAATCTGAATCTCGGAACTGCCTCGTTGGTCTAGTGGTCCCAAGCGCGACTGCTGAGCATGAGGTCTTGGGTTCGATTCCCAGGTCGGGCAGTGTTATTGAGTTTTTCTGTTAGGAAATTCTCAGTAGCAGCCCGGAGTTTGGAATTGTGCCCGGTAGATGGCAATAGGCTCACCACCTATTACATGGGACTTAATAACAGCATTGGTGAAATGTGGGTGTACAAGTGTGTACACCTCTGCCTACCCCTTCGGGGAATACAGGCGTGATGCTATGTTGTTATGTTTATGAATCTCGGAAACGGCTTCAACGTTTTTCATGAAATTTTGTATGCAGGGGGTTTCGGAGGCGATAAATCTATCTAGAAGGGTTTTATTTTTTAGAAAAAGTCGTTTTACCAAAAAAAAAAACCGCGCAAGGCATCCGATCATCCAGGTACTATTCATTTATGTACATAGGTAATTATTCTGGTGAATAGTGGTTAAAAAAATGCTCAAAATTAACCTCACAGCAGTGTCTTGGTTAATAATGTAGCATGGTATCACGTCTGTATTCTCCGAGGGGGTAGGCAGAGGTGTAACATTTCGTCAATGTCATTATTAAGCCCAGTAACGCTTAGCCTGACCTGGGAATCGAACCCAAGATTTCAAGCTTGCGACCACTGAGGCGACTAATGAGGCAGTTAATAAAATGTAGTCCTAAATGAACTCCAAACGTATTTGAACACCATTTTAGTAGATATTTTTCTTCACAATTTCTATTTTCTAACGTTCTAACTATTGGTTCTTTAAGTGACGTGCACTTATACGCTTTAGTTAATTAGTTTCGAAACTAATGGCCGGAGCAGAAAAAAAATGGCGTTCATAAGAAAAACTAAAAAAAAATGCATGAATTTTAAAATGTTCTTGAAGCTTTGTAAAGCAGACGCTGTAACAATATTTTTTGGTTATCCACCTAAAGATATATAATTATAAAAACGGTGTTACGCGTCATAAATACCATTGTAAACGAACATACCTCTAATTAGCCAGATTAACATTTAACATAGCCCTTTCACCCTTCAATGTTACCACCATACAAAACACAAACTTGTCATTTTAATGAACATACTAATTGCTTTACCGTCCCCTAGTTACAAATGTATGTTTTTGACCAAATTCCTAATAGGATTATGCGATAACTTTTCGAGAAGTCACCTTTGTGTCCCAACACTAATTAGTCGGAGCAACCACTGGCACCTCCTTAATTAAAGCGCTAAGCACATGGGCCATTATTACTGCATTCACCCAACCCGTACGTGCTACTTCTTCCAAGCTTGTTTCGAATACAACTCCCTACGCATCTCATAGCCATGCATTCATTGCGGGTTTTCCTCGATCTGTTGAATAGTGTTCAGATTATAAACAGCAGTGGTAGTGAGGCAAGCGATGCGTTCGAAGGTTGACAGTGTTGCAATATACAGAGGGAAGATAGGGTGAATGTGGTAGTAAAAGACCCAGGCCTCTTCAAAAGACGTATAAATTTATTAGCGCGTGTGATTGCTCCGTACATGCAAGTAATTTTCTGTGTTGCCATACAACCGACTAAAGGAATACGTGAACAGAAATCGAATACGATCTCTTTGAGCGTTTCCTGAATATGCCCAAGATTATGGTATTGTAGTGAAGGAAAAATATTGGAGTACTAAACGTTATCTTATTCAGTAAAGTGGGGATTTTCAATAAGACGTAAATGTCGTGGAGCGAATGTGTCAAATAACATTGAAAGAAATAAGGTTTTGTCCTGAAATGATGGAAACACGGTGGAGCTGAATTTTAATATCATTATATTCGAGTTTTAGTTAGGAAAAAATATGTCTAAGTTAAGATTAATTTGGTTAAAACTATATATTCATATTATGTAGATGGTGTTAAATATTTGCAGGTATTTGTCAAGCTGTCTAGGTGTACTCTTGTTGGATATGTAAATACCATAGAGAAGGGCCTTGTGTTTGCTTTGTGTGGAGCAATTTGTTCAAGTAAGGACTGTCTCAGCCTAAGACAGGGACACAGAAGGACAACCCATTGTTACGTGTTCTGTGTACCTTGGAACACCTTAAAAAAAAAAAAATTGCGCACATCTATAATTATTTTGTTACACTAGCTATAATTTCCAGCAAAGATTATGTTAATAAATACAGAGGAATCTATCAAACGAATTATTGCAATTACCACCGTAGCGAACTTTAAAGTATAGTATAATAAAACAACTTTTAACCGGATTAATCGCGTGTATTATTGGTTTTTATTTTTCCTGACGTTTCGAACACTTTGCAGCGTTCGTGGTCCTAAGATCCTACCTAAAGTTATACATTTTTGTGGAGAGCAAATATGGACGTGATGAGAATGGATTTGAATCTGCGACTCCTGGATAATTAGAGGTTGGGATAGCTTAGTTGGAGACGCCTCAAGTATTTATACGGGAGGCGCAGGTTCAAATCCTGCTCTCGAAGAATACGTCTTCTTTCCACAAAGATTTATAACTTGAATGTTAGCTCTTCTTCTCATATGTTGTTTATTCTATTCTCTTATTTCTTGTTCAAAGTGAAACGTGTAGAGTTACTCTTCAAAGTCAGCGGGTTCGAACCTATAATTTACCTGCCCAATGTCATACCACTAGGCTATCACTGCTTATAGAAGAAAAAGCTGATATTACAATAAACATTTATTGCAGGAAGATAAAATACTGATATAAAATATTTTCTACTGCCGAGGACCGCGTGTATCAAAAATTTAGCTTCAATAAAATTCCCTGTTTTAATAACAATAAATATAAATTTGTGACGTCATCTAAGTTAAGGAACGTCGAAGATATTTTGTGATATAAAGTTCGGAACAAATTTTCTTTCAAAGTTTCGATGAAGGTAATTTAAGAAACAATATTGTGTTGACGAACTTATTGCTATAAAATTGTGGACGTTCTCAAGAAAGGACAGGTCAGGAGCAATCCCAATCGTCGAGTTTGCATGAACAGGTTAATGAACATAGATGAAGCGACAGAAGTGTCAGGAACGTAGCAAGTGGAAATCGATAGTCTCTGCCTACCCCAATAGGAAACAGGCGTGATTGTATGTATGTAATATTGTGTTTGATACGAAATACTTATATTTCGTCGTTTTATTATGAGTCAGTCTCACTTCATGATAGAGGCGTCCTTTATTAACTGCTTTTTAACCGACGAAAAAAAGGAGTATGGTCACAATTTAAAAGGTATATTTTTTTAAGTTACAATATTAAATGGAAAAAGAATACGGTCGCGAACAGGATTCGAACCTGCGCCTCCCGGATAGATACTCCAGGCGCTCTGACCACTAAGCCATCTCGACCTCTCTCTAGCTCTCTCGGCTTAGTGGTCAGAGCGCCTGGAGTATCTACCCGGGAGGCGCAGGTTCGAATCCTGTTCGCGACCGTATTCTTTTTCCATTTAATATTGTAACTTTAGAGATCGCTAAGCATGCGTTAATGCTTTTTCAAAGACATATCTTGGGGTATATTTTTGTTCTGTCTAGTGAAACTATTATTTGTATGATAGCTTTAAATATTTTTTCCCGTTCATTGATCGAAAGTTGAACCGGTACTTGTACTCTGTGCTGCACCATCAGCACCCGCGCTTAAACTAAAAGACCAGTGACGTAATCTACCTAATAATATTTATAAATACGTCAATGATGTTATTTTGAACTTAATAGACAAAACAAACTAAGAAAGTATTCTTAAAAATAACTTTAATACCATTATTATTATTTATTATGATCTCAAAGCCAATTACAATGTTATTTTCACACATCACATCATTCTCATCATATTCATTAAAGAATACACAGTACATGTATATGTCTCACATACTAATACATACTTGGTAATATTATCCAGTCTTAAAATACACATAACCTAACAGCAACGTCCGTTCTTAATGAGTTCTTCAATCAATTTGCGGCACTCATTCCTCTTGAGTTTGCCGGAGTTCGTGTGAGGGAGTGACGTCACGAACACGATACCACCGTGCAACCGCTTGTGTTCACTCAGAGTGGCTGGAATACAAAAGCTAAATCAGACTTTAAGACAAAGACTTACTGTTCAAACTGCAACGTTTACCACAGTCATGCAAGCAGCGTATGGTCCGTAGACAAGTTCTAAGTGAAAAAAGGAAAGTAAGTCTTCGTATCAAAGTTTTAAGGTATATTTTAGAAGGTGTTAAATAAGTATTTCTTGGCATAGAAGGTGTTTCTGAGACATAAACCGCAATAGAAGAGGTTTGGCTTATGAAAAGCTGACGTTTGAAAATGTTAAAGTACGTGTGAAGTCTTGATGTAGTGAAAGACGGGATGTTGAATATTTTAGACGAAGCGTTGATGTATTTGGGAAATAGTAGAGAGGATAGTGGATCTATTACGATATTCATGACAAAGGAGAAGATGAAGGATGTACGAATATGAATATTTACTAATGTTACGTATGATTTTAATCCTTAAAGTTACTTTTAGACGTGATGTTGTTACTTTTCTGAAAGTGGTGATTAGTAAAAGTAAGAATTCTTATTTGTATAATAACTTAAACCCGAAAATGCACGTGAGCGGTCATCGGTGAATAATAATTAGGTAAAATTCATGTCCACGTTTAAAATGAACTTAATAAATAAACAATCAACGATAAATGATTTAATCTTTGGTTAGAGAACTCTACAGCTTAAATATTAACGTTAAATCTTTCCAGTAGGTACTAGTTTTCAGCACACAATTTTAAGTTTCGTACTATGTTCCACAATTTTCCAATATTATTGAGCTGTAGAAATTGGCAAGCATGTTGGTTATTACAACTTGTGTAGTAGCAGATGTTTGGTCTTATTATTTGTTTACGATTTGAGCTAAAGTAAAATGTAACTTTTGGAAAAAAAAAGGACCGCGTGTAGGGATTGAACTTCTAATTATCAGATGACACCCGTTTCTTTTGTTAATTAACTTTTATTGATACAAACTATTCAACATTTAAACATAATTCTTTGAAAAGCATTAATGCATGCTTAGCGAGCTCTATAGTCATAATATTAAATGGAAAAGGAATACAGTCGCGAGCAGGATTCGAACCTGCGCACCCGGATTAATACTCTAGGCACTCTGACCACTAAGCCATCTCGTCCTCTGCTCGCGACCGTATTGTTTTTCCTTATAATATTATAACTTTACTCAACATTTTCTTAGATTAAATATTGTCACTTTAAAATAGAAGATAAGGAAAATTTTTGTGCATCTGAATTACTTACAGATACATAATTTCACATGAGCTTTTTAACTTTCAAAGCATGCACTTATGTATCTATACTGTTGATCGCCCTCCATTATAAGCTTTTTTGACATCTTATTATCATTTTATTTCCACTACCCTACACTTTTTTTAAACTTCCTTTTATCAATACCAACGAGTGGAAACAGTCTTCTCCTGCTATTTTTGGGAACGACTCAGTTCTAGTATTAATAAGTAACTTACAGTCAACGACTTCATGAATCTTCTCCCTGGGGACTTCTACATCGGGTTGCAGGACTACCGCAGCTGTAGGTCCACCATCAGAGGCACACACAACGCTTTCATGCACTCCTGGTACTGAACAGATCACCCGTTCCACTTCTTCCGGCGCCACCTGTGATTGTAGAAGGTCCGTTTGAGACTAGCAGATTGATTAAATCTAAAGTATGTACGTAGAATAAATCTTTGAAAAGCATAAACGCATGCTTAGCGAACTTTTAAGTTACAAATTCTTGTGGAAAAAGAATACGGTCGCGAGCAGGATTTGAACCTGCGCCTCCCGGATAAATAAAGTATGCTTTCAAATATATTTTATATTTTAACGTTTAGAGGGCACGAGATTGAAAGTCACTCAATACACTTTATCGTCGATATAAGAAATAAATAGACAATTCTCAGACAATTTTTATTTTTATATCACCGACATATTGTTTAAACTAATATTTATTCAAACCGTTGTGAAATCAGTACTTAGTAAAATTTCAAATTCTTGAAAGCGAATGTGCTTTTAATTTTAAGTATATTTATTTATACGAAAGATATCTAATCGTTTTCAAATTAAATCATCATTATTCTTGTAGTCTAAAATGTACAAAATGTTCCTTCAGAATATTTTGAGGTCATCTAGTTCCAAATTATACACAATTAGTTTCCGACTTTGTACAACATCCTGCAGTACAAAACTCCAACAATAATCCAGTTGGGAAGCTAGTTACGACTTTAATCTATATTTGAATTCCTCATTTTGCATCCAGAGTTCTTTTGAAATTAACAAAATATGGTAATAACCGTCAGAAATTATAACAAGGGTCGCCCTACATAACATAATATAATTATTCGTGGGAACATCCTACTACATATTAGGTAATCTTGTGTCCTATATTTTCTCTTTGCTGAATAGGGAATACTAAAATATCTAGGTAGGGTCGCGATTCTAACTATAGGCGTAATGTTTTGCGAGGTTGGCAACACTGCCCGTCGTTTAAGTCTGGAATTCACAAAGGGAAAGATGGCGGCTAACGTCTGATTGTACTTTCACGTTACAATATTACATTGTGTACACTCAAGACAGTTTGGTGCCTTTGAACTTTAAGCTAGAAAAGGTATCTCTATTCCCTTTAATACTGCAAAGAGTTATCAAAGATTATAATAGTCGTGGCTTTTTGTTATTTTTACATGATATTTCTAGTTGTTTGATGAGCGGTAATTTCGTAGACAGATTGCAAGCACTGTTACTTACATAATAAAAATTTTAATGCAATGTGTCCGAAACGAAGATATTAGAGCTAAGTTATTTAAGCGAGACAAAATTTATGACATTGGCTTTTTCAATTCCCATTATCAGAAAAAGCTAAACTTTTTTATGTGTTGGCAGTAAGGTGATCTACTTTATGTTTGTGTATATTTTTGTTTGTTTTCACAACTGGGTGATATAGTCGCTAAGCGACAAAACACAACAAATAAATATAAAAAAAAAAAAATTAAGCTGTGTCTAACTTGCAGAGCTTCATTGCTCTTTAACAAACCTTGAGCTTAACTTTTGAGTCACAGTCAAAGTCTGGACTGAGCACCGTAGGTTAGGACTTTTGTGGATCATATTTGCAATTCCACAATACCCTCCAGGACCAGTATCACAGATGTAGGAACACAGTCTGCGATACTAAAATGCAAGTGGGCGGGCCATATATTTCGAATGCAGTGGGGGGACCGAATGGGACTTATTGATGTACAGATAGGTTTATGTTTTACACCAACCTGGCAGCCCTTGAATTTAAAGCTGAACTTCTTCTTGATGACGAAGGAGATTCTCTCGTTCTCGTCCACATGGAACACGTCTCCGGTCCTGTACCAGCCGTCCGGGGTGAAGGTCTCGTCGTATGATGACACATCGTTATGGTAACCCTGGAACCATTCATGTAACGCTTTGTAGAAGCGCTAATGACCGAACAGTAATTTTGCCTAGCCTTTTCCCACATACATTGGGGTCGGCTTCCGGTCAAACCGGATGCAGCTTAATACCAGTATTTTACATGGAGCGACTGCCTATCTGATCTCCAGAACCCAGTTACTGAATAACACGATATCTGGTGGTATGACTGATTGTGAGACTTGCAGGCCTCTGAGTACCTGTAAAGGCTGTCATAGATCTTAATGTGACAACCGTGCCCGACGGCTTAACGTGCTCTCCGAGGCACGGAGGGGTCTCGGTATGAAATAATGGTCACCCATTCACAGACCGACCGCGGCAAGCGCAGCTTAACCTTAATCGACCGATCTGTGCGTCTGTTACTTAGCCTCGAGCCCCTCAAAAAAAGATTAAACAGTAATTAAAGCTAAAAAAAAATTTGGTGTGCATTTCATTTGATATTGCTTTATCCAATACCTGAGAAGAGGAACAAGTCATCTAGTCATGTTAGAAATTTGCAAAGTTTTGGTAGGTCAACCGCTAAGATATCGGACTACTGAGAGGTTACTCTTAGTGAAACATGTTTTTACCAAAATATAGGTCCTTAGAAATAAAGCAATTACCTTAATAACACTAACGCCCTTAACGTACAGCTCCCCACTTTGATTAAGACCCAGCTGTCGACCTTGATCGTCCACGATCTGGAAAATTCCATCAAATTTTACAACCACAAAAAACGAAGTAAAGCCTAAAGCAATTTCTGCTTCAACGTTTTCGGGATAGGCCCAGCTAATGACCTATTTAAAATACAGAACTTCCTCTCAGCCTGTAATTACTGTAATAAATTGAAAAGCTTCCATAATACCAATAATGGGATTTAAATGAAATAACGAGATAATAATACATTAAGGCCTTCAGGAGATTTTCAAAATCCGATGAAATTTGTGATAAAAATAGTTTAGAAGTGGATTATTGTGTCAAACTAATAAATAGATCAGACTAATCCCTGAAAGAATATAAATTCAAATTTATTCTTCTTTTCCTAGCACCTTATTTATAACGTAAATACAATTTAGCTTTTATCATGACTGAAATAAAGTATAAAGTAGGATGTACAAATAGTCTCCTCTGAACAAATATTGTTTCTCATTAGAATATACGATACGATAGATACGCAAATAAAATTATATTGGATTGCTTCTTTGATATATTTCTAGTTTTATTATTACAAATATAATATTTAACTACCTCGTTGGTCTAGTGGTCACAAATGTGACTGCTGAGCATGAGGTCCTGGGTTCGATTCCCGGGTCGGGCAAAGTGTAATTGAGTTTTTCTGTTAGAATATTCTCAGTAGCAGCCCAGGAATTGTGCCCAGTAGATGGCAAAAGGCTCGCCACCTATTACATGGGACTTAATAACAGCATTGGTGAAATGTGGGTGTACAGCTGTGTATACCTCTGCCTACCCTTTCCAACAAAACATAACATAACATAGCATCACGCCTGTATTCCCCATACAGGCGTGATGCTATGTTATGATGTTATGTTTAAATATAATATTATGGTATGTATTGTATATTACTTATTTTGTTGGCTTAGTGATCCAAAATGCGTCTTGGCTTCCGTTACGAGAGAAAGTCACTCGGTTTGATTTGGCAGTTTACCGGCAACTATTAAGTCGATGATCCCAAAGATTTTCATCCACTATTATACCCATATTAATGCATGAATGTAATCTTGTTGAAAAACCCATCCGAAAAAACTTTGTTATAGTGTTTAATGGACACTAAGAAAATTAAAGCTAGGCTTAAGATGCATTGTTTAATGAAAGAGTGCAGTTGTTTCATAATATAATTTTTAATTTAAATTAAAATAATTATTCTGGTCTTTCGAGCCACATGTGCATCAATTTGGTCCTTCGAGCCAGAGCCTTAATTTTTACAAGTATAGTGTCATACCATCCCACCTGTATTCCTCTAGGGGGTAGGCAGAAGTGTACACACACGTAGCGGCACACCTACATTTCACCAATGGTGTTATTTAGTCCCATGTCCAATTTGTGAGCCTATTGCAATTAACAGAGCAGAATTCCAAACACCGGGCTATTACTGAGAATTGCCTTACAGATAAATGAATACTTTGCCTGTCCCAGGAATTGGAGGACCTCATGCTCGGCAGTCAACCTGGCCATCACTACACCACTAGATAACCACATTCTTACCTTATAATGTAAAAAGTTGTAGATCCATCCATTGCACCTCAAGGGAGATTCTTTGTCAGGAATGGCGATGAAGCCCTGTGTTTCTGTTGTGCCATAGCCGTCACATAAATGCGCTGTCTTGGGTAGTTTTTCCTGAAATCAAAGTAATGTTTTAGTATTGGTTGCAAACGCGGCTGCACTGTGTTAGGTTCTGGGTTTTAATGTATGGCCAAAGAGTTAGAAATGATAGCAGCCCGGAGTTTGTAATCGTGTCCGATTGATAACAATAGGATCAATAAGTACCTATTACATGGGACTTTATATCAGCATTGCTGAAATGTGGGTGTGCAACTGCAGATATCTGCCTACCAAAGTCAAAGTCAAAGTCAAGAGGGTCGCGGTTTCAATCAAGCCCTGTTCGTGTCTGTTATTTTGCAATGCATCCTTGATTTAAAAAAAATAATAATGTCACTTAATATGTATAAAAATATAAATATATATGATTCAAAGTCAAAAGTTTTATCTTTATCTATACTAATATTATAAATAGGAAAGACTTGTATTTTTGTATGTAACGAATAAAATCAAAAACGACTAGCCCAATTTCAAAAATTCTTTCATCATTAGACTGCTGAAGTGTCCCTGAGTAACATAGGCTATATTTATTACTAGAAAATGTATTGGATCCTTACTAAAACTTCAATAATGTAACCCAAAGTCTAAAAGTTCACCCGTGCGAAGCCGGGACGGACCGTTAGTTTCACATAAACCAAGATAAAAGGCACTTATGAAACGTCAACATTTTGTTACCCCTTCGGTTGCATCCGTGATGCAATGGATGTATATTATATTTCTTTTGAACATAATGATGCTATTGTATTACAACTACAATGTTGCCAGTTTCATTCGCGACATCGCCGCGGGCTCATCTCATGGCTAAGGGCTCCGTTCGAGTTCGAAACTAGTCGGGCAATCCCGAAAAATGCACGTGAGTAATAACCGTTGAACATTTGATATACATATAAATTTTTGAAAAAAATTAACGCGTGCTTAATGAACTCTAAAGTTATAGAATTTTGTGGAAAAAGAATAAAATCTTGAGCAGCCTGCGCTTAAGCTGTTATCTTAAAAATTGCAATTAAGTATATTGTACTAGAAGATCTTCTAACTGAAACATTAGAAACTACCCTCATATAAGCTTTGCCAAGAAACTAATTGGATATCCATGTAGATGCGAATCTTAATTGATACCCTATTAGTCTAAAATGGTTTTTGTGGTTGTAAAACTAGTTAATTATACAACTGTATTGCTGAATGATAATGATATAACTAAGAAACAGTTTTTGATGTATTCGACCATGCACATTTACACGACTGCCCAAAAAAGGTGTGTTATGTTAGGGTTCATGTATGTATGTTTGTATGTATGTGTTTGTGAGTTTCATAATTCCACCATTTTTTTTAAATTATTATTTTATGTCGAGAAATCCGGGGGGACAGAGTGGTTATGTGGGACCCGAACCCACTAAAATTGCACAGTCTCTCAGCCGCGGTGCCGCCCATACGACACCGTAGCCTCCAGGGGTTGCAGAACCCCCATTACGCCCGCAACCTATGCCGCTCCATTTTGGGCTTGTAAGCAAAACCCAGAGGAGCGGCCCTCCTCGGGTTCATCTAGCTGCACCGTGGGTGACCAAGCCACGGCTACTAGCCCAATCCATCACGACAAGGTGGAACCCCTGGGGGCGTTCTTTATTCCACCATAACTTCTAAACACCTGAACCGGTTTAGGTATTAATGGGGTATCGTTAGAATATCCCGGGTAATAGGTATAGTCGTGTAAGATTAAAAAAAATAGTGACATGGTAACTATAGTACACCATAAAGTGTTAAAAAAAAAACACGCATAGCTCTCGTGCTTTTTTTATTTTTTATTTTGTCTTGCTACATCTGCAATCACGTACATCTAGGTTGTGCACTACAAGTATTGTAGTTATTTGTACAAAAAACATCCTAGGATATTTTTTATTGATGTAAATATATTCCTTCATAGCTTTGGAAATATCATACGATTGTAACACACAGTGTGTTGCTGAAAAGCTATAACTGTGAAGTGGTGATGGGTTAATCTGTATATACAGGCTGTGGTTCTAGACATTTTTGATTTTAGTTCGAAATTTTGTCGCTATGTAAATATTATGGCTCTGTATGTCTTAATAATAATAACTTAACTTTATTTTACTTGTCAATAGCAAAAAAGAAGATGAAAATTTTGAATGACGTAAATACTAAACCACTATAATAGTCGACAATATATCGGAATTATGAAAGAAAATAAACGAAATTGATCCATGAGCGAGCGAAGCAAGCTCGGGAGTTTCGTGTATCCCGACACGGACAGGTTAGGTTCGAAGAGGATGACGGGGGCCCGTGAGCGAGCGTAGCGAGTGAACTACCCCCGTCATCCTCTTCGTGTTTAGGTTTTTTTTAACCTTACAGACACAAAAATAGAAGCCCCGCGAGGCGGGGCTCCGTCGACCGAGCCACGGACAGTCAAATCAGAATACAGTATCTTTTTTTTACTTGAGTGGTGACTATCCATTTAATATACCTATACAATAAACAAACCTGTCCCACTGTAGATATGTCATTCTGCATTACGTCTAAAGGTGGGTAGCTGTTTTGTTAAACGTATCGCAATGGCAATCCAGCTGAACGACGGTCAGCGTTTTATAAAACTGTACTGTTTTTTAAATCAGCTAGCAGTTTTGTAAAACAGCGGATTCTTCAATCCATCTTTGACATACGTACAAAGACGGCACTGCGCGCCGACAAAGGTCGAGCTTAGGTACCGCCAAAGACAGGCGGCGCGGCCCGTGGCGCGGCGCTCGCGCTCGCGCTACGTACCTACCCGGGCACGCTCGCGCCGCGGCTCAACGGAAATTCGTTAGTGTGTCGGTTGACGTGAACGAGCGTACATGTTGAAAACGCGCGCGGTCAATTTACGATCGGGTACCTACAATGCCGCATTTTTCAAACTGTGAGTACGTCGATATGGTGCGCGTGTACCTATATCCTCGCTGGTGATAGGTTGAGTGGGGCAGTTTGTATGTACATGGAGAGGTGACCAGTCCGGCAGATGCCATTGCATGCTACGATGCTGGCTGCTACACAATGGGTGCATTACAGGCAGTTTGAAATACCTGTAGTACCAGAATGATGGTGCACCACCACATTATGATCATGTAGTGCGCAGGTACCAACGACACCTTTGGGGCACAGTGGGTTAAACGTGGTAGCCCAGTGCCTTTGCCTCCTCGGTCCCCGGACCTTACGCCGCTAGACTTTTACTTGTGGGGTTACATAAAAAAGTAAGCGTTCACCGATGAAATTACAAGTGTAGTGCAAATGCGTGCGTGAGTGGGAGTGTGCTGGTGTTAGGTAGTTTAAAAGACAACAACAGGCGACGTGGCCAGTTATGTATCGCTCGTTATGGTGCACATTTTGAACAATATTGTTATGAGTAACATAAGTTCAGTAGTGAACATTCAATACGTAAGTACATTTTATAATTCGCATAAAGCCTATGGTGCACGCACATGGTCGACTAATCTGTTGACCTTACGAAATAATGTACGAATAATGTAATAACCCAGTACCCTAATCTTGTAACTCACTTGCAATGCATTGCATTGTTTAGATTTCAAAGCATTTTAGAAACAAATCTCTCATGAAAATACCTACACCTACACTTGCAACATAACCGACCCCGTGAACCGCGGCGTAGAAGCTGATCTCGGCCACTGCGTCTTGCCTTCAATGCGCCCAATGTTTCAACAATCTGTCATATCGGCACTACACGTTAATACTGTATTGATAACACTGTCTAATCAATGTGATTGTGCTACGTAAGAAATAAATCTAATCTCTAGACAGAAAAAAAGATGACAATTACTGTATCTCGCGGTATTAATATCGTACTCACGTAATCTAAAATAAACTATAATTTGTGAATAGGATTTTAGAAATCAATAATGAGACAAAAACACAATCCTTAAACTACATTGTAGTCTTATTATGTTCATTAGGTCTTTATCGTTGACTTGTATGCTACCTAACTGTCGGGCGGCGCGCTCGTTACCTACTGCGTTGTGAATAGTATACAAAAATTTCACAGAGAAGCGTCAGATGTTACGAGACGAATAGGACGCTGACCTTTTGGCTATTATTGTTTTAATTATTTTTATACAACATATAACTTGTTGCTGTATACGTTCCTTCAATATGTCCACTGTTTAAAACCACAGCCTGTATAGTCCGTTGGATTAGACAAACATCTACTGCATTTGTTACATCGCTCATTTGACTGATTGTTTGATACTAAATAGGTACTTACTTTGAAAGCAGTCAACAGTTCCGGCGTTGGTGGTGCACCGAGAAGAATGAGTGTCTCCATAGAAGTCAGCTGGTCAGCTCTCACTGTCGCCACGAAAGTTGTAGCGAAGGCTGGAGCCATGAAGGACCATGTTGGCTAAAACAAATTAAAATAGAGCTTTTAAAGAACTGAAATGTCAAGTGTTGGTGAATACTGGAGTGGATCTTTGGAATTCGAGGATTCAGTACCAGGTTATAAATTAAATCCTCTCAAGTATCAATGTGACTTTGTCAGTAGGTTTAAGATAAAGTACAAAAGAAATACAAGAAAGGTAAACATGATGAGGAAAGCTGGATATATATATATACTCCTCCAGACCGTATTTCAGTCACGACGGCCTATCTCCGAGGAGATTAGCCAATTATGCAGGACATATTATAGTGCACAAATGTATGCGCAAACACAGGTGCACTCCCTATTCCTTCACTCACATAGTCCGATGGGACGGCAACCCGACACGACCGGAGAAGAGATCAGGCGCAGGACCGACGGCTTTACGTGCTCTCCGAAACACGGCGGTGTCACATCACCAACTTTCTGACTCCGGGCTGCTACTGAGAATTTCCTAACAGAAAAACCCAATAACACTTTGCCCGACCTGGGAATCGAACCCAGGTTCTCACAATCAGCGTCACGCGCTTGCGACCGCTATACCAACGAGGCAGTGAAAGCTGGATATAGTGGGGCGCTGGTGTAGATGTTATCTGTTGAATACTTCATATGAATAAATATTAACTACCAGAGGAAAATAAAACCAGTGTTATCACTGCAATGCAAAGACATATTCAATGTTCACAATCGCAAACAATAATACTGTTTCTCCGTTTTTTTTGTACAATATATACATGTATGTAGGTGTTTGGCTTTCTTCATAGTTTTATGTAGCCAAGATATATAATGATAATTGATAAACGATTTTATTTCTGTAAATAGATCTGTTGAAGACACTTTTACAAGTCATTTTTATAAACTAGATGGCGCCGGCTTTTCCTATATGACTGTCTCTGAGAAGAAACGCCGAAACAAACTCAGAGGTCAACGTCTCTTTTAAAGTCCAGACATAATAGTATGTACATATCTATGTGAGTGTAACGATGCAGGGATCACCTGGAATGGCCTTTTGAAGAAAGAGCCATAGCAGCTTCGAGGTGACCTGTCCTGTCTGACGGCACGTATGCATCAGTCATCGTGTAGCTCAACCATAACTAAGGGAGCTCAACGACCCGTCACAAGAAGATACCAGATAGAATGAGTAGGTCCCACAAATCTTCGGCAGGAAATTTAAAAAGATACTTATCTGCAGCTGGCTTCCGTTTTGGGTAAAGGCTGCCAGCACTGTTTTAATGCTGGCTATTGAATGATGGCCAAAAACGTTCGCGGAAGTTGCCAAGTGTTTTAATGAAGTTTTATATTAGTCAAGATTGTGGGGTGAACGTCTTTAGAAGGTTGGTTGGGGGCACTGTACTTTACAATTATATCTGTCTAGCCTTTTCCCAATTACATTGGGGTCGGCTTCCAGTCACACCGGATGCAGCTCAATACCAGTATTTTACATGGAGCGACTGCTTATCCGACCTCCACAACCCAGTTACTGGGTAACACGATATCTCGTCGTATGACTGGTGAGCACGAGGTCTCGGGTTCGATTCCCGGGTCGGGCAAAGTGTTATTGAGTTTTTCTGTTAGGAAATTCTCAGTAGCAGCCCGGAGTTTGGAAATGTGCCCGGTTGATGGCAATAGGCTCACCACCTATTACATGGGACTTAATAACAGCATTGGTGAAATGTGGGTGTACAATTGTGCAATTGAACACCTCTGCCTACCCCTTCGGGGAATACAGGCGTGATGCTATGTTATGTTATGTTATGACTGGTTGTCAGACTTCTGACTACCCGTAACGGTTGTCATAGAACTTAATTTGACAACCAATACCGACGGCTTAACGTGCTATCCGAGGCACGTAGGGGTCTCGGTATGAAATTATGGTCACCCATCCACAGACCGACCGCGGTAAGCGCAGCTTAACCTTGATCAATCGATCTGTGCGGCTGATACTTAGAACCCCTGTAATTTACAATTAACTGCCTAATGCCGTGAGCATATATACCGTATTTTTCACAAAAATTTACAATTCTCATATAGGTTTACGGCAGAAACTACATGAACAGTGATTACATTTCAATCCATTGCACCGTCCCCGTATTTGTCTAAACAATATGTAAAAATTTCGGCGCTTTGTTCGGTTCACGATTGTGATTGCAAACTATGAATATTTATCATTCGGATCACATCGGAATTTGCATTAAACGATTGTCAAAACACACATCCTATCCCCTGCGTTCCAATACTACGTAACGAAGCAAGACTGTACTATTAAAGTTACAATATTAAATGGAAAAAGAATACGGTCGCGAACAGGATTCGAACCTGCGCCGTCCGGATAAGTACTCCAGGCGCTCTGACCACTAAGCCATCTCGACCTCTGCTCACCACCGCGAATTCTTCTTCCATATTTTAACACGTCTTATGGCGACGTCATTGCAATCAATTCAGTACCTATACAGGTGACCGAACCGACACGACCAACTTTGCAGCTACTCGTAATACAATGTCGTAAAGAATGCAATTACCTTAATAATTCAAGATAAACGCTAAGCATGCGTTAATGCTTTTCAAAGATTTATCTTGAACTGTACTATTATTTATTTAAAAAGAGTGTCTATGGAGTTTCTTGCCGGCTCTTCTCCATTTGAACAACTTTTTGGAACCGAGCAACTAGAATCATTTAACGTTTCATAAGTGCATGGTATTTGCCTATTTGAAATAAAAACCTTTGACTTTGACTACGTAACATAACCAGCCCATAACTGTCCCACTGCAGGGCAAGGGCGTCTTCTCATACAGAGAAGGCACGAGCATTGATCGCCACGATAGCTTACTGCGAGTTGGCGATTTCAGACCATCAAGTCTAGGTTTTATAATACTCTCTTTCACTGTCTGTGATTTCTTAGATTTACTAAGAAAGTACGTGTTGAAAAAGTCACATCGGTACATGCCAGATTTGAATCAACAACCTGTGGTTCAAGAGTCGGGCCCGTAACCACTCGGTCACCATTACATATAAGTAAATTATAATGATTATAACGTAGTACTTGTGTGTGTAGTATAATAGCTGTTTGATTTGGATTTGATTTGGTTTGCGATTTGATACAATTACATACATAGCATCACGCTATCCCCAAAAGATTAGGCAGAGAAGTACTCCTCGAATGTATTTCAAGGATGCATGAGTTAATGTAAGAGATGATGGGCCTATTGCCATCGACCGGGCACAATTCCAAACTCCGAGCTGCTACGGAGAATTTCCTAACAGAAAAACCCACTGACTCGCGACATTGCCGCGGACTCAGCTCATGGTCTACTTTGCGCTCACTAAGGGCTCCGTTCGATCTCGAAACTAGTCGGGTAAACCCGAAGAATTCACGTGAGTTCTTCTTCTTCTTATCGTGCGGTTGATGAACAACCTAGTGTCAGACTTTAAACCACCCGTGGGTCTCTTGTCGTGGCTTTACACACCATCGAGAACATCTCTCAGGTGTGCTGGTTTCCTCACGTGAGTAATAACCAGTGAACAATAATTAATAGAAAAATCCAATTACATATTGCCCAACTTGGAAATCTAACCCAGAATCTCACGTTCAAGAGTCACTATATCAACACAGCACAGTATTTCATTATGTAATTATTTACGCGCAGTAATGTTGACATAACTTTAATAAAACTATTTAGAAAGCATCTTTATAATTATCTCCTGAACTTATAATCAGAAAGTTTATATTCAGAGCCACTTCGGAACCTAGTACAACAGCCACTTAGTTTTAATACAACCAGCACAATATTATTACCAAAAATTACTAATTACTAAAAGTCGAAGTGCTCTACAATGAGTACTAATAGCTGTTCTTAACTAAAACCTTAATCCCGTTTAATTTTGGGACTCGTCACGTTCTCACAAAATTCGACTTTAAAAGCGTCGCTAATTGCTTCTTTTGAGAAGTTTACAGATCTTTAAGAATAATAAACAGTATAATTATTAAAGGGGCCTCGGTTCGACTTAAAAGCGACGGGATTTTTAACGAAAACGTTTCTTAACTGTAAGTACCTAAAGTTATAAATTTTTGTGGAAAGAAAAATACGGTCGTGAGCAGGATTCGAACCTGCGTCTCCCTGATAAATACTCCAGGAGCTCTGCCAACAAAACTATCTCGACCTCTACCACGAATTCTTCTTCCACATTTTAATACGCCTTTTGGTGACGTCCTTCGTCCCTATATTGATTTATAACGTTAGAGTTCGCTACGAATGCCTCAATGCGTATCATAGATTTATAACTTTAGAGTTCGCTACGAATGCGTTAATGCGTATTAAAGATTGATCTGTATTTCTATCTCCCTAATTATTCAAGTGTACGGATGCTGGGCTGCTGAGCATGACGTTTGGAGCTCAATTATCGAATTTAATAGTTAAATGTTTTTCAGTTAGGAAATTCTCAAAAGTAACTCGGAGATTGGAATATACTCATAGTGAAAATTTACGATAGTATCGGTGTAAGATGATTGTAAACCCACATTTCAGCAGAGCAGAGGTTGAGATGGCTTAGTGGTCAGACCGCCTGGAGTATTTTGTCCAGGAGGCGCAGGTTCAATTCCTGATCATGGTCATATTTTCCTTTCCAATTTTTTTTTAAACTTTGCTATGTTAAGAGTTCTGAGCTCTGAGTTTGTTTTGGCATTTCTTCTCAGATATCAAAGAAGTCAGCGATGCTATCTATTAAAAACTGTAGGGCCAAGTGTATGTATTACGTTGGGGTCGGCTTCCAGTCACACCGGATGCAGCTTAATACCATTATTTTACATGGAGCGACTGCCTATCTGACCTCCACAACCCACTTACTGGGTAACACGATATCTTATAGTATGTCTGGTTGTCAGACTTTCAGGAGTTGTGTCAACTGTTCATACTTTATAAATTATGGTTTTTCTTACCCTATATTTCTCGCACATCTCTGCGACGTGCTCCGTTGTGGTTTTCCTCGGCGATATGAGGATAGGTACGTGGTATGCTGTGGAGGCGGTCACACTTATTGTGAACGTCATCCATTGAATGCTTGTGAGAATCATCACCCTGCTGGTCGGCGTGGGAAACTGCGTGTGATAGGACCTGCAGGAAATTAAGCATCACTTGCGTGAGTTATAATTTTATGTGGTAACAAAAATACAGTCTTGTGCGGGATTTAAACCTGAGCCTTCTGGATAAATAATCTAGGTGCTCTGCTACGGCGTCCTGACCTCTGACTACTCCGAATTCTTCATCCACATTTTAATACGTCTCACAGTGATGTCATAGCTATCTATACAGTCGCTAAGCATGCGTTAATGCAGTTGAAAAGATTTATCCGTAATTGTATGATTTTAATGAACTTACCAAGGTGAAGGTAGTTGCGCCACCAGTCCTCTATGCGTCATGATGGTGGCTTTAGGCAGACCTGTGGAGCCACTCGTCGGGAGCAACATTACCGGGTCATCCATCGACGCAATTGAAACCCTGATAGAGGTAATAAATTTACGTAAATACAATAACAATAGATGCAAATAAATAGCACTACTAGCTACTCCCACAATATTGTTGGTAGTCATGCAATGCAAAACACGCAAAACCTGTGCACCGCCCGCCAATAATATGTAAGCGATGGGAAATATTTGCGGGCGAGCGGGCGGTGCATCCGTTGTAATGGACTTCCGCAAGGTACTGCCTGAATCTCATGAATATGATAAATTACACACCAAGTACTGCGCGTGCTATGCTAGATGATAAGAAAGATGAAGAAGAATGACAAAGGCTAATTAATGTATGTACTCTTAAATAATCCTGCCTGCAACTCTTAAATAATGCCGCCTTAAATAAGCAGTCAAATTATAATTTATTTGATAACTTAAAGTAATTGTTTTTTCTTCCATATATTTCTATCAAACATCATCTTAGCAACCATTTCCTTTCTTTAACACAATCCATTCACTAATATTAATTTAAACCATCAAAATAGAACACTCACTGGAAACTATTGACATCATCACTGTACCCCTTGACAAATTGCCTCAAGCCTCCTGGTTTATCGGCAACTATGAGTGACGGCTTTACGCCTTCATATTGTGGCAGAGCTACTTGGAGACTCTCCTGGAACTCTCTGTCGTAGAAGATGAAGTTTGGCTCGGTCAGCCTTAGGAAGTGGGTCAACTCATCTGGAAGAGTTATAGATTCTTAACATACTGACCTGTGAACCTCACCTACTAAAAATCTTTGGAAAGGTGTGGTCACTGGTCTTCAAAACTTACGGACTGTATAACTAGGATCCATCATAAACGGAATAACTCCTGCAAACATCACAGCAAAATAGATAGCCACCATGTCCTGGTGGTTTCTCATCAGCAGCATGGCGTACTTCCCTTTCGCACCCTGGGCCATTAACATGCGTGCGAGTGAAACAGCATTCTTCAGAATCTGTTCATTTGTTATCACTTCACCAGTGCAGCCATTTGTCTGAGATAGGAAGATTTGAATAAAGTTAAAGCGTATCAATTAGATCACCTGCCTGACTGACTGTAAATAATTACATGGAGAAGAATGGGCAAGAAAAACGTGTTTCTTGCCCATTCTTCTCCATCAAGTATTTATGCATTCTTTTGCATAAGTATTTATAATCTTGTTGATTACATTGTTTTTGTTATATGGTCAAATGTTGTGTCTTTTTTTATCAAAAATGGATCTACGTTTGGCCACAAACTCACCTGATGGTAGGCGACGGTGTGGCCGAGGATGGAGCACGTATATCCAAAATAAATCTATTCACTCCGAACTAGAGTGGATAGATTTGGGGAGAACTATAGTTGGGGAGTTGATGCAACTGCCCAGACACGTCTCCTACAATGGTTGCACCGGACTACAACCTGAAACGCGACTAGGTCGCTTCACGACATGGCTTCGTCCGGTGGGTGGGAACCAGCCGCGGCCGAGGCTTCCCACCAGAGTTGTGGTGCCTGTTTTGCACCACCCAGGGGCCACGTGTAGGGACTTCCATTTCAAGGGTGCACTCCTACTGACGCGGGTAACTCAGCCCCCGAAACTTACGAGTGACGTGTATGGCTTGCACGTTTGAAATGCAGGATTCCATTTTTGGTTAAGTCTGTCTGACTCAAACTCTGAAACAAACTCCTTTTATTTCTCCCCCCTTTCTTAATTAATTGGCAAGTTTTAAAAATCCATTTAATTTTTTATCACGAGAATCAGAATTCAAACTAATATTATAAATACGAAAGTAACTCGAACTGTGTTTTTTTTTGTTACGTTTTGCACCCTAACTACTGAAATCATATCGATGAATTTTCGTAAAGAGATAGATATATTGGACCTTGGAAAAGGACACAGGTTACATTTTGCCACGGTGACAAAGTCATGGGCATTAGCTTGCCTTCATATAAATTCAAATTTAAAAAGTAGCTTAAATATCATGATGGAGACTATCTGTATAATTAAAAAAATCTATTATCGTTTATTTTAAACAAATCCAATCTGAAATGTCATAACAATAAATGTCACAATTCTGTACATTCACAGTATTAAAGCGTTAGTTTTTTTCCCATTGAGCGCTGCAAACAGATGAAATTGCTCAATAACCGTGGCAGCCATGCAATTTGTAACGTTATCCGCCCGGTGACGTCACGGGCATTGACGTCACGGGCTATGACACTGATGCCCAATGGATTGTTTTATTTTCGTTTTAAACTAGATTTCGAATCTAATCTGTTTTGTTGTTGCAGAGGATTAAGGGGTGTAGCTTTGTTTTGGGTTTTGTTTTATAATAAAATTTTGCTAGTTTTTTTTAAAGGTATACTAATGTATTGTTATTGTGGAAGAATATGAGTGAGACCTTTGCCCAGCAGTGGGATATAAGAGGTAATTTTTTTTTTTTTTCATAATTGTAACATGATACTGTATTCACCGAGGAGTTCGGTAGAATTATATTTTACTGCCATTATTAAGTCATTTCATATTAAGGTGATACCTTATACAATATTCCAAAAACACTGGTAATTGATCACATAACCTCACGTTTAGTAGTCGCGTATAATAAACCAATGAGCCACTAGTTTTGTCTACAAATTTGATTACATCTCTCCATACACCTAGGAACATGGAAATATAGAGGACCGGAATAGAATTTTCACCGCTTGCGTATGTGCATATATTTGCGGGCGGGCGATGCACTGTGGTACGGTGTAATGCATGACTACACTCAGTATTGTGAAAGTAGCTAGATATTGTATTTATTTGCATCCATTCGAATATTAATCTTAATACTTTTTATAGCCCGGTTTCGTGCTAATACATTTATTGCACTATGACTTTCGGCACTTTTGATTCGCATATTTATTTTTACGTAACCTAGCATCACGCCTGTATTCCCATAAAGAGTAGGCAGAGGTGTACACAGCAATACACCCACATTTCACCAATGCTGTTTGTTATTAAGTCCCATGTAATAAGTGGTGATCCTATTGCCATATACCAGAAATTTTCTAACAGAAAACTATTTTTTTTCTAATTTACTTTATCATAACAATTTGAGCATAACTTTTAATAGCATAATAATACTTAAAAAACTTTTTGCATATTATTTTTATACGCTTAACTATCATTCGGGCTATATTTTTTCGGTATAATTTTGAATCGCTTAAAGTTATAAGGCATAATTATTATTTTGAAATATGTTTCAAAATCGTTATGGTATCGTGTTATGGTATCGTGGTAGCTTGACCACAAGTGCTGTCCCGTTCACTGCACTCCGTTTTCTATTGTTTGGTTTATCTCTTGACCGTGTGACTTATATGTTCTGTTAGAAAAGACACAATATGTCGTTGTGGCAGCCTCAGCAGCAATTAAACATATCCTAACGGGCTACTGCATCTGCCTCCTGCCGGGAGCACGGGTTCTAATTAGACATATATAAGTAAACGTTAATCTTAGTCATATTATAGTGACTACCGAGATGACAGCTCTGTCATAGTGTTGTTGATAAACATATTATATAAGTTTCTTCAAGATAATTTTATAATTCTAATACAAAAGTAAATCTTGTGCCCTTATCTAATAATAATACCAAATAATAAGTGCAAATGTAATCATATTACGAAATTGTTATAAGATTAGATGTACTAGGTAAGATACAAAGTGTCTACTATACGTTAATATGTACAATTTAAAATTAAATTATATAGATATAAATATTCGTAATGTTTAATAAATCGCTTATAAGTCTTAACTTTGAACACCGACCAATATTTCTAACCATTATGACACATCTCGATCATTATATTTTTTCTAAAACTACCTACATCGGGTTACTATTATAATATTGTTATTTTTTGTTCCCATGTAAGTGAAATTATTGTCTTATTGAGAAATAAAGATGACAAAACTTGACCAAAATAATCATAAGAGGTAACAGTACGTTATATCCATGTTTTACGTTTGGGGTCAACGGCCTTTTACACATGTGACGACACCAGGCGGCCGCCAACTTTTAACATGATTCTCCAAAATATGGTAATTTTAAAATACCTAAATAATATAAAATACGAAAACAGATCGACCTTAAATTAATAAGGTGTACTGAATTTTATGGTTACTTTGCAATTGCATGATGGCTGCCATAAAATTTAATGATTCAGGCTTTATTGACGATGTCTACAACGTCCGCATTAATTGATTATATAATTTGAGAAGTTCCGACCCCTATCAAAATGGTGTCTACTGCTTACTCAGATTCAAACTTCTGATTAAGAAATTTCATTCATTTTAGCATCTCAAATATTATCAGACCCACAGTTGGGAACTTATTTGTAAAACATTCTTCATAACACACCAAACTCACCATAAACTCATTCTGGGGTCTCTCTTTTAAACAGTAGAACATAATCTGCGACAGGGTCACATTGTCCCTCTGTATGGGGTCAGGTTTGACCCCTTGCTCTAGGAGAATGGCGTCGAGTACTCTGTCGAGGTAGAGCTGGGCAGCATTCGGCTTTCCTCTCACTACTGTATGAGACATCTGGAAATGATATGAAATATTGAGCGAGATGTTATTAAAAAATATAATACTACAGTGGCATAATTACATTTGAGGGGCTCGTGGCTAAGTAAGAGCCGCACAGATCGATCGATCGATGTTAAGGTACGCTTGCCACGGTCGGTCTGTTGATAGGTGACAATCATTTCATACCGAGCCCTTCCGTGCCTTGGAGAACACGTTAAGCCGTCGGTCCCGATTGTCAAATTAAGATCTATAACAGCCGTTACGGGTAGTCAGAGATCTGAAAGTCTGACAACCAGTCATACCACGAGATATCGTGTTACCCCGTCACTGAGTTGTGAAGTTCAGATAGGCTGTCACTCCATGTAGAATACTGGTATTACGCTGCATCCGGTGTCACGTGAAGCCGACCCCAATGTCACTAGTAGTATTACATGTTCTTACCAGACGATTTATAAAAAAAAAGTTTAAGTTTGTAAGTTACATGGGTAGAGTTAACAAGATATATATATTACATTAATAAATTAAAAGGTACGTGGAAGGCGCCATCTTGGGTTAGTCCTTTAGTAGTATAACTGCCGCATTGGCAGCAAGTGCGACAGCTGAGAAAGAAATCCTGGGTTCGATTCCCGGGTCGTGCAAAATGTTATTAGGTTAAAATGTGGAAGAAGAATATAATAGTACAATAGTAATATGACACGTGAGGGGCTCGTGACTAAGTAACAGTCCAATATGCCCAGAACAATTACCGGTAAGCCATAGGTACATGTTTCGTGTAACTATATACAAATATAGACACGCGTGGTAAAGTTTATGACTGGACCACTACGCCAATCTTATCGTCCAATTTCCCTAAAAACACAGATAAATCTTTTAAATGCATTAACGCATCCGGAGCGACAGCTAAAGTTATTCATTTTTGTGGAAAATATAAATACGGTCGTGAGCAGAATTCAAACCTGCGCTTTACTTTCCACAAAAAAAAAATAACCTTAATATAATAATATAATGTACATATCCAACAAAACCCATCAAGAACATACGCTTCACAAAATGGTTAAAGAAATAAATTAATAGCCGAAATATATTAAATATCTATTCCTAAACGCCTAGGCGATACGTAATGTTTTTACTGAGAAATTCCTTACATACTCGGGCACGTAATATACATCGGGGACAAAATATGATGCCCGAGGGGCAATACATTTTTTGATAAGACAAAAATTCTCCCTGAGGAACTATTTTATTTGTTAGGAGCAAAGAACTTGGACGTTTAACATTGTACAAGGAACTCTTTGTGAAATCTATGTATGAAATATTGAGTTTTTGTTTGCTTCAACGACATTTTGTTCAATATGGGCGATAGTTCTTTTATTAAATAATATTTTGCCAAATTCTGTGTTTGTTTTTATTTGTGTGAGACACATCATCATTATCGTCCCTCTGCCCTTATTCCAGTTTATTTGGGGTCGGCGCAGCATACCTATATCCGGCATGCTGGTAAAGTTTTGGCAATGTTTTATGACCGGCCGCCTGCCTGACGTCAACGCGCATTGGGAATGCTGTTGTTGGTGGTAACCGCCACCGATACGGTCTCCTTCTATTTAGCTATGTCATACCAAATATTATCCATGGGCCAGGTTTTGATGTTATATCTATCTACTATGTATCACACTCCACTAACCGGGCTATAAACATTAATATTAATTATTGTTCACCGGTTATTACTCACGTGCATTTTTCGGGATTGCCCGATTCGATAGTTAGACTCGACACATCGCCGGGAGGTCACGAGTTAGCCTTGTTCAAGTTTAAAACTACATTTTCGGACCTGTTCCATCTTCGCACGGGTATAAATTAGAAAAAGAGAGAAGTTACGTTTAGCCTACGTAAGCCATGTAAATTTATTTTTCGGCGACTTGGTTACAAAATATTCTTTTTTTTCTACTTACAAAAAACTGAATTTGGTTTTATTATATACAGGCTGTGGTTCTAGACAGTAGCCAAATTGAAGGAGGTGAACCTATAGGTGTAACTGATTACAGAACAATTAAAAAAAGTATACCTTAGAAAATCTAATTAATTTCGCAGTTTTACTGTTTTTTGCGTATACGTCGTGTTATAGCCATCACCGCGTCGCGCGCAGTAGGCACAAGGACGGCACCGTGCGCCGACAAAGGCCGTACACGAAAATTTCACAGAGAAGCGTTAGCTGTTACGAGACGAATAGGACGTTGACCTCTTGGCTATTATTGTTTTATTTATTTTTATACAACATATAACTTGTTGCTGTATATGTTCCTACAATATGGCCACTGTTCAAAACCACAGCTTGTATATATAATATACAAGAAAGTAGGTAGAACAGTTTATATGGGCAAATGAAATTGTTGTTTTTAATATCTTCCTCGCAATTTTTCTACATTTTCTCAACGTTTAAACCTTCCCTGGACTACGAAAAACATTTCAAAATCAAAATCAGCTAAATCGGCCCAGCCGTTCTCGAGTTTTAGCGAGACAAACGAGCAGCAATTGATTTTTATATATATATAGAACGAAGAATATATTTATAAATTTAAAAAATGTATCTATACGATGATGAAAATCGCATCAAAATCCCTTACGTGGTTTAGGAGGAGTTAGCGTATAAACAGACAGACAGACGCGCAAAGCGACTTTATTTTATACTATGTAGAAATGAGGACCCGTGACAATCGTGTGATTAAGTGATCGAATTACTACAAGTACTACAAGTAGCAGTAGTTCACTAACATTTGAACCAAAAAGTTCTATAATCAAAACCAATATATTGTGGTCACCCACACTATCACATATCACACACACACACCGAGTAGCTCAGTTAAGTAAAAAGAACAACCGTGACCGAGTATGTACGTATTATCTAATAACGTAATAACAGTAATAATAATTGTTATTATTATATTATTATGTTGATAACCTAGTAGTTGGATATCATTCACTATTATCTGTAATTTTGCTTGTAGGTACTCATACTAATCTTATAGAATTATAATAATAACATAATGCGTACCAAAATAATAGAATCAGAACTAATATTATATTGACTGCCTCATTGGTCCAGTAGTCGTGCGGCTGCGGAATATGAGGTTCTGGGTTCGATTCCAGGGTCAAGATTTTTTTTTTTTTACCCGACTCACTCATAAGGAGGGTCATGTTTTGTATGAAAATTTTGGGTAGCAGTCCGGAGTTTGGGATTGGGTTCGGTAAATAGCAGCAGGCTCGCCACCTATGGGATTTAGCGGCATCAGTGAAATGTGGGTGTACAACAAGGTGCACCTCTGTCTACCCCTTCAGAGAATGCGAACGTCCCTATCAATTCGAATGAGCGTCTGTTAGTTTCTTATTTCTAGACATAACTATGAAATTTCGTACAGAGCGTAAACAAGACACGGAGAAATAAATAAATTACCCAGAAAAAATGCTAAGTTTACCATAGAGATATTTAACAAAGAAAGATTCACTAGATGGCGTTGATGACAGTTTCGTAGAAGCCTTATTCATCATCGAATTGAATTTGGGACACGAACGACACGCATAAACTAGTGTAGATACAATAAATACTACATAGTCATTTTCTTATGTACATTTTAGATTACATAATTTTGCTATTTATATATTTTCTGATATTTTTTTTACCATGGGCTTAATAGGTACTTCGTTTCCCATAAAACCTCTTTACATAATTAAAATTTTACAAGCATCGATGAAATTGCATGATTTTTGTATGCTTGCAATCAACAAATCAAATTAAATTTATTTATTAGTAGGTATATTATGGGTACAAATACAAATGGAGTTATAAAAATACTTAATTGAGGTCATTGCCTTATTAGGGCCCACGCCATTCAAAAGGTCAAAAAATATTAATATTGTTAAAAGAAGAAATATACCTACTCAAATTTAAAGACTGTCCTCCATAACCCGTCCGCTCAGACACGTAACAAATTATACTACATAACAATAAAAATCTATTGTGTCTGCTAATTAGCGAGCCAACGGCTTCTTGTTTTTAAACTCATTATTGTCCGTTATTTGAAGCAACGAAGTGTAGAATGTAGAATGATTATGTAGTCGAGGTCCCATACAAAATATACCATTATTATTGAAGAAAGCAGTTTTATTTGTTAAGAAACTTATTTATAAATTTTGTCTCTTACTTTTGAATTTTTTATACATAAGTTTACAATATATGAAGACTGCCAATAGAAAAAAAAAAACACTTTTGCTGCAACATTTGTTGGAGACACAAATTGTTGGATTATGTTTACATTTACAAATTTGCATAGAAAATAAAAGAATAATTATTTCCTGAACGAATTTCCGGAAATATTTTCCCTGTGAAATAATATGAAAATATTATGGTTACAACACTACGTTAACTAAGAAAATAATACAGTTACCAACCGATCACATCGCAAAGGCTTCGTAACTTGTCAAAGGTAAAACTTCATGTAAATGTAGTGCACAAGCAGGAGGGTCAGACTGAAGCACTTTATAAATTTCGAAGACTCCATAAAGGTATTTTGTTTTTATAGGCTGGAACAATACTTGAATAAAAAAAAATAGAATAATAAAGTAATACAAAAGAAAAATATGGTCGTGAGCAGGTTTTGAACCTGTTCCTTCTAAATAAACACTCCAGGCGTTTTTATTATTCTTTCCACAAAAATCTATAACTTAAGAGTTCACTACGCATGCGATAATGCGTTTGAGAGATTTTTCTGTAATTTAGAATATTGTAGGTAATTTTGAGGGATCGATCGAGGTTAAGCTTCTCTAGCCACGGTTGGTCTATGGATAGGCGACCATCATTTGATTTAGATTTCTCTGTTTGCCTCGGAGAGTCAAATCATCGGTACCAGTTGTCTAATGAATATCTATGACAGCCGTCAGATGTCTGAAAGTCAGACAACCAGCCTTACCACGCGATATCATCCTACTAAGTAACTGGGTTGTGGAGGTTGGATAGGCAGTCACTCTAAAATAAAATAAACCATTTTTTATTTTATTTTAGTATAGGCTTGCGTTTGGCCACACCTCGCCTGATGTAAAGCGACGATGCGGTCTACGATGGAACACGCTTGCCTAGAAGAAACCTATTCACTCGCGACTTGAAGACGCCCAGATTGTAACTATCGGGAAATACAGACTCCGGCAAAGAGTTTCACTCTTTAGCGGTACGTGTGATAAATGTGGAAGCAAAACACGTTGTACGTATAATTTACTCGTTGTTGTCTCGTCCTCGATGATGATAGAAAATAAGTGTAGTCCCGGTCTCGTCAGTCACTGGCGTCACATAATTTTGAAGAAATAGATAAAAAAGGAACGCACTCCTACTTGTGCTGCCCTCTGTCTCTGTAATTATCTTCATTCGGTTTTTATGTCAAATATCGGCGTCACTTAATTCTCTTTATTTTTCATTCTTTTGTGTAAAAAATATTCAAACGACATAAAAATGGGGAAAAGAAAGTTAGAAGAGAAAAGAGAAAGATCACATTTATTAAAGAAGATTAAAAAACTCAAGAAACGCATTAAATACCTGGAATCTGATTCGAGTGAAGGAGGTAAGATTATTATTTTTCGGTATAATGTGATGTTTCTCCTGCTGTTGCGTACTAAAACATTGATATAAACATATCAATTACACAGTAAAATAACACAACAAGTGTATTAACTATTTTATAATTGCTATTTAAATCGCGCTAAGTGTTATGCGGCTATGCACGTGGTTGCAACCAAGTTTGAACATTTTATTTTCCTTGAAACGACTTGATTGACCTGTGGGGCGTTCTGCAGGAACGCACGTGGTTTTAAAACAGCTATGTTGTTAACTAAGCGACCTGTGGGGTGTTCTTAAGGGACACACGTGGTTGACTTTTTATTATAACCTTAAAGGGAAGTTCTGCGGGAACTTACATGGTTATATTTATGACGTGCATGTTTAATTGCATGTTTAATTATGCTGCACTAACTATATGCACTGCACGCATTTGCTTTTACAGATATTGTAATAACTCCAGTAAATAAATCACCTGACATGCATGATGAGAATGTCCCTCCGGAGTTGATAGACAATGTGCAATCAGATGTCGAGATTGAAAACACAGAGTTGTTAAATGAAATAATTGAGGATGATATACCTAAGGAAGATACATTAGATGATCAGGTACTGGAAATATTAGGTGTGGCTCCTCAGCCAGAGAATGTAGGAGAAGAACTACATACTCAGATAGTCCAAAGGTGGGACATTATACTTAAAAAAGGCTTAGCAAAAGATGAGAAAGACAAAATTCAAAGGGAAAATCCACCATTTACCAATCTCAAACAAATGGTGCCACCAAAATTAAACCCAGAGGTTAGCGCTGCAGTTAATGAAATGTCAAGGAAGCGAGACCAGCTTATACTTAAAAGGCAACAACAAATTGCTACGGCACTGTCGTGCCTAGGCTCAGGCCTTCAAATGAGTCTGAAGGATATACAAGGCCAGAAGATAGAAATCATTAAAAAATTAAATGATGCATCACGCTTATTGTGTGACTCACTATATCTAGATACTAGGGGACGTAGATCCCTCCTACTATCAGTTATCAACAAAGATATGAAAGAGTCTCTGCTTCAGTTGGAGTCAGAAACTTATCTGTTTGGTGAAAATCTCACAGACAAAATAAAAACTGCAAAATCTGTACAAAAATCTAGCCAAGAACTGAAGATTGTTGAAACTAAGAAGTTCACTCAAAGACAGAACATATCAGGATTAAATACTGCTAAAAATAAATCTTTAAACTGGTGGGGCCCTCCTCGCAAAGAAGTGAAGAAGAGGGGGGGGCCATCACCCAGAGCACCAGTTGTGGACAGAAAGAGGGAAGAGAAGAGGAACCATCAGCAGGGTCGCAAGTAACCACACAGGTGGGCAGACTTCAATTTTATCATAGTAATTGGAAACTAATCACCACTGATCCTGTTATTCTTGGTTGGATTGTAGGGTATACAATTCCCTTCCATACTAAACCTCACCAGAGTTATACTCCATTGAATGTCAATTTCTCTTATCTAGAGTCTTTACAGATATCATTGGAAATTAATAAATTACTTTCTCTTAAAGCTATAGAAATTTGTCAAAGTACAGATAACCATTTTTGTTCACCTATTTTTCTTGTTAAAAAGCCCAATGGGACGAATCGTTTTATTTTAAATTTAAAAAAGTTAAATACTTTTATTAAGACAGAACATTTTAAGTTAGAAGACTACCGAACAGTATGTAAACTTTTGCAACAGAATGACTTTCTAATAACATTAGATTTAAAAGATGCTTATTACATGGTTAACATTAACAAAGATAGTAGAAAATACCTAAGATTTTATTTCAAAGGAAAATACTATCAATTTAATGTTTTACCTTTTGGATTATGTACGGCTCCTCTAACATTCACTAAAATAATGAAACCTGTTATAGCTTCCTTAAGAGATAAAGGTTTTATATCAGTTATATATTTAGACGATTTTCTTTGTATAGGAAATAGTTACAAACAATGTTTGAAGAACATGCAGTCAACAATTAATTTATTAGAACAGTTAGGTTTCATAATTAATAAAGAAAAATGTGATTTAATACCAAAACAATTTTGTAAGTTTCTAGGTTTAATTTTCAATACCATTGATATGACTCTTGAAATCACTAACGAAAAAATAAATAACTGTTTGAGTTTAATAAAAGAATTGTTTGATAAAAATCATATTAAGGTAAGATTTTTAGCTCAAGTTATAGGAACTCTAATATCTGTTTGTGCAGCTATTAAGTATGGTATTCTTTATACTAAAGAACTTGAGCGACTTAAATATCTCACATTAAAATGTAATGATAACAATTATAACATCAACACTACACTAAATGCTACATGCATACAAGATCTAGAATGGTGGTCTCTAAACATAACCACAGCAGGTAATCCCATTAGAAAAAACATTTTTCAGCTAGAAATATTTACAGATGCCTCCTCCACAGGGTGGGGTGCATCTTGCGATTCTCAGACTGCCAGTGGGCAGTGGACTGAGGATGAAGCTCAACTTCACATGAATTCTTTGGAATTAATTGCTGCTTCCTTCGGATTAAAATGTTTTGCTACACATTTAAGAGATTGTGAAATCCTGTTAAGAATAGATAATATTACAGCAGTATCATACATTAACAGATTAGGAGGAGTTCAATATCCTCACTTACATAGAATTACTAAGAATATTTGGCAGTGGTGTGAGTCAAGAAATTTATGGATTTTTGCTACCTACATAAATACTAAAGATAATGTGATAGCAGATTTTGAGTCCAGAAGGGAACTAAGCAATACAGAATGGGAACTAAGTGATACACACTATCAAAAGATTACCTCTTCATTTGATGAACCTTCAATTGATTTATTTGCATCACGCACCAACACAAAGTGCCATGATTATGTCTCATGGTACCCAGACCCAGGAGCGGTGGCAGTAGATGCATTTACTTTACAGTGGTCTCAATATCATTTATTTTATGCTTTCCCTCCATTCTCAATGGTTCTCAAAACTATAGAAAAGATCATTACTGACAGAGCAACTGGTATTGTAGTTGTTCCCTATTGGACCACTCAACCATGGTTCCCAATATTTAACAGATTGTTGATACATGAACCCATAATATTTCAACCTTCTAAAGAACTCCTCACCTTGCATCATTCCAGATTACTACATCCCCTACACCAGAAATTGAAATTGATGGCAGGAATATTATCAGGGAAACATTCTTAAACTTTGGAATCTGTGATGAGGCAGTGGAAATTATGATAAGTTCATTATCTAAAAGTACATTAAATCAATACTCACCTGCAATTATAGCTTGGGCAAAATACTGTAAGTTAAAAAATATAAGTATTACCAGGCCTGCTATAACCGAGGTTATTAAATATCTCACAGAGAGATTTCAGGAAGGTTGTTCCTATGGAACCTTAAATTGTCTTAGATCTGTTCTAGCTTTAGTGATAGGCCCACATTTAGGTACAGACGATAAAGGCAAAAGACTATTCAGAGGCTTCTATAAATTAAGACCTCCAAAACCTAAATATAACAATACATGGGATGCATCTGGCTTACTTAATTATATTGAAAATAACTACATTAACGATAATGATTTTAAAATAGTCACTAACAAGACTGTGACTTTGTTATTTCTAGCTACAGGCCAAAGGGCGCAAACAATCTCATTAATTAATATTAAGAATATAATTATCAAAGAAGACTGTATTATGATTAAGATTGATAAGTTAATTAAAACTTCAAGGCCAAATAGATGCCAACCTTTTCTAACTGTACCCTTCTTTAACAAAAGAATAAAGGTGTGCCCGGCTACAGCTGTGGTTAATTATTTAAAATTAACTAAAGGTCTGCGAAACTGTACTAATTTGTTTATATCAACAAGAAAGCCCTATAAAGCTGTGAGCTCTAGTACAATCAGCCGCTGGGTCAAGAAAGCAATGGAAGATAGTGGAATTGATATTAGTACGTTCTCAGCACACAGTACCCGCCATGCAACAACATCGGCTGCTTATATTAAGGGTGACGAGACAACAACTTCGTATAATTACCGTCAAACTTCACTTACAGGTAAGTTCGTTTGACTATTCAATTGTCTTTTATAAATATGTTCTTATTATTTGTGTCCTGTATTGCACCAAATAAACATTTTATCTATCTATCTGTCTATCTCTATCTACACACAGGTGGAATATCTATCATATATCGATGACGCTTTGCCGTGCATCTGTACTATGTAAAATGCTGGTTTTAAGCTGCATCCGGTTAGACTGGAAGCCAGCCTGATTGTAGTTGGGGCATTCCCCATTGCTATTGCACGGCAGAGATGTTTCTGGGCAATTTCATAGCGTATTTAATTTATGATGTTGCATTAATAAAGCCCAGATGGCTTCACAGATGGTTGAAGCCACCTATGAAGCCATCTGCTGCATTTCCAAGAAATTGGCATTCGACCAGTAAAGAGAACCTGAGGCAGGAGACCAAATCGCTGGACGATCTTATTTGGGGGACGTTTGAGTTTGGTATGCCACTTAGCGGGCAGGCGACGAAATTTTCCCTTGATCGGATTACAGTACTGGACGAAACCAGCAAGCTAAGTCGCGATCATTATGGACAATTTTTTTATGGACCGACTGCAAAGTATATGTTCTTACACCGCAATATATCTGGAAATGTTGGTTAATTTAGACCAGTTTAATTTACCATCGGGTGAACTCATGCTAACATATTTTTACGTCATACGTTTAGGCGGTTTTGTGAAAATATTTTATTTAATTATTGTTCAACGGTTATTACTCAATGCATTTTTCGGAATTACCTCAGTTTGACTCGCGACAGCGCCGCGGGCTCAGCTCATGAGTAAGGGTTCCGTTCGAGTGTGAAACTAGTTGGGAAATCCCGAGGCATGCACGTGAGTAATAACCGTTGAAAAATAATTAATATGAATGTGTCTCACGAAAATTATTATACAAAATTAATTACTCATGTTAAGAGAGGTTTTATAATTAATAATATTATGAAGTTATCGCCTCCCGGATAAATACTCCAGGCGCTCTGACCACTAGAGCCGAGATAGTTTAGTGGTCACAGCGCCTGGAGTATTTATCCGGGAGTCGCAAATTCGAATCCTGCTCGCGACCGTATTCTTTTTCCATTTAATATAATAACTTTAGAGTTCGCTAAGCATGCGTTAATGCTTTTCAAAGATTTATCTTTAATAATATTTTAGTAAATATAATTTTGAACAACACACCACTTTGATTGCCAAATAAATTTTTTATGGACTCAAAATTTCACTATCCCTAACACTTTCACTTCGCGGTACGGTGTCATATGAGATAAAATATTCGCTTACCTTGTTCAACCTTGATTGCTGCTATAATGTTTTAGATCGTACATGCGTCTGCGCGTGTCCGTATCTCGGTGTTCGACTGGTATAGTGATAGTTCGGTGTCAATATTTATCAAGACAAGATTGCTTACACCCCCGCGTATAGCTGCTAAGATGATAATAAACATGTTATCACCAAAACAAGATATGCATTGAAGAGTCAATAAGTCATTAGTATATTGCCGCAATCAAATATCCGACGTTTATAAATAGATCAGGGTTTTATATTATATTTAGGGTTCGGATGAACAATAAATAATATATATATATATTTCTATTTCTGTTTTTCATAATTTTATTGTTCGTTCGTCTGTCTATCTGTCTGTCTGTCAAGGCTCTTTTTCCCACGAACGAGTGGTTGTATAAAATTCTATTTTTTATCAAATACTTAGACTTATGGTCCCTTGGAGCTGTCAAAATCAAGCTACTAAAAGTCAACGCAATAAAGAAATACATTATTTCCTTTTTATGAAGTTTTTTGTCGTTCATATTTTGAGAATAAATCAAATTCTATGGGGCACTCCCTGTTGACCTGGAATCATGTAATTTGCCAAGAAGCAAGGTTTTACAGCAAAATTATTACGTTAGGTACATAATGATTTTTATTTTTTAGTAATAAAAACTTATTAATTATAAATATAAAATAACTTTTATCAAGTAAAATAGGTATATAGGTATAAAGTATATAGGTATTTTTGTTTAACTAATAATGTTCGCGAGACTAGTTTATATTAATTATTGTTCAACGGTTATTACTCACGTGCATTCTTCGGGATTGCCTCGCGACATCGTGCGAGCTCAGCTAAGGGCTCCGTTCTAGTTCGAATCTAGTCGGGCAGTCCCGAAAAATGCACGTGAGTAATAACCGGTGAACAATTATTAAAATTATAAGTTTCAAAGTCGGGGATTCCAATGTGATAACTTTGCTACATGGAACGGGTGATTACGAAAAAGAAAACACATAATCTTATCTTATTATCTGAGGTTATTATAATATTAAATGGAAAATATACGTATATATATAGTATCTGTATAGGGGCTGAATTGATAGCAATGACGTCGCCAAAAAGACGTGTTAAAATATGGAAGAAGAATTCGCGTTGGTGAGTAGAGGTCGAGTTAGCTTAGTGCGAGCGCCTGGAGTATTTATCCGGGAGGCGCAGGTTCGAATCCTGCTCACAACCGTATCCTTTTTCCATTTAATATAATAACTTTAGAGTTCCCTAAGCATGCGTTAATGCTTTTCAAAGATTTATCTATAACACACAATCTTGTTTACGAAATTAACTATTGCGGGAGGTATTATATTTGTTAAATAAACATCGGTAATACCGTACCTTCGTAACAGATAAGCTGATAACGTTGTTGTCACACATTCATCTTAGTATTTTGTAAATATTTTTGAAAAATGTTTTAACAATAGTTACCTACTTAGGAGAATTTTCCACAAGATTTTCATTTGTTCTTTTATTTTTACACGGTTACTCAAATAAGGAGTGTTATGTTTTTATGGTTCATGTATGATGTATGTCATGTATGTTTGTGAGTTTCTTTATTGCACGATAACTTCTAAATGCCTGAACCGATTCCGTATAGGGTATCATTAGTATTCTTACATTGTCCCAGGTAACATACTCGTAGGATAGTTTTTTTTTTTTATTAATTTCTTGTTGCTATAGTAATTAATCAATCAATTTATTGCGATCCATAATAGACATGATGGACTTGAAAATATAAAAAATACAGAAGCATTATGGACCCAGTCGGGCACAGCAAAAACTTATTAGGTAATGTCAAAAATGTTTTATATTTGAAAGTATCTCAATAACTCACAGACTACCTTTTTGGTTAAGTGAATGCGAGCACGACTGCCGAGTTCGGACAAACGCGTTATTGGAATTTTCTATGAGAAAATTCTCAGTTGCAGCCCGGACTTTGGAATTGTGCCTAGTGAGCAATTACTTACAATTCGATCATGTGTAGTGATCTCGCAAACCTAAGATATTACTACGTGGAGCAATTACTTATCTAAAGGACATACGAGACTTAAATAACGGCATCGATAAAATTTACGATGTGTTTTATACGCCGAATTGGCACACTTCTACCTAATCCTTTGAAACAGGCGTGATGAATTGACATAGCAAATAAGTATATTACTTATACATTTGCGGGTTAAATTAGATTAAAAACAAAATTTGCGACTACTTAGCATAAGGTCCTGGGTTCAATTCCCAAATCAGGCGAGGTGTTATTAGAAATGTGCTCAATAGCAGCTCGGAGTTTAAAATTGTACCCGGTTGATGGCAATAGGCTCACCACCTACAATATGGAACTTAAAAACAGCATCAATGAAATGCGGGTTTACAATTGTGTAAACTTGTGTCTGCCTACCCTCTCGGGCAATACAGTCGTGCTGCTGTGTGTTATGTTAGTACTAATAATTAAAAGAAAACCTACATTTATGTTCTAGTTTTAAAAAGACAGCTTAGCAGTATGAGCGTTCTATTTTCGTAAAATAAAGCTTTGACCGCGTTTAGACCTAAATTAAGGCCTCTTGCAAACTGTCGCGGAACTAGGCCATAGTGCAGAGTTAGTCGCGCACGATATAAATATACAGGGCTGGTGGGAAATAGAGAAAGATACTGGCCACTATGACTTATATGAGTCTACAGATAAATATTTAAAAGCATTAACGCATAACGTTTAGCGAACCTTAAAGATATATTTTTTTGTGGAAAAGGAATACGGTCGTGAGCATGATTCAAACCTGGGCCTCCTGGATAAATACTACTGCTTTAATGATGGTGGAGATGGCTTAGTGGCCAGAGCGCCTGGAGTATTATTGCGGGAGGCGCAGGTTCGAATCCTGCTCGCGACCGTATTCTATTTTCACAAAAAAATATGAATGGTCCTGTTTTTAACTTCAATATTTGTTATCAATTAATCATAATAAACGTTGCTTTCTATTTTTCTTTATCTGCTGGGACACAAATATTTGTCATGTTCTAAATTATTTAGAAATTATATAAATGTAGAAGCTTAAGATAGTCACAATCGAGAGTTGAGAAAACCCTGTTTTGCACTATATACGTTACACATTATAAAGTGTGATGACACAGAAGTAGGGTTGCCAAAAAGCCGGAAAGTCCAGCCAGTTTAGCCGGACATTTGGGTAAAAGGCCGGACACCCATATTATTTTAGTCTTATTACATTGACAATTATTAAGTTTTTTTTTTCGTCCTACATTTAGGTACACATATACTCATAAAGAAAAAAAAAAAGTTCAATTTTAAAAAGCCTGACAGAAGCCGGACCAGCCGTACACCGTCTAATTTAGCCGGACACGCAACCAAAAAGCCTGACTGTGTCCGGCTTTATCCGGACGCCTGGCAACGCTACACAGAAGCTTAAGGTAGATAAAAAATCATGTTTAGATTTATAAAAACATGTATGTTTGTTGAGTAAAACCCGTTTTATTGTAAGATATTTAGATACACGTGTACGCTCACTATATTTGTAACATACATAGCTTCACGCCTGTATTTTCCGAAGAGTACGCAGAGATGTGCACATTGGCAAGCCCCCATATTTCAACAATACTATTATTAAGTCTCGGGCACAATTCCAAAATCTGGGTACTACTCAGAATTCCCTTACAGAAAAACTCATTAACACTTTGCCCGACCCGGAAATCGAACCCGAGACCTCATACTCAGCAGTCGCGCTTGGAACCACTAGACCAATCAGGCACTTGATTTGTATTCTAAGAAAAACTATTGTTATAAGACAAAACAAATTAATTGTAAACTTTTATTTCCAACTAGCTGTGCCCCACGGTTTCACCCGCCCCGTTAAAACTTTGAGTACGATAAAAAATAAACTTATGTAATAACCTTGTCCTGATAATGACGAACACTACAAAAAAGAATTATCCAATTTACTGCAGTTGTTTTCAAGATATGGCGTGACCAAGGAAAATAGGGATTCATTTTTATATATATAGAGATAGAAAAGTCAGTTCTATAAATGAACTGTAAAATCAAAAGAGTTCGCATTTCCAATACGTTTCTATTTCCCCGTAATAAGTATATTTACAACATTGTGCCCGTACCGTGCCTGCGCCGGCCTCGTGTCGTAATGTGTGAGATAGCGCGCACACCCGGCTGGGCTCGTTATTGCTTTGTATTGAAGCTCCAGTCTTTATTTGTTAGCAAAATGGGTATATTGTCTACTACTTTTTACCGTGGTAGTGCTTGTGGAATTTTTAAATATTTTTTAGAACTGATCAATTGACTGTTGTGGTGTCCGAATGGTTACCGGCTTGCCTCTTGAGCATGTACCAATGTGACTTTCTCAATGTCATGTTTATGTAGTTTATTACTATTTTCCAAGGAAACATTGATAAGTAATAGACACGAACGGGTCTTGAACCCGCAACGCTTGAGTTTAGTAGATCTGAAAATTATTGCTAAATAGATATCGCCAGGCGTCTCCTTAAAACGAATACAAGCTTGAAATTCAATAGATTCGGATAACGACACGGTACTCGTAGCTCACGGTGAGACGGTGATGACACAGAATGTCAAGGGTCGCGGGTTCAAGCCCCGTTCGTGTCTATTATTTTTCAATGTTTCCTTCGAAAATAGTACTTAATATAGGCATTACATGCCTTAATATGTATAAAAATATAATTATTTATCATAATTATATTAATTAAGTGAAGGAAAAACATCGTGAGGAAACCTGGACTTAATGGTCTGAAACCGCCGTAAGCCAGCGTGGTGAATAATACTTGTGCCTTCTCTACAAGAGAAGAGACCCTTGCCCTGCAGTGGTAGTAGTAATTGGCTTATTATAATTTTATGTTTAGAACTGCCCTTCAGTCACCAGGGACTGAAATGACTTCACCAAAAGTCGTAAGTAATTTTTTATGTATTATTTGTAGTAGTGAAGAAGTCGACATGGCTTGGTGGTCAGAGCTCCACGAGTATATATCCATGACGCACAGGTTTGAATCAGTAGTATTACGACCATATTTTTTTTCTACAAAAATTTATAACTTTAGAACTGTGTTTGTCTAGTGAGATCCTGGGCTCTATTACCGGATTGGGTAAAATGCTATTGATTTTTTTTTTATAATTTTTTTTTGTAGTAACTTGGTGTTTGGCTCCATGCCCGGTTGATGATAATACGCTTTAAGGTGATGGTAATGTGTGTTAAGCCGTCGGTCCCGGTTGTCAAATTAAGATCTATGACAGCCGTTACGGGTAGTCAGAGGCCTGAAAGTCTGACAACCAGTCATACCACGAGATATCGTATTACCCAGTTACTGGGTTGTGGAACTTGTGGAGGTCAGATAGGCAGTCGCTCCATGTAAAGTACTGGTATTAAGCTGCATCCGGTGTGACTGGAAGCCGACCCCAATGTAATTGGGAAAAGGCTAGGCAGATATATTGGAATCCTGGTACTGCATATCATAGCGTAGGATAAAACAAATAAAAGTTGCTCGGAACATCGGATGCAGCCTGCTTCATACCAATAACTTTAGGAGTCTATGGTATTGTATAGGTACAGTAGTGGACGTGGATGACTCGTATCATAGAAAATAGCTTATGTTCTATTTCAGTTTATAAGCTATAATGCTACAATTTCATCTAAATGTGCCCAGCAGTCTTTGAGTGATTGAGTTACAAAAAAACATACACAATCGCGAATGTGCATTTGAAATTTAAGTAGTGTTTTATTTAACTCAATATCATAATAATTATAAGGATAACTTTACACAGCATCTCGCCTGTATTCCCGAAAGGGGTAGGACGAGGTGCAAACAATTGCACACCCACATTTTACCAATGCTGTTATTAAGTCCCATGAAATAGGTGGTCAACCTATTGCCAAATACCGAGTAAAAGTCCAAACTCCGGGCTAATACAGAATCTCTTAACAGAAAAACCCAATGACACTTTGCCCGACATGGGAGTCGAACTCAGGGTCTCGTGCTCAACAGTCGCGCATGGGACCACTAGATCAGCGAGACAGTCTCCTACGATTTTTATATTATTATAGGGATATACGACTCCACAATTATTGATGGTTAATAAAAATATCAAAACCTCGCTATTTTAAGTCGGTTAAAAATACGGACACAGTGAGTGGAGTGTGTCGCTGCCTTTATAACAATAGTGAAAACATGGAGGTAGATGAAGAAAAATCTACCGCACCCATGACGGAGTAAACTCGCTGCATCAGTCTGCTTGTGACCACGATCAGTGCAACCTGGTCGAAACGTCAAGCGATTCAAAGGTATTTATTGCGCGTTAATTCCTGGTTATACATATAATAATATTGATGTTAAAAAACCAAAATAATACCGATATATACCGAGACTGCTCCGCGAGGCTTTTGAAATTAAAAAACACCCAAATTTCAATAGAGAAGATGGTTGGCAATAACCATCTGTTTCGAACCCTGTACTGAAAATAATCAAGTCCCAAACCAAATTAAGTCACAAGAAAAATCAAGATACTGTGAGCGATTACTGCGTGCATCGGAACACCTTTTAGTTTTGACCTATTCGTTAAAATTGTAAAATTGTATCTCTAAATTTAAAACGACTGTGACCCCTGAGTTGGTTTCGGTATTTCTTCTCAGGGATAGTCTTAGGAAATACCGTCGCGATTTGGTTTTAAATATGTATCAGAGACAATAATAATTTTATGAATTTTATTAATTATATGTAAGGTAGACTGAAATAATTTTAAATAAACTGTTGAGACACCTGACACCTTAGTCTTCCTGCGACCACGAACGCTGCAAAGTGTTCGAAACGTCAGGAAAAACAAAAACCAATAATACACGCGATTAATCCGGTTAAAACTTGTTTTATTATAATGTGTAGTGATCGCGAAAATCTAAGATATAACTATATTGATGGTTATTTATAAACTGTTGCAACATTTTCCTGAACAGACTGTATAGTATTATTAGATGTTCAACCCCGTGCAGCGCAGGCATCGTCGGAGCATTAGCATAGCTATTGCACGATATTGATATTACTTACCACTGAGCAGGGAAAAGCAGAATATCCACTCCTAAGATTCTAAAACCAGAATTAACAGAAGTGTTCTACAACTATAAATAGGTATCTAAAAAATTGCTCGGATTTAAACGGTCAGCTAAACATTGAGGTTTTGGTCAGCTTCAAATATGTTCCTGTCATAAACACTAAATTATTCAGCAAATAATGACGTCAATTCTGATCTGGTCCGCCTATACAAAATTTAGAGCGTTGTGCATTGCTGTCTTTTGCTAATAGTTACTAAATGAGTAAAACGGGACGAATTCCGAAACGTCAAATTCTAATTTAGATACGTCATACTAAAATCTCCGAAAAATGTTTAGTCTAGTGCTCATAGTATTAATTATTCAAAGACAGCAATGTTTTAAATTCGGTGTAGTTTGCTACATGAGAATTGACGCCATTGTTATATTAGACAGCACTAAAATTGGTCTTGGGGAAAAAAGCAACCCCACACGATGGACCGATGACATCACAAAGGTTGCAGGCAGACAATATGAACTGGGTTCAAGACAATTTTGGAAATCTATCGGGGAGGCCTATGTACAGCAGTGGACGTCTATTGGCTGATATGATGATAATGATGAAAATTGGTCTTATGTTTTATCAAATATATCTGCAGCAATATTAGTAAGAGGCAAATTGTTATAGTCACATTTAAAAAAATTTTGGCACGCTGTGAAAGTTTTGTTTACTAACTACTTAATTGCAAAATACGTGCGCATTGTCCTTGCTGTATTAAGTTTTTATTAGCGTACCTAGTTGCTTTTCGTGCTCGAAAGAAACTATTTAAACACTCCACAAAACATGTTCACTCACACAGAAGCACCCCTTATCTATCACCCACATTTTTAATTTAATTTCTGTTTTTTTTTTAAATAAAATCTCAGTAACCGTATTTTTTTTTTGTTATAACGTTTATTAGTCTTTCACCAATAAATTTAAATATTGTTTGCCTTATTTGGGAAGAGACTGGACCCCAAGACACAGAGAATCGTAGTGTGGGATCTAGGGAACTTGAAGAAACCAAGCACTTAAGGCTCTTATGTATCATCATTATTGTTTAATTATTGTATATTTTTTGGTTAATAATAATACATTTAATTTAATTTAGTGTGCAGTGGACCTTCTGTATTTAATTTTTCATCTTCTTTACTCAAGCTTGCCGCTTCGCACATCGTCTAGCTCAAACGGGCCGTCAGCTTCGGTCGCTAAGTTGGACTCTCCGCTATATGCCGGCGGGCTGCGCGCCACGGATGAAGCCCATTACGAGATTACACCACATTTTACTACGTATACTTTTAACCCTTAGTAGACTACTGTTCTGAAACTGAGTGGCTAAACGGTCCGTTTTTTGAACCACAGGACTTGGATACAAAGCTACCAATCTAATTTTAAGTAATTGATTTTTTGCAACGGCCTCATTGGTGTTGTAATCCCAAGTGCAACTGCTGAGGCCCTGAGTTCGATTCCCATGTTGTTCACTGTTATTGAATTTTTCTGTTATTAAAATCTAAATAGTAGGCCGGTGTGGGGAATTGTGTCTGGTAGATGGCTACCTATCTGGCTCACCACCTATCTTGGGACTTAATAACATAGTTATAGAAATGCGGGTATACAACAGTGTACACTTCTGCCTACTCCTTTTTGGAATAAAGTCACACCTTTATGCCTCAAAAAAGTAGGCATGCTATGTTATATTTTGTTTTTTTAGACGTCATTTTGTAATGTCTTTGTTAATCTAAAACATCAAAGGTCTATGATGAAGGAAAACATCGTGAGGAACTGGACTGACAAGCTCAAAGTTCATTTTTTTCATTTCAGTGGTCAGAGGTTGGTCGCTAGGTGGCGCTGACGTCGACTAGAATTGCTTTAAGAACACTCCGTGATTAAAATTCTTCTATAATTTGAAAATAGCTTTATTAGTAAATAAAAGTGCTTACAGTGAAAGCTTAGCTTATAATAAGTATTATACATTGATTTTGCTTGGTGCAGTGAACGCTATTTACGTTAAATACAGCATTAACAATAGTGGTAGCAGTGCTACATAATAAAAGTGTAAACAGTTTGCTAATCAAATTAAATAATATTCTGGCTGCTATTGTGAATATCAGTGATGATAAATTCAGTTGACGAAATTTACTGCAAATATCCAGTTTAATATAAATCATTAATAACAAATAATTGCCAATTCAGTGTTGTGGGTGTAATAACATCTGAGAATCACCTACCCGAACACCAGCTGACAATCAGCTGATCCACTATACCCAGCGACATCTGTACTCAGTAACCCGTACTACATCAAAGCGCATTGATCTTAACTGAACATCGATTGTGCAACAAAAATGGTCAACTGCGGCGGTTGCGGACGCTTCATGACAAAGACAGATGGCGTAAGCTGTACCACCTGTGCCTGTACATTTCATGAGGCGTGTCTAGGCGGATCCCAAGCTGCTTCAAAACAGCCTAACTGGTCCTGTCCGGAATGTTCGAAAAAAAAACCGCGGGACAATCGCTCGGAAACCCCTGTGAAGAACGTTTTCCGGGATCTTGGAGCAGAAGCAGGGAATAGGACCACAGTATCCGACTGTGTGAATACCACGGCGACTGACACGACAGAGTTTGGACACCTGGACCTGGGCTTGGAGATACGTTTATTCCGAGAGCAGGTTTTTCATATGCAGGAGGAAATTAAACTGCTGCGCCAGGACGTACAGGAGCTACGTAACACCCTCGTATGCAACACCTCGCGTCTTGATTCTATAGAAGGCAGAGTTGAGGTCCTAGAAAAAAGGGTCGAAAATAAAGATGACTCTGCCGGTCGCCTGGAAACATTTATACAAGAGTTGAAAACCGAACTGAATGATAGGGATCAGCAATTACTGTGCAATGATATTGAAATATCAAATGTCCCAGAGAGTAACGGGGAACAGCCAGGCCACATAGTCAACTTAATTTCAACAAAAATTGGCGTCACTCTCGAGGAGCGGGATATTGTTTACGCAGAGCGAGTCGGGTCGAAGCAGCCGCGCGGCGCAACTACTGACCGGCCGCGCCCTCTAGTGGTACGTTTAGCGCGCCGGTCGACACGGGACGAGCTATTGCGGAACATGCGCGTGAGACGGGGGGCGAATACAGCGGACTTTGGACTGTCAAGTGAGTCACGCCCATTTTACATAAATGAGCGCTTGACGAAATACAATCGTCAACTCCTGTTTAAGGTCCGTGAAGCTCGGAAACAGCTTAAGTGGAAGTTCGTATGGACAAAGCGGGGTCATATTCTCGTCAAACAGGAAGAAGGGAAACCCACTTTTTCCATACGAACGGAAACTGATTTATATAGTGTTTTTGGCATTGGCCCTGTTTAATTCGCTTTGTAGGATAGTTGCCGTATTGCTTGCGCCATGCATACTCAATGGTATTTATAATTATAGGGTTACTTCTTGCCTATACGGTTACAGCGGTGTCGAATCACAGATGAAAGGTACTCTGTGCCGCTACACTGAATCGGCCAAAACAATATTAACAATGGGGAAATATGTATATTGTATTAGAATTGATTTTGATTACTGCACACAATATTGTTATTGTAGTACTATATTGTTGATACCTGTACATGTGGGATCGGTGGGAATCGTGTGTCAGTTTGCTGTATATGATGTGTTGTGTTTTGTATATTTGATTCAGCTGAAGACTTTACGTACTGGAGATTATTCTTATGAGTCAGAGACACTTAGACTTAGTACAATTATTGATGTGCATATAAATACACATCTGCTAATATGCAAATTAATAAATATTAACTACTATTTGTTTCACTATTATTTAATATATTTAATTATTATCAATATTATTCAATGACTAGCAAACACTTTAAAGTCGGATTCTTGAATGCTGGCTCCCTGGGAACTAACCACGACAATTTCATATCATCTATGCTCCGTCATCAGGTAGACTTGATGGCTTTAAATGAAACCTGGCTCAGACAAGGAGAGGATGGTCGAGCACCCTCTGTCCCGGAGTACCGTCTGCGGCATGTACCCCGCCCTACCCAGATCCGAAATGGCAGAGGGGGAGGCGTAGGTTTTTACATAAAGCGTGGCTTGACTGTTAAAGTGTGTGTTCATCCTGTGCAATCATTGGTGGAGCAAATGTGGGTAAAAACTAAAATTAATAATAATAGATTGATTATTGGCACCGCCTATCGCCCACCGTGGCTTGACACACAATTGTTTATTAATACTTTAATTGACTCAATAACCTCTTTCTCTGATTATGACTACATTATCTTACTTGGGGATTTTAATATTAATATACTTAATACCACGGACGCAAGAGCGACAATATTTAACACCTTTTTAAATTGTACAGGTCTATGTCAGGTGATTTCGAGCCCAACGCATTTTACTGATAGCAGTCAGACACTAATAGACGTAGTTTGTACCAACGCTAGTGTCCGCAAAATATCGGTGGACGCCGTGGGAATAATTAATGGTCATGCATTTATAGAATGTGAATTTTTATTTAGGAAGCCAAAAATTCCGCCTAAAATCATAACATACAGACCTCTAGGAGAGATAGATGTTGATAGATTAAATGATGATATTGACCATATCAGTTGGGATGTGATAGAATCACTGGTTGATGTTGATGATATTGTTGAAGATTACACCAAAATACTGAATTATCTTTTTGACTTGCATGCGCCAGTAAAAGTGAAAACTATCAGAGAGCGACCTGCACCTTGGTTGACGGATAACGTAAGATTCATGATGGGACTACGCGATGCGGTACTTAACAAATATAGGAGAATAGGACTTGATTCTCAAAAACAGTACTACAAAGACTTAAAAAAACAAGTAGATTTGGCAATACATAATGAGAAAAAATACTACTTTAAAATAAATATAAATACTAATATGAAAAACCCTAAATTACTATGGAAGAACTTAAAATCTAAAATAAGTCCGCCTAAATCTCTGGAGTTACCAATGCACTTGAATGACCCTAACCGCATCAATCAGCATTTCCTGAATGTTCCCGGCAGCCCTACTGCCAAGATATCCCTCATAACATACTACGAGTACCACAAATATAATAGTGCAGAATTCGTTCTGAAACCCGTGGATTGTTTGACGGTACTTAAAATATTCAAAGAATTAAAATCTAACGCTACTGGTACTGATGGGCTGTCGTTAGATATGATTGCAATGATGGTTCCCAAAACTCTAGATTTGATTACTGCCATGGTAAATAAATCTATAATTACTTCTAAATTCCCAACTAGTTGGAAAACTGCTATTGTCAGGCCTATACCTAAGACTACAAATGTAACTGAAATTAAAGAACTTCGGCCTATTAGTATCCTACCATGTCTCTCTAAAATCCTAGAGAAAGTTGTTGGTGAGCAATTACAACAATATATGGAAACTAACAATATTTTGCCCGATATGCAGTCTGGTTTTAGAAAGAATCGTGGAACAACTACAGCTATTCTTGATGTCATGGATAATATCCTAGCTGCACAAGATGAAGGAAGAGGTACCTTACTAGTTTTACTTGATTTCTCTCGGGCATTCGATGCATTGAATATTCCTCTACTTATTTCAAAGCTTACGTATTATGGTTTTGATGTAAATACTACAAAATGGTTCAATTCATATCTTACCAACCGTGCACAATATGTTGAAACTCGTAACTTAGATGGAACTACCATGCAATCTACACTTTCAGCGGTAGGTAGAGGTGTGCCTCAAGGATCCGTATTGGGCCCTATTTTGTTTAGTTTATATAGTGCAGATATAATACAGATCATTAAACACTGTAAATATCATATATATGCAGACGATATCCAAATATATGTTTCGTTTAAAGCCAGTGAAACCCAAGAAGCTGTTAATAAACTAAACGAAGATTTAAATAGTATTTTCAACTGGGCCCGTACAAATACATTGGTACTAAATGCCAACAAGACTAAATATCTCGTTTTAGGTTCAAAACATCAAATAAGTAGCATCAATATAAATCCCCAAATATGTGTAGACGGCATGGCTATTGAACGGGTACTAGAAGCCAGAAATTTGGGGTTAATAATGGATGAAGGACTACGGTTTGAACATCATATAACCGAAATCGTTAGAAATTGCTTCTATAGACTGAAACTGTTATATAAGTTGCGCAACTACTTGAGTCTGGAACTCCGTGTGCAATTGGTGGACTCATTAGTCTTGTCTAGATTTAATTATTTAGACGCGGCCTATGGACCTAGACTCCTAGCTAAAACATCTAACCTTATACAAAGAGTGCAGAATGCATGCGCTCGCTTTTGCTATAATATTCCCCCAAGGAGTCATGTTACTCCGTATCTTAATAAGGGTAATGTTTTAAAAATGAAGTACAGAAGGGAATTACATTTGGCAACATTATTGTTTGGAGTTATCAGAATGGAGAAACCTAGGTACCTATATACCAAGCTTGAATGGTTGAATCATTATAGTAGCTACCCTACTAGAGCATCAGCCTGTACCCTTCGCATTCCTCAACATAGGACCACAGCTTTCCGAGGTTCCTTCCGATATGCTGCTACTAAGTGCTGGAACAATATTCCCCCACCAATGCGAAGCCTTAGGAGCGTTGACAATTTTAGGTATAAGTTTAAACTTATGTTACTAAATTCCCAAAAAACCAGCACAAATATTTATTCTTAATATATTTCTTAATTTATTATTAATATTTTAATTATTTATTAATATTTTATGTTTTTTTTTTTTATTTGAATATTCGAACTTTATGTGACATATACATTAACATCATTATTAATTACCATAATTTATTATTGACGTTTACTTACCTATCCCTACAATTACATTATGTCAATAGAATACCTATGTGTTATAAATACATAAATAATAATATATATTTACATTAATTCTTTCTCCCCTGACAGTGTCTTAAAATTTAATAAATATTATATATATATATATATTTTACAATTATGTTATTTATGATTACATTTTGCTTATTAATAATAAATCATTAAACTCATGGAAAAGGCCTTTAGACGATGTCAGGTAGTCACCTGTGACCTGCCCAAGGCTTCAGCTGAAAATCAGCGCTGCAGTTACCTGCAGCATTTATGCTGAGCTGCGGCCTTTTAAACACACAATTCCACACCGATCCCAACAAAATACCGATTGAATGTTTGTTTTGCTATAAACATGATTATTATGCACTTAGCTAATGTTAATCCGGTGACCCTGCTGCGCGTTGCTGGAACCGGCGTCATTGTTTGTGGGCAGCCTGAAAGTACAAACAACGTTTTATTATTGATATAATATATCTATTTTAAGTGTTTACTACGAATGAAAATGTCATATATTCTTACTGTAATGTTTGTGGCCGGCTGGCATTTGGTACCGATTTCAGCGGGGCAGACCGTGTCATCATGACTGTTCTGTGTGCACACACACACTCACGCTGCATATACAGGGTAGTCTGCGCCAAAGCATCATATAATTTCCAAAGATATTGGCATGTATCCACTAATTTACTGCGCCTCCTATTCGATGATGGACATTCTCACACAATTCTGGAAGCCTGCAGAGAGACAGGTATAATCAATTTATAGTACCTATTAACGTAATTATCTACGAGTATCACACAAACGTAAAATAACAAATTCTCTGTGTACTTACCACACTGTTTTTAGCCTTCGGTCATTGTGCTTGGGAGCTCCATCAGCGAGTTGAGAGATTGTTAAAATAAGTTATCAACCATGAGGCTCATGTTTTTGATGACCGCCACTTTATAGTATTTAGCTAGTTATGGCTTGAGGTAACGGCAGCGTTGCCTGTTTGACGACACGCGCCTGCGGCTCGCACCATGGCTGATGCCACAATGAAAATTATATGTAACGAGCGCGCCGCCGTGTTGTGTTTACCATTGGTGTGCCATGCCATGCATATCTGAGCGCGATCGGTGAGAGGCGGTGTAATGTTTTTGCGTGCGTCATATTTGTATACGCGTGTGTGTGTGTAGGTATTATGTAGGTATTATGTTTAAGTATTGAAATGTTTCTTTTTTTTTTTTTTATGTTGTTTGTTTCTTTTATTATGATTTTGTTTTCTCTTTGGATTTGTACAATATGTGTTCTGTGGTATTGTGTTGTTTAATAAAACTGATTTCTTTCTTTCTTTCTTTCTTATTTATCAAACAAATTTTGCAACACAAAATTCATAATGATGCCAATATTGAACTTAATTATATACAACAAGATTGTTCATAACCGCACTCAATAAAGTGAGCCGTCGGGTCATGAAATGTCCCATAATGGGTCGAGACTCAAATACACTCAAGCACACTCGGGCAAAATGCTGGATATTGGAGCACTGGCTAATGAGAGCTTCAATAACAACACAAAAGGCCACGACAATACCCGACGGTGTACGACAAAAGCCGACTGCGCACGAATATTCCCGACAATGCACGAACATGCACTTTTGTAGATAATAGGAAGTTAAATTCTTGTTCGTTTTATAACGGTATTGCTTTAGGAAACCGCACGGTATTCTCAAATATCGTCTTTTTTTACAAAAACGTTTATTTTTGTCATCTCAATGTTTTGTTACGAGTACATACTATATATAAACTAAAGTACTTTTGACTCTTCTTGTTTGTGTGTGTGCGTGCTAAATTTGTGTTTCGAATCAATTATTTTTCTTTCTTCCGCAATTAGAATATTGGCTTTTTGTACTTTTACCTCTCAGATTCAGTTCTCGTGCAGATGCGCAGATCAATGAATTAAATTATGATTTGTATTATGTACTTGTATGTATAGAGGGGCTCGTGGCTAAGTAACAGCCGCACAGATCGATCGATCGAGGTTAAGCTGCGCTTGCCGCGGTCGGTCTGTGGATGGGTGACCATCATTTCATACCGAGACCCCTCCGTGCCTCGGAGAGCACGTTAAGCCGTCGGTCCCGGTTGTCAAATTAAGATCCATGACAGCCGTTACAGGTAGTCAGAGGCCTGAAAATCTGACAACCAGTCATACCACGAGATATCGTGTTACCCAGTTACTGGGTTGTGGAGGTCAGATAGGCAGTCGCTCCATGTAAAACACTGGTATTAAGCTGCATCCGGTTTGGCTGGAAGCCGACCCCAATGTAATTGGGAAAAGGCTAGGCAGATATATACTTGTATGTATATATTAATAATTATTATTATTTATTTACTAAAACAAAAAGTTATTACATTTCCTTAATAGCTATGGATACTAAAATGGAATCTTACAAAGTAATTACATATTACCAGCTTATAACTGTCCCACTGCAGGGCAAGGGCCTCTTCTCATACAGAGAAGGCACGAGCTTAATCACCACGCTAGCTCACTGCGGGTTGGTGATTTCAGACTACCAAGTCCAGGTTTCCTCACGATGTTTTCCTTCACCGTATGTCTGTGATGTTTTAGATTAACTAAGAAACTACATATGACATTGAAATAGTCACATTGGTACATGCCAGGTTTGAACCCACGTGACCCCTGTGACTCAGGAGGCGGGCCCGTAACCACTCGGCTATCACGACACGACATACGAGTATGTAACAACAAAATATAAATTAGTTTACTTGTAGACCCACACCAGGTCGAACCGGCCTCGTGGAGTCCTGAACTGGTAAATTATCAACTAGATATTTTCCGATGTCGATATAGTACATTTTGAGGGAAAAATAATAATAGTTATGTTAGTACTTGTAGATAAATAAATTAACTATTAAAAACTATACTACCTATGATGAAGTGACTTCCGCATTTTCTGTATTCATGTGATGACAAGTTTGTGCCGTTCTAATTTTTACTCGATTAACATATGACTTTAAATAATCCCTGCGGTAGTATCCGGCAAATATTTTTAATTTATTTGTAGTAATAAAATAAAACATAATAAAGACGAAGAGTTTGTTTGTTGGAACGCGTTAATCTCTGGACAGCCAGTGGGATATAAAAAAATTGATAGCCCAATTCTTGGGGAAGGTTAAATGCTAGTTAACATCACGCTACTACTCGTAGGAGACGAGCAAAAAAAGTGAGAACACACACAACATTCTGTTGACTCGCTACTTACCAGACACAATAGATTTTTATTAAAGATAAATCTTTGAAAATCATTAACGCATGCTTAGCGAACTCTAAAGTTATAATATTAAATGGAAAAAGAATACGGTCGCGAGCAGGATTCGAACCTGCGCCTCCAAGCACTCTGACCACTAAGCCATCTCGACATGCTATGTTATATAGATTTTTATTGTTATGAAGTAAAATTTTGTACTGCCACCATTCGAAGAAAATTAAATGAAAAATCATTGTTGAAATATGCAAAGTCAGTCATTATTATGTAGATCAAGAATCATCAATTAATATTAACTGGTGTAGGTGTCCATTTCATCTTGTTTTACGTATTCCTATCAAACGCCAACCTTGGGTTCAAGTTTAATCAAACTTAGTTCATTTGTTTCTGAGCGAATGGTTCAACTTGATCCCGGTTTAGATTCCAACCGAGGTTTAAATATTTACTGCTGATCGTCTCGTCTGATGAAAATTAGATATTCGAGAGAGTAACATTATTTTAAGTATTTGTCGTTTAAGAATTTAATATATTATTAAGACTTAATATCGGTTTTAGTTACCTTTAAAAACATAAAATATAACATTACGCCTGTATTTCCCGAAGGGGTAGGCAGAGGTGTACACAGTTGTAAACCCACATTTCACCAATGCTGTTATTAAGTGCCATGTAGGTGGTGAGCCTATTGGCATCAAACGGGCACAATTCCAAACTCAGAACTGTTACTGAGAATTTCTTAACAGAAAAACTCAATAACACTTTGTCCGATCCGGGAATCGAACCCGAGACCTCCGCTCAGCAGTCGCTCTAGGGACCACTAGACCAACGAGGCAGTTACCTTTTAAACCTAAATTTTCAACCGACGAAAATAGGATGACGTTTTCAAGTCGCCACGTAAACTGATAAATCTTTGAAAAGCATTAACGCACGCATAGCGAACTCTAAGGTTATACATTTGTGTGGAAAGAAAAATATGTTCGTGAGTAGGATTCGAACTGCGCCTCTCGGATAAAAACTTTTCAAAACGGCGGATAATAGGTAAAATAGGAAATGTTATTTTTTCAGCTGTGGACTAATTATTTTTTTATAATAAGTTTCGTGAGACATATTCATATCAATTAATGTTCACCGGTTACTACTCACGTGCATTTTTTGGGATTGCCCTGCTAGTTTCGAACTCGAACAAAGCCTTTAGTACTAAAACTAGTCGGGCAATCCCGAAAAATGCACGTGAGTAGTAACCGGTGAACATTAATTGATTTGAACGAATTATGTTGAAACTTGGCATAGACACAGAGAAGACACGAGCATTAATTACCACGCTAGCTCACTATGGGTTGGAGATTCCAGACCAACAAACATCATTTAAAATTTCACTGCGTATAAAAAAGAATCCTAGACTTTTTCATTTGTAAAAATAACTTTTTATCCTAAAACAACAAGTGAAGAAAAATTAAACCTAACGAACGCGGCGATCTCGCCGTAATTACTTTGAATAAAATCTTAACAACTTTAAATTAAGAGTTTTTTCTCATAATTTCCAGGTCAAAGTGAATACCGGGGGCTGTTGCCTGCGTCCGTAGGAGTGCACCCTTAAAATGGAATCCCTGCTTCTGGCCCCTGGGTGGTGCAAAACAGGCAACAATCGAACAGGTTCGACAGCGCGGATGGCGCAGTGGTCGAGAGACCGACTGCTGCGCTGCGTGTCGCAGGTTCGATTCCTGCACGGAGCAAATATTTGTACGATCTACGGATATTTGCTCCGGGTCTGGGTGTTAGTGTGCTTGTGAGATTATATGTCTGTAAACGCACCTACGACACAGGAAGAAATTCCTAGTGTGGGGAAACGTTTTTAAAAAAAAAAAAAAAAACACAATTCTTGTGGGAGGCTTCGGCCGCGGCTGGTTACCACCGGACGAAGCCATGCCGTGAAACGACCTAGTCGTGTTTCGGGATGTAGTCCGGTGCCACCGTTGTGGGAGACGGGTCTGGGCAGTTACATCTCCAACTACTACGTACCTATCGTTCTCCCAAAAATTATCCACTCTACTTAAGAATGAATACATTTATTCTGGATATTCGTGCTCCATCCTCGGCCACACCGTCGCTTACCATCAGGCGAGTTGGTGGCCAAACATAGATACATTTTTGATTAAATAAAAAACTGTACGCTTTCAGTGAACGGTGCTTGCAAATAATTCAATAGACCCTTAACACAGGGAAACATAACACGACAGAGCATCACGACTATATTCCAATAAGAATTAGACAGAGGTATACTTTTATATACCGAAATTTACCAGAAGCTGTTATTAAGTCCCGTGTGATGACGAACGTAAAACATCAACCGGAAAAAATTCCAAACTCCAACCTGCTACTGAGATGTCTATAACAAATAAATATAATACACAAAAAAAAAATATACGGACAAACGGAGGAAACATAATGTATTTGCATACATTATTAGTTTCAACCGAATTTCTTGTGGTTGACATGTAAACAATAAATAATTCCCTATTTTTCCTATTATCAGTTCCCACAGGATTGAATTAATCCTTACAATATAATGCCCGCAGTAAACTAAACCAAAATTAGAATCTCACAAAGCCAGCTAGTAAATTACGAGAACTACTTAAACGAAGTCGCGACCGAAGCTATCACATACGTTACGTGTCTACGTCAAAGGTGCAAGTTATCTCATTAGTCGCCAACTCTGTCCAGTCAGGTCGACTCGATTTCATACGAGAGCCTCATATTCAGTAAGATTTATACGATTTAATAACTGACACTGGTATTGGAATGAGTTCTCGAAAGTTCGCCTTTTAATCAGCTAGCCTGGCCTTTTCCTAACTACAATTGGATAAGTTTCTAGTCTAACTGGAAGCAGCTTAATACCAGCACAGATCATATAATACTATACAAGACCAGAAGTTTACATGGAGCGACTGCCTATCTGACCTCTACAACCCAATACGATAATTATCGCGTGGTAAAAATGGTTGTCGGACATCCTGGCATCTGTATACCCGTATCTATCATAGATCTTCATTTACCAAACCAAGACCGATGGTTTATCGTGCTCTCCAAAGCACGGAGGGGTCTCGACATGAGATGGTCACTCATACACAGACCGACCGTGGTGGTAAGCGCAGCTTAACCTCGATCAACCAATCAGTGCGAATGTTACTTAGCCACGAGCCTCTCAACTCACGTAGGTTAGTAGCTCTCAATATACGTCTTTGTATAAAATTACAAAACCAATACAAAAAAGTCAACAAACTTATTAAAAAATAATTTCTAAGAACATTAATCTCCACATCAATAGTAATTCTTCCGTTCAAAAGGCGAAGCTTTCAATATTTTATTTAATAACAAAGTAGGAAATTCCACAAAATAAATAGTACAGAAGGCTGGCTCAGTATAACAAGCGGTAACGGGCGCACCCACAAATACGAGTAGAGGCGTATGTACTTACGAGAATCTCGGAAAGTCGACAGAAAGCCAGCTGCAAATGCCCGCGCTTGGGCGGCTGTATGTAGCTTAATAAATAACATAACTACCCCATAATTGTCCCACTGCAAAGCAAGGGCCTCTTCTCATACAGAGAAGGCACAATCGATCCACACGCTAACTCACTGCGGGTTGGCGATTTCAGATCACTAGCTTTATTACACTTTAAAATATTATGAACATGTATTAAGTATATAAATACTACCCCCTAATCGACTGAGGTACTTTTTAGTAACATTCAGTTTTATTTATTAGCGAAATATAAAGTAAACAACTTCTCATATGCAAATTTTCACCAGCAAGCTATACCACTACGCTCTAAAGTATGAGCTTTCTCTGGGCGTGGAAGAGTTCTTAATTGCTGTCCTCTTAACCAAGAGAGTAGTATGTCAATTTTTAACAAACAACGTCATTATCATCACCCCCCTGCCCTTATCCCAATTTATTTGGGGTCTACGCAGCGTGAATTTTTCTTCCACTTTCTAATTGTTTTTGAAATTGCATGCTGCTAAAGTTTTGGCAATGTTTTATGACCGGCCTGACGTCAACCCTCTTAGGGAATGATGTTGTTGGTGGTAACCGCCACCGATACGGTCTCCTTTTATAGGTATGTCAGTCAAAGGCCTTTTAAATTGGTTTATGTGAAATAAAAACTTTTGACTTTGACTTTGAGTCAAAGCGAGCCGAAGTCAGCCTTCTGCACTTATTTATTTAACGATGATTCTCCAATATGATGGAGCCAGCGATCCTACTAAATTATGTATAAAACACTTTCTTGGGTATTAACTTCTCGGCGCTATTTCCGTTGCTGTGATGTCGGGTAAGAATACGCGGCCCGACTCCCCGTCAATGTAACACAATTACCCGAGACTGGGGAAACACTCTGTGTGCTAAAAATATCTTCGCTGATGGTTTTAAATGGTTTCAGGCGTGTTTAAATAAATTTGTTTAGTAATTTTTCTCTGATAAGTAGTTTATATTAAACATAATTATGATGCTAATATTGGACAGTGATGGTACTTACTAAACAAATTAAAATACCAATGACATAGGTACCGTTTCAGATAAAAATCGTTACGACATTTGTATTGAAAAATAATTTTATTACAGATAAGTCTTTCAAACGCATTATCACATGCGAAGCGAACTCTAAAGGTATAAATTTGTAAAGTTATATTTTTGTGGAAACCAAAGTATGGTCGTGAGAAGGATTCGAACCTGCGCCTCCCGGATAAATAGTTATAAATTTGTCTTTCTACAAAAATGTATATTTTTTTTATTTCGTTACTTCTCTTTAAGAGAAGAGGACTTCGCCCCGCTTGTGTGTCAAAATGCGGTAGTTGCAAAATACCATACGCTTTTGTCGACTGGAAGGCAAAACGGAATTCCACTCTAAATAAACTATCTTAAAATTTTACAAGAGAGATAGTACCAATATGTACACTCAAGGAAATAGTTTCAGAACCCTTATAACTCCAATTTCGTGTTATCATTCCTTCCAGGCTAAAATTATATTTAATATTTCAATAGAAAGTGACGGTTGGAAATTTAAGCCAAGACGTTTTGATGTTACCTACTTCTACAGAGAGGTAGGGTTTGGAATAAATGGATCTGTCCCATTGGGAAGTAATCATAATATAACACTTCTATTCTATGCTGTATTTCTAAAGGTGTGCCAGGTCACCAGTGCTTCTTGAAGGGGCGTCCTGTTGATAGCAAGAACCATTTTTTGTTACCTTTATTGCCAATGCAGCGATTCCTCTCACGCGCGTTATCAACACGCGAGTTATATAGCGAGATAAACGCTTACCATCAGGCTAAGAGGGCACTTGTTTGCTGCCTTTGTGGTATACAGAAAATCTCTCTTTTAGACGCATGCGTGGCGAGCTCGAAAATTACAATTTTTGGTGTGCACTAACCACTAAGCCATCTCAACCTCGAGATGACTTAGTGGTCAGAACGCATGGTCTTTTTATCCGGAAGATGCAAGTACAAATCCAAATCCTGATGGAGTGAATCCTCACGACCGTATTTTGCTATACACATAATTTAAAACTTCTCTTGTTTAAACAGTTGCAAAGATATTCCATGGAGATACTTTGACAATTCAAGATAAATCTTTGAAAAGCATTAACGCATGCTTAGCGAACTCTAAAGTTTTAATATTAAATGGAAAAAGAATACGGTCGAAAACAGGACGGTATTTATCCGGGAGGCGCAGGTACGAATTCTGTTTGCGTCCGTATTCTTTTTCCATTTAATATTGTAACTTTATACTTTGACAATGTCAGACAACATGTCGTATAGGTGGGTCATGATTACATTTCCCTGACTGTATCTATCTTCAGAGTTATATTCCCAATTTCACCGATATTCGGGACACAGTGGAGAGCACTCGGCTCCTCTTGTCTACATTTATTTTGCACTACATACAGATCCGACTATCTTCTGAAAATACTCAACAATATCTTTGAAGACTTATTTCAAGATCTGAATGTTATTTCTGTAGATTATGGAATTACTTTGGCCGTAGTAATAGTTACGTAGTCTTTGGTTTATGTAGGCTAAAGTAACACTTATGTTCGTCCCAAAATTTTACTTGATTAGTCTACGTTTCTTATCATTTAAGCTTACCTACAATAAAATTAAGTGAGAAATCCCCCTAACTGTTGCGTCTTGGGAAATATATGTTACTAGCTAGAAATATATGTTGTAGCGCCTTTGTGTGACAAAAAGTAGCCTATGTCCTTCTCCAAGGTCCAATCTATCTCCTTGCCAAATTTCATTACGATCCGTTCAGCCGTTTAGCCGTGAAAAGGTTACAAACAAACAAACAGCCAAACAGAGTTACCTTCGCATTTATATTATTAGTATTTAAATATGTACACTAAATATTGCGAAACGAGAATGACTTTAGGTCTTTAGATAAATGTGTAATTAATTTAATTACAAATACAGATATATTTTTCAAACTCATTAACGCATGCGTAGCGAGTTCTAAAGTCATGCGTTTGTATTGTTAAATTTCATTAATCGCATTTATACGACATTTTATTACATATTATTATATACAGGTGACTGAATAGATGGCAATGACGTCACCAAAATACGTATTAAAATGTGGAAGAATAATTAGGAGTAGTGAGCAGATGTCCAGATGGCTTAGTGACCAGAGGGTCTGGAGTGTTTATCCGACAGGCGCAGGTTCGAATCCTGCTCACGACCGTATTTTTCTTTCGACAAAAATCTACAACTATCGTCATAAGAGTCTATCATGACATCCTCGTCGATACTAGATCCGTCCACAGTAACAAGTTGTCTCGTGTTGCCCACAGTAACTTGTTCACACAATTGCTTTTATTGCTCCAAAGCTTTGTTATAGCTCTGTCTCGGTATCCGTAACAAGTATAGTTTTGTGAAGTTTTTAGTTCAGAAAAGTATAAAATACCAGATGTTGTTCCGGGATTCCATATTGGAGTGGAAACATTTCTAGTAAAACTTAAGCATTTTATTTATTTTTATAATAGTTGAATACAAACAGCATTAGGCCTGTATTCCCCGAACGGGTAGGCAGAGGTGTGCACAGTTGTACACCCACATTTCACCAATACTGTTGTTTTTAAGTCCCATGTAATATGGTGAGCCTATTGCCTTCAACCAGGCCCAATTCCAAACTCCGGGCTGCTACTGAGAATTTCCTAACAGAAAATATCAACAAATCTTTTCCCGCCTGGGAATCGAACCCGAGACCTCCCGCTCAGCAGTCGCGCTTGTGACCACTAGACCAACGAGGCACATTAAGACTGAGGAGAATTGAATACAATTATTTTTTTATTTTCAGCTTGTGATTGAGGCATGAGGTAGTGGCATTTGTGGTAGACTTGGTAGGTGGTAGACTTCACTGTATGTGGTTTGTGGCGATGCAGGAGAAAGCTATTTGGAACAGCATGGAGAAGCCTTTGCCCAGCAGTGGGATAGTATAGGCTAACACAAAAACTAGCACAAAGTTTAATACTAATACTCCTCCTGACCGTGTTTCAGTCATGGCGGCAGGACCGGAGATTATCCAAGTACGCAGGAGATATTATAGTGTACAAGTGTATACGCAAACACAGGTGCACTTCCTTTTCTTTCACTCTCATAGTCCGATGGGACGGCAATCCGACACGACCGGAGAGAGATCAGAGGCAGGAGTGGCCTTAGGTGCTCTTCGAAGCACGGGGGTATCACACAACCAACCTCCTATCCAGGCTCCTACTGAGAATTTCCTGCTACTGATAACTGCCCTCCCGGGTTCAATTTCCTGCTACTGATAACTGCCCTCCCGGGTTCAATTTCCTGCTACTGATAACTGCCCTCCCGGGTTCAATTTCCTGCTACTGATAACTGCCCTCCCGGGTTCAATTTCCTGCTACTGATAACTGCCCTCCCGGGTTCAATTTCCTGCTACTGATAACTGCCCTCCCGGGTTCAATTTCCAGTTGCTCACGCTCAGCAGCCGCATTTACTACCACTAGACTAATGAGCAGTGGACAGCTTACAACCGCGTGTCCTCGTTTCGATTCTTGCACGCAACAAAAATTTGTACGACCCTAAGATAGCGATCATGCGGGAGCTGACGTGTTATCGATTGGAGAACATGAAGTACAGATTTCTCTCTACAAAGAGCAATTATTCAATCACAGACAGATAGGCAGCGACTGCCTATCTTGTGTTAGTGATTTCTGAGGCTTGGAAAAGTTTCGATTAGAAATGATGGTCACCCATTCACAGACGAATCGCGACAGGAGTAGCTTAAACTCAATATGTGCAGCTGTTATCTAACCACGGGCCACGGGAGATACCTAACTGCCTCGTTTGTTTAGTGGTCCCAAGTGCGGCTGCTGAGATGAGGTCCTGGGTTTGATTCCCGGGTCGGGCAAAGTGTTATTGAGTTTTTCTGTTAGGAAATTCTCAGTAGCAGCCCGGAGTTTGGAATTGTGCCCGGTTGATAGCGATAGGCTCACATGGGACTTGATAATAGCATTGGTGAAATTTGGGTGTATAACTGTGTACACCTCTGCCTACCCCTTCGGGGAATACAACCGGGAGGTAATATAAATATGATTTATCTTCGTGTACTTATAAATATTCAGACTATATTCACAAAATAATTGTTTTCTCCTCATTTATGACCGAAATGAGGAAAATTTAGTTAATGCACACTTTATGGTCCAACAGCTAAGACGTGTCCCGCATAATTATTCCCTGCACCGCTTGCGCACAGCTTGAGCACCAAAATCTGCATAATATTGAGACTAGAACACAATTCTAAGACTGTCAGACTAGTTTAGTGAAAGTGGGCACATACCCTGGGTCCGATTCACACTCTAAAAATGGGTTTGAGAAACGGATTGTTAAATAATATTTATTTCTGTTCATACCTACATCGAATAAAGATGATTTTAAGTTTTTTTTTGCTTTATTACGTCGGTATTTCCTATCTGACTGTCGCTGAGAAACACACTTAGAGGTTAACGTCTGCTTTTAAAGTCGAGACAATTTTATTCAACACACATTTATTATAGGAGTATAAAAACATGTAGGGAGGAGTCTGGGATGGCCTTTTGAGGAGAGAACTGTCTGTGCTGTATCAGCTGACCTGTACTAACTGACACATTATGTATCAGCCATCAGCCGGAGAAAATTCTCAAAGACTGCCGGACACAGGAATGAAGCTCAAATTTATGTTGGACAGTGTGAATAGATTTTTCTGTTAGAAAATTCGTATTTCTCAGTAGTTTATTTTTTATTTTTTATTTATTATTTGTGTCTTTAATGTCACAGGGACCAGAAAAGATCTATTGTGATCGCCACTCTTGCGTTTAAATTAGAGCTCATCCCTAAACCCTGCCGTTGTGATGAACTGCAGGATTTTCCTAGGGGTGAATTCTTTTATTTCATCCGGGCTTTGAATATGTTTCCCTAGATGAGCGTAACGCTTATGTATTAGCGGTCCACATTCCCCCAAAAGGTGAAGAGGTATTTCCTCAGCCTCTTCACACCGTCTGCAGGTTTGTGTCTCGCTTAGCCTCAAATGAAACATGTGCTTATTTAAGCAGCAGTGTCCAGTTAAGGCTCTTGCCACAACGCGCAAATTGTTCCTACTCAGCTCTCGGACGTGGTTTGTGTACCTTTTGTCGTAGGCTTTAATGAGGATTTTGGAGTGAGTCATGCCTGGCGATTTCGTCCAGAGCTGGCTTGCACTGTTAAAACATGAGTCCATGAGGGATTTTTGAGCTAGGCTTTTAGGTATACCACAGAAGGGCTCAGTAGTAGCCTGGAGTTCGAAAATGTGAGAATAGACTAGCCACTTATTATATGGGACTTTGTAACTGGACTGGTGGAATGTGCACTGGAACGCTTCAAGAAATACGTGATGGTGTGATATGTTGCTCAACATACATAACATAACCAGCCCATAACTGTACCACTAAAGGGCAAGGGCCTCTTCTCTTACAGAGAAGGCACGAGCATTGATCACCACGCTACCTTACTGCAGGCGATTTCAGACCATCAAGTCCAGGTTTGCTCCCGATATTTTCCATCACTGAATGTCTGTAATGTCTTAGATTAACTAAGTTAAGACATATATTGACATTGAAAAAGTCACATTTTACTAGATTTGAACCCACAACTTAAGGCTTAAGAGGCGGGCACGTAAGCACCCAGCCGCCATAACATGTTGCTCATAATCTCCGAAATGTTTCTCATGAAAGACAACGAAATCAGTCTTTAGTCTAATTTTAATTTTTAGCTTCACTTATCAGATCCTCGAAACAGAAATTAACTTTAAGATGACAAAAAATAAAGTTAAATTTTATTCGAAAACTTAAAGTGTAAGATTGAGATTGCAATGTTGCAGCAATATTCCAAGATTCTGTTTCCGCGGTGCAGCTTACAAAGTGGCGGGTTCGATTCCCGGGAGAAATCTGAGCTGATACCGAAGTTGGCGACCGAATAACCCGCTTTGGTTCAACATTGAAAGCCTTCCCTGGGGAGCGAGGAGTTGCACTTGTATTGGTAGTATTGCGGATGTTGTTCAAACTGGTATTTTTGATCGCCAGTTACACAGCGATGAATTGTACTCTATTCATTTATTTATTAAAGTACAGTATTATCAGTAATATATATACTCCATACTAATAATTATTATAAATGCGAAAGTAACTCTGTTTGTTTGTTTGTTACCTTTTCACGACTAAACGGCTGAACGGATCGTAATGAAATTTGGCAAGGCGATAGATTGGACCTTTTAGAAGGACATAGGCTAGCTTTTGTCACGCAGACGAAGTCGCGGGTATCAGCTTGTATGTTATAGTTAAAAAGGAGTCTGATGTATATGACAATAATGGCGTACATAACACTTTTAATTGGTTGGCTAAATTAATAGTAATATCTTAGGTTTTCGTTATCACTACACATTATAATAAAACAACTTTTAACCGGATTAATCGCGTGTATTATTGGATTTTGTTTTTCCAGACGTTCTTAACACTTTGCAGCGTTCGTGGTCGCAGTACAGTGGTGACAGTGAATAGAAACAGTAAACATGCCAAAAATAAAGCAAAGGAACATTAATTAATACAAATATAGTTAGGTATATATAGTTATAATAATAACATCATATGTTATAATACTCATTTATTATACAAGCATATCTTGTCTTTTAAGTGAGTTTGTGAGGTAGATGTCCGACATATCCTTCGGTAACAGGATCCATGAAGATAAAATAACGTAATCGTGAAATTGAAAGAAATATAAAAAAAAAAACAAATATCTTGAACTAGCACACGAGGTCGACGTGTGGGGCGTGGACTCTGCAATCATTGTACCGTTTCGGCTAATGGACTAATAGCGAAGAGCCATGAGGGCCTGCGACAGAGCGCGTACTCCTCGATACGGCACGCATTGTGAGGAGTTTCCTTTCTCTGGAACCCTAACCACCGGTAGCTTGGACCCTGTGTTCCCGCACCGCACCGCACGTGTTTAGCACGTGGTGCTCGGCCGTCTCGGTCAGTTAGGTATAGTCTAGTAGTATGACCGTTGGCCTGGCAAGGTCGCAGGAACCGAAACCCAAGGAAATAGAAAGAAAGAAAATAATTAACTAAAAATGGCATCAGTCAAATGCGTATGTGAAACTGAACACAGTTCTGCCTGCCCCTTGGAGAATATAGGCGTGTTACTGTTATATAATTATTGTGTACCTTGGTACTAAGCAGTCAAATCTGTAATGATATCATTCTTCTTCTTCTTCTTCTTATCGTGTGGTTGATGAACATCCTAGTGTCAGAGTTTAAACCAACCGTAAGTCTCTGACATGGCTTTACACACCATCGAGAACATCTCTCATGTGTGCTGGTTTCCTCACGATGTTTTCCTTCACCGTTTTAAGCAAGTGATAATTAATTTATAAGACTTCGAAAAGACTATGGTGCGTGCCTTGGATTTGAACTTGCGAATTTTGACTTGTCAGTCCAACGGTCATACCACTAAGCTATCACTGCTATCATTGATATCATTCAAAGAGGAGATCAATCATGCAGTATTTACATAATTTACTCTCAAGGGACACGGATTCAATTCCAGATAAATAAATCTTTTTATTTCGGATTGTGTACTGGTGCGAATATGATTCATATCTTGAATTATTTATGTCGAGACATTATGATTGGGATCTGCCTACCTCTTCAAGTATAGCAAGTAACACGATAGTCATCAGTCTGTTATCTTTGAGAATTTTATATTTTCTGAGGTTTTTCTAGAGAATGTTTTGTTTACTATAGAAAACCGATCACTTTACTTTAAGCTTTATGAAAAGTGTCAAAAAATGGATACCATATTTTTTATAGATATTTGTATTTTGTTGTAGTATCAAAACTGAGAAACCACTGCTTCACTAAAATAATATTTTATTGTGGAACGAATAATACAGTCGCAAAGCAGGATTCGAACTTATATCTCCCGGATAAATACTCTAGTCACTCTGCTAACTAAGCTATCTTGACCGCAGCCCAAACTCTGCTTCCAAAAAATGTATAATTTTAGAGATCGCTACACATGCGTTAATGTGTTTAAAAGATTTATCTATTGATTCATATCAATTAATGTTCACCGGTTACTACTCACGTGCATTTTTCGGGATTGTCCGTCTAGTTTCGAACTCAAACGGTTACGAACACTTATTCTCATCTTCATACAAATATTTGCTCCGTGTGGTAACCGAACCCGCTACGCACGGCGCAGCAGCTAATCTGTCGACCACTGCGCCAACCACGCCGTCAAATACTTCTTCTTATCATGACCACCCGTAGACATGGCTTTACACACTATGGAAAATATCTTCCAGGTGTACTGGTTTCCTTACGATGTTTTCCTTCACGGTTTTCAGCTAGTGATAATTAATTTATATTGCACATAACTTAATGAGACAGTGGTATTTCCGCCTTGGCTTCGAACTTGTAACCTTTGACTTACCAGTCGTACGGCGACTAGGATATCATTGTTCCAATTGTCACTTAGTTTCAACGATTGTTTACCGCCGACAACTCGCAACAGGCTATAAAAGAAATCGAAGGTTTATAATAATTTTGTGAAACAATCTCTATTCCAAGATTTCTTTTTAGAAAGTTATAGGGCCCCCTGACAAAGAAACTTAAAGGTCGAGGTTTTTTTTTTCAAAGACCTGCTCCTGCCCTTTCTTAAGGGTTCCGTATGTAAGAACAATGAACGCCATAGAAATATATACACGGCTACTTTTCCTTATGATTTTCTTTCCGTACTAAATGTTTATGTTTAAATGTTGAATATAATAATTATAATTAAGGCAAGCACTGCGCTCCTCTGCCCTCTCCCCTCACCCCGCGCCCTTCACTCTTCATTTCATATTGAAGGGTTCCATTTTAAATTCATTGGCAATTACGTGTGTTAATTTCGTTGAAATGTGTAAGGCCGCGCCTGTTCAAAGAAAATATTGTATTTTATAATGATTACTGTTTTAACAGCTGCACTCAGTGTTGTGAGAAAATCGGGAAATGTATTCCATTTGTAATGTGAATTATTTAATGTCGGATTAATATTTAAGGTGAATTTTCACTCAGAGCAGTAAGAAGTATTCAGAACCAATTTTATTTACAGATAAATCCTACAAATACTATAAACGCGAAAGCTTGTATGTATGGATGTTTGTTACTCTTTTACGCAATAACTACTGTACGGATTTGGATGAAATCTGGCGCACAGATAGTTTGTAACCTGGATTAACACATAGGTTACTTTTTATTCTAACTGCCTCATTGGTCTAGTGGTCCCAAGCGCGATTGCTGACCATGAGGTCTCGGGTTCGATTCCCGGGTCGGGCAAAGTGTTATTGAGTTTTTCTGTTAGGAAATTCTCAGTAGCAGCCCGGAGTTTGGAATTGTGCCCGGTAGATGGCAATAGGCTCACCACCTATTACATGGGACTTAATAACAGCATTGGTGAAATGTGGGTGTACAACTGTGTGCACCTCTGCCTACCCCTTCGGTGAATACAGGCGTGATGCTATGTTTATGTATTTGTTACTTTTTATCCCGGCTGGACCTAATTCTGAGGTCCACGCAGACGAAGTCACGGACAGAAGCTAGTCCTTTATACGTATTAACACATGCGTTGGGAACTCTGAAGTCATTGTTGGGGATCGGAGATCGCCCATGGTCGCGTCATCGCCGTCCAATCATAATACTTATAAATGACGTGATATGTGCGCTGATTGGCTAATCATTATTCCCACGCCCCCTCTTCCTTGACCGCTGTACTATTAACGAACGTTAAAGTCGCTATTGAATTCGCATAAGACAACATTGCATTTTTATTTACGAAAATCCCAAAGCTAGGCTCTACAAATAGGCATAGTATATCTAATATAATTAGTTAGCGATTCACGCCGCTACAGTCATAAACTGTAGTGTTATTTTCACGTCTATGACCATTTTTTTAATGGCGAATACCACCTTAATTTGTACATTCCAGTCAATAACGTTATAATGCTAACGTATAACAAATAAATTTAAGACAGAAAACATCGTGAGAAAACCTAGCCTTGGTCTGAAATCTCCAACCCGCAGTGATGAAAGTGACCATAAAAACATTGAGGGGTGCTGCAGATAAATGTTTAACGTATCTATGGAAATCTCCAATAAACAAATTCAAACTCAAATCAGTGTAGTCATTTGTAAACAAAACAACATACTTTCCCACACGCCTACATCCTCCTAACATAATAATATATTTTTAAACATTTTGTCCCTACACAAATTCCCTTTTCCTTCATCCCCCGTCGTGTTTCATTCCGTTCCCGGGGGACCAGCGTTCGTTGGAGGTAAAAAACGGCACGATGTTGTTAGTTCGCTCTCCGGTGACGAGTTTCATCGTCAAACGTCCTCCGCGGAGACATTGACACGAGGACAGACAGACTTACTGATGGTTGCGATGGAATGTTTGTAGTAAGGTGAGATACGAGTTATTATTTTTAATAATAACAGCGTGGTTGGTAATATATTTTATATATCTGCCTAGCCTTTTCGCAATTACATTGGGGTCGGCTTCCAGTCAAACCGGATACAGCTTAATACCGGTATAAAATACTGGTATTAAGCTGTATCCGGTCTATATATAAGATCTATGACAGCCGTTACGAGTAGTCAGAGGCCTGAAAATCTGACAACCAGTCATACCACGAGATATCGCGTTACCCAGTTACTGGGTTGTGGAGGTCAGATAGGCAGCCACTCTATGTAAAATACTGGTATTAAGCTGCATCCGGTGTGACTGGAAGCCGACCCCTATGTAATTGGGAAAAGGCTAGACAGATAGATACTCTAACTGCGCTAGGGTCAGATTTGGACAAATACCTTGTAAACAATTTTCCTTTATGATGAATAAAATTACTTCAGGCAACTGTGAAATCTGTGGAGTTGTTGAAGACATATATCATCTCTTGATGGAATGTTCCAGGTATGACACGATGATTTGAATTAGGTACATTCCACCATGTCTTATCCGAACCCAACACAGTGGAGGCGAGAAGACTGTTCGAGTTCATGGCTCAGGTTTAATTTAGGTTAGTCATGTGTTAGCTATCTTAAGTTTAGGGTACGATGGGACTGACATACGCTGCGCGTTACTAAAGGCCCTTAAAAAAAGTCTCCAGTTATGACATTCGTATCAAAGGACCAAGAAATTTTGGCAAATAATTGGACAAAATACAGAAGTTATAAAATAAATGAACACTAAAATTAATATTGTGACAACAATTAACCCCGAAACACAAACCCAGTAAATTGAATTCATCCACAATTTTGTTAAAGTAATCGTGGGCGCTATCAAATGAAATGATATTATCTTTGAAGTTGACGGTAATCTTGTAAGCCGCTAATGGTCTTGTCTGGCCCCGGATTGTACAATACAATAACATGTACCCAGAATTATGTCGAGACTAATTTAAATTTGTAACTGTATCGCAAAAGCAATTCCACTTCATAAAATATGTTTATTCACTCAACATATTGTCATGATATCCTAATCCTACTAATATTATAAACGCGAAAGTTTGTAAGTATGGATGGATGTTTGTTACTCTTTCATGTAAAAACTACTGAATGGATTTTAATGAAACTTTACAATAATATAGCTTATACATCAGAATAACACATAGGCTACAATTATTATATTATTCAAATATGACGATAAGTGTCAAGTAAGTAGGAAAATATCTACCATCAGCGAGGTATTCTGGCGTGCGCTGCCTAAACCCTTTGAGATATAACAAAATGTTGTATAGTGGAATTGTGTATCTTATATAGGTCTACAGAAAAATCCGCGATGGCATATGTAATAAGGATTGTTATCCTTCACTATTACTTACTACATCCATTTTAATACTTAAAAAATGGGCAATTATAAAGCTATTATTATATACTTAAAACTATTTCTATACACCGACATCACGCCATAGTAAAAGTAAAATATTTGTATATAAAGATCTGAACACATGCGATTACGCATTCCTTAGAGAAGATGCATCGCGTGGTTCCCTAACTCCGGCATATACTGGTCCACATAAAATAGTCGATCGGGGCGCCATGGTATTTAAGTTGTTAGTAAAGGGGAAAGATGTAACTGTCACCATTGGTCGCCTCAAACCAGCATATATAGAACCCTGATGTTATTTCACGTGACGTCACTAAGATGACACGTTCCGGTCGTGTGGTAAGATTCTCGGATTACTATTACCTTTAACCAGGTCTCTGGGGGGCGTGCGGTGGCGACACAACATGCATACATATACAAACACACATAATATATTATACGTATACTATACATACATACTTATTATACATATACATTCATATTACTATATATAATCATAATAATTATTAATATTTTATGTCAAGACTTCGGCCGTTATGTACCCAGTGGTGGACAAGCGCAATTTCTAGTCGTTTCGAATAATAGTATATCCGGCCGACCGGCACTCCATCCACAGCGCACGCGTCGCCCATCTCGTCAGTCTTGATCTGAACTTGACGCGAAGCGCACGCCGCTTAACCGCATACCGCTCTTATTAAGTTACCCGCTTACCGCTTACTGAATTATTATAAAGAAATGTGAATGAATTATTGTCAAGCAAGGCTGATAACGATGATGGTTTCGTGACGGTGCAGAGGAGGAAGCGCCGAACGCGTAAGTCCACGAACCGCTGCGGCACAGCTCCTGCGGAGCCCAATGTGATTTTGAGAGCCGCGAAGCCGAACACACCGGTGTACATCTCCCGCCTGCACTACACCACTAAGGCGGAGGACATCGCTGAGTACGTGCGCCAAAAAACAAAGTACACACCGAGGGTGCAGTTGCTGGAGTCGCACCGCAACGTCAATTTCAAGGCGTTCGTGGTGCGAGTTCCTAACTGTTTTCTGCCCCTTGTTATGGAAGAAGACTTTTGGCCAAAGGACGTGAGGTTCCGTCGCTTCCGCGGACAAGTGCCACAGGACAGCACAAAGACAATTGCAAAGTGAAGTGCTACTAACATAGTTTTAAGTCTTATTTACTAACACAATTTTGTATTTAATTTTTATATGTTAGTCTGTAAGGTATATATCTATGGGCCATAGATGCCTGAAAATAAATGATTTATTATATTATTATTATTATTATAAGGTTTATATTCTTCCGTAAATTCCTTTTCCTGTGTTGTAATTCGATTCTTGAGCTTTCGCCTTCTTCTGTGTATTATTATAAACTATATTTTCCGTTTCTGTGCTGCCTTCTGAACTATTCATAATTTCCTACTTCTTGTGCTTGTGCTGTGCTTTAAATGATCATAAGCTTGGACTACAAACCGAAGGCTTTTATTTCGCCGCCCCAGAGTACATCTATAAGGAGGTATTACGACGAGACAAGGTAGGCATATTACCTAAAGTAAAACACTAAACCTACATCGAGTTTAAAGATTATCTTATTTTGACGGACAACGTCACGAAATTTGAACGAAATAACATGACTTTTAACGGAGCCACCAGCGCCATGTTGTACGGACTTCTTCAGTCTGACTCAGCTTGTCCTATAACATTGTTGTCTTATACCTACCAATTTAAGGTCAACACAGCATATCTGTTACTTCTAAAAATCTATGTCAGCCGTCATCTTATAATGGAACATTACCATATATAGAAAAAAAAAACAGAGGTCAAAATTTTTCGACCTCAATATTTTCAAAATTATTGGCTTAGCATGTCCAGCAGAGTAAAATTCACAAATTATTCGTGTTATAGTAGTAGTTCTCTAGTACAATGACAATCTAGTTATTTTGTGCTTAGCAAGTGTCCATTTTAGTCGTAATTTGCAAAATAATTCGGAAGCGAGTAACTCCGTAAACATTTGTTTCTGATTTAACATAAGAGCTAGGTAACAGGTTCTCTGTACCACCCTTTTTTTTTCGGTAATTAAAATTATTTTTTAGTGGCGTAATGATGGTAGGTGGAGAAAAACTGTGACTTATGATTCAAGGACAGATTTTTCCAACAATGGATGTACGTTTGGCCACCAACTCGCCTGATAGTAAACGACTTTATGGCTGAGGATAGAGCACGTAGATCCAGAAGAAATCTATTCACTCTAAGTGGAGTGGATAGATTTGGGGAGAACGATAGTTGGGGTGTTGATGCAACTGCCCAGACCCGTCTCCCACAAAGGTTGCACCGGACTACATCCCGAAACTCGACTAGGTCACTTTACTACATGGATTCGTCCGTTCGGTGATAACCAACCGCGGCCGAAGCCCCCCCACCAGAAACCAGAACCAGGATATAGAAGTTTTGGTCGCCCAGCGGCAAGATGGGTGGATGATATTGTAGCTATCGCTGGGAAAACCTAGATGAGACTAGCACAGGAGCATGGAGATTGGTATAAGCAGAGAAAGGCCTTTGCCCAGCATTCAGCAAGTCAGGCTATGGATGATGATGATGATGATGATGATGATGATGATGGTGATGATGAGGATAATGTAATAAAACAACTTCTAACCGGATTAATCGCGTGTATTATTGGTTTTTGTTTTTCCTGACGTTTCGAACACTTTGCAGCGTTCGTGGTCGCAGGACGACTAAGGAGTCAGGCGTCTCAACAGTTTCTTTAAAATTATTTCAGTCTACCGTACATATAATTGATAAAATTATTTTTGTCTCTCATACATATTTAAAACTAAATCGCGACGGTATTTCCTAAGACTATCCCTCAGAAGAAATACCGAAACAAACTCATAAGTCACAGTCGTTTTAATTAACCTCTGAGTTAAAACCAATAATACACGCGATTAATCCGGTTAAAACTTGTTTTATTATAATGTGTAGTGATCGCGAAATCCTAAGATATTACTATGATAATGTAAATTTGATAATCTACCAGTTCGCCTCTTGTTAGGCGAGCTAATAGTTGTGAAGGCTCGACTCAAGCATGCGCCAATGCTCTCTTCATTCTACTTTTTTTTGGTATTGACACGACGAGCTCCTATCGCAAATTCAACAACATTGACATCCAAATTTTGCATACATAATAGAACTATCAAACTAAGTTATTTCCAATTCAACCAAAACCTCCGAAGGGTCCTCACTTATCTGAAAGGGATGTTGGAATCTCACAATAATATCTCAGGTATTTTATCTGATATACATTTTATGTTATACACCCGACCCTGTGTCGGCCATATTTCAATACCGACCGTTTCCGGATCCGGCCGATTTAGAAATGCGGTATTACTTTTGAATTTAGAACAGGTGTTCGGCAACATTAGGGTTATATGTAACTATTACATAAATGGCAGCAATTATGTGAACGATATCAGCATGAAAGGTATTAATTATAACAGATTTTCTATAAGAATCCTTATATTCCCAAGTAATTAAATTAACTTGAAAATAACTGCCTCGTCAATCTAGTGGTCTACTAAACATGAGGTCCTGGGATCGATTCCTAAGTCGGGCATAGTGTTATTGGGATTTCCTGTTAGGAAATTCATAGTAGCAACCCTAAGTTTATAATTTTGCCCGGTTCTAGGCAATAGGCTCACCACCTATTACATGGGACTCCTCCGTGTCTTGAAGAGCACGTTAATCCGTCAGTACTGGTCGACAAATAAAATACCTATGACAGCCGTTACGTCTGAAATCCAGTCTTACTACCAGATATCGTCTTACTCAGTAACTAGATTGTGGGGATCAAGTAGGCATTCGCTCCATGTAAAATACTGGTATTAAACTGCATACGGTTAGACAAGAAGCCTCAATGTAGTTGGGAAAAGCCTAGGGAGTTTGAAAATCAAAAAAAAAAAAAAACAATTTTTAACTCCTGCCCAAAAACTTAAGACCTTTGTAAAGTTTTGTTAAAACATTTTAGGTACAGCAAACCCGCTGAGGCGTCACACAGTACGTGACGTCACAAAACAAACGGGGCAATATGAGAAACGCAAACGTCGCGTGTCGTGTTTGTCGTGTTCGTCGTGTTGTCGCGACGGCACGTGACGCACACACTAAACGAAGGAATCTTATGTCGATGTTAAAAACTGAAGGATCGACTGGGGATTGGATTTTTTATAGTGCTGAATATGGGCTTTCATGACTGTCTCGTTGGTCTAGTGGTCGCAAGCGCGGCTGCTGAGCGCGAGGTCTTTGGTTCGATACCCAGGCAAAGTGTAATTGGGTTTTTCTGTTAGGAAATTCTCAGTAGCAGTCTGGAGTTAGGAAGTTGGTGGTGTGACATCCCTGTGCTTCGGAGAGCTCGTAAAGCCGTCCTGGTGATCTCTCTGGTCGTGTTGAATTGTCGTCCCATCGGACTATGAGAGTGAAAGAAGAGGGAGTGCACCTGTGTTTGCGCATACACTTGTGCACTATAATATATTTTTATAATTCTACGTACTCAGCTAATCTCCGTGGACATAGGCCGCCGTGATCGAAGTACGGTCGAGAGGAGTATATTAGTATTATGGCCGTATATTAGTATGTAAATGGTTATAGAACATTCCCACATAATCATGCTTAAAACTGCTTCATTTGGTACAAACGCAACTTCAGAATGTAAGGTCTTGGCTCAACCTTACGTGTTGTGGAATATTTATTGGTTTTTATTGCTAACTAGCTGATGCCCACGGCTTCGCCCGCGTGGATGTCGTAAATTAACACCATGTCGTGTATGAACAAAATTCATAATTAACAATGTTCGACGTGATTCTTTAAATAGGCATAACTTTTTTATTTATGTTTGATGATTGACATGAAACAGCCACTAAACGTTAAGAGAAGCTTACCACAATATATTAGTGGAAACCACATCTAAATCGGATAAGCCGTTTCTGAGATTAGCGTGCACAAACTCTGTGCGTTTGTGCAAACAAACAAACACAAAAATTCCAACAATCATTGTTTTGGGTGCTATTTGCGTTCATAAAGGTCCAAATAATATTTTTTCTTATATATCTTCCACGTACAGACAGCGATCCGTTACATTTTTATTATATGTATAGATAGATAGATAAATTCTCAGTAACAGCCCGACGTTTACGTCCTAAGAGGTTTTCCCAAGTGACTATAGAATTAGGTTCTTCAAAAACGAGTACAATATAGCAACTGCTGACTGTAAGGGTTAGATTCTCGAGTAGGGCAAATTAGATTGAGTTATTCTGTAAGGAAATTCAGTAACAGCCTGGAGTTTAGATTTGTGCCGGTAGGTAATAATAGGCTCACCACCTATTACATGGGACTTAAAGAAAGCTTTGATGAAATGTTGGTGTACAAGTGTAAACCTCTGCCTACCCCCTCGGGGAATACAGGCGTGATACTATACTAAACGATACTGCCAAAAAACATCTTCGACTGACCATAACCTAGGTTGTGACATCCTAGTGAAGGTTATTGGAGGACTATGTGATTCTACGCAGGTAAGTGTCGTGTGAAACCTCCATGAAGCATTTAAGCAGGTAAAAGTATTTACTCAGGTAAGAGACCTGCGCAACCACCATGAAGCATTTCCCCACTCCAAAACCCAATACTTGCCTCGCTTGCCCGCCAGAACAAAAAAATCCCAACTTGTTAAAATTCAGGATTGTCGCACACACGACGCTGCCGTCGCGTTGTCGCAGGTGTGTGCGAGGCATAGCGGCGGCTTGTCGCGTGAATTATTCATGTCGCGCCACGACGCCGGACATCGCGACCGTCCGGCCGATGCAGTGTGGATAAAAGTGGCCGTAAATTGACACTTTTAGAAACGGAGTTTCGTGTGGTTTTCATGTTTGTAAGTGGTAATGGCTGTGTTTCTTGATAAATGATACATTATACATAACACAACGTAGCATCATGTCTGTATTCCCTGAAGGGACAGTTCCTATGTCCTTCTACAGGCTGCTAATGAGAATTTCCTAACCCAATCGCACCCGCGACCTCACGACCAGCAGTAACACTTGCGATTACTGCAACAATAAGAAAGTCTAATAAATAAAACGCCATTTACGTGCTCACTGAATGAGTTTACTAAAGCTACTTATAAATTTATTTGTTATAATTTATAGATTATATCTACATTAGATATAATTCTTAAAGTTCAAAGGCAAAAGTATAAACAAATGTAAATCTGGTCTATCGCATTAGTTTAACCTGTAAAGATAGATTTAAGAACGACATATATATATTATTATTTTTTCACCTAAGATCTTAATTATTCTGGGCTTTTCGTATTCGAGTAGAGGAAACCGATACCACTGTAGCAGTATATCGGCTTAAAACAGATCAAAAATACATGTCTCTTCTTTTGATTTGTTGTAGAAAAGAAGTGATTTCAAATCACTTCTTTAAGTTAAGCAGTGTCCAAGCAAGAAAAAAAATGGCCCATACAGCCTTTCCATTGCAGCATAAATTTAGAAACAATTTTTTTTTCTCCTGTGCGAATTTCCCAAAGTTTCAAAATAAAATTGAAATCTCATTCTGTTCGTTTCTCTTAAAATAATTTTATTCTTTGAGCACTTCGTTATTACGTATTTTCATGGAATATTAATTAAATGTAATATTTAAAATAATACAATTATAATTTCGTTGAATCGTAATTTTATACGATGTAAAAGGTTTTGTATTACACGTGTCCGTTTTACCGAGAAAAAAATATGCTCTCTGTTAATGTCAGGAAGTGCCGCAGAGAATCCTGTTTGTGAGTTCCCGGTGACGCAAAAACTGAAACCATATTTAAACCATAAACGTAGGATAGATAAAGACCTACAAAGCCTACTTTGGGTATGGAATCACTTACGGAAATATCACATGTTAGAAAGAGAAAGCATATTTAGGTTCGGTCAGCACTATTGGCAGATGTTGTTTTCTCCAGTGTCACTGTCAAAAATCACGCTAACTTATATTTGCTGTATTGTCAGTGAATCCTGTATATTTTATAAAGTTTTAAAATTTATAAGCGATGCCTAGTTGTTGTGTTGGTGACTGCGATGTTTCTTATAAAAATAATCCAGAAAAACATTCATTTCACAGGTAAATTGTCAGCAACAGCATATATTTTCATGGCCATATTTTGGAAAAAACTATCTTTACAAAATTTATTTGGAAAACCAAATCCTATCTAGAAAATAGTGAATTTTCTCTATAGTAAAAAACAATGGTCATAAAAGCAATATTGAGTACGTTGTTCTAATATAAATTTTCATTTCATGTACACAAAATAGTGACTTGTCAGTGTCGACTATAGTGTCGATGAAATTTTAGAACAAAAAGTTCCGATATCAGAATTTATTTAAAGTGTTGATGTATCTCTGCACATTGATTATTTTTCCAAAATCTTAATTGGATTACCTAATACTATCGACACAGAAGATGAAACCAAAATGTTTGGAAACGTTTCTGTCTGTTTGTCGGTGTGTCTGCCCGCTTATAACATATAAGAAGCTAAGCGTAGCTTAGTGGCCCAGGTTACTTAATCACGCTATTACAGTAGTCCCCAAATGTGGCTCGAATCCGGACCGCCAACCTACTTTGTGCGGACCTCGGTTGTTAATAATGATCTAACGAACTGCGCTAGTAATATTAATTTTAAAAACAGACCCCGTTTGAAACTTGTTGTTGATTCCTGCGCTATCACCTTTAGGCGGTGAGCACTGAGCCTATATGTGATAGCGTAATGAGTATGTTGTTTATATATGTTTTAGTACAAATTCAAGAGAATATCACAATTTTAAGATATATTTTTTATATAGAAAGGTTTCCTATCGATGCTAAGGAAAAGGAATAATAGATGAGACTAGTTGATAAAGAAAAGAATAAAGATAAAGGAGAAAAAAAATAAAGAAAAAGAAGAAATAAGAAAAGATAATAGGATATACAAATATATTTTTTTCGGGGGCAAACGATCAAAAACGCGCCCGGCCTTTATGGATAAGACCGGGTTGTATAGGATTCTTACCCCACTAAAACCACTTCGGTGGTCACCATCAGCATATGGACGGAGGCACGTAATAGACCAGCTCCAACATCCCCGCTGTGCAGCGCATCCCTGAAGAGACTGTAAAGGGGTCTCCTCTAAGCCTCGCTGTACACGATAGCACGTGACCACTATGCCACCGTCTTCTCTGGGATCACGATGGGTAAATAAAGTCCCCTCTCTAAGCATCTGTGACCCCAAAGGGCCGCCTGCCTTAAATCATAAAGGAGGGTTTTCGGCTGTTAGGTGCCGAGGCGGTTTCCTCCGAGATTCTTTCTTCTCCGAGCGGGATCGGCCCTCTCACAATCCTGCTCGGCGGCCTCTTTCTGGACACCAAAAGTCTCACAAAAGGAAGCCATTTCTCTCCAGTTCACTGAATCTGCCAGCCCTCACTACTACCGGCAGAGAAGAGTGTGCTGCGCTGAGTCCAGACCAATTCCGCAGTGGTATTAGGATAGGTAGGGAAAAATTATTCAGTCAATCATCATCTCAATCAGTCATACTCTATACACTGCTCAGGGTCCTTAAAAGCTGCTTTTTTACAAAGTACCTATTACCAATGAAATATACACACATCAACACGGTCTAGGGATATTTCATACTCAATTAAATAACTCGAAAAGTACTGGCCGCATTGGAATCTTTTATACACCGATTTGTTTGTAATTTATCTCAGACTAATTCCAAATTCAAATTTTTGAAAATTCTTTTGTTTCGGTGGCATAAAAATGTCTTGATGTGTAGGAGAGGGAATTTTCATTTGTGCGAAATTTAGAAAACAATACGAATTACATTTAGTTACAGTTTTTTTTCATTTTTAAACGAAAGATAAAGTTAAAATTGAGGTATTGTAGCCATGCAACGCCAACATTTGACGAGGGCGGAGATGTTACGAGCTGTGGGAATGCTGGAAGCTGGGTCTGTTCAGCGTAATGTTGCTGAGACCATAGGGACCCACCAAAATGTAATTTCAAGATTGTGGACACGCTATCGTGCCACAGGTGAAGTAGCGGAGAGGCACCGGGGGCCAAGTCGCATCACTACCCCCAGACAAGACCGATTTTTGCAAATTACTGCGCGAGCTCAACCAAATGCAACGGCGACTCAATTGGTCCAAAGGCTGCGAGTGGAACACCAAGTGCTTGTGAGTGACCAAACTGTAAGAAGGCGACTGCATGAAAGCAATCTACGCTCTCGTAGACCACTCCGGGTCCCACCTTTACGGAGAGGCAATCGTGGACGACGATTAGAATGGGTTCGGAACCACGTGGACTGGGGCCGTGAACAATGCTCCAATGTGCTGTTCACGGATGAATCCAGGTTCGGCTTCCATCCAGATTCACGAAGGACGCGTGTTTGGCGAGTTCCTGGACGATGGAGCCGTCTTCAGAACCCTCAGGAAGTCCACCCATACCAAGGAGGAACAATTATGGTTTGGGCAGGAATTCGTCTTGGAGGACGGACGGATCTCGTTTGGGTGCGGGGCAATATGACGGCAGAACGATACGTCCAACAGGTGCTGGGGCCCGTAATCTTGCTCCACAGAACACAAATGGGGCAAGATTTCCTGCTCATGCACGACAATGCCCGGGCACACACGGCGAGAACGGTAGCAGCTTGGTTACATACACACAATGTTAGGGCCTTAGACTGGCCTGCTCAATCGCCAGATCTAAATCCCATTGAGCATGCGTGGGATATGCTGCAAAGAAGAGCTCTGAAGGAAGTTCCTGAAAATCTGGCTACAGAAGATCAACTTTTTGCGCACCTCAGAAGGACATGGGACAATATTCCGCAGCAAGACATTGACAACCTTGTTCTGAGCATGCCGAATCGTTGCCGATGTGTTATGAACATCATGGGCGCTTTCTCAGACTACTAACTTCAAGTTTATAAACACAAATTAAATGATTTTTCTATTTTTTTCAGTTTTTACTCATAAATTAAAAGTTAATTCATATACGGTTTCCGTCTATGCTTCATTTTTTTTCCATAAAATCCTGAAATTTTAATCGAAGTACCTTAACCATTACTAGAAAATGGTAGAATATTAAATAACGTATCTTTTAAATATATACATGTCATATAAATAATTAACATATTGATAGTAATTCGCTTTTTTTAAAATATCCCTAGACCGTGTTGATGTGTTTAGTTATAATGTGAGCGCATGATTTTATTATTATAATAATGGAATTAATTAATTTACTGCAATAAATAATACCTACCCTTGTGATTTTAGTTTTACTAATATAATTTGATTGAAAATAATTTTGTATACCAATTCTTTACATCTGAAATATTGTTTATCGATAACTGATATCGTGTCAATATTTTCACGTTGTACATTACTATTGCACTCACACATTGACAATTCAAAATCGGTTGCACTTTTTTGAGCTCTATGTCCTTCTATGGGGTACCAAAAATATTCTAATTCTATGATTTAAACATACCTAAACGTGAACCATATATAAATGTGAAGCAATAAAAAATATGATTTATTGTATATTTTTTCTTCTTATTATCTGTGCTAACATATAAAATTACAAGTACCTAATTTATCTTTTTTTATGTACTTTGAGAAGATTAATATTGTTTTCTGTTTTTACTCATATCCATTTTTCGGGATTGCCTAACTAGTTTCACACTCGAACAAAGCCCTTAATCATGAACTGAGGCCGCGGCGACGTCGCAAACCTAATTCAAACAGAAAATTTAATTGAATATTTAAACTGTAAATAATAAAAAAATTGATGTGAATATGTTTCACGAAAGTTTATACAATTTCAAAATATTACCACAGACATTTTATCATGTTTGAAAATTGCTTAACTTTTTCCGTGGATATAACAACGGAGTATTATTTCGCCTTTTGAACCGACGAAAAAAGTACTAGGTTTTCAAATCAACGCATTTTTTTTTTTATGTAGGACCACGCTTGTCTTTTTACAGTCCGATTTTGATGACTCTTTTTGCATTGGATAGGGAATACTTCCAAGTTGGTCCTATAATTAAAAACGAAAGGAATCGTTAGGAAACACAAAAACCAATTATACACGCGATTAATCCGGTTAAAAGTTGTTTTATTATAAGTAAACTATAATTAAATAATTGATAATAGACAAAATAGGAAAAAACTGACTGTCCACATGTAAACCGATTTTATTGAAACTTTGCATGCATTATGTTTGTTTTATGACTCTACAACATAACAGAAATCTGGGTCGCTTGGACCCGCCAACTCAACATTAGTTACACTCCGTTATTTTTCACTTTACAGTTTCCTTTTAGGCAGTTTTTTTTTTTGTGAAATACTTTTTTAATTGTTAATCAGATTTTAGGTAGTTTGTCATCCGGCCAGTGACAGGCCCGATGGCAGTGCGTCGCCTGACTGTACAGGCCAACTGTATAGCCGACCTGCAATTGCCTGTAAGGACCTGCCCGGATTGTGGAGAATGCACTAGGAAGCGGTGAAGGGTGGGCGTTTTGGGGGACTGTCTTATTGTTATGTATGACGTTCAAAAAGTACCATTTCTAATGGTCTAATTTGAATAAAGATATTTTTGATTTTTGATTTTTTTGCAACATGTTACACAACAATGTTAACAATATTACAGGGTTAGGAGTTCGTTACAATGTCCATAATAAAGGTACAACTTCACTAGACCACATCTAAAGGTGGAAAACAGGTACTCTACTTAATCTTAAGTTAGAATTACTAGAAATAACATTATTAATATTATCGTCAGGCAAATTTGTAAGCACAACTCGATACAAATCAAACTCCATCAAACTGTAGCGAAACAATAGATCTCAATCTATAATGCAATTTCCACTCAGTAGATGTTGGGGGTGCAAATTTATAAATGGTCCTAAGCGCCGCCTCGGGGAAATGAACAGGGGAGGAATATATCAGGTGGCATTATGTGCTACATTGTTGTTTAAAGCTGTTGTTGCCGTGTATATTGTTTACAAATTATTATACGGTAGACAAAGGCGTGAAATTGGGTAACTACAGAGTTTATTGAGTAAAGATTTTGTGATGTAACGTAATACAGGTATTACAGAATGCTTTAAGCTTTGGTCTTTTGGTACATTTTGTTTTTATTACACGAATGCCCAAAAAGGGAATCTGTTTTTAGGTCTCATGTATGTTTTTTTTTTTTATGGAATAGGGGGCAACCGAGCAGACGGCTCGCCTGATGGTAAGCGATTACCGCCGCCCATGGACACCCGCAACCCCAGAGGAGTCGCAAGTGCGTTGCCGGCCTTTTAAAGGGTTTGGGCCTCCGGTACCCTCACTCACTCGGCGAAACACAACGCAAGCGTTGTTTCACGCCGGTTTTCTGTGAGGCCGTGGTATCAATCCGGTCGAGCCGGCCCATTCGTGCCGAAGCGTGGCTCTCCCACGGTGAAATGTATGTATGTTTGTGAGTTTCTCTATTTCACTATAACTTCTAAGTGTCTGAACCGAACTAGATGTGTGGGGTATCATTAAAATTTTGCATTTTTCAGAGTAAAATAAGCAAGAAAGATTTAAAAGAAAATAGAGTTGCTGTGGTAAACAAAAAAGTAGTCTGTGACTTTGAATATCTTAGCGGTCAGAGCGCCTGGAGTATTTATCTGGGAGGCGCAGGTTCAAATCCTGCTCACGACCGTATTTCTCTTTCCACAACAATTTATAACTTTAACATCCAGCACCTCGACTAGTTTATGTATTACTTAATACATTTATCTTGTGCTGTAAAACACTGAGTGTTGTTGACGCTCAACCGATCGTGTTGACGCAGTGTCCGGTGTGTGTGCTCAGCTGTTTGAACCAAACAGAAGTCTACACGAGCCCGGGTGCAAGCCTGGAGAAATACGACACTGTGATGTTACAGAATAGGAATTGTTGAGTAAAAAGGCTTTTCAGATCATCGGTTTTGAAGACTGAACTTTTTAAATGTTCCAGTTTTTTATTATTATTAAGCTTAGCACACAAGTCGGCAGCTATAAAGAAAATACCCATCATTGGAGATTCATAGACAACTCGGATCGACACTGTGAGTGCAGTGTCTTCCCGCAGACACCACCTTACAACCTGCGCTTCATGCCCGGCTAACTGTACCCAGGAGGAGCTAATGATCACTTCTGAGGGGGCAGTGCGTGTTACAGAATACTGGGCCAACAAAATTTGCCTCTTGCCGTCGACTCGCTAAGTACAAGAAGAAGAAGATGGAAAGATTTCTCCACATTTATTACCCCTCAAGGAAAGGAAGCATCAAAAAATTTTCCAGGTTTGAACCTCCAGCCAGTTCCAGACGCGGGTCTGTTACCGCTCGGCCTCCACGACATTCGTGTTCAACACACTTAGATAAAAATGGAAGAGAATTGGGACTGGCCATGTCTAAACCGTTAATTAGATATTTAATTGTAATTAAACATTTTTGTATACAATTTAAGGAATACTTAGGTCTATTAAGTGTACGTATAGGTCATTCTGAATGAATGAAAAACAGTAGGTACCTAGCCATGGAGTTTCTCGCCCGTTCTTCTTCATAGGAATCTACACTTTGTAACGTGGCAACCAGGTGATAGTTCAAAAGGCTAACAGTTAAATAAAATAAATAACCATGAGATTGTAATTAATTTACTACTAGAAATAACAAAAAATTCCACTGCCTCGTTGGTCTTGTGGTCTCAAACGCGATTGCTGAGGATTAGGTCCTGGGTTCGATTCCCGGATCGGCCAAAGTGTTATTGAATTTTTCTGTTAGTAAATTTTCAGAAACCGTACGGAGTTTGGAATTGTGCCCTAAATGACAATAGGTTCACTACCCATTACATGTGACTTAATAACAGCATTGGTTAAATGTCAGTGTACACCTCTGTATTGTACACCTCTGCCTACCCCCTCGAGGTACACAGGTGTGATGCTATTTTATAGAAGATATTCCACTTCCAAATCCCGCATCATGAAATATAAAACCAAGCCAGTTATAAATAATAAGGACAAACGGTGTCTTTGTCCTCGAAATGTTTGCACGTCTCGAAGTGAGGACCTTATGAATATTGCGGCCATATTGCATTTACAATATTCATGCGATGTCTACTGCAACTCCTGCTTACAGCAAATATATTGCGACGGAGAAATTATGGGATCTTGTTTTGTTTTCATATTTTTTTATGAAAATAATTCCGCTCGATTGTCATTGGAAATATGTCAGTACGTACTTTTAAATGCCGAAATATAAAAAAAAGTATAGAATCGGGATAGTAATAATGCGACATGCTTTTAAATTGAGGCAATTGTAATGTAGGTAAATTTATTTTAATATTACGCATTGTTTTAAGGCGTCTGTTTAATAAGTATTGGAATTGAATTGGGATTGGTATAAACTTTCCACTGAAGTAGGTTTTAATTTAGTAGGTTCATAAAATTATTAAGTTAGTATTAATTAGTCTTTTAAACGCATAATCAAATTCGTAGCAAGATGAAGTTAAGTTTAAAGTAAAGTTTTCTATAGATTTATCTATATTTGTTAAGGTAATCGCATCTAAACGACATTGTTTTAACTGCAAAATTATTCATACTGTGATAGATTAAATAGATAGACGATGACGTCACTAAAAGACGTGTTTAAATACTGGAGAAGAATTCGGAGTAGCGAGCAGAGGTCGACATGGCTCAGATGACCAGAGCGTTTGGACTATTTATCCTACAGGCGCGGGTTCAAATCCTACTCTACCAAAGATTTATAAATTTATAAAGCTCTCTACTGCATTTTTGGATGCATTCATTAAGTCCCGGTAAGCCTATTGCCATCAATCTACTACTGAGATTTTCCCAACATTAAACTCCAATAACACTTTATAATGACCAGGAAATCTAACCCAGGGTCTCATGCTCTGCAGTTATCATTGTGACTACCAGACCAATGAAATTAATAAAAAAAAATTAAGCACGCTGACATGTTCGGATTATATTCCACCAGGTCGTCTCTGAAAATCAGCGCTGTTTGGTGTCCATTTGCAACACTAAACTAGCATTAGCTAGTTTTTTGCACACAGGGGCACACAATAGCGCTGATTTTCAGAAAGAAAATAAACAAAAAAATATTAATAACGAAAATTTATATTCGGCGAAACGAAGTTTGCCGGATCAGCTAGTTAATAGTTACTTAAATAGTTAGTTATTAATAACAAAAAAAGAACTGACTCCAAAAATCTTTCTGTTAAGTAAAAATGCACTAAAAAGTAATAAAATAATTGCATTATTTACTTACTTCAATTTACATACAATTTTTTTTTTTAAATTTAGAGGATTCTTAATAAAATCAGTTTATTAGGACAATAATATACAATTATTATTATTTTTGGAGTCGGTGCCAGCCAAACTTCAAAAAATATTTAGGAAGTGTCCTAAAGTTAGCAAAGTATATTTAAAGGTACATTAACCACCATTATTATTACGATAATATAACAATACCTAATTAAACCTATTTATAAATGAACACAACAACTGCCTAAAGCGACAGCTTAGTTACGTAATACGCTACTTGATGGTTTGTTTTTCTTTGCAAGTCACTACAATTATAATGTAAATAAAACTATTGATACTGTCACTAAAATAATATTGATAGATAACTAACTACAAAATAAATTGAATAGGACTTGGCTTCAATGAGATCTCATAATTTTTTACGGTGGAAAGATTGCATAGAGAGACTTGGCATATTTTTACATTTAATGTTTTTGGTGGGATACATTTTAACTTTAGGCAACAGTTGGCATTGACGCGGCGGCACTCTGCATAATGCTAGTTTTTTGCACACAGGGGCACACAACTCACCGAATCACAAAATATCTATTTTTTATTTAATAAAGTTTGAATATTGTAAAGTTTGTTTAGATATTTCATAATTTAGTGCAGTGCAGTTGTTACTTGTTACATAGTATCAGTCAGTAGTCATAATATTTGTTTGTTGTTACGTAATACCTACATTGGTTATAATAATAGGTTAGGTTGTCAATGTCATGTTGGCTACACTGTTCTTCGAGGAAAGTCAATGCTAGCTGTTGGCTAAAGTTAAAATGTATTATTTTTTCGTAATTTTTTATTTAGTTTTGTATTTTTTTTGTTGAGTACCAGTTCAAGAAAAAAAAATTCTTTCTTTAAACGGTGTTTTTTTTTAAAAATTGTTGTGTACCATAGTCACAAAATCACTATTTTTTACATTTTACTAGCATATGTTACCCGGGACAATGTAAGAAGTCTAACAATACCCCATACATCTAAATTGGTTCTGGCGTTTAGAAGTTACTAGCTGATGCCCGCGGCTTCGCCCGCGTGGATGTCGGTTATTGCGACCAAAAGTAATCATGAAATTTTGATCCCGTTCCCGCTTCCCAATTAAATTATTAAAATGGATGTAGTATGTTATCCTTATGAGATAGACATATGCCATCGTCGACTTTTCTGTAGACCTATATAAGATACACAATTCCACCATACATCATTTTGTTATATCTCAAAGGGTTTAGGCAGCGTTTTCGTTGAAAGCTCCCAGAGGGGTTATTTCTTTTCCGCCACCTCCAACAAATATCATTATATTTTAGCCAATGTATACAAAAACTTGACAAATTATATATTAAAACCTTCCTCTTGAATTACTCTATCTTTTAAAAAAAAACACATCAAAATCCGTAGTTTCAGAGATTTAAGCATACAAAGGGACATAGGGACAGAGAAAGCGACTTTGTTTTATACTATGTAGTGATGGCGTTTCTTGCCCGTTCTTCTCCATAGGAATCTACACTTTGGAACATGGCAACTAGCTTCTGACAATTCAAAAGTGCCCGTATAGGGTCTAATTGAAATAAATGATTTGACTTTGACTATGGTGGAATAAAGAAACTCACAATCACACATACTCGTACATTAACCCCAAAAAAAAAAAAACTTTTTTTCATATTTATTCGAAATATGACTTCAATAAATACTGAATTAAAAAACACTGAAAACATAAAAATAATATTGTATGTTGTTGTGTTAATTAATTTAAGGGTAACAAAGATTGTACGCATTCCGAGCGGACATTTAATATTTCTGATTCAAACAAAACGTGATAATATGATACATTCTGAAATTCATGAATCCTTACGTAGACATGTATATGTTTACAATTTAACGGTAATTTACGGTTATTTCGTCTTAAACAATAGAAGCCCATTTTCATAACAAAACAAAACAAAAACATTAACATAAAGAAACACGACGGCTTTTTTATTTAAAATGTTTTTAACCGACTCTGTAAAGGGAGGTGTTGTAGTCGATCCGTATGTATCTTTGTGTGACCGCGATATTTTTTTAAACTAGTAGTCCTATTTTGATGGCGTTTTCGTTATTTAAATACATATTTTTATGGGAATTTTGTATAAAATAATATATTAGGATCTGATAAAGATCTTTGGAGATAGATTATGTAACTCTTCCATAACAGCAAATAGCTTACATCACTCTATTGAAGGCGAAAGAAGCTTCTTCTGAAAAATAAAATTTTGTGTGTTGTAACAAATTAAGTCAAATTATGGTATGTACATACACCGTGTAACAGAACTCCGTGGTCCTACTTTAGGAGGTTAGTGTACCCATGTACCTATACAAAAACTTTTACTATGAGAATAATTTCGAAAGCGCCATAAACACTGCTGCTCCATACATTGTAGTCAAGTAGGTATGAATATATCTATGGAACAGCTGATTTTTTGTCGCACTTTCAAAGTTGATTCCATAGTAAAAAGATAACACGAGTACATTAACCCCCTAAAGTACTACCATGAACTTTTGTTAGCTTTATATATGTACCTGGTACAGTCTACCGCACATCCATGGTAATAATTTGACGTTGATAAATTATTTGTCGTAGCGCAAAGAACGATTTTTTTAAATTCAAGTTTCCATCTACGTGCGGTTGGCTGTACCTACTGGACCTTATTCGCATACTTAATAAATCAAGTTTTATAACATCACCCTGCATCACGCCTGTATTCCCCGAAGGAGTAGGCCGAGGTGTACACAGTCGTACACCCACATTTCACCAATGCTGTTATTAAGTCCCATGTTATAGATGGAGAGCCTATTTCCATGTACCGAGCACAGTTTCAAACTGCTACTGAGAATTTCCCAATAAAATCCCAACAAACTTGGCCCGATCTGGGTATTCAACCCGGGACCTCATGCTCAGCAGTCGCGCTTCGGACCAGTAGACTTATTAGCAATCTGATGTTTGGAATTATGCCCGTTTGGTAGCCTTATTGTACTTAAGCAACAAATGTTTAGGGCGCAAAAGAAACAATAAACAAAACATATGACTTCATAGTAATAATAAAAAAATAAAATAAAAAAAGTCACCCGGTATTGATTACATTAGTTTAGGAACGTAACTAGACACGAATACAAAAAAAAAAACATTGCTTTTAATTCATTTTTGTCGTTTTTATTATAAACGTAAGTAATATTTATACGAAATTGTTAGTTTTACTGATTCAGATGTGAAGTGATGCTGACACGCGAAATTAGCCCTAAAGAAAACTACAAAAAAAAATAGAAATAGCTGGATTGAAAAAAATAAAATACAACCGTTTAAAGTTACAATATTAAATGGAAAAAGAATACGGTCGCGAACAGGATTCGAACCTGCGCCTCCCGGATAGATACTCCAGGCGCTCTGACCACTAAGCCATCTCGACCTCTGCTCACCACCGCGAATTCTTCTTCCATATTTTAACACGTCTTATGGCGACGTCATTGCAATCAATTCAGTACCTATACAAGTGACTAAGCATGCGTTAATGCTTTTTCAAAGACATATCTTGAATTATTAAGGTAATTGCATTCTTTACGACATTGTATTAACTGCAAAGTTAGTCGTGTCGGTTCGGTCACTTGTATAGGTACTGAATTGATTGCAATGACGTCGCCATAAGACGTGTTAAAATATGGAAGAAGAATTTGCGGTGGTGAGCAGAGGTCGAGATGGCTCAGTGGTCAGAGCGCCTGGAGTATCTATCCGGGAGGCGCAGGTTCGAATCCTGTTCGCGACCGTATTCTTTTTCCATTTAATATTGTAACTTTAGATTTCGCTAAGCATGCGTTAATGCTTTTTCAAAGACATATCTTGAAATACAACCGTTTGTTTTCAACCAACTTCATCCACTATAAAAAAGTGAGACTGCTGAGAATAAGGTCCACGATTCGATTTCCAAGTCGAGCAAAGTGTTATGAGGTTTTTCTGTAGCCCGGAGTTTGGAATTGTGCGCGGTAGATGGCAATAGAGTGACCACATATTACATGGGACTTAATAAGAGCATTGGTGAAATGTGATTGTACAACTGTGTACACTTCTGCCACTCCTTCTAGGATACAGGCGTGATGTTATTTCTATTCTCATAATTAAGCCCTGCGTCAGCGCATCGGCCTCATCAGACACATATTAGGGTCGTCACTGACCACCGCTGCACCGCAATAGTCATAAATCATGCAACGCTTTGTCCGTCGTAATAAGCGCGCTAATTTATCACGCGGTGACGTCACACAACATGGCGGCGTGCGTCGTGGCAGCGTGCGTGCTTATGTGAGGGATGGCCCTAGTAATGCACTTATGATTGGTGGTTAACATGACGTCACTAAGCTTGGGTACGCCTGTCTTGTAAGTGTTGATTACGCTTGTAACTTGTGACGTCATAACGTGATCTATATGCTAAGAATATAAATCGCATGCGTAGCTAACTTTAATGTTGTACAACTATATAGAAAGAATATGAATTGTGTTCCAATCCTGCTTATGGTCGTTTTGTTTTCTTTCCATAAATTATAGAGTTCGCTACGATGATTTAGACGTTTTTACGGAAGATTGAACATAGACAGTAATAGATAGAGACATCCGGTATTGGGAGATAATTGCCCGGTAAATGGGTCAGTGGGTACAGGTTAATACATAATAATAAAACATATTTTATATTGCTGAAATAACCCATCTTCAATTATGTTTAAAATAAAATATATAAAATACTCCTTCCGACCGTATTTCGGTCACGGCGGCCTACCTCTACTGAGATTAGCCAAGTACGCAGCCGATATTATAGTGCACAAGTGTTTGCGCAAACACAGGTGTACTCCCTCTTCCTTCACTCTCATATTCCGATGGGACGGAAATCCGACACGACCAGAGAGAGATCAGGTGCAAGACCGACGGCTTTACGTGCTCTCCGAAGCACGGGGGTGTCACAGCACTAACTTCCTGAGTACGGGTTGCTACTGAGAATTTCCAAACAAAAAATTCAATAACAGTTTCGGTCACTTGTATAGGTACGTCTTATGGCGACGTTTTTGCTATCAATTCAGTCCCTACACGGTCCCTATGCGACCGTATTCTTTTTCCATTTAATATAATAACTTTAGAGTTCGCTAAGCATGCGTTAATGCTTTTCAAAGATTTATCTTGAATTATTAAGGTAATTGCATTCTTTGTGACATTGTATTAACTGCAAAGTTAGTCGTGTCGGTTCGGTCACCCGTATAGGGACTGAATTGATTGCAATGACGTCGCCATAAGACGTGTTAAAATATGGAAGAAGAATTCGCGGTGGTGAGCAGAGGTCGAGTTGGCTTAGTGGTCAGAGCGCCTGGAGTGTCTATCCGGGAGGCGCAGGTTCGAATCCTGTTCGCGACCGTATTCTTTTTCCATTTAATATTGTAACTTTAGAGTTCGCTAAGCATGCGTTAATGCTTTTTCAAAGACATATCTTGAATTATTAAGCTGTTGCGTCAGTCATTAGCAGACACAATAGATTTTTATTGTTACAACGTACAGATCTGTACGTTACTGAGCCGAAAGGTTAACACTTTGCCCGACCTGGGAATCGAACCCAAGACCTCACGCTCATTAGCCGCGCTTGCGACCACTAGACCAACGAGGTAGTGAAAGTTAGCATGAAGTACCTTAGTGTAAGCATGAAGACATAATTTTGTTAAATATATTCATATAAAGGAAACATTCTAAAACTCCTTCTTGTTGAGAGACAGCTGCCATTCTGTGTTCAGTTCCCGGATTAGTATGTAAATCTGTGACAAGCAACAAGAAAGTACATAAAAAGGTCTTATAATTCCCACTTTGCATGACTTTGGTTGAATTTTTGGAATAATTCCACGCAATGTTGGAATAAATTGACCAAGTGGCTTAGCGTGGCAAATGCGTTGGTTTCCGTGGACTTGTACCCGCGTTCCTTTATGAATAACGAATCGTTTTACTTACCAATATTTGGAACTGCATTAAATCTCTAGCCAGCATTGTCAGCAAATGTTCTGAGTAGCTGTAGTACAACACGCAAGGTGACAGACAACAAGTTTGCATATAGCCGCGCGAGTTGCAAAGTCGACGTCGACAAAGTTGTTTAGTTTTGTATGAAAGCTTTAATCAGGCGTGAATAAAGCGATGCGTGGTTTTGTAAACCCTAAACACGGCGTACAAAAATGATTACGTAGTTTATAACTGTTGAAAAATAGGAGGTTTTCAATACGACGCCTATATATATATAATGTATGACCACGCATATATTTTTACAAAGTAATCCACTTTTGGAATTATTAGATAGAGGATACTTACACATTAATCCCATATAAATTTCACCCCTAAAGTCCAATTTCGCCCCTAAGGATGTATATTAAGAAAAATAGGGAATTATTGTAATATCTTAGGTTTGCGCGATCACTACACATTATAATAAAACAACTTTTAACCGGATTAATCGCGTGTATTATTGGTTTTTTGTTTTTCCTGACGTTTCGAACACTTTAGTCCTCCTGCGACCACGAACGCTGCAAAGTGTTCGAAACGTCAGGAAAAACAAAAAACCAATAATACACGCGATTAATCCGGTTAAAAGTTGTTTTATTATAAAGGGAATTATTGATTTTGATTGTTGACAGGTCAAGTGATTCTGTTGAAGCTTTGCATGCATTAGGTTTTTTGATGACACTACAGCATAATAGAAAACTGGTGTTAATCTGCGCCGACTTAGGATTAGTTACACTCAGTTATCTTTCACTTTTTAGTTTCCTTTTTCGGCGGTATTTCTTTTTTGCATTTTTTTTTTTATGTATGCTGTGCACGGACGTATTACAAGCGTAGCATAGTTCTGTATGTAAGCTGTAAGCAGGCTGAAAACAAGTGTACATGTATGCAGTAGGCCTTATTTATCTTCTTATATAATCTGGGAATAAACCGAAACAAATGCATTAATGTACTACCCTGATTTTTAATTAAAAAGCGCTCCAGTATATTTTAGTAAACATGATAGACGCTTACTAACAATAAAATGGAAGTAACTTAATGTGTTTATTGTTGTAACATTAAAGTTCACAATGTAACTTTTAATCAAATTACCATCTCTCAACTTATCTGCTTAGGTAATTAAGTAATTGTAACTTGCTACTCAAATAATAGGTTAACTTTTGTGTTAAGTCAAGTGAATTACCCTTTAATAAGTACGTAGGTACTTGCTAAGTAAGAACTTTGTACATAATACCATCGATAAGTTAGAACCTTGCAAGTTTCCATATCTTACAAGAACATTACTTAACTTACTCGTATAATGGAACCGGTTTTCGGATTTGAAGTAGGTTTTCAGATAAAGCTCTTTAATCTCTTAGGGTTTCATAACATACATAACATAACATAGCATCACGCCTGTATTCCCCGAAGGGGTAGGCAGAGGTGTACACAATTGTACACCCACATTTCACCAATGCTGTTATTAAGTCCCATGTAATAGGTGGTGAGCCTATTGCTATCAACCGGGCACATTTCCAAACTCCGGGCTGCTACTGAGAATTTCCTAACAGAAAAACTCAATAACACTTTGCCCGACCCGGGAATCGAACCCGAGACCTCCTGCTCAGCAGTCGCGCTACGGACCACTAAACCAACGAGGCAGTAGGGTTTCATTTATGATAAATACTGGATTCTGTTCGGGTCTTCTGTGTGTACTTCAGAATCGGGTCCAGCCGGGATAAAAAGTATCCTATATGTTAATCCAGGTTATAAACTAATTGTGTGTCGAATTTCATTCCAATTTGTTCTATGGTTATTGCGTAAAAGAGTTACAAATATCAATCCATCCTTACAAAGTTTCGCATTTATAATATTAGTAGGAATATAGTAGGAAGTAGGATTCGTTTACTATGATATTACGTTATTTTTTGTATAATAAATTTTGTGAGACATATTCATATCAATTATTCTTTTCCGGCAATGGCGTGCATTGCATATAGACAACTTTACTGTATCTGTATAATATAGAGATATAATAAACTGTGATATAGGTTGCATTTAGGTATTTGAGGTAGGCACTGCTTATTTGCTTATATGCAATGCACGCCACTGACCGTTAACTACTCACGTGAAACAACTTTTAACCGGATTAATCGCGTGTATTATTGGTTTTTTGTTTGTCCTGACGTTTCGAACACTTTGCAGCGTTCGTGGTCGCAGGAGGACTAAGGTGTCAGGTGTAACAACCAATAATACACGCGATTAATCCGGTTAAAATTTGTTTTATTATAATGTGTAGTGATCGCGCAAACCTAAGATATTACTATACTCACGTGAATTTTGACTGCCCGACTAGTTTCGAACGGAGCACATAGTCATAAGCTGAGCCCACGGCTATTTCGCGATTAAAAATTTGACTCATTTGAGTTCGAAACTAGTCGGGCAATCCCGAAAAATGCACGTGAGTAGTAACCGGTGAACATTAATTATTCTTATTCTTAGTTTAAATGTATGTATTTAACTTATACTCTATCTATAAGGAAATAATCTTGTAATGTAGGACGTTTTATAGGGATAATACAAAAGTCAAATATAATCACTGATGAAAGAGAGAAAAAACTCTTAATTTTTTTTATTAGACTCATAACTTCTTTATTGTAAATGTGAGCACCATGCAGCCATTAACATTATTCTAGTAACGTGATTTGAGGTCTGGTAGTTTGAGATGTCATACTCACATAAATGTCTTACTGTGGTGGCGTATGTGTTGGGTCATTCTGTTCCCTTAAATATGGCGTGATACTCGTGAACGGGTGCCACAAGTTGGGACTGGTCAGCTCTAAACTATCAAGACTTGTAACTATTGTTGGAATTTTGTATCTTCTATTGTACCTACGTGTACAACTATATCTGCATCGTTATCACATAATGTCTTTTTATCAATAAATGTACCTAAATTATTGTAACACAACATTTTAAAAGAGTAACCATGGAGTTTCTTGCCCGTTCTTCTCCATAGGAATCTACATTTTGGAACGTGGCATTTCTTGACTTTCAAAAGTACCTTTATATGGTCTAATTGGAATAAATGATTTTGACTTTGACTTTGACTTTGAAGCTTAGAATTAATGAAAATAGCTAATCATTAGTTGGCACTAAGACAAAATTAAATTGTAAAATAATTTTAGATTAAGATTCAAATAATCATTTACACTTACGTTTACCCTTTGAAATGACCTCATAAATAAGGGCCTTGTATATATTTATTTTAGTTCTTTAACTTAGTACTCGTAATATCTACAAAAACGATGAAAGATGAAGACGATGCTATTCCAAAAGCGAGGCAATGTTAAATCAACAAATAAATGATAATGATAAATGATTTTATTTCTGTAAATAGATGATTTGAAGACACTTTTACAAGTCATTTTTATAAACTAGATGGCGCCGGCGTTGCCTATCTGACTGTCTCTGAAAAGAAACCGATACAACCTCTGAGGTCAACGTCTCATTTAAAGTCCAGAAATAATAGTACATATCTATGTGAGTGTAACCATGCAGGGATCGTCTGGAATGTCCTTTTGAGGAAAGAGCCATAGCAGCTTCGAGGTGACCTGTCCTATCTGACGGCACGTATGCATCAGTCATCATGTAGCTCAACCATAACTAAGGGAGCTCAACGACCCGTCACAAGACGATACCAGATCAGGACGACATTTGCGTAGGTCACATAAAACGACTCAAAATCGCCAGACAGGCTATGAGGTTCGTGTATGAATTTCTGGCCCACATCGTACTCACATTCACATTGCAAATAGTGTTTAATATCCATAACAATATCAAAAGATAGCAAAAATTTATGTAAAAAGAATAATCATAATATAATAGATTCATTTAAACTGCCTCGTTGGTTTAGTGGTCCGTAGCGCGACCGCTGAGCAGGAGGTCTCGGGTTCGATTCCCGGGTCGGGCAAAGTGTTATTGAGTTTTTCTGTTAGGAAATTCTCAGTAGCAGCCCGGAGTTTGGAAATGTGCCCGGTTGATGGCAATAGGCTCACCACCTATTACATGGGACTTAATAACAGCATTGGTGAAATGTGGGTGTACACAATTGTGTACACCTCTGCCTACCCCTTCGGGGAATACAGGCGTGATGCTATATATATGATATTTAAATGTCATAAAGTAAATTAAAAAATAATACTATACAATGTCTAAAATATACATATATATGGGCATGAAGTACACGCTTTTAGATGTACAGAAGTACCAACTACACGCTCGTACAAAACCGACCGTTGTTGCCAACATAATCACTAGTATGTACCACTCGTAGTAGTTTCACTAACATGTGTTGGAATCACCGAACTTTGTGCGCACGTTAACACCACGCGTAGTCGCGTGGCTCCCTCGAGGGAGAGAAGTGTTCATTGTTCATTTTTTAACCGAAGAATAAACAGGAGGAGGTTATCTATTCAGCCCTATACAGGTGACCGAACCGACACAACTAACTTTGCAGTTAATACAATGTCGTAAAGATACAATTACCTTAACAATTAAAGATAAATCTTTGAAAAGCATTAACACATGCTTAGCGAACTCTAAAGTTATAATATGAAATGGAAAAAGAATACTTGTATAATAACTTTCGTGAGGCATATTCCTATTAGTTATTGTTCACCGGTTACTACTCACGTACATTCTTCGGGTTTGTCCGACTAGTTTCGAACTCGAACGGAGCCCTTAGTCATGAGCTGAGTCCGCGGCTATGTACGTGAGTAGTAACCGGTCAACAATAACTAATAGGCAAAATAATACGGTCGTGAGCAGACAGTTCGAACCTGCGCCTGCCGGATAAATACTCCAGGCGCTCAATTAAAGATAAATCTTTTCATCTTTAATTGTTATGGTAACTTTAGAGTTCGCTAAGCATACGTTAATGCTTTTCAAACATTTATCTTTAACAATATTGCAGTGCCGCGCTGATTTCGTGGCGTGCATTCACACATGAACTTTTAACTATTGCATATCTTAAACAATGATGAGTTCTGAGCACGTGAAAGAGGTAGGGAGGTAGCTTTTACTCTGTTTTGGATTAAAAAAATCATAGTGCTACTCACTTCTGAAAATATTATTGGATTATTCTTTGCATATGTATGTTTTATTTAGTAGGTTGCTACCTATGCTATACTTGAAATTAATAGTTATATATTTACTCGTATATCTGTCATGTTATATATTCTATTCTTAGTCGGTTTCTGTGTCGTTTTCGAAGTTAAGCTGCGGTTGCCGCTGTCGGTCTGTGGATGGGTGACCATCATTTCATACCGAGACCCCTCCGTGCCTCGGAGGGCACGTTAAGCCATCGGCCCCGGTTTGTCAAATTAAGATCTATGACGGCCGTTACGGGTAGTCAGAGGCCTGAAAGTCTGACAACCAGTCATACCACGTGATATCGTGTTACCCAGTTACTGGGTTGTGGAGGTCAGATGGGCAGTCGTTCCATGTAAAGTACGGGTATTAAGCTGCATCCGGTTTGACTGGAAGCCGACCCCAATGTTATTGGGAAGAGGCTAGGCAGGCAGTCTGTTTCTGTGTTTTGCATTGTTATATTTAAGTTTTGTATACAATACAATATTCTATATTGTACACACATTCAAGATAAATCTTTGAAAAGCATTAACGCATGCTTAGCGAACTCTAAAAATATTATATTAAAATGGAAAAAGAATACGGTCGCGAACACGATTCGAACCTGCGCCTTCCGGATAAATACTCCAGGCGCTCTGACCACTAAGCCATCTCGACCTCTGCTCACCACCGCGAATTCCTCTTCCATATTTTAACACGTCTTATGGCGACGTCATTGCAATCAATTCAGTCCCTATACAGGTGACCGAACCGACACGACTAACTTTGCAGTTAATACAATGTCGTAAAGAATGCTGAAACTGCTTTGAAAACTGCAAAGTTAGTCATGTCGGTCGAGGTCGAGATGGCTTGTACACACATATTAATAACAATGAAGATACACGAAAAAAGGTATAGGTAAGTTTTTATAAATTAATAACTAGAGAAGCGCGTGGTGCTACTAATATTTTGTTGGTCCTTTGATCCGCCCTGACTTACTAGCATACTACATATACTACATAAAAAGTTGTATTCTGGTTTGCATATTCAAATAGATATATACGTTTATTTTTGCTTGTCCATTATACCGCGTGACTTTTTTTACCGTGAGGAAAAAAATAGGGCATGTTAGGTTAACGGAGTAGGAGCATATGACATATTTATTTCAGTTTTTTTTTATTTTTTCATTAACATTATGAAATTGATTAATCAATAAATACTCCTTATTTCAAGTAATAATTTCATACAAAAAACGTAAAACAATTTTTTGTGAATATAATTAATAATTCTACCAAAAAACACCAAAATTCAAATCACAGACACCCTACTTGATGCGGGGAAATTATCAATGAATTCATAGGTAGTGAAATTGTATCCTTTGAAGCCTCATTGAAGCCGGCCCATAGGTACTCGCCGAACTTGCCGGCGGCCTCTTTGATATCCTGTCGGATTCACACATCGTGTGTGCTTGCGCATATCGTCCCCCGCGTCCCGTGATCTCATTTCAGTCACCTGCGATTAGTCATAGCATGACGTCGCTGACGGTTGTGTTTACGCGTGTATATCGGCCGCCCGGTGATTCAAATCATAAATATGACGTACGAATATTCCAACGTAGAGTACCTAGCAATGGTGAGATATTATATCCTGGCTGGTGAAAACTTAGAAAGTGCGAGGCGAATGTACCCCGAACAAGAACACTTACAGTTGTTGCGAAGAAACGGTATCCTGAAATTCCCAGCACTAATCTAATATTACGGACGTATCACCGGTTACGTGATCATGGCCAGTTCCAGCTTCCGAGTCATGCCACAGGCAGAGGCCGGCCACCCCTATCCATACACGATGAAGACGCCATACTAGATTATTTCCAGAGACACCCGAGAAGGAGCACTCGGCAAGCAGCTCGTCGATTTAGTGTAAACCAGTATGTAGTATGGAAACTACTTTATGCAGTAGACATGCATCCATACCATTTCTCACGCGAGCAAGCTTTGCATGCACCGGACCCCGGACCTAGCATAGAGTTTTGTCACTGGCTGCAGAACCATCCGCAAGCGAACATCTTGTGGAGCGATGAGTCCATATTTACTCGTGATGGTATTTACAACGTGCATAATGAGCATTAGTGGAGTTTTCAAAACCCAAACTAAATTAAAGAACATGCTCATCAAATTCGGTTCAATGTGAAGGTTTGGGCCACGATTATACACGATCGCATAATTGGCCCAGTTTGGATAAAAGGCCGATTGACGATTGTTCCGTTATCAACACAATGTTGGAAGACGTTCCTGTGCTGTATCTACGAGGCATGTACTTCCAGCACGACGGATGTCCAGCTCACTACGAGCGATCTGTGCGTGCGTACCTGGATAGTCAGTTCGGTGATCGGTGGATAGGTTGCGGTGGACCTGTGAACTGGCCGCCGAGATCACCAAACCTAACCCTTTAGACTTTTATTTATGGGCTGAACTAAAACGTTTAGTGTACACTGAAGAAGCTCGTAGTCTAAATGACTTAAAGCAGAGAATAATAGACGTTTTCAATATTCTTAAAAGTGATAGAGACACGCTTCAGTTTATCAAACAATTTGCAAAGACGTGCTAGTTTGTACTTAGAAAAAAACGGTGGACATTTTGAACAATTACTCCGATATCGCTAAAAAGGTACCTACTTTTTTATAAATAATATAAATTGTAATTTTGTAAACATCAATCGGAACGAAAAAGTTCATAGAATATTTGCATCACTTTATTATATCAAATGTTTATGTAATTTAATTTAACTAGGTAAATACAGCATATTAGAGGGTTCTAAGCCCGAAAAGTATTAAGAAATGATCGAAATCAAAAACATATCGGAAGTAAAATACGGAAAGTTGCGTACTTAGGTACTTATTTTATTCTTCAATTCGCTCACTCTAAAGTATCCTCACTCCATTTCCAATATCTGTTATAAAGTTTTAAATAAAATTGTAAACAAACGGGTCATTAACTTGATCTTAGATGGTTCGGATCACCGAACCTAAGCTCATGTCATATGTCATATGACTCGATTTGATACAAAATGATCGTTATCTAATTCTTATTTCTTTCATAAGTTAACTTTTCGCTAAAGATTTCTCAATTTAAATTTAATAATTGGAACAAAAGGTTCAATAAGTAAGAATAAGTCAAGTTAAAACAGGTGAAGTGTACTGTAAGTGATTGTATAAGAATTTTAACTAAACAGATTTGTTTACATTAATATCAAAAGCTTGAAGAGATCTTAGGTACGAGTCGGTTTTCGGTTTCAGCGTGTGTTATGCTACACTCGAGCGTAATCGCCCGACGCACGGCCTTTTAGGTACCTAGCGAAATAAATGTGTGTTCGTCTCGCTCACACTTTAATTCATACACGATCGCACTTCTACATTGTTTACTATTTCTTATTTTACCTACTATTATTTTTACTCATGTACCGTAGGATGGATTAATTTTATGTGTTTTTTTAGGATTTTCGGAACTTCTACAATCTTAATAGTACAAAGCAATTATCGTTGCGTATGGTTTATATTCCACTTACAGAACACACCATTTTTTTTTCCTCACGGTAAAAAATTCATCCGGTATATTCTATTAGGCTGCTGAGCGTACACTACGTACTGGGTTCAATTCCATGGTTAAGTAGTGTTATTAGAATTTTCTGTAGGCCAATTCTAAGTAACTAGTAACAGTTTTCAGTATGGAATTGGTATTGCCTCATTAGTCTAGTGGTCGCATGGGCGACTGCCAAGCATGAGGTCCTTCAAAATGATTCGATTCCCGGGTCGGGAAAAGTTTTATTCAGTTTTCTGTTAGAAAATTCTCAGTAGCGGCCCGGAGTTTGGAACTGTGCCCGGTTGATAGCAATACCTATTACATGGGACTTTACACCAGCTTTGGTTAAATGTAGGTGTACAACTGTGTACACTTCTGCCTACATCTTCGGAGAATACAGGTATGATGCTATATAGAATTGTGCTAGGTCGATGGCAATAACACATAGGACACTTAATAACAGCATTCATGAAATTGGTTGTGTATAACAGGTTATTCACCTCTGCATAACCTTTCAGAGACTACAGGCGTGATGCTGGAGCTTCAAAAATATTTATTAATAAACCTAACAAAGCATAGATTAGACTACAAAGCTTTAACGACCCTGTTACATCACTCATTATTCCAACACACACAGACAATCATAAATTACAAAATAAACTAATCTAAATTCTGTAACAGAATAAAATCAACATGGCCGCCTAATTACAAAGCAATGGATCTTGACCTTGTGACCTTGGACTATGACCTTGACCTTCAGTTCAACAATATGGGTTCGAATCTTATCTTATCTTATGAGCTACTGAATTGATTAGCTCCGTACATATTACTTAGATCAGAGGTACTCAAACTTTTTCGTTACGGAATGTTTTTTACATTATTTCTCAGACAGTTTGAGGTCAAATACAAATAAATCTTTTAAACGCATTATAGCATGCGTAGCGACCTCTAAAGTCATAATTCTATAAATTTGAGGATTGAGTTATTAGGTATTTTGATTTTGTCTATCAAAACAGTTATATCATGTTAGTTATTTGAGGGTTTATTTGTGGTTTTATTGGTTCTCACTCATAAAGAATAAACAAACGTATCAGTAAGGTACACAGCACACTGGCCACTAAAACGATATTATATTCTATTTTACTCGTGCTATAGTTCAATATTACATTTTATTATTCTAAGTTTAAACGTTAGGAAAAACTAAACCAATAATACACGCGATTAATCCGGTTAAAACTTGTTTTTCTTTAATCTGAAGTGATCGCGAAAACTTAAGATGCCACAGCGCCATTTCTCATCCATTTTGGGTACTTTTACAGACACATAATCTCACATACACACACAGCCAGACCCGGCACAATTATCTGTAGATCATACAAATATTTACTCAGTGCGGGAATCGAGCCCGCGACATTCGATGCAGCATCCAGGCAGGCCACTGCGCCAACCACGCCGTAGAGATTCCACGGTGTTGACAAGAGCATATCTTTTTTAGAGGTTGTTCGAAAATATTGCTTAATATTCCTTGCTACAGTTTGAGAACCATTGCCTAAGTTAATACGGTGATGTTTAGCTGATATAATGTCGGCTAAAATACGATGTTAGTGATGACAAATGATGTGTTCCACCCACGTTATGTTATATTAACATTTTCTAGGTTTCATGTCCTACATTATGATGTTAAGGCAAAACATTTTCGTGATACATAAAAAATAATATGTACGTTGGAGCTTAGAGGTAGAAAATTTATGTAATTTGCCATCAATTTTGATTTACAAAGTTGTGTTAATGAAAGTTATCAACATATCACGGCTGTATTCCCCAGAAAGGTAGGCAGAGGTGTACCAATTTTACCAATTCTATAATAAAGTCCCATGTGCCAGGTGGTGAGCCTATTGCCATCTACCGGGCACAATTCTAAACTCCTGACAGCTGAGAATTTCCTAACAGAAAAATTCAACAACACTGCTCAATCCAGCTATCAATCCCGAGGCCTCATACTCAGCAGTAGCGCTTGGAGCCACTGGTCTAGTGGCATGAATCAGTCAATACGATATCATACCTGTTACGTTATAGGGATAGGCAGAAGTGCACTTTTGTACACTCATATTTCACCGATGCAGTAAATTCCTTAGTCTATTGCCATTAGCCTCGCCCATTACTAACTCCGAGCTGCTGCAGAGAATTTAAAATTTCTACAAAATAAAAACCATTCCTCCAATTCTCTGAAACTCACAGTAAGCAGCCACGCACACGTCTACTAGACCAATGGAAAGTAACATAACCATTAAGTCCTATAAATAAGTTCTTCCCACATTTGACGTGAGATATCACCACATTAGCCAACGCAACGACTCGAGACAAACTAATTGCTCATTACAGCCGAACTTACTCCACAAAATGACGTCACGACGCTTACGTCACGCAATTAACCAAATTATGCTGTTCTCCGTCATTTTACGCATGTCATTTTTACGCTTGGTAAGGTTTACAGTAATATCTTGGGTTCTTTTGTGTTCCATTCTTTGTTGAGTTGTCTTTACGACTACAAAGTGATCCGTCTTCATTAATCATGGTTAAGGGGGGAAGGGGGAGCATGGCAATGCTTTGTGTTTGACAATACGTGCATAAAGAGATAGAATTACGCTTTGAGACGGTAATAAGGAAGGTTGCTGATTCAGGAGTATCTTTTTGTCATTAATGGTAGGACGGTAGGACCAAAAAGGCCCGTCACACTGTAAGGACCAATCCAATCCAATTGTGAACATTTACAAAGGTAAGTATCAAGGTTGAAAGTGCCTATAAAACTAACATAAAGAGGTTTGTAGGGTATAAAAATCTAATAAAACACCACTTTATTTATTTGCTGAACGATCACTTGGGAAACTATACAGTACAGAATTTACGAGTTGTGGCTTAAGTGTTACCCGGACTCAATTATTTATACACTTGAGATTTCACAAAAAATTACATTTTGTACAAAACCATTTGTATTTTACTTTTTTTTTACTTACACTGGCACAGGAATGTGGTGTCAATGAAAGGATAAAGACATATAAAATTAACACATACTATAGCATCACGGTACGCGGTAGGCAGAAGAGTACACAGTTGTACACTCACATTTCACTAACACTGTTATTAAGTCCCATGTAATAGGTAGTGAGCCTATTACCATGTACCGGGCTATTCCATACTCCGGGCTACAGAGAATTTCGTAACAGAAAAACCCGAAAAACCCAATTATACTGCCCGACCTAGGAATTAATCCCAAGACCTTACGCTCAAAACTCGTGCTTGGGATCACTAGACCCATGAAGCAATTAAGGCAGTCGTTTAAAATTTCCTGTAGTAAAATTTGTAAACTTCAGTATTTAAGTTACATAACGTAGGTAGGTAACACTATTAGATATTTCAACTCAAAATACATAAGTCATAAGTCATTTATTTCATAACAAAATACATTGTGTTGAAAATATTATAAAACTTTAAGTACATTCATATTTAAATTTGATTATGCTTTCAAAAAGTAACAATACCACTAATAAATAATTATATAATTAATCGCAAAAAATCAGTAATAATAAATTAAATAATCACCAACATTGCGTATAAATTTATTTATTTTATTTATTTATTTATTTGCATTCCATAATGTGTATACAGGTGTTAAAATAGACTTAGAGCTAAGGTACAGTTATGGACCCTGTTAGGGCACAGCAACATGGGTAACAATTAAAAGATCAAACATTTAAATTTTAATACATTTAAAATTCATTTTCAATATAAAAACAAAATCATGGCAACACAAATAGTAATTTATCAATCATTTAATTGTGGCTGTCCTTTATCATTTATGAACTCATCGATGCTGTAATAACCTTTCTTCAATAAATATGTGTTTAAGTTAATGCTGTTTATTCTATTTTTTTATTACTGAATAAGCTACGAATAAATAAAATTTTATAAATATTGCCTATTCATCTATTACCACCTTAATTGCCTCAATAAAATGTTTCTATGTACCAAATATTTTCTCCGACACCCTTTGACATACAGAAAATATTTCAAGAAAAGAAAAATAAAATGATATATTATTAAATTCTACGAATACATAGTGTCATGTCATGTCATGTCTGACACAAACTTAATTAGGTACTTCAATTGAATATCAAAGCTAATGCAACTAGTGCCCTAACACACGACCCCCGACCTCCAACATTGTCTGACCTCTTACGTAATTTGAGTAGGGCGTTCGATACATCATTGAATTAGCGAATGTGAATCGGTGTATTATTCATGCGGCCTTAGCTTCGGCCTTCGGTTAGCCGAGAACCGTCGGCCTATGCATTAATATATAAACTGATAAATAGAATCGGAGTGTCGGTTCGTGATTTGGATTTCTTTGTTTTGCTTTGTTTATTGTAATATTCAATTTATTTTGAGCTGATCGAAACTAGTTGGGCAACCCTGGAAATAGTTTTTGGTAGATTTTAGAATTTACCAGCTACTAGTCAGGGGTAGCACACACATTTTCAATGGGGATTGTGCGAGGCACTCTTTCACACTGTGGTAGCACAATTGAGGCGAGGCCACTGCGAGTGCGGTGCTATCCTCAGTGTGGAGGTGCGTGTGGTGTTCGCCGAGCCCGCTAGCGCACATTTATACAATACACGCACAATTAACTCATTGCCACGATCTAGTGAAGTGTCAGCTCAATACTCTATAGTTTCTCATTCACTCCATTTTCACTCTCAACTCTGTCACTCGATTTATGAAGTGCAGTATTGGACTGTGCTGAGGTGGCACATTTAAATTAATTGTGCGAGTGACTCTTTTTGTTAAAGTGAGTAGATACAAACGTGCTAGCACACATGCTGAGTACCCAAGTCTACCAGCTACCCCAAGCTGCCTAACCTTTTCCCAATTACATTGGAGTCGGCTTCCAGTCAAAACAGATGCAGCTTAATACCAGTATTTTACATGGCGCGACTGCCGATCTGACCTCCACAACCCAGTAACTGGGTAAAACGGTATCACGTGGTATGGCTGGTTGTCAGACGTTCAGGCCTCTGACCGCACGTAACGGCTGTCATAGACCTTAATTTGACAACTGGGACCGACAGCTTAACGTGCTCTCCGAGGCACGGACGGGGTCTCGGTGTAAACTGATGGTCACCCATCCGCAGATCGACCACGGCAAGCACAGCTTAACCTCGATCAATCGGTCTGTGGGGCTGTTACTTAGCCATAAGCCCCAATTACCATCTACCTATTGGAAAAATTTCACCTCTTTCAAACCTTTGACGAACCTTTGAGGAAACGATTCAACAAAAAAAAAAAATGGGGAACCAACCCATGCAATAATAGTAACAGGAATTGAGAGGTATGCCTTTGTTGAAAGTCAAAGCTTCACAGCGTCACGACTGATTCCACTCAATTCCTAACACCTCCGTCATTGCAATCTGATGTCACTGAGAGATGGAGCCATATAAAGTGAATATAGGACTTACCATCTTTGATACCTTCACAGCTACGTAAATAATGCCGCTGGATTGATATTGAATTTTATGAATTGCTTTCTGAAACCTTTCCACCTGTCAAGATAGTTTATAGTTTTTGTTGTAATTTAAAGCATGTTCAAAAGTTTATGTATCTGGGTCATTGTTTCGGGAGACCTTAAAGTTGATGAGGATATTGAGAGGGAAGGAAGAGCATTGGCTGGTCGTTGCACATGCTTGTCTGAAGGATTTCCAAATACACGTGTGTAGTGAAACTGACGCTCTTTAAAGCGTACTGACACTGTATGGACACGGATTTGAAAAAATGCGGATGGATTACTCATAAAAAACACACGCAGCGTACTGACGCCGTGTGGATGAGTTTTAAGTATTTGTATGCGTTTAGCTAGGCGTGCTTCTCGCATGTCGTACGCAACGCTCCGTTTGTATTTATAATTTTTTTGTGGAAAAAGAATACGGTCGTGAGCAGGATTCGAACCTGGGCCTCCCAGATAAATACTCCAAATATCTGGGAGGCGCAGATTCGAATCCTGCTCATGACCGTATTCTTTTTGTAGAAAAAAAAAAAAAGTTTATAACTTAAGAGTCCGCTATGCATGCTTTAATGATTTTCGAAGATTTATCTGTATGTATAGACTTTTGTTTTATGTTGCATGAGTTAAATTTGAGTTCATTATGGTACATAGACGTGAGCTAGCTAACAGGTGTCTAAAACATTTTATCTTATACTGAATAGTTTTGTATTATTTTATAGAAACACCATTTTTGATTTGTATAAAGATATAAATAATTATGAAGGCGACAGTCAAATTCCTGAGGACTTGGTTGTGCTGCATTTTATTCTCAGCAATAATACTAGAAAGTGGGTACTAAACTAGGGTGAATTGTCCTAATGTTTATCATTTAGAAAGGGATAACTTTCAGCCTAATTTTGAAAAAGCAATTTTCATTTCTATCGTATTAAGTAGATTTTTTGTGCCGATTTGGCATTTAAAACTAATAATTCCGAATCTTATAAACTCCGAAATTTTGCTTAAAATTTATCTTATGTTTGTTATCATGTCTGTGCATTGACATTTAAAGGATAGGAACATTGCCAGTTTATTTATTTATTCATTATCAGCCATGATCTTCAAAGGACTCTTTCATCCATCCACTCCTCTTTAAAGTTTTCTGCGCCCAATCCTTCCATCCGACCATCTCCTTCTGGGCCAGCCGTGACGTCGTTTAACGTTCTGTGAATTCCACTCAGTGGTGAGTTGCCCACAGCTCGTCCGACTACTGTGTTGCCAGTATACGTCTTATAAATGTCAGTCCTCATGAATATGGCCATTACTCTATAACCGTCGGCCGCAGAAGGTATACGAAAACAATCGAGTGATTCCGGGGTACGCGAATAGTGCTAATAATGATGGATTGAATTCTGTCTGTTTACCTATTTTTGTGTTCATTTGTATTCGTGATATTTCCGAATAAACTCCAAAAGCTGAAAGTTCTGTATCAATATTATTACTTAGTTATGGACGAATCTTTAGGTCATTTAATCGTTGTGTCATCGGAAGGTTTCATTCAGGACTCAACCAACTGATTAAAAGTCGGGTCTGATATTTTTCATGTTCATTTTTACAGATAGATATATCATTTCTGCGAAAGATTTTTATTAAAAAATATACGGTCCATAAAAGTAAATATCGAAAAAATTTTACAAAATACGAATGAGGAACTCAAGAATTTATCTCCGAAATTTTTCCAAATTCATTGCGTATATTTAAAGTCTGTAGGATAAAAAAGCCCATGTATATTCGCTATGGAGTGAGATACCCATGTTGTGAGATAACGCGAGATAAGCCAGACATAATTAATCTCCCGTCACATCTCGTTGTTTGGTAACAATTAACTTTTGCCCAAGGGTTGGCTGGAGATGCAATTTTATTAGTTGTTCTAAGCGTAATTTTGACCTCAATCGTCTAGTGCCCTGTACGGATGCTGAATGCTGTGAGTTATATTCTTGGATCAGAAAAAAAATTGTTCAGGTTTTTTTCTGTTAGGAAATTCTTGATATTATTGATTTTTTAAGATCGTTTATTGGATTCATATCTATAATATACTACAATATAATATATCTACAATATAATACAATTACGACCCAAGATTAAATGAAATCTCTGAAGCATAGATTGCTATCGGTAATACCAACAAGTAGGTTTTTTTTTGTTATGAGAAATTGAATATTACAGACATTGCGGGTTGATCAAAAATGATTGAGTAATGTAGGTTTTAATCTAAATATCATATTAAGCCCACTGTTTATCATGTAGATAAACAGTTAGTCAAATCCCCCCTTTGAGCCATGTGTAATTATTATGGTCATGTCCCTTTTGACTATAACCATTTTCTTTAGCTTTGGAGGAGACAAAATTTGTGGAAGAATAAAATAAAATAAAATACTTTATCAATTTGTATGACATAAGAAATTAGGGCTGATTTAAAATATAGGTTTGACACTGCAAAGATTATGATTAAAAGTCATATCGAGAATAAACATAAGTACTGAAAGTATCAGTTAAAATTCATCTCGCTTCATGTCTCGCTTTATGAAATATATATGAGCCTCGGAGATTTTAAAGTGCCCCAGATAGTTGGCGCTTACCCCCTAAAGGGGGATTTTACTGAGTGTCTATTAAGGAGGAACTGTTGCGCGTTGAATAGTTTCCGAGAAAAGTGTCAAAGAGTGGCAGCTAAGTGGAAAATGTGACACCAGCAGGTAAATGAGGTGGAAGATAGTGTTTGTCGGTTTCCCTTAGGTAGCTCACATGCATATAGTAGTAACTTTACATTTATAGCAGAGAATTAACTTCTATACCTGTCTCTCGTCTTTTTTGGTTATATAATTTTTCATCTTTCTTCTTTATGTAATGTTATAAATTTTTGTGGAAAAAGTATACTGTCGGGAGCAAGATTCGAACCTGCGCCGCCCGGATAAATACTCCAGGCGCTCTAACCACTAAGCCATCTCGACCTCTGTTCACCACCGCGAATTCCTCTTCCACATTTTAATAAATCTTTTGGCGACGTCAAACACGTTTTGCCACAAAAATTTTTAACTTTAAAGTTCGCTAAGCATGCGTTAATACTTCTAAAAGATTTATCTGTATTCTTTGTTTAAGTTTAATTTTCTATCTTATATGTAATCTACTATGTGTTTCTTGTATAATAAGCTTTTTTTGTTGGTTATATGATCATGTAGTTGTGGATTAAACTGCAATTTTACTTAATTTTATGTATTGGGGACTTACCGTCGACAAAGTCACTGTGGAAACATTGTTACCTGGTCTTCAGATTTACAGCAGCATTAGTAGTATAATATCAGTTCTTGTTAAGTACAGTCGACAAAAGAGATATGTATCCAGGGTCGTCAGATATAGTTGAAGTTTTCATAGAAACCGATGGATGCATTCGATTGAAACTTAATTCAATTTATGAACTGGTTATTAAGCACTTTTTAAATTAAATTAAATTTTAAGACGTCCAGCGATTTCTAAGAAAGTTTCAACTATATCTGACGACCCTTGATACTTATCTCTTTTGTCGACTGTACCACTGTCTCGTTGATTTACGAGTAATGGTAGCAAGAGCGTCTTCTTAGCATGAGGTCCTCGGTTGGATTCCCGGGTCGGCAAAATTGTTATTGGGTCTTTCTGTTAGTTAATTAGTAGCAGCCCGAATTTTGTTATTGTGCCCGGTTGACGGCAATAGGCTCACCACAGTGGATATATTACAACACATTTCTGCTGAACCCTACGTAGAATATAGGCGTCATGCTATACCTAATGGCAAGATATTATATTCTTTCTCCCTTATCTGTATATCTTAATATATTTTAACAGCTCTAGCTATCTACCTCAACCTATCATTTGGTTCCTAAAATACTAAAACAATTTTATAGCCTATTCATACGATTCATGTACAGATTCATGATATTATATTTTAACGGATATAATATAATTTAATTACCATTTTATTGGTCATAAACGGTGGTTAACGGCGGTTAGCTCACTGAAATGGGGTTTAAATCAATTTGCAACACATTATGAGTTACACCAGCTGGTTGGGAGAACCGATCGAATTTAAATTATTAAGATGGGTATTTGAAGGATTGATGCTTCGAAAATATTATAAGTTAGTGTCTAATTCAAAGCATCTGACAAATTAGTCTCTAATCTCGTCATCTAAAGTCAGATTGTCTGATAAAAATGTTGCCTAAGTTCGAAACAAAATCTGACTCGAAGACATGTGGACTTTATTAACGACATCAGGGAGATTAGCTTATTTTATAAAATTGATTCATTCCCGTTTCGATTTTATATAAAATCTTTTACCCTTAAATACCTCCAACTGCTATTGGTAGATTACTTTAAAAAATGAACCCCTTTTTAACCCCCGACCAAGCAGATAAGTGTAGGATTAACGTAAACACATTACCGTTACACGATCCCGATTTTAACCGATTCTCGGCGAACTTACCCGATCATGCACGAGGTTACCCGAACAGTGCCGAATGGGGACTCGTTCTGTTAGCATTATATGATGGAAGATTGGAGCAGTGGGACGACTTGAGATAATGTTAAGTAGGCACTTAAAGTGCTTAGGAGTGATACGGGAAAATGATTTGTTTTTTATGTCATATGGAAGTTAATATTGCCAGCGGCTGTATGGGATTTGCTCCGGGCTATTTACATGTAAAACATCAGATTGCTGGAACGAAATGTCTCCTAAAATTTTGCTGAATACCACATCGCCTTTCTGCCAAGAGGCATCACGTTGATTGGGTATTAAATCATTGCTTTATGAAGATATTTTCGATGTTCTGAATCATTATGTACTGCCTCATACTGCCTCGTTGGTCTAGTGGTCCCAAGCACGACTGCGGAGCATGAGGTCTTGGGTTTGATTCCCAGGTCGGGCAAAATGTTATCGGGAAATTGTCAGTAGCAACCCGGAGTTTAGAATTGTGCCCGGTAGATAGCAATAGGCTCACCACCTATTACATGGGACTTTATAACAGCATTGGTGAAAAGTGGGTGTACAATTGTGTACACCTCTGCCTACCCCCTCGGAGAATACAGGCGTGATGCTATGTGTTATGTTATGTTATGTTTATTAAGTATAAAATGATTTTGAGTAGATAACTTTTTGTTTAAAGTCAAAAACAATACCACTGCGTGGCCATTCTTTAGAATAAGAATAACATTTATTTTCCATATATTATTTTGAATTAATAATACATTAAACATATCTGCGGCGAATCAAAACTGATCATTTTGGTATCTTAAATGTTTTTTTCCAATGTGTATTCACCACACACAATTTCCGGCACGCCGCGTGCTGGAAACCCGTCTGTTTCTATTTATCATTGCATAAAATCTATGGAAAATATACCTCCTGTTCGTTTCTGCTCGCCTGGTACCTAATACAAAAAAAAAGAGTTCTACTTTTTTACTAAGTAAGTACCTTATAAATCATAGATAACGCCTTAAGTTACAAGATAAGAAATATTGCTTAATACTTAGCACATTTTTAGAAAAAAATATGTTTTTATCCTGGTGTATTTATCTGGGAGGCGCAGGTTCGAATCCAGCTCACGACCGTATTATTTTTCCACAAAAATTTACAACTTTAGGGTTCGTTAAGCATGCTTTTCGAAGATTTATCTGTATGACGATAATGTTTTCGTTTTAAATTATTTTTGATACATGTTTAGGCCATTTAATACCTATATTGATTATTGTGTTCTAAGACACGAACGGGACTCGAACCCGCGACATTTGACACACCCTGTCATGGCTCTCCCACGGAGCTATTGTATCGCTCGTATCAACGTTTAATTTTTCAATGTCTCCTTAGGATGTTTTCGTATATATTTTATCCAAAAAACGTACAGGTTACACGGATAAAGAAATAAGGTTTTGACGGATAAAAGGACTAAATTACTTTTCTATCTGGCCGTTGCTAGGTCCCGCGTCTTGGCTCAGACTTTACGAGTAAAATATTATTTTATATTTTCTAAAGGCAACTTTCATTTCTTCCTTTATTAAGCTGGGTTTCTTTACTTTGCAATATTTTAGGATTTATTGTGAAAACGATTAATATCAGGGTTTCGAGTGTACAATATATTAATATGTACGTTTCGTTGTGTATAAGTATTTCTTTCTGCCTCATTGATGTACTAGAAGTATAGTTGTGGGCGCGGTTACTGACCGTGAAGTCCTGGGTTCCATTCATAGGTTAGGCAAATTGTTTTCGGATTATTTTTGTAAGGAAATTTTCAGTAGTCGCCATATATTATATGTGTGTGAGGAAACATAGTCCTACTAATTATGTACACCTCTGCATACTCCTTTGGTGAATACGGGCATGAGTATGTATGTATTATTGTTTCTAAATTTACACAAAATAATGTGGCAACGTTATTTCGCTGTTAAACAAAAACACAAAATTTTCAAAATAGACATTATCCAGCCGACAGTTTCAAACACCACGTTCCTACTAGTAACACAGTCAACACCGTATTAAGTGCAACACACATTATTCAGTGGCTCGCTGTACAGCCGCGCCGCTGTATACGGCCGCGCCGCTGTATACCGTCGCCCCTGTATTACCACGTCGCTGTAGTGCCGCGCCGCTGTAGTGCCGCGCCGCTGTAGTGTCGCCTAACTTCCACATTCCCATTGAAACCAACTCGCTTCAGTTTTACTCTCCACTTCCTTTCGAAACCATTTAGCTAGAAATCGTCTGCGTAATGAGATTACATTGTCGCTGAAAGTCAATTGTAAAGCACTTTCTAAACAGAAATAATTTGGTAAATAGGAAATTCAAAATAGGAAATGCTCGAGGAGATTATCGGGATTTGGTAATGAAGTCTTTTTTCACGTGCGATACTAAAAGTGGTCTTGTAGGCATAAGTTAGATATGCGTGTCGAAAAAGTGTAATTGAGTTTTTCTATCAGGAGAGTATAATTAATCTCTTATTGTTTTACGGTTATTACTCACGCGCATTCTTCGGGATTGCCCGACTAGTTTCGAATCAAACGAAGCTCTTATTCATAAGATGAGCCCGCGGCGATGTCGCGATTCAAACTCAGCTCATGAATAAGGGCTTCGTTCGAGTTCAACACTAGTCGGGCAATCCCGAAGAATGCGCGTGAGTAATAACCGTTAAACTATAATTAATATGAATGTGTCTCACAAAAGTTATTATACAAAAATTAATCTCTTGACTATAGGTTCTCTTCGAGTTTAAAACCAATCAGATAATCCTCTTAAATATATAACCAGAAACAATAATTATTAACAATTATTGTCTATCAAAATTATTAAACACAAATAATGCATACCATCACACCAGTATTACCCGAGGCAGTTGGGAGAACTGTTCACTCATATTATGCCAATACTGTGATTAAGTAATAACCAATATATATAGTGGTGAGCCTATGCCATCAACCAGCCACAATTCCAAACACCAGACGGCTATTGAGGATTTCCTAACAAAAAAGCTCCAAACAATTCGCCCAACCCGGGAATCGAACCCAAGTCCACAAGCTCACTACGTAGATTAATACTTAAAATTCTTTTATAAAACCTCATAACATTTCTCAAAGTTCTCTGAGTTTGTCTACAAGATTGCGATGTATCTCAGACTATAGCCGCGAGTCACTATTGCTAATGTCGGCGGACAAAGGGACGGGGCAGAGAGCTTGCTACTAGTAATCCCCTGAGGACGGACGTCGCTTCTTTCTCTATTAACTCTACTAATGACGCTAGAATATAAGTTAAATCTTTACTGCTTTTACATTGTAGCGAATAAAATCTCTAAGAAGATTCTCTTGTTGTCATAGTGAATCGAAAGAATTTCAGGGGTAAGATTCGCATTAATTACGTTTTTATTTTTCATTGTATTTTATAATTTCCATAAATAACGAACCAGACCCATCGGATGAAGCCATGCCGTGAAGCGACCTAGTCGTGTTTCGGGATGTAGTCCGGTGCAACCGTGTGTTGTGGGAAATGGGTCTGGGCAGTTGCATCAACTCCCCAACTATCCTTTATCCCAAATCTAACCACTCTACTTAAGAGTGAATATATTTATTCTGGATCTACGTGCTCTATCTTCAGCCACACGGTCGCTTATCATCAGGCGAGTTGGTGGCCAAACGTAGATCCACTTGTGATAAAAATAAAAAATAAAATAATTTATAATATTTTTTCTTATATAAATTTCTATCATCTGACACAACGGTGTAAGAGTCGCCCACAGTACATCGTCACGTCGGTCGTCAACTTAAATCGAGTTCGCGCTCTTTGCTCGCTCCGCTTTGACGCACCTTCGCTCGGAGCAACTTTGTCATTACGCCAGCTCCTGATTAGCGGTGACGGCGAATAATGTACTAATTACGTTTATGTGCTTTTGATGGAACTACTTACGATAGATGGGTGGGTTGGAAGAAAGTTTGTCCGCTAATAAATTGTCTTTGACGGCACGGTGGGTGTGGTGATCGAAAATCTGGCAGCTACGCCGTGTGTCGCGGTTTCGAAACCCGCATGGAGAATTTTTTTGTATGACCCAGATCTGGAACGTCTGTAGATGCTTGTCCCAGAAGTAGGTCTGTGTTCATATGAGATAATTGGCAAACTCCTATTGAGAAGCAACTTTTTTTTTAAATAATGTTCCTAAATACGACATAAGTAAATGCCCAGACAACTTAAAGTTTAAGTAAACCCTATAAACCTCCAATCTATCGCGAATTTTCATCTCATCCCGATATTTTCACATAACATTGTGGGTCACTTATGGGTCAATGTTATTGTCCACTATAATGGCGTCATCACTCAATAGCCTTTTTCGTTCCCGCGGGAAATTCTGCAGTAATTTACTGATACAGATCACATGGTACATTTTGAAGTCATTTATTATACTGGCGAGCCAGATGGATTTACTTTATTTTGGGGAAAAATTACCCCTATAGTGAAAAAGTATTCTACAGTGGGACATATGTAATTTTTTGTTCAGTGTCTAGCCTAGTGTTTAGATTCAACACAGTCTAGAATTTTACAACACGGTCTAGTGGTCATTCCGGGTTCGATTCCCGGGTCTCGCAGTGTTACTGACATTTTTGTGTTTGGAAAATTGACAATAGCAGCGGGCTGTTAATTAAAATTCATATGAAGCCTGGAGCTTGGAAATGAGCTCGGTAGATGGCAAAAAGCTCATTACCTATTACATGGGACTTAAAAACAGCATTGTGCAGCAATGAAACGTGGGTGTAGAACTGTGAACACTTCTGCTTATCCCTTCGAGAAATACAGGCGTGATGCATTGTAATTCTATATTATAGCGTTTCCATGCTTTGGAGAGTAAATTAATCCGTCGATCCTTGGTGTGGCCATTGGACTGGTAAGTCAAAAAACGCAAGTGCGTACCCGAGGCACGCACCACAGACTTTTCGAATCATGTGCGTATTATAAATAATTAACACTTAAAACGATGAAGGAAAACATCGTTAGGAAACCACACAATGAGAGATGTTCTCGATGGTGTGTAAAGCCATGTCAGGGGCCTACGGGCGTTTTAAACTCTGACACTAGGTTGTTCATCAACCATACGATAAGATGAAGAAAAAGTATATAGCAATCTAAGCCCAGTCAGAGACGACTTGAAAACCTCTGAAAAGAGGTTGACTTTCAACCACAGAAGAGGAGAAGAAAAAAAGAGAATATGTACAGATAAATCTTTGAAAAGCATTAAAGCATGCTTAGCGAACTCTAAAGTTATAAATTTCATAGTTACTTCAGTATCCTGAAATGGGACAGAATAGATGGCAATGACGTCACCAAAATACCTGTCCTAATACAGGCATTTTCTTGCTTAAAATGACGCTTAAATATCTGTGTTGTACAAACTTGTTACTGAAAATAAAATATTATGTATTTGTATTTTAAAAGACCTATTAAAATGTGGAAGACGAATTCGCAGTAGTGAGTTGAGGTCGAAATGGCTTAGCGGCAGAGGGCCTGCAGCATTTATCCAGTAGGCGCAGGTTCGAACGACCGTATTTTTCTTCTAATAATTTAAAAGAAGTTGCGATGCCCTGCGTGTCTCGGTGCAACTGTGTTTGTAACAAACATACATACATATTATATATACATAGACACGTGAACTCTACATATTGTATCGTGCGCGTCGTGGGACGTACACGTAAGTTTAGTAGCAGAATTCAGGGCTAAGGCTGCGATCAGATCCGTGACGAGACGAGACGAGACGAGATTGTCGCCGTGTATACCTTTGAAGAAAATGGTCTAGACTGACGAGGATATACGAGACGAGAATAGAAATATTTATCGGTACAATATTGGAGCCTATTGCTGCGTAAATAGAGTCTATTAACTCAGTAATGGAAACAAACCAATGCAGCTATTAAGGTTTTTATTTATGAGCTGTCCGAAGTGTCGATTGGATATTATTTTAGTTGCTGTATATGAAAGTTCAGAGTTCAGTGTCAACAATATTTTAATGATTGGAGCTGGTTTTTACCAGTAGCAATATATACTAGCTAGTCCTTCTGATATCATGTTACATTGGTCGTCAGTTTAATTGAAATCTAAATAAAATTATCTTTTTTTTAAGTCCCGTTAGATTTCATTAATCATGTGATCGAATCGTGAAAGTTTAAAAAATACTATGTTAGGCAGCTATATAAAACAGTACAGTTTTGTAAATCAGCTAGCAGTTTTGTAAAACAGCGGATTCTACAACCCATCTGCGACACATACACAGGCATCAGGTAAGACAGGAAGCTGACCTCAACTCGGTAGGGAAAAGGCTAGGCAGATGTAATAGACCAAATGGGAGAAAAATTACATTATATTTGTAGTAGTTAATGATTGTCTCCCATCTGCACGTACCCTTATGCGTCCGCCAGGAGTTTATTGCGCAGATAAAGTTTACTTTACTTGAGAAACAGTTCATTGTTATGCACCAGTATTTTGCAGTATCAGCACATATTGCTTGTTCCGATAAAAATACATAAAGACTTTAGCTTTTGTAAGCAAAATGGAAATCTATTGGCAAAATAAGGAGACTACAATATCGGCAAGTCTAACATAAGTAATTTAAATAATGAAGTAGAGTGAAGGGTGGGCGTTTTTGGGGACTGTCTTATTGTAATGTATGCCGTTCAAAAAGTACAATTTCTAATGGTCTAATTTTAATAAAGATATTTTTGATTTCTGATTTGATTTTTGAATATACTAAAGCTGTACTGCTGACGCAAGCGTGGCTGCGGACTGTGAGGTCCTGAATTCGATTCATGGTGTGACTGTTCCACGGAGACTCAGGCTAATAAAATTTTCATTTTTCCTAATTAATGCTTATGGGGCTTCCCTCTCTCTTAGAGAAAATAAGAAAGGGGGGAAGGGACTGTGCTCCACCAGTTCCGCATAGCCCTGTAGAGCTCGTCCCAGACTGGTCACTCTCCCACCCCGTGGAGGACTTCGTTACTTATTCTAAGTTTAAACTGTCGACAATAGTATGTCGGCACAATAGGGGTAAGAAAGACAAAGAGAGGAATGCAAGGGGCCTACAAATGATACTTAACGCTTGTGTTCATTATGATGTTCTACTAATATATTTCACTACAATCGAACCCATATCGTGACGAGGGGCGGCATACTGCAGCTGACACGTCAACCGTGTATCGTTAAGGCTATCACTACAATTAACGGACACGTTTCCCTAAGCAACATGTCTTACTCAACCCTACACAGAGGCCTGCGAAGGCCAACTGCTGTCCAGCGAGACATGCTTTCCAGTTGTACTGGACGGTTAAAACATTTCACAAATAACCCTGATTGGTCTACCCCTTCATCAATATGGTTGAAACTACTACAAGCGTAATGTATTGTCAGTTGTTCACAAGATACCTCACACTTGCACCTGAAATACGTCCGAGTGGTGTATCGTCACTTCACACTTCCGTAATCTACCCAGTAAGAGGAGCTAAACTGCTAGTAACTTAAGCAGCCGCAACCAATGTCCTGTTTCGCTAAATATTCTGGAACTCTTTTATAAATCATAGGCATACTATAGCCGGGGGTTTAGCGAGACAGGTTCCCTAGCGTCCTCTCAGACGACTAATACATCCAGTTTGGGGTACTTGGTAGAGCCTACCCCCACTCCCGGGAAGTGTACGCAAAACAAGTGCAAAATGTAAAGTATAGTGCTGTCGGTCAGTCAATAGGAAGTAACCATCACTAACGTTTGGTTTGTATTCCGGTATTATAATTGTGGTGGCAAAATAGCCTGGACTAGATTAATCGAGTCACTCACTCATACGAGTGCAATATGTGTCCCCAGTTTTAATATAATATAAAAATCCATGTGGATAATTTGTATAGTGTGTGTAGGTCAATTTGTGGCACACTGGAAGACTTGCCCCACTTCCCTATAACCAAACGTAGTTGCCAGTTACTTCGGCCATGTTTCAGCTACTTTATTATAATAAACATACATAGTATAAAACACGGTAAATACAACATTATTAGCTAAAAGTAAATATTATACTTAAAAACACTCACCCACACATTCACACGGAGATTCGCACTTACACACAACTAAAGAAGCCTTACATTAAACTTAATCTAGACTATAATAACGTCGCACTAATTAAAGCCTTCTTCCTCTTACGACAAACCCTACGCGTCGCTCTAGAGTCAACGTGTTATGCCTACTGTGGTCCAAGACCAACTTCCTGACTATCGTAACTCGATCCTCGCACGTCCAACCTCTCGTATAGTCTAAGACCAACTGTCCTGGTTATTCTAACTTAATTATAACCCAAGAGCTGACGTCCGACCCCTAGTGTGGTTTAAAACCAACTGTCCTGTCCTTCGGATCCTCAATCTCCCACTTTACCTCGTTCCGACCATATTCCCATGCTTTAGCATGATATGTTTATTACCCTTTTTGTATACTTTCTGAATTGTTTCGTTTGGGTCGCCTTCTCAATTGATTTGGGTCGTCTTAATTACTTTAAACAGATGTGGCACTTCTTTTGTGCATCTCTCATAAAGGTTGCATATTTCACCAAATTCTTAGAGCTTGTAAAAACATTACATCTTAACCGATGGCTAACACTTGTTCCTAGTCCGTTACCCATAAATTTAAGATTTAATGTGTTCCTAAGTGGCCCGATATCGTGTGACAGTGTTAAAAATGAAATATTATTTATTTTTAAATAGGAATACGTGACAGACCGTCACAATGGGTTGCGCAGTCTTATTTATTTTTTCTGTTCGGTTATTGTCACCTCTGACCTCGACTAGAGTCAAGACACCAATCTCAAATAAAAAATATATATTCTGAGTAGCATCCCGGAATTAAGAATTGTGGGATTTAGTAGCGTAGCAAGTGGAAATATATAGTCTCTGCCTACCACAATGGGATACAATCGTCATTGTATGCATGTACATACTAACAGCATCGGTTAAATTAGATGCAACGGTACACCTCTGCCTAACCCTTCAGAACATAAAGGCGTAATGGTAGGTTATAAAAAAAAACCGTTAATATTGTTAAGCGTACTAACGCATGCGTAGCGAACTCTAAAGGTACAAAGATTTGGGAAAAAAGATAAGAAATAATAAAGTTACAATATTAAATGGAAAAAGAATACGGTCGCGAACAGGATTCGAACCTGCGCCTCCCGGATAAATACTCCAGGCGCTCTGACCACTAAGCCATCTCGAATTCTACTCACCACCGCGAATTCTTCATCCACATTCTTTACACGTCTTTTTGTTGACGTCATTGCTATCTATTCAGTACCTATACAGGTGACCCAATCAACACGACTAACTTTGCAATCTAAGGACAATCTAATATTTAAAGTGCATAATACGTTTTTTAAAAAACGGAAAGCCGATGTCAATAGTTTAGAATATAAAACTGATGCGAATATTCATAAATTAGTGGCAGAAGCAACCGGGATATCAGAACGAAGTGTAAGGAGAGTGATTGCTGAAAGTAAAACATCCTTGCAAAATACAGGGGAAGCAAAATTTTGTTCTCCGCGGAGACCAAAAGAAATAAAAAATAAAATACAAGTTGATAATTTGATGATTTGCGACGACCACGTACAAAAAAACGAACAAGAATACTGGATCATGATATGAGATATGATACTGTGATGGACGAATTCATTATAAACTTACCATATTATTCTCAAATGAGCTACGGTATTGATGAACTTCCCCCTTCCCTCCTAAAACAATGTGCAGACGAACTCACACTACCATTTTACATATTGATCAACCAGTCATTTGAAGAAGGTACCTTCCCAGACTTACTGAAAAAAGCATTGATTAAACCTATTCACAAAAAGAACTCCAAATTGGACCCAAATAACTATCGACCCATAGCTTTGTTACCAACTGCTTCAAAAATTTTTGAAAAGGTTATGTGCGACCGAGTCTATTCATTCTGTGAAAAATTTAAACTCCTTGATGACAGCCAAAATGGTTTTCGTAAAAATAAATCCACTACACTTGCAGTCTACAAATATGTTCAAGAAGCTCTAAGCATAATTAACAATAAAAACTATGGCATAGGTATACTGCTTGATATGACGAAGGCCTACGACAAAGTACAATTCAACATATTACTAAACAAATTGTACGGTTTAGGAATACGAGGTAAAGCTCACGATTGGTTTACATCATATTTAAACGGTCGTAAGCAACTAGTAGAAATAGAATATTTCAATAATCACACTAGAGAAATAGAAAGAGTGAGATCCGACGATAAACAGATAACAGCATCTATCCCTCAAGGAAGCGTTATAGGCTGCCTGCTATTCCTTATATATATAAATGACCTGCCAAAATCTATAACCGGACCTTGTGTATTATTCGCAGATGACATCTCATTACTCGCCCAATGTCAAAATAATATAAACACAAATGACAAACTCTGCTCTCTTCTGTCTCAAGTAAATGACTGGATGTATAACCATAACCTAGAAATAAATTACACAAAAACAAAAATAATAACTTTCCATCCCCATCAAAAAACCCCCCTAAACATTAACTTAAATTTCAAAGGTACCAATCTTGAACAAGTAAACGACTTTACACTTCTCGGACTAACAATCGATACACATTTAAACTGGAAGGCTCATGCCCAAAAGATAAGAGCAAAAATCTCAAAATTCTCGTACGCCTTACGCGAAATCAAAAAGACGACCAACATAGAAACTGCACTAATAACTTACCACGCGTATGCACAAGCATGGCTTAGCTACGGTATTATTTTATGGGGCAATAGCACGGATTCACACACAGTTTTTACCCTCCAAAAAAAACTAATCCGAATAATTGCAAATATCGAACAAACAGACAGCTGCAAACCATATTTCCAAAAATATAAAATACTTACCCTGACCTGCTTATACATCTTAGAAATATGTAAATTTGTTCGACAACATCCAGAATTCTACACAACCCGCGAACAAAAACAAACTAAATACACACTACGCCACAAAAACAGACTAAACTTACCCACATCTCGACTTAAAATATATCACACCGGCCCTCTGGTAATGTCTATAAAAATATATAATAAACTGCCAAAAGAAATTGTAGAAATAGAAAAAAACAATATATTTATACTAAGACTAAAAAGATATTTAATAACAAAATGTTATTATACTTTAAATGACTTCTTTGAAGAAACTAATAAATAATGTAATAATTTAATTAATATGAAAATACACCTATATAATAATATAAATATGATTGTATGACATGAGTACCAATATTAAAAACAATACTATAAGTTACATATATGTTTCTCTCATGAATGTGATGTTACGTAGATATATATAAATAACATAATTTTAATTTTAGTAATTATTAAAGCCTTGTAAGTTGCTGTGCCCGACAGGGTCCATAATGATCGAAAGTCCCATGCAAACATAACACCTATGTAACATTATGGAATGCAATAAACGTTTGAGTTTGAGTTTGAGTTTGAGTTTCTGACTCAAGTTCAGACAGTTCAAATTCAAGTGATTCAGAGGATATGTCGGAGTAATTTTATATCTATATACATAAAAGAAAGTCGTGTTAGTTAGACTAATTAATTAATAATAATTCTATTTTTCAAAGAAACATTGAAAAAATAATAGACAAGAACGGGGCTTGAACCCGCGACCTTTGACGTTCCGTGTCATCACTCTACCAACTGAGCTACCTTGTCGTGTTCAAACCTATTGAATTTTTCAATCCTCTTTGTATACGTCTTAAGGAGACGCCTGGTGATATTTATCTAGTAATCATTTACAGATTTACTAAACTCAGCATTACCACTTTGCAGTTGTAAATCGCCGAACAACATCCCAATCCTTTATAAATCATATATAATTATATTTTTTTAATACATGTTGAGGCCATGTAATGCCTATATTAATTCTATTTTTCAAAGAAACATTGAAAAAAATCTCTTTTTTGATTGCAATGTTAAGTACATTGCAATTAATTAGATAGGTATAATATGAACTTGTAAAAGTTCAATTGTCTTTTATTTTTTCTTTTCAGTAATTGAACAATTATTGTTCACGATATCTCGAGATTGGCCGTCACTGTCTAATCTCATGTGCGATGCGAGCAGCAAGCAACCCGCCCCCTCACCCCTGTCCCTACCTAAGGCGCGGCCAACTAGTTCCACGCGCAATATAGGCTATCACTGCTCTAAAAAAACAAGAACTTCTGAGAGAAATTGTGCTCATGACCGTATTTTGCTTTCCACAAAAAAAAAAACTTTAGAGTTCTCTACGCAAGCGGCCACGGAAAATGTTTCTTGAAAAGGACTTTTTTATATATTGACAAGTATGTATATACAAACTACCATAACAAAATACTTATAAGTATCCGCCTAGCCTTTTCCCAAAAACATTGGAGTCGACTTCCAGTCAAACCGGATGCAGCCTAATACCAGTATTTTACATGGAGCGACTGCCTATCTGACCTCCACAACCCAGTTACTGGGTAACACGATATCTCGTAGTATGACTGGTTGTCAGACTTCCAGGCCTCTGACTACCCGTAACGGCTGTCATAGATCCTAATTTGACAACCGGGACCGACGGCTTAACGTGTTCTCCGAAGCACGAAGGGTTTCGGTATGAAAAACGGTCACCCATCCACAGATCGACCGCGACAAGCGCAGTTTAAACTCGATCGACCGATCTGTGCGGCTGTTACTTAACCACGAGCCCCAAACAAAACAAAATACTCATAAATAAAAAATAAAAATATAATACTATTGAGCGTCGAAAAATTCATCCACGTCGCTGTCAACTGGTGACGTGTCCAAAAGGCTGGCAGCATTACTTCGTTGAATGGCATTGCTGATACTTTGTGTGATTTAAAAATAGCCCTATCTCAAAGGCTAAATATTCCTTAGAGATACAAGCATCATGTTAGTCCCAGCAGTCATTCATTACGTCACACCGCCGACTGACGCGTGACGTATGACGTAAGAGAGGCTTGTCAGTAGAGCGGCTTTTTGTACGCATCGGCGCTGTCACTCACAATGGAGAGGAAACCGAGACGTACGTGAAATGCTTTGTGATCTATGTATAGTTAGTACGTAGGATACGTATAGTTGTGTTGGAGTTCTTTCTTGTGGGGTCATTGACACAACATTGAACAAAAATATAATGTGATAAATAAATATCTGGATTACATCTTCTCATATTTAAAAAAAAAATGTTAATGTATTCCTATAACCCCTTACAATGGTTGTATCACTTATAAGCAAGATTGACCCTCAAGGGGTCATCTTGATAAATTACATACATATATATACGTACATAGCATCACAGCTGTATTCCCCGAAGGGGTAGGCACAGATGTACACAATTGTACACCTACATTTCACTAAGGCTGTTATTAACTGTTGGTCTAGTGGTCCCAAGCGTGACTGCTGAGCACGAGGTCTCGGGTTCGATTCCCGGGTCGGGCAAAGTGTTATTGAGTTTTTCTGTTAGGAAATTCTCAGTAGCAGCCCGGAGTTTGGAAATGTGCCCGGTTGATAGCAATAGGCTCACCACCTATTACATGGGACTTAATAACAGCATAGGTGAAATGTGGGTGTACAGTTGTGCAATTGAACACCTCTGCCTACCCCTTCGGGGAATGCAGGCGTGATGCTATGTTATGTTATTAAGTCCCAGTTAGCCTATTGCCATCTACCGGACACAATGTTACCAAACTTTCAAACAGAAAGAACAAATAACACTTCGCTCCACGTGGAAATCGAACCCAGGACCTCATGCTCAGCAGTCGCGCTTGGGACCAGTAGACTAACAGAGCCGATTGGTGAATTACTAATATCATATACCCAGGGACACAGAAAAATAAAACTATTTAGGTACACCGTATCTAACTAAAAACATCAGTAGATACCATATCTGCGTCTTACAAAATCATTCACAGCAAAAACCTCCCTGAACTAAAAATAGTAGTATAGTATGCAGTTTTTCCCCCGGGGGCCATTTGTCTTTAGCCTGAATGGCGGCGGCCTCCGTGACAGATGTCCTCCGTACTTTGACACCGCGCCTCTCGTCCTACGTGCGGCTATATGACCCAATTTGGGTTTGATAAGCCGCGATACGGCGTGTGAAGGATTTTGTCTTCTATTTGCGTTCTACGTTGAAGAAAAACTACGCTAAATATTGTTTGAATAATTCCATAATATCGTGAAATTCGTGTGTTGTTATGTGTAATGTTGTGTAATAAAAATATCACGCCTTTATTCCCTGAAGGGGTAAGTAGAGGTGTTTACAGTTATACACATTTTTTTACGTGACTACGGTAAAGCCAAAATGAAGGTTTATTCACCAATGCTGTTACTAAATCTTATATACCTATTGGTGGTGAGTCTATTGCTTGATATTGTTTATTTGCAGAATTGCTTAAGAGAAAAACGCAGTTATACTGCCCGCGGGAATTGTACCGCTGAGCAATTACCCCTACGACCATAGACATCGTCATAATCGCTAAAAAAAAAAGATTACTTATAAAATAACTAGGATTTTTTCTTATATTCTTAATAGGTAAATATACATATACAAATCTCATATATATACACATATTCAGATCTGAAAAAAATATTTATAGATCATACAAATATGTACTCTCGTGCATTTTTCGGATTTGCCCGACTAGTTTCGAGCTCGAACGTAGACTCAGCTCACAACTAAGGGAGTCATGAGCTGACTCTATGTGAGAAGTAATCGGTGAACAATAATTAATATGAATCGAAAGTTATCAACAAAAATTAGTTTCATATCAGAAAGACCGTAGGGCCAAAACTTTAGCAGCATGCCAGATATATGCTGCACCGACCCCAAATAAATTGGGATAAGGGTAGAGGGATGATGATACCTGCCGGGGTTGCGGTGAATAGAGTCGCAATCCCGGGATCCCGGTATAGCTTAGAGTAGGACCGTGTGGTTTTTAGTCGGTAGAAGTCGGGCACAACGTCCATGATTTTTCCACACAAAAAAAAAACATAAATAAATGGGGGATGATTATCAGAAGGACCGTAGGGAATTTTTTTTATATCTTTAATAAATTTCATTACGTTATACAATGAGATTGTATTTAAAGTTACAATATTTAATGGAAAAAGAATACTTGCGCAGGTTTGAATCCTGTTCGCGACCGTATTCTTTTTTCCATATAATATTGTAACTTTAGAGTTCGCTAAGCATGCGTTAATGCTTTTCAAAGATTTATCTTGAGATTGTATTTCTTAAAGACATCGTGAAAGTTAATAAGCTAGATCACAATAACGTCACGCTCTCGAGACACGCTGACACATGCGTCGGCGACGACTCAGTGAAACGAATCACAAGCCGACTGAATAATGAATACATTTATAAATTCGACGAAATAAAATTCAGGAATTTTTGAGGCAGTAATTTTTAACGTATTGTGTTATTTTTTAGGGATTAAAACGAAGGCAAGAATTATAATAAGTCATATATGAATCCCTACAAATATTATAAACGCTGAAGTTTGTGAGGATAAATGTTTGTTACTCTTTCACGCAATAACTACTAATAAAATTTGGCAAACAGTTAGTTTATAACATAACATAACATAACATAGCATCACGCCTGTATTCCCCGAAGGGGTAGGCAGAGGTGTACACAATTGTACACCCACATTTCACCAATGCTGTTATTAAGTCCCATGTAATAGGTGGTGAGCCGATTGCCATCAACCGGGCACATTTCCAAACTCCGGGCTGCTACTGAGAATTTCCTAACAGAAAAACTCAATAACACTTTGCCCGACCCGGGAATCGAACCCGAGACCTCCTGCTCAGCAGTTGCGCTACGGACCACTAAACCAACGAGGCAGTTTATAGCCTGGAATATATATATTACTTTTTATCCCAAATAAATAACATAAAATTTTTCTCTGGCGTGGTTAGAACTGTTAGAAGTGAACATGGCGTCACCAGTGTAAGCCATCCGTAGGTTCATAAACTTGTGTTGTCACTGTTATTAGATTTGCATGTTTTTAAGTCAAAATGTGAGATCTGTACTTCAATTAGGAAAATAGCTGATGATCTTTTAACAGCTTTATCATTAGCATATTAGCATTTATATTTAGCTGAATAGATTTTTATTCAATGTAGCTAAAAAGCATTATGATTAAACCAGAATTCTGAGAGATCTCCGGTTACCGTGATGTGGACTTGGGTAGTTCGTCGCCTGACCAGCGACTTGCCCCAGACGCACCACGCGTGGCACGTGCACCACTATAGAGTGTCTGTGCAGGTCAACTGTGGCTGGCCTGCACAAATGATGGGAAGGTATTGGAACCTTCGGCGGATTATAATCTGCCGGGGTCACGTTAAATGCAGCTACGATAACCTTCAAACCTAGAACTCTTTTAGCACTGAAGGTTAGTAAATCAATTAATAAGTTGTTCGACCTAACATCAAACCTAGACTGAACGCCCACAAGCCTCTCTTAAAGAACACACCAACGAGTTCTTTATAAATAATTCCGAGTGATACGTCATGCAGGTGACGTAATAAGCTTCCCTGTAGGGAATTAGGGGCTTATCACACTTGGCAGGTAAGTGTGTAAGCCGATACTTTGCGTATGATCAGAGCCGGTAAACCTGATACGAATGTCAATCTGCCTTAATATATCGCCTGAAGTTAATGTTCGTTGACTTGGCTTTATGAGGCCTTATTACAGTGGGATAAGATGATTTAAACTCAATAAAAAGAAAAATAACACACTACATAACATGATAGTGCATCCCGCTGTACAGCCACATTTCATCAAAAATCTAACTCTGGTTCAACCATAGATTAAATGATAAAAGTTTAATATGTACCAAAAATACTTTGTTTTGATTTTTATTATTTACGATTTTTAGTTATGGTTTCTAAGAATGTTCTAGTTTTATGTATATTTGTATAGATGTAAGTATGTGCGTCGGATGGCGCGTAGAAATATAAACTTTTTCTTTCTCTCTTTATTCTTTTTTTATCAATTTCGTTTATTCATTATATTACATATAAATTATATTTTTAAATATATATCAATTACAAAAAAATTCTATATGCATTTAAAAATATAAAATATAGCAAACCACTGGCATCGGGAACGGAGGGTCCAAGCTACCGGTGGTTAGGGCCCCAGAGAGAGGAACCTCCGAGGAGTACCACTTTCTGTATCAGGCCCTTGACCCAGCCGTCTAACGAGAGCCTCTTAAGTTTCGTGTACCTGCCTAATTCAATTAGTGTAAAGTTATAATTTTTTGTAGAAAAAAGATATGCAGCATAAAGCAAGATTTGGCCTTTGGCTCCCGGACAAATACTCCAGGCGCTCTGACCATAGATTCTTATTTAACCCTTTGACTCACTAATTAGCAGACACAATAGATTTTAATTGTTATGACGTACATAGTTATACGTCTGTGAGTCAGTGTGAGAGAGAAAGAAAGTCAAAGTATCAAAAAACACGTAACACATGTCTTGTATCGTCGACGTTGTCTGTTCTCATGACTGACATGACATCATGTTATGTTATTTCAATGTTTGTACATGATGTATTTATTTCTGATCCAGCTCTGTAATAAGTTTTATATTGAATAATGTTAAATCTTATAATATTTAATGTCTCATGTCTGTCTCACTATTTCATATATATTTCTTTAAAAACTTTTGGATTTAACTGTTAGTATATAACGAAATTTTATATTTAATAGATACGAACACGCGATACGGCAGCTCTGTTGAGAAGTTGAGAAAGGCATGACACGGTATGTCGAAGGTCGCGGGTTCGAGTCCCGTTTGTTTTTTTTGTTCAATGTTTCCTTAGAAAATAATAATTAATATAGACATAACATGGCCTTAACATGCGTAAAAAAATAATTTAAAAATATATAGGATTGAGATGTCGTTTCAACGCCTTACAACTGCAAAGTGGTAACGCTGAGTTTAGTAATAATTAAAAATTATTGCTAAAGATATCGCCAGGTGCCTCCTTAAGCCGAGAAGAAGAGAATTTGAAATTTAATAGATACGAACATGCAACACGATAGCTCAGTTGGGAGAGCGATGACACAGCCTGTTAAAGGTCGCGGGTTCGAATCCCGTTCGTGTCTACTATTTTTTCAACTTTTCCTTAGAATATAATATCTTATTATTATAGGTATTACATGGCTATAAGTTGAATAAAAAATAATTTTAATGAATATTATAGCACATTCTAAATAAATCATGCTAAATATAGCAGTCACCCGAGGTTTTACTCTAGAAACTAATACCAATTCCAATCCAACTCCAATATTAAATCAACGCTTTAAATCAATGTGTAATTCGTACTTTTAAATGCCAAAGACATTTTGGCATTTAAAAATACGAATTTACCTATTTCTAATGTCAATCGAGTGGGTTTATTTTTAAGAGTAACCCTAAAGTGCTATACCAACATGCTGTACTCGTTATACTGAAAATGTTTACGATACACGATCATAATATAATATCTAGTAAAACATAGATTATACGGGTTTGAGCTAAATCTTTGGACGCCTTCCAGACCTAGTGGAAACATCATAAATTCATTTACTTCAAAGTTTTTTAAGTCGTAAAGTTTTCTTACAAGATAGGGTGGGGTTGCGAACCTTTTGCGTACTACGTAGTACGCAGTACGCGGTCCATTCCTCCCGGTTGCGTCTAACTCAAGCAGAAAGATAAACGGATAATCGGGCCCCTAATTTTTTTTTCTGTCAGTCACAGATCTTAAAATGTACAGGGTGTTAGTAAAGTATGTTACTTTGCGATTTTTCGTTTTGTAATCAGAGTATATTTTCTTCACCACTAAATTGGCGAAATACCTTATGTATCGGTTAATGTTAAACATTACCGTTACCAACCACAGTTGGGCTGCACAAGCATTCAAAGAGACGCGTGCCGAAACGCGACGCACAATCTTCTCGGGCGTGTCACTCGGTCGGGCGGCGAAGTATTTGATAATAGGCCAGGGAGAGTCTGTAACTTTTTAAATAATCAATTTTAGTTTTTCTTTAAAGTAGATAGATAATTTTTTACCAAATATTAACTGCCCACAACCTGAACAGTACGTAACAACCCGGATGCATTACGTTTCCGAGAATTCTTTTGTAGTATTTAAGTGGTCCTTAGATCCTCTATCGTGTCGTATAGAACCTTTTTACGTCTTCATAGCCGAGTTACGATTTTTATATAGACTGTCATTTGCTAGCTTGGTCGCGATAAACGCAATCTGGCGCTCCATTCAACGGTAGTCGGACGACAGAATCCAATCGATTGTAGAACTTTGTGAACATTTTAATATTTTTCTTTATGATTGTAGTTTTCTTTTTTTGTTTCTAGAACATTATTATTGAGCCTGATATTTTTTTACTGTGTTGTGTCGATAAGTTTTGGGAATTTGGCCTTTTTTTCTTGTACTTACTGACTTTTTCAGCATAACACATTAATTTAGTTGGAATAACACTAAGTAATCGAGATTTCGTTGATTTTCAATGTAATGATACTACGCAATCAATAAGGAACAAGTCCTTGATTGTCAATATTGCTGATGATTTTTTAATTTTAATATACATTTCATATTATACTCCTGCCGACCGTATTTCGGTCACGGTGCCCTATCTCCACGGATATTAGCTAAGTCCACAGGCGATATTATGGTGCACAAGTGTATACGTAAACACAAGTGCAATCCCTCTACCTTCACTCTCATAGTCCGATGGGACAGCAGTCCGACTCGACCGGAGAGAGATCAGGCGCAGGTCTACAGGCTACAGGCTTTACATGCTCTCCGAAGTACGGGGTGTCACATCACCAACTTCTTAACTCCGCGCTGCCACTGAAAATTTCCTAACGGAAAGACCAAATAATAATTTTCCTAACCTGGGAATTGAACTAAGGACCTCACGCTCAGCAGTCTGTCTTGCCACCACTAGACCAGCGAGGCAGTTTAAATTTAACAAAGAGATTAATAAAGACACCAAACGTCATCTCAAAATATATTTCCAAAAAGTACTTATGTATTAAAGATAAATCTTTGAAAAGCATTAACGCATGCTTAACGAACTCTAAAGTTATTATATTAAATGGAAAAAGAATACGGTCTTGAACAGGATTCGAACCTGCGCCTCTCGGATAAATACTCCAGGCGCTCTGACCGCTAAGCCATTTCGACCTACTTAAGTATTCTTCCATTTCCATCCACTATATTCCACAAATTCCAATTCCGTGACTCGGCATCATTCCCGAACAACAGTGTATCGTAACTATAAATATTTTAGTAAATACTTACCAAACGGACATAATAAATTCATTGGAAACACAATAAGTACAGTCAGTAACATAAATAGTAAGGTAGAACATTTTGTTATTTACATTGGATATCAAATCAAAATCATTTATTTCAAATAAACCATTTAAAGGCACTTTTGAATTGTCAGAAGTTAGTTGCCACGTTCCAAAGTGCAGATTCCTATGGAGAAGAACGGGAAAGAAACTCCACGGTTACTCTTTTTATTATAGTAGGGTAAGGACTGGAGAGTTACCTGTACGTTGCACAAAATCATACCCAATAATACTGTTCTTTTGTGTCGGAAGAAGAAAACATTGTGTTGGCAATTGGGGGACCGTCTTTGGTCCCTATTTTGTCCCTTTTCCGGCGCAGTGATTCCTCTTCATAGTCATTATCGCCCTGCCTTTACCCCAATTTATTTGGGGTCGGCGCAGCATGTGTCCTTCTTACACTGTCTAGTGGTTTTTGAAATTGCAGGCTGCTAAAGTTTTGGCAATGTTTTATGACCGGCCGCCTGCCTGACGTCAACCTTCCTTGGGAATGCTGTTGTTTGTGGTAACCGCCACCGATACGGTCTCTTCATATCTAGCTATGTCACACCAAATGTTATCGCTGCACCAGGTTCTGATGGTATCCTGCTATCACACTCCACTAACCGGGCCACTAAACTTAAATAATGTTATAGCATATAAACTGGAGTAGGATATAGGCTAACTTATATTGCCATTACAACCTGGGAATCCTAGTGTGGGGTCTAGGGCTTTAATCTATTTATGTACAATGTTTTGGCACACTAAAAATATTTTTATTTATTTATTTTATTTTAACTATCCATACAGGTGGAGCCACTGGCAAAACTAGTCTGTCATAAAATGTCTGGAAAAAGGAAGAATCAGATAACTAATATAGAATTGTTGAAATGTTAACCTATTAATGTTGCTGACTGTACAACGAGCTTTAAATCCAATATCAATAAGTCTTCGTGTAAGGTATCTGAAGATTTAATATGGGAGTACTTCTGTCCAGTGACGTGATAAACAAAAACCTTGTGTTTTGGGAGCGTGTGACAGGCAATAAGTCAGATATCTACTTACGCCCTCATGCCACGCCGGCGCTATATTGAACAAGTAATAAAAACTCTTTTATATTTAGGTTCTGATTAAGGGCTGTCACAGATGAAGCTATAATATCATAAATTTTTATAATAATTCTGGTCATTTTTCTTCACTTTTTGACCCGACCTGGTTTCACACGGCTGGCCTTATATACATACATAACTATTTAATAGTATTTATTAAATACATAAACGTTATGTGAATGACATATCTTTAAAAAAAAACTCTCCAGATTTTGTTTAGATTAGGGCGATTAGCGTTTTCCGACAAACAGATGTGGTGACTAGACTTCAAGCTACGTATATTATAGCTTTCACTGTGACTTACCCACCATCACGAGTGCTCTAACCAATGGAGGAATCTTATTAAACGTTGAACGCGATATTGTTTTCATTGATTTTCATTCATTGTCGTCGCGGCCAGTCCTTTGTTTTAACTGCTTTTGAACAGTTTCAATACTGATGTGATATTAAATCTTGGAGCAAATTATTATAATATTCAAAATATGTTTTGGCAAATTATATCTGAATCCTCTGCTTGTGGGTGTACTTTTCTTATTTTATTGATGCAACGTATAAGTGTATGACATATTTTTAATAAGTATTATGATGAAACGTCATCCCAAAAAGTATTAAAAGGAGGGAGACAATATCCTACTTAGCAAGCGGTGGTGACGACATTTTCGTTGACAGAGCGCTTGGAGAACCAATTCTGGGGGTATGGATGTAAATCGGGCTTGTAGTCTTGTGTTTCTATTCACATATAAATACAATCTCTAATTTCAATTTAGTTAGTCTACAACCTGCCAATTTCTACTCGTGCCATATTTAACGAGGTGGCTATACTGCTGATACTGAACAACCAATCAATACCAACATCTTTTTATAATATATATCTTTTTGTAAAAAAGAAATCGCTCCGTGTGCTTGACGAGGCTAAAACCAACGCATAAATAGGCATAGAAATTCGTAGTCTATTGTCAATTAGTTTCTCCCTACCACCAAGGGAATGAGGTGTAAATTTAATAAATATATTTTAAAAATTACATATCATATAGCAGTAGTGTACATAGGTATACTTCTAAGTCAACATATATATTGCTATACGAACGGGTGTGACAAGGACAAAAGACACGGTAACTAAAACAAGATCATGCAAATTACAATTTATTACAACTCAGAACAGCCATTTAACAATTTGTTAATCGCAGTATTGTTTTATATTACTGTTAAATTAATAATGTAATGAATGTTGAGCGTTAGTGGAGCTGAGGAAACATTACTATTGATTTCATTAAGAACTACTACAGAACTGGTTTCGGAGTAAAGAACTTACAATTTACTTAGGATTAAGTATCAATCTTAAACCTCTAACCAACTTTGTTGAACTTGATAGTTTCATACTGAAATCCTTTCACTTTTCAAGCAAAAACACTGAAAATCAATCTAAGATTAGAATTACGATCTCAGAAAAAAATACCTTTATTATCCCCATCACCTCGTGGTGACCTCCTATTACAAGTTTCGAAAACACCATATTTTATTAAGTAAGGGCCTGGCATACGTTGGCTTACTCTGAAACCTAATGCAGCGCCACCTACCGAGTCCAATTAAAAATCGAAACTATCCAGGTTATCCACACTAACACACACACAAAAAAAAGTATCAAACTCAGTCCAGCAGGAGGAGTTCAGTGACAAACACACGTACAGAATAATTATATAGATTTGTAAAAGATATTCAGGAAGAAAATTTAAATTGGAAAGTTAAGCTTGGCTAAAAAAAAAATTCAATAATTATTATTTTGGGAAATGCCTACAGGCATGATATTACGTATGTACTATATTTATTAGAAATTAAGTGAATAGTTCACGTGGATTTTCAAAATTTATTTACTAGTTTTGAACACGGAGCCCTTAATGAGCTAATCCTACAGCGATAATATCGTGAATTCATGTCTTAAAAGTTTGTAGACATTATACAGAGAAGAAAAGCAAAACATTTCCTAAAATTATAACTTTCAAAATTAACTTTTTATCGATATTAGCAATAGAAACAACGGGACGACCTTAGCCGAATGACAGAAGTTATTTAACTCTTTAATATTTAATGCGGTCTTTGAGAAGATGTTACTGTCAAGGAAGTCACCCGAACAACATTGTGTTAGTAACGGTATTTGACACTTGACATAAGTGTATTAGTTGCGTAACTTGATACACTGTGATACTGGCGTGTAATCATACATATTATATGTGAGTAAGGGATTGGGTGAAGTGGGCAGCATCATAATATTAGAAAGAAAGAAATATAGATAAATATTTGAAACGCATGCTTAGATAACTCTAAAGCTTTTTTTTTGTGGAAGAAGTGTGCAGTCTTGAGCAGAATTCGAACCTGCACCTCCCAGATAAATACTCCAGGAGCTCTGACCGCTTAGCCATTTCGACTTCTGCTCATTTCCGCGAATTCTTATTCAACATTTTTAATAAGTATTTGGTGACGTCATTGCCATCAATTCAGTCCCTTTACAGGAAACTGAACCAACACGACTAAATTTACAGTTAATACAATGTTGTACTGATGCAATTGCCTTAACAAATACAGATAAATATTTAAATAGCATTAACGAACTCTTCGCTATGCATGCGTTAATAATAATTAGCTATATTAAGAGTTCGCTAAGCATGCGTTAATGCGATAAAAAGATATAATTATTAAAGAAATAATATTGCTGATTTGCATTGAAACGATAAGAATAAACATCTGTAGGTACGTGTAGGCCGCACGTCAGTGGTAAAAAAACCAGTATAAGCTGGCCTCGCATACTATTGAATATTCAGCTCTAGCTGCTAGCTCGGAGGCCAGGGAATTCTTAAATATGTACCTCTCATTTGTGTCAATAAAGAAGAACTTATTTTTATTATTTTATAGTAGGACACATACATAATATTGATATCTAAAAACATTGAGATGTAAATGTGGGAGAAAAACACCACACCTCTTCTAACACTTCGAAGAATACAGGCGTGATGCTATGTTATTTATAAAGTCATAAGACAACTATAATTAATCATCCCCTGCCCTTATCCCAATTTATTTGGGGTCGGGGCTGCATATATCTGGCACGCTGCTAAAGTTTTGGCTATGTTTTATGACCGCTTGCCTGACGTATACTGCTGTTGGTGGTAACCGCCACCGATACGGTCTCCTTCTATCTAGCTATGTCACACCAAATGTTATCCATGCACCAGGTCCTGATGTTATCCTACTATCACACTCTACTAACCGGTCTAAAAACCATAATGAATATATAAAAAATATGAAGATATGTAGGGAGCCAACAGAAATGTAAGATTCGAATATAATATCAAATATTATCGAAGATTAAAACGAAGAATGGATATCTATTCCAGTTTTATCAATAACTGTGCTTCAGTTATTTTGATTAAGATCTCCCAGCCGTTCATATTTCTGAAATAACAGTAATATCTTGGGATTCATCCGACGTGAAACATACCTATTATAAAAACCAATGGCATTACAGCCGGCTGACCGAACGTGGGCGTCAGGAAATTACGAACGAAAAGGGACAAGATATAAATACTACTGAATCTAAAAAAGGTTATAGAACCTTATAAAATTACTAAAACGACTTTTCATCACGCAGTTATGTGGCGTACGCTGAATTAGCATTAAAGTTAGTTACATAAACACATACACATAGTTTTTTTTTATGGTATATGGGGCAAACTAGTAGACGCATCGCCTGATGGTAAGCGATTACCGCCGCCCATGGACACCCGCAAACCCAGATGACTCGCAATTGGGTTAGCGGTCTTTTAAAGAGTTTAGGCCTCCGGTACCCTCACTCATTCGGAGAAACACAACGCAAGCGTTGTTTCACGCCGGTTTTCTGTGAAGCCGTGTTTTCACTCCGGTACAGCCGGCCCGTTCGTGCCGAAGCGTGGCTCTCCCACAGTTAAATAGATATTTGAAAAGGATGAACGCATGCTTAGCGAACTCTCAAGTTTTAATTTTTTGTGGAAAAAGAATACGGTCGTGAGCAGGATTCGAACCTGAGCGTCCCGGATAAATACTCCAAGCGGTCTGACCTCTAAGCCATCTCGACCTCTCACTACCAATTCTTCTTCACACATTTTAATACGTCTTTTGGTGACGTCATCGCTATCTATTCAGTCCCTATACACACAAAATTTATATCTTTAGAGTTCGCCACGCATGCGTTATTGCTGTGGTTATTGCGTTTCAAAGATTTATCTAAGACGCCTCTTCCTCTTAGGTACTCTACATTTCTTTATATTGTATGCGTAAAATGTGTTACATCCCTAACTCGCGTCTGAAAAAAATGTGCTTCGCTATCTATGCTTCGCTATCTATGCTTTGCGCGCGCGCACACTCACACACACACACACACACACACACACACACACACACACAGTGTACTGGCACCGAGTGGATGGGTTTTAAGTATTTGTATGCGTTTAGCTCGTGTATGACAAGCGAAATTGGATGACTAGGAAGGCTTCTCACATGTCGTACGCAACGCTACGTCTATATTTTTCTAAGGTCCGTACACACCTACATTTACATTATATAACAACACATTCTTAGACCTGACACCCAGCTACAAGATTAAATTTATTCATAAGCAATACTATCTCGTTGGTCTAGTGGTCCCAAGCACGACTATTGAGCGTGAGGTTTCGAGTTCGATTTCTGGTTGGGCAAAGTGTTATTGAGTTTTTCTGTTATGGAATTCTCAGTAGAAGCCCGGAGTCTGCAGTAGATGGCAAGAGGCTCACCACCTATTACATGGTACTTCATATCGGCATTGGAGAAATGTGGGTGTACAACTGTGTGCACTTCTGCCTACCCTATTGGGAAATACAGGCGTGATGGTGCGTTATCAATATTCTATCCTTGTGTTCTACTCATGATACTGTATTATTTAGGTCTTAAATATCGAGTAACAAAAATTACAAAAAAATATGTTGACCCCTAAGTGGAGCCCTACGACAATCAGACGACGTCGTGGCAGACCCCAAAGAAGATGGTGGGACGAGCTAGAGAGATTTTATACGGAACACAATAACTCTAGACAGATAAACATGGAAATCATGGGGGGCGGCCGTTGCCCAGCAGTGGGATATTACAGGCTACCAGCAACAGTAAATACTTGATAACACTTGACATTTAATTTGATCTCAATAAAGTCAGAATTAATTAAAAAGGTAAAATTATAAATGATAAAAAAAAAAAAAACTTAAATAAATTCTGCCTCGTTGGTTTAGTGGTCCGTAGCGCGACTGCTGAGCAGGAGGTCTCGGGTTCGATTCCCGGGTCGGGCAAAGTGTTATTGAGTTTTTCAGTTAGGAAATTCTCAGTAGCAGCCCGGAGTTTGGAAATGTGCCCGGTTGATGGCAATAGGCTCAACACCTATTACATGGGACTTAATAACAGCATTGGTGAAATGTGGGTGTACAATTGTGTACACCTCTGCCTACCCCTTCGGGGAATACAGGCGTGATGCTATGCTATGTATGTAAATAAATTTGTAATATCAATATTCGCCACTAGTTATAGTAATCCTCATCCCCCTGCCCTTATCCCATTTTATTTGGGGTCGATGCAGCATGAATTTTTCTTCCAATTTCTAATTGCTTTTGAAATTGCATGCTGCTAAAGTTTTGGCTATGTTTTATGTCCAGCCGCCTGCCTGACGTCAACCCTCATTGGGAAAGCTGTGGTTCGTGGTAACCGCCACCGATACGGTCTCCTGCTATCTCCGCAAGTTGTAGTAACTAGTAGTTAATTACTTCGCGATATAGTTACGTACGCAGTCAATTTCGATATACGATATAAAGGGTCTAAGTGATACAGTATCATGAGTAGCATACGAAGTTAAAATATTGCCAATTAATTAAATTTCATGGCCGCAATGTATGCAGTAATATTTTCATAAAATATTATTATTTATTCTCTAGTACGTCTAGGATTTATGAGACAGTGTCATGGCCATTTAAAAGGATTGTTATTTTAACCTCCTTTTACGACGTTAAAGGCTAGGTATAGTACTTACGGAGACGCTATCTAGCAGTCATAAAAATGTTATGTGGCTGGCGTAAAACACGACCTTCTTAGCCAAAGCAGACATATCATAGCAAAGAAATAAAATCGAAGAAATGTATACATAGTAATGTTATTTAAGGGTCAAGTGACCGTTTGTAAGCGTCGGTTGGTCACTGAACTTCTGGCGTTTATATTTCTAGAGATTGAAATTTCAAATAATATCGTTTCATATCTCATGGGTTAAGAGACTTTTAGGGCTAATATCAAAAGACTTATATTATTATATTAAATGGAAAAAGAATACGGTCGCAGGATTCGAACCTGCGCCTCCCGGATAAATACTCCAGGCGCTCTAACCACTAAGCCATCTCGACCTCTGCTCACTACCGCGAATTCTTCATCCATATTTTAACACTTCTTTGGCGACGTCATTGCTATCTATTCGGTACCTATACAGGTGACCGAACCGACACGACTAACTTTGCAGTTAATACAATATCGTAAAGATGCAATTACCTTAACAATTAAAGATAAATCTTTGAAAAGCATTAACGCATGCTTAGCGAACTCTAAAGTTATTATATTAAATGGAAAAAGAATACGGTCGCGGGCAGGATTCGAACCTGGTTTCCCTTGTTCGAAACCAAGCATGCGTTAATGCTTTTCAAAGATTTATCTTTATATCTTATTCTTCAAAAGTTCTTTTGTTTATATGACGAAATTATTCCATATCAACACGCAGCTCGTAAGCATCCCACTGGTGGGCTAAACATTCTTCTCATACCAAGAAGGAATAACCATTGATCACCACGCTAGCTCATTGCAGTTTGGCGGTGCCAGATCATCACGTCCAGGTTTCCTCATGATGATTTCTTTCACCGTATATTTTAGATTAACTACGAGTAGGATCCCCGCCTATTGCTATCTATCAATCACACAATAACACTTCGCCGACCCGGAAATCGAACCCGAGACCTTATACCTTTTGGCATTTTTAGACAGATAAATCTTGAAAACTTTCATAATTATCTTATAATATTATATCTAGATGACTTTTATAATTATGAAAATCAATGTGATTTGATGAACAGACCTCTAAAGTTATATATTTTTTAAATAATGTCGTGAGTAGGATTTGAACTCCGGATGTGGGATAGCTCAGTTGGTAGAGCGCTTGGAGTATTTATCCGGTAGGCGCAGGTTCGAATCCCTTTTTTTTCTCAAAACAACTTATAACCTTACTTTAGAGTTCTGGACAGGTCCGTGTCTGGTCTAGATTTATTTTCATAACTTCATAAGTTATTGAATTTCAGTGACATTAAAAGTTTTGTTTAAAAACGATACCTTCAAAGTTAAACGCAAAACTTTACTAAATAAACTAACCAAAGTTAATAAATATCACGAACCATAATGAAATATTTGATCATCTGTAATTGTCATTACTTTAATCTGCCGCCGAATGTCGGACAAGTTAATTTGACGCCATCTTGCTAATGACGTCACTGAGGCGCCATTGTCATGTAACGGCCCCCAGAGTCGGAGGGGACTGCGTTTGTCATGAACGCCGTATTTTGTTTGAGAGATAATTTCCTGAGAGATGGTTATGTATTTTTGAGTGGAATTTATTGCATTGTTACTGGGACTTGTTATGAAATTGGGCACATCATTTGAGATATAATGTTTTCAATAGAAAATTATTTTCTATGCTGGCTAGGGTGATCTAGATCCAAGCCATCCCATGTACGGGACACGACTCCAGCATGAATGTAAGCCCTTACGAACATTTTATTTGAAGCAATGCATCCCACAAATATCCGATGTTAGCGCCACGTAGGACCTCAGCGCCACATCAACCAACATCGACTTAAAATAAATAATCGTTTAATTAGATATTTCTTTTAACACGCAGTAATAGCCTAGTGTTAGCCTAGTCATTGGAGTGGCAAGACAAAGGTGGTCAAGCCAAACATCACATACTTTTCGTAATCATGTATTATAAATTAATTATCACTGACTTAAAACGGTGAAAGAAAAACAGCACACCCCACAGATATTTTCGATGGTGTGTAAAAAAAAAATCCTCCAGACCGTATTTCGGTCACGGCGGCCTATCTCCGAAGACATTAGCCAAGTACACAGGAGATATTATAGTGCACAAGTGTATGCGCAAACACAGGTGCACTCCCTCTTCCTTCACTCTCATAGTCCGATGGGACGGCAATCCGACAGGACCGGAGAGAGATTAGGCGCAGGACCGACGGCTTTACGTGCACTCCGATGCACGGGGGTGTCACACGACCGACTTCTTAACTCCGGGCTGCTATTGAGACTTTACAAACAGAAAAAACCCAATAACGGTTTGGCCGATCTGGGAATCGAACCTTACGCTCAGCAGCCGCGCTTGCGACTCTAGACCAATGAGGCAGTATAACCATGTCAGATATCTACGAGTGGTTTAAACTCTGACATTAAGTTGTTCATCAATAATACGATAGAAAGAATAATACCAGGCGAGCTTTGTTATAAATATACGTTCGAATTGAGAAAGCTCCTCCAGCTTTCTCAAATCGAACGTATTTTTTTTTTATGTGTGTTCGGGTATAATTTTGTCGTTTATGAACGGATTTAGATGATTCTTTTTTTGTTGGAAAGGAGATATCCCAAGGGTGGTACCATGATAGGGAAACCAGGATCTGATGATAGAATTCCAGAGAAATCGAGGGGAACCTCCGAAAATTGTAGTGGCGACTAGTACATTTGTTAATTTTTTATTAAGTATTTTATAGCACTACTATTTAATGAAGGTCTGGAGTCGATCTGATGATGGAGCTGAAAGACAGTTGAGGGAACTCTTTAAACATTTACAGCAATTACCTGGTGTTTGGGCTTGATTAATTTGTATTGATAGAGATAAGATTATATTATTTATTTGATAGAGATATATCTGTAATGACTAATAATATGTTAAAAAACACATTGCCGTTAACTGGTGACCTCGGCTTTTTAATAAAGTAATGGTTTTGTTTTTATTTTTCTAAGAGGCAGCGAGTTCGTCATGCTCCCCTTGACGTCATTGCTTGCGGTAGCGTAATGGATCGGGTCGCCACCTTCCCTCTAAAATGGCGAGGGAGGCGATGGCTGATTTTTGCGTTATGCTCGTGAACGGGTGCTGCTTGTGGTGACTGGTCGTCTTGCTGATCGTAGTTCCTAATTTATTAAAATGCATTTATTGAATTAGCCAAGCTGGTCCTAGTTAATGTGCAGTTTCTATCTCTTGGCATGTGTAAGTGGGTACGACCTTCATATGAAATAGTTTTAGATTGGACGCTTTCGGTAATTTTACATTGTTTCTTGATTCATTTAATATTTTTTTTTTTTTTTTTTGATAGTGGCATCTCGCAGGTCAACCTAGGAGGTTGTCGGCTGCTTAACCGGGCTTTCCTGTGGATGCCCTAATAATAAACTATTATTAAGGCCTCCAGCCAGGGGCTTACGAACTAAACTAAATCTAAAGTGACCACGCTAAGGGCACCCCCTGCGGGGTACGAGCCTCGGCTTAGGGCGTCGCTTGAGGGAGGACAGCAAGGGACTGGCTGGATCGAACAAGGATTATCATAATTATTATTATCAGGGGAATTTAAAGCTACAGGCTCAGCGGCTACGCGGGCTGGCACGAGCAAGGGTCGGGGAGGTGATGCATTAGGTGCATTACGGGGACGTCGCGATGGGCCTCGGCGGCGAGGCCTAAATGACGGCGGTCTGTGTTTGTGTACTGTGCTGGTGGCCCTACGACTCTCTTGGAGCAGGGTTATAGCATCATCGGGGTACAGTAGTGAATGCCTAGGACGGCGAGTTCTACTTATCTGGGAGGGGGTGTATCGGGCGGCAGCCGCGATGAGAGGGTTGGGGTGCTTTTCAGCAGACTCGAAATAACGCTTGCAAATGCGTTTTATGAACTGTTGGATAGTGGGAATCCTAAGGTCGAGATGGAGGTTTTCGTTTCTAATGTATAAGGGGGCTCCCGTGGCCTTACGTAAGGCACGGTTTTGGAGGGTCTGCATCTTATGGAGGCGGTAAGATTTCGCGTGTGGGAACACTACGCAGGCGTAGGTCATGATGGGGCGTATGCACGTGGTGTAAATGCGCAGTTTGCACTTAAGGGACAATCTGCTGCGTGCGTTCATAATAAAGTGGAGCCTACCCAGAGCGAAGGCGGCGCGCGAGCGCACCGACCTTATGTGCTCGTCGAAGGTCAAGTGTCTGTCTAGGATGACTCCTAAGTACTTGGCTTGCTTCTCCCAAGGGATCGGCTTGCCGAACATGGTTATCGGTTTGGGGTCGGGGGGTCTGATCCTACGCCGTTTCTCGAAGAGTACGGCTTGACTCTTATCGGGATTGACTTCTATTCTCCATTTCCTGAACCAAGCGCCTAGTACGTTGGCGGAAGTTTGGAGAGTGCTATACGGTCGCGCACGATACCGGAGTAGAAGATGGCAGTGTCGTCTGCGAAGAGGGCTATCTTTGTCTGTCTATTTTTGGGGATGTCGCTAGTGAAGAGCGTGAACAGGAGAGGCGAGAGCATGGAGCCCTGGGGGACACCGGCGCGGATAGAGTGGGGGGCGGATAGTGTGCCCTCTATGCGATAGCGGAAAGTGCGATTCGAGAGAAAGTCCCGTAGGATGAGCACGAGACGGTCGGGCACGCCGAGTTGGTACAGCTTGTATAATAAGCCGTTGTGCCAGACTTTGTCGAAAGCCTTCGCTATGTCGAAAAAGAGCGCGCCTGTCATCGTGCCGCGCTGAAAACCGGCGCTTATGTGCTCGACGATGCGGTGGACCTGTTGTACGCACGAGTGTTGGGTACGAAAACCGAACTGTTCGTTGGGGATGAGGCTCTTCGCATCGGCAAAGTCCTTGAGTCGCTTATAAATAAGCTTCTCGTAGATTTTACAGAGTACGTTGAGGAGGCTGATCGGTCGGTAGCTGGTGGGTTCGTTCGCGGGTTTGCCCGGCTTAGGGATACCTATGACGGTGGCTTCTTTCCACGATTGAGGGAAGACGTTGTGACTCATGGTGCCATTGAAGATGGCGGTCATGAGTATAATGAAAGGGGCGGGGAGAAGTTTCATGACTTTATTAGTGATGCCGTCTATGCCGGGGGCTTTGCGGGGTTTGAGATTTTTAATGACCTCTTGCACCTCGTTGGGAGTGACGGGGGGCAGGGGGTCGTCGGGGTCTTCGAACGGCGGGAGTGAGGCTCTGCGTTCTACTTCTGCGTCGACCTTGAGGAGGTGCGCTCCGTCAACCGGTTGGGTGCTAGGAGTGCATTGCGCTTCTAGACTGTCGGCCAGGCACTCGGCCTTTTCGATGTCGTCGAAGGCTATGCTCTTATCGGGGCGTATGAGAGGGGGCACGGTGGCCACTCCATCGGATTGAAGTCTCCTTTGGAGCTGCCAGAATGCTTGGTGAGTGGGCTCTAAGTCGCTCAGCGTCTTATCCCAGTACGCGTTACGCTGCTCATCGATGCGTTTCCTTACAGCACGCTGTAAATAGCGCATGTGAGCTTTGTTCGCGTCGCAGGGAAACGCGCTGTAGGCACGTACGGATGCGTTCTTTTCCGTTACCAATTCACGTACGTCCGCCGGTAGTTTCCAGTGATGGTTGTCCATCAATGGAACTTCCCGTGAACAATTGTTCAAAACGGATTGTACGTGACCGGTGAACGAATCGATCGCATTCGTAGTGTCAGTGACCGAAGCGATGACGTCGGGAATTGAGTCTAACTGCGGGGAGCTGGTCGATTGTAGGCTTTCGCTTACTTTCTTCCAGTCCGTGATCGTTTGGGTGGGAGGAGGTCGGGAAGGATCAGAGGGCCCCGAGCGAGGTACCAGTGCCATGATCACGGGACGATGGTCGGAGTTGAGCTCGTGTAGCGTCTCTATAGACTGTAAACGAAGGTTTACGTTCTTTAGAAGGTGCGCGGTGTTGTGCGGATAGTGAGTGGGATGCATCGGAGCAATAATGTCGAAGTTGAGAGTGGCACACAGGCCGAACAGTTGCCTGCCTCTCGCGGACGTCGTATTACTGTTCCAAGCGGGATGTTTGGCATTGAGATCGCCCGCTATGATAACGGAGTCACTCAAGCCGAGGAGGGCAGTAAGGTCGTGGGATAGGATTTCGCGTTTTTCCCCCACATGGGTGGCGGCGGGAGGGATGTAGGAAGAGACGATAGTTATGGGTTGGTGACCGGTCATGGCTAGCCGACAGATCGATACCTCGAAAAGTGAGAGAGGAGGTGGGTCTAACGGGATGCAGTGGAGCGTTTTGCGGTAATAAATAAGGGTGCCGCCCATGTGACATCTAGTTCTATCGTTCCTAACTATACGGTAGTTGGCGATATTCGGGTCTCGACGGTGAGGTTTTAAGAACGTTTCCTGTACGAGGAGAACGTCTAATTGGTGGTCGCGGAGGAACGTAGTTATTTCGTCGCGTTGTTTGGTGATGCCGTTAGCGTTGAAGAAACCTATTTTTAGGGAGCGCGGTTTGGTTCTACATAGGTTCTTATTATCCATTAAAGATTTTATATTTTATTTATTATGAGCTAGATTGCGCAGGGCTTGCGTAATCTTGGGAAAGGTGTTGTACACCATGAGTAGCTTCATAGGGTCGCCTTTGCAGGCGATGATGTCCCTGGCCATAGCGTGAGCGTTATCAGAAGAGAATAAGCTGAATGTGCTGAGAATGACGACCGCGGGGTCAAACGCGAGGTCGTCGTTTACGACCGGTAGAGAGGCGGCGGCGTTAGCCGGTAAGGACGCGTTAGTCGGAGGCGATAGAGAGGGGGGCGCAGCTATGGGCGAGGCCATTAGGGCTGCGATCATGGGCGTCGAGTTAGTTTTGAGAGCTGGGAAAGCTCGTTGTTGCTGGAGGTTGTTCAGGGGAGCCCACGGACTGGGTCTCTGAGGGCTGAGGCGGGCGGGGAGTTGAGAAGAGGGGATCGCCACCGAAGGGCTTTCCCTTTGTTGACGGGCGTTGGCCCGCTTCACGAGCTTGGGCGAGGTTGATTTCGGTGCCTTAGGGCAGCCGCGATAGTTAGCGGGGTGACCGGCTTCGCCGCAGAGCACACAACTGGGAGGGTCGGTGCAGAGTGCGCGATCTTTGGGGTGGCGGTAGTCGCGGGGGCGGGGGCGGCGGTAGTCGCGGGGGCGGGGGAGGGGGCGGAGGGCGCTACGGGTTTCTTGGCTTTACTAGCCGCGGCGGAGGTTTTACCCTTCTTCCTCTTTCCTCCTTTGCCGACTTGAATATAGTCGTCTTCGGAGGAGGAGGCTGAGGCAGAGGACGAGCTAGTCTCAGAGTCGGAGGCGGAGGCATCCGAGAGACAGGGAGAGGGGTTGACGCACACGTCCATGTCTTCCGAGACAGTGACGGTGGTCGTAGGAGGCGCGATGGCCGAAGTAGAGGGAGCCTGTACTAACGGGTCTACGATGGGCATGGAAAGAAGTCATTTAATATTTTTATGCATTCGCATTTATATTACAGAGGCTCGTGCTAGCTAACTGTGCCCAAGATGTTTTATCTCACTAGATACAATTATTTTATATAAATTCAATTTTAGATTTGTATAGAATCTATAAATAATTTTGATACAGACAGACGTGTTGCTGGGAAGTTTGTTGCGCCGCTTCTTCTTTCCAGCTAAAACACTAGGAAGCCGTGAAGGGTGGGCTTTTTTGGGGGCTGTCTTAATGTTTGACGTTCAAAAAGGCTAATTTTTAGCCTAATTAGAATAAAGAAATTTTGATTTTGATTTTTGATTTTGATTGATGAGAAATTTACACCTAGACGGGTTGTGACTTTCATTAGGGGTCTGATGATGAAGACGAAGGACAGTCAAGGGAACTCCTCAACGTTTTACAGTAGCTATCTTGTTTTGTATGTATGTCCGTCGATATCTTTGTTTGAAAGAGTGACTACTCTTTGAGTTACACCTCTTCCCAGAGGTGGTCACATTTAAATCTAGTAAAGATCTTATGAAGACCTTCGAAGTTAGACAATGGAACTCTTCAATGAATTACAGCAAATCACTCTCAATTGCTGTTATCGCATGTTCATGTATAATTCATGCCACTCAATACATACATAGCACCATGCCTGTATTGCCCGATGGGGTAGGCAGAAGTGTACACTATTGTACACAAACATTTCACCGATGCAGTTATTAAGTCCTAGTGACTTTCGAAGGCCTACCCATACTATTAAATTACAAATTTAACTTATTTATGAACTATACAAACTTATATATAGCCTACACAATATATATAATTACACTTAAAACTAAAAAGGTTAAAATAAATTAAATTTGAACAAAACATAAAAACGGCCTTCAAAAATCTACTACACTAAAAAGTTCAAAATAATATCAAAATTTTCTATTAATAAAATAATTTTAAAAGAACAATATATAATAATAATCTGTTAATTTTGGAGTCGGTGCCTGATGTATGTGGGGTTTACAACCAGATACAAAGGCCGGTAACATAACCACAGCACAACGAACATAAGTGACTAACAAGAGGAAAACAATAACCCTCTCCCAGTACAGGCACCGACTCCAAAATTAACAGATTATTATTATATATTGTGCTTTTAAAATTATTTTATTATAAACAAATTTTTATATTATTTTGAACTTTTTAGTGTAGTAGATTTATAAAGGCGGTTTTAATTTTTTGTTAAAATTTAATTTATTAAGCTACAGCTTCCATAACCATATTGTTTTCGCTACTCAGCTGCAAATCCATGTAATACCTACGTCATGACTATTGCGCTATCATAGTTGGACAGTGACCGCTGAACACTGATTGATTTAATACGAGTGAATGACGTTACACCTTCCTCGGGCGCTTGGGCTTGGCGGCAAGCACCCTACCGAATATTACCAGATAATCGTGGTTTGGATATTACAACATTATTGAAGTTCGTGGAGCGTTGAGCAATGCTTATTCGTAGAGTAAGAAACCACAGGAAGTACAGAGTATATTTTGTTTTACTAATAAATATTATGCATTCAATTACGAGAATTATGTAGTAGGAATAAAGATTTAATAAAAATTTGGGATTAAACTGATAAATACAACTCCATCTGTTTGATAGCATATAAAAACGGCGACCATTTCATATTAAGCAATTTAGATTAAATCATAATTCTCCAAAGATTTCATGGATTATTTATTTAATATAGGAATCTTTAGAAATGTATAAAAGCTACAAATATTTTTATAATCGACGCTGAGCGTGTGGTCCTGGATTTGATTCCCAGTTCGAGGAAAGTGTTATTGGGTTTTTCTATTTGTTGATGATAACTATAACCACACTATAGAACTATAAGAATATACATTTTCTGTAATAGTGTACACCTCTGCCTACCCCTCCAGAGAATACATGCAAATCTGCAAATAAATCCGTTGGTCTGTATGTTTGTGTAACATGAAACATTTGCTCCGGAACACTGGACACATGCAGGCTTTGTCAAATGATTTATGTTTTAATTTATTCTCGTAACAACTGCAATTATGTTATTTTAATCGTGTTTCGTTTTGTTTTGAATCAAATAGATAACTCGTATTGTTCGTGGAGTTTTTGTTTGTGTGTATTTTTGAGGTAAATGAAACGAATAAACCACAATTGTGATGGTGAAACAAGTTGGGGAGATGTGAGGTCAACTGGACATCAATAGGGCGAAACCATATTAGCAATCAAGATGGTCCAGACAAAAAATTTAGGTAAAATAATTATTATAAAATCAAAAGTTTTATAGTAATATCTTAGGTTTGCGCGATCACTACACATTATAATAAAACAACTTTTAACCGGATTAATCGCGTGTATTATTGGTTTTTTGTTTTTCCTGACGTTTCGAATACTTTGCAGCGTTCGTGGTCGCAGGAGGACTAAGGTGTCAGGTGTCTCAACAGTTTATTTAAAATTATTTCAGTCTAACTGTTAATTAATATACTATTATATTAATACACGCGATTAATCCGGTTAAAAGTTGTTTTATTATAATATATATTTTATATAATATATTATATATAATATATAATTATTATAAAATAAGTCAGGTTGTAGAGGTCCGTACACACGGCGGCACGCACGAGAAGAGATGATAAATGATAAATGATAAATGATTTTATTTCTGTAAATAGATCTGTTGAAGACACTTTTACAAGTCATTTTTATAAACTAGATGACGCCGGCGTTTCCTATCTGACTATCTCTGAGAAGAAACGCCGAAACAAACTCAGAGGTCAATGTCTCTTTTAAAGTCCAGACATAATAGTACATATCTATGTGAGTGTAACCATGCAGGGATCGTCTGGAATGGCCTTTTGAGGAAAGAGCCAAAGCAGCTTTGAGGTGACCTGTCCTGTCTGACGGCACGTATGCATCAGTCATCGTGTAGCTCAACCATAACTAAGGGAGCTCAACAACCCGTCACAAGACGATACCAGATCAGGAGGACATTTGCGTAGGTCACATAAAAACGACTCAAAACCGCCAGACAGGCTATGAGGTTCATGTATGAATTTCTGGCCCACATCGTACTCACATTCACAATGCAAATAGTGCTTAATATCCATAACAATATAAAAAATTAATTTTAAACAAAAAATGAAAACCGCCTTCAAAAATCTACTACACTAAAAAGTTCAAAATAATATCAAAATTTGCTTATAATAAAATAATATAATAATATAATAATAATAATTTTAAAATAACAATATATAATAATAATCTGTTAATTTTGGAGTCGGTGCCTGTACTGGGAGAGGGTTATTGTTTTCCTCGTGTTAGTCACTTATGTTCGTTGTGCTGTGGTTATGTTACCGGCCTTTGTATCTGGTTGTAAACCCCACATACATCAGGCACCGACTCCAAAATTAACAGATTATTATTATATATTGTTATTTTAAAATTATTATTATTATATTATTATATTATTTTATTATAAGCAAATTTTGATATTATTTTGAACTTTTTAGTGTAGTAGATTTTTGAAGGCGGTTTTCATTTTTTGTTTAAAATTAATTTATTTTAGTCTTTTTAGTTTTAAGTGTAATATATAATATATATTGTATAGGTCATATATAAGTTTGTATACTTCATAAATTAATTAATTTAGTAATTTAATAATATGGGTAGGCTTTCGAAAGCCGCTAGGACTTAATTACTGCATCGGTGAAATGTTTGTGTACAACATTGAAAACTTCTGCCTACCCCATCGGGCAATACAGGCATGATGCTATGCATGTATTGAGTGGCATGAACTATACATGAACATGCGATTACAGCAATTGAGAGTGATTTGCTGTAATTCATTGAAGAGTTCCATTGTCTAACTTCGAAGGTCTTCATCGGATCTTTACTAAATTTAAATGGGACCACCTCTGGGGACTACTCTTTCAAACAAAGATATCGACGGACATACATAACAAAACATGGTAGCTACTGTAAAACGGTGAGGAGTTCCCTTGACTGTCCTTAGTCTTCATCATCAGACCCCTAATGACAGTCACAACCCATCTAGGTGTAAAGTTCTCATCAATACAAATTAATCAAGCCCAAACACCAGGTAATTGCTGTAAATCTTTAGAGTTCCCTCGACTGTCTTTCAGCTCCATCATCAGATCGACTCCAGACCTTTATTAAATAGTAGTGCTTTAAAATACTTAATGAAAAAATTAACAAATGCACTAGTCGCCCCTACAATTTTCGAAGGTTTCCCTCAATTTCTCGGGGATCCATCATCAGATCCTGGTTTCCTTATCATGGTACCACCGTTGAGATATCTTCTTTCCAACAAAAAAAGAATGATCAAAATCGGTTCATAAACGACGAAGTTATCCCCGAACACACATAAAAAAAAAAAAAAAAAAAAAAAAAAAAATATACGGTCGAATTGAGAAACCTCCTCCTTTTTTGAAGTCGGTTAAAAAATGGCAAGAATTAATGTCAAAAAGAATCATAGAAAAATAATCATAATATAATAGATTCATTAAAAATGTCATAAAAATAAATAAGTTAAACATTAAAATGTCAACTGTAGTGTCTAAACATTAGAGCGAGCGGCACAATCCCAAGCATTTTTATCTTCTATGTAGTCTTTGACTTTATAGTAACCCTTTTTGCAAAGAGTCTGCTTAACATATGACTTGAATTTATTGAGGCTTAATTCTTGAATATTGCCTGGGATTTTGTTGTAGAAGCGTACACTTTGACATCTAAACGAATTACTGATTTTTTGGAGCCTAGTCGACGGTAGCACGAGTTTGTTTTTGTTCCTCGTATTGAGACTATGAATGTCGCTGTTTTTACAGTATAGATTAATATGTTTCTTTACGTACATCAAATTCTCATAAACATATTGAGATGCGACCGTCATTATCCCAATTTCTTTGAATTTATCCCTCAGTGAGTGCCTAAAAGTAAGGTTATAAATTGCTCGAATAGCCCTCTTCTGCAACACAAATATAGTTTGAATGTCAGCAGCATTTCCCCACAACAAAATGCCGTATGACATTACACTATGAAAATAACTAAAGTATACTAATCTGGCTGTTTCTATATCAGTTAATTGTCGTATCTTATAGACCGCGTATGCTGCAGAACTGAGTCTGTTCGATAATTTATTAATATGTGGGCCCCATTGAAGCTTCGAGTCTAAAGTAATACCCAAAAACATTGTGGTGTCTACAAGATCCAAATGTTCATCATTTATCAATACACTGGTTTTCATTTGCTTGACATTAGGTAATAAAAATCTAATACATTTTGTCTTCTTCTCATTTAAAAGTAAATTATTAACATTGAACCAGTGCACTATTCTAGAAAGAGTGTTATTTACATCGTCAGTAACTGGTTGTTGCCGTTTAAGTTTAAATAAAAGTGATGTATCATCAGCAAATAACACTATATCTTGATCGCTTTTTACAATGAAAGGTAAGTCATTTATGTAAACGAGAAATAGAAATGGGCCCAAAATTGAACCTTGCGGAACTCCCATAGTAACCACCGACCCTTGGGATCGCTTTCCATTGACGTCTACTCTCTGAATCCTATTACTCAAATAAGATATAAGAAGATCCAGAGCAGTATCCTTTATTCCATAATGTTGTAATTTCCTGATTAATATTTCATGAAATACGCAATCAAACGCCTTAGACAAGTCACAAAAAACGCCTAAAGCATCATGTGAATCTTCCCAGGCGTTATAAATATTATCTAAAAGCTCAACACCGGCATCGGTTGTTGAGCGACCCCTTGTAAAACCAAATTGCTTATGGTGTAACAGATTGTTTTTATTAAAATGACTTTGCAGCTCATCAAGGATTAATTTTTCAAAGATTTTACTGAAGGTGGGTAGCACAGAAATAGGTCTGAAGTTAGTGGGGTCATTCATGCTGCCCGATTTGAACAAAGGTGTGATTTTACTACTTTTCATTAAATCAGGAAACACACCACAATCAATACAGTTATTATATATTATGGCCAATTCAGGCGCTACTATGTTTATAATTGATTTTGTAAATTCAACGGAATGACCCCAAAGATCGGCGGTCTTTTTAACATTTAGGGTATTAAACATTTTTACAATATCTTCGCCACTTATATAACTGAATTTAAATGCATTAACACATATATTTACATTTTCTTTTAATAAAGACTCAGCAACAATGGGACATGACTTCAGGGTTTTAGTGGTTGAGATTGGAATGGATGGCTGGTTAGTTTCATAATCTATGGAGACAGACAGGTGAGAGGATCACCACTCGGCACTCAACCGCACCGCTGCACTGTGTTGTCACACCAAAACATAAATTTACAACACTTCAACCCAAAACCTCATGATCAGCAGTCGCCCTTGGGACCTCTAGACAAACGAGGCAAATTTTGCTTATACAGAGTATCAAAGTACTGAATTAAATCATGAAATTATTGAGCACAAACCTCTGTACATAATAAACTAAGTACTAGATTAAGCTAACCAAACTATAATACTTAACTAAACCAGTAACACAACGTGAACGCGTGACCGGCTGCCAAACAACACGATAATGGCGATTTAGTGACAATTACCGGTAAATACGTTCACTGGAACATTGTAAACGTGTTTTGGTGGTCTGAAACATTGTGTAGGTTACAAAACTCTTGATGTCGGTAAATGAGTATAGAACAGAAGACTGAATGGATGAATACAAAATCCATGATACCGATGATCAGTCAAATTCTGTTTCTGTGTAATAAATAAAATAATAATAAAATTAACCATTCTCTAGAGCCCTAACCACCGGTAGCTTGGACCCTGTTCCCGGTGCCGGTGGCCTACTATATTTTATATTTTCAAATGAAGTATTTTTATATAATTTTTAAGTAAATGGTACTGAGAATAATAAAAATAAATAATAATAAAATAGTAATAATAAATGTGAGAAAGAATTTTGATTAAACTGGTGATTAAAATTATAACTTTAAAGTTCGCTACGAATGCAATAATGCTTTTCAAAGATTTATATGTAATGAATTTCAGTACCATTACAGTAACGTTACTAAAAGCTAGTTAGAAACAGTCTACTTATTGTAAGTTACAACTTACTCCGTACTACATAGTAGCGTCTCAGTAATAATATTATTAAAAGATTGCTTTGCCTGACCCGACTCCTGTAATTATATTAAATGACACCAGTACTATACCACGTTGGAAAAGGTTCTAACTTAACGGGCGGTTTTAAATAACTTAACAAACTTAATTTTATTGCGTTTCGTTTTGTAATTTATGTTCATCAAAGCGTCTTCTATTATTGGATTTCTATAAATATAGCCAACATTTTAGTTTTTTAAATTTTGATTCACTGCATAAACGAACTGTACTATTTATTTATTTATTTACTAAGGTTTTTACACAGCTTTCGTGTACACATTTGCCAATTACGGGTCAAACAACATTTATAAAAAATACGATCAGGAATATAAAAAATAAATATACTGTCGAATTGAGAAACCTCCTCTTTTTTTGAAGTCGGTTAAAAATTGCAACTGAGGAACCACTGGGCACAAAATTTTACTTAAGAAAAATTAATTATTGTTATTTTTACATGAATTACTTAATTTGAATTACACATTTCTATTTTTAACCGACTTCAAAAAAGGAGGAGGTTTCTCAATTCGACCGTATATTTTTTTTTTTTTTTTTTTTTTTATGTGTGTTCGGGGATAACTTCGTCGTTTATGAACCGATTTTGATCATTCTTTTTTTGTTGGAAAGAAGATATCTCAACGGTGGTACCATGATAAGGAAACCAGGATCTGATGATGGATCCCCGAGAAATTGAGGGAAACCTTCGAAAATTGTAGGGGCGACTAGTGCATTTGTTAATTTTTTCATTAAGTATTTTAAAGCACTGCTATTTAATAAAGGTCTGGAGTCGATCTGATGATGGAGCTGAAAGACAGTCGAGGGAACTCTAAAGATTTACAGCAATTACCTGGTGTTTGGGCTTGATTAATTTGTATTGATGAGAACTTTACACCTAGATGGGTTGTGACTGTCATTAGGGGTCTGATGATGAAGACTAAGGACAGTCAAGGGAACTCCTCACCGTTTTACAGTAGCTACCATGTTTTGTTATGTATGTCCGTCGATATCTTTGTTTGAAAGAGTAGTCCCCAGAGGTGGTTCCATTTAAATTTAGTAAAGATCCGATGAAGACCTTCGAAGTTAGACAATGGAACTCTTCAATGAATTATAGCAAATCACTCTCAATTGCTGTAATCGCATGTTCATGTATAGTTCATGCCACTCAATACATGCATAGCATCATGCCTGTATTGCCCGACGGGGTAGGCAGAAGTTTTCAATGTTGTACACAAACATTTCACCGATGCAGTAATTAAGTCCTAGCGGCTTCCGAAAGCCTACCCATATTATTAAATTACTAAATTAATTAATTTATGAAGTATACAAACTTATATATGACCTATACAATATATATTATATATTACACTTAAAACTAAAAAGACTAAAATAAATTAATTTTAAACAAAAAATGAAAACCGCCTTCAAAAATCTACTACACAAAAAAGTTCAAAATAATATCAAAATTTGCTTATAATAAAATAATTTTAAAATAACAATATATAATAATAATCTGTTAATTTTGGAGTCGGTGCCTGATGTATGTGGGGTTTACAACCAGATACAAAGGCCGGTAACATAACCACAGCACAACGAACATAAGTGACTAACAAGAGGAAAACAATAACCCTCTCCCAGTACAGGCACCGACTCCAAAATTAACAGATTATTATTATATATTGTTATTTTAAAATTATTTTATTATAAGCAAATTTTGATATTATTTTGAACTTTTTAGTGTAGTAGATTTTTGAAGGCGGTTTTCATTTTTTGTTTAAAATTAATTTATAAAGTTTCAGATGAGATTGTATTAATTACATTTTATTAAGAACGCAATAGTAAGATACAATTAAGTTAAATAATGTTATAGGATAAAAAAAAATAACATAACAAAATTACTGTCGTCGTGATTTCTCTGGGAATTAAAAAATTTTTGACCGAAATGTTCATGGAATCACGATTTATGTCAGCATCCGGTACTATTAGCGACATCATCAAAAAGATAATTGTTGTAAAAGTGCCACAATTTCTACAATAGCAAAGAAATGTGATAAATCGCATGTGTGCACAATTTTGTTCACTGACTATTTGTAATGCACTCACTTCAAACGATTTCCATACAGAATGTTACAGAAGCAATTTTTCAATCCCTCTGTGCTACGTCGTAGCAGTGCTACGTGGCTACGCGGCTACGTGCCTACGAATCTTTGCAAGGACTGAAATACCGCAAATAGATGATATATTTATGTTACGTTAACATATTTGTCGGGTTTCGAAGGAATACCAATGTGACGTTAATATGGGTAGCGTTTGCTAGTATATTAAATTGTTGCAGAATTGTCGGTAGCTGATCTCTTTTTACTGAATTATGTCATTTTATTGGATGTGAAATAGTGAAGCAAATATGAATACGGTTTTTAAATACCTCATATATTTAGAATACTTACTTTAACTTGCCTCGATCTCAATGTGTCTTTAGTCTAGAAGTCGCAAAAGCTGCTTCTAAGAATGATGTACTGGTTCGATTCCCGAGTCGGGCAAAGAGTTATTGGGCATTTCTGTTGGTTTGTGATGTTATATTAAGTATATTTTTAAGCTATCAATATAGTTCTAGTACAAATTTTAATTTTAGTTGTTTGTAGGAGCTGTGCGCTTATGAATTGTGAATAGAGTTCTAAAATTTGATAATATAGATTATAAATTAATATTCTAAATATAGCTCCCTAAATCTAAAAACGGCTACGCAGATATTTACACCAACATTCCACCGATGACATTATCAAATCACATAATATACATGATTAAAACGAATTGGTTAATAGGGGTTATGGAGTATTGTGTCCCACAAAAAAAAAATAGATAATCTGTATCTCAAGATAAATCTTTGAAAAGCATTAACGCATGCTTAGCGAACTCTAAAGTTATTATATTAAATGGAAAAAGAGAGAGAGAGTATAGTGCGCTAAGCATGCGTTAATGCTTTTCAAAGATTTATCTTGAATTATTAAGGTAATTGCATTCTTTACGACATTGTATTAACTGCAAAGTTAGTCGTGTCGGTTCGGTCACTTGTATAGGGATTGAATAGATAACGATAACGTCGCCAAAAAGGCGTGTTAAAATATGGAAGAAGAATTCGCGGTGGTGAGCGGAGGTCGAGATGGCTTAGTGGTCAGAGCGCCTGGAGTATTTATCCAGGAGGCGCAGGTTCGAATCCTCTTCGCGACCGTATTCTTTTTCCATTTATTAATCTGTATCTATTTGTTAAGATTGGAGCTTAGTTCCCAAGATCGGCAACCCTCGAGACGTCAACAAGATTACGTGACCACAATTATCCGATATCTTTTGACGAAACACATACACATGCCACTCGACTCCACAGAGTAGGCAACTCGTTCATGGGTCACTGTATACGCTTTTATAATAAGCTGCCCACTGAAATTAGAAATTTAAGCTACAATAAATTTAAAACTTATAAAATCCAAACTATGTAAAAAAGGATATTACATAATCTCAGATTACCAAAACGACAAAAATGCATGGGACTGAGTGCACTGTGCAAAAAACTCTTGACATGGAAAATACTTATTTAATGCATTTTATTGACATCCTAATGACATTTTGTAAACAATTATGAATATTTCTGACATTCCATTTGACATTTTGTGAATAATTCATTGTAAATGTGAGCATCATGTAGGATAAGTACTTTTATATCATGATTCGTAACTGTCTGGTGGTTTTGAGTATTTTAGCTGGCCTACGCAAATGTCCTGCCGATCTGGTATCGTCTTGCGACGGGTCGTTGAGTTCCCTTAATTATGGTTCGAGCTACACGATGACTGATGCATACGTGCCGTCAGTAAGGACAGGTCAACTTGAAACTGCTATGGCTCTTTCTTCAAAAGGCCACTCCAGACGCCCTACATGATTACGCTCACATAGCCTTATATACTGATGTCTGGACTTTAAAAGAGACTGTGACCTCTGAGTTTGTTTCGGCTTTTCTTCTCAGAGGTAGTCAGACAGGAAAAGCCGGCGCCTTCTAGTTTTTAATTTGACATGTAAAAGAGTTCCAAAAAACCTATTTACACAATAAATGATTTGAATTTGATTTGAATTTGAATTTGAAAACGATTTATCTTGAAGCTCTTTTCACTCGTTACCAAGCGATATATACTCGTAATGTATAGTTGCAGACGTCAAAGTATTTAAAAGGGTCAAATATATAACCCGTCCTTGCCTTAACTGCAGCATTGCATTGATTTTAGAGACACAGAGCATAAACATGACCTAGAAAAGGGACTAAAATCACTTGAAGGCCGAAAAGAGCTTTACTTTTTCAGGAAAAGTTATGAATATAGTATGAATACATGACCCTAATATCCGGATGGTTTTCGGCCAAAATTAGTAAAAAATTGACTTTTTACACGTTTTTTTTTATACTATTGTATCGTCCCCAAACCATAACCGGCCTACTCCTTCGCAGCGATCTCTAAAGTTATAATTATATGTGGAAAGAAAAATGTAGTCGTGAGCAGGATTTGAACCTGTGTCTCCTGGTTAATTAGAGCACTTGGAGTACTTATCCGGGAGGTGCCGGTTCAAATCACTGGCTACCGGTACTGACTAATGACCGTATTTTCGTTTCCACAAAAAAATTACAACAACATTTGAAAAATTTAAGATGTAATACAAACTTTAGAGTTCGCTACGCATGCGATAATAGGTTTATAAGATTTATCTGTAAAAATTATACTCTAATTATTTAATAATCTGCGATAAATGCAGGTCGTCTTATTGATAGCTTAGAACCACCCGGTGACATTGTAGATGGCGCCAAAGTAGACACTACAAAATAGTGTGGTTGACACTTTCAATTCAAGGAACTGAAAAACCCAACACTGGCGGCTCGCCAGCGGTACTGTATACCTTCAATTTATATACAAATATTTTGCCAAACCTTGAAGAAGCAGTGGCAGCTGCACCGAAATTCACGAAGACATTTAATATGTATTTCCTTGCTTTTAAATATTGATCCTTGTTCACGACTACTCGATACTCCACCTCTCCTTCGATAAGTAACGCGTAGACTTTTTTTTTTTTTTTTTTTTTTTTTTCTTTGGTATCTCTTATACCATAAAAGGTCTATTGTGATCGCCACTTTTGCGTTTAAGTTAGAGTTCATCTCTAAACCCTGCCGCTGTGATGAACTGCGGAATTTTCCTAGGGGTGAGCTCTTTTATCAGGGCTTAAAATATATTTCCCTAGATAAGCATAGCGCTTATGTATTAGCGGTCCACATTCCCCCAAAAGGTGAAGTGGTGTTTCCTCAGCCTCTTTACACCGTCTGTAGGTTTGTATCTCGGTTAGCCCCAAATTGAACATGTGCTTATTTAAGTAGCAGTGTATTGTTAAGGCTCTTGCCACAACGCGTTGTTCCTACTCAGCGCTCGGACGTGGTTTGTGTACCTTTTAGTTAGATTCATATCATAATATAGCATCACGTCTGATTCCTCAAGGTAGGCAGAGAGGTATACACACTTAAACTCCTACATTTAAATGTAATTTTTAAATCCCATGTAACAGGCTATGACCCTATATAAAATGGAGTAATTATACGGGTTTACGGTTTGCCAATTATTTTATTACTTTCCAGAATTTGTTCCCTATTAGCGACACTATGGGCTGAGTTAATAATACATCGTGATATTTTTTTTTTTCAAATTCAACTTGTTGGATTCCTACATAGGAGTACTGATTTTTCAAAAATCTGATAATGCTTTATTATTTTTTAATAAAATCGGGCCCGAATCTCCTTTCAGTATTTTTCGCTGTTCCTTATAATTTCGGATTTGGACATCTATGCCCATTTAAAAAATTGACTCTGTATATTTATTCCTTATCTTTTATGAGTCATAAATGTTATACTGGTAAATGCAGTTAACAAAAATAAAAAAAATACAAAATAATGGACTTCAATTAGAGTTATTGTAAACTTAAACAACAGCCGTATATTCTCTAACTACCAGATAATAAACTGTGCGGTATCAACCGAGATCCGCTTAACCCGTGCTCACCTCTCGGACTGAAAGCTGTTAATCCCCTCCTCTGAGGGAAGCACGGAGAAACTCTTTGTTACTCAGTACTTGGAACTGAGGAGTAAAGCCTGATTCAGACGTGAAGACTTTGAAACTGTCTTTTGAGAAAAACGTCACGTCATGTAAACTGCGACTGATCTTGTTTGTAATATTAAATCGTTATTAAAAATCTACCTCATTAGTCTAGTGGTCACAAAGGTGACTGCTGATAATGAGTTCGTGAGTTCGGTTGCCGGGTCAGGCAAAGTGTTATTGGGTTTTTTCTGTTAGGAAATTCTCACAAGCAGTAGTTGATGGATGAAATTCAGCATTGGTAAAATGTGGGTGTACAACGCTGCCTACCCTCTCGAAGAAGTAAGTATATCAAATGTAAAATACGAGATCTGTTCTCGTCTAAGTCAACCTTATAGACAGAGATGCGTCTCAATTGTTTGTAATAAAATGGTTCAACAACTATGAAAAGGTGGAAACTATTTAATAAAATAATTTAAAAGCCACACCTGCCATGTCATCACCATCATACCCCTGTCCTTATGTGTGAACTAAAAAGTGAAAAACAAGAACTTTCATCGCACTCACGAGACAGTAGTGTGGAACATTTACATAGAGGTCACCAACATCTTAATCGGTTGAGGCGTTTAGAAGTTATGCTGGAATAAAGAAACTCATAAACATACATTAATTAACCCTGAAAACATAGCACTCCTATTTGGGCAGTCGTGTAATAATACATCAAACTCAAAGCTTTTTATTTCAAATAGGCAAAATTACATGCACTTATGCAACGATAATTGATTTTAGTTGCACGGTTCCAAAAAGTTGGTCTTATGGAGAAGAACCGGCAAGACACTCCATAGACACTCTTTTAAAATAAAATAATACAATAAAGATGCAAGATCTTTCCATAGTTACAAAATTTGTAGGTGCAAGAACAATGTAGGTTAATGTGTGAGATGTAATATTATCTAATAAATTATGCTATGAATACAATTAATTAGTTATGTCACATGAGTCATTAATCTTTAACATTGAGCTCACATTTACAGCAACATCCATTTAACATTTCAATTGATTGTTGAAGAATAAAACTACTACGGTTTGTTAAGGTTAAATTAAAAATCTTAACCTGTTTCCAGACTTTTGGCTTGTTAACTATAATTAATCGGTTATTGTTGAAACGTCGCAAACACTTCTACAAAGTTTTAGAAAACTAAATTAAGAACTAAAGTGGTTTGGGATTTAACCCCTTTTTTTATTAAACTTAAACAGAACAGAGTGGCGTTCTGTTTTAGTTGTCGTTTGTGTAACTTAAATTAATACTTATTATAATAATTTTTTGCTTGAAAATACAAACCGCCTTTAAAATAATATTTTTACTTTCTATTTTTAACTAAAGAAAAATCTCTATGACGTAATTCTTAGTTTTTTTTTAGACGAACAATACTGACTGTTGGTCTTTGTGAAGGATTTTCATACATATGATAATTATGATTTTGATGGCAACAATTTCTCCCATTTATATTCAAATTATTTAAAAAATCCACCATTAGTATCAAACATTACAAGAATATTATATAACATAAGATACTTATGTAAATGATTATAAAGATACAACACCAGGGAATGGCGTCGGTATCAGTTTTCCTCGAATATTTAGCATAAAAAGGTTTTGTCTTTTATTTAGACGCCGTCTTTTCCTTATTCTGTATATTTTAAAGATCGCATCACTTGGCGATTGCGAGGATTTTGTTTTTAATTGGAAGCGGGGAATGTGTCTTTGTTCGTGTTTTTTTTTTTCGTTTATTGTGATAAGTGTGTTGCGATTAATAAGATGAAAAAGTATTGTTTTTTGTTGAGTTTCAATTGACAGTTTATAGGAAGCCATGTCTCATTAATTTTTTTCTTATAATACAATATTTTTATATTCTTTTCCCTCATACTTTACTATAAGGAAAAAAAAAACTAGATTGTTTCTCAATGCACATAACGTTTCTAAGAACAGCTCATAATTATCAACCTTTTATAGAAAACGAAGAAAAATATAAAGACAGGGTCATGAACAAAGCACTTACACTACTACCTACCTACTACACCCGGTACAAACATTTCAATGCCGGAAATCGATTCGATTCCTTACCTAAGTTCGACACATTTTGATATTCACAAAACGCTGAAGTTCTATTAAAATTATATTAATGAATTATGCAATACATAAGTCAAATTTACTATTTTATTTACAGACCCAGGCATTAATCTGGGATACCGCTATACTCCAACTGATAGTATTTGTTTTACTAAGTAGATTTGCCATCATAGAATTATAACCGTACTACCCGAGGGGGTAGGCAGAGGTGTACGCAGTGGTTTTGAGCGTATTGTAAGTAGGTGTAGGTCAATACATAAACTGAGCATCGACTGAGCAGTAGATCATCACTGGTATAATCGTTGGACTGGCAAATCAAAAGTCGCAAATTCAAATTTAAGACACGCACTACTGACTTTTCGTGTCATATGCGTAATACAAATTATCACTTGCTGAAAGCGGTGAAGGAAAACATCGTGAGGAAACCAGTAGACCTGAGAGATGTTCTCGATGGTATATGGTGTAATCAGCACACCTGAGAGATTCAAGATAAATCTTTGAAAAGCATTAACGCATGCTTAGCGAACTCTAAAGTTACAATATTAACGACATGGCTTAGTGGTCAGAGCGCCTGGAATATTTATCCGGGAGGCGCAGGTTCGAATCCTGTTCGCGACCGTATTCTTTTTCCATTAATATTGTAACTTTACACCTGAGAGATTTTCTTTATGGTGTGCAAAGTCATGCCCGAGGCCCACGGGCGGTTTAAACTCTTACTGTGACACTAAGTTGTTCATCAACCACACAATGAGTTTGTAAATACATAAACTGTTAAAACTTCTATTAAATACACAGTCTAAATTGTCTGTTATATACGGAAAAGGTTTACGATGAAATACAATATGAACCCTGAATTTGTATGAGACCGTGACATTGTATGAGTCACATCACTGTCGAGGGAGTTTGTCACGGCGCGTCGGGCAACACGTCCGTGTCGTAGTGAATTCCATAGCTAATGGAAAGCTGGCGCGTGCCGCCTTCACTGACGTACATACGAAACGTACGCGCTGATAGATAGGTAGCACAACATATTGTCTTGATAATATTCATGCTTTCATTCTCCTAAAAGTAAAACGACTGTGTAATTTATAACCCCTCAGCTCCACTATGCTTCTTGCACTGCTACTCGCGCTGCACATCACGCTGCCGCGAATATTGCCCTTCTTATTCTTATCGTGTGGTTGACGAACAGCCTAGTGTCAGAGCTTAAGCCACCCGCAGGTCTCCGACATGGCTTTACACACCATTGAGAATATCTCTCAGGTGTACTGGTTTCCTCACGATGTTTTCCTTCACCGTTTTAAGCAAGTAATAATTAATTAATAACACGCAAATGGTGCCTTGGATTCGAACTTGCGACCTTTGACTTGTTAGTCCAACGGTCATACCACTACGCTACCACTGCTATTAATATTACCTTAGCAGCCACCCACTCCCCTACTCGCAAAATTCATCTCGTTGCTCCGCATTCCAGTATCCGCCGCCTTACAATGGATGACAATGACATTATGGCAACGTGCGGATACGAAACCAGATCGAAGCTTAAAATGTTGTATAAAGAAACTTCCGACAAACAATTGAGCGCCGGGCAGGACGAGCGGTATGACGCAGCAACACTATGTCTATGCCCGCTACTATTGCTATTTCTCTCGCCACTCGCCAAGTGTGTAGCCGCGGGGTAAGCTGGTAAACAAGATGTGATAAAAAAATATAATACGTAACATAACATAGCATCAGGCCTATATTTCCCGAAGGTATAGGCAGAGGTGTACACAGTGTGCACCTACATTTTACCAATGCTGTTAATAGGTCCCATGTAATATGTAGGTGGTGAGTCTACTATTTCCATCTATCAGGCACAATCCCAAACTCCGGACTGCTACTGAGAATTTCCTAACAGAAGAACCTAATAACACTGCCCGACCTGGCAATCTAACCCAAGACCTCATGCTCAGCAGTCGGTCATGGGACCACTAGACCAACTTTAAGTTTTGATACGGTTGATAATATTAATCCTTGCCGTGTGGTTGATGAACAGCCATGGTTGTTTAAACCGCAGTGAAATACACTACAAGCCATTGAGAACACCTCTACGATTTCCTATTTTTCCCATGATTGTTATCGTCACCATTTTAAATATATGGTACCTATTACTTCATTTTTAATATGTACATGGTAAATTCAGTGGTGCGTGCAAAAATTCTGAGAAATGCTTTGTGTCGGAGTTACGACTTATGACTTCTAATACTATCACTGCTTGCCTAGTTGAAACTATCTTCTTATATCTTGGAAACTACTTCGTTGGTCTAGTGGTCCTAAGCGCGACTGCTGAGCGTGAGGTCCTGAGATTGATTCTCGGGTCAGGCAAAGTGGTATTGGATGGTCTGTTAAGAAAAAACAATAGCGGCCCAAAATTTGGAATTGTGCTCAGTAGATGGCAATAGGCTCACATGGGACACAATAACAGCATTGGTAAAATGTGGGTGTAAAACTATTTACACCTTGGCCTATACCCTCGGGGAATACGAGGGTCATGCTATTATGCTATATGTGGAAACTACCATCGTAATATTGAAAAAGCCTTAACTAACGCGAACCGTTTTATTAATACCCCTGAATACAACACGCTAATGAAAATTAATTCAGCCTTCATCTCAACGCATGCGCGAAATAATCTTCCCTAATGGATCGAACGGGCATGCAAAATAGTGTAACCTTAACAAACCCGCTAATACCCGACATTGATAGAAGGAGAGGCATTGTGATGCAGGACTGAATGGGATTAGAGTAGGAATGTGACAAGCTATAGTAGATGGATTACATAACACCGGGTGGAAAATAGCTACCTTCGTAAGTCCTTTAATACCTGAGAGTGAGAGTGATAGAGGGAAGAGGCGTACTGTAATGAAATAACAAATAAGGCTAAAGTAGAAATAAGACAAGCTATACACAGACAAGAATGCATGAATTATTTAATGCTAACGCAGTGACTACCCCCATAGGAAAAGTGTGATATCTATTGATATATACATACTGAGGCACAGGTTCAAATCCTGCCCATGAACTTTTTTTCTACAATAATATATAACTGTAGAGTTCACTACGCATGCAATATTGCGTTTAAATAGTTTATCTATATCTATTAAAAGTGATAATAACAGACTGCGTGTGATTGTTATTCAGAAATGCAAAACAACATTTGACGTAATGCCTCGGTTGCTTGTTTTAAAGTCGCGTGGGATTATTTTTTTTATATTTCCCAAGCTAGACAAATAGGTTCGTAATATAATTTTGTCAGTGACATAAGTGATTACACGGTCTATAGCTTGTCTCTTGTATACTCTGAGGTGGATACTGATAGCGTGACGTCATTAGGAACTTGGAGATGACGAGGGATGACTTGATGACGTGTAATGTATCAAATTATGTATGTTTTGAAGATAAATCGTATTTGTAACTCAGTAGTCGAAAACAGTTTATTTAGTTAAAGTTATAAGATATAATTTTAAGTTTAATTGTTTCAGGTCTGGGTGTGTGTGTCCAAGAGAGATTTGTTACAGTAAAGTTAAATTAAGATTAATTGTGAAAAAATGATGCTGATTTATAATCATATTTTTTTTTTATCTGTAGAATTAATTTGAATTTACAAGGTGTACCATAAAAATCCTGAAAAATTTCCAACTTATTCATCAGTTAAAGAAACATGAACGATTGAAAAATCACCCCCTAAAATTATACTGCGACGAGTAAAACCTTACATACATAAGAAGATAAAACAGTTACCATACGAAAAACAATACCGGGCCGTTATTCAACCTTTACCTTTATTCGACCGAACCTTGTTTTTGTATCGTTAAAATGCCGAATAAACCCGAAGATTTATTCCTTCTAAGCCGATTGTTTTTACTACTTAACATGTTATTTTTACTCTCGCAGTTTCCCTAATTTAAATCCTGCTAACAGAACCCAACATCGTACCAGAAAAACGTAGTTAGGAATATTGAAGCTGCCGTTTGAAATTCATTGCTCTGTGTCTGCGATTATATAAAAACTTACTGGTACATACTACGCAATGTGTACAAAAAAATCAAATTGAATTTTATCGTAATGTCTCGGAGTACGATTCGGATTCGCACATCAAAGCACTTGAACATTGTTTCGATATATGAATAAATGGAAAAGTTCCCTAAGAGGTCACTATTGTTCAACAAGTTGATGCTAAGGGGTGCTAAACCTTGGGCGATTTTAATACAAGTTTTAATTGAGTCGCTGTCAAACCGCAAAGTCGTATATTTGTGAGTTTGCCAATCTCTTTGTATCATCAAACTTTGCACTCAGAGTACATTCAGATTGAACAAGCTTTTGTGTGTTCCACGGTTTAGAATCGGGAATGAGATAAAAAGCTACTTTGTTGACGTACTTTTTCGATTTACGGTAAGATCGGATTCTATATAGACTTCGAGTAAGTACATACTAGCCTTTGGTTACTGCAACAAATGTATATAATCGTATGTGTAAGTTGAGGTATTCTGTTCCTTTGCGACTATTTTTGTGAAAATTGTTACCAAATTGTGTCTTGAAATAAAGGAGGTTAACTTCTCACTAGTGTTTCACACACATATAAACGAGAAAACGCCTTAATATATATATTTTTTTAAACTGCCGTATCCGTTGATGTGTTGTCTATGTCATAATTATTTGAGTCTTACTTTGTATTATTTGTCCAGAATTATTCAGAAACACTACAACCATTGTCCCACAAAAAAAAATTTTTTGGGCGTCAAGCCCTAGACTAGTACCTTAGAAAGATAAAAAGTCGGTTGGACATTTTTATTCAGCAACTTTGGCGTGTCTTTTCATGTCTATTTGTCTTAAAAGTATTGGAAATAAATTAAATTGGAGATGTTTCTTTAATCCGTACAAGGGTTTAACCCGGGAAGAGTATGTGTGTATAATAACGTTCGGAAACAAATTCATATTTATCACTCACTATAATTCAGTTCGACGTCACCGGGAGCTCAGCTCATAACTATCTAAGGGCTCCGTTCGAGTTTGAAACTAGACGGACAATCCCGAAAAATTTACGTGATTAATATGCTTTGAACAATATTAATTAATCTGGAGGAATATGTCGCTAATCAGTATGATGGAAGTGAGAGAAAACTACTCACAGATCGGAGTATAACCGGCGCAAACTGGAATTAATAGATTACATGTACCGGTCATTGTCAACGAGATTATCAACTATTCGTGTCGAGGACGAGACAATATGGCGGCAGCTTATTGACAGAATCGGAACCATTAGGATAGGCGACAGGACACTTTATGAATAGAGTGAATAATGACTTCCAGTATAGCTGACACAATTAACTACATAACATGTAATATATTATATTGTTACAATATTATATCAATACAACTAAAATGTCGTGGTGGGCGAGTGGTTATAGAGCCTGAGGCAACAAGCAGCCTCCTTGGCATGTACTAATGTGACTTTTTAAATGTTTGTTTCTAAGAATAAAAGCCACTAAAATAAAAGATAATAAAAAAAAAACAGAGTGGTGCTGAATAGATTCACGCGTTACTTTGCGGAAGTCCATTACAATGGATGCAAATAAATACAATATCTAGCTACTTCCACAAAATTGAGATTCTCGGTGGCGGACACTGCACGGTCTAACAGCTCCTGATGATGCCCCGTGGAGGGGCGAAACACGTGTAGAGTAGTTGGTGGTAGTCGGAATTTTCACCGCTTGCGTATGTGCATATATATGCGGGCAGGCGGGCGGTGCACAGGTAATGCATGACTACCCTCAATCTTGTGGAAGTAGCTAGATATTGTATTTATTTGCATCCACAGAGTAGTGCCTCTGGTTAGGGATGACATCGCGAGGAAACCTGGACGCAATGGTCTGAAATCAATGCTCGTACCTTCTCTGTAAGAAAAGGCCCTTGCCCTACAGTGGGTAATGGGCTGATTATGTTACAGTACGGGTTATGCCATTATAACTCTTTCAAATATAAAAACTGCCTCGTAGGTCTAATGATCCCAAGCACGACTGCTGAGCATGAGGTCCCGTTCAATTCCGGCGTCGGGTAACGTGTTTATTGGTTTTCCTGCTACGAAATCCTCGGCAGCAGGTTTGGGGATTTTAATGAATGAAAGACAACTATATGTAGCGGAGATGAGAATGTTAAGAGGGATATGTGGTGTGACGCGGATGGATAGAATTAGAAAGGAGTATATAAGAGGAAGTCAGAAAGTGGCACGGATAACTGAGAAGTTGTGTAGAAATCGTTTACCATACGTATGAGCACGTGATGTGGAGGGATGAGGGTCATGTGACGAGGAAAGTTTTGAGTATAAATGTGGATGGCTATAAGAGTAGAGGAAGACCGAGGAAGCGATGGATAGATTGTGTTACAAATGATATGGCTAGAAAAGGAGTGGACTGACAATATGACAGCTAATAGATATGTATGGAATAAGAATATATGCTGCGGCGACCCCAAATAAATTGGGACAAAGGCAGGGGGATAATCATGATGATGAGGTTTGGGGATTTTGGAAGTCTACCCAGCAGATGGCAATAGGCTTACCACCTATTACATGGGATTGATGAAAATGTGGGTGTACCACTGTCCATCTCTGCCTGCCGCTTCTTCTGGTAAATATAAGCTATGTACCATCGGCTAAATATTTTTTTCCAAATCAACTTTGAATCGCGACATCGCTCACCGCGGGCTCAGCTCATGACGAAGGGCTCCGTTCGAGTTCGAAACTGGTTTCACAATCCCAAAACATGCACGTGAGTAGTACCGATGAACAATAATTAAAATTTTCCAAAGAAATAAAGACAAACATCTCGAGCCGAAACTCGATAAATAACAGCACCTAGATATAAATCAACAAATGTTATCGTTAATTGGCGCGCATAGCTGGCGCGCACAGACCGGTGTTAATTGCGCGGCCGACAGATGGCGTTGATTGACGAGGGTGCTCGGTGTTGGCGACCCCTGCGAGGATACAAGACCGAGTCTACGAGTCTTTTGTGTTGAATTGTGGAAGATGTTCATTATATAACACAAGACTTTTATTTAAATTGCAGGATTGGCTTGGTGGTAACCAGCATGCCTGTTGAGCACGGATTCATACCAGTCAATGACAGAAATAAAAGTCAGGTAAGTGTTATTTGGAATAAAATATTACCCGTTTACAGCAATATGGTGAAAATTATTATCTACCAGGAATAATTCTAATTATATTCTATTAATAATTAAAGAGAGAGGTGTACCACATTTTGTCAACATTTCATTTCCAAACTTCGGAAAAATTCAATAACACTGCCCAACCCGAAATTGGCCAAAGACACAATTTTTGTAATGTGGCAACCGTCATTGGTGCTGTACCGGACTCCTACTGACACAAACTGTAGTCCCAGGATCGTAGTTGTATTCACCGCACCCCCAGCAGGTGATCCAATACCCTACGCACAGCAGCTGCACTTTCACTTTACTTCACACATTACTTATAAAAATGCTGTGACTATTTTCCATTATAGTCTTTATCGATTCTCTATCAAAGCTTTTAAGCAAAGGCTTCCTTAACATTATTTGGTTTGATAATATGAATATTAATTATATTCATATTATGTGAGAAGAGCTCGTGACAAAGTAACAGTTGCACAGATCGATCGATCGAGATTAAGTTGCACTTGCCGCGGTAGGTCTGCGGATGGGTAACCATAATTACATATCGAGACCCCTCCGTGCTGAGCACGTTGAACCGTCGGTCCTGGTTTTGTCAAATAAAGATCTATGGCAGGCGATACGGATAGTCAGATTTCGGAATGTCTGACAACCAGTCTTACCACGAGATATCGTACTACTCAATAATTTGATTGTAGAGGTCAGATAGGCTGTTGCTTCTTGTAAAATAATCATTTATCGAAAAAAAGCGTGGGGTGCTAGATGTTAATTGTTGTAAATATTTTATTGACAGACATTGGTAAACGTAAAGTCATTATAAAATATCTTAAGAAGCACCCCACGCTTTTTAACGATAAAATTGTTTTTTTCTTAATCAATCTATTTATTCATTTTGAACTTGTAGAATATTATTTTCTACTTTTTAGTTCGGCTAGTTACAAAAGCTTGTTTTTAGTCCTGAAATCGTTAATCCTAAAGATCCTGAACAGGATAACCGGACAAATTTACTAAATTATTGTATTGTCATTGGTCCTTCATAAGTGTGCGAAGTTTCAATTCAATCCGACGTTTTAAAGTGGCTGAAAATCACGTTCAAAGATTCCGCTACATAGATACGTAGATACGTACCAAGCTAATAAAAGCGTGTTAAGGTTAAAATTACAATATAAATCAAAGAAAACTCCAATATTTATCTTTAAAAATTTAAATAATCTAAATTTAACAACTAAGGTCAAAGTTTATTAACCATTCTTTCTTATTTATAATTCTAGTGTTAAAAACCTGTGAAAGAGGTATTCAAATTCTCACTGAATAAATATTAGCTTTTCAGACCTTTCGTTTAAGACCTGAATACTAATGTCGCCATATTTGGATAATACGACTTTGTAAAGTAAAACGTAATGAAAAGGTTTTATGAATATACATAAAATTAAACATCTTGGGAAATATTTCATTATAATATTAAACAAAAGTTTAAGACGCTTGCAGATTAAGTTCATTGTAAGCAGAGATTAAAAAAGAGTTTTTTAATAACTGCCTGCTGAGCAGGAGGTCTCGGGTTCGATTCCCGGGTCGGCAAAAGTGTTATTGAGTATATCTGTTAGAAAATTCTCAGTAGCAGCTCGGAATTTGGAATTGTGCCCAGTAGATGGCAATAGGCTCACCACCTATTACATGGGACTTAATAACAGCATTCCAAGCAACCTCCAGCAACCTCTGCCTACCCCTTCGGGGAATACAGGCGTGATGCTAAGTGTTTTAATCAATAATAAAATATTAGCTTTGTTACCGGGTACAATGCAAGGACAATACGCCGAACATCTTAAATGATTCAGGCGTTTAGAAGTTTTGGGTGAAATACAGAAACTCACAAGTATAGATAACATAGCACTCCTTTTTTGGGCAGTCGACTAATTAACAGAACCCATATACTCCATTAATGTTTTAATGTTTTTTGGGCAGTCGAGTAATTAACAGAACCCATATACTCCATTAATGTTTTCTCAATATGCTATGCAATACTGCCTCGTTGGTTTAGTGGTCCTAAGCGCGACTGCTGAGCAAGAGGTCTCGGGTTCGATTCCCGGGTTGGGCAAAGTGTTATTGAGTTTTTCTGTTAGAAAATTCTCAGTAGCAGCTCGGAGTTTGGAATTGTGCCCGTTAGATGGCAATAGGCTCACCACCTATTACATGGGACTCAATGTGAAATGTGGGTGTTTAACTGTGTACACCTCTGCCTACCACTTCGGGGAATACAAGCGTGATGCTAGGTCTATGCAATAAATAATATTTCTGGCATGACTCCCTCGTTCGTCTAGTTGTCGCAAGCACGGCTGCTGAATAGGAGGATTCAATGTCCGGGTCGGGCACCCCCCCCCCCAAATAAATAAGGGTGAAACCCCCCTAAATATATTCACTTTTCACAACATACAGTATATTGATTTATTAAAAAAGAGAACACACAACTGCGCAAAAGCTCTCTCTAACAGACGCATACATTTAAAAAAATACAAAAAAGTCACAATTCATACAAAGTTCCGCCAACAGACCAGCAATGGAATACAAAATGACGGAATCCAAAACTTGTAGAATTGTAACCGCCGTCAGGCTGGGTAGGTTAAGTGAAAGTTTTGTTGTGTGCCGGCGCATTATACAGAGCAGGGTGGACAGAGGGCCGGCTCTAAATTAAATAAGTTTGTTCATAAATATTTATTAGAAGAACCGCCTTTATGCAGCGAAGGTGAGAGGGAACTAATAAAATAGTTCCTGTCGCCAAGGGATGTTTGGACTAAATTAATTTGGTACAAAGACGCTATATAAACAGTGATAAAACGGCTCTGAGGTATTTGGAGGTTATATTGCGCCGGAAAAAATATAATTTTGCCAAATAAAATAAAATTTAATTTTTAACGCATGAAAAAAACGTATTCTTCGGTAGGACTGTACTGGGAGAGGGTTATTGTTTTCCTCTTGTTAGTCACTTATGTTCGTTGTGCTGTGGTTATGTTACCGGCCTTAATACCTGGTTGTAAACCCCACATACATCAGGCACCGACTCCAAAATTAACAGATTATTATTATATATTGTTCTTTTAAAATTATTTTATTATAAGCAAATTTTGATATTATTTTGAACTTTTTAGTGAAGTAGATTTTTAAAGGCGGTTCTTATTATTTATTTTTTTTGTTAAAAATTTATTTTTGAGTGATTGAGTAACAAACATCCAAGTATAGAAACACAATCTTTATTTTTTTTATAATTTTGCGTAAGATAACCATAGAAGTTGCACACGACGTGTGTAGACGTCATAATAATAATATGACGTCTATACACGTCGTGTGTCACTGAAAGTGTTAAGGTAAATTTCGTTAACCCACAAAGTCTCGTGACGTAGTAACCACCACGTGTGTGTACATTGCATTTACTTCTTTAAGTTATTTACCTATGTATGTACGTGGGAACATTCGCTGGAGGCCGGATATTACTATGAGATTGTTTGTGGATTAGGACCGCCTCCTTTGTTTATGCAGAGATAAAGTCAGCATATTTATCTTCGGAATTCATAATGTTCTTTTTTGTATTTTTAGTAGGGCGTTTTATTGTGTTTTATTAAGTTAAGTAATAAAAGTCACTAGTAATATTTTTGTGTCATAACAAATAAAGTAGTTAAAGTTAAAATATGACTGAATAATGAAGCTGCCGTCATCGTCAAGTTATTTTACCGTGGGAGAGCCATGCTTCGGCACGAATGGGCCGACTCGACCGAGGTGATACCACGGCCTTACAGAAAACCGGCGTGAAACAACGCTTGCATTGTGTTTCGCTGAGAGAGTGAGGGTACCGGAGACTCAAATCCTTTAAAAGGCCGGCAATGAACTTGCGACTCCTCTAGGGTTGCGGGTGTCCATGGACAGCGGCAATAGCTTACCATCAGGCGAACCGTCTGCTCGGTTGCCAACTATCCCATAAAAAAAAGTTATGGCAAAACTCTTCTTGCCATGACAAATTCCTTTTAGGGTACCCATCTTGATTGCTTATTTAACACCGTACCGATCTAAGGTATACGGGTACGAACCCGTTCGTTCGTTTTTTTTTGTCATTTATTATCTTGTAATAAAATAATATAACATTATTTAGTAATTATTTACTCACCAAACTGCTGAATGTGATGGCAAAATGCGTTCATTTTTCATTATATGCTAGCTTATACTTTTAAACTCGCGACCCAACCGACACGGGTGCAAATTCCTGATGAAGAAAACATAACACTCCATTTTTTGGGCAGTCGTGTAAAAATGGTTAGTACGCGTCATATTTTGTTTTATTGTTATTCTTTATTGTACATACAAAACATAGTTCAAAAAGCACAGTACTGAAAATGTATGTACAGAGGCGAGTTTAACACAACATGAATATCCAAAAAAACATCTTTCATAAAAGCTTTATCCTGAAAACATATACATACCTATGTGTACTGTTAGTACCTGTAAATGGATCGTTTACTTTATTACCTGTTAATTCAATAAAATTATGTTAGAACTTTACAAAATATATTATCATCATGAATGAATGTGTTGTGAAATATTTTCAAGTGTAACTAATATATTTCAGTTAGAACTGCATAATAATATTCGCAAAATATAAATTTAATGGATGCAAACAAGCGAAACTATAGCTCAGGTGGTAGAGCGTTGTTAATTTGTCACTGGCTGACAAAGATCGCGGTTTTGAATCCCGTTTCTATGTTTCTTTAGAAAATAATATCTAATTATAATATTATCAATCCTGTATTGCAGAAGGAGTAGGCAGAGTTGTACTGCAGTACACCCACATTTCACAGATTCCGTTATTAAATCACACGCATTAAGCTACTGTCATAAATATTTTATCCGACTCAGGAATCAAATCCAGATCACGACACACACAATGAACAAGGTAATGTCATACATATGTATTTAAAATTGAAATTTAACCTTTAAACATAATAAACAAAACTGTATAGAAACAACAATTTAAACAAATAGTTAAAGTTATTATATTAAATGGAAAAAGAATACGGTCGCGAACAGGATTCGAACCTGCGCCTCCCGGATGAATACTCCAGGCGCTCTGACCACTAAGCCATCTCGACCTCTGCTCACCACCGCGAATTCTTCTTCCATATTTTAACACGTCTTATGGCGACGTCATTGCTATCAATTCAGTCCTTATACAAGTGACCGAACCGACACGACTAACTTTGCAGTTAATACAATGTCGTAAAGAATGCAATTACCTCAATAATTCAAGATAAATCTTTGAAAAGCATTAACGCATGCTTAGCGAACTCTAAAGTTATTATATTAAATGGAAAAAGAATACGGTCGCGAACAGGATTCGAACCTGCGCCTCCCGGATGAATACTCCAGGCGCTCTGACCACTAAGCCATCTCGACCTCTGCTCACCACCGCGAATTCTTCTTCCATATTTTAACACGTCTTATGGCGACGTCATTGCTATCAATTCAGTCCTTATACAAGTGACCGAAACTATAATATATAATAACTTTAGAGTTCGCTAAGCATGCGTTAATGCTTTTCAAAGATTTATCTTGAATTAAACAAATAGTTATTTCAACTAAATATACATACTATATAAATAACACACATCGTTCTAAATAACATATCCGCGTAAACAAACCATTTTCATTACACAAATACGTTGTTAAATTGAAACATTACAATGAAACGAAATAATTTATTTGACTCAAACAATCACATCGTATTATGTAGGTACGTAAACAGATAGTGAACAAGTAAACGCGATCAAATCAAGGGTAACAGATACTCCCCCCCTTGCTCCCTTCCCTCGCCTCCTCCCTCGTCCTCCGTCAGACGTGACTTTCGCTTAGGGCATTATATTTGGATGGTCCAACACCTGGGCCTAATTTTTCCTCTCACTGGCACGTATTTCGTATTAGGCACTTTTGTGATCAAAACTTTTTGCTTATTTTGTAAATGATCATCGTATTCGTGAAGTCATTAGGTAGTTTAACGGTTAGCTGAGTTGTACGAATTGATAGTTCGATTGACAAGTTATCTATATAGGGTAACGATTCTTTTTTAAGTGTCAAAGTCTTGATAGAGGAGTGTTCGCTAAGAATGCGTTAATGCTTTTCAAAGATTTATCTTTTATTATGTACTTACTTAAATGTATTTTTAAATATATTCCCCAAAATACAATTTTCTATAACATTTCTAAAATGCTAGAACGTGGTCCTTTGTTCCGAACATTATCTCAATATAAAACTTCAAACGCACTCATGGCCACAAATTTCGAACTATTTTGGCAGCAGGATACTCCTTGTATTTTTTTTTCTATTTAAACGCGGTCTTGTGCACGTATGCCGGAAGCCGTCTGACGACTGATTGTGCAGTGCCGGATACGAACCGGATCGCACGTGGCAGAAAAAGAAACTGCGTAATGAGCGCAAACCATCTATTGAATTTTTGTGTGTAAATATTATCTAGCTTCGGATCTTTTTTCAACAGCAGAAGCAGTGTTATCCTAGTGGTATAACCGTTGGACTGACAAGTCAAAGGTCGTTAATTCGAATCCAAGGCACACACCACTAACTTTTCGAAGTTATGTGCGTAGTATAAATGAATGATCACTTGCTTAAAACGGTGAAGGAAAACATCGTGAGGAAACCAGCACACGTGAAAGATATTCTCGATGGTGTGTAACGCCATGTCAGAGACCTACGGGTGGTTTAAACTCTGACACTAGGTTGTTCATCAACCACACGATAAGAAGAAGAAGAATATCTTTTTTCTGTACAGCTTTTTACTTTCATATAACAAATAGGTCATTAGTGATTGGTCGGATACTGTCATTGGCGAAGTGCGAATGCACTAGGTCTTCAAATATTTAATTTCTTGAAAAATTCTAGTCCTAATTGAGCCAAATTGAGGATTTTCTTGTTCCGTCTTTATTATACATATATGATACGTTGACAGTTGAAGCTACATTAAAGCTTACACAGCTGAAAATAAAAAGCGTCACAGTTGTGAAAATGTTGACTAAAACACAGCCCCGCTTAAGCTCCATTTCGTGCTTAAAACCAAACTTCCTCATAAAACCAGAGAATCTCATTTTAATATCGGACTGCGGCCCAAAGGAACAGGTAAATAAGGTAAAGTCGTGAATGCAATATAAACATCAACGCAAATCCGCGCGCGGAACTCTCGGATTATGAAGGAAAGCCGGATTGGGGAGGAATGGAAATAAAAACGTCCGAAGCTTGTCTTTCTGGGGACGCAAGTCAAGCGAGATGATGACGCAAGAACAGCGTCGCGAAGTAATCCGATTTTGTTTTTTGATGAATGCAACTTTTTCGAGGGAGGTCAGATGGTGATTATGACTTTTTTTTTAATATGTTATACTTTTTGTTTATTAACTGTCTAGTGTCCGCTACGACAATTGTGGCTCCTGAGCATGACTTCTTGGGTTCGATAATCGGTAAGTATTATTGAATTTTTCTTTCAGGAAATTATTAGTAGCTGTAACAGCGTAGATTTTGGAACCATGTGCAACACTCAGCACATGGAAGTTTACAACAGTACTCCTCTACCTACCCCTTCAGAGAACACAAGCGATTTGATTTTATGTTATATTTTCTAGGAGTGTATGCAAATAATTTTAATGTCTTGTGTCCATTTCTCTACTTGTCTAATAAATGCGAGCGGATTCAACGCAGTAATTCATTCAGAGATCTTAGTATTTTATTCTTATTGAACTGACAATTTAAGTTTTAGGACGTATTAAAAACTGCAGGATATTTAGTGTACCTTTAACCGTTATTACACTAGAACCATACTTGCTACTAAGAATTTCAGGACCATGTAATGGTCCTCTGTCCACTAAAAAGTTAAGAAATGTATTTTATTTTACAAAACGCTGCCTTTCTCCTATTATTTCAGAAAATATTGTAAGTTTCTTAGTGTTAGACTGCAGTGTTGTAAAATTCCCTTAGTTTATCAGACTATAACCATATTTAAAAGTGCTGGCGTGTAAGTGCGTGTTTCCACTGTATCCTGAGTTTGTGACATATTTTTTTTACATATCATAGCATCATGCATTTAATAGGGTAGGCAGAGTAGTAAGTGTACACAGATGTACACCCATATATTTTCACTAATGCAGTTATTTCGTCCCATATAATATTTAGGTAATAATAATAAATAATATCCCACAACTACCACACAACGCCGTCTAGTCTCAAGCTAAGCAGAGCTTGTGTTATGAGTACTAGACAACTGATAAACATACTTATATATTTCTAAATGCATACATATTATAGATAAATTACACCCAGACACAGAACAAATGATCGTGCTCATCACACAAACATTTGTCCTGGGTGGGAATCGAACCCACGACCTCCGGCATACCAGTCAGGGCTACTAACCACTAGACCAACGAGGCAGTCAAAGGTGATTAGTCTATGCATTTATTTATTCATCAACAAACATATAATTTGTGTCGAATTGAAACAATATATCATCTAAAGTTATTATATTAAATGGAAAAGGAATACGGTCGTGAGCAGTATTCGAACCTGCGCCTCCCGGATAAATACTCCAGGCGCTCTGACCACTAAGCCATCTGGACCTCTGCTCACCACCGCGAATTCTTCATCCATATTTTAACACGTCTTTTTGGCGACGTCAATGCTATCTATTCAGTCCCCATACAGGTGACCTTTATAGTTCGCTAAGTATGCGTTAATGCTTTTCAAAGATTTATCTTTAATATATCACCTAATAAAGACAAATCTTTTAAATTTGACAGCGCGTTTGGCGCAGTGGCCGAGAGACCTACTGCTGCGCTGCGTGTCGCAGGTTCGATTCCTGCACGGAACAAATATTTGTACGATCTATAGATAATTGCTCCGGGTCTGGGTGTGTATGTGTTTGTGAGATTATATGTCTGTAAACGCACCCACGACACAGGAAGAAATACCTAGTGTCGGGCAACGTTTTTAAAAAAAAAATGCATTATCACATGCGTAGCGAACTCTGAGTTGATAATTTTTTGTGGAAAGAAAAATACGGTCATAAGCAGTCTAGACACTTACAACTATCTCGGTCTCACTTGGTGAAATAGAGAAGAAGATAAGATCATCACCATCTTCCGAGCACAATTCCCAACTTCGTCCGAAAGTTCCCGACCGTGTCGTCACGCACAGTGGGAATGCGCTCCAAGGAGGTGTGCCACCGTCTCGCCCTACATCTAGCCATTCCGCTCCGTCACATAGTAACGACTGTACTGGATTCACGATCAATGCCTTCGGAAACCTTACGATGTTATATGAAACAAGTGTTTTGGTATTTCTTGTATAAAGGGAAAAAAATAATATTTATATTATTATGTTGTCGGTTCAAATTTGGTACTCTTACTCTACTAATTTAGCTCCCAACTCACAATTGTATTTTTAATCCAAAAAATAATACATAAATCTCAAATATAATTATATATCTTTCAAACGCATGGATAGCGAACTCTAAAGTTATAAATTTTTATGGAATGTCAAGGAATAATACGGTCATGTGGTCTGATTAACTGCCTCGTTAGTCTAGTGGTCCCAAGCGCGACTGCTGAGCAGGAGGTCTTGGGTTCGATTCCCGGGTCGAGCAAAGTGTTATTGAGTTTTTCTGTTAGGAAATTCTCAGTAGCAGCCCGGAGTAAAGAATTGTTCCCGGTTGATAGCAATAGGCTGACCACCTATTACATGGGACTTAATAACAGCATTCGTGAAATGTTGGTGTACAATCGTGTATACCTACCTCTGCCTACCCCTTCGGGAAATACAGGCGTGATGCCTTACTTGATTACTATATTTAAAAGTAATTTTCTAAATCAAAAATCAAAATTTCTTTATTCAAATTAGGCTAAAAATTAGCGCTTTTTGAACGTCAAACATTAAGACAGCCCCCAGCCCACGCTTCACTGCTTCCTAGTGTTTTAGCTGGAAAGAAGAAGCGGCGCAACAAACTTCCCAGCAACACGTCTGTCTGTATCAAAATTATTTATAGATTCTATACAAATCTAAAATTGAATTTATATAAAATAATTATATCTAGTGAGATAAAATATCTTGGGCACAGTTAGCTAGCACGAGCCTATGTAATATGCATGCCAATGCATAAAAATATTAAATGAATCGAGAAACAATGTAAAATTACCGAAAGCGTCCAATCTAAAACTATTTCGTATGAAGGTCGTACCCACTTTCTTTTTTTATAGTCCTCTGTAAAACAAATATTTTATTTGAAAAGCATTCATTCTTTAGTACCAAGTCCACATAATAATGCTATAAGGTGCGCAAGATGCAAATGCATCCATTTTCCAAGACACCGTGTGTTATGGAGCGTGAGTCGTGAGAGCACTGTTGTGTCGCACTAAAAGCAAACGATAAGTACTAACGTCGCAGCTTGCATCTATTTCACTGGGCCGTGAACTGGTACTGAGACTATTTTTCTTACTTAAGTTTATTTTAAAGCCTGTTTTAGTACCCTGGTTTGAAGATTAAGACTGGAAATCGTGAGCAGGATTTGAACCTGCGCCTCCCAAATAAATACTCCAGGCGCTCTGACCACTAAGTTATCTCGACCTCTACTCACCACTTCATTCCACAGAAATTTAAAACTTTAGAGTTCGCTAAGCATGTGTTAATGCTTTTCAAAGATTTATCTGCACTGGAAATCATCTTATTATGAAGTAACCTCTTTCTGCGTATCCTTTTCCGAACGTTTCATTTGTGGAAGCCTCCTCAGATATGCAGAATATTAACTTTAAAAACACACCTTTATACCATGGCGCCTTAATCCCAGATTTATTCTGCGCCAGGGGCATAATGGCCGCACCAATGTGTCTATACCTATACAATGTGTAATAATTAAAGATAAATCTTTGAAAAGCATTAACGCATGTTTAGCGTACTCTAAAGTTATAATATTAAATGGAAAAAGAATATGGCGAGCAGGATTCGAACCTGCGCCTCCCGGATAAATACTACAGGCGGTCTGACCACTAATCCATGTCGACCTCTGCTCACTACCGTGAATTTTTCTTCCACATTTTAAAACGTCTTTTGGTGACGTCACTGCTATCTATTCAGTCCCTATACATGTTCGAATCCTGCTCGCGACCGTATTCTTTTTCCATTTAATATTAGAATGTGTAGTGGTCCGTAGTCATTTGACGGATCAAAGTAAGAAACAAGAAAAAAAAAAGAAAAAAAATTAAGATTGATAACGTGACACACACTACAGAAAAATAAATGTTGCAAAGAAAAAAAATAGATATAGACACACTTATAAAAAAAAATAGATATAGACACACTTATAAAAAAAAATAGATATAGACACACTTATAAAAAAAAAATAGATATAGACACACTTATAAAAAAAAATAGATATAGACACACTTATAAAAAAAATTAGATATAGACACACTTATAAAAAAAAATAGATATAGACACACTTATAGAAAAAAATAGATATAGACACACTTATAAAAAAAAATAGATATAGACACACTTATAAACTAAGTAATCCTTATAAAAAAATAAGTAATCCTTATAAACTAAGTAATCCTTATAAAAAAAAATAGATATAGACACACTTATAAAAAAAAATAGATATAGACACACTTATAAAAAAAAATAGATATAGACACACTTATAAAAAAAAATAGATATAGACACACTTATAAACTAAGTAATCCTTATAAACTAAGTAATCCTTATAAAAAAAAATAGATATATACACACTTATAAACTAAGTAAAGTAAGAACCCTACAACATAAAGATTATGCAGTGTGCGTCGCAGTATCCATCAAAAAGTGATGATGCTCAGCCTAAAGCCGCATCGCGGTTAGCGGTACACCTCGGTGACTGTCGAGTATATGACAGCTGTTATTAATAATTTGATTAGAATAGGCATAAAATTGTGCAGTGATGCCTAATGAAGTGAGCAAATAAAAGGACAATGCCAATATTCGCCTAATGTGATAAAAGCATCGGACATACACGATAATTGTTAGTTCAATTTATTATATTAGTTGCAATTAACAGTTTAACACGGACTAGTTGCATGCCGTAATGAAAATTATAGGTATTTTTTATGACTAATTGCACATTCGCCGCCATCTTTGCCAAGCATCAATAACCAATGTCATTTTGTGTCAAAGTAGGGTTGGGATGCCCAATCGATTCTAATCGATATATTGATTTATTAATGCACTGTCACATATTTTTTAATATCTCGCAAGAAAAGCAAGCGTAACATTATTATGGAAAATTGCATTCGATTATCACTATTTCCAATGAAACAATGGTCATAAGCGGGCAATAGAGAGTGGTGGAATCTGAATCGTACGTCACATAATTTTTATTTTTGTATTATTTTGAACATGATAGACTACCGTGGGAATTCCATGCTTCGGCACGAATGGGGCGGCTCGACCGGAGTGATACCACGGCCTCACAGAAAACCGGCGTGAAACAACGCTTGCGTTGTGTGTCGCCGAGTGAGTGAGGGTACCGGAGGCCCAAACCTTTTAAAGAGTCGGCAACGCACTTGTGACTCCTCTGGGGTTGCGGGTGTCCATGGGCGGCGCTAATCGTTTACCATCAGGCGTTCTGTCAGCTAGTTTGCCCCTACCCCATAAAAAAAAGATCCTGTTTTTCGGGTATTATTGTTTTTAAAGAATAAAATATTGGTCTTTCTTTCATTTTCAGAATAAATATTATAATTATTATTTATATACAAAAAATTAGTCTACTGTTTAATAAGCCGTTAGCAGACACAATAGATTTTTATTGTTATGACGTATAATTCTGTACGTGGCTGAGCGGAAGTTATTATGCCAAAATAAAAATAAAATAGTGAATATGAACTTTTTCTAATCGATTGCGTACGGTAATTGTAAGATATATCGATACACGCCACTGCACTGTGTAAGCATCAACACTATCTGTATAATTTATATAATCTATGGATAACATCATAACACTTACTTTTATGTCTGTTAGTTTTGCGGATTTTAAGTTATATTTGCGGAATGGATAATGAAAGTGAAACAGTTGTCTTTTTGCAAAACTATTGCTAAGAAAGTACCTAGGTTTTTCATTTTTTATATTCCAGGTATTTTTTATATTCTAGTCTTTGGGACTAAAACAGCTTAAATATCTAGTAATATCTTAGGTTTTCGCGATCACTACACATTACAATAAAACAATTTTTATCCGGATTAATCGCGTGTATTATTGGTTTTTGTTTTTCGTGACGTTTCGAACACTGGTTCGTGGTCGCAGGAGGACTAAGAAGTCGCGCGTCTCAACAATTTATTTACAATTATTTCAGGCCACCGTACATATAACTAATAAAATATCTACTTACAAAGCAATATAATATGTATATAATAGTCTTCAGTACTACTACTACCTTAAACACCACACAGTTCTACCATTCACTATTCGATTATAACCTCAAAATCTGTTACATATTTTATAATATTACGGTTCTCCAGCTAGTCCGCTATAAAATCAAGATTAAAATGGGCGAATATACGCATATTCAAAAGCAATACATATTTTTCCTTTATTATTGGTTCTAGGCGAACAATGTATGGACGCAGAACAATGTCCTTTATCATAATATAGATACCACAAAAATAAATACAATTCCTATCTGTATAAATTTAAATATATGTTTAAAAACTTTTTCTAACTTTAAAGCACCGCCACATTCTGTAAATATATAACATTTTATTAAATTGTGTAATGATATTAATTTTTAAATATTAATGTTACTTGTATTAATATGCTAATTATCATGTTAAATATATACCTAATTAAATAAACATGTACTCATGTATGCTAACAGTTTTTACTATGTAACCGACTTCGAAAGGCGCAAAAAATAAAAGCAACTGCTTCACCAAAAGTGGGTATGATAAATTTTTATAGAACGCTGATTACATTCACGTATTTGATTTAAAGTTTGTCTACGAACTTTTGTCAAAAGTTTCTGTACAAAACAAAGATTTATGTAAAACGTGATGAATTCATTGTATTAAATGAATATTGTAGATATAAAAATAATTAATTAAAACACGCGCCTGCCGTGTATGAACAAAAAAGTGTCTTTAGCTATTATTGCTATCTCTTTCCTTTGGCATTAAAGTGAGGGAAACACGGGTAAGTCAAGAAAATCAGCAAAGCGTCTTCACAAAAATTGTCTTCGAAAAGATTAGGCTAATCTGTCTGTAATGCGTGTAGCTACCACGTGGTCGCAACTCGCTAACTCCCTCGGAGGCAATGAGGCGCCGGTAACTCCTCTCGTCGAACTTTAAACCCAGCATATTACAACGTTAACGTCGGCCGCCGGTAAACTAACTTGCAGTTAAAACTACGCCATTATATATGGAGACTTTATAATGGGAGGTTTAGTTAGAGGTTCTTTGTACGTCGTTTTATAGAAGGTTGGATTCTGTTTCAGATAAATGTTTCAAATAGATTAGCGCGGGCGCAGCGAACGTTCACCATACGATGTATTAAAATGTGGCTTTGATGGCAGAGCACAATGATCTGGGAGGTCTTAGAGGATTACGATAACTTGAAGCTAGGTTATAGCCTAAATATAGGATATAAGAAGTCTGCTTTTTTAATAGACAATACTTGTACAATCTTCTTATTATCGTGTGGTTGATGAACAACCTAGTGTGAGAGTTTAAACCACCCGTAGGGCTCTGACATGGCTTTACACACTATCGAGAACATCTGTCAGGTGTGCTGGTTTCCTCACGATGTTTTCCTTCACCATTTTAAGCAAGTGATAATTAATTTATAACACGCACATGACTTCGAAAAGACATTGGTGCGTGCCTTAGATTCGAACTTGCGACCTTTAACTTGTCAGTGCAACGATCATACCCCTAGTCTATCACTGCTAATACTTTTACAATAACAAAAGCTCAAAAGACCTTGTGCTCGAGGTCCTCACCCTCAGTAGAACCAACACATTTTATATACAATATTCATTTAATATAATTAATTCAACTCGTTTAACATAGATCTTTGTTTTATATAAAGACATTCTAATTTTATCGCTGTTAATTTAAAGCTAGTGAGGTCATGCCCCTAGAAAAAAATACATTTGGCATTAAGACGTTATAGTAGAAGGTTTGTTTTTTAAAATTAACTTATTTTGGTTCACGTTGTCTGTAGGTATGTTATATATGGAATAGCTATGAAATAGTATCTAACAGCGTTACAATATATAAATTGTTTGGTTTTTTGAAAAAAAAAAATTTGTTACGTGACCCACCTTTTTTATAAATAGGGGATTTATAAAAAAGGTAGATCACGTAACAATTTTTTTTTTTCTTATTTAATATAAATAACGAATCGTCTATAATTACCGCAGTCCCAGCAAGCCAAAACTTCTATAACAGCGAAAATTCAGAAAAAAAAAATTGAATTTCGTGATTTAAAATTATCACTCCCTACACATTGACTCCCTTATAAGAAGCTAAGTAATAAATTGGCAACCTATAATTGTATTCTAGTTCTCTAAATTAATTGTATCAATTTCCAATTGTGAAGATGTATATATCAGTTTTGGGAGAATAAACAACTTTAGCAGTAGGAAAGATACTATTGTCTATCCTATTGGCAAAATCTAGTGGCCACTTTCCCTGGAACCCACGAGTGGAGAGGTGGTCTTTTGGTAGTGGCAAACCACACGAGACTCAAGTGCGCTTGCTACAAACGCGAGTTAATTACCCAAATTTTTGTTTCCAAGTGTTTTTAATCTGTGCAAAGTAAGCAGTTGCATTTAATTTCAGTAAAATATTTTAATAATTCTAATATTTTGTGTATTAAACCCGCAGCGGCGTGGAAACTGTGCCAAGTTTCTGTACAATTAATAATATTGTGACGAATGCATAGTATAATAATTTTAATATTTTTTTATATTTACTTATTACACAAAGCATTATCAGTCCTGCATCCCTTTAGGTTCAAGCAGAGAAATACTGTTGGACATCTATATTTAACCGATGCCGTTATCCCAATTAATAGGCGGTGAGCCTGTTGCCCGGAGTTTTGAATTGTGCCCGGTTGATGGCAATATGCTCGCCACATAACATGGGACTTAATAATAGCGTTGGTGAAATGTGGGTATACAATTGTGGATACCTCTGCCTACACCCTCGGGGAATACAAGCGTGATTTTATACTTTTTATGGGCAGCTTCAAGTCTAACACTTGTAATCACAAATATTATAAAAGCGTTGAATGTAAAAATGGCTGTATTACACTCAGCTCACAGCGCGCCGCCACAGAGGGGCTGCACTTAAGTAACTATTACATGGCTACGCACCAGTAGGGATGAGAGAATGTGTAAAAAAATATATGATGATCATCTTTTTCCATATAATATTACAACTTTAGAGTTCGCTAAGCATGCATTAATGCTTTTCAAAGATTTATCGTTAATTGTTAAGGTAATTGCATCTTTACGACATTGTATTGACTGCAAATTTAGTCGTGTCGGTTGGTCACCTGTATAGGAACTGAATAGTTAGCAATGATGTCACCAAAATACGTCTTAAAATGTGGAAGAAGAATTCACGGTTATGAGCAGAGTTCGAGATGACTTAGTGGTCAGAGCGCCTGGAGTATTTATCCGGGAGGTGCAGGTTCAAATCCTGCTCGCAACCGTATTCTTTTTCCATTTGATATTGTAATATTAGTAGTCGGTGCCTGATGTATGTTGGCTTTACAACCAGGTACAAAGGCCGGTAACATAACCACAGCACAACGAACATAAGTGACTAACAAGAGGAAAACAATAACCCTCTCCCAGTACAGGCACCGACTCCAAAATTAACAGATTATTATTATATATTGTTATTTTAAAATTATTTTATTATAAGCAAATTTTGATATTATTTTGAACTTTTTAGTGTAGTAGATTTTTGAAGCCGGTTTTTATTTTTTGTTAACATTTAATTTATTTCAATTTGTTATGACATAGCATCCTGTCTATATTCCTCGAGGGGGTAGACTGAGGTTTGCACAGTTGTAAACGCACATACAAATTTGTGTAATCTGTTTTTTTTTTACTATCAGTCCATAAATAAAACAATCTAGAAGCAAACAGTAAAATAGTCTATTTATATTTCGCTCATGTAATGTGTAAAGGTTTTTATATTTATTTCGTATGTGATATTCGAATACTGTTAGAATAACAAACGGAATGAATCATACGCTTTCGCTCAATTCTACAACATACTGCTACAGTTGCGTCACATTAAATATACAACTACAGAAGGTTTACTGCACCCAATCTTTATAATAAGAACATAAACGACAAAGGAAAATAAAACTGTTTCATTAAGCTGCAGCATGGATGTTTTATTTTTACTTTGTTCCACACAATTTATCACTCATGTGTCGTGGATGCAGTCACAAATACAAATTTCACGTGCATTCCACTAAAAGTATTTTATTATTTTAAGAAAACTTACGGATATAGATAGCCAATTACAAGTTTTAACATATAGTAACTTAGTTCACTATACTATTTAATGAATATGTTGATCATATAAATATTTGTTAATAGTGTAAATCGAGGGAACCAACAATGCAACGTGCCAACTGTCGAATAGAAATATTAAGTTTTTATTTCCACATACGTAAATCTTATGCCTACGATCCTACGCACTCCACTGATAAATGTTAAAATTGCAATGACATTTTCTTGACTTTGATCACCACCGCACCTGACAGATGATAACTAGTAAACCTGTTTTCTCAAGCCTCGAAGACTATCTGATACCTATCGAGGAACGCCTTAATAGTTAAATTAGTTCTATAACTACTTTTTATTATTTACACTCTCGGTTTTCTGGCGTAAACCTTCTGTACATTATTCTGTAGTATGTATTGCATATTTGCTAAGCTTCAATTACAACTCAATGAATTTTAAATAGTTTTGCTCTTGTGAGCCCATTTAGTTCGCAACGTTTTAATTTCAACTATTTTCGTTTAGAAATGTAATGTAAAACGCGAGGCAATTGCTCAACATTCTATCTCCTATAATGAAAAGCAAACAGATGTTGGTTCAGACAATTTCAGAGAAAATTGCAATAATTACTGGTTTTATTGCTAAAATTGGTTTAAATGATATAGTATGTGTGTTTATACATGAACTTTGCATGGTGTACAATTTAATTAATAAGAATAGTACTCTTGGTTTGAAAGACAAAATTAAGTGATGTTATTTGAACATAACATAGCATCACGCCTGTATTCCCCGAATTGGTAAGCAGAAGTGCACACAGTATTACACATACCTTTCAGCAATGCTGTTTGTTTTTAAATCCTATGTATAAGGATAGTTATATTTTTTTATGGAAAGAAAAATACTGTCGCGAGCAGGATTCGAAACTGCGCTTCCTAGATAAATACTCTAGTTGCTCTCACCCCTAAGCCATTTCGACCTCTGGTCACTACCCGGAATTCTTTTCCCACATTTTAATACGTCTGTCTTGGTGTCGTCATTGCCATATATTCAGTCCCGTTACACTTACAGGACACTGAACCGACCCGAATAATTTTTCAGTTAATACAATTTCGTACGTACAGATGCAAATCGATAAATCTTTAATGAGCATTAACGCATGTATAGCGAACTCTAAAGTTATAAAATTATGTGAAAAAACTCAATAACATTTTGCCCGACCCGGGAATCGAACCCAATACCTCACGCTCGGCAGTCACTCTTGCGACCATTAGACCATTGAGGCAGTAGGCACAGGAAAATCATGAACACCACAATACACAACACACACATAAAAGTTATCTCTAATTGAATGGTTAATGAATATCCAATAGTCCCCAGGTAGGCGGCTGGAATCGGTTAATGACTATACCCGACCAGGGATTCCAGGGACCAGAGTAACCATTAACACTGTGACGTAAGGTCACTTCAATTACATAATAACATTATTTTCTACGACCCAATAGCATTACGCCTGTATACTCCGAAGGGCAGGCAGAAGTGTACACAACTGTACACCTACATGTCACTAATGCTGATATTTTATCCCATGTCATAAGTGATGAGCCGATATGCTGGGGCATATTTCCAAACTCCGGGCTGCTACAGAGAATTTTCAAATAGAAACACCCAATAACATTTTGCCTGACCTGGGAATCGAACCCAAGACCCCATACTCGGCAAAGAGGCAGTTCAATTCTACGAATCAATCTACTTTATATTTGTCCTTATTTATTTATTTTATTTTATTTAAATATACTTTATTGTACACCAGAAAGAAACATACAAGAAACATAATCTATACAAGTTTTAAAACACACAATGGACGGGCTTATCACGATCTACGATTTCTACCAGGCAACCTTGGGATAGATTTGGATAGAAGAGTCAGATAAATATCTTTCAGATTGAGCAATCAAAAACATCGACTGTCACATATGAGGTACACAAGTACTAGCCGTATCTGTGCCAACAATATCAACTTGTCTCCTAAAAAGAAATATACAGCGATCACCCGACATAAGTAATATGATACAATACAGTTATTGACCCGAAAGTAAGCTAAGATTATGTGGCACAAAAGGCGTCAGGACACGTAGATAATATTATATTTACTTGTCTTCCTTCATTATTCGTCTAACTCACGCACACATACACAATTCTCTTCTAAAAGAAATTCGACGGTGTGCTACGGGGTCGCTTTAACAACGTCGAAATGTTTTCCTATAGATGACAGTTGCGGATGTGTGCGTGCTTTTCGGACTAATATAGGAAGTACAGGTGTCTGTCTGTCAACTTTGACAAAGGTTGCCAGGTCATAGTTTAAGGCTGAAGGCTTAGTCTCACGTTTGCGGCGCCATGATTGATGACGGACGACGAACGACGGAGATATATTGAGTGTCGTACGTTGACGCCGAAAACTAGGTATGTTACCTTGTCGTATCGAAGGTAGGGATTAAATAATAAAAAAACTAAGTTATACATTTTTAATTTCTATTTTTCAAAGAAATATTGAAAAAGTAATAGACAAGAACGGGGCGATCTATTACTTTTTCAATATTTCTTTGAAAAATAGAAATTAATATAGGCATTACATGGCCTCAACATGTATTAAAAAAATATAATTATATATGATTTATACATTTTTGTGAAAAAAAAAAAAAGAATTCTATCTTGAGCAGGATTCGAACCTGCGCGCCTCCAGGCGCTCTAATGAACCGACGCGCAGATAGTCACTAGATTAGTATATAGACTTACTGTGACTTTGCCTTCTTTATTTTCAATTTAACACTATTATTTAAAGTGTAAAATTGAAAAGAAATAGGAAAAGTATACCAACCAATACCAAAAATTGTGATCTTAATGGTCCTTTAGAAAAGACCACTCTGGGTCATCATGATCAAAAGACCAAAAATGCCCTTTGACTTTACAAGGACTTGTCAGTGAATGTTAAGTGTACCATGGTATAACCCTTCAGGAAACGAAAGCGTTATGGTTATATTATGTAAATTATATGTTAAAGGATTAAACCCAAGGGAACAAGATATGGTGAATACGTGTTTGTACATAAGTAATTAATTAACGTTGACGATAATAACAGAATATATCATAAAGATTTATAAATACCCTGTTTAAGCGGAGGCCTAACTTTCTTTACTGGAATATATTAGCTTGTCAAAAGACCTCGACCTTTACTACCCATAATCCTTATTTTCTTGACATTTTCTCAGAGTATGTTACCTTCGTTCTGTGTTCTTTCCATATGGAAAGACGTGCGAGCAAGTACACCAGTGATTTTTGTTTTATTTGGATATACTGCATGATTTTTGGGGACTGAGTTGCCCGCGTCAGTGGTAGTGCACCCTTAAAATGGAATCCCTACACGGGGCCCCTGGGTGGTACAACAAAACAGGCAACACAACTCTGGTGTGTGTGTGTTACCACCCACCGGACGAAGCCAAACCGTGAAGCGATCTAGTCGTGTTTCGGGATGTCGTGTGTCCGGTGCAACCATTGTAAAAGACGAGTCTGGGCAGTTGCATCAACTCCCCAACTATCGTTCTCCCCAAATCTATCCACTCTACTTAGAATGAATAGATTTCTTCTGGATCTACGTGCTCCATCCTCGGCCACGCCATCATTTACCATTAGGCGAGTTGTTGGCCAAAGGTAAATCCATTTTTGAAAAAACAAAACGTTGTCAATCTGAGTTGTGCTCACAGCTTGAGATCTAGGTCCGTCAGTTGGTCCTTGATATTCAGAGTCAGCTTAGAACCTCTAGCTCTTTTAAGAATCTTCTGTGGTATGAACGAGGGCTCCGTAAAGGCATTGGGGAGAGTCTGTAACGTCCCATTTTGTGCAGGTGACATCTGAGTGGATGCGGTTAAACAGTCGAGTCTCCTCTATAAAACGCACGAAAGCACAGCCATTTATGGATACTTATAAACGTATTCACTTCACTGAAATGTGTTTATGTAGTTAAAAATGTTTTTTGTCGCTAAACCATAGATCTGTATTTGTTAGAGTAATTGCATTTGTACGACATTGTATTAACTGCAAAGTTATCATGTCGGTTCGGTCACCCGTATAGGAACTGAATAGATGGCAATGGCGTCACCAAAAGACGTATTAAAATGTGGAAGAAGAATTCACGGTAGTGAGCAGAGGTTGAGATGGCTTAGCGGTCAGAGCGCCTGGAACATTCCAGCTCACGAACGTATTCCTTTTCCACAAAAATTTATAACTTTAGAGTTCGCTAAGCATACGTTAATGCTTTTCAAAAAATAAACTGTGTTTATTTATGTAACTAACTTTGTTGGTCACAAGTACCTACTAATAAATATTCCGTATGGTCGTATGTCCCCATATTAGTTGTCACTGGACTCTTGGAACCATCCGCGCGTAACGAGCGAGACATAAAACTTGTTATTGGAGAAGAAGGTGAACTGAATGCGTTTCTCCACTACTCCAATACAACATCGGCTGTAAATAGTTGCTGTCGAAAGTCGCGCGATTACTTCAAAACTTTATGAAGATAATTCAGGCACATGTATATGATACTCCAGGCGCTCTGACCACTAAGCCATCTCGACCTTAGTGGTCAGAGCGCCTGGAGTATTTATCCGGGAGGCGCAGGTTCGAATCCTGCTCATGACCGAATTCTTTTTCCATTTAATATTATAACTTTAGAGTTCGCTAAACATGCGTTAATACTTTTCAAAGATTTATCTTTAAAGTAAGTCGAGACGCTCGGCACGAGGGGTCCGAGTGCACGACTACTGCACAAAGAAATTTCGCGGAGACTGGTCGACACTTCGCGTGATCAGAGGGCTGGCTTATATCTCGGTTAGAGAATAAGCATTTCCTTACAACGGGACAATGCTGCCAATCTTCTGGGCACTCTTCCAGAAGATAGCGATGCGGAGGAATACTTTGAGGCCTGAGTAAATTTTCTTATTTTATTTTTAGAATTGTATTTATTTTATAGGTATATAGTGTTTATTTGTATATAGTAGTCGGTTTTTACATACATATCTTGAATTAATCTTAATAATTATAAATAATTACTAAAGTAAGTTGTGTTGTCTAGTCATATTTAGAAGTCTATCTATACCTTTTTATTAACCAGTTAGAAATTTAATATTATAGCGTGAGTGGTTTGGATTTTTACATCGGACAGACTAAAATCTTGAGTCGGATCAGTCACAGTGGAGAAACGCCCTGACCGTGAAAGCTCTTCACTTTTATTTTATATCCGGGGCCCTTGGCTTTTATCACACCGTTAGGTTAGCATTGTTTAATTAATTTTCTTAAAGTCTACAAGATAATTATGTCGGTGTAAGAAACTCTGTGATAAAGCCGAAAGTATGTTTTATTTCGCATTTGCATAATTTGTTTGTACAACCTTTTCAGGGTTCCATAGTTAACAAGTTAATTATAATTATTTTACCAGTTATAGTTCAGTAATTATGTAAAACCGCTAAACGTCGTTCAGCTGTTTTATAAAACAGTACTGTTTTATAAATCAGCTAGCAGTTTTGTAAAACAGCGGATTCTACAATCCATCTGCGACATATATATATATTTGAACATTTATTACACAATATATATATATATATACAACAACTGCAATACAATATTTTAGGCATCGTTGCGTCATAGGATCAACATTTTTAACGAAATTGTAGATGTAAATGTACAAATTCGTTAAAAATGTAAATAAGTGCGCATTTGTAAAAGAAGCTGATGTATTCAGAATTATTTTGTCACGTGTACATACGAGTAACATGTGTGTAAACCGAGTGAACGGAGCCAATCAATCCCGCGCTCACGGCTTGCCAGCGACAAATATTTGCATTTCAAACACTTGTTTGTGAACAATCTTTTATCGATACTACAAACATTTTTGTGCGAGACAAAGAAAATCACTCGCATAAACAATCCGTATTTTTCGCCATAAAATGTTTTACGTTCCCAATTGAGAACGGAGACTATTTTTCCGTATGCTGACGTCACTGGTGAGGGATCGCGCCACTTCGCCGATCGATGAGAATGAAAAGTTTGGCGTGATTTATAGCCGGTGACGTCACAGCACACGCGACCACCCACCTACTACAGGCGCGTACAACGGAGGAAATTAAATTTTTTTCATGATTCGGCAAAAGCCGCGCTCGCCCGCTCGACGGAAAATTACGACTTGAAGCTTAGAACGAACGATCGCACGAAAATATATGGACTCGGAGCGATTTGTAATGACTTCCACCGAACTCGGCCCCAAACCCCTGCGGTCATCGCTTTTCACCTTATTTATTTTTTCAAAGGCTTCCTCAATTTTATTTTCATTTACAGCTGTAAGGGCTGTTATTGGTTAACATCATATCAATAGGGACCTTTATTATATTGTATGGTGAAGAAATGTTGTTTATAATATTTTGTAAGCAAGTACTTGTTTTTTTTTTTAAGAATATTACATCCTATATATATATTAGATTTAGTTTTTTTCTGGATCTACGTGCTCCAACCTCGGCCACACCGTTGCATACCATCAGGTGAGTTGGTGGATAAACGTAAAAATAAAATTGAGCGATGTCAAGTATAGCCACATAAAAAAACCACACGCACACACAACCAATATTTGTGGTACGGTCGTACTCAAAAATGAAATATACAATAATATCGAATAAACTCTCCTAACAGTTTTGTTCAACAAAATGGTATCAATATATGTAGTTGAACTAAATTCTCTATATAAAAGTTGCACGTACAGGCTTTCAGCTCGACACAAGAAAAAAATGTACCGTCAATATCACTTACATTTAGTAAACGGACACTATAGTAAAATGTTGGGTATTCACAAAGCGTAACCACAATTACTTAGTGGATATGTAATCGAATGAAAACTATATAGCGGGTATTCTATTTCATTTAACGATACGGAGAATAAGGTAGGCTCGATAAACAGGGTTGCACGCTGAAGTATGAATGTGACCAGCCTTAGAGGAACAGACACATTATTTTCATAAATCAAACTTAGGGCACCTGGGGGGTTACTCTTGAAATTAATACCAATTCCAATCCATTTCCAATCTTAAAGCAACACCTTAAAACAATAAGTAATGTTAAAATAAATCTACCTATATCATATTTATGTCAGTTTTAAAGTTAATTATAGTTTAACGGTTATTACTCACGCGCATTCTCCGGGATTGCCCGACAGTTTTAAAGTTTGTTAGTATCCCTATTCTTTAATCATTTTTAAGGCATTTTTACTTTCAAAAGTACGAACTGACATATTTGTAATGTCAATCGAGTGGATTTATTTTCAAGAGTAAGCCTACTGATATAATGGAGATAAGTTTTATTTAAAACATAGATAATTATGAATTGTTTCGTAGATTCTATAGGAAGTAAAGAATAAACTGTTATGCCAACTGCTACTATTTATCTAAATATCAGACAACAGTATCAAAAGTTTGAATATTGCCTTCTATCTCCATACTTGAATTACAATATTAAATTTGCATAACACGCAAATTGTTTCAAACCATTAATAGTAAGTAGGTACCGTCTAAGATACGCATAGAACAGATCAAAGTTAAAAATAAAAATGCCTTAAGTATCAAGAGATTTAAGCTACATAAATACCTTTACTTTATATTTCCATGAACATAGTTAAAAATAAAAAATAAATCCTTTAATACGAGTAGCGCCACACATCACAAGATACAACCGAATTAAGGCACCACCCAGTTCTCTATAGTCCTCTTCATACTTCAATGCAACACGTCACGTAGGCCGAACAATCGGGAGTGCGGTCACGCTCGGAGCCAATTCTATCATCGTGCGTGACACTCAGCGACGCACTCGTAACCAGTGTCTCGGAATACGACGCTTGGTTGAGACAAATTATCATTTGGCTTAGAGGTTTCTGGTAACAATAGCGTGTGGATCGATACCGTGGAGGAAGGTTGTTGAGTAAAAGTGGGTTAGACGGTTGTTTTTTTTTTTTTTTTAAGTGTGGAACATATTCGTCATGAACTCTTTGCGAGACTCTTAAACCACACGGTTCTCCAATAACCTTTACCGAGGTCCCGGGATCGCAGTTGCTATCATCGCTGGTCAGCCCAAGCAGGGCATACCAGTGGCTTACCAATGGTGTGGTAATACGTGGTGAGCCTATTGTCAACAACGCGCATAATTCCAAACTCCAGGCTGCTACTGAGAAACCCTCATCAGAAAAACCCAATAACACTGATCGACTTGGGAATCAAAGCTCACCTCACCTCACGATCATCAGCCACGCTTACGACGATAAGACAGATATTAAACATCGGTATCTTTTAAAGCTTATCACCTCACCTTACACATAGGTACCTTAAGCTTTTTGTACTAACGTTAACTTTAACAATAATAATCCGCTCTCGTCCGACAAGCTTGCTCCTTCCATAACTCACGTCTTCGGATAGTTCCGACTTGTTAAGCCATTAGCTCGAGCGGCGAGAACGTCTCGGTACGTCCGCTCTGACCGGTTCACTGGTAAGCGATTAGATTTTATTCTAGTAGGGAACAGTTATCGTAAGGTTCAATTTAGTTTGTTCACTATTTATTTGATTTAATTTGCGAAAAACCGTCTTTGGATCAGATTTAATTAAATAATGTGGCGAGAATAATCTTTGTTTGCTTTGAAAGTTCTTTGACTCAGATTATAAGACGTTTTGCAAGGTCAACATTGAAAGGTCACAATAGCAAAATGTTTATTTGAGTCAGTTTATTTAAGTATTTAAGTGAAACAAAGTAGCAACAAATTGTTTGCTCCAGGTCTGGCTGTGTGTGCATGTGAGATTATGCATAGTATCTATAAACACACCCTCGATATTTGAAAATTTGTAGAGGAACGGTAACAAAGAAATATCTGCAGGCTGGCATTATTACTATATATATTGAAATGCTCCAAAATAGATAAGTTTAAAACGTCATGTAAAAGAATATCTCGAAGACAAATATGAAATTCAGAATTAGCTGTTACATGACTCTTAACTAAATTGAATCAACTTAAATAATATTACCTAAACTGACTTATTTGTATTATGTATCATGTGTAATAAAATATGATGAATATTGCATGCCAAATGGCAGATTATAGCTGCACTAAATGTTTGTCCTATAACTGATAAACTATGTAAACACCAACGGTATCAACCTACATATATTCGCAATAAATTATTTGAATTTGGCAATCAGTATTACACACATGAAGACTAATAATGGGCTTTTGGAGGTGTACTTGGAAAAGCATTTGGTAATCTTAAGCTACTACGTATATTTCCTCTATTCAATAATAATAATCCTCTCAAGCTTTGCCTCGTCCGACATGTTTGTTCCCTCCATAACTCACGCTGTCCGATAGTTCCGACTCGTTAAGCCATTAGCTCGAGCGACAACTTTGTTCGGTACGTTCGCTCTGATCGCTTCAGTGGTAAGCGATTAAATTGTATTGGTAAGGAGATTGCATAATTATGTTCAAGACTACGAGTATATCTACCTGAGCCAAAGATTTTCCCTACAGGCACGAAAGGCGAAACAAGTTGCTGGTCGCATCGAGAGTGCCTGGAAGAGCTTTTGATCAAAGGAATGTCTTTCATAAGGAGATCAACTAATGTGTCTTAAACTGACATGTGAATTCTCCTTATACTCGCATAAGGTGTTTGGACTTGGTCATTGACACTAACAGAGGTCCAAGCTCGAGGTTTGCCAGCGAGCTATGGAGCGCATTATCGTAGAGTTTCGATTTTCAGAACATGTTAGGAACACGATACTACGCGCAAAAACTAAACTCCTGCAGAAAGGACTGGCCCTCATTAGCAAGGAACAGAAGTGTGTGGAAAAAGGAAAGACACGCCTTTGCCGTCCAGTGGAACAATAAATGCTAGATAGATAGAGCGTACTCCTTTTTAAAAGGCCGACAATTAAATAAACGTAACAAAATCATACAGATTATTATATCGCACTGTATTTTCATGCGGTTATTGCCGAATATTGCTTATACATTAGTGTTAATGCGAGATTCTCGAATACAATGTAAGGTAATATTCGTGGATTTCCATTTTCATTTATTTACTTCATAATGAAAGGTTTTAGGTATCCGTTACGAAGAAAAGGGTTTTTGTAAGAAATGGACGGTTTCAATATTTTATAGAAGGGTTTGCAATTAGGCGTTTCGTTATTAAAGCTGTCTTTGAAATAGACCTTGTATTTCACAGAACATTTGTGTCAAGCACCTTTGTGTAAATGAATATAACAGTTACCGTGTATTTTTTGGTTTGCTATATATTCATTGCCGAAATGTTAGGATGTGGCTACAAATTGTATCACGCCAGGGCACAGATAAATGACTAAAATAAAGTTCTAGGTGCGATATTGACACGTGATCAGCTCATCATTAAGGGCTCCGTTCGAGTGCGAAACTAGACCAGTAGTCTCAGAAATGTACACACAGTTTGAGTAAAAACTGAAAGTTAATCCGGATGCAATTTAATACCAGTAGTAATATCTTAGGTTTGCGCGATCACTACACATTATAATGGAGGACAGTCCTCCTTCGACCACGAACGCTGCAAAGTGTTCGAAACGTCAGGAAAAACAAAAACCAATAATACACGCGATTAATCCGGTTAAAAGTTGTTTTATTATAATTAATACCAGTATTTTATATGGAGCGACCGCTTGTCTGACCTCCACAACCTAGTTACAGTAACATGATATCTGTGGTTATTGGATTTTCAGGCCTCTGACTACCCGTAACAGCTGTCATAGATTTTCATTTGACGACTGGGACCGACGGTTTAACGTGCTATCCGAGGCACGGAGGGATTTTGATTGAAATGATGATCATCTATTCTCAATCTGACCGCAGCACGCGCAACTTAACCTAGAGCGATCGGTTTGTGCGGCTGTTACGAAGCCACGAACCCCTCTCCCTCTGCGTGTCTCACGAAAGTTATAATACAAACATAATTCTTCCAAGCAATCACTACCAATTGACCTACAAAATCTTAACTTTACTTAACATTTTCTTCGTGTAATTTAATATTCTCAATCGTTTCTGTACAATACAGCGTGAACTTCGTCCATTACTCGCGCAAGGGCCGGCGACTGATTAAACTGCGCTTCCAAAGTGTCATTCAATTAATAAGGGGAGCGCCATGCAATCAATCACAATGTTTCGCGGACGAACAAGTTCTTATTGAAGCGGAAGGCCGGACTGAATCTGATTTTAGCCTAATTTAATTGAATTTTTCTGACCTTTTTTTTTGACAAATTTATTTTTTCACTGAGTTCATGAGACGTTAAAGGGGCAATTTTGGGCTGGTTAAAATTCTTTTTTTTTTAATATATCATTTTTTATGCACATTGCAGACTAGATTTTTTCTGTGTCGTGAGTCCGTTTATATTTATACAAAATTATCACACATACACACACCTCTGGGTGTCACACATGCACACACACACACCCCTGGGTGCAATTTCTACGCCAATTGTCCTAACAGTTTTAACCGAATTACATTGCGATTATTATTATTTTATTTAAAACGCATTTTTTTCACAGATGTTCTCTTTTGGCAGGGACTATTTTGAGTAGATAAGTTTTCCTTGATTATTAAAAAAAAAATTGATAATGTGTTTACATAACTTTTGGTGTTGAAAGGGCGAATAAAAAATCGTTTTGTAATGCAACTTGAGAGCACGAATAGAATTTGGTTTCCTGACTTCATCTTAAATATAGCGCTTCTTGTTTTCTGTATACTTATGACACATTGTTTTTGAATGTGCATGTGTGTGTGAGTCTCTGTTTATGTTTATGTGTGTATATAATTTATATCTTAAATCAATTTGCTTTTTCTTTCTGTCATAATTATATATTTTCTATAGCTTAATAAATAATAATGTTGTTATGAACGTAACAACGTTGAAAGTGTAGTCGCCAGTCTAATAATCTGTGTGGGTGTAATAGAATGTCTACAAGACGCCTTCTGAATAATATAGCCTGCGGATAATTGTATTATTGAATAACAAGTATCTATAAAATTTTAATTAAAATGATATCATTACTCACTGGAAACTCTTCAATTAACATTTATGGAGACCGTTATGTTCTTCTTCTTCTTATCGTGTGGTTGATGAACAACCTAGTGTCAGAGTTTAAACCACCCGCAGGTCTCTGACATGGCTTTATACATCATCGAGAACATCTCTCAGGGGTGCTGGTTTCCTCACGATGTTTTCCTTCACCGTTTTAAGCAAGTGATAATTAATTCATAATACGTACATGACTTCGAAAAGACAGTGGTGCGTGCCTTGGATTCAAACTTGCGACTTTTGACTTGTCACTCCAATGGTCATATCACTGTTATGTTAATTCATATGTTCATTTATTGTAATTTGAATTTATGTTGGATAATAATGTATTTAACTTAAGTCAACTCTGCTCAATAAGTTAAATTATCGACAACACTTATCGCATTGGGTGTAAAAATCCTGTTAGGATGGTGTGGATATTGAAAATAAATAAATACATTTCTTCCTCCACATTAATATTCGATAAGAAAGCATTTTTATATTGAGCATAGTGTAATTAATTTTAAAGGCATATTGTGTACTATAGGACCAGCCTATGTATTGGCACCTCATAACGTTTTGTTCGTGACTTCTACCAAATTCACCCCGCCTAGCTTTTGTTCAACTTTATATTACATGTTGGACAATCCGTCTGAAACTGAACAAGTTTGATAAAAGGCGAACTTTGGGAAAGTAGATAACAATCTCATATTGTAGGAATTTTAGTATTAACATGTCATATGTAGGTAAACAATCCGACAGAACAGCTGATCGATAGTGGTTTCTGTCTTCAATACTGAGGGCGTTGGTGATATGCTTGAAGGAATTCAGGCGAATAGGGGATTGGAAATGATAAAAAAAACTGACGAAGAAATGGGAAATCTATAGAACAACATCAAGTGGCAGTAAAATGTATGCCATTAGTTTCTTTTATTTTTAATTTAATATGTTATTCGGTACTATTTAAAACACGTCATAAGTTTTTTATTTTAAATTATTTATAGCAATTACCAGCTCTCGATGCCCGACTATTCAGCCAGTGTCATATTAAGATTGAGATTATTATGTATCTAATATAAAAAAAACTATTTTTTTTTTTACTTTTACGCTGTTCGTTTAAGCAGGAATAACGTAAGACATCCATTAGACTAGCAAATCAATGTAAGTTTGAATCGAAAGTACGTACCATTGATATTACGAAGTTAAAATTAATTATCTCTTTTTTAAAACGGTGAAGGAAAACATGGCGAGAAAAGTAGCACACTATATATATTACTATTCACCGGTTATTACTCACAACCATTTTTCGGACTGGCCGATTACTTTCGAACTCGAACGGAGCCCTTAGTCATGAGCTGAGCCCGCGGCGATGTCGCAAGTCAAACTGGATTAATTAATATGAATATCACGAAAGTAATTCACATAACATATATGTTCTCGGTGGTGAATATAGCCATATCAGAGAACTAAGGATGGTTTTAACACTGACATTAGGTCGGTCATCAACCTTAAGAAACAGACTTTTGCTTTTTGATAAATAGCAGTGAAAAATCTAAAGTTATAATAATAAATATCTACCACAATGTTTAAGTACTTAATTTGTGTCTAGAAAGCGACCACAGAGGTACAAAACTAGCCAACAATACTAAAATAAAACATAACATAACATAGCATCACGCCTGTATTCCCCGAAGGGGTAGGCAGAGGTGTACACAATTGTACACCCACATTTCACCAATGCTGTTATTAAGTCCCATGTAATAGGTGGTGAGCCTATTGCCATCACACCGGGCACATTTCCAAACTCCGGGCTGCTACTGAGAATTTCCTAACAGAAAAACTCAATAACACTTTGCCCGACCCGGGAATCGAAGCCGAGACCTCCTGCTCAGCAGTCGCGCTACGGACCACTAAACCAACGAGACAGTTACAGAGGCAGGCAATACTAAAATATATACGAAAATATAAAATACATACTAAAAGCGATTCGCTTCGAGAATCAAAGAGGAACCATTCTGCCAATCCATTGTCTTATCGTGCCGCACTTGAAGATTTATTTGAAGCGAGCGGTAAGTTGCTACCGTACCGCATACCGGCGGTATTGGCTTTACGTGTACCGCTATCTCTGCACTCGGCTTGTTATTGTGGTGCGGTACAGAATAATTTACTGAATCACTATAATTTTAGGCATAAATGTGTATTTTGTATCTTAAGAAATCAACTTTTAGTGGCGGACAGTCATCTTCTAGTATATAAAAATTTCGTGTCACAGTGTTTGTTATCGAAGTCCTCCGAAACGACTTGACCGATATTTATGATTTTTTTGTGTATAGTTGGTAAGTCTGAGAATAGGTCGTAGGCAATTTTTTATACCCCTAGGTGATAAGGGTGGCCCTATCCAGAAAATGTTTATGGCAGAACAACGTTTGCGGGGCACAGCTAGTTTTTATAATTAAAAAGTCATGTGTTTGATTTATGGCACGGTAGTGAGCAGAAGTCGAGATGGCTTAGTGGTAAGAGCGCGGAGTATTTATCCGGGAGGCGCAGGTCCGAATCCTGCTCGCGACCGTATTCTTTTTCCAAATAATATTATAACTTTAGAGTTCGCTAAGCATGCGTTAATGCTTTTCAAATATATTTTTAATTTTTTTTTGATTCATGCCTAGCGATCTTTGTTTATTTATGCATAATTTATAAATATAGGTACTGCTTCACGCCACTCTGCTACTGTAGGTATTATTCTAGCCACATAAAATATAACTTTAGTCATAGTGTTTGATCTCAAACCTTTTTCGCAAATGGTGTTGTGGTCTACGGTGGGGCACTCTTGCCTTTTTTTGTGTAGAAAATCCATTATGGACGTTGTACCGGACTCCTGACGACTAAAAACCACACGGTCCTACTCTCACCTTTGCAGAGGTCCCGGGTTCGTTGCAGCAATCACCGCGGTCCCAATAGGGGACACTGTTGCCTGTCTCTCTCAAGTTGAAGGTCTCCAATTTTTTTAATTATTTTTTTGGAAGTACCGGCAGTGCTCTCCTACAAATAAATAATTAACAATTCATCTCGTCCTTGCCATCTATTCAGTCCAGTGACTAAACCGACAACTTTAATTCAATGTCGTACAATCCTTAACAAATACATCAACATTTTTCAAACACATGCGTATTGAGCTCTACATTTCGATAGCTTTATATATAAAGAAATATCAGCTTACATGAGATATGTTATTCAAATGTTGTAATATGTGAATGTGTAAATATTTTAGACGACTGTTCCAACTAAAATTTATACATGATTTGGATGGGCATTTTATAATAACGCCAAGTTTCATGTCGAAAGTCGCACATTGAACAAATTGGTCCAAAAATCTAATAAAATGGAACCATCAATAAAAATGCACATTAACGTGCGAACTTCAATCTAACGCGATCGCACTTCGGGGTAGGGTAGCACTCTCACAAATCGTCCTAGCTCGTGCTAGATAGTGCTCGCGCCTGGCTCAAAGCCAGCATCCGCACATCAACCGTCGAACATTCGACGTCGATAACCGGTTCCCTTACCTCACGTTAGTAGAAAATGGTTGAGACATACATAAAAAAAACGTAGAAGGTTCAGTTCAGTAAAGAGTGGCAAATGGTTGCCATGGACTTAAGCTTAAATTACGCAGTGGTAAAATTCAATGTATTATTTTTATATTCTAAGTTGACCCAATCGGTCTGAATTGTTGTGAAAATTTTATCGTTTTAATAGCTGTTAGTGTTAGGAACTCATACGTTAAATGCTTGAAAATTATACTTATTCAGGTATCCTATTGTTTATAAATGCTAAACATATCTGTTTTGTTTTAGCCAAAGACATGTATGTAGAAGGGTTCATGGAATCGATATGAATTCGAAATAATTTGCTGCGTCGACCCATTAATCGGAGTTAGCCTTCTGTGTTTTATTATTCGGTAACATTAATACTAAACGCTGTGAAATATCAGAATATCTTCTCACATTACGACGGCGGTTAAAATAAAAGGAAACTTTAAAGCTCTTTTAAGTTTTATCGTTTGAAATCAATTGTTTCACGAAATTTATTATATTTCCAAGAAAACGTTAAAGAATATTGTAGTTTATGTTTCAGTTTGACTTTGAACTTTATGTTCGTGGCGTGTCTAACAAACCTAGAACAAAATATTTGAGTTTGAAACACAATGGAAGCTACTGTTTTTAAAATCAATACATATTTTTTCTTTGTTCCCGGAAGGGCTATAAATACCTATCCCTACAAAATTACACTCATATGTTCAATAAAATGATGTCTGGACTTTAAAAGAGATGTTGACCTCTGAGTTTGTTTCGGCATTTCTTCACAGAGCTAGTCAGATAGGACATGCCGACGCTATCTAGCTTAAAAATATTGTGATATGTAAAAGTGTTGATAACAGATGTTTTTACAGAAATAAATATAATTTATCATCATAATTTATCGTTTATCATCAATATATGGGGAAAATGTTGGTTAATATAAAAAATAATTATCAATATTCAAGTTCTCATCTAATAGGGTGAGAGCCTATTGTCTTACATCGGCTACAATTCAAAAACTCTGGACTACTGTTGAGAATTTGTAAATCTTAATAAAATGTTACCCATTCCGGCAATTGAACCCAAAACATCAATATCTGTGCTTTTGTCTATGACAACTACGACAAATATTGTATATGAATCCTACTAATATTATAAATGTGAAATTTTGTGAGGATGGATGTTTGTGACTCTTTCACGCAATAACTACTAAACTGATTTGGATCAAATTTAGCTTATAACCTGAATTAATTAATACTTTTTATCCCAGTTGGGCCTTTCTGAAGCGCGCAGACGCTAGAATAATATAATTCTGTACCTGTATCAAATTCAAGGAAACTTAACGTAAATATAATATCTAAACGTTTCAATATTTCCACTTTCATTCCGCGATCGCTAACCATACAATAAAAGTATTAAGCCTATAGTTCCCCGGACGGATATAATTTATAGAGTAATAAAAACAACTAACTCGTTCAAACGCGTCGGTTCCGACTGTTGTATTCATTGCTTCGGTGACAAACAACCACTTCTATGTGTACTTATAAAAAGTATATAATTTTTATTGTGAGTAATATATACAATTGACAGAGTAAATATTAAAAAAAAGAGTAACTATTATAATAAAAATAAGAAAGAATTCATCCGATTTATTATGAAAGTGATTATGTTGACATAATTAAAAAAAAAAATTAAAATTTTAAATAATATATTTTGCATACCTAAATTGGTAGGACACAGTGAACTGCGCATTCATCTAAGATCTTGCAATGTAACTAATTGTTGTAACATTAGTTCAGCAATAAATATTTGATTGATTGACTTAAATTGAATTATAAGAGAGCATAAAACATTCGCCCACGTCGCTGTCAACTAGGACCGTACCCAAAAGTCTGGCAGCACTGCCACTTTTAATGGCAATACTAATTCTTTGTGCCAAATAGAGATCAGTCCTTGGGTCACGTGAAGTGTCGACCAATCGCCTTGCGATCTCTGTTTCTCCAAACGGCTCAAAAATATAATTACCAATAAAATGATTATATTTCGCCGTTTGAGAATCTCCGCAGCTTAAGCAGCAGCACCAGCACAGAACGTTGAGCTGGAAATATGGGATGGCGCAAGGGTATCGACGCATGTTGCATGGCGCAAGGGTACCTTATAGTACTCTGAAGAATTGTAACTGAATTAATTTAAAAATATAATTATTTTTGTACCCGTTAAGGCCAATTTAATTTATACGAACAAGTGATACGATAGCTCTTTTGTGAGAGCAATGTCACGGTTTGACAAGGGTCACGGGTTCGGTCCCCTTCGTGTCATATTTCTATGTTTCTTAGAAAAATAAAAAATCATTGTGCATTGCACATGGCCTTTACATGTTTAAAAGTCGTACTTTTTAAACTTTCACGATTCGAACACATAATTATTGAATTCAAACGGGACTTAATCGCGCTAAAATTATAATATTTATTTACCTCGACGTTTCAATCAAGTTGTACGACGATCAACGTGGTCACGAGTAGACTCCAAACACAACTTGAAAGAATTTAAAAATTCAATAATTATATGTTTAAAAGTCATTATATATAATTATCATAAACAGTGTTGAATTCTGAGTTTGTTTCGGTTTTTCTTCTCCGAGGTAGTCAGAAAGGAAATACCGGCGCCATTTAGCTAAAAAATTACGCGTAAAAGAGTTTGTGAAAACACATTTAAAGAATAAATAATTTGAATATGAATCTGTAAATGATTGCTATTACCTAGATATTACCAGGCGTCTCCTTATGGTGCAAACAAGTGAATCGTGTCACTTGTTTGCATGCACAGCTCAAGTGGGAGAGTGATGTCACGATCTGACAAGGGTCGCGGGTTTGAGTCCCTGTCGTGTGTCTTTCTCAAAGTTTCTTAGAAAAAAAAAACCGTATTGAGGGTGCGTACTCTCACATGCACACATCCGGACACGGAATATTGTTCAGTGCCGAAACATACAAAGTATCACGCCCGGTTTAAGAATACCAATAAATCTAGCTTTAAATTTTTGATTGTACTGTATTTTCAAAAGATTACTCTAGGGGTCTTAACTTAATTTACTACTTTGTTTTTTTTTTTATCGTTTCTGCACACTAGGTTGTTTTCTGTATCGTGGGTGCGTTTACAGACATCTAATCTCACATACACACACACCCAGACCCAGAACAATTATCTGTAGATCATACAAATATTTGCTCCGTTCAGGAATCGAACCTGCGACACGCGACGCAGCAGCCAGTCTATCGACTACTGCGCCAACCGCACCCAAGACTTGCTGGCACCCACCGTGGGCCTCTGACTTGGTTTAGCGACTGCTATTAATTATTAACACCCGGGACCGACAATTTTAACGTACCCTTCCAATCACAAAAATGCTCAGATTAAAATGCTCCTCGTGGTCACCCATCTCCAGGCTGACCGCGTCATATGTTGTTTTACCTCAACACCGACCACAGTGATTACAATCGCCTTAATTTAACCAATAATGTATTATTGTAAACCACTAAAGGGTTACAAACTATCAATAGATATTAACTACGCCATGATCCCGTACTCAGCGGACAAGTGCTTTCAAAAAATCAAAATCAAAATCAAAATTTCTTTATTCAAATTAGGCTAAAAATTAGCGCTTTTTGAACGTCAAACATTAAGACAGCCCCCAAAAAAGCCCACCCTTCACCGCTTCCTAGTGTTTTAGCTGGAAAGAAGAAGCGGCGCAACAAACTTCCCAGCAACACGTCTGTCTGTATCAAAATTATTTACAGATTCTATACAAATCTAAAATTGAATTTATATACAATAATTGTATCTAGTGAGATAAAATATCTTGGGCACAGTTAGCTAGCACGAGCCTATGTAATATGCATGCCAATGCATAAAAATATTAAATGAATCGAGAAACAATGTAAAATTACCGAAAGCGTCCAATCTAAAACTATTTCGTATGAAGGTCGTACCCACTTACACATGCCAAGAGATAGAAACTGCACATTAACTAGGACCAGCTTGGCTAATTCAATAAATGCATTTTAATAAATTAGGAACTACGATCAGCAAGACGACCAGTCACCACAAGCAGCACCCGTTCACGAGCATAACGCAAAGATCAGCCATCGCCTCCCTCGCCATTTTAGAGGGAAGGTGGCGACCCGATCCATGACGCTACCGCAAGCAATGACGTCAAGGGGAGCATGACGAACTCGCTGCCTCTCAGAAGAAAAAAAACAAAACCATTACTAAATAGCCGAGGTCACCAGTTAACGGCAATGTGTTTTTAACACATTATTGTCATTACAGATATTACAATAAAATTATTATCATCGAATATGTCATGAAGTTAAACAACTCAAAAATAATGTTGTCAATGTAAAACCAAAATAAAATTGGAAAATTAAAAAATTATAGGATTGTCTTGCATTCAACACGGCGACCAACTACTCTTATCATTTAAATAGTCATTAATTGTATAGTATGCCCTTTGGGAAAGGTTGTATTTAACTGTTAATTTAAATGCATTGAATGGCATTTCTAATATACAGAGAGGTAGTTTATTATAAAAACGAATACCGAGCCCCACAAATGATTCATGCACCTTGTGAAGTCTATGAATAGGTGCGTAAAGTTTGTGCTTGTTCCTTGTGTTGATGCTGTGGACATCACTCTTTTTAACAAATAAATTAATATTTTGCCTAATGTGAATAATGTTGGCAAAAATAAATTGCGAAGCAACAGTAAGGATACTAATGTTTTTAAAATGATGTCTAAGTGAATCTCTAGCTCCTAACTGATATATGGATCGAACTGCTCTTTTTTGTAAAACAAATATACTTTCAATATCTGCAGCTTTGCCCCATAACAGAATGCCATAGGACATAACGCTGTGAAAATAACTGAAATAGACTAACCGAGCTGTATCAACATCAGTTAGTTGCCTTACTTTTTTGACAGCGTAAGCTGCAGAACTGAGCTTTCCCGCGAGACTGGATATATGAGAACCCCACTGAAGTTTGGTGTCTACCGTCAAACCTAAAAACACTGTGGATTCTACTGCCTGAAGTACCTCTCTATTAAGAACAATGCTTGGTCCGAGATTTTTTACATTGGGCATAGTAAATTTAATGCATTTTGTTTTCTTGGCATTGAGTACCAGGTTATTTGTCGTAAACCAGTGCGTAACCTGTGTGAGCGCACTGTTCACATCGTCAAAATGTTCTCTATTTCTATCTACTTTAAAAATCAAAGATGTATCATCTGCAAACAGTACAACATCGCAAATTCCCTCTAAATAGTATGGTAAATCGTTTATATAAATCAAAAATAAAAAAGGACCCAGAATTGAGCCTTGAGGCACGCCTAATTGAACTGAAAGTCCGCATGACTTAGTGCCATTAATATCGACGCACTGATTCCTTTGACTTAAATATGATTTAATAACACTAGAAGCTAAATTTTGAACACCATAATGTTTCAGTTTACGTAGAAGAGTACTATGATCGACGCAATCGAACGCTTTGGAAAGATCACAGAACACTCCAATTGCATTCTGCGATTTCTCCCATGCACTGAAAATGTGTTTCAGAAGAGCAACACCCGCATCTGTTGTTGAACGTCCTTTTAAAGCGATACAGCTCCATTACTGAAGACCAACTTCAAAGCGATAGAAATGCTATTTGTACTAATTGCGATAATTGGTCCGCTGGCCAGCTAGTAAGCTGGCAGTATTAATTGTTCCGTCTTTATAGTACGCACTGTTGTGAATTGTACAATACATTAAATGTTAATACGGGTTCATTTATATAGTGTTTTATTCTCGTGTATATTTCGGGATTTCTCGACTAATTTCAGTTTATTGTTAAGAGTTCTAGTCGAGCCGGGAGGCGCAGGTTCGAATCCTGTTCGCGACCGTATTCTTTTTCCATTTAATATAATAACTTTAGTTCTAGTCGAGTTTAAAACTAATTGAACAATACCCAAACAAGCAAAACCTATATTAATATTATAAAGCTGGAGAGTTTTTTTTGTTTGTTTGTATAAACGCGCTAATCTCTGAAACTATTAGTCGAATTTGAAAAAATATTTTTCTTACGATAGCCAGATTCATGAGGAATAGTATAGGCTTTTTTATTATTATGAGGGCCCAGTAGGAGCTGAGCAAAAATAAAGCGAGTGGAACCGCGGGGCACAGCTAGTATAATCGGTGTAGCTAGCTTTTATTCCCGGGTGAGGCAAAGTTTTATTGCAATTTTCTGAGAGAAAATCTTAGTAGCAGCTTGGAGTGTGGAATCGTGACCGGTACATGGTAACAGGCTCACCACCTATTAGGACTTAGTAACGACATTGCTGAAATGTGAGTGTACAACAACGTAACAAAAGTATGATCCAGTCAGACCTTTGGTAATTACAGGCGTAATTCTATGATATGTAATGTAATTTGGAACTCGACTATAGCCATTTCGGAAGCAAAGCAAGTCATTTCGAAGCTTGGCAAATAGTGTAACCATAATTAAATTCAAGTACCTACTGATATTTTTATATATTGTAGGTAATTATTTTTTAAATAATTCTTCAATATACAAAGCAAACAAGCCTTGATACAGGCACAGGGTAAACAGAACTATCTAAAATATATACAGAGTGTACATTTAATCAGACATTTATTCTCTGAAGAGGTTTGTTTACAGGTGGTTCTCTAGTTTAAAACTAAGGCTGGGCGTCCACGAGCCACTCTCGACAGCCACAAAAGTAATAGCAGCTACTATGTGATAGTAACGCACCACGGGGAAATTGGTGGTGTGATATTATTCCTGCTAATATATGGTATTGTTATGGACTCCGAGATGGAAGGTTTAGCAACGCTGCTGCGAATACGCAAATTACATCAAAACGAATTATTAATCATATAAAATTATATTTTTTTAATACATTTTGAGGCCATGTAATGCCTATATTAATTTCTATTTTTCAAAGAAACATTGAAAAAATAATAGACAAGAACGGGGCTTGAACCCGCGACCTTTGACGTTCCACATGACACGGAACGTCAAAGGTCGCGGGTTCAAGCCCCGTTCTTGTCTATTATTTTTTCAATGTTTCTTTGAAAAATAGAAATTAACGAATTATTAAACAAAACATTACCAATATCATACATGTAATGAAATGTTTGCTTGCCTTTTGCAAAGATGGAACATGACACTATTATTACAAATACGATCCTGTAAAACTACTGTTCTTGCACATCAACATGCATTAATTCAAACAATTTTCATAAAAAAGTAAAAATAAATAATTTTTTATGAATTATTGAAAATTTGCAGCTGTGTTAAATTTGAATGTTTTAATAAGTCAAGATAAATCTTTGAAAAGCATTAACGCATGCTTAGCGAACTCTAAAGTTACAATATTAAATGGAAAAAGAATACGGTCGCGAACAGGATTCGAACCTGCGCCTCCCGGATAAATACTCCAGGCGCTCTGACCACTAAGCCATCTCGACACACTCGTTTTAATAAGTTTTACTTATTAATTAATCCTAAATACATTATTACTTTTCTTTGAGCAGAAGTATAAAATCTTTTCCTTGATTACAGAGCAGGCACTACAAAATGTATGAAAAATGCTACACTTGCTTTTAATTCAATATCTTTATTTAACCTGTATTTATTTACTAAAGAACTACAACTTATCTGCGTATTGAAAATATTTCAAATGCATTAACGCATGTGTAGCGAACTTGAAAGTCATAACATTTTTGTGGAAAGAAAATCTCGGAATCTAAGAAAGGCTCGTGTGCGCGCACTCTAAAGTTAAATACATATGGTCGCAATAGCTACCTACACTTATACGCCATTTTTATGTAAATTTGATAATATCACAACTCTTGTGTGTTTACAGAGCCGTTTGTTTTTCATAAAAGTAAATAAAAGTAATCGAGTAGTTCAAAACAAGTACCTAGCGGGCTGTTTGCCAGCGCGCATGCGCAGTCTAATTAAAAATTTATTTTTATATTGTATGCTATTATTTTTATTTGTTAGTTTTTGTAATTAGATTATGTGTACTGTGTTGTAATAACACTGTTTTTGTTTTCCTAATTCGATTATTTATTTGAGCGAATAAAACAAAATGGACAGTATTTTTTATAATTTCGATTTTGCTCTAACAAAAGGTACCTATTTAATCGGTTCAATATAGCTTTCACCTATGTTATTAAGTCACTTAATATCTCTATAATATCAGCTGTCATTTGACACAATAATTAAAAGTAGCACTTACACGTCACACGTTCTTATTTATATTACTAAAATGTTGTCCCTTATTCCTTGCTAACATTTTGGTATATCGGCGGTGTTTATTGTTACAAATCTCACATGCACACACCTAGACCTAGAGAAATGTTCGCACTATCATCTAAACAAAAAAATAAAAATTTCCAATAATAAAAACTTCATTTCTCAGAAGAACGTAACAAAACGAAATGCCAAGTGGAAGATATATATCTCTCTGAAGAGCACTCGAAATAGAACCTAAGTCAACAGCTGAAGTTAACTCAATTCCAGTGTTTGTGGAGTAGTGAAGTGTTCCCACTATGACGACTGACCGCACATTACCGACATATCATCTGTATATACATTATTCATACAAAAACACTTTGGTACGGTAAATGGGCTGTCCAACCTTTATCTATTACGTTACCGATAAAGATAAAATGCCTTATTCGCAATTCAAGGTAAGATTGTAGTAAATGGAAAACAGTAAGGCAAGTTTGATAAATATCTATGTCACTGCATGTTAGTACACATTTTTGGTAGATTGTTTGTACGAAATTGAATTGTAGAATAATTATCATACACTGATAAAATGTAGCCAAAGTAGACAAAATTTTCAAATTTTCAAATAAAGTTACAATATTAAATGGAAAAAGACTAAGCTTCGCTAAGCATGCGTTATTGCTTTTTCAAAGACATATCTTGAATTTTCAAATAAATTTATTACTAGAACGTATTATAATTCAATATCGTAATATAAAGTATACGTTTCTTATAGTAGTATCTTAGGTTTTCGTGATCACTACACATTATAATAAAACAACTTTTAACCGGATTAATCGCGTGTATTATTGGAAAAACAAAAACCAATAATACACGCGATTAATTCGATTAAAAGTTGTTTTATTATAATGTATACGTTTCTAATCTATACTTTTTTTTACAAAAAAATAATAATATCTGATAATTTTCAATACATAAATAAATTTCCAACATTATTCTGAAATCAATTTATGTAGGAATCAATGAATTAATTTATTTAATATATAATAACAGCAAGAGTTTTATTCTAACAAACGTTCTGTTCTAAATGCTCATAGGTAATACAAAACTCCGCTAGCTACACAAAACTAAAAACATACCATGCATACTGAAAACAGTCAAAATATTAAATATGGACAACTCACTAAAAACATCACTAGAAAAATCAAGTAAGCTCTGTCCTTATTATTATCATACATATTATAAAAAATAACATGTTTTTTTATCATACAGTTGAATAACTCGCCAAAAGTAAACGTTTGCGCAAGGATCGTAAGATCAACACAACACGAGATGAGCTCGTAAAGTTAGGCATGTCGCGATACTGACGTGCAACATGTGTGTTGAGGCAGATGCACGGGAGTACGACTGCTGAGGTATGTTGTGACGTATATCCAAGCTAATTAATAAGCCGGCTAAGTAATAATGACCCGGAACGTCAACGGTCGCGGGTTCAAACCCCGCTCTTGTCCATTATTTTTTCACTGTTTCTTTGAAAAATAGTAATTAATATAGGCATTACATGGCCTCAACATGTATTAAAAAATATAATTATATATAATTAATAAGATTACATACAAAGCATCACGCATATATTCTCTGTAGGATTAGGCAAAGTTGAAGTGTTGCACCCGCATTCCAGTTATGCCGTTATTAAGTGCCAAATTATCATGTGTAGTAAGCATGGACTCTATGCTGGACTCCTAGTAAATAATAAACCTTTACCGATGTCCCGGGGTCGCAGCTGCATTCATTGTACCCCGGCAGAGAGTCCGAGCTACTACTAATAATTTAATAAAAGAAAACCACAATTACGTTTCGCTCGACGAAGATACTGTCACAAAAATTAAAAACGAAAAATAATATGATAAACACTTTTGTGAAACCAAAATATGGTCGTGAGCAGGATGTGAAGTTGCGCCTCCTGGATAAATACTCCAGGCGCTCTGCCTTCTAAGTCACCCTAACGTATATGTCTTATAGGTGATGACATCACTATCTATTCAGTCCAGGCACTCAAAGATTTAAGTCGCATTCCAATGTCATTAATTTTATTTCAGAGAAACCATTCAGTGAATTCAAACATAGTGCTTATTATGTTTATGTTGTGTTGACTAATTAAATGATGTAACGAACACAGTTGAGCTACTGTTCCTAGCATGTACTATGCCAGTCGGTGTAGATATGGGCGCCGTATTCAAATAGATGGCGGTAAGACAATGAAAGGGTGTGGACACATAATACGCGGGACACGCAATGGGTAGCTGCCGCCAAACGTATTGTATGGCCGAGCCTGCTTTATAATGACAGTTATAGATTGGAGTTATACTTGTGGAAGTGGTTATGAGACTTCAATAAGTGGTGGGAAAAGAGGAGGGGCGCGTATTTCAATACTAGATGGAAGAAGTAATTATCCATATTATTATACTCCTGTCCATTGTGAGATGAGCATGTCGATAGCATATTTAGATGTGGCCGCTTATGCTGAAATAGGGCCCTTCTTTGGTCTCGTGCAGGTGACTTAATATAGTATTTTGTGTGTAAATCCTGGAAATTTCTTTTTTTTTCCTTACTTGTATTTGTGCAACATTTTATTTCAATCTAATCTGCTGCGAAGCTGAAATAAATAATTGATTTCTTTCAGACAGATTGTTAGTTTTATATGGATTGTTAATTTGTCGTGCTCATAGTCTATTTTAAATTGTAGTGGGTAAATGATAACTGAAGTTAAGCAACATTCGGCGCGATGAGTCTGTACATGGGTGACCAATTATATAATTATAGAGTATACAATAGTATCAGATTACCCACCCCTTCGGAATATAAAGGCGTGTTTTATCTATACTTTACATTAGAAATTGATTTATTGAGAATCAAACTTCTGTTCCCGCATAATAATACTAATATATTTTAGTACTTTTGATATCAAAGCAACGATATTGTGATAGGGTACAGGCAGACGCAAATTCAATAAAACTCTAGACAAACCAATTGAACTGGCTGTAACGAGTTTGGTAACGTATAGAACATATATTATTGTTTGTTCGTCTTTACTGCGGAGTGTTTGATTTGATCGTCAAACATACGGATTTTGAGAAGAAGTTATCTATTTTCTCAGTTTTCGGAATACTTTAAAGTTTGTGATTAGTTTTTTTTGTATTTTTTACAGTTTTTACGATGGAAGCGCGTGACGATGTGATATACCATACTCGTACAACAACAGACTAGTCTAGTCTACCTAAAGTTCATTCAAATATATGTTCTGCGCTGAAATGGAACCTGCAGCACGCTCTTTCAACCACGTCACCAAACAATTCAATTCAAAAAGTGTTATTTCGGAAAATAGCTTAACAACATTCATCCATATACATTCCGATCGCGCCGCCAATTTTTTTTTTACATTTGATATATAACTTTAAAATTTTCAGATTAAAATCTGGCAAGCTGCGTTCATACAATAAGGTACTTATTTGATATTTCTTCTGTCATCAGCGTCATTTATCAGTCTGTAATGTTGATCATTTTTTGAACATTAAATTAAAGATCAAGAGATAATATTCCATAAAAACACTACCAACCAAAATAATAGATATTATTATGACAATTGCATAAATAAACTTAAGCCTTTTTCCATAGGGGTAGGCAGAAACTACAGAACGTCATCTGCAATGATCCTTACATACTCCTTTTGCTTCTTCCACATTCAAATATGTGACCATACACGAGCTCCTGTTGCACCCAACCTTTTTGAAGGACATCACCAATAAAGTCAGTTTATGTCCTACGAGGCGTCCCTCTGCGGAATTCCCACTTACCTTGTAGTTAACTTTTTTAATTTTCTTTTATTGATCCTCTCAACATGACCTATCCATTTAATTTTATATTTAAACTCTTTTAAATTTTTATCACTACGAGTTCTAATGTTATAATATTATGAGTGCTTTCGAGGCTCATCCAGTATTTTCGACACGCAATGGGGTCATTCTTCAAGTTGACACAAAATGACACACTAAATCCAACTTGAAGAATGGCCTAGTTAATAGTTATATTATATTATTAACTTCTTAGCATACTTACTCATTACTGTTCAGTATTTAAAAGCCCCTCCATAACGTAACACTTACTTGACGTCACTGCACGTGACAAGTCCTCAAGGTCACACGATTAATATTCCATTAGCGAGTGACTCGCAGATTGACAGCCAAAGATCATTATCTCGCGGAGATATTACAATGAAGGAGGAAACATTGGATTCTGCATTAAAGAATTTATATGGCGGCCAGCAACGTGCGCAGTGTTGCCTATGCATTTTTTATTAGTCTAGTGTTGAGCCGCAGGTTCAAAGTTCGATTCCCGAATCAGGCAAAAATTTTATTTTCTGTTAAAAAAATCTTAGTCTGCCTCGTTGGTCTAGTGGTCCCAAGCGCGACTGCTGAGCAGAAGGTCTCGGGTTCGGTTCCCGGATCAGGCAAGGTGTTATTGAGTTTTTCTGTTAGGAAAATCTCAGTAGCAGCCCGGAGAATTGTGCCCGGTTGATGCCCATAGGCTCACCACCTATGTCACACGACCTACATGGGACTTAATAACAGCATTGGTGAAATGTGGGTGTACAATTGTGTACACCTCTGCCTACCCCTTTGGGCAATACAGGCGTGATGTTATGTTATGTTATGCTATGTTATGTTAAGTAGCTGTCCGGAGTTTGGAACTGTAGCTAGTAGATGGCAATAGGCTAACTACCTATTAAAGAGACTTAATAACATTATAATTAAAATATGGATGTCGAATAGTATAATTCTTATTAATTATTGTTCACCGGTTACTACTCACGTGCATTCTTCGGGATTGCCCGACTAGTTTCGAACTCGAACGGAGCCCTTAGTCATGAGCTGAGCCCGCGGCGATGTCGCGAGTCAAACTGGCGCCGCACCGCAGCGTGCAGTATAATTCTGCCTACCTTTTTCTGCTTTAATGGGAAAAGAATCTGTGTTTAATTTATTTCCTAAGTAGATATTTACATGATTACATTTGAAATTTGGAATGTCTCTCATCTCTTATCATTTCATCATTTCGTATTTGGATCGTAGCTTTGAATTTCAACAATTTATGCTTTAATGTTTATAGTTTTAAAAATGTTAATGAAGGGCTCGTGGCTAAGTAACAGCCACACAGATCGATCGATCGAGGTTAAGCTGCGCTTGTCGCGGTCGGTCTGTAGATGGGTGACCATAATTTCATACCGAGACCCCTCCGTGCCTCGGAGAGCACGTTAAGCCGTTGATCCCGGTTGTCAAATTAAGATCTATGACAGCCGTTACGGGGTAGTCAGAGGCCTGAAAGTCTGACAACCAGTCATACCACGAGATATCGCGTTACCCAGTACCTGGGTTGTGGAGGTCAGATAGGCAGTCGCTCCATGTAAAACACTGGTATTAAGCTGCATCCGGTTTGACTGGAAGCCGACCCCAATGTAATTGGGAAAAGGCTAGGCAGATAGATAGTTTTAAAAATGTTAAAACAAACAACCAATTCTATTATTTCCATCTACTAAACGACAACTATCTTAGATACGAGCTATAGCAATAGTAAAGGAAGGATAAAAACATATATGTATCATATTTTTGTAGACGCTCCACGATATCTTCGTGGAGCGTCTACAAAAATATGATGTTCCACGAAAATCCCGCACGAAAGTATTTTATGAAGAAAAAAATCAGTTGGAAAAATAGTGAGTATTCAGAGAAAATAAATTCTATTGAGTGGCTTTAAATGCCAAGAATTCTCAGCGAAGTACGAGCAAATACGAGAACGTTTATATTTGAGTATGTTGCAGGGCTTTCGAAGTAATAGGTAGTTTGATGAAATACCTAATATAGGTATTGGCTACAGTTTTTGCAGCTAGAGACGTCATTTTACATGTCGATAAATATTACACGGGGCACAGGGGTTAACATTAACGCTAATTTATTATTTCCAGAATTATTTCGTTACCATATAAATTTTTAATACATTTTTGAAATACAATATTGTTTTTAGTAATGTTCTCAATTTTCAAGTTATTTCCGGAATTAACTATGTATTAATAGCAACTGCGACATTTAAACACAGTTAAACGTTCATAAACATAAAAGTCTAGTACAGTCCCAAGCGCGTAGTATTTTGTAAAAGTGCTACGCCGCTACGTAACTGCTACGGCGGTGCTACGGTATTCATAGAAACAATGATACCGCGTTGTTTAAAGTTACGTTTCGTTTGCATAATTATTTTTATGAGGTTTCGTGTAATTTGTACAGGAAGTTATTAAAGTGTGGTACATAGTTATATTATTTTCAAAGATACTTGGAAATTGTAAACAAAGTAGAAATTAAATAAGTAAAATTATTATATTAAATGGAAAAAGAATACGGTCGCGAACAGGATTCGAACCTGCGCCTCCCGGATAAATCCTCCAGGCGCTCAGACCACTAAGCCATCTCGACCTCTCAGAGTTCGCTAAGCATGCGTAAATGCTTTTCAAAGATTTATCTTTAATTAAATAAGTACTTATATATTTCTCTGTAAATTACGAATATAAGATTCTAACAGTATTTTTGAACTGAAGGCCTACTAAAGTTACTGATCAATTACGTTATAAGAGTATCTAAAATAAATCTTTTACTAGGTTTCATCCTCAATTTCACTTGCCTGCACCTGGTATTCGGATTTTATTCAAAACAAAAAAGAAATGCCATTACTTCCGTGACACAGTGAAAAAAACGCCTTAACTAACAAAACACACTTAAACCAAAAACCACCCACCATTTAAAACGTTCTCAAATCAGCTATGTACACCGCGCGAGTTCTCTCGTGACATGAGACCGTTGTCTCGGCGGTGACGTCATCGGCTCGGCCCAACTGGGTCAAGACCCTAGCACAAACAAACGTGTTGGCAGCACACACACACACACACACATTGGACAAACAGTCGATACGTACTCTAAGCTGGAAGAATGCGCTTAGGATTATCAAACCCTGAATTTAATGTCACGTAGCGAAGATTATTATATCTTTAGGAATTAAGTATTTTTACCTAGATTTAATATCTATATTGTAATACAGATAAATCTTTCAAAAGCATTAACGCATGCTTAGCGAACCTTAAAGTTATACATGTTTGCGGAAAAAGAATACGGTCGCGAGCCTGCGCCTCCCGGATAAATACTCCAGGCGCTCTGACCAATAAGCCATCTCGACATCTGCTCACCGTGCCTGGAGTATTTATCCGGGAGGTGCAGGTTCGAATCCTGCTCGCGACCATGTTTTTTTTTTCCGTCAAAAATTATAACTTAATGTATATTGTAACTTATTTTCTGTGTTCGCGTTGCTTAAATGGTGTATCTATGATTGTATCGTCTCGTCTATCATTCACCCAGATTTCACTTTGACATTAATTCATTCTTCGTTCACTTGGAGCGACAGCAAACGCGAACACGGACACTCTAGTTTAGAACTTGGTCGAGAAAAGATTTATAAATGTAATAGTTATCCTGAAGAAACTGCATTCTCATTTCCTGACGTCTTCAAAGTATATATTGATGAACATTTTTGCTCGCCATTGAAAATGGCAGAATATGCGGAAATATTTAACACCAATTGTACCATATTTGAGCAAATAAATAATTTAAATGATTGATTGAACAACCTAATGTCAGAGTTTAAGCCACCTGTAGGTCTCTGACATGATTTTACATGTCATCAAGAATCTCTCATGTGTGCTGGTTTCCTTACGATGCTTTTATTCACTGTTTTAAGAAAGGATAAATAATTTACTAATTAATGTCAGTAATTAATGTTTACTAATCAACGAGGCAGTTTTTTAATTTTGTAAGGAACACCTCCTTACAAAATTAAAAAACTGCCTCGTTGCTCAAGCGCGACTGCTGAGCATGAGGTCTCGGGTTCGATTCCCGGGTCGGGCAAAGTGTTATTGAGTTTTTCCGTTAGAAATTTCTCAGTAGCAGCTCGGAGTTTGGAATTGTGCCCGGTAGATAGCAATAGGCTCACCACCTATTACATGGGACTTAACAACAGCATTGGTGAAATGTGGGTGTACAACTGTGTACACCTCTGCCTACCCCTTCGGGGAATACAGGCGTGATGCTATGTGTTCCTTACTTTCGAACTTACGATATTTGATTGTTAAATTCCCTGTCGGGCCAGCCCGGAGTTTAGAATTGTACCTGGATAATTGCAATAGGCTTACATGGTAAATGTATGTGGCAACACTTTGGAGATACAGGCCTGATTTTATTTAATAACTAAATGTAACAATCAAATACAAATATATTTGTGAAATGTGGGTGTACAATTGTGTAAACTTCTGTCTACCCTTTGGGTGAATATAGGCGTGATGCTATGTAAAAGCTATATCAATTGGTGCATGTTCAAAGCGTCATATAATTGTGATACGTACATATACAAAACCTACAGATAAACGACACCGTGTGTCGTGGCCCTAAACTTTACCCTAAATCCTCAAACTTGTCACACATAAGTACAGCAAGCCTATATGCACACGCTCGCCGCCGCCGGCCCGCCCGTCTCATGTCGCGCACGTTGTGCTGCCGCCGCGAATAACAAGTGAGTGATGCCCCCGTGCCCCACGCCCCACGCCCCACGCCCCACGCTGCCCAACAACTGTTTACTGTGCAACTTTGAGGCTCATGTCGAATGCCCTTGAGGATTTAGGGACAAAAACCGCAATGTAATTTATTCTTACCGTGTTGAGTTACAATGACAGTTGTTTATACAGACACACAAACAGACATAAGCTGAACATTCTAAATGTTTATTTAACATTCACGTATACTAAGTAAGCTATAACTAACCTATAAGCTAGCATCTGATAGTCCAAATAATTGGAGTAGGTACCGATCTAGTCGGGTTAAGGGGCGGTAGACGCCGGGACGTCCGTTGCTCCCTTTCTTATAGGATCCAAGGTGCTGCGAAGTGTTCTCTATCTCCGGAGGTGTGACGGAATCCACATCAAACGGAACAGCACCAGTTAGAGGCTGTGGAGGACGCATTTGCTCTCGGGGCCTCCGGCCTAAGTGTGCGAAGGAACACCGGAGTGATGTGAGTCAGTAAGAGTGTGACAGACCCCTCCATCTACTCCAAAACCGAGGACATCCATGAGGATTTGTACCCCGGAAAAGGAGTTATCGATCCAGTAGTAGTACTTTTCCTTCCAAAGAAAGTTTGATTCGTATGTCTAAATTCTCTGAATAAGATAATTTTACTCAGAAACTTAATTATTTAAACGAATCAGTAATCTCATTAGGTACACAACCGACATACTAGACGGCCGTCAGCATGGATTTTTTTAGCTTATTTAGTTTTACATTAGATGAAAAATTTGAAGACAAATACATTTCCTAGCATGATACAATATATTAACTAATAATTACTTCATATTCAACAATTAATGGTTATTATTTTTATTATATTCAGTCCAGTTTGTCCCACTGCAGGGCACAGGTTTCCCTACCGTCCTCCCACTCCTCATACTTTAGGGCGTTGTCAGACAATTTGACTAGGAAATATCTAGTTTGTCCCTGCCACTTCTGTACGGCCCTAACATTGTGTGTTACCCACTCGACCTTTAACCAATGCCTAATTTTTATATCAACATATAAATGAAGCACAAAACCAAGCAACAAGTTTCAATATATCATTGAAACGCCCAACATTTTATAATATAACATTTTCAACAATTTTAAATTGATCACAGACGAAATAATTGGCCAAACTTACGAATCGAAGCCAGACCCAACGTAATTCCATACATAACAAACTTTCACTGCGGGATCGAATCTGATAAAAATAATATATCTATATTTTCAGCTCCGTGTGATTTATCTCACTAGGTTGAGGTAAAATGAGTGGTGCCAGCGGAGCGGGTGAAGCGGAGCGGGCGGAGCGGAGCGTGAGAGGCGCTCCTCCAACAAGCGTATGAACGCGTGTTACGAAGGGGAACCGACTTATTCCGAATATATTTTTGTTTTTAGATTACGAAAAATAAATAGTATGTACATTTATTGAATAGAGTGAAATTCGGTTATTCAATCTTATCTTTTTCTCTTAAAGAGACAGCTGACATACGTTATTGTTTACTTTGGCATCGGTTAATTTTATTTATATTTTCTGTTAAGCTTTTATATTCAGTAAGACGCACTGATCAGTTTTGGCAATCATTACGACTATTTATTATTGAAGATACAAATCAATGACGTTATCTCGAAGTTGAAACATCAATGAATTTTTTTTTTCTTGGAAATGGATTCTCTCCCACTAGAAATTTCGCTTGTGTCGTGGGTATGTTTATCGACATAATTAAACTATGCCCAAAAACCCCAATATGGAACAATATTTGTTTCGTGCGGGAATGAAACCTGCAACACCTGACGCAGCAGCTAGTTCTTCGACCACTGCACCAACCGTTAATATCTTGTATTATTTCATTAACTAAGATAAAACAGTGACGCAATTTCGTATCTACTAAAATAACACCTAACACAGTACAAAAAATGAACAATGAATATACAAAAAAAAAACTTCCTTTCACGCCTACATTCGCGTCCACCACTCTTAGGGGCGAGGGGATGCTAAACAACAAGCTTGACTTTCCCTATCACTCATAAAGTGAGAGTTGTTTTTACGGCATCACTGTTACTTTGGCAACCCTGCTAACTGACGGATACCATTAGTGACACGGAATAGAAAAACAATGGAGGAATCATATACAGGGTAAACGCAAGCTGAATATATTTGCGGCGTTCTCTAATACGTAATACTGACTTTCTAATAAGATTGATGAATTATTGACCAATTTTTATGATTAAATATTTGTGCTGTTTTTACTAGAATAGTAAAAATAACTGCTTCAACTGACCGTACCAAGTAGTGGTGCAAGTAGCCTGTAACAGGTACAATATTACTAAACCAAAAATTCTAAATATTTTCGATACCATGTTAATTAGGAACAAGTCATACTATGCTTCCCTATCGTCTTATAACATACCCATCCAATAAAAGTGTAAGTAATCACTCCATTTACTCATAGCTTGGTGTTCAGTCTTTGAGGAAGTGATTTCGGAGGGGATGGAGCAATAAACATTCTCGTTTCTCGAGGCCACGGGGAGGCCACAGGGAGGCCACGGGAGGCCACGGGAGGCCACGGTCAAAGTTAATTGTTTAAACAATCTTTACGCAGCAATCTGAGTGAGTCCTGCGAGAGCGTTCATTATGGGTCCCCAGCGGATTAACGACGGAAAAAGATTCGGTAATTATAAATAATATGAAGAGAAATGAACGCGGTAGTCTTGATGGACGGAGTACTAAATGTAATCTGTTATACAAGCCGCTTCGTTTGGCTAGTGGAGGGACAACTGTCGAGCAAGGTCCCGTGTTCAATTAGTTGGACTGTGTTTTTGGGTTTTGACTTGTGTAACAAGTGAAATTGTCACTTCCTTTCAACTGTTGTTTGTGAAATGGTCTATTTTATTTTAGAAAGAATGTAAATAAATAGGTTTATTATCTTTGCTTTAGTTTCCTAAGAAATACAATCTAGGCATATTCAAGGCTAGAGTGAATAGATTTCTTCTGGGTCTACGTGCTCCATCCTCGGCCACACCGTCGCTTATCATTAGGTAAGTTGGTAACCAAACATATGTGTATCGATTATCGATAAAAATCTATATAACTTTCCTACGGCCCGTCGGGTAAATCATTTCCCTACTGGACATTATTTGGAAATCAACGTGAACGAGTATGTTCCCGTAAAACATCATAGAATTTTGTGTTCAGTGTGGAATCCAAGTCAGTTACACACACTGTGTCAATGCTTACGTTGTCTTTTTTATTATTAAAGACGAAAAAACGATAATAAAGCCAGGTTAAATGTAACCCTTTAAACAACACAAACAAAATCACGTACCCAACAGATAAATGAGGTAAAAAGATTCGGTAATTATAAATAATATGTTGACTAATGAGCGAGGCGGCCTCACGGGAGGAAATTAAATATAATATGAAAAGCATGAGCAAACCCGAGCGGAGGGGTCGCGGGAATTAATTATATTATTAAGTGGATGGCGCTTCACTAATGATATCATTCGGTTTTTACGAGATATTCTGACGTCACGCGATGCTTTGGTTGTTATTAAGATATTTGGTCACGCTACGTACGTCCTTAATGTTCTCCAAATAGAGTTTGTGACTGAGGTTTTTTCATGTTTTAGCTAATTGGAAGCCTCATCTAGTATGTGTAATTTTCTATGAGCATAGTATCACGCCTGTATTTCTCAATAGGTTAGGTAGAGGTTTAGAGTTCTACACACACATTTCACCAATGCTGTCCATGTAGATGGTGAGCCAATTGCCATCTACCGGAAATAAATAATAGGTTAAAAAACTAAAAAACACGCTTTTGTAACTAGTCGAACTAAAAAGTAGAAAAAAAAATTCTATAAATGCAAAAACAAAATAGAGTGATTATGAAAAAAACATTTTATCGTAAAAAAGCGTGGGGAGCTTCTTAAAATATTTTATAATAACTTCAATTTTTCTTGACTAGTCCGCCATCTTTAGAAGTCCGCCATGTTGGATTTAGAGTGACGTCATTTCATTTCTCGTATTTTTCTCAGCAAACCCTTTCATTTGATACCCATATCGCGGGAGTGCATAGAAAATTATTAGTCCGCCATCTTTGGGACTCCGTCATATTGGATTTAGAATGACGTCACTTAGCTCACCATGCATTGTCATCCAAACTAAACGTGTATGCAAAATTTCAGCTCAATCGAAAACCGAGAAGTGGGTCAAAATAGCGACCTAAGGAGTCAGTAGAATATAAAGCGGGTATAAAAAATCAGACTCCGGGCTGGTACTTAAAATTTTCTAACAGAAATTACCAATAACACTGTCTGACCCGAGAATCAAAACCAGGAATTCAATTAATTAATTTTTCTACTCTTTTTTTTTGTTTTCATTGACGCAACAAATGTTTTTTTTTCTGCCTATTCTTTTCCCTATTACATTGGGGTCGGCTTCCAGTCAAACCGGATGCAGCTTAATACCAGTATTTTACATGGAGCGACTGCCTATCTGACCTCCACAACCCAGTTACTGGGTAACACGATATTATTATCTCGTGGTATGACTGGTTGTCAGTCTGTCAGGCTTCTGACTACCCGTAACGGCTGTCATAGATCTTAATTTGACAACCAGGACTGACGGTTTAACGTGCTCTCCGAGGCATGGAGGCGTCTCGGTATGAAATTATGGTCACCCATCCACAGACCGACCGCGACAAGCGCAGCTTAACCTAAATCGAACGATCTGTGCGCCTGTTACTTAGCCACGAGCCTAAGTAATAAAAACTTATTCACAAAAAACTGAACCGTCGAGAAAAGAGAAAATGAAAAGTAGGGGTAACTTTATATGTGGTGGTTTTAGTGAGGTAAAAATCTCACACTCCCCGGTTTTATCCCCAAATACCGTGCGCCTTTTGAAGGTTTCTCCCAGAAAACCAAAAAAGGGGTAACATTTATATGTAACCAACAATAAAAAAAGAATTACCAAAATCGGACTACTCTGTAAAAAGTTATGCGTGATCATACATAAAAATTATATATATACGCGTCGAATTGAAAACCTCCCACTTTTTCACGTCGGTAAAAAAAATTAAACCTAAAGGTAGGCTTAAGATATTTCACCTACTACCATTAACTAAGATTATTCTCTCTCATATAGAACTCATAGTAGATACCTACATATCTGCGGGTCTGTCCTCCACTTGACGCAATACTAGAGGGTCAATTTTATGACCTCGTAAACTGACAACGACTGCTATAATGAACGGTCATAGTGGAAATAGCCATGATTGCTATGGTATTGGGACTAGGGAGTATTTCTATATTGTTTTGTTCTTTCAGGATCTATTAACACTTTTATAAATATAATTTAACTGTCTCATTGGTCCAGTGACAACAAGCACGGCTACTTAGCGTGCAGTCCTGCCTTCGATTCCCGGGAGTGGCAAAGTGTTATTGGGTGTTTGGTAGCGTCCTCCTGCGACCACGAACGCTGTAAAGTGTTCGAAACGTCAGGAAATACAAAAACCAATAATACACGCGATTAATCCTGTTATACGTTGGTTTATTATAATGTGTAGTGATCGCGAATATCTAAGATATGTTATTGGGTTATTCTGTTAGGAAATTCTTAGTAGCAGCCCGGAGTTAGGAAGTTGGCGGTGTGACACCCCCGTGCTTCGGAAAGCACGTATAGCCTTGCGTCTAACCACTATCCGTTCGTATCGGATTGCCGTCCCATCGGACTGTGACTATGAGAGTGAAGGAAGAGGGAGTGCACCTGTGTTAGAATACACTTTTGCACTAATATCTCCTGTGTACTTAGTTAATCTCCGTGGAGATAGGCCACCGTGACTGAACATTTGCTTGAATTAACAGGTTATTTCTTTTTTTTTTTTCAACCTGCGTGACCGCAGGAATAATAAATAGAACTTAAAAAAAATTGTGAAATGTCGGAGAACAAGCTGTGTACACCCCTGCGTACCCGTTCGGGGAATACAGGCGTGATACTATGTAACATGATACTTCAGAACCCAGGACACGCGGCGTAGAAGCCGACTTCTCCATAATATTATTGAAATCTATTGAAATAATTATAATAATGTTAATTTTATAAATTAATGAACAAAACACATGTTTGATGCGTTATTTTATCACTCGGAGATTAATAAATTGTTTCAATTGAAAACAATTAATTATGTGAATTAGCACTTGCGATAATATATTATACAAAACAATAAAATAATTTATAAAATCGACATTTAATTTATGCTGTTTGTATTTAACATAATTATTACCAATAAATTATTACGTGTGAGTTATTATCTAATTAACCGTGATACTATCAAACGAACCGACGAACTGTTTACATAACATAGCATCACGCCTATGTTCCCCGAATGGGTAAGCAGAGGTGTACACAATTGTACACCCACATTTCACCAATGCTGTTATTAAGTACCGGGAACAGTTCCAAACTCTGGGCTGCTACTGAGATTTTCCTAACAGAAAAACCCAATAACCTTTGCCCGACCTGGGGATCGAACCCGGTATATCTCATGCTCAGCAGTCGCGCTTGGGACCATTAGACCTTTGTCCTCCTAACTGTGTAACGTAACATAATACCATAATAAGTATACACATAATGGAGTTCAAATTCAAATTCAAATATTTTTATTTCATATAGGCCATATTACAAGCACTTATGAAAAGTCAAAGCTAGGTGCACGGTTCCAAGGCGTTGATCTTATGGAGAAGAGCCGGCAAGAAACTCCATAGACACTCTTTTAAAATAAATTGGTATAACAATAAATAAGGTAATGTGAGAATAATGCAGGTTAATGAGCAAAATAATAAAGGAAAGCGCTAGAAGCAATAACTTATATAGCCCTTTAAAATGATTGCCAAAGCAGTTAAGAGCTGACCAGTCCCGACAGACAGCACCCGTTCACGAGCATGACGCGCACATCAGCCTCGCTTAGCTCAACCATTTTGTAGGGAACTCGACGACCCGATGTACAACGCCACCATCAGCAGGACATTTTAGTGAGCATGACAAACTCATAATGCCTGACAATGGGCAATATGTACGTAACATGAGATTAAAAATAACATTAATGTCCACATAATGCTCACATTTTACAAAGAAATGTTAATATAAATTTAAAACTAGTAGGAATACTAGCGGTTAGTTAATGGATATGTAAATTTACATAAACAAACAAGTGTCAAAAAAAAAAAAATACAATTGGAATAATTGTACTACGTCAATAAAATTAATTGTATAAAAATAAAAACTAGTAATTACAAAAGTAATCTGTTGAGGTTACATTCATACATGAAATAAATTAGACAGTGCCAGTGGGTCGCTGTGTGCAGGAGGGGATCGTGCGCCAAACATCCTTATCCTCAATGTAATGTTTAATACTATAATATGCTTTAGATATTAAAATGCGTTTGATCACTACCTTAAACTTATCATCTGGAAGATCTGTAATATTAGATGGGATCTTATTGTAGAATCGAATACTGTTACCCATAAATGATTTGCTAGTCTTCCTAAGCCTAAAACCGGGGACTATAAGCTGGTGCTTATTACGAGTGTTTAAATTGTGGTTGTCACTCTTCTTATTGAAATGGGCAATATTTTTGCGAATGTACATGATATTACTGAATATGTACAATGATGGCAAGGTAAGTATATTTATTTCCTTAAACAATTCACGTAATGACTCACGACAGCCAAGATTATAAATAGCTCGGACTGCTCTTTTTTGTAATATAAAAATAGTCTCAACGTCAGCAGCCGAACCCCACAGTAAGATGCCATAGGACATAATACTGTGAAAATAAGCAAAATATACTAGTCTAGCCGTTGCTACATCTGTCATCTGTCTTATTTTTCTAACAGCGAAAGCAGCAGAGCTGAGTTTGCCTGCAAGTGACTCTATATGAGAACCCCATTGCAGTTTGGAGTCTACTGAAACGCCTAAGAAAACAGTTGACGGAACCAAATCTAACACCCTACCATCAAGTTTTATATTTGAATTTATATGGGGTACGTTTGGTACGGAGAACCTAATGCATTTGGTCTTATTCGGGTTAAGAAGAAGGTTATTAGCAGAAAACCAATTAGATACTTTCATAAGTGTATTATTGAGTTCAATCTGATCCCCATCCTTTCTATTTACTTTGAATATAAGGGATGTATCATCAGCAAAGAGGACCATATTTGTCTTGATATCCTTGATAAAGTAGGGAAGATCATTAATATAAACTAGGAACAGAAATGGGCCCAGAATTGATCCTTGAGGCACCCCCATTTTGACAATTGCACCTGTCGAAGTTACATTATCAATAGCCACCCTTTGATTTCGATTCAACAAATATGAACTTAAAAAATCAATTGATCTACCTCGAATTCCATAGTAATTTAATTTCATAATGAGCGTTCGGTGATCCACGCAGTCAAAAGCTTTCGAAAGGTCACAAAACACTCCTATAGCATCTTGAGCCTCCTCCCAAGCCCCCAACACTGCTTTGATCACAGTGGATCCGGCATCAACTGTCGAACGTCCCCTAGTAAACCCAAACTGTTTGGCATGCAATATTTTATTTTTATTAAAGTAAACTAACATTTGGTTTAGCATTATTTTTTCAAAAATTTTACTCAACACTGGTAGCACAGATATTGGCCTATAATTAGATGGGTTATTATGGCAGCCTGATTTGAAAATGGGTACGATTTTACTTAGTTTCATAAGATCGGGAAAAACACCCTCTGTGATGCAACGATTAAATATTGACGCCAGAATTGGCGCTATCTTAGCAATTATTGATTCAACCGCCTTTATTGACAATCCCCATAAGTCCTCAGTTTTCTTAATGACAATTGTTTTAAATGTTTTTATTATATCAATGTGGGTTATGAGATTAAATTCAAAGTTTGTGGAGTGTAACTCAACGCTTTCCTTTAAAAGAGACTCGGCCGCTATAACAGACGACGAAAGAGACTTTGTAGTCTTTATTGGTATATTAGTGAAGAACTTTTCCAAGAATTTGGCGACTACACCTTTATCTGAAACAAGTTCACCATCAACTTTTAGTTCTATGTTACTATCCATGGACCTACTATTTCCAGTTTCAGTATTAATTATTTTCCAAGTAGCCTTTATTTTATTACTTGCATGTTTGATTTGGTTACTAATAAAAACGGCCTTAGCTTGTATACAAACTTTTTTAAAGATCTTTGAGTATTTTCTTACGTAATTATGAAAATTAACATTAGATGTGTAAGACTTTTTGTCATATAGATCATACATCACATCTCTACTGCGTCTTATACCCGCAGTTGCCCAGTTACTGAAAATTAAATTATGTTTTAAAGTTATTGATTTTACTTTGCAAGCATTTTGGAACTCAGTAGATATAACATTAAAAAGTGAATAATACATTTCATTGGGGTCGCTATATTGTGGATTTAATGTAAGTAACTGAGATTCTACATTAGAGCTGAACTTTTCTAAATTCTTTTTAGTAAGAGGCCTACACTGTATAGTCTTGGAAAGTTCCTTTTTTTTTACATTAAATTTGATGATCTGACACTTATGGTCCGAACGAATGCCACTAATAAGATTTTTATCTAATATTTTAAAGTTGGTTGCTATATTATCTATGCAAGTGGCAGAGGTAGACGTTACTCTGGTTGGCTCAGAAAAAATATGTTTTAAGTTAAATGATCTAAATAGAGATAAAAGGTTTTGTTTATCTACCGTGTTTATCAAAATGTCTATGTTAAAATCTCCACAAACTAGTATTTTTTTATTTATTTTTATTCTCCTAAGGGCATCTTCCAATATTGAAAAGAAAAGATTAGTACTAGAAGAGGGGGGTCTATAAGCACACAAAATCACGAATTCCTCTAATTCTGCACACGCGAGCTCACATACTCGTTCTACAGAGAGATCGCGAATATCAAGTCGCTCCTTACATTTATGGAGGCATTGTACCATAATTAAGGTTCCTCCACCATCCGCTGAAACTCTCTGGAACGAACTGGCTACTTTAAAATTATTAATATTAAATGACATTTTATCTGGCTTTAGCCACGTCTCTGTAAAGCATATAACATCTACTTTATATTTGTCAACAAATAGGTCAACATCATGGATTTTGCCAGAGAAGCGATTGATATTTTGGTGTGACAGCATTAAGTATTTATGCTTCTCTGTTGTCGGGCTGGGTAGTTTAAATTAGACTGGCTAACTATCATAATGTTATTAGTACTATTATTAAACAATGGTGTACTGGGAAATGACTTTGTCATATTTCTTATGACTGACATAATATTATATGCTAACAGGCTAGCTAACTGTCGTTTAAATTTAATGGGCAGATACACAGTATCTCTAGTCAGATTTAATTTTCCAATAAAATTATTGGTGTCAAAAAACATAAATTTTTCACTGTAGTGACCTACTAAAAAATTAATATGCTTATTCAGCATATGAATGTAATTATTTTGCTTATCCGATAAATGTTCAAGATATGGAAAAGCACACAGTATTATATGATGACAATTCAGCTTTAACATCTGAGCGACACTGTCAGTGATATCCTTCTTACTCACATTTTGACTATTACCTATAAACACAGTTAAATCAGTATATAAATAAATAAAACTAGTCGGGCAATCCCGAAAAATACAAGTGAGTAATAACCGTTGAACAATAATTAATATGAATGTGTCTCACGAAAGTTATTATACAAAAAGTATATAAATGAATTATAATTTAGTAATACAAGTGTGTGAAACTTTAGACTTTCTAATTCTACAGGTCGATGGCAGTATGCTCAAAACCTTTGTACCTATACCTCTGTTTAATCCTTCAAAGAATAGAAGCGTGATGGTGCTCCTTAAATATCGTCGAATCTCTAAAAATCTCTCATAGTTGTTAAATATCTCATTATGATTTGATTATTTAAAATTTCAAGTCCGAAGTTTTAATAATAATCAAAACTTTGTCGTTGAATTTTTGATTGTGAATTAAAAGTTTGTTGGTTTCAGATGTTTGTGATACAAACAATGAATGTTAAGAAAGTCATCATCATTCACGAAATTAATTAGAAATTATTCATTGGAATTTATTTGTTAAGTATTTTTGAAGTAAAATGTCTATCTGACCTCTAAATGACGTCACCTAAACCATATTTCGTAGATGTTATAAGGCCAATAATTTGAATGAACGAGTAAAGCTAAAATTATAAATTTATGTAGAAAGAAAAACGGTTGTGAACAGGATTTGAACCTGCACCTCCCGGATAAATACTCCATGCACTCTGCCAACTAATCCGTCCCGATCTCTGCTCACTACGACGAAATCTTCTTCCACATTTTAAACGTCTTTTGGTGACACCACCGTTGTACATTCAGTCCCTATACAGGTAACTGAACCGACACGACTAACTTTGCAGTTCATGCAATGTCGTACCTACAGTAAGTTTGCATTTAATACCGGGCAAGTTCGAGTCCAGATTTTTTTATGGAGACTATTATAATAGACAAAATGCAGTGAAAATTTCAACGGACTATTATGGGTGAATAGATACTGCACTGGTATAGACAGCCAGGCGGCACCAGCGTAGGTTCAGTAATAGAGTTCCATTGGAATCCTTTAGGTATGTTTTCCTAAAATTACAAATATGTTCGGTCACGGTGTCGAATCCGATGGAGATTAGACAAGTACGCAGAAGGTCTTATGGTGCACAAGTGTATGCGCAAACACAGTTGCACTCCCTCTTCCTTCACTCTCATAGTCTGATGGGACGGCAATCCGACATGAGAGAGCAGACGCAAGACATTTGCGTGATCTACGAATCACGGGAATCACAGCGTAAATTTCCTATCTCCGGTCTTCTACTGAAAATTTACTAACAGAAAATCTATGTAACACTTTGATCAACCCGGAAATCGAACCCACTCCTCACGCTCAACCGCCGCACTTTTGCCGCCACTAGACGAATCAGGCAGTTTGGTCACTTATATAATGTGATAACATTGTTTCTAAGCCCAACTTCTGTATACATAAGTTATAAAACTGCAGTATTATTAAAGTAACTTAAGTTCCCAGTAACCCTATATTGCCGGTACCTACAAGAAATATGAAAAGATCCAACCCGAAGATAAATTAACTTCATGAAACTTCTACACTCCTGGTACATTACTATCGGAACAACTCGATACCTCAGGCTTCGCTCGTCAGCGCTTCACTCAGAGTATGAATAAGACAACAACTATAAGCAACCATAACATTTACGTGAAAATTAATACTGATGTAAGTAAATAATAATAAATAAGTAGTTTATTTTCAATTTAAGTTGTAAGTAGGTTGTGATGCTGCACCCGTACAAATACTTACACGCAGCTTCAAATATTGTTCTCATAAATAAATATAACTAGAGAATTCACTTTGTATGCATTAATTGCGTATTAAAAACACTGAATTTATTAAAAAACTTTCGATTCGTGACACTTTTATGAATACAATTAATCCAAAAATGGACAAAACAAAAAACGTTTCAGTTCAGTTGCATGTTTGTGTATTTTGAAGTACTGCAAACATTTACTGTTATTATATATTTATATTAAATATGTGCTGAGTTTTGTGAGTCACGTACTTATTTGTTTTTATTTGACATAGCATCACGCCTGTATTCCCCGAAGGGATTGTCAGCAGAGCAGAGTTATACACCCAAATTTCACCTACGCTGTTATTAAGGCCCATGTAATAGGCGGTGCGTCTATTCTCATTCATCGGGAACAATTCCATACTCTGAGCTGTTACTAAGAATTTTCTAACAGAAAAACTCAATAACTCTTTGCCCGACCCGGGAATCGCACCCAAGATCTCGAGCAGACGCGCTTGGGACCAGTACACCAACGAGGCAGTTTATTTGAGCGCTGGTAATACTATGTTTCCTTCTACACAGAACTAGCTTGATCCCCATAGTTCATTGTACAGCTTCTTTTATTCATACTCCAAGTGGAATACCTCCATTTTCCTTACTTTGGTTTACTTCCTGGTAGTTCTCTCAACGTCGGTACATCGGTTATCGGCAAAGCGTTCCAACTCGTCTTATCGGAACTACTTGGAGCCCAATCGAAGCATATAATGGCTTCGGCTAAGTTCGGTATTGTTCGGAACAATTCGGTTGCATATCGGCTGCAGCTCAGCGGGAAGCACGCGGAGAATCATTGAGTGGTTCCCACGTGCATTGTACGCGTTTCTACTGAATATATTGTTGGATAGTTTATGTCTGTTACAACACTAGTGCGTCATGATTCAGTTCCGTATAGGAATTACAATAATATATAGAGGTGCACTTAAGTGAGTGGAGCTAGTTGTATGTGATATTTAAAACAATATTCACACTCAAACTCAACATCATTATTTTTTTCAAATAGACCATATTACAGGCACTTATTTATGAAAACTCAAAGCTAGGTGCGCGGTTCCAAGAAGTTGGTCTTATGTAGGAGAACCGGCAACCCCCCCAGGGGTTCCACCTTGTCGTGGTGGGGGGGCTCTAGTAGCCGTGTCTTGGTCACCCACGGTGAAGCTAACGGAACCCGAGGAGGGCCGCTCCTCAGGGCTTTGCCTTCAAGCCCATGTTGGGGCGGCGCCGGCGTAGGTTGCGAGCCTTATGGGGGGTGTCGCAACTGAGGTGGGCTGCGGTGTCGTATGGGCGGCACCGCAGCTGAGGGATGGGGGCCGCGGTGGGAGAGGAGTGCCGGTATGTCGATGCGCCGCTCTCCCTACCTACCGCGGCCTTGACGGGGCCGCCACCGTTGGATGGCGGACGCGGTGGGGCCGCAGGGGAAGAGGAGTGCCGGTATTGCGAGGCGCCGCTCTCCCTATCCTCTGCGGCCGTAGTGGCAGGTGGCGGGGCCACAGACCTGACCCGTCGCAGGGGACCTAGGGCGTCCGGACACGGGGTCGTCTGGCGCCCATTGCACATGGTCTCCGAGGTGGTTGCGGCACGCCGTTAGTCTGGTGTGCCGTAGCGGGGGGATGCGATACCCAACCCCGTGAGGGAGTCCGGCAACGGACGGCTGCGGGCGGGTTCGCGGTTGTGTGCGAGAGCGTTCCCGCGTCCCGCCCTCAAGCAGCTGAGGAGGTATACTGTGGAGTTTTAGTGGGTTCGAGTCCCACATAACCGCTCTGTCTCCCCGTGTCAGAGCGGTATGCGAGGGCATTTCTCCACATAAAAAAAAAAAAAAAAAAAAAAAAAGGAGAACCGGCAAGAAACTCCATGCATATTACTTATCCACTCAATAATGCATTTTTTCTTTCTTATCTTATGTTAAAGTTCAACCGCCCGTAGCTCTAGGTTTCTATTATTAATGTCCTTCTTTTTCACTAAAGACACCGTTGCAGCAATCGTAGTTGCCCAATGGTTACGGGCCCGCCTCTTGAGCCAGAAGTTGTAGGATCAAATCTGGCATTTCCAATGTGATTTTTCAATATCATAAAACTTACGTAGTATAAAAAAAAACTTGTTTAGTTAATCTAAGACATCACAGACGTATGTGACGGAAAACATCGTTAGGACACCTGGACTAAATAGGCTGAAATCGCCAACCCGCGGTGAGCTAGCGTGGTGATCAATGCTCGTGCCTTCTCTGTATGAGAACAGGTCTGCGCCCTGCAGTGGGACTGTTATGGGCTGGTTATGATACAGCCACCCATTGGACTTGTTCTTTCATGCGGTGTCCCAACCTGGTGTCAAAGTTGTAAACTGAAAATGTACTGCACCGATTTTCGTGTTGTTTTCACCAATGGATAGCGTGGTTCTTGAGAAAGGGTTTATATATATAATTTGTCAAGATTCTGTATACATTGGCTAAAATATAATTATATTAATTGGAGGTTTCGAAAAAAAATAAGCCGTCTGGGAGCTTTCAATGAAAACGCTGCCTAAACCCTTTGAGATATAACAACTGTGTATGGTGGAATTGTGTATCTTATATAGGTCTATAGAAAAGTCCGCGATGGCATATGTCTATCTCTTAAGGATAACATACTATATCCATTTTAATATTTTTTTAAACGGGCTATGATAAAGCGGGAACGGGATCAAAATGTTATTATTACTTTTGGTCGCGATAACCAACATCCATGCGTGCGAAGCCGCGGTCATCAGCTACTATCTATATAAATGTGATATTTTTCAAGATTTCTATTGGTAAGACCGCTTCAAAATTCGTTTAAAATTGCCTAAAGTCATTGTGAAGATACCTCTTAAAAGACTTTATAAAGGTTATCAAAATATTTCCTTAGAGGCAACACACAGGAAGTTATCTATGCATGTGTAAGCACCCTTATCCATACACAGCGACATATAATAATAACTACAGGCAATCTTATAAGTGCGTGACTGGCACGTCAATGCGCGGTAATCAAGTGTGCGCGCCACTTTAGCGCAGCGTGTGATCCATCTTAATAAAGATGTTTGTCAGCGTTCCGCGGTGATGACGACGCGTTCTATTGGCTCGCTGGTATAACGCTGGCGGCACACCAACCACAAATAACAGTCACTAAAGCTCCTTCTTTCATAAAGTTAAGAGCTGACCTGAGGACCGATTCTACCGTGGGGGAGCCATGCTTCGGCACGAATGGGCTGGCTGAAAAACCGGTGTGAAACAACGCTTGCGTTGTGTTTCGCTGAGTGAGTGAGGGTACCGGAGGCCCAAACCCTTTAAAGACCAGCAACACACTTGCGACTCCTCTGGGGTTGTAGGTGCTCATGGGCGGCGGTAATCGCTTACTATCAGGCGATCAGTTTGCTCGGTTGCCCCCAATCACATAAAAAAAACTAATGCTTCAGTAGTAAAAAGGAATTGTCGGTCAATCTCCTCGGGGATTAGCCAAGTATTTAGGACATAATATAACGGACACGTGTATGCACAAACACAGGTGCACTTCCACTTCCTTCACTCTCATACATGGTCCATAGTTCCTAATGTACAAAGTTTGTCGATCGATTTCCTATCAATTATGGCGCTAGGCCTGTAGAGCTTGGTTTAGTGACGGGTATTTATGAACAACAGCCAGGATCGATGATTTAATCCGGAGTCCCTCTTATGAAATTGCTTTAACTGTCACCCATCAACCAACCGATCGTGCAAAATCTCGAATTTTTAACAGACTTTACTGCCCAATCCGGGTGTCGAACGGGATCTCACGCTCAGCAGGAGCGCTTGTGTAAACTAAGCCAACAAGTAGATCTCTTTTTTGCCGCATATGACGATTAATATCTGTCTCGAGAGTCCCGTGTGTGGCCAGCCTAACCCCCAATATAAAGAATCTTCGTACTATTTGTCTCCCCCCCCCCCCCCAGCCTCCGTTCGTCATTGTTTGATATGGTTGTCGTTGTGACGTATTGTCTGTACGGACGCTCTATTTCCCCCGGGAACACTTCCACGGAAAAGTCTCTAGCACTGTCGATTTGTCTTATCTCCTAGGATTTTTTCCTTTGATCTGTTTACCTTTCTTGTGCTCTGACGATATGGAACTTCTGAGTGCTTATGTTTAGGTATTTTTGATACATAGGAGGGCTTTCCTTGAAAAAATATTTTTGTTTTATGATTGAAGGGTTAGAAGGAATGCAAGGCAGTATGGAATCATAATTTGTTGATCTATTTGTATGTGCTCTTCTATACAAGAGCCAAAAATCTTTTATTGCTTCATGTTGTGAAGTCATCGTTTTCTTTAATTAACAGTAGCCGGAACCAACAGTTTAAGTTAAACTGTTTAACGTACCTCACAAAGCACGGATACATTCAGGTAAAATATGCCCCACCTCCTTGTGGCACCAACAATCTTTTCTGACCAAAGTTTCAAACCAGATATGAGCCACCACCATTTACTAAGTTGTAACATTTACAAATCAAAAGTAACATAATAATAAAACCTTTACAAATCCCGTCCGAAGCCGACTTTTGACGAGAGCTAATAGTTTCCGAAGTCCGACATAACTGAAGACACGCTATATCTGTCGCGCTTAATATACAACGTACAAGTGACGGCGGGTGTCGCTGGGAAAATATAGCACCGGAACACAATGCAAGAAGGTGTAGAAGGTGAACTCCGAACATGCAATAAAATACGTTACATTAGTTGTTGCGTTATAAATATTAAGTAATACTTAGCACTTACTGCAGTAGTTTATTGTTCTTCAATGTTGAAAAGACGCTATATGGGTCTTATTAAAGGTAAAGAAGATTGAAATTTGACATAGGTAGGTACTACATTGTGCTCAATTATACTGTGATGATAAATTAACAAACCCTGGACCGCACTCACATGGACTTTACCTCGATTAACACCTAATAGCCCTTAACGTGACATATCTTGTATTCTGTGTAAAAGCTTTACACTCTCTCTTACTAATACAAATGGGCAAATTTACAGTATTTTCGAAAAACATTTCATTGACGTGTGTCAGAATCATAAAAAGTGGAAATCGATATTCTCAGCCTACCCCAATAGGAAACAGGCGTAATTGTATGTATGTGTATAATACACATGTGTTGTGTGGTGTATCGATATTTAAGTCATCCTGTTACATAGAAAGTGGTGTGGTACTTCTGTGAATCACCTACGTAACATGCGCTATTTGTCAGCCGGTGTGTATCTCGTGAAATATGAGGCAAGTGTCCCGCCGTCCCGTGCGACACACTGAGACCGTGGGCTTAGGGTGGACCAGTGAGGATGTGAGGGGATCGTCCGGGGTAGTACCACACGAGATTTATAATTGTATTGTAAGTAGAATGAGATTATGGGTACAAGGTAGTCAGAACGGAGAGGTAGGGAAAAAAATAGTCGATTTTACAAGTGTATCTATTATGATACACATTTATGAAGCGTGATCGTATCATCACGCTTCTATTCCCGGAGAGTTAAGCAGAATAGTAGTGAGTATATCCATCCATATTTTACTAATGCCGTTACATATAACGTTTCCAATTAAATTTAAACTAACAAATTAATAACGAAGACTACATAATATGAACTGACTATGTATTTAAAGAAATACACACACATAAAATCTCCAGTTACACTTAATAATTTCTATGACATACATACTAACATCTAAATATTTACAATGGTTTATTTATTTAAAGCTCTTTTTGAATATATTAAGATAATCGCCAGACAGATAATACATTTACTTTGCAAAAAAGGGTTATTCTAATGCTCAACACAAGTTAAATAAAGTTGAATGATAAACCTTTTCCGGGTAAAGCCGGGTGATCCGCTGGTCCTTGTTCAGGGAACAGCTTTCTATCACAAAGTTTGACGGTACCCTTCCCAATGTTGGGGACCCTTACGACACGACAGTTATAATAAAAACTTAGGGCGTGAACCCACTAATATGTCTTCACGATTTTTTTATTTGATCCTTATTGGTCCGGTTGTGTGGTGAAAGTGTACCTACAGCATTTATGTACGACAAGTAATACATTGTGCTTAATATGAAAAGCTCTTTATAAATATACAAGCTGCAACACACGACTGTCAACATGATACAGTGAGAACGTGCCCTTATACATCAGCTTCGTAAAACCTTACAGAGACGATATTTAATACGAAAAGTCAGCTATAAGATTACGTCAAAAGATATCCAGAAATGATTAAATCTATACTAATATTATAATGCTGAAGAGTTTGTTGGTTTGGTTGAACGCGCTAATCTCCGGAGCTACTGGTTGGATTTAATAAATCCTTTTTTTTGGGTAGTCCATTTATTGAGGAAGGCTATAAGCTATATAACATCACGCTACGACCTATGAGAGCGGAGCATCAATGAAAAATGTTGCAAAGATGGAAAAAAAAATCCGTTTAAGAGCTTCCGTTTCGAACGCTGCGTAAACAGTTGAAGTTACGCAAAAATCATGTAACACAGAATTGTTACTCTTTAAATGTTCTAAAAAAATTCGCGACTGTATATGTCTATATTTTAAGGTTGACTCACTATAACCTTTTTTATGGTTATCAAACTGGTTATAAAATTATGCATTATTTGCCAAGGTGGGATATATTGTAGCAGGGTTTTTTCTCAAATTAACGGGGTGTAACCGCGGGGCACAAGAATTATATTCTAATTAGTCTAAGTTACTCCGAATTACGGTTCCAGAGGCTGAGTGTTAGTTTCGTGGATGTCGCCACGCGGACGAAGTTGGGGGCACAGCTAGTTGTTTATAAATATGGGAAGATTTTTCGAGGATTATTAGGTGGGTCTATTTATTAGATCTAGATTGAATACCTTCAAAATATACGTATTAATATAAGAGACGGTTTAGTCGGTGCAACATGTCTTTTTCTTCCATACATCTCTGTCAGCCGTCATCTCGCTAGTCACTTCCTTTCTAGCCATATCATCTTTCACACAATCCATCCATCGCTTCCAGGGTAAAAAAAAAGAAAAACTTTATTCAATCCCTTTAAATGCACATCATAATTCAAAACATCTAACGATACATCAAATAAAATACCCGAGAAATAAACCTCAGCAGTCGCAATCTAAAGTACCCATACCACTTCACAATTTCAATCGCTCCATACTCTACACTGTATAGTATTGAGTGCACCATGAAATAACGAATATTAGTGGAGTCGGCGAAACATCGGAGTGGGGCATTGGCCGCATATTTAGAGTTCCAAGCTCGATGCAGCGCAATATGAATGGAGGCCGAATGCTGGACGAGCCGACTGCTTTATATGAAGTGGATGCAATAAAACGACTACCCTTTTACCATCTGTGGGTATCGTAAAAGATTATTATGGGGCTGCATCAGGGAGATTGGCATTAGAGTACTGTGATCTGTTAAAAACAACAAGATCTTATCATCTTTTGACAGCGCGGTTGGTGCAGCGGTCGAGAGACCGACTGCTGCGCTGCGTGTCGCAGGTTCGATTCCTGCACGGAGCAAATATTTGTACGATCTATAGATAATTGCTCTGGGTCTGGGTGTGTGCTTGTGAGATTATATGTCTGTAAACGCACCCACGACACAGGAAGAAATTCCTAGTGTGGGGCAATGTTAAAAAAAAAAAAAAAAACTGTATGTGGATTATCGCAAGTGGCTTTAAATGGAGGATTATGTCCCGGGGTCCGTCTCTGCACGTAGGTATTATTTTGCTGATCTATATATAATTGTTCAAGGGCGGGCTTATGTATGATATTTAATTTTGTATATCAGCTTGTGTTTGTAAACACATACAAGATAAATTGCTACAGTGAGGAATTTAAGCGATATTTTTAGGCCAATTCTAGTAAAGTTAACAATCTACAAATTGAACTCTATACTAAGCAATCAGATAATTGCCAATACAGTTAGTTAGATTTCCGGCTGAGACAGTGTACCGTGATAGTAGTGTAGTTCACAGTTGAGAAACTATTGGTTCTCGGAATACGGCCAATATGCCGCTGTCGAAGTACTGATGAACGCTTTTGTATTTGTGACTTTTTACAAACTTTTTGGAATAGACTTTTATCTACTTGTTTAGTCTCTCTTTTTTTTAAAGCAACATTTTTATATAAAACATTTTTTATTTTAATACCGTATTTTAAGATATACCTCTTTAATCGTGGGACGCGTATGGATTGACGGACAAGTTCCTCATGCACAAACAAGTATCAGACAAAAAAAATACTTGCAGGCCTTACAAAAATACTTCAAATGTGTGAAAATCTGCCAACCAAGCCGTGGCACTCTGATATTTCAACCCACTGTGACAAAGGTGTCGTCGCAACACGTAATTGTATTAGACACTACTCACACTAAAAACGACCCAATAAAACACTTTAAATACCTATTGAACGCAATCACTACCTAATTCTCCTTTGTAAGATAAGAAGCCATCGGTAGTTTAATATTAAGTGGCAATGCCAGCGCTGCGCCAGTGCTCCTGCCCCGTGCCAACTGCTGGCACTGTCGTCGTCGTCAACTAATGACATTAGCCTCGCCTCTATAGACGAACTTTCGTCGCTCCGTTTCTTGTGAGACTAAGGAATTCAATTTGAGTCTGCAACTGCGTCTGAAAGTCGCAAGGGTTAGTTACTGTGTATTGGTTTAGACTTTATGGGAAGTATCGTTGGAGACTTGCTTGGAGGATATGTTGGTGTGAAAACTGTGGGAATCTAAAACCATTTATCTGTCAATAAATATACCCATTAGAGCCTTTTAGAGAGATTATAGCCTCGTTGATCTAGTGGTCCCAAGCGCCACTGCGGAGCATGAAGTCCTGGGTTCGGCTACCAAAACTCTTCTACTACTTAGACCGCCTGGAGTATTTTTTTCCTTCCTCATATATTTATAAATTAAATATCCCAGAAAGAGACGATATAACGCTTCTTGGTTTAACATTAGACAATAACCTAACATGGAAAAAACATATCGAAAATCTTAAGACTAAGTTATCAAAGTTTATATACGCATTAGGCAAATTAAAAAACAACACAAACTATGAGACGGCGCTCTCAACTTACTATGCCTATGCCTATGCATGGTTTAACTATGGCATAATATTGTGGGGTGAAAGTACTGATTTCCATGATATTTTCATCATGCAAAAGAAATGTATACGCATCCTTATGAATATTAAGCCATGGGAAAGCTGTAAACCACATTTCATAAAAAATAAAATAATAACATTACCATCCCTTTACATACTACAAGTAGTTACGTTCGTGCAACAACATAGAGATTACTTTCGATCAAACATAGAAGCAAACCAAAATTATAACCGAAGAAACAAAAATAAGTTAATTACACCGTCACCAAAATTAAAAATAATGAAAAATAGCCCCAACTATAGAATCGCGACAATTTATAATAAATTACCGAATAACATAAAAGAGGACGAGAATACAAACTCATTCTATAGCAAACTAAGATTACTTTTAATAGGGAAATGTTATTACACTGTAGACGAATTCATGACGGATAAAACTTTATAGATGATTATATTTATAGAGTAGGTACCTACTTAGCTCATAACTTTTTCTTTTTGTTAGATCCGGCCTAGGATCAAGGCCATAAAAATAATATAGTTTATTCCAGTGACATAAACTAATCTTTTTATTTTATTTTTATTTTTATTGTAAAATGACATACCTTATTGCAATTTAATTTATAACTTGACATGACACGTTTGTAAAGCACTACCTATTACCTATTCTGTAATAATTGTTATTATATTCTTCTTTTTAACCGACTTCCAAAAAGGAGGAGGTTATCAATTCGGTTGTATTTTTTTTTTTTTTTTTTTTTTTTTTTTTAATGTTTGTTACCTCAGAACTCCGTCATTTATGAACCGATTTGGAAAATTATTTTTTTATTTGAAAGGATTTACTTTCAGATTGGTCCCATTTAATTTTTATGAAAATTGGTTTAGTAGTTTGGTATTTAAATCAAAATAACTGAAAAATAATACGTCGTCGAAGTAAACGAAATGGTGTATTTTGCTTTCTTGTGACTTTCCGGTGGTGTTTACGGTCGCTAGAATAGTTCTAATGAACTGCCTATTTTCCAGCTTCATCATCAGATGATGATGATGATGATGAAACCGGTAGATAAGCATCGGAAATCCGTCATATTTTTTTTGCTATTTAATACTTTTTAGTGTAAGACCGCATTCTCAAACATCTCTTTATACACGAGTTCTCAAAAAACGGAGTGTATATAAGTATGTATGTATGTACGTACATGTTTGTGAGTTTCTTTACCTATTCCACCATAACTTCTAAATACCTGAACTAATTTCGATATATGGGGTATCGTTAGAATCCTTACACTGTCCCATGAGTAACATACGAGTACGCTAGACAGTTTTTTTTTTATTAATTTCATCTTGTTTTACGCAGTTTATTACTCTCTTTTGAAATAACCTCTCTATCTAGATTTCCTACTTTGATATGGATATGTCGCAGATGGATTGTAGAATAAGCTGTTTTACAAAACTGCTAGCTGATTTACAAAACAGTACTGTTATGAAAAACAGCTGAACGACGTTTAGCGGTTTTACATAATTACTGAACTATAACACGCAGAATTGAATGAACGTTTTGCGTTTATCAATGCAGCGGGTCAACGATCAGAGATTATGGAAAACAGTGCGAAATGAACTGTCAGATTGTTGATTTTACTTCGAAATTTTGTCGCATATGGCTCTGTATGTCCTAACAATAATAACCTAACTTTATTTTACTTGTCAATAGCAAAAAAATTATGATTTTTTTTATGACGTAAATACTAAACCTCTATAATAGTCAACAATATATCGGGATTATGAAAGAAAATAAATTAAATTGATCCATGAGCGAGCGAAGCGAGCTCGGGAGTTTCGTGTATCCCGACACGGACAGGTTAGGTTCGAAGAGGATGACGGGGGCCCGTGAGCGAGCGTAGCGAGCGAACAGCCCCCGTCATCCTCTTCGTGTTTAGGTTTTTTCTAACCTTACGGACACAAAATTAGGAGCCCCGCTAAGCGGGGCTCCGTCGACCCAGCCACGGAAAGTCAAATCAGAATACAGTATCGCTTTTTCACTTGGATGGTGACTATCCATTTAATATACCTATACAATAAACAAACCATTCATTATCCTTTACTGGCACCGACTCCAAAAATAATAATAATTGTATATTATTGTCCTAATAAATTGATTTTATTCAGAATCCTCTAAAATTAAAAAAATATTTTTTTATATAAGTTGTAGTAAGTAAATAATGCAATTATTTTATAACTTTTTAGTGCAATTTTACTTAACAGAAAGATTTGAGGAGTCGGTTCTTTTTTTTTGTTATTACTACCTACCGACTACTGCAATCTGACCAAATATGACCATATGTGTGTTATCGGGTGTGTTATTGTTTATTGTTTATTGTTTATTGTTTATTGTTTATTGTTTATTGTTTATTGTTTACTGTTTATTATTGTTAATTGGACATCATAACTAATTCTAGACATGTATTTTTTATTTTATTTTATTTCTAAAATGTATTGTGTTAATTACGAGTATTAGGTACTGTTTCATAATCTCAACAGCAAACCAAAATTGTGATTTGCAGTGCCCTGACAGGGTTCATGTACAAAAACCGACAGTTAATTATTGTAAAATGTGTGATGTGCATGAGAGCAAATAAATAAATAAATAAATAAATAAGTTCAGAAAGCGTTTAAAAGATTTATATCGTATTCTTTTTTTTTAAACCAGATCTATTCTACTCTTTAATATGATAGGCAAAACTAGATTACTGTTGCATACGTGCCGTCAGACAGGACAGGTCACCTCGAAGCTGCTATGGCTCTTTCCTCAAAAGGCCATTCCAGATGATCCCTGCATCGTTACACTCACATATATATGTACATACTATAATGTCTGGACTTTAAAAGAGACGTTGAACTCTGAATTTGTTTCGGCGTTTCTTCTCGGCCATCTAGTTTATAAAAATGACTTGTAAAAGTGTCTTCAACAGATCTATTTACAGAAATAAAATCATTTATCATTTATTTGTGAGTTCAAGAACAATTTGAGTGACATAAGATTTAACATACATACATGTATATTCTTGCAACTTAATTCATTAAGTACCCCTTGTTTTCCGAGTTGTATGTACTCGTACATAAGATGGAAACATTCTTCAAAGCAACTTCAAAGTTTACAGAACTACGTTACCTCATTACCTCATTGTTAAAACCTGCACAACCAACTACGATACAACTCACAACTCCTGATTAAACTTATCCAGATCTCAACATTTCTCATTCTAAGTTCACAAGTTTTTGCTTCATCAAAGTCCGTCGGGAGTTCAATACAAGATACGTGTCCGTAATTTACTGTGAAATTGTGTTATACATATATCCATTGCGGGGCACTCGGCGACTTGTCCCTGACACCCAAATCAAATTGTCCCTGCACCGCGCGCCACACACCAATCTATGTGTGTTCATTCGGTTGACACGACTGCAGTACTTCCCTCACGCCACGTATTTTATTGCTGACACGTTTTACATTGCGCGACGTGATAACACCTCTGTGTAATGATGTGAGTCCACTGAGTAATGGTTGGTGAATGTTGGTTGGTTCTTGTTAACGTGTCGCGTGGAATGTAATTGAATAGGAATGTGCTCACCAACGCGAGTGTTTGCAAGCCACACTCGGATTAAAATAATAATCCAGTTAGCAGAGTGTCCGCTCGCTCATACATTGTACAAACATCACACACAAGTGTTTTTAGTTCACGCGGATTGTTTTGAATAGTTTAGTTTAAACATATCGTTGTTGGCAACACAGACGGCTTTTTGTGTTGTTTGTTAAAACTCAGATTTTTTCACTTAAGTGTGGGTCCAAAAACATTAACAGTTAGTTTGCGAATACTTTTCTTTTGTTATGTTGGTGAAATGTTTTTAGTGACATAAACGAAAATGTAGTTATTTTATTTAAGCTAGGCTATTACAGTGCATATTTATTAATTATTCATATTTGAATAAATATCCGTTATGATTATATATCCAGGGCGGACATATGAAATGTGTTCAAATAATCAAATTATCGAGTCAATGCGATGCGTCCAACACATTTAATGAGTCACTGACCCGCGTGACCGGCGTCAACTGAGCTGTCAAACATACGTCAATTCATATGATACACACGTAACATCGCTTTTGATACACTGAACATGTAATTCACAGTTCTACGTTATGTCATTATTTTAATTAGGTAACAAATGAAACGAATTAATTAGTTTAAATTAAATGGTTGGATGATTAATTTTCTCAATGTGAATTGTATGTTGTCATTGGTACAAGTTCTTGTAGCGCTTATAGTCCGCTGTAAAAACTAGGTGCGGTACATCATCGTCGAGGTTAAGCAACATTTAGTACGGCCAGTCTATAGATGCGTGATAACTTGAAACGTTTCCATTTGAGAGGCTTTGTGTTTTAATAGAAGCGTTAAGCCGTGGATCCCGTGTTTATGTACAGCCAAGTCAGAGGCATACGAGTAAGTTGAACAACTGTGAGGTTGCCTGCTAGCCACACGAAAAAGAAGAATAAGATACAAATAAGGACCAAAAGTATGAACACGCATAAAATTTGGTCTTTATTTCCTTAAGTACAGAAGACACGGCGTGCCCAGTTTTCTTTGTATCAGCTCCTGAAAGACAACCTTACTGAACATTTTATGTTTTCAGGACAGTCTGTGTTTATAGTAAAGTATACACATAAATGACTATAATCGATGGTGACCAGTTTTCATGCTGTAGCTGAGGCTCTGTTGGCTTATATATTACATCGTTATCTATCAAAAAATACCTAGAATCTAACGCACCTTTCGCGGTGAATGCAGCTGCCGATTTGGGGACCTAGGTGAAAATTAGAGAAGGAATCGGTCCTTCTCTAATGATGATGTATTTTCTACACATAAGTAAATAAAAATAATCCAACGCACCTAAAACTCACATTCCTAATATCCACTGACAAATACAACCCTGTACCTGAAACTTTGTGCGACACAAGAAGCAACAGCGTCTCACATGGAACTTCAGCGATAAATGTCTGACACACACGCCGCGTGACACAGGCGACACTCGCGACACCGCGGCGGAGGCAGTCTGCGACCAACGTTTATAGCGAGTTCGCTTCTTTGTGGGCGTATAACTGTCATGTTAGCCGAAGCACGAAGAGTTCAGTACATGAAGTTGTGTTTATTTTGTTGGTAACTTTATTTTGTAGTGTTATCGGACATAGTATAATTATATATTTCAAGGGAAAATCTCAATTTTTAGCTAAATTAAGCCATAAATCGACGTTTTTGACTGAAGTAATAATCGATATTTTTACGGAACATGTTAAACGGAGAGTAAAGTTATATTTTTAAAGGTTTCTTTAATTTATACAATTAAACAGTAATATTCTGTTTCCAAGAAAACATAGAAAACGTTTCAGTTTCTCTTCTGCATTACTAAAAAACTTCAAGTTTTCCTACACAAAGACAAAATACACAATAACTCAAACCTACCTTATCGCGTCGCTACTTAATTACACAAATAACTTTAAAAACACCAAACCCAAAAATATGCCTCAAAGCCTAAGAACCACAGATAAGAACATTTCCTTTCAAAGTAACGTTACTAACAAAAGTGCTTCCAAACATTCTGTGTCGTAATCCCAACCCTCCAGTCGTCATGGGTAGGGCTGCTACGACGCAAACCCAAAAAGCTAAAAGACATTGTACACGGCCGCATATTTGTGAGTGAAATAACTTGGTGCTCTGCAGCATAACTTTATTTCATAAAATAAACTTGTAATCATGTCAATAAAATAAAACATACGAATGTCAGCTTGTTATATTTAACCTTAGATTTAGTTTTTCCCCAGAAAGACTACACAAAAACGCCGCAAAAACTTTTATCTAAATCTTGAACTTTTGTAGACCTGAGGACCACAAAAGCCAGACTTGTTTGTTAAGAGTTGGTCCTAGCACCCCTAGTGGCGTATCGTGTAAACTTCGCGCAGATAACGCAGCGATTTTAATTAAGTGTGATGTGCGTGAGTCACTTGTGTTGCCGACTGTTCTTACTTATTTATATGGCTTGTTGCGAATTGTGTGGTTAAAATTTACATAGTACCAATATTAGTACTACGAGTATGTACTTGCATGTACTAGAAATTTTTTTGATGACTATATTGTTGTTTCTTTGATTGTGATGAAGGAAAACTTATTGCATCCCACTTTGTTTTGAATGTTTTGCACTGAATGAGATAGTTGAGAACGTAGCGTAGAACAAAATTTTTATTTCCATATAAGTCTTTTATATACGAGTATATATTGCAATACAAGGGCCTTTACTGTATAGTTGTTTCCTCCAAAGTATAATAAAAACAAAACTTCGCTTATTTTAACAACTAATATTAACAACCATATTAAAACGCGACAAAACATTCCGACGACGGTAACTAATCATAACTTCGCAACGCTGCATCGCTGCAACAATGAGCGGATAGCTGGAATCAGCGCATTTGTTGCAAAAGCTAACCCGCTGACTACAGCGCTTGAAGGGTATGCACACACTTATCGGTTATCGACAACAAGATGTTAAGAAATTTTAAATTTTAGATTTATATTTATTTACCAGCCACATTTCTAGTTTAGCTAAAAATATTCTGTGACGCATTTTTAATGTAAAAAAATAAAAAACTTACTCAAATAAAATTAACATTTTAGTAGGGCTTAGCACTTTTAAAAGGGCTTTATCTATTTATCTTTTTCAAATACCCGCTCAACTTTTTGGAGAATAAATATATTAGTTTTTTTTATTAAATAATTCATTTAAATTCCACTTAGTTAGATCTTTCTCAGACCACTTAACACCACTATGTTAAAATAAAACAAAATGAAATTAATTTAAAAAAAAACTCGCTTCCATGTGTGAATAATATACATTATAATAAAAATTAAAATATTGCTATGTTAGCCCGGATACTGTAAGGATTCTAACGATACCTCATACACCTAAATCGGTTCAGGCGTTTAGATGTTACGGTGAAATAAAGAAACTCACAAACATACATACATACATAAACCCTAAAAACATAAATACAGAAAAATTCAATAAGCATGTTTGATTCAATCTTATTTCCAATGTATGTGAACACCGCATGTACCCAGTGAACGCGGACCTTAGCAATAAACAAACATGTTTGATGTTTTAATACATTCGTGGAACCCTGAACTTTAGTACTTAGCAAGATTTACTTCATCTCGCGTCGTGCCCCAGTATGGCGGAAGCTCCTCATAGCACGAAGTTCATACTTTGTGCTAGTATTGTTTATTACAAACTAGTTTGGCTGATGACGCTGCAACCGTCGACGTTATTTGTAGTGGAGAAAGTATGAGTTTTGAGTCTTTAAATTCATAATTACATGGACTGAAATAAAACGTATGAATGTATAATCTTTTAACCGCGCAATAATTATATTATTCAATAAGTATTCCATATTAAAATAAAAGAATAGAGATTTATAATGGATATTCACTGAAATATATATAAAAATTTACAGATAAAACTTTTAAACACATGTGTAGCAAACTCAAAATATGTATTAAAATGTGGAGGAAGAGTTCAATATAGTGAGTAGTGGTCGGGATTGCTCACTTAGCAGAGCACCTGGAGTTCCGAGAGATCCGGTTCCGAAGCGCAGGGTCAAATCCTGCTCCTGATTTATTTTCTATCCCACAAAAATATAAAAATGTTTATAAATATAAATATGGTTATGTATTCTACGTTCCACCCGAAAAATTAAAAGTCAAAACTTTTTCTTAGGGTCAGTAACAATATCTTAGTGTCCGCAATTTTATTCGGAAATAATCCCAAAGACACAGCTGTGGTCGGACGTGCCCATATCAAACACAAACGAAGCCTTCGGGGACGCCTATTAGACGTAGCGTTTCGTAGCACGTAGCGCGTAGCGGACACGTAGTGCCGTAGCTGCGCCTGACAGTAGCAAGCTACGCACAATAAGCGGTTACGTTATTTACTGCATATTGTATGAGCCTCGCTTACATATTCTGAGGCTGTGCGACAGTTTAACATCATCTTTTCTTCCTTATGTTTTTATAAGATAATTATTTGGTTTATTTTTCATTCCAGGGTTCTGACTGAGTAGAATGATTTTTGTGTAAGATTTAGAAATATTCTTATTGCCAACAATTTACCTAATATAATTATAATATTCAATAAAACATCATAAAGAAAACTAGACTTAATAGTCTGAACCCACCAACCCACAGTAAGCTAATGTGGTGATCAATACTAGTACCTTCTCTGTATGAGAAGAGGCCTTTTTCATGCATATAATACCTAATACGCTATTAAATTCTTGCGCCGCCTAATTGTCACACAGTCCTTCGTTTATTAGTCATAAAAAATCTATTTAATATTTTTTTATTTATTTTTCTTTGTATTTATATTAATTTAACTAAAAACTATTTTAATACTCAGAAGAGAAAAAAGTGCAAAATGGTGACCAGCCCCTGGGTCACGTGAAGTGTCGACCAATCGCGATCTCTTTATAGAGAATGCGAGCGCTCGTACCCCACGACCCGAGTGTTTCAACCCCAAACGGTTCAAAAATATAGTTACTAATAAAATTATTATATTTTCGCCGTTTTAGGGTCTCCGCAGCTGCATTTAATATTTATTACATAATTATATTTATCATACAGTATATATTTCTAGCTTGGACCACAAATACAACCATGAATATGCTACTTATGTATTAACCTAAATATGTTACACAAGAATCTTGTTCGAAAAGCGCTCGAAGCTAAAATGTTTGATGAAATTAATTATAATTCCTCAGAACTGATAATAATATTATAAACAGCCACTCAACTGAACAAAACAATAGAACATCGTTTGAGAAAATGTATATACAACCTTCACATCAAACATCTTCTATTATAGAACTTTTAACTATGTTATGATACACCATGTGAGGATAGACTTTCAAACAAGTATAACAAAATCGTATAATACCTAAACGATGATATTTCACGGAAAGTTTGAACCATTATCTAATTTTTTGATTGCAGAATTATATAATATATGAAAAAATATAATAAAATTATTAATTGCCAATCTGATCAGCACAATAAAACCATATGAGTGTGCTCTATGTGTGCGAGCAGTTCTCGCTGCTCGAAAAGTGCATCCGTCTCTCAACGCAATTACAAAACTTTCACCACAACCGGTTAGAAATAGAATGGTTCCACACCGATATATCTATATTTGCTCGCCACAATGTACTGACAGTATTTTCATTCCATTATTGACATAAAATTAATTAGCACTCTTTGTTGGAAACCAACTTCATAATTTAATTTACGACGCGAGTTTAAAATGTGACCGAATTTTTCATTCTTTTATTTGATTTTGACGTAATAAAGTTTGGTCCTTTCCCCTCTCGCGCCGCCCGACGCTGGTCCTTTTGACCGCGAACAATCCACAGCTACTCTCAGTCGCACAGTGTGGAAACACCACGGTCCAAAGTAATTATGTGTCGTCGTCCCCCAAATAATTACCGAGGCTTATGACTGACTTTTGATAAACATTTATTATTCATTGTGTTGTGCAGTTTGCGGGATTCCTTGTTAATTACGTTACTGTGTGCGATAATGAATGTTTAATTGAATGTACGACCAGACCTTTTGTGCCGTTAATACGTTTCGCAGAATTATTAAACTGTCACAATTTAACGAGATTAAGAAGTATGTCGCTCGACTTTAGTAACAAAACTGTAACTTTACAAACAGTTTCTCGTTCCTAAAGAGTTTTTCTTTTGAAAAGACGGCGACAGGTTCTGCACTTTTATCAGTTTACTGTAATGAACGGAGTTCTAGGAAACATTTCTACAATTGGACAGTTGATCTACTGATTTACTGGCTTGAAAACTTTTTGGTGAATATCGGAGCTTGTTTGATCTCACATATCCGAGCGGTGTGTAATCAGAGGCGGCGGTTTCCAAAAAATATAAATTGAAAAGCGGGGCGATGCCGCAATGAGTCGAAACAGAAAGTTGGTACCAATCTGGCGTGGAGGCCGCATTAACGAGGCTAACACAAATAAAAACTGGCTCGACTCGGAATATTCCAGTTATTACTGCTTTTTACCAGTTCTGAAACAGGGACGCCACGTATGTACATTAGCGGGTTGTGTAACTGAAAAGAAAAATACATGAAATATATTATAACTCTGTATTTATTATTCTAAAATAAAAGTGAGTCTCGTCATTACCAGTTTATAAACAATTTTTTCCTCACACTTAAATATTTTTCTACAGTATGCATAATTATAAAGCCAGACTATTGATTAATAAAAGACAAAGATAAATTAAATTTATGACAAACAGCCTTATAAAAATGCCCCAAAGGAACAGACACAGATTAGCTACATACAGTACACCCACGGATCCGTAATGAAGGTATAATAAAGGTTCCAAAGTAATACAGGATAAGCATAAAAAATACTTTCATGTTTTGTGAATCAAGCCTGTCGTAATTTATTGAACAACTCCGACTCCCACAGGATACCTGAAAAATGTAATACCTAAAATTGTTAATTATACTTTCAGCCCGGGGATTTAAAACCAGACCAACATTAGAGACGTTATTACCATAATTGGTATTTTATGTCCCAGAGCTCTATATATTATTAACTAGCTTTTACCCGCAGTGTACCTCGCGTCGCTTGTGACTTTCAAGTTTAACTTGAACGCTAATAAAAGCTATAATAATAAAAAAACAAATAAATACATTTATTCTCAGGCAATACAGAGACCCATAGTGTTTTAGTATTCAAACTTAAAGATCTATGTTAGTATATAAGATAATATTAACACATTAAACAGACATGATCATTTATCACGGGGACATAATGAACCAACAAATTAATTAATAAAAGTATTGTATTTCTTGGAAAACCGGTCGTAAAGATTCGGTTCAATATTTAAAGCGTCAAGAAGTAATCTACAAACCGACAATGTAATTATTTTACTCTAAACGTTACTTGATCGCGTTGAAACATATCATTTATTTACTTCTACGTTTCGAGCAAGTTGCATTGATCGTGGTCACGCGCAGATTGATCGTCGTCACGGGCAGACTCCGAGAAGATTTAGACCCTTTTAGATTAAAAAATTACTTATTATGTCGTATATCGCCAGGCATCTCCTTATGACTAATAGAAGAGAACTTTAAATCTAATAGAAGCGAACAGGCGACATGATAGCTCGGTTAGGAGAGCGATGACACGGACGAGTCCTGTTCGTGTATATTATTTTTCAAGGACTCCTTAATAAAAATAAAAAAAATAGGCGTAATGCCTATGATATGACCCTCACCTGTATAAAAAAATATCATTATATATTACTTATTATGTATTAGAATCGGTCAGTGGGTGCAGTGGTCAAGAGATCTGCTGCTGTACAGCGTGTTTGTTTATGGTTCAATTTTCTCACGCAAAAATTCTTCCGGGACTAAGTTTGTGTTCATGTGATGTGTGCGTCTAGTAACGCCCTCACGATATGAGAAATAATACAAGTGTGAGGCAACGTTTAAAAAAATATTATTGTTTCATTATAAACGACAGCCTCGGCTCCTAAGCGCGGATGCTAAGCATGAGGTCCCGGGTCGAGTAAAGCGTTATTGAGTTTTTCTGTTAGTAAATTCTCAGTAGCAGGCCGGAGTTTGGAATTATGCTCGGTAGATGGCATTGAACTCACCACCTATTACATAAGGGACACAGCATTTATAAAATGTGGGTGTACCGTAACGTACTGTAACGGTGTGTAAACTGTGTAAACCTCTACCTACCATTACGGGGAATACAGCGCGTGATGCTATGTTATAAGAATAATATATATTGTATGACTATCTCGACTTATACTAGATTTAAGACCGTGTTCGGACGTTAGAGATAATCTTGCTATTTTATTTGGACAATCGTTTCCCGATAAAAGAATATTCTCTCGGAGAGAATGTAATATATGGCGCTATAGATATGCTTTTATTCTAAGGATCATAAAATGAATTTATCGTATCTATAAATATTTTTTCTGCTTATGATACAATAAAGCGGTACAAACGTACGATATATTCTACCAAATATTTGCAGAGAATATTCTCTTATATTTAATAAATCTGGGGCTCATTTTCATTCACCACTTGACGTGTCATCAATCGATCATGCGCAATGAGTGGCAACATTTACTTCAATATAAATAATTTTGCCACACTTGACTGGTCCGCGACGATAAATCATATTTTTATTGGATTAATGTTTCAATATTCCAATTTTGTGTCACCGGCGATACGCGGGACAATATCATCAATATATAGCGGGTGACGCCGGGCTATTCGAGCTGTCATGTCGTGTCTTGACGAAGAGCGATTGTCATCAGTGTCCAGCCAACACAGACCCCGCCCGCGCAGCCGTGCATCACATCTGAATACTGCGTTAAACAGAACCAAATAAAACACGGGTCATATTACACTGGTTATATTCAAACTGACGTTTTGCCTGGCCTGCACTTAAATATTGATCACTATAACTTTTATGCAGTGTTATCGTCTGTCGTATTTTTATATCGAACGTATTTCTGCCGTTATGAGCTGTACCGATACAAATATAGACAATAGGCCGCCTAAAATATAAACAATACAATCGACGAACATTTTTTTATCTTTTGTGTGTTCTGTACCAGCGATAATATAATTTATAGCTTTGAGTATAAAAGGATAGCAAATTAGGCGGAGTTCTAAAAGATAAAAGACATTACGGTAGCAGTTAATTTTGTTTCGCCGACCAATCTCGTTAATTGCTACAACATACTACAAACGTACAAAGAGATTTTTGTATTTTTCTTTGTTCAATTATTTACACGAAGACGCCTCGTCTCACATTTTTTATTTCATTAAGTACACACTTCTTTCTTCTAAGAAATATGCATAAAAACCTAGCATGCCTTCAATAAATCAGCTTGATACAGCATGTTAATTACTTCCTGCAACACGAAATCAAAATTAAATGTAAACTTAATAAAGAAATGAAAACTTCTCGTCCGGCTTTCATTTGGTATTTTTTTCTGTTTTTGCAGCAAGAATTTTAATATTTCAGCGGTCCGGCCGTGGGACGCAAATATTTTTCCTTTATCGTCGGCTGTAATGAGGGCAGATAATCGGCGAGCGGGTGATAACCGCAGCTAAGATGTGCCAGCGAGCGATGCGGGCAATACGAACATATCCCGCGATATACACGCTTCAATATCTCTAACTTGTTTACACACCCAATCAATATCACACGCCTGCCGACGATATCTTAGAAAAAACTCCGTAAAGAAAAAGTTTTCGTCTTTAATAGATTTGTAGGCTTCTCTTTAATAGAATTTACTCTTTTTACAAGCTCAAAGTTAAGCGAATTTAACTTTGAAACACACAAAGTTTTCGTTTGCGGTACGTCGTAATTACCTCGGAGACGAATGTGAGTCACCGCCCAACTTTTATGTGCGCCTAGTAATTAGCAGTGAAAATGTAGAAATTTTATATTATGTAATTTGTCATTACATAAGCATACCTTAGAATTAAAGTGAATGTACTTACACAATTTCGTAGACAGATTGAGGAAACATTAAATAATTATAAAACGTTGTTATTTTTTTGGTAATTACTTAATTTCCAGAGAAAAACTTCTGAAAACCAGGAAACCGGTCAAAAGAAAAAGCGGAATATCATTTACCTAATTGCGTGGTTGTTTCTGACAAGCAATTAAAATTATATAAGTAGGTATATTTTATTGCTCACAACGTGGCCGTAATACTATACTATACTATACTATACGCCCATACTTCACTGGGTACCTAGATTAGGTATCCGAATTAAAATTATAGGTCATCCTAAATAACCCAGTGACTCCGTTTAGAAGGTACATGTTAAACCCACGGGTCCATGAGGTTTGAGTACTATATGTCAGAGCACAGAGTGACATTAGTTGTCAAGGTCTAAAACTAATTTAAATGCGCTTCTTTCACATCGGTGGTCATCCTGTGTCACTGATACTAACTATATTTAGTTGTACCGTTGCCGGACTCTCTCACGGGATTGGGTATTGCACCCTCCCCCCCCTCACCCGCGCTTCGCAAAGTCGTGTTTTTATTTTCTTTAAGGCCACAGATGGAGTCAAAAGCCACATTAGCGTATGTAAAACAGAATGCGACAGTGTTCCCGCGTCAGCTAATTCCCCGAGCATCGGAACTCAGTTTGTTGTGACAAGTCGAAGACAAGGCTCGTGCTCTTTGTGTTTTTCTATGTATGTGTCAAAGAGTAAGATTAAACGGAGACACAATTAACTACGTGAGGAATGGAAAATAATGACTATATCACTGTAATAATATTGTGTGTTTCCAAGAGAGCTACAATTTTAAACAGAAAATTAGATGACGCAATATATTTTAACTTTCAGAAATATAAATAATGTAATGTAATCCTCCCTCCCCCCACCCGATTTCATGTTCTTACTTAATATCTAGATTAGCTAAAACATCTTTATTATCTGTGGTCACCCCTTTTCATTGACTTGGGTCAGGTTTTAGGAACAGGTAGGTATTCAAAAACTTCAATTTATACATAGAAATAAAACTGTTCCAATATTACGGTACTCAAATTTGGCCACAGGCACTCAAATTCTTTTGAAATGGAGATCTAATCCGAACCTAAGTTTTGATACTTAGGTTCTAGTTCAAGTTCCAATCTTTAGGTGTCGTGACTTTAAGGACTGATTTTGGTGGTGGTGGTTTTAATGTAAAGGTTACCCTTAAGATTTCAGCCCTTGTATAGGTACGCAATAAATCCCTGAGAAGGGTAAAGAATGTACTTAATAATGCCTACAACGTACTTATAATTTAACACAGAGCCCTTTAAATATAACCTTCGTCAAAGTTAATCCTGATCTGAGCGTCAAACTATATTGTATCAAACACGGGACGTGTTCACATAAAAACATGTCAGTATTTACGAATAACGTAGCTAAGGGCACGTTCTCACTAAGTTGACGTTATGACGACAGATAGTCGAGTCACTTACATTAATTTATTCAAGTCAAGTCAAGTCAAGTCAAAAGGCTTTTATTTCAAATAGGCAAATTACATGCACTTAAGAAACGTCAAATGATTCTAGTTGCTCGGTTCCAAAAAGTTGATCATATGGAGAAGAGCCGGCAAGGGACTCCATAGACATTCTTTTTAAATAAATAATAAGTACAGTCTTGCTTTGTTACATTTTTGTGTTCAGAAATATCCGAGGGAATGTAGGTTAATGCGTGAAATAATATAAAAAACAAAATATACTGAGCAAACCGATACTAAGAAAATGTATTTAAATAAAAGATAAATATCGAATTTCCTCCCCTATTACTTTAATCTGCATCTCAAAATGTAATCGTCATGACCTATTATTAATACAGACGACAATATAAGGATGACCACATGAAAATTGTGAGGCCACCATGAGGTCACCATGAGTCTCTTGATCCCCGTTTTGTTTTAAAGAAACCATAAACAGACAAAGTGTAGACACATATAGCGCAGCGCAGCATGCGTTTGTCCCTATCTATTAAGAGCAAATTGACTAAACACAGCACAGAGCAGCATAGCTTAACGTTGCATGGTTACCCTTAGTGTGAACACACCCTAATCCTGCCGCGCATCTGCCAAACGCCTATAAGCTGTTATGACAACGATTCTTACTAGCTTACTGATATAACTAGCCACGCGATATTCAACCCTATCTGTTAATCAATAAGGGTGGTTTAATTTGTGTGACGCCATGTATTTGGCACAGCCCGGGATGGCTAAGCCAGGATTATCGGACACACTGCACACTGCGCTGCATTCGATATTGAATGAATGAATGAACGAGTTTAATATGCAACTAAAGTACGTTTTTTTTTGTGCGAAGATTTATAGTCTGTGGATTCTTTTGTATCTGTGGAAGTCTAACTACAATAAGATGGTTTATGGTGAGGTAGGAATTGAGTTCATGCAACAAAAATGGGTTTTAAAACTTTGATTGTGTTTTTACTTTGATTTATGATTATGAACAAACAGAGATTATGTTTTTCTTCTCCAGAAATACGAATAAATATTTTTTATAGAAACTGAAATTCAAATAAGCGTTTAAAATAAAACGCTTACTTATTTACAGTGCAGTTCTTGACCGTGTACAAACGGTTATTCATGTTTATTTTACTAATGAGTTATTTATCAAACGATTACTCTCCTTTATACGCAGTCCAGCACAAACTGTGCTGGTAAATCTGAAGTAGAAAATATTTAAACTATACATTATGCAAACATAAAATAGTCATAAGGATGTTTGTTTTTAAACAGCTGCAGCAATTCCGTAGCTAGGCAATCTTCGGTCTAAGTATACCTAAAATTCTGATAAATAAGTATTATAATTTAGGAAGAATTTTGGATTTTCACACACACCAATAGGGAGCCATCTCTTAGCTTTGTTATAAATCTTATAAGCCTACGTGCAAAACGAATCAAAACCAGAATCCCACGTCCCTAAATCGTCATCAATCCGACATTAAAATGCCAACAAATTCGTATAGTATCAGTAGCAGCCGGAGACAGAAATAGGCTCACAACCGACCACAAAAGGACCGTCGACGCGGCGGTTCCTGCCATTATCGAGGCTTTCAATACTTCTGTCATTGTCACCGACCCGATCCCACGACGACCCGGTTCAAGCGACATTACCACCAACACGTGTGTGACGACATTCATTGCTCGTTATGTACGACGCAAGTTTAATACTAACGCGCAATTAGCTTCGTTTATAAACGCGATGATCAATGGATATTGTTATAGCGATATGGTCGTGGAACTTGTACGATGAGTCAGCGTTTTGCGTGACTTTGTGTTGGAATTAATTAAACGGTTATATAATCACAGTAAGCTATTCTCGAATTAGGTAATTGTTGAGTCTGTAATGTTGTAATACATACATAGAGAACGCTTTAAATTAAGATATTCTGTGTTTTAACATACACACATAACACAGAATAGAATAATAGGCTGCTCAGTACGGTGTCATAGGTTCCATTTCCGGGTCGGCCAGTGTTTACGGGTTTTTCTGTTAGGAAATCCTCGCTAGCAACTTGGAATTTAGACTTATACTCATACATAGCATCACGCCTGTATTCCCCGATGGGGTAGGCAGAGGTGCTCAAAGTTGTGCACCCGCATTACACCAATGCTGTTATTAAGTGCCATGTAATAGGTGGTGAGCATTGAAATTATAATAACATAATAGGTGTTACCATCAACCGGGCACAATTCCAAACTCCGGGTTGCTACTGAGAATTTCTTAACAGAAAAATTCAACAACACTTTGCGCGACCCGGGAATCGAACCCGAGACCTCCTGCTCAGCAGTCGCACTTCGGACCATTAGACTAACGAGGCAGTTATACTCATGAGAATCAATAGTATCATCAATGAAATGTGCATGTTCAACCCTTCTGAGATACAGGCGTAATGTATGTTTGTTTATAAGGTATAATACGCACCCCTTATTGAATTATTCTGTATCATCAGGAAGTCATTTCCACAATTAATCATAGCCACATGACCGTGAAATAAAGCCTTCGTACGTGGATATAATTGCGGTGTTCAGTGTTGAATACCAAACGAGAGCGGCGCATGTAAAGTAGCCACGTGTGGGCTGATGACGTCATTACAGCCAGGATACACACTCCAGCGATATTTTACAAGTATATGTTTCTTTACAAAAGTTACAATATGAAATGTTTACTCGTAAGGTTTTAGAAACCTAGAATATAAAATGTTGTTTACATGTAATGTTTTACCGTAAATTATATATTTTTTATTTAAATTTAATAATTTTGTGCGCGTTTTACTCATAGGTCTTGAGTAATTAGTGAGCCAACAGATTAAGGTTATACATATACGAGTAGGTTGTGGAAAGAAAAATACTTTCGTGAGCAGGATTAGATTCTGCGCCTCCCGGATAAATACTCTGCAATAGTCGAGATGACGTAGTGGTCAGAGCGCCTGGAGTATTTATCCGGGTGGCACAGGTTCGAATTCTGCTAACGCCCGTGTTTTTCTTTCCAAAAAATATATAACTCTGAAATGTGAGTTATGTGAAATAACTCACATTTCTTAGGCAATTATCTCAAATAATTATTGTTGCCCGACTAGTTTCGAACTCGAACGGAGCCCTTGGTTATGAGCTGAGTCCGTGGCAATGGCGCGGACTCAGCTAGAGTAGTAACCGGTGAATAATAATTATAATAATCATAATTTATTTCAGATTCATCCTGCGATTACATCCATATTTGTTTATTAGTACAATTGCGAGCTTACAAACCAGTGTTAGTAATAATTTGTTGGTTGACAAACAGTAAGTGGCAGGTCCAGCCAGTGCAGCCGTATCGAACGAGCCAGCATCAGAGAGTCCCACCGGTCCGCCAGCGCGCGCAGGATGGTGTTGGGACTGTCGCGCATGCGGCGCATGATAGAAGCGCACCGTTTGCGCATTATGGCCGCAAAATCATCTGTGTCAGCGCCATACATACACTGGCGTCTTTCTACTTGTGTAATACTGTACAGTCTGCGTGAGGAACAGGATAGCACTCGCGGTGGAAAGCCCGGACCTGAAGCCGAACTGCGCGTCGTTTAGCGAGACATGTGTATCCTGACCAAGCAGGCTGTTCAGCACTTTGGCGACCACTGTGGCTAGAGAGATCGGCCTATAGTTGTTTACATCTGAATCATGTAGTGAACAATAATTAATATGAATATGCCTCACGAAAGGTAAGTATTATACATTTATCTCAATGGCGAAGTATTAAAATATGTTTGTTCTAACTTGTTGAATTTGCAAGAAAATATATTCCTACTCAAATTAATTAAGAGGCACTTTGAATTATACACACGATGTAAATAAACAAGTCATCTAATATGAAAGCATTACGAGCGAGCGAGTCAACAGCGAGGCCCTCACACACACACACACACATAACAACAATATAACTAAATACTAACATGTATTATAGATGTATATATATTACTTATGTTAAACATTTGTGACGAAAACAGATATTTCTTATAAAAACTACATAAGTACCTATAACATTTAATACTATAATTGCTAAGATCCAAAAATTGGTCCTTCCATCATTGTGGTGTTAAACATACTTGTGATATGCACAAGAAATTTTAATTATAAATTAATAATATTTAATACTTTAATTTACTACTCACCGGGATTTTTTCTTGTAGCGTTGATGCATTTACATACATAAAATAATATATTATCATCTAGACCTGAAATAATAATTATGTGCAGGTAAAAAAATTAAATAGTATTTTGTGAATTGAAAACATAACGCTAACTAATTCCCGCAAAAACTGCTAGCCAATTGTCCACCAACGGCACTTGTGGTCTGTTAATAAAGTAAACATACGAATAATGGTTAAGCAGAACAATTTAAAAAACCGTACGGCGCTTCAGAACCGCAAATGGCATTTTATAAAATATTCCTCAAACAAATAAAACTACAAACACACATTCATGTACCTTTACAGAGACCCGTGTGTGTGTGTGTGTGTGTGTGTGTATTGTGTACTGAGTACACTCGGTAATTACCGTGTGTCAGCGCGCTCATTAGGCGTCAGACGCGGCCGTGCTTGACCGGGACAGTAATGACGGTGGCCGGCGTACTCTTTTATTATTTAAATACTACAATTGCGGTCTCGGTGCTATAATACTGGTTGTGTTTGTTTTAGGGCTTGGGCAGAGGATGCTGTTTATGAGTCTATTTGGATGTCTGGTTATAATGGTAGTACGTGGTGAATTATAGCTTATTCTGATATCTTACTTATATTATTAATTAGCTGTGCCCGCGACTCCGTCCGCGTGGATGTCGTAAATTAACACCACGTCATGTATGAACACAAATTCATAATAAACAAATGTTTGACGTGATTCTTTAGTTCGCATTTAACGTTTTAACATGAAACAAACACTAAATGATAAGTAAAGTTTACCAAAATTTATTAGTGAAAACCATATCTAAATCGGCTAAGCCGTTTCTGAGATTAGCGTGCACGAACGCACAGACAAATAGATAAACAGACAGACAACAATTCTAACAATAATTGTTTTGGGTGCTATTTGCGTTGATAAAGGTCCCAATAATATTTTTTCTCATACATCTTCCATGTACAGACAGCGATCCGTTACACTTTTATTATATGTATTGATGATGATGATTCATGGTTGATGATGATTGATTGATTGATGATGATGCCATAAATTACAGAATGTTGAATGCTGTATATGGCTATATGCATTCCTCGGGATTGAGGGAGAGGTATGTAGCTATTTCAACCTTGATTCTCATTTTAATATAATGATATTAAATAGAGTAAGTACATTACTTACTCTGTTTAAAAGATACGGAAAGTAGTATCCCACCAAAAACATTAAATGTAAAAAAATGCCAAGTCTCTCTATGCAATCTCTCCACCGTAAAAAGTTTTGAGATCTCATAGAAGTCCAAGTCCTGTTCAATTTATTTTTCAGTTAGTTATCTATCAATATTTAGTTAGTGTATCAATAGTTTTATTTACATTATAATTATAATGACTTGGCAATGAGCACAAATAATATCGTAATTATTTCGTTGTCGGATTCGCTGTCTGTTGGATTCAGGTTGAAATAAAATATTATTTTTCATTTCCCCTAAGATTTCCTACTATGGTCTGAAATATAAATAGTAAATACTTGGAATAAACAACTGAAGTCTCAGTTCAAAAGGTATTTTCTTGTTGCCATTACGCATCCATACTAATATTATAAATGCGAAAGTAACTCCGTCTTTTTGTTCGTTTGTTTGTTACCTTTTTACGACGAAACGGTTGAATGGATCGTAATTAAATTTGTCAAGGAGATAGATTGGACCTTGGAGATGGACATAGGCTACATACCTTTTATTGGGTAGAAGAAATCGCGGGCACCAGCTAGTTACTTATAAAACATATTGAGTTCAGAATAATAAGATAATTAAGTGGCTCGTGGCTGTATGAAATACGTGGATCAATCGATCTGCTACGTAAATTGAGCGCATTATATTTACATGTAGGTATCATTATGTGAAAAACAATTATTTATCTCGAACTTATTATGCTTACTGGACTGCCTCGTTTGTCTAGTGGTCCTAAGCGCGACTGCTGAGCAGGAGATCCCGGGTTAGATTCCCAGGTCGGGCAAACTATTATTGTGTTAGGAAATTCGCAGTAGCAACACGGAGTTTGAGATTGTGCTCGGTAGGTGACAAGCTAACCATGGGACTTAATAACAGCATTCGTGAAATGTGGATGTACACCTCAGCCTATCCCTTCGGGGAATACAGGCCTGATGCTATGTTGCAATATTATAGCATAGAAGATTCTAGTCTATTGTTTGTTAAAAACTGTATGACAGTTTTTTATTATCGTTAATAAAAGAATAATAATAATATAATATTTTTTGTAGAGATTGCGTCGTGATTCGATCTTAAAGGTCAGATGGCTGTCACACTGGCTTAGACTACCCACTGATATTAGGTTCGGTTCATTCGTTACAGATATTTTGTCCCGTATGTCACTAAAACTATACGTAATAATATCATATGTATTAATAACTAATACGTATTTATTTATTTTAATAATCTTCATTGAAATCCTTAAAAATAATGTACAATGAGCAATTTACAAATATATAGGATTATCTACCATGTAAACTTCTAAAATATAATTTAATTGAACTAAGTTACTTAGAAATAAAAATAAAGGCGTAGCACGCTGAGCGTTAGGTTCTGGGTTCGATTCCCGGGAAAATACTCAGTAGCAGCCCGGAATTTTAAATTGTGTCCAGCAGATGGGAATAGGCTCACCAACTATTATATGAGATTTAATTTATTATTAAGTTTCATTGGTGAAATGTGGGTATACAAAACTACACCTCTACCTATGCTTTCAGGGAATACATTCATGATAATAGCATACGTATAAAAAGTATCATTTTTTGATAATATCGCTGCTAGAACGTGCACACCGATTAACTAATTAATTATTAGAGCGTAATATCATCAGAGCATCATTAATTTAGTTCTAATTTTGGAGCGACTAACAAATAATTTGCCAACAGGCTCAATAATTCAGGCACAGGCAAGCGCCTTAATTAACCCGAAATGTAATAAACGTCGAAAACGTAGAGCACGTTACACACACATACACAATGTATTCTCCACAAAAGGCACTACATTACGTCACTCAAATTAAAATTAAAATAAAAGCACACACATTCAAACGGCCCGTACATACCTACGAGTATATACAATAAAAGTCCGGTCTTTTACGAGGTGCATTAGGAGGGCTACACGCGAAGATTGGGTGCTTTATGACGGGAGCGAGGCAGGTATTCCTTTTATTCGTGGTGTGCGGTGCATGTCAGAATTTACACTTTAAAAGCCTTCCCGGTAAAACTGCTTCCACGTGGCGTTAGGGCACTCGCACACTGTTGTGTAACAAATTGATGGGAATATTCCCAGGGAGAGTATGATGCAGTTTGTTATTTTATACCGAAAGTTTCTTTGCCGTGCATTTTATGTTCAAACTAATAACTACGTAGGATACAAAAATCATGTATAAACTTAACTTTTCATATCACTCTACAGTTTAATTAGGAATACTTTAGCATTTTTCTGAGAGAATCCAAAATAAAAAGGGTACGAAACAAAACCGAATGTTTGATGCTGGTTAGGATATTACTATCACAATAGTATTTAAGTACTCCACGTATGGTTATATTTAATAAAGTACGCGCATCAGACCACATCAGAGCGCATTTAACAATGTTAAAGGAAATTGAAGTGTTTCTGAAAAAGTTAAGTCTTATTTTAATTTACATAGCTTGGTACCGGGTCGTATCCGCGCGCATGTCGTTGGGTTGGCTCCATTCGGCTACTGCCGCGTGCGTTCCGGTATAAACCGACTAAATAAGATACGTTAAACTTTGCTCAAAAGTCAGCGCCAGCGTCGGTGGTTACACGCGCATGCGGTGCTACCATCGAATATTAGTCGTTGGTCGGACGCAGTCGGGTACCACCGCGTGCATACGCATCCGCTAGGAAATCACAATTGCTTTAAATAGTACTTTAAATGACATCACGACTAGTCAGTACATAAGTCAACGATCGGTGAAATTTTATTTACTTTAATAGCAAATATCGTTCAGAAAATAGAATACGTCTCACAGTGAATACCGCTTTTCATTAAATTCAAATAGTAAATGTCAGTTAAAATCATGAACAGATGAATACACGACAATATGAAGTTTTAATGAACATTTATTTGAACAGTACCACTTATCAATCTGACAGACATTTGATTGCCATTGCTTTTGTTCCAAAATACTCGTACAGCCGAACATTATTTACACCGATGTCGTTATCGAAAGATACGCATTTAGTTACGAAATCCTTTGTAGTTTACAATAAAATTTAAATATTTTAGTATGAGTAGTTATTATTCATTTCTTCATGGAACTTTTGAGCTCGATCATATATTTTAAATTTTAGAAAAAGAATAGGTACCTTATAATCGATACAATATATTACTGATTACAAACACCTACCACTTTATATCGATGTTGTGTATATTGTTTGATGTTGTGGGATAATTCTACTGACGACGCTACAGCCTTTTTGTGTCAAAACTGTGTAAGAACAATTTTGATATACCCACTTATTAAATCCGTAAATCTGTATTTAAAACACTTATCGATTCACATAAAGTAGATCATCTTTCCTGTAAAATCCCGGAAAACAAACAAAGCCCTTTAATCTAACACAGTTTAGCGCGGAACCCTATAAATGTAACAAAATACTTCGAAATAACGTAATATGTTCAGAGTTATAAATAATTCGTTATTTCTATATCCCGGATTGAAAATGAAAGAGCGTAGTGTTATGCTCTCTATATAATTATATTCTTTAAAGGTTAAGGAAACACTTAGATATACTTTGTGTATGTGTTTAAATAGATATAATTTATGCATGTGTTTATTAAGATATAGTTTATGTATGTATATAAGTAGATATACTTGTTATAATTAAACAACTTTTAACCGGATTAATCGCGTGTATTGTTGGTTTTTTGTTTTTCCTAACGTTTAGAACACTTTGCAGCGTTCGTGGTCGCAGGAGGACTCTGGAAAAACAAAAAACCAATAATACACGCGATTAATCCGGTTAAAAGTTGTTTTATTATAATGTGTAGTGATCGCGCACCTAAGATATTACTATATAAGGTCCTAATTTATTAGGTAATTTCCTTTTAAGTGGTAAATGTGTAAGTGATAAGGATTCATTTAAGCCATAATTAAATTTTAACAACAATTTTATTTTTTTCTTAATGTTCACCGTTCAAGGAGCAGTTTCTGCTTGTTAGTACTATGGTTATTACAAATAATTTGTTGTTTCCATTTAATTCTTAGCTTAGGTGAATGTATTTGACTTATATATTAACCCTTTCAAAGGAAATTACCTAATAAATTAGGACCTTATATATATAGATATACTTGATGTATGTGTTTAACTAAATATACTATACGTATGTGGAGTAGATATCATATACTCTGCCTATTCCGCCCTCTGTCATGATAACTGATCATGCCATCCGGATGGGATGCCATGAAAAACTCTTGACATTAGGTCTTTGACTGATTCTGACTTGTCTTGTGCTGTTAATAAATAACCGCCGAGATTCCAGAGTGAGTTTTAAGTACCCCCGAAGCACGGAGATCCTCAAAATGAAATGTTCGGTCACCCATCTACAGATTGAACACACCAAGCGTTGCTTAAACTCAACTACCGTTTTCTAACCAAAGTTTAGAGCCCCTTATCTATGTTGATGATTTACTAGTAGTCGCCTTAAATGAAGTATCACTACAATACAATGTGTCACAACCCTTTTCCGTCCATACCGATGTTGGTGGCATTTTATTCGACTGTGCATTATTATTGTCGAGGAGATGCATCTCTGTCGTATCGGTTGCTTTTTGCTGCCACTACACTGGGGGACACCCAGCAAACATGTGATTGCACTTTTAAGATTTTAATTAAACCTTTGATATAGTTGAGTGGGGGGTTTTTTGAGTTTTTTTATCATTGTTGCTTAATCGACAAAGTGCAGACTAAGCGTGAACAATAGTGATGCCGATATATATGTAATTTAGACATCTGCCATTCCATGTGTTATTCTGAAATGCGTGATCATTTTAATAGAGGGATAATGTGGCAATGAAACCATGTAATGGTGGGATGTTTATTTTTGAAGAAACCATACTGGTTAAAAAAGATATCATAAATGTTTATTGGCTCACATTGTCCAGATATTGAGTTTCACCGCTATTCATGAAATAAAACCTTCTCTTCAGCAAACTACAGTACTCACTACTCACACACACGGAACACGAAAGTAACTCGCTCATTAAAATCAACGAACCAATTCATACGTTCTCCGGCGCATTACGAGACCGTTTGAAAGCGCATCCGTATTTTAAATTCTCACTAAATGTGCGAGTAACATCAAAAGTGTACAAAATAGAAGAGCTAGTAGGAGAGCAGTTCATCGCCTTTTGAAGTGCTAATTCGCGTCGGGCGGTGCGCGGATTCTCTTTGCCGGTAAATCGAGCTGAAAAACATAGCGACCACTGCAACTTGACGGAGCCACCCACAGGCGAGCGCGGGGCAAGGGGCACGGGGAGGCTTAACTAGGGATTCGGCAACGATATTGACACAGTAACACCGAGTAACACATTATTTTATTAAGTTAGTGATAATATTTAATTATGACATACCGATTAATTAATTTCAAATTATAATATTGTTTTACATTTCTTGTACTAAGGTATTATATTGTTTGCATATTAGTTCGATAAACAAAAGACCGGTAAAGGATGCGACTGTATTAGTAGATGCTTATTGACTAAATATTATCGTGTACTCAAATATTACAGCTGTTTCTTTTTATCAGTACATCAGATATAGTTAGCTCTGCCCAGCACCCAGCCAATATAAAAACTACGTCGAATATAATCAAACTTACTCTATCTTCAAAGGCAAAAAATTTCTGTTTTAAATAAGCAAAAGTAGAAATGTAATATTTTTCACAAACATGGTACGAGTTACTATCAAACTTGTATCGGCGCCGGCGTCGGCTCAAAGAGGTTGTATGGCGAAGTTAGATTAGCGAGTTGTGGGCGGCGGCCGACCAATGTCGACAATCTACTTACTAACACCGCCACCGTTCAGAAAGTATGCAATCCGAGGTGATCAGACTTTTGAAACCGGTATTTAGATGTAACAAATATTTTACAGAGATGTATTTAATGCTCTCCTCTACATGTGAATACACATCATCAATCTATTTCGTCTAAAAATATTATTTTGTATCGTAACTATCTAAAACCACACCACTTATTACTCGGGCCTCGATTATAGGTAAAATGTAAGTGTAAAATAATGTACACCTCTGGTTACCTCTTCGGGGAATACAGGTATAGTAGATTTTAGAATATTAGGTATAATAAAAACTTACAAAGATTTTTGAACTGCTTTTAAAGAAACCTAAGTACTAAATGATTCTCAGAAGTGCGTAAAGTAACACACGTATGTATTACTAACCGACCCTTAATATATCAAACCCGCAAAACAAACACATTGACACACAACACGGAAACCATTCAACACACGAAGATATACAGTAATTATACTAATACCATCTCTCGCGAAGTTTATCTAAGTAGTTAAGGCTCTCCCGCACAGGGGCGACGAGACGACTCAATGTCTGTTCCGGGAACATTTATAAATCATCTCTATCACAGCATATAGTTTGTGAATACGTCACAGAGCTTATTAAAATATAGTTACGTCACCTATTGCTGTGGGTTGAAGAAACAAATATGATTGTTGTATAATGATGTATGGACTATAAATTTTTTGTTGATATCTGAGTTTGTTTCGGTGTTGATTCTCAAAGTAAAAAAATGCCTGTACCACATCGTACTACAAATAATCAAAAGTGTTAACTTATAATAATGTCTTCAAAAGATTTATTTATATACTTCATTTATCACTCATCGTGTTCGTACGTGTCTTTAGGTGTCGCAGCGTTGTACCGTATCATTTCGCGCCTGTGTATGACAGCCATAATATGATACAAACGTCAACACAAGTCGAAGGGTTCAAGTCACAAGTCGTGTCTCCCTACGTTTTGTATTATTGTTATATAAACTACTTGAGATATAAAGGAGGCGCCGCGACGTAACAGACCCTACAGATGGCTGTGTTTTCATAATCAGGGGAGTCAAGCTATGTCACTATATATAAATATATATAATTATAATTGTATGTATATATAAGGGGTTCACTCTATGGATATTAGTTTGTATGCTTCAATGAAACTAATATTATTAGTACAGAGGTTTCGATGATTGAAACTCCGATATTTGTTGAATATTGACACACAAGACAATATGGTAGGGATTGATTTGACAATTATTGTTTATGATATATAATTTACATAATAAGTGCTTATATTAAAGCAATTAGCAGGATGTGCTCATAAAATTCACTTATTATTCATGCTTTATGAGTTTTTCGTAAAAACTGATATTGTCGTTGCAGAAACATATGATTAAAAACTTTTTGCCATTAGTTTACAATATATTTCTCTAAAAAGTATGACCTAAGTAAATACAATAGTGCATGCATAAATAGTTCGCTACAAACTGTGCTCGATAAACAAATGATGAGGTTAAGAAACGCTCGCCGCAGTCAATCTGTAAATGACGGTTGACTGCGAGGAGTATATAGTAAGCACATTTAACCGTCGAGTCAACCGTCAAGTAAGATGCCAATTTTAATTTACAAACCCAAACTGCACATTAGAAGAAGAACATATGAGAATATTAATTGATAACATAGCATCACGCCTGTATTCCCCGAAGGGGTAGGCAGAGGTGTACACAATTGTACACCCACATTTCACCAATGCTGTTATTAAGTCCCATGTAATAGGTGGTGAGCCTATTGCCATCAACCGGGCACATTCCCAAACTCCGGGCTGCTACTGAGAATTTCCTAACAGAAAAACCCAATAACACTTTGCCCGACCCGGGAATCGAACCCGAGACCTCCTGCTCAGCAGTCGCACTACGAACCACTAAACCAACGAGGCAGTTACGAGATATTAATTGATATACATACAAAAGGTCCTACTACTTTCAGCGGTAAATACAACACACTAAGTTTAAAGTACTTATAAGAAAGGGTATCAGGAAAGGTCTTAAGACATTGCATAGAAGCCATATCCGAACTAGTTAGCTCAAGTAATTGCCTTTTAAGGATAAAACCAAGATAAAAATAAAATTCTTCTACAAAAATTGGAAAAGCATTCACCTTCACACCTTAGAAATAAATTCAATGCGTATGTAACCGTCGAATGGGTCGTTAACCGGCGCCATTACACTTCGCCACCGAAGCCTGAAACTCAAATTATCCGGTGAGAACAACCGTGAACTAGCGTCGCGTTGTTACTCGGGTAATATCTACCTGTTAAGTTAACGACATGCTTTTTTATACGAAATTGTAATTTTTGTTGAATTTTAAATATTTGTAAACAGTCTAAATGGTTGATGGGACTCAGTCACGCCAAAAACGTAACTCATTTACTTGTTATTTTGGTCAAATCATAAAGTCAGCGTTACTTATTCTAATCAGACAATATAAAGGCATTATTGCAACAATAAGTAAAATTTAAAAACTTATGTCCATACTAAATAGTAATAAAAATACAATAAAGGTGTTTTAGGTGTCGAAGTATTTTTCCACATTTCTGTCTCCTGGTAAAGTATCCAGAAGGCTGGCAGAGTTTGTCGGTCAGAGAATTATCATTGCCACATTGAATGACAATGCTAATTCTCTAACCGAGAAATAAGCCAGCCATCTGATCATCGAACTGTCTACGTGAAATTACAGTAATTGTTTTAGAATTTTAAGTGATCGTTATTTTCTTAAGTATATAATTACAATCTTTCTATATTGTAGTTTCATATTTATTTTATATTAATCTGCACTTACAGATGCTCGATACGTCTAGTAAGACATTCAGTACAACAGTCACAACATAAAGCCACATTACCAAAAAAATCTAAAGTCCAATCGATTGTCTTATCGTCATTTTGCATTTTCTTCCAGACAACCACATGTGAATAGTTATGAATTTATTTATATTACAAATCAAGTAAGAAAATTACCAAAGGCAGCATTTTAGTTCTAATTATTTACTACTGAACATCGGTCTCCCCACTAGCTCCCTACAAAAGGTAATTATTTAGAGATAAGACGTTATCAACATTGTAAGCCCCGTATCATGTTACCACATTATATGGGCCCCCTAGCCATCCATCACGGGGTAATCCCTTAGTCGCCACTTACAATATCTACCGAACTAACGAGGGTAAACTACCTGTGTATATTTGAGGTTCAAATTACATCAACTGCTATTTATTCTACATTAACAAATTTTCTGTCGGCTTCATAATACAAAAACTTACTCGTATTTTTACTTCAAGGTACTAAATATCAGTAATTTAATAACAATATGCCCGAGGATATAGGCTTTCACGGAAACCTAATTAACTAAATGCGGTCATGAAAGTACTCACTTATTAATGAAATATTACATTCAACTAAAGTAAACGCGTTTCAAATGCGGGCGCATGGAATAAAAGTACTACGGCGTAGCGCTACGTAAGTGCTACGCAGGTGCTACGCCGCGCACTAAGGTGTGTTCGTATAAGTACTACGTTTTGCGTTGAGCTGAGCGAGTCATAATTAATAACTAAGTACAACCTGGCGTAGTTTAGTTATTAAAAGTTCTTGTTGTAGATTTAATTTGAGAGTAGTCTCAGTATTTTTATGTTTATATCAAATACGGGATTATAATTTACTAGCAAAAGCGTAGCCATATAAAATATTAAAATCTCAATCCACTTAACATAATCTGAGAGTATCTTCTAGTAAAACAATTTACATTAATCATTCCTCAGACTTTCGTTTAATCCCAGAATTTCAGATGAATTAACTATCCAAAGCATTTTCACTGCTACGCCAATGAGGTTCAGTGATTCATGTGGCTTCAACACATAAATAATGGCACAGCATGTAATAACCATTGCGTGGGTGATTATAATTCAAAAATTCATTGTAAACTTGTCACGATAATATATGAGTGGAACGCCTGCATAGAGTGTGAAGTATATTCCCAAACGAGATACATTATTCATGTTAACGCTTTGTCTTTAAACAGCGATCAACCTTCGACGAAATACTATGAATATAACTGTAACAATAAATATATATAATATATACAACTACGTACGTATAAATTTTTAAGTCTCCTATGAAGGCAGTAATCACACACTTTTATAATATTAAATAACTGTCCCCATACTAAGCGTTGCTCTTGTGTAATAGGACTGTTTACAAAATTCACATGCACTATAACAAGCAATGAGGAAGAAGTCTCTTAAAACTGAAAATGGTAGTACTAAATATTCACAAAACGTGCACAAAAGAATTATTATTTCTACATAGAACCACAATTTGGTACAGTCTGGAATTTGAACAACTAATTTATATGTAGAAAATTTTCACAACCTTACAGGTACAAATAAAACTAAAGTGCATTTAATAAAACAATACAATATTTCAGAATTGCATCAACAACAATAAAACGCACTCTCTCATTTACTACCGAATAAATTGTCGCGAGTATTTCTGTTTTATTTAAATAGCCACCAATAAAGGTGCTCGTTTTTCGGCACAACTGGAACGTACCGCCAACGGCAGCGGCACGGTAGCGGCACGACAACGGTCCGACAACGTCACGACAGCGACACGCCAACGGTACGGCAACCGCTTATAACGGTAATGACACTCGTAAAGTTGCTCGGCTTAAATGAAACGAATATTGTTTACGCTCGCAGACTCCGGAATTGAAATGTGATTTTTTATATGACTGTTTTGTAAGTCAGATTGTGTCGTAAAATGCGGATAATTTTATGGGCGATACAAATGTTGCGTTTTGTATATTTTAATATTACTGTACGTTGGATTGGTGTGGTTTAGATGGATTTTTTGGTTTGGTATATTTTGTGAACATAATTTAAATTGCTAAATTAGACCCCGTCGACATGCTTGCCCGTCGCTTTTTACACAGTCACTTTTGACTGTGTAAAAAGAGGTTTTATTTCAGAACATAGAGCCAGACAGCGTTCTTTTGTGTCTTAATAATAAAATGTAATCTAATAATAATCCCATATCAAAATGTACTAACCAAGTATGTGAAACTTTATATACTTAAATATATTTTATGACGACACAAAAGGTAATATTCTATATTTTAAGGATAATTATGATTTAGTATCTTATATGATGTAATTAGCTAATAGAATTCTGAAATACTGTTTGTGTCTAGCAGGACATGGCTCTTAAATTATATAAATCGTTTATTTATATTCCTACTACAAGTTCATTAATCCGCTAAACCTGCAGGTTATTTCCTGAGCATCTACAAACAGATCTTGTTCTCAACTAGGTCATTCATAATGAATCTGGTTTAATAGCAGCTTCATTAATCTGGGACCAATAAACACAGCTTAACGTTAACGCTTTTAATATCCGGCGTTTGAATCCGAGTTCAAAAGAACATGGGATTTCTGGGATATTTTTCCTTAATATATCATAACATAACATCATAAATTAGCAGCCTGTATTCCCCGAAAGGGTAGACAGAGGTATACATCTATGACATAGAGACTCAAAGATAGATTGGTTTTATTTTTTAATGGCAATTGTTTGTCACCTAATTTCCGACTATTTAGCCAATGTCACGTAGAGAGATTGAGAATTACTTACATGTGATTATTTGTTTCTTTTGAAGTAAGGAAGACATCAAGTATAATTTTGAAAAATCAGTTACTATGGTCAGACAGGGTAGATGGCACTAATGTCTCTATTAAGGCATATTTCATGTAAAGATAGAATTCGACGCGAAGATCAACGTATCTTTACATAAAGAGCGCCTCGGGTACTCAACCGTTAAATGCAGACCTAATATTGTGTCTTCAAACAACTCTTAAACCCGTAACTTATAACTTTAAACGTAATAAAAATATTATAATAATTGTAAATAGTTCTTACCTTTACATATAGTAACAATGTTTAAAGTTCAAACTATTAAAGCTGCATTACCTAAGACTACTAGTACAACAGTGTTGTGCTGAATCACGTCGTGTGGGACCCGCTGTCGACACTGACGCCGTGCTAACGTGGGTAGTGTAAAAATCTCTTTGTTTCATGCCACTGTATAGTGGTTACGGCTTGGTGGAATTAATTGTTAAAATATTTATTCTTTGCTGTAAGTCCAACGTTTATCTCGAAACCTAATTATGTTATCATTGTTCACGTGCGGCTTTTTGTTTTTTCTTAGTTGCTTCGTTAGTTTTGGCTTTGGACGAAACACCAGTTATAAGCTCATTAACTATGAAGTAAACATATAGGTTTTTTATATTATTATTTTTTTGTATTATGGCACTGTAAACAGAAAATTTAATAAAGTACCATAAATAACAAATTTTAACCTACGACATGCGCATAAAAACACTATAGACACAGTTGACGTGTTAGTCCAAATAATATCTAATAATACACAGTGTAAATAACGTGTTCCCATAATTTACCACGCAGTGAAGGTGATACTACAGAAGACGTATGGACATTCAGTGCAAATGTATTTAGTAGTGTGAGGTGTAAACACCGAATCATTTGTTGTCACGCCGCGCGCCGCCGGCGATGCAACAACATTCGCGCTGACCGACAATTGAATCACGATATCCTCATATGTATAGCGGAGGATTGTATAGTCTAGCATTCTATATTAACACGTAGACTATGTGTGTGTGTGTGTGTGTGACCCGGCATCACATACACAGTACTGGTGACTCACAACAGTGCAGCGTAAACACAGTGCATAACGGAAGCAATCGTATTAAATTATTAATGACTTTATTCAGTAAAGTTATTACATTAAATGGAAAAAGAATACAGTCGCAAACAGGATTCGAACCTGCGCCTCCCGGATGAATACTCCAGGCGCTCTGACTACTAAGCCATCTCGACCTCTGCTCACCACCGCGAATTCAAAATTCGCGAAAGTGTTCGCGACTGTATTCTTTTTCCTTTTAATATAATAACTTTAGAGTTCGCTAAGCATGCGTTAATGCTTTTCAAAGATTCATTTTGAATTATTAAGGTAATTGCATTCTTTACAGCATTGTATTAACTGCAAAGTTGGTCGTGTCGGTTCGGTCACCAGTATAGGGACTGAATTGATTGCAATGACGTCACCATAAGACGTGTTAAAATATGGAAGAAGAATTCACGGTGGTGAGCAGATGTCGAGATGGCTTACTGGTCAGAGCGCCTGGAGTATTCATCCGGGAGGCGCAGGTTCGAATCCTGTTCGCGACTGTATTCTTTTTCCATTTAATATAATAACTTTAGAGTTCGCTAAGCATGCGTTAATGCTTTTCAAAGATTTATCTTGAATTTATTCAGTAACTTGCTTAACTTATCACTTTCATTTGTTAAACGTTATGATGGGTCAAGTGTTTTCTATTCATAAATATTCCTCTAAGAAGGAACACTAAAATATACGTAAAGGCGAGAAAGGACCGGCTTTTTTCCATATCAACCAATTATGTAAGAGCAAGTAAGTAGGATAAAATAAATTATCGATATAAGTGAGGAGTATGCAAGAAGCGAGTTTTTAAACTTAGGTACAATGACTTGTACCTTGAAAAAGAAACCCACCAAAAACATTAAATGTAAAAAAATGCCAAGTCTCTCTATGCAATCATTCCACCGTAAAAAGTTTTGAGATCTCATAGAAGCCAAGTCCTGTTCAATTTATTTATTAGTTAGTTAACTATCAATATTTAGTAAGTGTATCAATAGTTTTATTTATATTATAATTTTGATGATCGGTCAGTCAGTGAGTGACAAAATGATGTAACTTTGATCGACGATAACTCGTAAACTATAAGTTCAAATATCATGTCATTTGGAAGTTTAGCTTGTTATAATGATTACTCTTGGTTACCGAGTTCTATCTGCTAGCTTTGTTCACAGCGAAGATATAAGGGGGGTGAAAGGGCCGCGAATGGCTTCGAGAAAAGATGGTACGGCCGTGCCTGCCTTGCTTTGCTCGAGACTTGGCTGGGGCACTTCCGTGCCCCCAGATTCCCTGTGACAACAGTTCGCATGCATGAATGAGTAACCTGAGTTAGTGAGTTGTTAGAAGTATTGGACATTAGCTACTACAATACAAAACATCACAATGCATGACGTACTTCCTGGTATTTTGCGGTACATCTTAACATAAAGTAACAGACTTGTATGTGCGGTGGCCGTTGACCCACGTGCTAATGTTACACAGTGGTGCAGTGTAAACACCACCTTATTTAGCGTCACGCTCGCTGTGCACCGTTCACGCTGCGCTGGTGCGATTCAATTGTACTTACATTTCGGAGCCGGAGAACTTTGCAACGAATGTATTGTGCGGGTCACACGTAGGTACAAAGTATATGATTGTGTTAACAACGAATACGCACATTGCGCAAAAACGTGTGTATGTGTGTGTGGGTGTGTTTTTGTTTGCAACACAAATATATTGATATATTTATAGGTATATATAGTTTTTTTTTTGGAAATTTGTTGCGTGGTGGCCGAGTGTTAATGGTCCCGCATCTGAAGCCACAGGTTGTGGGTTCAAATCTAGCATGTTCCTATGTGACTTTTTCAATGTCATATGTACTTTCATAGTTAATCTAAGACATCATAGAAATACGGTGAAGAAAAACATTGTGAGGAAACCTGGATTTGATGGTCTGAAATCGCCAACCCGTAGGGAGCTAGCGTGGTGATCAATGCTCGTGCCTTCTCTGTATGAGAAGAGGCCCTTGCTCGGCAATTGGACAGTTATGGGCTGCTTATGTAATGTATGATTTATACAGCCCACAACGCTTTCTCGAATTGAGTAGGTATATAAAGGAGACGTATGTCATATTATATGGTATTCTGTACCAGAAACTTTTGGTTTAAATTAAAAAATATTTGTTTTATTCTAACTAAATATCTTTTTTTTTTTAAGAACGTTGCCCCGCACTAGGAATTTCTTCCTGTGTCGTGGGTGCGTTTACAGACATATAATCTCACAAGCACACTACCCGTGCTTCCTACACCTAGAACCGGAGCAATTATCCGTAGATCGTACAAATATTTGCTCCGTGCAGGAATCGAACCTGCGACACGCAGCGCAGCAGTCGGTCTCTCGACCACTGCGCCAACCGCGCTGTCGTATACATATATATCTTAGTACACACATCACCCACGACATAGTCAATTGAAATGCTACAGAGAGTTCAAGTCACACTTCAATGTACACATGTCAATGTACCGACAGTCTGCATACAACGCGCGTCCCACCTTCCTTGCTCCGTGTTTTGTTTCATTACATTTGCAGCTATAATCCTTGGAACACATTCTCTCAGTATCTCTGGCATGCACAAACTGATGCTGAGCCTAGTCTCCTGCACAGGACGCCATTGTTTTCATAAGACACTAGTATGCGTAGATTTTTAACATAAATATGTGTTTGATGATATGTGTCTTAAATTTTTTTGACGTCACCATAACACTCTCTCGTCAATAAAATGGTGGCGGACATATTTGTCGTGGTAGCTTAGTTGGCAGACTATTTGAGGTACTACTTCAGTGGTAGCGGGTTCAAATCTCGCCTGAATTTTTCTATTTCTGATAAATAAATATACATAATAATTTTATATATTTTCGAACACGTCTGTTTTACCTTTTATTTTCACAGCCATTTTTGCCTGTCAAGAGATTCGGTCTCAAGACCGCAAGGCACTTTACACTTCATTGCATATCGAAACACGAACGTCGATTCAGTGAGTTTCAAACTCGCACAACCGCTAATAACGTAACTAACTTGAACAACAATCGTTCCGATTCATGGAACTTGACATATTAATTCTAACGTAGCATCAATTTTTTTTATAAAATGTAACGTGTTTAGAGTTAAAATATTTAAATAATGTGAGTCTTTGTGCAGAACATAACGAGTGACGCAAATGGCTAATAAATAATGGATCATAAATATTCAATTCATATAGCGCACATCTGTCAAGAGAAAATAAAAATAAAATAATAAAAGCGCCTTCTATTTTCCATATCCTTCTACATTTCAAATGTTATTAGTGAATATTGTTAGGTAGTTTAGCTTATTGTCTTGTTGTTAGTTTGGTCAGTATTTTTCTTCTAGGATATGAACCTCTCCTTAGGCCTCCTCCATTTTCTTCCGTGATTCTCTGTTTTTGGCCAAAGTCTACCAATCTTTCCCTACCGTTTCTATTGAATATATCATCAGCACACCGTCTATTTAGCTTACCTATATTAAATTATCCTACAGGTATATCGTATGGTTTGTATAGTCAAGTTGTTCTCATAACATAATAGAATAAACTCATTTATGCCTGTATTTAGCTCTAGTTAAATTGACCAAACTTGGTAAAAATATTGAGATATTAGTACTATTGACGCGAAAAGATAGTAGAACCACCCGCTTGACACACCACCGAGAACATCCTTCAGTTATGATGTTAACCTTAGTTATGACATGCATAATTATGATCTACTACTGATTATAATTAAATTTAAATTGTTTTTAATGGTGATCTTTAGTTTTGATATTTAGTTCAGATTTTTCAATTATGGGCTCCGTTTGAGTTCAAAAATAGTTAGGAATTAAAAAAATCTAATAATATCAATAATTAATTAGAGACTGTGTAATTAGGATAATTCTAAAATAATTTTAGTTTTTATTTTATTTATTTGATGGGTTCCTTCGCTCAGCGACCATATCACCCAATATATTTAATAACCAATAATTTAAGTTACTTTAAAATAATAATGTTAGCAGTTTAAAACCTTTCGGCTCAGTAACGTACAGATCTGTACGTTGTAACAATAAAAATCTATTGTGTCTGCTAATGACTGAGGCAACAGCTTAAGCTCTCTTTAAAAATAAATAAATAATTATAGAAGTCACTCATATAATACATATTTAACATGTAGACAGCTATCTCACCAAACAGCCGTGTTGACAGTTACGTAGAGCAGACGATTTTTATCTTTGACAATGTGACTCGTACAATTGGTGTCAATATCTCCCGCCATCGTAACGCGTCCTATGAAATAAATTGTGTCGATACACACACGTTATGTACAGTCAACAACACTGATAGTGCCGCAGGATGAACGTGCTGAAATTATAGTTGTAATGTTTAAACCATTAAATAAAAACAAAACTCTAATTCATTTATTACAAGAGAATTAAATACATACATAAACGGTCTTCTCATACAGAGAAGATAAAGATAATTTTTATTTTCAAATACATATGTAAATACAACAAGGACATGCATGTATTAAGAATGTAAAAGTTAAATAGACCAAACATGTTCTACAGTGATTAGGTGTACAGATATGAACGAAGCACTAGAGCATTAAACAAATCCTGGACTATCTGAAAAAACACTAAATATGCATTGTATGCAATTTATTGCAATGCAAGTTGATATGCAAGGCACGAGCATTGATCACCACGCTAGCTCATTGCAGGATGGCGATTTCAGACTATTAAGTCCAGGTTTCTTCGCGATGTTTTCCTACATTTATGAAATTAGAAAGTACATGCACGCTACTGTGAATTTTTCAATGTGATCATTGGAAAACTCATAATGACGTACATATAACCAATCATCAGTTCAAAAAAATGTACCCTACATGTCGAAGATGGCAACACTGTTTTATATTATTGGTGTTGCAACATCGAGTGCTGCGGACGGTCGGCGACTACGGCGAGTGGAGGGAAGACGGCAGTCTCTTGTGAGCCGCCGTGGCGGACGGACGTCTATTCTCTGACTTATCAATCTAGACCTCTCATTTCATATTGTAATACCTACATTGTACATTGTAATATAAAGTGACTCACTACTAATAACTAACCCAAAGTAAACGTGCTCTCAGTGGCGGAGAGCCTTAATATTGGTTTTATTTACTATTATCTTTAAAATCCGATCAGACATAGAGACCTCCGATCTTATTCTTCAATATATTTCCGACATACATAATTATGTGGCTACCTGTACCTACATATGAACATGTAAATATTACCATACTGTATGTGTTTTGAGTGAAATTAGCTCGGCGCGCTGCCAACTGTACAGCTTTGTAGACATTCAGCGGATGTGACGTCAGCTTTACTACTTTCACGTAATATGTTACTCAATATATTGACGAGAACTCCGAGCTGACGTAGTTTCATTGAGATTGAAGAATAATTGAACTAGTTCTGTGAAAAATGTGAAAAAAATACAGAATTAGGACCAGTATAAAACGACATCGAGTGGATTTATTTTCATTAATGGCTTATTAATGAAAATAAATCCACTCGATGTCAGTTCCTACTTTTGAATGAAAAAATGTAATAAAATACATATAATGATATTTTTTATACATGTTGAGGCCATGTGATGCCTATATTAATTACTATTTTGCAAGGAAACATTGAAAAAATAATAGACAAGAACGGGGCTTGAACCCGCGACCCTTGACATTCCGTGTCATCACTGAGCTACCTTGTCGTGTTCAAACTTATTGAATTTTCAATGCACCTTGTATTCGTCTAAATTGCCTATTTAGTAGATCTGTAAATGATTAATATAATAAGTCTATTATTTTTCAATGTTTCCTTGAAAAATAGTAATTACACAATTACTGGGATTGAAATACATTTTAAGAATAAACGACGTACTGTCTCTTAAAATGTAGTTATTTTGTTTTTTGACATTGTTATATAATTTTGATGGACAATTTTTTTGTCTTGTTCAGTCCTAAATTTAATAATATTTAAAAATACGTTTGTCTAATAATTTTGCATTTCATTTTTATTATACTGTAAATGTGAGTACCATGTAATCATTTACATAATCTGCATGAATATATATATTTGATTATTGTCTGGCAGCTAGAGTATGTCATGCTCACTCAAATATCCCGCTGACGGTGGCGTTTGTGTTGGGTCATTAGATTCCCTACAATATGGTCGAGTTTAGTGATGCTGACGCTGGCGTCATGTTCGTGAACGGGCGCCGTTGGTTGGGGCTGGTCATCTCTAAACTGTCATGGCAAAGTTTTGAATTGTAACTAGACTCTATAGACTTCATATTACATTGTTCTCACATATGATTTCTATATTATAAATACAATGTAACCAACAATATTGTAATTATTTGATGAAAAAGAGTAACCGTGGAGTTTCTTGCCCGTTCTTCTCCACAGGAATCTACACTTTGGAACGTGGCAACTAGTTTATTTTTTTGACAATTCAAAAGTGGCTGTAAACGGTCTAATTGAAATAAATGCTTTGACTTTAACTTTGAAACCCAATGTTTCTTGTTTGCTTGATTAGATACAAGTTAAGAGCTAGAAATTTATTTTATTTTAATTTAATCAATACATTTTATGAATTGCCATTCCTACTTTGTTGGTGGACGTAAACACAGCTACACTTGGATTCGAACCCCGAGTCGGGCAAAGTGTAATTGGGCTTTTCTATAAGGAAATTCTCATTAGCAGCCCGGAGTTTGAAATTGTGTCCGGTAGAAGGCATCGGTGAAATATGGTTATACCTCAGTTCTCCTCGGTCTAACTCTGCGGGAATACAAGCGTACTATGTGCTCCTTTACTCTGTACACGTTCATTGAATGGTGTCTTTGTCTGCTATAGCCTCAGACTAAACTCACACAGCGATGTAAAGCTTCTTCTGATAGAGTTTAGTAATTCCCGAAAGTAACCTGTTTACTTAAGTTCAGTCTTCTTCTCAATGTGGTTAGAGACTACCTAGTGTAAGTAACTGGTTGATGCCCACCGTGGGCCCCTGACTTTGACCGACTGCTGCCGGCACCAAAGGCGTGACGTACACTCTGAAGTACTGCGATGCTCAGATGAGAATCATACACATCCATAAACTGACAGAGGCAAGCGTTGCTTAATCTAAAGGATTGTTTTCCGAACACAGTTTGCAACGAACTCTGAGAATCTTATTTAATCAGTAACTCGTTCATGTTATGTTGAAGGTACAATGTTATCACGTTATTTTAGTTTGTCTGTTTTCTTGTTAATCTAACGAAACGAAAGATAACGTTTTTGGTATCCTGCTAACCTTGTCGTAACCATACAGCCAGCTGCAGGTTGTACTCGCACCTGTATAGTGAATTAATTAAGAGCACGCATCAGGTGCAAGCGTTGCACACAACAGCCTCATTACAACACCCACACACACACAAAGCGCAGAAGTACCACGCACAACAAATTAACACAATTACAATGTTATTTGAAAACCGGGGCTGATTTTTTAGGCTCGTGGATATGTTACAGCCGCAGAGATCGATCGATCGAGGTTAAGCTGCGCATGCCGCGGGTGGTCTGAGGATTGGTGACCATCATTTTCATATTGAAACCCATCCGTGCGTTAAAGAGCACGATACAATTATTCTGAATCATTGAATTAATTGATGACTAAGTATAAATTCTAATAAAATAATGCCAGCATAGGTATATGATTAAGATATAAATTGTAATTCTTAATTTTCTCAATATCAAAATACTGGTACGTAAAATGTTTACTTTTATGGCACAAAACATATATAAATAACTAGCTGTGCCTCGCGGTTTCACCCGCCCCCATAAAAACGCTTCCGTAGGATTAAAGAAAAACTTATTTAAAAACCTTCACCTGACATTGACGAACACAACGATTTTTTTATCGAATTTGGTGCAGTCGTTCTCAAGTTATGGCGTAACCAAGGGAAATAGGGATTCATTTATATATATATAGATATTAAAGTCAGGCTTCTCCTCCGCGATGTGTCATACAATTCATTGAGTACATAAAAATCTACTGCCACATTCTATCACCAGAATGTTACTTCGTAAATAGTTTCGAAATTCATTTCAGTCAGACCAAATAGGTACTATTATAAGAATGACAATTCCCGTTTGCAAATTGATCAGTCAATATTTCCTTTATCAATGTCTGTACCACGACTTGTGATTACGTCACAATTTTATTGTTCATAATATAAATGTGTCCTGAACAATCTAGTAAAAATATACTGTTATTATTTTATCTAAATTAGCTTCCGACAAGCAAGCACAATATCTTAGGTTTTCGCGATCACTACACATTATAATAAAACAACTTTTAACCGGATTAATCGCGTGTATTGTTGGTTTTTGTTTTTCCTGACGTTTCGAACACTTTGCAGCGTTCGTGGTCGCAGGAGGACTAAGGTGTCAGGCGTCTCAACAGTTTATTTAAAATTATTTCAGTCTACCGTACATATAATTGATAAAATTCATAAAATTACAGACGTTACGTACAAGAATTTAATCAGAGTTTATTTCCCAGCATGAAATTCTAACATTTGATGACGTGCTACTCGTACTATACGTAAGCCGAAAACATAAACAAAAAGAATAGTCTGTTCAGTACAGTTCACATCCACTAAGTTTTAATTATCGTCACAAAGTGGCGCCAGCTCTGCGATCGCGCGTTAATTAGCAGTTAGCTGCACTTTGTGCTTCCCGAGGTCGTGGCCGCCTCACCTGCAGGATCAGAACAGAGATCAATTTATATCTGTGGGAAATAAATACAATAGTGAAAGGTGTTTTCAATATCTACCGAATAATGTGAAATTTTAAGATTTTTGTTTTAGTTAAATTAATTAAAAGGGCATGCAATTATATTATTTTATAAGTGCTTCAAACTATTGACGTAACGTGAAATATATTAATGTTTAATTTAGCGTATTTTAGAAGTGGTCCTGGTCCGGAACCTGGTCTTTGTAATAAGATATACGACATTTTAGTTTTAATTAGCTATCATTTGTCATAATAATTAAATAAAACAAGCTGCCTCGTTGGCCGAGTGAGCATGAGGATTTGGGTTCGATTCCTAGGTCTTGCATAGTGATATTGGATTTTTCTGTTAGGATATTCTCAGTAGCAGCCCGGAGTTCGAAATTGTGCGCGGTAGATGACAATACATTCACCAACTTAATAACAGCAGTTGTGAAATGTAGGTGTACAATAAAATTATGTACAGTGCTGCCTATCCCTTCGAAAAATACAGGCGTGATACTATTTAAGGGCACATAGACTCATACACTTTAAAACATGTTCACACGTTAACACAGACGACGCCCGCTGATGGCCGCGGTTGTTTCATTTTGTATGATAACTCATCTTGCTATGAATAGTTTTATGTGCTGGTGAACATAACGAGGCGACCGTAGCGTCAGCATTAACGACCATTTGAACAAGTCATTAACTTAATGAATGAGTATTTACAGTAAGGCATTATTATAAGCGCAATTAAATCCTAACTTTAATTTATATCATAAAAACAGAAGTGCCTTTATTCGTCCTTTTTGACGTCAAAATGGAACAGGGAACGGGAATTTCGTGCTACTTGGTAAAACGGGATATTATAAAAACATCAAATGATTTAAGATTCATGGCGAACACCATACATTGAATTTATCATAAGATTGCTAAATAACACTGACAGTAGAGTAGTACGACATGTTCAGAAATTAACTCAATAATATTATAAGAAAGGTATAAAAAATATTATAAATGCCAAAAATCTAAAATGGATCTACGATAGGCCACCTACTCGCCTAATGTTCAGCGACGGTGTGGCCGAGGATGGGACATGTAGATCCAGAAGAAATCTATTCACTCTAAGTTATCCCTTAAGGACCAAGGATCAATAGTAGAAGTATTCAAATGTTTTCTTTTTAACCGACTTCAAAAAAGGAGGAGGTTTCTCAATTCGACCGTATATTTTTTTTTTTTTTTTTTTTTATGTGTGTTCGGGGATAACTTCGTCGTTTATGAACCGATTTTGATCATTATTTTTTTGTTGGAAAGAAGATATCTCAACGGTGGTACCATGATAAGGAAACCAGGATCTGATGATGGATCCCCGAGAAATTGAGGGAAACCTTCGAAAATTGTAGGGGCGACTAGTGCATTTGTTAATTTTTTTCATTAAGTATTTTAAAGCACTACTATTTAATAAAGGTCTGGAGTCGATCTGATGATGGAGCTGAAAGACAGTCGAGGGAACTCTAAAGATTTACAGCAATTACCTGGTGTTTGGGCTTGATTAATTTGTATTGATGAGAACTTTACACCTAGATGGGTTGTGACTGTCATTAGGGGTCTGATGATGAAGACTAAGGACAGTCAAGGGAACTCCTCACCGTTTTACAGTAGCTACCATGTTTTGTTATGTATGTCCGTCGATATCTTTGTTTGAAAGAGTAGTCCCCAGAGGTGGTTCCATTTAAATTTAGTAAAGATCCGATGAAGACCTTCGAAGTTAGACAATGGAACTCTTCAATGAATTATAGCAAATCACTCTCAATTGCTGTAATCGCATGTTCATGTATAGTTCATGCCACTCAATACATGCATAGCATCATGCCTGTATTGCCCGATGGGGTAGGCAGAAGTTTTCAATGTTGTACACAAACATTTCACCGATGCAGTAATTAAGTCCTAGCGGCTTTCGAAAGCCTACCCATATTATTAAATTACTAAATTAATTAATTTATGAAGTATACAAACTTATATATGACCTATACAATATATATTATATATTACACTTAAAACTAAAAAGACTAAAATAAATTAATTTTAAACAAAAAATGAAAACCGCCTTCAAAAATCTACTACACTAAAAAGTTCAAAATAATATCAAAATTTGCTTATAATAAAATAATTTTAAAATAACAATATATAATAATAATCTGTTAATTTTGGAGTCGGTGCCTGTACTGGGAGAGGGTTATTGTTTTCCTCTTGTTAGTCACTTATGTTCGTTGTGCTGTGGTTATGTTACCGGCCTTTGTATCTGGTTGTAAACCCCACATACATCAGGCACCGACTCCAAAATTAACAGATTATTATTATATATTGTTATTTTAAAATTATTTTATTATAAGCAAATTTTGATATTATTTTGAACTTTTTAGTGTAGTAGATTTTTGAAGGCGGTTTTCATTTTTTGTTTAAAATTAATTTATTCATAATCGATTTATTCCTTTTCACTAATAAACCGCTTTGATCGTTAGCTTTAAAAGTTAGTGATCAAAATAAATGACCACGGTAATAGAACTCTGTACCTACAGACCCCATGTTTAACTCAACTGAGTTTGACTGGCGACATCGCCGCTGGCTCAGCTCACGACTAAAGGCTCCGTTCGAGTTCGAAACTAGTCGGGCAATACCGAAAAATGCACGTGAGTAGTAATCGGTGACATCGCCGCGGGCTCAGCTCACGACTAAAGGCTCCGTTCGAGTTCGAAACTAGTCGAGCAATACCGAAAAATGAACGTGAGTAGTAATCGGTGAACAATAATTAATATGAATATGTCTTACGACAATTATTATACAAAAAAAATGTTATTAAATAAATAATTATTTTCAGACGCAACATTATACACTATACAGCCTTTAAACCACGCTAATAACAATTACCTTTTCAAGTTGAAACAATAATAGTGTATCTAATAAAGAGAGTGATAGTAATTAATAGTGTTCACGAGAATTATATCTCTGATCACTTTGATATTAGATTAGACCTATTGTTGCTTCTAAGAACTGGTTAAGGAATAATTATGTTTACCTTTTGGAATAGAAATATAACTGCCGAAGTTTGAACTAAAAGTTACGGTCAATATGCAAACTTCATCGTGATCACTATTAGTTAAGTTATTAGTGCCTTCAAGATATGTCTTTGAAAAAGCATTAACGCATGCTTAGCGAACTCTAAAGTTACAATCATATATAATTATATTTTTTAATACATGTTGAGGCCATGTAATGCCTATATTAATTACTATTTTTCAAAGAAACATTGAAAAAACAATGGACAAGAACGGGGTTTGAACCCGCGACCTTTGACGTTCCGGGTCATCACTCTACCAACTGAGCTACCTTGTCTCGCTATTCCCCATTGAAATTTTCAACCTTCTTTGTATTCGTCTTAAGGAGACGCCTGGCGATATTTATCTAGCAATCATTTTCAGATCTACTAAACTCAGCGTTACCACTTTACAGTTGTAAATCGCCGAACAACATCCCAATCCTTTAAAATCATATATAATTATATTTTTTAATACATGTTGAGGCCATGCAATGCCTATATTAATTACTATTTTTCAAAGAAACATTGAAAAAACAATAGACAAGAACGGGGTTTGAACCCGCGACCTTTGACGTTCCGGGTCATCACTCTACCAACTGAGCTACCTTGTCTCGCTATTCCCCATTGAAATTTTCAACCTTCTTTGTATTCGTCTTAAGGAGACGCCTGGCGATATTTATCTAGCAATCATTTTCAGATCTACTAAACTCAGCGTTACCACTTTACAGTTGTAAATCGCCGAACAACATCCCAATCCTTTAAAATCATATATAATTATATATTTTTTTTTAATACATGTTGAGGCCATGTAATGCCTATATTAATTACTATTTTTCAAAGAAACATTGAAAAAACAATGGACAAGAACGGGGTTTGAACCCGCGACCTTTGACGTTCCGGGTCATCACTCTACCAACTGAGCTACCTTGTCTCGCTATTCCCCATTGAAATTCGTATCCCGTATTCGTAATCCCTTTGTATTCGTCTTAAGGAGACGCAATGGCCTCAACATGTATTAAAAAAAATATAATTATATATGATTTTAAAGGATTGGGATGTTGTTCGGCGATTTACAACTGTAAAGTGGTAACGCTGAGTTTAGTAGATCTGAAAATGATTGCTAGATAAATATCGCCAGGCGTCTCCTTAAGACGAATACAAAGAAGGTTGAAAATTTCAATGGGGAATAGCGAGACAAGGTAGCTCAGTTGGTAGAGTGACGACCCGGAACGTCAAAGGTCGCGGGTTCAAACCCCGTTCTTGTCCATTGTTTTTTCAATGTTTCTTTGAAAAATAGTAATTAATATAGGCATTACATGGCCTCAACATGTATTAAAAAATATAATTATATATGATTTTAAAGGATTGGGATGTTGTTCGGCGATTTACAACTGTAAAGTGGTAACGCTGAGTTTAGTAGATCTGAAAATGATTGCTAGATAAATATCGCCAGGCGTCTCCTTAAGACGAATACAAAGAAGGTTGAAAATTTCAATGGGGAATAGCGAGACAAGGTAGCTCAGTTGGTAGAGTGATGACCCGGAACGTCAAAGGTCGCGGGTTCAAACCCCGTTCTTGTCCATTGTTTTTTCAATGTTTCTTTGAAAAATAGTAATCTAAAGTTACAATATTAAATGGAAAAAGAATACGGTCGCGAACACGATCACGGTCGGTCACTTGTATAGGTACTGAATTGATTGCAATGACGTCGCCATAAGACGTGTAAAAATATGGAAGAAGAATTCGCGGTGGTGAGCAGAGGTCGAGTTGGCTTAGTGGTCAGAGCGCCTGGAGTATCTATCCGGGAGGCGCAGGTTCGAATCCTGTTCGCGACCGTATTCTTTTTCCATTTAATATTGTAACTTTAGAGTTCGCTAAGCATGCGTTAATGCTTTTTCAAAGACATATCTTGAATTATTAAGGTAATTGCATTCTTTACGACATTGTATTAACTGCAAAGTTAGTCGTGTCGGTTCGGTCACTTGTATAGGTACTGAATTGATTGCAATGACGTCGCCATAAGACGTGTTAAAATATGGAAGAAGAATTCGCGGTGGTGAGCAGAGGTCGAGATGGCTTAGTGGTCAGAGTGGCTGAAGTATCTATCCGGGAGGCGCAGGTTCGAATCGTGTTCGCGACCGTATTCTTTTTCCGTTTAATATTGTAACTTTATTAATGCCTTCTTTTGAAAATTTCTCAGATCACCGCTGACGCTGATCGCATCCAAATTATTATGGTGACTAATTTTATATCAACGTTATACTGTCGATTGTATTAAAGTTATAATCCTGTTCAGAGAAAAATATTGATGCGGTATGAACTCGTTACACTTAGATTAATACTTCAGTGTTAGTTTCAACTATTAATTTACTCACACTAGAAATTTCTCCTGAATCATGGATGCGTTCACAAACATATATACGCGCACACACACACAGTCACGCGCCCACACACACACATACACACACACACGGTTATCGGTAAGGTTCCGCATGCAACACCGGAATAACCACAGATTGCCTTGTTGTTGTCACGCTCTTTATGCGTGCAAACCTCGACTGGTTTGTTGAACAAGTTAGATATATTACCTACATGGACTGGTTTCTGACATTGATCAAGAAATCATGTTCACTATACACAGTTATATTTTTTACGTAGAATGTCTGTCACCGATTTAAGGCCATTGGGTCCACCCAATCATGATACTTGGAAAGTTGTGCGAAACACCAATCTCGGACCTCTATCGACTAAAAAACCACCTCCGCCTCTAATCTATGGAAACCCGGACCACTTTTCTACAATATGTCTTTTAATTACTACTATTAATTGAAAATTCACATTCATCGCTGTCAAAATCTTCGGTAATAAATAATAAATACCGGTATACAATACTACTGTATTAAATGTCACATTGGTGCATTATAACTTCAAACCCACAATTTTGTGATTACAACTACGCCATTCGTTTAGAACGAAATATGACGCATTTCTCGCCGTTTCTTCCAAAGAAAAACTCTAGCACAATTTTGTCAGAACAACACCACCGCATGCTTGACCTCCACGCAATAAATGCCAAAGAAATGTTACTTACAAGTGGATGTTATTTGTTCACTGCCACTGTTTATTGCTAGTGTTGTTGACTCCTGGAATAGCAGGCGCTGTCAGAGCCACGCCGCCTCTAAATAAATAACATGTCGTAGTGCGGCGTGACACGGGAATGACACAGAAATATCGCGTAACTGTCTTACTGCTCACACTGCAGGTGGCGAAGAGGGTCATGGTTTACTGGGGTTATGAACCTTGATATGGCAAACTCCTGGGTGTTTGGGTTTCTTCTTCTAATTTGGCCTTACATAAGGGATTCTTGTATCGTGGGTAAGTTAACTTACGGACCTGAAACAATTATCTATAGATCATACAAATATTTGTTCCGTGCAGGAAACGAATCATTGACATGCGGCGCAACAGTCAGTACCTCGACTACTGCGCAAGCCTTGTTATACTTTCAAATAGAAACATTATTATTTTCTTGAATATTGGTTTTCTACGCTTATTCGGTAACCATTGACATTACACGTAGCTAAACCCTTGTGAGGAGGTCATATTTATGCGTGAGTTTCTCAGGTTTTATGTGCGTTATTACTCAGTGCCTCGCCCTTTAGCCCCGCGGCCCCGCTCCCTCTCGCCCCCCCCCCCCGCGCCCTTGTGCCAAGTATTTGCATAAAGATATTAACCCGTGTAGTGGCGCGGGCGTGCATGCGACTGACAGTTGGCGATGAGCATGACGTCACACGCCGACAAACGCGATCAAAAAAGTTTTCTTACTGTACCTCGGTACAGTCAGCAGCATAAACAGATGCTTATGGTTTCGTCATTTTCAAATTGATTTATTTGATGAGCCAAATTTTTAATGTATCTGTCATAATCCTTTATCGTCATGGACGTTGTGCGTGTACTTCACTAACCATTACCAGGGTTACGGGGTTGCTGATTAAGTACTTACTTAATTACTCTCATAGTTACAAATAAATAAACATGATTATTTTTATTCATAATCCAATTCAGAATCTTTTTTAAACCTACACTTGTGTTGCTGACGGTACTTATAGAGAGAGTATTAGTAGATAACTTGAAGGCTTTCGTCTGAATTTACTTCCAAAGATATCGAGAAGTACAAGTTTTAAGAACATTTCGCCAGCTCTCAAATTACTTGTTAAAATGTTCATTTATTTTGATGGACAGTTCGCTAACGAAAACTTCTGAAAACATAAATTTCCCAAATCTTGGAAAGTTTATTTCTAATCTTATTTGGCTGTATAATATATTAGCTATAGATATAATAGACACAAATTATAAATTATCTAAGAAGTCAATTTCGTAACTTATATATTTCGAGAGATTCCAAATAATGAACCCGATACCTACCTCGTTGGTCTAGTGGTCCCAAGCGCGACTACTGAGCATGAGGTCTTGGGTTCGATTCCCAGATCGGACAAAGTGTTATTGGGTTTTTCTGTTAGGAAATTCTCAGTAGCAGCCCGGAGTTTGGAACTGTGCCCGGTAGATGGCAATAGGCTCACCACCTATTACACTGACTGGGACTTAATAACAGCATTGGTGAAATGTGGGTGTACAATTGTGTACACCTCTGCCTACCCCTTCGGGGAATACAAGCGTGATGCTATGTATGTATGAACCCGTTAACTTACCGATCAGCTCTTCTCTGTCGATTGCCTTCGACCTGCTATTAATTCTTGCTACAGAGGTATTTTTAATTGATATATTTGATGAATATCTCACTGCTTTATGGCTTTTACTACCGCGACTTATCGAGAGACGATGGATTCGATGCTCTGGTCGCAACTAGTGTAATGTATGTTTTCTAAAAAGAAATGGGATGTAACTGTCTCATGGGTTCAATGATCACAATCGCGACTACTGAGCTTGAGGTCCGAGTAGACCGAAGTGTTGCTGGGTACTTTGTTAGATTTAGTAATTAACAGCCCTGAGTTTCTCTCGTAGCCTTGTACAGTGATGTCCGAATTTTAAAACAATCTTTAATCTTTGTGTTTATTTCGGCATTTCTACGCAGGGATAGTTTGTTAGGAAATTCTTTCTAGATAAAAAAGGGATACGTAAGAGAGTTTTGAGAGGCCTATTAAAAGAATGTATTATACAATTTTCTTTCATTTGAACTGTACCAGGTCGTTGTCGATAGGGTCACCACCTACTCATATAAGATAAGAACGTGCATGGAACTTAACACGGGCATTCGGGGAATGCAGGCGTATTATATATGGTAATACAAATAACTGCCTTATTAATTTAGTGGCTGCAAACGCAGGTGCTGACTGTGCGGGTCTGGGTTCGATTCCTAGGTTTGGCAAAATGTTATTGGGTAGAAAACCCAAGTTAGTAAATTCTCATTAGCAGCCTGGAGTTAGGACGTTGGGGTTGCTTCGGAGAGCACGTAAAGCATGTGGCCATGCGCCTGATCTCTTCTCCGGTCGTGTCAGGTTGCCGTCCCATCGGACTGTGAGAGTGAAGGAAGAGGGAGTGCACCTGTGTTTGCGCATACACTTGTGTGGACAAGTGTATTATAGTGCTATAATATCTCCTGCGTACTTGGTTAACTTTCGTGCATATAGGCCGTCGTGTGCAAAGTTGTAACTCCATTACATACCTAACTAGTTTAACTTAAGGTTAGACATAAAAAAAAACTAAAGTTACCGTTTCACTAAAGTAATAAATTTTGAGGAAAGATTAATATCGTCGTGAGCAGGATTCGAACATGTGCTGCGGATAAATACTTCAGGTACTCTGAACACTAAGCCATCTCAACTTTGCTCACTACTGCAAATTCTTTAATTTTTTTATTTTTTTTTTTATTTATTTATTCATGTACACACAACAGTTAAAGGATCGTTGCTTATGAATATGATGTACAAAGGTACTGCTTATTTCTAAAAGAAATCTCTGCCAGCAGCCCTGCGAGTGGAAAATTTAATACATGAGATGTAGACACGGTGTGTAAATTCATATTAATCATAATACATATACTTTGCTTTAAAAGAACAAATAAAACAAAATAATAAACATACTTATTATGAAATGATGAACTAAATAAACTTACATAAATTTACATAAACCTACATAAACTTACATAAACTTACACATATATATAACTTGCAAACAAAACAACTATTGGGCTAAAGAAAGATAGTGTTCCTTAACACGTTTCTTGAATATTGAGATGTTCTTACAGTCTCGAATTTCAGTAGGAAGCGAGTTCCACAACCTAACTGCATGCACAGATAAGGAATAGGAATAAAAATCTGTTTTGTGGGAAGGGAACTTGAGGAGGGTACGAAGATGTGACCTGCAAGGAGAACCGAGCGGTCGAGTGTAGGAGAAGCGTTCCCGCAGATAGGAGGGGGCCGATGGATTATGAAGGATGTTGAATAGGAGACACAATATCCGAGTATTCCTGCGAAGCCGGATTGGGAGCCACTTGAGTATCTTGCGGAAGTTGGAAATATGGTCATACTTTTTAAGGTTAAAAATGAAACGAATACATATGTTTTGCAATCTTTCAAGTTTATTTAAGAGCTCCTCAGTAGCATCCAAATAGCAGGCGTCAGCGTAGTCTATAATGGACTGAATTAAAGTTTGAGCTAAAGAGATTTTGGTTTTCAAAGGCAAAAAGGTCTGGAGGCACTTCAACGAGTGAAATGTATAATGCACCTTCTTACTGACATTAGCTACTTGTGCACCCCATGATAAATTGGAGTTGATGATAACTCCCAAGCTTTTTGCGGTGTCGGTATAGGCTATTCTCACTCCATCTAGGCTAAGGGGAGACAAAGAGGATATGTCCAATCTGCCTCTAATGTTCCTACTGCCAATTATCAAAGCCTGAGACTTGCCAGGATTAATGCGAAGGCCAAAAGAGCTTGCCCACCTACTGATGCAATCCAGGTCTCGGTTCATGGTAGCAACTGTATTTTCAGCCTCAGATACAGGAAAATGACGGTAAAGCTGCAAATCGTCTGCGTAGAGATGGAAACTAGAAGAGATTACCTTGGTGATCGAGTTAATAAAAACCGAAAAAAGAAGAGGAGAGAGTACGCCACCCTGAGGCACACCCGCATGGAGGCTACACCAATCAGAGGACACCTCGTTAAGGCGGACACACTGAGATCGGCCTCGGAGATAAGATTCAAACCAAGCAATGGCGGAGGGAGAAATATTAGCGGTTCTAAGGATACCGAGAAGAATGTCAAAATCGACTGAGTTAAAAGCATTGCTGAAGTCCAGCAAAACTAATATAGTAAGAGATTTGTTCTCCATAGCCCAGCGGATGTCATCGGTAACTTTCAAGAGTGCTGTCACGGTACTGTGACCGGGCAGAAAACCCGACTGGTAGGGACTAAGGAGGCAATTTTTGTAGAGAAAAGCAGATAGTTGTTGATGGACAATATGCTCGAGAACTTTTGATAGAAAAGGTAGGATGGAAATAGGACGGAAATCTGATAGCGATGACGGACTAGACACTTTAGGCAGTGGGATAATGTGTGCAAGTTTCCAAGATATAGGAAATGTGCTAGAGTATAAGGAATAGTTAAAAATGTGAGTAAGGCAAGGAAGCAATAAAGAGAGGATTGGGGATATCATTCGCGAGCACAAACTGTCACAACCAACAGCAGAGGAAGTAATAGAGAGGATAGCTTTCTTGACATCGCTCTCAGAAACTGCAGAAAACTGAAATAAGGGAAACTGCGACAAAGGCATACTCGAAAGTTTAGACAAGGTATTTGATTTGACGATAGGATCTAAAGAGACAGGAGAAGAAGAGAAGTGATTGTTGAGAGCACATAGGTCAAAATCATTGGAAGTGATTGTAGGCGATTTTCCAATTCCAACTGACCTCAAAAAATTCCAGACTTCAGCAGTGCTTCGATTATCCAGAGAATTATGGAAATGGCGCCTCTTAGCATCTCTACACAGACGACCACAACGGTTTCGAAGAGTCTTAAAACGGTTAAAGTTGCTCTCAGTAGGGCAGCGCTTATACCTTCTTTTGGCTTTATCTCTTAGCCCCATCAATTCTTTAATAGCAGGAGTAAGCCAGGGGGCTGGAGTGTGCTTAATTTTAACTCGCCGAAAAGGTGCGTGACGGTCATATAAACTTATAATGGACTCGTTGAGATTGCTCACCATCTCGTTAACGCTGGCGCAGTCAACTAAATGGGACCAATCAATCTCACCAGCGTCATGCCGCAATGCCTCCAGATCCATGCCCCTGAAATTCCGAAGGAAAAGATATTGGGGCTTACGTTTAGGGGGGCGTACACGGTACGAAAGATAAATTAAATCATGATAGGAAAAAGGAGCAGTAAGCTGCCCATGAGAGGAAACATTGGAAGGATGAATATATAAATGATCTTTCTTCCACACGTCATTTGGTGACGTCATCGCTATCTATTCAGTCCCTCTACAGGTGACTGAATCGACACGACTAACTGTCTTTCCACTAAAATTTATACCGTTAGAGTTCGCTACGCATGCGTTAGTAAAGGTTTATCTGTATTTACCGTTTCACTTTTCACTGGTTTATTTCAAATACTTTGAGCTATATTTATTTATTGAGCACACAGTATATCCGCATGTTATTGGATCCTCCTTACCGAACATCAAACCGATACATTAATAAGGCACATGTACTCATTACATCGAGTTACATTACCGGAATGTGCGTAACATGAGAGTCGTATGATTGCTCGTAAAGTAATACTGTTACATCTCGTAATGATACAACGTACTTACATCAACAGTTACTCGATAAATATCGAAATATCGTCGATAAGGATAAAAATATTTGGTAGGTACAATACATTGCCTCGTTGGTTGCAAGTACTGGGTGCGATTCCCGGATCGAGCAAAGTGTTATAGGGTAATACTATTAAAAAAATCTAGGTAGAGCTTGAAATTTTTACGATTAATGGTAATAGGCTTACCTTCGTTGCATGGGACTGCTTACCTTCTCGAGAAATACAGGCGTGATCACTCACAAACCCAGACCCGGAATAATTATTCGTAGAAAAGTTCCATGTTTGAGTCCAACTTGCGGCACTAGAACCGCACAGCAGACAATCTTGGCTCCTAGGATACAGGCTTATTGCCTAGTTCAGAGGACAGACGTTCGCCATTAAAAAAAAACACTGTTGTACAGCTTACTTATAAAGCTCTGTGTATTGTTATAATTAGTGTTAAATATGTGTACAAAAATAAAGATTATTATTGAAGTGAAATCTTCTTTAGGCGCGTTGAGCACTTTTTGGGTGAACAAAAAGCGTGAAACTCGGGTCATCGTCACCGCACGCTTCCCATGAGCTGTATGTATACTGTATATATATGTGTACAACGATAATAAGAAGCGGTACAATTCACAAGTTATTTAGTTTTCACTTCTATCGGCAGTCCCCAAAGACGGCCCCGCATGTTTTATTTTTCTCTCTACCAGTTCACCAACTGTGTCATCAAAAGTGTGTATTAGAGTCGTCTTCAAAATAGGTTCCCTGTCTATTTATGTTTGAACTTCCATCCCAGAAATACATAGTTGACGTCGGCATCCGTTACGAGGACTGCAAGGTATGGAATGTGCTAACGGTCTGTTAATTTGAGAATTCCATAATTCCACCCTTCAGCCCTATGAACAATAGTCAAAAGGTATTATATAAAGTATTTTCTTGGCATGTATTTAAGAAAACGTCGTTTTTATAAGGTCTATAAGTCAGAAAGGTATGTCTATAGATGAAAAGACGAAAATAAACTAAGAAATGAAAAATATATTTCTAAAAATTCTTAATAAATTTAAACGAATCGTCATTGGCTCTAGGCTATCAGTTATCCTTTCCAGGAATCGAAGCCGGTGATACAACCTGTATTATTATATTACTCCATCTGATAGTGTCGCTAAGTCGGATCAAATTCTGAGAAGTAATGTCGCATGGCAAACAAAAGGAATACGTTATTCATAATATGTCTTCTAAGAAACGATTCTACTAAACTGTTTGAAAATTGTATTTGTATCATTGTCACAACAACCCTTTGTCCGTCAACACAAGATCTTATTGTATTGAGTCAACATTCAACCCTTTCCGTGCTAACATCGCTTTAAAATATATCGCCTTATGTTCGGGTGACAGAGGGGGCGGGAGCGGGGTGCGGGGCGGGCATAGCGGGGAGGTACGGGATAAGGAAATAAAAGGCAATAAGTTATTGCAAATGTTTCATCCGGTAACGACTCGTGTATTTTATCGATTACTTTTCCTACTCGATTTATTCGAAGTATAATTATATCGATTAAATATGAGATAATGTGTGAATTTACTCGAATTCTAAATTAATTAGATATCGAATAATATCCGCAATCAAGTATTGACTCCTTTAAATGTCATAATTATGTACTATCTATAGATTAATGTAGACAAACATATCGTGAGGAAACATGGACTTAATGGCCTGAAATCTCCAACCTGCAGTGAGCTAGCGTGGTGATCAGTGATCGTGACTTCTCTGTCTAAGAAGAGGTATTTTTAGAACTTGATTACAATACTGCCTCGTTGGTCTATTGGTCCCAAAGGCGACTGCTGAGCATGAGGTCTCGGGTGCGTTTCCCAGGTCGGGCAAAGTGTTTGAGTGTTTCTGTTGGGCAATTCGAGGTAGCAGCCCGGAGTTTGAAATAATAAATCGGTAGATAGTAATAGGCTCACCACCTATTACATGGGACTTAACATCATTGGTGAAATGTGGATGTAGTAAAACTGTGTTCACCTCTGCCTACCCCTTCGAGGAAAACAGGCGTGATGCTATGTTATGCTATGTTTGATTATAATATTTTTACAACGTCACGGCTCGGCAACAAAGACTTAATCCTGACAATCCGCTCGAGTGCGCACGATATCGCCGCGCGTCCGCCTCGGCGTCTTCACTATAAAACGTAAGTAACGCGCCGCCGCTGTTAAGATCCGCGCGAACATTTTAATTCACCAACTTGAACAACTTCACACTCACTTAGTTCTCACTTCCACTTGGGTATTTGTTGTAATTCATTATTGCTGGAAATACTTCATAACTTTGTAAGTTATTACTTATCTTGAATCAGGAAATAATTAAAAATAAATATCAGAATAAACTTGTTGCTAATAGATCACAGATGACGAAAGAAAATGTTATGTTTGAACTATTTACCGAGTTTAACTCATACTCAGATTGTAAATATCCACTTATCTCTATATTTATCACACTTTTGATTATCTTAGATTCGGTCCTAGCCACTTGTAATTAATAAACCTGTGAGGTAATTCTGACAAAACATTTTAAGTAATCATTTGCTTACGAAATTACATCTCAAACTGTTTCAATATTAACTTAATATCAATTAGGCAGAGGTCACGAAGGTCAAAGTATCGAATATTTCCGAATCATCGATTATCCTTCCGCAATCCCATCACTTGAGCGATCCGTTCGCATTCCAATATTTATATCGCCAGCTTAGCTGGCACTCCCTTCCCTCTTGATACGGATAATATTAGAACACCGCGGAAGGTGTTACTTGTAGACGAGGGATCAAGGTACTTTGGTCGGATTATTTAAACACAGTAAGAACAAAGCCGATATATTTTGTTTAATGTTACCGTTTTGTTGTCATGCTAACGTTTCGGGTAGGATTCTCATTCTGGGTCTGGCAGTGTGTAATTGAGATTTCCCAGTAAATAATGATGCAATACATGTGAGGAAATAACCTCTATAGGCTGAGTTCATTGAAATATCCTGATTTTGCTGACGGATAGAATTGAAGATATTCTCTACGGTTCATTCAGTGGCTACCAGCGTGCCTAGTATCTGTTGTGTGACATTCTACGAACACGTAACAGCATCACATGTTACAATATGTAACATTTTCTTACCGTGTGTGTGACGTAAGAACGTACCCCTCACGATATAATTATAACTGTATGTTATTTGACAAACTCTTATTAATTATCTGCTTGTTCAATATGTGTGTTCTATCTTCATCCGTTTCAAGAACATCTTCTGTCGTATATTCAAGAGCAATTTGAGCTTAAAGAGACTCGTTGTCAAGTTAACAAGATTAGGTATATTTGAAATGAATAAAATTATATTTCGCAAACCTACTTACTTAAGTTTACCCTTCTCTAGAAATTTTTGTTAAATTTCTTTTGAACGTAATACTGAATATGAAACCATAAAAGTCTTACTAGGAGCAGTAAGTTACTTAAAAGAAAAGTTATTTCGGGTTCGTTGTTCGCCTTTCGCTTTCTTACGTAGAAGCATTTTCTTAGAAATCAAATTAAAAGGGAACCCTTGTTGCCCCGAGCCCCTGTTAGCGAATATTCGTGTTATTGTGAATGCTTTAGAACAAGAAATGTTGATGAATGTGATTACCACTTGTATCTCAGTACTGTGAGCTTTTACTGAAGCCCTGGTGCTACGGGTGTGACACCTGGGGTTGCGGGAAACATAACTGTGTTAGTCTTGGAAACGTGCTCAAGGTTTTTGAAAGCACAGTGTACATAGCGACAGTGTGGCCAAAAATCCAGAAAAAAAACTATTCACTCCAGCCTTGATTGTAAAAGAATAAGAATACTTTTATTTGTCAGAAACATGGTACAATAAATTAATTTTAAACAAAAAATGAAAACCGCCTTCAAAAATCTACTACACTAAAAAGTTCAAAATAATATCAAAATTCGCTTATAATAAAATCATTTTAAAATAACAATATATAATAATAATCTGTTAATTTTGGAGTCGGTGCCTGTACTGGGAGAGGGTTATTGTTTTCCTCTTGTTAGTCACTTATGTTCGTTGTGCTGTGGTTATGTTACCGGCCTTTGTATCTGGTTGTAAACCCCACATACATCAGGCACCGACTCCAAAATTAACAGATTATTGTTCTTTTAAAATGATTTTATTATAAGCAAATTCTGATATTATTTTGAACTTTTTAGTGTAGTAGATTTTTGAAGGCGGTTTTCATTTTTTGTTTAAAATTAATTTATTTTAGTCTTTTTAGTTTTAAGTGTAATATATATATATATATTGTATAGGTCATATATAAGTTTGTATACTTCATAAATTAATTAATTTAGTAATTTAATAATATGGGTAGGCTTTCGAAAGCCGCTAGGACTTAATTACTGCATCGGTGAAATGTTTGTATACAAGATTGAAAACTTCTGCCTACCCCATCGGGCAATACAGGCATGATGCTATGCATGTATTGAGTGGCATGAACTATACATGAACATGCGATTACAGCAATTGAGAGTGATTTGCTGTAATTCATTGAAGAGTTCCATTGTCTAACTTCGAAGGTCTTCATCAGATCTCTACTAAATTTAAATGGGACCACCTCTGGGGACTACTCTTTCAAACGAAGATATCGACGGACATACATAACAAAACATGGTAGCTACTGTAAAACGTTGAGGAGTTCCCTTGACTGTCCTTCGTTTTCATCATCAGACCCTTAATGACAGTCACAACCCATCTAGGTGTAAAGTTCTCATCAATACAAATTAATCAAGCCCAAACACCAGGTAATTGCTGTAAATCTTTAAAGAGTTCCCTCGACTGTCTTTCAGCTCCATCATCAGATCGACTCCACACCTTCATTAAATAGTAGTGCTTTAAAATACTTAATGAAAAAAATTTACAAATGCACTTGTCGCCCCTATAATTTTCGAAGGTTTCCTCGATATCTCGGGGATCCATCATCAGATCCTGGTTCCCTTATCATGGTACCACCGTTGAGATATCTTCTTTCCAACAAAAAAATAATTATCAAAATCGGTTCATAAACGACGAAGTTATCCGCGAAAACACATAAAAAAAAATAAAAAAATAAAAAAAAAATACGGTCGAATTGAGAAACCTCCTCCTTTTTTGAAGTCGGTTAAAAATGATAAATATTACATTACATGTATATTGTCTATCATATCTCGCCGACAGCTAGCGATGTTTGTATTTCTCACGGCACTAACAATACGATGCGATTTATAAAGGCTTATTAAGTTTCCTGGCTACATACATGCAATGCGTTGCTGCAACATGTTGCACTACAAACACGCTACTTTCTCGTAGTTACAAGTGTTTAGAACAAACCTAATGCTTCGTATAATTAACTCCACGTGTTTATTTTGATATCCGAAGCGGCTTGTTAATATAAATTGCATATCAATATTCATGATACCACACGGCTCGTGTTGGTTGAACTGTCGCCAATAACTCGGCGCTAATCAAAGGTACACGCGCCGATGCTGAGTAAACACGACAATATGTCGCTGTACTGCCAGAGATACCTTGCGGGGGTAGGCAGAAGTGCCGCTCTTGACAACAGAGATTTGTGTCTGTAAACGCACCCACGAAGGAGAAAAAATCATTTTCATGGCGTCAGAGTGATGGGCTATTTTGTGGCTATAATAAATAAACCACTCCCTTGTTCAGATGATAACTTGATTGGTTGTCTCGTATACACGTGTCTACGGCGTATTTAAGCCAGCAAGTTGAAAGACTGATCGTTATCCCTGCAGACAACCTTCTATGACGGGGCACTGCTTGCATTCGTCGTAGATGTCTGGCCAAGACAAGACGAGCTGTAAAGCTTATCATCGTATGCATTATAGTGAATCTTCTGTATATTTTAGTAATGGATGGTTGCACCGAGCTAGTCGATAGCGCCGGCCGCCGGTCGGTGCCGGCTACAGTTATTACAAGCTAGCGCCGCCCGTCGGCACAAGCTCCTCGGCACGTACGAGCCTTAATTAAATCGCCCTCAAATGCTCGATTGCATTTACATTGCTACAAACCCGATCCGAGCCTTAAACGAAAAGAAAATGACTCATAGTTAAAAAATAATTTAATGTTACGTCACTTAAAAGAATTTCGGCTGAATGCGATGAATTTAATTAAGTTAAAATATTTTGTTTTAGCACAAAGTAAACTGGCTTATGAATATTAATAGAATTTTCAGTTTATATACTTACTTTTATTAACGAAGGGGGGACAGTTTTTTTTTATCCCAGCTATTTCTATTATTTACACAATATACATGACTAAGGGCTCCGTTCGAGTTCGAAACTAGTCGGACAAACCCGAAGAATGTACGTGAGTAGTAACCGGTGAACAATAACTAATAGGAATATGCCTCACGAAAGTTATTATACAAATATACTATAATGAAATATCCAGAAAACTGAAAGTTTAATTTACAAAAAACGCAAGTAAAAATGCTGTTAATTCCGTAGTTTTGCGTGCAGTTGACTATTTTGAATAACTCTTTGTTTCTTGCGTTATAAAGTCACCTTCAGTTTATTTGTGTTTGGAACAACGTATTTATGGTATTTTAGTTTACTAATCAAATTTCAATTTCACTCTAATGGTTAAAAGTGGGGACACATTGGGCGCTCTGTAACGCGCGATTTACAACAACAGTCGCTATGCGTGTATATATATACGGGATTAATTCTGTCATAAAACCCGCGCTATACCGACAGCTATTAGAGTGCAATCAAAAAGTGGGCGCTTCAATGCATCCCATACGTACCGACTAGCATGTGATACAGCATGACAGCCACGCGCAATCGATATCGACACTAATCCTAATATGCGAGATGAATCAATTCCGGCCGACGCGATGACATGACGCGACACGATACTGCGACACATGGCGTGTGATCACAACTGCACAGATGGGACAACATGTGCCTTCTTAGCCTCTAATGTGTCCTACTAAACAGTTGTTCCATGAATTACTTGATTGTGAGATATACGAGCGATATAATTCCCAGTAATAGTCGTATTAACTCGATTATAGTCCCTTGCCAGGTATAATGTTCTGAAAGTTGAACTATGTACAAAGAGATATGTGTGGTTTTATTTTTGTGGAGTAAGTATACGGTCGTGAGCAGGATGAAAAATTGCGAATCCCTCTTAAAAAAATTATAACTTTAGAGTTCGCTAAGCATACGTTAATGCTTTTCAAAGATTTATCTGTATTTGTTAAGGTAATTGCATCTGTACGACATTGTGTCAACTGCGGTTCGGTTTTCCTATAAGGGGACTGAATAGCTGGCAATGACGTCACCAAGACGTATTAAAATATGGAAAATAAATTCGCGGTAGTGAGCAGAGGTCGATATGGCTTAGCGGTCAGAGCGCCTGGAGCATTTATCTGGGGCGCAGGTTTGAATCCTGCTTACGACCGTATTCTTGTACCACAAAAACTTATAACTTTAGAGTTCGCTAAGCATGCGATAATGCTTTTCAAAGATTTATCAGATATGTATGGTGTTTTGATAAGTTATTTCTAGGTACACCCGGAGCTTAGAATTGTGCCCGGTCTGTAGTAATAGGCTTACCTGGAACTTATTCACTGCATCGGTGAACTGACTGTGGGTGTACAACAGTACACCTCTGCCTAATACTTCAGAGATACTGGCGTGATGTTATGTTATTCTTCAAAAAAATAGTTACGTAGAACTCAACAGTGACTCCTACACTCTCGCACCAATAATCACTGCACTAATTAACTATAATCAAACACATGCAAAAGTAGTTCCACAGCGAGTGCAATAATTACCGTTTATTTGTCCTCTTCTACCCCCTCCCCCCACTACCTGCAACACTGGACCGAGGGAAATGGATGACCTGTCCCTGACTGCAGCGTTGTTGCTCTCTTTAAACTCATTACTCATCTGTTGTATTTTCGCTGCGGAATTTAAGTTATTGCTTATTTTATGTTTATTATCTAAATATGGTAGCTATAGTTATTGGACTAATTACCAAACTATGGGAAAGTGACAACTTTTAACCGGATAATCGCGTGTATTATTCGCGGTTTTTGTTTTTCCTGACGTTTCGAACACTTTGCATAGTAGCAGGATTAATCCGGATAAAAGCTGCACGCACTCCCAGACCTGGGTCAATCATTTAAACTTTATACTGTATATATTTATTGAGTATAGAATTTAAATGTCGTGGTGGCCAATTGATTACGTGTCCGCCTCTTAAAACACAAGTTGTGGGTTGAATTTTAAATTTTTTGATGTCATAGTATTATGTACTTTCTTAGTTAATCTAAGACATCATACAGTGCAGGAAAACATTGTGAAGAAACCTGGGCTTAATGGTCTGAAATCACCACTCGCAGCTAGCTAGCGTGGTGAATAATGCTTGTGCCTTCTATAGATAGTTATGGACTGGTTATGTGGGAATGGATCCCGCTACGTGCAGCGCAATAGCCGGTATTTCGTCCACTGCACCAACCATGTCGTTATGCCGTATGTATGGTACTAGCATGAATCTCTTCGTTTATGACAATCGAGCTGGCTCTGCCTCACGTGACCAGCTCCCCAGCATCTTTTGTTCCTGGCTGGTTAGAAATCGTGAGTCGTGACCAGACGGCAGCCAGGCGAGCGATGTCCCTCCATTGTGCACGCGATAGGACCCTTCGGTCACAATAGACCTTAGTATTGCTACCGTGTGTGACGAGTTAGGGTTAAAGTGAATGTAATAAATACGAGAATACTGAAACGTTTGAATACCTTTTATATTATGAAGCAGTATAATGTTTTATTATTTTTGTGGCTCATGAATTGTTGTAGAATGTCGTACCAATAACACAGACTATAGAGAAAAGTACATAATATAAAAAAACATAACATGAATAAAATTATCGACAACGTTTTATTACCAATAAGAATATTTTTAATCGAATGATGTTTTATGAAAAAATCTACAAGAATATTCATATGATAGCAATGAAGACTCCAGGAAGTACACTATTGTGTTATTGTTCGCTTTAAACAGAACAACATCACGCCTGAACTTCCAAGAGCTAGACAGACGAATAGGAACTATTATACACCTAACTTTCACCGATCCAGTTATAGAACCCCACGTGTCCGGCCACAATTTCAAATTCCGGGCTGTCACTAAAAAAATTACTAACAGAAAAACTCAATAAAACTTTGCTCAATCCGGGAATCCAACCGTCGAACTGAGGACCTCACGCTCAGTAGCCGCAGTTACGATTAACACGTGTGCATTTAGGATTGTAATAATTATATTAACTTTACTTTTACTGCCTCGTTGGTCTAGTGGTCCCAAGCGCGACTGCTGAGCATGAGGTCTCGGGTTCGATTGAGTTTTTCTGTTAGAAAATTCTCAGTAGCAGCCCGGAGTTTGGAACTGCGCCCGGGCGTGATGCTATGTTTATATTAACTTTATTACCTGTTATTCTATGATTCCTCTGTAGCAGAAAAACTTTCGATCAATTGTACTTACGATACCATTTATATTATATTCGAAAATATCGAAAATCCGGGCAAAGTGGAAGAGACTAATCTGGAAGGCGGGGTCCGTCGCAAGCCGGGCTTATTCACACCAGCCTGCCGCGCCGCCGGCGAGCGCTATGTGTAGTATCGACACTTGTATTTAATGTGAATACTGAATAATATAGTTATTTAGCTTAAATAAGTACAATATACTACAAATATAAATAAAAAGGAATGTTTATTTATATTTGTATTAATTGAAATATTAAAGGCTAGTTTTCACATAACCATGTGACACTCTGACTCGAGATTTCAGATGTTTGTATTCAAAAATAAAAACAATATTAATTAAAAAAATATTACTCGATTAATTAATATTTAAGTGATAGAATATTGTACTCGGATCCATGACATCTCTTTATAATATAATCATGATATTCTAGTGATGGATTGACATTTAATATTAAGTTGACAATTCTTTATATATGTATTTTTTGGTTGTTGATATATATTATTTTGATATTGTTTGTTTTAATTTTGCATGCCGCTTGACGGTCGAATATGATGATACTCTGTACCTATACTTAAAACCTATGTCTACAATACCCATATGTCGCAACATAAACTATATGATTTGATTTGACACTACAAACTATTTTTTTACAATGCTATATCGTTTTTCTTAATCCAATATATAGACGTAAACTGGATGAAACCAGAGTAAGGCAACCACCAACTTGTAATGAGCTAGCGTGGTGATCAGTGCTCGTGCTATCTCTGTGTGAGGAGAGGGCCTTAAATGTAAAAAAATCGTTTGTACTTATAAATGGTATACGTGCCCGCCATTTGTTCGTACTAATTTTAATAGCTTGCACAATTGTATTAAATCCCCCACAAATTAAGACCTGTGTAGTTATATAAACTTTATTTATAGCATTAGTGTATCTCAAAGGTGAAAGGGTTTGCACCTCTCAGCGCGGCCGCCGCCGCCGCCGCCGCCCCGGGGCACTCGGGCAGGTGTTCAACTGTGAGAGGTTACTATAGCAACTACTCCGACCGCACAACTTTTAATTGAGTTCACACCAACAATCGGTTCCCCCAAATTAGTGCGTGAAATATATTAGCCGTTAGCCGTCCCCAGCCACTCGCGGACCACTTTCACACAATTTAGTAACAATTCAACAAAATAATTCTAGCTTTGTGATACAAACCAGGAAAACATATCTCATTGTAATATCTCTCACTAAATAATATAAAACGTACATAAAAAATTCATTGTTCAATTCTATCTTAACACGCTTTGCCGAATTTGTTTTTAACGAGGAAATTAGATTTGTTTTTTTTTTGTCTTCTCGCAGATTTTTACAAAAAAATACGCAGAAATGAGTCCGGCATTATTTTTCTGGAACATAATTTCGCCTTTAATGTCATCGGCCTTTCGTTCTACTTTAAGATCGCTATAAGCAGCCAGTCACATTTTGATTAATTCAATTTCACTTTGAGCGTCAAAACTTGGGCGACAAGGCTTCTTACTTAAGGTTGAGCCGCGTTAAGGGCAAGTCCTAAGCCGTTCTATTATTTCTAGGGCTTAAATTGTAAATGTGATTATCGCAGTCAATTAGTTCCACACAAAGGGTCAAACGCGCCTTACTTAAGACTTACCCAATTACACCGACCGCCATTTTGGAGCACTAATTATAATCTGTTCTGTCAATTGTAATTATTATCGGTTTTCTCCTTTAAGTCCTATCTCAAGTGAATCAGTATTGTTTGAACTAAGCTATTTAATAGACCGCACGTCTGAATAGTTGTTAGCAGTAAATACAGAGCTTAGATTTTATCGGTTTACTTCGGCTTTCGAGTTATTTTGCTCGCAAATAATATAAGAGCTCTTAGTTCGAGAATTTATTGTATTCCAGTGATAAGCTGCTGTCGGCGCAGACGAAATAAATAATATTTTATTAATGTTGTTTATTTGTAGCACGAGACTTTAGCGAAGAAACATCAATCACGAGTCACGTAAAAGCTACGATTCGTAAAACTGATACTGATCCAGACAACTGATGAACCTTAGTATATATATAGGTATGAATAGAGCGGTGCTAACACTGACAAGTTAATTTAATTAATTACGCCTTCTTCCCTTGGGGTGGGCAGAGTAAGCTCACTGTACACACAATACAGTGCTGCTTTATCAACGTAACTTTTTCTCCTGCACACTTAACTCTTTCGCTCTTGCCCTGTTCACGTAGCCAATTTTTATCTTGTTATTAATACATTCGGGCCTCCAAAGATTCCTGTTCATAATAAAATCACCAGTTAATATCAACTTCTTGACATTGTATGTATTATACGTGGCAGCAGTTATCAAATAGATACCGATATATACATCACTATACCGATCTGACGTCATGATGACGCAACAGTGATTGCGGCCACCGTCGGATCAACTTACACAGCTACCTTGATACTTCACATGTAGGAGCATATCTGTTCTAGTGTTCAGTAGAGCTAGCTACCTGAGTTATCATGTTACCTATATTGATTGGTCACGAGTACCTGTATACGATGCTCTAGCAGTCAAGAGGTCGTAAGTTTGATCCCTTCTCGTACGTAAGCACCAGCATGTGTGTAGGGATGTTTAATATACATTCTGGAGACAGTGACAAAACAAAATGTAACATAATACTACTAATAGAAATTCTGAAAATTTGTACACAACGATTTAGATCCACGTTCATGATGCTGCCTGTGAATGGAACTCCGTGCCGTCTTCAGTGTTTCCTGAGAAATACAACCTAGACATATTAAAGGCTACAGTGACTATTCACTCCAGCCTTTAACATGCCTAGATTGTATAACAGAAAAAATCTATATTTCTTCTAGATCTACGTGACCCATCCTCGGCCACACAGTCGCTTACCATCAAGCGAGTTGACGGCCAAGCGTAGAACCATTTTTTGGATAAAAATTATTATAATATAGAATGAATTTAGTTTGTATGTTTGTTACTCAATCACCCAAAAACAACTCACCAGTTAGGAAAATACATAAAATATAACCCATTTGTACAGTTAGTATTCAAATAAAAGTATTGAATATAAAATTTTGCTGGTAATCTCTTTGATACAAAGATCTTGCTTAAATCAACAGCCGTATGAGTTAACACTAACGTGTTTACATTCCAGCACTTACCACAACACACGGCGTAGAATACTCTTAAAGTTTATAGCGACTAACTTTTAATAGATAGTAAAATTTCACTCATGCGTGAGACGTGCGAGCTTCGCGCATGTCACTAAGGGAATATCCCTGAAATAACTTTAGAAACAACATTAAAATATCCTTCAATCATTTCTCTAGCGTTGTAATTATAATAAGATTTACCTAGCCTATTCCCAAAGACTGGAATCCGTATCCAGACGTCTAACCAGATGCAGTTTAATACCATTATTCAACATGGAGCATTACTGCTTATCCTTACGGAGTAGCGCAATATCACGTCGTAAATCTGGTTGTCTGATTTTCAAGATTCTAATTAACGAATACGTGTACTGACGGTATATAGTACTTTTAGCGGCACGAAGTGATCCCGATATAAAATTTTGATCTCCCATCCACAGATCATTCACGGCAAGTGTAACTTAACCTCAATCGGTTGGTTCGTGTGGCTGTTACTTAGTTACGAGCCCCTCAACTATTTAGTAAAACTCTCTTCAGACGCACATGTTCCCGAGTGAATGTTTACAAGTTGACATGATTAACATAATGTTCATGGATACTAAACAAATTATCGTTCATAGTCGATAGTACGCTTTACACTCTGAAAAGCTCTTGAGTTATAACAATCAACAACACCTAATATTATAATCTGTATACTAAAGAAAGTAATTAGCCGCGCTCGCCGCCGGGCCCGGGGTCGGTCGGGCCGGGGCCGGTAGGGCCGGGGCCGGTCGGGCCGGGTGGCGATCAATCCCGGGTGCTAGTCAGGACTAGTGTCGGGGACTAAAAACTCTCTAGTAGCCGGAGACAGGTCAGTCTTTTTCTTTCTTATTCTTTATTGTACACAAAATCAAGGAACATACAAAACAATAAATAAAAAGAAACATGTACAAAGGCGAGCTTAACTCAGAATGAGTTTTCTTCCAGCAAACCTTTTGGGTGAAAGAATTTAAAAAAAAAAACAGAAAAAGTACTCGGGTGGGAAAATCATTGTAGTGCACAACACATAAATAAACAAATGTTAAATCTAAAGGACTAACTATAATAAAATATAAATACTTAAATACAAAAATAACAATAATTACACATACTTATATGTTTATATTTATATACATATAATATATATAAATACCTACCAATGATAAATACAAATTATAAAGACAGGAAATGTTCCTTAACTCTTTTCTTAAAGACAAAAGGAGAAGGACTGGCACGAATTGAATGAGGGAGAGAGTTCCATAGACGTACAGCACGAATTGTAAAAGAGCCATCGTAACGGCTAGAGTTGTGACGAGGAGTTCGTAACAAAAGTGAGGAAATTAAGCGACAGGGCTGACCTCTAGGAATGAGATACTCAAATCGTTCACGCAGATATATAGAAGAATTAGGATTATGGAGAATAGAAAATAGAAGATAAAGGATATGAGAGTCTCGCCGCCGCCGAATAGGTAGCCACTTCAATCTAGCCCGAAATTCCGATACATGATCGTACTTTCGAAAGCCAAATATGAAGCGGATACAAAGATTCTGTAAGCGTTCGAGTTTGTTTAAGTTTTCTTCTATGGCATCCAGGAAACAGACATCTGCATAGTCTAAGAGAGGAAGAAGAAGAGATTGGGCAAGGATAATCCTTGTCTGAAGAGGTAAAAAGTTCTGGAGACGCTTGAGAGAGTGAAAAGAGCAAAAAATCTTCCTGCTTACCTCCGCAATGTGAACACTCCAAGAAAAATTAGGGTCTATAAGAACTCCTAGATTCTTAGCACTTTTTGAGTATGGGATGGTGACGGAATCATATACAGTAGGTGGTAGGGAACCTTGATCTAATAAATTTACCATGTATCTGCCACCAATAATGAGAGCTTGTGATTTTGCTGGGTTAACAAGTAACCCAAAGGATTTAGCCCATTTTCTGATGTTATCAAGATCATTATTGATGGCACCAATGGCTTCGTTGATGTTATCCACTTTAAAATGGCGATATAGCTGCAGATCATCTGCATAAAGATGATACGGAGAAGATATAGTCTTAGTGATGGCGTTTATAAAAACGGAGAAAAGAAGCGGAGAAAGGACGCCACCTTGTGGGACGCCTGCAGCAAGGTCACACCAATCTGAGGAAACCTCATTAAAGCGAACCGACTGCAAACGACCCCGAAGATATGAGTTGAACCATGCAATTACAGGTGAAGAGATGTTCAGAGAGGATAGGATTCCTAAGAGGATGTCAAAGTCAACTGAATTGAAAGCGCTACTGAAGTCCAGTAAAACGAGGACTGTTAGTAACTTGTTCTCCATGGCCAATCTGATGTCATCCGTGACTTTTATAAGTGCAGTTACCGTGCTATGTCGAGGGCGGAAGCCAGATTGGTAAGGACTAAGTAAACCGTTTGAGGAAAGGTAGCAAGACAGTTGACTCCGCACAACACTCTCCAAGACTTTGGATAGGATAGGAAGTATGGATATGGGCCGATACTGTGAAACGGAAGTAGGATTCGGCACTTTAGGAAGTGGTAAGACATAACCTTTTTTCCATGCTGACGGAAATGTGCATGTATGGAGGGAATAATTAATTATGTGATGGATTACAGGTACAAGTTCATTCAGGATAGGAAGAAGCATTTGCAGGTGAACACCATCATCACCGACAGCTTTTGTAGATATGGACTTAATGGAATTCTGTACATCTCGTTCTGCAATTGAGTGAAATGTGAAGGAGGTACATAACGGCAGAGGAAGTTGTGAGAGACAATTTAACGTAGAGGACTTAATATTGGAGTCTAGGATAATCGGAGACCTGGAAAAATGTACATTAAGTGCATTAAGGTCTATCTCTATATCACTGTTCTTAGCGACTTTTCCGATGCCTAGAGATTTGAGAAATTGCCATACCTGTGCTGGATTTGAATTTTGGATGGAATTGTGAATGTGGCGCCTTTTTGCATCTCTACACAAATGACTGCAGCGATTACGTAGCTTAGTATATGAAGCCCAGTTCGCATCTGTAGGAGACTTCTTAAATTTTATCTTAGCTTTATCTAGACTAGCAACAGTTGAGCTGGGGGCCTTCTGCAGTTCCTCTTCAAAGTTTGCCATTCTGGTGTTAAATGTGGCCATCAAGTCTGTCAGTGATAATTTTAGGGAGTCCATATTTGTGAAGTTGTGTTTTTCTTAATTTGTGTTGAGTGATTTTAGAGATAACACTGTTCTGGTAGGATTGTTATCTTAGCATTTAATTTCTATCATTTAAATATTGTTTTATTTATATTAACTATTTTTATTATCATTAAATATATTGTGTAAAAAAAAATTATAACCTTCTCCTTTATTGCGTGGAAATTCACATAAATATAATTGTTGTGCTATATTTAGACTATAGGCTACCACCGATTTGAAACACACTGTCTCATGAACGGTGTGATTCTGGGTTTAATTATTGAGCCTAGCAAAGTATTTTGCTTTTGTGGATTTTTATGTTAAAACATTCTCAGAAGCAGCTTGAAATTCAAAAGCATACCACTTGAATAGCAATATAATTATTTTAGACTTAATAAGCCAATTGGTTGTTGTTGTCGGTAGACGGGTACCGGCCGGGCCATGGCTCGGTCGCCAGGCGCCGGTCGCCGGGTGCCGGAGTCGGGCCTCATCGGTATGCGGCGCGCGCTCGCACGCGGCCGACCGTACATACATTACGACACGGATTGCAGGAAGTGGCTGAGGTTAGCGAGAGTCACAGATAGCGCCAGTTTGTACAGAAGTTTGGTGGAACAAGTCTTGTTCGAAAATACAATTTTGATTTGATTAGGAATCGTCCATCTATTATAGCGTTCAAACATAAAAACTTGGCTCTAGGCACTCATGCGTAAATTAAAGCTTAACGTTATTGGTTGGTTGACCACTCAGGCTACCTCTGGTTGCTTTGGCAACCTCATAATATAACGAGCTGGCAAGGAACAGTCGTCTTATTCAGTTTGTATAGTTTACCCCACAACACTAAGCCAAGTTACAAGTACTTACCTTTTACTAATGATGTACCGTTAAAGGATTAGTCAAGAGGCTCGTATAAACGTGTTTTTGTTCGGTTTTATCTGTTGACCTCACCGAATATAATCTTGTTAAGTATACAGGAATTATGTACTTTAAGTAAAGGCCCACTTAAAATGGGATCCCATATTTTTTATATATATATATGTGTTTTTCAGTATAGAAGTCTAGATGTTTGTATTGTGTTTACTCATTGAACTGGTTTTATTGAACGAGTGCAGCAAATCTTCACGTCACAGTCGAACAATCGGTCCCAAAAGGACTACACCATTGCTACGCCGTAGCCGGCGTGATAATGTCACGGCTACGTACGCAACGCTGTAGTACCAAACAGTCAAGGTAATAGTTTAGTTTTGTTTTGGTTTAAAAGAGACTTCTCCAACATCTAATAATCATGAGTAATGTCCATTGTATCTCAAATTACTGCCTATAGTGGTCTTTGACGAAAGTTAAACTTCAAACTCAGGGTTAGCCAGCGAGTTGTGGAGGAGTTAGTTGTGTCTGAAACTAATCTGTACAGTTAGAAACACTACAAGAGATGGAGGCCTTTGTCCGGTTTGTACTACAGGCACGAGTTAGTATCTAAAGTCAATTTATTCGTTAGTTTCCTACTTCCATGTTAGGTACTTAACCAGACGCTTAGTTTACGAGTTATTCGAGATTATGAATTATTTGGCATTAACCAGATGAGTTCAATGTGTGTCCATCATAGTGCACTGATTTTTTATATTTAAAAAAAAGCACTCGCTTCGATTATATTATTAAAGACAAAAAATATATTATATTTTTATTTGGGCGCCGGAAATCCCCTGGTTTAGTTACAAAGGATTTTATGAAGCAGAGAACAATTTTAACACCGGCATCGTCCGGCCTATCAGCATTAATTATAAGCCTTGCTATAGACTCACATTTAAAATTAAATATTAATTTCCCTCGGGTCGGAATATATTTGCAGTACCGGTGCGTTAAGGTATGGTGTAACCAATAAAGCACGTTCAATAACTAAAGTTACAATATTAAATGGAAAAAGAATACGGTCGCGAGCAGGATTCGAACCTGTCGCCTCCCGGATAGATACTCCAGGGTCGAGAGGGCTTAGTGGTCAGAGCGCCTGGAGTATCTATCCGGGAGGCGCAGGTTCGAATCCTGCTCGCGACCGTATTCTTTTTCCATTTAATATTGTAACTTTAGAGTTCGCTAAGCATGCGTTAATGCTTTTTCAAAGACATATCTTGAACGTTCAATAACTATTTAAACTGACTAAATTACAAGATAACGATTACTTTATAAAGCGGGGCGACGCGAAACCACTACCAAAAATAACATAAAAACTACGTGTCTCATACCAAACACAGAAATAGGTCGAGGCTAACTTTTTGAGTTACTCCAACTGAAGTGGAGCTTTGAGCTACCAAAGAAACTTGAGAACACATTTAGCTAGTCTGCCGAGGTTAGGTTAGTCCACGATACCGACGCATATGTTAAACAATTCGTGGCCCTTAACAGCGGGACAGTGGAGCGCACGCGGCGCATTACGTATTCATGGCGGTGCGCCGCCACTTTACTTATTTAGATTATGTCCGCACCTTGCGCACTAACAACTAAACTAATCAACATTTAGGCTCTAGTTTTCGTTATGGAATTTATTAAATATGACAGGTATTGCGAAATTAACAGTAGAATATTATCTTAGGCTAGGAATCTTAACAAGAATTTAATATTTAAACGTTGAAATTTTCTGACAAGCGAAGTGTTTTGAAATTCTCGTTTAAATTGTTTTGGATAGATGTTTGTTTTTTATTAATTACATGACTGCCCACACTTTAGTAGCATGCAATTTCAAAAAAAATTATAAAGTGGAAGAAGAATACATGCTGCGCTGATCCAAAATAAATAGGGATAAGGGCAGGGGGATGACTGCCCAGAAAAGTAAGTATCTGAACCAATTCATATTTAAGGGGTATCATTAATCCTTTTGTTAATATCGTTAGAATCCTTGTATTTTTTTTTTATTGTTTATCGCAGTATTATACTTGTATGTTAAGTCGCTCTGTCTAAAATACAGTTACTCTGTCGCATATGATTAGCGTGAATGCCGACCCCAACATATTTGGGTAGAGCTAGCCAGATGACATCCCATAAACTGTAACAAGCAGTAAATACGACAGTAAAGTTTTTTGTGTCCCCCTCCACAACACACCGGCCTTATTTACAAGACATACATATTTTTTATTATTGGATATATTGCGTACGTCCCGTCGGTCGTAATGTTTAGTACTGTAGACATGACCTGCTCAAGGTCGAGCTGACTCCTCGTAACTTCAGGATTGACACGGACTGTCCACATAACACGACGAGCTAGTGTGACTTGTTGTAGTCAATACAATAATATTTCAGTTAGGTATGTTGGGAAGTCTGCCAAGTGGATGAGGTAATATATTATGATTATTCGGTCAAATGTTTTCAAATTCTTCCTCCGTGTTATTTGTATAGTTATTTATAATAAAGTATAATGAGGCACATCGCTACTGTTAACATTTCGTACATCCCATACTGTATTGTGGTAAATTACAGACTTACTATTGTGGTAATTTTTTACTAAATAAAAAAACACATTCAGATGCGGTCAGCCGCAACTAACTAGTTCTAGAAGTCCTCTAAACAAGACAATACAAACAAACATCCACTTCATTGTTCAAATACCTCCATGTACAACCACGACCCGCTGCTGGCCAGCCCGCCTGCTTAGTTCACCTGTTTGTCTTAAAGACTTGCGGCTTCGATTGAACAACAAATAAAACATGACACAAGTCCTCGTTACGGACTAGTTGGCTCGGAGTGGAGGGGACACCGATAGGGGGATGACTAACGGTTCAAGTCTTAGTGCATTCGGACGACAAATTGGAACTTCGGCTAAAGATTTACGTAGTTGGCGTTTCTACTTTGTGACGTAAACTGTGGACGTACCTAACTACTTACATTCTTTATTTCCGGTTTTCCTATCTATGAGTTTTCTGTGAGTTCATTCGCAGATATAAATCTATGATATACTCACACTCAAAACGTGGAACAGTTATCAGTAAGTCAAACTTCACAAACACTTCTTTGTGCTACAATCGAACCCACACTCCGTGCAATACCCAATCGCTAAACAAGTTTATGTACTCTACACGCCATTTCTGTACCTTATATATCTAAATAATTCTGTTTATATGTTATTACTAAGAGAAGCCATCGATCTTAATGTTTTCCCGATGAGTCTATTAGGACAAGGACAAACATATTACAGGCTACCTACTGTTATTCGTAAACAAGACTTGTTTGCCAAGAATTAGGACTCCAATATGTCAGAATATAATAATATGCTTTTTATTCATATTTCGGTCATATAATGCCTACAATTTTGTTTAATACAATCAAATGTCATTTTGCGGTAGTTTTCATTAGAATGGATGCAAATAAACACAATATCTAGCTACTTCCACAACATAGAGGGTAGTCATGCAATTGTGTACCGCCCGCAAATGTGTTATTTTACACATGTGAGTGATGAGCATAACTGTGTGTTACAGCTCCTGATGATGCGCCGGGCATTATTGGGGCATTTTTTGTAAGGAAACATTGAAAACGACGTATTCTAATTACGAGTGGTGTTGAACCCGTAACACTAGTCGAAACGTACCAATGCTCTTACAACTGAGCTACAGTATCACTGCCTGTACTTATACGATTTGTAGCCTCCCCTCTCACGGCCTGGAGACATCTATTAGAAAACTTTACAACTACTAAAGTTTTCATTTTTTTTTTATTCTATAAGTTTATGGAATGTATACTTGGTTAATTTCTGTGTTCGACTGTTCGCGTTTATTACAGATTCTCAGCTAACCCACTGTCTACTTTGCAGTACAAAGTATGTTTTTGTAACCGTCCAACACAAAGCTCAGTCTTGGCCGCTGCAGACGAAGCCACAAAGCGCCCGCCAAGCTAGAATGAAGGAGTCACGAGATATAACTGAGTACGGAAGGTTTACTTCAAACAATTAGTTCACGCTCACATAGTTGTTGAACTGTGACTGGAAGATAAATGGTGTTCAAATATCAATCAATTTTTTTTAGCAGCTTACACGAAACGTCTTAGAAATTCCTTTATTTGAGTTCAGTTTCTCCTCCTCCAACTGGATTAGACGTTAATGCAAATATTTGTCCCTGCCTCGTTGATCTAGTGGTCCCAAGTGCGACTGCTGAGCATGATGTTTCGGGTTCGATTCCCGGGTCGGGCAGTGTTATTGAGTTTCAACGTTAGAAATATTCCCAGTAGAAAGAAAGAAGAAAGAAAGAAAGAAAAAGCTTTTATTCTCCTCAAATAGTAGCAGCCCGGAGTTTGGAATTGTGCCCGGTAGATGGCAATAGGCTCACCACCTATTACGTGGGACTTAATAATCAAATTAGTGATATGTGGGTGTACAACTGTGTACACCTTTGCCTACCCCTTCGGGAAAAAACAGGCGTGATGCTATGTTTATGGTATGTAAATATTTGTCATCACTACATTATTTTCTACTTAACATTTTATTTTAAAACTTGAATATAGCGTACACCCACATTTTATCTGTGTTGCTATTAAGTGTCATGATATATATGTTTCCAAATTTACTACTGCGAATTTCTAACAGAAAAACCCAAATTTTATTAATACGACCCAACCTGGGAATAAAATCTAGGACATCACGCTCAGCGGCCATGTTTGCGACCACTAGACCAATAAGGTAGTCCGAGTTTTTAATGTGATGGTATATTATTAACCTTCTGATGTTTTTCTTATGTTGGTAGGCTTTATTCGGAAAATGTTTAGTTATTGCGCGTCCAAAGGGTTCGGCAAAAAGCCGCGTTCGTGCGGCAATCTCCTCACGATGTGATGGGACGGATCGTTTTTACGCGCGATGGGTTCCGTCAACTGTACGCTTCCTGCTTTGTTTTTGTGAACATTATTAAGGTTTTCTTTCGTATCTAACGACCTTTGTGATCTGTTGGGTAATGTTAGCTCGACGGGAATATTACGAGACGTGAAAACCATAGGCAAATGACAGTTTGTTGTTTGGGTGACCGACACGATGGAATGACGTGTAGATAAGTTAACGTGACTGATAAGGTTTAGCATATAATGTGAACGGTATAGATAGGTAATTATGTAAAATCTGAGGATCCACAGCCGGATTAGTTATTAGCATTAAAGGGGGTGTCTAGAAAATGCTTTTTTTTTTTTTTTTTTTATGGAATAGGGGGCAACCCAGCAGACGGCTCGCTTGATGGTAAGCGATTACCGCCGCCCATTGACACCTGCAACCCCAGAGGAGTCACAAGTGCGTTGCCGGCCTTTTAAAGGGTTTGGGCATCCGGTATCCTCACTCACTCGGCGAAACACAACGCAAGCGTTGTTTCAAGCCGGTTTTCTGTGAGGCCGTGGTATCAATCCGGTCGAGCCGGCCCATTCGTGCCGAAGCATGGCTCTCCCACGGGAGACTTCTTAGTTTACAAAGCTCCGCAATTTGGATCGTTTTGTTTCAAGTGTCGATTATTATATTTTAACACGTTCCCTGTTCACGATCAGACACAATAGTTAAACAATCCGTGTACCACATGCGGTTCATTGGACAGTGAAAGAGTTAATTTGTACACTAGCACTACAAAAAAATATTTTGAGTAAATCAGAGTTTTCTATCCCAGTATTATAACGTATTATCTAAAATAATAACTTTAGCATATTTCTCTCAGTAACAGTATTTTTCAATGTTTTAATTGGACGTACTCGTATGTTGTATGTGACTCATTAGGCTGAAGTTCTAGAACGTTCCTCGGCTTGAATGTCGACAACAACAACACATATTAACGACACACGTCGCGTACAGCCAGTTATACGTGTACTATTCGCATAATTAGCTTATTATTATTAACACGCTTTTATTAGCTTCACCTGTGTAGAAGAAACGTATTCTACATTTTAAGAAATTGACCATCCAGTCTTATGTCCAGACGGCCAGCAGCAGATCGAGAGTATGCGGCCCCGAAAGCAATACTCCTTACCTTTAGCCACGCACTTTCCTGTCCAGCCGTGGGAGCTCCCAGGTCCAGTTCCTCCAGCAGGCACGTGGCAGCAGCTTATTCAGATCACCACACTTAACTGGTAGTCTCTAGGGCACTGAGTTGACCGTATATACAGTTAATTGACAAGACACACACGAAAATTTAAGTAGTTCCTTGGTATTAATTTATTTTATATATTCCGAAGTTAAACGTGTACCGCGAAGAAGATAACTCGGACGCCATCATCGGCCGCGACCAATCAACGGGCGGCAGGAAGTGAGAGCGCTGAGTTGGGCTCTGCTATTGGTTGAAGCATCGCGACAGAACCGCAAACCACAATCGCCTGACGCTGGACTAATTTAATGGCGCCAGATTTAAACTTAAATTACGATTACGTAACATCCCGCCCACCAAAATATACATGTATTTTCTTTATAAATAAAAAATAGACTACGGAACCCTAACCTAAAGAAGTTGAATGAATGCAAACGAACTTAACTATAACGAACTTAACACTAAAGTTAGATTCGACGGATAACGAATTACGCTTGATTAGGTAAGGGACAGAGTTTAGTCAGCGGGCGAGTTAATTCCGAGCCGTCGCCTGTACGAACAGTGGCAATACGCACTGTTCCATCTGGGCTAGGATGAAGTTTAATAACGCGAGCTAAAAGCCAATGAAGCGGAATAACATTGTCTGTCTTTATGATAACGATAGAACCCACATTCAAGGGTTGGGAATGCTTAGTCCACTTTGCCCGCTGAATGAGAGTGCTAAGATACTCCTTTCTCCATCGATTCCAAAAGTCTTGCTGGAAACGTTGAATGAGCTGCCATCGCCCCAGGCGATTGATTTTCAGAGCGGTATGGTCTTCGTCAGGAACAGACGTTAACGGTTCAAGCGTCAAAAAATGACCCGGGGTAAGCACGTTTAAGTCATTGGGATCAGCACTCAGCGGACAGAGCGGTCTTGAATTAAGCATCGCTTCGATCTGTACAAAAACAGTGCATAACTCTTCGAAGGTGAGAGCTTGTTCGCCAATTATGCGATACAAGTGTGATTTTACGGTCTTGATCTGAACTTCCCACACGCCTCCAAAGTGAGGACCCGAAGGTGGATTAAAACGAAATTCAATATTTTCATGACGAGCAGCGGTTTGCATTAGTGAACGAAGTTGGTTGCTTGCACCCACGAAATTTGTACCACAGTCGGAGTGAATAACACTAACCCTACCTCGGCGAGCGACAAATCGACGAAGGGCGGCAAGGAAAGCATCCGATGAAAGATCGGAGGCGGTTTCAAGGTGCAACGCTTTAGTGCTGAGACATACAAACAAACATAGATAAGCCTTCCCGATTTTTGCACCACGATGATTACCTAGTTTGATGCGAAATGGTCCGCCATAGTCCGTACCCACAACGGAGAACGGTTTGACTTGATTTACGCGAAACGCCGGCAGGTCACTCATAAACGGTTCGAGAGGAGTAGGGTTTGTTTTATAACATTTCAAGCACTTTGACAAGCAGTGACGAATAGCACGTTTGGGAGATAGAATCCAGAACTGTTGAGTTAAAAGATACTGCATTGTGTTAACGCCTGCGTGACAATTTTCACGATGCAAAGCTTCGATAATCAAATTCGTCAATCTTGACTGGCGTGGGAGGAGGGCAGGGTGCTTATGTTCGAATTCAAGGCCCGATCTCGAAAGCCTGCCGCCCACCCTGAGAACTCCTTGCCTATCTATGAACGGAGTCAGCTTACGCATTGATTTTGTTAAAAGAGATCCAGTTTTTAACTGCTGTAGTTCAGCACTAAAATGAGTCGACTGAACGTGTTTCACTATAATCATGAGTGCTCTACGAAGCTCTGTACGAGTTGGGAAGGGCTCAGAGCAGCGAATTCTCTTATCACGAGTAAATTCAATAAATTTTATCCAGATGCAAACAAGTCGTTGAATTTTGCGTATAGATGAATACCGTTCAATTAGAGTATCTATAAAAGAAGTTGGAATGTCAACGTGGGAGAATAAAGTACGCGGACTCCTTTCTTCCGTTTCAAGCACGGTTGTGTCTAGCATTCCGTCAGAACAAGGCCAAGAGGAAACAGGTTGAGAGAGCCATAAAGGACCCGCCCACCATAGACGATTGTTGACAAGAACTGAAGGAAGCTGACCACGCGAAACAATATCCGCCGGGTTATCTTCGGACGCCACGTGATTCCATCGGGCACCGGGAATGACATCAAGAATATGACTTACACGATTCGCGACGAAAGCCTTCCAGCGTGAAGGGTGAGAGCGAATCCATGCAAGAGTGACGGTGGAGTCACACCAAGCAAAGATACCAGTGCACGGGAGAAGAGTAGAATAAAGATCTTTGACAAATTTCAAAAGGTCGGCAAGAAGGACAGCAGCACATAACTCAAGACGTGGTAATGTGGTTGATTTAAGCGGAGCAACTCGTCCTTTTGCACTAACGAAGAAAATTTTCACATTGTTATCAATATCCGTTGTCCGTAAGTAAACTACGGCACCATAAGCGATTTCCGAACTATCTGAAAAACCATGTAGTTCACACGAATTGACGTTAACTACAGACACACAGCGTGGAATCTGTAACGAATGCAAAAGAGGAAGTTGCTCCAAATAACGGTTCCAGTAATCTAGGACATCTTCAGGAGGATCATCATCCCATCCGATACCAAGAATCCAAAGTCTCTGAACAAGAATCTTAGCGACGATAGTGAGTGGGGACAGGAAACCTAAAGGGTCAAAGATACGGGCGAGTTCACTAAGAATAGTCCGTTTTGAGCATTTTTTTTGCTGTGGTGTCACTGCAAAAAAGAAACAGTCACGCACAGGATCCCATCTCAAGCCCAGAACCTTAAGAGTAAGATTATCTTTCGTATCTAACGTTACGGCGGATGTTAAACAGTGATCGGAGGGTAAGTCAGCTAAACACTCAGGCCTGTTACTTGCCCATTTCCGTAACTCAAATTTTCCCTTTTGAAGAAGTTGAATAATCTCTGATTTAGCTTGCAAAGCTTTATCAAGGCTGCTAAACCCTGTAGCAATGTCATCGATATACACGTCCGACGATAATATTTGACTAGCCAATGGAAAGTTATGACCTTCATCCGAAACTAACTGTTGGATAGTACGGCAGGCTAGAAAGGGAGCGGAAGACACACCGTAGGTGACAGTGTTTAATCGATATTCTTGTGGAGAATCATCAGTATTAAAACGCCAAATGATGCGTTGATAATCTCGGTGGTCGTCGTTTATATTAATCATTCTATACATCTGACGTATGTCAGAAGTAAACACAACGAAGTGAACGCGAAACCGTAACAAAATTTCAATTATGTTAGTTTGAAGCTTAGGGCCAATTAAAAGCGTATCATTAAGAGACTTGCCATTCGAATCTTTACATGACGCATTAAAAACAACACGTAGCTTAGTTGTCGCGGATTCCGGTCGAAGGACACAATGATGTGGAATGTAATACTTTCCCGAATTCAGCTCGTCTTTGGTAACCAGACTCATATGACCACTATTTAGATAATCCCTCATGAACTCACTGTACTGTTTATATAGATCCAGATTTTTAAGGAGTCTTCGCTCGAGTGAATAAAAACAACGCACGGCAACAGAACGAGAACCAGGGAATGATGAAGGTTCAACCTCATTCTTAAAAGGCAACACCACTACGTACCGCCCGCTAGTATCACGAGTGTATTGTGTTACGAAGTGTTCTTCACAACGTTGCTCGTCGAGTGTTAATGGAATGCGGTTTTCAAAAGATTCCAACTCCCAAAGGCGTTTAATCTCCTCATGAAGAAGGTCATCGTCCTTGACGAAGAATGACTGTATCAGTTCCTCATGACAGCTTACTTTTCCAAGCAAAATCCATCCAAAGACGGAGTTAAGAGCCGAGGGTTGCTCTAATGGTCCGCCCAAACTACCGGGACGCAACAGTGAAGCGAAAACTTCTGCACCGAGCAAAATATCAATAGGGCCAGGCTTATGACAGTCTGGATCTGCTAGAGTTAACCCTTGCAGGTGGTGCCATGAAGATCTGTCAACACGAGAAGAGGGCATCTTGCCACAAATAGATGGTAACGTGAGTGCATTAACGATGAAGAGACTCTGGCCGTTAATGCCAATTTCAATCTTAACCTTTCCTGATATAGCAGCGGATGATTGGCCTAAACCATAAACACAGCGTGAGGATGAATGACGGATGACGCCGAGTTGGTTGACAGCCTTTTCAGTTATGAAATTTGCTTGGCTGCCGGAGTCTATAAGAGCCCGAAACGATTGAAAACTGCCTGACGAATCACGAAGTTGAACTTTAGCGGTTGACAGAAGCACGGACGGGTTATCACTACGACTTGTAAGTGCACTTACTTGATTGCTTTTTTTATTATCCGCAGAGGCTTCCGACTGAGGAGTTGGATTGTTTTCAACGTCTTGATGGAGAAGTGTATGATGACGTCCACGACATTTCTGACATCTGAACACCGATCTACAGTCCTTAACACTATGGGAAGGCCTCAAACAATTGAAACACCAACTATGGTCTTTCGCATATTTAATCCTGTCTGCGATAGAAGACTGTTCAAATCGTTTACAGTAGCTGACAAAATGATTTTCTGAACAGAAAGAGCATTTTATGGATTGAGACGTTGATGCTTCAGAAGATGAGACAGGCGATTTGGATTTAGGATCAGCTTTTGGATTGGTGTTAGATTCCTTTGTATTGGAAAGTAATGCAACCGTGTTTCTAGACTTTGATTCCTTTTGAACAGATTTTATTGAAGTAGAAGATTTCCCTAGACCACGACTAGGAGTGTCAGAGCCAGCTTTATCCTGCGACGAAAAATGAGTGTCTCGAACTAGCGCTTCACACTTTGTGTACAAGAACTCCAACAAATCCGAGAAATTAGGCAACTCTGTAGAAGGATGTTGACGTTCGTAAGCACAACGAGTCTTAGAATCTAATTTCGATAAAAAGTTATAAGACAGAATGAAACCCCATTCGTTAGCAGGTAAACCAAGACTACGTAAAATGTATAAATTCTCCTTTGTGAGATCAAGAGCACGACGAAATTCAAACGGCGCGTTTGTTTTCAAGTTAATGTTTAATATCTCCTTCCAACAAGTGAATGCTAACTCGCGCTTATCTTGATACCTTTCAATTAACTTCTGGTAAGCTTCACGGTAGAACACCCCCTGAGCAGGATACGAGCGTATAAGAGAAAGAGCGTCACCAGAGAGACAAGAGAACAGGAAATGCATACGTTCAACATCCGAAAGCGTTTGATTATTGTGAATTAACGAATTATAAAGATCATGGAATTTAGGCCATTCCTTAATGGCACCGGAGAAAGTAGGAATATTAATTTTGGGCAACTTAACATTAGATAATATGTTAGAACGTTGGTTAGATGCATGAGGTTGAGATTTTTCACTGTCCGAGGAAATAAACTGCCCATGAATGGTGACAATATTGAAATAAATTTTATCGAATTCCTCCCGGATTAAATCTTCCCTGTCCACACAATCTTCGTCGACTACGCACAGGATGTCGGTATGAGCTTCTTCAAAGCTGTCACACAGTTTTTGTATTACCGAGTAGTGCGCAACAAAAGCATTTAACTCACTAGCATCTCGTTTAGCCAACTCAGCTATCTCCAGCGTCTTTTTTAACCGATTTAACGCAAGTGTACGCTTGCGGCGCAGAATAGGTAAGTCACGCACAGTAAGTTCCGGTTCATCAGAAACCATGGCGATAGATGTTCTTTTCTTAGATGTGTGGTCCGATTTCATCTTTCGTCTTGTGTTAAAAGACATCTCCTCTTCAAAAAATAAAATTGGAATAGGTACCCAAATACGTACTTAGGAAATTGATGAACGAAAGCGCAAATAGTGAAACTATATGTGAACAACTAGAATGTTTAGTCGTACGAATGAGTATGAACGAATAGATCGGTTACCTATAAATTATAAAGAACACTATAGGCAAACTTATTTGTACTTTACAAGAGAATAAAATACGAATGTTGTAAAGCACAATAAAATATGAATGTATACAGTACAGAAGTCCGAGTCCATACAAAAATGAATAAACTTACAAGAACTTAAAAACGGAAGGCACTGTACGAGATTTATAAACGCGTAGGTAAAGCGCGAGAAATAAGTTCTTTGTATATTAATCGTACGATGTTATACGGAAAAATAAGCACGCAATCAATAATAACGTAAGCTAAATTAAGTGGCGAGGATTATTATTCCTTGTGGCTGAACCTTCTGCAAATTGTTGCGTAATATACGAAGATAACGCACACAGACATTCGTACTACTTACGGAGAATAAATACGAAAGCGTAAGCGTACCCACATTTATGATTATGTGTTATCCAGTAACGTTATAACAATTAATAACCAATTATTCACTAATCGGTATTTTGGTTATAAAAATAAAATAAAACAAGGAAATAAAGCGGCAAGCACGAAGCACTCCCAGGAATAGTTGCTAAACGATTAGCCGAAGGGAAGCGCAAGCGAATATAAACCTTAGACAATTAACGTAAGGGTAGTTGAATTGAGAAAGAAATATTTTATGTGCAAGACCAACCTCGTTCAGTTCATTTTACTTACAAATATGTAGGTAAAATAAAAATTTCAATTTTCGTGTGTGAGGAGCGTTTACAAAGAACGAAATTATGAATTTATATTCCGTAATTTCTAACGGAATTAGATTAAAAGACTAAACACGTAATTAAATTCATATGCATTCAACAACAAACTATTTCTGAGCGGGATGCGAATATTGTGAAATAATATTCTCGATTTGAAAAGAATTGGTATATTTAAAGATGGCGGATAGGTTTTTTGTACCATGCCGCCGTATTACATGTAGTAATACCTAAATATGTAAATATTATCTATCTATAGATGGGAATTAGGCTGAATTGAATTATTTTTAAAACCACGTTCCCTGGTTTCGGCACCAATAAAAATGTAGAAGAAACGTATTCTACATTTTAAGAAATTGACCATCCAGTCTTATGTCCAGACGGCCAGCAGCAGATCGAGAGTATGCGGCCCCGAAAGCAATACTCCTTACCTTTAGCCACGCACTTTCCTGTCCAGCCGTGGGAGCTCCCAGGTCCAGTTCCTCCAGCAGGCACGTGGCAGCAGCTTATTCAGATCACCACACTTAACTGGTAGTCTCTAGGGCACTGAGTTGACCGTATATACAGTTAATTGACAAGACACACACGAAAATTTAAGTAGTTCCTTGGTATTAATTTATTTTATATATTCCGAAGTTAAACGTGTACCGCGAAGAAGATAACTCGGACGCCATCATCGGCCGCGACCAATCAACGGGCGGCAGGAAGTGAGAGCGCTGAGTTGGGCTCTGCTATTGGTTGAAGCATCGCGACAGAACCGCAAACCACAATCGCCTGACGCTGGACTAATTTAATGGCGCCAGATTTAAACTTAAATTACGATTACGTAACAACCTGTAACTATCTATGTAAGAAAATCTTGGAAGTTAAATATGACCCACTTCCCGGATTTCGATTAAGCTGAAATTTTGCATACACGTTTAGATTGGATGACAATGCATGGTGTGTTAAGTGACGTCATTCTAAAGCCAATATGGCGGACTCCCAAAGATGGCGGACTAGTTATTTATTTGGCAATACCATGGTATGGGTATCAAATGAAAGAATTTACTGAGAAGAATGCGAAAAATAATATGACGTCACTCTAAATCAAACATGGCGGACTTCCAAAGATGGCGGAGTAGTAATCTTTTATGCACTCCCGCGATATGGGTATAGAGTGATTATGAAAAAACATTTTATACAATAAAGATTAAAATGTGGGTGTATAAAATGTTTTATAATATCTTTACATTTAACAATGTCTGTCAATAAAATATTTACAACAATTGACATCTAGCACCCCAAGCTGTTTTACGATAAAATGTTTTTTCATAATCACTCTATTTTGTTTTTGAATTTATAGAAAATTATTTTATACGTTTTATTTCGACTAGTTACAAAAGCGTGTTTTTTAGTTTTTTTTCCTATTATTTATGTAATAGATATTTTAGATAACAATTATGATCTATAACTATAATTATTTGCTGCGTTGAAACCCCATACCTTTAAATCGGTTCAGGCATTTACATGGCAGGCGTTATGCTGGAAACCTTAAAAACCTAACTTTACTTTTTTTGGGCATTCATGTAAAAGTCTCGTACTCATTATACTGAGTGGGGATGTAATGGGATGAGTTGCGTCAGATTGCAGTTTTTCGAATAGAAGTGTTTCTATTTTCTGTTACAGAACATTGCTATGAAAATTCTTGTATATCTCTAGACACATTTCCTCCGTTTCATATAGAAAAAACATTGAATATTTATCCATATGGCAACTGCCTTATTTATCTCGTGGCCCCAAGCGGGACTGCTGAGCATGAGGTCCTGGGTTCTATTCCCGGGTCGGGCAAAGTGTTATTGGGTTTTCCTGTTAGAAAATTTTCGATAGCAGCCCCTTTAATAACAGCATTGGTGAAATGTGGGCGTACTACTACGTACACGTCTGGCTACCCGTTCGGGAAATATATGCGTGATGCTTTGATATTTATCCAGGCAATCTGTCCCGCGACCAGTAATCAATGCAGTACAAACTAGTTAAGATTCAATGTTCCCGGCGGTTAGCGAACCGCAGTTCACCGCGGAACAAACACAGGGTCGAGTCGGATCCAGGGATCGAGTGCAGCTGACAATGCAATCGAGGAATCATATCGAGTTGGTTGTTTATTCGATTGCTACGGCCGCTGGCGGTCGCTGCGAGCATTCTGTTAATCACAATACAGTGATGTGATACGTAATTGTTGAGCTATCAAACTCAATGTCGCGATATTAAGTGGCAGTTGATATGTACATAGATTACGAAAGGATCAGTGACCCCGCTCATGACATTGTTCGCGTTTTTAATAGATAATCTATTATTGTAGTATGGTTTTCTCACACATAGAATATTTGAAAAAGTTGATGTGTCTTAAACATATTTTCATGGCAACACAGATTATAATAAGTACCTAGATAACCTGTGGAGTGTGAACTGTATCACTCATCATTTAATGACACACGTTTGCATGTGAACATATGATGTGTCCACTCTAAGTCTCAACTCCCTTGCCTCGGACGTGTCACACCACGAAATTTTACTTGAGACACCGTGTCACATCACTACGTTGTCGCGGTTGTGTAATTACAAACACTATACACGACACAGTGGACAAAAATTCCTTCTTTTAATCCTTAGCTCATAAAATGAGCCTAAATAATAACTTGTTTAGTAAGATTACTCAAAACAGATTACTGCGACGTATTTACCTAATTACGAGTTCAATAACTCACTTCGTTCGTTAAGCAGCGAGGTAGTAACATTGAAACTTGTTACAAACTTATTAAAACTAAAACAACGTAATTATTAATTATTTCCCTTAATTACGCTTGGTGTAGCGGCGCCCAATTTTAATTAACAACTTAATCATTATAAGTTACTAGGAATTTACCAAAGAATGAAAACTTTGAACATTCTTTCACCAAGTTTGATATAGAAATGTTAATATTCTCATAGACAGTAGGTGATGCTGTAAACAATATTGTAGCTAGGAGGTATGTCTGTGAAATGCATCAAATCTCTCCACAAAGTACTGCTACTTACAACACAATACAACACCGGGACCTCCAGAACTGTTCCTCTGTAGTCATTCCAATTTTGGAGGAATACTACCATACGTACACATGTTTAGTTCTCACGTAAGTCATACCTTCCTAAAATGACTTATTTGTATGATAATAGACAAAAATAAAAGCAGTTACTGAAGGAAACATTAAATGATCCCTCGCAGACAGTCTCCTTCATTATTTAGAACCCGTTTTATTTACTCTATAAATATAAGAACATAATTACATAACTTTTAGGTCACCTCCGTATTGTTGTCAGATATGTAATCAATAAAAAGTTTTTTCATTTCAATAGCAAAAAATACCTTTAAAGCGTATTGTAAATATGTATTGTAAAATGTAATCAATTTTATGGTTCCATACCCACAGGATGCCCAACGAGACTCTATAACCTGCGCCGTCTGTCTGTCTTTACGTATTAGTCGTTTTAACCGTAATAGCTATAAACTTCACAGAATATGTGTTAAAAATGATAGCCTCTAGATCAAGGTAAGCTATAATCACGTGGTGCGTGCGGGTGAACGTCTCACACATGGCTGAATTTTAAAATGATATTAATATAATATCTACAAACTTGTACGTCAAACATTTTCCGGTACAACTTTCACTGGCACAGTTTATCCGCTATGAATACGTCGCGTCGCGTCGCATCACAAAGCGCCGCCGCGCCGACAATGTGCCGCGTAGGTACCACACGCTTGTGCACTGCACATCTGTAAAGCTTTCAGCGACAAATATGAATGTGAAAATACGACTTACGTGGTGGCAATGTAGCATTCTGGAATTAATATTTTATAGTTCGATTTTTATGTAAGTTGTGTTGACGTCAGGCGAAATATAGGTACACATTTTTTTCAAAGGGTGTCGCATGCTACGTATTAATTATTTGTCTTATTAATGATCACACAAAAAAATATCTGCAAATTAATGATGATTATTTATTCTATACTATAACAATAAGAAGGAGATCCGTATGAGAACCGAGCTCCAGGCTCTAAGCACAGAAGCGAACCGCTTAGCTTTATAGCTATTCAATTAATCCTGGTAGCTTAGTTTAAATGCTTATTTACATTATAATATGAAATATTATAATGTAATGTAAATATTGTAATGTAAATAAAACTATTGATACAGTCACTAAATATTGATAGATAACTAACTAAAAAATAAATTGAATAGGACTTGGCTTCAATGAGATCTCAAAACTTTTTACGGTGGAAAGATTGCATAGAGAGACTTGGCATATTTTTACATTTAATGTTTTTGTTGGGATTATTTATATTTGATGTAAGTTCATTGGGTCTCACTTACGTCATGATTCGATATCATAAATTACAGTGAGCGACGCCGGGAGACAAACTAGCGTACTTCAAGAGCGTCGGCTCATCTTGGCATTTTGGGATAAAGTATATAATCTGAGTGAAATATTCATGTGGGATCTGTAACGCTTTAAAAACTGCGCCGGTCATATTTTAAAACGTCGCTAGCGGCCGGTAAGGCAGCGGACACGCAGATAAGCATAGCGTTTTGACACAATATAGTGTTACACGGAATATCATCAATTTGCACTAACGCTGTATTGTCTTAATTTAGGTAAAGTTAAGTTGTCTGTGTACTAACACGTAATTAACACAATTATCCAACCACTGAAAAAGACCTTTTTTTGAATGTGCGCTATATTGATCTGAAGTACCTACTTAATTACTATTTTCTTACATTTAAAACTACTTTGAAATCCTCGTATATCCGCCGTTGAATAACTAGTCACCATAGCACCTGTGTACAGTCAGTCGCCTTCTATTTCACACATGATGGAGTTGCAATTCCGATATTTTTCAATTTAGCAAATAGCATTTGGTGTAGCTGTGAGTGTTGTGTGGAGCGGTATATCGATAATAGCACTCGTCGATCTAGTGCGCGGTGTCACGCGTCACGACCACCTCACTAGTACAACGCGAAGCTTTCTCACCAATTGCTATCTTCACGTTTATTCAATCAGTTTTATTGCTTTAAAATCAAATAGTTGGGACCAGAATTTTATTTCATTTACGATTCTATCAAACATTTTTACAGATTCAATAATGAATGAATATTCATGTACAATATTTTGGGCGCCGCGAGGTTCACAATTGAACAAATTAAAACGTTCGTAGTTTTTCTGTTTAACTGTAAGCTTGTACTGATATTCTTTTTTATAATATATAATGTTATTCATGTATTAAACAAAGCCTTATATTTTCAGTTCCAATTAAAACTTAAGGTATCGTTAGCCACAGGCTCTACATTTTTACGAGAATTACTTCATGAAACCTGGTATTTATAAAGGCAATTATGAAGTAGTCGTTTTTATAATAGCCCAATTTAAAGAAGAAACTTTCGACTTTGTTTTGGTACGCCTAGTTGATAACCTGGTCCCAATTGTAACATAATCATTCTCCTCCTCGCAGCCCGCTCCCGCTACCTTCTATCACCATGTTCCTAATCCGCTAAGCCACAAGATGCCATTAAGTCGCTCATTATTCCCGGCTGTCCCCCCGTGCGGCCCCGCGCCGCTCCTCGCTGTCCGCTCGCTCTAATCACCACAATTATTCCTCTTAATGCCACCTTCAGATGTGACTGCTGAGACATATATGAGCAGTTTGTGAGGCTAACTTAATATTGAACATAACTACTTTTGGATAAGTACACATTTTTAGAGCGAAGAAATAATTCTTTCATCGTAGGATTATATAACACTCCGTCTTCTATATAAACCTGGCGACAGAGTACATCTGTCTCCATTATTTGCTGTACGTAGAGCTCTGACACATTTAAAATAAATTATGTGCGTAATTACACTAAAATACGAATCGTACGCTTAGTTAACGTCGGTTATTCGAAGCAAGTTTTGTGAGAACACCTAAAATGAGTCACCACTGCTCTATATTACATAGAAGTATTAGGTAATGTTCAAATGTTACAGTTAGTCCTAGTGTTAGTTAAATGATGTGTACTATAGCTTGCTATAACACCTGTGTATGGTAAGCGTCAGTAATGGCCGTGGCTAGTGACTGGACGCCGCGCATCTGCCGCCGGCGCATATGACTGGTATCATGTAGCACACGTTCCAGTCACAATGCGCTAAGTAATGGACTCAAATAATATACCATTAATACTAACAACTGATGGATATATGTATTACAGTGATGAACATTAATATTAAAACTGGTGTCATTCCTTCTATGAGCTCGATGTGAGGTGCGTGCAGAACATTTGTAGAAGTTAGTTGGTAGTCCGCTGCTGTGCTAACTGTTAGATCATACAAAGGTTAATAAGGTTGTATAATTTATGTAAAGTGTGTGTAACAAAATAAATGGTTTAAGGTTATGCAGCTGTTTAAATGTTTGAGGCAGTGGAACCAGTGATTTAAGTAAGTAGTGGAGGTTGTGTTTTTAACCGACTTCAATAAAAGAGGAGGTTTCTCAATTCGACCGTTTTTTTTTTCTATGTGTGTTCGGGGATGACTTCGTCGTTAATGAACGGATTTTGATGATCCTTCTTTTGTTGGAAGGGAGATATTCCAAGGGTGGTACCATGATAAGGAAACCAGGATCTGATGATAGCATTCTAGAGAAATCGAGGGGAACCTCCGAAAATCGTAGTGACGACTAGTGCGTTTGTAAATTTTTTCATTAAGTATTTTAAAGCAGATCGACTCCATACCTTCATTAAATAGTAGTATTTAATGAAGGTATGGAGTCGATCTGATGATGGAGCCGAAAGACAGTCGAGGGAACTCTTTAACGATTTACAGCAATTACCTGGTGTTTGGGCTGGATTAATTTGTATTGATGAGAACTTTACACCTAGATGGGTTGTGACTGTCATTAGGGGTCTGATGATGAAGACGAAGGACAGTCAAAAATCTACTACACTAAAAAGTTCAAAGTAATATTAAAATATGCTTATAATAAAATAATTTTAAAAGAATTGTTAATTTTGCAGTCGGTGCCTGTACTGGGAGAGGGTTATTGTTTTCCTCTTGTTAGTCACTTATGTTCGTTGTGCTGTGGTTATGTATATATTGTTCTTTTAAAATTATTTTATTATGAGCATATTTTGATATTATTTTATACCTTTTAGTGTAGTAGATTTTTGAAGGTGGTTTTTATTTTTTGTAGAAATTTAAGTTATATTTTCCATCGTTGCGAATTCTCGACTCAGGTAGTCAAATAATTATCTTCAAGAAGTACATTACGAAATAGAGCCCTACGATAGTCCTGCACTGCACTTATGCGCAGTGAACAGATATAAAGTGCCAACAGCTCGGGCTGGCGGCCAGCGACGCGGATAATAGGTGTTCAGGCGCAGTGTGCCGCGCGCGCCGCCAGGGGGCGCTTCGTTATGCCGCCGCTCACGACACGCACGAATTAGAAAAGTTTTGCGCTCACAAACGTCATTAAACGGAGCACGGAATAAAAGGAACGAACCGTATTACTGCCGAGAACTAACTCCAACTACGTAATCATATAAGAGTCAATATCTCAGAGTAACTCGTGAAACATTGTTGGTCGGCGAAACGTTCTGCTAAATCCGTAAGACGAAAATCTCTTTTATTGTTCCTCGTACAGTCGAGAAAACCGAATGAAATGTTTTGTGGAACACATTTCATATCTCGAAATAATTCTATTTAGTGCACTGCAGACTGCGAGGTAATGAAAACCAACGTCGGAGCGAAGTCTCCAATCTATTCGCCGTCGGAAAGAATCTCGCTGTGTGTCGTCTGATGAGCAAACAGAACGAGATTAAACTGCTAAATTCAAAGCAGTGCTTTTAACCGGGCGGCACAAAAGAGCCACAGCACTGACCGACCAACTGAATATTACATTTTCAATTCTGAGCTCCTACCACGACCTGTATTCACGGTTCAAACGGTGGCGAGAACATCCCCTCACCGCTGACCGTCATAATAATATTGATGCGTTTTAAGTGCAATGTAACAGAATTTCAAGCATAGAGTCTCGATAGAAAATCGAAGGAAAAATAAATTGGACAGCGACCGTTTCGGTCTGCTCCGTCCGTGTGATGGGGCTTAAAGTATGCGGTCGACGAACAAACGTTTCCGAAATGCAAAGATAAGGGGAAATTGTGGAAACTCGCAAATTTGACGACTGAGACAAAGTCAATAGTTGTACAGCAAAAGTTTAGGATCTACAGTCGACAGTTATTAATGCTACTTAAAGTTGGTCAAAGTGAACAGACGGTGGAGGGGATGCAAGTAACGCAGGTAATAAACGACATTCATAAATCGTTTCGTTCGCAACTTGTAGCAAATTAATTTAGCGCTCTATGAATACCGCGCGCGCATTCTCGGCGAGTTTATTGGAAGCGCTCCTTCACCTCCTGCGTAAAGTAATATTGTTTTAAATAAATCTTTGAATCTTGGTTATGAAGTGACCTATATTGCTTGAATACATTTTAAAGTTATAATTTATGTGATTAGAATAATACGACCACACGCAAGGTTTAAACCTGCACCCTCAAGATTGATACTCCAAGTGCTCTGTGAACGTTTACCTACCCTTGAATTTCTTCCTGTATCTTGTGTGCGCTTACAGACACATAATCGCACATGCACACACATACCTAGACCTACAACAATTACCTGTAGATCATAGAAATATTAGCTCCATGCAGGAATCAAACCTCCGACACGCTACGCAGCAGCCGGTCTCTCGACAACTGTGCCGTGACGTGTGACGTGTGTGAGTAATACAATACTCACAGGAATCAGAATTAAGTATGTATTATTAGTCCTCAAAATAAATAAAATCTCAAAGGAAGCCTATTAAGCATAATATAACGCTAAAATATACGACAGTAGTCGTTGATAACCAGAATACATTTGAAAACGTTTGAAGTGCTGATGAACATTTACTTAGCTATTGGAGTTAGTATGTCCGTCTGTGTGCGCACGTGCCCCTGTCTACAGCGCCGGATCACTTCGCTAAGACATGATCGTGCACAATTTGGTAAGGGTCGTGTACCCGCAGTCGGTGGCTATTTCCGCAAATTCCTGTACTAGTCTCCCTTTACAAACCTCCCACTCATCGCTCCCCTCCCACGTGAACCCCTAACGAAGCTTGTTTCGGAAAAATTGTAATTCGGATCTGTACCGCGAACAATTTAAGAGAATTTTGCAATTTAAGAATTTTGTGTAGAGAAAATGAAAATGTTCGCCAAAAAGTTTCAATATGTGTTGCTGTGGCGCTGCTTCAACGACGGAACAACAAACAAACAACATTGTTTAAGATTTCCTTGTAGTTGTAAATAATTAAACAACCTGTCGCGTTACTGTTTTTTAGTAAATCAAAAACAACTAGATAGACTTCAAATATCACTAGTTGAATTGAGATCACTATCATCATCATCATGATAAGTTTAAGGTAGTGATCAAACGCATTTTAATATCTAAAGCATATTATAGTATTAAACATTACATTGAGGATAAGGATGTTTGGCGCACGATCCCCCCCTGCACATAGCGACCCACTGGCACTGTCTAATTTATTTCATGTATGAATATAACCTCAACAGATTAACTAGTTTTTATTTTTATACAATTAATTTTATTGACGTAGTACAATTATTCCAATTGTATTTTTTTTTTGACACTTGTTTGTTTATGTAAATTTACATATCCATTATCTAACCGCTAGTATTCCTACTAGTTTTAAATTTATATTAACATTTCTTTGTAAAATGTGAGCATTATGTGGACATTCATGTTATTTTTAATCTCATGTTACGTACATATTGCCCATTGTCAGGCATTATGAGTTTGTCATGCTCACTAAAATGTCCTGCTGATGGTGGCGTTGTACATCGGGTCGTCGAGTTCCCTACAAAATGGTTGAGCTAAGCGAGGCTGATGTGCGCGTCATGCTCGTGAACGGGTGCTGTCTGTCGGGACTGGTCAGCTCTTAACTGCTTTGGCAATCATTTTAAAAGGCTATATAAGTTATTGCTTCTAGCGCTTTCCTTTATTATTTTGCTCATTAACCTGCAATATTCTCACATTACCTTATTTATTGTTATACCAATTTATTTTAAAAGAGTGTCTATGGAGTTTCTTGCCGGCTCTTCTCCATAAGATCAACGCCTTGGAACCGTGCACCTAGCTTTGACTTTTCATAAGTGCTTGTAATATGGCCTATTTGAAATAAAAATCTTTTGACTTTTGACTTGACATCAATCATAACATTTAGTGTTTGTTTCATGTCAATCGTTTCATAAATAAAAAAGTTATGCAGTTATGTGAGATGATGTCAGTGGCGCAGCTGGCCCAGCGGTCAACTAATACGTTGTTGCGCAGGACCTCACGGTTTTAATTCCCTATAGATATTTTATCCAGATCTGAGCAAGTGTGTCTTTGTGTACATGAGATATTATTTATGTGTAAATCAAGCACTCAATGATTCAGAAGAAATGAATGTTGACCAATTGCTCCATGTTGACAGAAAAGGAGAAAAAACACATTTTAGTATTTATGTCCTTCCGGTTATTTTAGCTTATTCTTCCAAATTTTTTATAACGACTGTATCTATCGTTATGTAACATCGCAACAAAACCTGCCAACTTTAATATCAAATTCTCTGTATTTTCTTATGGTAGTATCGTATTCCGTTGATTAACATTCGACTGATGTTATGTCGTGTCAACGAGACGTCGTGCTCGGCCCGTGTCCTGCGTGGGGAACGAATGCGATGCGACGCGACACCTTGTTATGAATGGAATAACAGACAAAGATAGACACGAGAGAGGTTTTTTGAGCCTTATTTTCTTCCCAGATTATATACTAACGAGTCATAAAAGATTTGTAAAAAAGGCGATATTTTTTTTATGGCTATTTATCAGTAACAGCTAGATTTAATATTTTCTCATCGCATGGCGTCTCGACTTAGCGCGCGTGCTCCTCTTAGGACGCAGGCTCAGCTTCGGCTTCTCGAGCAATAAGTTTGTTATTATTTGGCTTTCATATCGGAATTTGTTTGTCCGTCGTCGAGTTTGTTCGCTACCTGACGCTCGCAAACTCGGGATATTCGTTTTGTGAAATTATTTACTGTTCCGAATGTACAGCTCTTCTTGGAAATGAAACGTAACAGAGATATTTTTTTTTTTGATATTCTGTGTATCGTTGAATAACAATAATGTCGATTTTTGGGATGTTGATAATTATTATGATCAGTCACATATTTTACAACAGATTATTTATAATATAACACGGGATATCTCCCGCGAGTTGTCCGTAAGTTGAAGCGCCATGATCGCGGGGTGACTGAGTAATGATTCTCCAGTGAGTCTGTGACCATGACACTCATAACGTTGACATATCGAGAGCTCAGTAAAATGACTTAATCACAAAATTCATCCCTTAATCGTGAAGCTTAAAACAGTGTTTATAACCGAATTTATAAAATATCAAGTAATTTTTGTTTTGTTTTATTTTAAAATGTTTTAGAATATCGTTGTGCTGTAACTTTATTAGCAATTGTATCCAAGGGTTTATACTGTGCAGATACTAGAGCTGTGAAGTAATTATTATTTAATAGATTGACGGCATCGCCAAAGTCTATGTTGATTTTGGATGTGTACGCACACACACGCATAAATTACCACAATATAAACACCCATTGAAACAGTAAAGTGAGTGTAAGACCGCGGACCCCGAGGCGGTGGTAAATTCCTGAGAACTCGGCGCCCCGCGAACAAACCGCTGTCAATATGTTGTACTGAGGAGCAAGTGTGAAGCGAACATGACGTCACAGATACATGACGTCACTAATATACTCGTACGTACACGCGACAGCTTGTGCTGGTTAATTGTCTTGGAGTCGATTTTACCAACGTCAGAACTACGTTATCCGTGGGATAGATTTATACAGGTATTGTTTAGAAAGGCTGAAACTTCAACATTTGCCTCAAAGTGTATTAAATAAGACAAGTAAAGAAACTTGAGATGTACCCGTAAGCTATAATATCGCCATTGTGGAAAAAGTTCAGCACTTTCAGAAAACATAAAAAATTAATAAAGCAAAACTGTGCTTTCTTGACTTATTTCAGTCTCTGAACCGTTATTTGAGATATGTTTTATTTCGAAACTTATAAACATATACAAAGGTATTCCAGGAATTCCTGTGCTACGATTCCGTAGCCTTCGTAGCCATGCTACGCCGTAGTAACAGTGTACTCAAATTGTACTCCATTTACTATAACAGTAGATCGATGACGGTGACCACGTGATTCTTAAGAACCATTGCTTCGTGCAAAGTGTAGACTTATCTTGATTGACCGTTCAATTAACTTAACTTTGTTAAACCTTTGATAGAAACATGATTCAACAGATGTTCGTGATAATGGTGGTCACTGGTCACCTCGGTTGCCTTACTATATGAATAGTTATAATAAATGAATTTTAGCTACTTTTATAAACCATTGCTTTTCGAACCTTTCGAAGTACTAGCCTTTAAACATCAAATATTCTGAAGTAAACTACAAAGTCCTGTAATTACAGACAGGTAGTAAGTACATAATGTGGCGCTTCCACTGACCACAGGCGTAGTGCGCCGACTGTCCGATAAATATGGCGTCTGACCGCCGACCGCCGACCGCCGACCTGAACCGGGCGCGTGGGTACCGGACCCGAATGAAACTGAACACTAATTATATGGAGTCATTATCATTATCGACTTATCTATTGGTCTATAACACTAGAACAATATCTGGTGATGTGATGCATACATATACTTTACTCAGCTTTGTGTTAACTTAGTTTAAGTTTATGGCACTGCGCTAAGTAAAATATTCGATACTGTATTGGACTATATGGATAAGGAATTGCGAGGAACAAAAGATACATGTCACAGAGAAGAAAATGCTAAGATAGGCAGTGGCCAAGATAGGTGGTGTCACGAAACTCGATAAGATCCAAAACAGATACATCCGAGGAACCTTTAAGGTAGTAGACATTCAACATAAAATGCGAGAAAACCGTCTGCGTTGGTCTGGTCATGTAATGCGCACAAGTGAGGATCATATGAGCCGACAAGTTTTAGCCATAGAGGAAGGCAAAAGAGGTGGAGGCCGCCCACCGACTACCTGGCTGCGAACTATCCATAATGATATGCTGACGATGGGCTTAACGACAGAAATGACGCAGAACCGCCATGAATGGCGTAAGAGTATCAGGAGGGCTGACCCCTAACCGGGAACAAGCCAGGGGATTGATTGACTGTATTGGACTATATATTATATTTACCTTGTTTCGAGCGTATATATTCATGAGCTACTGTACGTGGTAGCTACCCCAGCATCGGACTGAGCTGATGACCCTTCGCCACTGGTTTCGATAATAATTGTCTTATCTTTGTATTTTTATTTGTGTGTTTATGTGCCAATAAACATTTTTAATATTTCATTCTAATTATGGATATGTGTTAAATAAATATTTCGTCAAGTTTTTTTTTTGTGGGTATAGAAAAATATGACCTCTAGCAGGGATTGAACCTACACCCCTTAGATTAATACTCCAAGTGCTCTAGTAAAACATCTGCTCGTAAAACCAAAGTCAACATTTAAAAATTTACAGGCACTTTTGAATTGTAAGAAGCTAGTTGCCACATTCCAAAGTGTAGATTCCTATGGAGAAGAACGGGCAAGAAACGTCACGGTTAGGTTTTACAACAGCAGGTTACATTAGTGATATTTTGTTTAGTTTAAGCGCTTAGGTATAAATGCTGATTCGCTGTTGGCCTGAACACGAGTCTACTTTGAGGACTGAGAGAGTAATACCTACATATCTCACAAACATGAAAATGGACTCGCATTCTTCATAGAGTAGAGCAATGGCGACGAAGTTATTTAAAGGCAACTATTTGTATAAGTTATCTGTGGCGCGGCGTGACGCGTGATTTATGTAGATTACGCACAAAACAGATTTATGTGGAGCTGGCGGAATGTTGCCGCAGTAAAAGCATTTCCGTACTAACATTATATATGTTCAGAATACTCCGAGATACAAATATATCATCATCAAGCGCGGCTCGTCCCGCGCGGCTCGCGGCTCGCGGCTCATCTTACTGTTCGCTTATTTATTTCTCTTTGACTGTTTCATTGGTTTAGATTTTATGTTATTTTTATAATTAATAAAACACTAATATCCATTTCCTATTAGTGTTCGTATTCACACTCAAAAATGTTGTGTGTAAGTGCGTGTTATTGTACAGGGTCCAGTACACTCTGCTCTAAAATATTTATCAAATAAATAAGTGCAAGCACTTAATAGTTACAAATTGTTTAATAATAAACATAGCATAAATCACGCCTGTATTCCTCGAGGGGGTAGGCAGAGGTGGGTACAGTTGTGCACCCAGATTTCATAAATGCTGTTATTAAGTCCCATTGTAATAGGTGGTAAGCCCATTGCCATCAACCGGGCACAATTCCAAACTCCGGGGTAAACTGTAACGGTAACTGGTAATTTTCTAACAGAAAATCCGTTTGTTTTTTTGCCTGCGCCGGTAGTAGAACCTAAAGCCTCACGCACATCAGCCACGTTTGCGACCACTAGACTATCGAGGCATAGAGGTTATGGTTCGGGTAGTTGACGCAGAGTTAGTAGATGTTAAGGAATAAACATTAGGTTTACAGTTACTGTTGACCATTTCTGCTCTATCAGTTTCCAAACCCATAATCGCGTGTGTTCAACAATCACACGTACACAGATTCGCACACAATTCATTTGCAATTTGTAGTGTCAGCCGCAATAGTGGAAACTAGCAAACACGGAGCTAGGCTGACGCCACACGAACACACATGATGACGTCACTAAGCTAAGCTAACGCCACACGGTGCCGCGCTGACGCCACTAAGCTAGATGACGTCAGCGATTAGTCGCGTGTTGTAGGCGCAGTCCCGGTGTCGGCGTCGAGTCGCGCGGGACTACTGTATAGTGTGGCTACAGGCTGCTATGGAGGAGTAAATGCAGAATTCCCACCTCCTGCTGGTTTATCGATTATTTTTGCGTAGTTAACCATTCAAGCTTGTGTGTTTAGTGAAAATTATTGCATAGCTATATGAGGTTTTTTTTTTTTAATTTGGAGAAATGCCCTCGCGTACCGCTCTGACACGGGGGGACAGAGCGATTATGTGCGACTTGAACCCATTAAAAATCCACTGTGTACCTCCACAGCCACTTGAGAGCGGGACGTGGGAACGTTTCGCACACGACCGTGAACTCACCTGCAGCCGTCCGTTGCCGGACTCCCTTTGATGGGGTTGGGTATTGCACCCCCCCGCCACGACACGCCGGACACATAGCGTACCGCAACCACCTCGGAGACCATAGGAGGCCCAAGGTCCCCTGCGACGGGTCAGGTCTGTGGCCCCGCTGCCTGCTACTACGGCCGCAGAAGATAGGGAGAGCGGCGCCTCGCCATACCGGCACTCCTCCTCCCCTGCGGCTCCACCACGTCCGCCATCTAACGGTGGCGACCCCGTCAAGGCCGCGGAAGGTAGAGAGAGCATCTCTCAGCCGCGGTGCTTCCCATACGACACCGCAGCCCACCTCAGTTGCCACCCCCAATAAGGCCCGCAACCTACGCCGATCCAACAAGGGCTTGGAGGCAAAGCCCAGAGGGTCCTCCTTGGGTTCCTCTAGCTTCACCGTGGGTGACCAAGCCACGGTATACTAGAGCTCGCCCACCACAACAAGGCTTCTCGTTAACTCGTTTTCTCGGGGATCTTTATTTTGTGTAACGGCTTAACGTTAGCATAGCTCACATTATTTTTTTGTTATCTATACCATAATCTGTGAGAAGTCAAGGGTTCTGTAACAACAATATTGTCGAGGACAACGGTAATATTTAAAATTTTATTTAAATTGCATACTAGTTTCAAAATGTTAAAAAGTGGTCCTACTGTCCTTATTTGGCGTACAAACTGAACATGGCCTTACGTAGTGATTGGTTCATCGAAACTGCGCAACATTTTGATCGGCAGTTAGTGTTGATCAGCCAATCACAGCGTCGCAACACACTCGTTACGTCTAATGATCTGTGTTGTATTTAGTTGCTCCATGCAAATAAACATATTTGTGTTTATAGGTACAGCTGAATGAACATACTAGTTGAATCACATACGTATAATGAGAGTTCGAGCAATCAATCTGCCTAGCCCTTTTCCCAATAACAATGGGGTTGGCTTCCATATTAAACAGGATGCAGCGTAATACAAGTATTTTACATGGAGCGACTTACTGTTACTGGGTAACACGATATCTCGTGGTATGACAGGCTGTCAGACTTTCAGGCCTCTTACTACCCATAACGGCTGTCATAGATCTTAATTTGACAACCGGGACCGACGGCTTAACGTGCTCTTCAAGGCACAGAGGGATCTCGATATGGAATAATGGTCACCCAGCCGCAGACTGACCACAAGCGCAGCTTAACGTCCATCGATCGAACTGAGCGGCTGTTACTTAGCCACGAGCCCCAACCAAAACCCACAGCAACAGTGTTTAATGGATATTTCAAGGACGAAAAGTGTTTTTTTTTCCTATTGGTCCTGAGAAACACACACCGATTGTTCGATGATAATGTCACGTTAACAACTAACATAAAGTGGATAAGTATTTTGTGAAATTATTCACTAACATATTTTGATTTTATTCATTTATTATAGCTTTCAAATGCTTTTAAAATGAATCCAACATCTCAACCTCAGTAAGCTTATAAGACACTTACGTGTGTGTCAGTAAGTGACGTGACGCGGCTATCAGGGGCGGCCAGCGCGCGCCCCTCGCCCCTCCGGCCCGGTCCCGGTGTCCCGTACGTGTAGTCCGGCGCGAGTTGATCTCGCGGCGAACTAATTAGCCGATCCCGGCCGCCGCGGGATTACACGTGCACAATCTATATCATTGAACAGAAGGCCCACTATTACATGAATTCATTATTCGGTTTTGCTTTTCACTCAAGTAGGCGTCGACACTTGAGTCATAGTAATCCCAACGTTTACTATAAATGTTGACGATGTTTTTTGTTGTTCGATTTTACAGTAGTAAATTATAAATTTAAAATGTTAGAGCGTGGCAAAATAAGATGTATATTATTTGCCAATGGTCTCTATAGTCCACCTCGTCTGTATTTGAGAACCTAATGTAGAGCAGACCTTCTGTCTCTATCTACTGGATGTACTGACGTCACGCTCATACATGATCCGTGTGAATCTTTTAAGCCGGAACCATCCCTTCACCCTACTCATTATTATTTATTTTTTACTAAAATTTTAGATGTGGCCTCAGTACAATTAATTCTGCTAACTTCATGTTACCTGCGCAGTAATATTCATAGTGTTTGCCTAAAGTTTGCTTCAAATCACGGTCCAGGGTATCTATTTATAAATGAGTGAAGCGGTTCCCTAAGGCCGATGTTGCGAAGTTGCAAAGTTCCCCTCATAAATAGCAGAGCCATTAACGGCCTCTAATTACAAGTACTTCGCGAGAGGCATTTTTTAAGTTGTTGTCGTTTGGTGCAAGTTGACAAGTGTTTCCCCAGCATAGCGCGCGTGTGATGCATGCCGCGACACGCCGGCACGTGTGCTTGTTGATCTGACTCATGCGATGTGCCACATGCGATATATAATGTGAAAGTATATTATACTTTTGCTGGTCCTTAGCTCCGGACAATGATAGCGTTAGTATTCAATATATATACAGTTCCTAATGTTAAAAGGTCAATGTGTAAGTGATCAGGATTTATTTAAACCCTAATATGAGGCCTCGAGCGCCAGAGTGGCCTATGTTTTCTAGACACAAATATAATCAATTTTGCGCTCGTGGCCTTATTTAAAATTCTATAACATTTTTTTGGTCCACTTTACGCCTTGCTGGCAACTACCATAATTTGTTATTTGAATTTAATACTTGTATATGACTTATATATTAACCCTTCAAAAGAAGTTCCCTAGTAAATTCGAACCTTATATAATAACGTTAATTATACTCGTACACAAAATGAATTACACGGCAATTCAAAACCTTTATAAACTTTACGGACAATAAACAAAGCTGAAATGAATTTCTCAAAACACTTCAGCATCCAATAGATCAATATTTACCTTTGTACTGCTTACTTATCCAATCGGCAATCGGCAATAGTTGGCGGCAAGCCAAGCTGGAACACTTTCGTACAAAAGACGCTTACGTACAGAGGCGCCCCAGGAAGAAGTTACAAACCAAAAAATATACAACGAACGGAAGAGAGCGATCGTGATTGTGGCTCGCGGCGGGCGCCGGCGGGGTGCGGGCGGCGCGGCGCGGGGTGTGTACACGGAGAGTTGCACCGAGCTGCTGCAGTCGGTAGCCACCAGACATATCCGCGGCACTAACCACTGGCACTAATGGAAAGGGGCAGAAGGTCAACTGTTACCAATGTAAACTTAGTTAACTGCAGTTTGAAGGCAGATTTATACAGCTACGGCATTCGGTAGATGTCTTATATATATTCTTAGTCCTAACTGCTTTTTAAGGATTCGTACGAAGTTGTAAATTGGTAATCTACTCGTATAATTGCTTTTGCCAAAAGATCTCTACATTAGTACTGTCGGGACACACGGTTATGGTTCCGGTGCCTTATTATCATGTATTGTATTGCATCAAGTAAACCTTCTGTAGCCTCTTATGTAGCACATCACCGCGCGCCGTGTAACGCGGTACAGCGATAACAGAACTTAGTTCACGCGTCGCGGGCGCAGCGCGTCCAACGGTTATGAACAACTAACTTTGTTTCTTGCTTCGGTATCATATGAACAACATGCATCGACAACTTTGTAGTTTTCACGTCTTGGGTAACAACACTGCGCTAAGATACTTACGAGATGGGGAACATGTAAAAATATCTTCTTTTAGGTATAGGGCAGTCTGTGTTCATGATTATTAGTATATATGTAGAAAGTACCATAAATTAACACTAAGATATGAAGACAGTCCAATAAAGGTTGCAACCACTATCAAAAATATAAAAAGTTGACTCTCATAATCTTATAACTTCTCTCTAAGTCACTTGCGCACGCGAAAGGCTCTTAAAAAAACTTATGCCAGTACATTTACCTTGACAAGGAAAATATGTAAACACGTCACATGAAGAAACACGCGAACCGACAAATTGGTACATCTTGTTAATAAATCGACGTCGGAATCCACTCTGGACGCATAACCGCGCGTCATTTCTCGGCAAACACTCCTGCCTACATTATGACATTGAAGAGTTGGCGAGCAGCGGCGCATGATGACGTCATAACGTACACGTCAGATTGACACGTCACAGTCGTAATAACATGGCGTCGTTCGGAGTCGGCAGTACGCCAGACACGTCTGCCATATTATATTATAGTTAATTGTATAATCTTGCGTTGGTACAGATCTTTTATGCGTAATACGATTCATTATGTTGTATTCCTTTACCAGTGCATTGATTACTGTAATGAGTGTAGAGGTATGAGACAGCTTATGAAATTGTAAACCAAGGACTTTATTGCATAACTTCAATTTCAAGTGAGAAAACATTCTGAGTGGATTCTATAAAAGATTTGCATAAATTGTTTGAAGTGTCTATATGTACTCCTTCCGACTGTATTTCGGTCACGGCGGCATATCTCGATGGAGATTAACCAAGTACGCAGGACATATTATAGCGCACAAGTGTATGCGCAAACACAGGTGCACTCCCTATTCCTTCACTCTCATATTCCGATGGGACAGAAATCCGACACGACCAGAGAGAGATCAGGCGCAGGACCGACGACTTTACGTGCTCTCCGTAGCACGGGGGTGTCACACCACCAACTTCCTGACTTTTTCTGTTAGGAAATTCTCAGTAGCTCCGGGCTGCTACTGAGAATTTTCTAACAGTTAGTAGTAAAAATTCAATAACATTTTACCCGACCTGGGAATCGAACCCAGGACCTCACGCTCTGTACTTGCGACCACTAGACCAACGAGGCAGTCAAAGTTGAAGTGTCTACCTACGATTTGAGTGAACTTTAAAGCTATCTTCTACATATTGTAACTTTATTGCCACGTTTATATAGAGTTTTTGATAACAGCTTTAGATCATGAAGAAAAAAGGGTTTAACAATATCATAATATTATAGAGTCTCGATGTTGAGATATGGAAAATTGTTTCCGTTAAAATGTCCACACAGCGCGGCTTGCTTGCAGCGGCGAGCTGGCGACTGCGCCCAACATGGGGCCGGTGGAGGCTGAGAGCATCGCCATTAAATAATGTACCACAGAAGGTTTATTTAACTCAGCATACGGCACGTGGCTTATATAAACAACTAGCTGTGCCCCGCGGTTTCACCGCCTTTTTTCTTTTTACGCGGCTCCTAAGGGTTGTAGCGTGATGTTATATAGCTTTTAGCCTTCCTCGATAAATGAGCTATACAACACTGAAATCATTTATCAATTCAAACCAGTAGTTTCTGAGATTAGCGGGTCCAACCAAACTTTTAAGCTTTATAATATTAGTATAGATAAGACCCGATGAAAACCAAGAGGCGTCGGCATTTCCTGTTTGAATGGTTTCTCTGCTAAGAAACACTGAAACAAGCTCAGAGGTACTTTTAAAGTCCAGACGTCATTTTGCAGAATTGCATGAGTGTAACCATATAGAAACTTGTCTGGGAGAAGTTTTATGAAAAAAACCATAGCTTGGTGGTGATTTGTAAAATAATATTTTAATATCTGGGAATAATTGATAGCCCGTCGACACACATCGTTAAAGTACAGTCGACCCAACTAGTCGATTATTTTACAAAACAGTTTTTTGTATTTAATGTTTCTTTGCGGCGTTGTTGGTCCTTTTGTACTACCCTGCTTTGTGTCTTTAGTGCCAGCATGCAAATACAGCATAAAAATTGAATGCGGTCGCTTTTACGCGAACCAGCGGCTACTGTAGTACCAATAGTACTTCAGTACCGATAGTAGGTACCAGCTAGTAGGTACATAGATATGACCGTAGTAAGGCATTTGTATTGCTCTTGTACAGAACCAATCATGTAAAATGAACAAACTGAGAAAGTTAATCAAAAATTCACGTGCGAATTGCTACAACGTGTTTATTTGCCGTGAAAACTTGATCTGTTACGAACAGTTAACAAACGCGCTGACTGGGTTTTATTTTTACACAAATTAATGACGTTTTGTTCTAGAAGTCATAAAATAATATAGATTTGTTTCGCGCGGGACTGTGACAAACTGCAAGATATCGACATGAAATATGTTTCACGAGCATTTAAATTAAAATTCCTTTTCTAACTCTAAAATTTTCATTTGAGCCGTTTCGGAGTGTATTCGCGAGAATACTTAAAACTCTCATTTTGAGTAGACATCGTATGTTTTCACTTAAATATTGGCATTTATTTTGTAATAACTTATTAATTCAATTTTATTTATTGGTATTTGGTATAGATAACAATTAGATACAGTCATAATACTATGTATAATTATTTTTATTAAATATTAAGATCATCGGAGAACTTGAGATGCCAACGCATTCTACAAAGTTTTACGACAAGTCTTTCACCGTGCAAGCGGTACGTTTATGGAATGCGTTGCCTGTGGCCGTAGGAAGAGCTCAGACGTCGGATACCTTTAAAAAGTTAATCAAGCAGCATTTCTTATCTTCCAAAGATTAGTTGTTACCATTTTCGTAAATGCCTATATATTTATACATTCTATTTATTCTACTAATTGTAAAACAGTGTAGTACACCACTGACTGTCCCCATTTGCAATTATTCACATCTCTCTGTTCATCCAAAGGTTGTCTGGTAGATATCGCTGTTAGCGATAAGGCCGCCATTGTACCCTTAATTAATAATTGAATTTTATAAATGTATGTAATGTACTCTATTGGTGTACAATAAAGATTATTCTATCTATCTATAATAACATTCCTAAGGTAATCAGTGCTCACTACATAGCACCAGGCGCGGTGTACTCGGTCAGTAAATCAGTGGTGATGACGTCACCCTAGCTGAGCCGGCCACCTAGTCCGGCGGCGCTCGCGTGCTCGCTCAATTGTTTATTCATTTGCTCCACTACACGACAGCGGTACACTATGCAACGTACGACTGCACCTGATAACGAATGTAGAAAGTCAACTACCTACTTATATCGAACTGTTTGATCTTATGTTATTACGATGAAGTGCCAGTAAACAATTGAGGGGAAGGAGAACAACTTGAAGAGAACGTAACTTTGGAGCTCTAACGTACTCGTATGCTAGTAACGAGCACTAGTATTACCGAAAAATATGCACGTATGTACGGTGGAAGGATCAAAAGAAACGCCGAAACGCCTTCTGGATTGTTTTCAGCATTTCTTCTCTCAAGATCCTTTTGAAAAACCAGACACAAGGTTACAGAGTTATAAATGAGTTTCACCATGCAGGACCTCATTTGGAAGAGCAATTTTGAGGAAAGAACTATAACAGCTTTGAGATGATCTGTCCCATCTGACACGTATATCACAAATATTCACGTGTTGCTAAAGTGGCCCTTTTGTTGTTTCTTATATTGTGTCTGTGGTCACTCGCGCTAAGTAGCAGCGCGCGGTCTGTTGGGAATAAAACAACAACTTCGTAAAGTACTACACACGTGCTCGTGTTGTACTCCGCCGGATTTACCAGTTGCATTATGTACGACGTACTTTTTAACATTTTACGTTAATCTTAGTGTTCCCAACAACACCTAAAAAGCACTTAACTAAAAACAATGTAGTATTAAAAAAATTACTACAAATACAGTACAAATTTTAAGGTTATTAGTTATGTTATTTTAGGCTGTCAACACCGGGCCTTGTACATTGTGGAGCACAATTCCCGGCATGCAGGGTTATGAAATACAGGGATTTATGAAGTTATGAAGTAAACAGGTAAGATGGGGCACATTACATGAACCACCCTCGCAGCTCGTTCGTGATTCATTGCGCGCCGCTCGCCAACAACCGACTATTAATTACGTACATTGCCAGCGAGGGAGCCGACTAAATCATTTTATATCATATCGTAAGACGGGGCTTTAATGTGTGTGGAGTGTTCTACAATATATTTTATTAAAAGGTTTGCATTTAAAATATTAACACGAATTATTATGTTATCCTGCATTTTGCGCTGGGATATTTTACGCTTGAGCTCCTTCTTAGCGACGAGGTGAGGCGGCAGAAGCCTAGTAACACTAAACGTTTAAAACAACTGTTTAAACATAATTTTTACATAACTATGTAGAGCCGTGCTTTGTATCCCAATAAAACGTTCAGATAATTCTTCCAAATGTAAAAAATAATCGAATAGTAACAAAATTGAGGTAGACTTGGATAAAGTTTGAATCATTAGTCCGTGAGTGACAAAATGTGCTGCGTCACCGTGAGCGGTACTATCAGTAAGGCGAGCTCCGCGCGGCGCCTCGCAGCGGCCCGCACACACTGCCCAGTACGAACACGTCGCGTTGTTTCTGTTACAACTAAATAAATAACACGTACCTAGATATTTTAATTATTTTGGTATACTTGAGTATTATTTTAATTATTTTGGTATAGTATATCTGCCTAGCCTTTTCCCAATTACATTGGGGTCGGCTTCCAGTCAAACCGGATGCAGCATATTACCACTATTTTACATGGAGCGACTGCCTATCTGACCTCCACAACCCAGTTACTGGGTAACACGATATCTCGTGGTATGACTGGCTGTCAGACTTTCAGGCCTCTGACTACCCGTAACGGCTGTCATAGATCTTAATTTGACAACCGGGACCGACGGCTTTATGTGCTCTCCGAGGAAAGGAGGGGTCTCGGTATGAAATGATGGTCGCCCATCCACAGACCGACCGCGACAAGTGCAGCTTAACCTCGATCGATCGATCTGTGCGGCTGTTATTTAGCCACGAGCCCCTCATTTTGGTATAGTATGTGAGTGATTCTTATTTATTATTTCACATTTTGGTATAGTATGAAATAATAAATAAGAATCACTTAATAAGCCGAGGAGAAAGTCTTGACGGACGGTGACGGTAAGCTGCAATACCTAACAATAACACATATTAACGGACTAGCCGGTATTGAGAAGTATCTCATAACAATAGTTAGGACGCTCAGAACTACACAGATAAGCCGGACACGCTCTTACCTTACTTACAGCGCGCGGGTCAGTGCACCCCACTCCTCCTGATATATACAACTTCCTTTCTTAACACACGCACACTGACGCAATGTACTGGTCGATACAGTGAGTTCTGCGGGGTTTTAAGGGGACCTCATGACGTAGTCCATCGAATTTCTTACAGTATATGGTTGCGTATGTGTGCGTGACGTCCGGCGACGAATGTAAGAAGTTATTTTTTTGATGAGCATGTAATAGATTGTGCGGAGGGATTGTCCCTTGTCCCCGGCGCGGGACATGTCCGGCGCGCGGTGCCCGTGAGCGATCGAGTTTGTAACGAGCTCCACTTAATCTTCCTGTTATAGACACCGACCGAAGCACTTGATATAAACGAATGGTTTATACCAGCTTAGCCACACTCGATGTTAAAGTTGGAGCATGAGAACTTGTTCTTATAAATATAATTATGATTAGGTTCGTTGAATGTCACCCACACTAATGACCAGTAAATAACCTAACATTGTACTAGACTGAGCCCGCGGCTACACTCGTCTCGTTACCGTTAATGGAATAGAGAGAACGCTATTCTTTAATCTGGACACTAAGTACATCAGCGCAGTCTCAGTAGACTCCGTTCAGGTTTTGTTTGATGTTAATACAAATAACAGACACAATCCTCTCTCTACTAATCGCTACTTAAATAAAAGAAAATAAAACAAAAAGTTACTGAATAATACAACAGTCTCGCTCTGTAGAAATAATTACTTGTAAGTGAACAATATAACGCTGTTGGTGTTACGTCCAAGCACAGACGTCGGTGCCGACCAAATTCCCGACCAACCCAGACATTGTATTGCCATATTTCTAAGAATTGACGAAGTGCCGCTGCAGCCTTTCCTCGTATCTGAAGCAAGACAAATTTTTTTGATCACTAAGCGAATTCCTATGTACCTAAGTATCTTTTACTTACTGCCCATAAGCTTAAATTAATCCGTAATTGTTTAGTGTGTAAGCTTGTTGCCACGTGTATATTTATTTTCGTAGTATGTTGTATGCACGAGCTGTGGGAATTGAAATGTTGCATTTTATGTGTATTTCTATTTAGAAGAAAGTATTTTTTCCGATTACTTTTCTCATCATATTTTCATAATATATGTATATGATTGCTTGTGTGTTGATGGCGCGTCATTTTCTGGCGGCTCGTGTAATGAGTTTTATTTCTCGCTAAACGGTTCAGGTGGCTTCAGACAATCGGGCGGCTGCGTAACTGCCGCGGTGTCAATGCACGGCACCTGTCTAACATTACATATAATACAGCAGGTCTACTCCCAACATAACATAGTACTGCACTATACATGCGGTGAATCTTTCAAGAAAGCGTGGATAGCCATCCGAATTTATATGGAATAGAGAAAAATACTCAATCCAGTATCGGGCCCGATTTTGATGAAAATTAAAACTTAACTTTCGGATTTTTATAAAATCAATATAACCAGAGATCACAAAGGAGGATCAAATTCTGAGAAGAAAATACATAGAGCATATGCTGCTGCTGCGTTAACTACGTAAGTTATATACAAGTCATTTGAACTCTTCATGCTCTACGCAGTTATTCGAACAATAAAACGACTTCTAGGATATGGTACTCTTAATTATTACTTTCCCTCATTGTGCAGCCACCCCACAAACCGAAGCAGATCAGTGATAACTTTATTTTACATATGCTTGGGTTAAGTTGACTTCCAGTGATTTTACCTTCTGTACGCATCTGTCGCGTGGTCGCGCCCGTTGCTGTTCCGCCTCTAATTATAATCACAGTTACAATTATCGCGGAGCAGATTTTGCGGGACTTCATTAAGACGCGCCCGCGGCGGGGCGCGGGGTGGAGCGGGGCGGGGGGAGATACACTAATAACCTTTATTTCATTTCGTTACGTTACATCGCCGCACTTAATGTATGTCTCATACATTATTCATAGCCAACAATTTGGCAACAGAACCGAAGCAGAAATAAATAGTGTAGTGTTGCCGTCAGCTTGAAGCAAACGACGAGGCTTAACGCTATTGAGTCGTCCGTTTGAGACGCGCCGCCTGAGAGCCGCTCACAGGAGCCACTCGACTAGTTGACAGTTCACACTATCGACCGATGTACCTCCGGGTTCATTAGCGATACATCATTCTTATCCAAATATACATAAACATCAGTGTTGGTGTACCTGGCTATAAAACCTTATAGATCTGTGTGTCTATTACCGTTCTTAGTTACTGTCGTCATAACAGTATATTAATGTTTTATTGGTTGAACATGTCTCATAAATCAACACAAGCACTGGTCCGCTAGGATACTGCCATGACAATACATCATGAAATATAATATTATCTCTCCTATAATTAGGAACAATTGGTTATATGCATGTATTTTTTATATATTTTTATTCCATTGTATACGTTGGTATATTACCGCCAAAAAACATAACACTTGAAAAATATGATTATTGAGTATTAGAATTAACAAACAAACTTGCAATCAGTTTCGGGCGTTTGCAACTCCGCCATCTCCTAAATTTCCCTCGCATGATTCTCACTTTTCAATTTTAATGTTTCATAGTTAAAACACGATTAATTATAAAAGTAATTGAATATGTGTCATACCACAGCAATAAAAATTACTAAATTTGAATCACATAAATATTCCCTATTATTATGTTTAACAATCACGTAGAATATCCAGAGATTAAATAATGTAGTACTTTGTTGTTGTTACGAGAGCACACTGCCTGTACCTGTATCAATTAAGTAAGTTAACGTCACCGTGACGGTATAAATGAAAAACGAGACAACATTAAAAAGACAAAAGGTTGTAAAGTTCCATTGTGACCCTTTGCCGAGATTAAAAACATAAATGCGTTATTATGGACACGCTAAAAGCCTCGGCGAGACGCCGGAATTAGATTGTGTTGAGCTGAAGCAGCCCCCCCCCCCACTCTCCGCCCCGCCACCCCGCGCCCCGCGCCTCACCCCCCGCCCGCACTCTCTGCTGGCCTGGTATATCCCCAGTGACTTGTAGTCTTAAACACTTCTTTGATCATGTGTAGTTTCTTTACAATACTTTTAAAATAACTCATAATAGTATTCCGTAGCTTTTTCAAACAATTTTAGATGAAAGGAATCACATTTATGAGCAGTGTACAGTGTACAATACACGTAGCTAGATCCAGCAACCGGTCGCGTCAGTAGTTAATATGCACGATAGTATGTACATACATATGTTTGTGTAGCAACAGATCCTCCATCACCGGCCAGTAATGTAATTTAGCTACTGCATAATCAACTCACAACCAGAAGCCGGCTCAGCTCGCGATGTAAACTAATCGACGGGATTGATGCAATGTATACCCATACAATAAACAATGGTCATAACAATATGATCGGCATTGTCAGGTGCGTCTTTATCTCGTAATAGATCAGTAATCAGCGAGTATATCGTAATGTTGCAATTACATTAATGATTCAGTGCCGGACAAAGGACTGCGCGCGGTATCAATGCGGAGATGTAAACGATACATATTAATACACGTCATGCATGTCGTGCTACGTTGAATTACTTATTAGATAATGATCCAGTTTACCATATATATGTTAGCAGAAGTTTTCAAAACGATATTTTTTCAAGCAAAATAGCAATATTAAAAAAATATTAAATTAAATAAAAATTATATTATGTGTATTTTTACTGAGTGAAAGGATACCCCCTTTTTTTTTTTTTTTTTTTTATGTGGAGAAATGCCCTCGCATACCGCTCTGACACGGGGAGACAGAGCGGTTATGTGGGACTCGAACCCACTAAAACTCCACAGTATACCTCCTCAGCTTCTTGAGGGCGGGACGCGGGAACGCTCTCGCACACAACCGCGAACCCGCCCGCAGCCGTCCGTTGCCGGACTCCTTCACGGGGTTGGGTATTGCACCCCCCCGCTACGGCACACCAGACTAATGACGTGCCGCAACCACTTCGGAGACCATGTGCAATGGGCGCCAGACGACCCCGTGTCTGGACGCCCAAGGTCCCCTGCGACGGGTCAGGTCTGTGGCCCCGCCGCCTGCCACTACGGCCGCAGAGGATAGGGATAGGGGGCGCCTCGCTATACCGGCACTCCTCTTCCCCCGCGGCCCCACCGCGTCCGCCATCCAACGGTGGCGGCCCCGTCAAGGCCGCGGCAGGTAGGGAGAGCGGCGCATCGACATACCGGCACTCCTCTCCCACCGCGGCTCCCATCCCTCAGCTGCGGTGCCGCCCATACGACGCCGCAGCCCACCTCAGTTGCGGCACCCCCCATAAGGCCCGCAACCTACGCCGGCGCCGCTCCAACATGGGCTTGAAGGCAAAGCCCTGAGGAGCGGCCCTCCTCGGGTTCCGTTAGCTTCACCGTGGGTGACCAAGCCACGGCTACTAGAGCCCCCCCACCACGACAAGGTGGAACCCCGGGGGGGGGGGGGGTGGAACCCCTGGGGGGGAGTGAAAGGATACCCCTATAACACTTGTACCTACTCCTTTGATAGACATAGTATCCAATACTAACTTTTAAACTATCGCGTTGCATGATATTATTATATACTAACAGGAATTAACGCGCAATAAATACCTTTGAATCGCTTGACGTTTCGACCAGGTTGCACTGATCGTGGTCACAAGCAGACTGGACTGACTGAAGTCAATCGTCAAACGATTCAAAGGTATTTATTGCGCGTTAATTCCTGTTAGTACCTATATAGTAATAGTATCCAATACTTTGTTAAAAGCAACACTGAGTCCTTTTGTACAATATATGCATAGTATGACAGCACGCAGAAAACTATTAAGCTTCTAAAGTATATTTAAAAGAAATGCTTTATAACTCTGAGCCTTACTAAGGTATAAAGGTGTCCACAATGGCGACCTCAATAAAAACCGGCCTCGGATGTAATTGCGTGATTGTGATTGATTATAATGAAGTTGTCGCCGCCCGCGCCGCCCGCGCCGCCAGCCTTATTGTGTCATCGCGTGACGTTCCAAACTTTCTGATTAATGGTTTATAGTCTACGGCTTAGGTTTAAATTCTTTAATACCTAAGTAATAATAATGATTATTATGGTCGAACACATAACTATTGTCTACATGTAAAATGAAGAGTTTCATCTTAGACCTAGCTTTGACCATAAAAAGCGATCACCGAAAAATATAGGTTGAAATAACTAGTCATTAACGTAATCTATACTTATAATAAAATCGTAACTCGAAAGCCCGAAAATTTCAAATTCGCTTTTTCTTGTTTTTTTCTTTCGTATTGTGTTATTCAATCGATTCTACTGCCAAATCTGTTGTTTTTAAAATTTGAGTATTTTTGTCTGTTTGTATGTCCGAGGTTGGCATCCAAATCAAGAAAAAGAAACAACTGAAAAATTGTAAAAAATATCGTCAAAAGCCGGGTCAACTTATAGGCTATTCAAAATTGCGCATTCCCTCAATGGAGCTGAGTAGTGATGTTAAAAATCTCACACTCAGAATCGAAATTGGACGGATTTCAATAAAAATTGCACTGTTGTATAGCTTATCAAAAATGATAAGCACTGCAAAAAGTATCATTGCGCTTTATCACATGGGGACCAAGCATTTACCGGTTTTGTATTTTGATTAGTAGATTGTGAATGCCTATTTTAACAGTACTGTCAACTGAGTAATTAGTTGCATACCATACATAAGTGACTGGCACAGTATAAGTGTGACGATCGAATCCCGGTACAGGATTATTATTTTTGTATATTTTTAATTTTGATAATACAAGGTTAATCTGTTATTTCGCAGAAAAACAATTTTTTTTTTTTTGTTTTTCGTGTCCTTTTGTAATATAAACCCACTTTTTATGTATTTCTCTTGCTGTCTCATATCAATATGGTGAAGCACAGTGAACATGTTACACGTTAGCTATATGGTCAATTTTTATCAATCAGATCTCATCATTTACCATGGTACTTCTTTCCATACAAAAGTGCGTCATTTTTAAACTCTGTCATAAATTATATAAAAAAATGGATCTACGTTTGGCCACCAACTCGCCTGATGGTAAGCGACGGTGTGGCCGAGGATGGAGCACGTATATCCAGAATAAATCTATTCCCTCTTAAGTAGAGTGGATAGATTTTGGGAGAACGATAGTTGGGGAGTTGATGCAACTGCCCACTACCACAACGGCTACGTCCGGTGGATGGTAAACAGCCGTGGTCGAAGACTCCGACCAGAGTTGCACCACCCAGGGGCTCCGTGTAGGGATTCCATTTTAAGGGTGCACTCCTACGGACGCGGACAACTCAGCCCCCAATACCTATTTAGTAACAAAACTACACTCCCTCAGCTTGGCCTTAGGATTAATTTAATTGCCTAATCCATAAGTAGGTAATAGCGAAGTATCACTATATATTTTAAAACCAAGGGTAATAACTAAGAACGTTGTGCAGTTGTGCTCACCCTAACAATTATGGTACTAAAATTTCTTTTGAACTGAAGCTTCACCAAAAATAAAAGTCCTACAAGAGCCATGGCGTGCTCTATACTTGGCATCAAAAATTTATCTTTTGCGATGTTCTAGAAGCTTCAACAGTTGAAGTCGATCGATGTCTATTGTCAACAAATGGGACTGAAAAATTAATGAGCCATCCATTGCACGAAAGGGTTTAATGAAAATGCTGCAGTTAGCTTCATCATTACCCTGTCCAATAAAATACCGTGTAAAACATTGCTTAACCTCAACGAAAGTTTAATAAGCGGAGATTGGAACAGACTATCAGTACCTGCATTTTGGGCATTCGTTTTATAGATCGGGTATTAAATGTTGGAAAAATAAACAACAAGCCAGATTCAAGCTCTACTAAAAACTCCATTATGGAACTCAACAACACTTTTTTAGACCTGGTGATCAAACCCAAGACTTACCGACGCTTATACTCACTTGCAACCACTAGACTAATAAGTCAGTTTTTCTAAGATTCTCTTTACACTGCACAAGATTGATGACCATTAATATTTTCATTTTTAAATGAAGATGCAGAGACAGAAACTGAAAAATGTATGCTTAGAGTCATGTTGAAAAGACGAGGCAGGTGTAAGTGGAAATTCTAAGATCCCTAAATGGATATAAACTGACCCACCGAAACTCACTAAAAGGTCAAAAAAAGTAGTGCTCACAACCAGCACGCGTGTATTAACAGACGTATGAAGATGATAGAAGCAAAAAGAGTATGTAAGGATCTTAGCAGGTGGCGTTCTATAGTGTCTGCCTACCTGAAGCCTAGGCCAAAGACGTGAATTTATGTATGTACCTATGTATGTGACATTATCATTTTGGCCAACACATATTGTCATGCCGTCAGTTCTGCGCCTGATCTCACTCCGGACGTGTCGGATTGCCGTCCCACCGGAATACGTGAGTGAAGAGAGAGGGAGTGCACTCCATAGAGATAGGCCGCTGGTACAGTCATTCGGGAAAATTTGTAACAGCAGCTTATCAAATTTCGTTAATACTATTGGGAAACAGAAAATAACGTAAGATCATCTATGTCGCATCTAGCTTTCAGCTGACCACTGCGGTAGTAAACCGCGAATTCGCATAAAATCTGTACGATATTGTATTAACTGCAACGTTAGTCATGTCGGTTTGGTCACCTATATAGGGACTGAGTATATAGCGATGACGTCATCAAAAGACATACTAGCATGTGGAATAAGAATTCGCAGTAGTGAGCAGAGGTCGAGATGGCATAGCAGTCAGAGCGCCTGGAGCATTTATCCGGGAGCCGCAGGTTCTAATCCTGCTCACGACCGTATACCTTTTTGCACTAAAACTAAGTTCTCTATGCATGCATTAATGCTTTTCGAAGATTTATCTGTATGAGTTTGGGTTGCTAGGGCAGCTGGCAAGTATCTGAAAAGTCATGGCTGTCTGTAGCAGGGTGGCGTCAAAGAGGATAGACAATAATAGAATAATGCAACAATTATTACCAAAAAAGGAAGGGGTGGAGGGTCTGACATCAACCAACGTACCGGACCTTCTCAAAAAAGGCAGGTTAATAAACTAAGCCATCGAGCATGCATTCTTCATGAATGTAAGATAAAATCTATAGTTTCTGCCTACCTCAATGGGAATCAGGTTTGTTAGTTTGGTGTTAAGATTACTTTGACGTGAGTAAGGCCACGGGTACAGCTAGTAAATAATATAATAATATGACGGGATGATGGGTAGTCTTTAGAAAGTCGCTCATTAGTGAGCGCAAGTTTTTTTATAGGCGAGCAAAGTTACAGATTGTAAAACACATCTAGGACATTACGCGACTGAATGGAATGAGGGGAGGGAGATGTGGGAACTTGGACTGCTTCCACTATTATAGTCCAGTAATGTTCGCAAATGGCCACTGTTATCGTTGAGTCGTTGTGTATTGTACGGCTCTTAGGCAACTTGTGGAAACTAGCGATCAAAAGGATTTTATCGAGCAAGAGTTTGTTGGTACCAATATTTATTGTACCGTTGTTCGGTGATTCTTTACAATCGAGGTTATCACTTCAAAGTTTTCCTGACAGTGTACTTATATACCAGAAACATAGTTCTATAAGAATGCTTGATTTGTTAGATGATTTATTACATACCGTACGTCGTATTTGACTTGTGCTCGCTGTCGTTAATTTTGACACGCAATTACACTATAATTCTGTATACTATGAAATATATTTTTATCAATTACAGACACTTTAAAAAGAGTGGACCGAAAATAAAGCCATGCAGAACTCTTTGAATGAGGGAACTTAGTTTCAACACTGGTTATTTTTATTTCTCACACATAGTTAAACGAGCTCAGTAAGGCAGTTAAGATAACAATGTAATCAACGAACATGACTGTGAGGAATATCGTACTAGTTGAGGTAGAGGAAAAAGATTATTAAGAGTGCTATTGCGTATAGTGCGGAGGATGAAATCACATTATAGTAGTAATTAATGTTCACATGAGCGAAGATATTCATCAGTAATATTAGTGAAGACATACTGAGAACTTATTGTGTAGGGTGTTCGGATAGGGTTAATCAGACAAAAACTATAACATCATTTACTGTGTGCTTTTACATAAAAAATATTTGGTTCTGTAGAAGTTTCAAGTTTATAAAAAAAAAAATATGTGAAGTTTTTTCCAGCTAGCCACTTGTACAATTTTATATTGATTTGGATTTGTAGTTTAGATTAATTAGTTCAATGGCCAATATATTTTTTTATACACAAGTTGATCAAGGTCACAAAAACTAAATTATATTAAAAATATAAAAGGACATTCCATGCATTGGAGTAAACATCAACCATGACAGAACAACATTTTCATTTGACAAAACATCTGTGCGCACTGCAGTTCCGTAAGTGTTGGTTCACTTCAACAAGTTTTAAATAGATGCATATAAGTTTTTAAAATAAACTGAATAATAAGTGTGGCACGCATTGTGTGTCCTCAGCCGCCATCTCATTATCCACAGGAAGCTGGAGGTGGGTAGTGGGTGCGTGTCGCTAAGCATCAGGTCGGTGTAATCTTTCAGCGAACTTAAAGCCAGCACAAAGGCGTATTGTTTTATAACGTGCTTCGTCACTACTGGGGGGCTAAGAGTCAGGGCATGCGGGATACGAGAGGGGGGGGAGGGCGCGACGGGGGTCTTCTGTTCTGAAACCAACGTGACTCATCACTATCGCATATTAAAACGTTTTCATTTAAAGAAAATTAATTGAATTTTTAATAACGCGTTGAGGGTTATTTTTCATTCTGTCAAGAGTTCAGCGGTTGGCGCTTGGCGGTCGCTGAAATAACAATAATTTGTATTCAAAGGGCAACTTTGACTGACTCCTTTTCTTTTGTTATTTTTGGTCGACTCGTTCACAATAGATGGATTTTATTAGCCCCGTTAACGAGAAAGTGATCAAAGGTTATGAATAGGTGATACGTATAACAGATGACCGAAACCTTTTGTCTGGCACGACGTTCATTAATTTCCAAGCTCCAATAAATTTTAATTTTAATTGAATAAACTATCTAGTGCTACAATAGAAATCAATTCTAATTAAACCGCATTACCACTAGTTAACTATAGATTGTATAAATTGAATGTAGACCGAAAAATGTTGTGGTTGGCAATTGCAATGCAGCGCGCGTACAGACGCGGCCGGCGGCGGCGTTCAAAAGGCTTGTTTAGAACAACATCAAACAGAGCACGTTTAATAGTAAAGGCCCGCACTGAGCGGCACTGAGCGGCACTGAGCGGCACGGAGCGGCACTATTTGACACGCGATATGACACAACGCGAATACGCCGCGACGTGCGGCGGGCGCGCGACACGCGTGTCACGTCACTACTCCACCAGGATTTATTTGTGATTGATACAATTCATTCGTTTTGATTATAAAACGATGTGGAGTTATAACATAGACGTAGAAAATTATAGGTTTAAATGACTTTACTGACATTTTTAAATAGTTACGGAAAATTATCTTAACATTTTCGTTTGTTAATAACGAGATACGTATTAAATGGGTATTTCACATTTTTAGTAACACTGTGATTTTTTATGATTTCTAAAACGTAACGCGTGAATATATTCAATACTGAGATTTGTTATAGTATTTGTTTGTTTTATTTATAATAAACAATTTGGTTGTAATTGTTTCAGTGTACTCATGTTTATCAATGTACAACACAAACGACAGCTTAATTTACAATACAATAACAACGAAGATATAATTTACAGAATAGTTTCTGTGATAAATTAGACTATTCTTAAACTCAATCACTCAATTTGTACAAAGGGCAGTAGTACCATAGACTTTCTAAACAGATTTACATATTTTACCTACAATATTGAAAGTTAAATATGTAGAACTAGTCACCTAACAGGCCCTAGGTATGAGTACAGTACCCGCGACGGTCTCGTGGGATACAAGACACAGTATGTGTACCCTCACCACAGGTTCGAGATTAGTTGCGATTTGTTTAAGCTACATCCCGGCTCCAGCGGACTAGCACGGGTCGGTCCGGGCGCCCGGAGACCTGTCCCGACGACACGACGCGACGCGTGGTCATCTGGCCAGCTCGTATGTCCTCACACACAATCACCTTTATAAAGTTACCAAAAGAGGTAGGCAGAGGTAAAAATTAACTTTTAGTAAATCCTACTAATATTATCCCACCAAAAACATTAAATGTAAAAAATTTCAAGTCTCTCTAAGTTTGTAAGTATGGATGGATAGATGGATGTTTGTTACTCTTTCATGAAAAACTACTAAATGGATTTTAATGAAACTTTACAATAATATAGCTTATACATCAGAATAACACATAGGCTACAATTTATAAAGATATTGTGTGATTTTTCCAAAATATGACGTTAAGTGTCAAGTAAGTAGAAAAAATTCTACCATCTGCGAGCTATTCTGGCGTGCGCTGCCTAAGCCCTTTGAGATATAACAAAATTATGTATGGTGGAATTGTGTATCTTATATAGGTCTACAGAAAAGTCGACGATGGCATATGTCTATCTCATAAGGATAACATACTACATCCATTTTAATACTTAAAAAAATGGGCAATTATGAAGCGGTAATTGGAACGCGGGACCGGGATCAAAATTTCTTGATTACTTTTGGTCGCGATATCCAACATCTATGCGGGCGAAGTCGCAGGCATCAGCTAGTAATAACATAAAGTATCGTGTCACTGGGCGCTACTCATTTATCCAGTATTATTTATAGCTCAATCCTGCTCCTAGAAATTTCTTAACAGAAAAAGACCTAGAAAGTATAGTATATTTTGATGTATATTATAATATGTAACGACATCATATTACATAATAGATAATTTTAATCTAACAATACTGAGTTTTTTAATAAATTACTTTAGAAATATAGTATAGTTTGATTAATAGAGTCACCAGACTATCACACTTAGGGACAACAGTTCAATACATATCAAATTAATGTTACTAACTAATGTACTGCGTTCCTCACTATTGATGTGTTCTTATAGAGACTTTGTGAATTAAACAATAATGTGCAAGTGTGTGTTTTTAATAATGAAAAAATGCTTCAGGTATGATTTCAGAATAAATGTCAAAACTAGTATATCAAAATTGATGGTACTCCTTACATTTTCTTGATTCTAGCTCTAACTTAAATCTTAAAATTGATGGTACTCCTTACATTTTCTTGATTCTAGCTCTAACTTAAATCTTAAAATTGATGGTACTCCTTACATTTTCTTGATTCTAGCTCTAACTTAAATCTTAAAATTGATGGTACTCCTTACATTTTCTTGATTCTAGCTCTAACTTAAATCTTAAAATTGATGGTACTCCTTACATTTTCTTGATTCTAGCTCTAACTTAAATCTTAAAATTGATGGTACTCCTTACATTCTCTTGATTCTAGCTCTAACTTAAATCTTAAAATTGATGGTACTCCTTACATTTTCTTGATTCTAGCTCTAACTTAAATCTTAAAATTGATGGTACTCCTTACATTTTCTTGATTCTAGCTCTAACTTAAATCTTAAAATTGATGGTACTCCTTACATTTTCTTGATTCTAGCTCTAACTTAAATCTTAAAATTGATGGTACTCCTTACATTTTCTTGATTCTAGCTCTAACTTAAATCTTAAAATTGATGGTACTCCTTACATTCTCTTGATTCTAGCTCTAACTTAAATCTTAAAATTGATGGTACTCCTTACATTTTCTTGATTCTAGCTCTAACTTAAATCTTAAAATTGATGGTACTCCTTACATTTTCTTGATTCTAGCTCTAACTTAAATCTTAAAATTGATGGTACTCCTTACATTTTCTTGATTCTAGCTCTAACTTAAATTGATGGTACTCCTTACATTGTCTTGATTCTAGCTCTAACTTAAATCTTAAAATAAGGCTATCTCCTTCCATCCCTCCCAGATTATAATTATGTTCAAGGTTAATTCCGTCGCATCCACATTTGGAACCTTTTGCCGAAGTTTTTTACTTTCAACCCTATATCAAGTTACCCTCCCCAAAGACACATTGTCGAAAGTATGTAATGTTCGGAAACTGTCCCCGAAGGAACCAGTTCAGAAGATAGCCAGTGTCATGTACGACTACGTTTGTATAATATGATGTAACTACTGATATTTAATGTCCTAGAGGAAGAAACACTTTTCTTTAGAAAAATAATAATTTAATCATTAAGATATTTACTGTCATATATCGTTAAATAAAAGATCAAACATATGAATTTCCAAATAATTAAGTATTATATAATATTCATTAAGATTGAAAATGTCGTAGGTTTGTCGTAGTAACATCGTAGCATCGTAGCACCTACGTAGCATGCTACCGGGGGAAACAGCTTATGTATCGTCCGTGTTGACTGCTGACTTCAGCCGTGAACAGTGAACAGGAGTTAAGCGTTCACTAACTACGTGAAACAGCCAACGCCAGTGTGTGCTCGCACTTCATTAGAGCTGATGAACCAGCCTGTGGTCCGCGCGCTGCACCACACCACGATCCTATTTTTGAGGCCTTTTTTTCCAACTTTCAAGACTTGTTTGCTTGCGCGTTGAATGCGGAGTGAACTCAAAACTTTGTCCCCTCTCGCACTCATTTTACTCTCGCTATTTTTTCACTTTAAAGGCTGCAAAAGGTTGTATATTTTAAAACGATCCATAACTTTCGCGAGCACAGATTAATGTCGTCTAAATGTGCGGCCCCAAAATTAAGACCGACGCGGCTGTGGGCGTGTTATTACGATTTATTTAGGAAATAAAAATAAATTAAAAGTGGAATTTAAACATTGCATATTACTTCTGCTTGGATGGATAAAAATGTCCGGCCTTCCTAAAAAGCCTTTTTGTTTTTATCAACGATTATACGAGATACCAACGTTAACCGTTCGTCGCGCAACCCGCATAGGATAAAATATCCAAATAGCATTTTGTGAGCGATGACTACCAATATAAGACCATCGTTACACCGGCGCATGTTAATAGACGAGGCATCGTAGCAAGTCGCGCGGCCGGCACCTGGAGCACGTGGAGCACCAATAACGAGCACCATCGGAACACGTCTCAATTACCGCAGCTTGTTAGCCGCACCAACACGGGGGGTGTTGGTAACCCTCCCCTCCCCTCACCTCGTCCCTCTCCCCGCCAGTAGTCATCCACATGTTGTTAGCTCTCCTTACTAACACCTTCTCAACTAACCGTCTAGTTGCTAAATACGGCTACTATACGTGCGGAGTGTGACGTCATGACGGCTGACACTCGGAATAATGTGACGTGTGTCTGGAATGTCGTGAGATGAGGTGAACGTTATGAAGAGAATCAGTGTGTTCCTGTATAACGCTACACTAAGGCTTCACCCCGCGTGTCTCGTTATTTAACATTTATATGAGGAGACGCACGGCACAATAAATAAGACTTACAGATATGTTCACCAGTTGTGAAGCTGACAGCGTAATCGATCAGAACGGCGGACGGCACAGCTCCGGCATCCATCACCGTGGTACCTAATACTATCATCGTTGAACTGATCCGCCACATCGGTGCTCCTCACTGCAGGATTACATGGTGACTGTACCGCTTTATTAAACACTTGGGCGTAGTGTCCGGCGAGGCGCGCGCGGGTTCCGCTTGAGGCGACATAATCCGGCTCCCGGACACACTCCGGATAATAACGCATCATGTGTCTATTCTCTTCGATTGAACATTTTCAAAAATGTACTTCTATTGCCGTAAATGAAATAGTACGACGAGTTCTTTTCACATTTTTATAAATCAATTTTACAAAGGAATAGCCTCTAGAAATACCTGGTGTACAATTTTCGCAGTAATCTTTAAAAAATTATGTTAAATCACTAACCAGAATATGTTCGAGACTGTGACCCCATGACCATGGTTACACTCTCGTAATAGACTGTACACTGACGCACTTCATCACATGCTATGTGAGTACTGTACCGAGCCTCCTAGAGCATTGTGTTTAGTGTAGTCTGTTGATACATGAGACGTGTTCACTGGATATTGTTACCACCCACAAGAACATATACCTATGTAGTTATATTATAGTACATACATACATACAATCACGCCTGTATCCCATTGGGGTAGGCAGAGACTATCGATTTCCATTTGCTACGATTCTGACACACCTCTTTCGCATCATCTATGTTCATTAACCTCTTCAGACATGCTCGCCGACTTAGGTTGCTCCTGACCTGTCCTTTTTATAGTAATATCAATATTATACCAAAAAAATTCATTCAAGACGCAACCATTTGATCAGTTGCCTGCCACAGTTTTGATGAAAATATTTTTAAAGAAAAAGAAGATTGCCAGATAAAGTTTATTTTTCCAAGTTGGGGATCGCCCACTTCAACAAGTCGCAAGAAGCCCTTGATCAATGTCAAGATACAGCATTTTTATTCAAAAAATATTTTAATTTCGCAACAAAAAAGTTACAATAAAAGTTACCTGACCGCCCTATACGTTACCATCTCGACTTCAACAACAAGTATCTTCAAATCTCCACAAACTCGGACAGCCAAGTCTCAATGTATTAATGTTTTCAATACGTTTTGTAAAGTATCTCATATTTTTCTCTCGTCCGGGTATTTTTCAGATGACGATCCCTGTACTCTGTGTTCGAAGTTTCGCAATTACTAGCGACGTGAATAAGCGACGTCATGTTAACGCTACACTCGGAGTCGAATCGCACTCAAATATTGTAGCCGACTGTACTTGTACTTACATTTATTACTGTACAAGTAAGTTACTTTCATATTAATTATTGTTTAACGGTTATTACTCACGCGCATTCTTCGGGATTCACGTCAAACTGACGTTTGACTCGCGACATCGCCGCGGGCTCAGCTCATGACTAAGGGCTCCGCTCGAGTTCGCAACTAGTCGGGCAATCCCGAAGAATGCGCGTGAGTAATAACCGTTAAACAATAATTAATATGAACGTGTCTCACAAAAGTTATTACACAAAAAAAAAATTAGTTATGTTCATGTTAACATAACTTAGAGAAATTGATGTTCTTAATCTAAGTCCGTATTAATATTATAAATCCGAAAGCATGTCAACTGTTTGTGACTTCATAACGCCTGAATATAGAACTGATTTCAACGTAATGTGGTACACACATAAAATATAAACATATAGGCTAAAACACAAGAGCGAAGCCGCAACAGTAAACTACTAAATACATTACATGAACATCATAACTTCCTGTAAAAATAACAATGTAATACAAAAATGTGGCCACTCAATATGTGCGGCGTCACGAGTAGAGTAGGCGTCCCGCGTCAAAACCTATCGAGTTTTAGCGAAATAACCGCGCAGCGATCTGTGTTTCAATTTCATGGCTGGACTGCTCCCTTGGCCTCCCCTCCCCGCCTGCCCCCCCACCCGCGTCCTCCAGCACAGCGGCCGGTGACACAGCAAACATCCTATGTTTTGGTTAGTTTTATAAAAATTTGATTCCGAAACTATCCCCACTCGATACTGTGTACATACGTATGAGCTGAACAGTTACCTACACATATATACAGATATCCTTCGATCGCTACCGACTGATGAACTGACTGATATTCTGTATAACAGCGCACATCTACGAGTAGTAACTACCACAGAAAGTGTACAGCATCAGTAACTACTCGAAAATAAAATAATGATCCGTAAGTGTGAAATGTATGTACATCTGTGCCGTCGTGCATTGACGCGTTCACCTTTTCTCTAATATTAATATTTTACGTCAATGAGGTCACATTTTGTGTTTTTTGTCTGTCCTCAACCTCGCTAGGTACCTATTACAGAATGAAATGTGACACAAACATAACAACAAATAGGTAATAATGTTCGTCGTTTGTTTTTTTTATTTTATTTTTTCATTTCTCTTGTTCCGGAAATTAGGTATGTGCGTCGAAACGTCTGCGAACTTGTCGATTACTTTCAGAGTTTTATTTGAGAGAGATTGGTTGACAACCGCGCTTCAACGGTTTCGATTCGCGCGATGGAAGAACCTTGAAATAATACGATAATAATTTACATGATCAAAATTATAGTATACGACGTTCAGGAAATATGCAATTTGATAAACACAATATAACTCAGCTCCGCATTTTACGTGTGTTAGTATTAAGTTTGTCTGTCTGAGTTTGTTTCGGCATTTCTTCTCAGAGCTAGTCAGATAGGAAATGCCGACGCCATCTAGCTTAATTTTTTTTATGACTTGTAAAAGTGTCTATAACAGATGTACTTACAGAAATAAATATCATTTATCATTTAAGTGAACACTTAACATATTTATTATGACAAGTCATCAGCAAATAAACTATTCGAGTGCGGTTAATAACGCATCAACATAATGAGTACCTATAGTAATTTATTTGGCACCAACATTTATAGCACAAAACTCAATCAAAATACGTGGTCCGTGAACCTGCGCAGTGCACTCGGTGGTGCATCGCCATCTATTCAGTCACTACACTATACCTATATAATGTACCAGCACCAACACAACACATTTTGCAGTTCACTCAATATCGTACACTAGCTGATAACCCTCGTATGCCACTACGTTTTACGTACTATCTTTTGTTTCATTATTCAGTGGTATAAAACCCATCTTCGTATCCTTTCTAATGAAACCGGTTTGGGACTCATGGGTTGAATGGTTGCAAGTCTATGAGGGACCTATGTCCCTCGAATTTTGAAGTTGAAATATATACCAGATACTAGGTCTATAGTTGCTATTAGATGTATAAAAATCTAGGTCCTACTCAACACGATAAAATGATATGGGCAAATTTAGATTTTCGCGGAAACTTGTAAGTACCAAAATTTACCTTAATTTTCAACTTTTTTATTTTTCGGAATTTTCCCTTTACTTACGCTGTAAGACCTTGTTTTTAACCAAAATTGACAATTCTAGGTCAACCGGAAGTACCCTATAGGTTTTAGGTCGAAAACTTATATGGTAGTTCCCGTTGACATAGAATCACGAAATTTGACAAAAAGCAAGGTCTTACAGCACAAAATAATTAAAGTTCAAAAAAATTCAAAATGTTGAAAATTAAATACATTCGACACAAGTAAAATTTTGTGTTTTTTTTTTCTCCCGCTCCCTATACTACCACACGTTAGCAACTCAACCATTACAGCACACACACTTAAAACTTAGCCACCAATAAAAATCATACCAATTTTATTATGGCGGCATAAGTACGGAACTCTCGGCGCAGTTGTTTACAATTCATTCTCAATTTCACTTAGTCAACATCTTAACAGGAATATAACAGTACTAATAAATTAGGACCTTATTACTTTATATATATAGTCACATCCATGAAACAGCTGCAACATTTTGATCAAAACAATATTAAGAGATATGTTGATCAATGTATTCAATAAACGTTAAGATCACAAACGTGTATACAATGCAAGCAGTGATTTATGCAAATAACACGTTTTGATACCATTCTCAACACAAAACTTGTAATTTATCGATATCAATATTCATGAACGTGAATAGTTATTTGAAGCAAATTAATTTAGCGCGGAGCACCGCCGCCGGGCGCGCGGGGCGGGGGGGGGGGGCGCCGGTGAGGGGGGGATATCTCCTTGATATCATCGTTAACCGGCTTTCTCAATTTGTACTACAAAAGGTACCTCACAAGAGCTGTCACTAAAGTAACCGATCTATTTTATTCGCTACCTTCCGGCGAACTGCTCCGACCTCCATCATATAGTTGATTAAAGTACCTTACAATTCCTACTAAAGGCGTGCGAATGTGAATCTTATTGCATTGTCATAAGGCAGGGTCGATCCTAAGAAGCCTACCTGGCCGTTACCAGTTCGTCATCCTGTCATCGCGCCTAATTAACTTAACCCTCCCACGCCGCGCCGGCGCCGGTGAGTCCTGGGGTCCGCGCGCGGGACCTCTGAGCTCGCGGCGGCGGCGTGCTGAGCGAGCGCTATCGATTGACTTGCAGAGCGTAGCGAGCGACACAGCCGCGGTCTAGTGCACGATAACCTTTATGCTCCGGAGCGTCTCCGCATACATTGATATTCCTGTCTTATTACAAAATACAAATTATGGATCAGTAGCAAAAAATATATAGTGTGAATATACTAGGACAACGAATAGCGCTTGGCTTTAGGGGTGATAGGGTAGCACTGCCATGCGTGAAGTCTTTGTATTACCGGAATTAAATTAACTGAGTTAATAATGTGAGTTAAGTAGAAGCAAGGGAGATGCCAGTTAAGTATGAGTGAGTCACTTGTATAGAGTGCTTACAACGGCACTAACTAGCAGGTATATAATGTATACTGCAGTAACACAACAGTGACTATATCTCGACCACTGCTCACTACTCCAAATTTTTCTTCAACATATTAATATAACTTTTGGTGACATCACCGCTATCCATTCAGTCCCTATTCTAGGTTCTGTTCCTGCTCACGACCTTATTTTTCTTTCCACAATTATTTATAACTTTAGAAATCGCTAAGCATACGTTAATGCGTTTCAGAGATTTATTGTATTAGTTAGGGTAATAACATCTGTACGACACTGTATTAACTGTAAAGTTATTAGGTTCCATCGCCTGTATAGGGACTGGAGACTGAATCGATAGTGATGACTTGACCAAAATACGAATCTAAATGAGGAGGAAGAATTCGGAGTAGTGAGCAGAGGGCGAGGTGGGTTAGTGATCAGAGTAAATATCCCGGAGGCGCAGGTTCGATTTCTTCTCACGACCGTATTTTTGTTTCCATAAACATTTATAACTTTACAGATCGCTACGCATGCATTAATGCGTTTGAAAGATTTATCTGTATTTGGATCGCTCTCCATAACAAATTATTTGTAATTATTATCGTAACATAGCAGTAACGTACATATTCATACATTACTATTGAAGCGATTGTTTGTTAGTGAACGTTCAGCTGATGTTTCTTACGCAAACATTAAACTCAAGGAACCGTTGTAACCGTTGTAATAATATATCTGCGTTCATTTACACGTTCCTTAACTATAGTTCACAACTATAGTAATATGTTATGAAATATATCACACATCGCATAAAAACGGTGTTCATAATCCTGTTAAAACTTAATTTTGTGCTATGAGGAATACTTAATGTTATATGCTTATGTCAGAGGTGAACATGGTTTTATTGAAATTATAAAGCGTTTTTAACTTAGATAAATATAAAGCAGAATACAAGTGAAATATTTTATTGCTTGGTGATTTTTATATAAATTGACAAAGGTATCACACTAAATCTCAAATTATTTCCTAGAAAAGGACCAAATAAGACGGCGGGCCGTCATTATTGGTCATTAATGAAATCGGCCATTGATACGTCCCGTCCGCTTACTATGCGGCGCACGTCCGGCGTCGCCTTTATCCGTGTGTCCGGTCCTGAGCGGCGTCCGGCTCGTTTGTATGTGTCGCGCTTCACCGACGTTTATTGACACTCTTTGCGACCGAAATATGAAAGAATCTTTTGTTTTGTCCGCAAATGTAAATAAAATGTAAGATGCGGGTACAACGAGCGGCGCCAGATACCATCTGCTGTGAACAAGCGCCCGCCGCGTTATGTAAACACAATGCTACATACATACGTTGTCCTATGTAGTGCACATCAAAGCATGTGTATGATCACACAGATAACCAGCATCATGTTCATAACATTCTGGTTACCTGATACACAGTTTACAGTTCAATTAATTAGTATATCTATGTCACTCCCCACTGTTCCAAGTATGTTCAACTTGTTTTCTTTTACTACGCGATTAGGGTGGAAGCATATCGCAAATCTGTGAACATATTACCGTTACGACGTCTGTGTTCCAAACGAAATTAACTAAAGAATCGTGCGATCACAATCCGAATCTCAGAGCTCAGCTCGTTTTAATAAATGGAGCCTCCAACCTTCCATCTGCTGATAGCGAGCGAACAACTCGTAAATAGAGACCTTACAACCTCCTCGTAAGGGGCGAGCACTTTGATTCGTACCTCGCCAGGTTTTTGCTTATTCATTCACCTTTCATTTCTCGGTCGGTAAACAAACAATTTGGCGAAAATTTGAATTTTGATAAAAATATTCGTGATCGGACGGTCGAATGGCTTCCTATGTGTTTCTGTATTCAACTATAATGATACAACGACCTTCAGTTAGGTATTGAACATGTATGTGAATGTACGCATGACTATCTATTCAGAGCGGACGAGCTGATAAAATACACTAAGAATTATGTTATAATATAATGATTTTTTTGTAATTAAAATTACGAATAAGAGGACCAATTGGTCCTTCTGAATAGATTACGGCAAGGGTTTGTGGCTAACGTATTTTTGATGAGTTTTGTTGAGGGAGGTATCATTAAGTTCATCAATTCTGACGATGATCGCGGACTCTCCATCGATAATGACTTGGCATCTCTGGTAACCCTGATGCAGTTCACATGCACCGCTTGGGTGCAGCATCAGTTATTTACAAGTTCATTTTACTTTATTGCACGTAGCAACTGAGGTAAGTCCTGTCATAGGCACTATGTTTTTATTTTATAGTTTCGCGTGACAATAATAATTTTAAAGTATTGAATTATATTTAGTAGGTAAACCAATATTTTCTTATGCATCGTGTATTTATTCTTTAAAGCCACTGTCAGTATTAAAATCATAAAATGTCGTCCAAATATTAAATTCTCTATCCAAATATTATCTTATCTAATTATCGCTCTGTAATATTAGAATGACACTTTATGAAGTTAAAATTTTTTGTGTTTTAAAATTCTTTAGTTATCTGACATTGTAAGAATGAAGTATTATGGAAAGATTTTTTTATCTTAATTTACATATTATAAATATAAAATTCCATAATTCCACGAGCAGAATACAAGAATTCTCTCAAGATGCGTAGCGGGTCGGTGATCTGCTACGACGTTGTAGCGGACGTAACTCCGATTTATTGACGCCGGCTACGTCGTAGCAACAGTACAGTTCCTTTATTCTAACAGTAGGAGTATGAAACTACTTCTAGAGACGAAGGGTCACGATCAACTGCCATAATAATATAGCTTATAAATGACATGTACGTCTGTGACACAATAAGTGAGCCGATGTATCAGCCGAGCGTGTCCCTCGGGTACGTCATGAGTCCCTGGACAATACGGATCCTCCACAAAGGTTCCTTTATACGTCACTTGTCGCTCGTCTGTGCCGCGCCGAATGTAAGGATATGAAGAGTAATGACGTCACGTGGCCGTGATACGCACAAATATAAATCTCCGGAGGCTCTGCTGACGTACCGACGTGTATTACATGTGGAAAATCACTGACGAATGTACGAGTAGCTCATACCTACATACCTACTATGTTCAAGTATATAGAGAGCTGACAACACACGATGACTTACTCATACATGAGCAAACAATGTGATTACACCTGCATGTCCACAACACGATGGCATATTAATGTGTCCGCTAATACCACTATTTGCTAAACAAATACTTGACGTGTCACATACACTCGTCCAGTCACACAAAGCTGACACACTCACACACACAAAGTCACATTGTGTACACTCGCGTGTTAGGCCGCTGTTACACTATCGTACTTTAATCGTAGTTATATGGTGTCATATCTGAAAACAAAAAAATACGTCGTGTGATCATAGAACCTCTATGCTCATTTAAAATGGACGACGCTTGTGTAATTCTACCACGAAAGCCGCAAATTTGTTAATTTACAAAAATAACTATTTTACAAAAAAAAAAATGCAAATAACAATAACAAGAAAAGAAACGACATGTTTGGATGGATCACACGACGCACCAATGGAGGAATTCATCCTCACCTTGTTAGAAGAATAACATGACTAGGAAATATAAAATGTTATCAAAAATATCGCATTCGAACGGAGCCCTTATTCATGAGCTGAGCCCGCGGCGATGTCGAAGCAATCCCGAAGAATGCGCGTGAGTAGTAACCGTTAAACATTAATTAATATGCCTTTACACCGTCATACATCTATTGTATTTCTATGAACCACAAGTAGAATAAAAATAAAGCTGCATAATATTATAACAATATTGTGTATACTTCAATGTTGACATAATGTAGTTGTAGTTTCTAGAATAAAACAAAATATATGATATTATAGATATAGACTGTGAGATACTATTTCCAAAAACATAGTAGCGACGCCGCCGGCGTGCGCGTGCGGTCGGCGACACTCCTGCCTAGTGCCCACTGCGCACTGAGCTCATTGCCGACATAAACTTACTTTGTATCTCCTGTTACCGAGTGAGTAGACAAACTTATTTTAGTACATTTGTTTGATGTGTGCGGTAGTTGTACCAACTCTTATAATAATAATAATAATATGTTATAATTGTACTTCAAGTGCTCGTGCGCCAGCTCTTGGTTGTAATCAGCGAAGTTTATTTAGCTCGAGCAGCTTTGGTTCCAATGTGCACAACAAGCAGCAGCTTCGAGTCTGGACTCAACATCAGCGCAGCCGCAGTCAGCAGTCCGGCCGCCGCCGCACCGACAGGCGACTGCTGACTGCTGACTGCTGACTGCTGACTCACAGAACATTCGTAACTCGCTATATTTGATGACGTAGCACTAAGTTATTTCGGCTCACAAATTCTCTAGTACAAAGTGAGGATTGTATAACAATCTACATTACTAGATGTTAAGTTTAGCTGGCTAGGTTTGTTCCTACATTAATATAATTCATAGGAGTATCTGACGAATAAGTACAAGTATGATATTACCTATAAATAACATTATTGATAGATATACTCCATGTTTGATAACAGGTTGAACTATTCTGTGCCTGTAACCACAGCAACAATAGCATCGAAGATGTTTTTAAAAGTGTAAATATTCAGTGTTAATGTGCAGTTTACAGAGCGCTACGTAAATATCAAATGGACCGGTACTGTAATACTGTTGTAGTCGCTGTGAACAAATGGACCGGTACTGTAATACTGTTGTAGTCGCTGTGAACAAATGGACCGGTACTGTAATACTGTTGTAGTCGCTGTGAACAAATGGACCGGTACTGTAATACTGTTGTAGTCGCTGTGAACAAATGGACCGGTACTGTAATACTGTTGTAGTCGCTGTGAACAAATGGACCGGTACTGTAATACTGTTGTAGTCGCTGTGAACAAATGGACCGGTACTGTAATACTGTTGTAGTCGCTGTGAACAAATGGACCGGTACTGTAATACTGTTGTAGTCGCTGTGAACAAATGGACCGGTACTGTAATACTGTTGTAGTCGCTGTGAACAAATGGACCGGTACTGTAATACTGTTGTAGTCGCTGTGAACAAATGGACCGGTACTGTAATACTGTTGTAGTCGCTGTGAACAAATGGACCGGTACTGTAATACTGTTGTAGTCGCTGTGAACAAATGACTGCGGCTCAGATATCATCATCATCATCCCCCTGCCCTTATCCCAATTTATTTGGTGTCGGCGCAGCATGTATTCTTGTTCCACACATCTTTATTAGCTGTCATATCGCTTCCTCGGTCTTCCTCTACTCTTATAGCCATATACATTCATACTCAAAACTTTCCTCGTCACATGGCCCTCATCCCTCCGCATCACATGCCCATACCATGCTAAACGATTTCTACACAACTTCTCAGTTATTATTTTAGTGGTCTTAAAACCATCTTCACATTATTGCTTTTCTAATGAAACCGGTTTGGGGCACATCAGTTGGATGGTTTCAGAGTCTATGACGGACATAGCTCGAAACAATTTATGTTTTTTATATATTAGGATTATAATATAATATAATCGTACATTTTGTGTAAACTTCGCCACGGTTTGTTTTCAGTCCCCAACTGCTCACTGCGTCATGACGTTTATATAGGTAAAAGTTCGCTCGTTTATCTAAATGTTTCAAATAAGTACATTAATTACATTAAGTTGGCTCAAACACAATGTGCTTTACATTTGTCGCATCAGACGGATCACCCGCGCTACCTCTGCCCACCAGGCAACACACACGTCGCGCTACATCGCACAATACTTCACATAAACTCCTAGTACTACTCATTCCGTGAATTATCGAAATAAAGTATACGAGTATCAAATAACGTATTAAGATGAAAGAAAAATGTTGTTGTTTCGAATTCCTCCGGCGGTGCGGGGGCTACAGGGGCGACGGGGGAGGGGGGACGGGTAAGTACGCAGGCTCATTGTTATGGAAATATCTCATTAACGATCGTCGTATTTATGTTCGCGATGCGTTCGGCACTGACGCGTGTAGGAAACTTATAGACGACGCGGCTTATAGTAATATCTTAGGTGTTCGCGATCACTACACATTATAATAAAACAATTTTTAACCGGATAAATCGCGTGTATTTATTCATGGGTTTTGTTTTTCCTGACGTTTCGAACACTTTGGAGCGTTCTCCTGCGACCACGAACGCACGAAATGCGGGTGTACACAACTGTACACCCACATTTCACCAATGCTGTTATTAAGTCCCATCTGTTGCCATCAACTGGGCACAATTCCAAACTCCAGCCTGCTACTGCGAATTTCTTAACAGAAAAACTCAATAACACTTTGCCCGACCCGGAAATCGAACGCGAGACCTCCTGCTCAGCAGTCGCGCTTGGGACCACTAGACAAACGAGGCAGTGTTTATATTAATAAGCCAAGGTAGTACTGAGGAATACAAATATAATACCGACAATACCAGTCGTATGTATTGGGAGCGCGCAACGACACTTGATACGCTCTGGGATATATATATAAAAAAAACCAGGCGTATACAGATACAAATTGAGAGTTTAATACAAAAAAAAAATATTTAAAATACATAGGGTAGGTCGAACGACCGTCACAAAATTTTGTTCTCTCACAAATCACAGAACTTCCCTGAACCGTCTAGTGGTGATGAGGTTGGCTGGTTCCCGTAGGGTGGAGGAATTATGTTGACCCCACAACAGGTAAGCGCCGTACGACGTGAGCGGTAAGATGGGCTAAATGAGCCCCCAACGTAGTTCCCTGGAATACAGGTCACGATCGTGAAAATTTATTCCACCAGCGCCGCCGATTGTAACCACAAAAAAAAACAGCTAACAGAGTAGGAAGACTGTAAGCGTAGCGGTGATGTGGCGATGATTACAAGCGGAGCGGAGTTTACAAGCACAATATCACTAATAATATTAAAACACAATAGTAGTATCTACGGATAAACTAATTAAGACAGGTAGGCATAATTAAGTACAATAGGGAAGAAAGAAAGTTAATTACAGGTTTTGCAAATTAGGAAAAAAAACTACCTACTAATCACTATCTTTTTTTTTTAAGCAAATTATGTTCAACACTTACCCAATTGGGGAAGATTCCACACACAGAATGAATGTTAATTATTACTTTTATATTAAGTATTTTAGTTAACCAACATTAAAACAAGTACTGCGTAAATCACGACTACAGTTTTTTTTTCCAAAGGAGCGACGGTTACTCGCTCCGAACTAAAAAAATGGAATGACCGTAGTGGGCTTACGTCTCAGCTGGCCGAGTCGCTCCTGCGTCATAGATAACGGTAAATTCAACTACTTAGCTACTGTTCGCGCGTACAGTCAACCGACTTATTTGCATACAAAAATAAGGATGCATTAATAATAAAACATATGTACGTTATTACAACGTTACATTACCCCCCCGCGTTATGAAGGATTTTACTGCTTAAAATCCGAATGAACAAAACTTTATATCAGAAAAGAAACAACTAATTAAACAAAAAAAATATATATATAACTATTTGTTTAGGCCTACTAATTTTATGTCCTTTACATGCCACGTTCCAATATTCTTTCCTTTCATGTCCTCCAAGACATAAACCAAAGGTGACTTCTTAGCGATAATTTTAGCTCGAATGTATTTAGGGGCTAATTTTTTACTGAATTTCTTGTCCTTATTACTCAAAAAGTATGTGCGTTTCATAACTATATCACCAACTTTAAATTCAGCTTGTTGACGTCTAAGATTATAATGAGACTGATTTTTAACATGAGCTTGCCAAAGTTTGGACTGAACCTTATCAAATACAGTTGACAAAAGGCCCAAATTTTCAGCATACATGTCACGAGGTACAAACAAGACTTCGTTTCCTAAATCATTGTCAATATAATGTGTGCCACAAGATACCAGTTCACGTCCAAAAACTAGAAATGAGGGCGTAAATCCTGTAGCCTCATTTACAGAATTATTGATGGCAAATTGCACTTTAGGAATAAAACTATCCCAAGTCCTATGGTCGTCTTCAACAAACATAGATATACAAGTTATAATAGTCCTGTTATATCGTTCTACCAGGTTAACTTGTGGTGTATATTTAGGTGTATAAAACACATTTGGAATATTGTATTTTTTGAAAAAATCGTTGGTTGCGTTGCTCGTGAATTGAGTACCGTTATCCATAAAAATGGTTTGTGGAATACCATGCACCAAGAAGACGCATTCCTCTAAAACTTTAATCACTACGTCTGCTGTAGCCTTCTTAATGGGAAAAATCAAACAATATTTTGAAAAGCAGCAAGTTACAACCAAAATAAAGTTATTTTGTTTCCTAGTTGTGGGCAAAGGGCCCATAAGATCGATGGAAATCATTTGAAATGGCCGCGAGCAATGCTTCGGACGACCCATTTCACCCAATGTTGGATGGTTTTGTGCTTTATAAGAAAGGCATTTATTACAACTACCAATGTATTTAACTACATCACGATGCATACCTGGCCAGTAGAAACGCAAAGAGATTCGGTTATATGTTTTAAACACACCCAAATGTCCAGCTGTAGGATCGGAATGATTCTGTTCTATCATTTTCTCGCGCAATTCCTCTGGCACCACCTCCTTCCAAGAGAACTCAGATGAAAGTTCACTCTTGCCTTTACATAATCTGTACAGACCGTCATTTTTTATCAAAAAATTTGTATGCTTGGCTGGGTTCGACAGACAACCATCATAAATAGACTTGTACCAAGCATCTTTGGTAACGTTGTACAGGTTAGCAGTATTTATAGGATTAACAGGAACGGCTCTAGATAGCGCATCGGGAATCACGTTGTCAACGCCACGTCGATGCTTCAATTCGAAATCAAAAGAAGAAAGTCTTATTCCCCAACGAGCTAATCTTCCGGTAGGATTGCTAAGAGAAAGGAACCACTTTAAGGCGCTATGGTCTGTATAAACCGTGAAGCGCTTTCCATTCTCCAAGTAACACCTCCAGTGTTCTAAAGCTGTGATAACTGCCAAAGTCTCACGCTCTGTGATGCTATAATTCTTTTCCGGTGTTGAAAGAGTTTTACTCATGTAAGCAACCGGATGTTCCTTCCCATCAACAACCTGAGTAAGCATAGCACCAACCCCAAAATTACTTGCATCGGTATGCACTTCGAAAGGTTGATTATAATCTGGACATGACAAGACTGGCGCTGTAATTAAACACTCTTTCAACTTCTGAAAAGCAGAATCAGCCTCGTCAGTCCATTTAAATGGTGGGGCTGATTTTCTAATAGAGGTTAATTTATTAAGTGGTCCGGCTATAGTACTAAAGTTAGGAACGAAACGACGGTACCAAGTCGCAGTTCCAAGAAAGCGTTTAAGTTCCTTACGAGTAGAAGGAGTCGGATACTTAATAATAGCTTCCACTTTTTCAGGATCCGTGCGTAGTCCTCTCTTATCAACCATGTAACCCAAATACCGTAATTCACTCCGAAAAAACTGACACTTGTCTAAATTAACTGTCAAGTTCGCACAATTCAATTTTTCAAGAACGCGAAGTAAAAGCTTCACGTGACTATCGAAATCGTTAGATATTATTATAATGTCATCAAGATAAGCGAAAACTTTTAAATCGAACTCTCCAAACAGCAAATCGACGAGACGCTGTTGAGTTGCGGGTGCATTTGTAAGTCCAAAAGCCGTACGTTTAAAACGCAATGTTCCTCGACCCGGAATATAGAATGCCGTTTTGTCTCTATCCTCCGGGACGATAGAAATTTGCCAAAAAGCTTTGGATAAGTCGATGCTGGAAAGAAAACGAGCATCGCGTAAGTTATCCAAAATCTCTGAGATATAAGGCAGGCTATACGCATCTCGTTTTGTCACAGAGTTTAATTTGCGGCTGTCTAAGCAAAAACGATGCTCCCCATTTTTCTTCCTCACTAAAAGAACTGGAGAAGACCAAGCACTCTCACAAGGCTCAACAACATCGAGTGCTAACATTTCATCAACCTGTTCTGTCAAAATGCGTTGCTTCTCGGGAGACATACGATAATAACGTTGTCTAATAGGTTGAGCATCCCCGGTATCGATATGATGTGTGATTAAATTTGTTCGCCCGAGACCTTTGCGTTCCGCCGATATATCTTCAAACTGTTTGATGATATTATCAGCTACTTCCTTTTGAGATTCAGACAAGTTTCTATAGCACTGCAAAAAATCACTTTGTTCTTTAGTCTGATCATCATATTCAATATTAGAAAGTGTAATACTATGTAAATATTTAGGACAAATTTTAAATAGTTTCCAGAAATCAATACCTAAGATAAGGGTCGACGTAATGTCTGGAACTACATAAGCCTTTAAGGTATGTGACTGATCCTCAAAATCGATAGGAATCATGATGTACCCAATACTTTTCAATAATTGGCCTCCGGCCGCTGTCACGGTAATGCAATCTTCTATAACTAGGGATAATCCGCTATTGATAAGCAATAAATGAGTGTTATTGCCTATAATGGTTACAGCAGAACCTGAATCCAGTAAACCTGAAATCAAATTACCCCGTACGTAAACACTAACATACGGTCTACAGTCATTGTGCGGTTTATTATTACGAATTGTGTCCACCTTGTAGGACTGAAAAAACAGGTTTACAGTTTTTAGCCAAGTATGCCAATCCTCTATATTAAAATTCGGATTATAATTTTTGGTGGTGACACAATTCGAATAAATTAGTTTTTTTGCTCAGAAACATTATTAGATTTATTACAAACAGGACAATCAGGCAGTTTAACGTCCTTACGACCGCACTTAAAGCAATAAATTTCCCCTTTATCAGCTGTACATTGACGTAAATTATGACTATTATTTTTACATCTAGGACAATAACGATTCTTATTAACTCCAATAGCACTCACAGCATCTACTTCAAGAGATTCAACATAACGTTTGCTATCGGTGGTTTGATTAGGACTACAATTGAACTGTTTTGATCTAAAAGTATTACCATAATACTGTTTATTTGAAGTTTTATTATACGCAAATTCTGGCGCCAAGGTATCCTGATTTGGTCTTGGTGGCTCATGAAAATGGGCGAGGCGCGCTTGAACGACTTCATAATTGTGACATAATGACCGTAAGGCAGATATATCAGCAATATTAGAGGCAGAGGCAAGAACATTAGCGTAACAAGGACGAATATTATGAAAGATAATTTCTAATCTATCTTCTTCGGAAACTGGTTTGGATAATTTTGAAAATAACCCAGCCATTATAGCCAAATAAATAGTTATATTCTCTGATTCACCCTGCGTACGAGAGCGAATTTCATTTAATAATCTATAATCGTGATCAACTGGATCAAAGTCTTTTTTTAATAAAACGATAAGGTCTTCCCAATTTGTAACCTGGCTTCTGACGCTCCTTAACCAGTGTAGGGCATCGCCAGTGAAAATCTCTGTAGAAAAAGACAAAACTTTATAGGTAGGTATGTTCCTAGCCTCGCAAAATTCAAACACTCGTTGTATAAAGGCTCGTACACATGTTTTACCATCAAATTTAAGTCGTGTAAAATCTTTATTACCATGATCACAAGTAACATTTACATTAAACGGAGTTGTGATAGGGGTTATTTCATTACTCGCCGCTGATGCTAATAGCACATCTTCACTGATGTCCTTCAAGGAGTTGAATTTATCAAGACAACTTTTAAATTCACTAACATATGTATCATATAACGGCTGTGATGAGTCGTCACACACAATACGGTTAAGGCGGTGATACAAATGACCTAATAATGTTTGTGTACGGAGCATAGTACTCCTATCAAATTTTGATTCAAAGTTAGTCTTTATCCGACTTAAAACATCACTAATTCCTTTTAAATCCTCTGAAGTTGAAAATTGAGTATCCAAAATATCTTCAGGAGGAAACATAGGACCTAATTTAGCTATTTGCTGACGCAGCTCCGCCACGGTATTGCCAGGAGTAGCTCCTCTAATGGAAACCTCATACTCTAGTTCCTTCTTAGAAAGAGATAAAAATTTAATTTGAAAAGCCATGTTATTATGAAAATATATAACTGCTATATTGAGTAAATGTTGAACAAGTAGAACATAAAATATACTAAATACCGAATTAAATACTCCTTCCGTTACATAAAAAAAAAAAATATAACGTTTGGTTGAAAAGAAACAAATAAAAACACCGGAAACAAAAAAACTTTTTAAATATTACATTACAATGAAACTAGTGCATACGTGACCTTACAATAAGTATAAAAAGGTAAACACAAAAGTTAAAAGTTTATAAAACAATATGACTATAATCATGCAGGTGACTGTACTCAGGAAAACATGTATACAAGAAACGAAAGTCGTAAAAACAAAATACGTTAATACAAGATTATAGGTATGTAATTGCTAAATAATAAGTCAGTCACGTACACCTTAGTTATCCCAGTCAACCAAAAAAAACGTTTCACAAACATAAAAAAAGCACACAAAACACACATCTACGGATAAATGCAAGAAAACAAAAAATATGTGACTATAATACCACGTTAATGGGCGCCAGTGATACGCTCTGGGATATATATATAAAAAAAACCAGGCGTATACAGATACAAATTGAGAGTTTAATACAAAAAAAAAAATATTTAAAATACATAGGGTAGGTCGAACGACCGTCACAAAATTTTGTTCTCTCACAAATCACAGAACTTCCCTGAACCGTCTAGTGGTGATGAGGTTGGCTGGTTCCCGTAGGGTGGAGGAATTATGTTGACCCCACAACAGGTAAGCGCCGTACGACGTGAGCGGTAAGATGGGCTAAATGAGCCCCCAACGTAGTTCCCTGGAATACAGGTCACGATCGTGAAAATTTATTCCACCAGCGCCGCCGATTGTAACCACAAAAAAAAACAGCTAACAGAGTAGGAAGACTGTAAGCGTAGCGGTGATGTGGCGATGATTACAAGCGGAGCGGAGTTTACAAGCACAATATCACTAATAATATTAAAACACAATAGTAGTATCTACGGATAAACTAATTAAGACAGGTAGGCATAATTAAGTACAATAGGGAAGAAAGAAAGTTAATTACAGGTTTTGCAAATTAGGAAAAAAAACTACCTACTAATCACTATCTTTTTTTTTAAGCAAATTATGTTCAACACTTACCCAATTGGGGAAGATTCCACACACAGAATGAATGTTAATTATTACTTTTATATTAAGTATTTTAGTTAACCAACATTAAAACAAGTACTGCGTAAATCACGACTACAGTTTTTTTTTCCAAAGGAGCGACGGTTACTCGCTCCGAACTAAAAAAATGGAATGACCGTAGTGGGCTTACGTCTCAGCTGGCCGAGTCGCTCCTGCGTCATAGATAACGGTAAATTCAACTACTTAGCTACTGTTCGCGCGTACAGTCAACCGACTTATTTGCATACAAAAATAAGGATGCATTAATAATAAAACATATGTACGTTATTACAACGTTACACACTGACATGTCAGTGCTTTGAGTAACAATACGCTCCTCGTCGCCACAAAAAAGGGAACATTCAAAAGAAGCCGATGAAAAACTCAATAACTGTAGGTCTTCGGGCATTGTTAGTTGTTGTGTTGCGGCCGCATTGTCGACACAGCTCCGCTCCGCTCCGCTTCGCTCCGGACGGAAGAACAATGCTCGCTCCGGGCTGCAAACGAATAACGCGAACATTCATTTTAACATGGTTTGAAATAACTTGAATGTAACAACCTTCAGGTTGTTTTATGCGCTGGTCGTATAAGAGCTTGTTCAGATGCAGCGCCTAACGCGCGGCGGCACCCGGACTGTAATGATATACTAAGTGATAACACACCGGCCGCAGCTCACGTGGATACGGCAGCCGCGCCGCTCCCCCCAACTATACGCTACATACTAATGATTCCTAGTCCAAACAATCGTCTGCAAATTGCGCCCGTGTGGACGGAGCACATTTCAGCTAGCCGCGGTCCATTCGCACGGAAACCGCTTTATCGGGAAAAGCACTCAACATTGTTGCATTCGATTTGAAGCAAGCGTTGTGAAGTCACGCAGTAACCGCCGTTACATACACCAACAGTAAAAAGCCAATCGTGACAGAGTATTACATTCCGCTGCATGCGAGATAAAATTCTTGTGTACACGTTATTAAGGCAACTATGCGAGTGCCGGCGTGTCACGCGATAGTCGCAGATAGTGCGACGAACGCGCGACACGCGACTAATCGCACGGAAAATAACATCGCGCCGCCGAGCGCACACACCCGCGCGATGTAACGTTGCGAGACGAGGCATGTGTATGTGTAGGAGGAGCTCTAAGCACTAGAACATATTATAGACGTGGCTCTAAACAACATGCTAGTAAACGCGTCTGTTGGCGATGACTGAGGTTCAAAGCACTGTCGATTCATTTATATCGTAATGAGTTAAGAATGAGCTCGGAGGGGCTCGTGGCTGAGTAAAAGCCGCACAGATTGATTGATCGAGGTTAAGCTGCGCTTGTCGCGGTCGTCTGTGGATGGGTGACCATCATTTCATACCGAGACCCCTCCGTTCCTCGGAGAGCACGTTAAGCCGTCGGTCCCGGTTGTCAAATTAAGATCTATGACAGCCGTTACGGGTAGTCAGAGGCCCGAAAGTCTGACAACCAGTCATACCACGAGATATCGTGTTTTCTAGTAACTGGGTTGTGGGGTTCAGATAGGCAGTCGCTCCATGTAAAATACTGATATTAAGCTGCATCCGGTTTGACTGGAAGCCGACCCCAATGTAATTTGGAAAAGGCTAGGCAGATGAGTTAAGAATGAGCTCATTCGTAATATGTCGTCGAGTGTGACCGGGCGCGCCGGCGGGTGACGGTGACGGTGACGGTGACGGTGACGGTGACGGTGACGGTGACGGTGACGGTGACGGTGACGGTGACGGTGACGGTGACGGTGACGGTGACGGTGACGGTGACGGTGACGGTGACGGTGACGGTGACGGTGACGGTGACGGTGACGGTGACGGTGACGGTGACGGTGACGGTGACGGTGACGGTGACGGTGACGGTGACGGTGACGGTGACGGTGACGCGGTCGCCACAACATTATCGCTACGTAACTCTCCGGCGGCTGCATCAAAGGTTCTTTGTGAGCGGCCGATTAATGGGTAAAGTAAGCGTAGGTATTTCTAGTGAATAGATTAGCGGAGCGACGAGATTGTGCTCGTTAAAGCGACACAACGGGCCGGGTAATGCGAATTTGAATAGTCCCGGTTTGTATTTAGACGTTATCCGGGAATCAATTAATGTTTTAATTGAATGAGTTCATTAAGCGCGCTGGCCCGCGGACTGCGCGTTGTCCCTGTAATTCTGATATTTATGGGAGATTAAAACAAACCTGCGTAGAAAATTATATTAATTACATTGATACCGATGCTTTTACTTTAATCCTAAGTTTTGTGTGTGCCACTGTGTACTTAGTGTTACCTGCGGCGGCTCCTAGCGAACACGTCATAATGATCGCCACCTCTCTCGACGCCGCGGCGCCGCTCGTCCACAAACAGAGCCGCGCTCAACTTTTAGTTAGTGTTACCTGCGGCGGCGCCTAGCGAACACGTCATAATGATCGCCACCTCTCTCGACGCCGCGGCGCCGCTCGTCCACAAACAGAGCCGCGCTCAACTTTTAGTTAGTGTTACCTGCGGCGGCGCCTAGCGAACACGTCATAATGATCGCCACCTCTCTCGACGCCGCGGCGCCGCTCGTCCACAAACAGAGCCGCGCTCAACTTTTAGTTAGTGTTACCTGCGGCGGCGCCTAGCGAACACGTCATAATGATCGCCACCTCTCTCGACGCCGCGGCGCCGCTCGTCCACAAACAGAGCTGCGCTCAACTTTTTCTTACTCACACTGAGTTGTGGAGCGTCGCGCTCAGTCGTATCGGAGACAACATTAATGTTGTCTATTGAAAAAGATACCTGCATTGTTTGTAATACTCGAAACTGTACATCTATATATGTACGGTTTGTACACTTGCAGAATAGTTGAGGTTGTTGTTGGAGTGTGGAGAGAAAAGATCACTCAGTTACTGTCACGGTTTAATGCACTTAAGTTTCGTACAATATAAACACAGTTGGCGATTCCTTTCTGTTACGTTGTTTACTTAGTTATTAGTAAACGCACACTGACTAATAATTAATTATATTGTGAATTTATACTATGTTAAGTGACGCACGCTTGTACCAAACCTTGCGTCAGCGAAATATGTACAGTTGAAGACTGTACAATATATATAAAAATGAATCCATATTTCCCTTGATCACGCCATAACTTGAGAACGACTGCACCAAATTCAATAATTTCTTCAGGACAAGGACGTCAGGACAAGGTTTTAATATACATTTTTGTTTTAAATCGTACGGAATAGTTTTGGTGTGACAAAAACGGGTGAAACCGGCACAGTTAGTGTTAATATAATTTACAATTCCGGAACCCTACCGATGATGAAATACATTGAGATGACTCTTGGTGACATAAGTCGGTGATCATACTACACTTGAAACATGAAACATTCGTTTAAATAATGACTAAGTGTATTGTTGTATTTATATAAGTGTAAATCGTGTTTTTTATGCAAATTAATCATAATTATTGTGCAAGTATATCGCAACGTGTATGGCAAATATTTATGTATTCCTTAAAATGATTACGACGTTGTATGACAGTTGTATGATATAATGTCCCGACATCCGCGCGGACGGAGCAGCGCGCACACCTTGTATATGTAATGAGTCACACTCTTTTGTTTCAACTAAATGTTGCGGCGCTTGAATTAACAAACTTCGGCTTTAGCTGACACAACGTTTGGCCGCAGTCGCGACGCTCTTTGATGTGTCCCCCATCCCCCTTCCCCCTCACCGAAACCAGCACACAGTGGCAAAAAGACAAGCTCAGAGAATCCTTTAGCAGAGGCACAATGGACGCCGGCGTGACCTGGAAACGCCCTCAAAAGATGTGCCGGTTTAAAGGAATGAAGACGTCTTGTATAATGCACCGCGCGAAGATGGGCCGCGGGGGGAGCGGGCCGGGGCCACGGTGGAGGGGAGGGGGGTGCTGACAGCACCACGCAACTCTTCACCGCTTTTGGATATTTTTCACCTTTTCCTTGAGCGGCGCGGATTCAATTATTTTTCCATTAAGCTCCCCCACCCCCCCGCCCGCGCGGCCAAGAACACGGAGATTTTCTCACAAGCTACGTAAAGTTGGAAGACATTCATCTCGTTTCTCAGAAATTTACATAATGCAATAATGACAGTTTAATTTGTGGAAAGTTCTGTGAGCTATAGTACTACAAGCCAGTACAGACAGATACGTCGGTGTATGCCGTCACGTTTGCTAAGCCTCGGCTCCGCATGTTCAGGTGGCAGCGCTCTGCCCGCGTGGCCCCACCGCTCTGCCCTCTGGTGCGGGGGCGCCACATTATTAGCATTTTAATTGGGAGCATATTCCTTCAACTGACACGTTGTCTGTAGCCATAGCCGACTACTGACTACTTTGCGTGTAACTTTAGTAAAGTCGGTCAACGACTTTGTTTAGATTTAATTATACTCTTGAAAAACCTTTTATATAACTAAAATTTTCGATAATGTTCTGCGCTGATTGAGTTATGCCTCACACCATAACATGATCTTGCTGTCTCATAATTGTAACACTTACATTAGTAGAGCCAGCTCGTTCATGTTCACGCTCGCAGCCGGTTGAGTACAAACAGAAATTGTAATATCCACCGTTGACAACATCAGCGGGGCAGATAAATCATTCAAATGCATTAACACTCATTTTTGTGGAAACAAGAATAGAGTCGAGAGCACAATTCGAACCTGCGCCTCCCGGATATATACTCCAGGGGCTCTGACCACTAAGCCATCTCGACATCTGCTCACTATTCCAAATTCTTCCTCTTCATTTTAATACGTGTTTTGGTGACGTCATTGCTATCTATTCAGTCCCTTTACGGCGACTGAACCGACACGACAGATTAATTAATACAATGTCTAACAGATGCAATTACCTTAACAAATACAGACAAACTTTTCAAAGGCATTAACACATGTGAAGCGAACTCTAAAGATAAACATTTTTGTTGAAAGAAAAATTGATAACATGAGCGGGGATTTAATAAAAGGCCAATCAGCGGTAAGCACTTTACATATTGATTCGTCGCGACATGAATATTGAATAACTACCGGTTTACATTCATGGCGGCGCGGAGGTACCGGCCCCCTATACTACAATATGTACGTGTGTACGAGGCACAGTCTACTCACACCATACTGAACATGTGCGTACCTTACTGCTGACGACAGCACAATGAGAACACTATTTACATAAATTAAAATTGTGTATCTTTTATCATCTTGAATATGAGTTCGTTTAAAAATATAATGATACCAAAACCTAAACATATTATAAACTTGTCTAACTTTATCACTTTACCTTCGAATAACGAATGACCATATAGCAGAACTTGTTGTTAATCTTACAGAACTGATTATTCATATCATTCCGTCGTCACTCGAAAACGTAAATCTAATATTTTATTCACTTAATAGTTTCACATTTTCCTCCGTTACCCCAAAAAGGTACATTTGTAACACAAATGGCGTGAGAAAGCTTCGCAACGATTCCTTTCAACATAAATCAAGCGACGCGACACATTCACAGGTATGAAAGCCTATGAAAGTAATTCAGACGCCCCCCTTACATCGTTTGTATCACGAACCGGGAATCGAGCACACTTTTATTTTATCTATACAATAATGTCATTGATATAGTTTAAAATTAAACTCAGTACGAGTAAAAGAATATTTACTGAAGTATCTGTAATAAACTAACAAGTTAGTTGAGTGTAACGAGTGTATTCCCAGCAGGTAAGAGCAACACGCTGCGCAACTACTGAACACTGTGTATCGACACTACTGCCTCACCATAGCACCACAAGTGTTACGTAATGTCATCACACGCGCACTACAATAAAGCAGTTTTAGTGATGAGACGTTTGTGATTAGTTTCGACGGTATAATGGCGGCGACCCCTCGCCTCTTGAGCACATTGGCTATCAGCGTCGAGTCGCGCGCGGTCGCCGCGAGTCGGACGGAATCGCACTCCGTCACGTCGGCGTTAATTATATCGCACTGGCTTCCGCCACGAACAACACACAATGAATCTTATGCCGACGCTTCACGGTTCAACTTTTAATGACGTGGACTGAGAAAGACTGGAGCAAGACACTACTTTGTCACGGTGAATAAATTGGTAGGTATTTGTTTGTGAGGTTTTGTATTGTGAGCCGAGACGAGTCCAGGCGAGCTGCAGGTGCACGACGGACTGCATTACGTGTCAATGTGCGTGTCCGGAGTCACCACACGACCGCGCGCCTTCTGCACGCACACACACACATATGGGTATTTGCTTATCGTTTGTTTGTGGCTTTGAAAATATTATATTGTATTTTTTTTGTGACTACAAAACATACATATCTATGTCTAAAGTTCTCATCAAGATAAATGAAACAAGCCCAAACACAAAGTAGTTGCTGCAAGCCGTTGAGGAGTTCCCTCGACTATCTTTCGTCCCCATCATCAGATTAACACCAGGTTCCCACTATCGTAGTGTCATCAAAAAACATTATGAACATATGCAAAGTTTCCACAGGATCGGTTGACACGTGAATAATCAATAATTCCCTATATTTAATCAACCTTAGGGGTGGTACTTCTACTACTGCTACTGCCCTTAGGGGTACTTTTCTTTTCAACTTTATATGTGACCAACTTAGAGTATTCTCTATTCAATAAAGAAAAGAATCATCAAAATCGGACTACTGCGTAAAAAGTTATGTGTGATCATACATTTTATACATTACGTCGGTTGAAAATATAAATAAATTTTTAACAAAAATGAAAAACCGCCTTCAAAAATCCACTACACTAAAAAGTTCAAAATAATATCAAAATTTGCTTATAATAAAATAGGTTTAAAATAACAATATGTAATAATAATCTGTTAACTTTGGAGTCTAGTCTGGAGAAGTACTCTTTCAAACAAAAAGGATTCAGTGCAATCGGTTTATAGCTGGCGAAGATATCGACGGACATACATACAAAACAAAGTAGTTACTGTAAAACGTTGAGGAGTCCCCTTAATGACAGTCACAACCTATCTAGGTGTAAAGTTCTCAACAATAAAAATTAGTCAAGCCCAAACACCAGGTGTTGTAAATCGTTACAGAGTTCCCTCGACTGTCTTTCGGCTCCATCATCAGATCGACTCCAGACTTTCATTAAATAGTAGCGTTTTAAAAAACTTAATGAAAAAATTAACAAACGCACTAGACGCCACTACGATTTTCGAAGGTTCCCCTCGATTCCTCTGGGATGACAACATCAGATCCTGGTTTCCTTATCATAGTACCACCCTTGGGATATCTCCTTTTCAACAAAAAAAGAATTATCAAAATCGGTTCATAAACGACGAAGTCATACGCGACACATAAAATAAAAATATACGGTCGAATTGAGGAACCTCCTCCTTCTATTTTAGTAGGTTAAAAATAAAAAAGGTTGAATAATTCCTTGCCAACCTGCAAGTAGGCTTAACGAGCACCAAAAGGCGATGACACCACCGTTTTTCTATTCTATTAACATAGTAAATAGAGGTATAAGAAAAATATCGGTATGACAGCTAATTATTTAGCGTCCACGCACTCCTGCGACCACGAACTGTGCAAAGTGTTCGAAACGTGAGGGAAAACAAAAACCAATTATACAAGTTGTTTTATTATAATGTGTAGTGATCGCGAAAACCTAAGATATTACTAAGCAAATTATTATCTTAATAATTTTTTTATCATATATAAGTTCAGTAGGATAAATAACACCAAGTAAAATAAGCCTCTATTTTCTATGGTTAGTAGGCTCGATCCTCTCCATCCATTTAACAAACGCTCGTGGCTTGGCGTTCTCCACAGATAGAGTTCTAATGCAATCGCAGTGGAGTGCGGTCCGCTCTTCATTAGCGAGCGCACGGCACGCTCGTTCGCTGTCGAGTGCCGGCTGTGTGGGCCCTCGAACCGTTTCGTTCGCACTGGAGAGGCGATGTAAGACGTCGTCGGCGAATTTCCCACATAGTGCAGTGATCGTGGTGGAGTGGCGGTGCCAGCCGGAGTGGGGACGCACTCGTCATCATCACGTTCCCTACTGAATCAAGTTAAGATGGTTCGAATGTCTGCGGTAGGTCTCTTGTCAATATCTTAGACATACAGAAATATTATCTCTGTGCAGACATATTCGGTGTATGCATAATCTATCATAATATTCCAATCAGCACACAATCCATTTATATGCGTATGATCAGGATACTGAAACATTTCATAATTTAATGTAATATTATAATAAGAATGATTTTGAAATAACCTTCAATATTCCACATTCTATTGAACCGTTCATACCCTCCAAACGTACTTATAGTTACCAGTGAATGTAATAAAGGCGTGTTAGAACGAATGCTATGTGTCTTTGGTAATCGTGTGTGTCGAGTGTGACGGCAATGTTAGGATCGATCGCATTTATTTCATTTCTGTTACATATCCTTAACAACAACAAAATACCGTAGATTGAAACTCACCTGCATTCGACTTCTTTTGAACCGTTTTAGTCTTAGCCTTTTACTTGTCGACTGTACTCACAAATAACCTAAACTTGGTCGATGTTACTCAAGTATTTAATTATCTATAGTTTAAAACATACTTTTGTTGATATAAGTCGCAGCCGAGTCAAGCGTGCGATTTGTGTTTCCTGATCGGCTGTATGCACCGCACTGACCCGAGCAGTACATAAGTAGCATTTTTTATGCGTCGTGTGATAGATTGGTATAGATTGTGTTATAAGTTGGTATGTGATCGTTAGTTTTGTGTTTTAGTTTATCTTATTTTCTCTCTTAGCGTAGCTAACTGTGAGCATGACAACCAATATATATTATGTAAGTTTATATGACACTATAGTATCTATATTATGTACACGGATTCTTCTTAGATATATATTTATATTTATAAAATTAAATTTCATATCAAATAAAAAATAAAAAAATTGCATCCGTGATTTGTACTCATTAATTAAGGTCCAGTTGAAAATCAGCGTCAGGCACTAGTGGTCTGGCATTTTGCTGAACTGGACCTTTTTGGCGCAGCTGTGAGGCACACAACGCCCCTAGTTACCTTACTTTTTTTGTAAATTTGTATTTTTTTTTTTTTCCTATTGTGTCCTTACTAACTGTGTCAAATAAATGTTTCTTTCTTTCTTTCTTTCTTTCTTTCATTTTTTCGCCAACTGATTGTCGCTCACAACTTTTTATATTAAAAGCTAAATGTTAACCCCGTCACTCGTCACTCCGGCGAGACACGACTCTTGATTGGCGGAGAGTTCGAGACCCACACACGGACACACGTACACATATACACACGTGTACTATGTGTGAGTCTCTGTGATCGTTTGATGCCTTATCTGTCCGTATAAGTTCGGCACCGATAACTTAGGTACCAAGCGCTTACGTTTCCTTTAGTTTGCAGAAACTTATCCAAAAGTTTGGGTTACCGTTTAGAGTTACAAAAAAATGTTAAAGGTAAGTAAAGAGCTCGGCTTTTCTTCCACTATGTTGATAGTTCCTGAACAATGGTAACTTACCTTACAATAATCAGTCTTGTCACTTATAAATGTTGATTCAGTAATGCCCATGAAGATAATGCTACTATAAATGGACACTAGTAAATTGATCTGTACATCCTCCTTGACTCTCCATCATGTTCACACATACATACACACTCATGTGTGTGACTATGTCACTCGCGCCGCTCATGTACACACACGCTCGCCAATGTTGGAGTGAGCCGCTCTGCTCAATCGGGCGGCATGATTTTAAATTCCATCTGTACGGCTCGGAATTCCTAGAAACGGTGAACAACGCTTTACAACTATGTCTTTTCGTGACACCTTGTAAAATAAAGTTATAATGGAGACTATCAGGTTTCAGCTAGAACTGGTACAGGAATATTCCTCCTACATAAACATTCCCCTACAAATTGCTCTAGGTAGGATTTTGCATAGCTCGGTTATCCATTTTTCAATGAATGCAAAACAGTTGCTATCAATTGGGTGCCACTTTCTTTTTTATGTACGTCATAACTTGTCAGAACCATTTCTTTCTTATTAGTGCTGACTATGGTCACGATTAACTCGCGTAGGTACGTCTGCATGGATTTGTACTGGAAAGGAATCGTTTCCGCATCGCTTGTATTGTTCTGTCGTCTATCAACTGTCAACTGGAACTCATATAATATCATTCTCCTTCTTCACTTCTTTTTTACGCTTCGTGGAATTTTTTCCGAGAATTCGATGATATTTTTACTGAGTGCTGTGATTTTAGATTTTGGATACGCATATAAACGTTCGCTTGGCTTCTCCAACGGTAATTTGATATTTTAGAGACGACTTTCCCTAATACAAAGTATTTCTGTCGAATCTTGCTTAAGCTATATCTGTATACTCGCAAAAGTACAAAATTGTAGGTACTTGATAACAATAATATTACTATTGTGTCTGGTAATTAGCGAGCCAACCGATTAACTTATTCCCAGTTCTTGAACCATGAAATAAGCCATGCCGTGTAAAAAGAAACAAAACGGCCGTAAGCAGGATTTGAACCTGCGCCCCCCGGATGAACACTCCAGCCTGGAGTATAAGTGTCGCAGCCGGTGCTCCGTACAGAGAGAGACGTCGACGGTTGCACGAGACGTCGCGAACGCGTCACCAACACGTTCCACTACAGTCGTGAACCCGCTCCTCGTGTATACTACAACCATATTAGTTTACTAAACGCATTGCAAGTATTAACTAAGTATATCTCAGAGTGACGATGAGTGTTCCCTCTCCCTACTCCCTGCAGTTAAATTTTATCACAAACTTTTTAGAATTAAAACGTCGGCTGTTGTTATGCAGAAAAATCTTAAATACATATACGTTTATAATATAATTTTAAACCATTAATATTTTTCGTTAATTAGTTTACAAGTCTAGCAATAGTTATTCCCGCAGTGGGGCGGCCGCCATCTCGCCACCTTTCGTAAGATATTTATTGTTCCACTAATGCATGTGAACACATCTTTCAAATTAATTCAACGAACATCACCCCTGCGGTGCGAGGTATTCATAATGTAATGGGTCCTCAGATTATTCTCCGAGCACAATATTTCAGACATTACAATATATTTCACCGGAGCTATGTGTTACACGCGCCAGTATGAACACAAACGACACCAGTGTTTCGCACTTCATTTACAAAGTAATCCTATTTTTATCGTCAATAAAGCGTTGCGTGAGGGTGACGGCGGGGGGTGCGAAGAGACGAAGGCGTAGCGGAGGGCCAATGGAAACACATTATACAGTAATGGATGCACGGAAATATCATTACACACTGAATATAACCTACAAGATCAGAGATACTCAAAGTACGGCGCGCTGAAGAGAGCGAGCGGAAGTAATCATCGTAATGTTAGTACCTGACCCTTATGTTTACAACGTGCTTTAAGGTATATGTTCCTATAAACAAACTTAATGTTCAACGGCTTACAGAAGAAGGTTGGTTCCGCTAATCCACATCAAGCCGTAGGTGCGTCACAGATACTTGCTACGCAGCTACACAGTCACTTGCTACGCAGCTACACAGTCACTTGCTACGCGGCTACGCGGCTACGGAACTACGAGGCTACGCAGTTGTTGTTGCTATAATTTGGAAGTCAAGAGGCATGAAGGCACAATTTTCATAATGTATGAAAACATTTTCATGTTTGTTCGTTTTGTTACGATTTCTACTGACACACAGCTTATCAACAGATTGACAAGTATAATTTTAAAGGTTATGCGTGCTCAAACATAAAACAAAATACAAATATACGCGTCTACTTGCGAACCTCCTCCTTTTTTTGTCGGTTGATAATATCTCAGTAACTGATCACCTGTAGTATTGACGCGTGACTGAAAATACATGAAAATTATCTTCTTCTTCTTATCGTGTGGTTGATGAACAACCTAGTGTCGGAGTATAAGCCGCCCGTACGACTCTGACATGGCTTTACACACCATCGAGAACATCTCTCAGGTGTGCTGGTTTCCTCACTGGATAATTAATTTATAATACATGACTTCGAAAAGTCAGTAGTGCGTGCCTTAGATTTGAACTTGCGACCTTTGACTTGTCAGACCAACAGTCATACCACTAGGCTATCACTGCTACATGTAAATGATCTGGTATCGCGGCATATACATATTACGAGCATTAATTACTCGTATTATAGGAATGTGACAATTGTTCCAAGTGTCAAGGCCTCCCACGGCGGCTGTACTCCCCTACACAAACTGTTGGTCGCTGTTAGTCAGCTTGTGTCGTGACCTCCCCTCCTCCTCCCCCCCACTGAGGGGGTCATATTTCAGCAGATTACTTTCATAAGCCGCTAATTAATAGCTCAACTTTTCGCGTATAATTGAAAGTCGCACGCTTTTTGTATTTCAGTGAAACTCTCCACGAGTTTTGTAATGAGATCAGGAAGATCAGGGAGCTGCACTAGGAGGAAGTGACAGTGCGAGTGACGTCACGATGACACGGTTCACTATTGGACCACAACTTACATTAGTGTTACTAAACGAACATTTCAGACTATTACTATTTTATATGTTGGACAGGCAGGCCAAATGTCACAGGTTTGAATGCACAGGTTTGGCTACCACTGACTTATCGAGTCATGGCGTATTATAAATTAATCAGAACTTACTTTAAACTGGCCTGAAGAACATGGTGAAGACACCAGTGGTGGGTAAAACCATGTCAGAGGCCTACGGGCGGTTTAAATTCTGACACTTGGTAGTTCATCAACCACACGATAAGAGAGAGACTGCAGAGTGCCGCCGCCGGACATTCTTGTGAATATGGTAATACCGAGAAGTATGAGCATTAGCTGAATGCAGCGAACTTGACACGGTGACGTCACATCAGCAGTTAGCGAGTCCATTTAACATTTATGCCGTCAATTTAACTTGCGGGCGCGGAATGTAAATACATTAGCATCCGCCCGCAGCACCCCGCACCCCGCACCCCGCACCCCGCACCCCGCACCCCGCAGCGCTAGACGGCGACGTTTTTGCAACTTGTATGTATGTATGTCTATTTCTTTGGCACATCTGGAATGGAATGGAAATCATGGAAAACTGTTTCTATAGTATTAAGGAATTTATGAATTCTAGGACAAATGGGAAAATTGCATGACATAAATTACATTTGACATTTTTATTTTAAGTATTGACATATTTTGTAATTTAATTTCCGTTGTTATTATTCGTAAGTTGATGTTTTTATAAGTTGAGAATTTTATATTATTTGAATCATTATTACCGTCACAAAATTTGCATGCCGAATTTAGTAAGCGGAATATGAAGAACTATGTATATATGTTATAAAATCTGTAAAATACCATATTTCAGGCAAATAAATGAATCTATCTATCTATCATCCTACAGCCTAAACGGCGTGACGACGTGTCGACCGCATTTTTAACCGACTTCCAAAAAAGGAGGAGGTTTCTCAATTCGACCGTATATTTTTTTTTTTATTTTTTTTTATGTGTTTTTTGTCGATTGTCGATTTTGATAATTCTTTTTTTGTTGGAAAGAAGGTATCTCAACGGTGGTACCATGATAAGGAAACAGAATCTGATGATGGTATCCCCAAAAAATCGAGGGAAACCTTCGAAAATCGTAGGGGCGACTAGTGCGTTTGTTAATTTTTTCATTAAGTATTTTAAAGCACTAATATTTAATGAAGGTCTGGAGTCGATCTGATGATGGAGCCGAAAGACGATCTAGGGAACTCTTTAACGATTTACAGCAATTACCTGGTGTTTGGGCTTGATTAATTTGTATTGATGAGAACTTTACACCTAGATGGGTTGTGACTGTCATTAGGGGTCTGATGATGAAGACGGAGGACAGTCAAGGGAACTCCTCAACGTTTTACAGTAGCTACCTTGTTTTGTATGTATGTCCGGCGATATATTTGTTTGCAAGAGTAGTCCCCAGAAATGGTTCCATTTCAATTTAGTGAAGATCTGATGAAGATCTTCGAAGTTAGACAATGGAATTCTTCAATAAATCACAGCAAATCACTCGCAATTGCTGTAATCGCTTATCCATGTATAGTTCATGCCACTCAATACATACATAGCATCATGCCTGTATTGCCTGATGGGGTAGGCAGAAGTGTCCACTGTTGTACACAAACATTTCACCGATGCAGTTATTAAGTCCTAGCGGCTTTCGAAGGTCTACCCATATTATTAAATTACTAAATTAACTTATGTATGAAGTATACAAACTTATATATGACCTATACAATATATATATTAGACTTAAAACTAAAAAGACTAAAATAAATTAAATTTAAACAAAAAATAAAAACCGCCTTCAAAAATCCACTACACTAAAAAGTTTAAAATAATATCAAAATTTGCTTATAATAAAATAATTTTAAAATAACAATATATAATAATAATCTGTTAATTTTGGAATCGGTGCCTGTACTGGGAGAGGGTTATTGTTATCCTCTTGTTAGTCACTTATGTTCGTTGTGCTGTGGTTATGTTACCGGCCTTTGTACCTGGTTGTAAACCCCACATACATCAGGCACCGACTCCAAAATTAACAGATTATTATTATATATTGTTCTTTTAAAATTATTTTATTATAAGCAAATTTTGATATTATTTTAAACTTTTTAGTGTAGTGGATTTTTGAAGGCGGTTTTTATTTTTTGTTTAAAATTAATATAATTTTAGGAAAAGGATATTCATTTCTCCATACTCATCTTGTTTCCCTCTTTTCAGTGCAGTCGGGTGTTTCTATTCATATTTTATTTACCTAATACTTTAATTAGAATTGTTTAAATTGGCAGATATTCTGCACAGACTGCACCTCCCCTGTTTTCACCTGTAAAATATTTATTTAATTCAATTTGGATATTCATCGGTGAATTATTAATAATATAAATTATATGAAGTTACATAATTTGGTTATCTATAACGTTATTTCGACAAACGATAACGCATTTTTTTGCGTTTTGTATAGTAAACACAAATACAGGGCGGACTGAGACAAATATTTACAAATAAAAATCATAGTGTATTTGTTTAAAAGAGTTTTGTTTTCCCAATACATCGGTTCAACAGTCGGAACGGCGAACGGCGATGTTCAGCGAAATAACAAGGTGGCTTACGAAGCAAATACCTAACGTAAATACTGGGGCGCCGTCCCGGGGCGTCAGTCCCGGGCTGCGGGTCTAAAATAGGGTCCCAGAGCATGAGTCCCGGATGCGGGTTCTGGGGTAATAATTTTAGTGCGGATGAGCATCGCCCTGTGTGCTGCTCACCCCTCTGGGGCGAGGGACGCTGTTTGCTCGGCGCCGATCGTTCAACCATTGAACCAGAATTGGACCTTTATTGATTTAGGAATAGACACCCGTTTCCCATTCGCTCAAAAATTTGAGTATCTGTAGAAATATTTCATCAGAAAATAAACTTTCCACTGCCTCAAGACTTATTTCCATTTACATCTCCATCGACGAAATCGGCTTCATACTGACTTTAACCACACGGCTTCATTCAACCTACCTAATTAGGTTACTACAAGTTAATTCTAACTTCGTTAAGCCGCATAAAAGGTTAGTGTGTACCTACCGCAGTAATATTACCCACTCCGGTATTAAATAGCACAGCGACTCTCTAGGTGTATGCGGTATGCGGAACTAATAAGTGTGTCCCAGTCGGCCGGTGTCGGAGGTGACGTGAGTGTGTCGCCACCGGACGATAGCACTTGCACAGTGATGGTCACCGCTCATCACCACTCATCACCGCTCATCACCGCCCCACATGTACACACAGCTCCTACTACAAGAACGGTCGGTACACTAACGGAGGGAGGTAAAACTGTGACGCCTTCATACATTATGAACGAATGAGGAGGGCACACGTGGATCTCGCAGTCTACCGGAATTACGTCACAAGGTCAGTGACCTTTACCAGCGGGTCATGTAACACTGTTTGTAAGTAAGAGCTAAACATCGCGCTAACATATTTACTTACACACCAAAAAGTTTAACCTCTCACTTAACCCCTTTTTTTGGGAGGGGCTCGTGGCTAAGTAACAGCCGCACAGGTCGGTCGATCGAGATTAAGCTGCGCTTGCCGCGGTCGGTCTGTGGATGGGTGACCATCATTTCATACCAATACCCTTCCTTGCCTCGGAAAGCACGTTAAGCCGTCGGTCCCGGTTGTCAAATTAAGATCTATGACAGCCGTTACGGGTAGTTAGAGGTGTGAAAGTCTGACAACCAGTCATACCACGAGATATCGTGTTACCCAGTTACTGGGTTGTGGAGGTCAGTTAAGCATTCGCTCCATGTAAAATACTTGTATTAAGCTGCATCCGGTTTGACTGGAAGCCGTCCCCAATGTAATTGGGGAAAGGCTAGGCAGATATATACATATATGTTTAAATTATTTTATACCGAAACTATAAAATATGAAATAATTTGACCCGTGTCTCAAGTTTCGTATACGCTGTTGCGTCAGTCATTAGCAGACACAATAGATTTTTATTGTTACAACGTACAGATCTGTACGTTACTGAGCCGAAAGGATATACTAAGAATAAGATTACCCTCGCATGTCTCCCCAAGGCGTCTCTCCCCCAGACGGTCACAACTTCAAGGCGTCTCTCCCCCAGACGGTCACAACTTCAAGGCGTCTCTCCCCCAGACGGTCACAACTTCAAGCAGATTATAAAAGCTATTATGTCATCTGAATAGCTCGGGAAAAATTAATTTCAACGTTTAATCGCTTTCGTATTCATTTTTTGACACAGAATGGCCGGACCGGGTCACATGAGCGGTCGGTGGAACGTGAATGTTTGCGATAGAGGCAGCATAACGGCGATCATTAAATTGGGATTACCATCGGCGGGAGAAACCGCGCGTACGTAGCGCGCAGTGTATTTGTGACTGGCGGTGACATCGTGCGATAATGGCTCACCGGCGTTCCACCGTGCCGGCCCAAGCACGGCCAAACGATTCTAGACCCTATAATTATTACATTACGATCACCGCGGACAATACTCGTAAGTTGGTAACATTGTAATTGAGTAAATGAGTGTCGTTGACAGTTTATCGAGGGGCGCGAGTACAGGCGACTGCTACAATTTATCTCACTAATCACCGCTAACGATAATCGACAGGATATTAATTTTATCGGCAGGTGGAGCCGAGCGGCGGCATTAGCGGCGCGACCAACACTAGACAACGATGTCACAACCAGCTGTGTCAGTCAGTAACGAATCGTGTTGTATTACCTTGTGACAACTGTGGTTAACTAATGATGCTAATATCAAGTCAATGAAACCAGCATAATATTCGACTACTTCTTATGGGTGAACTTTATGTGTACCATCAAGTAGGTACTAATGTAACGTCAATCAGTTTGTTTTGTGTTGCAGGTTGTGACCTGCCTATCTACTTACAAGTTTGCCTGTGACACGTGAGGGTCGCCGCGCGACTGTGTCCCTAAACCATTGACATATATATTACTAGCGTAAGGACCCGGCCGACCGCGAAACTAAATGGCACCAACGCGATGGCCCTAAAATGACAGTTTAGGGCCAACACAACTCAGTCGACAGTGGACCGCTCGCAGGAGAGAACGAGTATTTGTTTGTCATAAATATGCTTATTTGCGTGTTAAAAGGCTGCACAAATTACGATACAAAGATTAATTAATTTTAAACAAAAAATGAAAACCGCCTTCAAAAATCTACTACACTAAAAAGTTCAAAATAATATCAAAATTTGCTTATAATAAAATAATTTTAAAATAACAATATATAATAATAATCTGTTAATTTTGGAGTCGGTGCCTGTACTGGGAGAGGGTTATTGTTTTCCTCTTGTTAGTCACTTATGTTCGTTGTGCTGTGGTTATGTTACCGGCCTTTGTATCTGGTTGTAAACCCCACATACATCAGGCACCGACTCCAAAATTAACAGATTATTATTATATATTGTTATTTTAAAATTATTTTATTATAAGCAAATTTTGATATTATTTTGAACTTTTTAGTGTAGTAGATTTTTGAAGGCGGTTTTCATTTTTTGTTTAAAATTAATTTATTTTAGTCTTTTTAGTTTTAAGTGTAATATATAATATATATTGTATAGGTCATATATAAGTTTGTATACTTCATAAATTAATTAATTTAGTAATTTTTGACTTAATTACTGCATCGGTGAAATGTTTGTGTACAACATTGAAAACTTCTGCCTACCCCATCGGGCAATACAGGCATGATGCTATGCATGTATTGAGTGGCATGAACTATACATGAACATGCGATTACAGCAATTGAGAGTGATTTGCTGTAATTCATTGAAGAGTTCCATTGTCTAACTTCGAAGGTCTTCATCGGATCTTTACTAAATTTAAATGGAACCACCTCTGGGGACTACTCTTTCAAACAAAGATATCGACGGACATACATAACAAAACATGGTAGCTACTGTAAAACGGTGAGGAGTTCCCTTGACTGTTCTTAGTCTTCATCATCAGACCCCTAATGACAGTCACAACCCATCTAGGTGTAAAGTTCTCATCAATACAAATTAATCAAGCCCAAACACCAGGTAATTGCTGTAAATCTTTAGAGTTCCCTCGACTGTCTTTCAGCTCCATCATCAGATCGACTCCAGACCTTTATTAAATAGTAGTGCTTTAAAATACTTAATGAAAAAATTAACAAATGCACTAGTCGCCCCTACAATTTTCGAAGGTTTCCCTCAATTTCTCGGGGATCCATCATCAGATCCTGGTTTCCTTATCATGGTACCACCGTTGAGATATCTTCTTTCCAACAAAAAAGAATGATCAAAATCGGTTCATAAACGACGAAGTTATCCCCGAACACACATAAAAAAAAAAAAAAAAAAAAAAAATATACGGTCGAATTGAGAAACCTCCTCCTTTTTTGAAGTCGGTTAAAAAGGAACATGGGATATCGTATCATCGATAAATAACCCTAGATTACTTCTGTTCCAATAAAATTATTAAATTAAAACATTTCAAAGGAATCATTATTTTACTACCGAAGTCCGTAATGGCGGCCATTGTGTGGCCGGAAGCGCACGCGAAGTAACTTTGAAAGAACGTCATTTTTTATTTGTTTTATTTTTGTCTTAAGAACTTAGTGTAAGTAATTTTAGTAAGTACCTAATATGTTAATACTTAATTATTATAACAATATTGTTTACAAATACAAATAAAGCTGATTGAAATTAATTTGTTATACATACTTTTTCTTGTGACATGTATTATTATCGCAAAAATAATTATAGTTTAAAAAACTAATATAATCTAACGACACCTCTTAAGCTAACATCAATCAACCCGTTTAGGCTACAGAGCATGCCAAAGAAATATACATACATACACCCGAAAAACATATAACCCTCCTTCTAGCGCAGTCGGGTAAAAACTCAGTTCAGTTTGTGTCTGATGTGTGTATAAAAATAAAAATAAAAAAAAAATTGATAAATAAATCATGTATCCTCGTACAAGGTTAAGTCTTCGACCTATGAAACCTACGACTCACGTAGTTCGTATGAGTTATGACAGATGGCGCTACTTTTGCTTGTATGAAGAAGTTGTCTGTAAAATGTTTTGATGGGCGTATCCTTTCTTTGAAATCATAGCCCGAAACACTCGATGTGAATTCACTTGGAGCACGCTGCTCTACCGAGTGAGGTGACGTCACGTGTGATTACACTGTTTAGTACGTTAGTTATGAAGAGGTTGTTAACATTATTATACTACACTGGTTGTCCCAAAGATTTTGTTAAGTTCGGAATATTTTTGACTGACACAACCTATAGTATGGATACATAATCATTATGTACCAGAAGGGCCGGCGTAGTCCTGCCTGAACCTGACTACAGCGCCACCTACCAGGTCTAATTGTAAATCTAAACTATCCAGGGACTCACTCGGACACATTTTACATTTCATCAAAATCGGTCGAGCCATTTTAGAGTGTTTGCGAGACTAATGCACAGTAATTATTTTTATATATACATATAGACGTGTGTTGCTACACTTCTAAATATACCTATGGTTATACTTACGACTGCATCTTATTTGTTCAAACATTAACTCCTGGTGTGTTCTCGCCTCCACGGTGTCCTGACCCCCAGCCTACACTTTGTCGTGTATGTAAATCATTTGGCGAAATACCCATGTATCGTTTAATTAACCAAAACTAGACACATTCACTGAGTTCGGTTTTATAGCAGAAACGTGGTTGATACCTCCCTAGATCCTAACACCCAGAGCGTCTGTGGAGCAACCTGTCACGAGCTTATCCATCAAGCGATACACGTATCACTGCCACGACTGTATAACGCTTGATGAACAGCCTCGCTCACTCGAGTAACTAGTAAGTTTGCCATGGTAGCGAACTTTTTTCGTCTTTAGAATTGAAATATCGGCCGAACAAGAAAAGAACGCTTGTAATGCAAAATTTCATATTTTATTATATAACAAACCATGTCCAAACCAACAAGTCTATATCTAGATCACGTCGTTGTCACATGAAGACGTCGTCGGCCAGCAGCTTGCCCGGCGCGGGCCGGTCGTCCTCGAACGTCACCATCTTATCGCGCGCTTTACCGGCCCCAAGAGCCGGGCCTGCGCCCCCCGCACCGCCCACACTCCCGCCAGCACACGGCGCGGGCCGCTCCCCCAGCATGCGGCTGCGGGAGCCGAAGGCCGCCAGCTCGTACAGGTCGCCAGCCGCGCCGCTCAGATTAAACTCGCTGAGGCTGCGCGGTACAAAGTACTCGACGCACTTGTCGGCGTGACCGGCCGAACGCCGCGCCGGCGTGTTCCTCTGGAAGCTCTCCTCGCCGTAGTTGGAGGACTTTCGCCTTGGCAAGCTGTTGAACTTTGTAGGGTTCAAACTGTCTATTTTGAACGTCACCTGCTGCCGCTTCTCGCAGCCGGCGAACGCGACGGACGGCCCCGAGTCGGCCGTCTCGCGGTGTCAGGACACCACTGACATCGAGATCTTGTCGTCGCAGACCGCCTCCGCACTGTGCACCGCGCGCGACTTAGCACCACCCGTACAAAGCGACGTGAAGCTGCGTACTAGCGAGCTCATGTCCTCCTGGATCAGGTTGAAACACATCGCAATGACTACGATCCCCACTAGGATATAGATACAACACACACCGACCGCAATGTCTTCCGCCTTAGCGGATACCGCGCTGGCGTACAGTCCGGGCTTCAAGTCCCCGAAGCCGATCGTCGCGAGGCTCGAGAACGAGAAGTAGCACCCGTCTATTAAGTTCCACCGCTCCGTCGTATGAAACACGAAAGTCCCTAACGCTATGTACAGTACGATGAGTAATAAACTAAGTATAATTGGCACTCGCGTGTGGTCGCGACACGTCCAATGATAGCCGCCACTAAAACTGTCCAGATTCAAGGCGGCTTGAAATGGAGTTCGTTTCTGTCTGTCAAACTTGTCTCTTTTGTCACAGTCATACTGCTTGCACTCGCCGGGCAGCGAGTAGCGGTTGAGGCAGTCCGCCTTGGTGTGGAAACTGTGTGCGCCGAGGCGCGCGGGACACAGCTTGGAGTACAGGACGCGGAAGTTCCGCGCCAGCGCCTCGCCGATAGTGGACAGGTACAGCATGATGATGGGGATGCCCACGCATGCGTACGCCACCGCCACCAGCTTACCCGCCGACGACTTCGGCGTTACGTTGCCGTGACCTGAACAATAATCATTTGTTATAGTAACTCTAAATATCTTATGTGCATGTGAAAGTTTTTTGTTAATGTTTTAACTTTGGTATTTATAACATAATCAAGTTCTTATACTGTTTATAGGACGAGCAAACTATACCTAATTTTAAAGAGTCGACGTCCTTGACTCTCATGCCGAACTTGCTGGCAAAGCACGCGCCCGACCCACGAGACGGCCTTCTCCATTCCCTCCCCTTTAACTCTCATTAGTGCCGCTCGCGCTGAGCCATTAGTCCTAAATTACTCCAAAATAGTAATACTATTCAGTTCTAACCCTTATTGTACCTTCCAGCAACAAATACCCTAAGCTGAGATAGTTCGGTGGCGAGGATCAGACTCTTTGCGTATATTGCTAGAAATAATTTAGGAAAATACCTAGTTTTAGAGTCGTAAGATATTTTACAACGCCACTTCAAAATTGATTTATTAAAACTTCACGTTCAAATTCTAAAATAATCAAGTAAATTACAAAACAGACAAATGAATAAAGTTAAAATCCTAACAAGGAAATGGTAGTCCGTGCAACTTACCGATGGTCGTAATGAGCGTGAGCGCGTAAAGGAAGCTGGTGGAGAAGGACCAGCGGTAGTCGCCGTCGTGCTCCACGGTCAGTCGCGCCTGCGCGCCGCCGCGCAGAGACTTCACCAGCACGCGCTGGAACTCCAGCAGCTCCTTGGCCGCCAGCTGCGTCCAGTTCTCCTTGTACAAGATGTTCAGATCCTCCGTGATGGACCACAGCCGCTCCACCGTCTTCGAACGTAAGTCTTCGCTGACACCTTGCGATTGGCTGAGGTTCGGTTTGGACGCAGCCACAGCGGTCTCCTCTGTGGTGATATTGCCTTCGATGGCGAGGAACAGGAAGCCTCCCAGCAGGTTGTAAGTGAGCACCAGGAAGCATATGGCGAGACAGGTGAGCGGCGAGGCGCGGCGCTTGTGCGCGCAGCGGCAGCAGAAAAGGCGCGCGTCGTCCGCGCGGCCGGGCCAGCAACAGCGCGGCTCGGCCGGCGCCGGCGCGCGCTCGCCGTACGCACGCTTAGCCAGCTCGCGGCTGCCCTCCTCCAGCATGGTGCGCTTCACCGCACCTTGTACTTCTTGTGGTGACGTATCTTCTTGGTGAACATCTCAGCTCGCCGGTAGCCGCGCGACGCTCTCACCGATCTCTTGCGTGCGACACCTGCAACAAACATACATTGTTTATCTCATACAAACCTTACTTACGCGTCTCTAATTTTTTCTTGTCCTCAGATTCAATGATTCCCAAAGATTAATACGAATGTATCTTACTAAGTAATCAAACCTAGACGCAGATTTTACAGAGTTATTAATCAACGAGCCTTTTCTCTTTCTAATTGGGGCAATGTTTACATTGATCAATCTTTATGGGCCAAGTTTTTATTACGTGACGCAGAGGGATAGCGGAGGACACAGCGCGATGAAAAACAGGATTATAAAAAGTATTTTTGTTGAATGTTTCACGATTTGTGTACATCTATGAGGTTTATACGACTCCTACAAGTCAGTAGACGGACGGACAGGCGGCAGGCGGCAGGCGGCAGGCGGCAGGCGACTGTGCGAGGCGGTCGCGTGCTGTGTGCCCGCAACACTGTACTCTCATCTCGTATGTCCTTATATATTACGTAACCGATGGATATGCCTTTTTATTCACCGACTTCAAAAAAAGGAGCAGGTTTCTCAATTCGACCGTTTTTTTTTTTTGTTTGGGGATAACTTCGTCGTTTATGAACCGATTCTGATGATTCTTATTTTGTTGGGTTGTCCCAAGGGTGGTACCATGATAAAGAAACCAGGACCTGATCATGGCATCCCAGAGAAATCGAGGGGAACCTTCGAAAATCGTAGTAGCGACTAGTGCGTTTGTTAATTTTTTCATTAATTATTTTAAAGCACTGCAAGATTTCACTGAATCTTTTTTTGTTTGAAAGTCACCAGAAATGGTTCGATTTAAATTTTGTGAAGATCTCATGAAGACCTTCGAAGTTAGACAATGGAACTCTTCAATGAATTACAGCAAATCACTCTCAATTGCTGTAATCGCATGTTCATGTATAGTTCATGCCACTCAATACATACATAGCATCATGCCTGTATTGCCCGATGGGGTAGGCAGATTGTCCAATGTTGTACACAAACATTTCACCGATGCAGTTATTAAGTCCTAGTGTCTTTCGAAGGCCTACCCATATTATTAAATTACCAAATTAACTTATTTATGAAGTATACAAACTTATATATGACCTATACAATATATATATATATAACACACTTAAAACTAAAAAGACTAAAATAAATTAATTTTAAACAAAAAATGAAAACCGCCTTCAAAAATCTACTACACTAAAAAGTTCAAAATAATATCAAAATTTGCTTATGATTAAATCATTTTAAAAGAACAATATATAATAATAATCTGTTAATTTTGGAGTCGGTGCCTGATGTATGTAGGGTTTACAACCAGGTACAAAGGCCGGTAACATAACCACAGCACAACGAACATAAGTGACTAACAAGAGGAAAACAATAACCCTCTCCCAGTACAGGCACCGACCTCTAGGAACTACTCTTTCAAACAAAGATATCGACGGACATACATACAAAACAAGGTAGCTACTGTAAAACGTTGAGGAGTTCCCTTAAGTGTCCGTCATCTTCATCATCAGACCCCTAATGACAGTCACAACCCATCTAGGTGTAAAGTTCTCATCAATACAAATTAATCCAGCCCAAACACCAGGTAATTGCTGTAAATCTTACAGAGTTCTCTCGACTGTCTTTCAGCTCCATCATCAGATCGACTCCAGACCTTAATTAAATAGTAGTGCTTTAAAATACTTAATGAAAAAATTAACAAACGCACTAGTCGCCACTACGATTTTGAACGTTCCCTTCGATTTCTCTAGAATGCTATCATCAGATCCTGGTTTCCTTATCATGGTACCACCCTCGGGATATCTCCTTTACAACAAAAAAAGAATCATCAAAATCCGTTCATAAACGACAAAGTTGTCCGCGAACAAACATAAAAAAAAACGGTCGATTTGAGAAACCTCCTCCTTTTTTTTGAAGTCGGTTAAAAACTACATAACATAGTCCTCAGTAGCTGCTTTGCATTGGGCTGAGCTGAGTATCAACATTTTTAATTATTATGAATTTGTGTTCATACGCGACATGGTGTTAATTTGCTATATCCACGCGGACGGAGTCGTGGGCACAGCTAGTATATTATATACAGAGAGTGACTTTTTGAAATAAGCGTGGATGGCCAAATGTGGAACTATAAGAAACAGCGACAAATAACTAAAGGTGTCCCGGACCAGATTTTGATGAAGCTTAAACTGCATCATTGGATTTTTGAAACACCAATATGTCTGTATAATAACTTTCGTGAGACATATTCATATTAATTATTGTTCACCGGTTACTACGCACACTTAAATTTTCGGGATTGCCCGACTTGTTTCGAACTCGAACGGAGCCTTTAGTCATGAGCTGAGCCCGCGGCGATGTCGCGACTCAAACTGACTGTTGTGTGTCACATCTGAGACTTCTCCTCATTTAAGGTCCAGTTGAAAATTTGCGTTAGGCATTAGGTTTTTTTCCAAATTGAACGGGTTCGATTCTTGGCTAGGTATGTTTTTAACAAAATCAAATTATGCAGTTTTAGTGTCCATCAAAATCGGGTCCGAGATACCTTTGAGTGCCACCGGTACTTAGAGCCAACGACAGGTGACCGACCAGGCCACCCATCTCGTTTCATATTCATGTACCTACATATGTGGCACTTGGTAAACCAAGCCAAATATATAGTACGTATGATATATGTTCCTCGACCTCTCGTCATACTAAGTAACAGTAGAACATTCTCAGATGCCAAGAGTAACGGAAGACCTCACCGGAGTGAGTCCGCGTCACAACGGAAACATGCTCTATTATCGTGAAGGGAACTAGTCGGCCGCTCGCTAATTAACGTGATTGGCCAATTGGCACGCTCCCAACACGTTAAGCAAATCGACCGAAAGAACATTACGATAAAGATTCGTCCGACACGTCCGGCCCGTAGTACTATCCGATGTGCTGGTGACACACGAAGCCGCGTGCGCAAACTTGTTCACAGAACATTTTTAATCAAAGTTCGAGCACAAGCCTTTGAGTGTGCCGTAGAACATGTCGCCATTGTTAGTCTGCGGTCAACGGCCGCTTTGTGCTCGCCTTTAACTTATTGCGCTAACTCACACACACAACACGACAAATAGAATCACATGAATAACCTAAGTCGCACCCACACATGTAAGTGTCTATATATACTCGCACATATCGTATTCGTGACAGATTAAATAAAACTCCCGAATGAGTGACGTCAGACGACACACACGTGTACGAACAATGTGATGTATGTGACCGGCTCAGGAGCATGCCTCACGCCTCGGTGGAATTTTTCAACACCTAATTTATTGTGTAATATTATGTTCATGCGCCGCTTGAATTCATAACGCGCGAGTCCCGCGGCCGACCTGCCTTATTATATGACGTGTACACATCGTATGTATACGTGCCATAGTGTATGTTACGCTTCGACAGACACAACAGCTTACAACCATTTAGGAAGAAGCTATCTCCCGTTTATTGTAGGACAGAGACGTTGGCGTGACGTGACGTAGTGACGTAGTGACGTATAGGTGTGACGAGCGCTCGAGGGGCTGCGCTACTCTGATACACTCGCCACAACAAACTTCGTATTCAAATGGGAATCTTATTCAGTACCCGATCATAAAGCAGTGCGTCACGCGCATGCGGCCGCGGACTTCCGGAGGTTTCGGATTCTTTGTATAATATTGACATTATGCCTAAATATTTATTTTGTCCTTCCAAAAAAAAACATCGTTCCACAAACCCAGTTGTGTTTGTTGGTCCGCGCGGGCGCCGGGCGGGAGCTGTTTTTATTTGCACTGAATATTGAGTACATATTCGTGGCTCTAACATATACATACGAACTTTCTATTTCTACATTGAAACAAGATGACCTTATTTTCCTTTTCTATATCCTAAAACTCCCAAAATCTATTCGAAGTTCTCCATAGGCGTTGTTTTGCTCGTTTATAAGATTCGAAAAGATGCATAAATTGGAAACCCTTGGTAGATCCTTCAACGGTTGATGACAAACAAACGAACTGTTATTAAACTATACGACGTTCATGCTTCTGTCAGAAAAGTGAAATTGAAGCATCCACCTAGACCGTGGAGGACCTGAGGAATTCAGATGTCTACGAGGTGAAAAGATCGTAGTTGCAGAAGTACAATACAGAATACAGTGAAGACAACTGGGTCTTGGTCAGATGGAACACGATGGTACGCAAATTTATCAAGATAGTGTGACCTTGATTCTGGCACTCAACAAGGCGGCATTCTTTCCCTGTGTTGTTCTGTATTTTCATTAACTTCCTAATTTCATAACTTTGGTGTGCGTATCATCATTCAATTCAAATCAAAATAATGTATTTCTATTAAACCTTTAACATGCACTTTTGATTGTGAGGAGCTATTTGCTAAGTTTCAAAGTGTAGATCCCTATGGAGAAGAATGGGCACAAAACTGCACGGCTAGTCTTTTTTTTTGCATAATAGTATGTGAGAACAATGTATTTGAACATTGATGACTTGTAGATGACTTACACATATATTACCAAACGAGTTTGGAGTGTTCATTGATGGTGTTGTAAGTTTAAACCGCGACTTAGCAGCGATAGAGAATTGATCTGATAGATTCGGCTTAGAGGTTAACCCCTCAAAATGCCATGCGATAGTTGTCCCCACAACTGTTTGCGAAAAATTCAAAAACTACTGAACGGATTTTCATGCGGTTTTCACCAATAGCCAGAGTGACTAATGAGGAAGGTTTGGGTATATAATTCGTTACGGTTTTGGGTAAATTGGTTGAAATAGTATAATGGATGCGACACTGATGCTCTGTTAACCGTGCGAAGTCGGGGCGGGTCGCTAGTATATACATATTTGTAAAGTGCTCGTCAAGCTTGTGCTTATTACAAGTATTTAAATTGTGGTAATGACTCTTTTTATTTAGTTCGACTATATTTTTACGAATTCCTTTCTATTTACTTTGCGTGACCTGCTTGCTGAGCATGTGGTCTTGGCTTCGATTCCCAGGTCGGGCCAAGTGTTATTGGGTATTTCTGTTAGGCAATTCTCAGTAGCAGCTCGCATTTTCGAATTGTGCCGATTACATGGCTATAGGCGCACCACCTATTACATGAGACTTAATAACTGAATTGGTGAAATGTGGGTGTACAATTGTGAACCTACACCTCTGCCTACCCCTTCGGGAAATACAGGCGTGATGCTATGTTATATTGTTATGTAAGGCTAGGTTAGGTTATTATCTGGCGTAATAAAAATGGTTGTGCAGTTGGAATGTATCAGTGCAATCGCACTTACTCAAATGACAACTAGCTATGAAAACAATTATATAAGTTTTATAACTTCGCAAATTTTGTGTTGAAAAAAATTATACTCCACTGCCATGTCTTCATTCTTTATATAAAGCCCAAATACTTACATGATATTATTTAAATGCACTACACTGTATCCGTATTCATAGCCGACTTTTTATAAGCGAGGTTTTGATATTTTTATTATCAGCTATTGCTGCACACACGTCATTCATTGAGTTTCAACACATAGACATCCTCTCCATTGGTCTCAAATTATTTTCAACGTGGAATCCAGTGATAATATATGAAAACTTCGTTATTTGAAGTCAGTTAAAAAGTACAAAGTGAGTGTAGTGTTTCGCGGGCTTTATGACAAGAACGAAAACATGGAAGGTAGGTGACGAAAACTTTACCACAACATGGCGGAGTAAACTCGTGTGTCAGTCTACCCGTGACCACGATCAGTGCAACCTGGTCGAGACGTCAACCGACTCAAAGGTATTTATTGTGCGTTAATTATAAATATGTGAGCGACACAACTAGGCACGCGGTTGTACGTCTGTCAGTCGGCGATGACATTCCAAGTGTGGTTGTAGCGGACGATATAACTGTACGCGCGACCGTTCACTACTGCTGTACACCTTGAATGTGGCGACATACAGATGTATTCTGTGTTACCTATATATATAATATATAGTGGTAGTGGTAGACACGAATGAAACACTGGCAGGTCAAAGGCCACAGTCCGAGCTCAAGACATAAATATGAAGTATCGATTTTTTATAATTACTTTCGTGAGAGGCATTCATAATAATTATTGTTTAACGGTTATTACTCAGTAAGACTCGCGACATCGCCGCGGGTTCAGCTCATGAATAAGGGCTCTGTTCGAGTTCGAAACTAGTCGGGCAATCCCGAAAAACGCGTGAGTAATAACCGTTAAACAATAATTAATATTAATTATCGGTTACGTAAAACAGTGAAGGAAAACAACGCGTCGGCGGTAACTAGCCAACGCGCGATACAGTGAACAAGAGGTAAGGGTCACGTGACGTAAGCCGGCACCGCGTGCCACCAGTACAGCGGAACGCTATCACCTGTAGCGACGACTGGCGACCGTGCAGCGGAGACAATAAATTGTATCACCTGCCGCCCCCCGCCCCACCCCGTGCACACACACTGAATTAAAGCGCCCCTTGACGCGACGCCGACCCCGGATATTACAACACAAACAGGCTCAGTGGACGCGAGCGCGGTTTCCCAGTGAAACGGTCACCGAGTCGTCTCGTCATTAGTTATACATCGTAACAAACTTTGATATAAAACTCTTGCATACAGGTCCAGCAGGGTTGACATCGTGCCCGACGGCTTGAACTGGCTGACACGAAACGTGACGCCGCCTTGAAGTGCCACCTAGCAGTGCGTAGTAACACGACACGAGATTATTGTAACATTACTGTACGAGTGTAGTGCATAGTACTACACAGCCGCTCACGCTCGCTTGTGGCACATGTATGAATGAATGGCGGCCGCACTCATTCGTAATTACCTACAGCAGTTCTGTACTTGTGTCTACCTTCAGACAGCCCTACATCAAATCGCTGTGTAGATATCCTCGCTGCGTTGGGAATCGATCGTTCGTTGCCAAGACCCACTTTAATTCGATTTAATCGTTCTGTCAGAAACACTCGATTATTATTATTTTCTCATAACTCCGAGCTCCGGGAATAATAACTTCGTTCGCAATACGAACAAATTGCGTGAACCTGCTGAAGGCACACGTCTCGCGCGATGCGACGTGGCCACCACTGACACGCGCGGGAGTATGCCTTCCTACAGTGGCGCGAGTTATGAACATATAAGACGACATTCCCGCGTCATACTCATACACATGAACGTTATCTGTTGTTGTGCATATGTCGCAGATGGATTGTAGAATCAGCTGTTTTACAAAACTGCTAGCTGGTTTACAAAACAGTACTGTTGTGAAAAACAGTTGAACGACCTTTAGCGGTTTTACATAATTACTGAACTATAACACGCAGAATTGTATAAAGGTTTTTCCTTTATCAATGCAGCGGGTCAACGATCAGAGGATATGTAAAACAGCGTGAAATACAACGTCAGATTTTAGTTCTTAATTTTGTCGCTCATGGCTCTGTGTCTTTTTTTGGTATTTAGTTTGGGACTTTTGTCCATTTATTTATGGATATGTGAGTCCCATCATTCATCATCTTTTACGTGTAGTCTGTCTCACTACAATGTGTCTAATCAACAATCATTTAACTTTATTATATTTTGTAAGTCAGTAGCAAAAAAAAATTAATTTCGAATGACATAAATACTAAAATACTTTACTAATCGATACTTGGGATTATGAAAGAAAACAAAAATGGATGCATGAGCGAGCGATGCGAGCTCGGGACTTCCGTGTGACCTTACAGGCACAAAAATAGTCGTTCCGGCCATGGAAAGACAATTCAGTATCTTTTCTTTTACTTGAGTGCTGACTGTCCATTTAATATACCTATACAATAAATAAATCTTTCTGAATGTAGATATGTCATTCTGCATTACGTATAAACGTGGGTAGTCGCAATGGCAATCCAGCTGAACGTTGTTCAACTGTTTTATAAAACGGATCTGTTTTGTGAAACGGCTAGAATTTTTGTAGAACAGCGGAATCTACAATCCATCTGCGACAGATACACTCTTCATCACTACTACACACTCAACATCCAAATCTCCATCTAAACCAATTTCAGATACTGGCCACTAATATATAACAATACGATTCTTCTTCTATCCGTAAGTTGATGCCTTTAATGTTAGATAGCGCGAACCACTAGTAACTGACTACACTCCTTAAAAAAGGAGAAACATCAAGCATTTATTTCAAAATCAATTTAGTTTTAATTAACACCAATAGCTTTGCGATTTGTTACACAACACACATGCAGAAACATCGTTCGACTGTTTCATTTAATCAGTCGATCTAATATGAGACATAGGAGAAGGTGGCGCTAGCGGCCGAGCCTGCAGCCGACAGATTAATTGAAAATTTGTAGATTGGATGCATTAAAGCGAACACAAGCGGCCAGTGGTGCGCCTGCGGGGTAGGTCCGTGGTGTCGCGTGTTCGGTGCGGGGGAGGGCACAGTACCCAGTACTACCGGTTACAACGAATGACACTTTACACTACACTTTACAATCCTGTTCTACTGAGTTTATGGGAAGTAAACATTGACGTTAAGCCATAAATACTATTTTTCAAAGTTTATAATATATTTCTAATAGGTGAAGTCCTCGATTCAGTTCCCGACACACAAAAAGTATTGTAATTTTTTTCTGTTAGAAAATTTTCGAATTGTGCGTTTGGAATTGTGCCCGTTTAATGGTAATAGGCTCACCACCTATTGCATGGGACTTAATAACTGCATTGGTGAAATGTGTGTGTACAAGTACAACAGTGTACACCTCTGCCTACCCCATCAGGCAATACAAGTATGATGCTATGTATGTATTGCGTGGCATGAACTATACATGAACATGCGATTACAGTAATTGCGAGTGATTTGCTGTAATTCATTGAAGAGTTCCATTGTCTGTCTTCGAAGGTCGTCATCACATCTTCACCAAATTCCAGAACCACCTCTGGGGACTACTCTTTCAAACAAAAAAGATTCAGTGAAATCGGTTCAAAACTAGCGAATATATCGGAGGACACAAACATACCTCCTCCTTTTTGAAGTCGGTTAAAAAAATGATCTACGTTTGGACACAAAACATGGGGCGACGGTGTAGCCGAGGATGGAGCAAGTAGATCCAGAAGAAATCTAGTCACTCTACTGGATAGATTTGGAAAGAACGAGAGTTGGAGTTGATACAACCGCCTCGACCCGTCTCCCACAACTGTTGCACCGGACTACATCCCGAAACGAAAGTGCAATGTAGGTACTTGCTGAGATACAAGTGTGGGGAACTGTGAATACTGTGTCTTATGGAATTGTAATATATTAGTGTACGTGTTGTGTGTGTTAGTCCGGATCAAACTGTTGTGGCAACAGGCTGTTTTACTTCGCTCCCGTAGAATCTTCTCGAACATTACAGGAGGCACTGGTGATATTTGTATGTACAACTGTACACTCTTGCCTACACCTTCCGGGAATATAGGCATGATGCTATGACGGTTATCACTAATCTTGTAAAGTAGATACTAGACTCCTGGCTCGCGTTACACTGATGTAGACCCCCCCCCCTTCACCACTACTAACACAGATACAATGTCACGCAAACTGTAACTATTGCCATTACAAGGGAGCTTACAATACAACATTGTTAATATTAGGATGACTCGCACGACACGTCCATAGTTACGACGGTTTTGGTGATCGAATAACGTAATTAATGGCTAAAATGATCACTATTATTTATCATACATTATTTTCATTATAGTGATAACCATTTTTCACTTGGACCAGAAATCGTCTAGTGATGTTACCGTTATACTGGCAAGTCTAAGGAACCCAAAGAATACCCAAGGTACGCATCACTGACTCAGCAGTCATGTGGGTACGTGTCATGAACTTCGCTTGCTCTAAGCAGTGAAGGACTACAATAGTGAAGAAATCAGCACACTAAGGAATATTCTCGTTGGTGTGTAAAGCCAGTCGGAGACCCACGAGCAGTGTAAACTCTGTCACGCGGTCGTCAACTTGTTCGCCAACCAGACGAAAGCAAGAAGACTATCCGTTTGCAAAACAAAAATCAAATCACTTTTCAATAAATCGTATATTTTTAGTCATAACAAAACCCCTTTGGGACAGTTCAGCAGACGTTACTTCTTCTCGTGAGACTAACGTTAAACTGGAGGGAATATTAATTGGATTTTTAACCGACATCAAAAAAAGGAGGAGGTTTCTCAATTCGACCGTATATTTTTTTATTTTGTGTGTGTTCGCGGATAACTTCGTCGTTAATGAACCGATTTTGATGATTCCTTTTTGTTGCAAGGAAGATATCCCAAGGGTAGTACCATGATAAGGAAACCAGGATCTGATGATGGCATTCCAGAGAAAGCAAGGGGAACCTTCGAAAATCGTAGTGAAGACTACGGCGTTTGTTAGTTTTCCATTAAGTATTTTAAAGCACTACTACTTACTTTTAAACGAGGTCTGGAGGCGATCTGATGATGGAGCCGAAAGTCAGTCGAGGGAACTCTTTAACGATTTACAGCAATTACCTGGTGTTTGGGCTGGATTAATTTGTATTGATGAGAACTTTACACCTAGATGGGTTGTGACTGTCATTAGGGGTTCGATGATGAAGACGAAGGACAGTCAAGGGAACTCCTCTTCGTTTTACAGTAGCTTTTTATATATATGTCCATCGATATCTTTGTTTGAAAGAGTAGTCCCCAGAGGTGGTCCCATTTAAATTTAGTAGAGATCTGATGAAGACCTTCGAAGTAAGACAATGGAACTCTTCAATGAATTACAGCAAATCACTCTCAATTGCTGTAATTGCATGTTCATGTATAGTTCATGCCACTCAATACATACATAGCATCATGCCTGTATTGCCCGATGGAGTAGGCAGAAGTGTACACTATTGTACACAAACATTTCACCGATGCAGTTATTAAGTCCTAGTGTCTTTCGAAGGCCCACCCATATAATTAAATTACTAATTTAACTTATTTATGAACTATACAAACTTATATATGACTTATACATTATATAAAGTCCTAATTTATTACGTAACTTCCTTCTAAAGGGTTTAATATATAAATCAAATACATTCACATAAACCAAGAATTAAATGGAAATAACAAATTATTTTTAATAAACATATTACTAGCAAGACGATAATTGTTCCTTGAACGGTAAACAATAAGAATAAAATTAACATTGTTATAAAAATTTAAATTATTGCTTGATTTAATCCTTATCATTTACACGTTGACCTTTTAAAAGGTAATTCCCTAATAAATTAGGACCTTAAATATATATATATATATTACACTTAAAACTAAAAAGATTAAAATAAATTAATTTTTAACAAAAAAATATAAAAATCCTTCAAAAATCTACTACACTAAAAAGTTCAAAATAATATCAAAATTTGCTTATAATAAAATAATTTTAAAAGAACAGTATATAATAATAATCTGTTAATTTTGGAGTCGGTGCCTGTACTGGGAGAGGGTTATTGTTTTCCTCTTGTTAGTCACTTATGTTCGTTGTGCTGTGGTTATGTTACCGGCCTTTGTATCTGGTTGTAAACCTCACATACTCGTACATCAGAATTTTGAAGGATTTTTATATTTTTTTGTTAAAAATTAATTTATTAAGACCAATGATACTAAAATAAAAAATATGTGTCATAAAGTCTACAAAAACAAAACGCAGGGCAGCTTGTGGCGAGCTGTTGGTGAGTGGCGACACTGCGTTCCTGTATACCCCAGAGAGTCGATCAGGGCCTCGTCTCCAGTTTGCCCTCATTGGGTAGCTAGAGTGAGAGTGCCCGCAGGACTCTCAACTCTGTCTTTTCTTATTTGCCCGGCCAGAGAGGACTCACCAGAGCTATATGCTCGGGGGTGGAAGAAGTAGTAATGGCGTAACAGCTGGGAAACCCGCTCCGGGTCTTTAAGACCCACGATGGTGAAACCGGGACCGCTCCTCTCCACACTCCTAGGGGTAAGCGAAGGGGCTAGCCGCTCGATTTGGAGCTATCGCGTACTGCCCGTATTAGGGACGCTATTCGTGTCCGCATAAGCGCGTCAAAATCGGGCACACCTGTCTCCGCGAACATCCCCGACGCACTGCAAAAGCGCCGTAGCCCCAACATTACCCTGAAGGCGTTGTATATGGGACTCGCAGAGCATTGTATGAGTGTTTTGTATAACTGACCCATAGGGCACACGTGTACAGAGATTGGCAATAAGCCCTAAAGAGTGTAATTTTTACCTCTTCTGCATAACGCGCAAACCTACGGGCCAGCATGTTGCGTTCCCTCTCCAAATCCGTATCATTGGACAAGCTGCCAGTCACCCAGGGTCACAAGTACTTGTTATGTTTGACCCTGGTAAGCAAGGCGGCCCCTAAGCTGACTGGTGGAACTTTGTCGGGATATTTGTTACCCGTCTTAATTAATATCGAGATCTTAAATTTTATTTGAACAATGTTTTTCAAACATCAACACAAATTTCAAAAAATGTCTCGCGATGATTTCGATAATATTTACTATGTAAATCCAAGACCACATAATTTTGCGAATATTACACTCGTGAACTGCAAATACTACATATACTCTCTGTTTTTTCAAAAGACGTAGTTTTTAAAATTCTTTACTAATGATTTACATTCGTCCTTCCCTAAAGATTTGCGTAGCAAAAATACCGAACATAGTGTACCATGCTACGCTTGGATTGTACTACGCGCTACAGTGTAGCTATCAACAATGTTCGTAGCTCGTAGCGATACTCGTAGTCAATGTAGCATCAAACCAAGTTACATGGCAAATATGAACAATTCAATTTACTCAGTATCGTAACATTGTATAGTTTTATTGATAGTAGTACGAGTGACAAATGAAATAACGTTTATACTGAGTAATTATATTATTTATACCTGTAATGTATTCTGTTATCAAACACTATACTCAAACAAAATAAACTGGTCAATATAAAGAAAAATGTTAGATGTAGAAACTGAAGCACCTAGTGGACTGGTCAGTTATACAGACGCACCGTGGTGCTCAGTTGTACGATGTCGTTTGCTGACTGTTACGTGATCCGACAATTCATACGTAGGTATATTTAAAGTGATTCGAATAGTAGCAAGAGCGTATCACATTAAAGTTTTGTGTGAATTGTATTGAGACACCTTGAAGCCTTAATATGTTCTTTACCTAGATACCTGTATCAGACACAGACTAGCACTGCACACTGCACAGTCCTGCGACCTGAGCCAGCTGAGCCAACTGTATGAGATACTGACTAACTGACTTCCGAATTATTGACGCGACATCGATAGGAGTGATATATTATATCTGGGGGCACGGCAGTGCCCCCGCCAAGTCTCGAGCAAAGCAGGCACGGCCGTACCATCCTTTTCTCGAAGCCATTCGCGGCCCTTTTACCCCCCCTATATCTTCGCTGCGGACAAAGCTAGCAGTTTGAACTTTTGGTAACCAAGAGTAATAATTATAACTAGCCAAACTTCCAAATTACATGATATTTGAGACTATAGTTTACGAGTTATCGTCGATCAAATTTACATCATATTTTCACTCACTGACTGACCGATCATCAAAAATCTAAGATACTTCTAGCAGACCTAGAACTTTGAAATTTGGCATCAAGATAGTTTATTAGGCACATATAAAGGAAAAATTATTAAAACACTAATAAGTAGTTAATTATAGAAAACAATTTTATATTTGCCGTTTTGCAGGAACATTGTGTATGAATTTCGACTGCATTGTTAACTCTGTTCTTTGTTTACATACAAAAAATATTAAATTGGTATAGATTATTAATAAATTGTAATTTATTAAAGTTAAAAATAAATTTAATAGAGTTAATATTTCATAATTAATTAAATGAATAAATCTAAAAAACTTAATAAAAATATCAATGTAATGCAATAAATAGTCTGTGTTCGCTCGCTAGATAGCGTTGTACCTGGTTTCTAAATCGCACTATGGTTTCATTATAGGGCGTAATATAAATAGAACTTTAGAAAATCTTGGATATTTTCGTATGATATCTATCCAACCAAAAACATTAGATCTAAAAAAATGCCAAGTCTCTCTATGCAATCATTCCACCGTAAAAAGTTTTGAGATCTCATAGAAGCTAATTCCTATTCAATTTATTTTGTAGTTAGTTATCTATCAACATTTAGTGACTGTATCAATAGTTTTATTTACATTATAATTATAGTGACTTGGCAATGAGCACAAGAAGAAACAAATATAAAACGACATATTTGGAGGAGGTGAAAGTAACGCATTACGCACGCGTAAAGTTTAATATCACAGGATTAGTTGAGTTCTTTTGATTTACCCATTAAACATAGGTATAGATAATAATTGTGATGTTCTTTTCAAATAAACATAGTTCTTTTTAAATATATATTCGCGCCCGTAGTCGATGGTGATCATAACTACTAATTGGCCGCAAAATCATGTCTGTGTATCAAATCACACATCAGCATAACAGTTAATCTAATCATAGTACTCATAGATAATTTTCGTCAATAATAATATTTATTCGTCAAAAAAGTCGGACATAATTCCACACAGCAAGCAGCTTTTAATTTGTGCTCATTGGCAAGTCACTATAATTATAATGTAAATAAAACTATTGATACAGTCACTAAATGTTGATAGATAACTAACTACATTAATTTTAAACAAAAAATAAAAACCGCCTTCCAAAATCTACTACACTAAAAAGTTTAAAATAATATCAAAATTTGCTTATAATAAAATAATTTTAAAATAACAATATATAATAATAATCTGTTAATTTTGGAGTCGGTGCCTGTACTGGGAGAGGGTTATTGTTTTCCTCTTGTTAGTCACTTATGTTCGTTGTGCTGTGGTTATGTTACCGGCGTTTGTATCTGGTTGTAAACCCCACATACATCAGGCACCGACTTCAAAATTAACAGATTATTATTATATATTGTTATTTTAAAATTATTTTATTATAAGCAAATTTTGATATTATTTTAAACTTTTTAGTGTAGTAGATTTTGGAAGGCGGTTTTTATTTTTTGTTTAAAATTAATTTATTTTAGTCTTTTTAGTTTTAAGTCTAATATATATATAAGGTCCTAATTTATTAGGTAATTTCCTTTTAAGGGGTTGATGTGTAAGTCATAAGTATTCAAATGCACAAGGAAATAAATTGCCAAAGCACACTTTAAATTAATAATAATAAAAAATTATAATGTTTGATTACTGCTCTTTACTGATTATGCTGTCCCCGAGCCGCGCGGAGGCAACTACCGCGACATGCCCCCCCCCCCCCCCCCGCTAGCCCGCGCGCCCCGCCGCCACCCCGTCTCCTCGTCGCGTCAGCTGTTACTACCTACTTCTCTCATCGTGTGGTTGCTGAACAACTTAGTGTCAGAGTTTAAACCACCCGTAGGTCACTGACATGGCTTTACAGACCGAGCCGCGCGTAGGTAAATTACCTGAAATGCGCGCCGCGCGCCCCGCCGCCCCGCGATAGTATTTTACTACTGAGTACCTACTTATGCACGGCCTTTTCCCGCGTTACAGCCAAGCGACCCAAGTGACCCGGGGCTCTAGAGCTAGAAACTACATTACTAGGAAAGGCCACGAAAAAATTCAGAAATCTTACAGACAATGACGTTGCAACTTTTCTTTACGTTACCTTCTCGAATAAAAAAAATGCAAATGTAAAAATTTTACACGAAAGCACCTGTATTTCTAAATTCCCATCACACTCAACCAGGCTTTGGATTAGACTGACAAATAATTTTAACGATTAGGTACTAGAAAGTTGTCAATGATCAATTATTACGTTTAATTGATAGTATGCACTACGTAGGTATTAGCTTGCATTAATGGTATGGTTATAACAATAACTTGGCGTGTTTAACAGTTTGAATCATAAATACATAAGTACAACATACATAGCATCACGCCCGTATTCCCCGAAGGGGTAGGCAGAGGTGTACACATTTGTGCACTCATATTTCACCAATGCTGTTATTAAGTCCCATGTGAGCCTATTGCCATCTACCGGGAACAATTCTAAGCTGCAAGAATTTTCTAATAGAAAAACCCAATAACACTGCTCGACCTGGAAATCGAACCCGAGACCTCAGCAGTCGCGCTTGGGACCACTAGATCAACGAGGCAGTTTAAGTACAACTATTTTAATTTATTTGTTACCTACTTACCAATAAATTAAATTAAGTATTCACAAAAATTTTGCAAAAACCCTTTTCCTTGAGATCACTTCACTTACGTATTTACTCGAATGTACCTCTCTACGAGACACTTATTTAAACAAACTCAGTAATAACAACACTGTTTGGTTGAAGACTTTAATGGGAATCACTTAGGTATTTTACAACTGTTACGAGATTATTATTTAGATATCACAAAATAGATCTGTTGCAACATACTGATTGTTCACCATATTCATCATTTATGTAATCTCCAAATATCGCAATTATTAGATTTTTGAACCTACGATTTTTTATCGATTGTACAAAAGCGTCGCGGTCATTCCGCTGCAACGTCACCCGTCACCGAACCATCGTACATCACCGCACCGCACCATGCAGCTGACTGAAATTACGAAGTAGGTACGGAAGTATTTTTGAACTACTGGGTAGGCATGGTCTTTCTTATGCTTTGTTTATCGCCGACAGAACAAGCCGATATTCTTTGATGGTATCTGACACAAGCGAAATTAAATACTAATTTTAGTAGGTACGTGACCGTTAAAGAAGCCGACGGTGACAGTTCGCACACATACTTCCCGGAAGGAAGAAAGAGTAAGCGTGTCGTCGATTAATACGAAAGGAAGAGATAGCACAACAGACGCTGACGCCGCCGCCACTCCCCGCCGCCCGCCGCCCGCCGTTCGCCACCGCAGCCCGCTGCGAGTGATTGTATGCCTACAAAGTAATTCAGTCGGCGCCGCGCCGGCGCGTTTGATGATCCGATGACGACAAAGCGTTGCACTTGCAGCACGGCGCTTTTGTACAATCGAAAAATTCGTAGGTTCAAAAATCTAATAATTGCGCTATTTGGAGAATACTTCTGTGATGATTATAGGGCTCTGCTACGTCACTACGAGCTTAGTGGAAAACAACAAGTACGCCGCAACAGATCTAAGTAGATACCTAAGTGATTCCGTTTTAAAGTCTCCAACCAAACAGTGTTGTTGATACTGATTTCGTGTAAATAAGTGTCTCGTAAAGCAGTAACTTCAAGTGAATACGTAAGTGATGTGATCTCAAGGACAAGAGTTATTTACAAATGTTTGTCAAATCTTATTCTAATTTATTGGTAAGTAATTAAGTATTCAATTAATTAAAGTCGTTGTAGGTACTTATGTGTGGTTCAAACTTTTAAACATGCCAAGTTTCTGTAATTTGACCTTTGTACTTTAATGCAAGCCTATGCCTACGTAGTACCTACATGCTATCAATTTAACGTAATTATTGACCATAGCATTACACTAATTTGTCAGTCCAAAGCCCGGTTTATGCGTGATGGGAATTTCGAATCACAGATGTTTTCGTGTAAAATTATAACATTTAATGATCCTGCAACTTTTTTATTAGTTAAGTAGTCATAAAGGATAGGTATACAACGTCACTATCTGTAGGTTTTCTGAATTTTGTCGTGGCCTTCTTTTACCTAGTAATTACCTACGGTCATGTGCCCCGGCTGCCCGGTGCGTTGACTGTTAGCGCGGGAAAAGGTCGTGCCAACTAAGTAGGTAGTGATAGCCTAGATGTATGACCGTTGGATTGAGTCAAAGGTCGCAAGTTCGAATCAACGACCACTACCACTATCTTTTCGAAGTCATGTGCGTATTATAAACTCATTATCACTTGCTTTTAACGGTGAAGGAAAACATGTGAGGAAATCAGCACACCTGAGAGATGTTCTCGATGGTGTGTAAAGCCATGTCAGTAACCTACGGGTGGTTTTAACTCTGAGACTTTAGGTTGTTCAGCAACCACACGATGAGAGAAGTAGGTAGTAACAGCTGACGCGACGAGGAGACAGGGCGGCGGCGGGGCGTGCGGGCCTGCGGGGGGGCATGTCGCGGTAGTTCCCTCCGGCGGCTCGGGGACAGCATAATCAGTAAAGAGCAGTAATCAAACATTATAATTTTTTATTATTATTAATTTAAAGTGTGCTTTGGCAATTTATTTCCTTGTGCATTTGAATACTTATGACTTATACATCAACCCCTTAAAAGGAAATTACCTAATAAATTAGGACCTTATATTGTATAGGTCATATATAAGTTTGTATACTTCATAAATAAGTTAATTTAGTAATTTAATAATATGGGTAGGCCTTCGAAAGCCGCTAGGACTTAATAACTGCATCGGTGAAATGTTTGTGTACAACAGTGGACACTTCTGCCTACCCCATCGGGCAATACAGGCATGATGCTATGTATGTATTGAGTGGCATGAACTATACATGAACATGTGATTACAGAAATTGCGAGTGATTTGCTGTGATTTATTGAAGAATTCCATCGTCTAACTTCGAAGATCTTACTCAGATCTTCACTAAATTGAAATAGGACCACCTCTGGGGACTATTCTTTCAAACAAATATATCGACGGACATACATACAAAACAAGGTAGCTACTGTAAAACGTTGAGGAGTTCCCTTGACTGTCCTTCGTCTTCATCATCAGACCCCCAATGACAGTCACAACCTATCTAGGTGTAAAGTTCTCATCAATACAAATTAATGAAGCCCAAACACCAGGTAATTGTTGTAAATCGTTAAAGAGTTCCCTAGATCATCTTTCGGCTCCATCATCAGATCGACTCCAGACCTTCATTAAATAGTAGTGCTTTAAAATACTTAATGAAAAAATTAACAAATGCACGAGTCGCCCCTACGATTTTCGAAGGTTTCTCTCGATTTCTCGGGATCCATCATCAGATCCTGGTTTCCTTATCATAGTACCACCGTTGGGATATCTTCTTTCCAACAAAAAAATAATTATCAAAATCGGTTCATAAACGACGAAGTTAACCCCGAACACACATAAAAAAAAAAAAAAAAAAAAAAAAAAAATATATACGGTCGAATTGAGAAACCTCCTCCTTTTTTGGAAGTCGGTTAAAAATAAATTGAATAGGACTTGGCTTCCATGAGATCTCAAAACTTTTTACGGTGGAATGATTGCATAGAGAGACTTGGCATTTTTTTAGATCTAATGTTTTTGGTTGGATATAGGTATACAGCTATCAGTATCTGATACCGTTCACCATGGTGGTTATTGGGGGACTCGTGGTATTGGTAGTACACGATCTTTTTGGTATATTCAGCACTTACAGCGGGATGTGTCGTAGTTACCATGTTGCACACGAAAATATACATTGTATGTATAAGTAATGTCAATCAGGACTGAATAGCGTGTGTTCTGTTGGTCCGCCTCGAGTATTACGTACTGACATCATGTCACCGTGGCGGAGATCGTGATCACTATAGCTGATGATGTTGCCCTGTTCAGTCCTACTTGATAACGAGCGGTTCGTTATCACCTCCGTAAGGCTACAGAGTGTACCGTAATTAGTACCTGTAGCCATTGACTTTACATCGATCACTCTGCCGTTACACTACAGTTACCTTGAAGTTGCCTTCAGAGTAACAGCTTTAATAACAGTAGTGTACATGGAGCGACTGCCTATCTGACCTCCACAATCCAGTTACTGGGTAACACGATATCTCGTGGTATGACTGGTTGTCAGACTTTACATAATGAATGCTGTTGTTGACGTGAAAGTACATAATGTTATTCATTAATTCGATCATCTCATATGTATACAAAATATACAGGTTGATAACGATAAGTTTTTCCAGTGAGTTTGGTAATTTAAAAGATGTATAGTGCTATTATAAATAAGTCATTAGCTCCTCCAGTAATGCTCCTCATTCCTGCGCAAGCTATCACTCTCTCTCTCTCTGATACTAAAACTAAGAACTAGTTCGAGCTTCTCGGCTGACGACTCGTTTCTTAAGTTCTCTCTCGGACCTGGAGGCCAGAACGCATAATGCCGAAATTATTGATTCCACCTTCACTTAAAGAATGGCACTAAATAGGTGTTAAAAGTGTTCCCGTAAGGCAATTTAAACGTTTAATAATGAACGGAACACCCATGTCGAGTCGAGGAGCTGATGAAAAATAAGGGAACCGTGTGGTACGATCATCAGTTAGCCCTATACATGTTCTGTTCGACTTACATGCGCGTGTCGTGGAGCGCCTCCGGTCCCTCCTGCTCCTGCGCTCGGCACTCGCTACACGTGCACTGGCGCAGACATCCCTCACTGATCAGCACTGAGTGCCTACACACGCACACAGCACGGCACCGCTCACTCACACTCGCGGCACTACGAGCGCGGCTAACAAATATCAACTGACGAATTTATCAAAAAGTTACAAAGTAGAAAGTTGCGCGCGTATCGTGTCGCTGCTGGTCAGGCGCGGGTCGGCGCCACACGTGCACCGCGCGCCGCCTCGCGTGCCACACTGCCGCGTGCCGCCGCCGGCCGCCGCCGCCCGCACTCTGCGCGCGCACCGCACGCACACCGCTACACGCGCACTACGCTATCCAACTGCACAACACTACTACTCACTAATCAACTACATCTCAGGTGCTACGTCCACGCTCATCCAATATGTCAATTATATTATTATGGCAATGGGCAACCCGTACAAATCTTTTTATAATTTATCTTATAAAGATCGTCAGGACTGGAAGCAGAGTAGAGAGTCCGTTGTCCCGCAGGGGGCCTGGAACCGAGCTATTATTATTTTAATAATAAAAAATCTTAAATCGAAATATACAAAATCTTCACGCCACTTGATATGTTAAGTCCTGTCACAGCACCAATTACTTATTTCATATACTGTTAAAAAATATGAAGCTCATAAACAAGAATCTAAGTGGTGTGTATGTCGCAGATGGATTGGAGAATCAGATGTTTTACAAAACTGCTAGCTGATTTACAAAACTGTACTGTTATGAAAACGGCTGAACGACGTAATTATTTTTAATTCTTGTCAGTTCCTTCAAGCAGAAACATTGACATATATATTACTATTTGAAATCATTGAGCAGAAATGTTTCACTTAGGCGAACTATGTCCACTAGGACATGCCGATCTCTTAACTCCAACAAGGCATGTCGCGTTTGTTTAACGCACCGGCGATGTTTTGATGCATAATTGTTAAGTGAGGAATGTTTTCGAAACCGACATTTACATCTTGTTGTGTGTTTTCTACATTATTATTATATGGTAAGAAAAAACGAAAAAATTTCGTCCTCCGACTCTGTTGCTTGGGGGGTAAGAAAAGGATAACCATAGTACATATATTCCTGTAAATGTGTATCAATCCCCTTTCCATAAGCTTACCTACTAGATTGGTATCATAGAAATAAGCATAGTTATTTATTGTGTCTATGGATTTGATACGATATGATATGACTCTTTTGTACAAAGTAGGTGAAATGTTTTTGTCCGGTATAGCACAAGTAATGTACTTTGATATGAATGAGCACTTGAAGATGTTGTCTTCAAGTGAGGACTCGAGGATAATCTTTAACCCATAACATTAAATGAAAATGTTGCGCTCCACAAGATTGATATTCACGTCTCCAAAAGTAATATATTACCTTTCCAAGAGGCCCATCGGACGACAAGATGAAATCTAACATAGCTTAAAACTTGTTATCAATGAATCGGGAAGTGGAAACAGGATCTAGCGCAACTAACTCACTAATAATGCTTTTGTTCCCCATCTCAGGACTATTGACTTCCTTAAGATATTCACATAAATATTCCCACATTCATTCTGAAGGACTCATGGTGAGGAACCAAGTTGCAGGCCCGTAATTTGGTGTCATACAGTTAACATCGTTTCTTGGTTTTTTTAACCGACTTCAAAAAAGGAGGAGGTTTCTCAATTCGACCGTATATTTTTTTTTTTTTTTTTTTTTTTTTTTTTATGTGTGTTCGGGGATAACTTCGTCGTTTATGAACCGATTTTGATCATTCTTTTTTTGTTGGAAAGAAGATATCTCAACGGTGGTACCATGATAAGGAAACCAGGATCTGATGATGGATCCCCGAGAAATTGAGGGAAACCTTCGAAAATTGTAGGGGCGACTAGTGCATTTGTTAATTTTTTCATTAAGTATTTTAAAGCACTACTATTTAATAAAGGTCTGGAGTCGATCTGATGATGGAGCTGAAAGACAGTCGAGGGAACTCTAAAGATTTACAGCAATTACCTGGTGTTTGGGCTTGATTAATTTGTATTGATGAGAACTTTACACCTAGATGGGTTGTGACTGTCATTAGGGGTCTGATGATGAAGACTAAGGACAGTCAAGGGAACTCCTCACCGTTTTACAGTAGCTACCATGTTTTGTTATGTATGTCCGTCGATATCTTTGTTTGAAAGAGTAGTCCCCAGAGGTGGTCCCATTTAAATTTAGTAAAGATCCGATGAAGACCTTCGAAGTTAGACAATGGAACTCTTCAATGAATTACAGCAAATCACTCTCAATTGCTGTAATCGCATGTTCATGTATAGTTCATGCCACTCAATACATGCATAGCATCATGCCTGTATTGCCCGATGGGGTAGGCAGAAGTTTTCAATGTTGTACACAAACATTTCACCGATGCAGTAATTAAGTCCTAGCGGCTTTCGAAAGCCTACCCATATTATTAAATTACTAAATTAATTAATTTATGAAGTATACAAACTTATATATGACCTATACAATATATATTATATATTACACTTAAAACTAAAAAGACTAAAATAAATTAATTTTAAACAAAAAATGAAAACCGCCTTCAAAAATCTACTACACTAAAAAGTTCAAAATAATATCAAAATTTGCTTATAATAAAATAATATAATAATATAATAATAATAATTTTAAAATAACAATATATAATAATAATCTGTTAATTTTGGAGTCGGTGCCTGTACTGGGAGAGGGTTATTGTTTTCCTCGTGTTAGTCACTTATGTTCGTTGTGCTGTGGTTATGTTACCGGCCTTTGTATCTGGTTGTAAACCCCACATACATCAGGCACCGACTCCAAAATTAACAGATTATTATTATATATTGTTATTTTAAAATTATTATTATTATATTATTATATTATTTTATTATAAGCAAATTTTGATATTATTTTGAACTTTTTAGTGTAGTAGATTTTTGAAGGCGGTTTTCATTTTTTGTTTAAAATTAATTTATTCCAATATTGTTCAGTGTTTCTTAATCTGCCAAATATTGCTGTTAGGTCACCTTCCAACTCTTCGTTATTGAGCATATCAAAATACTGTGCTACGGTTATTTTATGCTTTTGATTGACACAGTTCAATTTATAAAATATCCCCGAATTCATTTGACGTAGATTAGCATCATGTAATAAAAAGAAAAGTTATTGCTGATTTAGGCGAAACTGAGAATGCTTTGGCTTTAGTCTGTTTGTTAATGTGTGATTTTATGTAGTGTGCGTTAATTGGCGCGCAGAAATAAAAACTTTTTCTTTCTTTCTTTCTTTCTTTCTAGTCTGGCTTTTATAAATTCACTAGATGTCAACTTTTGCTGACGAACATGATACTGGCCATATTTGCCTGCTACATGAAGGTCAGGGAAGCATTTTACATCTAGATCTTTATCTCGTGAATCTATCGGAGCAGCGTTAACCTTGAGCATCTGGTATAGTTCCGAAATGGGAGCGTTTCTTCGTCTTTCGTTCAAAGGTTAAATTGTGTACTGTTCAAAGTTATCAGTTTCCTTTTGAGAAGTAATTTGAGTAAGAAGTGCACCGTTACCTTCTCTAATCATATCATCTACTGAAGGTTCTGATCGGTCAACTATATGTTGCACATTTTCATTTATACAGCTTAATAATTGTTGAGGAGAATTGGGTAGTTGTATTTGAGAGTATAAACCATTTTTACATTTTAGCTATTGTAATGCTTGATAAACCTTTTTTACATCTACTATATCTTCCCACACTATTTTTAATTTTGTCGGCTTACCTCGTACCATAATAAAGAGTTCAGGGCTGGTAAGCGGATTTTCTGGTCTAGGTAGATTTTTTATTGTTTCTTCAAGAGGCAACGGAAGATGGAAAGTTCTGCCTTTTAGTTTTTTCACCATATGGTGATTGGGTATATGTTTATTTGCAACGGGGTTCATTGACATACCTACTTGAAATGCTTTAGCACGTTGAATCAATATCTTTTCATAGTCATTTAACTGACTTATCTCTTGTGGAACAATACTGACGTATAAGTCGTTTAAAATACAGGTTGATGGCAGTTGATTTGCTCTAATATGTGGGCTGTGAGTTAAATTTTCTTTTTTATAATATTCAAGTAGATTACTCCAAACACTAGTGTCGATAAGACTTCTTAAGCGGTTCAAAGAAGAAATCTCTCTTAAATAACAAAGTTTCATACAACACATGCATTCATGGTTAGGAGTACGACATTTTATTTTTAGGGATTTGAATGCGACCCTATGTATACGTATATTTATAATATCATCCTCAACGATTTCAGGCGATTCTTCACTTGCCAGAATCGTATTGCCAATTGTTTGCGGTTTACCGTATTCCTTTCATTTTTGTTTTGTTTGTTTCTAATGATTCGTCTATATCCTTCAATAGCTTACAAATGCTTAACACTTGATAAATATATCTTGAAACAGTTCGCAACCGTTGAAAATGCGATTTTAAAGTGTTTATATAACTAAGATATTCAAGCAACAATTTAATAAACAAATTTTCGAAATATGTTTGCTTTTATAATTTTGCACATACCTGCATGGACAGTTATAATCACTTGGTCTTCAAGTTACACGATAATATCTTATATACAGTTTTTAAATCTAATATAACAAAAATAAAAACTATAAACTAAATTAAAACTAGAGCAGGGCATCGAAAAATTCGTCCGCGTCGCTGTCAACTGGGAGTGCACCCAAAAGGCTGGCAGCATTGCCACGTAGAATGGCAATACTTATTCTTTGAGCGAAATAGAGACCAGCCCTTGGGTCACGTGAAGTGTCGACTAATTGCCTTGCGATCTCTTTATACAGAATGCGAGCGCTCGGACCCTACGACCCGAGTGTTTCAACCCCAAACGGCTCAAAAATATAATTACTAGTAAAGCTATTTTCGCCGCTCGAGCGTCTCCGCAGCTGCAGCAGCAGCACCAGCACAGCCTGCCGAACTGGAAATATGGGATGGCGCAAAGGTATCGACGCATGTTGCGTCCCATACCAGAGGCCTACCCATCTTACACAGCAGTAATGACATGCCGTCTGGTCTCTTACCATCGTCACGTGCCAAGCCATTTGGTTCTAATATGGCTGGAACGCCGGCGGTAGTAAGAGCACGACGAATAGTGTCATTAATATTGGCGTGCCGTGATATACGTCCTGCACTCCTGCTGCAGGACAGGCCGTGGTGTCCGAGGCTGTCGACAGCTTCGCCGCAGTGACAGCGATGCGGAGTACAACAAGGAGCTCCCAAACGCAGGCACGTAGCGAGGCGGAAAATAGTGTCATCTAACATAGTGCCTATGTTAGACGACGGAAGTGCATGAAGCCACAAGCCCGACTCCTATTCACACACAGCCAGCAAACGAGCACGCTCAGCAGTAGTGACTGGCGTATTAATAAGTTCATTCCGTGTCACTCTGCAGAGCGGCTCGTCCCACTATCTCTGTGAGAATAGGTTGACGGGCAGTTCTGTATTTGGGCAGGCGATTTTCCAGGTATTCATAGCCTCAGCCACACAATGTACCTCAAAATCAACTAGTATATTCCTAGTTAATTTTTCAGTACTGTGGACCGAGGATAGGAATGCCGGTAAACTTATACTTGAAATTTTCCGGACGCCGATACCCAGACGGATAGGAAGGGTAGCTTGTACCCAAGCTTGGTCGTCCAAGGCCATATTAAAAATTGAAGTTAAAGTATTCCTGATAACTTTGTCAAATTTTTCTAAAAGGTGTGTATGCTTCCATAAATATGAAGAGCGGAGTACATACATTAATTTCGGGCCGAAACAGCAATAACGAATTATTGTCAAAGCTGAATGCATGTTAATTTTGAGGAGTCTGTCCGAAATGTCACAAAAATTTTGAATTTTTCCGTCTATGAAATTTGAAGATGGATCTTCTAAAATCGGCGACCCTAAGAGGCGTAGGGACTTTTCTATCAATTAAATTAGTTTGTCGAGCTATGGAGTTAAATTTTTCAAAGATTGATTTCAAGCATATTTTTTTTTGTTCATTTATTGCGTATTGGACAGTAGTTTTGTCCACCAAGTTTTCAAATATTTTTGTTAGTTCTTCGATAATGTTCTCATCTAGCGAGCATATGTCATCACAGCAAGAACAAACTAGACTTTTACCATGTGTTTCGATATCCCCAAAGACCGCTTTTTCAGCATCGTTCGATTCAATGAAAGTACAAAAATCAAGTATTTCAAAGGCGTGTGTGTTGGCAAATGGTTACCTTAAATCTAGACAAAATTACTCATAGTGCGGATATGAACGTAACATTGTGAGAGACTGGTGCCTGAGGTAGGTATGAGAATATCCGTATTACAGGTCACCAGGCCTCCACCCGGTGCTAGCGATCAGTTTAACATGAGACAGTAAGATAAGTAAGATACATGGGTATGGGATACATGCATAGGTTACACTTGGGTTGATTCTCTTCAGTGAACCACCTCGTGATATACGACATTTTACGTTTTATTATCAGGCGCAAGAACAAATAAAGCGGATGGTTTGCCGAAACATGAACAAGCCACGTACAATTGACGATGAGAAAAACATGCATTTTCTAAATTCAGACCACTACCACTTAAGGATTGGCCTTGTGATTTGTTAATCGTCATGGTGAGTGCAAAAAGAATAGGAAATTGAATTCGTTTAAACTCAAAGAGCATTTCGGTTGGGATTATCGGAATTCTCGGAAAATCTTAGAATTTTCCATTGCGTATCGTCGCGTGAATCACATGGATCATCAGTTTTCTTATCACCAAACGCGATCCATTGCATAGCTTCTGTTGGTTTAGATTTCGAAGCATGATGACTGCCCTAAACCTCTAATGATATTTTTAGTTTGTTTTTTGCATAATATACCTCTTTCAACGTTTGTATATTTTTTTTTGTTCTTTACTTTTAATAAACTTATTAATAATATTTGACGGATATTATGCATTGTTTTATATTGCTTCTTTAACTTCAACATTTTGTAAATGTGAGAACGCCGTAAACTTTTCAAATGCGCTATTCATTTAATAAGGCTTATCTAATTATCTTTTATATTAGTGACTGCATCCAAGATTACGTTGTTTTTATATTCAGTTGGATAATTGGTGGCTTCGCCTTCGTTTGTTACACAGTGAATAGATTTGAATGAATGCAGAGTACCAACGATTTGATTCTGAATTACAAAGTTAAGGTCATCCACAATTTTTATTCCTAGCCGCTAAAATTGCTCGCTCACTCAAACATTCGTTATTTTTGTGATTAGCAATGATGTTCGAGAATACTTTGGTGATGAGATCGTCTATCGATGAGACACAATTTCAAAAATTCGGAGGAAATTATATCAGTCAGCTCAATTCGTCAACAGGAACACGGCTATTACCGATAGTGAGCAATTGGTTGGAAAAATCTTGAACAAATGGATCGTTTCTCATTCTCCAGATGCACCGCCAGATGTACAACAGAGAATATGAATATACGCCAAATCGTCTCATTGCAGTTCACATATCGACCAATTTTATAATGGTTTTTTTTTACTTGATACTTTCCGGTATTTTAATATTTATTCTGCTATTCGGGGCGGAGACGAATCCAACAAATCAGAGATAATTAAAATCGGTCCAGCCATTCTTGAGTTATAAATGGTGTTAGTTACACCATTTATAACTCAAGAATGGCTGGACCGACTCCAAAATTAACAGATTATTATTATATATTGTTCTTTTAAAATTATTTTATTATAAGCAAATTTTTCTTTCTTTCTTTCTTTCTTTGTTCAGCAATGCAAGTCACATGTTTGCTGGCAGCTGAAGTTTCTTTACATAGCGCCACACATTTGATGATTTGAGGCAAGCGTTTATTTCATCGACTGCTGTCTGTATTTCGCGGAAATCGCGAGACAGTAAAATCATTGCACCTCCAAAACATCTCAAGTCATTGCACAGATCTTTCAATATTCGATCAAGTGCTTCCAATGTGCATTCGTCCCAGATGATGATTTTAGACGCTACTAAAACTTTGGCCATTGTGGAGTGCTTCGCAATGTTAACGCGATGATAGCTCAATTATGTTGCATTAAATAAAAGATATGTAGTGGACTGTATATGAATGATAATAATAAGAATAAATAGGTTAAAATTAGATACAAATATCAACGGGCAAACATGAAATTTATGACGAATGCCAGCGCGGCCGTTCGTGGTCGAGTGCAGCAGAAGACTGTCCGAAGTGGGGCGCGGCATGCGCGCGGAAGCCAGCTGATTTGTTGAATTGTTAAACTAAATTCTTTTAGTATTGGTACTATTTTTGGAACTCTTTTACATTGTTCTCACATACTATTTTGCAATAAAAGCAGTGTAACCAATACGATTGTTAAAACCTATATGATAAAAAAGAGTAACCGTGGAGTTTCTTGCCCGTTCTTCTCCATAGGAATCTACACTTTGGAACGTGGCAACTAACTTCTGATAATTCAAAAGTGCCTGTAAATGGTTTATTTGAAATAAATCATTTTGATTTGATTTGATTTGATCGACGCCCGTGCACGCCCCGTTTCCGTCATTTACCGCGCCTCCATGAAGTTTTGAGTTCAATGACTTAAGAATTGCATGTCAGTTGTTCAATAATTTGAAGGTTTAATGGCAGTTTAAACGCTGAATAAGCCGTACAGCATCCTTCGAGCAATGTCGCTATTCCAGATGAATCAACTGCTACATCAATTGCCTTCATTAATGTATCATAGATTTCCTTCTGTTGAGGGTTCAATAGGAGTACATTCGTTTGAACTGATTGGTCTAATTCATGTCGATAATATTCACGTTCACGCCCCAATTCTCGATGAAATGCTTCATGCATTCCACGATCTGGTGCTGGCATTCCTAACCTGACTAACAAACTGCCACACATGAGGTAGCATTATGTCTTCGATCAAGAGCAAAACCTGGTTATGCATCGCCTCATTCGGGATCGATTGAAGATCGGGATTTCTTGAACTGACACGAATTCGATGTAAAATGACTTGTTAGCTTTGCATTTGTTGTAGTTCCACAGGTCACGTGGATTTGATGGGAAGTATATTGAAATGATGATAGCACATACATAATGTGCGTATCTGACTGCAGAAATAATTGCTTCAGCGATTGTCGTGTTCCAATGAGTATCGTTTTCAATCAAATTGAGCTCTTGACATGCTGCATGAAATGTTGGACACACTATACCATTAACAGTTGGTAGTGATTCAAATGTTGTTGGCCCACGAACATTCACCAGCAACAACCGCAAATGGAAGCATTCATCATTCTTCGGATGAACTGTCTAGATACTACCAAGAGCATCAGTAGAACGCACATCCGGATGACCAGGAACCGTATCGCCTTGCTTCCGACGTGTAATATCGTGGCATCTCCGATTAAAGCAACGATCTTGCAAGCGTATTGCTTTGACAAATCGCGAAGAAACTGGTCAATGTTGTCGCTGGAGGTGTTTCAGCACGTTAAGCAACATTCAACGTGGTTAAGTATACTCGTTGACCATTCTCCAGATGCACCGCCAGATGTACAACAGAGAATATGAATATACGCCAAATCGCCTCATTGCAGTTCACATATTGACCAATTTTATAACGGTTTTTTTTTTACTTGTTACTTTCCGGTATTTTAATATTTATTCTGCTATTCGGGGCGGAGACGAATCCAACAAATCAGAGATAATTAAAATCGGTCCAGCCATTCTTGAGTTATAAATGGTGTTAGTTACACCATTTATAACTCAAGAATGGCTGGACCGACTCCAAAATTAACAGATTATTATTATATATTGTTCTTTTAAAATTATTTTATTATAAGCAAATTTTGATATTATTTTGAACTTTTTAGTATAGTAGGTTTTTGAAGGCGGTTATTAAGTTTTATTAAAAATTAATTTATATAGATTTAGTGGGCATAGGTTTATTAAATATGTATTTAATTGTCTCACGTGTGACGTGTTATAGCGGGCGGGGCGCGACGTGCTCGCGACACGTTCGTAACGTTCGTCACGTGTAATCTGCTGGCACTTAATTTGTGTGCTGACGTAAATCACAAACATTTTATGTTTTTATTTTATGGATTCTGTTTTATGTTCACAATCGTGTGTAACGGCCGTTTTTATGGAAAATACAAATGTGCGTAAATTTATTACTAGCCGGTGTCGGTACCCTCTCCGCGCCTAATGACGAGCCGCGACCAACGTGACCGACACACACCGAGTACGAGCACGCGCTTTTATTTTGTGTGATGGCCTCTTGCAGTTAACCCATAGGGGTTTGATCTGCGTAACCGGAAAATAGCTAAGGCGAGGCATTTTGATGCCTCTAGCCAGATCATATTTTTATTAACTACAAACTAAGCAACACAGCACTAAGGGCGTCCCCTGCGGGACACGAACGAACTGCTCGTCAGGAAGAAGCTTATGGGATTCGGCATAATCCTTTAATCTAATATAAATGAGCCTTTCATCTTTCCGAAGACATTGAGAAGACTGATAGGGGCGATAACTGGTCGGCTCGCACTTGGGCTTACCGGGCATAAGAAAACCTATAACAGTTGCCTGTTTCCACGACTGTGGAAAGAGGTTGTTGCTCAGTGCCGCATTGAAGATGGCGGTCATGAGTACTATCAGAGATGCGGGGAAGTATTTAATCACTTTGTTGGTGATCCCGTCTGAGCCTGGGGCTTTCCTGGGTTTGAGGTCCTTTACGATCATTCTGACGTCATCTACGGTGACGAGGGGTAAGGGATCGTCGGATTCATCTGAGGACGGGAGTACAGTTCTACGTTTCGGCGTCGACCTTGGACAGGTGAGCTTGGTCTACTGGTAGAATGCTTGGCGTACATTGGGCTTCTAAACTGTCAGTTAGGACTTCAGACTTTTCGTCGTCATCAAAAGCAGGTTGTTGATTAGGTCTATTGAGCGGGGGTATAACGGCGCATTGGTCGGATTTAAATTTCCGCTGCAATTGCCAGAAAGCTTGATGAGTGGGTTCTATTTTATCAAGCAATTTGTCCCATCTAGCTTCCCGCATTTCCGATATCCGCTTCCTCACAGCACGCTGCAAGGTACGCATATGGATACGGTACGATCACGCGCGCGACGCTGACTATACTTATACTAGCTGACCGTAGGCGTACTTCGTACCGCCTAACAGTCAATGAATGTAGTGATACCTTTTAGCTAAACTTATAATTACCGTAATAAAATGAATTCATTTTTTTTATCGAGTTGTAGTTCATTAAGAAAATATATATACAGAAAATAAAAATTCAATGAAAGTACAAAAATCAAGTATTTCAAAGGCGTGTGTGTCGGCAACACATTTGCTTTGATGGAGCTATATTTTGCTGTATAGGTTACACTTGGGTTGATTTTCTTTAGTGAAGCACCTTGTGATATACATACGACATTTTACGTTTTGTTATCAGGCGCAAGAACAAATAAAGCGGATGGTTTGCCGAAACATGAACAAGCCACGTACAATTGACAATGAGAAAAACATGCATTTTCTAAATTCAGACCACTACCACTTAAGGATTAGCCTTGTGATTTGTTAATCGTCATGGTGAGTGCAAAAAGAATGGGAAATTGAATTCGTTTAAACTCAAAGAGCATTTCGGTTGGGATCATCGGAATTCTCGGTATGAGAACTTCCTCACCTTAGAATTTTCCTTTGAGTATCGTCGCGTGAATCACATGGATCATCAGTTTTCTTATCACCAAACGCGTTCCATTGCATAGCTTTGATTGGTTTAGATTTCGAAGCATGATGACTACCCAGCAACTTTACCGTTCACATATCGACCAACTTTATAACCGTTTTTTTTATGTTACTCATTCCTATATTTTTAATAGTTATTCTGGTATTCGGGGCAGAGACGAATCCAACAAATTAGAGATCATTAAAATTGGTCCAGCCGTTCTTGAGTTATAAATGGTTATATAGCTATGTTATTTAAAAAAAAGCTGTATAAGTTTATGCAAATAACATAACATTATTGACTTCTGCCATTTACCAAAATAAACCAAACCCGGTAAACTGGAAAACGTCGGGATGAACGAGAAGATTAAAGTACTTACAAATTATGCTCACCCTGTCAAGTCGAGACGCGGGTATAAGTAGGAACGCTGAACACAGAAGACAAGGGTCCGCACTTACTTACCGCGGATTGCGACCCGCAACAGTCAGCATTGGTACTTTAAAAAAAAACACTATATTGGAGCTAGCGACTGCGTGAAACAATTTAAATTACTTGCGACTTACATAAATGACCATTAATTACGAGAAATAATTGCGTCATCTGCTTGTTTGTTGTAAGAGATCGCGTTCGGCGTGAACAAAGATGCAGTGGAGACACCACTGACCGAGCCCCTGCAACGTCACTGCAGACCGCACTGCGTGCTAAGCCTTGTTTGTGAGTTACTTCTGTACAACGTGACTGCAGACCGCACTGCGAGCTAAGCCTTGTTTGTGAGTTACTTCTGTACAACGTGACTGCAGACCGCACTGCGAGCTAAGCCTTGTTTGTGAGTTACTTCTGTACAAAGTGACTGCAGACCGCACTGCGAGCTAAGCCTTGTTTGTGAGTTACTTCTGTACAACGTGACTGCAGACCGCACTGCGAGCTAAGCCTTGTTTGTGAGTTACTTCTGTACAACGTGACTGCAGACCGCACTGCGAGCTAAGCCTTGTTTGTGAGTTACTTCTGTACAACGTGACTGCAGACCGCACTGCGAGCTAAGCCTTGTTTGTGAGTTACTTCTGTACAACGTGACTGCAGACCGCACTGCGAGCTAAGCCTTGTTTGTGAGTTACTTCTGTACAACGTGACTGCAGACCGCACTGCGAGCTAAGCCTTGTTTGTGAGTTACTTCTGTACAACGTGACTGCAGACCGCACTGCGAGCTAAGCCTTGTTTGTGAGTTACTTCTGTACAACGTGACTGCAGACCGCACTGCGAGCTAAGCCTTGTTTGTGAGTTACTTCTGTACAACGTGACTGCAGACCGCACTGCGAGCTAAGCCTTGTTTGTGAGTTACTTCTGTACAACGTGACTGCAGACCGCACTGCGAGCTAAGCCTTGTTTGTGAGTTACTTCTGTACAACGTGACTGCAGACCGCACTGCGAGCTAAGCCTTGTTTGTGAGTTACTTCTGTACAACGTGACTGCAGACCGCACTGCGAGCTAAGCCTTGTTTGTGAGGTACTTCTCATCTCATGATTATAAATGCTGCCACACGGTGATACCTCTCAAGTGAGACCTCACGATGTTTTTCTTCAAACACAGTGGTGCATGCCATGGGTTCGCACCTGCGACCTTGTGACTTGTAGCCTAACGTTTATACCATAAGCATTCTATGTAAGATAATAGGAAATAATTAATATCTGTTTATACAGATTTAACATTATACATAACATACAGCTTATTTATATTTTGAAGATGACACAAATATAATAGAAGAGTGTTAGTGAGTGTTCAAGGGCGATACGTGTCAGTCGCGAGCTGTAGTGTGCAATAACTATCAGCGCCAATCTCGATTGACCATAAACTGAGGAGTACTGTGCACCCCCCCCCCCCCCCCCTCCACCGCACCCCCTCCCCTCCGCCACCTACAGCGTGGACCGTCGCATCATCGCCACGAGCACCAGTGACACAAACTACCCGACTTTACTACTACTTTTTTAGCGTAAACACTCATTTCAAAGACTAAAATAATCATCGACTAATATATATGTCGCAGATGGATTGTAGAATAAGCTGTTTTACAAAACTGCTAGCTGATTTACAAAACAGTACTGTTATGAAAAACAACTGAACGACGTTTGGCGGTTTTACATAATTACTAAACTATAACACGCACAATTGTATGAACGTTTTGCGTTTATCAATGCAGCGGATGAACGATCAGAGATTATGTAAAACAGTGTGAAATGAACTGCCAGATTGTTTATTTTAGTTCGAAATTTTGTCGCATATGGTATGTCTTAACAATAATAACCTAACTTTTTTTTACTTGTCAATAGCAAAAAAACGACGAAAATTTTTAATGACGTAATAACTAAACCACTATAATAGTCGACAATATATCGGGATTATGAAAGAAAATAAACGAAATTGATCCATGAGCGAGCAAAGCGAGCTCGGGAGTTTCGTGTATCCCGACACGGACAGGTTAGGATCGAAGAGGATGCCGTCATCCTCTTCGTGTTTAGATTTTTTCTAACATTACAGACACAAAAATAGGAACACCGCAAAGCGGGGCTCCGTCGACCCAGCCACGGAAAGTCAAATCAGAATACAGTATCGTTTTTTTACTTGAATGGTGACTATCCATTTAATATATCTATACAATATACAAACCCGTCCCACAGTAGATATGTCATTCTGCATTACGTCTAAAGGTGGGTAGCTGTTTTGTTAAACGTATCGCAATGGCAATCCCGCTGAACGTGGTTCAGCTGTTTTAAAAAACAGTACTGTTTTGTAAAGCAGCTAGAGATTTTGTAAAACAGCGGATTCTACAATCCATCTGCGACATATATACTATAGTATTCTTGTACTAATAAATAAATGGAGATCGTTATTCTAACAATTGACAAACAGCAAATATAATATCTCAAATCTTCTTATGGTATGATTGATAAACAACCTAGCGGAAGAGTTTAAACCACTCATAGGCCTCCGACATGAATTAAACAAACCATCGAGAACATTTCCTACGTGTGCCTGTTTCCTCGATTTTTTCCTTCTAAGTGAATTAATTAACTTATTTCGTTTATCGCAATACAAAGTACATGATTTCGAAAATTCAGTGTATACAGTGCAACCGCGCGTCGTTCGCGCGTGCTCCGCGCGACCGCTCGGCAGTGCGTCGTAAACTCTTCAATCACATTACCCACCGCGAGTTGACCACACTCCACAATATGGCCGGTTAAGCGAGCTTTATAGCCTTTCATTTAATCTACAGACGACGCAGCGGACTCTCGGTACTCGGTTCCATTTACGACTTGTTTTGAGAGCCTCACACACTCACACGATTATTTTATACTACAACTAGCTGTACCCGTGGCTTTGCTCACGTCAAAGTAATCTTGACGCCAAACATTTCAATTATTCATACATACAAACTCAAACCTGATTCCCATCGAGGTAGGCAGAAACTATAGATTTTATTGTACATACATGAGGAATGCATGATAGGTGTTTCAGGTTTATAAACCTATCCTGTTTTGAGAAGGTCCGGTACGTTCGTTGATGTCAGACCCTCCACCGCTTTCAGTTTTTACGTCTCGTATCCATCTTGCAACAATTTATTTTTATTTATCCTCATTGACGCCACCCATGAACAGCCAACCGTGAGTTTTCAGATACTTGACAGTTGCCCTAGTCACGCACACACATTTTCTTTTCATTCAGAGTTCGTTATAGGTTCCCTCATCTCATCCATCTTTTGTGAAGGACCAGGCATTAACAAACAATTTCTTCAACAAATTCTCGTTTGCCTAATTTCCCAATACAGATACAGTGAAAAATATTGTGAATAGTAATATAAACTACTAAGACCACCCCGGTGGTCATCATCAGCACTTAGAGGGGCGCTCTGGGTCCTTTTAAGAGACCAGCACCGGTACCGTAACTACTGTGCAACGTCTTTTAAGGCACACCCCTGGGGAAACTGTAAAGGGTTGTTCCCTGAGCCTCGATGCGCACGACATCTTCACCGCGATCACTCTACCGCGATAAATCTTCTGAGTTGTGTGAATAAAGAGCGACAGCGAAACATGTGCACATATTATAATTAGAACGATGGATTACATATGTTGTGACAAAGATAGAAGAAGGAGACCGTATCGGTGGCGGTTACCACGAACAACAGCATTCCCGATGAAGGTTGACGTCAGGCAGGCGGCCGGTCATAAAACATAGCCAGGACTTAAGCAACATGCCCGTACAATAATAAGAGAGTACATACAAAAATACGTGCTGCGCCGACCCCAAATAAATTGGGATAAGGGGATGATGATATTATAGTTAGAAGGGATTACTTAACAATATAATTAATATACGATTTTTCTTCTTCTTCTTCTTCGTGTCGGTGGTACAACTTTAATTATTTAGTTTCCTAGATTCACACTTGGTGTGCCCAAAATTTGGCCACGTCTATGAAGTTATTAGTGGCAGTGCTGAGGTAGGTGAAGGCAGATGAAGAGACAGTTGTTTGTGGTTCGACTCCACACTTACATCTCGTGGCTTTTTCGTAAATGTCGTCCTACTTGCTCACATTGAGATTCAACTTCAGTCCGAAGTCGCTTAAGGGACCGTTATATAGGCCAGGAATTGGCCCAACAGCTAGGTTCTCTTTAGGCTCAATTTAGTTAGCGGGTGGTGGAAAAGTCCCTAGCCACAGTTTGCGGGGAGCCTCTAATAGGCTTAAAAACTGTTCGTGTTTTTTACACGCCGCGAAGATTTATCTTTACTTGTTAAGGTAATTGCATTCTTTACGACATTGTATTAACTGCAAAGTTAGTCGTGTCGGTTCGGTCATAGGGACTGAATGGATAGCAATGACGTCACCAAAAGACGTGTTAAAATAGGGATGAAGAATTCGCGGTGGTGAGCAGAGGTCGAGATGGATTAGTGGTCAGAGCGCCTGGAGTATTTATTCGGGAGGCGCAGGTTTGAATCCTGTTCGCGACCGTATTCTTTTTCCATTTAATATAATAACTTTAGAGTTCGCTAAGCATGCGTTAATGCTTTTTAAAGATTTATCTTTAACATAAAAATGGATTTATATTACAAACGGACACGTAAAACTAGAGTTGATTTTATACGAATAAACAGAAATATTATACATTTTTTTTTTTTTTTAATTGCAAAAAGAACCTCTTGTAGCGGGACTCGATCTTCATACTTATGATGTGCCAGTTACCTATGTACGATATGCAACTAATGACTCAGTTGACAATGTTGCTAAAATACGCATTCCCAATCTACAAATCAAAATACAAAACCGATAAATGCTTGACCCCCATATGATAAAGCGCAATGATACCTTTTGCAGTGCTTATCATTTTTGATAAGCTATACAACAGTGCCATTTTTATTGAAATCCGACCAACTTTGATTCTGAGTGTTAGATGTTTAACATCACTGCTCAGCTGCCTTGAGGAAATGCGCAATTTTGAATAGCCTATAAGTTGACCCGGTTTTTGACGATATTTTTTACAAATTTTCAGTTGTTTCTGTCTTTTGGTTTGGACGACAACCTCGGACATACAAACAGACAAAAATACTCAAATTTTAAAAACAACAGATTTTGCATTGGTATCGATTAAATAACACATTACGAAAGAAAAAAAAGAAAAAGCGAGTTTCGAGTTACGATTTTATTATAAGTATAGATATAGATTTAGTTTGTTACTTAAACAGTTAGTTGGTTAGTTAGTTATATATTTAGTCGTTATATACATATATAGCAGTTGGTTTTATAGTCGTTTAAGATAGAGACACGGAAGGGGCTCTAATAAAAGCAGCAGCTGATGTAAAAGACGTTATTACGTCACCCAAAAAGAAAAGAAAGATACTCGCCTACAAAAAATAAATGAGATCCCACCAAAAACATTAAATGTAAAAAAATGCCAAGTCTCTCTATGCAATCTCTCCACCGTAAAAAGTTTTGAGATCTCATTGAAGCCAAGTCCTATTCAATTTATTTTTCAGTTAGTTATCTATCAATATTTAGTTAGTGTATCAATAGTTTTATTTGTATTATAATTATAATGACTTGGCAATGAGCACAAATTAAAAGCTGCTTGCTGTGTGGAATTATTTGCGACTGTTATTGTCGAATTGAGCTGAGATTACCTATGAGTACTATGATTAGATTAGTTGTTATGCTGATGTGTGATTTGATACGCAGACATGATTTTGCGGCCAATTAGTAGTTACGATGACCATCGACTACGTGCGCCAATACATATTTAAGTAGATCTAAGTTTATTTGAAAAGAACATAACTATTATTATCTATACCTATGTTGAATGGACAAATCAAAAGAACTTAACTAATCCTGTGATATTAAACTTTACGCGTGCGTTATGCGTTACTTTCAACTCCTCCAATAATGCCGTTTTATGTATGTTTCTTCTTGGGCTCATTCTTCTTATCGAGTGGTTGATGAACAAACTAGTGTCAGAGTTTAAGCCACCCGTAGGTCTCTGACAGGGCTTTACACACCATCGAGAAAATCTCTCAGGTGTGCTGGTTTCCTTACGATGTTTCCCTTCACCGTTTTAAGCAAGTGATAATTAGTTTATAATACGCACATGACTTCGAAAAGACAGTGGTGCGTGCCTTGGATTCGAACTTGCGACCTTTCACTTGTCAGTCCAACGGTCGTACCACTAGGCTATCACTGCTCGGTCTTGTGCTCATTGCCAAGTCATTAAAATTATAATACAAATAAAACTATTGATTCACTAACTAAATATTGATAGATAACTAACTGAAAAATAAATTGAATAGGACTTGGCTTCAATGAGATCTCAAAACTTTTTACGGTGGAGAGATTGCATAGAGAGACTTGGCATTTTTTTACATTTAATGTTTTTGGTGGGATTTATATTATAATAACTAAGTGTCAGCAGACACATACATATAAAATAACAAATAAAATATAAACACACAACTATAATATTATGTGGGGCGGCCGTACGCAAGCATAAATAATAAAGTGCTAACATGGTCATGTCGGATTTCTTCAGGTCGAGAGTGGTCCGGTCGGGTGTGGTCTGCTCGAGTGTGCTCATGTCGGGTGTGGTCATGTGGTCATGTTGGGTGTGGTCAGGCCGGGTGTGGTCATGTTGGGTGTGGTCAGGCTGGGTACGATCATGTCGGATTTCTTCAGGTCGAGTGTGGTCAGGCTGGGTGTGGTCAGTTCGAGTGTGGTCATGTCGGGTGTGGTCGGGTCGGGTGTGGTCAGTTCGATCGTGGTCATGTCGGGTGTGGTCGGGTCGGGTGTGGTCATGTCGGATTACTTCAGGTCGAGTGTGGTCAGGCTGGGTGTGGTCATGTTGGGTGTGGTCAGTTCGAGTGTGGTCATGTCGGGTGTGGTCTGGTCGGATGTGGTCAGTTCGAGTGTGGTCATGTCGGGTGTGGTCGGGTCGGGTGTGGTCAGTTCGATCGTGGTCATGTCGTGTGGGGTCAGACTGGGTGTGTTCAGGTCATATTCAGGTCGAGTGTGGTCGGGTCAGGTGTGGTCAGGCTGGGTGTGGTCAGGCCGGGTGTGGTCAGATCCAGTGTGTTCAGGTCGAATTTGGTCACATCGGGTGTGGTCTGCTCGAGTGTGGTCATGTCCGGTGTGGTCAGGCTGGGTGTGGACATGCAAGGTGTGGTCAGGCCGGGTGTGGCCATGTCGGATTACTTCAGGACGAGTGCGGTCATGTCGGGTGTGGTCATATCGGATTTGGTCAGGCGGGGAGTGGTCATGTTGGGTGTGGTCAGGCCGGGTGTGTTCAGGTCGGATTTGGTCAGATCGGGTGTGGTCTGCTCGAGTGTAGTCATATCGGGTGTGGTCAGGCTGCGTGTGGTCATGTTAGGTGTGGTCAGGCCGGGTGTGGTCATGTCTGATTACTTCAAGTCGAGTGTGGTCGGGTCGGGTGTGCTGTGGTCATGTCGGGTGTGGTCATATTGGATTTGGTCAGGCGGGGTGTGGTCAGGCGGGGTGTGGTCAGGCTGGGTGTGGTCATGTCGGATTACTTCAGGTCGAGTGTGGTCGGGTCGGGTGTGGTCAGTTCGATCGTGGTCATGTCGGGTCTTATGGTATGATTGATAAACAACCTAGCGGAAGAGTTTAAACCACTCATAGACTTCAAATAAATTGGGATAAGGGGATGATGATATTATAGTTAGAAGGGATTACTTAACAATATAATTAATATACGATTTTTCTTCTTCTTCTTCTTCGTGTCGGTGGTACAACTTTAATTATTTAGTTTCCTAGATTCACACTTGGTGTGCCCAAAATTTGGCCACGTCTATGAAGTTATTAGTGGCAGTGCTGAGGTAGGTGAAGGCAGATGAAGAGACAGTTGTTTGTGGTTCGACTCCACACTTACATCTCGTGGCTTTTTCGTAAATGTCGTCCTACTTGCTCACATTGAGATTCAACTTCAGTCCGAAGTCGCTTAAGGGACCGTTATATAGGCCAGGAATTGGCCCAACAGCTAGGTTCTCTTTAGGCTCAATTTAGTTAGCGGGTGGTGGAAAAGTCCCTAGCCACAGTTTGCGGGGAGCCTCTAATAGGCTTAAAAACTGTTCGTGTTTTTTAGGCGTTGTGCTGAGCGAGCTGAGCATCAAGCAGTGGTTGTCTACGAATTAGGTTAGGTTAGGTTAGGTTAGGTTAGGTTAGGTTCCCCCCCAGGGGTTCCACCTTGTCGTGGTGGGGGGGCTCTAGTAGCCGTGGCTTGGTCACCCACGGTGAAGCTAACGGAACCCGAGGAGGGCCGCTCCTCAGGGCTTTGCCTTCAAGCCCATGTTGGAGCGGCGCCGGCGTAGGTTGCGGGCCTTATGGGGGGTGCCGCAACTGAGGTGGGCTGCGGCGTCGTATGGGCGGCACCGCAGCTGAGGGATGGGGGCCGCGGTGGGAGAGGAGTGCCGGTATGTCGATGCGCCGCTCTCCCTACCTGCCGCGGCCTTGACGGGGCCGCCACCGTTGGATGGCGGACGCGGTGGGGCCGCAGGGGAGGAGGAGTGCCGGTATTGCGAGGCGCCGCTCTCCCTATCCTCTGCGGCCGTAGTGGCAGGCGGCGGAGCCACAGACCTGACCCGTCGCAGGGGACCTTGGGCGTTCAGACACGGGGTCGTCTGGCGCCCATTGCACATGGTCTCCGAGGTGGTTGCGGCACGCCATTAGTCTGGTGTGCCGTAGCGTGGGGGTGCAATACCCAACCCCGTGAAGGAGTCCGGCAACGGACGGCTGCGGGCGGGTTCGCGGTTGTGTGCGAGAGCGTTCCCGCGTCCCGCCCTCAAGCAGCTGAGGAGGTATACTGTGGAGTTTTAGTGGGTTCGAGTCCCACATAACAGCTCTGTCTCCCCGTGTCAGAGCGGTATGCGAGGGCATTTCTCCACATAAAAAAAAATAAAAATAAAAATAAAAAAAAAAAAATAAAAAAAAAAAGGTCAGGTTAGGTTAGGTTAGGTTAGGTTTTTTTTTTTTTTTTTTTTTTTTTTGAATGCCCGGACCTAGGTCCGGACCGCGTTTTCTCCCCCAACATAATCGGGGCCCTTTGGTGGATGAATAATTTCGCAATACGGTTTTATTTCAGATAATAATCTTTACATTTATGGCTACTTTTTATTACAGTACCGTTTTTAACATATATGGTTTATTGATGTCTTTATATTGTTACACCTTACTTACTTCATGTACTTTTATTATTACATGTTTATATCCTGATTAACTTAAACAATTTGTTATCGAATCATTTCTGTCTTATTTAAAGGGATCACATATATACATTAACATATATTATGACAATTTATTTTCTTACTATTCTATTAACTAGGAGACTATCTTAAAATTATAGATTATATTATATATATATATTTTTTTTTGTTTTTTTTGTTTTTTTTTGTTTTTTTTTGATGTTTTGTTTTGTTTTTTGTATACTTTGTTTTTTATTTTTATACTTTTTATTTTTCTTTTTGTATACTTTGTTTTTTCTTTTCATTTTATATTATTTTGCTGCTTTTTTCTGTTATTTAGTATCTTATAGTTACTTACCTTCTACATTACATAGTGTATGTACATGTATCATACATACATGGTATGCACTATTTTACTTATACATTTATATGTTTTGCTTAACAGTTCCTAATACAGTTTCTCAATACAATACTTAACACTAACAATATTTTATGGCTTTTTTATTTAGCGTTACATTCAACTATTACTATACTATTTTCTTATTATGCTTTTTATATATTTATATCAAAATATAAAACAAGCATAGTTTCTCATACCCATCATATATTAGTTTATACCTAAGACTTATCAAACCGCTGACATTGACCAACCTGCACTTTGATTGGCTTGCTTTCAAACGAAAGTTCGTCCAATTCATTGGATCTGCAAATTTAGTTAAATGTGTAAGTATTATAGTATTTTGAAAGGCCTTTTTATTTAATATTTTCATATCGAAATTTTTGTTGCCTAGTTTCCTAAAGTTTTGATGTTTCTGTTTTAATATGTGCCCTATTATAGAATGTGGATGGACGTCAGGTGTGCTCGGTTCGGTGACGTTGTTATGTGGGACGCCAGCGGCGACTTCAGCAATAAGCTACAGCCGTCCTCGCTAGCGCGTCCCACTTTTTTTGAACAGGACACTGATCGCTGTAGACGCTGTGAGCGGTATCATTTAACTTTGCCTTTACACAATTTTTGCACGTCGGTGCTTGGGCCGCCAGGAATTGCTCGCACTCTGCCTTTAGATGGGGGCCTCCGCAATAATAGCAGAAGTCTACGGCCTCTGTGCATATTTTGCGCCCGTGTCCATATGCGAGGCATTTAGTGCACTGCACTAAAGGTGACTGATCTTCCACACGGACGCGTTGAAGGTCTATATATACTCTGCCGACTGACAGTAGCCTCTGGTATAGTGCGGGCGTCACTCTGAGCACCAGATGGCACTCATGTTGATTTCGAGCCCTGCGTCTATACATGACCTCAGCTTGGCTTATGTCAATCGTAAGGTCCCCCAATAAGTTGTCATTTTGCTTATGTAAGGCGGCCTTAATGTCCTCATTGGTGTTGTAGGACAATACATTCTTAAGTATTACCAACGGGCTTTTATTTTTCGCCTCCTCGAAGACGATATTCGCGTTCTTTTTCAATTGAGCCTCTACCTTACCCAGCTCCGTTCTGGTGGAGCAGCTGAGGATGACCTTCCCATCCCGTATTTTCCTCAGCTTCTCCACCCGAATTCCGCTTTTCTTGGCGTCCAGCGCTCCTTTGATGTGTTCGACCACTTCACCTGAAGTGTCCGTGCCCTCAGTGGAAGAGATGATGAGGGAGTGTGTTGGCTTATGCTCCCATGGTGTTTTTGGTTGCCTTACTGCATCTGCGTACGAGGGAGAAACTCCAGACATGAGATCCCGTATCTGGAGACCCTCCACTGCAGTTTTTATTTCTCGTATTTCTCCCACAATCTCTCTGTCCTCATGTGCAGATGTGAGGCTAGATTTTAGGACCTCCACATTTTCTTTCACCTCTTTAACTATCAATTCTGTTTGCGCGTCTATTCTGTCAATAAAAGCATCGAACGAGCCATCCACAAAGTTTTCAATTTGTATAGTACTTTTATTCACCACCTGTGTTACTAGCGTACAGGTTTCCTCCGTTTGGCGTTCCTTTGCCATAGAAGTGGTTGTGTTTATCATTTCAACACCCTCTTCTATTCTTTCTATTAAATTACTCTCTAATTCCTTAAACCTCTGTTCGAGGTTTTCTCCCATACTTTGCAAAAATACCTTATTTGTAGTAACAGTCTCAGATATGGAGTCAACTGTTTCTCCTAACTTACTCGTCTTTTCCCCACCCCCTATTTGTTCAAAATGTTTCTCCATATCACCAACCAACGAAGTCAACCTGTCAATCATGTCAAAATTCAGCACTTTTAGGTCTCCCTTTAAATTCTTGGCTTCATTTAGGGCCGTTTTGGCTTTCTTACTGTAATGCATGGCTTCCTGGAGCCAAGACGAGCACTTTAGAGCCCCACTTAAGCTTCTCCTGCTTGCAGGGTACTTTGGCGATGGTTTCGAAGTGGGGTTACTCATGGTGATATAATGAAGGGGAGATACGCAAAGTCACAAAATCACAAGATATATAATTAGAGAATATAAAAGTTTAAATAAACTAATATTAACACTAAAATTGTAAAATAAATGTAAAGTGTATACCTAGCCTAAATTAATCTAAATGTTATTGCAATAATGCAAATCAACGCCAATCAGTCAATGTCAACGGTTTAAAGGGAGAAATTCCCTTTTTGTACAAACAAAACAAAGTCAATTTAGTACGTAGTTGCCAAAAATCTACGTGTTCAGGTGCTCGCTGAGGTCCCCAAGACAGACTCCAAAAAAGAAAATCAAAAAGAAGAGAAAGAAGAAAAAGAAAACAGAAGAAGATAAAAGAAGAAGAGGCAGAAGGATGTCTGTAGTCTCCGGAGGTAGCCCGCAGCACGCCAAGAGTGCCCGAAAAAATCCCAGGTCGCTACACAAAATAGTTCCCGAGATACAGCAAGTGCGCGCCTTCGGATTATACACCGGGTTATGCGCGGACTAATTTAAAATGCCAATATCTCGGTCCCTACTGGTCGCAGAAAATCGGTCTTTATTTCTCCTGGCTGTTCTTGACGCCCCGCGTACGATAGCACCACCGGCGGCCACAGAAATTTATAGGGTCCCAATCCGGGTTTTGACAGCGTGGGCATGTGCTCTGAACCCCACCGAACACAACACAAAAAATTCCAACAAAATATCTTAATGCTATGATAAGTTATAGGCGTTTGAAGATTTTCAAAATGGCGCCGCAAACGTCAAAGTCAGTCTTAAACTTAGTATAACTCTGGCCCCAGGGGTCGCAGAGACGCGGTTTTGGGGTCTAGGGTGCGTAGAATTTCGCGCCCGACACGAATCTGGCGAGATCCGTGCACCAAAATGTGACAACCCGAATCCGGCCAAAAGCCCGGTATTGGTGTTCTAAATCGATAGCTTAATACACTAAAGAGAACCGCAATTCGCTACGAGCGCTGGTTCCAGAGATATTCGCATTTGTTCATTTCCAAGATGGCGTCCGCGCCACTCTAAATATGTCAAATGAAGTCTAAAATCTACAATATCAGGCCTAATGCAGTTGTGTTTGGTATCTGGAGATAGGGAAAAATGTCCCCAATCCAAATCCGGTCACCAAAGAATTTTTTGATTAATACTTTTCAATTAATTCAAGAAAAAACATAAAAAAATATTGAAAATATTGCTACTTCTAAAATATAAACGCTAAATTTACACTAAAAATACGTTAATTTTCTACAAATTTCGCTCTTTAATACAAAATTATAATAAACAGGTTACTAGAACAATATGAGTAAAATTTTGAAGAATAACAGTTTAAGCTTAAATTTTTTGATATTTTTAACTTTATTTTATAAGATATTAATCTTAAAATTCTAAATCTTATCCTGGACTGTTCTCCAAGCCAGCGCGCAGCAAACGGTTCAGATGGAAAGTCTTGTTATAGATCTAATTTTAGAGATATCGATGCTCAAAGTTTTTGCACTTGATAATTTTTTTAAAAACAAACTATAAGAGTTAAAATTGTTTTGATCAAAAAAGGTTATTGATGGTATTAGCCTTTACCTCCAGAGATTTTTTCAGCTCAATCGGTGTCAAAAAGTTGCCATGCGGTTTTTTGTTTTTCGGTTTTCCTACTTCGGCGTTTTGTGTTGGCGATATTCTGGTTGTGCAGGAAGTTGGGCACAGCCCATCCCCAAACTTCGGCGATTTTTTCGTCGAAAACTAAGCACAACACACACTTTTATTGAGGAAAATCTGAAACTTTTATTAATTTAACCTAAAATTTTTAGGTTTTTCACTTTTCCTACTTCACCGTCACTTTAAAATTTCACAAATAATATGTCGCCTTGAGCGCCTCGCGAGTGCGCAACTTTTGACGTATCACACGTGACTGTAACACTTAAAAAACCCACAAAAAAGATTTTTTAAAATAAGAGCTTTGCAAAAAAGCTGCTTACACGGCAAGGGCTGGACTCAGACTCGGTTAGGTTAGGTTAGGTTAGGTTAGGTTAGATTAGGTTAGGTTAGGTTAGGTTAGGTTAGGTTAGGTTAGGTTAGGTTAGGTTAGGTTAGGTTAGGTTAGGTTAGGTTAGGTTAGGTTAGGTTAGGTTAGGTTAGGTTAGGTTAGGTTAGGTTAGGTTAGGTTAGGTTAGGTTAGGTTAGGTTAGGTTAGGTTAGGTTAGGTTTTTTTTTTTTTTTTTTTTTTTTTTTTTTTTTTTTTTTTTTTTTTCTGCTTTTCCCCGATCATAATACATCAGGTCCTTACTATTCTAGGTACCATATTCATTCCAGTTCTCGCATTTATGCCTCTCGCACTTTCAAGCCGCATACGTTACGCATTCATTCATCATCTTGTATTCTGTGCCGGGTGGGATTCCCGCTAATTTGCCTACGCTTAGTTAGATTTGCAGGGAAATTACTTTTAAGGTTATTTTTATTTCAAATAAAATCGACGCTTTTTATATATTTACAATGAGCGCTTACTTTAAATGTTATCTAATTTGACACTTTCTATTTACTTTCTTAATTTTAGATACATAATTTTATACACCTTAAACTTAACATTAAACTTAGTTTATAACAGGGTAGGTATTCTTATTGCTGATTTTTCTAATTACAGTTTTTATCTTACTTTTTAGGTAAATGATCTAATGTTGTCTAATTTTTTAGCATTACAAACACTCAGTACTTATTTTCTATTTTTATCTTATTACATTACTTTTATTCTTATTACTAGCATGTGATAACATGAATACTTCTAACATTATAAAACTAGGTATTCTTATTTCATACTAACTTATTCTACTAACAATTTTAATCTTAGTTTTCGGCTTAATAACTAACATCACATGTAAATATTATACTTTTCTATTGCTAATAAATTTCTTCAATTTCTTAACCGGTGCTGTTTTAATGTTTGCATGTTTAGGCTTATACAGATTTTATTTACGTAATTGTTGATAGATTACGACCGTAAATTTTGGACTTGCTATTTTGTATGTATTTTGCTCACTTTAATTTAATCTGATACGTTTACTTTCTGTGCATATTTGTATTAATAATATATATATACTAATTTTATATATATTTATTAACTTTTCTTATGCTTTCTTACTTTTAAATCGTGATTTTTAGTTTTTGGTTTCGGTACGTGCTTGGTGTTTGTGTGTGTTTTCGATATGTCTGTATATGTTCACTATATATTTCCATATCGTTTTTTATTTGTATGTTTATCCGGTTGCCATGTACCTGTTTTACTATTATTGTGTTCCAGTTTTTGTTGTCCACCGGGTTTGTGTTATTGCATATGATGTGTGTGTGTATGTGTGTGATTGTGTATGTGGCGTACCAGCCAGTGTGTGGTGAGTCAAACGTAGGCCGTTGTTGCACGAGCCAGGTAATCCCATTTACGGCGAACGGGGCATTCGGTGCTAAAGGCGTTGTGGTCGGTTTTCCGCAGTTTAGAGCGCGAGCAGTTACAGCACTGCGGTTCAGTGCCTGCGATATAATCTGCGCATTTTTCGCGCAGATGTGGACCTCCACAGTGGCTGCACCTGTCCGCACTCTCGGAGCAAAATTTCCGACCGTGACCGAATGCCAGGCACCTAGTGCATTGGATGAGCGGAGACTGATCCTCCACTCTGATCCTTTGCAGGTCCAGGTAGAGGGCTCCACCCTCCGTCATCCTTTGCCATACTACAGGACCAACCTGGATAATGACGTGCGCCGTTTTGGGATTTTTTGTCCGTTTCTTAAACTTTATGGTCGTTTCCCTATCTTCTTGAGATAAATCCCTAAATATTTCCTCATTTTGAATATGAAGCGCCTTGATTATCTCCTCGTCGTCACTCGGGAGGAAGACATCCTTTAAGACGACGAGTGGATTTTTATTTTTCATATGGGAAACAATTAAACCTTCCCCCCGGCTTTCAATTGTTTCTTTCACCCTATCCAGTTCCGCTTCAGTGTCGCACCCCAAAATAACCGTTTGGTTTTTCGCTTTGCGCACCTTATTTATTTTCAGGCCAGTACCCCTGGCATCGACCGCCTTCTTCACTCTTTCCAGCACCTCGTCGGCAGTCTCCTGATTGCCTTCGAGGGTGACCGCCATCGAGTGAAGTGCCGGTCGATGCCCGGGTTTGGCTGCTGCGGCGCTAGCGTAAGTCCTAGGTTCGCATGGCTGCCTATCCTTTGCGACCTCAATCACCGTTGCTTTGGCCGCCGCGACATCCCCCGCAATACTGTCGAGTTTCTCTTCGAGCACAATCTGAGTGCGATGAGTGATCCTGACGCCCTCTGTCGTATGGTCAATGGCAGCTTTAGCCTCGTCAATTTTCTCGCCAATTCTGCAGATGGTGTCGGCGCGTTCATCGTTACGGTACATGTTTTGCTCGTCGAAGCAAGTCGCCACCCTATTCTCCAGTTCATTTAGTCGCTGTTGTATCTGGTTTTCTACCTCCCCCAACTTTTCTAAGATGTGGACGTCTTTTTCGGGCGATATGGCTGTATGGGGCGACCGTGTTTTGGTTGCTGCTGCTTCCAATCTTGTCACTCGCTTACTTATTTCAAATAAGATACGGAGGCACTTATCGGACTGCCCCTCCAGGAAGGTCTTAATGTCTCTCCTCATTTGAGGGTATTCTTGGACTTTAGATGGAATGTCCTCAAAGGTCTTCATCACCTCCTGTAGGAGCGCGTCACTCGGTTTCACCGCGTAGTCCTCCGTATGCTTATTGTACATCGCCATGTTGTCCAGCGATCTCCTTTTCCGGTCTGGTCTCCGGATAAAAGTTTTTGCAGCGTCCTGCGCTGGTGCAGATGGAGTTGCAGTAGGGCTGGAGGTACTTGGTTTAATGGCAGCGCCGGAGGTTGCCGGTGTGCGCATCATATTGAGCTCGGTCAAAAAACTGATCCTGTCAGAGGACAGCCGTTAATTCTTGACTGTATCCCTGTATAGGGGGGAACAGCCAGACAATACAGTAAAAAGGTCAATTAAAAGATAAAAAGTTATTTTTTGAGTCCCGTTCTGTCAAAGATATGGGTTTACAGGACCTCAATATGATGTCGGTCAAGTTTCACAGGAAAAACAAAATTAAATAAAGACAAAAAAAATTTGAACTCTATGTAGAGTAAGTCTCTACAGTTAGTAAGGTAGCTCTCCCCAAGCCCTTTCAAATGAGCCCAAACACGAGACACCCGCTACAAAGGGTTCAGGAGAACACACGGTTCTAAGTTTCGGTTTTTCAGTCCAGGTTTCGTAAAAATCCAGTCAAACGGGGTTTCCTCCCGAACCGTTCGGCCGAATACCACCGTGCTTGGGCTCCCCGAACTGGGCTCGACGCGATCCACCTCTTGGTTCTATTTTCAGGCTGTAAATTTTCAAGTCCTGAAAGTCTGCGAGAATCCTTTAGACGGATAGAGAAAGGCCAGTCGATATCCCCAAAGAAAACCGGAGCCTCCTACGACCTCCGGTTCAGGAGTTATCCGAGCCCGAAAATTTTTTGACAGCTCTAGAACTGTCAAAGTCAATCTTCAACTCGGTATAACTTCCCTTACAGTGGTCGCAGAATACTCGTGTTTGGGCTCTCCAAGCTCAGCTCGTCCCGCTCCGTCGTTTAAATTATTTTTCTCCTTTAGGGGTGAAAGCGTTAAGGGTTGCACAAAACGCGAACGCAACACAGTTTCCTAAACACACTATTCCTAATACAATTTTAATTCTTAATATAAATAAAAAATTTAGAATTTTTTTTTTTTTTTTTTTTTTTTTCGCCGGAGACTATGTCGATGGGGTGACTTCACCCTAGGGGGTTGAAATTTTCCCAAAATGATGCGCGTGTGTCGAAGGGTTTGACTCCGGTTCAAACCGTGGGGGGGGTCAGGGGGGGGGGACCCGGAAAAAAATGTCAAAATTGAGCTAGGACGCACCGTTTTCCCGGAAAATGGAAAACAAGTTTTCCTGCGGTTTGTCGAGACTCCCGGTTTTGAGTTAAAAAAATGTTATCTTAGATACTATAGCCTTAAAAATATGTATAAAAATTTCTATTTGGAAGCTGAGAAAATGGTCATTTAAATAATATATTTAATTTAATTAATGTACTAACCAAAAAGGGGTGAAAATTTTTTGAAAAAAGAAAATGAGTTACCAACAGCCGCAAATAAAACTTTTTATTTGACAAAAATGATTGAAAAATTCCGAAAAAATATACGTTACACTAAAAAGGACCTGTTGAAGCTACTAACATTTTTTCAAATTTTTTAAGGGTAGTTTTAGACGCCCACGTGGTTTACCAATTTAAATAACTTAAACATTGACCAAATATATCGAGTGGGGTATCATATGAAAGGGCTTGAAGAGCTCTTTCAGATGGGTCCAAAAAATAATAGGGTTGTCGCTTAAAATTTTAAGATGACTTAACTTTTAAATTTTCTTTTTTCTGTGTTGATTAAGATGTCAGTTTCTCAGCTTCCCGTGGTCCGATTTCAGCAATCGAGGTGTCGGTTTGCTCTCCGTGATGTCTGCCGTTCGTTGCTGGTGTCAGGTAAGCTCCAGCTCCTCGAGATGCGAAGCCACGTGCCCACGTGGTTTTAGAATTTCGGCCCTATCTTGCACAATTTTCACCGGAAAATTTTTCCCTTGATGGGGGTAGCTGCACCTCGCAGCAGGCGAGATTCCCACAGTTGAAAAACGGGGGGTTGTCGATCTCGTTTCCGCGTTGTTGCTGTTTCAAGTTTTTCACTGCACTTTTTTGTAACCTCAAATGTACAAAAGCGGGTGTACTACCCTTGTATAACAAGTCACTTCCACTATATTTTCACCGTGATTTGCACGTATAAGACCGCACAATTTAACACTAATTTGGTGCAATTTTGAGAACTTTGGCCGGTTTTAACAATTTTAAGGCGCGGAGCGACTCAAAAACGTGACGCCCCTGATCGCGCTTAGCGTGCAACTTGGGTTAGGTTAGGTTAGGTTAGGTTAGGTTAGGTTAGGTTAGGTTAGGTTAGGTTAGGTTAGGTTAGGTTAGGTTAGGTTAGGTTAGGTTAGGTTAGGTTTTTTTTTTTTTTTTTTTTTTTTATATGGAAGTTCACACACCCCCTGATGTAATTTTTCAGGGTCCTTGTAGTTTTCAAATAAATTTTTATACTAAAAGCTAATATATTATATTGATAAATTCTTTTTAAAAAATTACGACATTCGCACATCTGCTGGACAGTACTACTACTTGTTTTTTTTGTATATATATATATATATGTTTTTTTTTTTTTTTTTTTTTTTTTTTTTTTTTTTTTTTTTTTTTTTTGTTTTATTGTTAGTTGGAGTGCCCAGCAAATTGCGTCTGCGTTTTACCTTTAAATTATATTTATTAATATTTCTTTTACCCTTTTCATCCCAAATTCCCACGACACTTTTCCCAAAAAACTTTTTAACTTTTTACTTACTACACAACTCTCCTCTCTCCGTCCTTCATCATCTCGTTTTAGTTTTTGTATTTTTTTTTTTTTTTTTTTTTTTTCCTGTTTCGTTCCTTTTCCGTTTGAGCCGAGTCAATCAACTGCTGTGGCACCATTGTTACGTGCCACTGCTTTCATGACACCGATACAGAAGTCGGCAAATTTAGGTCCTGAAATCTTGCCGGCCAGAAGGGAGCTCCATGTTGAGGTCGATAGAGACTCATCGACCTCGAACTCGAGCTGCAACCTTCGAGAGCTGAATGCCGGACAATCATTAAGGACATGCTCGACTGTCTGCCCGGCGTCAGGGGAGCAAAAGCAGCCCGGGTCGTCGCAGCGTTTAAAACGATGGAGGTACGCGGCATTGCCGCCATGTCCGGTCCACGCTTGACTTTTCCAGTAGGACACGCCAACCCTCCCAATTGTTCGGAATGCCTGGCGCACGTCCGGAAAGAACAACTTGGTAATCCTGCCCTTTCCGGACAGGGTATATTCTTGCTGCCAGGCATTCAGGGTACGTTGGCGTATCGCCCGTCTGGCGTACGAAAGCGGAAATCTGTCGTAGTCTGCTGCCGTTTTCTTATAAAGGGCTGCATGCTTGGCGAGTTCATCGGCGCGCTCGTTGCCAATGGTACCGACATGAGCGCGCACCCACCAGAGATTGACTATGCAGCCCTGTTCGGCAGCCCGCGACAGACTTTTCCTAATGTCGCACACCAGCGGGTGCGTGGACCGCGGGTTACCCATTGCGTCCAGGGAGGAGCGTGAATCGCTCAATATGTCACACTCCCTGAAACGCTGGTCCTCCATCGTGAGCCTTACCGCTTGGCGAAGCGCAAACAACTCGGACTGGAACACCGTACAAAATGGTTCCAGCCGGTATTTCTTGTTGAACACTTCGCCACCGTCTCGCCAGCAGGAGATCGCGCATCCCACTTTCCCCTCGATCTTGCTGCCGTCAGTGTAAATGCTGACGGGGGCGCATGGTCTTGCCCCAGGCTCGCTACTATCGAGGCGGTCCAACACGGTGTAGCGCACCTCCGGCCGGAGGGCGGGATGCGGCAAGCGAAAGAACGGAGTCCTTGCCTCGACTTGCCGATCCCCCGCCTCCGGCAGGGGTCTTCCTCGCTTCACCGTATATAGCTCGGCCGCCTCACGAGCCCGCAGCTCGATCGGCAACAGACGCGCGATCGTCACCGCCGATTCGAAAGAGACGGTGCGGTAGGCTTTCGCGATCTTTAGTGCGAATAAACGCTGCGACGACCTCAGGCGCTGGACGATGTACTTCTTCGACGTGCTGTCGACCCATGCACACGATGCGTACAGGAGAATCGGTTCGACCGCCCCGATGTATATGTGCCTGACTATCTCCGGGCTTAAACCCCACGAGGCTTTTGCTGCCTTAGCCAGGCCTTTATACACCGCAGCGGCTTTCGCGCAGACCGCTTGGATGTGGTCTCGGAACGTCAAATTCCTATCGATGATCAATCCCAGTACTCGGATATGTTCCACAGATGTTAGTGTAACGGTCGCCATGGTGATACGGGGCACGGGAGGGTTCATCCACCTCGTCACCACCATAAGCGATGTCTTCTGAGGGGAGAACCGCAACTTATTCTCCATGCCCCAGTTGGCGACCGTCTCGAGTACAGGATTGACCATTGACTCAAGCTCCTCGACCGAGTAAGCCGATGCAACGAGGACCACGTCGTCAGCAAAAGCTTGGACGTGGACCTCTTCCCCCTCTAGCAATTCGAGGAGCGAGTCGAGAACGACGTTCCACATCAGCGGTCCGCTGATACTCCCCTGTACGCAACCCCTTGTCGTGGTCTTTGTGACCGAAGCGCCGGAATACTCGATGGTGATGGCTCGGTCGGTAAGGTAACTACCGACCAAACCGTATACATCCGCAGGACAGTTTTTGGCCAGCAGCTGTGCCTTAATTTGCGGCCACCAAGCATGATCGAATGCACCCTCTATATCCAGTGACACTACAGCGACGATTTTCTTCTGCGTAAACGCTTCGTGCTTTATGAGTGCCACCAAATCATAGAGGGCGTCCTCGGTGCCGCGCTGTGGCATGAAGCCGTACTGCCTAGTGTTAAGGTGTCCTCTAGCCTCCAGGTGCCACAGGAGACGGTTGTTTATAATTTTTTCTAGGACCTTCCCCATCACCGGGAGCAGGCCTATCGGTCTGTAGGCCTTCGGGTTTGTGTAATCACCCTTAGATGGTTTGGGAATCACACAAACCCGGGCTCCCTTCCATCTTCTGGGGAAGAGTCCTAGCTCTAGGCACCTGTTAAAAACGGCGAGGAACACCTGGCAGTCGGCTCCAATCGCTGCCCTGCAGATGTCGACGGTTAAACCATCACATCCCGGCGCTTTCTTGGGGTTCATTGTCGACAGCACGTCGAAGAGCTCCGAACCCGTGATCGGTGGACCCGATGGAGCGAGGCAATCCGTCGGCGGCGGAATTTGCATGACCCGGCGAAGCTCAGCCTGTTCGGGAGTGTCCTCATCAGGCGAGTCGTCGGGAAAGAGCGTGGCGGCCATCAGACGTGCAGATTCTGCCGGTGACAGGGTATTCCCTTGATCGTCTTTTAATTCGACGCCTGTCACCATGGGCCCCGTGCAACGCCTGATGACTCGCCAGGCCCCATCCCATACCTTGTCCCGGGTCATATCGGAGCAAAAACTCTTCCAGCTAGTGGTGCGGGCTTGGTTTATGGCGCTCTTGTAATCCACGAGCGCCTCCAGGTAATGTTCGACCACTAGCTGTCTCCGAGCCGGATTCGCTCCTCTAATTCGCCGCCTACGTCTGACCACCTCCTGCCTCTTCTCCGTTAACTCTCGAGTCCACCACGGGTTCTTTATCGCCTGACGTGGCTTGATCCGCGGGAGAACACCCTCGCTTACTTCCTCGACGCTCTCCATGAGTCTATCTATGTAAGACTCAAGGTCGTCCCCGCTCAGAGTGGCAATGTTCTCTGCAGGGACGCCGAGTATCTCCAACTTCTCCTGGAGAGCGCCCCGGAACCGCGACCAATTGGCCTTCCTCGTGTCATATTTACGGGTGGCAGACGTGGGTCGTGGACCCCCGGAGGCGATTGTCTCCAGTTGGAAGGTTATACTATTATGATCAGACAACTGTGATAATGTCCGATCAACCCTCCAACCCGAGACACTGCTCAATAGCGCCTCCGTTACTAGGGTCACATCGACGATACTCGAAAAGTATCTGCCACCGCGATACACCTCGAAGGTGGGTACTGCACCTTCATTAACTACGTGCAGCCCCGAGGACGCCAAGTACTCTAACAAAACTTTTCCTCGGTCGTCCTCCTCCGAACTACCCCACCATGCGCTCTTCGCGTTAAAATCCCCGCCGATGATGACTTGTCCGGCGGGGGGTATCGCCAATGAGAGCGCATTTAGGTAGGGTTCCAACGGTTCGGAGCCCTCGAAGTATAATGACACGAGTGTAAGGTGTTCTCCCCCGGATCGGGCCACTTTAACGACCACGAAGTTTTCCGTAACGTACTTTGTGTCCACCTGGACCACGAACTCATCCCTAAGGACCGCCACCGCAGCCTTAACATTCTTCGTCCGGACGCCAGTCTTCTGGTATATCCGGATACCGCGCCGGTGCGACATCTCTCCTGTGCTACCCACATACGGCTCCTGCAGCAGAAGGATGTCGCACTTACGTTGCGCGGCAACCCCGAAGACTTCATCCGTGGCGTCCTTACATCTCCTAAGATTGCACTGGACGAAGAAGAGGCGCGGTGCCCGCGAGTTCGTGTCTACTCCGGTGCTGACTGTGGAGACTTTAGCAATAGCTGACCGAGGCCCTAGCTATTGCTTCCCATTTGGCTCTCACAGGACACTCGTCACTGAAAGCTCCGTGGTCGGTGCTCCCCTTTTTCTCCTTCATGCAGTTGGCACATGACGGGGGACTAGGTGGGACGACTCTTCGTTTGGGACATTCCCGAGCGGAATGGCCCGACGTGGCACAGTGCGCGCACAGGTCCCCGGGCACTTCGGCTTTGCACATACCTCTACTGTGCCCGAAGCCTAAACAACGGCCGCACTGTACCAGTGGAGATCTTTCCTCCACCCGACATCGCTGCCATCCGATGAAGAGCCGACCTGCCTCAACTATGCGTCGCCATAAGCTGGGCGTGCACTCCAGGACAACGTGACATTGCAGGGGATTCCTCGCTTTGATGCGATATCTCACCTTCGCATCCTCCTGCAATGTCAGGCCCTCGAAAAGCCTGGAGTTTTGCCCACGCAGCGACGCAACTATCTGGGCATCCGATTCCGCTGCCATCACATCCCAAATTATAATTTGTGGGAGTCTTTTGGCAGCGTCCTCGACCACCAGTTCCCCGGCGACCAACTGCAGTTGTCTGCCGAGAGTCTCGGCCTCCTTCCTCGAGGCACAGCTAAGGACCACCTTCTGGTTTCTGGCCTTCCTGATACGCTGCACCCCGATGCCGAGCTGTCTCGCATCGACGCCCCCCTTGACCTGCTCCAAGATTTGGTCCGCAGTTGCTGTGGCGACTTTGGAGCTTACCAGTAGGGTGTGAGAGGGCGTTAGCTCGGAGAGGCCGGGGCTTCGACCCGCGACTTCGGCGAAGGTCGGTCTTCCATGACCTTCCTCCAATGTCCTCTGAAGGCGGGAGACTTTTTCTGTGAGGTCGTTAAGGGGCTCCAAGTTGGTAGTAGGAGCCCCCTGTAACGGTGCCCTATCGGTACTCATGAGGACCGTCACGACCTCAGAGCTCACCGCCTTTGGCAGGTCTATCACCTTCTTGAGGACACTAGAGGAGGCATCGGTCAGGGGTCGAATGTGCTCGGGGACCTCGAATGCAACCATTTTCCGGACGCTCTCGATCTCGCTAATGAGCGTCCGGTTCGTCTTGACGATGTCCCCGAGCACACCCATTTTCTCTTTCAGGGCGGCCGTGTGCTCCCTTTCCAGGTTAGCAATTTCCCTAGCACGGTCCGCCCTAAGCTTCTCCGCGACGCACTCATGTCGCGATCGGGAGTCGGCAAGACGAAGTATCATGTTATACAACTCCTGCAGGCTCTCGACCACGACTTCTTTAATCTCTCTCCGAAGATTCCGGGAGCTCTCAACAGCTTTTTTTGATTTTGAAAGGAGAACATTCGCTCTCACCGGAATCTCACGGATCGGGACCTGATCAGAGATGCTGGCCAGGCTGACGCGTGCCTCGGCCACAGCCTGACTCTCCCCTCTATCTCCTTCAAGGGAGTCACCTCCCCCGAAGGACAGATTCAGGCTATGCGGGGTAGACTCGGGTCCCGCTGATGACGGCTCCACGGATTTTGGAGTCGGCTCAGACGGGACGGAGAACTGCCTGGAGATGAGGCTACGCGCCCCAGACAAGCCAGCACCACGAGAAGACGCGCCGCGGTTGCCAGAAGTGCCCCTGACCGATTTCATTTTCCGACCGTCCAGACCGAGGTGATGTGACCAGTAAGAAACGGGAGGGTGGGCGGGCAATTTTTTGACTTTCTCTGCCCGCAACCCCCACTTGTGGGGCGTCAATGGATAGGTGCGGACGAGAGGGATATTATGAGACCAAAATTAGGGGGTAGTGTAGTGGAAATTTTTGAAAATAAACACGAAAAACCGTGTTTATCGATGTTTTTTATATAAAAAATTAAATTTAGAATAAAATTAAATATATCGCGGTCGCGGACACGCACGCCAGCTGTCAATTTGGTGGTTGTGAATTATTTAAAATCAAAATATTGCCAAAAAACAATAGGGATATCAAGAAAACAATTTAATTCCCTATCAATTATATGCCAAATTATAAATTCGTTAATATAATATAATTTTTGGATTCTGGACGTACGGACACACGCCGGACAGTGAGATATTAATTAATTACAAACGTTAATGCCAAAAACTAGACGAAAATCGATCAATTAGGACCCGAGAACTTCAAATTTTAATAAAATATGTCACCCCTTAGGTAGACTCGGTACTACTGTATACTGTACTGTGGAACAATAACAATGTGAATTTTTTGACTTTCTCTGCTCGCAACCCCCACTTGTGGGGCGTCAATGGATAGGTGCGGACGAGAGGGATATTATGAGACCAAAATTAGGGGGTAGTGTAGTGGAAATTTTTGAAAATAAACACGAAAAACCGTGTTTATCGATGTTTTTTATATAAAAAATTAAATTTAGAATAAAATTAAATATATCGCGGTCGCGGACACGCACGCCAGCTGTCAATTTGGTGGTTGTGAATTATTTAAAATCAAAATATTGCCAAAAAACAATAGGGATATCAAGAAAACAATTTAATTCCCTATCAATTATATGCCAAATTATAAATTCGTTAATATAATATAATTTTTGGATTCTGGACGTACGGACACACGCCGGACAGTGAGATATTAATTAATTACAAACGTTAATGCCAAAAACTAGACGAAAATCGATCAATTAGGACCCGAGAACTTCAAATTTTAATAAAATATGTCACCCCTTAGGTAGACTCGGTACTACTGTATACTGTACTGTGGAACAATAACAATGTGAATTTTTTGACTTTCTCTGCTCGCAACCCCCACTTGTGGGGCGTCAATGGATAGGTGCGGACGAGAGGGATATTATGAGACCAAAATTAGGGGGTAGTGTAGTGGAAATTTTTGAAAATAAACACGAAAAACCGTGTTTATCGATGTTTTTTATATAAAAAATTAAATTTAGAATAAAATTAAATATATCGCGGTCGCGGACACGCACGCCAGCTGTCAATTTGGTGGTTGTGAATTATTTAAAATCAAAATATTGCCAAAAAACAATAGGGATATCAAGAAAACAATTTAATTCCCTATCAATTATATGCCAAATTATAAATTCGTTAATATAATATAATTTTTGGATTCTGGACGTACGGACACACGCCGGACAGTGAGATATTAATTAATTACAAACGTTAATGCCAAAAACTAGACGAAAATCGATCAATTAGGACCCGAGAACTTCAAATTTTAATAAAATATGTCACCCCTTAGGTAGACTCGGTACTACTGTATACTGTACTGTGGAACAATAACAATGTGAATTTTTTGACTTTCTCTGCTCGCAACCCCCACTTGTGGGGCGTCAATGGATAGGTGCGGACGAGAGGGATATTATGAGACCAAAATTAGGGGGTAGTGTAGTGGAAATTTTTGAAAATAAACACGAAAAACCGTGTTTATCGATGTTTTTTATATAAAAAATTAAATTTAGAATAAAATTAAATATATCGCGGTCGCGGACACGCACGCCAGCTGTCAATTTGGTGGTTGTGAATTATTTAAAATCAAAATATTGCCAAAAAACAATAGGGATATCAAGAAAACAATTTAATTCCCTATCAATTATATGCCAAATTATAAATTCGTTAATATAATATAATTTTTGGATTCTGGACGTACGGACACACGCCGGACAGTGAGATATTAATTAATTACAAACGTTAATGCCAAAAACTAGACGAAAATCGATCAATTAGGACCCGAGAACTTCAAATTTTAATAAAATATGTCACCCCTTAGGTAGACTCGGTACTACTGTATACTGTACTGTGGAACAATAACAATGTGAATTTTTTGACTTTCTCTGCTCGCAACCCCCACTTGTGGGGCGTCAATGGATAGGTGCGGACGAGAGGGATATTATGAGACCAAAATTAGGGGGTAGTGTAGTGGAAATTTTTGAAAATAAACACGAAAAACCGTGTTTATCGATGTTTTTTATATAAAAAATTAAATTTAGAATAAAATTAAATATATCGCGGTCGCGGACACGCACGCCAGCTGTCAATTTGGTGGTTGTGAATTATTTAAAATCAAAATATTGCCAAAAAACAATAGGGATATCAAGAAAACAATTTAATTCCCTATCAATTATATGCCAAATTATAAATTCGTTAATATAATATAATTTTTGGATTCTGGACGTACGGACACACGCCGGACAGTGAGATATTAATTAATTACAAACGTTAATGCCAAAAACTAGACGAAAATCGATCAATTAGGACCCGAGAACTTCAAATTTTAATAAAATATGTCACCCCTTAGGTAGACTCGGTACTACTGTATACTGTACTGTGGAACAATAACAATGTGAATTTTTTGACTTTCTCTGCTCGCAACCCCCACTTGTGGGGCGTCAATGGATAGGTGCGGACGAGAGGGATATTATGAGACCAAAATTAGGGGGTAGTGTAGTGGAAATTTTTGAAAATAAACACGAAAAACCGTGTTTATCGATGTTTTTTATATAAAAAATTAAATTTAGAATAAAATTAAATATATCGCGGTCGCGGACACGCACGCCAGCTGTCAATTTGGTGGTTGTGAATTATTTAAAATCAAAATATTGCCAAAAAACAATAGGGATATCAAGAAAACAATTTAATTCCCTATCAATTATATGCCAAATTATAAATTCGTTAATATAATATAATTTTTGGATTCTGGACGTACGGACACACGCCGGACAGTGAGATATTAATTAATTACAAACGTTAATGCCAAAAACTAGACGAAAATCGATCAATTAGGACCCGAGAACTTCAAATTTTAATAAAATATGTCACCCCTTAGGTAGACTCGGTACTACTGTATACTGTACTGTGGAACAATAACAATGTGAATTTTTTGACTTTCTCTGCTCGCAACCCCCACTTGTGGGGCGTCAATGGATAGGTGCGGACGAGAGGGATATTATGAGACCAAAATTAGGGGGTAGTGTAGTGGAAATTTTTGAAAATAAACACGAAAAACCGTGTTTATCGATGTTTTTTATATAAAAAATTAAATTTAGAATAAAATTAAATATATCGCGGTCGCGGACACGCACGCCAGCTGTCAATTTGGTGGTTGTGAATTATTTAAAATCAAAATATTGCCAAAAAACAATAGGGATATCAAGAAAACAATTTAATTCCCTATCAATTATATGCCAAATTATAAATTCGTTAATATAATATAATTTTTGGATTCTGGACGTACGGACACACGCCGGACAGTGAGATATTAATTAATTACAAACGTTAATGCCAAAAACTAGACGAAAATCGATCAATTAGGACCCGAGAACTTCAAATTTTAATAAAATATGTCACCCCTTAGGTAGACTCGGTACTACTGTATACTGTACTGTGGAACAATAACAATGTGAATTTTTTGACTTTCTCTGCTCGCAACCCCCACTTGTGGGGCGTCAATGGATAGGTGCGGACGAGAGGGATATTATGAGACCAAAATTAGGGGGTAGTGTAGTGGAAATTTTTGAAAATAAACACGAAAAACCGTGTTTATCGATGTTTTTTATATAAAAAATTAAATTTAGAATAAAATTAAATATATCGCGGTCGCGGACACGCACGCCAGCTGTCAATTTGGTGGTTGTGAATTATTTAAAATCAAAATATTGCCAAAAAACAATAGGGATATCAAGAAAACAATTTAATTCCCTATCAATTATATGCCAAATTATAAATTCGTTAATATAATATAATTTTTGGATTCTGGACGTACGGACACACGCCGGACAGTGAGATATTAATTAATTACAAACGTTAATGCCAAAAACTAGACGAAAATCGATCAATTAGGACCCGAGAACTTCAAATTTTAATAAAATATGTCACCCCTTAGGTAGACTCGGTACTACTGTATACTGTACTGTGGAACAATAACAATGTGAATTTTTTGACTTTCTCTGCTCGCAACCCCCACTTGTGGGGCGTCAATGGATAGGTGCGGACGAGAGGGATATTATGAGACCAAAATTAGGGGGTAGTGTAGTGGAAATTTTTGAAAATAAACACGAAAAACCGTGTTTATCGATGTTTTTTATATAAAAAATTAAATTTAGAATAAAATTAAATATATCGCGGTCGCGGACACGCACGCCAGCTGTCAATTTGGTGGTTGTGAATTATTTAAAATCAAAATATTGCCAAAAAACAATAGGGATATCAAGAAAACAATTTAATTCCCTATCAATTATATGCCAAATTATAAATTCGTTAATATAATATAATTTTTGGATTCTGGACGTACGGACACACGCCGGACAGTGAGATATTAATTAATTACAAACGTTAATGCCAAAAACTAGACGAAAATCGATCAATTAGGACCCGAGAACTTCAAATTTTAATAAAATATGTCACCCCTTAGGTAGACTCGGTACTACTGTATACTGTACTGTGGAACAATAACAATGTGAATTTTTTGACTTTCTCTGCTCGCAACCCCCACTTGTGGGGCGTCAATGGATAGGTGCGGACGAGAGGGATATTATGAGACCAAAATTAGGGGGTAGTGTAGTGGAAATTTTTGAAAATAAACACGAAAAACCGTGTTTATCGATGTTTTTTATATAAAAAATTAAATTTAGAATAAAATTAAATATATCGCGGTCGCGGACACGCACGCCAGCTGTCAATTTGGTGGTTGTGAATTATTTAAAATCAAAATATTGCCAAAAAACAATAGGGATATCAAGAAAACAATTTAATTCCCTATCAATTATATGCCAAATTATAAATTCGTTAATATAATATAATTTTTGGATTCTGGACGTACGGACACACGCCGGACAGTGAGATATTAATTAATTACAAACGTTAATGCCAAAAACTAGACGAAAATCGATCAATTAGGACCCGAGAACTTCAAATTTTAATAAAATATGTCACCCCTTAGGTAGACTCGGTACTACTGTATACTGTACTGTGGAACAATAACAATGTGAATTTTTTGACTTTCTCTGCTCGCAACCCCCACTTGTGGGGCGTCAATGGATAGGTGCGGACGAGAGGGATATTATGAGACCAAAATTAGGGGGTAGTGTAGTGGAAATTTTTGAAAATAAACACGAAAAACCGTGTTTATCGATGTTTTTTATATAAAAAATTAAATTTAGAATAAAATTAAATATATCGCGGTCGCGGACACGCACGCCAGCTGTCAATTTGGTGGTTGTGAATTATTTAAAATCAAAATATTGCCAAAAAACAATAGGGATATCAAGAAAACAATTTAATTCCCTATCAATTATATGCCAAATTATAAATTCGTTAATATAATATAATTTTTGGATTCTGGACGTACGGACACACGCCGGACAGTGAGATATTAATTAATTACAAACGTTAATGCCAAAAACTAGACGAAAATCGATCAATTAGGACCCGAGAACTTCAAATTTTAATAAAATATGTCACCCCTTAGGTAGACTCGGTACTACTGTATACTGTACTGTGGAACAATAACAATGTGAATTTTTTGACTTTCTCTGCTCGCAACCCCCACTTGTGGGGCGTCAATGGATAGGTGCGGACGAGAGGGATATTATGAGACCAAAATTAGGGGGTAGTGTAGTGGAAATTTTTGAAAATAAACACGAAAAACCGTGTTTATCGATGTTTTTTATATAAAAAATTAAATTTAGAATAAAATTAAATATATCGCGGTCGCGGACACGCACGCCAGCTGTCAATTTGGTGGTTGTGAATTATTTAAAATCAAAATATTGCCAAAAAACAATAGGGATATCAAGAAAACAATTTAATTCCCTATCAATTATATGCCAAATTATAAATTCGTTAATATAATATAATTTTTGGATTCTGGACGTACGGACACACGCCGGACAGTGAGATATTAATTAATTACAAACGTTAATGCCAAAAACTAGACGAAAATCGATCAATTAGGACCCGAGAACTTCAAATTTTAATAAAATATGTCACCCCTTAGGTAGACTCGGTACTACTGTATACTGTACTGTGGAACAATAACAATGTGAATTTTTTGACTTTCTCTGCTCGCAACCCCCACTTGTGGGGCGTCAATGGATAGGTGCGGACGAGAGGGATATTATGAGACCAAAATTAGGGGGTAGTGTAGTGGAAATTTTTGAAAATAAACACGAAAAACCGTGTTTATCGATGTTTTTTATATAAAAAATTAAATTTAGAATAAAATTAAATATATCGCGGTCGCGGACACGCACGCCAGCTGTCAATTTGGTGGTTGTGAATTATTTAAAATCAAAATATTGCCAAAAAACAATAGGGATATCAAGAAAACAATTTAATTCCCTATCAATTATATGCCAAATTATAAATTCGTTAATATAATATAATTTTTGGATTCTGGACGTACGGACACACGCCGGACAGTGAGATATTAATTAATTACAAACGTTAATGCCAAAAACTAGACGAAAATCGATCAATTAGGACCCGAGAACTTCAAATTTTAATAAAATATGTCACCCCTTAGGTAGACTCGGTACTACTGTATACTGTACTGTGGAACAATAACAATGTGAATTTTTTGACTTTCTCTGCTCGCAACCCCCACTTGTGGGGCGTCAATGGATAGGTGCGGACGAGAGGGATATTATGAGACCAAAATTAGGGGGTAGTGTAGTGGAAATTTTTGAAAATAAACACGAAAAACCGTGTTTATCGATGTTTTTTATATAAAAAATTAAATTTAGAATAAAATTAAATATATCGCGGTCGCGGACACGCACGCCAGCTGTCAATTTGGTGGTTGTGAATTATTTAAAATCAAAATATTGCCAAAAAACAATAGGGATATCAAGAAAACAATTTAATTCCCTATCAATTATATGCCAAATTATAAATTCGTTAATATAATATAATTTTTGGATTCTGGACGTACGGACACACGCCGGACAGTGAGATATTAATTAATTACAAACGTTAATGCCAAAAACTAGACGAAAATCGATCAATTAGGACCCGAGAACTTCAAATTTTAATAAAATATGTCACCCCTTAGGTAGACTCGGTACTACTGTATACTGTACTGTGGAACAATAACAATGTGAATTTTTTGACTTTCTCTGCTCGCAACCCCCACTTGTGGGGCGTCAATGGATAGGTGCGGACGAGAGGGATATTATGAGACCAAAATTAGGGGGTAGTGTAGTGGAAATTTTTGAAAATAAACACGAAAAACCGTGTTTATCGATGTTTTTTATATAAAAAATTAAATTTAGAATAAAATTAAATATATCGCGGTCGCGGACACGCACGCCAGCTGTCAATTTGGTGGTTGTGAATTATTTAAAATCAAAATATTGCCAAAAAACAATAGGGATATCAAGAAAACAATTTAATTCCCTATCAATTATATGCCAAATTATAAATTCGTTAATATAATATAATTTTTGGATTCTGGACGTACGGACACACGCCGGACAGTGAGATATTAATTAATTACAAACGTTAATGCCAAAAACTAGACGAAAATCGATCAATTAGGACCCGAGAACTTCAAATTTTAATAAAATATGTCACCCCTTAGGTAGACTCGGTACTACTGTATACTGTACTGTGGAACAATAACAATGTGAATTTTTTGACTTTCTCTGCTCGCAACCCCCACTTGTGGGGCGTCAATGGATAGGTGCGGACGAGAGGGATATTATGAGACCAAAATTAGGGGGTAGTGTAGTGGAAATTTTTGAAAATAAACACGAAAAACCGTGTTTATCGATGTTTTTTATATAAAAAATTAAATTTAGAATAAAATTAAATATATCGCGGTCGCGGACACGCACGCCAGCTGTCAATTTGGTGGTTGTGAATTATTTAAAATCAAAATATTGCCAAAAAACAATAGGGATATCAAGAAAACAATTTAATTCCCTATCAATTATATGCCAAATTATAAATTCGTTAATATAATATAATTTTTGGATTCTGGACGTACGGACACACGCCGGACAGTGAGATATTAATTAATTACAAACGTTAATGCCAAAAACTAGACGAAAATCGATCAATTAGGACCCGAGAACTTCAAATTTTAATAAAATATGTCACCCCTTAGGTAGACTCGGTACTACTGTATACTGTACTGTGGAACAATAACAATGTGAATTTTTTGACTTTCTCTGCTCGCAACCCCCACTTGTGGGGCGTCAATGGATAGGTGCGGACGAGAGGGATATTATGAGACCAAAATTAGGGGGTAGTGTAGTGGAAATTTTTGAAAATAAACACGAAAAACCGTGTTTATCGATGTTTTTTATATAAAAAATTAAATTTAGAATAAAATTAAATATATCGCGGTCGCGGACACGCACGCCAGCTGTCAATTTGGTGGTTGTGAATTATTTAAAATCAAAATATTGCCAAAAAACAATAGGGATATCAAGAAAACAATTTAATTCCCTATCAATTATATGCCAAATTATAAATTCGTTAATATAATATAATTTTTGGATTCTGGACGTACGGACACACGCCGGACAGTGAGATATTAATTAATTACAAACGTTAATGCCAAAAACTAGACGAAAATCGATCAATTAGGACCCGAGAACTTCAAATTTTAATAAAATATGTCACCCCTTAGGTAGACTCGGTACTACTGTATACTGTACTGTGGAACAATAACAATGTGAATTTTTTGACTTTCTCTGCTCGCAACCCCCACTTGTGGGGCGTCAATGGATAGGTGCGGACGAGAGGGATATTATGAGACCAAAATTAGGGGGTAGTGTAGTGGAAATTTTTGAAAATAAACACGAAAAACCGTGTTTATCGATGTTTTTTATATAAAAAATTAAATTTAGAATAAAATTAAATATATCGCGGTCGCGGACACGCACGCCAGCTGTCAATTTGGTGGTTGTGAATTATTTAAAATCAAAATATTGCCAAAAAACAATAGGGATATCAAGAAAACAATTTAATTCCCTATCAATTATATGCCAAATTATAAATTCGTTAATATAATATAATTTTTGGATTCTGGACGTACGGACACACGCCGGACAGTGAGATATTAATTAATTACAAACGTTAATGCCAAAAACTAGACGAAAATCGATCAATTAGGACCCGAGAACTTCAAATTTTAATAAAATATGTCACCCCTTAGGTAGACTCGGTACTACTGTATACTGTACTGTGGAACAATAACAATGTGAATTTTTTGACTTTCTCTGCTCGCAACCCCCACTTGTGGGGCGTCAATGGATAGGTGCGGACGAGAGGGATATTATGAGACCAAAATTAGGGGGTAGTGTAGTGGAAATTTTTGAAAATAAACACGAAAAACCGTGTTTATCGATGTTTTTTATATAAAAAATTAAATTTAGAATAAAATTAAATATATCGCGGTCGCGGACACGCACGCCAGCTGTCAATTTGGTGGTTGTGAATTATTTAAAATCAAAATATTGCCAAAAAACAATAGGGATATCAAGAAAACAATTTAATTCCCTATCAATTATATGCCAAATTATAAATTCGTTAATATAATATAATTTTTGGATTCTGGACGTACGGACACACGCCGGACAGTGAGATATTAATTAATTACAAACGTTAATGCCAAAAACTAGACGAAAATCGATCAATTAGGACCCGAGAACTTCAAATTTTAATAAAATATGTCACCCCTTAGGTAGACTCGGTACTACTGTATACTGTACTGTGGAACAATAACAATGTGAATTTTTTGACTTTCTCTGCTCGCAACCCCCACTTGTGGGGCGTCAATGGATAGGTGCGGACGAGAGGGATATTATGAGACCAAAATTAGGGGGTAGTGTAGTGGAAATTTTTGAAAATAAACACGAAAAACCGTGTTTATCGATGTTTTTTATATAAAAAATTAAATTTAGAATAAAATTAAATATATCGCGGTCGCGGACACGCACGCCAGCTGTCAATTTGGTGGTTGTGAATTATTTAAAATCAAAATATTGCCAAAAAACAATAGGGATATCAAGAAAACAATTTAATTCCCTATCAATTATATGCCAAATTATAAATTCGTTAATATAATATAATTTTTGGATTCTGGACGTACGGACACACGCCGGACAGTGAGATATTAATTAATTACAAACGTTAATGCCAAAAACTAGACGAAAATCGATCAATTAGGACCCGAGAACTTCAAATTTTAATAAAATATGTCACCCCTTAGGTAGACTCGGTACTACTGTATACTGTACTGTGGAACAATAACAATGTGAATTTTTTGACTTTCTCTGCTCGCAACCCCCACTTGTGGGGCGTCAATGGATAGGTGCGGACGAGAGGGATATTATGAGACCAAAATTAGGGGGTAGTGTAGTGGAAATTTTTGAAAATAAACACGAAAAACCGTGTTTATCGATGTTTTTTATATAAAAAATTAAATTTAGAATAAAATTAAATATATCGCGGTCGCGGACACGCACGCCAGCTGTCAATTTGGTGGTTGTGAATTATTTAAAATCAAAATATTGCCAAAAAACAATAGGGATATCAAGAAAACAATTTAATTCCCTATCAATTATATGCCAAATTATAAATTCGTTAATATAATATAATTTTTGGATTCTGGACGTACGGACACACGCCGGACAGTGAGATATTAATTAATTACAAACGTTAATGCCAAAAACTAGACGAAAATCGATCAATTAGGACCCGAGAACTTCAAATTTTAATAAAATATGTCACCCCTTAGGTAGACTCGGTACTACTGTATACTGTACTGTGGAACAATAACAATGTGAATTTTTTGACTTTCTCTGCTCGCAACCCCCACTTGTGGGGCGTCAATGGATAGGTGCGGACGAGAGGGATATTATGAGACCAAAATTAGGGGGTAGTGTAGTGGAAATTTTTGAAAATAAACACGAAAAACCGTGTTTATCGATGTTTTTTATATAAAAAATTAAATTTAGAATAAAATTAAATATATCGCGGTCGCGGACACGCACGCCAGCTGTCAATTTGGTGGTTGTGAATTATTTAAAATCAAAATATTGCCAAAAAACAATAGGGATATCAAGAAAACAATTTAATTCCCTATCAATTATATGCCAAATTATAAATTCGTTAATATAATATAATTTTTGGATTCTGGACGTACGGACACACGCCGGACAGTGAGATATTAATTAATTACAAACGTTAATGCCAAAAACTAGACGAAAATCGATCAATTAGGACCCGAGAACTTCAAATTTTAATAAAATATGTCACCCCTTAGGTAGACTCGGTACTACTGTATACTGTACTGTGGAACAATAACAATGTGAATTTTTTGACTTTCTCTGCTCGCAACCCCCACTTGTGGGGCGTCAATGGATAGGTGCGGACGAGAGGGATATTATGAGACCAAAATTAGGGGGTAGTGTAGTGGAAATTTTTGAAAATAAACACGAAAAACCGTGTTTATCGATGTTTTTTATATAAAAAATTAAATTTAGAATAAAATTAAATATATCGCGGTCGCGGACACGCACGCCAGCTGTCAATTTGGTGGTTGTGAATTATTTAAAATCAAAATATTGCCAAAAAACAATAGGGATATCAAGAAAACAATTTAATTCCCTATCAATTATATGCCAAATTATAAATTCGTTAATATAATATAATTTTTGGATTCTGGACGTACGGACACACGCCGGACAGTGAGATATTAATTAATTACAAACGTTAATGCCAAAAACTAGACGAAAATCGATCAATTAGGACCCGAGAACTTCAAATTTTAATAAAATATGTCACCCCTTAGGTAGACTCGGTACTACTGTATACTGTACTGTGGAACAATAACAATGTGAATTTTTTGACTTTCTCTGCTCGCAACCCCCACTTGTGGGGCGTCAATGGATAGGTGCGGACGAGAGGGATATTATGAGACCAAAATTAGGGGGTAGTGTAGTGGAAATTTTTGAAAATAAACACGAAAAACCGTGTTTATCGATGTTTTTTATATAAAAAATTAAATTTAGAATAAAATTAAATATATCGCGGTCGCGGACACGCACGCCAGCTGTCAATTTGGTGGTTGTGAATTATTTAAAATCAAAATATTGCCAAAAAACAATAGGGATATCAAGAAAACAATTTAATTCCCTATCAATTATATGCCAAATTATAAATTCGTTAATATAATATAATTTTTGGATTCTGGACGTACGGACACACGCCGGACAGTGAGATATTAATTAATTACAAACGTTAATGCCAAAAACTAGACGAAAATCGATCAATTAGGACCCGAGAACTTCAAATTTTAATAAAATATGTCACCCCTTAGGTAGACTCGGTACTACTGTATACTGTACTGTGGAACAATAACAATGTGAATTTTTTGACTTTCTCTGCTCGCAACCCCCACTTGTGGGGCGTCAATGGATAGGTGCGGACGAGAGGGATATTATGAGACCAAAATTAGGGGGTAGTGTAGTGGAAATTTTTGAAAATAAACACGAAAAACCGTGTTTATCGATGTTTTTTATATAAAAAATTAAATTTAGAATAAAATTAAATATATCGCGGTCGCGGACACGCACGCCAGCTGTCAATTTGGTGGTTGTGAATTATTTAAAATCAAAATATTGCCAAAAAACAATAGGGATATCAAGAAAACAATTTAATTCCCTATCAATTATATGCCAAATTATAAATTCGTTAATATAATATAATTTTTGGATTCTGGACGTACGGACACACGCCGGACAGTGAGATATTAATTAATTACAAACGTTAATGCCAAAAACTAGACGAAAATCGATCAATTAGGACCCGAGAACTTCAAATTTTAATAAAATATGTCACCCCTTAGGTAGAACTCGGTACTACTGTATACTGTACTGTGGAACAATAACAATGTGAATTTTTTGACTTTCTCTGCTCGCAACCCCCACTTGTGGGGCGTCAATGGATAGGTGCGGACGAGAGGGATATTATGAGACCAAAATTAGGGGGTAGTGTAGTGGAAATTTTTGAAAATAAACACGAAAAACCGTGTTTATCGATGTTTTTTATATAAAAAATTAAATTTAGAATAAAATTAAATATATCGCGGTCGCGGACACGCACGCCAGCTGTCAATTTGGTGGTTGTGAATTATTTAAAATCAAAATATTGCCAAAAAACAATAGGGATATCAAGAAAACAATTTAATTCCCTATCAATTATATGCCAAATTATAAATTCGTTAATATAATATAATTTTTGGATTCTGGACGTACGGACACACGCCGGACAGTGAGATATTAATTAATTACAAACGTTAATGCCAAAAACTAGACGAAAATCGATCAATTAGGACCCGAGAACTTCAAATTTTAATAAAATATGTCACCCCTTAGGTAGACTCGGTACTACTGTATACTGTACTGTGGAACAATAACAATGTGAATTTTTTGACTTTCTCTGCTCGCAACCCCCACTTGTGGGGCGTCAATGGATAGGTGCGGACGAGAGGGATATTATGAGACCAAAATTAGGGGGTAGTGTAGTGGAAATTTTTGAAAATAAACACGAAAAACCGTGTTT